>CM061142.1:648915433-651547933 GCA_030789695.1 Scilla litardierei | reverse complement strand
GATATAAGCATCGTTATAGTTACAGAGGCTATAAGAGATATCATCATATGAAATGTATCTAGCAAAAGGGGAAAAGAAAGGCGGAAAAAAAAGTAAAAGCAAGCATAAAGGCATACCAAAACATGGAAAATATGATGCTAAAGGGAAAAAGGAAAAATGGTGGAGAAAAAGGGTGGAAAATAAAAATAAACAGGTGTAAAACGAAGAAAAATATAAAAAATAAAAATAAAAAGCGATAGCGCTCATCCCCCAAGCTAAACACAGTAGTGTCCTTACTGCTGAGAACACGTGTGAAAGACAGGAAAATGAGGCTAGGGTGGGGGTGGAAAATAAAAGGAAAATAAATGAAAAGTGAAACTATACAAATAAAAGGAAAAATGCAGATGCATGACCTAATGCCTAAAATGCAAAAATATGGACAAGCAGGCATATGATGCAAATGATGATATCAAATGCAATGTATACAAATGCAACATGATGGATATATACAAGTGGTGTAAATGGGGCTCTCCCCCAAGCTATACAAAAATGGGGCCCCAAAGAGACAGATGGGCACAAAATATAGTGGGGGGAGAGACAAGAGCAAAAATAATATAAATATCAAGCAGCGACATCACCTTAGGTGGATGATGATGGGTCCGAATGCTGGGGACCAGATGATGGGACGACAGGGGTAGGCTCGACAAGTGTGTCGGCCGGCAAGTCAACGGAGGATACAACTGGCTCAGAAGAAGGTAGGACAGCAAGTGTGTCGACGAGTGTAGGAGTGAGTGTGTCAACAATACGAGTGTCCACCAGAGGTGCGACCAACTCAACAGATGAAGTGACATGCCCTATAGAAGCCTGAGAAATATGCACGGTGAGTGGTGTGGCTGTGACAGGATAAGGAGGGGCTGGTCATGCAGGAGGAGCGTGTGCAAGAATGACAGCTGGTGCATGATGCGTCCTCAAAATGTCGAGAATGGCGATAAGGTCCCGCTCAACTGACTCCTAAAGGGTGGAGACCGAGCTCGAGAGGGTGTCAATGGCACGCCTTAAGAGAATGACCTCGGTCTCCACCGCAGTAAGACGTGCATCTATGGTTGTCACGCCCTGCTTCCCATTATATAGGTCCGAGAAGAGACGAAGGTCTGCATGGGCTGGAGCTGTGAAGCTCGAGCCCAATAAGCATCTATAGGGATACACTAATCAATGTACATGTTATTGCATTACAGTTCAGAATAATATATGTACTCAAAAGAAACAACATCATTCATTCATCAAGATAATAATCTAGCCGTAAAAAAGAAGTCTAATTAAAGAAAGCCTCGGGCATGTCTACAACTGAAAAAGAAACTATTGGTGCTACGCACCCAACCTAGACAAGAATCTAAATGGTGCTAGGCACCCAAAGTAAAAAGCTGGAAACTCCAAATCAGCAACCGGAAAGAAACTCTAAGACGGGTCCTCGTCCGGATCGTACTCCTAAGCTGTGTCCTCCTGCTCCAAGTCCACAGGTACTGTATCTTCGTCTACGTACTCTGACCCGGTACCTGACGTACAAACACCCAAGAGGAAAGGAGTTGTACATCAGGCAGAGTCTACAACTGAAATGTAAGAAAGACTATACTACAAGGTATATGGAATTTAAAGACAGTTATTAAATGTTGTTTACATGGCAGATTATGAGATGCGACAGCATGGAAATTTATGTAAACATGACAGGAAAGTAAAGGACAGTGCACGAAAGTAAACATGACATGGCAATGGCCGTAGCGTGTGCTACCGGCTACAAGACAAGACAAGACAAGTTAAGACAATGTGTGTGTCTATAGGGTTCATGCCTTGAGGTTAGAGGGCGGCCAAACCCTTTAAACCTTGCGACTGCTCAACCCAACCCTGCCCCAAGTGCACAAGACAATTTCGTACAAAGGATCACTCTCTCTGCTAGGAGGGTGCCTTATTCCCCGCAGGTTATCCGTACAAAGGATCACTCTCTCTGCTAGGAGAGTGTCTTATTCCCTGCAGGTTCAATAAAATTCATGCATAAAGTTACATGGCAAGGCAAGAATGATGAATATTTGTTTCAAGATGTTTATCAACATGGCAGTTATATCATATTGGGCCTAGACTTCGTCATCAAGTCTAGACTGTCGTGAGGGTAACCTAGACGCTATCATTTCATGTCTAGGTCTCTTGTTCATATTTTTACAAACTAAAGAAAGTAATGGCCTAAACCTGGCTGTTTCAACGCCAGTGAACACACTTGCCAGAAGTGGCGAGAAGTGCATCCGTAGGGGGCGTCTCGTCACGGGCTGTGCGTCGGCTACAGTTCGCAGTAACAGGTTAAACGGGACGATGTCAGGACTGGTTTTAGAAGACCTATTATGGCATGTCTCTAGATTGATCGTGGCTATCCTAGTAGTTCCAAATCACGTTGTTCACACATTCAGATCTATTCTATGGTTCTCTATACCTATTCTACCCTATGTGCATAGTCAAAATAGTCCAATCGACGGTCTAGGTTATCACAGTAATTTAAGGAGTATAAAATAACTTTAATGATTAAGTTGCCAGTTTTAATAAGGTTTTCTAATGGCGTAACATTTGGGTTACTACAAGTAGGGGATACCAACCTAGTACGACGATCACGCGTAGATCTGACGCCGGTTCTGGAAGCAGTAACGGATCGCGTCGAGGCTCTGGTTCCTCGATTGCTGGTAGCGTAGTGAGGAGAGGTCGTCGGGGTCACCTCGGCTGCGGGTAGTGCAGTGAAATGGCTTGCGACAACACCGGCTTGTAGCAGCAGCAAGAGGCGGTCTGGCAGCTTGCGATGGTTACCGGCGTGGAGGAGAGGGGGAAAAAGGCAGGTGGACTAGGCGGCTCGCGTAGAGGAGATGGGCGGCCTGAGGTGTAGCTGAACGGTAACTGTGGAGGGGGCTTGCATCGGATTGGGGGATGGCCGTCGGACTGGAGGCCAGGAGAAGGGGACGGCAGCCAGGTGAGGGGGAGAAGAGGCACGGCCTTGAGGGTGCTGGGCATGGTTTTGCTCGGGGTAGGGAAGTGGCACGCCGCCTGGAGATGAGGTTATGCGGCCTGGGGTTAGGGTTTAGGGTGGTGGGTTTGTTCGTCCTGGGGTGTAAGAGGAACGCGGCTCCGGGTTGAAGGTGGGTGGTGGCTCAGAGAGGGGGACGAGTTAGAGGGCCTTAGGGTTTAATATAGGAGGGCTGGGTTTGTTGGCCTGTCGAGAAAATAGAGAGAGAGGAGATGAGTTCATGTGGGATGTGGGGGAGGTCGGTTAGGATTTATAATAATAGGTTAAGATAAGATATGAATTAGGTTAGTTAGAAAAGTGTTAGGTTAGTTACAAAAGTGTTAGGATACTATAGTTATTTAGATTTTTACTTAGGATGTTAAAAAAATTAAGCAAGGTTTCTTTTTAACAGATTCTGAAAGATTTCCCCTTTCGTTTTTTTCTAAAGAGTTTTGTTTTAAAAAACTGTTTTCTGATTTTATTAAAATTTGAATAAGGATTTAGTAAAAGTTAATAATAATAATCGTATTATTGCAATTTTACCCTCGGTCATCCAAAAATTAAAAAGGAAATACAGGGGTGATCGCGCCTCCGAGATGATCGTGAAAATGGGGTTCGGTCGTGCATCTGAGGTACGGAGAACAATAATAAATAATCAAATATGAAAATATACCAATACGAAGCAAAAATACGCGCTAAAATATGCACGACCGGAAAGTCGTCGTTACATCCTACCCACCTTACAGAAAATTCCGCCCTCGGAATTTTTAACACCTACTGGTCAGAAAACAAATGAGGGTAGTGCTCTCTCATCTCTTCTTCTCGCTCCCATGTGGACTCTCCAGGTGATCAGTGATGCTACATCACTCTCACCAGGTCGACTACCTTGTTTCTCAACTGCTTCTGTCGACGGTCTAAAATTTGTACTGGCTACTGCTCATACGTCAGGTCCAGTCGGACCGTGATCTCTGAAAAATCCACAGCGTGCGATGGGTCACTGACGTATCGACGTAGCTAAGATACATGAAAAACGTCGTGAACTCCCTCTAAAGAGGGTGGTAGAGCAAGGCGATATGCCATTTCTCCCACATGCTCCAGCACGTCAAACGGTCCAATGTACCTCAGACTCAGCTTTCCCTTCTTCTCGAAACGAATGACTCCGCGGTTCGGAGAAATCTTCAGGAAGACATGATCTCCTAGCTGAAACTCCAAAGGTCGTCTCTTGGCATCCACCCAATGCTTGTAGAGATCTTGAGCAATCCAGAGCTTATCCCCGATATCTCTCACGACATCCACAGCCTCTACAATCATCTTCGGACCCAACAGCTCTCTGTCTCTAATGGCATCCCAGCTCAGTGGCGATCGCCATTTCCTTCCATATAGAGCAGCAAGTGGCACCATGCCAATGCTCGCCTGATAGTTGTTGTTGTAGGAGAATTCTACTAGATGGAGATGATCCTCCCACGAACCCTTCAGATCGAGCATACAAGCTCTCAGCATGTCCTCCAAAATCTGAATCATCCTTTCCAACTGGCCATCGGTCTGTGGGTGGTATCGTGTTGAAGCTTAGACTCGTACCAAGGTTCTTTTGTAGACTCTTCCAGAACTGAGACGTAAATCTCAAGTCTCTATCAGATACGATGCTCACCGGAACTCCATACAAGCGTACAATCTCCTCTAGATACTTCCTCGCCAAGATTTCCATGGACTGTCCAACTCGGAATGGGATGAAGTGTGCAGACGTGGTCAATCGATCAACGATCACCCAGACTACATCGTTTTGCTTAGGACTCCGAGGTAGGCCAGTCACAAAATCCATCGTGATGTGCTGCCACTTCCACTCTGGGATAGGTAGCGGTTGTAGCAATCCTGATGTCCGATGGTGCTCTGCCTTCACTTGCTGGCATACAAGATACTTGGCAACACTCTGTGCCACACTCCTCTTCATGCCAATCCACCAATAGTTCGGACGGTGGTCCTTGTACATCTTCGTCTCTCCAGGATGTATGGAATAAGGCGAGCTATGAGCCTTATTCAACAGCTCATCTCCAATGACTCCTGCAGGTACGCAGAGTCTACTACCGTATCTCAGGGATCCATCCTCATGAATGATAAACTCCATCAGAAGTCCAGCTTCGACCTGTCTTCTGATCCTCTACAGCTTCGGATCTCCCGCCTGAGCTGCCTTGATACGATCCACAATCATTGACTGAATCTGCATGTTCATCAACGAAGTGATCACTCCATGTAGGAAAACCTCAATGTCCATCCCTCTCAATTCCTGATGTAATCTCCAGTGGGCAGTATGCATCATCACTACGGGGAGTCTGCTCAAAGCATCTGGTACTACATTCACTTTCCCCGGGTGATACCGCAGATCTATCTCATAATCCGCCATCAGTTCCAACCATTGTCTCTGACACAAGTTGAGCTCCTTCTGAGTAAATGTATACTTCAAGCTTTTGTGATCGGTGAATATTTTCACACTTTCACTCGGCAGGAAGTGTCTCCAGATCTTCAATGCAAATATCACAGCTGCTAACTCCAGATCATACGTCAGGTAGTTCTTCTCATAATTCTTCAACTGTCGAGAAGCGTACGCGACCACGTGACCATGCTGATGTAGGACGCATCCGAGGCCCTTGCCTGATGTATCACAGAAAATCTCAAAGCCTCCGCTCCGATTTGGTACTGCCAAAACCGGTGCTGTGGTCAATCTCGCCTTCAAAATACTGAAAGCCTCCTTATAATTCTCTGACCAACAGTACTCCATGTCCTTCGTTGTCAACTTCATCATTGGCTCTGCAATCTTCGAGAAATCCTTGATGAACTGACGATAGTAGCTAGCTAATCCAAGGAAGCTCCTGATATCCGATGCTGACTGCAGGGTCGGTCACTCGCTAACTGCTCTGACCTTCTCTGGATCTACTGATATGCCATCACCAGACACCATATGTCCCAGGAATGCGACTCTGTCCAACCAAAACTCGTACTTACTATACTTGGCATAAAGCTGATGACGCCTCAGTGTCTCCGACACTATCCTCATATGTCGGCTGTGCTCCTCCTCAGACTTTGAGTAAATAAGAATGTCGTCGATGAAGATGACGACGAACTTATCCAGAAAGTCATAGAAGATCAAATTCATCAAATTCATGAACACTGTAGGAGCGTTGGTTACACCAAAAGGTATAACCACGAACTCATAGTGTCTGTACTTTACCCTGAATACCGTCTTCGAAATGTCATCCTTCTTCACCTTCAGCTGAAGCTATCCGCTCCTCAAATCCAGCTTCGCAAAAACTCTCAAACCTTCGAGCTGGTAAAATATGTCGTTAATGCGGGGTAGCAGATAGTTGTTCTTCACTGTCACTGCATTCAGCCCTCTGTAATTCACGCACATCATGTGGGATCCATCATTCTTCTTTATTAATAGGACTGGTGCACCCCAATGTGATACACTAGGATGTATGAATCCCTTCTGCAATAATTCATCCAACTGCTTCCTCGGCTCCTTAAGCTCTGTAGGAGCCATACGATACGGTGCCTTCGAAATAAGTTGTGCTCCCAGCATAAGGTCTATACTGATCTCCACAGCTCTGTCGAGTGGTAACCCTGAAATATTCTCCGGAAAGACATCGTCGAAGTCTCTGAGACTGCTAGTCTCCTGATCTTCATCTGCATGGCGGCAACAATCGACTCCTCTGGCTTGGCCCGAAATCTGATAGGCCCAAGCGATCGCTATCTGCTGTGAAACTCGAACCTTAGGTGGCCTGGTATCCTGAACACCACCTTCTTACTATGGCATTCAATCGATGCATGGAAATCTCCAAGCCAATCGATGCCAAGGACAACATCGAAATGCTGTAGATTATGGACAATGAAGTCGGCATATAGCTCATGTCCACTGATCACCACCGGAATCGATCGACATCCCAAATTAACCGTCACCACTCCATTCCCTGTAGTGATATCGCAACACTTTGGAAGTGTATGGGTGGGAATGGAGTGCTCTGTTACTAATCTCCGGGTTATGATGCACATAGATGCACCAGAGTCGAACAAATTTAATGCCGGATAAGATGATACTAAGATGGTTCCTAAGATATAAAAGATAATAACTAAGGTCAAGTAAGGTTACTAATCTAACTAGTAAGGTTATACAATCACTTGCAAATAATATGAACTACGCTATACTATGAAAGACTAGTAACATGAGATTACCTGCAATGATGCCATTCATGTCCTAAGCCTCCACGGCTGTCATGGTATATGTCGGCCTCCGAGGTGGCACTGCCTGCTGGTAAGCCTACCTCTGTGGTGCCAAAGGGCGTCCATGAACAGCAGCTCCTCTGAATAGGAGCAGGCGCTCTATGCTGCACTGGGGCTGGTGCTCCGACCACAGTAAGGTGTGACCTCGAGCAATCTCTAGCAACGTGTGTGGCATCTCCACACACCAGACACAAACCCAGCTTCTTCCTGCAATTGTTCTGCTAATGTCCCGGCTTGCCACAGAAATGGCATGGATCCTTAGTTTAGTTCTGTACATGTACTCCTGGCCTTTTGAAAGGCACTGACTGATTGGGCTGCACTACTAGCCTAGCTGTTGGCCTGTACTGCTCCATCTTCCACTTTCCTCCACCAGCAGGAGGATCAGGAAGTCTTGCCACAGCCTCATGGTTCCTGGCTGCGTTCAATATAGCCTCTATAGTGGTCAAGTCTGTCGAAGTCATAGAGGCCTGGATCTTGGGGTTCAGCCCTTGGCAAAACTGATTGGCTCGGTTCTTTGCCGTCTTAACCATATGCAGGGAGAAACGGCTAAGCATTTCAAACTCCGCCTCATACTCATCCACTGTCATACTCCCCTTGTTAAATTCACGAACCGCTACAAGAGCTCCCTCTTCACAGCCTTAGGGAAGTATTTCACCTTGAACATGGCTTTGAAGGTGTCCCACTCAATTGGCTTCTCCAAACGCTTCTCCTCTAAGCTCCACCAGTTCCTTGCATTATCAGACAGCTGTAACTTTGCTATCTCCACCTTGGTCTTCTCAGGTATGTTGGTAGCTATCAGCTTGTCCTCAGTGCTCTGGATCCACTCGTCAGCGTCTAGGGGTCCTTCCTTCCCAGAAAAATTCCTCAACTGCAGCTCAATGAACTGCTTCACTCCATGTGCAGCCCGAGGGGCAGGCGATGCAGCTTGAGTAGCATGGGCAGCACGGGCAGCCTGATGAGTCTGCTCAACTAAGTGGTGTTGAACATCCAACATCCCTCTCATGACGCCCAGAAATTGGCAGAATTCACCACTTTGGCCTTCCATGGCCCCATCAGCTGAGGTCCTGGCTTGGTTAGTGCATCTTCCTGCCATCCTGTTGACAAGGAAAATCCAAATTAGACTTTTCACATGTTAAACTGGATGTTAAATGAATGCGAGTACTTTTATCGTTCCGAACTTTTCACAGGACCTATATGGGCCACCACAAAAATCTGTCACACCCCGCTTCTCATTATACGGGTGCAAGAACAAGACGAAGGTCTGCATGGGTGACGCGCCAGCAATCTACACCTAGAATCCACCTGGTGGTGTCACGATCGCCAGGCGTGATATGGCTCCTAGGCTACGGTTACGAGTTCAATCCGCAAGCGGACGGTGTCGAGTTATAGTATATAAGATAGTCGAATTCCACAGGGACGGTGATAGTGTCCTTGGTAATCTCAGTCAATTTCTAAATCTAGAAGCAAGGTAGCGGTCGGAGTAAAAGGGTTGGGTTGATGATTGTTGTTGTGTAATTTAATAAGAGGAACTAGAGCTTTATGGATCGCCGCTAGGATCATTGGGGTTGATGTTGGATAGGTTCCTCACATCGCATTAGGGCTAGGGAATTAATCCCCCAATTCGTACCACTCTCGTGGGTTGGAATTACGGGATATTTCGGTGGCTCTCGTCGATGCAATGGCGGTAGCCCTCGATATAGCAATATAGTTCGTCGACAGACCCCTCAAGGCGTGAGCCGGGCATGGTCACGTTCCTTGATTGGATCCGTCGATTTCCCTATTCGAATCCCTAGATACCCCTTAAGCACATCGATTCCACAGACCGTGGGCACGATCTTAGTACGGGTTATCTACGGATTCGGTATGATCTACCGAAATACAACCCTAGATCCCCAATCCGATGTACGGATCCAGATCTACATTTTCCCCTAAAATCCTAGGGTTCACCCATCGGCCCTAGAGGGAATCTACTCACTCATAATGGTCAGGACGCACGAAAATATCGAACTTTCGTAGGAAAACATTTCTTGCAACAAAAGAGACTAGGGCTAAAAATTACTTACAATGAAAGTGAGCGAAGAACAAACCCAGAGAAAGCAGAAAACTATAGTCTTCGATAAACGATCCAGAATTTGCTACAAAAATCAATCCAAAAATTCTTCTCCAAAAAAATCACTCTCTAAAACTCTTTTCTAATCTCCCTCCAAAAAACAAGCACTGTGAACTCTCCTCTCAGCCGAGCCCACGTCGCGAGCTTCAGCAGCCCCCAATCGCGTGATCTGTGCGATCCACAAAACATCCAAAAATGCCCCAGGTGTCGTCGGCTGAGTATATGACTCGGCCCGAGTGGGAGCTGCTCGGTCAGGAACTCGGCCCGCGTCGCATCTCGCTCGGGCTCAAGATGGGCGACTCGGTCGGCTGCTCAGCGTGTACTCGGGTGCTGCTCGGGGCGTGCCATCTAGCCGAGCAGATGAACTGCTTGGCCCGAGTCGGACGTGTCTGCAGCTCGTGTCATGGCTCGGCCCGAGCTACAGCTGCTCGGGCCAAGCATTTCCTGGGAAAATGCTGCTGCTGCTGCTGCTGCCTCTCTCTCTGTCTGCCTCTCTTTTCTCCTCCTCCTCCTCTTTCTCTCCTCTTTCTCTCCTCCAACAACTCGAGAACACGACGGACTCCTCCAGAGCCCTGTCAGCAGGCTCATGAGCAAGTCGGATGTGTCCATATTCAGGCGGGGGTCCAAATCGCTCCAAAATCCCTGAAAACTCAAAATATACTACGAAACTCGAAATATCGTCAGAAATACCAAAATCGCAGTAAAAAGTGGGATTTGAACGGGGGGATGACATGCAATGCGATGGAAATATGGTATAAAAATGATGTAAAATATGGACACATCAATGGGCTGGAGCTGTGAAGCTCGAGCCCAATAAGCGTCTGTAGGGATACACCATTCAATGTACATGTTCTTGCATTACAGTTCAGAATAATAAATATACTCAAAAGAAACAACAGCATTCATTCATCAAGATAATAATCCAGCAGTACAAAAGAAGTCTAATAAAAGAACGCCTCTGGCATGGCTACAACTGAAAAGGAAACTATTGGTGCTACCCACCCAACCTAGACAAGAATCTAAACGGTGATACGCACCTAAACTAGAAAGTTGGAAACTCCAAGTGAGCAACCGGAAAAAAACTCTAAGACTGGTCCTCGTTCGGATCGTACTACTGAGCGGTGTCCTCCAACTCCAAGTCCACAGGTACTGTCTCCTCGTCTACGTACTCTGTCTCAGTACCTGACGTACAAACACCAAAGAGGAAAGGAGTTGTATGTCAGGCAGAGTCTACAACTGAAAGTGTAAGAAAGACTCTACTTCAAGGTATATGGAATTTAAAGACAGTTATTAAATGTTGTTTACATGGCAGATTATGAGATGCGACAGCATGGCAATTTACGTAAACACGACAGGAAAGTAAAAGACAGTGCAAGAAAGTAAACGTTACATGCAATGGCCGTAGCATGTGCTACCGACTACAAGACAAGAAAAGACAAGACAAGACAATGTGTGTGTCTCTAGGGTTCATGCCTTGAGGTTAGAGGGCGGCCAAACCCTCTAAACATTGCGACTGCTCAACCCAACCCTGCCCCAAGTGCACAAGACAATTCCGTACAAAGGATCACTCTCTCTGCTAGGAGGGTGCCTTATTCCCCACAGGTTATCTGTACAAAGGATCACTCTCTCTGCTAGGAGAGTGCCTTATTCCCCGCATGTTCAATAAAATTCATGCATAAAGTTACATGGCAAGGCAAGAATGATGCATGTCTGTTTCAATATATTTATCAACATGGCAATTATAGCATATTGGGCCTAGACTTCGTCATTAAGTCTAGACTGTCGTGAGGGTAATCTTGACACTATCATTTCACATCTAAGTCTCTAGTTCATATTTTTACAAACTAAAGAAAGTAATGGCCTAAACGTGGCCGTTTCAATACAAGTGAACACACTTGCTTGAAGTGGCGAGAAGTGCGTCCGTAGGGGCATCTCGTTACGGGCAGTGCATCGGTTACAGTTCGTTGTAACATGTGAAACGGGATGATGTCAGGACTGGTTTTAGAAGACCTATTATGGCATGTTTCTAGATTGATCGTGGCTATCCTAGAGTTCCAAATCACGTTGTTCACACATTTAGATCTATTCTATGTTTCTCTACGCTGATTCTACCCTATATGCACAGTCAAAATAGTCCAATCGACGGTCTAGGTTATCACAGCACTTTAAAGGAGCATACAATAACTTTAGTGATTAAGTTGCCAGTTTTAATTAGGTTTTCTAGTGGCGTAACGTTTCGGTTACTACGAGTAGGGGATACCAACCTAGTACGACGATCACGTGTAGATTTGACTCTAGTTCTGGAAGCACTAACAGATCGCATCGCAGCTCCGGTTCCTCGATTGCTGGTAGTGAAGTGAGGAGAGTTTGTCGAGTTGCCTCGACTGTGGGTAGTGCAGCGAAGTGGCTTGCGGCAACAGCGGCTTGCGACAACAGCAATGTGGCGGTCTGGCGGCCTGAGATGGTTGCCGACATGGAAGATAGGGGAGAAAAGGTGGGTGGACTAGGCGGCTCGCATGGAGGAGATGGGTGGCCTGGGGTGTAGCTGAACGACAGCCATGGCGGGGGCTTGCATCGGACTGGGGGTGGCCGTCGGACTGGAGGTCGGGAGAAGGGGACTGTGGCCAGGTGAGGGGGAGAAGAGTTGCGGCATTGAGAGTGCTGGGCGTGGGTTTGCTCGGCGCAGGGAAGTGGCACACCGCCTGGAGATTAGGTTGCGCAGCTTGGGGTCGGGGTTTAGGGTGGTGGGTTTGTGCGGCCTAGGGTGTAAGAGGGGCATGGCTCTGGGTTGAAGGTGGGTGCCGGCTGAGAGAGCGGGATGGGTTAGAGGGCCTTAGGGGTTAATATATGAGGGCTGGGTTTATTGGCCTGTAGAGAAAACAGAGAGAGAGGAGATGAGTTCACGCAGGATGTGGGGGAGGTCGGTTAGGATTTATAATAATAGGTTATGATAAGATACAAATTAGGTTAGTTAGAAAAGTGTTAGGATATTTTAGTTATTTAGATTTTTGCTTAGGATGTTAAAAAACTAAGCAAGGTTTCTTTTTAACAGATTCTGAAAGATTTCCCCTTTCGTTTTTTCTAAAGAGTTTTGTTTTAAAAAATGTTTTCAGATTTTATTAAAATTTGAATAAGGATTTAGTAAAAGTTAATAATAATAATAATAATCGTATTATTGCAATTTTACCATTGGTCGTCCAAAAATTAAAAAGGAAATACGGGGGTGATCGCGCCTCCGAGAGGATCATGAAAACGGGGTTCGGTCACGCATTTGAGGTACGGAGAACAATAATAAAAAATCAAATACGAAAATATACTCATACGAAACAAAAATACGTGCTAAAATACGCACGACCGGAAAGTGGTCGTTACAGTGGTGCAGGAGCTAGGAGGCAGGCGGGAACTACTAGAAACGACCCTCTCAAAGTGGCCTCGTCCCTGTGTAGGACGGCATCTAAAGACTAGCTCGGGAGAGGGAGGACTAGTGGGGATCTCGATGGAAGAGGGTGGGAATGGAATGGATCCAAGATCCTGTGCAGAGACAAAAGCGACAGACAGACACCACGATGCTCTTAGAGAAAATAGCTAATGCAGGGACGGAAGAAGTTCCAGAAGGTGTGTCAATGGACCCTTGAGTGATGTGAATGGAAGAGAGAGGGTCCACAGGGGCAGATAATGTGCTGGCAGAGTCAATGATGGTGGGGACAACAGTAGTGGGCTCCAGAATGGTAGGAAGAATAATATCAGGAGCAACGGAAACAGACATGCCCGCAGGTCCGAGCATGGAAGAGACAGAGGTGGTGACCTCAGGGGAAATGGTGTGGACAGTCCCAGAGGTCCCATCATGGTGGTGGAAGTGGTAGTGGTGGTGGTGGGAGCACTGACATATGTGTGGATAGAAGTGCTCCCGCATGGGGCTGGATAGGCTAGCTGGGCTGCCAGGATGGCAGCAATATCAAGCTCAACCTCCTCATTGGAGCTGAGTACCCAGTCATCCTCGATGACTGGTCCTCTTGGGGGCTCAAGGACATGGATGGGAGGGATAGGAAAAATGCCAGGGATGACCCAGTCAACCATGATCGAGTCGACTCGTGTGAGATCGGGGTAGGACAGGGAGAGATGGTGCTCACGCTGGGCACCTAATAGATAGATCCAGTGACACTCACCGTGCAGTCTGATGATGTGCATGCGAGCAAGCACACCTAGGGTCAGTCTAGTAGGCCTGGTGGGTATCTGCTAGATCAGGTGGAAATGCAAGGCCCAGTATCGAGGCGAAGATGGTGAAAAATCCATCGCAGTAGATATCGGTGGTGGCATGGATGGTCTAGATAAGGTGATGACACAGCTAGTGTGCTGCGTCAGAGAGAAGGAATGGTTGGATGGTGCTATCAGGGTGACGGTGTAGAGGTCGAGTCATCCCCATAAGGTGGGAAAGCTTGGGAAGGGAGAGTGTCCCAACCTCTGGCCTGGGAAAGAGCGTGGTGGCTAGGTGGCGCTGGGCGTAGCGGAGATAGGGGTGGACTATGGCTGAGGACTTAGCCCTGCTAAGGCCATATCCTCGGAGGCCAGTGATACGATGCCAAAACTGCTTGACATCGAACGTGGTGAGCTTGTAGTCAGGGGAGTAGGCGAGGGTAGGGTCGAGGATGGTGGGGAATCCGAAGTGGGCTCGGATCATGGCATGTGTGACCACTATGTCTTGATCAAGCAGCTGAAAGTGGATGCCATCACCCTCTAGGGTGATGGAGCTCAGTGCCTTGAGCATGAGGCAAGTGTATGTGCGGGCGTGTGTGGCAAGGAATCGGTCGAAACCGATGATCTGGTAAAGGCGATGGACACCCTGAAGGATGCCCAGCCTGATGAGGGTGGTGACGTGGACGAAGCATGTGGGGATGATGGTGCGATGAGACATGGCGAAGAAACAGTCACGGTGAGCGTCGTCCCTGAAGACAATATCGTATGTCCTCGGGGTGGGTGGTGGTGGGGGTACTGGTCGGGATGGAGCGGCGGGAGTGGAAGGAGTGGGAATGGGTGTAGTGGATGTGAGTGGGGCCTATATCGCTAGAGGCATGGGGGATGGTGATCGTGATGGAGAAAATGTGGAGGACGGGGAGTCCACCCAGTCGTCCTCCGGTGTGGGTGAGTGGCGACTGCGGCATGACGGCCTAGAAGAGGAGGTGTCAATGGTGGCCCTCCTCTTCTTTGGCAGAGGCTTCCTCGGCCTAAGGAGAGGAGGCATCGTGCAAATGATGATGCATACGATGTGAAATCAAAATGGCAATAAAAATAAGGAGTGCAGCGAATATACTGAAACCGAGCGTCAAGCCCAAACCAAAGCGATCTCCCAAGCTATCCTAAGCCGATCGTCTCCACGAACAGCTCCGAATGTACCTGCAATTGGTAGAGAAGATAATATCAGTAGGTAATTAAGAAAATTAATCGGTTTGGGATGCATAATTAGAAAAAAAAGAAATGGGGTTGGAATCGGGATGCAGAAGAGGGGGAGATATGGAGAAGGTGGAAGAAGTGGACGATAAAGAGAGGGAAAAGATGGAGAGAGGGGGGAGTGAGAGAAGATACAGATCGAGACCGAGTCGCCAGCGCGCTCGGGTGCATGTGGAGAGGGAGAGGGTGAGGAAGGGAAAGATAGAGGGGAGAGAGAGAGAGAGAGAGAGAGAGAGAGAGAGAGAGTGTGTGTGTGTGTGTGTGTGTGTGTGTGTGTGTGTGGGAGAGAGTGGGAGAGGGAGAAGGAGAGGGAGAAGGAGAGGGGAAAACGGGGCAGACCGAGCGGCGGCTGTAGCGGCACTCGGGCGGAGGCGACGGCAGTCGTCGGAACGAGTGGAGGATTGAGGGGAGAGATCAGGCAAATGGGGTGGATTTCTGAAAAGGGTCAGGGCTAAGCCCGAGTCGGGCTGTTTAATAATAGCCCGAGTCGAGCTTGGTTAAGTTGTGGGTCCCATCGGACTAACAGCTGCTCGGTCGAGCTAAGAAGTATGGAAATTAAATTTAAACCATAGAAGTTACGCCCTAGCACTCGATCGAGCTACTTACTCAGCTCGGTCGAGCTGAATTGAAACAGAATGTTGATTTTCAGCTCTTTTTGCTCCCTACGTAACTCGACCAAGCAGGGTAGCTACTCGGTCGAGTCCATTAAGCTTTCTAGAGCCCCTTTTAAGCACTTTTTGGACCCTTTTTATAGCTCGACCGAGCAGGTTAGCTTCGAGTCGAATTAGAAATGAGTGCTCTTTTCATCCTCTTTTGGACTCTGACTGTAGCTCAACCGAGTAGGGAAGCTACTCGGTCAAGTGGCACTTGATTTCCAGAGCCACTTTTTGGCATCTTTCTCCAGCTCATTGTAACTCGACCGAGCAGGGTAGCTGCTCGGTCGAGTGGCCTCTCCTGTAGCTCCAGGCTATGTGTGGTTCTGTCGTATTCTCCTCTTGGTTCCTTCTCCTTCTTTTCATCGTTTGGCGTGCTCTCTTCATTGTTCAACCTGTAAAAGGAAGAACTCATCAATTTTTATGTTTTTGTATTTTTCTAGAATTAAAAACATTTTTATTTTGGTTTTTGAATAGAAAAATAAAAAAATAAAAAGGAAGATAAAACTAAAGAAAGAAATCGGGTTGCCTCCTGAAAAGTGCTTGTTTTAAGTCGTAAGCTCGACTCTCTCAAGATTTTTAGCGACGATCAAGAATGGTGGGTGCATATGAAATGTGCTCGTCATGTTTCCCAATGATTCAATGCGGCGGTAGTTGGTGCACCTCTCCATGTTGGCCCTCATTGACCAAAGAAGATAGTAGCATCTGGTTATTGATCAAGCGATGGTGTATCCGGGGGCTCCTCGTCAAGTACTCGTAAGTAGGCGGCCACCGCCTAGTTGTATACTGTGTCACCGTCGTCGTCCAAGCTCATCTTCATTGGGTCTTTGGAAATCTCCTCCATGACATAGTCATTTGTGGCTTCGTCCTCTAAGAGATCAAGGTAGTTTGCATCTTCTGGTGGTGGGCTTTCCTTCATAGAATTTGCCAAGCGGAACTCGACCTCAATGTTGCACACGTTCAAAGACAACGTCCCCTCACAGACGTCGATCAAGACTCAGGCGGTCGCCATAAATGGACGCCCTAATATAATTTGAGAATTACCTTTCTCCGGCATGTCCATAATCACAAAATCTGCCGGCACGCTTAGCCCAGACGGTATTTGCAATATGATGTCACGGGCGATGCCTACCAGATGGTTATAGAATGGTCTGCTAATTGGATACTCATGTCGGTCGGCTCAAGTTTTGTCCCGGTATTTAGCCTTTGAAAAATAGAGCGCGGCATCAAACTAATGCTCGCTCCCAAGTCGATCAATGCTCTGCTAATAGGGGTGCCGCCTGCAGAGCATGGCACCGTGAAACTCCCGGGATCCAGAAACTTCTTTGGTAGATGTTTCTTAATAATGGAGGTGGAATTGTCCAATAGCTTCACCTCTTCTTGCTTACACTTCCCCGTAATAAGATCCTTCAAAAACTTAGCGTATGGGGGGATTTCTGTGATCGCGTCCATAAAGGGAATGTTCAATTGGATTCCCTTGAGAAGCTCAGTGAACTTAGCATACTTCTTTTCTAGCTTCACCATAGCTAGTCTCTGAGGATATGGTGGTGGATGTCGGCTTCCCTTGTCTTTGGTGGCATCCTTTGGAGTAGACTTTTCAGGAGTAATAGTATCAGCTGGCACCGTAGTGGTAGTATGCAATTTAGAAGGCGAATCCTCCCTCTCTCCAATAGCATTGGTTCAATTATAGCTTGCTCCACATACTTTGCCACAATATGGGCTGAAATTGTACTGTCTCCATCTTGCGTATGAGTGGTTGGTTTTTGGCTCACCTTGGTAGAAACCAGCACCATGACATTGTCAGTAATCTTTCCTCCCCTCGTGGTAACAGTGACCACTGCATTGACTTGGGCTCTAGGATCAGGATCAGGCTGAGAGGGCAATCTCCCTTGTGTCTTCATATATTGGGACATTTGGGCTCTAAGTTCATCAATGGAGGTGTTGAGATTCTTGAAATGAGCTGAAGTCTCCGCATTAATGTTTGTTTGTCCACTTATGAACACATCCAAGGTCACCTCTAAATTGGGTTTTGGGGCCGTCGGTGCATATTGTTGTTGTGGTGGGCGATTGTAGTACCCCAGTGGTCTGTAAGGCCCAGATGGCCTAAACCCATATTGTTGTTGCTGAGGAGACAGCCATTGTTGTTGAGGAGGAGGTGGTGGTGGCCTTTTTTGTTGTTGAGGTTGCAATGCTCCATTTGGGTTCCCATATGATAATCCGGGGTGATTTCTCGCCTTCGGATGTTGCCATTGATTTCTCCCATCTCCTTGCATGTATTGGACTTGCTTCGCTGGCACATCTGTTCCCTCGCAGGAACCTTCTAATGGGTCGTACCTTTGCTCGGCGTAGTCCTCATATGCCGTATAAACTGGAGCTCTAGGAGTGGGGGGAATAGCATCCAACCTTTTTTCAATCCTCGCCACCTGTTTGCAAAGAGTCTCGATATGAGCATCAAGATGAGTGTAAATTTTTACCTCGTGGCCTCTAGTTGTTGATCGCTCGTCGCTCCACTACTGAGTGTTTACGGCCATTTGCTCTAGTAAAGATATAACTTCAGTAAAGGGTTCCTTGAGTGAAGGCGTCAATAATCATCTTTGTACCTGGCTGGAGCCCATTGTAGAAGCTCTGAACAAGATCCCACTCCAAGACTCCATGGTGCGGGCATTGATGCTGCAGATCTTTGAATCTCTCCCAAGCCTCATATAACGACTCTTGAGAAAGTTGCCTAAAATTTGTGATCACTCCTCGAATCCTCATCGTTTTGGACGGTGGATAGAACTTGTTTCAAGAAGGTTATAGCCAACTGCTCCCAAGTCGTGAAGATGTTAGAAGGATGCGATCGCAACCAATAAGAGGCCTTGTCCCCTCAGTGTGAACGGGAACAATCTGAGCTTTATAGCATCTTCGCTCATGTCTTTGGCCTGGAAGGTGTCGCACTTCGCCAAGAATGTGTCTAAAGGGTGGTTTGGGCTTTCATGTGGATGCCCGTGAAAGGGGTCCTGCTGCATCAGATTGATCAACCCAGTCTTTAGCTCAAAGCTTTTCGTCGTCAGCTGCGGCCTCAAGATAGAAGAAGTACTAGAAAATTTCGGCTTTATATGGTCCCAAATGGACCCGGTTCGAGGAGGAGTAGCAGTACCCTACGCCATTGGTTAGCAAAAGTTTGACTCCTCTTTTCTACTCTGAGTCTTCTTGTGGTTTTTTCAATCTCAGGATCAAATATAATTCTTCGTCAAGACCCCCGAGGCTAGTGTTCATGCACAACAAAAACTCAAAGAAATACCGTCGGTAGCAAAGTAATAAAAAGGAATAAAAAGATGGTAAGATAAGAGATGTTAAGATTTGCCAACAAATTCTTCAATATAGAAATAACACAAGTAAAAGCGTTACCTCCCCGACAACGGTGCCAAAAAATTGACGCACACAGAACTAACACTTAAACCCTACCTAGCAATGGCACGAATGCCAAAGGCTAGATGTGTCCCAAATGTAACTCCTGGACCGTATCGCTAGTGCACGGTGTCAAGTTATAGTATAAAAGATATCGATCCCACATGGAAGTGGATGCTAATAAGATCTTGTGTGATTCCTAAATCTTCGAAATATTGCTAGCAGTCGATTTAGAAAGATTGGTTGTTCTGGAGTTATATCTCAAACAAAGATTGTAATCAATAATAAAGGACTAGGGCTTTAGGACTCACCATTAGGATCGTCGGATATCGATGCTAGGTTAAAACTCTTACGTTGCATTGGCTTTATTAGGGATTGTCACATCAAAGATGTAGAACTCATGGCTCTAGGCGTCATGGGTCAACGTATCGCACGCTTATCCCGCTCTCGCGATAGGCGTGACGTGCGATCTGTGCATTAAGAATTGACAATATTCATCCCACTCTCGTGGGTAGAATGATCTCCACTCATGCCACTCTCGTGGATAGATCTTTGATGTATGCTTTGGTGGCTCTCATTGACGCAATGGCGGTAGCCATCAATTAGTAGTATAGGACGTTGGTGGATCCCATCAAGGAGTGCGTCGGGCATGGCCCAAACCCTAATTGAATCCACTAACTTCCTAATTAAGTTCATAGGATACTCCTTAATCTCATCATGGCCATAGACCGTGGCCATGATCTCAGTACGAGATCTTCTACAAACTTGGCTAGATCAACCAAAACACTTCCATTTTGAACCAACACAACCTAAAAATCCCCACTTTGCATCTAAATCCTAATATTCTAGGGCTAATCCATTAGCCCTAGAAAGAAATAATTATGAATCATAGAGATAGACTTAGAAGATTCAATAAAAACAAGAGAGTTCATCATGGCATGTGAAAGCATCGAATAAAACGTAGAAAGTTTAGACATCATTACCAACATGTCGTAGGGTGATTGCAAACACAAGAGAATTAAGAATATCAAGCTTATGCGCAATAAAGATCAACAAAAATCCATGCTTTAGTCTTCACAAAATAGCCACGGCACAAAACTCTCTAGATCTAAAAAACCTAATTAAAACTAAGGGAAAATAATAAAAGTCTAGTCTCCCCGTAAATAGGGTAAAATTCATGCTTAAATACAAAGGTAGGGATCCCCCAAAATCTGGGAAAATCTGGGCACTTGGGCCCACCAACTTGGCTTGTCGCATCGCGCTACTCGGTCAAGTAGGTCGCATGCTCGGTCGAGTAGGTTGCATGCTCGGTCGAGTTGACATATGCTCCACTTTGCTGCTTCTGCTGCCCAGGCTGATATGGGCTACTCGGTCGAGTAGAAGATCTGCTCGGTCAAGAAGCTTTGCTGCTCGGTCGAGTTAGGGCGATCAAGGAGAAGTCCAAAATAGGCGTTCTGTTTGAATACAGCTCAGTCGAGCTGGCTACCCTACTCGGTCAACTAGATGTGTCTGTTTCCTCTGCATCATTGGCGTGTCAGCTCAGTCGAGTAGCATCAGCACTCGACTGAGTGGCCTGGGAAACTGAACTTAGCTGGAGCTAGGATCTTCATCTCTCGCTCTCTTCTCCTCCTCTCCTCCAATCTTCCTCCTTGCCTCGGCGAACTCTTATGGAACCTCGCCAATGACGTCCCGGACATACCGAATGTGTCCATGTCCCTAAATAGCTCCAATTCGCTCCAAAACTCCTGAAAATCTACAAAGCTATACAAAAGTTGAATATGGCATTAGAAGCGTGATAGTATATGAAATTGTGGGTTTTTTAGGCGAATATGATATGGAATGATGCAATAAAAACATGTGAAATATGGACACATCAACCCTCCTCCTTAGGAGCCTATTCTGCATCAGGATTCTTGGCTTGGGGAGGTTTATTACCTCCGGTGTCTTGTTGGATCTCCTGGCACACCAAATACACTAGAGGGGGTGAATAGTGTAAATCAAGACGATATTGCAATAATTAAAAGTTAATAAAAATTGCAATGAAAGTGCGGAAATAAAAGATCACAATTCAGAATAATGCAAACGCAAACACAGAGATTTTTATCCTGGTTCGGATCCTTGTGATCCTACGTCCAGTCCTCTACCCCGTAGAGATTTAAATCCACTAAAACACTTGATCCCCGCAAGTAATCAACATACAAATATTCTAACACTCTCTGTATTGCAAACTGGTACAATCTCTTCAACAAGAGATTCACCAAATAAAGTAAAAGAAAGAGTATGAAACAATATCATCTATAGCCTTGATAATTGATGGAATTATTGCGCAAGGTTGGTGATGGAATCTCCAAGGTTCAAGATGTGAATTGTGGTAGAACACTCTTGGAAATTGAACTTCCTATAGGGACTGAATTTCTGCAGAGCTTTCCCTATGGAAATCTGAAAATCTCACTCTTTCTAGAGAGAGAAAGAAATCTTAAGAAAAGAGGGTGAGAGAATTTTCGTAATTTTTAGGCAGGGGTCTATGGGTCTATTTATACCCCAAAGAGGTAGTTTATGACCGTTGTATAATTGCCTAAATTTTCAAAAAAAAATCCGAGCCGTTTTTGTCAGAATTAGTCGACTAATTTTATGGATTGGTAGACTAATTAAGTTGTCTGAATAGAATGGAAGTTAAAGTGTCTTTTCAAGAGAAGTAACTTCCTAAAACGGTAGGAAACCGTTTTAAAACAGCTATAAACTACTATAAACGGCTATAAACTGCTAGAACTAGTCGTTAGTGGCAGTTCTAACTTTAGGAAATGGTGGGAAAATGATCCTGAAGACTCTAGGATGAGTCTGACAAAGTTTCAGAATTTTCTGAATTTTTTATTATTTAAATTAGTCAACTAGTACTAGGGATTGGTCGACTAATTAAAGTTTTGACTGGGTTCCTATTATAATTAGTCGACTAGTACTAGGGATTGGTCGACTAATTGAAATTTTGACTTGATTTTTTTTGAAGATGAACCCTAAATGACTAAGATAGGTAATCATCAAGACTTTTACATTCTAAGTATATGCAAGATAACAAATAAAGATTACATCATTTTTTACAAGATATAAAATTTCTTCGATATGCGTCATCCTGTAGTGAATGCTTCTTGCAACTTGTGTTCTTGATGATGGTCTCAGATGATAGTGTTATAACATCTGCATAGATAGAGTTAGTACATATATAAAATGATATGTTTGTAACATCAAAACCATATGAGGAGTTATGAGTTTCCAACATTCTTTCCCTTTTTGATGATTTTACAACCATTGAATATTATAATAATATATGACTAACGAATAATAAAACAACAGAAAATTTGTCATGTGTTTACTGAAATACTCCCCCTAAAGATATGACTTATTACAAGAGAGTATGTAAACATTTCATTTTAAAGTTATATTATAATATAATAATATATAACAATTGTTAGTAAAAAATGTACAAAGTTTCTCCCCCTGTCAAATTATAATACTGATAGTTCAGAAACTAATGCAGAGAATCTGAAATAATATGCATATTTTCTCCTCCTGTCAAATTATCAAAAATGGGATGGCAGTATTAATTAGTCGGTTAAGCAGTGGTATTAATCGACCAAAATATTAGATAACAGAAATTTTAAAAGTAAAAAAGACGAACTTCATTCATTCAATGAGGAAGATACAGATAGATTCATTGACAGTAAATAAAACAGCAAAGACCTAAATACACCAACCACACATAAAACAAACTAAAAACCATACAACAAACAAGCCCTAATACTAATTAGTCGACTATGCTACGGTATTAGTCGACTAAACGCAGTCAGTCCAGAGTTGTGCCTAATTGTCCGAGGATGATGGAGGCGGGAAACGAGATGAGGAAGGTGTGTACGGATCCCATTGTTGGAGGGAACTTAGGATTTCGGCTTGGGTGAGTTGCATAGCCTCGAATCCTTTCTCCATATCCTTCCTAACATCGCCGAGATTGGTCTCAAAACCGCTAAGATGCTCTTGGATTCCTCCGAAACCGGAATTGACATCCTCACGAAGTTGGTCAATTTGGTCTTGGAGGGTAGACCGTGAGGGAGGCCTAGCATAAGGGTTGACAGTTTGCTTGCGACGACGGGAAGGTGGGGTGACACGTTCAGGCTCGACTTCTTCTTCTTCTTCTTCTTCTTCTTCTTCGGGAAGAGGAAGAGGCAAGAGAACCATACGGTTGACGACGGAGTGATCGAATTGTTGAGGATTGAAAAACGAAATTTCATTCTCCAAAGGAACACGAAAGTGTTGGAGAATTTGGGTGATGACACAAGGAAGGAAAATATGTTGCTTGATTGGTTTATTCAAGACAATCATAATGGTGCTTGCCCAATCCACTTTTATCCCTCCCATAATGGCATAGAGAGCCCGACTACGGGTCTCATTAATGTAGTTGAGGGAGCCACTCTTGGGGAGAAGATTATAAGTGATGATTTTGAAAAGAATGCGAGGAATGGGATTCAAGGCTTTGGCGGACATGCCAATCCGAAAATTGGGGCTTAAACGGTTGATAAGTTTGGGATTATCCATGGAGGTTTGCCCAAGGAAATTTGTGCGGACATGAGGCAAACGAAGGCTTTTGGCAAGGGAATCGTAGTCAAGGTGGATGGTGATGCCTTTTACTTTGGTGTCAAGGTAAATGATAGCCCCATTCTCTACCACCCTCATGTTGGTAAAGACTTGTTTGACAAGGAGGGGATAGTATGGGAGAACGGTACACCAAAGAGGAAAGAGAGAAACGGCATCAAGGAGGTGATGTATGTTGAGATTTCGGATTACCGGCTTGGAGAAGTTGATGGCTCTTTCGGGAAAGAAAGTTGCCTTTTCGATGGTGGCAGCCGGATTTGGGCGTCGTTGATGGAGAGGATTGGAGGATGAAGCCATGAGTGAAGGATGAAGCTTTCCTACAGAATACTTATGAACCTTACGTCAACAATCGAAAGATTTGAGAGAGTATTAAGACAATGCTTTCTCATATGAGGAGGAAGAATAAGGAGTGTGTGTATTTATAGAAAGAGTTGAAGAGGGAAATTTGAATTTGAATCATCAAAAACAATGAAATAACTCCTAAGTAGTTACTGCAACAATTCCTAACTATTGGGAAAGAAAACTGATCAAAACTGATCAAGAAACGACTCAAAATTCGCACCGAAAACGGCTCTGGAATTTCGTGTTCTTCAGCGATTAGTTGACTAGGGCGACCTATTAGTCGATTAATTAATAAGGAAACCCGAACTGTTTGGGAAAGAGGCAGAAAATTCAAAATTTTTAATAAAAAATGTTTCCAGTCAAAAAGGGCTGACGCATGAAATCCTAGGGAATGACTAAAAGGTGTTTGACTTAAAGTACTGTTGACTTTGTGTAATAGGTTGGAAGGGAAAGGTCTAGTCTCTCTTGTACTTAGTACTTACAAAGTACTTGTGAGAGAGAAAATTCAAAAACTTGAATTTTGGAAGTCCTCTCATGAAGACATTCGGTTTTGACCGAAATAAAAAAAATTTAAAGAAAAATATTTAATATTTAAACAAGTCGTATATATATATAATTAATTCTGGAGTATTAGTCGACTAATACATTTGATTAGTCGGCTAATTAAAATATGAATAAATCCAGAAAAATCCAGAAAAAATCATAAAATAATAATAACTTTATATATAACTATACGATATGGTTAAAATACCGATTCACTAATAATACCGAGTTCTCTTCTTAATTTAAGAAAAGTCTCTTCCTTAAGGGGCTTAGTAAGGATATCGGCTATTCGATTCTTAGTATCTATATACTTAAAAATAATATCACCTTTTTGGACATGGTCATCTAAGTAGTGATGTCATATATCTATGTGCTTAGTGTGTGCATGGTGTACAGGATTTTTGGATAGATTTATAGCACTAGTGTTGTCACACATGATAGGACATGTGTCACATTTAATGCCATAATCTAAAATTATTTGTTTCATCCATAAAATCTATGCACATGCTAAACCAGCGGTAATGTATTCCACTTCTGTTGTAGATAAAGAAACATAGTTTTGTTTCTTACTAAACCATGATATTAATGCATATCCTAAAAAGTGACAAGTACCACTTGTACTCTTACGATCAGATTTGCAACTTGCAAAATCTGGGTCACTATATGAAACTAAATCAAATGAACTTGATTTTGGATAATATAAACCGAAATCAGCTGTATGTTTTATATACCTAATTATCCGTTTGACAGCAGTCAAATGTGATAATTTAGGATCAGGCTGATATCTAGCACATATACATACAGAAAACATAATATCCGGTCTACTTACGATAAGATAAAGTAATGATCCAATCATACCTCGATATAATGTTTGATCAACACTCTTAGCATTTGGATCCTTGTCAAGATTTGATGAAGTACCCATTGGAGTATGCTTTTCTGCAGAATTCTCTAATCCAAACCTTTTGATGAGTTCCTTTTTATACTTACTTTGATGTATAAAAATACATTCCTTCATTTGTTTGATTTGAAGTCCAAGGAAGTAGGTTAATTCACCCATGTGACTCATCTCAAATTCATTTTGTATTTCCTTAGCAAAATTCTTAACAAAGAGAATCATTAGTAGAACCAAAAATTATGTCATCAACATATATTTGTATAATAATAACATCAGAATCTATATGTTTGGTAAATAAAGTTGAATCTATCTTTCCTATAGATAACCAGATTTTAATAGAAAGTTCTTCAACCTTTCATACCAAGCATGAGGTGCTTGTTTTAAACCATATAAGGCTTTCTTTAACTTGAAAACATGGTTTTCTAAACTTTCATGTTGAAATCCAGGAGGTTGTTCTACATAGACTTCTTCCTTTATAATACCATTTAAAAAATGTGCTCTTAACATCCATTTGATATAACTTAAAATCTTTGTAACATGCATATGCTAAAAGCATTCTAATAGATTCTAATCTAGCAACATGTGCATAGGTTTCATCATAATCTATACATTCTTCCTGATTATAACCTTGTGCGACTAATCTAGCCTTATTCCTAACCACTTGTCCAGATTCATCCAATTTGTTCTTGAACACCCACTTAGTACCAATTACAGGATGATCTGAAGGTCTAGATACTAATTCACATACATCATTTCTTTTGAATTGATTAAGTTCTTCCTACATTGCTAAAATCCATGAACTTTCTTTACATGCTTTAATAGCATTCTTTGGTTCAATGGATGAAATAAATGCACAATTAGTCATTTGTTCAATTTGTGATCTAGTTCTTACTCTATCAGAAATATCTCCAATAACTAAATCATGTGGATGATTAGGAACTTCAACAAATGCTTTAGGAAGACTTGTATTTTCAGGTATAATCTCTGGAATGTGATTATTTGTATCATCATCATTTAACTTAAGGTTTTCTAAAGAACTAATGATAGGTATAGAATCTTCTTCATCAAAATGTGTAATAGGAGAAAAGTTCTCATAAAAACTAACATGAAGAGATTCTTCAATGCATAAGGTTCTTCTATTATAAATCCTATATGCTTTACTACGTGTTGAATATCCTCAAAAAATTCCTTCATCGGATTTAGAATCAAACTTATCCAATGAATCCTTAGTATTATGAATAAAGCATTTGCAACCAAAAACCTTAAAATAAGAAACACAAGGAATACGATCATAAAACAATTCAAAACAGGTTTTATTCAATTGTGGTCTAACCAAAATTCTATTTAAAACATAACATGCAACAGCAACAGCTTCTGTCCAAAAATATTTTTGTAGATTACTATCACATAACATGATTCTAGCACATTCTTGTAATGTTCTATTTTTCCTTTCAACTACACCGTTTTGTGGTACGGCTCGAGGAAAAGAGAAGGTATGTGTTATACCATGTTTATTACAAAATTTTGTAAATAATTCATTTTCAAACTCTCCTCCATGATCACTACGAATAGTAATAATGGATGAAGTTTTTAAATTTTGAATTCTTTTACAAAATATTGTAAATTCTTCAAATACATCATTCTTATTCTTTAAAATTAATACCCATGTATATCTTGCAAAATCATCAACAATTAAAAATGCATACTTATTACCATTCAAAGAAGCTACTCTAGAAGGACCAAATAAATCTAAATGTAAAAGTTCAAGCGGTCTCTTTGTAGAAATAGCATCTTTTAATTTGAAAGAGGATTTATGCATATTACCTTGTTGACATGCATCACAAAATTGTGATTGAGTAAAAGATATATTAGGCATACCAGAAACTAACTTTTGTTTGGAAATACGTGCTAAATGCTTAAAGTTAGTATGTCCAAAACGTTTATGCCATAATAATGTGTTATCTGTTGATGCTAGTAAATAATGATTATTTGAAGATATTTTCATGCATAGTATATATTTATATTATTCTTACGATTACCTTGGAATAAAATATTAGACATATCTAAATCATATATAATGCATGCATTCTTTTCAAAAACTATTTTCAAATCTTTATCGCATAATTGAGAAATAGATAAGAGATTGTGTTTCAAACCATCGACGAGGAGCACGTTTTCGATGATTGGCTTAGTTGGATCACCAATTGTTCCGATGCCAATCACTTCACCTTTGTTGTTATCACCAAAAGTAACAGTGCCACCATCTTTGAATTGAACGGTTGATAGAAGTTTGATGTTTCCAGTCATGTGTTTTGAACATCCACTATCTAGTATCCATCTTTCTTTTATGGGTACCTGAAAGATAAACAATGAATATTGGTACCCTTTTTATATGGGTCCTTAGGATTAGTCCTTAGGAAACCAAACCCAAGTGGAATTTGGTCTCTTCATACAGTTAGAAGAAAGAATAACATTCTGTATAAAATTAGATATATATAAATCCTTATCATATAAGCAGATGTCTTTGGGAACCCAAATATTATGCATAATAGTTTTCTTAGAAGATGTAACAAAATTTGCCTTCTTTGGAATATGAATAATATCCTTTTTCAAAGAATTAATTTTCTTAGCATTAAGAAATACATGCTTTTTCTTTTCTAGAATGTCATTACCAAAACTATTGGATTTGGGAACATTCTTATACCCCAAACCTTATCTATAATTAGCAGGATGTTGTATTCTAAGTAAATCATCAAGATAATTCTTTCCTTTATTGAATTTGCTAATATTAAAAGCCATGTTATCATATTTCAATGTTAAAGAAGAAATATCTTTATCTACAGTAGAAAGCCGTGTAACCATATTATGATTCTCAGACTTTAGAATCTCATTTTCATGTATTAATTTAGTATTTTGAGAAATAATGAATCTTTCTCAATTTTAATACTATCTAATGAAGAGGCTGAAGAGGTTAGTTCTTGATGAGAAAGAACTAATGCCTTATGTCGAGAATTCAATTTCTTGAATCTCATATATAAATCATTAAAGGCTTCCAGTAATTCTTCATTACGTAAAACACTTACCTCATTATCATCTTGTGCCATAAAGCACATATGAGCATTTTCTTCATTTGATTGGTCGTTGACTTCTTCTTCTTCATCTGATGAAGAGTCCCATGTTGCTGCTAGTACCTTCTTTCTCTTTTCAAACTTATTAACCTTTTTGAAGTTGTTGAATGTCCTTTCTTTAGGCTTAAGAAGTAGACAATCCTTTTTCATATGTCATGGCCTGTTGCATTGAAAACATAAAGAAGCATCAGTAGTTTTAGGCTTAAAACTTTTAAACTTACCTCTTCGTAGAAACTTCTTGAAGTTTCTAGTTATTAGTGCCATGTCTTCATCGTCCATGTCTGAGTCATCGGTGTCTGATGAAGCGGCGAAGACAAGAGTTTTCTTCTTTGTATCTACATGTTCTTTACGATCTTGGAGTTGTACTTTGTAGGCCATCAGGTTGCCAACCAAGCTTTCAACGGTGAGAGTTGAAAGGTCATTGGCTTCTTCTATGGATGTAGTCTTCTTCTCCCATTCTGATGTCAAAGCACAAAGAATCTTCCGTACTTGTTCCGTTTGAGAGTAGGTTTTGCCAAGGGCAATTAAGAAGTTGACAATGTCGGTGAAACGACTGATCATCTCTCCAATTGGTTCATTCTCCTTCATTCTGAATAACTCAAACCTGTGAACAAGAACAGAGATTTTAGTTTACTTAACTTTATTAGTTCCTTCATGAGTTACCTAGAGTGTATGCCAGATGTCATATGCGGTTTTGGCCTGGGAGACATGGTTGAACTCATTCTTGTCCATATCACAGAATAGTGCATTCATTTCTTTGGAGTTGGGGGTTGCAGCAGATTTTTCATTTGTGGTCCATTGGGCATATGGAGTTGTAGGCTTCTCGTACAGAGTTTCCAACATGTTCCAAAGTTCGTAGTCGATGCTTTGTAGGTAGATTGTCATCCTTGTCTTCCAATAGGAATAGTTGGAACCATTGAATAGTGGAGGCCTTGTAGTAGAATGCCCTTCAGGAAATTTTGAAGAAGATGTTGATGTGTTCATCGGATAGGTGTAGGCCATCTTAACCATGAAGTTTTGATACCAAATGTTGGATCTCCTGGCACACCAAATACACTAGAGGGGGTAAATAGTGTAAATCACGACATTGCAATAATTAAAAGTTAATAAATAAATTGCAATGAAAGTGCGGAAATAAAAGATCACAATCCAGAATAAAGCAAACGCAAACACAGATATTTTTATCCTGGTTCGGATCCTTGTGATTCTACTCCAGTCCTCTACCCCATAGAGATTTAAATCCACTAAAATACTTGCTCCCCGCAAGTAGTCAACATACAAAGATGCTAACACTCTTCGTGTTGCAAACTTGTACAATCTCTTCAACAAGAGATTCACCAAATAAAGTAAAAGAAAGTGTATGAAACAATATCACCTATAGCCTTGATAATTAATGGAATTATTGCGCAAGGTTGGTGATGGAATCTCCAGGGTTCAAGATGTGAATTGTGGTAGAACACTCTTAGAAATTGGACTTCCTATAGGGACTAAATTTCTGCAGAGTTTTTCCTATGGAAATCTGAAAATCTCACTCTTTCTAGAGAGAAAAAGAAATCTTAAGAAAAGAGAAAGTGAGAGAATTTTCGTAATTTTTAGGCAGGGGTCTAGGGGTCTATTATAGCCCAAAGAGGTAGTTTATGACCGTTGTATAACTGCCAAAATATCTGAGCCGTTTTTGTCAGAATTAGTCAACTAATTTTATGGATTGGTCGACTAATTAAAGCTGTCTGAATAGAATGGAAGTTAAAGTGTCTTTTCAAGAGAAGTAACTTTCTAAAACGGTAGGAAACTATTTTAAAACGGCTATAAACTGCTATAAACGGCTATTAGCTGCTAGAACTAGCCATTAGTGGCAGTTCTAACTTCCACTTAATAAAATATAATATTTTAATGATAAATCATTAAAATATTTGAATTAAAACAGATTAGTAGACTAATAAGAAGTATTAGTCGACTAAAAATTTGAAACTCTAGGAAATGGTGGGGAAATGATCCTGAAGACTCTAGGATGGGTCTGACAAAGTTTTAGAATTTTTTTTTGAATTTTTATTATTTAAATTAGTCAATTAGCACTAGGGATTGATCGACTAATTAAAGCTTTGACTGGGTTTGTCACGCCCCGCTTCCCTAAAATGGAGGCGAGACGTGAGAAGGTCCGCTCAGACTTGGAGCTGTGAGGCTCCAGTCTGTAAAGCGTCTGGATTTAAACCAAGTAGAGGTCCCTGCAAGTGCGACACGGAACAAAAATAATACTAAAGAAAGAGACATAAAATAACCAATCTCAGAATGTCCAAAAATAAGTTTCAACATCACAAAAAAGCCACCAGGCTGGAAAGAAAAAGAGTCTAAAGGCCCAAGCATGGCCAACAAAAGTACAACGTACGGAAAGCAAAGGTGCTACGCACTGACAACTAACTGCAACCTAAAACAGAAGTAACTCAGAACAGTCTCTAAGACTGGTCACCGGTGTCCACAAACTCCTCGTCAAACGTAGGCTCAGGCTCAGCGTCAATGAACACCTCGTCCTCAGCAACGGTCTCTGGCTCAGGGTCTAACATGTGACACCCAAAAGAGCAAGGGGCACATGTCAGCAAGTCTACAAGAGACGTGTGCAAGGAAACTGAAAGTAAAGCAAAGCAACCTAGCAGTTCTAGCATGATGCAATGACATGGCAGTTAAAGTATGAGTGCAACAAGTAAAGAATCAAGTACAACAAGCATCTAGCATGGCATGACAAGAGTAGCAAAATACTAACAATCACAAGTCACGTTTTCATGTCGTGCACAGAGTTCACGCCTTACAGCTGAAGTGGCTGTACGGGCACACTTCTACGCTGAGTGGTCGCTCAACCCTACCCCTGCACGTGTATCGAGCCAGGGCTTTACCCCCGAACATGAATGCTTGCTTCTGGATCACGAGCCAGGAAGTGTTTTTGGCATAGGGTTGTGCCTGTAACACAGGTGCCTAGCCTGAACAAGCAAGTACAAGTATAGTAGCGTGTGCTACGAATGCAACAATCAGACATGGATGGCATGACATGGAAAGCTGTAATTTAAATGCGTACAGATAAGGAATTTAAACATGGTAGTTACAAATGCATGGATGACATGGCAGCATGAACAAAGCAGGAAAAAGGGGTTGGATCTAGCTTCGTTGTCAAGCTAGATCAATGAGGTGACGGATCTAGTTTCGTTGTCAAACTAGATCAAATAGGTGTCTAGGCAGCTATCATTTCACTGCCTAGTCTCTTTTACGCTACGGTACAAAAGTGGCCTAAAGCATGGCCTAAACAAGCAACAGGCAAGTTTCACTTGCCTACAAATCTGACGTCTGAAAAACACCGTCCAAAAGTCCACAAGTCACAAACAACCTTTGTGCACAAGTCCACCAGCCTACAGTCCCATATTATTAATCTTGATTAGTGAATTTAAAACAATTTAAAAACATCAATTTTAATTTGTTTAACAGGCTGTGGTTCGGGGTCCTAGGGGTGCAGAACGTTACCTCAACACGACGCGAAAGCTACACTGGCGTCAGGTAGCGATGCCACGGGTTGGAATATAAGAACGCGCTCCTAGTCCAATTTCCAGATCAGATTCCTCGTTCGAATAGTCTAGGCAGCAACCAGATCAACGAACCAAGATTCCAATGCTAGCACGTGCGACGAAGGGGATACGACTTGTCGCAACGTCAAAATAGTCAAAACGGCGAAGAAGAAACACTTGGGTGGGACCTACAGCAGTTCTAGGGGTCAATGGGGGACCCACGATAACTCTGGGGAACTTGGGGGGCCACGGTTGCAAGCGGTGCGACGGATGCGGAGTTGCGACGAAAGTCGCTCGGTCAAACCGAGCCGCTGCGAGGATTTCTCTCGGTCAGACTGAGAGAACACAGCGGTCGGTCGGTCGCAGCGATGCGGGGATGCGGGCTCTCAGTCGCAGCGGGCCGCTGCGAGGAATTCCTTCGGTTGGGCGCTTGGGAGCGGGGGTTGCAACGCACGGGGTTGCAACGCACGTGGTTGCAACGGAGCGGGGGCGCGTTGCGGAGCGGGGGAGCAATTAGGTTAGACTGAGCGGAGGCGTCGGTCGCTGCGGGGTTGCAACGTTGCAGTTGCAACGTTGCGGAGCGGAGCGGAGCGGAGTGGAGCGGAATGCGGGGCTTTCTCTCGGTCAGACCGAGAGAAGCTCTCGGTCGTAGCAGGGAGCGGGGCTTGCAAGGATGCAGCGGGCGCTTGGTGCGGAGCGGAGCGACGGTGCGGGGCGGGGCCTCGGTCAGACCGAGGGAAAACGAGGAAATCTCTCGGTCAAGCTGGGCGGCTGCGGGGGAGCGGTTGCGACGAACGTCGCAAGTGTGGATGCGAAAGTTTGGGGGTTTTTGTGACGGCTAGGGCTTGTTTGCTTGAGGGAAAAGGGTATCCTAAGCCTCCTATATATATTGTAGATGGGTTTGACCAAGTCTAGGGTTTAATTTGAATTAAAATTTATTTTTAATCAATTTTAAACCCAAAAACTCACCCATACTATATCTCTAGCAATAGGGGCGCGGCCAAGGGGCTAGGATTTGGGTCAAAAATGTTTTGAAGAGTTATAATCTAATAGAAATTATATTGGGTCAAAAATACTTTAAAACTTGGTATTTAAAAATATTTTAAGCTTGGCAAAAAATATAAAATAGGTCAAATGAAATCCAAAAATTGTGAAATAAATATTGGAGTGATCGGGACGACGAAAGAAAGAAAACTAAGAAGACGGATATTAATTTCGACGTCGAGGGACGAAACTAAAAATAGAAACGCCTCACATCAAAAGTGAAAATCGTGACGTCTCTTCAAATAAGATCAAATCATGGGAAAACGGCCCGAGAAATGTCGTTCTAAGTTAGTGCCACAATTTAATACTCTCAGAGACGATCACAACGACATATCACACCAAAGTGTTCAAAAACAAACAAAGTCTAGAACAAATACGTGCATGGTCAACAGCACGTGCATGAAGAAGGTACGATCGGAAAGCGACCGTTACAGGGTTCCTATTGTAATTAGTCGACTAGTACTAGGGATTGGTCGACTAATTGGAATTTTGACTTGATTTTTTTTGAAGATGAACCTTAAACGACTAAGATATGTAATCATCAAGGCTTTTACATTCTAAGTATATGCAAGATAAAAAATAAAGATTACATCACTTATTACAAGATATAAAATTTCTTCGATATGCGTCGTCTTGTAGTGAATGCTTCTTGCAACTTGTGTTCTTGATGATGGTCTCAGATAATAGTGCTATAACATCTGTATAGATAGAGTTAGTACATATATAAAATGATATATTTGTAACATCAAAACCATATGTGGAGTTATGAGTTTCCAACATGTCTTTGGCCGAGGATATTCTTGAGGACTTTAGATCGCTTTTACTGGAAAATCGATCGCCTCGGGACCCACTTAATTGTCCTGAGGAGGAGCTCCTTCAGTCGGACTTTCCAATTAGGAAGGATGAGTCGGCTCTTTTGGACTGTGGGACCGCCTCACGAATTTCTGAGATTTCAACCCTTCCCAGTGACAGGGTCATTCTAGAGAGGGTCGATCATGAGAGGCTATCTTCAATCGCCGTTCATGCGAACGTTCAGGTGAGTGTCATACTTTTTTTCATTATGAGTGAAACAAGTGTTGAGATTGGCGATTTCTGCTTGTTTGTAAGCTCTCATGTCTAACGTTGTGTTGCACCGACGCTCAGTGGTGGTGGCTAATCATGAAGCCACACTGGTAGAGGCCAGAATGGCTGTTGAGAAGGCCGAGGCAAGGCTGGCCAGATGGCATCTTCTGAATAAATTGATCCAGTCCCAGGTCCTCCGACTCAAACATGAGTTAGGTGAGTCTCGTAAGAGGGATGCTGGTCAAATTCCTTTGAGGGAACAAGTGGAAAAAACGTTGTTGGAGGAAATGGCCAAGTGGGAGGCCAAAGAGAATGAACTCTGTAATTTTAGCCTGTAAGGATCAATACACTAGAGGGGGGTGAATAGTGTATATTAAAAAATTGTTGCAAATAAAATGTTAGTAATATTTGCAAAGATGGCACAGAAATAAAATGACAAGTACTGAAATTAAATCAATCGCAAACACAGAGATTTATCCTGGTTCGGATCCTTGTGATCCTACTCCAGTCCTCTACCCTGTAGAGATTTTCAATCCACTATAATCACTTGCCCCGCAAGCACGAACTTACAAAAATGGCGACATTCCCCGTGTCCCAAACTTTGTACAATCTTTAAACAGAGATTCAAACCTGTTAAATAAGAAATAGAAAAACACCTATAGCCTTGTTATAAATTTCAGAGAATGAATTCAAGGATGGTGTTAAAAAGATGAACTTCAAGATGTAAAAGATATGTAATGAAGAGCAACACTTGAAGTTCTCTGGTTCATAAAAGAAGAGAGAGATCTATTGATTTCTTCTTGCAATTATGAACACAAACAACTTTCCAAAATGATGTTGAAAATCCAAGTTCTTCCGTTCTTAAATGAAGAAAGAAATCTAATGATTTCTTCTTACAAATAAGAAAAGAACAACTAATGGCTGAATTACTTAAGAAAATCAATGGCTTGCTTTCAACAAAATCAGAATAAAGAAGAGGAAAGTGTGTGGAAAATGAGAGGGGGTATCCCTCCTTTTATAGGATTTAGAAACGGTTGTGAACGGCTCTAAAAAGAGACGTTGCACAACGTTTAGAAACTGAAAGGAACGTTGGAGAACGGTCAGAAACTGTTCTGAAAAATTTCAGTCCCAAAAGCATTTTGGCAGGCTAGGAAAATTCGTAACCTGCTAATTTTGAAACGGTAACAAACGGTCACAAAATTTTGGTGATGTGGACTAGACAATGGATAGATCCTTTTCTGAAAGTATCAAGTCAAAATATAGTTGTTTTGGTATGCTAGGAAAAATCCTAGTAGGCTAATTCTGAAAAATAGGAATTTTGACTTAGGATCAAATGAGTTAGGAGATGATGTAGATTTGAGCTTAGGGATATATGATATGATATAACCAAGGCCCTGAAGCTATCTAAAAAGTAAAAAGTACATCATTCCGTAGATACGTTATTCAAACGTAACTTGAGTAGCAAGGCTGTTTTTGCAGAGTCTCCTTGTACTTTGATCATATGTGTGATGTGAATGAATTTGCGTTGTAGCTGCACATCTGCATAGATAAAGTTAGTAACATGAAATATATTGATTTGTCACATCAAAACCTTATAGAAGAGATGATGGAAAATACCAAGTTCCAACATTCTCCCCCTTTTTGATGATGACAAATAATGAAGTAAAAAAATGTGAGTTAACAAGTGTTAATAAGTTTTAATGAGTGTATTAACATGACATGTAATGTGATGTTGATATGAAATGTGATGTTACTGATGTTACTCCCCCTGAGTATATTCATATAGACTCCCCCTGAATATATGCATATTTCTCCCCCTTTGTCATCCACAAAAAGTGGAAAAGATAAATTGGCAAGCTACGATTGTTGGTAGCAGGCCAAATGAGAAAACGGAGGAAATTTGAAAAAATAACAGAAACAGAGTATTAAGAAGAGCATATAAGTAACAAAAGGAACTAACATTTGAGTAAACAATGATCAGAGAGGCGAAGTACACAAAATAACCATCTTATATATTACTAAAACAACCATGATAAAACAACTGAGTAAAGACCAAGCCCAGTACATATCATGCATACTAGAGACCAACATACACAAACTGCCGAGTACATAAAATAGCCATACACAGACTGCCTAGGACAGAAAGCAACCATGAGAAACTTAGAACAAAAATAACCGACAGACTAAGCAACCAAGATAATACAGAACCAGCGACATAACCAACATGGATCATAGTAAAAACAACCGGGAATCAAGGAAACCAACCAAACGACATACGGTGAGGCAAAGGCACTAGTGAAGCAAGGAGAGCCGAAATTCATAGGAAACAACAAATCAAGTAGGGATTTGAGGCGACCAAAATGAAACAGGGAAATCAACGAGGATGATAGGATGAGGAGCCCGGTGAGGAGCGACGGGTGCGGGTGCGACGGGAAGGGAGGATATTCTCGGATTCGAGCGAAGAGCGAAGGGAAGATCGTTCTACTTGGATGTGTTCAAGGACGGTAGAGTGATGACGGAGAACTTCGTCATATTTACTCATTTGGATTTGAATGCCAGCGAAGCCATCAGCGACTTGGGAAGACAGACGATGAAGCAAAACCGCATTTGTCTCGCGAGATGGGCTAACACCATCCTTAGAAGCGTGAACCTTCTTGCCGCAGCGGGATAGGGAAGAGCCGGGAAAGGAGGCTTTGCCGCGAGAGGGAGCATTCAGAGCAGTTGGGTGCGAAGAGTCATCATCGAAAGCTGTGTTGTTGTCGTCGTCTTCGTCGTCGGATGAGGAAGAAGCATCACCGGGAAGTCCCATGCTCTGGAGAATGTTCTCATCAATATGAACATCATGCTGAAGCAGAAGTTCCCCATCGGTTGGAACACCAAATGCTCAAAGGATTAGGGTGATGAGACACGGCAAGTAGAAGTGAGTAGTAACCGGCTTCATTAGAGTGCGAAGAAACAGGTGGCCCCAGTGAATGGGAAAACCGCCCATGATGGCATAAAGGCAATGTTGATGAGCGTTGCTCAAGTAGTTCACAGAGCCGGCTTTTGGCATCAAATTGTGAATGATGATTTTGTGAAGGATGCGAGCCTCAGGTCGAAGTCTGGCTGTAGACATATGGGGGGTCATTTTTGGGGCGAGGCGAGAGAGGATAACGGCATCATCCATTGCAAATGAAAGGAGGCCAAGATTTTTTGGAGGCTGGTTGATAATTGCGGCAAGCTTGGTTCTATCAACCGTGAAACAGACACCCCGAACCATGGTTGAGAAGAACTTCTGGCCACGGTGAACAGTAGTTTCGAGGTTGGCATAAAACTCCCGCACAAGGGTGGGATAATATGGGACTTTGTTGGCGATCGACCAAATCTGATGAAGGCCGACCACCGCAAGGAGTTGTTTGACATGCATCATTGTTGGCGTGCCATAGTCCAGAAATCTCTCAGGAAAAAAACAGGTTGGTTCGAAGGAAATATAACGATCTCTGGCAACCGTTGAACGAAAGCGATCGGAAATGGGAGGAGATGTTGGTTCGGCCATGGGAAATCTGAGAGAATAAATGATAGAGAAGGAAGAAAGAGAAACAGAGAATGTGAAATAGAGAAGTGGATGTGAAAGAAATAAATAGAAGAAAGGGGAGACCGATCGGTTGCCATGGGAGAAGTGGGAACGGTTGTTAAAACTGAAGAAGTTAGAACAACGAAAAGAATTTCAAAAAAAGAAACTGAACAGATGGGGAGAGAAAGAGGCGCTAGAAGTTGCTACGAAAAATACCCGTAGGTTGTAAAATACCCGTTGGCAGCATATAAACAAATATTAAAGAAAGAACTAGCATTAACTATGGTAACAAACAAAATAAAGAGGGGGAAGTTCCTAGGCGTATGGGAAATTGAAGAGTAAATTGGTCAAAGTGATTTCCAATGCAAAAGAAATGGCAGGCCGAAATGAAAGGAGTGGTTGGGTCTTGGAACAAAGGACAAAAAAAAGGAGTTGTCATTCCAAGATAGGAGAACCAATGAAGTGGTGAGAGAGAAAAAATAATAAAATTTGTGTTGTCAGTGCTTTGGCCAAACGAATGCCAAAAGGGAGTAAGTGTTGAGACATGCTTTATCTCAAATTGGTGTTGTCAGAATGTATCTCAAGAGATATCCCAATAAGAATAATAAAAAAATAAGAAGATAGACCAAAAAAACTTTGACCAAATGAATTAAAAAATGGTGAGTGCATGGTCCAAGACAAAAAATTGTTGACCGGGAATAAAAGTTCTCAAGAAGTCTATAGGGTATGAGTTTCTTCACTATATCCAATGAGAACCTGATGTAATTATGTATTATTGCGATAAATCACACATTGGTTATTTATTATATTCATTCTTCATGTGAGCCTTTACGAAATACAGGTGGGAAAAAAATGTCAGTACGGTGTCCAACGTGAAAAGCAGGGGAGATTGAAAAAGACAAAAGAGAAGTATCCATGTGGCAGTAAAGAGAACACAGAGATCAACAGGAATCAAAAAAGATAGAGACAAAGTGGAAGAGAACGGGTAAGAATTTTGATACGAATTTTGATTTTGACAAGAAAATATATGAGAAGTGTTTAAAAAATCCAAATTCTAGGGATCAAATTAGGTACAAAACGGAGAACAGAAAAAAATTTTAAAATTGGCATGCTACGAAATTTGGTAGCCTGCCAAAAATAAATAGTAACCAAAACATTATAGAAAAATTCAAAAAAAATCATAAATAAATGAATATAATCATAAATCAAATTCTGATGCACTAATAATGCCCAGATTTATTCTAAGCTTGAGAAAAGTTTCTTCCTTCAAAGGTTTAGTCAAAATATCGGCAACTTGATGTTTAGTAGAAATAAATTTTAAAATAATATCACCTTTCTGAACATGATCATCTAAAAAATGATGACGTACATCAATATGTTTAGTGCGTGAATGATGAACTGGATTTTTAGACAAATTAATAGCACTAGTATTATCACACATTATAGGACATGTGGAACAATTAACACCATAGTCTGAAATAGTTTGTTTCATCCATAAAATTTGAGCACATGCTAAACCGGCGGCAATATATTCTGCCTCGGTTGTAGATAATGAAACAGAGTTTTGCTTTTTTGCTAAACCAGGAAACTAAAGCATGTCCTAAAAAGTGACATGTACCACTAGTACTTTTACGGTCTGATTTGCAGCCAGCAAAATCTACATCGCTATATGATAATAAATCAAATGTGTTTGTTTTAGGATAAAATAAACCAAAATCAGAAGTATATTTAACATATCGAATAATCCGTTTTACGGCAGTTAAATGTGAAAACTTAGGATCTGCCTAAAAACGTGCACATAAACATACGGAAAACATAATGTCTGGTCTACTTGCAGTTAGATAAAGTAAGGAGCCAATCATACCTCTGTATAGACGTTGATCAACACTCTTACCATTTAAATCTTTGTCGAGGGAAGTAGATGTACTCATCGGAGTACGTTTTTCTGCAGAACTTTCTAAACTAAAGCGTTTGATGATTTCTTTAGAGTACTTGCTTTGGTGGATGAATATTCCTTCCTTCATTTGTTTGATTTGAAGACCGAGGAAGTAATTTAGTTCACCTATGTGACTCATCTCAAATTCTTTCTGCATAATTTTAGAGAAATATTGACAAAGAGATTCGTTAGTAGAACCAAAAATAATATCATCAACGTATATTTGAATAATGATAATGTCAGAATTTATGTTTTTAATAAATAAAGTAGAATCTATTTTACCAATAGAATAACCAGAATTCAAAAGATAACTTTTAAGTCTTTCATACCAAGCACGAGGTGCTTGTTTGAGACCATAAAAGCCTTTTTCAATTTAAAAACATGATTTTCAAAATTTTCATAAATAAAACCCGGAGGTTCTTCTACATAGACTTCTTCTTTAAGAAAACCATTTAGAAAAGCACTTTTCACATCCATTTGAAAAAGTTTAAAATCTTTAAAACAAGTGAATGATAATAACATTCTAATAGATTCAAGACGAGCAACTGGTGCATAGGTTTCATCATAATCAATACCTTCTTCTTGATTATAACCTTGTGCAACCAATCGTGCCTTTTTTCTAATTACCTGACCAGATTCATCCAATTTATTTTTGAATACCCACTTGGTACCAATAATTGAATGATCTGTTGGTCTGGGAACTAATTCCCAAACATTATTTCGTTGAAATTGGTTGAGTTCTTCCTGCATAGCCATAATCCATGAACTGTCTTCACATGCATCTTTGATGTTCTTTGGTTCAATGGTTGAAAGAAATGCACAATGTGTCATTTGCTCTATTTGGCGACGAGTTCTTACTCCATCTGTAATATCTCCAATGATTAATTCTGATGGATGATTTGGAACTTGTGCAAATGCCTTAGGAAGATCTGTATTATCTGAAATAGACTCAACAGAATGTTTAGTAGCATCAATTTCATCAAGTTTCGTATTATTTAAAGAATTAGAAAGAGGTAATATATTCTCTTCATCATCAATGATGGGAGAATTAGATGAGGGATTCTCATCAAATGTGACATGAAGTGATTCTTCAACTGTTGAAGTTCTTTTGTTGTATACTCTGTAGGCTTTGCTACGTGTTGAGTATCCAACAAAAATACCTTCATCAGATTTAAAATCAAATTTGTCAAGTGCATCTTTAGTATTAAGAATGAAACATTTACAACCAAATACTTTAAAATATAATACACGAGGAATGCGATTAAAAAATAATTCAAAACAAGTTTTATTAAGTAATGGCCTTATAAGAACTTTATTCATAATGTAACAAGCAGTTGCGACAGCTTCTGCCCAAAAATATTTTGGTAGATTACTATCACAAAGCATTGTTCTTACACATTCTTGTAAAGTTCTATTTTTCCTTTCTACTACTCCATTCTGAGGAGGAGCACGAGGAAAAGAAAAATTGTGAGTAATGCCATTTTCATTACAAAACTTGGTAAATGATTCATTTTCAAATTCTCCCCCATGATCACTACGAATAGTGATAATGTTAGAGGATTTGATTTTTTGAATCTTTTTACAAAATATTGAAAACTCTTCAAAAGCATCAACCTTGTTTTGCAAAAATATAACCCAAGTGTATCTAGAATAATCATCAACAATGACAAATGCATATCTACTTCTATTCAAAGAAGCTACTATTGAAGGACCAAACAAATCTAGGTGTAGGAGTTCTAATGGTCTCTTTGTTGAAATAACGTCCTTTGATTTAAAAGGAGATTTGTGCATTTTTCCTTGTTGACAAGCATCAAAAAATGTTTGTATTTGAAAGAAATATTTGGCATTCCATTAACTAACTTGTGTTTTGAAATACGTGCTAGATTTTTGAAATTAGTGTGTCCAAAGCGTATCATCTGACGTAATCATTAAACAATGATTATGAATGGTAACAGACATGCATAAGATATATATGTTATTCTTACGCTTACCACGAAATAAGATAGATGACATGTCTGAATCATAAATGATGCAATCATTTTGTTCAAAAACTATTTTGCATTTTTTATCACATAATTGACTAATGGAGAGTAAGTTGTGTTTCAAACCGTCAACCAGGTGAACATTCTCAATGATAGGCTGATTGGTATTGCCAACTGTTCCAGTGCCTATGATTTTTCCTTTCTTGTTGTCACCAAAGATAAATGTGCCTCCATCTTTATATTTAATGTTTGAAAGCAAGTTGACATTTCCTGTCATATGTTTTGAACATCCACTGTCCAAAATCCATCTTTCTTTCTTAGGTACCTGAAAGATAAAACATTAAGCATTGGTACCCTTTGTTTGAGGGTCCTTGGGATTAGATTTTAGGAAGCCAAACCCAAGTGGAATTTGGCTTTCTAATGTAATTACTAGAATGAACAATAGAATGTATAAAATGAGAAATATAAATATTTCTATCATTTAAACATGAATCCTTAGGAACCCATATACTAATTGTAGTAGGTTTCCTAGGAAATGTTTTTGAAATGTTTATAACATTTCTTTGTGAAGAAGAAGTAGGTATGTTTACTTTCTTCGTGTAAATAAATGCATGATTCTTCTTTTTTGGTTTAACAAAAATTGCTTTTCCACAAGAGGAAGAAGTGTTATAAGTCTTGGGTATATCCTTTTTGGAATATCCCAGTCCTTGTCTATGATTTGCTGGATATTGAATTTTAAGCAAATCATCGAGATTAGTCTTTCCTTTGTTAAATTTATTAACATTGGATGACATCTCGTCGTATTTCATCTTTAGTGATGAAATACTTTTATCCATTTCGGATATTTGTGTATGTAATTCTAAATTCTTAGTTTTGATAATATCATTCTCTCTACAAAGATCCAAAACTTGAGAAGAAGTATTCTTAATGTTTTTAGAAGATGATAATTCTTGATATTTAGAAAGGAGATCATCATTATTCTGTTTCAATGATTTATGTTGACTATTCAATTTTTTGAAACGAGAATAGAGATCTTTTAATGCATCAAGTAATTCTTCGTTATTAAAAGAACTTACCTCATCTTCATCATCTTGTGCCATAAAGCACATGTTGGCACTTTCATTTAGATCATCATCTTCATCATCTGAAGAATCATCCCATGTTGCTGCAAATGCCTTTTTCATTTTGTCAACCCTCCTCTCTCTTCTCGATTGATCATTGTTGGAAGTTTTGAACTTTGTTTTGAGAAATGGATAGTCTTTCTTCATATGTCCTGGCTTATTGCAATTAAAGCAATGAGAAGAATCAGTATTCTTAGATTTAAAATTATTATACTTACCTTTCTGAAAGAATTTTCTGAAGTTTTTGGCAAAAAATGCCATATCATCATCTGAATCTTCATTATCTGATGTTGCGTTGAAGGCAAGTACTTTCTTCTTTTGATCTAATTCTTCTTTCTCATCTTGTAGTGTAACTTCATGGGACATTAAGTTACCAATAAGATCTTCCATAGATAATGTGGAAAGATCATTGGCTTCCTCAATAGCGGTGATCTTTGGAAGCCATACTGGAGTTAAAGCTTTAAGAATTTTGCGAACCTGTTCAAGAGAAGTGTAAGTTTTTCCAAGAGCATTTAAAGAATTTATGATATTAGTAAACCTGGTGTTCATTTCTCCAATTGTCTCTTGGTCCTTCATCTTGAACAACTCGAATTTGTGAACCAAAACGGAAATCTTAGTTTCCTTCACTTTACTGGTTCCTTCATGAGTTACCTCAAGTATATGCCAAATCTCCTTAGCACTTTTGGCCTAAGATACTCGATTAAACTCATGTTTATCCATAGCACAAAATAAAGCATTCATAGCCTTTGAGTTGTTGGTTTTTGCAGCTTTGTCGTTGGCGGTCCAATCAGCAACAGGAGTTGTTGGCTTTTCGTATCTTGTCTCTACGATGTCCCAAATCTCATAATGCATAATTTGGAGATGAATCTCCATTAGTATTTTCCAATATGAGTAATTTGAACCATAAAATAGAGGAGGACGAGATTGAGAGTGCCCTTCAGGATGCTGATTGTAGTTGTGTGGAACGGCGTTCATGTTTGATGTTGAGGAACTTGCTGCCATCTTAACCTTGCTTTGATACCAAATGTAATTTTAGCCTGTAAGGATCAATACACTAGAGGGTGGGTGAATAGTGTATATTAAAAAATTGTCGCAAATAAAATTTTAGTAATATTTGCAAAGATGGCACAGAAATAAAATGACAAGTACTGAAATTAAATCAATCGCAAACACAGAGATTTATACTGGTTTGGATCCTTGTGATCCTACTCCAGTCCTCTATCCCGTAGAGATTTTCAATCCACTATAATCACTTGCCCCGCAAGCACGAACTTACAAAAATGGCAACACTCCCCGTGTCCCAAACTTTGTACAATCTTTAAACAGAGATTCAAACCTGTTAAATAAGAAATAGAAAAACACATATAGCCTTGTTATAAATTTCAGAGAATGAATTCAAGGATGGTGTTAAAAAGATGAACTTCAAGATGTAAAAGATATGTAATGAAGAGCACCACTTGAAGTTCTCTGGTTCATAAAAGAAGAGAGAGATCTATTGATTTCTTCTTGCAATTATGAACACAAACAACTTTCCAAAATGATGTTGAAAATCCAAGTTCTTCCGTTCTTAAACGAAGAAAGAAATCTAATGATTTCTTCTTACAAATAAGAAAAGAACAACTAATGGCTGAATTACTTAAGAAAATCAATGGCTTGCTTTCAACAAAATCAGAATAAAGAAGAGGAAAGTGTGTGGAAAATGAGAGGGGGTACCCCTCCTTTTATAGGATTTAGAAACGGTCGTGAACGGCTCTAAAAAGAGACGTTGCACAACCCTTCAGAAACTCAAAGGAACGTTGGAGAACGGTCAGAAACTGTTCTGGAAAATTTCAGTCCCAAAAGCATTTTGGCAGGCTAGGAAAATTCGTAGCCTGCTAATTTTGAAACGGTAACAAACGGTCACAAAATTTTGGTGATGTGGACTAGACAATGGATAGATCCTTTTCTGAAAGTATCAAGTCAAAATATAGTTGTTTTGGTATGCTAGGAAAAATCCTAGTAGGCTAATTCTGAAAAATAGGAATTTTGACTTATGATCAAATGAGTTAGGAGATGATGTAGATTTGAGCTTAGGGATATATGATATGATATAACCAAGGCCCTGAAGCTATCTAAAAAGTAAAAAGTACATCATTCCGTAGATACGTTATTCAAACGTAACTTGAGTAGCAAGGCTGTTTTTGCAGAGTCTCCTTGTACTTTGATCATATGTGTGATGTGAATGAATTTGCGTTGTAGCTGCACATCTGCATAGATAAAGTTAGTAACATGAAATATATTGATTTGTCACATCAAAACCTTATGGAAGAGAGGATGGAAAATACCAAGTTCCAACAAACTCCAACCTTGAATCGTTGACAACTCCCAAGAAGTATATGCGAGATAAATTGTGGAGAAAGTAGCCCATGAATGTATGGACAATCTGCCTGACTTCGATGAGCTGTATCCACAAGTGTACGAGCAGTTTTGATTTGAAGTAAATGATCGATTCCCCGATTTTGCAGGTGAGATCGACCAAATCCCTGTGATTTTTCCGATCGATGATGGCGATGATCAAAGCAAGGCCATGGATGGGGCTATTCCCATTGACGAGGCTGTCATCGAGACAGATGAGGCTGCAAATGGTGGTTCTCCAGGAGATCAAGATCAAATCGCTTCGATCGAAGGAGACCTAGGGCATGACGATTCGGCCAAGGGACCTTAAGAGTTTCTTACCCCTCCAAGTTTTTGGATGTATGGGGGGTGCATATTGTAGGAATATGACGATTTTGTAATACAAGATATTTCCAAAAGCTGACATATGCCTCATTGTTTGTCACAAATTGAAAATTGTTTTAAGGAGTGTGTATGTGTATCGGTGTCGACATTTGGCCCCTTTAAACGAGTTAAGCAACTGCCCAGTGTGGTAGGGGTTGAATCGTTGAATCATACCCTTATTAGCCCTTGTAGTAAGTGTAGTCCTTGAGGTTGTTCGAGGGATGACCTTTTAGTTGGTGTTCGATGACCAAGTCATGTCGTTCGGTAGCGAGGGGTATGGCCCCTTCGTCTTATGGTCGATGACGTAGTAGAGTCATTCAGTTGTGAGGGAGTAGCCCCTTTGGCTTACAGCTGACGACCAAATATGGTCATTCAGTAGCAAAGATTGAGGCCCCTTCGTCTTACGGCCGACGACGTACTAGGGTTGTTCAGTTAAAAGGGGTGGCCCCTTCGGCTATGGCTGATGATTGAGTTAGGTCATTCGGTAGCGAAGGGGGTTGCCCCTTCGCCTTATGGATGAAAACATAGTAGGGTCGTTCAGTTACGAATGGCTGACGACTGAGTAGGATCGTTCAGTAGCGAGGGTTGTGGACCCTTCGTTTTACGGCCGACGACATAGTAGAGTCGTTCGGTTGTGAGGGTAGCCCGTCAGCTTTGGCTGACGACTGAGTAGGATCATTTGATAGCAATGGGCGTGGCCCCTTCGTCTTATGGCTGACGACATAGTAGATTCGTTCAGCTGCGAGGGGGTGGCCCCTTCGGCTTATGGCTGATGAACGAGTATGGTCATTCGGTAGCGAGGGGCAAGGCCCCTTCATCTTATGGCCGACGATGTAGTAGGGTCGTTCAGTTGCGATTGGGTGGCCCCTTTGGCTTACGGCTGACGACCAAGTTAGGTCATTTGGTACCGAGGGGGGATGGCCACTTCGTCTTACGACTGACGATATAGTAGGGGCATTACGTTGCAAAGGGATGGCCCCTTCAATTTACGGCTGACAACCGAGTTGGGTCGTTTGGTAGCGAGGGGGTGGCCCCTTTGGCTTACGGCTGACGACCGAATTAGATCGTTTGGTAGCGAGAGGTATTGCCCCTTCGTCTTACGGTCGACAACATAGTAGGGTCGTTCCATTGCGAGGAGATGGCCCATTCGGCTTACTTCTAACGACCAAGTTGGGTCGTTTGGTAGGGAGTGGGTGGCCCATTTGTCTTATGGCTCATGGCCGAGTTGGATCATTTGGTAGCGAGGGGAGGGGCCCCTTCGTCTTATGTTCGACGACGTAGTAGGGTCGTTCAGTTGGGAGGGGGTAGCCCCTTCGGCTTATGGCTGGCGATTGAGAATGATCATTCGGTAGCAAAGGGCATGGCCCCTTCGTCTTATGGTTGATGACATAGTTGGGTCATTCAGTTGTGAGGTGGTGACCCCTTCGGCTTATGGTTGACGATCGAATTGGGTCTTTCGATAGCGACGGGGTGGCCCCTTCGTCTTATAGCCGATGACATAATAGAGTCGTTCAGTTGCAAGGGGGTGTCCACTTCAGCTTACGACTGACGACTGAGTATGGTCGTTCCGTAGCGAGGTGCAAGGCCCCTTCGTCTTACGGTCGATGACATAGTAGGTTCGTTCAGTTACGAGGGGGTGGCCCCTTCGGCTTATGGCTAATGACCGAGTAGGATCATTTGGTAGCGAGGGACATGACCCCTTCATCTTACGGCCAAAGACATAGTAAGGTCATTCATTTGTGAGGGGGTATCCCCTTCGGCTTATGGCTGATGACCGAGTTGGGTCGTTCGGTAGCGAGGGGGTGACCCCTTCGTCTTACAGCCGACGACATAGTAGGGTCCAAGTATGTTTTCATCATGACAATATGAATTGAAATGAGCATGGTCCTTCTAAATTGCTCCTAAGGATTGGATCCTTGTGAGTAGTCTGCTTGTCGAAGATTAACTAAGGATTAGACGAAGAGATTCCCACAAAATTCATGAGTGCTATGTTAAGAAAATATGTTTTGAAGGAAAAATAGACTTCATTAATGCTAAAAGGCTTAGACACAGAAGAAAAAGCGTACATGCATTTTGATCTTGCTAGGGGTTGTTTTCACCTAGCCTTTATTTGATCCTTGGCTAGAAGCTTGCTAATCGACCACCTTGGTGACTGGTGACTCGTCCATTGGCCCTTTGCCTTTCTGCTTCGAGGTCCCTTCTTTGTTTGGCTGGTCGTCGCATGGCTTCTTGGGATGACCACGTTTGACTAGCGAGTCGTTCTCTTTCTTAAGTGTCCAACAATCGTCGATGTCATGCCCGTAGTCATTATGGTACTTGTCGAATTTGAGATCATCCCTTTTCTCGTACTTTTCCTTCTTGATATGCTCGTGCCCTCTCGTTGGGCGTATGCTAGGACTTCTGCTTTATGGGCATTAGGTATGACGTATGTATCTTTGGCAGGATGCTCCTTGCTCTAGGAACTCTTATCTCTTTGTCGTCGATCTCACGGTTCTGGTCGAGAGTTTCCATGGGGTCGTGCGTCATGTTTTGTTTCCTCCCGATGCTTGGGAGTGTCACCCTTTCCAGCGGCGAGTGCTTCTTCCAAGGTCATGAATCGATCTGTCGTACTGAACAGCTCTACGAGAGTGCTCGGTGGGAATTTGTGCAAGGATCTTAACAGATGTTTGCTCCTAACTGCTTGGGTGAGGGCTCCGATGATAATAGAGTCTGGGACGTCCTCGACCTCCAGTTTCTCTTTGTTGAAGCGTTTGATGAAATCCCAAATTGATTCTCTCTCGTTTAAGAATGAAGAGATGGGATGATTTTTGCTTCGGGCGTCTCCCAGTAACAAACTGCCTGCAAAAAAGGTCAGACAATTCATCAAATTACTCTATGCAGTTAACAGACAGCCTGTGGTACTAGCCGTCTGTTGCTTTTGTGAGTGTGGTATGGAAGGCTTGGCAGAGGTACGGCTCATCAAACTCGTGGAGCTCCATCATGTTTTGGTAACTTCAGACGTGCCCCCACGGATCTCCGGTACCATCGTACGTCTGTGAGGCTGGGATCTTAAACTTGGGGAGATGTGGGGTGGACATGATGCTCTCCTTTAGGGGAGTCTGTCGATTAGCAGGAAGAGTGATTGGATTACATTCCTCTTGTGGCTGGTGAGTGGCACTTAAAGAGTGGTTAGGGCTTGTTTCCCTCCCTTCCTCTTCGTACCAGCTGCAAGGTTGGGTGGACTACGACCTTGGGTGAGATTATCTCTCATCGGGTCTAAATTGTAGTAGGTGGTCCTCTCATTATTGGATGTTTCTGGACCTCCATTGTGCCCAGGGTGAGGTGGTCATTCCCCATCTCTCCGTTCTGTCGAGATGGAGGAATGGTATTCGGCTACAAGCTTTGTTGTTGCTCAAGTCCTTGCTCGCCTGAACCTTGGTTGCCTTGGGTAGCTCCCCCTCCTCCTGGTTGTGGACGCTCGATGTCCCATTGAACAACGGCGGCCAGCACGGCCAAGCTCTTTTGCATCTTCTCAGCGAACTGATTAAATTAATCCTGAGTCGCCACTTGAGTATTGGATGGAGCTCCCTGGTCTCCAGGAACCGCGTTCGGAACACCATCACCCAATGTTACTTGAACTAGAGCATAGAGTGATCCGTTGTATTCGGGTCTAGTAGAAATTAGGCTTTGATTGATGCGGGAGGTTGACTGGCATGTTTCCCACAGACTGTGCCAACTGTTAAGGCCAAAATTGGCGATAACTGTATTTGGGCTGACGTGGACTTCTCTGCCGAGGAGGAGCCTCGTCAGTTATTGGAATGCGAACCTAGGTTGGTAAAACGTTAGTAGCTGAAATGAATGTACGACGTTCGTTGGACCCTCTTAGTGGATCGAGCATGGAATGATCGCCGGTGATAAATATGTTGGATACAACGCGTAGTTGGATACAACGATCGTTTATTTCTTATTTGATGATAACAAATCTTCATGAATATTTTTGATGTGTTTGTTAAGTGTTTTCGGGTGGAAATAAACATAGAGCGATCAATGTCAATGATGTGATTATTTATCAATGGCAATATGGCAAATTGGGAATACTGGCAATGACGTAAATTCAAGCAAAAGATGGAGAGATGGCAATCTCGTAAATTGCGAGAATTAGACTTGGTGAACATGATGTTAAGTGATAATAAATTAAATTCAAAAAGAGATCTAAATCAAGTAAATCAATTTGGATTAAGGGGATTTGACTGGGTCAAATTTGATTGAATTTGGATTCAAATTAGATCTCGTTTGGATACAAAAGGAGTTCTATTTTGAATAGGATATTGACCAAGTTCATTGGACCAATGAGATGAGATGAGAGCAAATCAATTTGGAGATATCAAATCAATTTCAAGGAGTTTTGATTCGATCCAATTACTTGGGTCCAAGTACTATAAATACAATCCATATTTCTACAAGGAAAACCCCCAAGGAGAGAGAATAAGCAAATAAGGCCGGCCCTAGACTTATTTTCCTTCATCTTGGCTGAATTTTTTTCTCCTCCAAACTTTAAATAGATCATCAAATTTGTAGGAAGAAGAAGGAGCTCGATGGACGACGCTGAAAAGTGCATACCTCTCTCCACAGAGCTCAGATCGACGAACCATTTGCACCTAGACTATCATCACTCAGTGCTCTACAATATGGTGATATTATTCTGATTTTAATATCTGTATTAAATCAGTAGTATTTATTTTAGCGTGAGTTGTATTTTGAAAAGCTTCATAGTCTTCACCATCTCCTAGGCCAAAGTCTCCATCATCTTCAAGCCTTGTTGCAAGCATAAGGAACCATCCATCATCAAGCTACATCTCCACGCACAAGCCATCTTTAACCTAGAGGAGCAAGCAACCAAAGCCACCATCTTTGAAGAATTAAAGTCCAAGAGATCAAGTTCCAAGCGTCAACCTTCAAGATCTACAATTCACAGTCAAATATCCTCAATAAATCTGTCCTTTCTTATTTTTCAGTCGAATAGGACAAGCTCACGATTCCAACGAGTATTTATTCGGATTTTTCTAAGCTCAGGACGATTTACTGCATTTTCTGGAAGACGGTGTACCTGATTACTTTACGCACAGACTGCTTCCAATTCTGTAGAACAGAGAATTGATTTATGCACAGACCAGATTCCAAATTTACATAGCGAACTTTGAAGGGCTGTATAGTTTGACCCAGAGAGCAGATTGACACACCGTTTGCGTCAGTGCGAAGAGCTTATTGACAGAGACTATTCAATCATCACAAACTGAGCGCTCTAAACTCTTCATCCTATTGTTATTTGTGATCGTTTGGTAGATCTTTGTAGTTGTGTTTTACTTTTCTTTTTTGGGGGATTTTGTGCTCTTGACTAGTTAGGGCTAGTCAATGGAAAGTTTTCGCTAGGATAGTATTATTCGACACTTTGGGGAGTGAGATACACGACTTGATGAGTTGTGTGTTGGGACATGAAGTTCTTTATGGTTTGTACCTTAACAGTATTATTCTAGTGATTACTTTAGGGCTGGAGTAGGTCGTTGGGGCGACCGAACCAGGGTAAATCTCTCGTGCACTCTGTGAGTGCTCTGTGATTTCTTTACTTGCACATTATTTGCTCTGAGATTGATTGTTTGGGTAGGCCATTATTTTTTTCGCAAAAATATTTTATAAGCCTATTTACACACCCCCTAGGCTTAGATCCCGATCCAACAAAATAGTCGTATGACCCTTCTGTTGGGTCAAACTTAGATTACCTACACCATAAAGAAGCGGCAGGGGGATTGGTCCGGGTTCCAACCCAAATCCCCTCCGATGCTTAAGTTAGAATGGAAACTTAAGTTGAAGGCTTGGTGCTATCGAGATCGACCCTCGGAGGTTCGCATCGAGTCAGTCTGCACAAGCTATTTGGAGGAAGAATTATGATGTGAGAAGCAGAATGTAAGAGTAATAGATTTCTCGTACCTTGGGATCCCCCTATTATATTCATCTTTCGTGTATTTATAGGCCTTAAGGGTCTCTTCAGTGACGTTGGGAGGATAATAGTCACCAATTATGGCGACATGATCCCCCTTTTAGGGGTAACCGTCGCCCACGCCTCAGCTATTTATGAGCCCATTATCGATCGCACGTTCGGGGCGAAGGAAGTCCAACATGCAAATGACATGTGGGCTTTGACTGGGTCAGCTTTGGGCTTCTTCCATGGGCTTCGTGAGCTTTTATCGCATATCAGAGCGAATCCCTCTAGAGCCGGCCCCAAGGGCGCAACCAACCCTCATATCAATATACGTGCATGAGTATATATTTTTAACGTACGTGAACATATAAAGTTTTTGAGTATTTCCATAATTTTTCCCTAATTTTTGTGATGTTAAATTTATTTTAAATATTTTTTAAACATCATTTGATTTAATTGAATGGAGTAAATGGAATGAAATACTTGTATATGGGGTGATACACAGTATCAAGAGGTGTATAATTATTTTCTTAAAAAGAAGATTTCAAAATTTCCCTAAAGAAGATACATCTTGCTTGAGGTTTCATTAACCTATTAAACCCCACCTAACTTTAGACACATGGCAACCTTAGAGGATTAGAGGAGAGGTGATAAGGAAAGGGGGAAAGGAAGGAAATAAATAAAGAAATAAAGAATTCTCTCCATCTCTGCCTCAGTTCTCATCTCACGCACACTCAGCTGTCGTCGTTCTTCACCCAAAGCCAAAACAACCTCAAACCCTAGATTCTCAAGCCTTGAGCTACCAATTGAATAAGAAGAAGCTAGCTTCAGAGGGTCTTCCAGGAGAAGAAGGGCCCCAGACTTATTGAAGGACTGATTGAGGTATGATTCGTAACTAATCTAGTTAGTATTCAATTTAGAATCGCGTAGAAGTAGATTAGTCGCCGTGGAATTTTAGCAGCACCAGAATGAAACCATACGGCCGTGTCATGGTCATGTGAAAGTCGTGTTGTCACCACATGGCTGTATCATGGTCATGTGGAAGTCGTGTCGTCACCATATGGTCATGTCGTGGCCATGTGGCAGTCGTTTGACCCTCAAATGAGTCACATGGTCGTAAAACGACAGTGTCTGTGTTGTTGGCCCCACACGACCATGTCGAACTTCGACATGTTCCTTCGCCTCCATTAATTCCTTAGTGCATCAATTTAGACGTGAAAGTTGATAAAATGATCGTCCCTCGACCCACACGGTCGTATAGACTGCTCACACGACCATGTGGTCAATTTGTTCCTTACCTGAGGCTGTGGGACTCCACACGGTCGTGTGGAATCATCAAACGATCTTGTGGCCAAGTTGGTTAAACCCAGATGCCCCCACACAGCCATATGGAAAGTGAAACGATCATATGGAAGGGTGGTACGGTCGTGTGGAAATGTGACATGGCCGTGTGACCTAGTTCTTCCACATTATTTCAATTATGTCCTGCATATTCAAAAATTCATAACTTCAAGTAGAAAACTCTAAATTTAATGATTCAAGATGTTTTGGCAAGTTAATGAAGTTAGCTACAACTCTCTAGAAGAAAGAAAATCCTAATTTTGACTGTAGATAGGTGTAAACTGGTGACTTAGAACATAGTGTTAGTTTTAGACAGATTTTACTACACTGTGGGAAAAATGCCATAACGCCCACTACCGACCTCCAAATGATACAATCTTAGACAATTTGAAAACATCACTTAAGTACCTATAACTTTTATATTCAGCTCCAATTCAAATTATGGCTTGAAATAACTGTTTTAGACTGATATATCAGATTCAGATTCAAAAATAGAATTTGCTGTCAGAATTGTAGTTCACTCTCATTACTATGATTATGTTAACATGTTATGCAAGTTCAAAGTTTATGATACTCTTATGTGATGCTCATGTTATGAATTTTTAGTTTCATATGTCATGAATGCAAATTATGACAAGAGCACCACCATGATGCTTCCATGTTATGCTTATCTCATATGCAAAAAAAGAAGCTTTATACTATCATTAGAATTGATGTGTGTGTGTGTGTGTGTGTGTGTGTGTGTGTGTGTGTGTGTGTGTGTGTGTGTGTGTGTGTGTGTGTGTGTGTGTGTGTACTAGTCATAACCCGTGCCCCAAGGGCACGGTTCATTTAAAATATTCTTCCCCTCAAAATTTTGGACCCCCAAATTTTAAACGAACAACAACTATTAAAGCACGATATTATTATGTCCCCTTAAAAATCTTAGTTCCCCCCAATATTTAGTTCCACCCAGAAAATTTTGTTTTTCCAAAATTTAAAAAGTTTACCCTAAATATTTACTTCACCCAAAGAATTTAGTTCCTCCATTGTTTATTTAATTCCACACAAAAATTTTAGTCCCCCCAATATTTAGTTCAACCAAAATTTTGAACAAATTCAATATCTCTTCAACTTCTTCAACGGCATTTATGTAAACTAATGCATCGGCTATCAGAAAAAATAAGCAATATAAATAGAAAAAGAACTCATCACTATACTATGTATGTAATCAAAACAAAGTTTGAATTTTTTTCACATGTTTCTTTGATGATTGACCCATTAATGAAGCAATTAAAATAATTCCAATTGTTCCACCTACATTAACGAAAAAAATACAAAATTGGGTTATTCTAGGTTTCTAGTTTGTTTGAGATTGCAAATAACAACATCACCTCTGCAAGTAACTGTGTATGTAGTCTTGAGTAGAGATGTCACTACGGGCCTATGGAAAAATAAAAATGTCTACACACATTGATTTGGTGTTGTCTACACTGTGTATACAATTAATAACATCTGACTCATTGTCATATTAATCCTCATCGTCCGCTATTGACGGGTTCAGATCATTGCCGGTGGAGTTTAGGCTTCTCTCCTCCGACTATAGGCCTCACACCTTCAGTAAGAGCTATTCCTCAATTGGCTGGCAAAAAATTGGAATGTTGTTAGAAAATTGAGGAAGAAGCTTAAAAGTGAGAGCAATGGAGAATTCTAGAGATGATCATACACCAATTGCTCATCTTTGGTTTGAATCACCAACAGGACAGCTTCTGTTATAGATGATAGAAACACATCCTCATCTAGTGCCCACTTCACAAATTGTAGCCTCCCAAGTACATAAACATTAGTGAGTTCAGGTTGGAGGGTTAGATGCATGTTCTATAAACTCTTATTTGGTGATAAAGGTGGCATCAATATGTACCTGTATGAAGGCTGAGGTGAGGCGTGGGTGACCCAATAATGTAACAACTCAACTGCGCCGTTGTGCGTTGCGGCCAAATATCGTGTCAAATCTGAGTCCTTCTCCTGCTACTGTTACACAATCCATTATGTAAACCAACAACTTCTTCGGCTGTCCAGTGGTTATTATAAGCAAGCAACATTTTTCTTTGATTCCCCCAATGCTCACTTTCCTTCCTTAATTTCTTAATCCTCATGCTCTCTTCTCCATCCCATCTTGCTTGTTGTTTTGAGCAATGATGTCTTCCTTAGAACCACATAAAGGCCCCCATCATGCCTCCTCTGAAAAAATAAAATTACTTAACGAACAAAAACATGGTGAATCACTCTCTACTGTAAACACTAACGGGCCAGCTCAGGGGGTCGACGGCTCAGGCTACTCTCTTCTGGTGCTCGGTGATCCTCAGGCCGGTGAACTCCCACATGAAGCCCAAACCTCAGTATCTGATGGTCGCTTCCATCGGTGAGACGGGCCATAAGTAAATGAATTTTAGGATAGCCCAGTAAGAGGCAGATGCATTGCAAAATTTTGAAAGGTTGAACAGGAAAGATTCATTTTGATTCAAAGAATTTCAACCAAAAATAATTTTACAATTATTTCCCCATGTAACCCAAGTTTACAATTTAAAAGAACAAAAATTTAGCGGGCGTTCGGCACGCAGGTGCCTTCGGCATTTTACAAATTACTATCCAAACTCTACCGTAATTGAAAAAATCCCAACTTTAATGTCGCATTCACTTCCTAAAATTATCAAATTTGCTGATGTAAATATATGAAACGAAGTACATAGCCATCACAGAGCCAAGGATTTTTAGGTTCAAGCTAAAAATGCATATAGTAGGAATCGGCAGCATTGCATGTTGCCAGTAAATTTTTTAAATTACCAATCAGCGTATATATATATTCAAAAATCCTTAACCCCCACAATTTCATTATCAATCAATCTCATTCCTTCATTAGACCCCCCACAATTTCATAATAACTTCTCAAACAATCAAGAGAAAAGCATCCTTAAAAATCTAAGTAAAGTAGTCGGTTCACATCCAAACTCTTCCGCCATTGAAAAAATCCCAACTTTAATGTCACATTCACTTCCCAAAATTATCAAATTTGCTGATGTTAATATATGAAACGAAGTACATAGCCGTCACAGAGCCAAGTATTTTTAGGTTCAAGCTTAAAATGCATATAGTAGAAATCGGCAGCATTGCATATTGCCAGTAAATTTTTTAGATTACCAATCAGCGTATATATATTCAAAAAACTCTAACCCCCACAATTTCATAATCAGACATCATCTCATTCCTTCATTAGACCCCCACAATTTCATAATAATTTCTCAAACAATCAAGAGAAAATACTCCATAAAAATCTAAATAAAGCAGTCGGTTCACATCATAATTCATAACCATAAAAATTCGATCCTTAAGCAAAAAAAGATGAAGATTTTGAGGGGGGAACCTTGACATTCACTTAGATGACGATCTTTATCTCCTCGTAGATCTAGAACTACAGCCACTTCTTCTTCAGCGACGAGAACCTGTGGTCCGAGATCGACATCTTGCAGAACAGAACCTTGCAATCTACTGGCGAGAACCAACATGAGCCCAACCCTCGGCGGCCGAGGCCATTTCGACGGTGGTGGAAACCGGTGAAACAACCACATTCAACTATGTTTGGCATTGGGGGGAGGGGAGGAGAGATATTTATTAGGGATGACCACCATTTGATGATAAAAAAGTCGAGATTTTTATTAGGGATTTCACCTTCAGAGATGATGTTGCATCAGTTGAGGGCATCGAGGGCAGAAGAAAAGGGTTGGAAATCTTCAAACTTGACGAAACAAGTGAGGTTTGGGGGGAGACAGATTATTAGGATTTCCCGTTCGGAGATGGCATTGCAATGGGCATCGATAGAGAGGAAAAAGGCTGGAAAGCGTCAGACATGATGATTTAGCCGAATCGATTGCGGTTTTTAGGGAGGAGAGAGAGCCCGATATTTTTCCCCTGAGAAGAGAGCAAGAGGGAGACGACAGATGTGATCCAAAATTTGAGGATGCACACACAGCCGAACATGATTATGTATGGTTGTCATCAATTAAATATGGCAGTTGAAAATTAAATATGTGTGTCACGCATTTCACAGAGAAAATTAAAGAGAGAGTAATGTGCATCACGCATTTCACAGAGAAAATTAAATATGGCATTCGAAAGCAGACCAGGGACGTTGGTCCCAATGTTCCCCCCTAAATTCAAAGTTTTCCCATTTAAAATTTTTCCAAGCTTTCATCTCAACCGTTAACTCATCAAGATTAAATCTTAACTGTCTTTCTATCAGCCCTTTTGTCCTAGTCATCTTGTCCTAGTCAGCCCTAGAATTAAAAAACAGTTGGCAAATGTAATATAGATGTATGTATGAATGTATGTATGTATGTATGTGTATGTGTGTGTCTGTGTGTGTGTGTCTATATATATATATATGTATATATATATATATGTATATATATATATATCTATGTATATATATATGTATATATACATATGTATATATATATATATATGAGGGATCAAATGATCTTTCAAAAAAATGAGGGATCAAATGACCCCCAAAAATAACCCCCAAAAATAATCCCCTATCAAAAATCCTATGCCCCCCATTTTTTCGGAAGATCTGAACCGTTCATCTTGATCTCCACCCTCTAAATACCTGACCCACCAATTTTCAACCTGATCCCATGTGTTTTGCCCGTTCATCAACCATTCGCAAAAGTTCTGTTCATGCGAAACCGTTAAATTTGGGTCGGATGGATGAACAGGCAAAACACATGGGGATCGGTTTGAAAATTAGTGGGTCAGGTATATATGGGTAAAAAGGATCTAGGGTGCCTCCTTAGATTCAATCTAAGGAGGCACCCCCATTTTCCCCAATCTCCCACAATTTTTTTTCGAATTTTTTTCATGAGTTTGTTATGAAGGGTTTTGGCAGACCCTTAGGGCTCAAATATGTATCGTTCCTATGTCGGACGGACAACAGAGGGATTAAAATCGCAGCGAAAAAACACAAAGTTAAACATTTTAGCTAAGGCCCTAAGGCGAGCTAGAACCTCGCCAAGATCTATGCCGACTTGGGTGGATCTGACCACCCCAAGAGGGATCTAGCCTATTGCGACATTATTAAAAATTATTCTAAAAATCTAGCTACTAACATACCTGGAATCTTGGCCTTGGGACATGCAAGATGTACCGCACTACCTTCTTTCGCTCCTCGTAGCCAAGACGCCTTGCGTTGTAACGACCGGTTTTTGTAGTGACTATTATATGAATAATATTGGATGTTCTCTCCTTGTGTGCTTTTCCCTGTCAGAAGTCCTTACAATGAGCTTCATAGCGTCCATATCTTAGAGCTAGAGTGATCCTAGAGGCCATAGGATTCTTCCCGAAGCTTCGCGCTTCGATTCGGCACTTCTGGTGCATCTTAGTTGGTTCATGAAGGAGAGCCAACCGACTAGATTGTAATCTAGTCGGTCGGCAACACTTCACAGACCGACTAGTTCATCTTAATAATTTCAGCTAAGTTACTGTTTACGTTTAGTCGGTCTAAGCACATTCTTCGACCGACTAGTTCTCAAACTAGTCGGTTAGAACTTGTACTCAGACCGACTAATTCTGAGTTCTTCTGAACAGCCGAGTTACTGTTTGTAGTTAGTCGGTCAAAGAACATCTACCAACCGACTAGTTCCCAAACTAGTCGGTTAGAGTTCCTTCTCTTACCGACTAACTCTCAGTACTTAATATCTATCTAATTTTACCCTTAGTCGGTCTATGAACAATCACCGACCGACTAGTTCCCAAACTAGTCGGTTGATGAGCCTTCCCAGACCGACTAACTCTGTCTACCCTGTACCAACCCTGTTCACTGTTTGTTTTTAGTCGGTCTCAGTTGGACGACCGACCGACTAGTTTCCAAACTAATCGGTCGACCACTCTTCACTGACCGACTAGTTTGCCCAGTAAACCAAGGTTAAGTCGTATCTGCCGTCTATTCTTTCTATTTAAACCCTATGCGTTTTCATTTCTTTCTTCACTTATCCTAGCCAATCTTCTTCCCCAATCATGCCCCAACCTTCCTCCAGCCTTCCTTCATCCTCCTGAGCTCTCTCTCACTCTCCATTGCGTCGGTACCACCCAGTAGGCCGCCGGCCGACCCCGAAAACCCTAAATTCTCCTTTTTCTCCAGATTTTCCCCACATTCTCCCATCTCCAGATCTGTTGTTTAGCCGCTGCGAGGAATTCTTTTCAACCGTAGTTCCCGGGATCGCTTTTTCCATTGCCGTGCTAGATCCGATTTGGCGACGGCAATCCGGAATCCAGAGAGATCTTCTCCTACCTGCAGATCCGTAGGCGTCTCGATCTTCGTTTTGTAAACGGTTAGTGATCTACCTTTAAATTCCCATAACCCACACTATAAATTAGAAAACCCTAATTAAAAATGGATTACTAGACGTTATAGGATTCCAATGCAATCCGGATTAGAACTCTCAATTCTGATTTTCTGTTTTGCCATAACAGCGAACCCAAATCACCGTAGAATAGCGATCTTGACTCGACGATCAACAACCTCGGTACCAGGCAAGTGAAACTTGCCAACCTTGTTTTAGGCCATGCTTTAGGCCAATTCTTTGCTTTTAGCGTGAAAGAGACTAGACCGTGAAATGATAGTGGTCTAGGCGCAAATTCAATTCTAGCTTGACAACGAAGCTAGAATTGCCTTTTGTCATGTCATGTCATGCATTCGCCTGTCACGTTTACATTCTTTAACGGTACGCAATTTAAATTGAATATCTGCCATGCATTGCATACTTTACATGCCATTGATTTGTATGTTGCATCGTAGCACACACTACCAAATACATGTAAAATCCGTGTTTCCGTGTTTCTGGCTAGGCACCTGCTAGGCGGGCATAACCCTACGCCATACTTGTTAAAAACACTTCCTGGCTCAGGATCCAGAAGCGAGCATTTCATGTTCGGGGGTAAAGCCCTGGCTCGATACACGTGGAGGGGTAGGGATAAACGGTCACTTGAGCGTAAGAGTTGGCCCGTACAGCCACTCTAGCCAAAGGGCGGAATCTCTGTGCACGACGTGCTTACATACTTGTACTTGTCCTTGTGAATGTTAAATTGTTCCATGCCATGTTAAACGTTTTCATGCCATGTTTTACCTGCCATGCTATAAATCATGCCATGTCATAAACTGCTATTACTTTACTTGTTGTTCTCATTGCATAAAATGTCATGTCATACTATACTCTAGAACTACTAGGTTGTTTCTACTTTCCTTTAGTTTCCTTGCACAAAGTCTTGTAGACTTTGCTGACATGTGCCCCTTCTCTTTGGGTGACGCATGTTAGTTGCTGAGCCAGAGCCTGCTGTTGAGGGCGACGAGTTCGTGGAGTTTGTGCCCGATCCAGTTGCTGACGTTGAGTACGAGGACACCGGTGACCATTCCTAGTGTTCCTTCGTCGTCTCTCTTTGTTAGTTGTGGTAGCTTGTAGGTGAGTAGCACCGTTTGTTGTTGCTTTCATTGTTGGCCATGCTGGGCCTTTTCTCGTTTGGACTCTTTTGTTAACCTGGTGGCTTTTCTGGTTGTTGGACTATTTTATTGGACATTGAGATGAATAATTATTTATTTGCCTCTTTCTATTATTGTTATCTTTGTTCCGTGTCATATTACAGGGACCTGCGTGTATATTCCAGACGCTTTACAGGCTGGAGCCTCACAGCTCCAAGCCTGATCGGGCCTCGTCTCGCCTCGCCTCCATTTTAGGGAAGCGGGACGTGACAGGTTTCTTTGGTGGCCCATGCAGGTCTTCTCTGTAACTGTGACTTAATCGAAACAACGATAAGAAATTATAGAATGTCCAATAAACATTTCGACACCGAGTCATGGGCTGAGAGTCTGATTTTGTTTCGTTTTCTGTGTCATTAGATGGCTGGAAGATGAAATACCCGTGCTGGTGGTGGTATGCCCCCTCGTGTCGAGGAGCCGGATCGGGAGCCCACCAATGGGGAGATCATGCGGATGATGCATCAAATGATGCAGGTGCAGCAGGAGATGCTGCAGAATGCCTGGAATATTCCGCCTGCTCGAGCAGCGCAGCCTGTCCAGAATGTCCCTCGCTTCGAGCCAGGAGCAAAGCAGTTCGAGAGCTGGGCCCCGCTTACTTAGATGGGACCGAAGGACCCCTAGCTGCGGATGAATGGACTAGGAACATGGAGGACAACTTGAAGATGTCGAAGGTCGACCCGGCTAGATGGGTTGACTTGGCTAAGAGGCAGCTTAAAGATAATGCTCGAAACTGGTGGGATGTCGAGGAGGAGATGCTGGAGGAGCCGATATCTTGGGCTACCTTCAAGTCCAGATTCGATGAGGAGTACTTTCCGAAGGCTGCTAGGAGGGAGATGGCGCAGCGCTTCATCGACCTGAAGGAGGGGAGCTTGACGGTGGACCAGTACCACCAGGAGTTCACCAGGCTGAGTCATTTCGCATCGAAGATGGTGCAGGATGCTGATGAGAGGGCCCAGAGGTTTCTGCATGGGCTTTCTTTGGATCTTCATAGCTTTGTGACTTCTTCTCATTTGGAGTCCTATCAGAAGGTGCTGGTTGCAGCGAAGAGGTAGGAGCAGATAGTGAACCGGAAGAGAGGATGTGCTTCTGGAGCTGGGAAGAGGCCTGTGGAGCAGGCCAGGGAAGTGATGAGACCAGGGTTCAAGCCCAATCAGCCGGTGCAGTTCAAGAGGCCCGGAGGACCTCCTACTCTGAAGACTTGCCATTTTTGTGGCAAGACTGGGCATGTCAAGGATCAATGCCGGAAGATGTTGGGACAGTGCTTGGTTTGTGGTGATCATGCGCATACCATGAAGGACTGCCCGAAGTCCAAGCAGCCGTAGAAGGGACCTATTGCAGCTCAGCCATTGCAGCAGAGGGCACCTGTACCTGCTGGACGTGGAGCGCCTCTCGTTCCGTAGAGGTAGGCTTTTTAGCAGGCTGTTCAGCCGAGGAGGCAGGCTTTCCTGATGACTGCAGTTGAGGCAGAGACTGAGGATGAGGTTATTGCAGGTAACTCTCAACCTAGTTGTTCTTTTCTTAGTTAGACTTGTTTTTTGGATTTTGTTTAGTTGTTTGTTATGTATGCTAGAATAGAATTTGATTGTTAGACTATCTGTTAGGTGTGATTTTGGTTTGTACATTCCCTGCACGAGTCCTCTTCAACTCTGGTGCATCGATGTGCATTATTTCCCAGAGCTTCGTGGAGAAGCATTCCTTGTCGACTTCCTCTCTTCCCAAGAGTTGGAATATCGTTACAGGAAATGGCGTGGTCTCGGTGCATTGTGGTTGCAATTCTTGCCCTTTGGTGGTCTGTGGACATGAGCTCTACGCTGATTTCATCGTTCACGACATCATCAACTATGATGACGTCCTCGGGATGGACTGGCTTGGGAGTTTCTATGCCACGATCGATTGTCGGAGGAAGAAGGTGGTGTTCGAGATCCCTGGACATCCGGTGTTCGAGTTCAGCCATGGCAACAGTTCGCTTGGTCCGGTCAATTTTTGGGCTAAGCCGGTGGGGATCATTGTTATGCAGATGGAGCAGTGTAGACCTGTGATAGTGCGTGACTTCGATGACGTCTTCCCCGAGGAGATGTCTAGATTACCGCCCGATCGAGCTCTCGAGTTTTCGATCGATCTTATTCCGGGAGCGCAGCCTATCTCGAAGGCGCCCTATCGCATGGCACCAGCAGAATTGGAGGAATTGCGGAAGCGGCTGGATGAACTTCTTCAGAAGGGTTACATAAATCCCAGTGTGTCTCTGTGGGGAGCACCAGTCTTGCTTGTGAAGAAGAAGGACGGTTCGCGTCGCAAGTGTGTGGACTACCGGGAGTTGAATGCGGTGACCGTCAAGAATCGATATCAATTGCCTCGATTGATGATATCTTTGATCAGCTTGGAGGATCGAGGGTATTCTCTAAGTTGGATCTGAGGAGCGGTTATAATCAGCTGAAGGTGAGGAAGGAAGATGTTCCGAAGACAGCATTCAGGACGAAATATGGACACTACGAGTTCGTGGTTATGCCCTACGGTGTAACCAACGCGCCCGCAGTTTTTATGAAACTGATGAACTTGATATTCTATGACTTTTTAGACAAGTTTGTCGTTATCTTCATTGACGACATTCTGATCTACTCGAAGTCAGAGGAGGAGCATGCATCGCACTTGAGGACAGTATTGGAGATCTTGAGGAAGCATCGGTTGTATGCTAAGTATTCCAAGTGCGAGTTTTGGCTGGATAGAGTTACTTTTCTCGGGCATGTGGTGACTGGAGATGGTATTTCGGTGGACCCTGAGAAGATTAAGGCTATCAGGGAGTGGCTTGTTCCGCGGTCAGCGTCTGAGATCCGGAGTTTCCTTGGATTGGCTGGTTATTATCGGCGTTTCATTAAGGACTTCTCCCGTATTACCGAGCCAATGACCAGACTGACACGGAAGGATGTATCTTATGTTTGGACTGATGATTGTGAGAAGGCTTGTGGTGTTCTGAAGGAGAGGTTAACGACTGCCCATGTTCTTGCTGTGCCTGATCGGAGTGGAGGATTCGAGATCTTTTGTGATGCTTCTGGTAAGGGTCTCGGTTGTGTATTGCATCAGCATGGGCACGTGGTTACGTATGCTTCTCGTCAGCTTAAGTCTCATGAGAAGAATTACCCGACACACGACTTGGAGTTGGCAGCAGTCGTGTTTGCGCTGAAGATTTGGAGGCACTTCCTGCTGAGTGAGAGGGTGAAGATCTTCACCGATCACAAAAGCTTGAAGTATATTTTCACCCAGAAGGATCTCAACATGCGATAGCATCGGTGGTTGGAGCTCATGGCGGACTATGAGATCGATCTGCAGTATCACCCTGGCAAGGTGAATGTGGTTCCGGATGCGCTGAGTAGGCTTCCAGCGGTGATGTTGTTGACTTCACAATGGAGATTACAGCAGGATTTTTGCGAGTTCGGTATTGAGATTGTTCTTCCTGGAGAGGTTTCTTCGTTAATGTGTATGCAGATACAGTCGACGATCGTGGATAGGATCAAGGCTGGGCAGGCTGGAGACCCGAAGTTGGTGAAGATACGGGAGTTGGTGGAAGCCGGTCTGTGGACTGACTTCTTGATTCATGAGGATGGCTCGTTGAGATTTGGAGCCAGGTTGTGTGTGCCAGCTGGAGACATCAGAGAGGAGCTGTTGGTTGAGGCACACAGTTCACCGTATTCTGTGCATCCTGGTGGCACCAAGATGTACAAGGATCTTCACCTGAACTTTTGGTGGCATGGTATGAAGAGGAGTATGGCTCAGAGTGTGGCCAAGTGTCTGGTTTGCCAGCAGGTAAAGGCAGAGCATCAGCGTACGGCAAGGTTACTACAACCGCTTCCGATTCTGGAATGGAAGTGGCAACACATCACTATAGACTTCGTGACTGGACTACCTCGGAGTCCGAGGTAGAATGACATGATTTGGGTGATCGTAGACCGATTAACCAAATCCGCGCACTTTATTCCTTTCCGAGTAGGACAGTCCACTGAGGCGCTAGCGAGGAGATATATGGAGGTAAATCTTTTTACTCTCCGTTTTAATTTCCTTTCCTAGTTTAGATAATGATGTAACGTGAATCGTGCAGGAGATCGTATGACTTCACGGAGTCCCTGTGAGTATCGTGTCGGACAGAGACACAAGGTTCACGTCTCAGTTCTGGCAGAGTCTGCAGAAGAGTTTGGGTACGAGTCTGAGTTTCAGCACGACGTACCATCTACAGACGGATGGCCAGTCTGAGAGGACGATTCAGATCTTGGAGGACATGCTGAGGGCGTGTATGTTGGACTTTAAGGGATCTTGGGAGGATCATCTCCACCTTGTTGAGTTTGCCTACAATAACAGCTACCAGGCAAGTATTGGCATGGCACCTTTTGCCGCGCTATACGGGAAGAAATGTCGATCGCCACTGAGCTGGGATGACATTGGAGATCGGGAGCTTTTAGGACCTGAGATGATCGTGGAAGCTGTGGATGTTGTGAGGAACATACGGGAGAGGCTGAGGATTGCTCAAGTCCGTTTTAAGCATTGGGCTGATGCTAAACGGCATCCTTTGAAGTTTCAGCCAGGTGACCATGTATTCCTGAAGATTTCTCCGAATCGAGGAGTGATTCGCTTTGGGAAATGAGGGAAGCTGAGCCCGAGATACATTGGACCGTTTGACATTCTGGAGAGAGTTGGTGAGGTAGCCTACCGCTTAGCCTTGCCGCCATCTTTGGAAGGAGTTCACAATGTCTTCCATGTGTCACAGCTTCGTCGATACATCAGCGATCCATCTCACGCTGTGGATTTCTCGGAGATCACCGTTCGCCCCGATCTAACGTATGACCAGCAGCCAGTGCAGATTTTGGACAGGTGTCAGAAGTCACTCTGGAACAAGACAGTCGATCTTGTTAGGGTGATGTGGCGACACTTCTTGCCATGAGAGTCTACTTGGGAGAGAGAAGACGAGATGAGAGAGCATTACCCACACGTGAGTGATGGGAAATTCTGAGGGAGGAATTTTTCTTAAGGTGGGGAGGATGTAACGACCGGTTTTTGTAGTGACTATTATATGAATAATATTGGATGTTCTCTCCTTGTGTGCTTTTCCCTGTCAGACGTTCTTACGATGAGCTTCATATCATCCATATCTTAGAGCTAGAGTGATCCTAGAGGCCATAGGATTCTTCCCGAAGCTTCGCGCTTCGATTCGGCTGGTGCATCTTAGTTGGTTCATGAAGGAGAGCCAACCGACTAGATTACAATCTAGTCGGTCGGCAACACTTCACAGATCGACTAGTTCATCTTAATAATTTCAGCTAAGTTACTGTTTACGTTTAGTTGGTCTAAGCACATTCTTCGACCGACTAGTTCTCAAACTAGTCGGTTAGAACTTGTACTCAGACCGACTAATTCTGAGTTCTTCTGAACAGCCGAGTTACTGTTTGTAGTTAGTCGGTCAAAGAACATCTACCGACTGACTAGTTCCCAAACTAGTCGGTTAGAGTTCCTTCTCTGACCGACTAACTCTCAGTACTTAATATCTATCTAATTTTACCCTTAGTCGATCTATGAACAATCACCGACCGACTAGTTCCCAAACTAGTCAATTGACGAGCCTTCCCAGACCGACTAACTCTGTCTACCCTGTACCAACCCTGTTCACTGTTTGTTTTTAGTCGGTCTCAGTTGGACGACCGACCGACTAGTTCCCAAACTAATCGGTTGACCACTCTTCACTGACCGACTAGTTTGCCCAGTAAACCTAGGTTAAGTCGTATCCGTCGTCTATTCTTTCTAGTTAAACCCTATACATTTTCATTTCTTTCTTCACTTCTCCTAGCCAATCTTCTTCCCCAATCATCCCCCAACCTTCCTCTAGCCTTCCTTCATCCTCCCGAGCTCTCTCTCACTCTCCATTGCGCCGGCACCACCCCGTAGGCCGCCGGCCGACCCCGAAAACCCTAAATTCTCCTTTTTCTCCAGATTTTCCCCACATTCTCCCATCTCCAGATCTGTTGTTTAGCCGCTGCGAGGAATTCTTTTCAACCGTAGTTCCCGGGATCGCTTTTTCCGTTGCCGTGCTAGATCCGATTTGGCGACGGCAATCCAGAATCCAGAGAGATCTTCTCCTACCTGCAGATCCGTAGGCGTCTCGATCTTCGCTTCGTAAACGGTTAGTGATCTACCTTTAAATTCCCATAACCCACACTATAAATTAGAAAACCCTAATTAAAAATGGATTACTAGACGTTATAGGATTCCAATGCAATCCGGATTAGAACTCTCAATTCTGATTTTCTGTTTTGCCATAACAGCGAACCCAAATCCCCGTAGAATAGCGATCTTTACTCGACGATCAACAACCTCGGTAACAGGCAAGTGAAAATTGCCAACCTTGTTTTAGGCCATGCTTTAGGCCAATTCTTTGCTTTTAGCGTGAAAGAGACTAGACCGTGAAATGATAGCAGTCTAGGTGCAAATTCAATTCTAACTTGACAACGAAACAAGAATTGCCTTTTGTCATGTCATGTCATGCATTCACCTGTCACGTTTACATTCTTTAACGGTACGTAATTTAAATTGAATATCTGACATGCATTGCATACTTTACATGCCATTGATTTGTATGTTGCATCGTAGCACACGCTACCAAATACATGTAAAATCCGTGTTTCCGTGTTTCCGGCTAGGCACCTGCTAGGCGGGCATAACCCTACGCCATACTTGTTAAAAACACTTCCTGGCTCGTGATCCAGAAGCGAGCATTCCATGTTAGGGGTTAAAGCCCTGGCTCGATACACGTGGAGGGGTAGGGATAAACGGTCACTTAAGCGTAAGAGTTGGTCTGTACATCCACTCTAGCCAAAGGGCGGAATCTCTGTGCACGACGTGCTTACATACTTGTACTTGTCCTTGTGAATGTTAAATTGTTTCATGTCATGTTAAACGTTTTCATGCCATGTTTTACCTGCCATGCTATAAATCATGCCATGTCATAAACTGCTATTACTATACTTGTTGTTCTCATTGCATAAAATGTCATGTCATACTATACTCTATAACTACTAGGTTGTTTCTACTTTCCTTTAGTTTTCTTGCACAAAGTCTTGTAGACTTTGCTGACATGTGCCCCTTCTCTTTGGGTGACGCATGTTAGTTGCTGAGCCGGAGCCTGCTATTGAGGGCGACGAGTTCGTGGAGTTCGTGCCTGATCCCGTTGCTGACGTTGAGTACGAGGACACCGGTGACCATTCCTAGTGTTCCTTCGTCGTCTCTCTTTGTTAGTTGTGGTAGCTTGTCGGTGAGTAGCACCGTTTGTTGTTGCTTTCATTGTTGGCCATGCTGGGCCTTTTCTCTTTTGGACTCTTTTGTTAGCCTGGTGGCTTTTCTGGTTGTTGGACTATTTTATTGAACATTGAGATGAATAATTATTTATTTGCCTCTTTCTATTATTGTTATCTTTGTTCCATGCCACATTACAGGGACCTGCATGTATATTCCAGACGCTTTACAGGCTGGAGCCTCACAGCTCCAAGCCTGAGCGGGCCTCGTCTCGCCTCGCCTCCATTTTAGGGAAGCGGGTCGTGACAGCGTCTTCGAACCGATCTACCTGAGCCGCCTCCGAGCCGATCACTTACCGAAGAAATTTTCACTTGAGTATACCCACGTCAAAGATGTCTGGATCCGATCCAAACCTCCTTGTAGTCTTGCTAGGACCCGACGGGAGGATAGGAAGAAAAAGAGGAGAGGAATATTTAAGTTCACGATCGAACATGCTCAAAAATTAGGAGCTTCTCGAATGGATCACTTGGTGCACTATATTTATATAGGGAGTCGGCCCCTCCACTTTCGTCACGAGCAAAGTGGGACAAACTTAAAGAAAGAGGGATTTTAATTAAGTTAATGAAGTTAGTAAGCCTTTCACAAAAGTCCAACTTCAACCAATTAAATCTTTCTCACCATTGAACTTTAGAGACGATACAAGTTATCATTTCAAAGAGCTTCGAATGGTGAATGCGTAGGAATGAACGGCGACGAATTCTGATTTCATTTGACCCCTCAAACAATTGCCCAAAGTTGGACAAAAAGTCACTTCGTAGCCATCAAAGGTTTCAAAAAACCCTAGTTAAAACAGCTTTAAGTCGCGGGCGCGCCCACTAAGCTTAGCAGGCATGCCTGCACTTATTGCGGGTAGGCGCCCGCATTGGGGCACAGCGGGCACACCTGCCCGCTGTGCCCACAGCGGGCTGGCGCCCGCTTGGGCCAAGCAGGCTGCCAGCCCACAAAGCGTGCTGGTGCACCCACTTTTGTGGCGCGGGCGCCCTGCCCGCTAGGGCTGAGCGGGCTGCCAACCTGCAAACCAGGCTGGCCCCACTTATAGAAGCGGGTGTGCCTGCTTCTGCAGCAGGCGTGCCCTCCCCTTTTAGCGGGCGGCCTCCATTCCAAGTGGGTCTGACCCACTTGGTCCATTTCTACTGTTTTCGACTTTCTGGGCTCGTTTGAGCTCCGTATTTGATGCGGTTTGAACCTGCATTTAGTCCAAAACGATCCCGTCATCCAAGTAATCTTTTCAATGCGTTTATTCCATTACATATTGTCATAAACAATTCACGAAACATTTAATCTAGTTGCATCACATGCAAAATTTGTCCCCTATTAAACTTGAACTCACAACTAACTTGTGAACTTAATTATTCCATTTCATCGAATGAATTCCTCTTAACGTTCTTCTTATTACTAAGACATAGATAATACTCCGTGTGAGACCATATAGCCTGACCCTACTACAGGTTGGGGCTCGAAACCCCTAGACGATGGTAACCATGAGCAGCAGGAGTCGTCCCTGTTTCATAATCATACTTACGTGATCGACCCATTGACAAACGTGTCATCAGGATCACTCTGACTGTGTCAGTGATGAATTCCGTAGTTTCAGTCCCTTCATCAAGACTGTGTCTCTGAATGGCTTAGGATATGGTTTACCGTCAACCCCACTAGCCAGCATTGGTCAGTATACAGCGGTCTTTGTCATATTCACGTTGTACATCCTACAACGTACCCTGACCGAGGATTAACACAAAGACCGTACTCATCCAATGGCACTAACTCCCCTTTAACGGAAGAGACGAATCCCATCTTAGTCATCTACTTTCCTCGTAAGCTTCAGGTGTCACCCAACCTAAGATCTTTCAGCAGGCCGAGCCTTAAAGCTAGATCATATATCTAAGTGACACATCTATTCACAGGTTCGTACTGATGACTTCAGGTCTTAAGGACCAGCTTGCCTATCATCACTCTAGAGTTATTATTGACAGTCTAGTTAAAGCTTAACCATTTAATAACTCTAAGTTGGTCATTCAGTGAACTCATTCTTTAATGAGCACCTGTGTCTCGTCTCTGACTTCACCAAGTCGAATGACTATGAGATCATCATTACCCTAAGGTAAGACAAAGACACAATAGTCTAACCGATGTGTCGATATCCTATTCTCGACATCTATGTCCATGAACTGTTTAAGACTTAAGTTTTTAATAGGTCATTAACTTCTCATAATCAAGATCTACATCTGGATACGTAATGACCTGACTATAAGTCTAAGGAAATTATCTAAGTATATGATTCTAAGAATTCATACTTAGAATAATTAATACCATATAATTATTAGGACAAAATGATTATCTTAGGATAAATGCCTCAAGGGCATATGTCTTCCTACATGTTGTTCATCTCATGGATGATTAACATACCAAATTTCATGTGATTCCAATACTTTTTGAGCCCTCATCTACCCCTTGTAACTTCATAGGGTCTTAAGCAGTTTTCATACCGTTGAAATTGCAAGGGGTAGATGATGGTTCAAAAAGTATTGGAATCCCTTGAAATTTGGTATGTTGATCATCCATAAGGTGAACAACAAACCCATGAAATAAATTCCAAAAACATTGTGAGAGATATGGGAAAATGGGGGCGCCTCCTTATATTGAATCTAAGGAGGCACCCTAGATCCCTTTTACCACACACACACACACACACACACACACACACACACATGTGGACTTGACCATGAAATAAAGATGCAAATGAAAAGAGGTGTTCATGATATAATAATGATGAAATGAAAAATGAAATTTGGAAGCGGTAATTGAGACCGCCTAAATAAAATACTTGATGTAATAATTGAAGAATTGAGAGTGAGATAAGGGTTAATAAATATCTAGGATTCCCGGTCCATCTAGAGAGAGGTGAAATTCCTGATATATGGTCTGGGGGAAGCACGTGTGTAACGACTGGTTTTCATGTATCTGGATTTATTATATTATATATATATGTTTTGGTGGATTTTCTCCTCATGTGTGGTTTTCGTTTTCGTAGCTTCATTTTCGATCGTTTCGTCGCGTTTTCCTAGCTTCTTCCATTGATCGTCGATTTCGGAGTAAGTCATTCGTGACGGGCTTCATATCGGTCATATCTTATTGTTAGATCAAGCCTATGAGTCTTAGGAATCGATCCCGGAGCTTCGCGCTCCATTTCGGAACTTTTGGTGCACGTTAGCCGGTACAAGAAGGGGAACCGACCGACTAGATGACGATTTAGTCGGTCGGCAAACCTTCATGGACCGACTAGTGGGCTTTGTAAATTATTCAGGAGTTACTGTTTATCGTTAGTCGGTCTAAGAACATTGGTCGACCGACTAGGTTGCAAACTAGTCGGTCAGCAATCGTTCTTTAACCGACTAGCTCTATGATCATTTTTGACACCAAGTACTATTCATTCTTAGTCGTTCTAAGAACGTTCATCGACCGACTAGATGACAAACTAGTCGGTCAGTAGTTGTTCTTTGACCGACTAAATCTAAATCCTATTTTTGTACAGGAGTTACTGTTTGGACTTAGTCGGTCTGCGTTGGTCAACGATCGACTAGTTCCCAAACTAGTCGGTCAGTGGTTGTTCTTTGACCGACTAACTAGTGTCGAAACCCTAATTTCTGGGCAGCCGCCAGCACTCTCTATTTAAACCCCACCCACGATTTCTTTCACCCCTCTTTCATTCTCCTGAGCTTCCTTCTTCCCCAAATCACTCTCCAACATTTCCCCAAGCCATTCCTTCCTCCCTTGGAGTTTCCCTCTCCATTTTGGTCTACCACCATGCCCTAGGTCATCTCCAACCCCCAAAATCCCTCAAAACCCCATTTCTCCAGATTTTCCTCATCCATTCCAGATCTGAACCCTAGGTTCCCCGGAGCATTTCTTCCGTTGCCGTGCTTGCTCGGCATCATTCTTCCTCTCCTATACGGTAATAAATCGATCTCTTAATGTTTTCATAACCCGTTGTGTTTGTGTGAAACCCTAATAAAACTAGGTTGGATGTTGTTCTAATATTGTTTTGCCATGACAGCGATCTCATCGCCGTAGCTAGCATTTGTGTGACGTTCTCGTTGATCGTCATCTTCGGTGCTAGGCAAGTGAAACTTGCCACTTAGGGTTTTGGGCCATGTCTTAGGCCATTTGCTTGTTGTAGGCGTAAAAGAGACTAGGCGACGAAATGATACTCGCCTAGGCGCAATTTTAGGAACTAGCTTGACAACGAAGCTAGATCTGACATTCATCATGTTGCACAACTACCATGTCATGTTTAATTTCCATTAACGGTACGCGAATTAATTGTCATGTCATTGCATTCTTTAAGTGTTCCCGTGATTGCGTAGCTCCGCTACACCTTGCGAAATGATTGAGGCTAGGTGCACCCCTATGCCAAATGAAATACGCTCATGGGTTGTGATCCAGGAAACGAGCTCTTGTGCGGGGCAACCCTGGCTCATTTACTGAGCTCGTGTACAGGGACCCTGGCTCGTTCACATGTGGGTATTGGGGTAAGAGTTAAGCGGCCAATCAACTGGGAGTCTGCCCGATCAGCAACTGCAGTGGTAAGGCGTAAACTCTTGGTTCTGGGGTAGTGTTAAGCGACCAATCAGCGTGAATGCCAAACCATTCAGCTGTAAGGCATAAACATCTACAAACAACGTGAAACGCGACTAGTGAAAAGATCGAGATTGTTAGTAGCTTGGCTACTCTTGACTTGTCCTGATAAATTGTTCTCTTGTACTTATTGCTTCCACATGTCTTGTTTGTGCACTCATGTTATAACTGCCATGTCATGCATACTATAACTGTTAGGTTGTTAGTCTGCCTTACTTTCAGTTTCCTTGCCCAAGTCTTTTAGACTTGCTGACATGTGCCCCTTTACTCTATTGGGTGACACATGTTAGATCCTGAGCCTGAGTACATTGTAGAGGACGAGGTGTTTGCTGACGTCGAGCCCGAGCCTGTGTTTGGCGAGGAGTACGTGGACACTGGGGACCAGTCCTAGTGTCTTCGTTGAGCTTTCCTCTTTTGTTTTTAGACTGCTGTTTAGTTGTCGGTGCGTGGCACCTATATTTTGTTTTGTTGTCCCTTTTGTTGGCCTTGTTATGGGCCTTTAGACTCTTTCTTTTAGCCTGGTGGCTTTTCTGGATGTTGAACTTAATTTTCATGTTGGACAAATTCTGAGATTTGAGATTTTGTTTCTGTCTTTCCTTATGTTCTTATTGTTGTTCCGTTTGTGGTTACAGGGACCTGCTTATGTTTTATTGACGCTTATCGGGTTTGGGGCTTCACGGCTCCACTCTCGTGCGGACCTTTTCACGTCTCGCCTCCATATTAGGGAAGCGGGTTGTGACAGGTTTTGTTGGTGGCCCATGCAGGTCTCTCTCTTCTGTAACTGCGATTATCGGAATGACGATAATAATATTAGAATGTCCAATAAACTAAGTTCGACATCCGAGTCATAAGCTATGAGTCTAATCTGCTTCGTTTTCTGTGTCATTAGGTGGCAGGAAGGCGATTCACCCGTGGTGGAGGTAGTGGTGCGCCCCCTCATGACGAGGAGCCTGAGCGGGAACCCACCAATGGAGAGATGATGCGGATGATGCTTCAGATGATGCAGGTGCAGCAGGGCGTGCTCCTGCAAGTCCAGAATGCTCCAGTTGTTTGAGCTGGTCTGGCAATCCAGGATGCCCCTCGCTCCGAGCCGGGAGCGAAGCAATTTCGGGAGCTGGGCCCCGTATATTTTGATGGGTCCGAGGGTCCTCTAGCTGCCGATGAGTGGATTCGTAACATAGAGGATAACTTGAAGATGGCCAAGATCACCCCGGCTGGATGGGTTGATTTGGCGAAGAGGCAACTCAAGGATAATGCTCGGAACTGGTGGGATGCGGAAGAGAAGATGCTGGTAGAGCCGATAGCTTGGGCTACCTTTAAGTCCAGGTTTGATGAGGAGTTCTTTCTTAAGGCTGCTAGGAAGGAGATGCTGCAGCGCTTTATTGATCTGAAGCAAGGGAGCTTGACGGTGGACCTGTACCACCAAGAGTTCACTAGGCTGAGTCGGTTCGCACCGAAGATGGTGCAGGATGCTGATGAGAGGGCTCAGAGGTTCCTGCAGGGACTTGCTTTGGAGCTCCAGAGTTTTGTGTCTTCCTCTGATCTGGACTCTTATCAGAAGGTTCTGGTCGCTGCGAGGAGGCAGGAGCTGAACCTGAGTCAGAGGAGAGGACATGTTTCTGGTGCTGGGAAGAGTAGTGGTTAGGCCTGGTTTCAAGCCTAATCAGCCAGCTCAGTTCAAGAGGCCAGGATGGCCTATTCAGAAGACTTGCCATTTCTGCGGCAAGCCTGGCCACATCAAGGATCAGTGTAGGAAGTTTCTGGGCCAGTGTTTGGTTTGTGGTGATGCTTCTCATGTCGCGAAGGATTGTCGGCATGCAAATCAGCTGCGGAGGGCACCTGTTGCAGCGCAGCTGTTGCAGCAGTGAGCATCTGTTCCTGCTGGACGTGGAGCAGCTCTTGTTCCACAGAGGCAGGCTATTCCACCGAGGAGGCAGGCTTTTCTGATGACCGCTGTGGAGAGCGAGGCTGTGGATGTGGTTATCGCATGTAATCCTCAATCTAGCTGTTACTTTCCTAGCTGGTTTTGATTGTTAGATTGTGTTGTTTGCTTGAACATGATTTTTACTAGACTAGGGTTTGATTGTTAATTGCTTGTTAGGTGTGGTTTTGGTGTGCACATTTCCTGCACGAGTACTCTTTGACTCTGGTGCATCGATGTGCATTATTTCTCGGAGCTTCGTGGAGAAGCATTCCTTATCGACGTCCCCTCTTTCCAAGAGTTGGAATATCGTTACAGGGAATGGCGTGGTCTCGATGCATCTTGGTTGCAATTCTTGTCCGTTGGTGATTTGTGGACATGAGCTTTACGCTGATTTCATTGTCCACGACATCATCAACTACAATGCGGTCCTTGGGATGGACTGGCTTGCGAGCTTCTATGCTACGATCGACTGTCGGTGGAAGAAGGTGGTGTTCGAGATTCCCGGACATCCAGTATTTGAGTTCAGCCGTGGTAGCAGCTCGCTTGGTCCTGTCAGATTTCGGGCCAGGCCGGTGGAGATTGTGGCTATACAGATTGAGCTGGAGAGGCCAGCTGTGGTGCGAGATTTTGATGACGTCTTCCCCGAGGAGATGTCTGGTTTTCCACCTGATCGAGCTCTAGAATTTTCTATTGATCTTATTCCGGAAGCGCAGCCGATTTCAAAGGCACCGTATCGTATGGCACCCGCTGAGTTGGAGGAATTGCGGAAGCATCTGGATGAGCTTTTGCAGAAGGGTTATATCAATCCTAGTGTGTCTCCGTGGGGAGCACCGGTGCTGCTGGTGAAGAAGAAGGATGGTTCGCGCCGCATGTGCGTGGACTATCGGGAGTTGAATGCGATGACCATCAAGAATAAATACCTGTTGCCTCGCATCGATGATATTTTTGATCAGCTTGGAGGATCGAGGGTGTTTTCTAAATTGGATTTGAGGAGTGGTTACCATCAGCTGAAGGTGAAGAAGGATGATGTTCCGAAGACAGCGTTCAGGACGAAGTATGGACACTACGAGTTTGTGGTTATGCCTTTCGGTGTAACCAATGCACCCGCAGTTCTCATGAATCTGATGAACCTGATTTTCTACGACTTTTTGGATAAGTTTGTCGTTATCTTTATTGACGACATTCTGATCTATTCAAAGTCGAAGGAGGAGCATGCATCGCACTTGAGGACGGTGTTGGAGATTTTGAGGAAGCATCGTTTGTATGCCAAGTTTTCGAAGTGCGAGTTTTGGCTGGATAGAGTTGCTTTTCTCGGGCATGTGGTGACTGGGGATGGTATTTCAGTGGATCCTGAGAAGATCAGGGCCATCAGAGAGTAGCCTGTTCCGCAGTCGGCGTCTGAGATTCGGAGTTTTCTTGGGCTTGATGGTTACTATCGGCGTTTCATTAAGGACTTTTCCTGTATTGCTGAGCCGATGACCAGATTGACGTGGAAGGATGTACCTTTTGTTTGGTCGGGTGATTGTGAGAATGCTTTTGGTGTTCTGAGGGAGAGATTGACGACTGCCCCTATTGTTGTTGTGCCTGATCGCAGCGGTGGATTTGAGATCTTTTACGATGCTTCTGGCAAGGGTCTCGGTTGTGTGTTGCATCAGCACGGGCACGTTGTGGCGTATGCATCTCGTCAGCTCAAGGTTCATGAGAAGAATTACCCGACGCATGATTTGGAGTTGGCTGCCGTTGTGTTTGCTCTTAAGATTTGGAGGCACTTCTTGCTGAGTGAGAAAGTGAAGATTTTCACCGATCACAAAAGCTTGAAGTATATTTTTACTCAGAAGGAGCTCAACTTGCGACAGCGTCGGTGGTTGGAGCTCATGACGGATTATAAGATTGATTTGCAGTATCACCCTGGCAAGGTGAATGTGGTTCCTGATGCGCTGAGTAGGCTTCCAGCGGTGATGATTTTGACCTCGCAGTGGAGATTGCAGCAGGATTTTTGCGAGTCTGGTGTTGAGATTGTTCTTCCTGGGGAGGCTTCTTCGTTGATGTGTATGCAGATACAGTCGACGATTGTGGATCGGATCAAGGCTAGCCAGGCCGAGGATCCGAAGCTGGTGAAGATTCGGGAGCAGGTGGAAGCCGGTCTGTGGACTGACTTTTTGATACATGAGGATGGCTCGCTGAGGTTTGGAGCCAGGTTGTGTGTGCCAGCTGGGGATATTAGAGAGGAGTTGATGGTGGAGGCACACAGTTCGCCGTATTCTGTGCATCCTGGTGGCACCAAGATGTACCAGGATCTTCGTCTGAACTATTGGTGGCATGGCATGAAGAGGAGTGTGGCTCGGAGTGTAGCCAAGTGTTTGTGTAACGACCACTTTTCTGATGCACGTATTTCCGTACATATTTTGTTACTGTCTGTATTTTTAGCACTTTTATTTTTTGGTAGTTCTCCTAACTCTGACACGTGATCGGACCTCGTATTCACGACCCTCTCAGAGGCGCGATCACCCCGATACCTTCTTTGTAATTTTAGGATGTCGATGTGCCTATCTGCAACAATAGCAATTGTTTTATTAATAAAACCTTTTTAATACACATTTGAATTTGAGGACTCTGTACGTTTTTATTCAAAACGAATAAGTCCTTGCTAATTATTTTTAAAACCTAACCCACTATCTCTTAAAACGGTTAATAATGAGCTTAGTTAATAATAATAATAAGGGGGGATGAGGAATCTTTGTAGCTGTTTTATTTTTAAAACAAATTTAACCTTATATTATAACATCCTAACATATCAACCTGCGGGTGAGAGGAAATTAAATCAAATCATTTTTAAAAGATCTGAACCGTTAGCCCCCACTACCCCCACGATTTCACCCACCCCCGAATCTCTCTCCACGTCAACCTCTTTCTTTTCCCCTCTATTAAAGCAAACTAGCCCTAGGGCTTTAGGGGTTGCAGCCGCCACCTCTTTTTCTTTTCCTATCAAACCCTACTCTACTACAACTCAAATAGAAACCCAGTGAGCTCTTCTTCTTCCTTCGGGCCACCCACACAAAACCCCCACCCACCGCCATCAACTCCTCCCGCCGTTCACGGCGACTACAACCCAGTCACCGCCCAGCCTCTCCCACGGCGCCTCCCCCCACGGATCCGACGAGCAACCACGCCTCCCTCCCGTCCCCCCGAGTCCTCCCCCTTCCCGTGCCGGCAAGCTCACCTCCGTCCATCATCCTCGCACACGAGCCCGGGCGACGGCCACCTCTTTTTCCCCACGCCGCCCAGCCACGACTCCCACACACGCCGCCTCTCCTCCTCCCTCTCGCCTCCGAGCATCCGATCCCATGCTCGCCGCACCGCCCCAAGAACTCCCTCCGGCCATCACCGAGCTTCTCCCTCCACCGTAGAGCGGCACCTCCCCTCTTCTCCTTCCAGAGCTCCCCGCCGCCGTTCAGGTAACCGCCGCTGCACAATCGCCACGAGACGCCACCGTCGTCTCCTTCGACCACTTCCGCATCCAACCCGTGCCACGTTCACTCCGGTAACCGCCGCGCTCCCATGCACACGCTAGTTGACGTTTGAAACTTCAAGTGGTAAGTTGCATACATGAACATTGAATGAATTATTACATATATATGTATATTTCATTAATGTATGGTGGCATTGCATTAACGCAATAGGATTGGTTAGTGGTTAGTTTGTAATAATGAGTTACGTTTTGTAAGTATGCCTATTATTACTATTATTAAGTCTACAGGACGGTTAGTACACATGATTTATAGAAATAATAAGCAGTAGCTTATATGGTTGAAAATGAATTATAATGTTAATATGTTAGTATTCACAGCATGGCATATAAGGGAGTATGCATGTACTCATATGATAGTTACACTAAGTTATTAGTTGGGCTTGACATTTAATCCGTTAACGCAGATCAATCCGTGCCTACCGTACGATCGCGCGGGCACCCAAAACTCGCGTCGCTTCAGGCAAGTATTTACCACCTGTAAGTATAGTGTTTTCCGGTAACTTTAAAGGCGTAAGTATATTATTTTACAGATCACCAAAGGCGCAAGTTTTATCACCAGCAAGTACTATTACATACAAGTTTAAAATGATAAACAATGTTTTCTGAAAACAGGCACTTTCATTTCTGTTGCATTACTTTGTGACAACCTTTCTGCGAACCACTTTTACAAATATGACTATTGGGCCTTGGGCCATTACGGACTTTGTGCCTTCAGGCAAATTACAGATATTGGGCCTTCGGGCAATTACGGACTAATGGGCCTTCGGGCAATACAGATATGGGCCCGCGGGGCATTTACGGAATGTTTGCCACTCGGCAAACATTGAACTACGGATTGACTTATGGACACTTGGGTGGGGTAGTCTAGTGTAGTAGAGGCTGGAAAGCTGGATTGCACTCGATTGGTGAACTTGACCGACACCTGGCCGGGTTGGTGAGTATAGAGTCACGGGTAGCTCCCGTCGACTTGAGTGTGATGCTGGTCACCTCCCCCTCAGACACTGGGCTTGTCACTAGATAGGAGATTGATTGATTGATTGATTGATTGATTGATTGATGCACCCTCGCTTCACCTCTGCTGACGCTATGGAGTAAATTGCTAAGATTATTGTCACGAATGACTATTGCTGTGCACACCACACTTGCTATACCTATTGCTGTACGCACTACGCTTGACACTACTTTTGCTGTACACACCACACTTGCCATGCTGGTTACCTTACACACTACACCTGGTTGTGCCCCCTACTTTACGCACCACACTCCGCTTGCACTACTTTACTCACTACACGATGTTATGTTCCCATGTTGCTTCATGCTGCCATGTTTCATCTTTTTGGAAATATATTGTGTCTTCCATTTCTAAAGTTTTGTAAATTATATTAAATCTTGCCGAGGGTCATTTTTTTCTACTAACGTTTTTTTAAAGCTTACCGAGCGACCCTCGCTGACGTATATTTCCTTGTTTGTGAAATATACGTTAGGTTTTGAGCAGAGTTCACAGTGAAGTTCACTTGGAGATTGAAGAAGGTGACCAAGAGAACCAAGAGCACGAGATCCACTACTGAAGACGACGGACACTGCGCAGCTTGCTAAATTTTAATAATTGTTGTATTTACTCTCAGGTGTATTTTAATTTCCTTGTAACTGTTGTAATGGCCATGCTAGGCCTTCCAATTTTTGTGTACATGTAAATCTGGATGTTGAGTGTAATAATGATATTCTGTGTTGCTCTGAGATCGCAAGCAAGAACCTGTAACTTGAATGGTGTACCACTACAGACGCGTATTGGGCTCGAGTTTCACAGCTCCAGCCCAAGCGGACCTCAGTCGCGTCCTCACTTCCGTTTTTGGGAAGCGGGGCGTGACAGTTTGGTTTGCCAGCAAATGAAGGCGGAGCATCAGCGTACGGCTGGGTTGCTACAACCGCTTCCGATTCTGGAGTGGAAGTGGCAACACATCACTATGGATTTCGTGACTGGACTGCCTCGGAGTCCGAAGCAGAATGACGTGATTTGGGTGATCGTAGATCGATTGACCAAATCCGCGCACTTTATTCCGTTCCGAGTGGGACAGTCCACTGAGGCGCTAGCGAGGAGATATATGGAGGTAAATTCTTTTACTCTCCATTTTTATTTCCTTTTCCTAGTTTAGATAGTGATGTAACGTGAATCGTGCAGGAGGTCGTACGACTTCACGGAGTCCCCGTGAGTATCGTGTCGGACAGAGACACGAGGTTCACATCTCAGTTCTGGCAGAGTTTACAGAAGAGTTTGGGTACGCGTCTGAGTTTCAACACGGCGTACCATCCGCAGACGGATGGCCAGTCCGAGAGGACGATCCAGATCTTGGAGGACATGCTGAGGGCGTGCATGTTGGATTTCAAGGGTTCGTGGGAGGACCATCTACATCTGGTGGAGTTCTCTTACAACAACAGCTTCCAGGCGAGTATTGGCATGGCGCCTTTCGCCGCTCTTTATGGGAGGAAATGTCGATCGCCATTGAGTTGGGATGACATTGGTGATCGGGAGCTGTTGGGACCTGAGATGATCGTGGAGGCCGTGGATGTTGTCAGGAACATTCGGGAGAGGTTGAGGATTGCTCAGGACCGTTGTAAGCATTGGACGGATGCTAAACGTCGTCCTTTGGAGTTTCAGCCGGGCGACCATGTGTTTCTGAGGATTTCCCCGAATCGTGGTGTGATTCGCTTTGGGAAGCGAGGGAAGTTGAGCCCGCGATACATTGGACCGTTTGACATTCTGGAGAAAGTTGGCGAGGTAGCCTACCGCTTAGCCTTGCCGCCATCTTTGGAGGGAGTTCACAATGTTTTCCATGTGTCGCAGCTTCGTCGATACATTATCGATCCATCTCATGCTGTGGATTTCTCAGAGATTACCGTTTGCCCCGATATGACGTATGACCAGCAGCCAGTGCAGATTCTGGACAGGCGTCAGAAGTCACTTCGGAACAAGGTTGTCAATCTTGTGAGGGTGATGTGGCGACACGGCTCGCCAGGAGAATCTACTTGGGAGAATGAGGATGAGATGCGAGAGCGTTTCCCACTTTTGTTCCCGGACACGTGAGTGTTGGGAAATTCCGAGGACGGAATTTTTCTTAAGTTGGGGAGGATGTAACGACTGGTTTTCATGTATCTAGATTTATTATATTATATATATATATGTTTTGGTGGATTTTCTCCTTATGTGTGGTTTTCGTTTCCGTAGCTTCATTTTCGATCGTTTCGTCGCGTTTTCCTAGCTTCTTCCATTGATCGTCGATTTCGGAGTAAGTCATTCGTGACGGGCTTCATATCGGTCATATCTTATTGTTAGATCAAGCCTAGGAGTCTTAGGAATCGATCCCGGAGCTTCGCGCTCCATTTCAGAACTTTTGGTGCACGTTAACCGGTACAAGAAGGGGAACCGACCGACTAGATGACGATTTAGTCGGTCGACAAACCTTCATGGACCGACTAGTGGGCTTTGGAAATTATTCAGGAGTTACTGTTTATCGTTAGTCGGTCTAAGAACATTGGTCGACCGACTAGGTTGCAAACTAGTCGGTCAGCAATCGTTCTTTAACCGACTAGCTCTATGATCATTTTTGACACCAAGTACTATTCATTCTTAGTCGGTCTAAGAACGTTCATCGACCGACTAGATGACAAACTAGTCGGTCAGTAGTTGTTCTTTGACCGACTAAATCTAAATCCTATTTTTATACAGGAGTTACTGTTTGGACTTAGTCAGTCTGCGTTGGTCAACCGACCGACTAGTTCCCAAACTAGTCGGTCAGTGGTTGTTCTTTGACCGACTAACTAGTGTCGAAACCCTAATTTCTGGGCAGCCGCCAGCACTCTCTATTTAAACCCCACCCACGATTTCTTTCACCCCTCTTTCATTCTCCTGAGCTTCCTTCTTCCCCAAATCACTCTCCAACATTTCCTCAAGTCATTCCTTCCTCCCTTGGAGTTTCCCTCTCCATTTTGGTCTACCACCATGCCCTAGGTCATCTCCAACCCCCAAAATCCCTCAAAACCCCATTTCTCCAGATTTTTCTCATCCAATCCAGATCTGAATCCTAGGTTCCCCGGAGCGTTTCTTCCGTTGCCGTGCTTGCTCGGCATCATTCTTCCTCTCCTATACGGTAATAAATCGATCTCTTAATGTTTTCATAACCCGTTGTGTTTTTGTGAAACCCTAATAAAACTAGGTTGGATGTTGTTCTAATATTGTTTTTCCATGGCAGCGATCTCATCGCCGTAGCTAGCATTTGTGTGACGGCCTCGTTGATCGTCATCTTCGGTGCTAGGCAAGTGAAACTTGCCACTTAGGGTTTTGGGCCATGTCTTAGGCCATTTGCTTGTTGTAGGCGTAAAAGAGACTAGGCGACGAAATGATACTCGCCTAGGCGCAATTTTAGGAACTAGCTTGACAACGAAGCTAGATCCGACATTCATCATGTTGCACAACTACCATGTCATGTTTAATTTCCATTAACGGTACGCGAATTAATTGTCATGTCATTGCATTCTTTAAGTGTTCCCGTGATTGCGTAGCTCCGCTAAACCTTGCGAAATGATTGAGGCTAGGTGCACCCCTATGCCAAATGAAATACGCTCCTGGGTTGTGATCCAGGAAACGAGCTCTTGTGCGGGGCAACCCTGGCTCATTTACTGAGCTCGTGTACAGGGACCCTGGCTCGTTCACATGTGGGTATTGGGGTAAGAGTTAAGCGGCCAATCAACTGGGAGTCTGTCCGATCAGCAACTGCAGTGGTAAGGCGTAAACTCTAGGTTCTGGGGTAGTGTTAAGGGGCCAATCAGCGTGAATGCCAAACCGTTCAGCTGTAAGGCGTAAACATCTACAAACAACGTGAAACGTGACTAGTGAAAAGATCGAGATTGTTAGTAGCTTGGCTACTCTTGACTTGTCCTGATAAATTGTTCTCTTGTACTTATTGCTTCCCCATGTCTTGTTTGTGCACTCATGTTATAACTGTCATGTCATGCATACTATAACTGTTAGGTTGTTAGTCTGCCTTACTTTCAGTTTCCTTGCCCAAGTCTTTTAGACTTGCTGACATGTGCCCCTTTACTCTTTTGGGTGACATGTGTTAGATCCTGAGCCTGAGTACATTGTAGAGGACGAGGTGTTTGCTGACGTCGAGCCCGAGCCTGTGTTTGGTGAGGAGTACGTGGACACTGGGGACTAGTCCTAGTGTCTTCGTTGAGCTTTCCTCTTTTGTTTTTAGACTGCTGTTTAGTTGTCGGTGCGTGGCACCTATACTTTGTTTTGTTGTCCCTTTTGTTGGCCTTGTTCTGGGCCTTTAGACTCTTTCTTTTAGCCTGGTGGCTTTTCTGGATGTTGAACTTAATTTTCATGTTGGACAAATTCTGATATTTGAGATTTTGTTTCTGTCTCTCCTTGTGTTATTATTGTTGTTCCGTTTGTGGTTACAGGGATCTGCTTATGTTTTATTGACGCTTATCGGGTTTGGGGCTTCACGGCTCCACTCTCGTGCGGACCTTTTCACGTCTCGCCTCCATATTAGGGAAGTGGGTTGTGACAACGTGTAAAGTATAAACTTAAGGGCTGGAGGATATTTTTGTCTCGCTCTCATCACTTTCGTTAGGGGGAGTTGGCAAAGTTGGAGAGGCCATTGGTGTACTCGTGATGCACTATGAGGTAGTTGATGATACACTAGTCTCACTTCCGGTAAGGGGAGTTACGAGAGGACCTGTTAATATTGATCGGTACTTGTGTTCCATCGGTGGGAAACCACCTTTCACCCACACTATGTGAAGTCCAGTTCCTTAAGTTCTATATCTTACTCGGGCTTCCAAACACTAAGTATATGCATAACTTGAAAATTAATTCACATTAATTTTGAATATTTGTGAAATTGTGATTTGTCTTTTGCATAATAACTTTATAGCTCCTACTTTTCAGTATTCGCCTGTGACGTTTTATACTATGCCATTAAACTGTGAAAGTTACTTTTACTGCTCTCTTGTTCCTTAGCCTTACTCTTCATCATATGCGTGTCATGATATGTTTATTTTGTGTGGACATGAGTACTTCAATAAACCACTTCCTTAGATAGGTAGTCCGGTTCTAAAATTAGGTTCTAAAATTGGGTCACGCGTTGACGTGTCCCATCTACGTTTTCAGGTTCAAAGGTAGAGGCGTCAGAGCAGGCCCTTGTGCAACAGACTACTCCATCTTCTCATATACAGATGGAGACTATCGATGGAGACTTTGTCCACCTATATTTTCCTGTGGTGGATTAGAGGGTGCGGTGTACTGGGTGTGGACCCCTTTTTGGTTTCAATGTGCGTTGGGGTTTTCTTTTTGGCTTTACCCCCACTTTGTACTTTTGTACCCCTGTACAGCTGGAGTATGTATGATGTACCTCTGTTATATGATGTAGTTTAATATTTCTTTTTCAGTACTTGTGGATGTAAACTATTGGAGAACTGTACTTTACTTTACTGTCTGTACTATTCCAGTATGTCGTAGTGGTCTGCTTATTGAGTTTTATTTAAATCACAATTAATGACTAGTAGTATTTGGACGTTAAGGGCTCAAAGCCCAGTGCCTGAATACTACGGCTACCTAGTTAGCTACATATCTCTGTATTTGGGAGAACATGGTGTGACATGTTAAACTTGTAAATCTTGAATTAGAGTGACTTATGGGTTTCGAGATCATCGCGGGAAGACGAGACTGAAGCTAGTGCTATCAGAGGTACTCGTGCGCAAGAACTGGTTCCTTCAAACATAAAATATAGTATTTATAGGTTATTCTATTTTTTCACTATTTTTCTTAACATTTTTATTTTTATAATAGCTGAAAAAATGTCAAAACACACACTAATGGTTTTAAACATGCTGGATTGACGAATATAATATTATAAAGGTAGAAAATAATTCTCTGAAGCTCATTGTTATTTTTTATAATTTTTAAACACTTAAAATCAATTTTCTAGAGTTAAAACTAATTAAAAACTAATTTTTAAAATTAAAAACTAACTATCGTAAACTAAAACGAATTAAAAACTAACTTTTAAAATTAAAAAATAACTATCGTAAACGTTCGACGTTTTGTTTAAAGAAAACCACACATTAGAACTTTAAGAACAATATGTCTAAATTTTACCCTCGACTAGTAGAATACGAAGGTTTTTTTATTTTTTGAAGTTTACGTGTAATACGAAAAATATACATATTTTTATCAAATCTGAATAAAACACGTAAACTTTGAAAGTTCATAACTTTCAAAAGTACCGGATTTGCGTGATTCTGGTGTCTATGCGTTCGTGACAATGCATAGAATCTTTTGATATTTTTGGATTTTCTTTATATGCCCTAGATTTTTATTTTTGAATTTTTATTTTTGAATTTTTATTTTTCTTTCTCTCTCTTCTTTCTATCTCCTTCTCGTTTCTCTTTCTTTTTCTTCCACATGCTACCGTTTTTTTTTTTGCTTCACTTGCGTGCGCTGCAACTATGGGAGGAGCGGGCGGCGGTAAGGGGTGGTCAACAAGGGGAGGCTGGGCCAACAACGGGTCCGATAGCAAAGCGGCCCTGGGCGACGAGCGGTCGCGGCCATGGGAAGGGTGGAAGAAGAACTACTGAATACTTCAGCTTGAGCGTATGAGTGACGGTGGTCACGATGGGGCTTGGCGTTGCGTCGTCGAAGCTGGAGGAGCGACGGGAATGTCGAGAGGGGAGCCACAGCAGTCTCGAGGGCTCGACAGAGCCGACAATGGGGCCGAGCGGTGACGGCGATGGCGACGGCTTGGACGTTGGAGGCCTTGGATGAGGCTTGTGGCTTGCCGGAGGAAGGAGGAGGCAGAGGCGCGCGGCGGCGATCCGCCGAAGGGGGTCACCAGCGATGAAGGAGGCCCAAGAAGGGAGAGCATGGAAATGGGTTTGGGACCTTTGGGTTGGGTGGCTTGCAGCTACATTTTGGGAGAGTAGAGGGGAGAGTAGAGGGTTTAAATAATAAAATTTAATTAATATAATACTAAAGTATTAGCTATGGGTATTAAATTAGGAGGTTGGGAGATTTGACTAAATGGGGATTTGATGTTATACATGAACCTTGTGGCCTTCTAAGTGTGTGGTTATTAAAATAATAAATGTATTTAGTATGGTAATTAGTGAAATAATTAAAAATACGAAATTATGATTTTGCCTCCAAAACTAAACGGGTCCGAAAAATTACGAAAAAAATTACCACATAATCGTATCGTTACAAGGATCATGAAAACTGTATCCTTTTTAAATTTTGAGCTAGAAAAAAATAGAAAAAATGTTTAATCATATTTGATCTCATTTGAAACCATCTTGGATACGGAAATACGTGCACGACGAAATCAGGTCATTCCATAATTTTTGCTCAAAAATTTCATGCCAAACTCTTCAGGAACTCTCACATGTATATGGGTGAAATCTGGTTAAGACAGATTACAAAACTGCACTTAAAATGTCTCTCCCAATGGGTAGTCAAAGGGTAAGTCAATTTGACCGTTGGGGGCTGGGAGTTGACTCCTGTTGTACTTAGAGTCGACTACTGGTCAAGAGTCGACTACCATGCCAAGAGGAGTCGACCACTAATCAGCAGCCCACAAGCACTATGGAGCTCTTATACTTCTGGAGTCGACTCATATGCATTTGGGAATTGACTCCCTTCTGATACATGAATTTGTATTATGAAGGAGCATGATATACTTTCAAAATGTTTTCAAAACATGTTTCAAAATATTTTATGACTTCAAAAATATTTCCTAAATAATAAAATTAGTTCTAAGTGCGTGTGCAAGCTTCATCTCGATAACATTAACATTCTAAGACAAGTTACATGAAAAATACACCACCCACACTAGTCTTTTGAGTCTTGGTGCATCCCTTTAGCTCCTTCAACTTGTTTTGAAGTCTTGCACTTGATTTGAGCACCCAATCTTTAAGTTGAGCTCCAAATTCCTCGAAGCTTCTAAATATTCAAGCTTTGCCTCTAATGCATCAGTCTTAGTAAGCTTGACTAGATTAATTGACTATGTTGACTTGATTACGTACACCCACAAATCATCTTATAAAAATATTATTATCAACCTAAATTGTTTGCTTATCATCAAAACTAACATTGGGGTAATGCAATAACCAACATTATTTCCCTTTTTATGATGGCAAACAATTTAACACATAAAAATAAAATTACAAGAATAAGAAACTTACTCCCCCTACAATGATGCATGGTGTTAACAAATATCTACAAGCTTTGCATCAATGCCTATTAGAGATAAGTACATTTAAAACATGTATCATTAATGTATCAAGGATGTGCCAATGTGATTGAACATATATTAGAAGTCAATATACATATGTTGTGTCACTAACATAACTCTCCACCTTTTGACATTATCAAAAAGCATTAATAGGAGGGTGATCAATAAATAACTAAATGTGACATGCATAAGCATACCATAAATATCATAAAAACTTAAATCTCTTTCTCACTAATAAGCCAAGATATCTACGCAATTTAATAAATGAATCTATCTTAAGAGCTTTAATGAGAATATCAACAACTTAATGATATAGGAATATATCTAAAGGTCAACATCTTTCTTAATACAATGATATTCAATAAACATATATCTAACATCAATATTTTCAGTTATAAGATGCAATACAGAATTCTTTATCAAACTAATAGCACTCTTATTAACACAATAAATCACATATATATGACACTTAATACCATAATCAGCTAAGGCTTGTATCATCTAAATGACTTGTGCACAAGTAAATGTCTGGCAGCAATGTATTTTGCCTCAGTAATGGATAGTGACAATGAATTTTTCTTTTTGCTAAACCAAGAAATAAGGGAATGTCCAAGTAAATGACAAGTTTCACTTGTGCTTTTTCATGTGGTTTTGCAACCAGCATAGTCAAAGTCACTATACGAAATAAGATCAAGTGTGTTATCTTTGCAATCTCTATCAGCATCAGATCATCTCTCCCTCTATCATCGACTTCGAGCTGACAAACTTCTTTGCAACTCACCTCTAAATGCCACACAACCTTGTATCTTGCACAGACCAACCTATTGCAGTTTAGGCATTCAGATTGATCCACTTCCTCCTCCCCGACTTCATTAGCTAGCAGCAGCGCTAAACAATCCTTAAACATGCATATACTAAACTTCTTGGTGCCAATGACCATAGCTTTGCATAATGCGGTCCCCCACCTCTCAAACACTTCATTATGGACAATGTTCGGGTTCAAGGAATCGCCTGCACTCCTCTTCTGGGCACTTCACTGCTGATACGTTCTCTTTGATCTTCGTACTAATGTACTAATAAGAGCAATTGGGGTTGGAGTCCGCAAGTCAATAAATGCATAAGAGCAATCAGTGAATTACAGATCAATAAAAATAAGTCAACAAAGGTTTTTACTTGATATGCTATGGTTGCCTGAGGAAAAAGAAATGACCAAATATTTAAGTCATCAAAATTCCTGAAGTGGACAACCCATAAATTCCAAAAAATAATCACCACGAAAATGAAAACACACAATTCAAAAAGCAGAGCAACTGATCAGTGGCTTGATGAGCAAGATTAGTAATGGTAAGCAAAAACGGCTTTATTTTAACCTTGGCATGCATAAGAACTAAGATCATAGATAGAACAAACACGTTATGTTGAAAAGCAAAACATATCAATTACCATTCTGTACATGTGCTAGAGGTAAAAAGTAAAAAAATATCGAAAAATGGATGTAGAATACAGAAGCGAGGATGGCAGAGAGAGATCGGGAGAGGAAGAGGATATCTTGAAGCAGAGTACGAAGAAGATCAAGTAGTCGACAGCTGGTGATGATGGAATGGAGATGGTGGACATTGTGGATGGGATGGAGATTGTCTTTGTGGTACAGCCTGTTAAGGGATGTATGCCCTTAGTTCATTTGTATCTAATGCAAATGGGTTTTTAATATTAGACGTGGAAATTTGCATATGATGCAAATGGAATTAAATGTATCGTAAATTGTTTACGTGCATATTTAATAAATTAAATACGTGAAAATGGTTACTTGGATGACGGGATCGTCTCGGTCTAAACGCGGGTTCAAACCGCGTCAAAAACGGACTCCAAACGTGCAAAATAGAGCCAAAACAGTGCACAAAGCCCAGTATTGGGCATTGTGGGTTTGGCGCCCGTTTGACGGACGCCTGACCCGCTTGGATTGCGGGTGCCCGTGCCTGCTACAGTGGGCGAGTGCTCGTACCACTCAGTCAGGCGGGCCCGGGTGCAGTACACGTGCCCGCGCACACGTGTGCTGTGCGCGGGTGTGCATGCCCACACAGTAGCACACGTGTGCTATGCATGTGGCATGCAGGTAGGGCCCGTAGGTGGGCCCCACCTGATGCTAGGGCTACGTGCAGATTTTGACGACTCGGTTTTTGCGAAAAAACTGTGTTTTGGGCTATCTTTGGAGCCTCGTTTGAGGGGTCAAACGAACTCGAACTGATGCGACATTTGTTCCTACGCGTTCACTGTTCAACTCTCTTTGATTTGATAGGTTGTATCACTTGCGAAGCCCAATGATGAGGGAGAAAAAATTCACTAAAGTTTGGCCTTTGTGAAAGACAAACTTTAATTAATTTTTCTTCCAAAACTTTTAGTCCCACATCGGATATGGAGTGAAGGGGATGAGTCAGTCGCTTATATTAATAGTGGCCTACTCCTCTCCTTGAAACTCGTTCCAAGCTCTAGATCTGAGTAGCTCCATTAAACGTGAGCAAGCCTGGATTTGAGCTTAAATTAATTATTCTCTCTTTCTCCAAAATATTTCTTCCTTGCTCCTAATTGGGCTCTAGCAAAGCTATGAATGAGCTCGGATCGGATCCAAAGTCTTGACGAAGGATCCACTCAAGGTGAAATCTTCTTCGGTACGTGGTTGGCTCAGTGACAAGGGTGTTGCTCGCCTCAGGACGCTGTACGGTTCAGGAAATGGTGCTCGGGACGAGGTGCGGCTTGAAACGCGGTTCGGCTTGGGAGAAGCGACGCGGGGCCAAAGAAATGTTGCTGAAAACAATGCTTCATATTCTGCAGAAACGAAGTGAAAGGTATGTAGCTTAAATATTCATGTGTTTATAATTACAAATGTTAGATAGATCTATCCTTAGGGGTTGGTTGGACCCAACCACGGGATAGTAGAGATCTTGGCTAGGGTTATTGTAATGGCCTTAGCGTCCTATATATAGGATGTAAATAGTAATGTGTGTATGTATAGTAATTTCGTTTTGTGCATAGTAATTTCCTACGTAAATGGCATCGTGGTTAATAATGAATGGAAGTGTGGTTGTTAATATTAGTGTTACCATTAGCATTAATACTAGCATTATCATTGTTGTTGTTGTTGATGTAGTTATTCTTATTGTTATCATTGAGTGGGCCTTTAGTTAATTTTAGTAGTTAAGGGCGGGGCTTACCTATTATTGTGTTGGGCTTGGATAGAGGGCTTGGATTATTATGAGAAAGAGGGGAGAGATTTTTATTAAAGAGTGATGGCAGACTTGTAAATAGTTGGGTTCCCATTTATTTAATAGTTTCCCTTTTCTTCTACCAACTTCTCCCCTTTTCCTTAATTCATTTTTAATTCATCACTTATTCCCCAAACCCAAAGCCAGCCCAAGCCCTCCCACTGGCAGCCGAAAGCTCCCAGGTTCCCCCCTTGGCCGAATGAAATCAAGAAAAAAACAAGGAAAGAGAAATGAAAAAAATGAAAGAAGAAAATAAGGAAGAGAAAAGGAAAGGAAGAGAAAAAGAGAGGGGAGAGAAGAGGGAGGGGGGATGCTGCCGAATCATCCAAGGCCCAGAAAAAGAAAGGGAGAAAGGAAGAAAGAAAGAAGGAATTGGAAGAGAAATTGGAATGAGGAAAGAGAAGAGGAAGGGTAGAGGGAATTTCATGAAGAGAGGGGGAGAGTTTGGGGGAAAGAGGAAGATTGGGTTTAGGGTTTGAAGATGGTTCCATGATGGAGATTCAAGAGGAGCTTCAAGGAATTAAGAGAGGGTTTTGATTCTTCATGAGGTAGGAATCCTACTCCAAATTAGTATGTTGATGTATGTTAGGTTTTTTTCCAATAGAATTTGCATTTCCTACAAAAGAATTGCATACATTCAACATGTTGCCAAGTTTATTAATGGTCATGAAATTAAATGCAAGGTGCTCTCTTTTTGAGTAGGAAACCTACTCCTTGTTGTATAGTACTCAATTTCATGCATATGTAATGAAGTCATTTCCTTTTTAAGGAATATGTTTTTTCTCATGCTATAAAAATTAATCATCATGCCACAAGAATTGTCACCAAGCGATGTTGTTAATATGATACATGCCATGCCATGCCATGTTACTAATAAATCTTGTTGCTAAAGATATAGAAAACTCCTTTTTGAAACTCCTAAAACTTCATCTACACTTTTCATTATGCTATATTATGCTAGTGTAAATGCTAACATGTAAACAAGTGAAGGGAAAATGAAAGATGCATCCATATGTATGTATTTTGGCCATGTGCCCTCACATGCTTTAAACGCAATGATAGTTGACGATATGAAAAGTGGGTTTGAAGTGGAAGTTGGTGTACACTTAGTTGTTGGAAATTAGTATTTGGATAGTGGTGTAAATAAGCACAAGTTGTGCTATTGTACTCCTTTTAATTTGCAAAGCATGTAAACAATCCCCCTAACATTTTGGTCATGGCAACTTATTTGGGTTTGAACTATTGTTTGGTGATGTTGAAATGAAAGAATGTCCTTTTGTTAATGGTATGCACAAGTAAATCCCCTTGGGTTCTCCCGTGAAGGAAAAGGTAAGAGGTCGGGAAAGAGTTTTCTTTAACGTGGAAACGAGTGCATAAATTCATTCATTAACATTTTGGCCTAGAGCTTTAATAGGGTTCTATGATATTATAATGAAGGAAAGGGCACTAAAACCCTTATGCGAATTAACAAGGATTTAAGCTAGCTAATTGAATTCCCTTTAGTATTCATAATATCATTTTTAGAATGAAATTCTTATTTTGAGTAAGGTGATGCCTTTGCTAACATTCCCTTTTTCTTTGAAAATTCTTCATTTTTACATACAAAACATTTAATCATGGTAGTCACCTTAAGCCCAACGTTTTCATAAGTCTCTTTAAGAATCTCTTATAAAACGTGCATTGTTCATAAATTTCCTTAAAGGTTTCCTTTGGATCAAGTATTTTACTAAACTTTCTTCTTTAGTTCTACCTAGAAACCTTTCCTAGTAGATTGGGTGTAGTAATTCTAAAGCTTGCATATGTTCTAATAATCCTTCCTTGGTTCTTTCAAGGTAGCATTTTGCTTAAGGTATTTTGTTTTGCTAAAAGATCTTCCATGAATTTTACTAGCTACCATTTCACTTACACATTGATGTTTTATTTTAAGACTCCTTTGTAACTGATAATAAATTCTTAATCATTAGCGTTTAATCAATTTAATGCCCGACAATAGATAGCAAGAAATATTAGTAAGCATGGTTATGCCATAGTGTTCCATGTAGTAATCCATGCTAGGGTAAACCAATTTGCAATCCACAAAAGAATGCTTGCAAGTCATCGCCTCTTTTCATGCAAGTTGATATGTTTTCCCACTTCTATGCAGAATTTGTGGTTTTCCTTGCTCATGTTTGCATATAAATTACTAAAGTTGCCAAATTTCCATATTAGTCATTAAAGTGGTCCTATTTGTTGAAGAATGCTCTTGAGTTGTTGAGATTCTATCTTTCCCAATGTTTGTATGTTGAGTTGAAACTTATAATGCGATGAAAATTATCGTTGTGTAAATGAAAGTATGGGACATGTGGTTATGGGCACCGATATGATGTGGTAATGGTTGGTTTCGTATGTGGGAATGGAAAAACAATATTTTCATGGTTGGTATTATATGGTGTGTCGGTGACTTGATGAAGTGGTTGGTTTCATATGATGTTGAAATGGTTGGTTTCATTGTGGCATTGGAAAGTGCAGTGTTGTCTTGAACAGGTGAGAGTAAGATAGTGTTTCAGTCCTCTCATTGGAGGGTGACACGGGTTGGGGGAATTCCGAAGTATCGGGTAGGCCTATGGGATGGACTGGTTGTGGTGTTTTTGTGGTTTGTGTGGTGGGTACACTTGCACTCCTGATGGGCTAGCGCGGCGGGGAGTGTAGAGCGGTACCCGATGCTCCTGACGGGCTAGCGCGGCGGGGAGTCCTCTTAGCCCTCCCACACGGCTGGGAGAGGTCCAATCACATACGTCGTATCCGATATTAGGATTCCAAAAGCTAACATTGAATGAGATTGTTTGACTGACTCTCTTTTGCGCTTTAGGCATACTTGTTGTTATTGCTGCACTATTGTTACCCCTCCCCTTATACCCTCTGTTATGGTTGTTCTCTTTATCCTACGTGTGGCACTATTGTTCGCTTCTTTATGTTGCACATGCCATGTCCAGTGGTGGCATTCCACTTGTAGCACTATGTACCCCGTTGTGGCATTAGTGTGCATTGTGTTTAGATTGGAGTATGGAATTCCTACTGGGTCACGCTTTGACGTGTTCCCACCCGTGGTTTCAGGTAGTAGGTGTTGCAGTTGGATTGAAGTGTGGAAGTAGAGGTTGCAGCTAGAGTTGGTTCTGGGTTGGAGTGGATGGTTTAGTTAAGTTGGGATGGCGAGGGGTGAGGGGTGCGCTCGTGTACTTTTGGGTTTCTTTTGGGTGAGCGTTGTTTTGTACTGAATGATATAGTGTATATGAATACGAGATATATACGATGGTTCTTTTTCGACAGTTCAGTGTTTTTGGATTCAGTGTTTTCTCTGAGACTTGTGATGTGATGTTCTGTGTATTAGTTGGCTGTTGTATGGAGCTCGATAGGTACCTTTCCCAGCAGCGCGCAGTGGACCTGCTTGTGTCTGTGTTTGTAGTTTGTGTTTTCCCTTGTGACCCTCGTGGCTCAGAGTATACTGGGGAGTGAGGCATTACAGTTATTTATTTAGGGCTAGACTTAAAATAGTTTTAATTTGATTTTTTCGCTGCCTGATTTGATATCTTCGTCCGACCGACTTAGGCCAGACGTCAATTTTATTGCCCTAAGGACCAAGAAAACCCATACAGAGCCAAGTATGGGAAAGGGAGGAGATAAATCTAGATCTACACCAAAGAAATCCTTTAAAGAAGCTTGCTTGGGAACCGGACAATCAAGTGATACTGAGACTCTCGTCTATGGAAGTGATTTCAATCAGGAAGATGACATTGTGGTGACTCAATCAGGGGACTGGGATCATATCACCTTATCCATGGCCTTCAAGTAAAAACTCAGACTTAGACGCGAGAAGGTGGTGATTATCAAATTGCTCGGACGGAATATAACGTTGCACGTCCGCGAATCAAAATTGACGATACTGTGGAAACAAAAGGAGGTTCTTGATTTCATTGAACTGGGAGAGGGATTTATAATGGTTAAATTTACTTGCAATGAGGATCTCCGTTATGCTATGGAGGAGGGGGTCATGACTTGTGTTCAGACAGTACCTTTACTATCCGTCGTTGGGTCCCTGATTTTTTACCTTCATCGGCGACAATTGAAACAACAGCAATGTGGGTTCACTTCCCCTTCTTATCAATGGAATACTATGATGAACAGGTGATTTCAGCCCCATGTAATTGTGTTGGAAGGTCTCTCAAATTCGACTCTCATACCCGTTTCGTTCTCAAGGCGCGCTTCGCTAGAGTCTGTGTCGAGATTAATCTGTACTCGTCGTTAAAGACATAAGTTTTCTTCGAAGGGAGTTGGAAGCCAGTGCAGTATGAGGGATTGGGGATGATCTGCTTTACATGTGGGAGGGTTGTGAATAAAGTCATATGTCCCTTTCAACAAGCTGCCTCCATGGCGACGGTGATGACGACGGCGATGGCGACAGAGTCTGTGACAGCGAGGGGAGATCAAATCAGCATGTTTTGGCCTCTCCAGTGACCAAGGTGATTCCCTACCTAAGCAACAACCACAACTGGTCGATTATGGACCTTGGCTGGTGGCAAGGGATTACCGACCATGATAGAGCAACGTGAAGGATTCGGGTAGTAGCTCCGACAAAAGTGGGGCGGTTGCAATTACTGATCTCGTTTTACGGAATTATCGAATAACATGGATGTCGATGTGAATGCTTGGAACAGAGGAAGTGAGGGTTTGGCCCTACTAGTGAAGAATGGATCTCAGCCCGTCGGTGCTAATGGCAGCCCATTATCATCTGGGCCCAGAATCAGTAGTATTACCTCTGGACCCAGACCCACACCCTTAGTCAAAGCCCGTGGCACACGAGCATCCACTGGACCATATATTCGATCGAGCATCACTCGAGAGATATCTCAAATTGGCCCATCTACAGTGGGCCCGCTGCGTGTAGGTTTGTTGGAGCAACCCTCAACAGCTTGCGATCTTCCTCTAGTTTCAGAGGCGACGGCATCTCCCCAGTTCCAAATTCCTCTACATAGCACTACATATCTGCAAGCTCTTCGCGTCCCTCTTGCAGAGATTTTGAATGTCCTTCAGTCGGTGATGGAGCAACATCTGGGGGTACATGTTCACAACGAGCCTTGCTTCAAGCTGAATCCTGATGCCGAAACCCCCCTGAGGACATGGTGGCAGACTCTGCAACTTTATCGACGGTGGAAGGGGAACTGATTAAGCCAGTGGAAGAGTATTAGTACGCTGGTACAATGGATCATTCCTCGCCAATGGAAGTCGTAGGGCATGTGAGCCCACCTCTCCCTAGGAGGGACATTCTCTAGGGGCGCATGCTTCTCTTTTTTTAATGGATCTCATGTTTTGGAACTGTAAAGGCGTAGGCAAAGGATCCTTTAGCAGGGGTATTCGGGAATTGATGGAGTCTTGTAATCCTTCACTCCTTGCTATTGCAGAACCATGGATCTCTAAGGAAAGAGCACGAACTGTGGTATGTAAGCTTGCCTTCTCTAAACATATAATCATTGATCATGTTGGTTATTTTGGTGGTTTGTGGATTTGTTTGGAGAGTCATGCTCTCGACCTTGAATTATGTTCTTCCTCCCCTCATTTGGTTCATATTTTAAGTTGTAAGTGGGGGCATCTGACCTTTATTCTATCTGTTGTTTATGCACCTCCTAGTAAAACTGCTAGATGGCTATTGTGGGACCAATTAGAACAGTTCGCTAAAGGTGCTGATATGCCTGGATTATTATATGATTTTAACGATATTATTAACTCTAAAAAGAAGTACGAAGGTGATCTACCTTCATTTTCTCGTTTCTCAAGATTTCAGGTTATGATTTCAGCATGTGGACTCACTGACCTTAATTTTGGTGGATATCCCTTCACTTGGTGTAATCAGCATAGTGGCTTGGCAAGGGTTTATGAAAGATTGGACAGGGTGTTGACTAATTCATCTTGGTGCAGTTTATTCCTCTTGCTTTGGTACGACATTTGACTGGATTATTCTCTAATTACTGTCCACTTCTGTTGCAATCGAAACCTGTTATTCAGGTGAACCCCCATTATAAACCCTTCAGATTCCAAGAGATGTGGTTTATGGAAGAAAATTTCAAAGGGTCATTGTCTGAGATGTGGGATCAAGCTACTGGGGAATGGGGTCAAAAGCTCAATCAAGTTACTGGGAAACTTCAATTGTGGAATCAAAACTCATTTGGAAACTTGTTTCGAAGGAAAAGGTGGTTGAAGGGTAGAATTGATGGGGTTCAGCGAGAACTTGCCTTGCACAGCTCCCACCAATTATGTCAATTAGAAGAAAGATTGATTACTGTGTATGACGGTATTCTCTCCAAGGAAGAGATATTTTGGGCTCAAAAGTCGAGGGTAGAGTGGCTTCTTAATGGGGATCGGAATACGAAATTTTTTCACAGGTCTACCTTATATCGGAGACGTCGGAATCATATCTCTATGTTGAAAAATGACTCTGGAAATTGGATTATGGAGAGAGAGAGGCACTGCAGAAACACATCACTGAATTTGATTAATTTCTATTCAGGAATGAAGCGGGGGACAGATTAGTCATTTCTCATCATCTATGTCATTCATTATCTTCCATGTAAGGTATTAATCTTGAACGTTATGTGGTTGAAGAGTAAGCCCGAGAAGCTCTTTTTCAAATGTAACCTTGGAAGTCACCTGGAGTAAATGGGTTTCAAGTTGGGGTATTCCAAGAGATGTGGGCTACAGTAAAGCAATCCTTGACTACATTGGTTTCTGATGCATTATCGAAGGGTGAATTTAAGAAGGAATTGTGCAAAAAATTTCTCTTCTTGTCACAAAAGTCCAACAACCTGAACGAATAACACAATTTTGGCCTATCAGCTTATGATATGTAACATACAAATTAGTTATGAATGTGTTGGTCAACAGAATCCACCCTCTCCTTCGAGAACTGATTAGTCCCCTTCAGGCGAGTTTCATCCCTGGGAGACATGCGTCGGATAACATCTTAGTGGCACAGGAACTTATTCATACCATCAGGAAATCGAAGTGTAAAGATGGGTTTTTTGCTTTGAAGATAGATCTGAAGAAGGCGCATGATAGAGTTTGTTGGGATTTCCTGGAGAGACCCTTGCACTCTTTGGGTTCCATAGTTCGTGGATTAAGCTGATTATGTTTTGTGTCTCCTCTTCCCAGGTGTCAGTCTTATGGAATGGGGAGATCCTGGATGGTTTCAACCTGAAAGGAGATTGCGCCAGGGGGGATCCACTCTCACCTTACTTGTTTGTGATTTCCTTGGAGAGGCTAGGTTTACTTATTAATGAAACTGTTTCGAAGAAAACATGGAAACCAATTGTGATAGGTCGGCGGGGTCCTGCTATTGCCCACTTGTTGTTTGTGTATGATCTTTTCCTATTTGGAAGAGCCACTTTGCCTCAAACTATACATGTATGGAAGATCTTGGATATATTTTGTGCCTCGTCTGGAGCTAAGGTGAATTTGGAGAAGTAACGATGCTGTATCTCTTCGGCTGCTGGATGTCACCATGCATTACGTATCTGTTCTTCGCTCAGTGTATAGTCATCGATGGATTTGGGAAAGTATTTGGGAGTGCCATTGATTCATGGTAGTCTCTTAGAACACATATAGAGAGATGGTGGAAAAAATCAGTTCTAAGCTCTCTGGTTGGAAATACATGCTATTAAGTTTGGGTAGGCGTGTTACTTTAATCAGATCAGTCACATCGACTATTCCTACTTGTGCTTTGCTCACGACCCGATTCCTAAAACATACTACTAAAGAGATTGATTAGTGGAATAGATCATTTCTCTGGGGTGGAAGTGAAGAGAAGAAGAAACTGCATCTCATCAATTGGAAAGAGGTGTGTAAACTCCAGGAGGACTTGGAATTCGACCAATGGAGTTGCACAATAATGTTCTTTTGCAGCGATTGGCCTAGAGATTTTTGACGAAACCATACTCTCTTTGGGTGCGGCTTTTGTGAGTGAAGTATCAGCTTCCTGAGGATATGATTTCCTATGTTTCGAAATTGCAGAATCTCCCATCCTCTTGGTCTTATTCCTGGAAAAGTATAGTCCACTGCTTGCAGAATTTAAAGGAGGGCATAGTAAAAAGGATTGGTGATGGGACTACTACTTATTTTTGGACCGACAATTGGCTTGGTAAACCTCTTATGTTTATCACTCTCTCACCATCTGGGGCAAATCCTCCTCAGGTACGTGTTCATGAGTTTATTCAGAATGGCTCAGAGGAAGTGACGAAGTTATTATTATCAGTTCCAGAGAATGTTGCTCAATTGATCATGTCTTACCCCCTTCCAAAGGTCACTGTACAAAAGGATCGATATATTTGGCATCTCACATCCAATGGGAAATTTACCCTTAGTCTTCTTATCTGCAGTTAATGGAGACAAACAATTTGAGCATGGGGTTTCAGTTTGCATGGTTATGAAAATTGTCCATTCCGATTAGATGGCGGTATTTTCCCTGGCTAGTGTGTAAAGAAAGGCTAGTTACTAATGCGCCGAGAGTCAAGCGAGGCATCTCTGACTCTGAATTCTGCTCATGCTGTGTTACAGTGCCTGAAACTACCATCCATGTTCTTCGAGATTGTCTAACGGCAAGGAAGGTTTGGGATATCTATTTCCCCATTTCAGCCTTCCCGATTTTTATGCAGGCTCTCTTTGGGGGGTGGATTAAGAAATTCCTCAACAGCAAAACATGTTCCTTGAACCAAGTGATTCTTGTTGCTACATGTCTATGGAAGGTTTAGGAAATACGACGTATATGAGTTTTTCCAATGGTGATGATATGGTTGATGATGCGTTTACGATCAGACATATAGCTCGTATTGCAACTGAGGTGTCTTGTATCTATGGGAAGAATCAAGTCACTCATATTAAATCTGTCATTTGATGTTTACCTACTAACAAGGGTGTTGTAAAGCTTAATGTGGATGGGGCTAGCAAAGGGAATTCGGGACTATCAGGAACTGGTGGTCTTTTAAGAGACAACCTAGGGAATTGGATGCTTGGGTTCTCTGTCTACATTGGTTGATGTACAAATATCAATGTGAAACTGTAGGCACTTCGATGGGGATTAGAGATTGCTTGGAGGAAAGGTTTACAAGATATTTTGTGTAAATTAGGTGGTTCTACTGCTTCTTGATGCTCCAAATATCTCTTTTCATCTTCTTGGGGGTTAAATTTTCGATTTAAGGAAGTTGGCAACTCAATTCCGCCTCTGTTCCTTTCGACATAACTTCGAGGAATGGAACTTTTGTGTTAATGCTTTCACGAACTTGGAATGCAAATTGGATGAGGAATTACGGATTTGGGAGCGTCATCCTGCTTCTTTGTCTCAGTTATTAATTCTTATGGATGTAAAAGAAACGGATTATGATAGAAGGAATTATTGTACTTTTCTTATGCTGAATAAAAAAAGCAAAACATAATCATTAAAAAAATAAGATAACACTTTCAACTTATGAATAAATTCAAAAATTAAGATCAAAACACAATATCAAAACTCAAAATCAAAACTTCAAACATAGATTTTTCTTCCATAAATTTCTTCATATAACTTAACCTTAAGGTCAAAAAAACTTTTTTTTCTCAAGATCAAAACTCAAGAAAACACTTTCTTCTCTTGAGGTGTTTTCTTCTTCATGGGTGTGCGATTTCGGCCTGGGAGAGCTCGTGAGCATGGGGTTGGGACCGGTGGAATTGACGATGACCATGGGCAGATGCTCTTCAAGGAAGAGAAGGGAAGAAGAGGGAGATGCTAGAGAGAGAATACCTTTCCCCTCTCTTTTTGTACGATTTTTTAAAACTTTTTTTAGGTGAATGAAGAGAGGGGTATTGACCAGCAAACTCTAAAAAGTTTTCAAAGGTTCAAACTTTTGAATGTTGGATGATGATGAACTCAAGAGAGAAAGAGACAAGATTTCTTAGCAAAAGAATAAGTCCCCATAGCTAAGAGCCATGGTGCTCTATTTATATATCTCATAGTGGGAGGCCAAAAGCCTCTAGGAGACCAAGGGTCCCCATTACTCTAAGTAATGGGGCCTAATGAATGGGTAATGAAGGAGGGGAGGCCAAAGGCCTCCCTCATTCATAACACTCCCCCTTACACATTCATCACTTCGGTCTCAGCTACTGAGGCAAGGGGTGGATACTTCTGGATCCAGAGTAAGTGTGTTTGCCTCGTTAAAACCTTAGCTGTGGAAAACCCAGTGGGAAAACCCAACAGCTTAAGGAAAAAGAGTGCAACCCACATGTTACTCCCCCTGATCCGTACAAGCTTCAGGCTTGCAGGTCTTTCAACTGTCGCATACCAATGTTCTTTACAAGCTTTACAAAAGTACATTTAGGCAATGCCTTAGTAAAAAGATCAGCTAGGTTGTTGCATGACTGGATCTGTCGAACTTCAATCTGCTTGTCGTTCTTCTGCTCGTGCGTCCAGAAAAATTTGGGAGAAATGTGCTTTGTCCTGTCGCCTTTGATGTAGCCCTTCTGAAGCTGAGCAATGCACGCGGCGTTGTCTTCGAATAGGGCAGTAGGCTCCAGATCACCGGTCTTCAGGCCAGTGGATTGGAGAATGTGTTGGACGACGGAGCGTAGCAAAAAACATTCTCTGCTCGCTTCATGGATCGCGATGAGCTCTGCATGGTTAGAAGATGTAGCAGTAGTGGTTTGTTTTACCGATCTCCAGGAGATAGCAGTACCTCCGTAGGTAAAGACAAAACCAGTCTGTGATTTTGCCGTATGCGGATCTGAAAGATAGCCTGCATCGGCATAACCAAGTAACTGGGAGGAGGCACCTCTCTGGTAGTAAAGTCAACCCTGGAGGTATCGCAGAAGATGCTTTACTCCATTCCAGTGGCGCTTTGTAGGCGATGCACTGTGTCTGGCTAGGAGATTGACTGCAAACGCTATATCGGGACGCGTGCAGTTAGCCAGATAGAGAAGTGCACCAATGGCACTTAGGTAGGGTACTTCTGGACCCAGTATCTCCTCCCCCTCTTACAGAGGCCGGAAGGGGTCCTTTTGTACGTCTAATGATCTCACGACCATAGGGGTACATAAAGGATGACATTTATCCATTTGGAACTTATTTAAAAGCTTCCTGGTATAATTGGATTGATGTAGGAGGATTCCACCTCGTAGGTGTTCAATCTGTAAGCTAAGGCAATACTTCGTTCTGCCTAGGTCTTTCATTTCAAAAGTTTGCTTTAGCCTTGCAGATATCACATTAATCTCTGCTGGAGAGCCTATGAGATTTAAGTCATCAACGTAAACTGCTATGATGACGAATCCGTTTCCCGTTCTTTTGATAAAGATGCACGGGCAGACTTCGTTATTAGTGAATCCTTGCTGTGCAAGGAAATCACTTAGTCTATTATACCACATTTTGCCTGACTGTTTTAGTCCATACAAGGATCTATGTAGTCTAACAGAGAATACCTCCCGAGGTATCTCTTTCATCTCTGTGGGTAAGTTAAACCCATCTGGTAGTTTCATATAGATCTTTTTATCTAAATCGCCATAAAGATATGCAGTCACAACGTCCATGAGCTGCATTTCTAGGCTTGCCAGAGATGATAGGCTTATTAAGAATCTGAATGTAATAGCGTCCATTACCGGGGAGTATGTATCTTCATAATCGATACCCGGTCTTTGGGAAAAACCCTTTGCTACAAGACGCGCCTTGTAGCGGACGATCAGATTTTGTTCATTTCTTTTTCTAATGAAAACCCACTTATATCCCACAGGTCTTACACCTACTGGTGTTTGGACTACAGGTCCAAAGACTTTGCGTTTCGAGAGTGAGTCCAGCTCTACTCTTATCGCCTCGTCCCACTTTGGCCAATCATCTCTGCGTTTACAATCCGCTAGAGAAAGTGGTTCGACGTCATCGTCGTATTCAGCGACGTGAACGGCAATAGTGAACGCAAAATCGTCGTCGACGACTGTGCTATGTCGGTCCAGTACCTCCCCAGTACGTACAAAGTTTAATGATGTTTCTCCTAATGTTTCCTCTGCGGGGGAAATTAGGAGGGGAGATGTAGCTGTCCTGAGCTCAGTATCCTGTGGAGGGATAATCTTATTTTCACCAGGAATCTTCCTCTTTCGAGGAACTTTATCTTTTGAACCTGGTGGCCGTCCTCTTTTCAATTGAGGTACAGCCATTTCTGCTGCGGGTGGATTGCATCCATTTATAGGGATGTCAATCCTAGCTGGAGTGTTAGCAGCAGGGACGTGTGAACGGACGATCTTCTGGTTGTCCGTGAATTTATCCGGCAATTGGTGTACTGTATTCTGGATGTGAAGGATCTTCAGGATCTCATCTTCACACAGATTTGTACGCGGATCATAAAAGGACAAAGACTTATTTTCCCAATTAATGGTCTCCGAAGCTTCAGGCTTCTTGGAATGTTTGCCCAACTTCGGAAAAGTTTTCTCATCGAATTCACAATCAGCAAGACGTGCCTTAAATGCGTCCCCCGTTAGGGGTTCTAGGTATCTAATAATCGAGGGTGAATCAAATCCAATATAGATTCCTAAACGACGTTGAGGACCCATTTTGGTCCTCTGAGGTGGTGCTATTGGAACATAGACCGCACAACCAAATATTCTCAAATGAGATATATCTGGAGTTGAGCCGTATGCTAGTTGCATCGGAGATAATGTATTGCCTCCAGAGGGGCGTATCCTGATAAGAGATGCGGCATGCAGAATAGCATGCCCCCAAGCATCCACCGGCAATTGGGATTGCATAAGCAATGGACGTGCAATCCATTGGAGTCTCTTTATAAGGGACTCTGCTAATCCATTCTGGGTGTGAACATGAGCTACTGGATGTTCAACTTCTATACCCGTTGCCTGGCAATAGTCTTCGAAGACTTGAGATGTGAATTCGCCCGCATTATCAAGACGTAATTTCTTGATATGGTTATCGGGGAAATGAGCACGTAACCTAATTATCTGTGCCAACAGCTTTGGAAAAGCTAGGTTACGGGTGGACAAGAGGCACACATAAGACCATTTTGTGGATGCATCTATTAGTACCATGAAGTACCGAAATGGGCCACTTGCGGGGTGAATAGGCCCGCAAATGTCACCATGTATCCTCTCAAGGAAGCCAGGAGACTCTAAACCCACTTTTAGGGGCGATGGTCTCGTTATTAGTTTCCCCTTGAAACAAGGGGGACAAGAAAATTCACCTTTCTGAAGAATCTTCTGGTTCTTCAAATCATGTCCGCGGGATTCAGATAAGATGCGTCGCATCAGAATAGATCCAGGGTGACCAAGTCTGTTATGCCATAGTTGAAATGGTGGCATTGGCTGGCACGTCTGGTGCTCAGTCATATTGGCTTCAACTGGTTGAATGTATGTTTGGTAGAGACCCGACGGGAGTCCCTTAAATATTTCGCAGATGGTCTTCTGGCCATCTTTACGAAGAGTGACATACAGGTATTCAACCTTATTTTCATCTCTAGTTTCTAAGTGATATCCGTTTAAACGGATGTCCTTGAAACTTATGAGATTTCTATTTGATCTTGGAGAAAATAGTGCATTATTGATTTTTAGTCTTGTGTTATTTGGGAGCAATAATATTGCATCACCAGATCCTTCGATTATTTTGGACAGTCCTGAAATTGTAATGACAGGACCGTCATATTTACTTATGCTATTGAAATAGCATTCATCGCGAAGGATAGTGTGCGTCGAGGCACTGTCCACTAGGCACTCATACATCATCTATATAAGCCAAAAACGAAAATTTATTGATGGAAATGTAAAATGCATACATTCAAAATAAAAGATCGTCTTTATTAAGCATATTAGAGATGAAGCTACAATTTATTCTTTGAAAAGCATAGATAAAGATGAGGCTCAATCGAGCAGGTCGTCATTTTCGAAATCCTTGGAAGTGAACTTCGTCGGATTTTCCACATTTGCCATGTTTGTTTCAGGCGGAGGCTTCTGGCTCGCCTGATACAGTTCCTGGAAGTGGCGAGGTGTGCGACAGTTTCTGGACCAATGTCCAGTCATGCCACAACGATGACATTTGTCCTCCCATGTCTTCTTTGGATTTGACACTGTATCAGTGTTCTTACGTTTCCAAGTGAAGTTTTTCTTCCCTTTGTTATTCTTGCTTTGGGGAGGAGCAATGGCTGGTTTCATAGGGGCATTTCCTTTGTTCTTTCTGCCCCTCTTCTTGTTCTTCCACTTCGGGGGGTGAACACTGTGGGCTTCAGGAATAGGAGCTGAGCCTGCCAGGCGCTGGTTATGAGTGGCCAGTAAAAGGTCTCTATTCTGCTCTGCCCTAAGGAGGCAAGAGAGCAGTTCAGAGAATTTCGTGAAATTGCGTTCACGATACTGCTGCATGAGGATAGCATCTTTCTCGTGAAACGAGGTAAATGTCTTTTCCAACATGCGGTGCTCCGAGACTTCTTCACCACACAACTTCAGGCGTGAGGTGATGTTGTGAAGTGCTGAGTTGTACTCAGCAACGGACTTGTAGTCCTGAAGTCGGAGGTTCTCCCACTCATAGCTGGCACGCGGGAGTATGACATCAATTTGATGTCTGTAGCGTGCCTCTAACGCTGTCCATAACTCCAGAGGGTCCTCTACCGTCAAGTATTCGGCCTTCAGGGTCCGATCTATGTGTCGTCTAATATATAGATAATGGCTTTCACCTTATCCATGTCAGAGACAGTGGTAGAGGTACTGCCAGCTGAAAGGGCCGCTTCTGGGGCTTTGCTAGCAGATGCATCGGATGCTGCGGGAGCCGATGATTGGGCCACTGCGGGGGCCAGAATGGAGTGCAGGAGCGCCATGGAGCGCAAGTGGAACTTCAGGTCCACTCGCCAGCTCAAATAATTCTTGCCAGCTGCATCGAGCACATCGAAATCGACGCTTGCTAATTTGGCCATTTTATCTATGCAATTTAAAAATAATCATGAATTAAAATAAATTCAACAAACCATGCATAAATTAATAAGTAAAAATGCGGGGATCGGCCAGATACCCAAAATAATAAACAGTCCAAAGTTCGATTACAGTCCAAAGAAAAGAGATTGAAAAATACAACTTTGGAAACCCCGGGTGGGTCCTTTTTCTGCATCCGTCTTCTTATGTTGTTGCATCGAGCTTTGGCTTACACAATCATGAATCGACTCCTTGCGGTCCAGCGGACGCGGCCAGGGAATTGACTAAGCCAGAACCACTTGTTACCCAGTCAAGCTAGGTTGGTCCAGCAAACTTAGCCAAGCACATTGACCGACATCATGATCCATTGAAGGAGTTTTCATCAATTCTATGTGCTGTTGCATCGAGCAGGGGCTTTTAAATACAAATTTCCTCACTTACAAATTCTCTCAAAAGATAATAAAAGTGCAAGGAAAGTAAATAGGTATACAATGACCGATCCCGAAAAACACATTTTTACTTATTTTAAACATCCACGCAGTTTATATGCTACAGGCATAAATTAAACATCCACGCATATATCTCAAGCATAAAAAATATGGAAAAAGTAAACTAGAAAATATAACTATCTCGTAGACCACGTGGAAACGTCATACACCGTTAGGTTAATTACCTAACGGCAGAGCGGTCTCAGGATCTTTGAGATGATTATATATTTTTTTAAAAAAAATTCTAGTAAACCATACATAATAATTTGCAAGAGAAATGTTTAAATAAATAGAGGAACATATAAATGTAATTATTGATTTTACAAAGTTTTTCTCATAAATTTCAATTTGCAAATTTAATTCTTCTTTAAAATTATGAAGAAGCCGAATTTCTGTAGAATTTTGTGGCTTCAGGCCAAAAATTATTTTTAGTATAAGCGCTTGTGGCCCGTTTCGCAGTTCTGCAAAGTTGTTTGTCGCAATTATTATGGCTTCGAGCCAAAAATAAACAATTAGCCTCGGCTTCAGGCCTCGGCCTCGGCCTCAGGCCTCGGGCCTCGGGTCACGGTCACGGGCTCGGCCTCGGGCCTCGGGTCACGGCCACGGGCTCGGCCTCGGCTTCGGCCTCAGGGCTCAGCCTGCCATCGGCCTCGGCCTCAGGGCTCGACCTCGGCCTCAGGGCTCAGCCTGCCATCGGCCTCGGCCTCAGGGCTCGGCCTCAGGGCTCAGCCTGCCATCGGCCTCGGCCTCAGGGCTCGGCCTCGGCATCAGGGCTCAGCCTGCCATCGGCCTCGGCCTCAGGGCTCGGCCTCAGGGCTCGGCCTCGGCCTCGGCCTCAGGGCTCGGCCTCGGCCTCGGGGCTCTTCCTCGGCCTCAGGCTGCCCCCTTTCAACGGGGGGGCGGCGGCGCGGAAGGCCCCCCTCTCCACTGCAGGGGGGGGCATGGTCGGCATTGTGGGAAGGCCCCCTCCTCCGGCAGGGGGGAGAGGAGGATTTCATTCCGGTTCTTCTTCCCACCGAAGAATTTTAATTGCAAAAGGAAAAAAAATTTCATAGAGAAAAAAAAAACTTTGTAATAGGGATAAATTTTTTTTTCTTTTATTAGACTAAATTTTTTTTTTACTTGTATATTAAAACAATGTAAAAATTATTTAGTCTAATTTTATCTACAGGATTATAGGGTTTTACCTCTAGATCAATGATCTAGGAAAGAACGCGACAATGATCCGTAGAAATAATAATCCAAGCTCCCGAACGCTTTTAGGATGCCGCAACGCTCCAACGAACCGCCGCAACAACGTTAGATTCCTTGCGCGTAAGGATGAATGTAGATAAAGATTTTTGCTTAAGAATGGAAAACACGTGCTGATAACGTGTTGGATGATGATGAACTCAAGAGAGAAAGAGACAAGATTTCTTAACAAAAAAATAAGTCCACATAGCTAAAAGCCATGGTGCTCTATTTATATATCTCATAGTGGGAGGCCAAAAGCCTCTAGGAGACCAAGGGTCCCCATTACTCTAAGTAATGGGGCCTAATGAATGGGTAATGAAGGAGGGGAGGCCAAAGGCCTCCCTCATTCATAACATTGAACACATTTTCCACCATAATTTAAGATTAATTTTTCCATCCAAAATTTACTCAAACCCGCATTTTAACCGTTCATTCAGTTACATCTGAACAGCTTATGCTAATCAATCCTTTAACCGTTCATTCAGTTACATCTGAACAGCTTATGCTAATCAATCCTTTAACCGTTCATTCAGTTACATCTGAACAGCTTATGCTAATCAATCCTTTTGTCCAAGACAGCTTTTGCCACCAACCGCATTTTAACACATTTTCTATCAACCATTTTGTCCAAGACTACTTATCCTAATCAACAAACCAATTCAAAAACATCCCTCAAAATGTACGATAGCTTATTAACGATTACTTTAGCAAATGTGTTTCTACAATAAATCAATGAGCGCTTTTACTAGATCTGTCTTAGTGGGGTGCATTACCAATTTACCAGTATGCAGCTATAGTTAACCCATAATAATAAAGTGAGTTTAATTATAATAATATGCACCCAATTTGATTGTTATGACGCTGAATCTTACAAAAATAATTTTTTATGAAATGCAATGCAGCCTTTTTTTATAAAAAAAATTTATTCTCTAATTATGTCCTATGAATTCCGATAAGCACTAATATAAATTTAATTTTGATTGCTGTGCTGCTTCAATCATACAAAGATCAAGTTTTTTAAATACATAATATTAAATTCATTTACTAATGCATTCTCAGATAACACCAATTTAATTACGTTTTTTGGATTCCAATCAAACAAGAAATTAGATAAAATCAAGATAAATTAGTCCTCTCATCCGAAGCATGTGTAATTGGGTCAGAAGCAAGATAACATATTTGATTAGCACCATGGAGAATAAAAACCCTAATTAAATGTGTAATATATTACCATTCTTAATAATCCACTAGGTTTAGCCCTGACCATGACAGATCCAAATCTAAACCCTAATTCATTGTATCATGACAAAATCGTAACTGCTGAGAGTCATCGGATCCGATCACATACCATCATACGATACTAAGAACAATGAGAATGCAACTAATGACAATGAATCAAGAAATACTAATTTAAAAAATCCGATAATCTTTCAAAAAAAATAAATAAGCGCCAAATACGCAGAAAAATGGCAGCATTTTAATCCTTTCGGCCTCAGAATTGCAGAATGACAGCATGGTTAGAAAAACCAATCAGTCCCGAAAGATGGTGTTTTTATATAAGTTTTCATCACCGGCCAAAATTTAATCACTCCACAGGAAGAAAAAAATTTCTATTTTAAATCAAGAAAAAATAATTACGAAAAATAAAAGAACACAAAAAGAAATTGTATGGTAAGTTAATGGCCTTCGATGAATCAGATAAACAACTTGAAAAAAGCTTCATCTGTGATTAATGAAGGCGCTTTAGAAATTTGGAAGAAATTACCAAGCGATAGAACAAAAGAATTTTTCAGATGAACATAAAATAATTTTGGAGATCTGAAGAGAAAGAAGAATTAAACCCTAGCGCCGCCTACAGAGCTACTGGAAACGTTGAGCTCTGCCTCTGCGATGCCTGTATATATATAGAGATGCGAAAGCAGTTTTCGCAAATGCCCCCTTCAAAAAAGCATGTTTGTATAATTATTCTAGTTATCAGCTGGAATTTACATTCGAGTCACTATGTTTTCTATATTTTTCAAAAAACAATTATATTTATTTTTGTTATGAGAGTGTCAAGGTGGCCAACGAGCCGGCCCGTGCATGATGCCCGTCGGGCTTCGCCAAAAAAAAAGATTTTTAAAAAAAATCTTAAAAAATCTTAAAAATCTGAAATTTTTTTATTAAATACGTACAATTAATAAAAAATGTGCTTAATAAAAAAATAAGTTAAGAATTAGATAAAATTTTTAAAAAATTTATATGACCTATATAAAAACATTTAAAAATGTTAAGAATTTTATAAATTGAAGTATATTTAATATAACATTATCAAAAAGTCAAAATTGTTATGAATAGGCCCATGATGTCATTGGGTATCCAGCCCACTATTGAAAGCTATAAATATGAGGGTATGGGTGATCTTAACTCTCTACACCTATTTCCCTACTTTTCCCTTCACACACGTTATCAGCACGATCACGCTCGTTGGAGGAGATGGCGGCTCGCGAGGGAGGAGATCCATCAATCGCTCAGATTCAAGAAGATCGAAAAGGGCATCTTTCACCAACCGTCGACTAGATTCCCTTGTCGAATCTAGAGGTAAAAATCAAAACTTTTTAGATCTAAACTTGCGTTTCAAGTTAGATCTGCATGTTTTACGATCAAAAAGTTTAAAAACAGGGTAAAAATCACATTTTTATTTAGATCCGCATGTCTAAAAACAATAAAAATCAGTTTTTTTAGAGATCTAAATGCTTGAAAAATCCGTTTTACCCCCCGACCTTGATCCACACCCCGTACGCCCGAAGGGCGAAACGGCGGCGCTCCACAAGCGTCGCCGGCGGTGAAACGCCGTGGCCATAGGCCGCGGCCCGCCGCCGCGGCGGCCCGCCACGGGCCCCCCCAGGGTTTTTCGGAAACCCTAACCCTAAACAGGCCAATTTTTCGGGGGAGGCCCAAATTAACCCTAATGGGTTGTTTTCATGGCCCAAAAGCCTGAAAATTAGCTCATTTACACAAATAATTTTTCTTTTTTATTTTTGACCCTAAAAGCCCAAAATAATTAAAGAAACTTTATTAAAGGGGGTTAAAGCGGTAAACAAAACATTAAAAATATGGATCAAATGTAAGGAGGGTATAATCAAGAATAGAACACGAGTTCCTAAGCAAGGGTTAAGAGTTCAAAGGAAGTGATGAGGATCAAGGAAGATCAAGGAAGCTGGGTAATAAGAACACTTCACCCGTATATCCAATACAGGTGAACACTCGAGACATCTTGTACTCGAGAGTTTATTTGAGTATTATATATTGTACACCCTGATCTTGCTATATTGTTCACGAGGTAGTTAGCGCGGACCTGCGTGGGCCACCAAACTTGTAACGACCCGCTCCCGGGGGCCCGTTACTTATTTGATATTTGCGCAGGTCCTGCAGGTTACCAGTGAAAACAAAATAGCCACGATGCAGAGATGTACAAAAATACTCAAATAGTGTCCAATTATTACATTCCGTACCGTACAAGATGTCCCAACAATATACATGAAAGAATAAGGTACACAACACTGAAAATAACTCTGGAAGCTGCAGTTGAACTTTGGCGCTATTAGCTCAGGAGCATCTATCTTCATCTGTACGTCGTTTGCGGTGCCACGGAGATGGAACCGTAGGTAAGTCACAACAATTCTAAATATAGAAAAGAAGCAGTGCACAAGTATGACAAAAGTAACTAAGTACAAATAAATTAGAGTGAAAAGTAAAGTACTGAGCACAACTGAAAAGTAAAGGCAAACTGAACTGAAAAGAGAGAACTATTATACTGTGGTAGAGCAAGTGTAAAGTAGGTTAGGCAAGTGAAACATACTACTGCTGTAGCTAAAAGTAGGACAAGTAAAGTACTGTGACTGCACAAGTGTAGTAAGTAAAGTGTATGTACTGCGTAAAGTAAAGGTGACTGTAATGCGTAAAGTAAAAGTGACTGTGCAAAAGTAACTACACTACGTGACTCAAGTCGGAGAGTATGATATGCAACCATAAAGTTCATCTATTGCCAGGGACCGTTTTACCGACGCAGGCAGACCTTGTAGTTTTGCCGACACAGGCAGACCTTGTAGTTTTGCCGACGCAGGCAGACCTTGTAATTTTGCCGACGCAGGCAGACCTTGTAATTTTGCCGACGCAGGCAGACCTTGTCATTTTACCGACACAGGCATGCAAGTAGATGAACCCCCGGTCATAGCTCCCACACTCTCTCAAACTATGAGTTACCCCAAAACCCCAGTGAAGTGTCAAGTGTTCTATGTACATTTCATTTTCATGATGTTCCATGAGATATTCCACAAGATATTCCACAAGATGTTCCACATGTTACTAGTCAAACCAAGACAACTGGTTGACTTTTTATTGAAAACCAGAAAGCCAGACATTCTTTCCAAAGCAAGCTGGCCAAGCGAAGGGAGGATAAAGACAGGTCCAACATTTCGGGGTGTCTAGTATTGTTTAGCACACAATTTACCCAAGTTGATGGTTGTGTGCTACAACCACCAAAATTGAAAGTTGGCAAAGTAATCTATAGTTGATTACTTTCCTATTAGATTAGGTTTCTAGTTCGGATCACGTCAAGTAGCCGTTCGGAGGCTATAGTGGTGTCATAAGTTCACACGGGTACACTTATCTAATTTTCTAACATTAGAATTAGTCGTGACTTACTGATTTCGAGATTGACGTAGCAAGCCGAAACTGGTTCTAGGGCTTCTACGGACGTTGGTGCACAAGAATTGTACCTGCAACACAAAAATATTTGGTTAAAGAATACACTCATTTCCTATTTAATAATTTGGCCGTTTTTGATTTTTAAACGGATTGAAACGTAGTCAAAAAGCGTTCTAAATTTTTCTATAGCCTAGTTATAAGGAAAATAATTTTATAGTAGGATAAAATATTTTTCTAAAGCTCCTAGGTATTTTTCATAATTTTTACAAGCTCAAAAATAATTTAAAACTATTTTTCAATTTGTGACGTAATTATTCAACAATTTATTCTGGATGCAATCCGCATCGGAAAGTTGCAAATGAATTGTCAAAATGGCCGTCTCGGAGAGTACTTTAACATATATTTTTATCACTTAGTAGTGTACGTGAAAATATCAAGATACGGATTTTTAAAAGAAAGTAACGTATTTAAAATTTAGGCTTAAAAATTAATTTTGGAAAAACTAAGCGTCGGATTGAGATGAAACTAGCGCCGTTGGGTCCGGAACATCGTTTCTGATTTTCTGGAGCTATCCGCACATTTTTCTGGGGCTTATATTATTTATTATTAATTTTTGTTCAAATAACCCATATTTTATAATTATTAAAATAGGCTAAAATACGTTTATACGTATTTCATATTAAAAATCCCGTATATTCCTTACTTACCCTCTCTCTCTCTCGATACGTGCATGGGGGTTTGCCTTCGTCGACGACAGCGCAGCGGTGACCAGGGTTCGGGGCGGCGGACGGCGGGGCGAGGCGAGAGGCAGGCGGAGATCATCGGAGGCCGGTGGGGGCGTCTGTGGCGTCGACAAGCAGGCACCGGCGAGCATCAAGAGCTGTCTGCGGCGACTGACGTCGGTGAAGCGGGGTTCTTCGAGCGACGAGGCGGAGCAGCAGTCGGAGCGACGTTCTCGAGAGGCGGAGGGCTCCTCTGCAACTTCGTTGACGTCGGGGGTTGCTGCTGCTGCTGTGGAAGGCGACGGAGGCGGCAGACGAGAGGGCGGGGCGCTGTGCTGCTGTTCGAAGGCGGCGAGGCACGGTGGAGGCGGCGTTCGGTGGTGGCCTCGGGGGTGCTTCGGGAGGGTGGTGCTGCTTCACGGCGGTGGCGGAAAGTGCTCGAAGGCAGACGGCGAATGCTGTGGTGGTGGACGCCCGGAGGAGAGCGACGAGGGGCGGGTCCGTCGACGGTGAGCGGCAGTAAGGAGCTCGGGGCCGTGCGGTGGTGGAAACGAAGCCAACGGCGACTTCGTCAACGTCGGGGTCCCGATGGGATGTGGAGGCGAAGCTCGGTGAGAGGTTGATGGGTTCGCCGCTGCTCGGAGTGTGGAGGAGGACGTCGATCGGAGGCGTTGCTGAGGGAGGTCGGCGAAGCTGCTGCTGGGGGGTCAAGGTGCTCGGGGTTCGAGCAGGCGGCGTGGTGCACGAAGCAGCGGCAGTGGAGCAGCTCCGGGGCGGGGGTGCGAACGTCGGGGAGCTGTTCGGAGCTCCATTCGTGCTTGCCGGCGGCGGGAGAGCACAGCGAGGCGTGGGGGGTGCCACGATGGTGGTGAAGGGGAAGCGGGCTGTGCATGCGGGTGCGTGAGTGGGTTAGCCTGGGGAGAAGAGTGTTTAGGGGGGATTAAATAGTTTAATCAATAATAATAAGAATACATTAGTCAAAGGGATTAATTATATTAGGTAGATAATAAATAGGTTAGGTTTAAACTTAGACTAAGTGTAGAAAAAACTTAAAACGTGTCCCTCCACGTTTTAGACATGGTTAGAGTAGGTAGTTAGGGTAAATTAATAGTTAATAGGGTAATTAGTAATTAAGTAAAAAGGTTAAAACGTAGTTAGTAGATAAAGTCAAAAATACAAAATTCCGATTTTGCCCCTACTAGTAAACGTGTCCAAAAATTTACGAAAACATGCCCACGGGATTGTATCGTCGCGAGGATCGCGAATACGAAGTCTGTTTCAGGGTTTGAGCTACGGAGATATTAGTTTTAGGCCAAAATGTTTAGGAAGTGGGTCTGCGGGTTCTCTATCAATTTGACTTCAGAAAATTACGAAATAAATGTGGGAAGCCCTAAATGATCATTGAATGTTACCGTAGAAGTTTGAAAACGTTTTGAAGACGTTTGAATAGAAAATATAATTCGTTGAATCAAAACGGTAATTTTGGAAGATGAATTTTAACAGAAATGTTTTGGGTATTTGAGGAAATCTGAAATTGCTAAAATACAATACGATAAGTCTAGTACTCTACAATATTTTTATAAGAATTTTTGAAATTAGTTTAAAACTCCTGATCAACCATTACAAAATGTCTTTTAAAATGAAATTACTTTAAATATTTGGCTTAAATGTTTTGGAAAAATTCAGGTCGTTACATTCTACCCTCCTTAAAATAATTCCGTCCTCGGAATTTAAAAATTTCTGTTGAAAATAATTGATTTTATGAAGAAGCTCAAGCAAATAAATGATAGAAAAGATGGATCAGGTTGTAAATAACATGAAATATATTGTGATCTTATAGCATCAAGAAAACAAGAGATGTTATATATGAATACATACTATTGACATCACCATAGCTTCCGTAACTAGTTTCGAAACCTAGTATCATCACAATAGTTACTCTGACTTCTCAAGTAGCCCAAAATTAACATGAGATATCACATGAAAATGAGGGCTATTATGATGACAACATCTGTTCGAACTTGGAACCTGAGGTGATAAGCCAGTAGCAAGCTATTCAAACCACATAAACCGGAAGACTATAAAGTTTATTCGTGCTACTGGTGACTAACGGGTCTGGCCACAGATGTTGCTCATAATATAGCATGTATCGACTAATCCATGGGTACCAGCAACATCAACCTCCATAATGCCCAACCACATGCTATCGTCCAGATCAATGCCCAAAGGTAAGTACTGGGCCAATACCTAAAATCAGTACCTACTTCCAGTATTCTTTCCATCAATCTCCATAATATCCCACAATAAGGCAGGATCCAAGCTCTCATCCAGAGCCAAGCACAAGGCTTACATCCAACTTCAACTCCCAAGGCTAAAATCATGCCAATAAGCATCGCCATCATTCCTTCCGTAGACCAATACTTGACATCCGCAACACCCAACATTACCCAACAAATAAACAACCAAAAACACACTTTTCCACAAACCAAAAAGAGTAGACGCAAGAGGAAGCCTAAACGGGACATCAACCTGGGTGAGATCCAGGGCAGAGAACTCAAGAGAAGCCCAAGGATCACGGCTTCCCAAGATCTCAGCCAAGCGGCGGTAGCGAGGGTGGCGACAAGGGTTGTCGCCAAGGCCAAAAATCCCAAAACAGAACGTCGAAGGGCCATTGGTGGTTGCGGGTCCTCGGCGATGAGAGCTGCAGCTGGTTGACGATCCATGGCAGGGGCTTTCGATGTGGGGTGGAGCGGAAGCTGGCGGAGCTTCGGTGAGGTGGGTCGAGTTCGCTTGGGGAAGAGGCCGGGAAGAGGAGTGATAGTCGATACGGCGTAGTAAAACACAGGGTGGCTTGGTGAGGAAGAAGAGGGGGGTTTAAAAAGAAGGGGGCATCGAAAGTCGTTGGTAGGGTAGGCTAGGTTAGGCGGGACCAGGGCTCGAGGTGAGGAAGCGGACAAAGGAATTAAAGAGGGGGAGGTGGTCGGTGGGAAAGGAATCGGGTACAAGATGAAAGTAGGGCTAGAAGAAAAACACGAGCTCAAAAACGTAACAGCCTATACGTGCACGCAATGTTTGGCTCGTCTCAAAATCTCCAGCATCATCCTCGAGTACTTCTGAACGTCCTTCGGTCTGCTTTACTTGAGGAATCCGAACTTCTGATGATCGAAAACTCGAACACTACCCTCCTTAAAATAGACGTAGCTAGAGTTCAAGCAAACTAGAAAGATTCTAAGAAGGTGAAAGTTCATCAAGCTTAAAGGAAGGTTGATAGTGAATAAGATCGATGACGTCACATAATCATGATTCACGTCCTTGCGGCCCAGCGGACACGGCCAGGGAAGTGACTAAGACAGGATCACTTATGCCCAGTCTAGCTAGGTCGATCCAACAGACTTTAGCCAAGCACATTGACCGGTATCATGGTCCATTGAAGGAAGATTATCATTTATATGCGTGCCATCATCAACTGAAGGAAAGGTGATGAAGTGGGTAGATAGTTCAACCAATAACTATAACGGTTAGCAAAAGTGGTTACTAAGGAGGGTATAATCAAGAATAGAACACGAGTTCCTAAGCAAGGGTTAAGAGTTCAAAGGAAGTGATGAGGATCAAGGAAGATCAAGGAAGCTGGGTAATAAGAACACTTCACCCGTATATCCAATACAGGTGAACACTCGAGACATCTTGTACTCGAGAGTTTATTTGAGTATTATATATTGTACACCCTGATCTTGCTATATTGTTCACGAGGTAGTTAGCGCGGACCTGCGTGGGCCACCAAACTTGTAACGACCCGCTCCCGGGGGCCCGTTACTTATTTGATATTTGCGCAGGTCCTGCAGGTTACCAGTGAAAACAAAATAGCCACGATGCAGAGATGTACAAAAATACTCAAATAGTGTCCAATTATTACATTCCGTACCGTACAAGATGTCCCAACAATATACATGAAAGAATAAGGTACACAACACTGAAAATAACTCTGGAAGCTGCAGTTGAACTTTGGCGCTATTAGCTCAGGAGCATCTATCTTCATCTGTACGTCGTTTGCGGTGCCACGGAGATGGAACCGTAGGTAAGTCACAACAATTCTAAATATAGAAAAGAAGCAGTGCACAAGTATGACAAAAGTAACTAAGTACAAATAAATTAGAGTGAAAAGTAAAGTACTGAGCACAACTGAAAAGTAAAGGCAAACTGAACTGAAAAGAGAGAACTATTATACTGTGGTAGAGCAAGTGTAAAGTAGGTTAGGCAAGTGAAACATACTACTGCTGTAGCTAAAAGTAGGACAAGTAAAGTACTGTGACTGCACAAGTGTAGTAAGTAAAGTGTATGTACTGCGTAAAGTAAAGGTGACTGTAATGCGTAAAGTAAAAGTGACTGTGCAAAAGTAACTACACTACGTGACTCAAGTCGGAGAGTATGATATGCAACCATAAAGTTCATCTATTGCCAGGGACCGTTTTGCCGACGCAGGCAGACCTTGTAGTTTTGCCGACACAGGCAGACCTTGTAGTTTTGTCGACGCAGGCAGACCTTGTAATTTTGCCGACGCAGGCAGACCTTGTAATTTTGCCGACGCAGGCAGACCTTGTAATTTTGCCGACGCAGGCAGACCTTGTCATTTTACCGACGCAGGCATGCAAGTAGATGAACCCCCGGTCATAGCTCCCACACTCTCTCAAACTATGAGTTACCCCAAAACCCCAGTGAAGTGTCAAGTGTTCTATGTACATTTCATTTTCATGATGTTCCATGAGATATTCCACAAGATATTCCACAAGATATTCCACAAGATGTTCCACATGTTACTAGTCAAACCAAGACAACTGGTTGACTTTTTATTGAAAACCAGAAAGCCAGACATTCTTTCCAAAGCAAGCTGGCCAAGCGAAGGGAGGATAAAGACAGGTCCAACATTTCGGGGTGTCTAGTATTGTTTAGCACACAATTTACCCAAGTTGATGGTTGTGTGCTACAACCACCAAAATTGAAAGTTGGCAAAGTAATCTATAGTTGATTACTTTCCTATTAGATTAGGTTTCTAGTTCGGATCACGTCAAGTAGCCGTTCGGAGGCTATAATGGTGTCATAAGTTCACACGGGTACACTTATCTAATTTTCTAACATTAGAATTAGTCGTGACTTACTGATTTCGAGATTGACGTAGCAAGCCGAAACTGGTTCTAGGGCTTCTACGGACGTTGGTGCACAAGAATTGTACCTGCAACACAAAAATATTTGGTTAAAGAATACACTCATTTCCTATTTAATAATTTGGCCGTTTTTGATTTTTAAACGGATTGAAACGTAGTCAAAAAGCGTTCTAAATTTTTCTATAGCCTAGTTATAAGGAAAATAATTTTATAGTAGGATAAAATATTTTTCTAAAGCTCCTAGGTATTTTTCATAATTTTTACAAGCTCAAAAATAATTTAAAACTATTTTTCAATTTGTGACGTAATTATTCAACAATTTATTCTGGATGCAATCCGCATCGGAAAGTTGCAAATGAATTGTCAAAATGGCCGTCTCGGAGAGTACTTTAACATATATTTTTATCACTTAGTAGTGTACGTAAAAATATCAAGATACAGATTTTTAAAAGAAAGTAACGTATTTAAAATTTAGGCTTAAAAATTAATTTTGGAAAAACTAAGCGTCGGATTGAGATGAAACTAGCGCCGTTGGGTCCGGAACATCGTTTCTGATTTTCTGGAGCTATCCGCACATTTTTCTGGGGCTTATATTATTTATTATTAATTTTTGTTCAAATAACCCATATTTTATAATTATTAAAATAGGCTAAAATACGTTTATACGTATTTCATATTAAAAATCCCGTATATTCCTTACTTACCCTCTCTCTCTCTCGATACGTGCATGGGGGTTTGCCTTCGTCGACGACAGCGCAGCGGTGACCGGGGTTCGGGGCGGCGGACGGCAGGGCGAGGCGAGAGGCAGGCGGAGATCATCGGAGGCCGGTGGGGGCGTCTGTGGCGTCGACAAGCAGGCACCGGCGAGCATCAAGAGCTGTCTGCGGCGACTGACGTCGGTGAAGCGGGGTTCTTCGAGCGACGAGGCGGAGCAGCAGTCGGAGCGACGTTCTCGAGAGGCGGAGGGCTCCTCTGCAGCTTCGTTGACGTCGGGGGTTGCTGCTGCTGCTGTGGAAGGCGACGGAGGCGGCAGACGAGAGGGCGGGGCGCTGTGCTGCTGTTCGAAGGCGGCGAGGCACGGTGGAGGCGGCGTTCAGTGGTGGCCTCGGGGGTGCTTCGGGAGGGTGGTGCTGCTTCACGGCGGTGGCGGAAAGTGCTCGAAGGCAGACGGCGAATGCTGTGGCGGTGGACGCCCGGAGGAGAGCGACGAGGGGCGGGTCCGTCGACGGTGAGCGGCGGTATGGAGCTCGGGGCCGTGCGGTGGTGGAAACGAAGCCAACGGCGACTTTGTCAACGTCGGGGTCCCGATGGGATGTGGAGGCGAAGCTCGGTGAGAGGTTGATGGGTTCGCCGCTGCTCGGAGTGTGGAGGAGGACGTCGATCGGAGGCGTTGCTGAGGGAGGTCGGCGAAGCTGCTGCTGGGGGGTCAAGGTGCTCGGGGTTCGAGCAGGCGGCGTGGTGCACGAAGCATCGGCAGTGGAGCAGCTCCGGGGCGGGGGTGCGAACGTCGGGGAGCTATTCGGAGCTCCATTCGTGCTTGCCGGCGGCGGGATGGCACAGCGAGGCGTGGGGGGTGCCACGATGGTGGTGAAGGGGAAGCGGGCTGTGCATGCGGGTGCGTGAGTGGGTTAGCCTGGGGAGAAGAGTGTTTAGGGGGGATTAAATAGTTTAATCAATAATAATAAGAATACATTAGTCAAAGGGATTAATTATATTAGGTAGATAATAAATAGGTTAGGTTTAAACTTAGACTAAGTGTAGAAAAAACTTAAAACGTGTCCCTCCACGTTTTAGACATGGTTAGAGTAGGTAGTTAGGGTAAATTAATAGTTAATAGGGTAATTAGTAATTAAGTAAAAAGGTTAAAACGTAGTTAGTAGATAAAGTCAAAAATACAAAATTCCGATTTTGCCCCTACTAGTAAACGTGTCCAAAAATTTACGAAAACATGCCCACGGGATCGTATCGTCGCGAGGATCGCGAATACGAAGTCTGTTTCAGGGTTTGAGCTACGGAGATATTAGTTTTAGGCCAAAATGTTTAGGAAGTGGGTCTGCGGGTTCTCTATCAATTTGACTTCAGAAAATTACGAAATAAATGTGGGAAGCCCTAAATGATCATTGAATGTTACCGTAGAAGTTTGAAAACGTTTTGAAGACGTTTGAATAGAAAATAAATTCGTTGAATCAAAACGGTAATTTTGGAAGATGAATTTTAACAGAAATGTTTTGGGTATTTGAGGAAATCTGAAATTGCTAAAATACAATACGATAAGTCTAGTACTCTACAATATTTTTATAAGAATTTTTGAAATTAGTTTAAAACTCCTGATCAACCATTACAAAATGTCTTTTAAAATGAAATTACTTTAAATATTTGGCTTAAATGTTTTGGAAAAATTCAGGTCGTTATGAAAAATTCACGAAATATTTGGCTTAAATGTTTTGGCTTAAATATTTGGCACAGTAGACTGGGACACCCTGGATCTGTTATGATGTATCGCATCATAAAAAGCTCCAGGGGTATAGACTTGAAGAACCTGAAGATTCTTCAAAAGGGTAAATTCCCATGTCAACCCTGTTACAAGAGTAAACTGATTACAAGACCCTCTCCACTGAAAGTGGACGTGGAGTCTCCAAGCTTTCTGGAAAGAATCCACGGAGACATTTGTGGGCCGATACACCCATCAAGTGGTCCGTTCAGGTACTTTATGGTCCTGATAGACGCATCTACTAAGTGGTCACATGTGTGTCTCCTGTCCACCCGTAACCTAGCACTGTCTAAGCTTTTAGCTCAGATAATCAAGTTACGGGCACACTTCCCCGACTACCAGATAAAGAAACTTCGTCTGGACAATGCGGGGGAGTTTACGTCACAAGTCTTTCTAGACTATTGCCAAGCCCAGGGAATTGAAGTCGAACATACTGTAGCACATGTTCACACCCAAAATGGTTTAGCAGAATCTCTAATCAAGAGACTGCAATGGATTGCTCGTCCATTGTTACTTCAATCCCAGATGCCAGTGAATGCGTGGGGTCATGCAATTTTGCATGTTGCATCTTTAATAAAATTAAGACCTTCTGGAGGTCAGTCATCTTCTCCAATGCAACTAGCACTTGGAGCCCCACCAATTGTCTCACACTTGAGAATATTTGGTTGTGCAGTATACGTCCCCGTAGTACCACCACAAAGGACAAAGATGGGTCCACAACGTCGCCTAGGCATTTATGTTGGGTTTGACACCCCCTCCATAATTAGATTCCTAGAACCCCTTACGGGAGACGTTTTTAAGGCATGTCTAGAAGACTGTGAATTCGATGAAACATCATTTCCAAGACTAGGCTCACAGACAAAGAAGCCTGAAGCTTCAGAATGTATCACTTGGGATACAAAGACATTATGTCACTTTGATCCGCCCACAAGCCAGTGTGAGGAGGAGGTCCTGAAGATTCTCCACATCCAAAACACTGTCCATATCTTGTCGGACAAATTTACTGACAACCAGAAGATTGTCAAATCACACATCCCTACTGCTAACACTCCAGCTAGGATTGACGTACCACAAAATGGATGCAATCCGCCTGCAGCAGAAATGGTTGGACCTCTCAAAAAGAGAGGACGACCACCGGGATCCAAGGACCAAGTCCCTCGAAAGAGTAGGACCCTTGGCAATGGTAAACAAATACCACCACAGGATGCTACTATAATCCCTGCTACCCCATCTCTCCCAAACTCTCATGAAGAGAAAAAACCGGGAGAAAATGAAGTTTCGATACACTATGTACGAACTGGAGAGTATTGGGACAGAAAGAGCACAACCATAGATGACACATTTGCGTGTAATATTACCATCAACGTCGCGTACTACGACGATGATATTGAACCACGCTCTCTGACAGAATGTCAAAGCAGAGATGATTGGCCAAAGTGGAAAGCGGCAATAGGAGTGGAGTTGGATTCACTCACCAAACGCAAGGTCTTCGGACCCATAATCCAGACACCAAAAGGTGTAAAACCTATGGGTTATAAATGGGTATTTGTTAGAAAACGAAATGAACAGAATGAGATCGTTCGCTACAAAGCAAGGCTTGTAGCGCAGGGTTTTACCCAACGTCCAGGGGTAGATTTTGAAGCCACATACTCCCCGGTCATGGACGCAATCACCTTCCGATTCCTCATTGGCTTAACAGCCCAAGAGGGTGTAGATAGGCAACTTATGGACGTGGTTACTGCATACCTATATGGCAACCTAGACCGAGACATCTATATGAGATTGCCTGACGGTTATTCTTTGCCTGCAGCACTAAAAGAGAGAGAACGTGATATCTACTCAGTGAAACTGCAAAGATCATTATATGGTCTAAAACAATCTGGAAGGATGTGGTATAACAGATTGATCGATTTCCTTGCAAAACAAGGATTCACAAACGACCCAGTCTGTCCTTGCATCTTTATAAGAGCAAAGGCAACAAGATTTGTAATCATAGCCGTGTATGTGGACGACTTGAACCTCATCGGATCTCCTGAAGAGATCGCAGAGATTTTTAGAAGCTTGACAGAAACCTTCGAGATGAAAGACCTCGGAAAGTCAAAATTCTGTTTAGGTCTTCAAATAGAGCATCTTAACGATGGTATCCTGTTACACCAGTCAACTTACACATCGAACTTATTGAAAAAGTTTCAGATGGATAAGTGCCACCCCCTCAGCACTCCAATGGTCGTCAGATCATTGGATGTACATAAAGACCCCTTCCGGCCGCTGGAAGAGGGAGAGGAAGTACTAGGCCCCGAAGTACCTTATCTAAGTGCTATCGGTGCACTCCTTTACCTGGATAACTGCACCCGCCCTGACATAGCATTTGCAGTCAACTTACTAGCCAGATATAGTGCTGCACCTACACAGCGGCACTGGGCCAGAGTTAAGCATCTTCTGCGCTACCTCCAAGGGTCCATAGACTTAGGTCTACTCTACAGGAAAGGGGCATCAACTGGTTTAGTTGGTTATGCTGATGCAGGATACAGGTCCCATCATCATACAGAGAAGTCTCAGACAGGATACATGTTTACTTATGGCGACACAGCCATATCCTGGAGATCTGTAAAGCAGACCATGACGACCGTCTCATCCACTCACTCAGAGCTCCTAGCGATCCACGAAGCAAGCAAGGAGATTTTCTGGCTACGCTCTGTGATCCAGCACATCCTCACATCCACCGGGCTGATGACCGGCGTTCTTGCGCCTACTACACTTCATGAAGACAATGCAGCATGTATAGCCCAGCTACAGGACGGCTACATCAAAAGCGACAAGATGAAGCATATCTCCCTCAAGTTCTTCTGGACGCGCGACCTTCAGAAGCAGAAGCAGATTGAGGTACAGAAGATCCAATCATGTAATAACTTGGCGGATTTGCTTACCAAATCCCTGCCTACTAGTATCTTTGAGAAACTTGTATATGGGATTGGGATGAGGAGAGTGAGTAAATGTAAACTGGGTCAGGATGAGAGGACTATGAACTCATAGATACATAGGAGACTGATGTATAGATTCATAGAAAATCTGCAAGCCTGAAGCTTGGTCAGATGAGGGGGAGTCAACCGCAAAGTTGTACTCTTTTCCCTTGGCTACTAGTTTTTTCCCACAGGGTTTTCCGTAGTCAAGGTTTTGACGAGGCAACCTCGTTGACTCTGGATCCTGAAGTATCCACCCCTAGACACATCCCTAAAAAATGGGAAGTTATGGATTAACTGTTCTTTATTTAACAAGGCAGTTATCCTAACTCGGATCCTGAAGAATCCACCTCCTATTCAATGTTGGTTGGATAAGGGGAAGTGTTATGAATAGGCCCATAAGGCCCATTGAGTATCCAGCCCACTATTGAAAGCTATAAATATGAGGGTAGGGGGGCTCTTAACCCTCTACACATATTTCCCTACTTTTCCCTTCACAACAAAAATGAAAAAAATTGAAGTATACAATTTTTAAGAAATGATGAACGGATCACTTCTTTTATTTCTAATTAAATATATATTATTGAAAAAAAGATATTTAAGCCCGAAATTCACGAAGGTACCGGGTTGAACCTTTAAATTTCATTAATTAAAATTTTTTTGAGGGGTGGACTTACATTGGCCAGCCTTACCCCTCATACAATGGCCAAAACATATGACCTCTAAATGCTAATACAAGTTAGAAAATAACAATACAAGAAAAAAGAAAATCATTCAGCTTCTGTATCTTTTTCCTAAGAGTCTTCCGAAAGGTCCTGTTTATCTTGCAAGCGGTTTTCAGCATGAACCCAATCGTTTGCACATACCGTCGCTTCAACTATATCTTCTTTAAGCCTTGATCTCTTGTCACTCAGAACCCGGCCACCTACACGAAAAGCAGACTCCGACGCAACAGTAGAAATAGGGACTGATAACATATCACGAGCCATAATGGTCAAAATTGGAAACCTATGTTCATACATTTTCCACCATACCAGAATGTCAAAATTTTCATCATCCAATTCTGACTCAGTAAAAGGAAAAGTAATTTCTAAATACTTGCACAACTCATTAGACGAACTTTCTGTAGCTACGGTTTTTTGGTTTTTCTTCTCCATAATCTGTCGGAGTTTGCATGTAATATTAGAACTAGCAAGAACAGAAGAAGTGTGATGAACTACCATACCTAGCCTCATACGTCGCAAAAAGGACTCTTAAGCTAGTTTTAAAATTCATTATATGATCATCAACTTCAAATTTCATGTTTTCATAAAAGGTTTCTAATAACCCAACTACTAATTCCTCTTTAAACCGTGGATCAAAAAATTAGATAATGAATAAAGCAAAGGAACGGGCTTCCAATATTTTGCTAGTTTAGTATCCGATTCTTCTACCATAGGTCGAAGACCAAGGCTAGTGTTCATAGTGTCTCTATACCTTGCTAAAGTGTATGAAATGATAACTAATTGACCAAGACCTAAAATTGATGTTGAGTAATACACACCCGAGAATTTGGTTGTAGCAATATAAAAACCCTCAAAACACAAAGCTGCTCAATCGTTTTCCACTCAAACTCAGTAATGTTGTAATCAGCGTCATATGGAATGTATGTACTAATAAAATAACTAAGCTGAATATTGTTTTTAAGCATGCAACACATCATAAGATACGTTGAATTCCACCTATGTGGAACACTAAATTTAAACTTTCGGCAAGGAAGTTGGCTATTTCTACATACTTCTTTGTACAAATTTCTCTTATTGGCAGAAGACTGTATGTATAACATAAGGTTCCTACCTTTTTCTAACCAAGCAGCAACATATTTTAGCCCATCATGTACTACCAAATTCAAGATGTGACAAGCACATCTGTGATGAAATAAAATACCATCAAGATCATGGTTCAGTTGTCTTTTTAAAAATGTTATTGCACTTGTATTGTTAGATGCATTATCAAGTGTAAAGGAAATGATTTTTTTCAGAAATATCATACTCGTGAATAATAGACATAATCACATTAGCAATTACAGCACCGTTATGAGCATGTTCTAACAATTTAAAACCGATAATCATCTTGTGAATAGCGTAGTCGTTGTCTACGTAATGTGACGTAACACATAAGTAGGAAACCCTCCATTTTGTTGTCCATAAATCGGATGTTAAAGCTATTCTAGATGTTAAGTCCGCAAAAGTTTGTATAATTTTAGCTTTGACAGCTTGAAAAGCTGCCATAACATCTCTTCTAAGAGTGTTTCTAACCCCTCTTCTAAATGCATTGTTCAGTGCTAATTGGTTAAACCGTTCTAATGAGGGGCTTTCCCTATAACTAAAGGGTAATTCTTGGCATAGAACTAGTCTAGCCATATCCTTTCGCATTGTATCAGAAGAATATGAGAAAGTAGATAGAGAGCTAGATGTAGCTGTTAAGTTTAAAGTTGTCTGTCTAGCCACTTTTTTTGTGAGCATCTGAGTGTCTTTTCAGGTGTGTTGTGCCATCTTTAGCTGCGCCAACGAAATCTGCTCTACAGATTTTGCAAACCGCCCTAAGTCCTTTTTCAGGTAATGTTTCAAGGGTATAGTTTTCCCAAATCGTAAATTTCTGTTTTCTGATTTGGGTTTCTTTTGTAGAAGTGAGGCCAGCAGTAGTAGCAGTATTGTCACGCCCCGCTTCCCTAAAATGGAGACGAGACGTGAAAATGTCTGCACGAGAGTGGAGCTGTGAAGCCCCAAACCCGATAAGCGTCAATAAAACATAAGCAGGTCCCTGTAACCACAAACGGAACAACAATAATAACACAGGGAGAGACAGAAATAAAATCTCAAATCTCAGAATTTGTCCAACATGAAAATTTAGTTCAACATCCAGAAAAAGCCACCAGGCTAAAAGGAAAGAGTCTAAAGGCCTAACACATGGCCAACAAAACAAACACCAATATAGTATGGGTGCTACGCACCGATAACTAAAAGCAGTCTAAAATAAAAGGGAAAGCTCTACGAGGACACTAAGACTGATCTCCAGTGTCCACGAAGTCCTCGATCAACACGGGTTCTGACTCAGCGTCAGCAAACACCACATCCTCAGCGACAAACTCAGGCTCGGGATCTAACATGTGTCACCCAAAAGAGAAAAGGAGCACATGTCAGCAAGTCGAAAGACTTGTGCAAGGAAACTGAAAGAAAGGTAAACTAACAACCTAGCAGTTAAAGTATGGTGCATGGCATGGCAAGTATCGTATGGAAGTAACAAGTGAAGTACAAGTAGCAAGTAACAAGTGGTAGGTGTGACATGTATTGTCAAGTAACAAGTACAAGGGATCACCCACACACGTGTGAGTGCCCTATTGCCTGCAGGCTATGTTCAAGTACAAGGGATCACTCACACACAGGCGAGTGCCCTATTACCCGCAGGCTGTATTGAGCTCGTTTTCTGGACCACGAGCCAGATTTGTAATTGGCCTAGGGTTGTGCCCGCAAAATGGGTGCCTAGCCGGAACAAGTAGCACTAGTATGTAGCGATGCTACGCAATCACGATGAGTGTTCAAGCATGCAATGACATGAGCAGATATTCGCGTACCGTTAATTGAATTTAAACATGACAGGCAAAATGCAATGACATGAACAGATATTCGTGTACCGTTAATTTAAATTAAACATGACAGTTAAAGATGCATGGATGACATGAACAGTTAATACACGTACCGTTAATTGAAATTAAACGTGACATACAAGCATGATGAAGGTGACGGACCAAGATTCGTTGTCAAGCTAGGTCAATGGCGTCCAGACGGCTATCCTTTCACCGTCTAGTCTCTTTTATGCTAAAGCAAGGTAATGGCCTAAGGACATGGCCCAAATCAAGAGATGCAAGTTTCACTTGCCTGATACCGACGAGGACGGTCGACAAGCACGTCACACAAATGTTATCTACGGTGAATGGACCACTGCTATAGAGAAACAACATTAGAAAAGATATCTAGAACCGGTTTCTTAATTGAATCCTACGATGTCTAATAACCATTTTTATTAGGGTTTCACAATATCAATATGGGTTGTGAAAACATTAAAGGATTGAACACTACCGTATAGAAGCGGAAGATCGACGCCGAGCAACCACGGCAGCGGATGAACGATCCGGGAACCACGGCTCAGATCTGAAATGATGGGGAAAATCTGGAGAAAATGGATTAAAAGGGGTTTTGAAGAGGAGATTGAAGCTTGGCCAATGGAGGTGAGATGGAGCTTGGGATGGTGGAGATATGCTTGAGATGAAGGAGGAAGGGTTTGGGGAAGATGGAGAAGGATTTGGGGAAGACAATGGCTCAGGAGAAAAGAAAGAAAGTGAAAGTGATCGGGTCTATTTATAGGAAGAATCCGGCGACTGCCCAGAAATTAGGGTTTCGACTCTGATTAGTCGGTCAAAGAGCAACCACTGACCGACTAGTTTGTGAACTAGTCGGTCGGTTGACCAACGCAGACCGACTAAGTGTAAACAGTAACTCCTGTACAAAATAGGATTTAGATTTAGTCGGTCAAAGAACAACTACTGACCGACTAGTTTCTCATCTAGTCGGTCGATGAACATTCTTAGACCGACTAAGAATGAATAGTACTTGGTATCAAAATGATCATAGAGCTAGTCGGTTAAAGAACGATTGCTGACCGACTAGTTTGCAACCTAGTCGGTCGACAAATGTTCTTAGACCGACTAACGATAAACAGTAACTCCTGAATAATTAATAAAGCCCACTAGTCGGTCCATGAAGTTTGCCGACCGACTAAATCGTCATCTAGTAGGTCGGTTCCCCTTCTTGTACCGGCTAACGCGCACAGAAAGTTCCGAAATGGAGCGCGAAGCTCCGGGATCGATTCCTAAGACTCCTAGGCTTGATCTAACAATAATATATGACCGATATGGAGCCCGTCACGAATGACTTACTCCGAAATCGACGATCAACGGAAGAAGCTAGGAAAACACGACGAAACGATCGAAAGTGAAAGCTACGGAGACGAAAACCACGCATAAGGAGAAAGTCCACCAAAACATATATATAATATAAATAATCCTAATACATGAAAACCAGTCGTTACATCCTCCCCAACTTAAGAAAAATTCCGTCCTCGGAATTTCCCAACACTCACGTGTCCGGAAACAAAAGTGGAAAACGCTCTCGCATCTCATCCTCATTCTCCCAAGTAGACTCTCCAGGCGAGTCGTGTCACCACATCACCCTCACAAGATTGACAACCTTGTTCCGAAGTGACTTCCAACGCCTGTCCAAAATCAGCACTGGATGCTGGTCATACGTCAAATCTGGGCGAACGGCGATCTCCAAGAAATCCACAGCATGAGATGGATCGCTAATGTATCGACGAAGCTGCGACACATGGAAAACATTGTGAACTCCTTCCAAAGATGGCGGCAAGGCTAAGCGGTAAGCTACCTCGCCAACTCTCTCCAGAATGTCAAACGGTCCAATGTATCGCGGGCTCAACTTCCCTCGCTTCCCAAAGCGAATCACTCCATGATTCGGGGAAATCCTCAGAAACACATGATCCCCAGGCTGAAACTCCAAAGGACGACGTTTAGCATCTGTCCAATGCTTAAAACGGTCCTGAGCAATCCTCAACCTCTCCCGAATGTTCCTGACAACATCCACAGCCTCCACAATCATCTCAGGTCCCAACAGCTCCCTATCGCCAACGTCATCCCAACTCAATGGCGATCGACATTTCCTCCCATATAGCGCGGCAAAAGGCGCCATGCCAATGGACGCCTGGTAGATGTTGTTGTAAGAGAACTCTACCAAGTGTAGATGGTCCTCCCACGAACCCTTGAAATCCAACATGCACGCCCTCAGCATGTCCTCCAAGATCTGAATCGTCCTCTCGGACTGGCCATCCGTCTGCGGATGGTACGCCGTGCTAAAACTCAGACGCATACCCAAACTCTTCTGCAAACTCTGCCAGAACTGAGATGTGAATCTCGTGTCTCTGTCCGACACGATACCCACAGGGACTCCGTGAAGTCGCATGATCTCCTGCATGATTCACGTTACATCACTATCTAAACTAGGAAAAGGAAATAAAAACAGAGAGTAAAAGAATTTACCTCCTTATATCTCCTTGCTAGCGCCTCAGTGGACTGTCCACTCGGAATGGAATAAAGTGCGCGGATTTGGTCAATCGATCTACGATCACCCAAATCGCGTCATTCTGCTTCGGACTCCAAGGTAGTCCAGTCACGAAATCCATAGTGATGTGTTGCCACTTCCACTTCGGAATTGAAAGCGGTTGTAGCAACCCGGTCGTACGCTGATGCTCCGCCTTCACTTGCTGGCAAACCAAACACTTGGCTACACTCCGAGCCACACTCCTCTTCATGCCATACCACCAAAAGTTCAGACGAAGATCTTTGTACATCTTGGTCCCACCAGGATGCACAGAATACGGCGAACTGTGTGCCTCCACCATCAACTCCTCTCTGATATCCCCAGCTGGCACACGCAATCTGGCTCCAAACCTCAGCGAGCCATCCTCATGAATCAGAAAGTCAGTCCGCAGACCGGCTTCCACATGCTCCCAAATCTTCACCAGCTTCGGATCCTCAGCCTGACCAGCCTTGATCCGATCCACAATCGTCGACTGAATCTGCATACACATCAACGAAGAAGCCTCTCTAGGAAGAACAATCTCCACACCAGACTCGCAAAAATCCTGCTGCAATCTCCACTGCGAGGTCAAAATCATCACCGCTGGAAGCCTACTCAGCGCATCAGGAACCACATTCACCTTGCCAGGGTGATACTGCAAATCAATCTCATAATCCGACATGAGCTCCAACCATCGACGCTGTCGCATGTTGAGCTCCTTCTGAGTGAAAATATACTTCAATCTTTTGTGATTGGTGAAGATTTTCACTTTCTCACTCAGCAGGAAGTGCCTCCAAATCTTAAGAGCAAACACAACAGCAGCCAACTCCAAATCATGCGTCGGATAATTCTTCTCATGAACCTTGAGCTGACACGAAGCATACGCCACAACATGCCCGTGCTGATGCAACACACAACCGAGACCCTTGCCAGAAGCATCGCAAAAGATCTCGAATCCTCCACTGCGATCAGGCATAGCAAGAACAGGGGCAGTCGTCAATCTCGCCCACAGAACACCAAAAGCATTCTCACAATCACCCGACCAAACAAAAGGTACATCCTTCCGCGTCAATCTGGTCATCGGCTCAGCAATACGAGAAAAGTCCTTAATGAAGCACCGATAGTAACCAGCAAGCCCAAGGAAACTCCGAGTCTCAGACGCTGATTGCGGAACAGGCCACTCTCTGATGGCCCTGATCTTCTCGAGATCCACTGAAATACCATCTCCAGTCACCACATGCCCGAGAAAAGCAACTTTGTCCAGCCAAAACTCGCGCTTCGAAAACTTAGCATACAGCCGATGCTTCCTCAAAATCTCCAACACCGTCCTCAAGTGCGATGCATGCTCCTCCTCCGACTTAGAATAGATCAGAATGTCGTCAATATAGATAACGACAAACTTATCTAAAAATTCATAGAAAATCAGATTCATCATATTCATGAAAACTGCGGGTGCATTGGTTACACCGAAAGGCATAACCACAAACTTGTAGTGTCCATACTTCGTCCTGAATGCTGTCTTTGGAACATCTCACTTCTTCACCTTCAACTGATGGTAACCACTTCTCAAATCCAATTTAGAAAACACCCTCGATCCTCCAAGCTGATCAAAAATATCATCGATGTGAGGCAACGGGTATTTATTCTTGATGGTCACCGCATTCAGCTCCCGATAGTCCACGCACATGCGACGCGAACCATCCTTCTTCTTCACCAGTAAGACCGGTGCTCCCCCCGGAGACACACTAGGGTTGATATAACCCTTCTGCATAAGCTCATCCAACTGCCTACGTAACTCTTCCAACTCTACTGGCGCCATACGATATGGTGCCTTCGAAATGGGCTGCGCTCCCGAAATAAGATCAATAGAAAATTCTAGAGCTCGATCAGGTGGCAAACCAGACATCTCCTCGGGGAAGACGTCATCAAAATCTCACACCACAGCTGGCCTCTCCAACTCCATCTGCAAAGCCACAACCTCCACTGGTCTGGCCCGAAATTTGACAGGACCAAGCGAACTGCTTCCACGACTGAACTCAAATACTGGATGTCCGGGAATCTCGAACACCACCTTCTTCCTCCGACAGTCGATCGTAGCATAGAAGCTCGCAAGCTAGTCCATCCCAAGGATCGCTTCATAGTTGATGATGTCGTGGACAATGAAATCAGCATAAAGCTCGTGTCCACAAACCACCAATGGGCAAGAATTGCACCCACGATGCACCGAGACCACACCATTCCCTGTAACGATGTTCCAACCCTTGGGAAGAGAGGAAGTCGACAAGGAATGCTTCTCCACGAAGCTCCGGGCCAAAATGCACATCGACGCACCTGAGTCAAAGAGGACTCTTGCAGGAAATGTGCAAACCAAAACCACACCTAACAAACAGTCTAACAATCAAATCCTATTCTAGCAACAAACATGAGCAAGCAACCAAACATAATTTAACAATCAAACATAACTAAGGAAGAAACAGCTAGGAGGGAAGTTACCTGTGATAACCTCATCCATGGCCATGCTCTCCTCCTCAGTCATCAGGAAAGCCTGCCCTCTCGGCGGAACAGTCTGCTGAAAGGCATGTCTCTGTGGAACAAGGGGCGCTCCACGTCCAGCGGGCACAGGAGCTCGCTGCTGCAACGGCTGTGCTGCAATAGGTGTCCGCTAAGGCTGCTTCGACTTGGGGCACTCCCTGATGGTATGGGCAAGATCTCCGCAGACAATACACTGCCCCAGGAACCTCCTACACTGATCCCTGAGGTGCCCGGTCTTGCCGCAGAAATGGCAAGTCTTCAGAATAGGCCCTCCTGGCCTCTTGAACTGCACCAGATGATTAGGCTTGAAACCAGGCCTAACCACCGCCCTGGCCTGCTCCACAGGCCTCTTCCCAGCTCCTGAAACATGTCCTCTCCTCTGGCTCAGGTTCAACTCCTGCCTCCTCGCAGCGACCAGAACCTTCTGGTAAGAGTCCAGATCAGAGGAAGACACAAAACTCTGAAGCTCCAAAGCAAGTCCCCGCAGGAACCTCTGAGCTTTCTCATCGGCATCTTGCACCATCTTTGGTGCAAACCGACTGAGCCTCGTGAACTCTTGGTGATACTGATCCATCGACAAGCTCCCCTGCTTCAGATCTATGAAGCACTACAGCATCACCTGCCTAGCAGCCTTCGGGAAGAACTCTCCATCAAATCTGGTCTTGAAGGTAGCCCAAACTATAGGCACCTCCAACATCTTCTCCTCAGCATCCCACTAGTTTCTGGCATTATCCTTCAGCTGCCTCTTAGCCAAATCAACCCATCCAGCCGGGTTAATCTTCGCCATCACCAGGTTATCCTCAATGTTCCTCATCCACTCATCCGCAGCCAAAGGATCTTCAGAACCATCAAAATAAGCAGGACCCAGCTCCCGAAACTGCTTCGCTCCCAGCTCGGAGCGAGGGGCATCCTGGATTGCCCGACCAGCTCGAACGACTGGAGCATTCTGGACTTGCAGGAGCACGCCCTGCTGCACCTGCATCATCTGAAGCATCATCCGCATCATCTCTCTATTGGTGGGTTCCCGCTCAGGTTCCTAGTCATGAGGGGGCACACCACTACCTCCACCTCGGGTGAATCGCCTTCCTGCCATCTAATGACACAGAAAACGAAACAATTAGACTCATAGCTTATGACTCGGATGTCGAACTTAGTTTATTGGATATTCTAATATTATTATCGTTATTCCGATAATCGCAGTTACAGAAGAGACTTGCATGGGCCACCAACAAAACCTGTCATGCCCCGCTTCCCTAAAATGGAGACGAGACGTGAAAAGGTCTGCACGAGAGTGGAGCTGTGAAGCCCCAAACCCGATAAGCGTCAATAAAACATAAGCAGGTCCCTGTAACCACAAACGGAACAACAATAATAACACAGGAAGAGACAGAAATAAAATCTCAAATCTCAGAATTTGTCCAACATGAAAATTTAGTTCAACATCCAGAAAAGCCACCAAGCTAAAAGGAAAGAGTCTAAAGGCCTAACACACGGCCAACAAAACAAACACCAATATAGTATGGGTGCTACGCACCGATAACTAAAAGCAGTCTAAAACAAAAGGGAAAGCTCTACGAGGACACTAAGACTGATCTCCAGTGTCCACGAAGTCCTCGATCAATGTGGGTTCTGACTCAGCGTCAGCAAACACCACGTCCTCAGCGATAAACTCAGGCTCGGGATCTAACATGTGTCACCCAAAAGAGAAAAGGGGCACATGTCAGCAAGTCGAAAGACTTGTGCAAGGAAACTGAAAGAAAGGTAAACTAACAACCTAGCAGTTAAAGTATGGTGCATGGCATGGCAAGTATCGTATGGAAGTAACAAGTGAAGTACAAGTAGCAAGTAACAAGTGGTAGGTGTGACATGTATTGTCAAGTAACAAGTACAAGGGATCACCCACACACGTGTGAGTGTCTTATTACCCGCAGGCTGTGTTCAAGTACAAGGGATCACTCACACACATGCGAGTGCCCTATTGCCCGCAGGCTGTATTGAGCTCTTTTTCTAGACCACGAGCCAGATTTGTAATTGGCCTAGGGTTGTGCCCGCAAAACGGGTGCCTAGCCAGAACAAGTAGCACTAGTATGTAGCGATGATACGCAATCACGATGAGTGTTCAAGCATGCAATGACATGAGCAGATATTCGCGTACCGTTAATTGAATTTAAACATGACAGGCAAAATGCAATGACATGAACAGATATTCGCGTACCGTTAATTTAAATTAAACATGGAAGTTAAAGATGCATGGATGACATGAACAGTTAATACACGTACCGTTAATTGAAATTAAACGTGACATACAAGCATGATGAAGGTGACGGACCAAGCTTCGTTGTCAAGCTAGGTCAATGGCGTCCAGACGGCTATCCTTTCACCGTCTAGTCTCTTTTACGCTAAAGCAAGGTAATGGCCTAAGGACATGGCCCAAATCAAGAGATGCAAGTTTCACTTGCCTGATACCGACGAGGACGGTCGACAAGCACGTCACACAAATGTTATCTACGGTGAATGGACCATTGCTATAGAGAAACAACATTAGAAAAGATATCTAGAACCGGTTTCTTAATTGAATCCTATGATGTCTAATAACCATTTTTATTAGGGTTTCACAATATCAATGTGGGTTGTGAAAACATTAAAGGATTGAACACTACCGTATAGAAGCGGAAGATCGACGCCAAGCAACCACGGCAGCGGATGAACGATCCGGGAACCACGGCTCAGATCTGAAATTATGGGGAAAATCTGGAGAAAATGGATTAAAAGGGGGTTTGAAGAGGAGATTGAAGCTTGGCCAATGGAGGTGAGATGGAGCTTGGGATGGTGGAGATAGGTTTGAGATGAAGGAGGAAGGGTTTGGGGAAGATGGAGAAGGATTTGGGGAAGACAATGGCTCAGGAGAAAAGAAAGAAAGTGAAAGTGATCGGGTCTATTTATAGGAAGAATCCGGCGGCTGCCCAGAAATTAGGGTTTCGACACTGATTACTCGGTCAAAGAGCAACCACTGACCGACTAGTTTGTGAACTAGTCGTTCGGTTGACCAACACAGACCGACTAAGTGTAAACAGTAACTCCTGTACAAAATAGGATTTAGATTTAGTCGGTCAAAGAACAACTACTGACCGACTAGTTTCTCATCTAGTCGGTCGATGAACGTTCTTAGACCGACTAAGAATGAATAGTACTTGGTATCAAAATGATCATAGAGCTAGTCGATTAAAGAACGATTACTGACCGACTAGTTTGTAACCTAGTCAGTCGACAAATGTCCTTAGACCGACTAACGATAAACAGTAACTCCTGAATAATTAACAAAGCCCACTAGTCGGTCCATGAAGTTTGCCGACCGACTAAATCGTCATCTAGTCGGTCGGTTCCCCTTCTTGTACCGGCTAACGTGCACAAAAAGTTTCGAAATGGAGCGCGAAGATCCGGGATCGATTCCTAAGACTCCTAGGCTTGATCTAACAATAAGATATGACAGATATGGAGCCCGTCACGAATGACTTACTCCGAAATCGACGATCAATGGAAGAAGCTAGGAAAACACGACGAAACGATCGAAAGTGAAAGCTACGGAGACGAAAACCACGCATAAGGAGAAAGTCCACAAAAACATATATATAATATAAATAATCCTAATACATGAAAACCAGTCGTTACAAGTATGTGCAGGGGTTGAAGTGTGTGCAGAAGAAGAAACCCCTGGTGTACCTACTATGGGGCTAGGGGGATTACTATCGTTCCAATCTTGTTCAATTGGTGATATTTCCGTAAAGTCCGGTGATTCGATAGGGTTGTTCAGCATATTTTGATAATATACATATTCTTCCGTATTAAAATTAACGTTAACAGGTCTACGTGGGTTGTTTGATCCTGACATTATGCTAATTTAACAATAACAGGAACATGGTTGCAGATAGAGCAAAGATCAGCTTGAGCCACAGTGAGGTAGCCGATGATCCGAGACTCAGGGAGGTAGCAAACGGAGCTTCAAAGTTGAGATGCGGAGAGGTAGTAGCCGGACCTTGAGAGCGCCATGAGTTGAGAGCAAGAGCTTGAGATTTGAGAAGAATTTGAGAATAGAGATATTTAGAATTGTGAAGAAAATAATATGAATTGGTGGGGGTATTTATAGGATTTTTAAGGCCAAAAGACCAAAATAACCCTCCAATATGACCGTTTTATGGCTGTTGGGGGTGTTTTGGGGCCAAAAATGACCAAAATACCCCCCCCCCCCCCATTTGACCATTTATAGCTGTTGGGGGGTTTTGGTCATTTATGGCCAAAAAACACCCCCTCTCCCCCAACAGCCAATTTTTGGCTTTTTTTCCCTGTTGTCCACGCGCACGCGTTCTGCAGGAGGCGGGCAGCCGGGCCGACCCGGCCCGGCCCGTCGGGCTAGGGGGAATAGCACGACCCACACTTTGGGCCGGGGCTTGGTCAACAGCCTGGTCAACGTTGACCGGGCCGGTAAGCCTCCGGGCCTTTTGGCCACCATGATGAGAGTGCCGGCTACTGAACCCGTAGCCCTCTATTTATAGAAAACAATTACATAATGGGTGGATACCCTAAACGCTATTGAGCTCCACTTGGACCTACAAAAGCTCGTTCATAACACTTCCCCTTATCCATCCATTGTTGTAAGCTTGGTATATGAATGCGTCGGGATTCATTGAGCTTATCTGGTCATGAGGATATGGATACTTCTGGATCCTAAGTTAGGAGATCTTGCCTCGTTAAAACCTTTGGCTATTGAAAACCCAGTGGGAAAACCCAATAGCTAGGAAAAGAGTGCAAGTCTCCTTAACTTCCCCTGATCGGTGGATATCACCCATTGTGGATGCTTCTGGATCCAGAGTTGATGTGGTTGTCTCGTTAAAACCTTTGGCTATGGAAAACCTAGTGGGAATAACCAATAGCTAAGGAAAAAAGAGTACAACACAACATTAACTCCCCTTGTTGTGTACAAGCTTCAGGCTTGTAAGTCTCTCAACTGTCTCATCCCAATCCCTATTACAAGTTTTCTAAAAGTACATCGAGGTAGTGCTTTAGTAAATAGATCTGTCACGTTGTTGCAAGACTGAATCTACTGGATGTCGATATGTCTGTCTTCTTGTAGTTCATGCGTCCAGAAAATCTTGGGGGAAATGTGCTTCGTCCTGTTACCTTTGATGTCGCCACCTTGTAGTTGATCTATGCAGGCTGCATTGTCTTCGTACATGGTGTTTGGTTCAAGGTCACCCATCTTCAGGTCGGTCGTCACCAAGATGTGGTGAATGACTTAACGTAGCCAAAAACATTCTCTGCTAGCTTCATGGATCGTAATGCGTTCGGAGTGGTTGGATGAGGTTGTTGTCGAGGTCTACTTTACAAATCTCCATGAAATGGCTGTTCCACAGTAGGTGAATACGAAACCAGTCTGGGATTTTGCGGTGTGAGGATCAGATCTTGTCACGCCATGATTCCCATTCTACCGGGAGCGAGGACGCGAGCGGGTCCGTGATGTGCTTAAAACAAGGAGGAATACTTTTTTTAAGTCTTTTTCTTTTTAAAATATTTTCTTTTCTTCCTCCTTGGCTTAAACACACTAAGCGTCTGTGTAGAAATTGCAGATCCTTACATGCAAATTTAAGAAACAGCTCAAACAATATTATTACATATCCAACGTACAATAATTAAGATACATCTTGGGCCTAGCATGGCCGATACAAACAAGGTACACAAATTACATTATTCAAATATTTAAAAGTGATGTCGCGAAGGTAAACGTCTAGTCTTCTGTGGGTATGTACTCCATGTAGTCTTCGAGCACTGGCTCGACTCCTGCAGTAATGTCTTCAGAGAACACACTATCGATACCTGACGGACATTTCGTAAAACAACAAAATGAAATGTCCATCAGCGAGGTTTACTCGGCAAGATAATCTCAAAACTAACATGTTAGACATTTAAAATTTGGTCAAGCTGAATGGACAAGTAATAAATTTATTTTAAAAGAGTTAAAGACAAGCAATAAGTTTAACTTAAAAGAGTTAAAAACAAGCAATAAGTTTAACTTTAAAAGAACTAAAGACAAGTAATAAGTTAAATTAAAAGAGTTAAAGCAGTTAAACATTTGCAACATGCGGTAATTTAATCATTTGATAGCCATTTGCAATATCATTTGCAACCTGTAACAATTTCATTATTCAATAACAATTTGCAAGCTATCTGCAACCTGTGACAATTTAGCATTTAATAACCAAACTGTAGCAACGGTCAAGGATCTAACCCCCGTAATGTGTTGGAGGTAATTTAGTATGGGCGCATCCAGCCACTCTGTAACACTTGTGATCATAGACTACCCCAATCCCATGGTCAGGTCAAGTGTCAAGTCAAGAGGACGTGTACTATCTATTTATATTGAAATTCCATCTTCCATTTATTTAAAGCTCCATCTTCCATTCATTATTGTTGAAGTTCCATCTTCCATTTAGTCAATTCAGTCTTGGTGTTTCAATAGTTCGTACAATAGTTTCACAAAAGTTCACGACTATACGACTCGATTTAGCAATTAAACGAAAACATAAAAATCACTTAAATAGATAAGAGAATGAGCAAGAAATGAGTTTAACTAAGCAAATGGGTTTAAATTAGCTTAAAATATTTTCTAGGGCTAGTAACTATTTTTTAAGATTGTTAAATAATTTTTAAGCAATTTTAAACAATTTTAAAGTGCCAAAAACAATTTTTAAATCAAGAAATCATTTTAAGACAAATGTTCCAAGAATCGTTTAGAGAAAACAGTACGTCAGAATTCTTCCAACAAGGGGTCAAAATGATCGTGTTTACTAGTACTACAACATATATTTTTCTCGTACGTCAGTGTACGTGAAAATCACAAGATACGAATTTTAAAAGGAATTTAGCTTATTTAAGTTTTGCCTTTGAAAATTCACTGTGAGAAATTTACTTGCCTTTTGGCGATCAAACCAGTGCCAATGAGTCCGTTTCGTCGTTTATGATTTTCTGGGACTGGTCTCATATTTTTCTGGGGCAAGTACGAATTACTATGAATTTAAATCCAATAATATCATAATATAAATATTCGCAAATACGTAAATACGTATGAAATACGTTAGACTGTATCTCCTCTTACTCCTTTCCTCTAATTCTTTATGTTGCATGTGCTGGGGTGTGTCGCCGGCGGAGTGGGATGCGGGGGACGTTGGCAGCTTGCGACGGTGAGCGAGGACCTGCGGCGAGGCAGGCGGTGGTGGGCGACGGCGTACTGCGTACTGCGAGAGCACAGGAGAGGAGGTGGACAGCGGCGAGTTCGATGGAGGCTGCAGCTATGGGTTACGACGGCGAGCGGGCGGTGCACGGGGCGGAGTTGAGGGGCGGCAGTCGGAGCGGGGGTCAGCTTCTGTCGACGGCGAGCTTGTCGTCATGGCGGTGTCCAGAGGGAGCGGGGTCGCTGGGCTGTCTCCGTCGAGGAAGCGGGCGAGGCGAGAACGAGCGGGCGGGTGGCACCGTTGTGCGGCGGCGAGGTGACGTCACTGGGCGGGGGGCGCACCGTGGACGTGCAGGGAGCGGGCTCCTGACGACGGCGATGACTACGGGGATGATCGGAGAAGAGGGGAGATGAGCAGGGTTTGGGCTGGTGATAGCGTGCGTTCACCCTGGGTCTCGAAAGAGAGGGTTGGCTTCGGGCCTTGGCCTGGGTGAGTGAGAGAGAGTGATTATAAGAGGGGGCTGAGGGAATTAAGCTGGAGGAGGGGTTTGAATATATAATCAAATTATATTAATAATAAAACCCATTTAGTCAAATGCAATTAAATAGGGTAGGTTTTTGTTTGATGACTAAGTTTTGAAATTAGGGGATAATAAATTTTTTAGTTGTCTTTTTGACCACTTTAAAGTTAAGCTTTAAGACTAAGTGTGGAAATTTAGGGCTAAAGCTAACACCTGGGCTGCTGGTTTAGAAGGTAGTTTGGAGACATCTGCCGACAAGAGTGAGGTTAATTAGGATAGTAATTAGGGTAACGTAAAAGTGATTAGTGAATGTAATTAGTGAAATTACAATTTTGCCCCTGAAGTTAACCGACTTCGAAAAATTACAAAAACATAGCCACGGGTTCGTATCATCACGAGGATCATGAATACGAGGTCCATTTTGTAGTCTGAGCTACAGAGATACGAGTTTTGGGACAAAACATTTAGGATGCGGGTTTGTGGGTTCTCTATTGATTTGACTTCAGAAAATTATGAAATTAATATGGGAAGCACTAAATGATCATAGAAGCTCATGGTAGAAGTTTAAAATCATTTTGATAACGTTTATATAGAACAATAATTGATACGGCTATATCAGTAATAATCAAGTTTAAATAATTATAAGAATTATTTAGGGGTATAGGATGGCACTAGCATTCACTAAAATAGGCTATAACTATATTGGTTCTACAAAACATTTTTTTATAAATGATTTAGAAACCATTTTGATATAAAACTCCTGATCAACCACTATAAAATACTTTCAATATAAGAAAATACGTAGAAAATGAGTACTGGTGAATACGGGTCATCACAGATCTGTATCCTGCATCTGCAAAACCAACTAAGTTGGAGGATACTCCTTTCTGGTAGTATAGTCCCAGTTCTACTGACCCTTGGAGGTAGTGCAGATGGTGCTTCACTCTATTCCAGTGGCGCTTTGTTGGCGTTGAACTGTATCCGGCTAATAGGTTAACTGCGAATGCTATATCGGAACGCATGCAGTTTTCCAGATAGAGGAGTACTCTAATGGTACTTAGGTAAGGTACTTGAGGACCAAGTGTTTCCTCCCCCTCTTCCAGCGGACAGAAGGTGTCTTTATCAACATCCAATAATCTGACGACCATTGGTGTACTCAGCGGGTTGTTGGAAACTCACAACTCCTTATATGGTTTTGAAGATATAAACATATTATCTTTGTACTAACTTTATCTATGCAGCTGTTATAGCACAATCAACTAAGACAATCATCAAATATACAAGTTGCAAGAAGCATCCACTACAAGACGAAGCTTATCGATGATATTTTGTATCTTATAAATGAGATGTAATCTTTATTTTTTTCTCTTGCATTTACTTAGAATGTAAAAGCCTTGATGATAATCTCTCTAAGTCGTTTAGGATCCGTCTTCAAAAAATCACATCAAAAATCCAATTAGTCGACCAATCCCTAGTGGTAGTCGACTAATTTAAATATTAAAATATTTCTGTCCTAAAATTTTGTCAGACCTATTTTAGGGTCTCTAGAATCATTTTTTTTCAAATTTCCTAACTTTCAAAATTCTAGTCGACTAACATACTTTGTTAGTCTACCAGTCTATTTTCAAAACGGTTATTTTAAATGATTTATCATTTAAATAATATATTTTATTTCTGGAAGTTAGAACTGCCATAAATGGCTAGTTCTTGTCAGTTTATATCTGTTTACAGAAGTTACTTTCCGTTTTCGGAAGTTACTTTCTGAAAGGACACCTCAACAGCCAGAATCATAGTCAGCAGTTCTAATTAGTCGACCAGTCTCTCCTATTAGTCGAATAATGGAAACACTTCCCAGAATTTTTTGAAAATTTAGGCAGTTATCCAATGTTCAAAACCTACCTTTTTGGACTATAAATAGACCCCCAGACCCCTGCCTAAAAATCACGAAAATTCACTCTCTTTCTCTTTTCTTAAGTTTACTTTCTCTTTATAGAAAGTGAGTGGTTTTCAGATTTTCTTAGAGGAACCTCTGCAGAAATTTTTCCTCCATAGAAAGTCCAATCTTCAAGTTTGTTCTACTACAAGTTTCATCCAGAACCTTGGAGATTCAATCACCTTCCTTGCACAATAATTCCATCAATTATAAATGCTATAGATGATATTGTTTCATACTCTTTCTTTACTTTATTTGGTGAATTTCTTATTGAAGAGATTGTACAAGTTTGCAATGCGAGGAGTGTTGGCATCTTTGTATGTTGATTACTTGCGGGAAGCAAGTGTTTTAGTGGATTCAAATATCTACGGGGTAGAGGACTGGACGTATGATCACAAGGATATGAACCAGGATAAAAATCTCTTTATTTGCGTTTGGAATATTCTGGATTGTGTTCTTTTATTTCCGCACTCTTATTGCAATTTTTATTAATTTTTAATTTTGCAATATCGTCGTGATTTACACTATTCACCCCCCCTCTAGTGTATTTAGTGTGCCAGGAGATCCAACACGGGTGACATTCGTCCATTTGGAAAATTTTCAACAATTTCCTTGCGTATGTGGATTGATGTAACAAGATATCTCTGCTGAGGTGTTCGATTTGTAAGCCAAGGCAGTATTTGGTTTTGCCAAGGTCTTTCATCTCAAAAGTCTGTGTAAGGCTTTTGGATATCTCAGCTATCTCTTCAGGAGATCCAATGAGATTTAAATCGTCTACGTAGACGGCAATTATTACGAATCATGTTCCCTTTGCACTTATAAAGATGCAAGGGCAGACTTCATTATTTGTGAATCCTTATTGCATGAGGAATTCACTGAGTCTGTTATACCACATTCTTCCCGATTGTTTTAGACCATATAGTGATCTTTGGAGTTTGACAGAAAAGACGTCCCGAGGTTTATCTGACATTTTTGTTGGTAGTTTATAACCGTCCGGAAGTCTCATATAGATGTCCTTATCTATATTACCATATATGTATGCAGTCACAACGTCCATAAGCTACCTATCCAGGCCTTCTGTAGCTGTTAAGCTAATTATAATTCAAAAAGTGATCGCATCCATGACCGGAGAGTATGTATCATCATAATCTATTCCTGGTCATTGGGAAAAACCTTGTGCAACATTTATATCCTTACGAATACCCATTTATATCCCACAGGTTTTACACCCTTTGGTGTTGGGACTACAGGTCCAAAAACTTTGGGTTTGGAGAGTGAGTCCAGCTCTACTCCTATTGCCTCGTTCCATTTTGGCCAATCCTCTCTGCGTTTACATTCTGCTAGAGAGCGTGGATCGATATCATCGACATATTCAGTGATGTGATTAGCAATAACGAACGAAAAGTATCATCGATGATTGTGCTTTTTCTGTCCAATACCTCCCCAGTACGTACATAATTTAATGATATTTCTCTTATATTTTCCTCTTCAGAGGTTTTTAGGAGGGGAGAGGTGTCTGGGCTGAGCTCAGCATCATGTGGTGGTATCGTTATAGTTTCTCCAGGGGTTTTCCTCTTTCGAGGAAGTTTATCCTTGGAGCCTGGGGGTCGTCCTCTCTATTGTTAAGGTACGACCGCTTCTGCTACAGGTAGATTGCATCCATCTTTGATGGGTTTTGAGGGACCCTTAGGGCACATTTCTATGCCCGTCCTACATCGGACGGACGATAGAGGCAAAATAAAATCATGCAATGGAAAACTGTTAAACTATTTAACATGCAACCCTAAGGATATCAAGACCCTAGCCAGGATCTCTACTATCTTGAGGTGGGTCTGACTACCCCAAGATAGATTTAAGCTACTGCAATATTATAAATACTATGCTTAATTAAACTACATACTGGAACCTTGCTTGCAACGGCAAGGTGTATTGAACCGCGTCCCGGGTCGCTCCCCGTTTCGAGCTGAACCACTTCCTGAACCGCTCCTGGTCCCGAGCCGAACCGCTTCCCGAACAGCACCGCGTCCCGAGGCGAGCAACCCCCTTGTCGCTAAGCAAACCACGCGCCGAAGAAAGTTTCACTTGAGTGGATCCTCCGTCAATACTTCGGATCCGATCCGAGCCCCTTTGTAGCTTTGCTAGAGCCCATCAGGAGCAAGGCAGAAATTAAGGGAGAGGAGAAAAATATTTATTTAAAGCTTAGATCCGAGCGTGCTCCAAACTTTTGGGAGCAGCTCAGGTCTAGAGCTTGGGACGAGTTTAAAGGAAGGGGAAATGCCCCTATTTATATAGTCGGTTGACCCCTCCCCTTCACTCCACTTTCAATGTGGGACTAAATATTTGGAGTTAAATAATTCAAGTTAGTTTGCCTTTGATAAAGATCAAACTTCCATGAATTTTAACTCCCTTACCGTTGAGCTTCATATTTGAAACAATCTATCAAATCGAAGGGCGTTGAACGATGAACGCGTATGAAAAACGACGAGTCAATCCGAGTCCGTTTGACCCCTCAAACGCGTGCTCAAAATCAGCCAAAACCCCACAAAAAACGTAACAAGGACAGCCACCAAAAAATCACGCAGACCTAGGCTACGTGTGGCTCCAGCTGTGCGCGCCACGTGCAACACATGCACCTCGAGACGTGTGCGTAGCACGCACCTCAGTGAGGCAGGTGCGCGGGCCCCGCCTGCTGTTACGGGCCCAGCCCCGCATCAGGCCCGCTCGTATAAGCGGGCAGACCCAGCTGGGCAGGCTTGACACGCCCGCTGGGCGGGTCAGCGCCCGCCCCCTTGGGCTGGTCAGCGCCCGCCCCCTTAGGCTGGTGCCCCTCTTTTTTGGTTGGGGTCAGCCCAACTGATTTGAGCTGACCCCTTTGGGTTCTTTGACGGTTTTGGCTCTTACTCCCTCATTCGGAGTCTGTTTTTGACGCGGTTTGAACCTGTGAATAGACCGGGACATTCCCATCTTACAGGTAATATTTTCTTGTGTTTAGTGTATTAAATATTTTCGTAAAAAATTTACGACACATTTAACTCAGTTTACATCATAAGCAAAATAGTCCCTATCTAAGCTTAAAATCTCCCGCTTGCACTCAGGATCATCTATCCTGAATGCAGAGTGTAACGGCCTGTATTTTTCCAATAAATTTAAATTAAGTATTTAATGTGATTTCATTTTAAAAGGTATTTTTTAGTGGTTGATCGGGAGTTTTAAATGATTTCAAAATTTTCATTAAAAATATTTTGAAGCACTAGACCAGTTATGGTGTATTTCAGTAAGTTTGGATTTCATCAAATACCTCTAAACAATTTTGATAAAAATTCATTTTTACTTATTACTGTTTTGGCTTAACGAATTAATTTTCTATACAAACATCTCCAAAATGTTTTCAAACTTCTACAGTAGCATCCTACGATCGTTTAGGGCTCCCCACATTAATTTCGTAATTTTCGGGTATCAAATCAACTTAGAACCCGCAAACCCGCTTTCTAAACATTTTGGCCTAAAACTAATAACTCCGTAGCTCAAATCCCAAAACGGATCTGTATTCGTGATCCTCACGACGATACGATCCCGTGGGTATGTTTTCGTAATTTTTCGGAGTCGTATGCGAAAACGGACTTGTATTCCTCCGGTTTTCACTAATTACATTCACTAATTACATTTCTACAATTACTAATTCACTTTTAACTAATTACTTCTACCCTAATCCCCCAACCACCCTAATTACCCACCGTTTTGTTGGTTGGATATGAAATGATTCAGATCCAACACTCATCTCCCCCCTTTAATTTTTGTGTCCCCCTCTAATCACAAAATTGCCATTCACTAACCCTATTTAAACCCCCCTTATTTCTTAACCATACACGCACACAGTATTAACCCATCTCTTTATTTTTTTCGTTCAAACCCACGAGGCCTGCTCCCTCTCTCCCTCACAAACTCTATCTCGCTCACACCCCTCTCTTTTTCACTCTCTCCCACAACCAAGCTCTCCGACGGCCTCGACCCACGCTCCGCCGCCGACCGCCGCCTCCACCATCCTCCGTCCGACGCCGCAGCGCCCGAAGCACCCCACAGCACTGCACAGCCCGCGAAGCGCCCACCCTCTCTCGCTGCTGCCTCGAGCGCCGCCGTCGCTACATCGCCGCTGCGTCGTCGTCGCCGTCCGCTCCCGGAGACGCCCGCCGTCGCCTCCCGTCAAAACGCCGCAGCCGTCCGCTCCCTCTCTCCCCGTCGCCTCGCCGTGAAGCACGCCGGAGTCGCTGCCGCTGATGCCGTCGCCCCGCCGCCTCGAGTCGCCGCTGCCGTCGACCCCCACCGCCGAGCGCCGAGCCCCCTCCGCCGTTGTCGAGAACGAAGAATGGAGGCTACGTGAGTTCTCGGTGGCAGTATTGTAAATACGAAAGTATTTTCGTAATTAAATTCATAACTTGAAATATAAGCGCCAGAAAAATGTGAGACTAGCTCCAGAAAATCGGAAACAATATTCCGGATCCAATGGCGCTGGTCTCATCTCGATTAGACGCTTACTTTTTCCAGAACCATTTTTAACATAAAACTTAAGTACGTAAAATTCACTCTAAAATCTATAGCTCTATGTTTTCACGTACACTGATACGTGATAAAAATATATGTAATAGTAATCTTCGATACGGTCGTTTTGACTGCAAATTCAAGTATTTCCGACAAGTATTGCTCCTGGAATAAATTACGGAAGTTATACGTTACTTAAGTAATTTGAGTTTTTAAAGGGATTTTGAAGCTTCAGAAAATTATAAAAAATAGCAGGAGCTTCTGAAAATATTTTTCTTTTGCAGTAAAATTATAATATTTATTTTCAGCTTATATAAAAATTTTGAACAATTTCCGACACCGTTTCAACTTGTTTTAAAAAATCAAAACGATCTATATTTATTTAGAAAAGTTGTGTTCTCTAACTGGTTATTTTTGTGATTGCAGGTACAAACTCTTGTGCACCAACTTCAGAGGAAGCCTTAGATCCTTTTCCAGCTTGCTACGACAACATCGAATATAGTAAGTCACGACAGATTCTAAACTTAGAAAATTAGTTAATTGTACTCACATGAACTAGTAGAACACTACTTATAGCCTCCGAACGGCTAATGACTTGAACTGAACTAGAGACCTAATAGAAAAGTAATCTACCAAAGATTACTTTACCAAACTTTCTACTTTTGTGGTTGTTGCACACAACCATCAACTTGGGTAAATTGTGTGCTATACCACACTACCACGTGCTCAAAGCACGGAAGTAACAGCTTTTGTGTTGGACTTGTCTTTATCCTACTTTCTGGTTTTCAATAAGAAAGTCAACCAGTTGTCTTGGTTTGACTAGTAACATGTGGAACATCTTGTGGAACTTTTCGGTAAAGAGATTGTACTTGACACACCACCGGGGTTTTGGGGTAACTCACAGTTTGTGAGAGTGCGGGAGTGACTAGAGTTCATCTACATGTCTAGCTGCCTGGGTTTCGGCATCATGTCTAGCTGCCTATGTTTTGGCAAACATATATGCTGCTTGCCAGCATCCTGTCTAGCTGCCTGGGTTTTCGGCATTCGTCTGAGTAAGCGCACCCGGGCAAGAGATGAACTCAACTGTCACATATTGTACCCTCCGGCTTGAGTCACGTGGTTACTTATGCACAGTCATCGTACTTTACTTGTCGTACATTTAGCTACAGCAGTAGCCTGTTACACTTGCACTCTCACGTACAGTTGTTCTCTGCTTTCAGTGTTGTTTAATTTTACCACTCAGTGTTGCTCAGTACTTTACTTTTCACTCTGGTCAGTTTGTACGCAGTTCCTTTTGTTATACTTGTACACTACTTCTTTTCTATATTGAGAATTGTTGTGACTTACCTTCGGTTCCATTTATGGCACCGGGAGATGACGACCTGATCGAGGAGATTGTCCCGGAGTTCGAGGAGCCTACATTTGACCCAGAGGCCACAAAGTTTTAGCTGTATGTGTTGGTGTGTGTGTTGTACTATGTATTTTCTTTTTCGCATTTCCTTTCAGTACTTCCTTTATGTATTCTGGTGAGAGAGTGCTGCTGCTAGTTATACTTAATTTGGACTGTAATGATGTCTGTACGCTAGTTTGAGTATTGTGGTACATCTCTGGATTGTGGGAATATTGATTTCACTGGTAAACTGCAAGACCGGAAAATAAATTAAATAAGTAATGGGCCCCCGAGAGCGAGTCATTACAAGTTTGGCGGCCCATGCAGGTCCGTGCAAAATACCTCGTGAACAGTATAGTAAAACCAGGATGTATCGCATACGATACTCGACTAAGCTGACATTTTTCTATGAATGCAGGTTTGACACTCGAAAGATGGACGGGAACACTTAGGAGAGCCCTAATGGAGCTGACCTATCTGGACTTAATAAAAAGTCATTAACAAAACCTAAATTTTGAATTTTTAGGATTCAACTAGTTGATAGGATTAACTAGTTGTTAATAAAAATCTTTTTATGTTGATGGCACGCATATAAATGATAAGATTCCTTCAATGGACCATGATCCGGTCAATGTGATTGGCTAAGTTTGTTGGATCACCCTAGCTAGACTGGGGGTAAGTGATCCTGGCTTAGTCACTTCCCTGGCCATGTCCGCTGGACCGCAAGGACATGATTCATGATTATGTAATGCCATCGTTCTTCATCACTATCACCCTTCCTTTAGCTTGATGACCTTTTGATTGACCTTCTTAGAATCCTTCTATTTTTAGTACGCTTGAACTCTAGCTACGGAGGGTAGCGTTTGAATTTTTGATCATCAGAAGTTTGAATTCCTCAGCGGAAGCAAATCGAAGGACGCTCAGAAGTATTCAAGGATGGTGCTGGAGATTTTGAGACGAGTCAAACGTGACGTGCACGTGTAGGCTATTACGTTTTTGTATCCTTCTTGAGCTCGTATTTCTTTTCTAACCCTACTTTCATCTTGTAACCGATTTTCCATGAATTTGAATTCCTTTCCCACCTACCACCTCCCCCCCTCATTATTGCCTTTGTGTCCTCATCTCCTCCTCGAGCCCTGTTCTCGCCTAACCTAGCCTACCCTACCCTACCAGTGACTTTCGGCACCCCCTTTAAACCCTCACCCTACCTCTTTTTGTCTTTTTAAACCCCTCCTCTCCTTCCTCACCAAGCCATCCAGTGGCTTCCCCTTCGCCCCGGCATCACCCTCTCCTCCACCCTGCCTCTCTTCCATCGAGGCCAACCCATCTCGCTTCAAGTTCCTTCGGCCTCACACGAAGCTCCACCCCTTTTTGGTTGCACCCGCTACGTCGAGCAGTCACACACCATGGATCAACAGCCGCACACCATGGATCAACAGCCGCCGATGGCCCACTGACGATTTTGGGAATTGTTGGGCTTAGCGACAACCCTCGCTGCCACCCTCGCTGTTGCCGCGTGGTTGAGATATTGGTGTAAGGATCACCTTACCCTTGCAATACTAACAACACACACTAGGGGGGGTGAATAGTGTAATGGCAATAAATTGTCCAATTAAAATTAAACTTGCAAATGCAGAATAATAAATGCAAGATGAAATAACTGACACAATCAATCCAAACACAAACACAAGATTTTACCCTGGTTCCCCAAAACTTGGGTACGTCCAGCCACACCAATATTCACTATAATCGCACACAGAGAAGTGAATACAAATCTCACAAGGAGATACCCCACAAAGAGGATTTTGCCCTACACAAGGACCCAACCAACCTTACACGAGGGTCAAGACTCCCACCAAGAGAATCACTAACTCCCACTCAGAGAATTAGGGTTAGCCCTACACTAGGACACTAAACACCCACCAAGAGAGTTACTCCCACAAAGAGAGTTATTTTCACTAAGAGAATATCCTAATCCCACAAAGAGATAAACTTCCACAAAGAGAGAAAGACTAATTCCCACAAAGAGAATTAGAGAATACAAAATTCACCAAGTAAAATAAATACTCTTACCTATGCCTTGAGATGCTTACTCATAAATGAATGCAAGGCAAGAAAGAGGATCTCCAAGTGTTGAGATATGCTTGAAAGCACTTAGATGAATTCCCTTGAGCTGGACTTCAATGCATGAAGAGGAATGAGAGCTCCAAAGAGGGAATTGAGAGAGTTTATGAGTGGCTTAAAGATCTCTTGTGATTTTCAATAGCATCAATAAGTTCTAGAGATATCAGCACACCCATATATATATAGGAACCCTATATCAACCCTCAAACCCCAAGAAAACAGCCATCAGCCCAAAGCTGCAACGGCTAGAAACTGGGTGAAAACGACATCAACAGTCGACTGATGATCATAAGACAGTCGACTGATCAACGGCTAGAAAATATCCAACGGCTATAATCTGAGCCAGGACAGTCGACTGAAGAAGACAATACAGTCGACTGAAAACAGGACATGCGCCTGTAAAACCTTCAGCATGCGATTGCTGCAGGGGATGGAATAAAACAGATAGCTGCACTCTTTCTCCAGATACGCATACAGGCGAATGATGTCAATAATACAGTCGACTGTCATATAGTCAGGCGACTGTAATTCCTTCATCAGTCGTCTGCTGTATAAGATGGAGAAAAGACAGAGAGATGCAGAGATTGCACTTACGCTACTCAGACGACTGTTGGCCAATTCCCAGGCGACTGTAAATCTACAGGAGACTGTAAACTGAGCAGCAGTCGACTGTGCGTAAAGCTCAAGTTTGAGTCAATTGAAATGTTGACTTGAGCGGTGCATATCAGTCGACTGTAGAAGGATCGACAGGTGACTGGAAATCACCCAGTCGACTGTAAATCCCTCATCAGGCTACTGATGGAAAGCCAGAGACTCCAAATGAGTCTTTGGTCAAGATGAACCTATTAGGTTGGATTCTATGATAATTCTAAGGCTCACTAAGATGGTTAAATGCATATGCATGTATGAGTAGACCATCTAACAAGGCATTACAAATATCCTAGACTCAAATGAGAGAGAAAGCAATAAAGGAAATAGTATATGGATTACATTGGTTTTCCTTAGAGTCTAAGTCTTCCATCTTGATGCCTTGATGCTCTCCATCATCTCCAAGCTTTGGCACCCCTTGAGTCCAAGCTTTGGCCCTTCTCCACTTGATGTCCATCCTTGCACCAAGTGATTAGTCTCCAAGAAAGATATTCTTGAAATGAAACTGTGACACTAAAACATGAGAGTCATTAGCAACAACATAATGTTGTGATTATCATCAAAATAAGATTGGTATGAAACACCAATACTCAACACTTGGGAAGTCGCTGTTCTTGGTGTTCTTTCGAGCATCTTGTCATGGGCCTTGCCTCCAAAGATACCCCGCTTCGTTTCCTTCTGGGGCCCACTCCTTCGTGTTTGTTGGACCGTGAGTTTTTGGTCGTTGTATTGTTTGGGGTTGATGGTGATAAACGTGGATGTCAACCAATGGTGTTGGCAAGGAGTATCTTTGGGGATGAGTATTGGCTTGCTTTTGGCCTTATGTGTTGAAGTTGGATGTCAGTCTTATGCTCGGATTTGTGAGACAGCTTTGATGTTGGCTTCTTATTGTATGTTATGGAGATTGCTGGAAGAAGTGGTAGCGATGATCTTGACCCTTGAAAATTGGCCTTATATCTGTCGTTTGGTGTCGATCTGGATATTGGCTTGTAATTAGGTATCATGGCAGATGGTGTCTTTTGTGTTCGGCAGGTTAAGGTGTAACAGCGCGGATGCATATGGGTTAGTCATCACGTTTTTTTATGTTATGTCAATGATTTACTTGGTTAAGACCCAGTAGTCATCATTGGCATGAGTCAAATAAACTTTATGTTCTTCTTTTTGATGTGGTTTAAATAACTTGCTACTGACTTCTTACCTCAGGTTCCAAGTTCGAACAGATGTCATCATCATCATAACTATCATTTTCATGTAGTGCCATTATCTCATATTTTGGCTACTTGATAAATCTGAAGTAACTATGGTGATGATACTAGGTTTCGAAACTAGTTACAGAAGCTATGGTGATGTCAATAGTATGTATTCATTAACAACATCTCTTGTTTTCTAGATGTTGTGATATCACATTATATTTCATGCTATTAACAACTTATTTTCCAATGTCATGGTCTTTCATCAAGCCTTCCTTTCGATCGTTTAAATTGCTTATGCGATTATCGATCTTCTAAATTCTGAGGACGGAATTATTTTAAGGAGGGTAGAATGTAACGGCCTGTATTTTTCCAATACATATAAATTAAGTATTTAACGTAATTTCATTTTAAAAGGTATTTTGTAGTGGTTGATCAGGAGTTTTAAATGATTTCAAAAATTTCTATAAAAATATTTTGAAGCACTAGACTAGCTGGTGTATTTCAGTAAGTTTGGATTTCATCAAATACCTCTAAACAATTTTGATAAAAATTCATTTTCAATTATTACTGTTTTGGCTTAACGAATTAATGTTCTATACAAACAACTCTATAACGTTTTCAAAATTCTACAGTAGCATCATACGATCATTTAGGGCTCCCCACATTAATTTCGTAATTTTCGGGTATCAAATCGACCTAGAACCTGCAAACCCGCTTTCTAAATGTTTTGGCCTAAAACTAGTATCTCCGTAGCTCAAATCCCAAAACGGATCTTGTATTCGTGATTCTCACGATGATACGATCCTGTGGGTATGTTTTTGTAATTTTTCGGAGTCGTATGCGAAAACGGGCTTGTATTCCTCCGGTTTTCACTAATTACATTCACTAGTTACATTTCTACAATTACTAATTCACTTTTAACTAATTTCTTCTACCCTAATCCCCCAACCACCCTAATTACCCACCGTTTTGTTGGTTGGATCTGAAATGATTCAGATCCAACACTCATCTCACCCCTTTAATTTTTGTGTCCCCCCTCTAATCACAAAATTTCCATTCACTAACCCTATTTAAATTCCCCTTCTTTCTTAACCATACACGCACACAATATTAACCCATCTCTTTATTTTTTTCGTTCAAACCCACGAGGCCCGCTCCCTCTCTCCCTGACAAACTCTCTCTCGCTCACACCCCCCTCTCTTTCACTCTCTCCCGCAACCAAGCCCTCCGGCAGCCTCGACCCACTCTCCGCCGCCGACCGCCGCCTCCACCATCCTCTGTCTGCCATCGCAGTGCCCGAAGCACCCCACAGTGCCGCACAGCCCGTGAAGCGCCCCCCTCTCTCGTTGCTGCCTCGAGCACCGCCGTCGCTGCGTCGCCGCTGCGTCTTCGTCGCCGTCCGCTCCCGGAGATGCCCGCCACCGCCTCCCATCAAAACGCCGCCGCCGTCCGCTCTCGAAGATCCCCGCCACCCGCTCCCTCTCTCCCCGTCGCCTCACCGTGAAGCACGCCGGAGTCGCCGCCGCTGACGCCGTCACCCCGCCGCCTCGAGTCGTCGCTGCCGTCGACCCTCGCCACCGAGCGCCGAGCCCCCCTCCGCCGCTGTCGAGAACGAAGAACGGAGGCTACGTGAGTTCTCGGTGGCAGTATCGTAAATAAGGAAGTATTTTCGTATTTCAGTAATTAATTAATTAATAATAAGTGTTTTATGGTTTTAAATTCATAACTTGAAATATAAGCCCCAGAAAATGTGAGACTAGCTCCAGAAAATCGGAAACAATATTCCGGATCCAATGGCGCTGGTCTCATCTCGATCAGACGCTTACTTTTTCCAGAACCATTTTAAGCCTAAAACTTAACTACGCAAAATTCACTCTAAAATCTATAGCTCTCTGTTTTCACGTACACTGATACGTGATAAAAATATATGTAATAGTAATCTTCGAGACGGTCGTTTTGACAGCTTATTCAAGTATTTCCGACTAGTATTGCTCCCGGAATAAATTACGGAAGTTATACGTTACTTAAGTAATTTGGGTTTTTAAAGGGATTTTTAAGCTTCTGAAAATTATAAAAAATAGCAAGAGCTTCTGAAAATATTTTTCTTTTACAATAAAATTATAATATTTATTTTCGGCTTATATAAAAATTTTGAAAAATTTCCGACACCGTTTCAACTGGTTTTAAAAATCAAAACGATCTATATTTAGTTAGAAAAGTTGTGTTCTCTAACTGGTTATTTTTGTGATTGCAGGTACAAACTCTTGTGCACCAACTTCAGAGGAAGCCTTAGTTCCTTTTCCAGCTTGCTTTGACAACATCGAATATAGTAAGTCACGATAGATTCTAAACTTAGAAAATTAGTTAATTGTACTCGCATGAACTAGTAGAACACTACTTATAGCCTCCGAACGGCTAATGACTTGAACTGAACTAGAGACCTAATAGGAAAGTAATCTACCAAAGATTACTTTACCAAACTTTCTACTTTGGTGGTTGTTGCACACAACCATCAACTTGGGTAAATTGTGTGATATACCACACTACCACGTGCTCAAAGCACGAAAGTAACAGCTTTTGTGTTGGACTTGTCTTTATCCTACTTTCTGGTTTTCAATAAGAAAGTCAACCAGTTGTCTTGGTTTAACTAGTAACATGTGGAATATCTTGTGGAACTTTTCGGTAAAGAGATTGTACTTGACACACCACCGGGGTTTTGGGGTAACTCACAGTTTGTGAGAGTGCGGGAGTGACTAGAGTTCATCTACATGTCTAGCTGCCTGGGTTTCGGCATCATGTCTAGCTGCCTATGTTTCGGCAAACATATATGCTGCTTGCCAGCATCCTGTCTAGCTGCCTGGGTTTTCGGCATTCGTCTTGGTAAGCACACCCGGGCAAGAGATGAACTCAACGGTCACATATTGTACCCTCCGACTTGAGTCACGTGGTTACTTTTGCATAGTCATCGTACTTTACTTGTCGTACTTTTAGCTACAGCAATAGCCTGTTACACTTGCACTCTCACGTACAGTTGTTCTCTGCTTTCAGTGTTGTTTAATTTTACCACTCAGTGTTGCTCAGTACTTTACTTTCACTCTGGTCAGTTTGTACGCAGTTACTTTTGTTATACTTGTACACGGCTTCTTTTCTATATTGAGAATTGTTGTGACTTACCTTCGGGTCCATTTATGGCACCGACAGACGATGGCCTGATCGAGGAGATTGTCCCGGAGTTTGAGGAGCCTGCATTTGACCCAGAGGCCACAGAGTTTTAGCTGTTTGTGTTGGTGTGTGTGTTGTACTATGTATTTCCCTTTCCGCATTTCCTTTCAGTACTTCCTTTATGTATTCTGGTGAGAGAGTGCTGCTGCTAGTTGTACTTAATTTGGACTGTAATGATGTTTGTACGCTGGTTTGAGTATTGTGGTACATCTGTGGATTGTGGCTATATTTATTTCACTGGTAAACTGCAAGACCTGCAAATAAATCAAATAAGTAACGGGCCCCCGAGAGCAGGTCGTTACACAGAGGCTAACTGCAAACTCTTTGCAGTTTTCTATCTCTTACATCAAATGCATATTCTCCCTAATTTCTACCTATTACTAGACGAAGGCTGTACTCTATGTGTGACCCTACAGCCTGACCCTACTACAAGTGGGGCTCGAAGCTCCAGACGGTAGTGACCACGAGCAGCAGTTGCCGTCCCTGTTTCAGTATCATACTTATGTGGTTAACTCATTGACATGAGTGTTGTCGGGGCCACCCTGACTGTGTCAGTGATGAATACCGCAGTTATAGTCTCTTCGTCAAAACTATGTCGATTAACCTCAAGCCTAGGGTACAGTCAAACTGTCAACCCCAATAGCTCGAAGCCGGTTAGTCTCCATCGATCTTTAGTCAAATAATGTTGGACATCTTCCAACATACTCTGGCCAGAGTTTTCACTAAAGACTGAAGTAACACTACGACACTAATTCCCATTGACCGGGAGAGACGAATCCTATCTTGGTCATTATTTTCCTCGTACGCTTCAAATGTCACCCAACCAAAGACCTTTCGACATGCCTTGCCTCGAAGCTAGGTTAGAGATCTAAGTGACACCGTTCACGTACATGTTCGTACAAAGACCTCAAGTTAAAAGACCAACTTGCCTATCATCACTAAGAGTTATCATTGACAGATTGGTCAATCACAACCATATGATAACTCTTGTTGGATCGTTCAGTGAACTCATTCTCCAATGTGCACCTGTGTCTCGTCTCCGACTTCGCCAAGTCGAACGACCATGAGATCATCGTCACCGCTATACGGTGAAGACTAAGATACAATGGTCTATCCGATGTTTCGATATCCTTTTCTCAAAACATCTACGACCACGAACGTTTTTAGACTTATGCTACTAACAGTCAAGCACTTCTCCATGATCGAGATCCTCATCTCGATACATGTTTGACCTTACATTAAGTCTCAGGACTTTACCTAAGTTTCTAATGATAACTACATTATGATTTAACTTAGATAAATTCTTACCATATAGCTTACTGTAATTTTGAACAAGATGTTTGTACAATTACACAGATATAAATTGCCTCGAGGGCATACATCCCCCAATATCTCCTACTTGCACTCATGCCCATTTATCCCGGTATCTCTTACCGCATTTACACATAAGTCTTTCCAGACTTCATGTGGTAGAGCCTTCGTGAGTGGATCTGCTAAAACGTCTACTGTATAAACTTAAAGGGTTTTCTATGTTTATCTTAAACCATACATTTGAATCTCATCCAAACAATTCTCTTGGTCCCTTGGAATCCATAATATTTATTTTCCTGGATCTCATCCAGCTCATCGTATCTTACGACAATAATTTAAAATAAGTTACTGGTCATTTTAGACGGTTTATATTTATTTCTGATAAAGTGTCAAACTCTTTGACTACTTTGTCAAAGCATATGTCCAGCCTTTTGATGCCTCGCATGTATTTTATTCACTCCCACTGACCTTGAAAACTCTCTGGCCAATTCACATAAGTTCGTTCTTCTAAATCATATTTAGAAAACGAACTATAAATGATTGCTCCAGTTTTCATGGTCATCATGAGCATTTACATCGAGTTCGGTCCCAGTAGATCTGTACAAATCCGTTGGCAAGACAGTTTCATCATAATCCATTTATAGGAGTTAGGATGAAAACCGTTCTCAGCCAACACAAGTTGTACTTCACTACTTTCTTTCTGTACCTATCTTCTAACTTGAAGATTTTCTTGCAGTCGATAAGAAACACTTTCTTTTGGGCACATAAACTAAAGTCAATACTTTATTTTATGTGCACAGACCTTTTCAGATTTCATCAAGTTATTAGTCAGAGTCCCTACTCCGAATTTTATCCTGGAAGTTGACTAAGTCAGTATCAATTATGATGTCTAATTCGACTCTTTGTCTCACGAGTCTCGAGTAATCCTTTAACTTCCTAACGATTGATTTTAATGAATATCTAATTGATAAGGTCCTCACAGAACCTTATCAAAACCTAGGCATTATAATCTGGTCTTTAACCCAGAGGGAGGATTGTAACTCAGAGTCACATGCCATGTATCGCACTATGTCAAACAAAGTGCGATTCATGCTCTCTAACACGCCAGTGTGTTAAGAGACTTGACCTGAGAGAAAATCACATTTTCTTTTAAATTTACACAAGATTTATACAGCTAAATATTCGACTTTTCGATCTGATCGAAGTAATTCAAGTACTTCTATCATCGTGTACTATTATTTCATCAGACTTGTGTTTCATCAAGAACACGTGTCGTAATAAAATAAGTATAACTTTTCTAGGCTAATTTAGACTTGGATCTGAATACATCCGTATGTACAAGATCGTGAGTTCTCCAACTTATTCTCCCACTGTCTCACAGAAGGTGTTTCGGCCATCATACCTTTGAGACAAGATTCACAAGTGTCTGTAGACTTCATAATACGAGAGGTCAAACCCCTCTTTATGTGACTTGTGAAGCTTAGTCTCTTTGGTATGGCCTAGTCTATTTTGCCATATAAGTTTTGTTATTATCTTGCGTATTCATGTATTAAAATTTAATACATTATCGTTATACAATTACTCACATAAAACATTGCTTCAGAAGCAAGGTGATGACATTCGTCAAAAATGTGTTTGACGTCCTACATGGTCCAAGAAATAACCATTGTTTCTTTTTCCAACACGTAGACAATCTTTCTTTTGTATAACGGTTATCCTGAAACCGTGACATCAAATATGTCACATTTTCAGTTCCTCCTACTTATGCCTTTACTAATGATAAATAAAACTATCTTTCTCAATTGACTTTTCTTAGTTCCTTCTTCCTTTTCTAAATCTCATTTAGAATCTCATTTAGATATTATACGACCCAACAAAATTATTAGCTATGCAAGCACCTAACGTATGCAAACACTTGAGCTTCACAACCTTGAGTTGACTCAACAAGCTGCTTGACTCAAGATCTGATTTGGATACATGGTCTTGTACCGCTCGTGCACTGACGTGCGTCTATATTTCATATATTCACGCACGTTTTCCTTTGTTTTTCTCCGTGTTTTTTCGCCGTCTCTTATTCGTTTTCGTATGTTTTCCCGTTTTCTTTCACTTTTCTTTGTTTGTCCATGATTGCAGGGGATTGACCACGTAGGGGACGTTTAATGATGATATCCCAAGTCCCCGGAGCAACGGGAGAAGTCACGCGTGATCCAGGGGGTCAAACGGCGAAGTATTCATCTTTCAGCCCCTCACCCGGTCGGTTGGTCATCTCCAACCGATCGGGTGATGCACGCGTGCACCAACCGGTCGCTGCCGCAGCTCACGAAGAAGTCACCCGACCGGTTCACAGACCGGTTCTGCGGGCAGCTGTTCTCTGTTTTCTCGAGCGGAATTCCAACCGATCGGGTGATTCTCACCCGATCGGTTCATCTGTAGCTGAAGAAGATAAGCTGAAGACACGGGCGTTCAACCGATCGGTTCACCCGACTGCTTCAAGATCCAACCGGTCGCTCAAGAACTCACCCGATCGGTTCATGTGATCGGGTGAAAACTCGCCGTTTTCTGATATTTATTTGTAACGGATCAACCGATCGGTTGACTTGTCAACCGATCGGTTGATGCGACGGCCTATATATAGAGCCCTTAGGGTTCCAGAAACGGAGAGTTGCTGTTTTTCTACTGTTTTATTTCCTTGTGACGGCTGTAATTGTTACTCTTCTGTAAGTTTTCAGATCTTTCTAATATTTTAGTATTGTCTTTATTGCTCTATTACTTCCACTTTGCAATCGTCCGATTATGATTCCAACGGTTAAATTTCATTTAGATTGCCTTTTCATGAATTTTTGTGAGTAGTTCCCAAATCTGGGATTTTGGTGGAAACCCCTTCGGGGGCTCTTCCCGATGCGTCCGTAGGGTTAGGAAATCGATAGGGAGTAGGAATCTAACGGTTACGCGGGGTGTTTCATTGTCATCGGCGGGAAAAAGACCGCCTTTGACCGTCAGGCCAAGGGGGAATAAACTTGGCGGTTGACTCCCTAGCCATAGCTCACACCCTTAGCGTTGACGTCGAATCCTAGCACGCGGGAGCGGCAGGACGAGATGTTGGGAGTTATCGTTGCGGGCTTAGTGCTCCCGGGATCGATCAGTGTTTATGGACACGGGAGTGCCCACTGATCGAATCCGGGAAGTCCGGTGTATCATCCTAGGCACCGACCGGAATATTGGGCCCATGGGACGCCGGTACCACTTTCAGAGGCAGCGTCCCACCATTAGACCCTAATCCCGATCGCTATCCATACCCGTAGGCCGCGTCGGCGAGAGTCTCTCGTCGGGTTGGAAACCGAAGTCCCGGGTTTACTTTCTTTTCGTTCTTACGCTTTTATTTCCTTTCGTGACAACCATCCACCGATTCGGGCTAGCTCGCCCCTCGGGGTGATTTAGGTCCTACCTGACTCAAGCACAACCTCGCCTCCCTGAGTTCGATATTCCCGCACCCTACACTAACCGTGAAACTTGCGGTAAACGACACCGCGCCGCCGCATATCGCGCGGGGCGCCGGTCAAGTTTATGGCGCCGTTGCCGGGGAGGCAATGTGCTTGATATTTTGGGATCTCTTGAACCCTCGTGTCTAGCTCACATCCCTACCTCGCGATAATTTTCGCATTCTCCTGTTTTCTTTTTCTTTTTGTTTTTCTTATTTTTACTTCTTATTTTATCTGTTTCTTTCCCACTTGTCGCTTCACGGGTGTTTGTTGTTTTTCATGCGCAGGAGTTCAAGGAGTCTTGACGACTTGATTCCCCTCGATCCAGAGATTAACGCCACCCTTAGGCGTTTGGCCGCCGAGAAGCGAAGAAGAGAAGATCCAGAATCCATGGAGGAGAACACCCCACCTCACAAGTCTCTGCTGGAGTACTCGATGCCATCCATCGAGTCGACTTCTGCCATCCGATCTCCAGCTATTGTGGCCCAAAGCTTTGAGCTGAAGCCGTCTCTAGTGACATGGATCCAGCAGGACCAGTTTGCGGGTGCGCCCATGGAGAGCCCGATAGAGCACCTGGACTCCTTCTTGGAGAAGTGTGACACCTTCCGAATCAATGGTGTCACTGCAGAGGCTATCCGTCTGAAGCTGTTCCCTTTCTCTTTGCGGGACAAGGCCAAGCAGTGGTTAAGGGGGAAGGACCCCAATACTTTCAACACCTGGGAGAAGCTCTCCAATGCTTTTCTGACGAAGTTCTTTCCTCTGGGGAAGACCATGAAGTTGAGGAGTGAGATCTCCTCCTTCTCCCAGGCCAGCCACGAGTCCTTGCATGAAGCTTGGACGAGATATAAAGAGATGCAAAGAAGATGCCCTCACCATGAGCTTCCGAAGTGGCAGATTATCAATCTGTTCTACAATGGGCTGAGGGATGACCTTAAATCTTCTATGGACACCGTGGCTGGGGTTTCCTTCATGTCTAGAAGCGAGGAAGATGCCGGGAATATTCTGGAGAACATGGCATCCAACAATGAGCGGTGGTGTGACGAGAGAGCCACACCAAGAACTGGGGGTATACATAGAGTCGAGGACGTCGACAAACTTTCAAGCAAGTTTGACTTGCTTTCGACCCAGATCTCCGCACTGATGGTAGGAGCCGGTGGAGCCGGTACACAGCAAGTTTCTGCAGTAGAGTCCGAATTCCTTGGGGAATTCGACGGTGGTGACATCTCACCACCGTTGGATCAGGCGAGCGCACTATTTTACAACCCCACGGGGAATGCGCCATATCCGCCAAGGACAAATTCCAACCCGGCCTACTCTCCCAACAACCGGAACCACCCGAATTTCAGTTACCGGCCACCATTTCAGCCCTCGCCGCCTCAGCAGCCGCAGCAACAAATTTATCAGCCGGCTAGACCACCGCAGAATCAGTGCCAGCTGCAACCGTTTCAGCAGCAACCTCAGCAACAGACGTACGCTCCCAGGAATCAGCAACCGTTCCAGCAGCAGCAGTATGGCCAACAGAGGGCCGTCTCTCCGGTTGAGTCTCTCTTGACTCAATATATTACCAACCAGGAGAGGATCAACCAAAAGCTGGAAATGGGCTAGCGGACCCTCACGGACCAAGTAACCCAGCTGGGGTTACAAGTGGCGAACATTGCAAGGGCACAAAGCCAACTACCGCCACAACCGGAGGTGAACCCAAGGGGAGCAACACAAACATCGGCACTCGTGCATGAGCACGCAAATGTGTCCGCTATCGTTCTGAGAAGCAGGACACAAATTCCCACTAGAGTGCCCCCTAGCAACCCGGAAGCACCATTGGTCGTCGAGAGGCCGATTGAAAAATCAAATGACGTCGGTGCTTCGTCATCAAATCCCATGACTCCGGAGGGAGTGTCTGAAGAAGAGAAGAAGGAGGAGGAGGAGAGCCCAAAAGTTTATAAACCCGTTGTGCCATTTCCCCAACGGTTGGCTCAAGCAAAAATTGATGAGAAATATGGGAAGTTCTTTGCCATGGTCAAGGACCTAAGCCTGCAAATCCCCTTCTTGGAAGCAATCGAGACAATCCCCTCCTATGCAAAATTTTTGAAAGATTTGGTGACCAAAGGGTCAAGAAAAGAGAAAGTGGTGCTGACGGCAGAATGTAGCGCTCTTATTCAGCGGGATAACCTGCCGAAGCTCAAGGACCCGGGGAGCTTCTCTATTCCTTGCACAATCGGGGCTGTGAAGATTAATCGTGCACTCGTCGATCTAGGAGCGAGTGTTAGCCTGATGCCCTTGTCGATGTACAGAAGAATAGGAATGGGTGATTTGGAGCCCACCGGGATGACGCTACAACTAGCTGACCATTCGGTCAAATATCTAGTGGGAATTGTTGATGATCTCCCCGTGAATATGAGAGGGGTGCATGTGCCTGTGGACTTTGTAGTCATGGACATGCCCGAAGACGCACACACCCCCATTATCCTGGGACGACCTTTCATGGCCACTGCTGGCGTTCTTATAGATGTGAAGAATGGAAAACTCTCCTTGAACGTCAGCGGAGAGAAAGTTGAGTTTGACCTGGGACTATCCATGAAGCACCCCGACCCTCCTGATGACCTCCGGTGTAATTTGCTTGAGATAGAAGAAGAAAAGGCTGTAGAGGAGAGCTCCTGGGAGATTCTCCTGAGAAACCCCCCCGATGATTTGGGGAATTCTGAAGATGAAGAAGGCCCCGAAGACAAAGAAGCTGCTGGAAGACCGAGTGCAGCGAGAACGACCCCTCCCGGGTTCCCCAAGATTCCTCCTGTGAGGAGAACGGGGAAAGAGCTCACGGACCTCACTAAAGACGAGGTCCGAATCCTGAAGAAGATGGCGGGAAGCGCCAACACTAAGGAAAAGCCCCCGGATCTCAAGAACAAAGGGAGGGTAGTCGAGCAAGTATTTTTCCAGCCGCTGACTACCCCAAGTGCCTTCAGCTCCAACAAGGAAGAGATGCCTAAGTTTGGGCATCACCCGTATCAGCCACCATGAGCATCTCTTGCGGGCGTCGAGCCAACGACGTTAAACAAGTGCGCTTCATTGGAGGCAACCCATGTTCTAAACCTTTTCTCAAATTTTTAGCGTTATTTTTTTACTTTATTTTATCTATTTCTGTAAATAAAATCAGCCGCGAGAACATCCGTTCGGGGACTTAATCAAATTTCTTGGTTTTTGCAGGAAACAAGCCCCAACCGATCGGGTGATAACTCACCCGATCGGTTGGAATGTATCAGATACATGCCGAGATCTGTCCCAGAATGAACCGATCGATTGAGTAATGAAGAGACCGGGTGGCAGACTGGGTGAGCTGGGGAGAACTTTCGGAAATTTTTGGGGAATATCAACCGATCGGTTGAGTTCTACCGCGATCGGTTGACGTGACCGGGTGAGTAGCCCTAGGTTCTCGGGAAAATGTGTGGAGCGGCCAACCGATCGGTTGACAACTCAACCGATCGGTTCGCCTGTAGCATTTCTTCGGCAAAATTTTTGACCTAACCGTCAACCGATCGGGTGACAAGTCACCCGATCGGTTCGACTTAAAACCCTATATAAACCCCCCCCCCCCCCCCCCGACACCCGCTCGTTTCCATCTCGCCCGATCGCAAAAACCCCCAAAATCCGCCGTCGTTTCGCCTTCCCCTCTTCGCCAACAACCGATCTTCGCTCCCCCACGCCCTCTACTCCTCCATTATTCCCACTCTCCACCTCCTTCATCAACCCCTCCATCATCTACACCCTCTCTCTCCTCCCATTCCGAGATTTTGACCTAATTTCCCCCAAACCACCCCCGTTTCGAAAATTTTTGCCGAAGGAGTTCGCCGCGGCTCCAAGCTACTCTCGCTGAACAGTGTGGGGACATCTACGAGCAAGCTCCGCCATTCCGCTTGGGTAAACTCACTCCTAAGCTTATATTTATATATTTGCCCTATTTGTCGAGCTTGCTCGTTTGCTTGTGTTAGTGTGCATCCACGATTTTTGCACTAATTCTTGCTCTCACACACACATGGCTAAAGATAAGGATAAGGGGAAGGGTATCATGCGGGAAGAGGAGCCGTCTCGAAAGAGACGAAAACAAACACGCCCCCCTTCCCGTACACGAGCACTTACACTTGGCCCTCCTCCGCCTGTTGTCCCCCCTGTGGACCCAATGTTGGGCCCACACGGGTATATTTTTCGGAACCAGGAGCACAAAGATTTTTACCGTAGGCTTGATGCTCGAGGGCATCTATCCACTAAGTTCCCGCACGCACGTACACTTGTCGATCTCGGTGTCTTCACCGAGGTCGAATCTCTTTTTGCTAACTTAGGATGGTTGGCCTTTCTTAGTGCTCATGCAATATCCTTCCCGGCACTCACACTCGAGTTCCTCTCCACACTTACTTGGGAGTCCGGGTCGATCATTAAATTCAGGGTGCGTAACCGTAGTGTCACCACGGATCTGAGCACGATCAACGATATATTTGGTTTCCCCAATCTCGGGGACGATTCCATCCGACACTACGGGTACACGCCCGAGTTTGATGTCGATCAATTCTGGTTCCGCCTCACTTTGATCCGTGATTACCCCCGAGGAAGGGCCAAGGCCTCCTCCATCATTCATCCCGTGTTTCGTTTAGCCCACAGGATCATTTCATCTGCATTCTTTCCTAGGGACGAGTCTGGTACTGTGACTATCCCTGACCTCTTTATCCTTTGGGCCATTACTTTTCCTTATGTCCGGGATGATGATGGAGTCAGCTTCAGGGCCCCTACCGTCCCCATCCATGGCAGCGATTGGCTTGTTTACAAGCTACTCGAGATCAGCCGGGCCGGGAAGGGGAAGTTCTGTTGTGGGGGCATCATCACGATCATATGCTCTCACGCCCAATTCAATATCACCATCCCCAGCAATCTTCCAACTGCCGCAGGACCCTCACACCTCGATATTGATGTCCTGCGGCACATCCACATGATCAAGCCCCGCTCGGATGGCCGCTTCATATTTCATTATGGCCACCCCCCAGCCCCTTACACCATCCTGCCCAACCCCGCTCGCATGACCCTTGCCCTCGTGGGAGATTGGACTTTTCCTCCTGATCCCGACTTCTTAGCTGGGTTGGATCTTCCTTTCTTTCCCGCAGACGCCCGCAGATCACCGTCCCCTGCCGCCCACTTAGGCGAGCAGGATATCCCTGCGTCTGTGGGAGATTTTGGGGCTGGCCCGAGTCGTCCTGTTTCTGCTCCAGGACCGATCACGTCTGAGCACCTCTTTGCGGCCATTTCTGGCCTTGTCTCCTGTGCCGGCATGACCACTGCCGCTGGCACCTCTTCGACCTTACCTGGCGGCACCACCTCTGCCTTGCGTCGGTCTACATATTTTGGTCGCCGTCAGGTATCTGCCCGTCTGGGACTTGAGAGGGAGGTCGCTGCCCTTCGTGAGCTCGCGATGTCCTCTGCTTCCTCGGACCCATCGCCATCCTCCTTTCTTACTCACCCACGTTTCCTCGCACTTGAGAGGAACGTGGCCGCCATTCTCCGCCTTCTTACTCATATCCACGGACCACCCCCACCTTCACCACCCCCACCTTCACCACCCCGACGATCTTCTCCTCCACCCACCCACACTTCCCCACATCCATCACCCCCCTCCCCACACTCATCTTCTCCACCTCCACGTCCCATCCCGGCATCCACTTCACCCCTCCCGACCACTTCCACCGCACCCACGTTACCTCCCTCTTCCTCCGTCACTCCATACGTGCGTCGGAGGAAATTACCGGTACGCTCCAGATCCCTCCCACCACCTCCCACTACCGTCACCACCACATCTACTTCCCCCATTTCCATTCCTCTCACCACCGCCTTGATCGCCTTCCTACCACCACCACCCACCACCACCGACACTCCTCCCATCATTCACACCACCACTGCCCCTATACCTTCACCTCATTCCCCACTTCTCAGCACACCCCCAGCCTCCCCCGACCATCCATCCCCACCCTCTTCCGAGGAGGACGAGGACTCACCTTCTGCTGCTTTCTGATTTTCCCTCTTTTGTTTTTGACTCCCCCTTGCTTATATCTGGATTTCATTGATTACATCATTTCGCTAGCACTTTCTGGTCTAGCTTGGGGGACATCTGTTTTGTGTGCTGTCGTGTTTTGTTTGTTTTTTCTCATTTTTGTGTGTGTGCTTGTTGTTCACTTTTTGAGTGTCGTGCTGTGTGATTTTATTTTATTTTTATTTTCGTATTGTTTGATTTTGATTTTGATCTTTCTTTCTTTTTTTTTCATTTTCATCTATGTGTTTTCCTCGTTTTCCTTTCTTTTTGTGTCAGTGCGTATTTCCCCCCCCCCATTTTCATTGCCCTCCCGTACTCACTCATATTGCATTGAGGGCAATGCAAACTTCAGCTTGGGGGAGTCGCACTGTGTGCGTCGTTTGAGTCCTTCTTCTCGTTTATTTGAGTCGTTTTCCATCGTGTTTTTCTTTTTTTCTTTTTCCTTCTTTCTTTAGCTCTTTCTCCTAGAAATGAATCCTATGATGAATCTCCACAAAGTCACACACACACCTAGCACTGCACCGACAATCGCACTCACTAACCCTAGGCTTTCGAGTCCTCTTGCATTTCACGCATCGTGGGTCCACTTAGGTTTTTGTGAGTCGTGTGTCGTGACTAGCATTTGGTGTGCTTCTGCTTTGTGATTTTACTTTATATACCTGTCCAGGAATGACCCCTAGATTATCATGCTTCGATATTGAATATGCGGTATTTGCTTCTAATGTCTGCTTCTATATGCATGCTATATATATCGTATACTTCATTTCGCATGTGTCGGGATTCCACAACTAAGGACTAGGATAACCCATTTAGCCTACGCTCTATTTAGCGAAAATAGTTTCCTTTGCCCAAGTGTCTAGATTTCGACTTCTTTTTTGTTTTACTTGGTGCAAATCCCCTCGTCGTGTACCGTTCTCCCACTTGGGAGAGTACACAAGTGTATAGCCAAAAACCCAAAAATCCAAAAAATGGGAGAAAAGAAATGAAAAACCCAAAAAGAAAAGAAAAAGATTGTATAGCCAAAAAGCCAAAAAAAAATATGCAAATACCCAAAACCCAAAAAAAATTCCCGTGTGAATATTTTCCTACTTGTCGAGAATAAAGGGAAGGCGAGAATTTGCACCGAGTGTTCTTCTCCACATCATCTCAACCCCCGTCGTTATCAAAAACACTTGGCTTAGGAGCTATTTAGCTAGTATCTAGGCTATAGTGGCGTGATTTCCTTAACCCTAGTTGTGGAGTCCCCGATGCATGATACGCTTCTATTCCCACTCCTCTCATGCATGCTTAAGCTTATATTCGCCGCTTAATTCAATTCGGATCGATATTTTGGGTCATATCCTGGATTTGTGTATATCGAGCCTCATGCACATCGTAGAAAGCTTCACCATTTGCTAGCACACGACCACGCTCACTCGCGCTTCACTGCGTGGACCCACGACACTTATTTGGACTCGCTTTCCTAGGTTTAGTGGTGTGATTTGGCGTTTGCTTGCTTGGTGTGTCGTTTTTGATTTTGATGGCTCTGATGGACGATCTAGGGCTTAGAGTTTTCTTTTTCTTTCTTCCTCTCTATTTTTCCCTTCCGAGCTCCTACTCTCACTCGTCTTCCTCGAGGACGAGGAAGAGTTCAGCTTGGGGGATTTTAACGTGCGTCTATATTTCATATATTCACGCACGTTTTCCTTTGTTTTTCTCCGTGTTTTTCCGCCGTCTCTTATTCGTTTTCGTATGTTTTCCCGTTTTCTTTCACTTTTCTTTGTTTGTCCATGATTGCAGGGGATTGACCACGTAGGGGACGTTTAATGATGATATCCCAAGTCCCCGGAGCAACGGGAGAAGTCACGCGTGATCCAGGGGGTCAAACGGCGAAGTATTCATCTTTCAACCCCTCACCCGGTCGGTTGGTCATCTCCAACCGATCGGGTGATGCACGCGTGCACCAACCGGTCGCTGCCGCAGCTCACGAAGAAGTCACCCGACCGGTTCACAGACCGGTTCTGCGGGCAGCTGTTCTCTGTTTTCTCGAGCGGAATTCCAACCGATCGGGTGATTCTCACCCGATCGGTTCATCTGTAGCTGAAGAAGATAAGCTGAAGACACGGGCGTTCAACCGTTCGGTTCACCCGACTGCTTCAAGATCCAACCGGTCGCTCAAGAACTCACCCGATCGGTTCATGTGATCGGGTGAAAACTCGCCGTTTTCTGATATTTATTTGTAACGGATCAACCGATCGGTTGACTTGTCAACCGATCGGTTGATGCGACGGCCTATATATAGAGCCCTTAGGGTTCCAGAAACGGAGAGTTGCTGTTTTTCTACTGTTTTATTTCCTTGTGACGGCTGTAATTGTTACTCTTCTGTAAGTTTTCAGATCTTTCTAATATTTTAGTATTGTCTTTATTGCTCTATTACTTCCACTTTGCAATCGTCCGATTATGATTCCAACGGTTAAATTTCATTTAGATTGCCTTTTCATGAATTTTTGTGAGTAGTTCCCAAATCTGGGATTTTGGTGGAAACCCCTTCGGGGGCTCTTCCCGATGCGTCCGTAGGGTTAGGAAATCGATAGGGAGTAGGAATCTAACGGTTACGTGGGGTGTTTCATTGTCATCGGCGGGAAAAAGACCGCCTTTGACCGTCGGGCCAAGGGGGAATAAACTTGGCGGTTGACTCCCTAGCCATAGCTCACACCCTTAGCATTGACGTCGAATCCTAGCACGCGGGAGCGGCAGGACGAGATGTTGGGAGTTATCGTTGCGGGCTTAGTGCTCCCGGGATCGATCAGTGTTTATGGACACGGGAGTGCCCACTGATCGAATCCGGGAAGTCCGGTGTATCATCCTGGGCACCGACCGGAATATCGGGCCCATGGGATGCCGGTACCACTTTCAGAGGCAGCGTCCCACCATTAGACCCTAATCCCGATCGCTATCCATACCCGTAGGCCGCGTCGGCGAGAGTCTCTCGTCGGGTTGGAAACCGAAGTCCCGGGTTTACTTTCTTTTCGTTCTTACGCTTTTATTTCCTTTCGTGACAACCATCCACCGATTCGGGCTAGCTCGCCCCTCGGGGTGATTTAGGTCCTACCTGACTCAAGCACAACCTCGCCTCCCTGAGTTCGATATTCCCGCACCCTACACTAACCGTGAAACTTGCGGTAAACGACACCGCGCCGCCGCATATCGCGCGGGGCGCCGGTCATGCACTCATCTTCGAATCAAACAGTTTGATCGAAGTTTGAACCTTGCGGATCGAAACCGTTTTCCATACAAACTTGAGTTGACTAAACAAATTGTATGGAGAAACAAGCTTTTGAACATCAGTATGTTTGAGCTATCCCTTATATAGGCGAGTGACAAGTAGCGTGCATTTATTTGTTGGACTCAGATCTTTAAGGAAATCATTGTCCTTAAGTCTGTGATTAAGAAGGTCATTTTAATGTCAATGAGAATATAATATATTATATCAATTAGAATTTGAATTGATATTTCATTAACCAACCATTTTGACCAGTTAACTTATTTTCTTAGAATATTATGTTTTTGATTCCATCGGAAAACATATAACTACCCTATTTTAGCATATGTTCAATATTTAATATAGATAGAATGGATTTTATCTAAATATATCCTCCCACTATTTTTGCGATCCTTTAAGCCATAATAAACGAACGATTAAATTAAATTAAATTAATGGGTAAGAGATCCTACCACCCTGAGTCTCACAACCTTGAGTGTGCTCAACAAATTGCTTGACTCTGCGATTGGTAGATGACTCTTCATCAATCATATTATATATGATTCTCTTATTGGTTTTTACCACTAGCCACTTATGATCATGAGTGTGCTCATCCAAATCATAATGAATAGCCTAATCGGATCCTTGTTTTTGTGTCTAGCTTAACTTACGCCGGCGCTCGATGTATTCACGACACGATGGTTTGGGTCAAGTCTAGACTACATCTCATGTATTAAGAAGTTGGTTTCCATAAAGTGTCTATGACATAGCTTGAGTGTGCTCAACAACTATATCAAAAGAACCTATAGTTGCCAACCTCTAAAACAAGGAGGGCTACAGCTAATCTTGAAAAAGATATTAACGTAGTAGACTTGGGTATAGTCCAGGGTGTCATATAATCAGGATTCGCGTCATTGCGGTCCAGCGAAACACGGCCATGGAATTGACTAAGCCAGGATCACTTATCGCCGGTCTAGCTAGGGTGATCCAACAAACTTAACAAAGCACATTGACCGGATCATGGTTCATTGAATGAAACTTATCATTTTTATACATGTGCCATAGACTAAAAGGCTTTTATTAGAGCTAGTTAATCCTATCAACAAGTGAATCCAAAAATTCAAAATTAATTATGATTTGTTAATAACTTTTATTAAGTCCTTATCAACTATAAGGAATGATTTATAGAGGTGCTATCCTAATAGTCCATTAGGCATTTAAAACAATTTTAAATCATAGCAAAAGCAATCTAAATATTATCTTATAATTATTAGACGGCTTTTAATGGGTAACCTAAAAGGGTTTTCTTGTGTTATCAAATAAGCAAGAATAAGACTAGCCATTAAAATTTCAACTTAATAACATCACATGAATAAGTTTATAATTATCACGTAATTAATTTTTATGTTTCTAACAAACATAACATGCAAATTTATCACATAAATTTAAAGCATAATTTTGAAACATATAAATTTCATCAAATAAAATTAATTGTTTCATGTTCAAAAAATTATCGCATAATTTTAATACATGAACTTTATGTTTTAAAAATTATCAAATTAAAATTTTAAGCATAATTCAAACATACAAAAATTTTATCTAATAAAATTTTACTATTTCATGTTCAAAAAATTATCATATAATTTTATTACATGAACATATGTTAAGAATTATCAAATTAAAATTAGCATGCTAAAAATTTTTATCACATAAAATTTAAAGCATCCAAAAAACTTGTTTCTGTTGTGAAGGGAAAAGCAGGGAAATAGGTGTAGAGGGTTAAGAGCCCCTTACCCTCATATTTATAGCTTTCAATAGTGGGCTGGATACCCAATGGGCCTCATGGGCCTATTCATAACACTTCCCCTTATCCAACCAACATTGAATAAGAGGTGGATTCTTCAGGATCCGAGTTAGGATAACTGCCTTGTTAAATAAAGAACAGTTAATACATAACTTCCCATGTTTTAGGGATGTGTCTAGGGGTGGATACTTCAGGATCCAGAGTCAAAGAGGTTGCCTCGTCAAAACCTTGACTACGGAATACCCTGTGGGAAAAAACCAGTAGCTAAGGGAAAAGAGTACAACTCTGCGGTTGACTCCCCCTCATCTGACCAAGCTTCAGACTTGCAGATTTCCTATGAATCTATACATCAGTCTCATATGTATCTATGAGTTCATAGTCCTCTCATCCTGACCCAGTTTACATTTACTCACTCTCCTCATCCCAATCCCATATACAAGTTTCTCAAAGATACTAGTAGGCAGGATTTGGTAAGCAAATCCGCCAAGTTATTACATGATTGGATCTTCTGTACCTCAATCTGCTTCTGCTTCTGAAGGTCGTGCGTCCAGAAGAACTTGGGGGAGATATGCTTCGTCTTGTCGCCTTTGATGTAGCCGTCCTGTAGCTGGGCTATACATGCTGCATTGTCTTCATGAAGTGGAGTAGGCGCAAGAACGCCGGTCATCAGGCCAGTGGAGGTGAGGATGTGGTGGATCACAGAGCGTAGCCAGAAACTTTCTTGCTTACTTCGTGGATCGCTAGGAGCTCTGAGTGAGTGGAAGAGACGGTCGTCATGGTCTGCTTTACAGATCTCCAGGATATGGCTGTGCCGCCATAAGTAAACATGTATCCTGTCTGAGACTTCTCTGTATGAGGATCGGACATGTATCCTGCATCAGCATAACCAACTAAACCAGTTGATGCCCCTTTCCTATAGAATAGATCTAAGTCTATGGACCCTTGGAGGTAGCGCAGAAGATGCTTAACTCTGGCCCAGTGCCGCTGTGTAGGTGCAGCACTATATCTGGCTAGTAAGTTGACTGTAAATGCTATGTCAGGGCGAGTGCAGTTAGCCAGGTAAAGGAGTGCACCGATAGCCCTTAGATAAGGCACTTCGGGGCCTAGTGCTTCCTCCCCCTCTTCTAGCGGCCGGAAGGGGTCTTTATGTACATCCAATGATCTGACGACCATTGGACTGCTGAGGGGGTAGCACTTATCCATCTGAAACTTTTTCAGTAAGTTCGATGTGTAAGTTGACTGATGTAACAGGATCCCATCGTTAAGGTGCTCTATTTGAAGACCTAAACAGAATTTTGATTTTCCGAGGTCTTTCATCTCGAAGGTTTCTGTCAAGCTTATAGAAATCTCTGCGATCTCTTCAGGAGATCCGATGAGGTTCAAGTCGTCCACATAGAAGGCTATGATTACAAATCCTGTTGCCTTTGCTCTTATAAAGATGAAAGGACAGACTGGGTCGTTTGTGAATCCTTGTTTTGCAAGGAAATCGATCAGTCTGTTATAACACATCCTTCCAGATTGTTTTAGACCATATAATGATCTTTGCAGTTTCACTGAGTAGATGTCACGTTCTCTCTCTTTTAGTGCTGCAGGCAAAGAATAACCGTCAGGAAATCTCATATAGATGTCTCGGTCTAGGTTTCCATATAGGTATGCAGTAACCACGTCCATAAGTTGCATATCTAAACCCTTTTGGGCTGTTAAGCCAATGAGGAATCGGAAGGTGATCACGTCAATGACCGGGGAGTATGTGGCTTCAAAATCCATCCATGGACGTGTTGGAAACAACGATCTAGGATTTATGGTTTGATGATGAAAAAAAGGATGATCTGATGTGTATATTAAGTATTTGCAGGATTGGCGAATTTTGCAAATTGATGTGTTGGGCAAATTGCTATGCACAAAGCAATGGGACTTGGTCAAAGAGCTATTCGCAATTTGGGTGAGAAAGGAAGTGGAACGGCGAACGTGCGACTAATTCAATGATGACTTGATCAACTATGGGATGAGATGGAGAGGATCACTTTGGATTGAGTCAAATCAATTACGGATCACCAATTGGAACTCACGCACTTATATTAAGTATATCCGTGTTTCAATTGGTCTCTTTATTTTGTGTGTGCAGGTGCAAGGTGCAAGGCCGGCCTATATAAAAGCACTCATTCAAAAAAGGGGGAATGCTGCTGAATCTTTTTGGGCTTTTTAATACTTTGCTGCCGATTTTCATTTGGGCTCTTTAACACTTTTTATAATTGCAGGTGGTTTTCTTTCAGGACTCAAAAAGGAGAGAGAACCCTAGAGAGCCGGCACTCACAAATTTTTAAGGCGACGCAACAAAAAACCCCAAGTACCAAAAAGCAGCCGCAGCCTTTGATCACCCAACCAAAAAAATTAGGGGAGCCGCAACAATTGACTTTTAGATAAACCTAGGGCTGAAATAATTGTGTTCTCCCATCTAAAATTCTTGTAGCATAAGAGCAGCCGCATCCTTCATATTTTTCAACCCCCAAGAACTCACCAATGAAAAGTGCTGCTGAAATCCTCTTAGAAAATCTCCAAGTGGCCGAATCATTCACTCCCATCTTCTAAAAATCTCCAAGCTTAGGGATCCTTTTATTTAAATGCTAAGGCTGGTGTTTCTTTTATTCTCCTAGGAAAATCTCAAAGTCCATTTGCTTTCAACAAAAAAAATCTCCAAGCCATTGCATTCTTCTCTTCAGGACGCACAAATTTGTGGAGAGAGCTCATGCACATTATCCAAGGGAGTTTCATGTCCACTTGTTTTGTTTTGTTTTTTAATTCCACACCCAATCGAATTCTGTGCATGCATATGATTTTATTTCATAATTCCACTCACTTTTTTAGTTGCAGGTTTTGTTTTCTTTGATGCTGTGCATTTCTCTTTTGCAGGGCTTCATTAATTAAAGAGAGTGGAATAATTCTTAGTGGAGGAAAGTTAATTAAAGGAGAGGGAAGAGCCAATTACAATTCCCAGTTTTTAAAGGAGCAGCCGAAAGAATTGAAGGGCCGAAATCTTTGAAGGGGGGCAGGCACAGGAATAAGAGGTTTGAATAGGCAACTAAAGTGCATCAAGCCGAGGCCGAAATCTGTGAGGAGCCACTTATATTTGGACGCATAAACAAAGGAGGGGATCAAGATTATTTGAAGGAGTTCTCAACAACAAGTGCCGCAACTTGAGTTGCACGAGAGATGAGAGACGTGACATCTACATCTATGTTAGACGAGATCTGACACGCGCTGAACGACAGAGACGACTCACCGTTACTGAGCATTTCTAAAACTCTATTTATTTATCTTTGTATTGGTGTAGTGATCTCTGTTAGGGGAAACTTTACCTTTTGTGTTACTTTTGGGGACCTGACGACTTTGGGAGTCGTCACGGAGGGAGAGCATCTGACTAGATTGATAGTGTAGAGCACGTGGTGTGCGTACGAGCTAGGTGAGAGTAGATTTGGGATCTTGACTCATTGTAGCTATACTTGATTACATATCTATCTAGTAGTTGCTTTCGGGGGCTGGAGTAGGTCGTGGGGACGACCGAACCAGGGTATATCTGTGCGTATTCTGTGATTGCTATTTTATTGCCCTGTCTGTGCTTATAACTGCATGGGATTGTTCGTGGGTTGCACGAATATTTTTATTAGCCTATCACCCCCCCCCCCCCCCCCCCCCCCTCTAGGCTACGATCCAGATCCAACAAGTGGTATCAGAGCCAGTTTAGAGGATCTAGTCTAGATTTTTAGATGACCATGAATATATCTGATTGTGCTTTTGCTGAAGGTCAGTCTATAGCTCGTCCCCCTAAGTTTAACGGTGTAGACTTTGCATATTGGAAGGCTAGGATGAAAATCTATCTAGTGTCTGTAGATTATGATGTGTGGGATATTGTTGAAAATGGTTATAGTCTACCCACTATTAAAATTGAAGACACTGTTATGATTAAGCCTAAAGACAAGTGGGATTTAGCTGATAAAAAACTTTATACTCTTAATGGTAAAGCTATGAATGCGCTTATATGCTCTCTTGATAAATCCGAGTTTAATCGTATCTCACATTGTTTAACTGCGCAGGAAATCTGGCATACTCTGGAGGTGACGCACGAGGGGACATCGCAAGTAAAGGAATCCAGACTTGCGTTGCTGAGCACAGAATACAAGAGCTTCCGCATGCTACCAACAGAATCTGTGAAAGAGATGTTTGCGAGGTTCACGGACATCGTCTACAAATCCAGTTCCCTCGGTAAGCCATACTCTAGCCATGAACAGGTACGAAAGATCTTAAGGGCGCTACCAAGCTCGTTCAGGCTTAAAGTCACCGCTATTCAAGAATGTAATGACCCCAAAATTCATATACGTGTATTAATACGTATTCTTGGACGTATATAGATGCGTATAAATTTTTGGGAGTCCTTATGTATTTTACTTAATTTTGTCAAGCTAAAAATTATTTTTTTAATAATTTTGTATGACATATGGTTTTATTAAATGAAATATATGGGTGGAATACTAATGTATTGCATGTGTATTAAGTGTGTATAATTATTTTCTAAAAGACAAATCCTAATTTTACCTAAGTGACACCTCACCCTTTGATGTGTCAATAGCTCCTTGATCCTTACCTAACCCAAGACTTGGTGGCATGCTAAGAGGATTTTAGGGAGATGAGGTGGCTACTCTAGGAATTAGAAAGAAAGGTTTCATTCACTCACTCTCTTCCCAAAGATCAGACCGAATTCATCCCTTCCCGTTGTTCTCTCTTAGACATTAGGGGGACTGAGCACCCATAGGGCTACGCCACCCTCACTCTGCACACACCCGTAGCATCCCTGTCGTCGTTTGGGTGATGTTGTTCATTCTGGGAGCCTATGGAGGAGAAGAAGGATTTAGAGAAGGAGGAGCCATAGGGATTTGGGCTACCCCCTTGTCTCTCATCACCTCTAAGGTAGGATTCCATCTCCAACTAGTATTAGAGTTGCATGCTTAGTTTCATGGTTGTTGTTGTGGGTTTGCCTTTTCTTATGTTAATCCTGAGATTTGTATGGTTGTGCGCGGTGAGCAATCCTGAGATTTGTATGGTTGTGCGCGGTGAGCAATCCTAAGTTTGTATGGTTGTGCGCGGTGAGCAATCCTGAGTTTGTATGGTTGTGTGCGGTGAGCAATCCTGAGATTTGTATGGTTGTGCGCGGTGAGCAATCCTGAGTTTGTATGGTTGTGTGCGGTGAGCAATCCTGAGATTTGTATGGTTGTGCGCGGTGAGCAATCCTAAGTTTGTATGGTTGTGCGCGGTGAGCAATCCTGAGTTTGTATGGTTGTGTGCGGTGAGCAATCCTGAGTTTTGGGTGGTTTTGTGCGGAGAGCAAATCTGGACAGATTTACATGCTGATTGTTTTGCTTAGTCCTTCTAATCTAGAATTGAGTTTGCTCTGAAACTTTTATGGCCTAAAGATTGGACTGTTACCTATAACTTTCAAGTTGTGAACTTTTACTAATTCGGATTGTAATTAGAGCTAAAAATTCTATCTTGCCAACATGCCTGTTTTTACCCAGTCTGAACACATTTTGCTAAAACAGTGAGCAGTCCCTCAATACTTGATGAAATTGTATGTTCTTAGTCTCGTTGGAAAGTTAACTTCAAGCTCTACAACTTTGTAGTTTTTCATTTCTGTTAGTTCTGCCTGCAATTAGTAGTAATCTGGTCATTAAGTTAGTGTAGTTTCTGTTTTCAATTCCAGCACAAGTACACTTTAGTGTAAATTCTGTAGAAAATAGAATACTCATCTAAACTTCATGAAAACTGATATGTGAATTCAGGACATCTATATCTACAATGTTCATTTAGATTGCATGTTCATGTTCTATTCAAATATATGGAGAAATGTGCTCCTCATTCTAACTGTTCTGCTTTTCCAGCAAGCTGAAAGATTTGAATATTGATTTAAGTTCTTTTTGAATTAAACTTGCCATTAATGTTCTTGATTATTTCTGTTACATGGTGAAATGTGGTTTATGTTCTTGGTACATGCAAAATGATGATGTGAACATGGTTATACGTTTTATGATAAATGAGAAAGGGAATGCACAAGGCGATGCATGTCTCAAATATGTGATGAACTGTGGAAAGAAAAGAAAGGGAAAGTATCATATTTCATGAAAATGACTAAGTCCTCTTAAAGGAGGGTGACATGGGGTTTGGGGGAAACACGGGTAAATTAAAGGAGTTAAGGAGCGGACAGATGATATGAATTCTCACCCGATGTATCACTCTCGGAAGGGCGAGTTGAAAGGGTTGGAGAGGCCGCTGGTGTACCCGTGATGCACCATGACGGTAATTGATGGTTTACTCCGTTTGTCCCACAGAAAAACCGAGCAGGTCTCGCTCTAGTGCCTTGCCCCGTTCGGGCATAGAGTTGCGAGAGGCCCCCTCTGGTGCCCGTGTTGCTGGTTGGGGTACCACGTTTCACCCACCCTGGGTGAAGTCCGGCTCCTTAAGGTCCTAAGATTTATCCGGGTTTCAAAATGCTAACCAATGAATTAATTGTTAACCCTCATTATTCTCGTAGCAATGGTAAATGTATGTGTTGTTTAATTGTATTTATTTACTATGGTTCTTTTATGTTGTATACCATTGTTGTACACCTTGCCTGTTGCACGTGCACGCTTTCACATGTTCATAGCTATAGTTGTTGCTTCCTTTACTACAATAGATGTTTATGCCATGACATACACTCTGCCTGTTCACGTGCACCCTTTCCACATTTCATGTAAGGACTAGTTGAGATATGGAATTCCTACTGGGTCACGTGTTGACGTGCCCCACCGTTGACTTTTCAGGTTGGTTCTTTGAGTTGGAGGCCCCTTGACTCAGTTGGTTGGATTTGCGGGTGGTGAGAAGTGTGGATGACTTGGGAGTGTTGTTGTATTTGGGTGAGATGTGAGTTTTTGTACATTATTGAGATGTGGGTAATATTGTATATGGATTTGTATAAGGAAGTTGTATATGAATAGTTTTATTTATATACATCAGTGCTTGAGTTGTTGGTTCTCTTATGTTTTGGGTTGACTGGAATGCTATATGTACTATCCCAGCAGTGCGCAGTGGACCTGCTTGTGTTTGTAATTTCGTATTTTCTTCGTAGCACCCGTCTCTTTGGGAATACATGATACGGATTCGTACTTATCGGGTATCCTGGGGAGTGGGGCGTTACAGGTGGCGGCCAATGCAGGTCACCACATTGCGGCTGTGTAAGGGTAGTACATGTAGTGTTCCAGAGGTAGTTAGTCTTAAGGTGGTAGGAGTTCTACCTTGAGATAGAGCCCTGATATCAGAAGTTTGAGGTATAGAGCCCTGAGGATAGACACTAGAGTGTTGATTGAGTAAGAATGTGTGTATATATCTATGTGTGTATGTATGTGTACATATACATTTGTAGCTCTATATGTGTTGAATATGGCTTGTTAAGTATATTGAGATGATATACTCTTGTACATATGGCTATGGTATATGTATGAATGATTATATAACTATGTGATTGTATTTGAAGTATATGTGTTAATATATGGTTGACTTATGAGTATTGTGTATAATTGGGTTATATACTTGATTGAGGTGCAGGTAGTGTATAGTTGTATTGTGTCATAGCTATATACTATATGTGATGTATGCACATGTAGAGTGTACTGATGCATGTGTGGATCCTTGAGTTCCACCCATGTATGTGTGGCTATGTCTTAAGAATATTAGTTCTATGTGTTGATATATGTGATGAGTATATGATATATGTATGGCTGTAAGTTGGATCGCTTACACCTGTATATGGATGAATATAGTTTTGTATGGTTATCTATGTGTATTGATATTGACATGATAAAGCTTGTGTAATGGTATATCTGTGAATGTTAGATGGGTACTATGAGACATGCAAGATTGTATGTCAGAGTATATAGGTGAATGCGTATATATGTTAATATATGGTGACCTATGAGGAGTGTGTATTATGGACCTACATAGTTAATTGAGCTCTAGGCGATGTATAGATTTGGCATGCTGTCTGTGTTTGTTATATGTGGTGTATGTGTACATGCTGATTGTGAAGATCCATGTGCGAATCTTTGTGTTCCGCTCAGGTATGAGTGGGCATGCCTTATGTGTATTAAGTGTTATGTGTTTATATATATATATATATATATATATATATATATATATATATATATATATATATCTTGAAGATGTATATGGTTGCATGTCTGGTTGTAAGCGGGTAAGCTTACACCGGTGTTGGATAGATAAATCATTAGGTGAGTATCTGCGTGTATTGATATTGTTGTATGAGACTTTATGTGATGACATGAATATGTGTGCTTGGATATATGCTAGGAGACATACAAGGTCGTATGTCTATATCTATATATAGATATACGTGTGTATGTTTGAACAAACCATGAATGCGTGTACTGTGAAATTATATAAGTGTTGATATATGAATGTGTTTTTATATAAGTTTGGGGTAGATTGACCATATATATCTCTATTCACCCTTAGCTATGTCCTGAGTTGGAAAGTCCGAGGACAGACTTTATTTTAAGGTGGGTAGGATGTAATGACCCCAAAATTCATATACGTGTATTAATACGTATTCTTGGACGTATATAGATGCGTATAAATTTTTGGGAGTCCTTATGTATTTTATTTAATTTTGTCAAGCTAAAAATTATTTTTTTTAATAATTTTGTATGACATATGGTTTTATTAAATGAAATATATGGGTGGAATACTAATGTATTGCATGTGTATTAAGTGTGTATAATTATTTTCTAAAAGACAAATCCTAATTTTACCTAAGTGACACCTCACCCTTTGATGTGTCAATAGCTCCTTGATCCTTACCTAACCCAAGACTTGGTGGCATGCTAAGAGGATTTTAGGGAGATGAGGTGGCTACTCTAGGAATTAGAAAGAAAGGTTTCATTCACTCACTCTCTTCCCAAAGATCAGACCGAATTCATCCCTTCCCGTTGTTCTCTCTTAGACATTAGGGGGACTGAGCACCTATAGGGCTACGCCACCCTCACTCTGCACACACCCGTAGCATCCCTGTCGTCGTTTGGGTGATGTTGTTCATTCTGGGAGCCTATGGAGGAGAAGAAGGATTTAGAGAAGGAGGAGCCATAGGGATTTGGGCTACCCCCTTGTCTCTCATCACCTCTAAGGTAGGATTCCATCTCCAACTAGTATTAGAGTTGCATGCTTAGTTTCATGGTTGTTGTTGTGGGTTTGCCTTTTCTTATGTTAATCCTGAGATTTGTATGGTTGTGCGCGGTGAGCAATCCTGAGATTTGTATGGTTGTGCGCAGTGAGCAATCCTGAGATTTGTATGGTTGTGCGCGGTGAGCAATCCTGAGTTTGTATGGTTGTGTGCGGTGAGCAATCCTAAGATTTGTATGGTTGTGCGCAGTGAGCAATCCTAAATTTGTATGGTTGTGCGCGGTGAGCAATCCTGAGTTTGTATGGTTGTGTGCGGTGAGCAATCCTGAGTTTTGGGTGGTTTTGTGCGGAGAGCAAATCTGGACAGATTTACATGCTGATTGTTTTGCTTAGTCCTTCTAATCTAGAATTGAGTTTGCTCTGAAACTTTTATGGCCTAAAGATTGGACTGTTACCTATAACTTTCAAGTTGTGAACTTTTACTAATTCGGATTGTAATTAGAGCTAAAAATTCTATCTTGCCAACATGCATGTTTTTACCCAGTCTGAACACATTTTGCTAAAACAGTGAGCAGTCCCTCAATACTTGATGAAATTGTATGTTCTTGGTCTCGTTGGAAAGTTAACTTCAAGCTCTACAACTTTGTAGTTTTTCATTTCTGTTAGTTCTGCCTGCAATTAGTAGTAATCTGGTCATTAAGTTAGTGTAGTTTCTGTTTTCAATTCCAGCACAAGTACACTTTAGTGTAAATTCTGTAGAAAATAGAATACTCATCTAAACTTCATGAAAACTGATATGTGAATTCAGGACATCTATATCTACAATGTTCATTTAGATTGCATGTTCATGTTCTATTCAAATATATGGAGAAATGTGCTCCTCATTCTAACTGTTCTGCTTTTCCAGCAAGCTAAAAGATTTGAATATTGATTTAAGTTCTTTTTGAATTAAACTTGCCATTAATGTTCTTGATTATTTCTGTTACATGGTGAAATGTGGTTTATGTTCTTGGTACATGCAAAATGATGATGTGAACATGGTTATACGTTTTATGATAAATGAGAAAGGGAATGCACAAGGCGATGCATGTCTCAAATATGTGATGAACTGTGGAAAGAAAAGAAAGGGAAAGTATCATATTTCATGAAAATGACTAAGTCCTCTTAAAGGAGGGTGACATGGGGTTTGGGGGAAACACGGGTAAATTAAAGGAGTTAAGGAGCGGACAGATGATATGAATTCTCACCCGATGTATCACTCTTGGAAGGGCGAGTTGAAAGGGTTGGAGAGGCCGCTGGTGTACCCGTGATGCACCATGACGGTAATTGATGGTTTACTCCGTTTGTCCCACAGAAAAACCGAGCAGGTCTCGCTCTAGTGCCTTGCCCCGTTCGGGCATAGAGTTGCGAGAGGCCCCCTCTGGTGCCCGTGTTGCTGGTTGGGGTACCACGTTTCACCCACCCTGGGTGAAGTCCGGCTCCTTAAGGTCCTAAGATTTATCCGGGTTTCAAAATGCTAACCAATGAATTAATTGTTAACCCTCATTATTCTCGTAGCAATGGTAAATGTATGTGTTGTTTAATTGTATTTATTTACTATGGTTCTTTTATGTTGTATACCATTGTTGTTCACCTTGCCTGTTGCACGTGCACGCTTTCACATGTTCATAGCTATAGTTGTTGCTTCCTTTACTACAATAGATGTTTATGCCATGACATACACTCTGCATGTTCACGTGCACCCTTTCCACACTTCATGTAAGGACTAGTTGAGATATGGAATTCCTACTGGGTCACGCGTTGACGTGCCCCACCGTTGACTTTTCAGGTTGGTTCTTTGAGTTGGAGGCCCCTTGACTCAGTTGGTTGGATTTGCGGGTGGTGGGAAGTGTGTATGACTTGGGAGTGTTGTTGTAATTGGGTGAGATGTGAGTTTTTGTACATTATTGAGATGTGGGTAATATTGTATATGGATTTGTATAAGGAAGTTGTAGATGAATAGTTTTATTTATATACATCAGGGCTTGAGTTGTTGGTTCTCTTATGTTTTGGGTTGACTGGAATGCTATATGTACTATCCCAGTAGTGCGCAGTGGACCTGCTTGTGTTTGTAATTTCGTATTTTCTTCGTAGCACCCGTCTCTTTGGGAATACATAATACGGATTCGTACTTATCGGGTATCCTGGGGAGTGGGGCGTTACAAAGAAGCTAAGGACTTATCAACAATGAAAGTGGAGGACTTGATAGGCAACCTGATGTCACACGAGCTTGAGTTGCAGAGTATAGAAGCCAGAGAGAAACCTGAAGAGAAGACCAAAGCTTCCACACCATTAGCTCTTCAAGCTAACAACGACGATCTTGATGAAGAGCAAGCCCTAATGGTCAGAAACTTCAGGAGATACATTCAGACTGATCAAGGAAGAGCTGAGATGGGAAAAAGGTTCATTCGTTCTAATAATTCTAATTTTGGTAGAAATTCCTATGATCAGAAAGCTATTAATAGAAGTGAATGTTTTAAATGCAGGAAGAAAGGGCACCACATAAAAGATTGCCCACAACAACACACAGCTCAAGTTGCAAAAGGAAAAACGAAAGTGCTGACGTGGGACATGGATAGCGAAGCTGAGGAGGAGGATGAGGAACATTAAGCCCACTCCTGCATGGCATTGATGGCCAAACACAATGAGGTAGAATCTCCCACTAAAGCTGAATTTTTAGAAATCTGCAAAGGAATGCAACATAGAATTGATGAGCTAGAAGCTGATGTGGAATGTTATAGGAATGATAATTTTGATATGCAACAAACTGAGTATGACATGTCTATAGAAATGGAAAATATTAAACAAGAGCTTGTTGCATGCAAATCTACCATTACTATTTTAGAAAAAGAGAAAGCTAGCTTGCCTGGAAAAATTAAATGTCTTTAATGTCCCTCTTTATTAAAGGATATTAGCATGTATAAGCTAGATAAGACAAAACTTGAAGTTGAAAATGAATTGCTTTCTGAAAAGATTAACCTGCTAAATCTTGAACTTAAAGAAAAAATGAGGGATTTTGAAAAGAAAGAAGAGGAAAACAAGCAAGCTTTCATTAGTAAATGTACTTTGCTTGTGAACCAAAATGATCATTTGAAATCCAAAGTTGCTAGTTTAGAATTGTCATTAAAGAGATTTTCCATTGGTAAACAAAATTTGGACATTATTCTTGGAAATCAAATTTATGGCAATAATAGGCGAGGACTAGGATATGGTCTTAAAAATGTTGAAAAATCAAAATATAGAAAATTTCACTTTGAATCAACAAAGGTTGGAAATTTTCTTGCTACGTGCTTTACATGTGGATGCGTTGGTCATACTTCATATCATTGCAAATATAGGAACAAAAACATTAAGTTCAAACAAATATGGGTTCCTAAATCTTTGATGACTAACGTGAGTGGACCTTGTTGGATTCCAAGGTCACACACGACACCTCTTTTGTATGTGGATGGAAATTTGACGAGGAGCGATAAATTGAATGTCTCATTACTTTTTAGCTCCTTAGTCAAACGGCGACGCAAAGGTATATCTCATTCTTTGAACTTAATGCATACCTTCATAACATTTTTTTAACATTTTTGTGTGCTCGGGTTTTCCTTCTTTTTTGTTTTTGTTTGCTTGATTGTTTTTAGTGTGTTTTTTAGTTCATTATAAAACCAAAAAAAAATGAAAAAGACAAAAGCAAATTTTTTTTGGAGCTTATTGCATATATTCCTCTTTGCATCGTTCTAGTGTTATAAATGAATGATGATCATATCCTTGTAGAACGTGTAGTATTATTATCATGGCTACATGCGTATGTTTTATTTCTTAATAGCCATGCCAAGTTCGATGAATTGATAATATGTTTTCTACACCTACTTTCACTTCCACGAATGTTAAACTATGTCGTACTTTTGGAGATACTATTTATGAATATTGGAAAGTGAATGTAGGCTGATTATTAACTGAAAAATCTAAGGGATATGATGTGATTTGCCATGAATAAAAATTGAGCACAAAACAAATGAAATGAATATGAAAAAAATTGAAAATTGCTCCGTATGAAAAATGGATACAATTCATGGCAAATACACTACCCACGAGTATCCAACATAAGCTTTATGGGTAAACTTTAACGTTGGTGTTCTTACTCGTCAAGCAATGTCACCCCCACATCTAAGAGTCCTTTTAGGCTATGTTTTGGGGTGTGATACCTTGAACTCTTTTTTAATGAGGTGTGGAAAATCAATCCTAGGTGATATAAAGTTATTTGGAAAATGTGGATTGGTTTTGGTTGAATTTGTAAAAGTATCTCCCTTTGTACTTCTATGTTTAATAATTGCACTTACACGATGGTGTTGAATTCTAATTATCATTATCGTTGGATTTGGAGTGCTAATTATAGAATGACGACATGCAAATTCTAGTTATAATTAATAATGCTCTCTTTTTACATGTGCTATGTTTTTAATCTTCATGAATACTCTTTTGATGATGCCAAAGGGGGAGAAAAGTGTTGAAAGATTTGTGGCATCAATGTTGGTTCAAAATACGGTTGAAAGATTTGTGGTATCAATGTTGGTTCAAAATACGGTTCAAAATACGGTATTATTGATTGAAGGGGGTGTTGGTAGCAACGATATATGAACTTCGTATTTGATGATAACAAACGTGTGTGAACGTTTTAACGTGTGTGTTAAGTGTTTTCAGGAATTTCGAACTTGTGAGTAATTCACAGAGAGACTTGATCAATGTGCAAAGGAGGAAGGAGGAAAACCGTGCTTGAATTGACTCGTAGCTATTGGAGCAAACCCAAATTCTACTCGCAATAGGACTCCTATTGTTTCACTCATCCCTAGCCTTTGGATCCCTATTATCGCACCAACCCTAGAGGCCCTCATATTCTTTAGCAATGATCAAAAGAAGAGAAACTCTCCCCAAAAATGATACCAGGCCGAAATTCTCCTTTCTGCAAAATCCCATAAGTCATCAACAGTAGGGTTCGGCCTAAGGCTTGTGGGCATAAGTCATCAACAGAAGAAATTGTAAAGTGGCTTGTGGGCATAAGGCTTTTAAGAGTATTTAAAGACCTAGGGTTCGGCCTCTTCTCATATATACATATAAAAACCCCTAAGCACTGGAATATAAAAAGATATTTTTGGAAGAGCTCATCTTTTGACCTAGTAGCCGCACAAACATATCTTAATAAAACATTCTCCAAGCAAAAGGCCATGTTTTTTGTTTTTCTCCCATAAAAAAACAGGAACCGCACTGTGTTTCATCATCAAAACCCTCTGCCGAATTCCTTTTTGTTCATCCTCTGCTATTTTATCTTAGAGAGCCGAATTGTTCCTTGTTTTTTTTGAGAACCGCACAATCTTGTTGAGGGCAGCCAAAAATATCCCCTTGCAATCCCGAAGAGCCTCACATAGCCGCATTTAATTCCAGAGATCTACATCAAAAGTGAAATGGATCAGGCACACAAATATTTTAGAGCCCAGGGGAGCACAAATTTGTTTAGTTGCACAAATCTTTGAAGGGAGCCGCAAAAATCCTTTTGAGGGGAGCCGCAATAATCAGGAGATCAGAGGCCGAAATTTGTGCTGCAAGGGGTCTTCATTGAGTCTTCACTGCTATTTGCAAGTACACATTTTTTTTGGAAGGCAGCCGAATTTGTTCTTTTGCAAATCCTGAGGGCACAAAATTGGCGACTGCAATCATCTTGGGAAATCTCCACAAATCTTCAAGAGCAGCAATTGGCTTTCTTTTCAAGGAGTGTTGCCGTGATTACAAAAGGGACTACTACCTGTCAGATTGATCTGACCTCGCGCTGATTGACAGAGACATCAACGCCATCACGACTGAGCAATTCTAAACTCATACTTTATTATATTTTGTGATATTGGTGCTGTAATCTTTGTAGAACAATTTATTATTTGATTTGGGGACTTGGCTAGTTGGGACTAGCCAAGAGAGAGAGGCTTTACTAGTATTGTTATTGTTTGGGCACTTTGGTGAGTGTAGGTACTGAGGGCCAGGTGAGTGTAGGGTTGGTGCCCTAGCTACAGGTTGTACCAGTTAACTTTAATAATCTAGTATTGCTTTTGGGGCTGGATGTAGGTCGTGGGTGCGACCGAACCAGGGTATATCGCCTGTGCATGCTGTGACTGTTTTTCTATACTCTGCATCTGGTTGATTGTGCTAAAACTGCGTGTGATTTCTCGTGGGTTGCACGAGAATTTTTATAAGCCTATTCACCCCCCTCTAGGCTTAGATCCAGATCCAACAGTGGGAGCATTGAAAATACATGAATATGGGGAGCTTGGAAAAAGGGGGAGCATGCTAATATATTGTGCATGCTAGAAATATATTGTGATTGCCTGCTTGTGTGCCTGAACATCATATATTATTTTGTGTCATGATGATATTGTTGAAAATCGTTAAGTGCAAATCTTTGTTGGTTTGTCATCATCAAAAGAGAGAGATTGTTGGAAACAACGATCTAGGATTTATGGTTTGATGATGACAAACAGAATGATCTGATGTGTATATTAAGTATTTGCAGGATTGGCAAATTTTGCAAATTGATGTGTTGGGCAAATTGCTAGGCACAAAGCAATGGGACTTGGTCAAAGAGCTATTCGCAATTTGGGTGAGAAAGGAAGTGGAACGGTGAACGTGCGACTAATTCAATGATGACTTGATCAACTATGGGATGAGATGGAGAGGATCACTTTGGATTGAGTCAAATCAATTACGGATCACCAATTGGAACTCACGCACTTATATTAAGTATATTCGTGTTTCAATTGGTCTCTTTATTTTGTGTGTGCAGGTGCAAGGTGCAAGGCCGGCCTATATAAAAGCACTCATTCAAAAAAGGGGGAATGCTGCTGAATCTTTTTGGGCTTTTTAATACTTTGCTGCCGATTTTCTTTTGGGCTCTTTAACACTTTTTATAATTGCAGGTGGTTTTCTTTCAGGACCCAAAAAGGAGAGAGAACCCTAGAGAGCCGGCACTCACAAATTTTTAAGGCGACGCAACAAAAAACCCCAAGTACCAAAAAGCAGCCGCAGCCTTTGATCACCCAACCAAAAAAATTAGGGGAGCCGCAACAATTGACTTTTAGAAAAACCTAGGGCTGAAATAATTGTGTTCTCCCATCTAAAATTCTTGTAGCATAAGAGCAGCCGCATCCTTCATATTTTTCAACCCCCAAGAACTCACCAATGAAAAGTGCTGCTGAAATCCTCTTAGAAAATCTCCAAGTGGCCGAATCATTCACTCCCATCTTCTAAAAATCTCCAAGCTTAGGGATCCTTTTATTTAAATGCTAAGGCTGGTGTTTCTTTTATTCTCCTAGGAAAATCTCAAAGTCCATTTGCTTTCAACAACAAAAATCTCCAGGCCATTGTATTCTTCTCTTCAGGACGCACAAATTTGTGGAGAGAGCTCATGCACATTATCCAAGGGAGTTTCATGTCCACTTGTTTTGTTTTGTTTTTTAATTCCACACCCAATCGAATTCTGTGCATGCATATGATTTTATTTCATAATTCCACTCACTTTTTTAAGTTGCATGTTTTGTTTTCTTTGATGCTGTGCATTTCTCTTTTGCAGTGCTTCATTAATTAAAGAGAGTGGAATAATTCTTAGTGGAGGAAAGTTAATTAAAGGAGAGGGAAGAGCCAATTACAATTCCCAGTGTTTAAAGGAGCAGCCAAAAGAATTGAAGGGCCGAAATCTTTGAAGGGGGGCAGGCACAGGAATAAGAGGTTTGAATAGGTAACTAAAGTGCATCAAGCCGAGGCCGAAATCTGTGAGGAGCCACTTATATTTGGGCGCATAAACAAGGAGGGGATCAAGATTATTTGAAGGAGTTCTCAACAACAAGTGCCGCAACTTGAGTTGCACGAGAGATGAGAGACGTGACATCTACATCTATGTTAGACGAGATCTGACACGCGCTGAACGACAGAGACGACTCACCGTTACTGAGCATTTCTAAAACTCTATTTATTTATCTTTGTATTGGTGTAGTGATCTCTGTTAGGGGAAACTTTACCTTTTGTGTTACTTTTGGGGACCTGACGACTTTGGGAGTCGTCACGGAGGGAGAGCTTCTGACTAGATTGATAGTGTAGAGCACGTGGTGTGCGTACGAGCTAGGTGAGAGTAGATTTGGGATCTTGACTCATTGTAGCTGTACTTGATTACATATCTATCTAGTAGTTGCTTTCGGGGGCTGGAGTAGGTCGTGGGGACGACCGAACCAGGGTATATCTGTGCGTATTCTGTGATTGCTATATTATTGCCCTGTCTGTGCTTATAACTGCGTGGGATTGTTCGTGGGTTGCACGAATATTTTTATTAGCCTATTCACCCCCCCTCTAGGCTACGATCCAGATCCAACAAGTGGTATCAGAGCCAGTTTAGAGGATCTAGTCTAGATTTTTAGATGACCATGAATATATCTGATTGTGCTTTTGCTGAAGGTCAGTCTATAGCTCGTCCCCCTAAGTTTAACGGTGTAGACTTTGCATATTGGAAGGCTAGGATGAAAATCTATCTAGTGTCTGTAGATTATGATGTGTGTGATATTGTTGAAAATGGTTATAGTCTACCCACTATTAAAATTGAAGACACTGTTATGATTAAGCCTAAAGACAAGTGGGATTTAGCTGATAAAAAACTTTATACTCTTAATGGTAAAGCTATGAATGCGCTTATATGCTCTCTTGATAAATCCGAGTTTAATCGTATCTCACATTGTTTAACTGCGCAGGAAATCTGGCATACTCTGGAGGTGACGCACGAGGGGACATCGCAAGTAAAGGAATCCAGACTTGCGTTGCTGAGCACAGAATACGAGAGCTTCCGCATGCTACCAACAGAATCTGTGAAAGAGATGTTTGCGAGGTTCACGGACATCGTCTACAAATCCAGTTCCCTCGGTAAGCCATACTCTAGCCATGAACAGGTACGAAAGATCTTAAGGGCGCTACCAAGCTCGTTCAGGCCTAAAGTCACCGCTATTCAAGAAGCTAAGGACTTATCAACAACGAAAGTGGAGGACTTGATAGGCAACCTGATGTCACACGAGCTTGAGTTGCAGAGTATAGAAGCCAGAGAGAAACCTGAAGAGAAGACCAAAGCTTCCACACCATTAGCTCTTCAAGCTAACAACGACGATCTTGATGAAGAGCAAGCCCTAATGGTCAGAAACTTCAGGAGATACATTCAGACTGATCAAGGAAGAGCTGAGATGGGAAAAAGGTTCATTCGTTCTAATAATTCTAATTTTGGTAGAAATTCCTATGATCAGAAAGCTATTAATAGAAGTGAATGTTTTAAATGCAGGAAGAAAGGGCACCACATAAAAGATTGCCCACAACAACACACAGCTCAAGTTGCAAAAGGAAAAACGAAAGTGTTGACGTGGGACATGGATAGCGAAGCTGAGGAGGAGGATGAGGAACATGAAGCCCACTCCTGCATGGCATTGATGGCCAAATACAATGAGGTAGAATCTCCCACTAAAGCTGAATTTTTGAAATCTGCAAAGGAATGCAACATAGAATTGATGAGCTAGAAGCTGATGTGGAATGTTATAGGAATGATAATTTTGATATGCAACAAACTGAGTATGACATGTCTATAGAAATGGAAAATATTAAACAAGAGCTTGTTGCATGCAAATCTACCATTACTATTTTAGAAAAAGAGAAAGCTAGCTTGCCTGGAAAAATTAAATGTCTTTCATGTCCCTCTTTATTAAAGGATATTAGCATGTATAAGCTAGATAAGACAAAACTTGAAGTTGAAAATGAATTGCTTTCTGAAAAGATTAACATGCTAAATCTTGAACTTAAAGAAAAAATGAGGGATTTTGAAAAGAAAGAAGAGGAAAACAAGCAAGCTTTCATTAGTAAATGTACTTTGCTTGTGAACAAAAATGATCATTTGAAATCCAAAGTTGCTAGTTTAGAATTTTCATTAAAGATATTTTCCATTGGTAAACAAAATTTGGACATTATTCTTGGAAATCAAATTTATGGCAATAATAGGCGAGGACTAGGATATGGTCTTAAAATGTTGAAAAATCAAAATATAGAAAAGTTCACATTGAATCAACAAAGGTTGGAAATTTTCTTGCTAAGTGCTTTACATGTGGATGCGTTGGTCATACTTCATATCATTGCAAATATAGGAACAAAAACATTAAGTTCAAACAAATATGGGTTCCTAAATCTTTGATGACTAACGTGAGTGGACCTTGTTGGATTCCAAGGTCACACACGACACCTCTTTTGTAGGTGGATGGAAATTTGACGAGGAGCGATAAATTGAATGTCTCATTACTTTTTAGCTCCTTAGTCAAACGGCGACGCAAAGGTATATCTCATTCTTTGAACTTAATGCATACCTTCATAGCATTTTTTTAACATTTTTGTGTGCTCGGGTTTTCCTTCTTTTTTGTTTTTGTTTGCTTGATTGTTTTTAATGTGTTTTTTAGTTCATTATAAAACCAAAAAAATGAAAAAGACAAAAGCAAATTTTTTTGGAGCTTATTGCATATATTCCTCTTTGCATCGTTCTAGTGTTATAAATGAATGATGATCATATCCTTGTAGAACGTGTAGTATTATTATCATGGCTACATGCGTATGTTTTATTTCTTAATAGCCATGCCAAGTTCGATGAATTGATAATATGTTTTCTACACATACTTTCACTTCCACGAATGTTAAACTATGTCGTACTTTTGGAGATACTATTTATGAATATTGGAAAGTGAATGTAGGCTGATTATTAACTGAAAAATCTAAGGGATATGATGTGATTTGACATGAATAAAAATTGAGCACAAAACAAATGAAATGAATATGAAAAAAATTGAAAATTGCTCCGTATGAAAAATGGATACAATTCATGGCAAATAAACTACCCACGAGTATCCAACATAAGCTTTATGGGTAAACTTTAACGTTGGTGTTCTTACTCGTCAAGCAATGTCACCCCCACATCTAAGAGTCCTTTTAGGCTATGTTTTGGGATGTGATACCTTGAACTCTTTTTTAATGAGGTGTGGAAAATCAATCCTAGGTGATATAAAGTTATTTGGAAAATGTGGATTGGTTTTGGTTGAATTTGTAAAAGTATCTCCCTTTGTACTTCTATGTTTAATAATTGCACTTACACGATGGTGTTGAATTCTAATTATCATTATCATTGGATTTGGAGTGCTAATTATAGAATGACGACATGCAAATTCTAGTTATAATTAATAATGCTCTCTTTTTACATGTGCTATGTTTTTAATCTTCATGAATACTCTTTTGGTGATGCCAAAGGGGGAGAAAAGTGTTGAAAGATTTGTGGCATCAATGTTGGTTCAAAATACGGTTGAAAGATTTGTGGTATCAATGTTGGTTCAAAATATGGTTCAAAATACGGTATTATTGATTAAAGGGGGTGTTGGTAGCAACGATATATGAACTTCGTATTTGATGATAACAAACGTGTGTGAACGTTTTAACGTGTGTGTTAAGTGTTTTCAGGAATTTCGAACTTGTGAGTAATTCACAGAGAGACTTGATCAATGTGCAAAGGAGGAAGGAGGAAAACCGTGCTTGAATTGACTCGTAGCTATTGGAGCAAACCCAAATTCTACTCGCAATAGGACTCCTATTGTTTCACTCATCCCTAGCCTTTGGATCCCTATTATCGCACCAACCCTAGAGGCCCTCATATTCTTTAGCAATGATCAAAAGAAGAGAAACTCTCCCCAAAAATGATACCAGGCCGAAATTCTCCTTTCTGCAAAATCCCATAAGTCATCAACAGTAGGGTTCGGCCTAAGGCTTGTGGGCATAAGTCATCAACAGAAGAAATTGTAAAGTGGCTTGTGGGCATAAGGCTTTTAAGAGTATTTAAAGACCTAGGGTTCGGCCTCTTCTCATATATACATATAAAAACCCCTAAGCACTGGAATATAAAAAGATATTTTTGGAAGAGCTCATCTTTTGACCTAGTAGCCGCACAAACATATCTTAATAAAACATTCTCCAAGCAAAAGGCCATGTTTTTTGTTTTTCTCCCATAAAAAAACAGGAACCGCACTGTGTTTCATCATCAAAACCCTCTGCCGAATTCCTTTTTGTTCATCCTCTGCTATTTTATCTTAGAGAGCCGAATTGTTCCTTGTTTTTTTAGAACCGCACAATCTTGTTGAGGGCAGCCAAAAATATCCCCTTGCAATCCCGAAGAGCCTCACATAGCCGCATTTAATTCCAGAGATCTACATCAAAAGTGAAATGGATCAGGCACACAAATATTTTAGAGCCCAGGGGAGCACAAATTTGTTTAGTTGCACAAATCTTTGAAGGGAGCCACAAAAATCCTTTTGAGGGGAGCCGCAATAATCAGGAGATCAGAGGTCGAACTTTGTGCTGCAAGGGGTCTTCATTGAGTCTTCACTGCTATTTGTAAGTACACATTTTTTTTGGGAAGGCAGCCGAATTTGTTCTTTTGCAAATCCTGAGGGCACAAAATTGGAGACTGCAATCATCTTGGGAAATCTCCACAAATCTTCAAGAGCAGCAATTGGCTTTCTTTTCAAGGAGTGTTGCCGTGATTACAAAAGGGACTACTACCTGTCAGATTGATCTGACCTCGCGCTGATTGATAGAGACATCAACGCCATCACGACTGAGCAATTCTAAATTCATACTTTATTATATTTAGTGATATTGGTGCTGTAATCTTTGTAGAACAATTTATTATTTGATTTGGGGACTTGGCTAGTTGGGACTAGCCAAGAGAGAGAGGCTTTACTAGTATTGTTATTGTTTGGGCACTTTGGTGAGTGTAGGTACTGAGGGCCAGGTGAGTGTAGGGTTGGTGCCCTAGCTACAGGTTGTACCAGTTAACTTTAATAATCTAGTATTGCTTTTGGGGCTGGTGTAGGTCGTGGGTGCGACCGAACCAGGGTATATCGCCTGTGCATGCTGTGACTGTTTTTCTATACTCTGCATCTGGTTGATTGTGCTAAAACTGCGTGTGATTTCTCGTGGGTTGCACGAGAATTTTTATAAGCCTATTCACCCCCCCCCCCCCCCTCTAGGCTTAGATCCAGATCCAACAAGTGGTATCAAAGCCAGTTTAGCGGATCTAGCCTAGTTGATCATGTCTATGAATATGTCTGATTCTGCTTTTGCTGAGGGTCAGTCTATTTCTCGTCCCCCCAAGTTTAATGGTGTTGACTTTGCCTATTGGAAAACTAGGATGAGGATTTATTTAGCTGCTGTTGATTATGATGTATGGAGCATTGTAGAAAAAGGCTATAAACCTCCCACTATTAATGTTGCTAATAATGAAATGATAAAACCAGAAGATAAGTGGGGTGACTTTTATAAGAAGCGCTTTTCATTGAATAACAAAGCTATGAATGCATTGATCTGTGCTTTAGATAAAGCTGAGTTTAACCGTATATCTCAATGTCAAACTACGCAGGAAATTTGGCATACTCTGGAGGTGACTCATGAAGGTACATCACAGGTTAAGGAGTCCAGACTTGCGCTACTCAGCACTGAATATGAAAGCTTCCGCATGCTTCCATCAGAGTCAATCAAAGAGATGTTTGCGAGGTTCACAGACATCGTCTACAAATCCACTTCTCTTGGAAAGCCGTACTCAAGCCTAGAACAAATCAGAAAGATCTTGAGAGCGCTGCCTAGCTCCTTCCGCCCTAAAATTACAGCTATTCAGGAAGCAAGAGATTTATCGCAGATGAAAGTGGAGGATCTGATAGGGAACCTGATGTCCCACGAGCTGGAGCTGCAGAGCATTGAACTGAGAGAGAGAGATGAATTGAAGACTTCAAAGGCGATAGCCCTTCAGGCTAAGGAGGATGAAGATGGAGATGAAGAGGAGGCCTTTTTGGTGAGGAGCTTCAAGAAATATATCAGAACTGGCAATGGGAGATCAGAGATGCTAAAAAGGTTTAATCGCTCTAAATTCAATTCTAATAATAAATCTTTTGAGCAGAATACTACTGATCCGGTTACATGTTTTAAATGCAAAAAGCAGGGACATTTTATGAAGCAATGCCCTCAAGGAAAGAATAACGCTGCGGAACAAAAGGGAAAATCTTTGGTGCTCACATGGGATATGGACAGCGAGGATGAATATCAAGAGGAAGTTGCACATTCCTCTCTTTGTCTGATGGGAGAACTAGATCAGGTAAAATCTTTAACTAGCTCAACTTGTGACTACCTTTAAAGAAATGCAAGATGAAATTGAAAGATTGGAATCAACTGTTAAGTTACTAGAATCCCATGTAGAGAAGTTTAAAAATGCCAATTTTGAATTGCAACAAGACAATTATAATATGTCATTAGAAGTTGATGAAATTAAAGAAAAACTTGTTGCATGTAATTCTACTATTAGTTCTTTGGAAAAGGGAAAATCTTGTATGCCTACTGAAACTGAGTGTCTGAATTGGTCTACTTTGCTTAAAGACATTAGCATGTTTAAACTAAATATGGTTAAGCTAGAAGTTGAAAATGAATTATTAAATGAGAAAATTTGCATGCTAATAAATGAAAATAAAGAGCTAGAAAAGAAGATGGCTAATCTGAAAAAGAGTGAGGAAGAGAACAAAAAGGCCTTCATTAGTAAATGTACCATGCTTGTTAATGAGAACATGTTTTTAAAGTCTAAAATATCTGATCTTGAATTGTCTATAAAAAAATTTGGTGTTGGAAAACATTCATTAGACATTATTCTAGGTAATCAGATACAAGGAAATAACAGGCGTGGTTTGAGATATGGAAATAAAATTGATGAGAGGCCTAGAATTAATAGAAAGAATCAAAAAGAAACTGGTGTAGGAAGAAGCATGTTTGCTAAATGTTATACATGTGGTTGTGTTGGTCATGCTTACTATAATTGCAAGTATAGGAATTCCAACATCAAATTTAAGCAAATTTGGGTTCCAAAAAATAAAGTGACTAACACTAGTGGACCTATTTGGATTCCTAGGTCACACATATCATGCTCTTCTTATGTGTAGGTACATGGCACGGCTGAGGGACAAAAGTGTGAGTGGTACTTAGACTCTGGCTGCTCAAGACACATGACAGGTGAAAGAGGAAAGTTCCTTAGCCTTACAAAGCATGAAGGAGGAAGTGTTACTTTAGGGGACAATGGAAAATGCAAGGTAATTGGTAAAGGTGTTGTAGGTAACGACACCTTTCGGCTTACAGATGTCCTATTGGTTGAAAAGTTGAAACATAACCTCATTTCTATCAGTCAGCTGTGTGACAAAGGTATGAAAGTTGAATTTGATGAAAAACTTTGTAGAATCATTGATAGATCCACAGGTGACATTATTATTACTGCAAATAGAAAGAATAATGTGTTATACTCTTATGATTGAAGAACTAACTGTTTCTAAATGCTTGCTTGTAGGTGAAGAAGAGGCCACACTATGGCATAGACGATTAGCACATGCAAGCATGGGATTGATAAAGAAGCTCGAAAGCAAAAATTTGGTAAGAGGACTACCGCATCAGACATATGAGAATGGTAAGTTGTGTGTGGCATGCACCAAAGGTAAGCAAACTAGATCCACTTTCTCTAGCATCAATGAAATTGCCACCACACGTATATTGGAATTGGTGCACATGGATTTATTTGGTCCAACAGACATTGCTAGCCTAGGAGGTAAAAAGTATTGTTTAGTATTGGTGGATGACTTCTCTAGATATACATGGGTATACTTCCTAGCCAAAAAATCAGACTCATTTGACCATTTTCAAAACTTTTGCATACAAGTTTCTAATGAGAAAAATTCTTCCATTGTAAAAATTAGAAGCGATCATGGAGGTGAGTTTGAAAATGCTATTTTTGAAAAATTTTGTTTTGAAAAAGGAATTTTACATGAATTCTCTTCTCCTAGAACACCTCAACAAAATGGGGTGGTCGAGAGAAAGAATCGCACATTAAAAGAGATGGCTAGGAGTATGTTAAATGAATATAGCTTGCCTATGTCTTTTTGGGCTGAGGCCATTAATACGGCATGCCATGTATGCAACAGAGTTATGCTTAGACCTATACTAAATAAAACATCTTATGAACTATGGCATGTCAACACCCCAAAAGTTTCTTACTTTAGAGTTTTTGGATGCAGGTGCTTTATATTAAATACTGCAGATCAGCTTGGCACCTTTGAATCAAAATCAGATGAGGGAGTGTTCGTAGGATATTCAGCAAGGAGCAGAGCATACAGGATTTATAATAAACGCACACTTGTAATTGTTGAATCTATAAATGTAAAGTTTAATGAATCTGATATAAATTCTTTGGATTGCAGGCAAAACATTGAAGAGGAAAATGTAGAACAACAAGGCATTCCAAAAGTTAATGAGGATCAACCTGAAATACAGAAAGAAGCTGAAACTGATTCGACAGAAATACAAGATGAAGCAGTTACCAGAGGAGAGTTGAGATTCACTCCAAACCACCCACCAGACTTAATCCTAGGTGAGCCTACGGCAGGTATTCGCACACGTTCCTCTTTTAGAGATCTGTGCGCTCTATGTATTTATGGTGACTTTATTTCTGTAATAGAGCCTAAGACTATAAATATTGCTTTAGAAGAGGAAAGTTGGGTTTTGGCCATGCAAGAGGAATTAACTCAATTTGTCAGGAATAATGTCTGGAAACTAGTACCTAGACCCACTGATTATCCTGTAGTTGGTACTAAATGGGTGTTTAAGAATAAGCATGATGAATCTGGTAATGTTATTAGAAACAAGGCTAGGTTGGTAGCTAAAGGGTATAATCAAATTGAAGGGATTGATGAGGATGAGACTTTTGCACCAGTTGCTAGGCTTGAGTCCATTAGAATCTTGCTAGCTTTTGCAAGTTATAAAGGGCTCAAACTGAAACAAATGGATGTAAAAAGCGCTTTTCTTAATGGCTACCTAAAAGAAGAGGTATTTGTTGAGCAACCCCCAGGTTTTGAAAGCCATAATTTTCCAAACCATGTTTATAAATTGGAAAAAGCTTTGTATGGTCTTAAGCAAGCTCCACGAGCTTGGTATGACCGTCTAAGCACATATTTGTTGGAAAATAATTTTAAAAAGGGGAGTGCTGACAATACACTATTCTTGATGCATGAATCTGAAGACTTTCTCATTGTGCAAATTTATGTTGATGACATTATTTATGGTGCTACTAACGATCTTCTATGTCAAAAGTTTGAGAAAGTCATGCAGGATCAGTTTGAGATGAGCCTTGTGGGAGAGCTGAAATATTTTCTGGGGTTCCAAGTAAAGCAAGGAAAGGAAGGCATCTTTCTATCTCAAACCAAATACATCAAGGAACTTCTGAAAAAGTTTGGGATGGAGAAGTCTAAATAAATTGGAACGCCGATGTGCCCCAACACGAAAATGGACAGGGATGAACAAGGAGTTGCAGTGGACCAAAAGCTATATCGAGGTATGATTGGTTCTTTATTGTACTTGACTGCTTCTAGGCCTGATATAATGTTTGCTGTATGTTTGTGTGCACGATTTCAATCAAACCCAAAAGAATCTCATTTGAAAGCCATTAAAAGGATCTTTAGGTACCTAATCAGTACACCTACTTTAGGCCTTTGGTATCCTTCTAGTGGTAACTTTGATTTGGTGGGTTATTCTGATGCTGATTATGCGGGTAGTTTAACTGATAGAAAGAGCAATAGTGGCACTTGTTTTATGCTAGGACACTCTTTAGTTTCATGGTCTAGTCGTAAGCAAAATAGTGTTGCATTATCGACTACTGAAGCAGAGTATATTGCCCTCGGCAGTTGTTGTGCTCAAGTACTGTGGATGATGCAAACATTATCTGACTACGGACTAGCTCTTAAAAGAGTTCCTCTTCGATGTGATAGCAAGAGTGCCATAGATCTTTCTAATAATCCCGTACACCACTCTCGTACTAAGCATATTGACGTACGACACCATTTTCTTAGAGATCACCTCACTAAAGAGGATGTGTCTGTGGAGTTTGTTCCTACGGAATCACAACTTGCAGACATATTCACCAAACCTTTGGTTGAGGCTCGCTTTTGTCGTCTTCGTCTTGAGCTTGGTATTATTGATAAAACTTAGTACGAGATTCCATACTTTCCTGTGTGCTTGACTTTTTTTGTTTGTGTGCTAGCAGTTGCATTGTTGTGTGTGCATGATTTATTTTTTTCTTTGTGTGATTGCATCTCATGTTTGCTTTAGTATCTCATGCATTAAAAACAAAAAAAACAAAAAAATTGAAAAACAAAAACACAAAAAAATGGTGCTTCAATGTGTATCTTTCTCTTTGATTCATTCAAAAGAAGTATTCATGAATGATTTTCATATCTATGTAGAAATTGTTGTATTATTTCTTTTGCTACATGCGCATGTCCATCTCTCTAAATATTCATGGCATGTTCAATGACTGAAAATAACTTGATTTCTACACCACCTACTTCACTTCCACATATATCATTATTGTTGCACATTTGGGGATATCGTTTTTGAAATTGGAAATGTGAATGTAGGAGGAAAACTTAGCTGATAATCTAAGGGATATGATATACCTTGCCATGGATAAAAATTGAGCATTATAAAAATGATGATACTACAAGTATACAAATGAAAAAGAACGTTAATTGCTCTGTATGAAAAATGGATACACTCCTTGGCAACGATATTACCCACGAGTATCCAACATAAGCTTTATGGGTAAACTTTAGCGTTGGTGTATTTACTCGTCAAGCAATGCCACCCCCACATCTAAGAGTCCATATTGGCTATGTTTTGGGGTGTGGTACCTTGAACTCATTTTTTAATGAGATGGGAAAAATCAATCCTAGGTGATAAACTGTTATGTGGAAAATGTGGTTTGGTTCTGGCTGACTTTCTTAAATGATTCTCCCTCTGTGCTTCAATTTTAATTATCGCATGTACACGTTGGTGTAGAAGTCGTAGTTGTTTACTTTCATTGGATTCTGACTTGATTATTCTATGAGTGTATGCATGCAATTGTTGGTAATGGCTAATAATACACTCTTTTTGCCTAATGTATGATTTTGACTTCGTGGTATTCGCTTTTGATGATAACAAAGGGGGAGAAAGATTAATATTCACTTGGTAAAGATTAATATTCACTTGGTGTAGATTTGGTATTTACTCATTGTGCTTGGTATTTGGCTTATGGAACTATCTTTGTAATGCTCGCATGATTGTTTGATTAAGGGGGGGCATTAATGAAGGAAGCACAAAAGTAGGGGGAGCATGCTTATTGATATTCCTTATACATCATTGTTCACACATCTTTTCATCTCAGTGCATGTCACCCATTTTTGCCACACTCATCACACACACTATTTGGAATTTCATTGATCAAATCTTATACTTAGTTTGTCATCATCAAAAGGGGGAGATTGTTGGTAGCAACGATATATGAACTTCGTATTTGATGATAACAAACGTGTGTGAACGTTTTAACGTGTGTGTTAAGTGTTTTCAGGAATTTCGAACTTGTGAGTAATTCACAGAGAGACTTGATCAATGTGCAAAGGAGGAAGGAGGAAAACCGTGCTTGAATTGACTCGTAGCTATTGGAGCAAACCCAAATTCTACTCGCAATAGGACTCCTATTGTTTCACTCATCCCTAGCCTTTGGATCCCTATTATCGCACCAACCCTAGAGGCCCTCATATTCTTTAGCAATGATCAAAAGAAGAGAAACTCTCCCCAAAAATGATACCAGGCCGAAATTCTCCTTTCTGCAAAATCCCATAAGTCATCAACAGTAGGGTTCGGCCTAAGGCTTGTGGGCATAAGTCATCAACAGAAGAAATTGTAAAGTGGCTTGTGGGCATAAGGCTTTTAAGAGTATTTAAAGACCTAGGGTTCGGCCTCTTCTCATATATACATATAAAAACCCCTAAGCACTGGAATATAAAAAGATATTTTTGGAAGAGCTCATCTTTTGACCTAGTAGCCGCACAAACATATCTTAATAAAACATTCTCCAAGCAAAAGGCCATGTTTTTTGTTTTTCTCCCATAAAAAAACAGGAACCGCACTGTGTTTCATCATCAAAACCCTCTGCCGAATTCCTTTTTGTTCATCCTCTGCTATTTTATCTTAGAGAGCCGAATTGTTCCTTGTTTTTTTAGAACCGCACAATCTTGTTGAGGGCAGCCAAAAATATCCCCTTGCAATCCCGAAGAGCCTCACATAGCCGCATTTAATTCCAGAGATCTACATCAAAAGTGAAATGGATCAGGCACACAAATATTTTAGAGCCCAGGGGAGCACAAATTTGTTTAGTTGCACAAATCTTTGAAGGGAGCCACAAAAATCCTTTTGAGGGGAGCCGCAATAATCAGGAGATCAGAGGTCGAACTTTGTGCTGCAAGGGGTCTTCATTGAGTCTTCACTGCTATTTGTAAGTACACATTTTTTTTGGGAAGGCAGCCGAATTTGTTCTTTTGCAAATCCTGAGGGCACAAAATTGGAGACTGCAATCATCTTGGGAAATCTCCACAAATCTTCAAGAGCAGCAATTGGCTTTCTTTTCAAGGAGTGTTGCCGTGATTACAAAAGGGACTACTACCTGTCAGATTGATCTGACCTCGCGCTGATTGATAGAGACATCAACGCCATCACGACTGAGCAATTCTAAATTCATACTTTATTATATTTAGTGATATTGGTGCTGTAATCTTTGTAGAACAATTTATTATTTGATTTGGGGACTTGGCTAGTTGGGACTAGCCAAGAGAGAGAGGCTTTACTAGTATTGTTATTGTTTGGGCACTTTGGTGAGTGTAGGTACTGAGGGCCAGGTGAGTGTAGGGTTGGTGCCCTAGCTACAGGTTGTACCAGTTAACTTTAATAATCTAGTATTGCTTTTGGGGCTGGTGTAGGTCATGGGTGCGACCGAACCAGGGTATATCGCCTGTGCATGCTGTGACTGTTTTTCTATACTCTGCATCTGGTTGATTGTGCTAAAACTGCGTGTGATTTCTCGTGGGTTGCACGAGAATTTTTATAAGCATATTCACCCCCCCTCTAGGCTTAGATCCAGATCCAACAGGGGGAGCATTGAAAATACATGAATATGGGGAGCTTGGAAAAAGGGGGAGCATGCTAATATATTGTGCATGCTAGAAATATATTGTGATTGCCTGCTTGTGTGCCTGAACATCATATATTATTTTGTGTCATGATGATATTGTTGAAAATCGTTAAGTGCAAATCTTTGTTGGTTTGTCATCATCAAAATGGAGAGATTGTTGGAAACAACGATCTAGGATTTATGGTTTGATGATGACAAACAGAATGATCTGATGTGTATATTAAGTATTTGCAGGATTGGCGAATTTTGCAAATTGATGTGTTGGGCAAATTGCTAGGCACAAAGCAATGGGACTTGGTCAAAGAGCTATTCGCAATTTGGGTGAGAAAGGAAGTGGAACGGTGAACGTGCGACTAATTCAATGATGACTTGATCAACTATGGGATGAGATGGAGAGGATCACTTTGGATTGAGTCAAATCAATTACGGATCACCAATTGGAACTCACGCACTTATATTAAGTATATTCGTGTTTCAATTGGTCTCTTTATTTTGTGTGTGCAGGTGCAAGGTGCAAGGACGGCCTATATAAAAGCACTCATTCAAAAAAGGGGGAATGCTGCTGAATCTTTTTGGGCTTTTTAATACTTTGCTGCCGATTTTCTTTTGGGCTCTTTAACACTTTTTATAATTGCAGGTGGTTTTCTTTCAGGACTCAAAAAGGAGAGAGAACCCTAGAGAGCCGGCACTCACAAATTTTTAAGGCAACGCAACAAAAAACCCCAAGTACCAAAAAGCAGCCGCAGCCTTTGATCACCCAACCAAAAAATTAGGGGAGCCGCAACAATTGACTTTTAGAAAAACCTAGGGCTGAAATAATTGTGTTCTCCCATCTAAAATTCTTGTAGCATAAGAGCAGCCGCATCCTTCATATTTTTCGACCCCCAAGAACTCACCAATGAAAAGTGCTGCTGAAATCCTCTTAGAAAATCTCCCAAGTGGCCGAATCATTCACTCCCATCTTCTAAAAATCTCCAAGCTTAGGGATCCTTTTATTTAAATGCTAAGGCTGGTGTTTCTTTTATTCTCCTAGGAAAATCTCAAAGTCCATTTGCTTTCAACAAAAAAAATCTCCAGGCCATTGTATTCTTCTCTTCAGGACGCACAAATTTGTGGAGAGAGCTCATGCACATTATCCAAGGGAGTTTCATGTCCACTTGTTTTGTTTTATTTTTTAATTCCACACCCAACCGAATTCTGTGCATGCATATGATTTTATTTCATAATTCCACTCACTTTTTTTAGTTGCAGGTTTTGTTTTCTTTGATGCTGTGCATTTCTCTTTTGCAGGGCTTCATTAATTAAAGAGAGTGGAATAATTCTTAGTGGAGGAAAGTTGATTAAAGGATAGGGAAGAGTTCCCAGTTTTTAAAGGAGCAACCGAAAGAATTGAAGGGCCGAAATCTTTGAAGGGGGGCAGGCACAGGAATAAGAGGTTTGAATAGGCAACTAAAGTGCATCAAGCCGAGGCCGAAATCTGTGAGGAGCCACTTATATTTGGACGCATAAACAAAGGAGGGGATCAAGATTATTTGAAGGAGTTCTCAACAACAAGTGCCGCAACTTGAGTTGCACGAGAGACGAGAGACGTGACATCTACATCTATGTTAGACGAGATCTGACACGCGCTGAACGACAGAGACGACTCATCGTTACTGAGCATTTCTAAAACTCTATTTATTTATCTTTGTATTGGTGTAGTGATCTCTGTTAGGGGAAACTTTACCTTTTGTGTTACTTTTGGGGACCTGACGACTTTGGGAGTCGTCACGGAGGGAGAGCATCTGACTAGATTGATAGTGTAGAGCACGTGGCGTGCGTACGAGCTAGGTGAGAGTAGATTTGGGATCTTGACTCATTGTAGCTGTACTTGATTACATATCTATCTAGTAGTTGCTTTCGGGGGCTGGAGTAGGTCATGGGGACGACCGAACCAGGGTATATCTGTGCGTATTCTGTGATTGCTATTTTATTGCCCTGTCTGTGCTTATAACTGCGTGGGATTGTTCGTGGGTTGCACGAATATTTTTATTAGCCTATTCACCCCCCCCTCTAGGCTACGATCCAGATCCAACAGGACGTTGGGTAAAACCCTGCGCTACAACCCTTGCTTTGTAGCGAACGATCTCATTCTGTTCATTTCGTTTTCTAACAAATACCCATTTATAACCCACAGGTTTTACACCTTGTGGTGTCTGGACTATGGGTCCGAAGACCTTGCATTTGGTGAGTGAATCCAACTCCACTCCTATTGCCGCTTTCCACTTTGGTCAATCATCTCTGCTTTGACATTCTGTCAGAGAGCGTGGTTCAATATCATCATCGTAGTACGCGACGTTGATGGCAATATTACATGCAAATGTGTCATCTATGGTTGTGCTCTTTCTGTCCCAATACTCCCCAGTTCGTACATAGTGTATCGAAACTTCATTTTCTCCCGGTTTTTCCTCTTCATGAGAGTTTGGGAGAGATGGGGTAGCAGGGCTTATAGTAGCATCCTGTGGTGGTATTTATTTACCATTGCCAAGGGTCCTACTCTTTCGAGGGACTTGGTCCTTGGATCCCGATGGTCGCCCTCTCTTTTTGAGAGGTCCAACCATTTCTGCTGCAGGCGGATTGCATCCATTTTGCGGTATGTCAAAGCTAGCTGGAGTGTTAGCAGCAGGGACGTGTGATTTGACAATCTTCTGGTTATCAGTAAATCTGTCCGGCAAGAGATGGACAGTGTTTTGGATGTGGAGAATCTTCAGGACCTCCTCCTCACACTGGCTTGTGGGCGGATCAAAGTGACATAATGTCTTTGTATCCCAAGTGATACATTCTGAAGCTTCGGGCTTCTTTGTCTGTGAGCCTGGTCTTGGAAACGATGTTTCATCGAATTCACAGTCTTCTAGACGTGCCTTGAAAACGTCTCCTGTACGGGGTTCTAGGAATCTAATTATGGAGGGGTGTCAAACCTAACAGAAATGCCTAGGCGACGTTGTGGACCCATCTTTGTCATTTGTGGTGGTGCTATGGGGACGTATACTGCACAACCAAATATTCTCAAGTGTGAGACAATTGGTGGGGCTCCAAGTGCTAGTTGCATTGGAGAAGATGACTGACCTCCAGAAGGTCTTAATTTTATTAAAGATGCAGCATGCAAAATTGCATGACCCCACGCATTCACTGGCATCTGGGATTGAAGTAATAATGGACGAGCAATTCATTGCAGTCTCTTAATTAGAGATTCTGCTAACCCGTTTTGGGTGTGAACATGTGCTACAGGATGTTCGACTTCAATTCCCTGAGCTTGGCAATAGTCTAGAAAGACTTGTGACGTAAACTCCCCCGCATTGTCCAGACGAAGTTTCTTTATCTGGTAGTCGGGGAAGTGGGCCTGTAACTTGATTATCTGAGCTAAAAGCTTAGACAGTGCTAGGTTACGGGTGGACAGTAGACACACATGTGACCACTTAGTAGATGCGTCTATCAGGACCATAAAGTACCTGAACGGACTACTTGATGGGTGTATCGGCCCACAAATGTCTCCGTGGATTCTTTCCAGAAAGCTTGGAGACTCCACGTCCACTTTCAGTGGAGAGGGTCTTGTAATCAGTTTACCCTTGTAACAAGGTGGACATGGGAATTTGCCTTTTTGAAGAATCTTCAGGTTCTTCAAGTCTATATCCCTGGAGCTTTTTATGATGCGGTACATCATAACAGATCCAGGGTGTCCCAGTCTACTGTGCCAGATTTGGAATTCTGGTGTTTGGGGGCACTGCAGGTGCTCCGCCATGGATGTTTCTGGAGTTTGTATACTTGTTTGGTAGAGTCCCGAGGGGAGTCCCTTGAAACGTTCCACAATGGTTTTTGAACCATTTGTAAGAGACGTTACAAGCAAGTATTCCCTTTTATCTTCCTCGACCGTCTCTAAGTGATATCCGTTTAAACGGATATCTTTAAAGCTTAGGAGGTTTCGGATAGATTTAGGGGAGTATAACGCATTTTTAAGTGTGATTTGTGTGTTACCGGGGAGCAATATGATTGCTTCCCCTGATCCTTCGATTATGTTAGCTGGTCCTGAGATTGTTCTCAGTGGACCAGAATAGCTACTTATGCTCGTGAAGTAGTCTATATTTTGAAGTATCGAGTGCGTCGATGCACTGTCCACTAGGCAGATTAATTCCATATCTATATAAAGAAAGACATTCAAGCAGTAAATAATATGAAAATAAAAGATCTACTTTCCTAAAAAATGCTCAAAATATTATTTGACATGGAAAATCCTCACTTACAAATTTCTCTCAAAAAAAGAAAAAAATTGCAGGAAATTAAAAGTGTCGGAAACCTGGCTGATCCCTAAAAATATAGCCTAATCGCACATCCGTGCAGATAATATATGGAAAATATACAACCACGCAGATAATCATATCACAGGCGTGTAAAGATTAATTAAATAATCTAAATAGTGTGTGACGTGCTAAGAAATTATTTTTGAAAAACTTTTTACCTTTGATCCATATTTTTAATGTTATGTTTACCGCTTTAAACCCTTTTTATAAAGTTTATTTAATTATTTTGGGCTTTTAGGGCCAAAAATAAAAAAAGAAAAATTATTTGTGTAAATGGGCTAATTTTCAGGCTTTTGGGCCATGAAAACAACCCATTAGGGTTAATTGGGCATCCCCGAAAAATTTGGCCCGTTTAGGGTTAGGGTTTCCGAAAAAAACCCTAGGGGGGCCCGCGGCGTGCCGCCGCGACGGCTGGTCACGCAAGGCGCGGCCGCCGTGGCAGCTGCGGGCCGCGGCCTGCACGCCGCTGCGATTTTGCCGCCGGCGGCGCTAGCGAAGCGCCGCCGTTTCGCCCTTCGGGCGTGCGGAGTTTTGGATCAAGGTCGCGGGGTAAAAAAACGGATTTTTCAAGCATTTGGATCGCTAAAAACTGATTTTTATTGTTTTTAGACATGCGGATCTAAATAAAAATGTGATTTTTACCGTGTTTTAAACTTTTTGATCCTAAAACATGCAGATCTAACGTGAAAAGCAAGTTTAGATCTAAAAAGTTTTGATTTTTACCTATAGATTCGACAAGAGAATCTAGTCGACGGTTGGTGAAGGATGCCCTTTTCGCTTCCCGTTGAGAAGATTACGATCTTCTTGAATCTGAGCGATTGATGGATCTCCTTCCTCGCGAGCCGCCGTCTCCTCCAACGAGCGTGATCGTGCTGATAACGTGTTGTGAAGGGAAAAGTAGGGAAATAGGTGTAGAGGGTTAAGAGCCCCCTACCCTCATATTTATTGCTTTCAATAGTGGGCTGGATACCCAATGGGCCTCATGGGCCTATTCATAACAGTTTCATTTTTAACATTTATCACATAAAGTTAAAACAGATCTTTTATGTATTTAAAAAGCATACTAGTGCATTTATAAATTGCAGTCCCTAGATCAGATGCAGACCTAGGCTCCGATACCACTGATGGGTTTTGAGGGACCCTTAGGGCACATTTCTATGCACGTCGTACGTCAGACGGACGATAGAGGCAAAAGAAAATCATGCAGTGGAAAAATGTTAAACTATTTAACATGCAACCCTAAGGATATCAAGACCCTAGCCAGGATCTCTACTATCTTGAGGTGGGTCTGACCACCCCAAGATAGACCTAAGCTACTGCAATATTATAAATACTATACTTAATTAAACTACATACCCGGAACCTTATTTGCACCGGCAAGGTGTACCGAACCGCGTCCCAAGCCGCTCCACGTCCCAAGCTGAACCGCTTCCCGAACCACTCCTGGTCCCGAGCCAAACCGCTTCCCGAACCGCACCGCTTCCTGAGGCGAGCAACCCCCTTGTCGCTGAGCCAACCACGCGCCAAAGAAAGTTTCACTTGAGTGGATCCTCCGTCAAGACTTTGGATCCGATCCGAGCCCCTTCGTGGCTTTGCTAGAGCCCAACAGGAGCAAGACAGAAATTTAGGGAGAGGAGAAAAATATTTATTTTAAGCTTAGATCCGAGCGTGCTCCAAACTTTTGGGAGCCGCTCAGATCTAGAGCTTGGGACGAGTTTAGAGGAAGGGGCAGGCCCCTATTTATATAGGCGGCTAACACATCCCCTTTACTCCACTTCCGATGTGGGACTAATATTTGGAGTTAAATAATTCAAGTTAGTTTGCCTTTGATAAAGGCCAAACTTTCATGAATTTTAACTCTCTCACTGTTGAGCTTCACATTTGATACAACCTATCAACTCGAAGGGTGCTGAACGATGAACCCGTAGAAAAAAACGGCGAGTCAATCCGAGTCTGTTGGACCCCTCAAACGTGTGCTCAAAATCAGCCAAAACCCACAAAAACGCAACAAGGCCAGCCACCAAAAAATCGCGCAGCCCTAGGCTGCAAGTGGGCCCAGCTGTGCGCGCCACGTGCAGCGTGTGTGCCTCGAGGCACGTGTGCAACATGCACCTCAGGGAGGCAGGCGGGCGGGCGGGCCCTACTTGCTGCTGCGGGGCGCGGGCCCAGCCCCACATAAAGCCCGCCCGCGTAAGCGGGCGGGCCCAGCTGGGGCGGGTCAGCGCCTGGCCCCTTGGGCTGGTACCCCTCTTTTGCGACCGGGTTCAGCCCAACTGATTTGCGCTGACCCCGAGGTAGTCCAGTCACGACCTGGCAATTTCCAGAATGATCGGTCCATATTTTTACACCTTTTTTCTGCATATTTGCATGCCATTTCGATCACCCATATCACGCTTTTCACGATTATTCGACGATATTGCGTTACTTTTCACTATTTCTTGTTTTTGTCGGATTTCAGGAAATATGGAGCGATCGGGAGCAAAAATGAGCTTAAAGGATTTGCACCCACTCCGAAGTGTCAACCATGGCTCTTTTGAGGGTTATTCTGCAATGGAAGACGAGTGGAAGAAGAAAGAACGTCGTAGGAGCGACGAGGAAGCGAAAAGATGGAGATTGGACATTTTCAGCATGCCACTCGGTCGAGTGAAGGAGTCACTCGATCGAGCATTGAGACCCCACTCGACCGGCCAGATCGGACACGCAACAGAGATGTATCAGCGTGCACTCGACCGAGCATCGCACGCCCACTCGGCCGAGTTCGGAGACTCCGTCCGCCCGAGTGGCACCCAGACGACGGCGAGCCAAAATGTCCAACTCTCTGTAATCCGTCAGTCGACTACGAGCTCCGACTCGGCCGAGTTCCAAAATCCCCTCGGCCGAGTGACATTTGCCACTCGGCCGAGTGATGCCGAGGACACGAAGCGCCCAGATTTTCAGACATCCTCCAACTCTTTTGAAACTGCTATCATTCCAGTAGGTAAATTATTTTTCTCATATTTTTTATGGATAGTAGACTACATGATGATTCCAACGCCGCCAAGAACGTGCAAATCGGAGGTCGGATGAAATCTGGGGAATTTCTGCAAGTCGATGCTGCAGTGCTGGAATTTGCATGTCAGTGTCACTCGGCCGAGTGACATTTCCACTCGGCCGAGTGACCAGTTTTTGACAGTTTTTGACAGTTTTGACAGAGTGCTGTTTTCTGGAGTTTCTGCAGAAAAGCTCACTCGACCGAGTGAGATTTTCACTCGACCAAGTGAGCTGTCCACTCGACCGAGTGAGATTTCCACTCGACCAAGTGAGATTTCCACTCGGCCGAGTCGAAACTGGCGCAGATTTCTGGGCACACGCAGATTCAGTTTTGGGCCCGAATTTCAGGGGCTTTTTAGGCAGTTTTGCTAGGGTTTTTTGGGGGCTATTTAAGAGGATTTGTAGCCGTCATTGAGGGGGGTTCCAAGATGTTTTCTTATTGATTATCTTATAGGTTAGGCCATGCCCTAGGCCCCCTCTTGGATCAAAAAGCTTGTATTTGGATTGGAATTCTTCATCAAAGCTAAGTATCTTTGTTTTTATTCTTTGAATCTTTGATTTGATATCTTTTTGTATGCAAGCTATGGTTTTTATTGATTCTTATATCCTTATTGCTATGCTTGAGTAGATTGGTTGTTCTAGAGCATGCGGATGAACCCTATGGATCTAATTTCAGACTTGTGATGAATGAATTTCCAAATTGCTAGAATTGCTAGGAGGTTAGGTTGTGATTGATTTATTACGGCTAGCTAGGGATTTCCATCGATTGGGGTTTGCAAGAGATTGGATTCTAATCGATGGGAAGGCCTAGATATTCGATTTAGGTTTACAATTGGGTTTCTCTAGATTTGGTTTGCAAGAGATTGGACTAAAGCTAGGATTTTTAATTGTAAATCTATACCCATATTCGTTTGCAAGAGATTGGACGAATACGAACTATCACAACCTAGATCGTAACTCGAGTTTGCACGAGAGTGGGCTCGAGGAGCGATTGAACGATGACGTCGATCTTCATGCTAGTGGCTTAGGTTAGGGTTTGCAAGAGATTGGGCTCTAATCTAGGTTGCTATAGACCGGCAATAGCGCGAGAGCGTGAACTTGGTTCTATATTCAGTTACGACTAGTTCACCTCAATGCAAGTCTAGTAATATTGAGATTCACTATTTACAATGATGTATGATGGTCCGTAGTGGGGATTCCCTAGCCCTAGACACTTTTATTATATTGTATCTGGATCGATATTTGACCAATTTCTCTATCTCCGACACCGACATCCATCACCATTGCCATTACTTCATACCATAGCCATTTCCACCAATAAAACATTCGTAGTCAAACCAACCTAGGATAGATTGGAGCCAACACCACCTCATCATGTTCGATACCCGCTCGCCACTACACCGTGCGCTTGCGGTAAAACTACAATCGTTCTCCGGGTGTATATCCGGGGCGCGATCAAGTTTTTGGCGCCGTTGCCGGGGATTTATCTCCGTGCATTTGCGCCATACTAGGTTGTGCTCTTGGGTTACATTTTGGAGCGATCAAGTTTTTGGCGCCGTTGCCGGGGAGGTGTTTTCCCGTTGGGTGCCAATTTGTCACAATTAGGTTGATTAGACTACATTAAAAAAACAAAAACAAAAAAAACATTGAGAGAGATTTTTTTCCCCACCACCTGCTACTATTATTATCTTTATCTCTCTTTGTACCACTGACGTTTTTTCCAGGTTGTTTACTTTGCTTGATCAGGTACAGTTGTTGCAGCGATGGTGCTTCCAAAGAAAATGCGAGCGGGCTCTATACAATCCTACATATATCTCGCTGTATTCTATCAGGCTGATGGAGAATCCTTCGGGGAAGCCTTGTCTAGGTTTGAAGGAATGTTAGAAGTGTTCCAGACGGAGTCAGACCATGAGTGGAATGACTCCACGCTATTTGATATCTTCACTAGAAGGCTAAAGGGACCCTCACGCGATTTTTTGAAGAGGATGCAAGTGGGGAAGTTCAGTGATCTACAGTTGGCAGCAGCCTTGGAGCAAATGATAGATGATGCTCGATCTACCGGTTCACTAACCGTTACGGTAAGTAAACCATACGACCAAGTATTCATCGATTTTGTTATGGCTAATGTCTTTAGCGCAGGTACTATCATAGATGGAGTGTATGCTTCACTTGAAGGTGATCATATCCACCTTTATACCATCAACACTCCACAAATAAAGACATCTGAGTTGCCAAAGGAGGACACGTACACGGACCTATTGAGAAACATTGTCGACATCGTTCGAAATTCCGGTCCATTGATAATAACGGCAGGTGATCCTTTTGAGTTTGAATTTCAAAACTTTATCACTCATTGTATCTCTTCCACAGGCATAATTGATGATGGAGTCTACGCTCTAATTGAGGGGCACAAGACCCATTTTTACACCATGGTCGAGATACATGCGCCTATAGAGCCACCTTATGCCGGCGTCGCCTCCCACTGCCACCCACCTGAGTCAGAGCAGCCTATACCATCAGAGGATATTATTGTGGAGGTCATGCATACAGTAGTGGAGCAGACCATCGAGGAGGACGTGACTTTGGACGATGACATCTGCACACAGATGGAGCCCGACTCGTGCCCCCCTCCTTTCGAGCTACCGCAGCCATCCCCACCTTCTACAGAGGCTGAGCATCCCTCAGAGGACCACGCTTCCACTGATGCTGAGGACAATCCCACAGAGCTTATGGCTCCCCTTCAGGGGGATCTCTTTACTCCCTCGCCCTTTACATTTGATTCCCCTCCCGTATATGATGCTTGCTATGATTCAGATTTTGGCGACTCATCGTGCCTTTTGCAGGATTCATGTACATACGATCAAGAGGTACGATGGGACGTATACGAGGAGGAGAGCGAGGAGTTAGCACCCATGGATGCTATTGAATATGATCAGGAGGTGCGATGGGATAAGTCTGACGATGATGAGGAGCTGCCTGATGAGACCTACGCTTATATGCCCAAGCTACCTGAACAACCTGAGGCGAACAATGAGGAGTTGATCGACGTGGTATACGAGAGTGGAGATTTATTTCCAGGAAAGTGTTGTCAACCGTTTTTAATTTTAAATACTTATGTTGATGACCCTCTTTGGAATACATTTATTTTGGGGAAGAATTATCCACATCAGATTGATGCGGCCTATCTCTTACAGGGTACAGGTGGAGTCCTTGGAGAGATGCTGGGAGCCGCATTACTGGAGTCTGATGGAGTCAGTGGACATACGCGTCTAGCGGAGCCACGGAAGGAGCAGTTGGAGCAGTTTACTGCACCGGCAAAGATACTGGATCCGCCTTTTGCTATAGGTGATATCAATCCAGTAGTGTAAAAATTTTATGCTTTCAATAAACACGAATCCTCTCGACAGCGAGAGGACCGTATAGATTTGCTTGAATAAATATCACCTCATATGACGGCAACAAAAATTTTTACACCCCAAACCCATTATATGAGGTGATATTTATTAATTTTTACACCCCACATCAAAATATGGAGAGGGCAATTAATATATATAATGGGTTTAGGGTGTAAAAATTTTTGTTGCCGTCATATGAGGTGATATTTATTCAAGCAAATCTATACGGTCCTCTCGCTGTCGAGAGGATTCGTGTTTATTGAAAGCATAAAATTTTTACACTACTGGATTGATATCACCTATAGCAAAAGGCGGATCCAGTATCTTTGCCGGTGCAGGCAACTGCTCCAACTGCTCCTTCCGTGGCTCCGCTAGACGCGTATGTCCACGGACTCCATCAGACTCCAGCAATGCGGCTCCCAGCATCTCTCCAAGGACTCCACCTGTACCCTGTAAGAGATAAGCCGCATCAATCTGATGTGGATAATTCTTCCCCAAAATAAATGTATTCCAAAGAGGGTCATCAACATAAGTATTTAAAATTAAAAACGGTTGACAACACTTCCCTGGAAATAAATCTCCACTCTCGTATACCACGTCGATCAACTCCTCATTGTTCGCCTCAGGTTGTTCAGGTAGCTTGGGCATATAAGCGTAGGTCTCATCAGGCAGCTCTTCATCATCGTCAGACTTATCCCATCGCACCTCCTGATCATATTCAATAGCATCCATGGGTGCTAACTCCTCGCTCTCCTCCTCGTATACGTCCCATCGTACCTCTTGATCGTATGTACATGAATCCTGCAAAAGACACGATGAGTCGCCAAAATCTGAATCATAGCAAGCATCATATACGGGAGGGGAATCAAATGTAAAGGGCGAGGGAGTAAAGAGATCCCCCTGAAGGGGAGCCATAAGCTCTGTGGGATTGTCCTCAGCATCAGTGGAAGCGTGGTCCTCTGAGGGATGCTCAGCCTCTGTAGAAGGTGGGGATGGCTGCGGTAGCTCGAAAGGAGGGGGCACGAGTCGGGCTCCATCTGTGTGCAGATGTCATCGTCCAAAGTCACGTCCTCCTCGATGGTCTGCTCCACTACTGTATGCATGACCTCCACAATAATATCCTCTGATGGTATAGGCTGCTCTGACTCCGGTGGGTGGCAGGGGGAGGCGACGCCGGCATAAGGTGGCTCTATAGGCGCATGTATCTCGACCATGGTGTAAAAATGGGTCTTGTGCCCCTCAATTAGAGCGTAGACTCCATCATCAATTGTGCCTGTGGAAGAGATACAATGAGTGATAAAGTTTTGAAATTCAAACTCAAAAGGATCACCTGCCGTTATTGTCAATGGACCGGAATTTCGAACGATGTCGACAATGTTTCTCAATAGGTCCGTGTACGTGTCCTCCTTTGGCAACTCAGATGTCTCTATTTGTGGAGTGTTGATGGTATAAAGGTGGATATGATCACCTTCAAGTGAAGCATACACTCCATCTATGATAGTACCTGCGCTAGAGACATTAGCCATAACAAAATCGATGAATACTTGGTCGTATGGTTTACTTACCGTAACGGTTAGTGAACCGGTAGATCGAGCATCGTCTATCATTTGCTCCAAGGCTGCTGCCAACTGTAGATCACTGAACTTCCCCACTTGCATCCTCTTCAAAAACTCGCGTGAGGGTCCCTTTAGCCTTCTAGTGAAGATATCAAATAGCGTGGAGTCATTCCACTCATGGTCTGACTCCGTCTGGAACATTTCTAACATTCCTTCAAACCTAGACAAGGCTTCCCCGAAGGATTCTCCATCAGCCTGATAGAATGCAGCGAGATATATGTAGGATTGTATAGAGCCCGCTCGCATTTTCTTTGGAAGCACCATCGCTGCAACAACTGTACCTGATCAAGCAAAGTAAACAACCTGTAAAAAACGTCAGTGGTACAAAGAGAGATAAAGATAATAATAGTAGCAGGTGGTGGGGAAAAAATCTCTCTCAATGTTTTTTTTTGTTTTTGTTTTTTTAATGTAGTCTAATCAACCTAATTGTGACAAATTGGCACCCAACGGGAAAACACCTCCCCGGCAACGGCGCCAAAAACTTGATCGCTCCAAAATGTAACCCAAGAGCACAACCTAGTATGGCGCAAATGCACGGAGATAAATCCCCGGCAATGGCGCCAAAAACTTGATCGCGCCCCGGATATACACCCGGAGAACGATTGTAGTTTTACCGCAAGCGCACGATGTAGTGGCGAGCGGGTATCGAACATGAGGAGGTGGTGTTGGCTCCAATCTATCCTAGGATGGTTTGACTACGAATGTTTTATTGGTGGAGATGGCTATGGTATGAAGTAATGGCAATGGTGATGGATGTCGGTGTCGGAGATAGAGAAATTGGTCAAATATCGATTCAGATACAATATAATAAAAGTGTCTAGGGCTAGGGAATCCCCACTACGGACCATCATACATCATTGTAAATAGTGAATCTCAATATTACTAGACTTGCATTGAGGTGAACTAGTCGTAATTAAATATAGAACCAAGCTCACGCTCTCGCGCTATTGCCGGTCTATAGCAACCTAGATTAGAGCCCAATCTCTTGCAAACCCTAACCTAAGCCACTAGCATGAAGATCGACGTCATCGTTCAATCGCTCCTCGAGCCCACTCTCGTGCAAACTCGAGTTACGATCTAGGTTGTGATAGTTCGTATTCGTCCAATCTCTTGCAAACGAATATGGGTATAGATTTACAATTAAAAATCCTAGCTTTGGTCCAATCTCTTGCAAACCAAATCTAGAGAAATCCAATTGTAAATCTAAATCGAATATCTAGGCCTTCCCATCGATTAGAATCCAATCTCTTGTAAATCCCAAATCGATGGAAATCCCTAGCTATCCGTAGTAAATCAATCACAACCTAAACTCCTAGCAATTCTAGCAATTTAGAAATTCATTCATCACAAATATGAAATTAGATCCATAGGGTTCATCCCCAAACCCTAGAACAACAAATCTACTCTAGCATAGCAATAAGGATATGAGAATCAATAGAAATCATTGCTTGCATACAAAAAGATAGAAAAACAAAGATTCAAATAAAAAGAAGAAAATACTTAGCTTGATGAAGATCTTCAATCCAAAATACAAGCTTTTAGACCCAAGAGGGGGCCTAGGGCATGGCCTAACCTCCAAAAGAATCCCTAGAAAAACATATGGGGGCTAAGAAAACATAATGAGGATCCCCCTCAATGACGGCTACAAACCCTCTTAAATAGCCCCTAAAACCCCTAGCAAAACTGCCTAAAAAGCCCCTGAAATTCGGGCCCAAAACTGAATCTGCGCGTGCCCAGAAATCTGCGCCAGTTACGACTCGGCCGAGTGGAAATCTCACTCGGTCGAGTGGATAGCTCACTCGGTCGAGTGGAAATCTCACTCGGTCGAGTGAGCTTTCCTGCAGAAACTCCAGAAAACAGCACTCTGTCAAAACTGTCAAAAACTGGTCACTCGGTCGAGTGGAAATGTCACTCGGCCGAGTGACACTGACATGCAAATTCTAGCACTGTAGCATCGACTTGCAGAAATTTCCCAGATTTCATCCGACCTCCGATTTGCGTATTCTTGGCGGCGTTGGAATCTTCATGAAGTATGCTATCCATAAAAAATATGAGAAAAATAATTTACCCACTGGAATGATAGCAGATTTCAAAAGAGTTGGAGAATTCTGAAAATCTGGGCGCTTCGTGTCCTCGGCATCACTCGGCCGAGTGGCAAATGTCACTCGGCCGAGGGGCTTTTGGAACTCGGCCGATTCAGAGCTCGTAGTCGACTGACGGATTACAGAGAGTTGGACATTTTGGCTCGCCGTCGTCTGGGTGCCACTCGGGCGGACGGAGTCTCCGAACTCGGCCGAGTGGGCGTGAGATGCTCGGCCGAGTGCACGCTGATACATCTCTGTTGCGTGTCCGATCTGGCCGGCCGAGCGGGGTCTCAATGCTCGGCCGAGTGACTCCTTCATTCGGCCGAGTGGCATGCTGAAAATGCCCAATATCCATCTTTTCGCTTCCTCGTCGCTCCTACGACGTTCTTTCTTCTTCCACTCGTCTTCCATTGCAGAATAACCCTCAAAAGAGCCATGGTTGACACTCCGGAGTGGGTGCAAATCCTTTAAGCTCATTTTTGCTCCCGATCGCTCCATATTTCCTGAAATCCGACAAAAACAAGAAATAGTGAAAAGTAACGCAATATCGTCGAATAATCGTGAAAAGTGTGATATGTGTGATCGAAATGGCATGCAAATATGCAGAAAAAAGGTGTAAAATATGGACCGATCAATTTGCGCTGACCCCTTTGGGTTCTTTGATGGTTTTGGCTCTTACTCCCTCATTTGGAGTCCATTTTTGACACAGTTTGAACCCGTGTTTAGACCGGGACATTCCCGTCTTACAGGTAACCTTTTCCTTGTGTTTAGTGTATTAAATATGTTAGGTCCCTGGCTATGAGGAAAACACTAGAAGGGGGGTTGAATAGTGTTTATGCAATTTAAAATGATAATTTCACCAAATTAAACTCCTAACCAACAATTAATGCGAAATGAAAATAAACCCTAAAATGAAACAATGCAAACACAGAGATGTTTCAAGGGTTCGGATTACCCAAGTCAACTCCCGACTTGTTCCCGGTAATTCTACGTCCCTTCCACCCGGATACTACCGGATACTCAAGTTAGAACCCTAACTTGAGGTTTCCTTAAAACCCCACTTGTAGCAACCCTACAAGTGAAATCGAAGTACACTCGATGTCCTTGACTCCCACAACTTGGGAGCAAGCAAAACACTCTCACAACCCGAGAGTAAATCAAATAACGAAAGTTATGAAATATGAAATGACAACACTTACAATCACATATGCCTTGAAGTAGAACTTGAAGGAGAGTGTGTTGTATGTTGATGTCTCTCTTGGCAGGAAGGAACTTACCACGTGGACAGTCGACTGATGAAGAGAAGACAGTCGACTGTAAATCCAACAGGAGACTGTAATTCCTTCTACAGGCGACTGGCCGTAGTATGGGTAAGCTAAGAAAGTCTTGGAAAATTCTGGGAAGCCAGGACATGCGACTGATGTGGAACACACAGGCACCTGTGCCGTGGGCAGGCGACTGTGAAACCAACATCAGTCGACTGTCACAAACCCTGACATTTTCCAGAGAGTTGAGTCTGCAGAGAGTTCAAAGACAGACGACTGTTGAAGCATTGACAGTCGACTGTGCCATTGGGCAATCGACTGTAAATACAACATCATTCAACTGGAACTAGAACTAGAAATATTCCAGAGAGCAAGTTCTGCAGAAGAATCATAGACAGTCGACTGTTGAAGCATTTACAGTCGACTGTGCCATGGACAAGCGAATGTAAATACAACATCAGTCGACTGGCCAGATGAAACTGAGAATGATCTTTGGTCTGAAGATAGACAGGCGACTGATTAACAATCACAGTCGACTGTCTCTTGGACAGGCACCTGTAAAATGTATAGCAGTCACCTGAAAGAGTTAAAGCTTAGAAAGCTCAAAAATCAACTGATTAAGTATGTGCATAACAAGCGACTGTAGAACAAAACACAGTCGACTGTTTTTAGACAGGCGACTGTAAATCATTCAACCGTTGACTGTTGAAATCACAACATGCACATTCTTGAGAATTATGAATTGGAGTCTACGGAAAATTGATCTAATGATTTTCTAAGACTGAAATGAAGATGTGTGTGTGCTCCAACATAGTTCTACTTCCAAGCTACATACTAGAAGAGAAAAAGAAGATTACATTATGTAGAACTCTCTCTTCTATCCAAAGTATGAGCTTGAAGTCTTCTAGGAGCTTCAATCACCATCTTTGATCATCCAATCCACTTTTCTTCCTTTCATTGATCTTTGAGTGACATCCATTGCTAATTGAACTTCAAGATATGCTTAGGCAATTGATTAGCTGCAAATAGGGGATTAATCACAAGTATTTATGGTTGCTCATCATTAACACCATGTAGGGAGAAGTCCAATACTCAACATTCTCCCCCCGTTTTGATGATGACAAACAAACATAAACAAAAATATAAATAATTGTGCTTAAAGAAAACTTACTCCCCCTACATAGATGCCAATCAAGTTAGTCAATAAATATTAGGGCATCTATAGATCAATTGAAGAAAATAAGTAAGATATGAATGAATGGAATGATTCTCTTGAAATCTTGAAATCTAGGATTTTACAATCCAAGTTCATTATATCTTACTCCCCCTGAATCTAAGGCAATTTCAATGTTAGATTCATGTTTAGAATTAGAATTTACTTAGCACATATATTATGATATGTTTATTTCTCTCCCCCTATGGCATTATCCAAAAGGTGGGAGTATAATAACAACAATATTGCTAAATAAGTACTAAAACAATCATGAGAGTTTAAAGATAGGATGTATACCAAATGTGAAGCTAACAAATTTTCGGAGAAAAATTAATCGCAAAGGGGCATTTCTTAGATATACATACCAAAAACTCATAAAACACAAGTAATCTGTGTTGAATAAAGGAATGAGATTTCAATATCAACATTTCTTGCCAAATGATAAAAACATCTTACAATACATCATATATATGATATAGCATACAAAGAGACATTTTCACAATATTTCACATAATTATCATTAACAATGAGACAAAGTGTGAAGCCACATATGAAGTAAAAGCAACGTCATATATATATATGTATGTATGTATGTATGTATGTATATATGTATATTTATATATATTTGTGTATATATGTATATATATAATCCAAAGATACAGGAGTACAAAATACATCTATAACTCCATGTACATCAACAAAAGTGATCATCATACAGACATCATCCATCAGTACTCAAAACAACAGGATACAGACAGACACTCAAACCATACTACCACAAAAAAATAATTTGGTGATTCTATCCAAAGCAGCATCAGTCAGCATCAGTCAATCTGTATGACGGATAGGTCTGAGGGGCGACCAGATTGACGGAACATCAGACTGGTGGAGCAATGAGTCGGGTACGCACGAGCATTCTGCTTGGATGACGACGCACAAGCTACGGGAAACTCAACGTGAACAGGCACAGAGGGTTGTACAGTAGTAGACAAAGGCGCAAAGCCTGGAGGAGGAGGGAAAACAGAATGGGAAGTATCCTCGGAGGGAGGAGACATGGCCTGGAGGGAGGCCGGAATAGGAAAGCCGTGAAGTAGGAACGACTTATACTGAAGCTCAAGGAGAAGCGAAAGCTTCCGATCCATGTTGAAAACATGTGTTTCGAGCGAAGTAACTCGGTCACACAGCTGAGCAATGAGAAACTCATCGAGTGGAACCGACGGTGGAGAAGAGGGTGGCTGGTCAGTAGGCAGAGGAGTGGGTTCAGCGACATTGGCTGAGGGAATAGGGTCAGCTACGAAGATACCCAAATACTCCCCTGAAGACGGTGGACTCGCTGGATCCATGAATGTCGATTGAAAGAGACTATGGCACAAAGAAATGATAATAGACGAAGATACCTAATCCGAGGAGAACACGGAGAGGGAGACAATTGACCAAGCAATCAAATGATCGGAAGGAGTGATCGAAGAGAGGAGCTTCGAATCGGAGAGAAATCGATCGCAACAGTAGATTTCGAAAGGAGGAATACGAGGGAAGAGGCATCAGATGAGAGAGAGAATCTGAAACGAATCGACGGCTCTCGAAGATATATGAATGGGTCCAAAGAATTTGGCCATTGGATCGAAAAATCGACAGCTCAGATCAAGTTAACGAACCACCACAACAGTAGATAGTCGACTGATGAACAATCGTCAGTCGACTGGTTGACAAGATAGAAATAAGCTTGGGTTGACATACAGTTGACTGTTGGGTAATTCATAGTCGCCTATCGGAGAAAAAGTCGACTGAAACTTACACATCAGTCGACTGACAGAGAATCAAGAATATGATGATAAAAACAGAGACCTCTGAAGATTTAGACAGGCGCCTGATGACCAAATTGCAGTCGCCTGTCGAAAATACTGTCGACTGTAAAATCTTCATCAGTCGCAGGTGCGAAAAATACAGTCTGATGCATGAGAAAATAGAGTTGGGCAGTCGACTGTCGAAGGAATGACAGTCGTCTGTCCTGGTCCAGAAATGCACAGTGAGGTTAAAATCTAGAGGATAGAGACTTCTCACCCTAGGACCTATACTCTAACACAAATCTAATCAAGAAATCAATATCAAAATATTATTAATTAACATACAAAACTCGTAAATCAATCCAAACGATCGAAATCATCAAAATCTCAAATACATCTCTTAAAACAAATATAAGTGAAACATATAATTTATCAAACGAAGAGAAGTAAAAATGATGATATGAGTTCAAACATGATAAAACATGAAGGAATGAACTCCAATAATTCAGATTCACCCGTAATCCCTAATTTTCCACTCAACCTCACAAATGAATCTTCTTTAAGAGGTTTAGTGAAGATGTCGATGATTTGTTTTTGGGTTTCAATGTACTATACGATGTTGTCCTTCTTAGCTACATGATCATTAATAAAATGGTGTCTCACATCTATGTGTTTGGAACGGGAGTGGTGTATTGGATTCTTGGAAAGACAAATAGCACTTTGGTTTCAACCATGATAGGGCAAGTATCACAATTGACACCATAGTCCTTAAGAGTATGTCTCATCCAAAGAACTTGTGCACATGCAAGACCCGCGACAATATATTCCGCTTCAGTCGTAGACAATGATACCGAGTTCTGTTTCTTGGAAAACTAAGAAACTAGGGAATTTCCTAGAAAATGGCAAGTGCCACTAGTACTCTTCCTATCGGATTTCTATCCGACAAAGTCGGCACCATTATATGAGATTAACTCATATGTGCTAGACTTAGGATAAAGTATCTCATAATCTAGGGAATGATTGATGGAACGAAAACTTCGTTTAACCGCAATCAAGTGTGACTCTTTAGGTCTAGCTTGATATCTAGCACACAGGCATAAGGAAAACATAATATCGGGCCTACTAGCAGTTAAGTAAAGTAAGCTTACCGATCATACCTCGATATATACGAACGTCTACATCTTTTCAGTTCTCATTCTTGTGTAGATGGGTTGTAGTACTCATGGGGGTCCTTTTGCTTGAAGACGATTCCATCCCGAATCGCTTGATAAGCTCTCATGTGTACTTGGTTTGATGTATGTAAGTCACATCCTTCATTTGCCAAATTTGAAGCCCAAGGAAGTAGTTGAGCTCACCCATGTGGCTCATTTCGAATTCATCCTTCATAGACTTAGAAAATTATTGGCAAAGATTAAAGTTAGTAGAATCAAATATAATATCATCTACATAAACTGAATTACAAGGATGTCATTTTCATAATCCTTTATAAGAAGAGTTGAATCAACTTCACCCATTTTAAAACCTAAATCAAAAAGAAAGGTTTTGAGTCGATTATACCAAGCTATAGGAGCTTGTCTCAACCCATATAACGCTTTCTTAAGTTTGAAAACATGGTTTGGAAATTTTTCATGTATGAAACCGGGTGGTTGAGAAACATAAACTTCTTCATTAACAATTCCATTTAAAAATGCACTTTTAACATCCATTTGAAATAATTTAAAATTCTTATAAGATGCAAAAGATAAAAGCAATATAATAGCTTCTAATCTAGCTAAGGGGGCAAAAGATTCTTCGAAATCGATACCTTCTTCTTGCAGATAGCCTTGAGCTACTAACATTGCTTTGTTCCTTGTGATGACCTCGTTCTCATCGGTCTTGTTCTTGAAGATCCACTTGGTCCCAATCACTTGGTGACCACTTGGAAGAGGAACGAACTCACAAACTTCATTTCTCTCAAATTGCTTGAGTTCTTCTTCCATTGCCACTATCCAAGAGCTATCTTCACACGCTTCTTGGATGTTCTTCAGCTCAATGGTAGATACAAATGTGCAGTGAGAGAATTCATCAATTCTTGACCTCGTTCGAACACCCACACCAATATCTCCAATAATTTGGTCATTGGGGTGGTTACGAACGGTAGGGTAAGCTTTAGGAATCACTGCATCACTTGGAACATCTTCAACAATTTCATTGGTATTGTTAGTCTCAATAATAGAATCATTGATTTTAACATTACTAAGGGAATCACATAAAACATCTACACTATCATCAACCACATTAGGAAAATCAAAATCTTCATAAAATGATACGTTTAGTGATTTCTCAATCGTTGAAAAGGTTTTGTTGTATATCTGATAGGCTTTCCTACGTGTGAAATATCCAACAAAAATTCCATCATCGGATCTTGGCTCAAATTTTTCTAAATTACCAAAAGTGTGTAATGCCCTACCAGCTACTGCACAAGTACTAGAGGGGGGGGTGAATAGTACTTTAAAATAATAAGGCGTATAATTCCAAATTAAATTGCAAACAACTACCAAATCAATTTGCGGAAGCTTAAATTGAATGACAACAATGAAATTACCAAAGCTAACAAACGATGTTAATGGGTTCGGATCCACCCAAGTCTCCCCGACTTGTTCCCGGTGATCCTACGTCCCAACCACCCGGATCCCCTCCGGATACTTGAGTTAGAAACCCTAACTCAAGATTTCCACTATGAATATCTTGTGAAAAACCTTCACAAGATCAAATCATACATGCAATGGCAAAGTGAATCCCACAACCCGGGATCACAAACTTCTCTCACAACCGAGAGAGCCAACAAGCAATATAAAGAGTTTAAATGAAATAAATACTCTTACCACAAAATCCTATACCTTGAGTTTTTCTTACCCAATAGGTTGAATGAAGGATTTGAGGAAGATGAAGTCACCAAGCCCTAGCACCAAGGATATGAGCAGCAATGGGTGCCTAGGGAAGAGTTGGAGACTTGGTTCAAGCAATAGCTTGAAGAGCTCACCAAGAACAAGCTTCTCTCTAGATCTAGAAATGAGAGAGAATGGGTTTCTTGTGAGGAAGAGAGCTTTAGATTTGAGGGAGAATAGCTATCTCTTTAGGGCTCAATGAATCTCTTAATGGCAGCTCTATTGAAGATAGAAATGACCTAGGTTCCTATTTATAGGAACCCAAAAACATAAGTTAGGTCAATCTCCAACGGAAAGAAATCTGAGAGAATTAGTCGGTCAAAGAACAAACACTGACCGACTAGTTCATCAACTAGTCGGTCAGTCACAAAGCATGGACCGACTAAGAGCACAACAGAGAAGAGATAGAATTTCAGACCTAGAAAACTAGTCGGTCCAAGAACACTGTCTGACCGACTAAGAGGCAAAACAACATAGTCTGAAGGCAAGTTGACTTAGTCGGTCCAAGAACAAAAGTTGACCGACTAGATTGTCAACTAGTCGGTCATCAAACGTTCTTAGACCGACTAACGGAAAACAGTAGCTTAGGAGAAATTTGGCATGTACAGTAAATCACAACTAGTCGGTCAAAGAAGCATCACTGACCGACTAGTTCACAGACTAGTCGGTCGGTGAGTCAACGTAGACCGACTAACTGTAAACAGTAAAGAACAAAGATTTAACTGACTGAAACTAGTCGGTCCAAGAACAGTGGCCGACCGACTAGATCTCCATCTAGTCGGTCAGTACTTGTTCTTGTACCAACTAACATGCACAACAAGGTCCGAATCGAAGCGCGACGCTTCGAGGAAATTAGAGTGAACTTGTGCAAGAATCCTAGAGCTACGAAATGAGCGAAATGAAGATAGAAACGTAAGATATACTCAAGGCTTAACATTCTATCAATCGAAACTAAAAGACTATAAATAAAACCTTAATAAATGGTCTTTGAGAGCTTCGATTGAATCTTCATTATTTCCAAAGCGTTGCATGAGCTTCAACGAAGCTTTAGGCTTGAATACGAGCTTTTGGAAGTGTTGAGATGTCGCTTTAAATATTCTCGTGAAATTGGCGACGATCTCCAATACTGCGCTCACAAATTGTTAGTTCATGAATTATTTATGTTTGCTCATCATCCAAAACCAAATCCGGGGAGTCCAATATTCAACATTCTCCCCCTTTTTGGTGATGACAAACCAACATAAATAATAATCAAAGATAATAATTCAAATGTAAAAATACTTACTCCCCCTGCATTGATGACACGTTAATTCCAAAATGAATATAAATGAATTGTATCAAGCAGACGAGTAAGATAAATAAAGTGAATTGATTTTTGAAATATCGGATTTTGAAAATCCTTATTTGTATCTTAACTCCCCCTGAATCTAACATATCAAACTAGATTCTTGGAAATTGAGTTAAATTTTTCATTTGCGCTATTTATTATCATTATCTCTCCCCCTTTGGCATTATCCCAAAAATGGGGGGCATACAACGACAACAATTAGGAAATGTAAAATCCAACATCTGGAGTCGTAGACGAAGACAATGGACCAACTTGACACCAAGGGAAAAAAATGTGGAAATCAAAACAAGGTGTGTCAAATTTTCCATTATAAAAAAAAATCAACGATAATCAAAATCATCAAAAATACCAAATGTTTATTCATGTCTTGAATAAAGAAACATACTCTTCAATATTCAATATTCTTGGTTAATTTTGAGCATGGAAAACAATTCTATAAAATCCATTTAACCAACTTTTTATGCGTCGATTCGATATCACATTTCAAATATATTCAACGAATATTCAATTTGCACGACGTATAAAAGATAAAGTGATCGATGATGAACATATATATACATGGAGACAACATGAGTACATCCAAAAGATATCACATCGAATATAAGAGATACATCATATCAAGCGCTACATATCATCAAAAAGAAATACATCATCATCAATATATCATACAATCCAACACCAACAACCATAAAGCACAAAAACAATGTAACAAGGCATCTCTCAACCCCATCCTAACCCAAAACTCTCTCACAAGAATACATCATCCAAAGTGTATATGGAGAGTCCTCGGAACAACGATCACGAGGAGGAGGCAGGATCTGCAGCGTCCGTGGGTCCAGTCGACGGAGTGGACTCAGGATCTGCAGGGAGTAGAGGTGTCTCAACAGATGGAATCGTCGGTGCAGGAGTCGAGATCTCAGCAACAAGCTCAGCAGCAGCAGGAGTCTCGACAGAAGCAGCAGCAGCAGATACATGAGCAGGCTCGGAAACTGGGTCAACAGCAGATGACTCTGGAACACCTGAAGAGGTGGCAGCTCCAGGAGCAGAGGAGGATGTACCAGCAGCAGCAGAGGTGCCCTTGGGGGCACGAGTCGAAGTACGACAGATCTCCTCAACGTCCTCCTCATCCATCTCATCCATCTCCTCTCCCTCAGACACGGAAGGAGGAAGCTCAACACCCATCTGACGTGCCATACGGCAGACCACCTCCTCGGTACGAGCCAAGCGGGACTCGTGACGAAGAAGTATCCGGACGACGTCATCAAGGGTGGCAACGGGAGAAGCAGAGGCAGAGGCAGAGGCAGGGACAGACGCTGAAGGAGTCGTCCTCTGAACGTGACGAAGCGCCGCAAGAGATTTCTTGACGGCCGTCGCATTCAGCGGAGGACCGAGGGGACGCTCATCGTCACGAGGCAATGTGACACGAAAGTGACGGAACACGAGGGTCAACATGCAAGGAAAAGGAATATGAGCTGATTTATTGGACTTTCGAATACACTCGAAAGAATCAATCTTATCGAGTATAATTCGAGCCCAATTAATCGAGCTCCCCATGAAGATCGCATAGATAAGCTTCAGAAATGGCTGGGAAGGTAAAGATGAGGAGCCGTACTTGGGAAGCAAGCACGACTTCAGAATCAAATTTAGGACCCAAGCATTAGGCTTAAAAGATTTAGAGGGCACGCCAATCAAAGCAGGAGGAATCTGATGGAAAATCTCTGAAAGAATGGTCTGATCAAGAGAAGAGATATCATCAACCGAGATATCAGAAGGAAGAAGGCCAGACGAAGAGATACCCAGAATCTCTCCTAAGATTTCCGCAGTGAGGACTATAGGAGTCCCCAAAACGGTCGTCTCAATAGAGTGGGTCTGATCGTACTGACCCCGGATCCTATTGGCATAGAAAAGCTTTACTAATCTAGGGTAAGGACGAGGATTCGCCTTCGGGTCAAATCGAAGATAATCGAGAAGACCCGACGACGACAGAAGATCAGCTAGCCCTATGAAGTCGCTGAACTGGACGAAATGCTCCAGAAGCAGCGGACAATGTTCGATACGGTTATATGCCGCAAGACACAAAGGGTCATCGCGACATAAGGAAATATCGACACCGCCCACCGGCATCGGAGCCTTTCCCTTAGGCTTTCGAGAAGACGTACGAGGGTGGGTGCTAGACTCGGGATGACTAGGAGGAGTGGGTTCCCTATGAGTCTGGGTCTCGGGGTTATACTCCGTATCGGAATCGGTAGGAGTATGGAACGAAGAACGAGAGGCAAGATCTTTGGCCTTGGGTTTAGGTTTGGGCTTCGGTTGACCTCTAGGCTTGGCGGTCGTCGTCCTCTTCTTCTTGGGAGGAGGCGAAGACGACGAAGGATGGGTGGTCTTGGCTCTACGCTTCGGAGGGGTTGGATGCTCGGGATCCGAAGAGATTGGATCAACGGTCATCGGAGAGGGGTCAGAGGAAGGGATCGGAATGCGTGTTCTTGCCATAGTCGAAGCAAGACACGAGATCAAATCAACGAATCCTAGCACAACCCTAGAAATCCGAAACCCTAGAAATTTGAAACCCTAGAGAAACCTAACCCTAGAGCAGAAAACAAAACCCTAGAGAGGAGAGGGAGGAGGTAGGTTTACCCTAGGAGGAAGAGCGACGGCCGGCGACGGCGGGGATGGTCGGAAATAGGCCGGAAGTCGATCGGAAGGGGAAGGGTCGGGGTTTTGAGCGGAGGAGAAAGAGTTTTCGATCGATTAGAATGGAAATCGATCGATTAAATCGAGTTTAAGTCGGTCGATTTCCCAAATGACCAAACAGCCCCTGGCACAACTAGTCGGTCACAGTTCAAGCACTGACCGACTAGATCACGATCTAGTCGGTCGGTCAATGAGCTTGAACCGACTAGGTGCAAACAGTGGCTGAATCCAAGAAGACTGACAAGATTTAGTCGGTCTGCGTTCAAGCACTGACCGACTAGATCTCAATCTAGTCGGTCGGTCACTGAACATGAACCGACTAAAGAGTCAAAAACTTGAAAATCAAGTTCTCTCCATCATACGCTTGGATGATAAATCTCAAAACTCTCAATGGACATCTAAACTACCCCATTAAACATCGAAAAACAGAAATTTGACGATTACGCACAAATCGAACGAAAAATTAAGATATCACTTAAAATTCCCGAAAAATCCAATAATTCTAGCATGAATGAGATATTGTCAAGAATAATAGCATGCAAAATTATTGAATGAAACATGAATCCTATATTTCGGATTCACCCATAATCCCCAATTCTCGACGCAACCTCACAAAGGAGTCCTCCTTTAGGGGTTTCGTGAAAATATCGGCGATTTGCTTTTGGGTTTCAACGTACACTAGAATGATGTCCTTTTTAGCAACATGGTCATCTAAAAAGTGGTGGCGGACATCTATGTGTTTCGAACGGGAATGATGTACCGGGTTCTTGGAAAGACATATTGCACTTTGGTTGTCAACCATGATAGGGCAAGTATCACAATTTATACCAAAGTCTTTAAGAGTGTGTCTCATCCAAAGAACTTGAGCACACGCGGCACCGGCGGCAATATATTCCGCCTCGGTGGTTGAAAGTGATACGGAATTTTGCTTCTTGGAAAACCAAGAGACAAGAGAATTTCCTATAAAATGGCAAGTGCCACTAGTACTTTTCCTGTCGGATTTGCATCCCGCATAATCGGCATCACTATATGAGATTAACTCATATGTGCTAGATCTCGGATAAAGTAATCCAAAATCTAAAGTGTAACTTAGATAGCGGAAAATACGCTTTACCGCTACTAAGTGAGACTCCTTAGGTTGAGACTGATAACGAGCACATATACATACGGCAAACATAATATCGGGCCTACTTGCGGTAAGATAAAGCAAACTACCAATCATACCTCGATATAAACGAATGTCTACATCCTTACCGCCCGTATCCTTGTCAAGATGCGTAGTCGTGCTCATTGGAGTCTTTTTCCCGGAGGTATTCTCCATTCCAAATCGCTTTAGCAACTCCACCGTGTACTTCGTTTGGTGGATGAAGATTGCATCGTTCATTTGGCGAATTTGGAGTCCTAAGAAATATTTGAGTTCGCCCATGTGGCTCATCTCAAATTGTTCCTTCATAACATTAGAAAACTCTTCACAAAGAGTGAAGTTAGTAGCACCGAAAATGATATCATCAACATAAATTTGAACTAATAAAATATCATTATTCGCATGCTTAACAAAAAGAGTTGAATCGGCTTCGCCCATTTTAAAATGCAAATCCAAAAGAAAATTCTTTAGGCGATCATACCAAGCTCGAGGAGCTTGTCTCAAACCATAAAGAGCTTTCTTTAGTTTAAAAACGTGATTTGGAAATTTTTCATTTATGAAGCCCGGAGGTTGAGAAACGTAAACTTCCTCAACGACATCTCCGTTTAAAAATGCACTTTTAACATCCATTTGAAATAATTTAAAATTCTTATGGCATGCAAAAGACAAAAGTAATCTAATTGATTCTAATCTAGCTACCGGAGCGAAGGATTCTTTGAAATCAATACCTTCCTCTTGTCGATAGCCTTGAGCTACTAACCGAGCTTTGTTCCGGACGACGACTTGGTTTTCGTCGGTTTTGTTCTTGAAAATCCACTTTGTCCCTATGACGGTGTGGTTCTTCGAAGGCAATGGAACAAGCTCCCACACTTCATTCCTCTCGAATTGAATGAGCTCCTCCTCCATGGCAAGTATCCAAGCACTATCTTCGCATGCTTCAACTATATTCTTTGGCTCTATTGATGAGGCAAAGGCACAATTGGCGAAGTGGTGAACTTGCGATCTTGTCTTGACACTATCTTGAATATTGCCAATTACTTGCTCATGGGGATGGTCGCGAATGACATGAAGTCGCTTGGGAATACCTTGATCACTTGGAACATTCTCAACAACTTCATTAGTCGGGTTAGTCTCAATAGAATCAATAGACTTAGAATTATCAAATGAATCACATAAAACATCCATAGAATCATTATCATTTGAAATTCTAGTTGGAACAAATCCTTCATTAAATGAGACATGAAGCGATTCCTCGATCGTCGAGGTTCGTTTGTTGAATATCCGGTAGGCTTTGCTACGCGAAGAATATCCCACAAAAATCCCCTCATCGGATCTCGGATCGAATTTGTCCAAACTACCATATGTGTTCTTAATAAAACATTTCGAACCAAAAACACGAAAATGTTTAACTTGAGGCAACCTACCAAACAACAATTCATAACAAGTTTGTTTAGTGCCGGGCCTCAAAAGTATTCTATTAAACACATAGCAAGCGGTGTGTACCGCTTCCGCCCAAAATTGATGGCCAAGTTGGCTATCATCAAGCATAGTGCGAGCACACTCCACTAGCGTCCTATTCTTTCTCTCAACTACACCATTTTGAGGCGGTGCACGAGGGAAAGAGAAGGTGTGAGTAATACCAACTTCATCACAAAATGTCTCAAAAGACTCATTCTCAAATTCACCTCCATGATCACTACGAATAGTGACAATGGTGGTTCCTAAGAGATTTTGTACTTTCTTAACAAAAATTGTGAAGTTTTCAAAAGCTTCATTTTTATTGCACAAGAAAAATACCCAAGTAAATCTTGAATAGTCATCTACGATGACAAGTCCATACCTTGCATTTCCTAAGGAAGCTACTCTAGTTGGCCCAAATAAATCTAGATGTAATAGCTCTAGTGGCCGTTTTGTAGAGATGCTTTTCTTAGGTTTAAATGAAGATCTAGGAAGCTTGCCGCGTTGACAACAATCACAAAAACTTTTCTTTTCAAAAACAAGCTTCGGAAAACCTTTAATAGAATTCAATTTTGAAAGCTTATATAGTGTTCCAAAGTTCACATGTCCAAAGCGTCGATGCCATAAGTGTTGTTCACTTGTGTTGGCAACGAGACATTGTTCATATGACTTAGGAAGATCCAAAATATAAATGTCTTTACGACGAGTTCCGGAAAATAATAATTTTTCATTATCCTTTCTTAAAATATGACACAATCCTTTCGCAAAGCTAACTTTGTAACCTTTGTCACAAAGTTGACTTATTGAAATAAGATTATGATTTAAACCACTAACAAGATACACATCACTAATTAATGGTTTAGAAGGGTTACCGACATTACCAACACCTATGACGGTTCCGCTCTCGTTGCCTCCAAATACGACGCGGTTTCCATTCACAATGGGAACCACTCCGGAGAGCAATCGAGCGTCACCCGTCATGTGTTTGGAGCACCCGCTATCGAGTATCCAATTCCCTTTGGAGCTAAATTTAAACTTGTTGCTCCTTTTCTTTTTCTTTTCCTTGAGTACCTAAAGATAGATAAGTTTCATATCATGGTACCCAAGGTCATTGGGTCCAAGGGATTAGACCTTTGGAAGCCAAGTCCAAGTGGACTTAGTCTTCCCCACATAATTCTTACTATGCACGACATCCGAAAAATATGCATTCATATATATTTGTTTTTCGTCCATGCTTGTGTCCTTTGGGCTCCAAATCGTGAAAACTTTGGGAGCCATCATCCTATTGGGTGCATGCATGCGACGTTGATTTCTACGTGATGCATGTTGTGGATAGGCATACGGGACATGATGGAATGGTGCACGACGAGAATTATTCATATGATGAGGTGGGTGTACATATGCATGTGTGGGAATACGTGCGTGAGGGTGTCTCACTTGGTGTGCACGTGCCCGGGAATGTGTTGCATAAAAATCATCATAAGTGTGAGACGGTGGAGTAGGACGTGTGTTCCTACGTGGCATGGAATTGGTGTACATATAAGCATGCCCCTTCCTTGGAGGTCCACCCAATGTGGGTTTCTTTCCGAAAGAGGGTGTGGACGAGGTGGAAGCACCATTGGTAGATGAACTACCAATAGAGTGTTTGCTCCCACTCGTTGAGGCTTCGGAAGTTGGCCTAACAAAGGTAGTGACCGACTTGGAAGAATTTCCCATCATATACCCCAAGCCAATGTGGTGTTTGGCCGGAAGTAAATCTTTTAGGATATTATCCAAATGGCCTTTACCCTTGTTGAATTTGTTGATTCGGCCCAATGTGTCCTCATATTTCTCTTTGAGAGAACGCAAGGAAGTATCCAAAGTGGATATTTGCGAAGTGAGCACATAAACACGAGATTTAAGATTCTCGTTCTCAATACTCAAAGTCGAGTTTTGAGAAGTTAAATCCGCTATCTCATGTTCTTCCGCATCCTCAATGCTAACATGTTCAAGTTTAGATTTGAGATTCACTATCTCATTTCTTAACTCTTCAACAACGGTGTCGTTGTTGGTGATGATAGTCTTAGGCGATGTTTGAATGCTAGCTAGGTCATCTTTTACCTTAGTATATCTATTTACTAACTTAGTATATTTTGACCAAAGTTGAGTGTTAGCATCCCTAAGATCATCCATCGTTACCTCATCGCTTTCTTCATCACTATCATCGGAAGAGGAGGATCCTTGATCGTGCTCCTCTCTTGCCATGAAACACATGTGTGCTTGCTCCACGTGCTCATCGTCCGACTCTCCGCTTGAGGAATCCTCGGAGTCGGTGAAGGTAGCTCCGACAAGTCCCTTCTTGTTTCCTTTCGTGTACTTCTTGGACTTGTCATACTTTGGCGCCTTCCACTTCTCCTTTTGCTTGTTTTGAGGACAATCCGCTTTGATGTGTCCTGGCTTATTGCATTTAAAGCACAAAGGTGGAGAGGCGTTAGTAGATGTAAACTTAGATTTGTGTTTGAAGTTACCCTTTCGGAAGAAGCGATTGAACTTCTTTGCCATGAGTGCAATGGATTCCATGTCCATTTCTTCTTCCGAGTTCTCATCATCGGTAGAGGTGGATGAAGCCGCCTTGAATGCAATCGCCTTTTTCTTAGGCGCATCTAGGTTCAAATATGACTTCATCTTTTCTTGTAGCTTCACCTTGCTATCTTTGCGTACCTCATATGACATCAAAGTACCCATTAGTTGAACTACGGTATATTTGTCCATGTCATTACCTTCCTCGATGGCGAAGGTACGTTTTTCCCAAGAAGAGGGAAGTCCTTCAATAAGCTTTAAGCACTTCTCCTTCTGAGTGTGGATTTTGCCGAGGGCCTCTAACTCGTTTATTATGTCAACGAAACGAGCGTAATATTCTTTCATCTTCTCGCCCTGTTGCATATGAAACATTTCGTAATCTTTGGTTACGACTACGAGTTTAGAGTCTCTTACCCTACTCGTCCCTTCGTGTAGAATGAGGAGGGAGTTCCAAATTTGATATGCACTCTTACATGTGCATATCTTATTGAAATCCTCGGGCTCCAATGCACATTGCAAGGCGTTCATTGCCTTGGCATTGCTTACCTCCGCGGCGACCTCCGCGGTAGTCCATTTCTCAAAATCTTCTTCTTCGGGTTCAATATACTCCTTCATTGTAGTTCTCCATAAAGATGCACTTCGGAGGAAGGTTTCCATCCGACACTTCCAGTACCCGTAGTTGGTACCGTTGAAGAATGGAGGCCTCGTAGAGGAATGTCCTTCCATCACGGAAGATGCTCCTTCACGGTTCCTGAAGGTGTCATAGTTGGAAGGTGGACGCACGGTCTTGTTGTCGTTGGCAGACATAGCTGAGAATCTGGCTCTGATACCAAATGTAATGCCCTACCAGCTACTGCACAAGTACTAGAGGGGGGGGGTGAATAGTACTTTAAAATAATAAGGCGTATAATTCCAAATTAAATTGCAAACAACTACCAAATCAATTTGCGGAAGCTTAAATTGAATGACAACAATGAAATTACCAAAGCTAACAAACGATGTTAATGGGTTCGGATCCACCCAAGTCTCCCCGACTTGTTCCCGGTGATCCTACGTCCCAACCACCCGGATCCCCTCCGGATACTTGAGTTAGAAACCCTAACTCAAGATTTCCACTATGAATATCTTGTGAAAAACCTTCACAAGATCAAATCATACATGCAATGGCAAAGTGAATCCCACAACCCGGGATCACAAACTTCTCTCACAACCGAGAGAGCCAACAAGCAATATAAAGAGTTTAAATGAAATAAATACTCTTACCACAAAATCCTATACCTTGAGTTTTTCTTACCCAATAGGTTGAATGAAGGATTTGAGGAAGATGAAGTCACCAAGCCCTAGCACCAAGGATATGAGCAGCAATGGGTGCCTAGGGAAGAGTTGGAGACTTGGTTCAAGCAATAGCTTGAAGAGCTCACCAAGAACAAGCTTCTCTCTAGATCTAGAAATGAGAGAGAATGGGTTTCTTGTGAGGAAGAGAGCTTTAGATTTGAGGGAGAATAGCTATCTCTTTAGGGCTCAATGAATCTCTTAATGGCAGCTCTATTGAAGATAGAAATGACCTAGGTTCCTATTTATAGGAACCCAAAAACATAAGTTAGGTCAATCTCCAACGGAAAGAAATCTGAGAGAATTAGTCGGTCAAAGAACAAACACTGACCGACTAGTTCATCAACTAGTCGGTCAGTCACAAAGCATGGACCGACTAAGAGCACAACAGAGAAGAGATAGAATTTCAGACCTAGAAAACTAGTCGGTCCAAGAACACTGTCTGACCGACTAAGAGGCAAAACAACATAGTCTGAAGGCAAGTTGACTTAGTCGGTCCAAGAACAAAAGTTGACCGACTAGATTGTCAACTAGTCGGTCATCAAACGTTCTTAGACCGACTAACGGAAAACAGTAGCTTAGGAGAAATTTGGCATGTACAGTAAATCACAACTAGTCGGTCAAAGAAGCATCACTGACCGACTAGTTCACAGACTAGTCGGTCGGTGAGTCAACGTAGACCGACTAACTGTAAACAGTAAAGAACAAAGATTTAACTGACTGAAACTAGTCGGTCCAAGAACAGTGGCCGACCGACTAGATCTCCATCTAGTCGGTCAGTACTTGTTCTTGTACCAACTAACATGCACAACAAGGTCCGAATCGAAGCGCGACGCTTCGAGGAAATTAGAGTGAACTTGTGCAAGAATCCTAGAGCTACGAAATGAGCGAAATGAAGATAGAAACGTAAGATATACTCAAGGCTTAACATTCTATCAATCGAAACTAAAAGACTATAAATAAAACCTTAATAAATGGTCTTTGAGAGCTTCGATTGAATCTTCATTATTTCCAAAGCGTTGCATGAGCTTCAACGAAGCTTTAGGCTTGAATACGAGCTTTTGGAAGTGTTGAGATGTCGCTTTAAATATTCTCGTGAAATTGGCGACGATCTCCAATACTGCGCTCACAAATTGTTAGTTCATGAATTATTTATGTTTGCTCATCATCCAAAACCAAATCCGGGGAGTCCAATATTCAACAAAGTGTTCTTGATAAAACATTTTGAACCAAAAACACGAAAATATTTAACTTGTGGTTTCTTGTCATAAAATAACTCAAAACAAGTTTTGTTCGTTCGGGGTCTCATGAGGATCCTATTAAGCACATAACATGTCGTGTGCACCGCCTCTGCCCAAAATTGTAATCCAAGTTGACTATCATGGAGCATGGTACGGGCACACTCAATTATGGTCATATTCTTTCTCTCTACAACACCATTTTGTGGTGGTGCACGAGGAAAAGAAAAATTGTAAGTAATCCTGGTGTCATCACAAAACTTTGTAAAAGATTCATTCTCAAATTCTCCTCCATGATCACTACGAATAGTTATAATGGTGGATACTAAGAAATTTTGAATCTTCTTTGCAAATATGGTAAACTCTTCAAAAGCTTCATTCTTATTAGTTAAAAATGAAACCCAAGTAAATCTAGAGAAGTCGTCAACAACAACTAATCCATAGTGAGCATTACCTAAAGAGGTGGTTCTAGTTGGCCCAAATAAATCTAGATGAAGTAATTCTAGGGGCCTCTTAGAAGTTATGCCTTCTTTAAGTTTAAAAGATGATTTACTAAGTTTACCTCGTTGATGTGAATCGCAAAAGTTTTTCTTACTAAAAGCAATTTTCGGAAAACCTTTTACTAGATCATGCTGAGCTAACTTATATAAGTGCTTAAAATGAACATGACCAAAACGGCGATGCCATAATAGTTGTTCATTTATATGAGCAACTAAGCAATGTTCCTACGGTTTTAGGCAAATTTAAATAATAAATATTTTTACGCCTAATACCGGTAACTAAAACATGTGAATCAAAATCAACAATTTCACATATACCCTCTCCAAAGTTAACCTTGTAACCTTTGTCACAAATTTGACTAATGGAGATAAGGTTATGACTTAAACCACTAACTAAATAAACATTAGTAATAAGTGGTTTGGAAGGATTGCCGACTTTACATACTCCAATGATGGTTCCCTTTTGATTACCTCCAAAAGTGACTGTTGCACCATCCTTGATGCTAATCACTTCGGAGAGCAATGCGGGATCTCCCGTCATGTGCTTGGAGCAACCACTGTCGAGTATCCATCCTTTTCTTTTAGAGCCAATATGTCGTTTATTGCGCTCTTTCTTTTTCTTGGGTACCTACATAGTATACCATAATCTCATGGTACCCAATTTTTGTTGGGTCCAATGGGATTAGCCCTTTGGAAGCCAAGTCCAAGTGGACTTCCGCTTCCCAACATAATTGCCACTATTTATAACATCATGAAAATAGGAATCAACATAAGCACTCCTATCATCTAAGATAGTGTTCTTAGGACCTGTTCTTAGGACCCCAAATTTTGTATGTTTTAGGAGTCCTTTTCCTAGTTGCATGTACAATTGATTGATTTCTATGTGGTGCATGCTTCCTAGGAACATGCATTCTAGCATAAGAAGATGGAGGTGGATAAGCATTGCACATATGTGGGTTGTACGCATACTTAGGAACATGCATGTTATATGATACATATGGAGCATGCATACCATGAGGTGGATGTGCATACATGGAAGAATGATGCAAAAGAGCATATGAGTGTGTAAGGGCACGTGCATGAGTATTTATCATGTGTGGGTTTGCATGTGTCCATGGGTGTGGAGCATAAAAAGTGTCATGAGTGTCCACTTGTGAAGTAGGAGATTTCCTACGTGGATGAAGGTTGGTGTACATATAAGCATGACCTCTCTTTTGGTTTCCACCCTTAGTGGGTTTCTTGCCAAAAAGAAGAGATTGTGGAGTGGTGGCTTTCTTGGTAGGTTTGCTACCAATAGTGTTTTTGACACCACTTGTGAATGCACCAGAGGATGGCCTATCAAAATCAATAGTAACACCACTATAGGAGGTGCGAGCATTGGATGCATTCCCTTCCACAAAACCAAGTCCAACACGATTTGTGGCCAGAAATTGTTTTGCTAGCAAATCATCCAATTGTCCTTTCCCTTTGTTAGATCTCATAACTCGAGAGGACATGAGCTCATATTTCTCCTTAAGAGAAGAAATATTGGTATCCAAGGTGGACACCCGTGCTATGAGCTCGTGCACTTGGGTTTTAAGAGAATCATTCTCTAAACCCAATTGTGTGTATTGTGAAGCTAGATCACTATTATCCTTAGGATACGTTTAATCTAGTTGAGATTTGAGGGAATTCACCTCATTTCTCACTATGTCATTTTGAGAAACCAATGAGGTTTTCTCAAGTGTTAGTGTATCAACAATGGTGTCATTGTTGATAATGCATGGAATGGAAGGTTTGCTAACAATTAATTTCTTTAAACTAGTATATCTAAGCATTAAAGATTGATACTTAGAAAATAGTTCTTCATTAGCAATACGTAATTCATCCATTGTGACCTCGGGTTCATCGATGTCTGTATCACTCTCATCGGAGAGTGGATCTTCCCGGGCCATGAAACACATGTGGGCACTTTTACCCTTCTTATCCTCGGATTCGCTTGAGGAGTCTCCACTTGAATCGTCGGACGTAACGACAAGTCCTTTCTTCTTATCCTTTTTGTACTTGTCGGACTTGTGATACTTCAGAGCCTTCCACTTCTCTTTGTTTCGAAGCATCGGGCAATCCTTCTTGATGTGCCCTGGCTTGTTGCACTTAAAACAAAGAGATGAAGTGTTGTTTGTGGAATTAAATTTATTCTTGGAGGGAAATTTACCTTTGCGAAAGAAGCGTTGGAACTTCTTTGCCATTTGAGCCATCTCCTCTAAGTCCATCTCGTTTTCTGATTCTTCACTATCAGAGGATAAAGAATTAGCTTTGAATGCTAATGCTTTCTTCTTGGCCTCTGTAAAATTCATCATAGCTTGAATCTTCAATCGGTTCTCCCGTTTTACTTCGTAAAATATGAGAGTGCCAATTAGATTTACGACTGTGTAATTCTTCATGTCGTTGACCGCCTCAATGGCGATAGCTCTTCGTTACCATTTTGAGGTCATTCCCATTATAATCTTTCTCACCTTCTCTGCTTGGGTGTAGACTTGCCCAAACGCTTCGAGTTCATTGGTGATGTCGGTGAAACGTCCGTACATCATTGCTATGCTCTCATTATCTTGCCTGTGAAACATATCGAAATTTTGTACAGCAACATATAGTTTAGATAATTTTACCTTATTTGTTCCCTCGTGGGTAACGACTAGATGGTCCCAAATTTGATATGCTCTTACATGTGCATATCTTGTTGAACTCATCCAGGCCCAACACACAATGAAGAACGTTCATTGTCTTGGCGTTGTTGACTTCGACGGACTTCTCGGAGGGCGTCCATTTGTCATAATCCTCTTTGGAGGGTTCGACGTATTCCTTGTGGAGGGTTCTCCAAAGAGAAGCACTCCTCATAAACGTCTCCATCCGGCATTTCCAATAGCCAAAATTCGTGCCATTGAAACGCGGAGGACGAACTGTTGATTGTCCTTCGAAGATGGTGGACACTCCATCACGGTCGTGATTGTTGTACAAAGTCGGTGGAGGAACGTTGTTGTTGGATGCCATAGCTATAAACCAGTGCTCTAATACCAATTGTAAGGTCCCTGTTTATGAGGAAAACACTAGAACGTGGGTTGAATAATGTTTATGCAATTTAAAATGATAATTTCACCAAATTAAATTCCTAACCAACAATTAATGCGGAATGAAAATAAACCCTAAAATAAAACAATGCAAACACAAAGATGTTTCAAGGGTTCGGATTACCCAAGTCAACTCCCGAACTGTTTCCGGTAATCCGACGTCCCTTCCACACGGATACCACCGGATACTCAAATTAGAACCTTAACTTTAGGTTTCCTTAAAAACCCACTTGTAGCAACCCTACAAGTGAAATCGAAGTACACTCGATGTCATTGACTCCTACAACTTGGGAGCAAGCAAAACACTCTCACAACCCGAGAGTAAATTAAATAACGAAAGTTATGAAATATGAAATGACAACACTTACAATCACATATGTCTTGAAGTAGAACTTGAAGGAGAGTGTGTTATGTGTTGATGTCTCTCTTGGAAGGGAGGAAATCACTTTCTCTTGACTGCACAAAATTCCTAGAAGATTTCTCTTTGGTTCTAGGTTGATGAGCAAGAGATTGAAAGATAGGAATTCTAGGGCTTTAGGATTTTGAGAGCATAGATCAATGAATATTGAAAGCTTGTATGGTTGAGCTGATGAGTAACCTCTCAATGGAAAAATAAAGGCTGTATTTATAGGTTTCTCAAATCCCTCAAACAGAATCCCCAAAACCCCCTTTGAAATCCGTGAAGAAAAACCCAATTGATAGAATTTGCACACGCGCCAGTCGACTGTTGAACAAAACACAGTCGACTACTGCACTGTGTCAGAGGGTAGGTGAGAATTCAAACGGTAATTTACCACATGGACAGTCGACTGATGAAGAGAAGACAGTCGACTGTAAATCCAACAGGAGACTGTAATTCCTTCTACAGGTGATTGGCTGCAATATGGGTACGCTGAGAAAGTCTTGGAAAATTCTGGGAAGACAAGACAGGTGACTGATATGGAACACGCATGCGCCTATGCCATGGGCAGGTGACTGTGAAACCAACATCAGTCGACTGTCACAAACCCTGACATATTCCAGAGAGTTGAGTCTGCAAAGAGTTCAAAGACAGACGACTGTTGAAGCATTGACAGTCGACTGTGCCATTGGACAGTCGACTGTAAATACAACATCAGTCGACTGGCACTAGAACTAGAAATATTCCAGAGAGCAAGTTCTGCAGAAGAATCATGGACAGGCGACTGTTGAAGCATTTACAGTCGACTGTGCCTTGGACAAGCGACTGTAAATACAACTTCAGTCGACTGGCCAGATGAAACTGAGAATGATCTTTGGGCTGAAGATAGACAGGCAACTGATTAACAATCACAGCAGAATGTCTCTTGGACAGGTGCCTGGAAAATATACAGCAGTCACCTGGAAGAGTTAAGCTTAGAAAGCCCAAAAACCAACTGATTAAGTATGTGCATAACAGGCGATGGTAAAACAAAACACAGTCGACTTTTTTTAGACGGGCGACTGTAAATTGTTCAGCAGTCGACTGTTGAAATCACAACATGCACATTCTTGAGAATTATGAATTGGAGTCTAAGGAAAATTGATCTAATGATTTCCTAAGACTGAAATGAAGATGTGTGTGTGCTCCAATATAGTTCTACTTTCAAGCTACATATTAGAAGAGAAAAAGAAGATTACATTATATAGAACTCTCTCTTCTATCCAAAGTATGAGCTTGAAGTCTTCTAGGAGCTTCAATCACCATTTTTGATCATCCAATCCACTTTTCTTGCTTTCATTGATCTTTGAGTGACATCCATTGCTAATTGAACTACAAGATATGCTTAGGCAATTGATTAGCTGCAAATAGGGGATTAGTCACAAGTATTTATGATTGCTCATCATTAACACCAAGTAGGGAGAAGTCCAATACTCAACATTCTCCCCCCTTTTTGATGATGACAAACAAACATAAACAAAAATATAAATAATTGTGCTTAAAGAAAACTTACTCCCCCTACATAGATGCCAATCAAGTTAGTCAATAAATATTAGGGCATCTATAGATCAATTGAAGAAAATATGTAAGATATGCATGAATGGAATGATTCTCTTGAAATCTTGAAATCTAGAATTTTAAAATCCAAGTTCAGTATATCTTACTCCCCCTGAATCTAAGGCAACTTCAATCTTAGATTTAAGTTTAGAATTAGAATTTACTTAGCACATATATTATGATATGTTTATTTCTCTCCCCCTATGGCATTATCCAAAAGATGGGAGTATAATTACAACAATAGTGCTAAATAAGTACTAAAAATCATGAGAATTTAAAGATAGGATGTATATCAAATGTGATGCTAACAAATTTTCGGAGAAAAATTAATCACAAAGGGGCATCTCTTAGATATATATACCAAAAACTCATAAAACACAAGTAATCTGTGTTGAATAAAGGAATGGGATTCCAAAATCAACATTTCTTGCCAAATATTCCAGAGAGCAAGTTCTGCAGAAGAATCATGGACAGGCAACTGTTGAAGCATTTACAGTCGAATATGCCTTGGACAGGCGACTGTAAATACAACATCAGTCGACTGGCCAGAGGAAACTGAGAATGATCTTTGGGCTGAAGATAGACAAGCGACTGATTAACAAATCACAGTCGACTGTCTCTTGGACAGGCGCCTGTAAAATGTACAGCAGTCGCTTGAAAGAGTTAAAGTTTAGAAAGCCCAAAATTCAACTGATTAAGTATGTGCATAATAGGCGTCTGTAGAACAAAACACAGTCGACTGTTTTTAGATAGACGACTGTAAATCGTTCAGCAGTCGACTGTTGAAATCACAACATGCACATTCTTGAGAATTATGAATTGGAGTCTAAGGAAAATTGATCTAATGATTTCCTAAGACTGAAATGAAGATGTGTGTGTGCTCCAACATAGCTCTACTTCTAAGCTACATACTAGAAGAGAAAAAGAAGATTACATTATGTATAACTCTTTCTTCTATCCAAAGTATGAGCTTGAAGTTTTCTAGGAGCTTCAATCATCATCTTTGATCATCCACTCCACTTTTCTTGCTTTCATTGATCTTTGAGTGACATCCTTTGCTAATTGAACTTCAAGATATGCTTAGGCAATGGATTAGCTGCAAATAGGGGATTAGTCACAAGTGTTTATGTTTGCTCATCATTAACACCAAAGTAGGAGAAGTCCAATACTCAACAAAATATTATCGTAAACAATTTACGACACATTTAACTCAGTTTGCATCATTTGCAAAATAGTCTCTATCTAAGCTTAAAATCTCCCACTTGCACTCAGGATCATGAATGCAGAGGCTAACTACAACCTCTTTTCAGTTTCCTATCCCTTGCATCAAATGCATATTCTCCCTAATTTCTACCTATTTCTAGACGAAGGTCGCACTTTGTGTGAGACCCTACAGCCTGACCCTACTACAGGTGGGGCTCGAAGCCCCAGACGGTAGTGATCACGAGCAGTAGTTATCGTCCCTATTTCAGTATCATACTTATGTGGTTAACTCATTGACATGAGTGTTGTCGGGACCACCCTGACTGTGTCCGTGATGAATACCGCAGTTATAGTCTCTTCAGCAAATCTATGTCGATTAACCTCAAGCCTAGGGTACGGTCAAACTGTCAACCCCAATAGCTCGAAGCCGGTTAGTCTCCATCGATCTTCAGTCAACTAATGTTGGACATCTTCCACCATACTCTGGCCAAAGTTTTCACTAAAAACCGAACTAACACTACGACACTAACTCTCATTGACCAGGAGAGACGAATCATATCTTGGTCATTACTCTCCTCGTCGCTTCAAATGTCACCCAACCAAAGACCTTTCGACAGGCCTTGCCTCGAAGCTAGGTCAGAGATCTAAGTGACATCGTTCACGTACAGGTTCGTACAATGACCTCAAGTTAAAAGACCAACTTGCCTATCATCACGGGATTGGGATATGATGCGGTGCATCATTGCCAATTCAGGGTGTCTGACTCTATCATGCCAGAGTTGGAATTCTGGTTTATTTTTGCACTTCTAGTGCTCAATTGTATTGACTTCCATTGCTCGTATTGGTGTATGGTAGAGACCCGACGGGAGTCCCTCGAAACGCTTAACGATGGTTTTAGCACCGTTTTTAAGAGCCGTTGCATACAAGTATTCTTTGTCATGTTTGTTCACCATTTCTAAGTGGTATCCGTTTAAACGGATGTCTCTGAAACTTAGTAAGTTTCTGTGCGAACTTAGAGAGAAAAAAGCATCTTTTATTAAAATTTGTGTTTTATTGGGGAGCAAAAAGTTTACTTCTCATGATCCGTCTATTATACTTGATGGACCGGAAATAGTAATTACGGTGCCATCGTATTGGTTGATGCTTTAAAAGCAAATATCTTGAAGGATCCTGTGCGTAGAAGCACTGTCCACTAGGCATTTATTATCCATTTATAGCAAGAAAGGAAAGTATAGCAATATAAGGCACAAAGTAAACAAATTTTATTTAAAGTCTGAAAATAAACTAACATGCTGAAGAGAAACAAACATCTGGAAAAGAAATTGTTTTTCAACTACAATAAATTACAGAAATAGATAAGGCATCAGTCTAGCAGGTCATCGGTCGAGAATTCCTCGGCGATGTACCGAATTGGAGTCATGTCTTCTTTTTCCACCAGGTTTGTTTCAGCAAACTTCTGGCTAGCTTGGTACAAATCCTGGAGGTGGCGTGGAGTGCGACAGTTTCTGGACCAATGTCCAGTCATGCCACATCTGAGGCATTTATCTTCCCAATCTTTCTTGGGGGCAAATGTCTGGCCGTTGTCTTTAGTCTTCCACACATTTTTCCTCTTCCCCCCTCATTTTTAGTATTTGGAGGGGGGTCCTCTAGCCTACTTCTTCAATGTCTTTCCCTTCTGGGGTTTACCTTTGAATTTATTTTTCTTCTTCTCGGAGGAGATATTGTGCACTTCAGGTGCAGGTGCAGTGCCAACAGTGCGTAAGTTATGGGTGGCCAGCAAGAGGTCTCTATTCTGTTCTGCCATCAGAAGGCATGAGAGAAGTTCAGAGTATTTCATGAATTTTCGTTCATGATACTGTTGCATGAGGAAAACATCCTTCTCGTGGAAAGATGTATAAGTTTTCTCCAGCATGCGTTCCTCCGTCACCTTTTCACCATACAACTTCAGGTGTGAGGTTATGCTAAATAGTGCCGAGTTGTACTCGGCAATGACTTGAAGTCCTGTAGATGGAGGTTCTCCCATCATATCGCGCCCAAGGAAGGATAACATCTTTTTGATGTTTGTATTGATCCTCGAGAGCGGTCCATAACTCATATGAGTCTTCCACTGTGAGGTACTCGGCCTTCAGGGTCCGATCGATATGGCGTCTGATATAGATAATTGCTTTTGCCTTATCTATGTCAGAAACCGTATCGCCAACAGCAATAGCATGACTCAATCCCTGTGAGCGCAGGTGGAATTTGATATCCAACTGTCAGCTCAAGTAGTTCTTGCCTATTGCATCCAATACGCCGAAGTCGACGCTCGCTATCTTTGCCATTTATCTAAGCATGTCAAACAAGCAGTAATTAAATATTTGAAAATAAATAATCATGCATTTCAGACACAGATATTTGTTGTGTGGATCGGCTAGTCACCATTTTAAAGTGCAAAATAAAGTCCATATACAGTCCCATTAAAAAGAAAATACACCTCGGGAACCCACATTGGGCCCCTCTTCTTCTGGAAGTAGATCCTCATCACCGTGGAACGTGTGCCAGACTTAGGATTTATACAATTTAATCCTCACTACAATTTCTCTCAATAGAAAAAAATGCGAGGAAAATAAATGGTGACAAATAGTTGATCCAAAACCACAACAAAATATTAACATTCGTCACAGAAACATCAAACAATGCAGCAGGCATTTAATTATTCATCACAGGCATGCAGTATGTTTAAGCGCAATTTCATGCTACAGGTAATGAAAATATGCAACATCACCGGCATTTTTAATGGAATAAAATATTTTTGTTTAATAATTAATTGGACCACGTGAAAACGTCATTCCCCATTAGGTTAGTTGACTAACGACAGAGCAATATCATGATCCTCATAATTATTAAACGTAAAAAATAATCAAATAATCCAAAAAATGCGATTAATGATGATGTACACATATGATGAATCAGAATTATTTAGGAAAAAATTTTGAATTAATTTCTGAAAATAGCCCTTGTTAAAAAAATTCAGAAAAACCCTATTTAGGGTATTGTTGCGACGGCCGCGAACAGAGGCGAGTGCAGGGCAACTTTTGGTCGTGGCGGCGCGTGAGGTGGGCGCGCGCAAGGAGTGCATGCGACGAGGCACACTCGGCGGCGACGCCCGCGCGGCAGGCGCACGCTCTCGACGGCGAAGTGCACTCGGGAGGCGCGCGTGGGAGGCGACGACGCCCGCACGGGAGCCGCTCGCGGCAGTCGCTCGCTCGGCAGCGGTGCGCGCGCGTCAGGCGCGCGCTCGCGGCGACGATGCGTGCGCTCAGGCGGTGACTGGCCGCCCGATGAGGCGCGCGCCGGAGGGCACGATGCTGGGTTTTGATGGACCCTTAGGGCACATTTCTATGCACGTCCTACGTCGGACGGACGATAGAGGCAAAAGGCAGACATCAAAAAGAAACCGTTAAACTATTTAAGAAACAGGCCCTAAGGATTTCAAAACCCTAGCCAGGATCTCTACTATCTTGCGGTGGGTCCGACCACCCCAAGATAGATCTAAACTACTGTAATAATATAAATGAAATGCTTAATTAAACTACATACCCAGAACTTTACTTGCACAGGCAAAATGTACCGAGCCGCTCCTCGTCCCGAGCCGAACCGCTTCCCAAAACCGCGTCCCTAGGCGAGCAACCCCCTTGTTACTGAGCCAACCGCACGCCGAAGAAAGTTTCACCTTGAGTGGACCCTTCGCCAAGACTCCGAATCGAATTTGAGCCCCTTCGTGGCTTTGCTAGAGCCCTTCAGGAGTAAGAAAGAAATATAGGGAGAAGAAAATATTTATTTTAAGCTTAGATCCAAGCGTGCTCCAAACTTTTTGGGAACTGCTCAATTCTAGAGCTTGGGACGAGTTATGAGGAGGTGGGCATGCCCCTATTTATATAGGCGGCTAATCCCTCCCATTTACTCTACTTCCGATGTGAGACTAATAAACTTGAGCAAAAAATTCAAGTTAGTTTGCCTTTAAAAAGGCCAAACTTTAATGAATTTTAACTCCCTCACCGTTGAGCTTCACATTTGATACAACCTATGAAATCGAAAAGCGTTGAACACGTAGGAAAAAACGGCAAGCCATTCCGATTCCATTTGACTGCTCAAACGTGTGTCCAAAGATCAGCCCAAAAGCAATTTTTCGCAAAAACTGCAGCCGCCAAAATTTTGCCCGCAACCCTAGGCTGGGTGGGGCCAACCCGCAGCCTGTGGGCGGAACTGGGCCTGGGCGCCCACCCCAACCCGTCGGCTGGGCAGGCTAGACCCGCCCAAGGGCGGGCGGGTCGAGTGCCCGCCTATACCAGGGGGGCCCGACCCGCCCAGCCTTGGGCAGGCTGGCCAGCCCCTAGGCCAGGCGCCCAGGCCCAAAATGGGCCTAGGCGCCCAACCGAGTTGGGCTGGTGCACCTAGTCCACTTGGGACTGCGCTGGGGCTGTTTTTGGGTTTCTTGTCTCAATTTGAGTCCGAATTTGACGCCATTCGAACATGGATTTAGAACGGGACGTTCCCGTAAGCCATGTAACCATTTCTATGCATTTATTAAATTAAATACGCACATAAACAATTTACGTCGCATTAAAATTTCTCTGTTGCATCAAATGCAAAAATCTCCACATCTATTATATAAAATCATTTGCGTCAAATACAAATGATCTGAGAGTTTATATCCCCAACATCTCCCACTTGCACTAAGGATCATTTATCCCAAATGCAGAAGCTAACTGCAAACTGTTTGCAGTTTCTATCCATTGCATCAAATGCATATTCTCCCTAATTTCTACCTATTACTTGACGATGGTCTCACTCTGTGTGAGACTCTACAGCCTGACCCTACTACATGTTGGGCTCGAAGCCCCAGACGGCAGTAACCGCGAGTAGCAGGTATCGTCTCTGTTTCAGTATCATACTTATGTGGTTAACTCATTGACATGAATGTTGTCGGGACCACTCTGACTGTGTCCATGATGAATACCGCAGTTTTAGTCTCTTCGTCAAAACTATGCCGTTTAATTCAAGCCTAGGTTACGGTCAAACTGTCACCCCCAATAGCTCGAAACCGGTTAGTCTACATCGATCTTTAGTCAAATAATGTTGGACATCTTCCAACATACTCTGGCCAGAGTTTTCACTAAAGATCGAACTAACACTACGACACTAACTCTCATTGACCGGGAGAGACGAATCCTATCTTGGTCATTACTCCTCACACGTTTCAAAAGTCAACTAACCAAAGACCTTTCAACAGGGCTTACCCGAGGCTAGATCAGTGATCTAAGTAACACCGTTCACGCACAGGTTCGTACAATGACCTTAAGTCAAAAGACCAACTTGCGTATCATCACTAAGAGTTATCATTGACACATTGGTCAATCTCTCACACAGGTTCGTACAAAGTCCTCAAGTCAAAAAAAATCAACTTGCTTATCATCACTAAGAGTTATCATTGACAGATTGGTCAATCATAACCATATAATAACTCTTGTTGGGTCGTTCAGTGAACTTATTCTCCAATGAGCACATGTGTCTCGTCTTCGACTTCGCCAAGTCAAACGATCATGAGATCATCGTCACCGCTACACGGTGAAGACTAAGACACAATAATCTATCCTATGTTTCGATATATTTTTCTCGAAACATCTACGACCACGAACCTTTTTAGACTTATGCTACTAACGGTCAAGCACTTCTCCATGATCGAGATCCTCATCTCGATACATGTTTAACCTTGCATTAAGTCTCAGGAGTTTACCTAAGTTTCTAATGATTACAACATTTCTATTAACTTAGATAAATTCTTACCAAACAGCTTACTATTATTTCGAACAAGATGTTTGTATAGATACACATGGATGAATTTGCCTCGAGGGCATACACATCTCTCAACATGCGCACTGCAGGCGCGCGCGGAGGGCTGCGATGCGCAGGCGACGGCTGGCCGCCCGACGAGGCGCACGCAATGTCGACTGCAGGCCAGGGGATGAGCACGTGGGAAGGAGTGCCAAGCCCTCTAGATTCATAGATTCCGGAGGGAAAAATAGATTTTTATTATAAAAATAAAATATTTAATCTTTGAATAAACATTTTTACCGTAAAAATTTCATTTTTAGCGCAGAAACGTCGAATTTTTATCCAAAAATGATTTTAAAACTCTTTTTTAAATAGAAATCTATGTTAAAAATGTGATTTTTCATATAGATCTAAGGAAAGAAAATAAATCTAATAAAGGAAATCCCTGATCCATTATCATGCGCATAAGAATTTTAGATATAGGAGATATATATGATTACCTCTAAATCCTACCCGCTAGATCTAGCGAGACATTTGGTGAAGGACGCACTTTCGCGTCACGATTCGTTCTTCGGCTGAGGTTCGGCTCAGCTAACGAGCGTACTGATAACGTGTTATGAAAGTGCCAGCTACTGAACCCGTAGCCCTCTATTTATAGAAAACAACGTAGCCCTCTATTATAAAAAACAATTACATGATAGGTGAATACCATAACCACTATTGGGCTTCACTTGGGCCTACAAAAATCCATTCATAACAATTTTCATATTTAACAAGCCTTGTTTATTTCCTCACCAGAACTTACCCTTTGATCGACGATATTATGTCTTTTGGTGTCTATGTTATGCGTTGTTGGTACCGTTAGAAAGTTTATAAAGAGTAGAATTCATTGATACCAATTTGAAGGCATTTCTTTGACATTTTCATCAAGTAAATCATGACTTATTCAAAAGGCCAAAATCTAACATGAAAACGCTAAAAAAAGACCGTCAAACTGGTATTAATGGATTCTACTCTTCAAAAGTTTTCCAAGATAATAACAACGCATAAAACAGACACCAAATGACAGAAATAGCGTCGGCCAAAGTTTTTTTTAGGAGTTGCTACGCGCACATACCGTTTTACTCGCGCACACAACCACTTATTTACATGCTTGCCATTCAAACTTTACTCCGCTTTTACACTCATCGTCCTCCCTGCCACATCGCCCTCCTGTCGACGGGTTTTTAGGGCTTATGGGAAAGAGGGTCGGCAGAGGAGAATTCAGACCGAGATGGGCGGTGGGGAATTGTGCGAAGAGGTCAACATGTTTCTCAGCGATTAGCAATCGACCGACAGGTTTTCATATGATGGTGGTGGTGGTGGTGTCAAAATCTCAGCAGTCATTCACGACCGCAGACAGACAGAGATCAGAAAATGCTGATGTGTAATATCACTGCTTCCTCGACGGTCAACGGATCGATAATCTAATCGCCGCTTTCCTCTCAACAACAAGCAACCGAAAAGCTGAGTGCTGGCAAAGGGCGTGAAGACGATCGCAGCAATAAAGCAGAAGGCCACGGTGAACAAGGAGCGAAAGAGTCAATGTCTGGTGCAATGCCACAGAAAGAGGCCACCGTCGACAAGATGTCAATGCAATACGTTGAGGCCCAACAGCATGACTTCAACGTAATTACAACGGGGTCGATGACAGCTGATGGGTCATTGATTTAGAACTTTCATGTCAATGGCAGCGGGGACGACGGTTGTCGATTTGCTCGCCTCGCACAACTGGACCGTTTGGACACAAAGATCAAGTTTTTTAAAAACATAATATTAAATTCATTTACTAATGCATTCTCAGATAACACCGACTTAATTATATTTTTAGGATTCCAATCAAACAAGAAATTAGATAAAATGATTTAGATGTGCTTACAAGATAAATTAGTCCTCTCATCCGAGGCATGTGTAATTGGGTCCGAAGCAAGATAAAATATTTGGTTAGCAACATAGAGAATAAAAACCCTAATTAAATGTGTAATATATCACCATTCTTAATAATCCACTAGGTTTAGCCCTGAACATGACAGATCCAAATTTAAACCCTGATTTATTGTATCATTACAAAATCATAACTGCTGAAAGTCATCAGATCCGATCACATACCATCATACGATACTAAGAACAATGGGAGCTAATGACACTGAATCAAGAAATACTAATTTGAAAAATCCGATGATCTTTCAAAAAAAAAAAATAAGCGCCAAATACGGAAATAAATGGCAGTATTTTAATCCTTTTGGCCTCAGAATTGCAGAATGACAGCATGGTTAGAAAAACCAATCAGTCCCGAAAGATGGTGTTTTTATATCAGTTTTCATCACCGGCCAAAATTAAATCACTCCACCGGACAAACAAAAAAATGCAATTTTAAATCAAGAAGAAATAATTACGAAAAATAAAAGAACACACAAAGAAATTGTATGGCAAGCTACTAATGGCCTTCGATGAATCAGATAAACAGCTTGAAAAAAGCTTCATCTGTGATTAATGAAGGCGCTTTAGAAATTTGGAAGGAATTACCAAACAAAAGAATTTTTCAGATGAACATAAAATAATTTTGGAGATCTGAAGAGAGAGAAAAATGAAAACCCTAGCGCCGCCTACACAGCTACTGGAAACGTTGAGCTCTGCGATGCTGTATATATAGAGATATGCGAAAGCATTTTTCGCATATGCCCCCTTCAAAAAAGCACGTTTGTAGAATTATTCTAGTTATCAGCTGGAATTTACATTTGAGTCACGATGTTTTTGATATTTTCAAAAAAGAATTATATTTATTTTCATATTTTACTAGCCTTACTTATTTCCTCAACAGAACTTGCGTTTTGTACGCCAGCTGCCCAGTGATATGAATTCATAATCCAAGAAGCATGAGGTGTGCTACATACACGTATCGGTATTTACAGCTGCCAAATTCAAAAAATAAACCTTTGGCTGGCGATATTATGTATTTGGTTTTCTGTTTTATGCGTTGTTGGTACCGTTGGAAAGCTTATGAAGAGTAGAATCCGTTGATACCCATTTGTAGGCATTTCTTTGGCATTTTCATCGAGTAAATCCTAGCTTATTCGAAATGAAAACGCTAAAAAAAGGCCACCAAATTGGTATTAATGGATTCTACTCTTCATTAGCTTTCCAAGGTAATAACAACGAAATAAAACGGACACCAAATGACAGAAATATCGTCGGTCAACGTTTTTTTTTGGAGTTGCTACGTGCACATACCGTTTTACTCGCGCGCACAACCACTTATTTACACGCTTGCCATTCAAACATTACTCCTCTTTTACCCTCGTCGCCCTCCCTGCCCGTCACCGTCGCCCCCGCCGACGGATTTTTAGGGCTTGTGGGGAAGATGGTCGGTGGCGGAGGAGACTTCAGACCGAGATGGGCGGTGGGGGATTGTGTGGAAGAGGGTGGCGGGTTTCTCGGTGGTCGGCCGACGGGTTTTCATATGATGATGATGATGATGGCGGTGTCAAAATCTCAGCAGTCAGCCGCGGCTGTAGACAGAAAGAGATCAGATGATGCTGAAGTGTAGTATCACTGCTTTCTCGGCAGTCAACAGACTGATAATCTCATCATTGCTTTCCTCTGGTCTACAATTAGCAGCCCGAAAGCTGGGCACTGGCGAAGAACGTGGAGACAATTGCCACGAGAAAGCAGAAGGCCGCGGAGAACGAAGAAGAAGCGAAGGAGTTGATGACTGCTACGATGCCGCCGGAGGAGGCCGCCACCAACAAGATGTCGGTGCAATACGTTGGGGCCCAGCACCACGCTTCGACGTAATTATCAACGGCGGTCAAAGGCAGCGGTTGGGTCGTTGATTTAGAACTTTCATGTTGACGGCGACGATAGCGGTGGATCGGTGGTGGTCGTCGATTTACTCGTTGTGCACAACGGGACATTTGGCGATTAAAATTTGTTGTACACGATGAGAAAATTTGAATGGCAAACTTATAAATAAATGAAACTCTAGTTATACACGGGAGTAAAACAGTATGCGCCGTAACAACTCTTTTTTTTTTTTGACTTTGACTCGCACCTCCAGTATACGCCTATCGGGTTATGCAGCACACTTCTATCATATAGATGAAACAAGGTCTAGTCTGTACCTCGTGGACCTTACATACAAGGTGCATATATCTGTCATGTCAAATAGATCAATTTCTCAAGAATACAAATGGTTTATTTTGATCTGATCTTTTTTTTAATCGGAAATCAGGAAATATGGGTTATGGAACATGTGTATATCCGTTTTGATCATTTAATCCCAAACACGAAGAAGTCATGTATCCATCGAAACCCTAAACGATAGAAAATAAAGAAAATTAAAAGAGGACAGTGTAGTATAAAATGCAAGTTTACAAAAAAATGTCACAATTTTAAACATCACTAACCCATTTAGTGATCGGTAGCAACCGTTGCTTTATGAATTTTTTTTGTAAATTTATTTGGTTTGTTCAAAAATTAATCAATTCGATAAATATATCTAACCTCCTAGAGATAATGTTCGTGAGGCGGCGGCTTAAGCCAGATTTCCTCCAGACATAAACCTACATGATCCCATCGCCAAAACAAACATGCTCTCATTGGGGAAATCTTCAAATTAAATTTCTTCAAGATATATGTATTAATTTATGCTATAAATAACAATAAAAGGATTCTAAGAACTGTTCGCTCTCCAAGGGGGAGACAAATAGTACCTTAGCTTTGAAGATGACTAGTGTATAAATAAAAAATTGTGCACAGTATCATTCACATTGCATCTTCAGATTATTTTCCCCCGTCTAATGTAGCAAATACACGGATCAACACTCAAAATTGTATAAAAGCATAACATTGTGAGAAAACTAAAAAATTACGATTCCCAACCCAGCTATACGCAATCACCTTACATCAGAGCTTTTGATGTTGATAGCCAAAAAAAATGGGCTGTTTAATCATACAACATTAACTAGGTGACATCAAATAAAAGCTCATGCAATAAATCGACAACAAATAGATCGCCCATCCCCCCCAAAAAAGAAAAAACTATGTCAAAAAATCAAAAAGAAAAAAGAAATGGTAACCAAACAGGAGAGGTATCAGCTCTTCGCCTGCCCAGGCTCCAGGTCGGTTTGAGCATTAGCGTTTGCTTTTTCTTTCAAAAGCTTCACATCCTCTCCGTCTCCCATATTTTCGATTCTGATTCTGGATTGTAGCTTGTCATGTTCGACCGCCCAACTGTATACAATCATTCCGACGACGGCAAGCAGCATTCCTAGAATGTTCTTGATGGTGAGGGCTGAGTCGAAGAGTATCCATCCCAATATCAACACACAAACCGTTTTCATGTGGCCCAAAACTTGGAATGTCGTGGCTGAGAATCGACCGATGCAGAGGTATTGGCTCATGTTGCAGAAGACAGCAAGGGCACAGGACAGCAGGATGAACAACTGCAAAGGAATCAGAATGATTCAGGAATTTTCGGATCACCCAATGAGCAGCTTGGGATTCGATGTAAACATTACACAACTCGGTGAATAATTAAAACCCAAATATCACTCATGATCTCGTGGTGCTTGTGTGCAAACAAAACCACAAAGAACTAGTTTTTAGGTGGTTCAACTACTAATATCCTTTTTGAAAGCTGTTATTGATAGCAAAAGTTCCCAGCGAAGGTGAGCAAAAAAAAGCACTAAAGTGCTGGTAGTTCCTCCGATGCTCCGGGATTCATACCAGGCCGATGTGTTTGGATCTGAACTAGGATCATACTAACAACTTTAATCCCACCAAACTTCTGTGAGGATAGGAATAGGCGTACCAAGATCTGTAGCTATATAATGTTAAGTTTAGTAAATTTGCTTTACTCCAGATTGCATCAAAAAATGTTTTACAACACTTTGATCACATTAGCAGCCACTGTCATAATATAATCATGTATTTGAATTCTATGGTACGTGTGGGGGAAACGATGAAAAGAAAAATTAAACTCAGAAAACATAAAAAAACAGCATGATTAAATTTTCTTACCTGCGTCAAAGGACTGAAAAGATAAGATGAACGTGAAGAGAGAGAGAACCATCACAAAAACACAATATTTACTGAAGACACCGTGGGAATGGGCATAAATAAATAGAATCAAAGCAAAACATCTTCTACCAATCAAGTACTAGCAACCATCTGAAAAAATTTGTTAAACAAAAACTCCCGATGTGAGCAAGGGAATTTGCTACAACCAATATCGTAAACAGTCTCTTATATCTATCATTTTCCACATTTCCTTCCTACAATTTTTTAATTGTTCATGTAAACAATAAGCAGGCATTTTCATATGTTTATCTGAGAGAAGACGTGAATATTCATGATTATGAATCAATGTGTAAGATCCTCCAAATTTTGATCTGCTAAAATTTGCAGTGCAGTTGGAGATGCTCTAAAAGGCAAATATGCGAAGTAACTGAAAGTAAAATCACTGGTAGGTCACAAACTTACGGTTGCTCCAGTGGAGAAGTGGTACTTAAAGAGGTTCCGTCCATTTAGGTAGTAGTCAATAGTCGGGCCAAATAGAAGAAGAGACAGTGCTTGTATGGGCGCAGTTTTGCTCAGGAGCTCAAAAGAACCAACGCTGTACTTCTTTTGAAAGGACCCGATTGTCTGGACAAATGAAATGCAAGGGAAGACTCTGTAATCACTTAATAAATTGCGAGTATAAAAGAACTGGAGAAACCAACATAAAGTTTTAACAAAAAACAACGCATGTGAATATCACACCAGCTTTTCTTTTCTTCTTTTCTTTTCTTTTTGCAAATAAATATGACACCAGCTAGCATATCGGAAAAAGAAGCAAACTGGCTAAACAAATATGCATTACAATCTTAACAGTGACAAATCCACATGGTCCATGTTTTGTTGAGTTACATAAATGACATGAATATCAATTACAATGCTAAATGTACACCAGAGATAAAAACAGAAAATGGAAGGATGATACCAGCAAGCAAATCTGCCACAGGATTCGGTGTCATATTGCAGCAACGTGCTATTAAAGTTTGTTTTTCTTTTTCAGTTGGTGCAGTGAAGTTCTGGTTAAAATGAAACAGACTTGTATTAATTTGTTAAACTTTGGTCGTTATCATATGAAGAGTGGCAATGTATGTTCAGAAGATATAGTTAGTTCTGGTATGACGCAATGCTAAGTGGTTCAGATCTGTGTGCAATTGCAAGGCAACTCAAAAAAATTCGGAACAAAGAAGCAAATAATATGCATGTAGAATATTTGCTTATCATATTACCCAAGAACCCCTGTGATGATATTACGATACAAAATGCAAAACATAACAGGTCTAAGACCGAGCAATTATTAGAAAATCAATATAGTTCAGAAGAAATACAGAAATCAAATACCTATAGAAATTATCAATGGACGAAACTATAAGAAAATTAGAAGGTCCCAAACATCACATGCATACATAACCATAGGATTTTCTTCTTCCACTGGTGCCTAAAAACATAATACATACAGATGTACTAGATTTCCAAAAGAGTTCCAAGATGTTGAGAATATGATTGCAACTGGGATTTCTATTTTGGGTTTATTTGAGAGTTCTTACTTTAGAGAGTTTATTAGGCTTCAAGATGTTATCGTTTCCAGGTTTCCAAGCTTCATGGCACCAAATTTCCTAAGTGATTAATGGGTATCAAATGACGCCGGACCAACTTGGGTCAGGTGCATTGATGTGGCGGCCTCCCATTGGCCTTCTAAAAAGCAACTGCTTTTTGGGCGGCCAATAGGAGGCTGCCATGTCAGCGCACCTCACAAGTGGCACCTTTTTTACATTATTCTCATTTCCGAAACTCCTTTCACAAAATATATATACGAAGGGTTTTATCGGTGCATCGATATCAACTAGAATAAAGAGAATTTTGTTAGATCCGTTCGTGGCTAAAGAGGGGAGGGAATTACTTTGCGCACAGCAAGTCATGAGAAAATTACTTTGCGCACAGCAAGTCATGGAGAAATTACTTTGCGCACAACAAGGAGGGTTTTCTTATTTTCCTATTTAAACTAGGGCTAGCCATCATTTGTATTCATGCTTGATTATTGATATTTTGGAGAGAATTCTTCGAGAGTTCTTAGGTAGATCTAGGAGAGTGCGGACGTCCTTGCTTACCGGCGTCTTGAGAGGGTGGTTGCCCCTTTATTGTAGCCATTTATCTTCTTTATTCGCTGTTTTTATTGGATTTAATTTCAGATTTGGAAAGATCCTACCAATTTGGTATCAGAGCACGTGACGATCCATGACGGCTTCGACAAGATCGCAAGACAAAATTGAGGCTTTGGAGGCGAAATTTACAAGCGAGATCGACGGGATCAAGAAATCGTTGGCGGCAAACGATGAATCCATGGCAAGATTGACGGCTTCCATCAACCAATTAGCGGCGAATCAAGCGAAGCACAACGAACAATTTGCAAAGATTTTCTCCCTCTTGGCGGCTATTACACAAGGCGAAGAAAACCCTAAATCGACGTCAAAGACGACATCTTTGGATGAGAAAGGCCCAGATCTATAAATTTCAGATCTGAAATTTTCAGATCCAGATCTGAAGGCGACGGTGGAAGACGAAGGCGACCCCCCAAGAAGAAAAAAACCTAGCAGTCTCATCAAGAAGTTGGTGGGTCGTGTCATGAAGGCGGATGGTCTCATCCAGAAGGCAGCGGGCCGCGGCAGCCCCTGCAGGGGGCTGCAGGAGCGCGGCAGCCCCTGCAGGGGCCTGCATGGCTGCAGAGGCACGACAGGCCCTGCAGGTGGCTGCAGGGTCTCCCATGGCAGCTTTCGCCTCTCCAGCGACGACGGGGCACGGCAGGCCCTACAGGGGCCTGCAGGGTCTCCCATGGCAGCTTTCGCCTCTCCAGCGACGACGACGGGCCCTCCGATGCAGCGGACAGCGAGTTTTCAACTTTCTGGGCCCAAACAGCGAACATTCGAGCTTCCGGGAGGGCGACGTGGGCCCCAAGGCCATTGGTTTTCAGTTCAAAGTCCTTCAGAGCGCCAACATCTCAGTTTTGGGTATAGAGTGCCTTCAGATCTGACTGGTGACGACCGTGGCTTTCGTCTAGGCGTTGATGAGCGTGGTGGAGACCAATCTCATCCTTTTGATCCGGGAGGAGACATGCAATACGTGGAATGGATGGCACACACACAATTTGCACCACCTTGAGGACAAGGTGGATTTTCAGGGGCGGAGTAATGTTAGATCAGTGCGCGGCTAAAGAGGTGAGGGAATTACTTTGCGCACAGCAAGTCATGAGGAAATTACTTTGCGCACAGCAAGTCATTGAGAAATTACTTTGCGCACAACAAGGAGGGTTTTCTTATTTTCCTATTTAAACTAGGGTTACCGTCATTTGTATTCATGCTTGATTATTGATATTTTGGAGAGAATTCTTCGAGAGTTCTTAGGTAGATCTAGGAGAGTGCGGACGTTCGCGCTTACCGGCATCTTGGGAGGGTGGTTGCCCCTTTATTGTAGCCATTTATCTTCTTTATTCGCTATTTTTATTGGATTTAATTTCAGATTTGGAAAGATCCTATCAAATTTTTTTCTAATACTAATATGGTAGCAAAGCTCCCAATATAGGGCATTGTTATCATCTTATCAGCCATGAGCATGCTTTGGGCCGTGTTGATATAATGTGTGCCTAGTGCCAGGCCAACATCAAGCGATTCCAATTGTCAATCACCTTCCATCACCAGATCCCCATCACCATCCTCTCCATTGGCTAACAAATAACCACTGATTTCTTTTCTCTCAAGTTTGCATGGCAGAACATCATCGGAAATCTCCAAATTCTCTTAAAAATTTAAATTTTTATAAATTCTTCAGACCCTTCCAGTTTTCGTCTTACCACAACAGATCTTTATCATCTCAATTTTCTTGTTGGATGCAACCAAGCACCCATAACATCTTTTATTTGATCTAATCAGATTTCATTAAAAAAATCTCTAACTTTTTACTTTAACTTCGGAACCCAATCCGTTCATCTCAACCATTGAGCATTGACATACATCTTGACTATCGAACGTTCATTGCAATAGAACTCCAATACCTCGCTTCTAGCCTCTCGTCCACTTGTTCCGCAATGTCAGTGCTTGATTGCCAGTCCATGATTCTTTCAAAAGCTTCTAATTTGCTTCGTTGTTTTTAATCTGTCTCCCTCTAATTTATTTATACTTCGCCCAAGCTTGTCAATTTCATTCAATTAGGCTTGTCATCTGTTATTGATTGTTTCCTGCATCTGATGGGGATTTGATCCAAAGGAAGAAAATTCTTCTCTGAGGCTGATAGGCTTCTTCTCACTCTCTTATTCTGCTTTTCCATTGGCTTCTTTCTGTCCTTATTTCACATAGTTGTCTATTTCTTCCATTACTTTGTTTACATTTGATCCCTTTTCATAAAAAAAACACACTCTTAATTCAAAATTCTTTCCTCCAGATCTAGTCTAGTTTCTTCTTTTATTTTTTTATAATTTTCTTGGATGTATTCTCAGTTCAAAATTCTTCCCGCTGGTTCATAATTCTTCTTCAGATTCTCAATTTCCTTTTCAAAATTGTAATCAAATCCTTAATATCAGGCTAATTTGGACCTCGTAGTTCAGCCTTATCTACGATGACTCCCATAATAGCCTCATCCGGATCCACATAATAACCTAATTCAAACATTTATAGATTAGTTCTCCTAATCCTTCCTTATTGTGATCTACGATTACTCCCTTAATTGCCTTATTCGGATCCCTCTATAATAGCCTAATTTGGACCTCACAGATTAAAGCTCGGGTTTCATGATACGATTATCACCTATGAGAGGAGGCATAAGAAGACGAAGGAGTAATTGCTAAGCGCACCGACGATTTGGGGGAGATTTTCTTTATGCATTATTAGTTTTGTTTTAGTTGTTGTACGCACCACGTCTAATCATTATATAAGTGATGGCGTGGGCTAGGTTTAGGGCATCGAATATTGTAGCCGTCTTTTGACATTTCCTAGAGTTCTTCGAGGAGATCTAGAAGAGAGTTTAGGTTTTTCTTAGAAAAAGCTAGGAGAGGGGCCAACTCTCCCAAAATTGGCTACTTATCCCTTTGTAACCATATTTCCCTATTTCCAATTCAATAAAAATCCCCAAATTCCACCAAAACAACCCTAGTCCGCATCAATTTGGTATCAGAGCTCTGATCCAATGGCAGCAACAAGATCATCTACGGCGAAATCTCTGGAGGAAAGGTTAGATGCGGAAATCGTCGAGAGAAAGAAAGAATCGGCGGAAATCATCGAGAAGATCGACACGGCCACATATGCACTCAGATCTGATATGAAGGAGAATCTGGAGCAAATGAAGGAGATGCTTACCCACTTCATGGCTCAAAACCTCACCGCGCCCCAGATCTCACGATCGAAGGAAGGAGCCACATCAGATCTGAATCACCAATCAGATCTAAGGGGAACAGGGAAGGCAACAATGATACCGGATCATGAAGGGGTGATCGTATGAGGAGTAGATCCAGATCTGGATCTCGAAGGCAACGACTGGCAAGAAGACATCTCCGAAATCCTGGGGAGAGCTCCGAGGAAGATCAACCCACGTGTCGACGGCGAAAGGAGCGCGCGGCAACCCCCGGAGGGGTGCCGACAGTCGACGACCCCCAGGGGGCTCGCGGGAGGCGGCTGACCTCCCCAGGGGGCTGCCGAGACTGGGCGACCCCGCAGGGGGGGTCGTGGGAGCAGGGCGACCCCCGCCTGGGGGCCGCCGAGGGCTGGCGGGCCCCAGACGAGGCCGCCGAGGGCGGGCGACCCCCAGGCGGGGCCGCCGGAGGCGGGCGACCCACCCAGGGGGCCGCCGAGAGACAGCAGGCCCACCAAGGCATGCGCGGGCCCCTGACGGGCCGCGCGGACTCCGAGAACCCCCCGCTCATCGCAGGGGGGATTTCGAGGTCCGTGAGAGGCGCGCGCGGGACGCGCGAGATCCGGAATACTGCGAGGACGATGATTGGGCCCCGGAAGGACGGCGGAGAGCTGAGATGCATGACCCGGAGTACGAGGACCACATCGCCACTATGAGGAGGAGTATGAGGAGGAGGATGAGCGGGCCAGGAGGGAGGATGGAGATGGGATCAGGAGGGGCAGATTTGGAGATCACCATCGCCAACAGCGAGTGGATCGTTTTGACGGGAGGGATCCACGTACGGATGATCGCATACGGAAGCTCCAGATGCCTGTATTCGAGGGTCGTGATGCCACGGGGTGGATCTATAAGGCTGAGAGGTATTTTGAGATGGCCAGACTGACGGATGAGGAGAGGCTGCGTGCTGTTGCATTCTGTTTGGAGGGAGAGGCCCTGAATTGGTGGAGATGGAAGGAGCAGCATAGACATCTGAGGACCTGGGACGGGTTCAAGGAGGCACTATTACACCGTTTTCGAGACTCTCAGGCAGGGGGAGCTTATGAGCAGCTGCATGCCTTGAAGCAGGTGGGGACCGTGCGAGACTGCATTAAGCAGTATGAGGTACTCACTAGTAGAGTGCGCAGGATGCCTGCAGAGTCCCTAGAAGGGTTCTTCATGGATGGATTGAAACCTACCATTAGGTCTGAGCTTTGCACTCTCAGACCTCGTGGACTGGAGGAGCAGATGGAGCTAGCACTGACGGTCGAGGACAGGTTGGCAGATGATCGCCGCGCCAGGGGGCGTTTGGAAGACAGTTTCCACGTCCACAGGCAGTTCCATGAGGATAGTCGGGCGTTGCCGGAGGAACCCCGGTAGGCGGAGGGAGACCCGGACCAGGGGGGCCGTACAAGAGGATGACATATGCGGAGATGCGGGATCGTAGAGCAAAGGGGTTGTGCTTCAAGTGCGACGAGAGGTTTACCCCAGGGCACAAGTGTCGCAACCAGGCCTTGCATGTATACGAGGTGTACGCTGAGGACTTGGATGGGAGCAGGCAGAGGAGGAAGCAGCAGAGCCCGAGGAGGACGACGGACATCTACTACTGGAGGCGGCCGAAGTCTCGCTTAGCTCCATTGCGGGGCTTACACGGGTACACACCATGAAGTTGGCTGGTAGAGTCCGAGACATGGACGTGGTGATTCTGATAGATAGTGAGACCACCCACAATTTCGTATCCCCTAGGGTGATTGAGGGCCAGAGGATACAGCTGACGGAGACAGAAGGATTCGGAGTCATGCTCGGGACCGGTGTGGTAGAGCAGAGGGGAGGCATCTGTCGAGACCTGATGGTGTCCATACAGGGAGTGGTGGTCACCGGTGATTTCTTGCCCTTGACCTTGGGCAACGTCGACCTGATTTTGGGGATGCAGTGGTTGCAGTCGTTGGGGGAGACGAAATTCAACTGGAAACTGCTGCGGATGGAGTTTCAGTGGATGGCAGGAAGGTTGTACTTCTGGGTGATCCGAGTTTGTGTTGTTCGTCGGTGTCCTACAAGATTATGGCGAAGACACTTCAGGCGGAAGGAGGAGGATTCTTGATTGAGCTACAAGGGTTGGTGACCGACGAGACCGCGGGAGAGACAACAGTACCACTGGCGGTGGAGCAGCTACTGCAGGAGTTTGAAGGGGTGTTCCAGCCACCCAGCGGTCTTCCACCGCCAAGGGATCATGAGCACGCTATCGTGCTTAGAGAGGGGGTGTCGCCCATTAGTGTGTGTCCATACCGATACCCCCAGGTGCAGAAGGATGAGATCGAGAAGCTGGTACAGGAGATGTTGCAGGCGGGGGTCATCCGACCTACTGCGAGTCCTTTTTCTAGTCCAGTGATGCTGGTAAAGAAGAAGGACGGCAGTTGAAGATTCTGTGTCGATTACCGGGCTCTCAATAAGGAAACTGTCCCCGACAAGTTTCCTATCCCGGTGATTGACGAACTACTAGATGAGTTATATGGAGCGATGGTCTTCTCGAAGATCGACCTGAAGTCGGGATGCCTCCAGATCCGCATGAGGCAGTAGGATGTGCAGAAGACCGCCTTCAGAACTCACGAAGGCCACTACGAGTTCCTCGTCATACCCTTTGGGCTGACGAACGCACCCGCCACCTTCCAGTCATTGATGAATAGGGTCTTCCGACCCTACCTGCGGAGGTTCGTCCTGGTCTTCTTTGATGATATCCTAGTCTACAGTGCATCACTACAAGATCATCTGGGCCATCTTGAGATAGTGCTGCGAGAGCTGGAGGACCATCAGCTACAGGCCAACCGGAAGAAGTGCCTCTTCGGACAGGCGCAGGTGGAGTACCTGGTCACATTGTTTCGGCAGACGGAGTGGCGGCCGATCGATTGAAGATTTCAGCTATGTTGGATTGGCCGCAGCCAAAGACGATACGGGCCTTGCGGGGGTTTCTGGGTCTCACGGGGTATTATCGACGGTTCGTGAAGGGGTAGGGCACCTCGGCGTGGCCCCTTACGGAACAGTTGAAGAAGGATAGTTTTTACTGGAGAGATGAGGCGACGAGGGCATTCCAGGCCCTCAAGGAGGCGATGAAGACAGTGCCGGTGCTAACACTCCCAGATTTTGAGAAGAAGTTCGTGGTGAAGTCGGACGTGTCGGGCTTCGGGTTAGGGGCCGTGCTGATGCAGGAGCAGCGGCCGATCGCCTACTTTAACCAGGTCTTATCTTCCAGGGCCAGGTTGAAGTCTGTCTATGAGCGAGAGTTGATGGCAATCGTGCTGTCAATACAGAAGTGGAGGCCATACCTACTAGGGAGAGAGTTTGTGGTACGAACAGACCAGCCGAGTTTGAAGTACCTCCTGGAGCAGCGCATGGTGGCGGCAGAGCACCAGAAGTGGCTGTCCAAATTGAGCGGGTACAAGTTCGAGATTCACTACAAACCCGACTCGGACAACAAGGCAGCAGATGCGCTCTCCCGACGAGATGAGGGGGGTGCAGGTGGTGGCTCTTTCTATCCCGATGATGTTGAGGAGCGATGCCTTGCTAGCAGAGATTGAGGCAGACGAAGGGCTGCGGCAGATCCGGGAGGCTATCACGGGGGGATCTACAGACTTTCCGGGCTATACATTAGAGGAGCGAATACTGCTGTACCGGGGAGGCTGGTGATTCCCCGTACTTCTAGTCACATTCCCTCTCTTTTCCATGAGTTCCAGGGCAGCGCCGTGGGAGGCCACTCGGGAGGATACCAGACGTATCAGAGGATGGCTCGGGAGCTCTATTGGCCAGGCATGAGGAAGGATATCACGAGGCTGGTCTCGGAATGTGATATATGCCAGCGCCACAAATACCAGGCGACGTCCCCCGCATATCTCTTACAACCCTTGGACTTACCGGAGAGTATATGGGAAGACATCTCGATGGATTTCATGGAGGGGCTGCCACGATCAGAGGGCTTCACCATGATATTTGTTGTGGTTGATCGCCTCAGCAAATACGGCCATTTCATCCCACTACGCCATCCAATTACTACAGCGTCAGTGGCAGTAGCTTTTTTGAGGGAAGTGGTCCGGTTGCATGGGTACCCTCGCTCGATTGTGTCAGACAGGGATAAGGTGTTTTTGAGCACTTTTTGGAAGGAGATGTTCCGACTACAAGGTACAGCACTACGACGGAGCACTGCTTACCACCCGCAGACGGACGGCCAGACGAAGGTGCTTAATCGCAGTGTGGAGACATACCTACGGTGTTTTGCGTCAGAGACACATAGGAAGTGGGCCGGGTGGTTGATGTGGGCTGAGTACCGGTACAACACCTCGTACCACTCAGCGGCGAGGATGACACCGTTTCAGATTGTGTATGGCCGAGATCCACCACATCTCGTGCACTACAGCAGGGGATCCACCCCGGTGTCGGGATTAGAGCAGCTAGAGGATCGTGACCGGGTGTTAGAGGAGTTGAAGCGTCATCTACTTCGAGCCCAGCAAATCATGAAGAAGAAGGTAGATGCACATCGCAGGGAGGTGGAGTTCACCGTGGGAGAGCGTGTTTATTTGAAGCTTCGACCCTACAGACAGCGCTCTATGGCCCAGCGACGCAATGAGAAGCTGGCGGCGAGGTATTATGGGCCCTACGAGGTTGAGGCCCGGATCGGCAAGATGGCATATCGACTGAGATTACCTCCCACTACCAGCATCCATCCGGTTTTTCACGTATCGCAATTACGCCGAGCTATTGAAGATCATACGGCACTGGCTACGTTACCACCGACTCTGACGGTCGACATGGAGGTACGTTTGGCACCGAGGAGATTACGGGCATTCGCACAGGAGCATCGGAAGCACGGAAAGTACTGATTCGTTGGTCAGGATTACCGGAGTGTGAGGCAACGTGGGAGTTTTACGATCATATCCTGCAGCAGTATCCTGATTTCCACCTTGAGGACAAGCTGAAACTCCTGGGGGGGAGTAGTGATACGATTATCACCTATGAGAGGAGGCGCAAGAAGACGAAGGAGTAATTGCTAGGCGCACCGATGATTTGGGGGAGATTTTCTTTATGCACTATTAGTTTTGTTTTAGTTGCTATACGCACCACGCCTAATCATTATATAAGTGATGGCGTGGACTAGGGTTAGGGCATCGAATATTGTAGCCGTCTTTTGACATTTCCTATAGTTCTTCGAGGAGATCTAAAAAAGAGTTTAGGCTTTTCCCTTAGCAAAAGCTAGGAGAAGGGCCAACTCTCTCAAAATTGGCTACGTATCCCTTTTTAACCCTATTTCCTTATTTCCAATTCAATAAAAATCCCCAAATTCCACCAAATCAACCCTAGTCCGCATCATTTCATTATTCGAATCGTTCTTTGTTTGATTCTCTTCTGATTTCATTCTGCACTTACATTATCGTTCATGTCACGCAATATTCTTTCTCGGCCAATTATTTCCCTATTTGTCATTTAGGTTATTGTTTCTATCATTCCCACTAATTCCTACTTAATTCTTTCACTTAATTATTTCCTCTCCATCTTCAATCCGTGTGGATCGGTAATATTCCTTTGTTCAAGTTGTTGAAGCTTCCAACTAAGTTTTCTCATCAGTCTCGAATACGAAAGTTCCAAGTATATTTGTTGTCATCGAACTCAAGCACAATAGATCCATGTGGCTCAAATTGGATTCGCACATATTTTTCCTCCACTTCCAATTTTAGCTCAACACAGCTCTCGGGTGACTCGCCACAATCGATTGTCTATTTTGTCGTTAGCACCATCTCCTTCGACACCAAGCTCGATCATTTGTCCCTCGATTCCTCTTAGGTTGCCTTGGTTCAAGCATTTCAAATTCATGATCGATATACCTTGAGTTTAAGAGAGGTGTTGAGATTCTTGAGAATATGATTGCAATTACAATTTCTATTTTAGATTTATTTAAGGGTTTCCATCTAAAGAGTTTCTTAGGCTTTAAGTTATTTTTTATCTTAGACTCCACTTTTCAAGTTTCTTAGGGCCTGTTCTTTTGCGGAAATAGGAAAACTGGAATAGGGGAAAGTTTGTATTCCAAGAAGAGAGAAAATGGAGTTTTGTGTTCTTTTGGGTGGAATAGAGTATGGAAAGTGTGGTTTGGAATAGAAAGTGGGGTCCACATTCTATTCTTGTGTTCTTTTGGGATTGGAAAGTTGGAATGGAAAAGTTGAAAGAGAATGAGTTGGAGGGAAGAGATAGAGAGAGATGAAAGAGTGGGGCCCACTTTTTCAAGGATTCCATTGTATTCCAAGCAAAAAGTTTGGAATACAAAAGTGCTCATCATTATGATGCGGGTGCACCGGCGAGCACATCGGGGCCCACTGGGGATGGAGCACGTGGCGGTGGAGGCGTCATCACTTACGCACGTCGCATGAGACGCGGGAGCGCGGTTTAGGCCATTTTCTTAGTGGGAGGGTATTTTGGTAGTTTACCAAAATACCTCCTCTTTCTTTATATTAGGTCTAGCCGTCATTTTGTGGTTTATGCTTGTATTGTGAGAAAACTCTCAAGCGTCATTTGACGGTGCTTAAGCTTTGGTCCGTTCATCCAAAGCGGGGAGATCGATCTTGTCTCTAAGAAGATCAATTATCTAGGTTCTCTGTCTCAATCAAGCAATAAAAATATAAACTTTTGCCTCTCTTTTAATTTTCCTCTTTAAAATTGTGAATCGATCTACGACGATTCACATCAATTGGTATCAGAGCGCTACGATTCCATGGCAACGGGAACGAGGGCTTCCGTGGATGAGAAGATCGAAGGTCTACGCGACGATCTCAATCACGAGATCGAGGGTTTGAGGAAGGCGATGGAAGCTTCGATCAAGGATCATGCACACACCCAAGAGGACATTCAATCGGAGCTTCGAACCATGAGAAGGGAAACCGCGGAGGCCACAACGGCTATTCCGGTGATAATGGAGTTGTTGCAAGGGTTGACCAAGGAGAAGGCGACGGAACGCGACAAGGGGAGAGCATCGGAAGAGATCCAAGGCGATTTTGGCGTCGTTTCGACAAATCAAGGACCCCCGAGCCACGGGGAATCACATGCGGCGGCGGCGGCTACAACCCTAGCCGGCGGGCTAGGGTTCGGCGCGACAGGGCCCGAATCTACCTCCACGGGCCCTGTCGGGCTTAATAGGGGGCCGACAGGCCCGCCCGGCCCAGCCATGGCCTGGGCGGGTCAGGCCGGCCATCCCCGACCCTCGGCGCCCCAACCTGGGGCCGCCGGAGGGCCGGCACCCCCTGGCGGGGGTGCCCAGGGGCCGCCGACCCCCTTTGGGGGTCTGGCGGCCCGCGCGACCCCCGCCTGGGGGTCGGCAGCCCCAGGCGGGGGCGGCAATGGAGGCGCGGCCCCTGTTTGGGGCCGTGCGGGTCCGCTGGACCCCGGGCATGGGTCAGCGGGCCCGGGCGACTTCCCCGGTGGCGCTGCGAACATGGGAGTGGTGTTTGGAGGTGTTGCGGGGTTCGTACCCCAATCTGGAGGAGCTTTGGGGGCATCGAGAGGCGGATGGGCCTCAGGAGCAGCTATTGGGGCCCCAGCGGGCCAGTTTTGGAGAGCAGAGACCATTCCGCCTGGGCCAATGCCCAATTTTGCACGACCGCCGGAGTTTCCGGGGCACTACTACCAGCCCGAGGCATGGGAGAGGCCTGCATGGCCAGAGGAGCTGTAAGGGGTCGACGGGGGAGGCCCGAGGGAGGCTCGGGGTGGCGAGATGGTCAGGGGGGTGACCGAGGCGGAGAAAGGGGGCAGCTAGGCGAGATCAACGCAGATCGGCGGTTGATGAAGCTGAAGATGCCGACCTTTGACGGCACCGACCCTGATGGGTGGATATACCGAGCGGAGAGGTATTTCCAGGTGATGGGTCTGACGGAGCAGGAGGTCCTGAAGGCCATCGGGATTTACTTTGAGGGGAAGGCTCTGGCCTGGTACCGGTGGAAGATAGCACGATCCCCTTTTCGCACCTGGGAGGAGCTATCAGCGCTGATCGTAGACCGATTTCAGGAGACAGTAGGAGGGGATTTTTACGAGCAGCTGTCGGCCCTGAGGCAAGAGCGGACAGTGCGTGACTATGTGGAGAAATTCGAGATGCTGAACAGTAGGGTGAAGGGGGTGACCGATGAGGTGATGATCGGGAACTTCCTGAGGGGACTGAAGCCCTCTATACGGGCGGAGCTGAGGATGCAGAGCCCTCAGTGTTTGGAGGATGTCCTTCGCCTAGCCCACAAGACGGAGGAGAAGCAGTCGGAGGAGAGGCGCATTAGAGGGGCTTGGGGGGCGCAGGGGCAGCGCAGCCCAGTAGCACCAGCACCACCTAGGCCAGTTATCGGACCACCAGCACCAGTACCACCTAGACCAGCTGCAGGGGAGGTCCGCACCACCGTACCTGGTAGGCGCATGACAGAGGTTGATATGCGGGCACGGCGAGCGGCGGGCCTATGTTTCAGGTGTGACGAGATGTTCACCCCCGGTCATAGATGTGCGAGCAAGTTGCTGCAGATCGTGATTGTGCCCGATGAGGAGTATCCGGAGGAGGAGGAGCCTGTGCTAGTGAAGGAGCCTGAGGAGGAGCATGTGCACATGGACTTTGCGGAGGTGTCGCTGAACTCCGTGGTAGGGTTCACTCCGAACCATACTATGAAGTTGACAGGGACATTGGGAGATCAGACGGTGACGGTATTGATTGACAGTGGGGCGACCCACAACTTCATCTCGAGGCGGCTGGTAGAGCGTCACGGGTTGGAGTTGAGCACGATGGAGAAGTTCACTGTGTTGTTGGGCACTGGGTAGATGGAGGAGAGTAAGGGGCTCTGCAAGGGGGTGTTTTTCACGCTGCAGGGGCTTCAGATAGTGGAAGACTTCTTGCCGTTGGAGTTGGGCAACGTGGATGTCATATTAGGAGTGCAGTGGCTGAAGAAGCTCGGGGAGATGAAGGTGAACTGGAAGCTTCTTCGGATGGAGTTCCAGGAGGGGAGCAAGACGGTGGTGCTGACAGGGGACCCGACCCTCTGCTTTTCGGTAGTGGCCTTCAAGGCCATTACGCGAGCGTTGCGGGATGAGGGAGAGCGTTGCGGGATGAGGGAGAGGGGTTTCTGGTGGAGTATCAGGGGTTGTCCGCGGAGGAGGAGCAGCAGGAGGAGACCCCAATGGAGGTAGAGTCAGTACTGGAGCAGTACCAGGAGGTCTTCCAGAGCCCGCAAGGGCTACCTCCGACGAGGGGGCATGAGCACGCGATAGTATTGCGTGACGGGGTAGCACCGGTGAGCGTGCGCCCCTACAGGTACCCGCATGTGTAGAAGGATGAGATAGAGAGGATGGTGCGGGAGATGCTGCAGGCTGGCGTGATCCAGCCAAGTGTGAGTCCTTTTTCTTCTCCAGTACTACTGGTGAAGAAGAAGGACGGTAGTTGGAGATTCTGCGTCGATTACCGGGCGCTGAATAAGGAGACTGTCGCCGACAAGTTTCATATTCCGGTAATCGATGAGCTGCTTGACGAGTTGCATGGGGCGGCAATCTTCTCGAAGATCGACCTGAAGGCGGGGTACCACCAGATCTTGATGCGGCCAGAGGACGTGCCGAAGACCGCTTTCCGCACCCATGAGGGGCATTACGAGTTCCTGGTCATGCCGTTCGGCTTGACCAACGCCCCTTCGACATTCCAGGCCTTGATGAACAAGGTCTTCCAGCCTTACTTGCGACGGTTCATCCTAGTCTTCTTCGACGACATCCTCATCTACAGTAGGAGCATGGGAGAGCACATTGACCACCTAGAGGTCGTGTTCAGGGAGTTGATTGCACATCAATTATATGCCAACCGAAAGAAGTGCAGTTTCGGCCAGGCAAGGGTGGAGTACCTGGGGCACGTGGTGTCAGCTGAGGGGGGTGGCGGCCGACAGAGCAAAGTTAGCGGCCATGCTGGATTGGCCGGTGCCCACTACTTTACGAGCACTGCGAGGCTTCTTGGGGCTGACGGGCTATTACAGGAAGTTCGTCAAGGGGTACAGCACTATAGCGTGGCCTCTCACGGAGCAGCTGAAGAAGGATGGGTTCCACTGGGGGGAGGAGGCCACCAAGGCCTTTGAGGCCTTGAAGGTGGCGATGACGACGGCGCCAGTGCTCACCTTGCCAGACTTTGGCAAGGCTTTTGTGGTGGAGACGGACGCCTCAGGGTACGGTCTAGGGGCGGTACTCATGCAGGAGGGAAGACCAATAGCCTATTTCAGCCAGGTGCTATCAGCTAGGGCACGGCTGAAATCGGTCTATGAGAGGGAGTTGATGGCCATAGTGTTGGCAGTGCTGAAGTGGAGGCCCTATCTGTTGGGTCGGGAGTTTGTAGTCAGGACGGACCAGAGGAGCCTCAAATACCTCCTCGAGCAGCGGTTAGTCACAGAGGAGCACCAGCGTTGGTTATCCAAGCTGGTAGGATACCGCTTTGAGATAGAGTACCGGCCCGGGTTGGAGAACAAGGCTGCGGATGCCTTGTCTCGACGCGAGGAGTGTGTGGACTTGAGGGCATTATCAAGGCCCATGTGGCTGGACTGGGAGCCCATGTTGCAGGAGGCGGAGGGTGATGCGGAGTTGCAGCAGATCCGCGAGCGGATTCAGAGTGGGGCGGACGAGCCGGCAGGATATGCTTTGGAGGGTCGCCGACTACTGTACCACGGGAGGTTAGTGTTGCCGAGGACCTCTGCCTTCATACCCATGTTGTTCCAGGAGTTCCACAGCTCCGTGACAGGGGGTCACTCAGGGGGTTCAGCAGACTTATCAGAGGATGGCCAGAGAGGTGTACTGGCCAGGGATGCGGAGGGGGATTGCACGCTTAGTTGCAGCTTGTGACGTCTGTCAATGTCACAAGTACATGGCGATGGCCCCAGCGGGACTGCTTCAGCCGTTGGCACTACCAGAGAGGGTGTGGGAGGACATTACCATGGATTTCATCGACGGGCTACCACGTTCAGAGGGGTACACGGTGATCATGGTGGTGGTTGATAGGCTGAGTAAGTATGCACACTTCATCCCCTGAAGCATCCTTACACAGCCGTATCAGTAGCAGCGGCATTTACGAAGGAGGTGATACGGCTACATGGGATACCGGCGTCCATCGTGTCCGACAGGGACAAGGTATTCATGAGTGTCTTTTGGAGGGAGCTGTTTAGGGTACAGGGTACGGTCCTGAAGAGGAGTACCGCTTACCACCCACAGACAGACGGTCAGACGGAGGTCGTCAACCGCAGCCTGGAGACGTACTTGCGGTGCTTTGCTTCAGACACGCCTAGGCAGTGGTACAGGTGGTTGGCGTGGGCGGAGTATTGGTACAATACCTCGTACCATTCGAGAGCAGGGACGACACCTTTCAGGGTGTTGTACGGACGTGACCCTCCACCATTGGTGCGTTTTGGAAACAGTCAGACTCCCGTGTCACGAGTTGAGACGTACATGGAGGAGAGGGATGGGCTGTTGGGGGAGCTGCGGAAGCACCTATTGCGGGCTCAGCAGGTGATGAAGGCTCAGGCGGACGGGCATCGATGGGACGTTAGCTTCCAGGTGGGAGATATGGTTTATCTCAAGCTACGCCCCTACAGGCAGAGGTCGATGTCGAGGAGGCCGAACGAGAAGCTGGCGGCTCGCTACTTCGGTCCATATCAGGTGGAGGCCACGGTCGGACAGGTGGCATACCGTGTGAGGCTACCAGCCACGTCGGCGATTCACCCTGTGTTCCACGTGTCACAGCTGAGACGGGCGATTGGGGACCATGCTGTTTCCTCCACTCTTCCCCCTACACTTACGGAAGACATGGAGGTGTTGTTAGAGCCTTTGGAGGTGCGGGCGGTCCGCCAGGGAGTGGGACGGCGGAGAGAGGTGCTGATCTACTGGGCAGGGCTGCCAGATTGCGATGCTACTTGGGAGGATTACGAGGTGGTCCAGGCGCAGTATCCAGATTTCCACCTTGAGGACAAGGTGGCTCTTTTAGAGGGGGGTATTGATGCGGGTGCACCGGCGAGCACATCGGGGCCCACTGGGGATGGAGCACGTGGCGGTGGAGGCGTCATCACTTACGCACGTCGCATGAGACGCGGGAGCGCGGTTTAGGCCATTTTCTTAGTGGGAGGGTATTTTGGTAGTTTACCAAAATACCTCCTCTTTCTTTATATTAGGTCTAGCCGTCATTTTGTGGTTTATGCTTGTATTGTGAGAAAACTCTCAAGCGTCATTTGACGGTGCTTAAGCTTTGGTCCGTTCATCCAAAGCGGGGAGATCGATCGTGTCTCTAAGAAGATCAATTATCTAGGTTCTCTGTCTCAATCAAGCAATAAAAATATAAACTTTTGCCTCTCTTTTAATTTTCCTCTTTAAAATTGTGAATCGATCTACGACGATTCACATCACATTACCAACTTAGAATAGCCACGTAGGGTTCTATTTCACGCCCAAAAGAACAACCGCTTGGAATACAAACTTGGAATAGGGTGAATAGTGCATGAATAGTATCCATATTCCTATTCTCGCCACTATTCTTGGCAAAAGAACAGGCCCTTAGACACCAAGCTCGATCATTTGTCCCTCAATTCCTCTTAGGTTGCCTTGGTTCTTGCATTTCAAATTCATGGTCGATATACCTTGAGTTTAAGAGAGGTGTTGAGAATATGATTGCAATTACAATTTCTATTTTAGATTTATTTAAGGGTTTCCATCTAAAGAGTTTCTTAGGCTTTAAGTTATTTTTTATCTTAGACTCCACTTTCCAAGTTTCTTAGGCTCCAAGGCTCCGTTCACAAATTGCATATTTACAATTGGTTTTGTTTGTACATTTATATCAATAAAAGTAAAGAGGAAAATTTTCCCTATTCTAATACAAGCAAATTATGAAGTCCAAGACAGAAGGGGGGAGAGATAATTTCACCAAAAGGGGAAAATGATCTGATAATAAAATAATTTAATTTACAATCGTCATATAACTTTGAACTATTCATTAGGTTTTGCCTCATACTACAACTATACTAGATGTAACAGGAACGTCCTAAAAAAACAATATATAAGGATCACTGACTGACATTAACTGCTTGCTTAGAAAATACTGGCTAAAGGAGCCACATCATCTGCCAATGTACGTCAAAAACATTGGAGCAAATGGGCAATTCAGTCAAACGAAGAAGAGAATTAACAGTTGCATTAAACATTTAATCAGGTTTCCCCTTTCAGTCCTAGTAATTAAACAAAACAGAAGACAACAAAAAACTACCGTTGAAGAATTTAAGCAAAAAGGAACATTACGCTCAAATAGACAGGAAAGTTAGGAATGCTCACAATCTGCTGCAGTGATGTGCAGAACACAGCCACACATGCACATAGAAATCCCTTCACGTTAATGTCCACGTCAGTCACAGTGCAGATCCCAACACCAAATGCTACAACGATCACAGATACTATCACTCTTGTACTATAGTGCTTGCTGTGAAGTATCCACTCCATCATACAAACTACTGGTATAATGCTCAATTTTGAAATCTGAAATTTCACAATAGAACCTGTATCAATACTATTACAGATTTTTCAGCCCATAGAAAATACATGTGCTTAACAAAGCCAAAAGGCACACGAACCTGATAAAACCCAACTGAATTCAGCATTAGGCTTAAATTCATTGCGGTAATCGATAAATTAGCGACAATGGAGAACCACAGAAGCTCCCATAGAGGTACTTGCTTCGACACGGACATCCCCGTTGCATTTGAAATCCAACCAACAATGGCCGTGACAGAGAAGTGGAATCCCGTTAATGTAGTTGCTGCAGAAATGAAATTAAATTTATATCACATTAAGAAAATTCAAATAATTTCCTTGTACGGTGGAGGAAAGTCTAGAAATACAGTTAATTCGCATCGCAAATTGTGCATCCATGAGGCCATCTAAGTTCTTAGCACCACCAATTAGCTTGCAAACCACCCGCTTAATCTATGCATCGTCAACAAGTCAGGATAGGATACCACAACAAGAATACATTCTAAAAATTGTTACTTCATAACTTAAACATTGTTAATCTAGGTGCATGATAAAGAAAACCCAGAATCAACTCTATTTGACTCCACAGCAAACTAAATGATGTTAGGTAGTGATACGACCCTCCCGAAATGGGCCAAGACAGAACGGGCCAAGCCCATGTCGCGAACCTACGGGCCTGTATAGAACGAGGCCCCAGCCCAAGGCCCCCATAAAGACTCTGAGTCAGGCCGGCATCGGACCGATGCGAATGTAGCCGCTGACCCACGCCAGCGGGAGTTAACCACTCCCCTTAAATCGTGCCCCCTTAATCAACATTAAAGAGCCCTATTACGCACACCTTCATGATCCATGAAAGCACTATCAAAGTGGCGCATACTGGGGTCGAAATAAGAGGACGTCAAGGGGACATGGCCGGGGAAGATTCCTATAAAGCAACTCGAAGAACAACGTGGAAAAGGACCTTTTTCTGGATACTAAAACCCGAGGTATTCTTCTTGAACAACCTCGTCTCCCACCTTATAATTCTCCTCCACAGCTCGGCCTGGGGAATCGTGTATCGGCCTCTCTGTGAGCTACCGATCCCACCGAGCATCCTTCAGTTCTGCTCTGACTTAGGCATCGAAGGGGACTTGGTCGGAACAAAGGTCCGACCCCCTGAACAACTTTCTCGTCTGTTCAGGTCAAGGAGATCTAGTTGCGTCAAAGCTACCGTTCGGCGTCCTATCGTCCCGGAGCCGAACGCGCCCGCCCCCGAGCCCGTTCATCTCCACCCATACGGAGGTTGTCGCTTGGTCGAGAACTCCCTTCGGCACGCCGACACTCAGACCTGCACGCTCTTCACCAAGCTGAACGAGCTACTTCCCGTTCCCGGAGGCCGCACGTGTCTCACGTGATCGCTTTGACCTCCGGCCCTCCAGTCAACCAACCTGTGGTGAGAAAATACTCTGAAACATCTGGCGTCGTCTGTGGGAACGCAACAATGCCCACGTCAAAACAACCACACCACCAACATGGAATCAACTTGCACCGGAGCAGGACGCATCCCCCCATACAGGAGGAGGGCGACTATGTCCCGCTCGAAAACGGGCACAGCCACACCACCGAGGGCACCAGCGACTCACGCTCGGTGACCCAAGAACAACTCTGTCTCTTCGTCCAAGAGACTAATGCCCACTTCCAAACGCTGGCAGCAGCCATCCAACAACTCGCAGGCCACAAATACCTCCCAGAGGGAGGCTCAGCGGCCATCCCCGACCGTCAGGAGCTCCGTCCCCTGCTACATTCGGCAGTGGTCGCCAACCACGACGGGGAGTGCGCCAACCCGGAATGACGGTTTACCCTGTCAAACTTCGTCCCGGTGCGGTCCCTCACCCCTACATCGCTCCAGGATAAGGCGGATGGTAGGGCCAAATGGACCAGGGACGAGTCAACCGCGGCCTCATCCAGGCGACCTCGCTCGACGCGTTGACGATCACCCAGCCATTCAACCGCCGAGGATCGACGGGGTCGAAGCAGAAGCCCCCGTCAGAGGAGGCGTATGGATCGGGAAGACCGCCCCAGAAAGAGGAGCACCCGGCGACCGACGCATATCCCCAGCTGGAATGGCCGTCAAGGGGACTCCCCCCGAACCCCGCCAACCTGCCGGGGCAATCCGGACTTTGCGTCGAGGCGCCAACGGGCCAGGGAAACCTAGGAAGCCCCAGGGACGACGGTTGTCCGTTAGCGGGGAGCATCACCAACGCATTGATACCATCCAGGTTCAAGGTACCGACCTTAGAGAAATACGACGACACGGGAGATCTAGAAGATCATGTGATGGACTACGAGGGAGTCATGGCGTTCTAGGGAGCCGACGACACCCTGCTTTGTCGTGACTTCTATTCCACCCTCCGGAAATCCGCTAGGAATTGGTACAACAGCCTCCCCAACCGGTCCATCAGCACCTTCCAAGACCTCATCCAAAAATTTTACAAGCAATTTATGGCAGGCCGACAAATAAAGCCGGACTCAGAGCTTCTGTTCAATGTGATACAGAGGCCGAGCGAAACCCTAATGAGCTACATGCGACGCTTCAATGCCGAGAGGCTAAATGTGGAGAGCTGCCCCAAGATGGTCGTGAAAACGGCCCTGAAGAAAGGGCTCCGACACAGAGGCCTAAAGAAGTCGCTAAACAACGAACCCGCGAAGGACCTCGCTGATGTAATAGCCCAGGCAGAGCGTTACATGCTGACGGAAGAGGCCTTAGCAGCGGAGGAAGGAGCCCCCCTGGGAACCAAACGGAGCTCTTAGCGGGACGAAAGCGAGTGCCGCGAGCTGGAGGACTACAAGCGGGAGAAGAAGGCAATAGAAAAGCAGCGCAAGGAGGAAGCGCGCCCCCCCCCCCAAGCTGAACGCGACTCAGGACGCCGTCCTGACGCATGTTCAGAAAGAGGGCCACATCGGCAAGCCGCCACCGAGAATGAAGGGTCGCCGAAGGGACGAGGAAAAGTACTGCAGATACCACAAGGACAATGGTCACAACACTGACGAATGCTTGCACATAAAGAAAGACATCGACCAGCTGATCAGTCGCGATCACCTGAAGAACTTTGTTGGCACCCCAAAGGCATCCCTCGGAGAAGGGACGTCCAAACAGATGCACAAAGAAAAGAAGGTGAACGTCTTCCAGACCGCTCTGCGTATCATCGAGTGAGAAGGCGGGACAATCAGCCGTAACTCCTCCCCCCAGGCAAGACGAGCTCGCCATTATCTTCCCTGCTTTTTCTTTCGAATGTGTTCTTAGTTCTAAAAATGAAATGTGAGTTCGTATAGAACAACCATGTTTTCCCGTTCCACCACACTAAACCTCGAGACCGACCGTAAGGCTGGGGGCAACTCCTCCAGCAGGCCGATCATACTGATCGGCCGTAAGACTGTGGACAACTCCCCCAGCATGCTGATTATCCAGTCGACCGTAAGGCTGGAAGCAACTCCCTCAGCAGGCCGACCATTCCGATCGACCGTAAGGCTGGGGCAACTCCCCTAGCATGCCGATCATTCCGATTGGCCATAAAACTGGGGAACAACTCTCCCAGCAGGTCGACCATTCCGATCAACCATAAGGCTGCGAGCGACTCTCCCAGCAGGCCGATCATTCCGATCGGCCGAAAGGCTGGGAGCAACTCCCCAGCAGGCCGATCGCCCGATCCTCCATAAGGCTGGGGCAACACCCCAGCAGGCCGATCATTCGGATCGACCGTAATGCTGGAGGCAACTCCCCCAGCAGACCGATCGCCCGAATCCTCCATAAGGCTGGGGGCAACTCCCACAACAAGCCGATCATTCCGATCGACCGTAAGGCGTTGCAGGCCGATCGCCCGATCCTCCGTAAGGCTGGAGGCAACTCCCCCAGCAGGCCGATCATCCAGTCGATCGTAAGGCTGTAGGCAACTTCTCCAGCAAGCCGATCATTCCGATCGACCGAAAGGATGGGGGAGTTGCCCACAGCATGCCGATCATTCTGATCGACCGTAAAGCTGAGGGCAACTCCCCCAGCAGGCCGACAACCCAGTCGGTCGTAAGGCTGGGGGCAACTCCTCCAGCAGGTCGATCATCCAGTCGACCATAAGGCTGGGGGCAACCCCCCCAGCAGGCCGATCATCCGATCGACCGAAAGACTGGGGACAACTCCCCTAGCAGACCGATCATTTTGATCGACCGTAGGGCTGGGGCAACTCACTCGGCAGGTCGATCACCCAATCGACCGCAGGACTGGGGACAACCTTCCCAACAGGCCAGTGACCACATAGACAAAAACCTCCTGCAACTCAAACCATCAAACAACCTCGACATGAACAGCGGGAGGGGGCAAGACTGAGTCAAAGACACAACCAGAAAGCACTTGACAAGAGCATAGCGGCGCACAAAAAAGGTGGAAGTTTCGTTCCAAAACTTAACTCTTACATTCAAAAAGTTCTTTTTTACAAGTATGGAGGGGGACAAAAAGGCATGCACTGCCTACAACGCCAAAGCCCGGGAAGAGGCATCCCCAGGAGCCTTGCCTTGCCCCAATCGAGCAGGCTCCTCGTGACCGGCCGGAGGACGGGGAAGTGTCCGTCGGACCCGTTCCTCGAACGTCAAGAACCCCTCCCAAAAGGCCCCCACGATCCTCGGGACAAGGATATCCACATACGCCTGGGACGCCCCCGGAGGGATTCTGCGATCCTTGGGGCCAGAACATCCTCGTAACCCCTCTCGACCTCCTCGGCGAGTCGAGCAGGGTCCACATACCGCAGGGCGCCCAGCTCGGCCCAGAGCCCGTTCCTCTCCCTTCAGAACGCCTCCTCTGCCTCCTTAGCGGACCTCTTGATGGCCACCCAAGCCTCCATCAAGCTTTTCACCTCCGAGGTGAGCTCATCGATTGACGCCGCGAACAACGAACCTCCAAACGAGCATCCTCAGTTGCCTGCTCGGCCGCCTTAGCCCTCAAGCGTTCCTGTGCCAGGGCCGCCTCGAGATCATCCACCCGCTCCGAGCGACGATGTGCCTATACGACCATCGTGGAAGCCTGCGGGACGGAAGGGGTGAGTGACGACCACAACAAAACAGAGGTAGATGCAAGAAAGGGACCGACCTGCTGGATCTACCACACCAGGGAGTCCGCCAGACCCTTGGAGCAGACCCCCTTTAACAAAGAGCGGTCCCTCGAGAGGACATAACTTTGTGCCAACTGGACGACCACATCACGATCGGTGAAAATTGATCCTTCGGTCCAGCCCCAAGCACAGACGGGGCGCCCCCTGCACCAACCGGGGTCCGCTCAGCTTGACGAGTATAGGAGGCCACCTTCACCACCTGGGGGATCGTCCCAGAGACGATCGATGAATCGAGCGCCGCCGAAGGACCGCTCTCCCCCTTCATCTTCTTTCCTTCGAGCCTTCCAGACTCCGAATGGGAGCATTTCATCGCTCCCCCTGACTCCCGGCCGGTACTCGAGAGCCCTGCTCGACGCCCTCTAAGGACCCCTCGCCACGGGCAAAACCGGGGTGGGCATCGATCAAGTTCCCCGCCGCGGGGGGCTCGACAACGACCTGGGCGATGGTAGGAGAACGTCTGCCGGCTCCACCGTCCCAACCGCGGCATCGGCCACGCGAATCTCTTCTTCCACCATGCGCCGCGGCGCGTGGCCAAAAGGACTCCCACGCCCTCCAGGGGCTCCCCGACGAATGAGTTCGCGCACGTCAAGGCTGAACTCTCGACCAGTCATCTCTGCAGAAGGAAGGAAGATCATGGTAAGCAAAGAAGAAAGGCAAAAAGAAAAAAGTGTCTACCAGAAGACCACAAGACATTCTTGAGGAGAAGGTTGTCCAGCAAGGAACAAACCGACCTCTCCACCAGTGGCAACGCCGACAAGAGCCTGACCGCAGCCCGATCGGCTTCGGAAAGGGACAGTGTCAAATAATACCGACACAAGCTCCCCCAACCGGTCAGAATCACAGCGTCCTCTAGAAAGGTGACGAAGACGTAGTTATTACTCCAGTCGTCAACCCAGCGGGGCAGGCCCAACAAACACTCCCTCCCCGCCCGGGCGCGGATATGCTGCTATGACCCCTGACAAACCAACTGGACCCTGAAATAATAAAAGAAGAGATGCAGAGTTGGCTCCAACCCATGCGCATTACAGATCATGATGAATCTCACCAAAACCGGGATCGAATATGGGTCAGCTGACACAGGGCTACCACCAAGAACTCCAAAACCTGGATAATGAAGGGATGAAGAGGAAAGCGAAGTCCCAAACAGAACATTTCGACGTACACACCGACCTCACGACTCCCTGGAAAGTAGATCCTTTCGTCGGCAAATAGAACCCGAACGTCATATGGGTGACAGAGGTATCCCGCCCTAATCTCCTCGGCAGTGGAATAGGAAACGGTGGATGTTGATCCAAGGATCACCAGATGGACATCGAACTCCTCCGTCGAAAGGACATCATCCCGACGAGCCGGGTCCTCAAATAGCATATCATTCCCCTTATCGAGGACCAGTTGAGGCTCAGAAGAACTATCAGACTCAGATGACAGAGTTCATATCCTTAACGCAGCCATTAAACAAACCAAATAGCAGAAACGAAAAAAGGAGATTACCTTGAAAGGATTTGAAGAGGGAAACGAAGAGTAATTCGCTAACAATCGAAGAAGCGAAATCAGATTAGGAAGCGCAAGGGAAAAATCTAAAAGAACGACGATTTTATATGAGAGATGATTTCGAATCTAAGACGTTCAAGGAAAGACGCGTGGTGACATCCTGCAGCAGGCGTCACTTCGAATTCCGCTCCCAGTGGCGGGAGAATTCTAACCTGGCAGTGTTATGACGGCCATCATTCAATGCACTGCCTCGACTGACACTCCTGTCAACTCCATACAGATCACATCCCTCGGACCGAACCGTCAGAATCCGAACGGCCTGAGCGATGGGGGTAATTGATACGACCCTCCCGAAATGGGCCAAGACAGAACGGACGAAGCCCATGTCGCGAACCTACGGGCCTGAGTAGAACGAGGCAGGCCGGCCTCGGACCGATGCAAATGTAGCCGCTAACCCACGCCAGCGGGAGTTAACCACTCCTCTTAAATCGTGCCCCCTTCATCATCATTAAAGAGCCTCATTACGCCCACCATCATGACCCATGAAGGCATCATCAAAGAGGCGGATACTGGGGGTGAATTAGGGGGGGCGTCGAGGGGAAGTGGTCGGGGAAGATTCCTATAAAGCAACTCTAAGAACAACGTGGAAAAGGACCTCTTTCTGGATGCTAAACCCCGAGGTATTCTTCTTGAAAGACCTCGTCTCCTACTTTATAATTCTCCTCAACAGCTCGGTCTGGGAATCGCGTATCGGCCCTCCATGAGTCATACCGATCCCACCGAGTATTATTCAGATCCGCTCTGACTTAGGCATCGGAGGGGACTTGATCGGAATCAAGGTCCAACCCCCTGACAAGCTTTCACGTCTGTTCAGCTCGGTCTGGGGAATCGCGTATCGGCCCTCCATGAGTCATACCGATCCCACCGAGTATCCTTCAGATCCGCTCTGACTTAGGCATCGGAGGGGACTAGATCGGAATCAAGGTCCGACCCCCCTGTCGAGCTTTCTCGTCTGCTCAGGTCAAGGAGATCAAGTTGCGTCGAAACTACCCTTCGGCGCCATATCATCCCGGAGCCGAACGTGTCCGCCCCCGAGCCCGTCCATCTCCACCCGTACGAAGGTTGTCGCTTGACTGAGGACTCCATTCGGCATGCCGACGCTCGGGCCCGCACGCTCTTCACCAAGCTAAACGAGCTACTTTCCGTTTCCGGATGCCGCACGTGTCACATGTGATCGCTTTGACCTCCGGCCCTCCAGTCAACCAACCTGGTGTGAGAAAACACCCTGAAACAGGTAGAATGAATTGCCGTGCGAAATAGACATCCAAGACCTTGGACCAAGATATCCACCCCCAAATTATTTGGATTCATGTGTCACTCTCTTAATTGACGCTCAAAGAGAGATGTACATTACATAGATTGTATTAACATGATATCAAACGAAAGATTTTATAAATTAATGAAATTTATCAAGTTCCGGCTGGTTTAATTAATCAAATTGAACATAAACAGGCGGGATCTAAAATATAAAAAACAAAACCTCCAAAATTCGTATAAAATAAATGGTTTCCAAACTCCAAGACCAAATCGAGATCGAGAAACTAATTACCAAAGACAAATCCGTAGCCGGCGGGGGACATGAGCTGCTTGTTAACCATGATGATCCCCACGGAACTGACGACGTTCATCCCCCAAGCCCCCGCATTCGAAACCGCCGGCTTCTTCTCCGTCTCCATCTCGAAACCGTAACCCTAATAATCCTAGCTCAAGGTGGCAAATCTAAGGCGCAATCTGGATTCTTTTAACATATATAAATAAACAAAAGGAAAGGAAGAGGACGGATCTTGTCAACGCATTGACGCCCTCGTCAACAGAAAAACATCAAGCCCGCCTCCCTTTCTCTCTCTCTCTCTCTCGTCAGCGACGCAGAGAGACGAACAGAAATGAAAAGGGCGGAAAAAACTGCCATAAAAAAAGGAAGTAGAGGGAATGGCGGTAATTTAATTTTGGGTAAATTAAATTAAACAGTAAACACCCTCCTGTTTTATTCGATTTTAGTACAAAACCTTGTAATAACGCATATTTCGCTTGTCATTTTGACTTTATTTATTTTATATAAATTTAAATTTAACTGTGTAAAATTCCCCGTTAAGCTTAAATAACCGTAAAGTATTTCATAGATATACAATTAATTGATTGTTATGAATCAACTACTGAGGAGAGAGCCCTCAAGTCTATATTTATAGCCAAAGGGGAGAATACAAGTGGGCTTATACAGATATGGGCCCAAACACTTGGGTTGGCCCAATAACTCATCCAACCCAGTAAATACACATTCACAACACTCCCCCTTATCCAGCCATAGTTGTGGACCCTGCTCATGAATACTTCAGGATTCTGAGGCTGCATGGGTCTCACATGGGGTGGATACTTCAAGATCCTGAGTTGGTGAGATTTGCCTCGTTAAAAACCTTTGGCTATGGAAAACCCAGTGGGAAAAACCATAGTTAAGGAAAAGAGTGCAAACGCTCTTTAACTCCCCCTGATTTATACAAGTGACTCTGCTCATGAATACTTCTGGATTCTGAGCGTCACAGAGTGGTGGATACTTCGGGATCCAGAGTTGATTTGATTTGCCTCGTTAAAACCTTTGGCTATGGAAAACCCAGTGGGAAAAACCATAGCTAAGGGAAAAGAGTACAAATTCCCTCAACTCCCCCTGATCTGTAAAAGCTCTTAGGCTTTCAGATCTCTTAGGCTTATCTCATCACTCCTATTTACAATATTCCGAAAATGTACACAGATTACAAATTTTGTCACCATCAAGCAGCTGCTGAATCCAGAAACTCTGGAGAGGTGTGCTAAGTTTCGTCGCCTCTGATGTGGTCTTCAGACTATATGGTCAGCTCCACAGAACCAGCCTCTATCCCAGTCGTCACTGGGATGTGATGTACCACCAGGCGCCCTAAAATACACCATTGGTGTGATTCTGGAATGGTGAGGGTCTCGGAATGATAGGATGATGTTGCCTTCATAAGTTGCTTTGCAGATCTGCAGGGGATGGTCATCCCACTGTGGGTACCCGTTCTGTGATTTCTTAGCATAGGGACTGGACCTGGAACCTGCATTTGCATAAACATTGGAGGATGCTACTACATTTTGTAAGTCCAAATATTTCGACCCTTGGAGGAAGCGCAGAAGGCTTAACTCAGGTCTAATGGCCCTTTTTAGGTGCCAACTATCTCTGGCTAATGAGTTTACTGCAATTGCTATACCGGGACACATGCAGTTAGCCAGGAGTGCATGATTGCACTAAGATAAGGGACTTTAGGACCAGTTATATCCTCCCCCTCTTCCAGCGATCGGAAGGGTTCTTTTTGTTCATCCAGTAAGTGTACCACCGTGGGTGTACTTTGGATGACAATGGTCCTTTTAATATCTCCAACGCACTTCTGGGCGTTTGTAACAGGATTCTATGAGCCATGACTTTATATTTGCCTAGGTCTTTTTATTTCATGTTTAAAAGTCAGGCTTGTACATTTATTTCGGTTTTCTCTTCAGGAGATCCGATGAGATGTTAGTTGTCTACAACTAAGATCTCTAATCCTGTTCTTTGCACAGATGCAAAGACAACCTTCAGTAGGAATCATTGACTTGTCAAGTGATTCTCTTGGTTGTACATTTATTTATACTTATTGTTTTTCTTGAATAGACGTCCCGAAGTCTATTCAGGCATTTTAAGGAAATGTGGAAATTATCTTTACAAGCTATCCACGAAGGTATGCCGTCACAACATCCAATAACAGCATATCCAAAATTTTCCTTCGCCAAATCGTAAGGTATTCGCTTTTGATAACTTAGGGAGACTGATGCATCATTTATGAGACATGCTCATTTAAATTTGTTCGATCCCTAGCTTCAGCAAAATTTTCCTTGGGCTATAGGTTGTACCGTATAGCATACGATTTTGTATTTATTTTTCTTATGTTTGCAATACTTTGTTTTATCCACATGTTTGACACCTTTTAGTGTCTGGACTTCAGGTCCGAACATTTCACGTTTCATAAGTGAGTCCAGCTCATCTTCTATTGCCACGTTCCACATTTTGGCCAATCTCTACGTTTGCCTTCTAGCAACGGAGTGTGGAACGATAATTTACAAACATCATCGCCATTGCGATGTATATGGCAATATGATACGTGAATACATTGTCGACAATTTATGTTCTATCTGTCCAACACCTCCCCAGTACGTACAACATTTACTTAATTTCACTTTTTCCCGGCAATTCCTCTGCAGCGGATTCCGGGAAGGGTGATGGTGTGGACAGGAGCTCATTGTCCTGTGGTAGTATTGTCTTAAGGTCTCCAAGAGTTTCTTGTTCTAGGAGCCTGGTGGTCTGCCTCTTTTCTGTTGAGGATCAGCCACTTCTGCTGCTGGTGGATTGCATCCATTCTCGGGGATGTCAATCCTAGCTGGAGTTTTTGCAGCAGGGATGTGTGATCTGACAATCTTTTGGTTGTCAATAAATGATTCCGGTAATTGGTAGACAATTTTCTGTATGTGGAGGATCTTCGGGATCTCATCTACACATTATATTGTTACCGGATCATAGTGGGTCAAACTTTTTGTATCCCACGTTATAATTTTCTTCGCGCCAGATTTTCTAGTATCTAGGCCTATTTTTGGGAAACTCGTCTCATCGAGATCACAGTCTTCAAGATATGCCTTAAATGGGTCCCCCGTTTGGGGTTCTAGGTATCTTATAAGTGAGGGTGAGTCAAACCCTACATGGATACCTAGGCGACGTTGAGTACCGTTTTGGCCCTCTTTGGTGGTGCAATGGGGATTTAAGACTGCGTGACCGAAGATTCTCAGATGAGAAATTTTCGGTGGCATTCCATATGCAAATTGTATTGGAGACTCTGACCTCCAGAGGGTCTTATTTTCATTTACGATGCAGCATGCAAACTTTGCATGTCCCCATGCATCCATAGGCAATCGGGATTTAATGGACGCTCAGTCCATTGGAGTCTACTTTTCAGTGACTCTGCCGACCCATTTTGGGTATGAACATGCGGCACTTGTATGTTCATTTTCAATTCCCGTTGATTGGCAGTACTCTTGAAAAGACTGGGAGGTATATTTCCCAACATTAACCAGACTTATTTACAACATTTTATTGTCTGGGAAATGTGCCGCAACATTTTTATTCTTGTGCCAATAGCTTTGGAAAAGCTAAGTTACGGGTCTTGTAGTAGACATATGTACGAATATTCTGAGGATGCATTTATCAGTACAATGAAGTACCAAAATAGCCCACTAGGGGTGGTGGATTTTGTCCACATCTGTCTCCTTGTATTCTTTTTGAGAAAGCGTGGAGATCCTTTTTTCAACTTTTCGTAGAGATGGCCTTGTAATTAATCTTCCCTTATAGTAAGGGATGCGAGGGAATTTTCCCTTCTGAAGAATCTTCTGGTTCTTCAAGTCATACCCATAGGATAAGATGATGTGCATCATCACAAATCCAGGGTGGCCAAGTCCATCATGCCGGAGTAAAAACTCGGCTGATGTAGGGCACTTCAGGTGCTCCGTTTAATTCTGCTTCCTTTCTCCGAATCTTCGTATGGTAGAGGCCTATAAGGCTCTCAAACGTTCAAGTGTGGATTTTACTCCTTTTTCTTGAGACGTTGCATACGGTAATTTTACATTTGCTGTTTCCAAGTGGGATCCGTTGAAACGGATGTCCTTGAAACTTAGAAAGTTTGTTTTTGGAATTCAGAGGGATTAGTGCATCCATTATTTTTGTGTCGTTTAGGGGGCAACTGTGTTGCATTCCCTTGATCTTCAATATAGCCATGATATTGGGCTTTGTATTGAAAGAGATCGTATGTGTTTATTGTCTACTAATTATTTATGAGAGCAGTTTCATCTATTAAAAGATGAATCGTTAGGCACATGCATATAAACATTTTCATTTATTGTCTACTAAACATTTTCATTCAGAACAAATTTCATAATTAAAATGCTCTCATAAATTATTCTCAAAACAAATTGCTAAGATAAAAATAAAGGCTAATCAAGCAAGTCATCATTTTTCGAAGTTGTCAGCTGAAAACTTGACTGGAGCATCAGAGGTCATCAGGTTTGTTTCAGCTTTATTTTTATTATTTTTTTTTGTTCTCTTTATACAAATCCTGGAGGTGCTGCGAAGTTCGGCACATTTTTGGACCAGTGGCTTTTCATGCCACAATTATGGCACTGGTCTTCCCATTCCCTCTTGGGTGGGGGGTGAATCATTTTTGTCATTTCTGTGCCACGTGAACTTCCGCTCACTTTCATTATTTCGATGCTGCTGTACATGGCCCTTGGCATTTTTCTGTTGACCCCCCTTCTGTGGTCTTTCTTTTCTTTTATTATCTCTCTTCTTTTTGAAGGAAGAGGAATAATGAGTTTCTGGTGGGGGGCAGTGCCGGGGAGCGTATATTGTGAGTGAGAGAAGAAGCTCTCTGTTTTACTCGGCCATGAGTAAACATGACGGCAGCTCGGAATACTTGGTGAACTTGCGTTCACGGTATTGCTGCATGAGTATCACATCTTTTTCATGGAAGGACGTATACGTCCTTTCCAGCATGCGATTTTCTGAGACTTTTTCACCACACAACTTCAGGCGTGCGGTGATGCTTAAAAAGTGCTGAGTTGTGCTCAGCAGCGGACTTTAAGTCCTGCAGTCTCAGGTTCTCCCACTCGTATCGTGCCCTTGGGAGTATAACATCTTTCTGATGTTTATACCTGTCCTCAAGGGTAGTCCATAGCTCAAGTGGATCTTCGACCGTAAGGTATTCAGCCTTTAAGGTCTTGTCCACATGGCGGCGAATATAGATGATGGCTTGCGTCATCTCTATATCGCTAACATTTTCTTTTTCAGTCACAACAGCGATGAGGGTCTTTGCCCGCAGGTGAAACTTTACATCTAGCTGCTAGCTTAGATAGTTTCTACCTGATGCTTCCAGTACTTCGAAATTTACGCTTGCAATATTAGCCATTTATCTAGCAGAGCACAAACATGCATGAATTAATAATTAATTCAGAGAAAACATTTTCATGCGGAGGCAATATTTAACAAAAAACTAAATGTGTGGATCGGCCAGTCCCACAAGAAAGAGTCAAAAAAAAATCCACAGTCCAAATTATACAAATTTGCAGCTTGAAGAAAATGAAAATACAACTTTGGAAACCCCGTGGGTCCCATATGATATCTCCATCTTCAAGCGTGGCCTCCGTCTTCATGGAAGTTGGTCTTCTTTCTTTGACATTTACATAAATTCCTCACTACAATTTCTCTCAAAAATAAAAGAAAAGTGCAGGAAATAAACTGTGGGACTAAACGGCCGATCCAAAAACTACATTTAGCAATTCATGCAGAAATATTGTGCTCATCAACATTTTCATCAGACATTTTCATCACAGGCATCACAGGCATTTAATATTCGCAGAGATGGATAAATGATTTAAACACTTAATAATTATTGGACCACTGGGTAACGTCATACACCGTTAGGTTACTAACGGCAGAGCGGTCGCAGGATCTTCCTAATTATTAAGTTTTAAATACAATGCACAACCACGCATATAATATCCAACAGAATATACCGGAGATGCAAAGCATGTAAATGAGATTACGATGCATAGGTTGTAAAGTAAATGGGTTTAATCAATCAAATTGATTAAGAGCCCAAAATTAACATTTTCTTTGTCAGAGGGAAAAGTCTCCCTCGTCATCCCAAAAAGTCCCCCCAAAAATCCCCAAAACGCCCTTGTCTGCCCGATATTCGTCCCGTAATTTACCGTGATTTTTCACGAATATTTTGCCTTTGAATCCCCATTTTAAATTAATTTTTAGGCTAATAGGTTGCCTTTTGAGGCACATTCATAGCCCTATTGCCTCCCCCAATTTTTTTTTTGAAGAAACTCTGTGGGCCTGAAGCCTACAGATCTGCTGTGGGCTTCAGGCCCACAGATCTGTTTTTTTTGATGAAAATCTGTGGGCCTGAAGCCCACAGATCTGCTGTGGGCTTCAGGCCCACAGATCTGTTTTTTTTTAAGAATTCTGTGTGCATGAAGCCCACAGATCTGCTGTGGGCTTCAGGCCCACAGCACTGTGCTCTTTTTTTTGCTGTTGCTGTTTAGGGTTACGGCGGGGGCGGGGGGCCGCCGCCGCCGCCGCCGCCGCTCCCCCGCAGAGGGGGGGGGCGCGGCCAGGGGGCCGCCGCCCCCCGCTGCGGGGGGGAGCGGCGGAGGCCGCCGCCCCCCCGCAGAGGGGGGCGTGGCCAGGGCGGGGGGGGCCGTCGCCCCCCCTCTGCGGGGGGGACGGCGGTCACAGGGCGGGGCCGCCGCCCCCCTCTGCGGGGGGGGGGGGGGGGGGACGGCGGGGGGCGCCCCCCCTGCAGAGAGGGGGGGCGGCCACGGGGGCCGCCCCCCCCTGCAGGAGGCGGGGACGGCGGCGGCCGCCCCCCCTGCAGGGGGGGCGGCGGCAGAGGCCGCCGCCCCCCCCCCCTGCAGGGAGGGGGGGCGACGGGCGGGGGGTTGGGGGGGGCCGGCCGGCGGCAAGGCCGCCGGCGGGTCTAGTTTTAGGGTTTTTGAAAAAAAATCCAAAGAACCCTAAAAAAAATTTGATTTTTGGGAAGAAAAATCCGTCGTTTTCAAGGCGACGATGAATCCCCATGACGATCTTGTGAGATCTAGGGGAGGGGTAATCATACGTATGATTAAAGACTTTGTTTTTAGAGTTTTTACCTCTATATCCGTCCTCCGGATATAGCGACGGTTGCTCGAAGCCCTACGCGGATGACTACCCTTGATGGAGGAAGCCTTGCACCGCGCTCGTGGATCTCCCGTCTCGCCTTCGCCTTCGCCTTCGCAACGAACGGAAAAAAATTTGTGGAAAGGAAAAAATTTAGAGGCTCGTGCTGATAACGTGTTATGAATCAACTACTGAGGGGAGAGCCCTCAAGTCTATATTTATAGCCAAAGGGGAGAATACAAGTGGGCTTATACAGATATGGGCCCAAACACTTGGGTTGGCCCAATAACTCATCCAACCCAGTAAATACCCATTCACAACATTGATGTTATTTTAAAAATGATAACACGCGAGTATTAAATTAGAATGAAAAAACGCACGAGATAGTACACGAATATAAACAGTAAACGAATAGGAAGTTGGTACGCACATATTTGTTCATCGTGTACAACCGCTATTTGCATATTTGCCATTCAAAATTTGAACCACTTCTATACTCGTTGCCTCCTCAGACCCTCGCCGTCGCCGTCGCCGTCGCCAAGTTTAGAGAGCGAAGATTTGCTCAGCGCACTTTTGCTCGTTCAACGAATTTTGATCGGATATCAAAGATCGGAGCAGTTGTTGATGGAGATCGGAGGAGGATATTGGCATTGATGGAGATCGGAGATCGGAGGAGGAGATTGGCAGAGCAAAATCAACGCCATGGCGACAGAGGGGGCGACGGCAGAGGGCTGGTGGTGTCGGAGGGGGAGGCAGCCGTTCGCTAGGATGTCGGAGGAGGGCTAGGGGAGGGCTGGTGGCAGAGGCGGTGTCGAAGAAGGGCTGGAACCGGAGGAGGCATCAGAGGAGGGCTAGTGCGTCAGATGGGGCATCGGAGGGGGAGGCCGACGTTCGCCCGTTTGCTCACCGCACACAACTGGGCATTATCGGAATGTTTGAAAAGTTGTGCGCGGTGAGTAAATTTGAGTGGCAAAATTATAAAAAAGTGGATAAGTGGTTGTATGCGCGAGTAAAACGGTGCGTGTGCATAACAACTTCTAAAAGAATAGAGAAGGACTATATACACCGAAAATTTCGGTGTATGCAAATGATTAGTTTGTTATGAATCATCATTTGGGGGAGGACCCACATCTCTTTATTTATAGCATGAGGATGAGCATACATAGATAAGATACAATAGATACGGTCTTATTTATAAGATATTATCCAACTCAGTTGGATCTTATTCCAACGTTGGGCGAATATGCGATGTATAATTATATAGTGCTATACTGTCATATTAAAGCCCAACGTATAAGTGATCTCATTTAATTAATTAAGTGTGCTAAATGAGTCAAGTAGGTCGTGGGCCTTTATGTGTAGCGACTATTGGGCTTCAATTCGTTGATGGGTCGAATTGGAAACACTAGGGCTAAGGAGGCTAGCTTATTTATATGTGGTCATGATTCTCAGAACACACAAACAAGTTAGCCGTCTTTTCTACGTCCCGTCGCTAGAAGAGAAACCGTTAGAAGGGCACATGAATTCTCCAACGGTTGATTCTTGTGGATCTGGAAGATCATCCGATGTGTTATCGTCAGGATCTCTTTCAGACTATTGCGATGGATTCAGGTACGCTTCCGCTAAATAGAGAAGGTAACATTTTAAGATTCAGCATGCCAATATCTAGATCTGTATCATTAGGGTTGTATACATATTTAGATCTCTAGTTCTTTCAAGTGGCATCAGAGCTGCCTTGCTTGAATCTTAAGATTATTGCCTGCTCATACGTAGATCTGATAAAAATATGATTTTTAATTTATATTTGATCATATTTTCTGATTCAGGTGTCTGTTTGCTTTTGAATGATTCAGATCTATTTTTATGGGGGTTTAAATCAATTTTTCATGTTTTAAAAAAATATTATTCAAACCCTAGATCGAGGGCAGCCCGCTGGCTGTCGCCCGACACAGATCTAGAGCCACCCATGTCAGAGAGATCGACATTGGCGATTTTCCAGCGCCTGTCACGGTGAGGAAAAGGGGGCGGCCTGGCCGCCCCCATCAGGAAAGCAGGCACCTCCTGCGCATGCTGCAGGAAAAGAGGGGCGGCGCTCTGCCGCCCCTCGTCGGAAGAGCGAGCGCCGCCGAGCGCCCGTCACGGATCAGGGAGGGGGCAGCTTCCTACTGCCCCAGTTGGAGATCGGAGGGGGCGGCACTCAGCCGCCCCCTATCGACAGATCGGAAGGGGCGGCTGCGCCGCCCCTTCGTTGGGAAAAATGCGCCCTCCCGGCGCCTGCTTCATGTAAGAAACTGGGGCGGCCCAGCCGCCCCCTGTCAGAGTAGAGCAGGCCCCAACTGGGACCTGCTGCTATAACGGCTTGTTTCCGTAGGTACGTATTTCGTACGTATTAATACTAATATGATGATTTATTTAACTATCTGGTTTATAATTTTAGTCTATTATTATGTTCATAGCTTGAGCACGCGACTTAGCGATCGTGTTAATATCTTCTCTAATTTTTGGTTGGGGTCGATTACAGGAACGAGATCATAGTAATCAGATTATCTTGATCCAATCTTAATTATATTAATTTTCCTAATCTAATCATGATCCAAATATCTTAACCGATCATATGTCGTAATCAAATTACATCTTGATTAAACCAATCTTACCAATCAAGAACACCTTATCCGGATCGATTACCCAACTTGATCCCGATCTAGACGTCTAACCGATTCATTAAATTAATCATAATCAGACCTACTATTATAACCAATAAGTCTAAAAGCATCATCCTAATCTTATATCATATTAACAATCATCTTCCCTAATCATATATTAATTAACAAATCCTAACCCAAGCACGTCTGCACACAGGCCCGCATCAACCGCCCATTCACGTTCTCTCTTTTCTCCCTTCATGAGACACTCTCCTCTTCATTTCTTCAATACAAACCCATGGGCACAGTTCCTCTCCAAAAATCCACGCTAGTAATCGCGACACCAAACTCCACGGCTCTCCACAAATCTCCGTCTCTTCCAACTCCCCCTCAGTTCGCTGCGCCTCAACCCACCGCCTCCGCCTCCGCCTCCTACCCTCCTCCTATGACCCCTCCGGTGACCACCGCATCGCCCACAACCACCAGCTCACGGCCTCCCCGGACCCTCACCCAACTCGTCGCAGCTCTGCCTTACAACTCCGACCACCGCCCTGTGGCTGCACTCGCCGACTGCCGCCTCAGCCCTGTGTCCTCCTTCTGTCTGACAACCCGCTCCGCCTCCTCGCCTTGAACCCAACGCCAAACCAACCCCCATCAACTCACAACCGCCCATCCAATCAGCCCCTCTCATCTCCGCTATCTCCGTGCCCGCACAGCGCCTCCGCTTGCCACGTTCGACACCAACAAAGCCCACTCACCGCCCGCGGCGCCCCCACCGTCTTTCGATCTCCAACCCGACCGCCCTCTCCCCTGTTCGAAGCCCGCACCCTGCTCCGATCAGCTACCCAGATCTGCCGCCCAGACCTCTTCCTACCGTTGCACCGACCCCCAATTTCTCCCCTCCCCTGTCTCATTTCCATTCCTCTGCTCTGAATAGAGAATTCCAGCCCCACCGCCAGTTTGCCCATCACCATTCATCCGACCCGACCCCTCTCCCCTGTTTCTTCCGCCGCAAGCCCTCGCCCTCAGCCTCGATCGCCACCCAGCCGCAAGCCATCGCCTCTCCTCCTACATCAACCGACGGCCTCCTTGCTGCGGCCCCGCTCCGAGCGGACCCCGCAACCAAACCCCCTTCAGATCTACTCTCCTCCCCGCAAGCCCCGCTCCGCCCAAATCACTGTCGCGCCCTTCCATCGACCAAATCTGCTCCGCCGCCACCGCCTAGGCCGAACTCCCCTTGGCCGCCGATCGGCCATCTCTCCACCTGCAAGTAAGAAAGAAGGCAGCTTGATGGGAACAAAGAAAGAAGAGGATGGGACAGGTGAGGAATGGGCTTTAATATTATTAATTATTATATATATAAGTATCAGTTAATTGATGGGTTAGTTTTGTGACCTTATAATAAAAATTATAAGTTAGGCATGGTCTAAGTTTATTTGGTAGCAAATCTTTTCAGTATTCATTTTTAATGTTAGCCTTATAATGTAACATTAGAATGTAATAGATGGATACTTAACAGTACCTCAAAGTTAAAATGTTAGTCTTGCTATTTATGTTAGTTTTAATGTATAATACTCTTAACATCCTAGAGAGCTAACGGTATATGTAACTATTACCATAATAAACCATGCTAGTATATACAGTGAACTGCATCAATTAACTCTTAGTGAAACTCTTTAGTACGGTTAATTTGTTAAGAACCAATTATCTGATGTGCAACCCCAACTTTGCAGAAACGCACCTTACGCCTCGTTCATCTAGACACCCGTAACCAGCTATAACAGGCAAGTGCACTTTTTACGTACCTTGAAACCGTTGCTTTTAATTGCTTTGACCTGAGCTACTCTGATATGCAAGTGTGCATTTACAGTTTTTTAACATTGTTACATTTAAATGCTGAATCAAGAATTTGCTAGTTTTGCCTCATGTCACGTTGCACATCATCCTTGTACTCTTTCGATTGATTGGTTATGGATGGAATTCGTTTTGATAGAACTTATTGACGGAATAGACTATTTGAAATCGTGAAATTGTGAGTTCATGCGCCCAAGCGGCGAAATCGTGACTTTTGTGGGTGTCATGTGAGTTGACAAACTTCGTGCTTGTAATACGACTAGGCCGGCTCGTGTTCCGGAAAACTTTTGGGTGGGATTAGGGTTGAACGGCTACTAAGCGTATGTAGGGGTCATGTCTTCAAGAACACCACATATACGGTGGGCTAGTATCAATCGCGATTATACCCTCGCGTGAAGAATGACTTACTCATCACGTCTTAAAGACGGGAACCCTAGGAGTGATAGAAACACGGACGTGAAATTACAAAGTGCCAAGTCATTACTTTATTCCAACCTGTTTAGAACTGCCATGCCATTTAATGTACACACTACACTTGCCACTTATTTGATGTACACACTACACTTGTCACGTTATTGCCGTACACACACACTTGCCATGTTTATTGCTGTACCCACACACTAATGCCATGCTTATTGCTGTAAACACACACTTGCCATGTTTATTGCTGTACACACACACTTGTCATGCTTATTGCTGTACACACACACTTGCCATGTTTAATTGCTGTACACACACTTGCCATGCTTTTATTATTGTAAAATTCTATATTTGTTACCCTTATTGCGATCAAATTGTTTTTGAAAACCTTGCCGAGGGTCAACCTCTTAATATTTTAAATCTTGCCGAGCGACCCTCGCTGACGTATATTTCTTGTTTTGTGAAATATATGTCAGGTATTAGACAGGTTCACAGGGGAGTTTTGCTTAGTGACTGAGCGAGCCGATCAGGAGTGCCTGGCCGCTAAGTTCCTTCGCTGAGAAGCGATGTGCCTTCGCATCATTTTTTTGTACATTGTTGTCTCTTTCAAAACTTGTATGGGCTCTATGACCCTCTATCATTCATTTCCTTCATTGTTGTATTCATTTCTGAGACTTGAGATTGTAAATAAATTATCTGTGTTGTTTGAGTTGCATGCAAGAACCTGCAGTTTGTCATCACAGACGCGTAATGTGCTTAAACCAAGGAGGAAGGAAAAAAAGTACCTCCTTCTTGTTTTAAGCACTTGCAGACCTTCGTCGCGTCCTCGCTCTCAAGTACAATGGGAAGCGGGGCGTGACAGCTGCTGTTCATCAGGGGGCGGCACCCTACCGCCCCCGTCGAGATCAAAGGGGGCGGCGCCCCAGCCGCCCCGTCGGAGACCCTGGCGTCGGCCCCCTGCCGGCGACCGGCGGAAGGGAGTGGGGTGGCGGCGGCCGCCCCCCAGATTGCCTCCTACTAGGGTTTGAAACCCTAGCAGGCCTTGGCCCAACAACATCAGGCTCAAACAGTATTTTTCAAAAAAAAAGTTAAAACATAATATGGGCTATATTTTTGGCCTGTTTTGGCCATTATACAATTTTGGGCTTGTTAATTGAGGATGTTAACACAAAAAAATAAGGGAATAATAGGCCTTACGAATATATTTCCTTTGAATTATAATTTTGTGTTAAAATATTTGGTATTGATTTAAATTCACTTTTAGGCATGCTTCATTATATATATTTCGAAATAATTGTAATTAAATTAAAACCCCACCAAAGTGGGCTCTATTGTGGGAATTATTTTTTATTTCGATATATAAAAGGCTACGGACATACTTTGTATGTAATTTAACGCCTAAAATTTTGAATTTAAATTCGTTAAAAGAGGAGATAAATGGTCTTGTGTATATATTTCCTCTAGACCCATTTTTGTGTGTTAAAGTTTAGTTTCATTTAAATTCAATTTAGGGCACATTGGTTATATGTTTCGAAATAATTTTAATTAATACGAAACCCCATCAAAATGGTCTCTAATGTATAGATTATTATTATTACGGAATGTAACAAGTTGGGGACATACGTTGTATGATTAGTTGCATAATATTGTATTTAAATTGGATTGAAGGTGGAAATAAGAAGCTTTAATGTATATTTCTCCTCAAAGATAAATTTTGTGGTAAAATAAATTAAATTCTAAATTTATGGCATAAGTACATATATCTATATTATAAGAGAGGGATGTTATCAAGAGAAATTGGATAAGAGATATTGGACAAGAGAAATTGGATAAGAGATATCTATATTATAAAAGAGGGATGTTATCAAGAGAAATTGGATAAGAGATATTGGACAAGAGAAATTCGATAAGAGATATCTAAATTATAAAAGAGGGATGTTGTCAAGAAAAACTGGATAAGAGATATTGGACAAGAGAAATTGGATAAGAGATATCTATATTATAAGAGAGGGATGTTATCCAGAGAAATTGGATAAGAGATATCTATATTATAAAAGAGGGATGTTATCAAGAGAAATTGGATATGAGATATTGGACATGAGAAATTGGATAAGAGATATCTATATTATAAAAGAGGGATGTTATCAAGAGAAATTGGATAATAGATATTGGACAAGAGAAATTGGATAAGAGATATCTATTATATAAAAGAGGGATGTTATCAAGAGAAATTGGATAAGAGAATTTGGACATGAGAAATTGGATAACAGAATTTGGATATCTATTATATAAAACAGGGAAATTGGATAAGAGAAAATATAAGAGATGAGATTTTGAGGGATAAAAGAGGAGGTAGAAATTTGCACATACAACCCTGGTTTTTGCATTTTTGCCCCTGGACCCTCCCCACACACCCACCCACACTTTTTATTCTCCCCCCTTCGACCATTTTTTTAAAGTCCTTTGAAGATTTTGAATCTTATCATACTGGGACAAAGCTTTGTCCTACGTAGCAAGTTTGTTCTAGGTGGCAAAGACAATTTTGAGGGACTTAAATTTTGGGAAAAAACTTAAATATGGGGGGAAACTTAAAATTTTGTGGGAAAACTTGAAATTTGGGGGAACTTGAAATATGTGGGGGAAAAAACTCAGCCATTAAAAAACGGTGCCCTATGGGCACGGGTAATGACTAGTATATATATATATATGGTAAAGTGTTCCTAGGGTGACTCCTTAGATTGAATCTAAGGAGTCGCCCCCATTTTCCCCATATCCCACAATTTTTTTCAGAATTTTTTTTCATGGGGTTGTTGTTCACCTCATGGATTATCAACATACCAAAAATCAATTCATTCCAATACTTTTAGAGCCCCCATCTACCCCTTGCAACTTCATTGTTTTTCAGCACGTTTTCATACCGTTGAAGTTGCAAGGGGTAGATGGAGGCTCTAAAAGTATTGGAATGCCTTGCTTTTTGGTATGTTGATCATCCATAAGGTGAACAACAATCCCATGAAAAATAAAATCCAAAAAAATTGTGGGATATGAGGGAAAATGGGGGCGACTCCTTAGATTTAATCTAAGGAGTCACCCTAGGAACACTTTACCCATATATATATATATATATATATATATATATATATATATATATATAGACATGTAAGTGGTAGCCTTTATTAAAAACAAAAATAGGTACAAATGTACAAGCTAAATTACCCCAGCGGGACGGTAGAAAGAGAGGGGATAGGGCACAAGCGCAGTCACCCTCTACAATCCACTTTCCTACTAGGAAGTAATCAGCCAACAACTAAAATAATTACATGTTAAGCTCAGCCACAATCTAGAAAACCCCAATTAGAGAAGGCCAGTTCATCAGGGGGACATCAATTTCCATGTTGCGAAGGGTGATACGAACATCCGAGGCAATTTCCTCAAAAAGAGACACCTTGCCTATATGTTTGCCACCAAATAGCTGCGAGTTGCGCTGCTTCCATATATGCCAGACCATAGCTCCAAGCACTGACTTTGCCAAAACTCCAACACAATCAGATTTCTTGTATCTCATCAAAATCCAATCTCCAACACCTTCAAGGTTAGAAGGCACCACCCCAGTATATCCTAGTTTTAGGAGACTCCGCACTAGAATGTAACGACTGAACTCACATTCGAAAATAATGTGATTACAGGTTTCGGCAACCTGGGAAGCACAAAGCACACAAAGCCCGTCTGTAGCAAGACCACAGTGCGCAAGATGGTCTTTTGTTGGTAGCTTCTTATGGAACGCCCTCAAGAGCGCAAGGGACATCTTCGGCACAGCGTTGGAATGCCAGACTACCGGCCAATGAGAGAAAATAGGCCGAGCTTCACGGGAACCCTCCCAGGCGCTGCGAAGTGAGAATTTTGGCCCACGCGTCCAACACCAAGAATCTACTCCTGATGTTAATTTGAAGCCCTTGAGCATAGGAAGGGCACTAATAATTACTGGGGACCAATTATCATTAGTCCAGAAGTCTTTAACTAGGCCATCTGCAGTTCCGGCAATAGGATCACATTGTAGGTATAAGGGCCCGGTGGGGTGCCAGTTGTCAAACCAAAAAGAAGTAGTCGAGCCATCTTTCACAATTCGTTTGATCAATTTATGGGAGATAGGCCGATGCTTAAGTAAGAACTTCCACGTACCAGATTGGGATGGTTTAGAAATTGCAGAGTAAAATCCATAGACGGGCATATGAATTTTCCGCATGAATTTTGCCCATAATCCATCCGTAGCCAGGTAACGCCAAGTCAAACGAATACCAGAGGCTGAGTTTAAATCTTTCAGCATTCGCAGGCCCACTCCACCCTCTTTCTTAGGGGCACACAGGTCCTTCCAGGCCCAGGAGGAAGATTTACCCCAAATGAACTTCCTGCAAGCCGAATTAATAGAGCGGATCACTGAGATCGGAAGGCAATAAGCTTGCATCCAGAAACCCACCATACCATAAATAACAGAACGGACCAACTCAATCCTACCAGAGATGGAAAGACAAGAGGAAGCCCATCCCTGCAATCTTGATTTGCACTTTTCAATCAATCGGTTAAACATAACAGTTTTAGGGTATTTGGAAGAAAGAGGCAAACCCAAGTAGGTAGTGAAAGAAGATACCAACTTAATACCAAGAGAAGCGGCCAAGCTTCTGGGGTCCCGCGTGCCCTTGCTGAAAATAGCCGAAGGTTGATCTCAAGCCCAGAGTAGAGGGCAAAAGTTTTAAGAAGATCCTTCAGCCCCTTAAAAGAAGAAACATTGGCCCGGCAGAAAACCAATAGGTCGTCGGCAAATAAAAGATGAGAGATGGAACCAGAACGCCTCATCGGTTGAATAGAGTGAAGAGCTTCAGAACGAGCCATAAGCAGGGAGAAAGCTTCCATAATTAGCACAAAAAGATACGGAGATAGTGGATCACCTTGCCTAAGGCCCCGATTAGAACCAAAGAAACCCTCAGACTCTGGGCTTGAGATCAACCTTCTTAAGACTTCATAACTCAGTATGAAAATTTGGTTTGCCTAAATATGAATTTAAATTAAAACAAAAAATTCAAGTGTTTTCTTCGGGAGGTAATAAAAGTCTCTAACGTATATTTCTCCTCAAGGATAAGTTTAAAAGGCATTAAGGAATTTTGTGCACTAACCATCAAGTAAATGGCCTTAAGGAGATTTGACACATTTTATTTAAAGTTATATATAAAAGGGGATATGGTGTATATTTATATACATAACTTTATATGTGTCTTCATATACACATTAGTACACATATATACCCCATTTTAAAGAAGAAACTTTGTGTTGAAATTATGGATTTTATTTAAACTCAAAATAATGGTTTAAATGTGGAATAAAAGGTTCTTATATATATTTCCACTTGAAGAAATCATTTTGTATTAAATGCAGTTTAGTTTAAAATTCAAATTTTTTGGCATAATTAAATATATATTTCGAATAGAGATTAGTTGGATCATCAACTCACCAAAGTGGGTTTTCTTGTGAAGATTAGTTTTAATCTCGAAATTGTAGAGAAATGTATGCCCTCGTGGCTATTTATCATGATGAAACATCTTGTTCAATAAATGAAAGTATTCTTTCTGGTAAAGTATTGTCTGAGTTGTTCATTACTCGGATTATTCCCTTAGATTCATAGTTAGGTCACATATGCTTCGAAATGTAGATTACGATTATGAGAAATGTCTGACCTCTAATAGCTTGAATCTTAAAAGTGTTCATGGTCATAGATGTGTCGAGACAAGGGATATCAACGCATCAGACAGACCATTGCGTCCCTGTCTGGTTGGTCTCATAACCAAGCGACTTGGTGAAGTCGGAAACAGGACGCAGGTGCTCAGTAAAAGCTGAGTTCACTGAACGACCCAAACAGGGAGTTATTAAATGGTTACACATTAACTAAACTATCATTAATAACTCTAAGTGATAATAGGTAAGTTGGTCCTTAGGACTTGAGATCATTGTATGAAGCTATGTGTGGACAGTGTCACTTAGGTCTAAAGATCTAACTTCGAGGCTAGGCCTGATGAAAGATCTTAGGCTGGGTGACACTCGAAACATATGAGCTAAGTAGTGATCAACAGAGGATTCGTCTCTTCCGTTAATGGGAAGTTAGTGTCACAGGTCAGTACGGCTCTCGGTAAAACCTTGGCCAAGGTATGTTGTAACCTGTACAACCTGTATGTACCAGAGACCGATGTATACCGACCACTGCTAGCCAATGGGGTTGATAGTGTACCATACCCTAGACTAGCCAAGTGACATAGTCATGACGAAGGGACTAAAACTGCGGAAATTATCACAGTCACAGTCAGAGTGATTTCGTCGGCACTTTTGCCTAAAGGAACCAATCACGTAATCGATGATCCCGAAACAGGGACGACACCTACTGCTAGTGGTCACTGTCGTCTTGAGACTTCGAGTCTCGGCCTGTAGTAAGGGTCAGGCTGTAGGGTCTCACACCGAGTAACATTCACGTCGTAGTAACAGATAGAATGTATAGAGGATATCATTAGATGTAAAGAGAATATTAAATTCACAAGTTGGTTGTGAAATTGGAGCATTTGGGAATGGAGGAAATTTCGTATGGAATCCAGAGGATCAAACCGTGTAGGAATCGGAGCTCGGATGAGCCCAGAAACGCAAGAAAGGCGAAAGGGGAAGTGGGATAAAACCCACTTAGCAAAACGGGCGGGGCCCGCTGGCGGGCCCGCCCGCTGGGTGCAGCGGGCGCGGCCCGCTGTTGCAGCGGGCCCGCCCGCTGCCCGGGCTGCTGCATGCAGCGGGCGCAGCCCGCTGGTGACAGCGGGCTGAGCCCGCGCGGGCGTGCCCTAGCGGGCGCGCCCAGTAGTCTTAGGCGGGCGCGCCCGCTAAGCTTAGCGGGTCGCCCGCCACTTAAGTTATTTTAGGGTTTTTGTTGAAACCCTTGACGGCTACGAAATTTGGGTTTTTGCTCAACTTTGAGCAATTGTTTGAAGGGTCAAACGAACTCGGATTTCGTCGCCGTTTGTTCCTACGCGTTCACCATCACTAGCTCTTCGAAATGATAACTTGTATCATCTCTAGAGCTCAACGATGAGTGAGGATTAATTGGTTGAAGGTTAAGGCTTTGTGTAAGCTACACTAACCAAAATTGAATTAATCCAAATCCCTCTTCCTAACATTAGTCCCACATTGCTCATGACAAAAGAAGGGGAGCCGGCCTCCTATATAAATAGGTGGGCACTCCCTTCTTTGTTCCTTGTACCAAGTCTCTGATTAAGGAGCTCACGAATATTTTGAGCAAACTTAATCTAGACTAAATTTATTCTCTTCCTCTATAAATTTTCCTGTCCTCCAACCGAGTCCTAGCAAGACAACGAGGAGGTCCAAATCTGATTCGGAAGTCTACGACGTGGGTTTACTCAAGTGAAATCTTCTACGGCTTGTGATGGCTTCGGAGGCAAGGTGCGCTACGGTAGCTGATCCTGTCTGCGGCGAGGAGCGACGCAACACGGCTCGGAAGTGCGCTACGGGAGCTGATCCAGTCTGCGGCGAGGAGCGACGCAACACGGCTCGGAAGTGCGCTACGGGAGCTGATCCAGTCTGCGGCGAGGAGCGACGCAACACGGCTCGGAAGGCGGCTCAGATCATGGAGCGCAAGACGGTGCGGAACATCTTGCCTGCTCCAGGGCAAGATTCCGGGTGAGTCAATTTTATATGCAATTAGTTTAATTAGTAGTTAGAACTTTCTCGAGTTGGTCAGACCCAACTCGAGTCAGTAGATTTCCTGGCTTAGGGAATTTTTCCTTAGGGCTTTATTTATTAAATAGTTTAATAAATTATTTCTTCCGCTGTTTTATTTATTTTGTTCGTCCGACTTAGGACGGATAGCAATAAATTAGCTCTAAGGGACCTTGAAAATCCCTACAGTGGTATCAGAGCCAGATCTACTCTGTTCTATACTGCTTTTTAACTGCATGTTTTAATTATGTGATAATTAGTTTAATGGCGCATTCTTGTTTTATTTTGATGTCACAAGAAAGACTTGCTAGGTTAGCCATTAATTGACTCTTAAACTTTATGTGATAAATTTTAACACCATGCTTAATAAATTTTAAATTGTTTAAAAATTACCTAATGGACGATTAGGTTAGCCATTAATTTCCTCAAACCTTATGTGATAATTTTGAGACACTGCTATTTTTAAATTGTTTAAATTGCCTATTGGACGATTAGGGTAGCAGCATATATTTTGAATCCTTATAGTTGATAAGGACTTAATAAAAATCGTCTAACAAACCCATAAAATTTTGAATTTTAGGGATCCACTAGTTGATAAGGATTAACTAGTTGTAATTTAAAAAACATTTAGTTGTTGAACGAACATGGAAATGATGACAACACCTTCAATGGATCATGATGTCGGTCAATGTGCTTGGCTAAAGTTTTTGGACCAACCTAGCTAGACTGGGTAACAAGTGGTCCTGGCTTAGTCAATTCCCTGGCCGCGTCCGCTGGACCGCAAGGTGTCGATTCATAACTATGTAAGTCCATCGACTATACCTAAGTCTAATACGATAATAATCTTATTCAAGATAAATCGTAGCCCTCCTTGTTTTAGGAGTTGGCAACTGTAAGAAACATGTTTCGGTTGTTGAGCACACTCAAGCCGTAACAGGTCAATCTTATAGAAACCGATTTCTTGATTGACATCTTAACCTGACTGAAACCGTTGGCTCGTCCCTAGAGCTTCGGCGTAAGTCTAACCAAGAATGTAGTCTTAAGCTCTGACCCAAACCGGCGTGTCGTGCATACACCGAGCAAAGGGGCAAGTCAGGCTTGACACGAAAACAAGGGTCCGACTAGGCTAGCCATTGTGATCCGGTTGAGCACACTCATGATCACAAATGACTAGGGGTAAAATCGAATAGGGAGTCATATTTTGATATGATCGACAAAGAGTTCGTCTACCTACAGCCGAGTCGAACGACTTGTTGAGCTACACTCAAGGTCGGGCGACTCAAGGTTGTTGGATTCCTGCTCCCATTTAATTTTAATCATGTTTTGGAGAAAAACGATCTGTTTATTAATGGGAGAGTATAATTGGACAAAATCCATTCTAATTATATTTAAAAATATTTTGAACACATGCTAATTAGGAGTTCTAATCTTTGCAGCATGATGAGTAAGATTAATAATATCCGAGATGAGAACTTATTAACTGGTTTTAATATTAATAGTGGCTGGTTTAAGAAGTCTATAGCAGAAAGGGAAAAATTAAGGGAAGTCTATGCCTTAACCTCTAAAATGCAAAGTGTAGTTCTTTCAGTTAATTCTACTGCATGGGTGTTAGACACCGGTGCAGGTTCTCACATTTGTAACCAGTTACAAGGATTGAGAATCAGTAGAAAACTAGTAAAGAATGAGATAATTCTCCAAGTCGGAAACGCAGCAAATGTTGATGTTGTAGCCATAGGAGATCTTAGACACACATTAGCTGGTGGAGCTAACTTGCTTTTGAAGCAATGTTACTATATCCCGAATTTCCTATGCAATATTATATCTGTCTCAGCTTTGGCTAAAGATGGTTATAATTTTACTATCAGCGGAAATGTCATGAACATTGCCCTTGATGGTAAGTTGCTAGGATTTGGGACACTCAGCAATGGAATATACACTTTAAGCAATGAGGTGGTATTAAACGTTAATACTAGAAAACGTAAGGAATCTAGTTTTAATGAAACTTATCTTTGGCATTGTAGACTAGGCCATATCGGAGAGAAGAGACTCAGCAAGTTACATAAAGAGGGGCTCTTGGGCCTCTCGAATTATGAGTCATACGACACTTGCGAGTCTTGCCTCAAAGGTAAGATGGCCAAAACTCCTTTTGCCAGTCAAGGGGAGAGAGTTATCGAACTCTTGGGTCTAGTACATTCCGATGTATGTGGACCCATGTCTACGTTAGCCAAAGGTGGATTTTCATATTTCGTCACGTTTACTGACGACCACTCAAGATTTGGACACGTGTTCTTGATGAAACATAAGTCCGAAACGTTTGAGCGATTCAAGGAGTATCGTGCCGAAGTCGAAAAACAGACTGGGAAAAGTATTAAGATTCTTCGATCCGATCGAGGAGGAGAATACTTAAGCCCTGAATTCCACACTTACTTAAAAGAGAATGGGATTCTCTCTCAGGTCACTCCTCCTTACACACCTCAACATAACGGTGTTTCAGAAAGGAGAAACATGACACTGTTAGACATGGTTCGGTCTATGTTAAGTGAAGCTGAGTTAACTACTTCCCTCTGGGGCTATGCCCTGGAAACTGCTATATACATTCTAAATAAAGTTCCGTCAAGATCTGTGCTTTTGAATCCGTATCAGATATGGACAGGGAAGAAACCCAGCCTCAATCACTTGAAGGTATGGGGTTGTCCTGCTTATGTCAAAAGACAAAATCCAGACAAACTGGAAGACAGATCTATACTGTGTAAATTTATTGGGTACCCAAGACATTCATTAGGTTATGTCTTTTACCATCCAGAACAACAAAAGATTGTTGTCTCTAGACATGCCACCTTTCTAGAAAAAGAATTCCTTGTGAAGGAATCCACTGGCAAGGTAATTGATTTGAATGAATGCTCGGAAGAAGTACCCACACAGCAACAAGTGTCGGAACCAGTGGGAGAGTCAGAACTTGACATCTCCCAACCAGTCAGTAGGAAGTCAAGTAGGATTCCTCGAGCACCCGAAAGGTACTACGGTTTTCTCGTAGACGGGGGAATCGAGGATAGCATCATAATTGATGATGACCCTATTAACTTCCAGGAAGCCATAAAGAGTATAGACTCTGACAAATGGCTAGATGCAATGAAATCCGAAATAGATTCCATGCACGTAAATAAGGTATGGACCTTAGAAAACGTGCCCAAGGGAAATGTTCCCATAGGCTGCAAATGGATCTTCAAGAAGAAGATTGGAGCAGATGGAAAAGTAGAGACGTACAAGGCTAGACTGGTTGCAAAAGGATATCGTCAAATTCTAGGAATAGATTATGACGAAACCTTTTCGCCAGTAGCCATGCACAAGTCTATTCGGATAGTGCTCGCTATTGCTGCCTACTACGACTACGAAATCTGGCAAATGGATGTGAAGACTGCCTTCCTAAACGGAGATTTGGAAGAGCAGATTTACATGACTCAGCCAGAAGGCTTCGAAGTCAGTGGGAGCAATGGAAAGGCGTGCAAGCTGCACAGGTCCATTTATGGACTCAAGCAAGCATCAAGAAGTTGGAACATCCGTTTCGACAAAACAGTCAAAGAGTTTGGTTTTGTCAGAAATGAGGATGACCCATGCATCTACAAAAGAACCAGTAATAAAAATTCTTTAGTCATCCTAGTTCTATACGTAGATGACATTCTGATAATAGGCAACGACATAGAGATGTTAAAGTCTGTTAAAAAATGGCTATCAACAAATTTCTCCATGAAGGACTTGGGAGAAGCATCTTACATACTGGGTGTGAAGATCCATAGAGATAGATCTAAACGGATGCTAGGACTCTCCCAAACGAGGTACATTGAAACCGTTTTAACATGGAAAACAGTAAGGGTGGTTCATTGCCAGCCAATCATGGGATAGCCCTCACCAAGAAGATGTCTCCACAAACCGACTTGGAAAGGGCAAAGATGACCAAGATCCCATATGCTTCTGCTGTGGGATCTATCATGTACTCCATGATTTGTACCAGACCCGATGTCGCTTATGCACTAGGTGTAGTAAGCCGATATCAGTCTAACCCGGGAGAAGAGCACTGGAAAGCAGTCAAGACAATTCTTAAGTACTTAAGAAGAACTAAAGACTTGGTCTTGGTTTATGGAAGTGAACACCTGAATGTTGAAGGGTTCACAGATTCAAGCTTTCAAAGTGATATGGATGATAGCAAATCGATCTCAGGATATGTTTTCACTCTCAACGGAGGAGCAGTCAGTTGGAGGAGTTCCAAACAAGTCACTATTGCAGACTCCACAATGGAAGCCGAATACATAGCGGCCAACGATGCAGCAAAGGAAGCAGTCTGGATGAAGAAGTTCATTAACCAGCTCGGGATGGTTCCTGCCGTTGAAAGTCCAATACCGTTGTATTGCGACAACAATGCAGCCATCAGCCTGGTTCAAGAACCTAGATTCCACAAGAGATCCAGGCATATTCTTCGCAAGTATCACCTGATTCGGGAGATAGAGCAGAGGAAAGATATAGAACTCCTTAGAGTCTCTTCAGAAGACAACTTAGCAGATCCATTCACGAAGGTGCTGGCACGTGATCGTTTAGAAAAACTAGCGTGTAAATATGGTATGAGATACCAAAATAAATAGGCCTGAGTGCAAGTGGGAGATGTAGAGAAATGTATGCCCTCGTGGCTATTTATCATGATGAAACATCTTGTTCAATAAATGAAAGTATTCTTTCTGGTAAAGTATTGTCTGAGTTGTTCATTACTCAGATTATTCCCTTAGATTCATAGTTAGGTCACACATGTTTCGAAATGTAGATTACGATTATGAGAAATGTCTGACCTCTAATAGCTTGAATCTTAAAAGTGTTCATGGTCATAGATGTGTCGAGACAAGGGATATCAACGCATCAGACAGACCATTGCGTCCCTGTCTGGTTGGTCTCATAACCAAGAGACTTGGTGAAGTCGGAAACAGGACGCAGGTGCTCAGTAAAAGCTGAGTTCACTGAACGACCCAAACAGGGAGTTATTAAATGGTTACACATTAACTAAACTATCATTAATAACTCTAAGTGATAATAGGTAAGTTGGTCCTTAGGACTTGAGATCATTGTATGAAGCTATGTGTGGACAGTGTCACTTAGGTCTAAAGATCTAACTTCGAGGCTAGGCCTGATGAAAGATCTTAGGCTGGGTGACACTCGAAACATATGAGCTAAGTAGTGATCAACAGAGGATTCGTCTCTTCCGTTAATGGGAAGTTAGTGTCACAGGTCAGTACGGCTCTCGGTAAAACCTTGGCCAAGGTATGTTGTAACCTGTACAACCTGTATGTACCAGAGACCGATGTATACCGACCACTGCTAGCCAATGGGGTTGATAGTGTACCATACCCTAGACTAGCCAAGTGACATAGTCATGACGAAGGGACTAAAACTGCGGAAATTATCACAGTCACAGTCAGAGTGATTTCGTCGGCACTTTTGCCTAAAGGAACCAATCACGTAATCGATGATCCCGAAACAGGGACGACACCTACTGCTAGTGGTCACTGTCGTCTTGAGACTTCGAGTCTCGGCCTGTAGTAAGGGTCAGGCTGTAGGGTCTCACACCGAGTTTCGTCGTGATTTTCTATCTTCTTCCTTCGATCGTCGATTTTGGAGTAAGTCATTCGTGACGAGCTTCAAATCGCTCATATCTTAGAGTATAAATCGATCCTAGAAGCCATAGAAATCTTCCCGAAGCTTCGCGCTTCGAATCGACACTTTTGGTGCTCATTAGCCGGTATAAGAAGGGGCACCGACCGACTAGATGTCGATCCAGTCGGTCGGCAATCCTTCTTGGACCGACTAGTTAGCTTTCTAAATTATTCAAGAGCTACTGTTTATCGTTAGTCGGTCTAAGAACGTTGGTTGACCGACTAGATGCTAAACTAGTCGGTCAGCAATGCTTTTTTAACCGACTAACTCTTCATCCTAATTTTAGTGTCTATATTGTTCACTCTTAGTCGGTCTAAGAACGTTCATCGACCGACTAGATGCTAAACTAGTCGGTCAGTATTTGTTCATGGACCGACTAATTCTAAATCCTATTTTCATTCAGGAGTTACTGTTTACACTTAGTCGGTCTGCGTTGGTCGACCGACCGACTAGTTGCCAAACTAGTCGGTCAGTGGTTGCTCTTTGACCGACTAGTCTGTGTTAAAACCCTAATTTCTGGGCAACCGCCAGCCTAGCCTATTTATACCCAACCCAAACGATTCCATCTTCCCCCACTCGACCCTAAACCCTAAAATCGCCCCCATTGAGCCCACATCTTCCTCCAAGCTTCAATCCTTCATTCCTAGCCCTAAATCCATCATCCAAACCATCCATCCGCTCTATCTACCTCTCATCTTCCCCAAAATCTCACCAAATCCATCAAAATCCCCAAATCCCCCAAAACCCTAGTTTCCCCAAACTTCTCCATTCGCTTCCAGATATGAACCTAGGGTTCCCCGGAGTGTTTGATCCGCCTCCTCTCGGTAAGAAATCGATCTCTTGATGTTTTCCTAACCTATTGTAATTTTTATGAAACCCTAATAAAATACTTGTTGTTTTGATGATTGTTCCCCATAACAGCGATTCCCCGTAGGCTAGCACCCGCGAAACGAACCTTCGTGACCGTCATCCCCGGTGCTAGGCAAGTGAAACTTGCATCTCTTGATTTGGGCCATGTCTTAGGCCATTTACCTTGCTTTAGCGTAAAAGAGACTAGACGGTGAAAGGATAGCCGTTTAGACGCCTTTGACCTAGCTTGACAACGAAACTTGGTCCGTCACCCACATCATGCTTGTATGTCACGTTTACTTTCCAATTAACGGTACGCGTATTAAATGTTCATGTCATCCATGCATCCTTAACTGCTATTGCATTTTAACTGTCATGTTTAATTTAAATAAACGGTACGCGAATATCTGTTCATGTCATTGCATTTTGCCTGTCACGTTTAATTACAATTAACAGTACGCGTATTAACTGCTCATGTCATTGCATGCTTGAATACTCATCGTGATTGCGTAGCTTCGCTACATACTTGTACTATTGTTCCGGTTAGGCACCCACCTTGCGTGGGCACAATCCTATGCCATTTACACTTCCTGGCTCGTGTTCCAGAAGACGAGCTCAACACAGCCTGCGGGCAATAGGGCACTCGTTGAGTGATCCCTTGTACTTGAATACAGCCTGCGGGCAATAGGGCAACCATGTGTGGGTGATCCCTTGTACTCGTTACTTGACATTACATGTCACAACTACCACTTGTTTACTTGACTGTTCACTTGACGTGAACCACTTGACTTGTACTTGTCCGTGTTTTACTTGTAAAACTTGTTATCCATGACATACTTGTTACTTGCTACTTGTACTTTACTTGTCACTTCCATACTATACTTGCCATGCCATGCATCATACTATAACTGCTAGGTTGTTAGTTTACATTTCTTTCAGTTTCCTTGCACAAGTCTTTCCAGACTTGCTGACATGTGCACCTCTCTCTTTTGGGTGTCACATGTTAGACCCAGAGCCAGAGCTTTGTTTAAGGGAATATGGTGTTGCTGATGCTGATGTGTGCTGTGGTGGTGAGTGGACACCAGTGGCCTGTCCTGAAGACTGCTCGTGTTCACTTCTTTGTTTAGGTTTGCTGTTAGTTGTTGGTGCGTGGCACCTTTGTATGTATGTTATACCTTGTTGGCCATGTTTGGGCCTTAGACTCTTTTCCTTTTAGCCTGGTGACTTTTCTGTGATATTGTAATTTATTTATGGATATTCAGGGATTCAATAAATTGCTTATTGTCCCATTTTCTTATTGTTATCTTTGTTTCGTATCGCATTTGCAAGGACTTGCCATTTGTAGTTCTATTTGACGCTTATCGGACTTGCGGCTTTTCAGCTTCAAGTCTGAGCGGACCTTCTCACGTCTCGCCTCCACATTTTAGGGAAGCGGGGCGTGACAAGTAAGGGTCAGGCTGTATGGTCTCACACCGAGTAACATTCACGTCGTAGTAACAGATAGAATGTATAGAGGATATCATTAGATGTAAAGAGAATATTAAATTCACAAGTTGGTTGTGAAATTGGAGCATTTGGGAATGGAGGAAATTTCGTATGGAATCCAGAGGATCAAACCGTGTAGGAATCGGAGCTCGGATGAGCCCAGAAACGCAAGAAAGGCGAAAGGGGAAGTGGGATAAAACCCACTTAGCAAAACGGGCGGGGCCCGCTGCTCCAGCGGGCACGCCCGCTGCATGCAGCGGGCGCAGCCCGCTGGTGACAGCGGGCTGAGCCCGCGCGGGCGTGCCCTAGCGGGCGCGCCCAGTAGTCTTAGGCGGGCGCGCCCGCTAAGCTTAGCGGGTCGCCCGCCACTTAAGTTATTTTAGGGTTTTTGTTGAAACCCTTGACGGCTACGAAATTTGGGTTTTTGCTCAACTTTGAGCAATTGTTTGAAGGGTCAAACGAACTCGGATTTCGTCGCCGTTTGTTCCTACACGTTCATCATCACTAGCTCTTCGAAATGATAACTTGTATCATCTCTAGAGCTCAACGATGAGTGAGGATTAATTGGTTGAAGGTTAAGGCTTTGTGCAAGCTACACTAACCAAAATTGAATTAATCCAAATCCCTCTTCCTAACAGTAGTCCCACATTGCTCATGACAAAAGAAGGGGAGCCGGCCTCCTATATAAATAGGTGGGCACTCCCTTCTTTGTTCCTTGCACCAAGTCTCTGATTAAGGAGCTCACGAATATTTTGAGCAAACTTAATCTAGACTAAATTTATTCTCTTCCTCTTTAAATTTTCCTGTCCTCCAACCGAGTCCTAGCAAGACAACGAGGAGGTCCGAATCTGATTCGGAAGTCTACGACGCGGGTTTACTCAAGTGAAATCTTCTACGGCTTGTGATGGCTTCGGAGGCAAGGTGCGCTACGGGAGCTGATCCAGTCTGCGGCGAGGAGCGACGCAACATGGCTCGGAAGTGCGCTACGGGAGCTGATCCAGTCTGCGGCGAGGAGCGACGCAACACGGCTCGGAAGTGCGCTACGGGAGCTGATCCAGTCTGCGGAGAGGAGCGACGCAACACGGCTCGGAAGGCGGCTCAGATCATGGAGCGCAAGACGGTGCGGAACATCTTGCCTGCTCCAGGGCAAGATTCCGGGTGAGTCAATTTTATATGCAATTAGTTTAATTAGTAGTTAGAACTTTCTCGAGTTGGTCAGACCCAACTCGAGTCAGTAGATTTCCTGGCTTAGGGAATTTTTCCTTAGGGCTTTATTTATTAAATAGTTTAATAAATTATTTATTCCGCTGTTTTATTTATTTTGTTCGTCAGACTTAGGACGGATGTTAAAAAATTAGCTCTAAGGGACCTTGAAAATCCCTACAGAAATATAACAAGGTGAATACATACTTTTGTATGAAAATTTTGGTTGCCTTAAATTTGATTTTGAATAAAAGTGGATTTGAATATTTCCACTTAAAGTATTAATTCATGTATTAAATTACGACATAGATTCAAATTTTGCAAAGGTATATATTTTTGAAATGAGTTGATATAAACATCACCCCGCCAAAGTGGGCTCTCTTGCTTGCATTAATTTCATTTCATAAATACAAAAGGAATTTTTTGTGTGCATACTTTCATGTGAATGCTAAATCGACCCAAAGGAAGATTATCGTTCTATATCAATTTATGTGCACCTGTGGCAATAGACAAGGTGATGATTAGTGAGATCAATGCATGCAAATTTAATTCGACCCAAAGGAAGTTTTATTTTTGGCATGTTATTATTGTCATTGTCTGATTGCTATAACAAGATGTCAATGACTAGTCAATAGATTATCCAAAGATAAATGTTGAGCTAGTAGAAGATGTCATGAGATGGGAAAATAGCATTAATTTGAATTTGGTGTTATTTTGTTTAATACTCATATGAACATGTTGCAATTGTTTCCTTGTTCTCTTTTCAACTATTATTCCTGAAAATTTTTCTGCCCACCTCAAATCTATTCCAGTACTTAATGGCTCTGATTTCAAGGCATAGAAGGAAAATCTTTTAATAATCCTTGGAGTTATAGATCTTGATCTGGCATTGAGGACTCATAGTCCTCCACCACTCACTGATAAAAGTACCTCTGATGAAAAGAGTGAGATGGAAGAGTGGAAGAGATCAAATCGCATGTCATTAATGCTTGTGAAGAATGACATTCCAGAATATCTTAGGGGCTCTATTTCAGAGAAAATTGCCTCGGCTAAATGGTTCCTTATTGAGCTTGAAAAGAGGTTTGTCAGGAATGAAAAGAGTGATATTAGTACTCTCTTGACAAACCTAACTTCAATGAAATATGAATGTAAATGGAACATCAGGGAGCACACATTGAAGATGTGTAATCTTGTTTCAAGGTTGAAAGCACTTGAGCTAGACCTCTCTGAGGATCTGCTAGTGCATTTTGTTTTAATATTTCTTCCATCACAGTTTAGCCAGTTTAAGGTGAGCTACAATCTGAAGGAAGAGACTTGGTCTCTGGATGAGCTCATCTCATACTGTGTCAAAGAAGAGGAAAGGCTTAAGCAAGAGATGACAGAAAGCACTCACCTGATCTCCACCTTCAACAAACGGAAGAAGGATACTGAAGCTGCAGATACAGCTTCTCAAAAGAAACAACAAAGGGAACTGAAAAGTTCAGAAGGTAATGATTGTTTCTTCTGTGGAGCTTAAGGGCATATAAAGAAGCATTTCACAAATTATCATGCTTGGCGTGCTAAAAGGGGCATGTTTCTTTAATTTGGTTTAATTCAATTGTTAATCTCTTTTTATAAACTTTGGTACTTATAGACACGTGATGGAAAGATCCTGGTATAACCATTCACATCATTGTGTTTATGTAGGGTTGCCTAAGATGCCAAGATCCGAATGATGTTGAAATATACATTGATATGGGCAATAGCAAGATGGTTCAAGTAGAAGCAAATGAAATTTAGATTAATTTTAAAGGCTAGATTGTATTTGAATTTTTATGAGACTATTATGTACCGTTTTTAACGGAATTTGGATTTCTATTTCTATTTTGAGCAAATTTGGTTGTTCTTGTTCAAATATGAATGGAAAATTTGGTTGTCTTATGATTCAAAATTGGTTTATTCTGGTTCTTTAAAAAATTCGTCATAATCTTCATTTATTTGGAAATATTGCTTCATTTACAAAATTCCTACATTTAAGTACATGTGTTAAAAGGAAAGAATTAATAATTTAGAATTCAGTTATTTTTTATTGCAGCTTATATCCTTAATAAAGTTTCAACAAATGAACTTAAATCACTTGCATGTTTGGAGATGTCCAACTAAGGTAAGGCCTTATAAGCCTAATAAAGAAACTAGACATAATACTAATGATTTTCTAGTGTTGTTGAATAGTTTAAAAGTTGATATTTTGTATGATTTTACATAATCCCGCTATTAAGTTAGTTTACGAATTAGGAAATCCACACCTATTTGAGTATGCTGAGTTTGAGGGGGGGAATTTAGTTAGTGACATTATTCTTGAAGAGGATTATATTCCCATAGGTGTTGTTGGCATTGTTTAGGATAGTATTCCTGACACTGTTCAAGACACAATAAATTCAAGATATGTTGCAATTCCTCTTATTCGGGAAATTGTTCATAAGGACAAACTCTAGCACCTCAAAGCACTAATTGCCATTCAGGAAATCCATTAAAGAGATGAAAAGTACATTGTTGAAATATTACATTGTAATTCTCAAGAACATATAGTTGACATTAGGATGATGGAAGTTCGACTTACTTCAAGTCATAAAAGTTCTAAATCTCTAAAATGGATTAATACATTAATTAAGAAAGTCTTTAAAGGATACTTAAAATCTTTTCTCATTTCCATAAGGTTTAAAACCTATTGATTATAAATGGATTTTTATAATCAAAAGGAATTCAAAAGGGTATTTAAAAAGATTTAAAGCGTATCAAAAAGGGGTTTATACGGAAAAGAATGCATTAATTATAAAGAGATTTTCTATTCAGTTTTCATGAAAGACTCTGTAAGATTTATAATGGCATTAGTGGAGCATTTCAATATCGTTAATGATATATTAAATTTCATTAAGTGATCACCTCATTCGGTTTTGAGGAGATGATTGATGACGTTATATATCTTAAGTTCTGTGGGAGCATGTAATGTCTATAATATCTATGTGGTAATGTATGTTAAGTTCTGTGGGAGACAAGTTTAGTCTCAATAATTGCCCCAAGAATAATTCTCAGAAGATTCCCTTTATGTAACGGCCGGTATCTGCTAGGCGTGTGAATATTATGCGTGCCTGTATTTTCGTTTTGACCATCCGGATGTTTTCGTGCGCGAGTTCTATGTTTGTGCGTCGACACGAGTGCGTATCCGTTTTCGCTTACAGTATCATCAATAATTGAATATTAATTGTAACAAATTACCTCAATTTAATTATCACTAATTACAAATTTCTAATCACGTTTAACTTCACTAATTACCTTATTTATTTTAATAATTACATTTTACTTAATTGCCTAATTAAAAGTTAATTACTGATTAACTTTTTACTATTGGCTGAAATCTTTTCCCTAATTAACTAATTACCTTTACCCAAACCCTACAGCATTTCTTCCCACCAAATTGTTGGTGAGATCCAACATGAAATTGAAGTTCTCCCCCACTTCCAACTCCCTTCCATCAAGCTGCTCCCCCTAATTCACTGTTTTAACAGCAGCAAACTTCAACAGCAGGCTACAGAACCTCCCTGCAAGTCTCCTCCCCTCTTCGACCAGAATTCCCAATCCCAATCAACCAGCAAACAAATCCACTAACTTCATCAACCCAAAATCCTCCATCAGATTTCTCAAACCAAGAACGAATTTCACCAAAAATCATTCCACCAAATCTGTTCATCATCCTCCCAAAACCAATTCTCAATCTTTTCTTCCCAAATCCATTTCCCAAACTGAAACCTAAATCTGAAAACACAAATTTCAGATCCAAACCAGAAGTCCAGATTCAAAAATCAAGCTCAAAATCAAATCTGAAGATACTCCAGATTCAAACAAACTTTTGATTCAATTCAAAAATCAAAGGAACCCAAACAAACCCTCTTCTTCTTCCTCCCTCCTCCCTCCACCTGTGTGTGCAACCCAGCCCAGCGCCGGAGGCCTGCCGCCAGATCCCACCTGCCCGCGCCGGAAACCGCCCAGGTCGCCGGAGCTCTGGAAGCCCGGAGCCGTCGCGCCGTCGGAAGCTGCCCCCTGCGCCGAGCCGTCCGCCGGACCCCCCTGCACCGGCCATCCTCTCCTCCCTCGTGCCGCATGGTAAGACCCTTGCCCCCAATCGCGTGAGCTCCCATGGCCTGCGAGCTTCGAACAAAAAAAAGAAGACAGAAGAAGAGACGAACGAAGAAGAGAGGGAGACAGAGAGGGGACAGCCCAAATTGAATAATAAAAGAAATGAAGATAGGTTTAAAGAGGAGGCAAATTTATTAAATAAGAGAGAGTGTGTGTAGGTTATATTATATATTTGTGTATGATGGTGTTATTGTGTGATAGTGGGTGTAGTGGGTGTACCCCCCCTAATGTGATATTATCATGCTAATAACCCTATCATTGACTAATATTTGCTTAGTTAACAAATTGGTTGTTGATATTAGCCAGTGTTAGTATAAGATTTAATGTTAATTTAATTCCAGCATGCTAGCAAGTTTGTAACTGGTGTTAGGATAATAATATTAGTATAAAATAATGCGTGCCATGTTAATATGACACATTATAGACGTTACACTAGCCGGAGAATCCGATAAATTAACCAAACCCACTTTAGAGATTAATTTAATAACGTGTTTGGTTCACGAAATATCTAATTCGGTGATGTGTTTATCTAAAACAGAGAACCACTATCACCGTAACGAAGTACCCGTCGAGACGAACCCAACGACACCAAAATCACCGAAATCAGGCAAGTATGCAATTTATAGTGAATTTGCGAAGGTAAATGCTCTTTTAGCTTTTTGTATGTAAAGTTACATAACTCAAAACATGCACGTGAAATGACACGTGAAATCACTTCCACGACATCCATGGCTAAAAATGTGATCCAACGGTATATAATTTGATATATCTTGCTTTAGAACATTAGCGAAGGAAAATCAGTTTCCATGTCGTACTTGTTAATTCTCATACTCAGCATTTTGTTAAATTGTTGTAAATATTGCTCGACACTCTTGTAACCATGGAAATTGTTGTGTAAAGATAACTGATCATGTTACTCAATTACTGCATGCCCTAAAATGACTAACAAGAGAGTGACATCGTGAAATCGTGCGCCTCGAAGGCAAAATCGTGACTTTCGTGATGTCATGTGAGTTGACTAGGCTAGCTCGTATTCTAGCACCAATCTTGGGGTGGGGTTAGGGTTGAGCGGCTACTAGTCGTATGACGGGGTACTTTCTTCAAGGGCACCACCCGTATGTGGTGGATTAGCGCCAATCACGGTAAGCCCCCGTGAGAAGAACGACCCACTCATCACGTCCTAAAGGCGAGAACCCTATTATAGACGTGTGACACTTACATGGAACTTGCAAAGTGAAATTGTTATCTCAGTGAAATTGTCATCTCAGTGAAATTGACATGTTTTACTTTACTCGTCAGATTGTTTAGAACTGCATGATAGGAAGTATTTACTTTAAAATCAGCATGATTAAACTTTTATTGTTATCTCGTTTAAATTATAAATGCCTCTTAAAATTCAGTATAAATTTGTGTATCTTGCCTTGGGTACTAACATCTTCTTGCAGACCCTTGCTGACATACATTTATGTTTTTGGATGTATGTCAGATCCCGAGCTTGAGTATCAGGAGGTTCCTTATGAGACACCTGACTTGGAGAGTCAGGAGTTCGCTGTAGACGAGTTTCTCCCTGCGGAGAACTAGTGGGCTATTCCGTTGCTGCTTGCCGTAGTTTGCTTTCTGTTATTGTTGAGTGTACGTTATTATTCTTGTATTTTGGCCCAGCTGAGTCTTGTTGTTTTTATTTCATGTACGGACGCTTATTATTCTGGATGTGGCTTGTAATGTATGAATAATTCTGGTTGTTCCGAAAAGCATGCGAAGGACCTCCCTCGTGTTTTACCACTGACGCTTACTGAACCCGAGCTTCACCACTCCGGTTCATGCGGACCCCCGTAACGTTCTCGCTCCCGTAGATTTTGGGAAGCGGGGCGTTACAGGTTTTAGTGGTGGCCCACACAGGTCCGTCTCTTTGCATTTACGAATTCAGAACAATGAGAATATTTTCATCGGCCAAACATCTAGACAGATCACATACGCGAGATTAACTCGGGGTGTTCCTATCTCGGAATGGCTGAGGTACGAAACACCCACAATGGACCCGGAGCAGCTGGAGGCGGAAGTGACGACATCCGTCAAATGCTTGGTGTTTTGAGGGAAATGCTTGAGGTTCAACACCATTTGGTCCAGCAGGGACGTCAGGCTGCACCAGTTGCTCCACCACCTCGCTATGAGCCTGGAGCCAAGCAGTTCCGAGAGATGCACTCGACGAACTTCTCTGGACGAGAGGGCCCACTAGCGACCGAGGAATGGCTTCGCAACACTGTAGATAACTTGGGTCTTGCCCGAGTCAATCCAAACGATTGGGTGGATCTTGCCAAGAAGCAGCTGACAGACAATGCCCGTCACTGGTGGGATGCTGAGGATGCTAGGCTGATCAAGCCGATTCTTTGGGCTACTTTCCGTCAGAGGTTTGACGCCCAATACTTCTCGAAGGCTGCAAAGAGGGAGATGCAGCAGCGCTTCATCAACCTGGAGCAGGGCACCCGGACAGTCGACGAGTATGAGGCTGAATTTACCATGCTGAGTCGATTCACCCCTACACTGGTAGCAGACGAGGAGGACTGTGCACACCGCTTTCAACATGGCTTAGACTTGGAAATACAGGGTGTGTTGTCCGGGCACACCTTTACTACTCATGAGCAATTCCTAGTAGCCGCAAAGAAGCACGAGCAGGTAGCTTATCCGAAGATGGCACGTCAGGCGGGCAAGCGCCTGATTGAGCTGCAGAGGAGTGCACCTAGGCCCGGCTTTCGTCCTGTTCAGACCACACAGTTCAAAATGCCAGTTGCTCCTGTCCCCAACCGAGCTGAGTTGGTTTTCCATTTCTGCGGTAAGCTCGATCATGTGAAGAAGGACTGTAGGAGGATGCTGAATCAGTGTTTGATCTGTGGGTCGCCTACTCATGCTGCAAAGGATTGCACCTACGGTTCTCGACCCGTACCTCCTGGAGTACCTGGACCCGCTCAGAGGACCGCACCGGCACCTGGACAGCGTGGACCACCTTTAGTTCCACAAGATCGGGCCTTTCAGCAGGCCAATCTGCCGAAGCGCAGAGCTTTCACTATGACAGCCGTTGAGGCTGAAGCTGAGGACGACGTGATTACAGGTAACCCCTAGACTAGTTTTCCTTATTTATGCATTTATGTTTGATTAGTTATATCCATGTTTAATCTAGTTGCATGTTACCCCTAGGTGTCATCTTAATTTTATCTCACCCGGCCTTGACCCTGTTCGATTCTGGAGCTTCCATGTGCATCCTATCTCGGAAGTTCGTAGTCGAACACTCGATACCCACCTATACACTTCCCAAGTATTGGAATATTACAACTGGGAACGGTGTAGTGAAGGTTGCACTGGGATGTAGACCATGCCCGTTGGTGGTTAGTGGACACGAATTGTATGCCAACTTCATTGTCCACGATCTACCCAACTTTGATGCTATTCTCGACATTGACTGGTTAGGAGCTTTTTATGCCACGATCGACTGTCACTGGAAGAAAGTGGTATTCGAAATTCCTGACCACCCAGTGTTCGAGTTTGTCAGCGGAGGACGTTTGCTTGGACCTGTCAAGTTCTGAGCCCAGCCGTATAGACTTACTATTGCATCCATGATAGCTGAGCCAGAGAAGCCTGCAGTAGTGATAGATTTTGAAGACGTCTTCCCTGAAGACATTTCTGGATTGCCGCCTGACCGAGCATTGGAGTTCAGCATTGATCTTATGCCAGGAGCGGAACCAATTTTGATGGAACCTTACCGTATGGCCCCTGCAGAGTTAGAAGAGCTGAGGAAGCAGCTAGATGAGCTAATACAGAAGGGTTTCATTCATCCCAGCGTTTCTCCCTGGCGTGCACCCGTCTTGCTGGTGAAGAAGAAGGATGGATCGAGAAGGATGTGCATTGATTATCGGGAGTTGAATCAGATCACAGTGAAGAACAAGTATCAACTGCCCCGTATTGATGATATTTTCGATCAGCTTGGTGGATCGAGAGTATTTTCAAAGTTGGACCTCCGGAGCAGATACCATCAGGTCAGAGTCAAGAAGGAAGATGTGCCCAAGACAGCTTTTCGGACTAAGTACGGGCATTATGAGTTCGTTGTCATGCCGTTCGGTGTGACCAACGCTCCTGTTGTGTTCATGAATCTCATGAACCTTATCTTTTACGACTTCCTCGACAAGTTCGTGGTGATATTCATAGATGATATCCTGGTGTACTCGAGGAGCGAGGAGGAGCATGCAGAGCACTTGAAGATGGTTTTGGAGACGCTCCGTCATCATAGACTGTATGCCAAGTACAACAATGCGAATTCTGGCTGGACAGAGCTGTTTTTCTTGGGCATGTAGTATCAGGAGCTGGTATCTCAGTGGATCCGGAGAAGATCAGAGCAGTCAGTAAATGGCCTACACCTTGATCAGCATCGGACATCAGGAGTTTCCTTGGATTGGCCAGATACTACCTTAGATTTATCAAGGATTTCTCGAGGATAGCTGAGCCCATGACTCGATTGACAAGGAAGGATGTTAAGTTCAGTTGGTCAGACTCTTATGAGTAAGCCTTTTATACCTTGAAGGAGAGACTGACTACTACACCAGTCTTAGCTATTCCAGACCGAAGCGGAGGCTTCGAGATTTTCTGCAACGCATCAGGCAAGGGACTTGGATGTGTCCTGCATCAGCATGGTCATGTAGTCGCTTATGCTTCTCGGCAGTTGAAGATCCACGAGAAGAATTATCCGACTTACGACTTGGAGTTAGCTGCCGTCATCTTTGCTTTGAAGATTTGGAGGAATTTCTTATTGAGTGAGAAAGTGAAAATCTTCACTGATCACAAAAGTTTGAAATATATATTCACCCAGAAGGAGCTGAATATGAGGCAGCGCAGATGGTTGGAATTGATGGCAGACTACGACATCGATCTTCAGTATCATCCAGGGAAGGTGAATGTCGTACCGGATGCCTTGAGTCAATTGCTTGAAATGATGATTCTCACAGCTCAGTGGAGATTGCAGTAGGATCAGCGAGAGATGGATGTTAAAGCTGTCCTACCAGGAGTCACATCGTCGTTGATGAGCATGCAGATTCAATCGACGATTGTGGATCGGATCAAGACTGCTCAAGATGGAGATGCTAAATTGAAGAAGATCAGAGAGCAGGTTGAAGCAGGACTTCGGACAGATTTTCTGATTCACGAGGATGGATCTTTGAGATATGGCAGTAGGGTCTGCGTACCTGCAGGAGATATCAGAGAGGAATTGATTAATGAGGCTCACAGTTCGCCTTATTCTATTCATACTGGAGGTACGAAGATGTACAAGGATCTTCGTCAGAATTTCTGGTGGCATGGGATGAAGAGAAGTGTGGCACAGAGCATTGCCAAGTGTCTCGTGTGTCAGCAAGTGAAGGCTGAACATCATCGTACTGCTAGACTACTACAACTTCTGCTGATTCCGGAGTGGAAGTGGCAGCACATCACGATGGACTTCGTGACTGGCTTACCTCGGAGCACCAGGCAGAACGACGCGATCTGGGTCATCGTCGATCGATTGACCAAGTCTGCGCACTTTATATCTTTCCGAGTTGGGCAATCCACGGAGATATTAGCAAGGAAGTATATGGAGGTAATGACCTAACTCGTGCCTTAATAAATTCCTTCTAGTACTAGTCGTGATGTGAATTATGTCGTGTAGGAGATCGTGCGCTTGCATGGAGTCCCTGTGAGCATTGTATCAGATGGTGATACGAGGTTCACATCTCAGTTCTGGAAGAGTCTGCAGACCAATCTGGGTACCAGTCTGAAGTTCAGCAATGCGTATCACCCACAAACGGATGGCCAGTCGAAGCGCACTATTCAGATATTGGAGGATATGCTGAGAGCCTGCATGCTGGATCTCAAAGGCTCATGGGAGGATCATCTGCATCTGGTAGAGTTCTCCTACAACACCAGCTATCAGGAGAGCATTGGCATGGCGCCATTTGTTGCTCTCTATGGGAGGAAATGTTGATCGCCACTGAGTTGGGATGACATCGGTGATAGAGCGCTCTTGGGGCCAGAGATGATAGTGGAAGCATTTGATGTTGTGCGTGATATCAGGTATAAGCTTCGGATCACTCAGGACCATTATAAGCATTGAGCAGATGCTAAATGGTGTCCCTTGGAATTCCAGCCGGGAGATCATGTGTTCCTGAAGATCTCACCGAATCGAAGAGTGATCCGATTCGGGAAGCGAGGCAAGCTCAGTCCGAGATTTATTGGACCTTTCGACGTGCTAGAGCGAGTAGGAGAGGTAGCCTATCGTCTAGCACTGCCGCCTTCATTGGAGGGAGTGCATGATGTTTTTCATGTATCTCAGTTGCGTCGTTACATCAACGACCCTTCTCATGCTGTGGACTACTCTGAGATTACAGTTCGACCAGATCTGACGTATGAGCAACAACCAGTGGAGATCTTAGATCGACTTCAAAAAGTCTTCAGGAACAGGACTGTTGATCTAGTCAGGGTGATGTAGCGTCGCGACTCACCAGGAGAGTCTACCTGGGAGCGGGAAGATGAGATACGGGAGCGTTATCCATATTTGTTTCCTGCTCTTTAGTGGATAAGAATTCCGAGGACGGAATTTTTCTTAAGGTGGGTAGAATGTAACGGCCGGTATCTGCTAGGCGTGTGATTATTATGTGTGCCCGTATTTTCGTTTTGACCATCCGGATGTTTTCATGCGTGAGTTCTATGTTTGTGCGTCGACGCGAGTGCGTATCCGTTTTCGCTTACAGTATCATCAATAATTGACTATTAATTTTAACAAATTACCTCAATTTAATTATCTCACTAATTACAAATTTCTAATCATGTTTAACTTCACTAATTACCTTATTTATTTTAATAATTACGTTTTACTTAATTGCCTAATTAAAAGTTAATTACTGATCAACTTTTTACTATTGGCGGAAATCTTTTCCCTAATTGACTAATTACCTTTACCTAAACCCTACAGCATTTCTTCCCACCAAATTGTTGGTGAGATCCAACATGAAATTGAAGTTCTCCCCCACTTCCAACTCCCTTCCATCAAGCTGCTCCCCCTAATTCACTGTTTTAACAGCAGCAAACTTCAACGACAGGCTACAGAACCTCTCCATCTCCATGCAAGTCTCCTCCCCTCTCTGACCAAAATTTCCATTCCCAATCAACCAGCAAACAAATCCACCAACTTCATCAACCCAAAATCCTCCATCAGATTTCTCAAACCAAGAACGAATTTCACCAAAAATCATTCCACCAAATCTGTTCATCATCCTCCCAAAACCAATTCTCAATGTTTTCTTCCCAAATCCATTTCCCAAATTGAAACCTAAATCTGAAAACACAAATTTCAGATCCAAACCAGAAGTCCAGATTCAAAAATCAAGCTCAAAATCAAATATGAAAATACTCCAGATTCAAACAAACTTTTGATTCAATTCAAAAATCAAAGGAACCCAAACAACCCCTCTTCTTCTTCCTCCCTCCTCCCTCCACCTGTGTGTGCAACCCAGCCCAGCGCCGGAGGCTTGCCGCCAGATCCCACCTGCCCGTGCCGGAAACCGCCCAGGTCGCCGGAGCTCTGGAAGCCCGGAGCCGTCGCGCCGTCGGAAGCTGCCCCCTGCGCCGAGCCGTCCGCCGGAACCCCCCTGCACCGGCCATCCTCTCCTCCCTCGTGCCGCACGGTAAGACCCTTGCCCCCAATCGCATGAGCTCCCATGGCCTGCGAGCTTCGAACAAAAAAAAGAAGACAGAAGAAGAGAAGAACAAAGAAGAGAGGGAGACAGAGAGAGGACAACCCAAATTGAATAATAAAAGAAATGAAGATAGGTTTAAAGAAGAGGCAGATTGATTAAAGAAGAGAGAGAGTGTGTAGGTTATATTATATATTTGTGTATGATGGTATTATTGTGTGATAGTGGGTGTAGTGGGTGTACCCCCCCTTAATGTGATATTATCATGCTAATAACCCTATCATTGACTAATATTTGATTAGTTAACAAATTGGTTGTTGATATTAGCCAGTGTTAGTATAAGATTTAATGTTAATTTAATTCCAGCATGATAACAAGTTTGTAACTGGTGTTAGGGTAATAATACTAGCATAAAATAAGGCGTGCCATGTTAATATGACACATTATAGACGTTACACTAGCCGGAGAATCCGATAAATTAACCAAACCCACTTTAGAGATTAATTTAATAACGTGTTTGGTTCACGAAATATCTAATTCGGTGATGTGTTTATCTAAAACAGAGAACCACTATCACTGTAACGAAGTACCCGTCGAGACGAACCCAACGGCACCAAAATCACCGAAATCAGGCAAGTATGCAATTTATAGTGAATTCGTGAAGGTAAATGCTCTTTTAGCTTTTTGTATGTAAAGTTACACAACTCAAAACCTGCACGTGAAATGACACGTGAAATCACTTCCACGACATCCGTGGCTAAAAATGTGATCCGATGGTATATAATTTGATATATCTTGCTTTAGAACATTAGCGAAGAAAAATCAGTTTCCATGTCGTACTTGTTAATTCTTATACTCGACATTTTGTTAAATTGTTGTAAATATTGCTCGACACTCTTGTAACCTTGGAAATTGTCGTGTAAAGATAAATGATCATGTTACTCAATTACTCATGCCCTAAAATGACTAACAAGAGAGTGACATCGTGAAATCGTGCGCCTCAAAGGCGAAATCGTGACTTTCGTGATGTCATGTGAGTTGACTAGGATGGCTCGTGTTCCAGCACCAATCTTGGGGTGGGGTTAGGGTTGAGCAGCTACTAGGCGTATGACGGGGTACTCTCTTCAAGGGCACCACCCGTATGCGGTGGGTTAGCGCCAATCACGGTAAGCCCCCGTGAGAAGAACGACCCACTCATCACGTCCTAAAGGCGAGAACCCTGTCATAGACATGTGACACTTACATGGTACTTGCAAAGTGAAACTGTTATCTCAGTGAAATTGACATGTTTTACTTTACTCGTCAGATTGTTTAGAACTGCATGATAGGAAGTATTTACTTTAAAATCAGCATGCTTAAACTTTTATTGTTATCTCGCTTAAATTATAAATGCCTCTTAAAATTCAGTATAAATTTGTGTATCTTGCCTTGGGTACTAACATCTTCTTGCAGACCCTTGCTGACATACATTCATGTTTTTGGATGTATGTCATATCCCGAGCTTGAGTATCAGGAGGTTCCTTATGAGACAACTGACTTGGAGAGTCAGGAGTTCGCTGTAGACGCCGAGTTTCTCCCTGCGGAGAACTAGTGGGCTATTCCGTTGCTGCTTGCCGAAGTTTGCTTTCTGTTATTGTTCAGTGTACGTTATTATTGTTGTATTTTGGCCCAGCTGAGGCTTGTTGTTTTTATTTCCTGTACGGATGCTTATTATTCTGGATGTGGCTTGTAATGTATGAATAGTTCTGGTTGTTCCGAAAAGCATGCGAAGGACCTGCCCTTGCATTTACCACAGACGCTTAATGAACCCGAGCTTCACCACTTCGGTTCATGCGGACCCCAGTAACGCTATCGCTTCCGTCGTTTTTGGGAAGCAGGGCGTTACACTTTATCTCACCAATATGGAGTCTGTATGCTCAGGCTTATATGCATTTGGTTATTGCATATATTACAGGTATGTTGGGCAGATTGTTAAGTTCAGGAGTAGACCATTTGATAGCAGCCAAATGGGTCTTACAGTATTTATGGAGAACAAAAGGGGTTACATGTTCAAGGATCAGTAGTCAAAAGGGTTTGAGATCATATACTGACTCTGAGCATTTATTGGATGCAAAGAATGTATGAAAATCTATATTAGGCGACATTTTACTGGAAGAGATCTAAATAGTCCCTAATATTTATAGTCTCTTCTAACATGGCTTTAGATTTCATATCATATTGTGTGACATCCGAATCATGAATATATCTGCAAATTTTGTCACTATGCTACAAATTAGGGATGGTATTAAAACACCACACAGTTTATTTTGTGACAATAAAGTCTGCAGTTTTATATTCCAGAAACAACAGGAACTCGACAAAGTTTAAAATATTCAGAGATCAAGTTCCTAGATTGTTGATTAATAATTCGGAGTTTATAATTGTCTAATGAGCACATCAGAACAAACTATGTAATTACGGATCCGTTATACTAAGGGAATGTCATCCAAAAGGTTTTATGAGCTCGCTACTCATATGGATGTCATTTCATTAAGAACATTCAGTTTTGTGGTAGTTTGTTCTTTTGGGTGCTCATATGATAGACAAAATTAAGTCTCCAGCTTAAGCTTGAGGTTATTTTCTGATCAGAAATAAAGGTTTGGTTCAGTTCAGCTTCACTCCGATTTTGGTATGTTTATGATCTCACTAAGGTTAAGGATGATCAATTGGAAATAGACATGTTAGATCACATTACATATAATTTCCATTCTACACATCCACTGCATAATCCATGTCATTCTTTTATATTAGCACGATGACCACAGATGGGTCGAGCTGCAATCGCTACGGCGAAGATCTCTTTGATCCCTTGCTAATCTAATTGATGGACCAGATAGTTTTTGACTTATTAAATAAATGATAGTAAGTTAAGATGTTATTCAGTTGTATGCACAATGAAATATAATTATAAAGTTTAGCATATAGCCCAAGTGAGAGATTGTTGGAACTTAACCAACTCAGTTGGATCTAAATCTAACGTAGGGTAAATACACGATGTATAATTATATAGTGCTACGCTGTCATATTAAAGCCCAACGTATAAGTGATTTCATTTAATTAGTTAAGTGGGCTAAATGAGTCAAGTAGGTCGTAGGCCTTTATGTATAGCGACTATTGGGCTTCAATTCGTTGATGGGCCGAATTGGAAACCCTAGGGCTAAGGAGGCTAGCCTATTTATATGCGATCATGATTCCCGGAACACACGAACAAGTTAGCTGTCTTTTCTACGTCCCGTCGCTAGAAGAGAAACTGTGAGAAGTGCAAAGGAATTCTCCAACGGTTGATTCGTGTGGATCTGGAAGATCATCCGCTGCATTATCATCAGGATCTCTTTCAGACTGTTGCGATGGATTCAGGTACGCTTTCGCTAAATAGAGAAGGTAACGTTTTAAGATTCATCATGCATATATCTAGATCTGTTTCATTAGGGTTGTATACAGATTCAAATCTCTAGTTCTTTCAATAAAACCCAATCCTAACCAACTCATCAACATATCCGTTCACAACACTCCCCCTCATCCAGCCATAGGTGTGGACTCTGCTTATGAATACTTCAGGATTCTGAGTGCAGTAGGAGTCTCACATGGGGTGGATACTTTAGGATCCTGAGTTGATGAGCTTTGCCTCTTTAAAACCTTTAGCTATGTAAAACCTTGTGGAAAAACCATAGTTAAGGAAACAGAGTACAAACACTCTCTAACTCTCCCTGCTCTGTACAAACACTCAGGCTTTCAGATCTCTTAGGCGCATCTCATCATTCCTATTTACAACATTCCGAAAATATACACAGATTACAAATATCACCACCATTAAGCAGCTGCGGAATCCAAAAACTCTGGAGAGGTGTGCTTAGTTTTGTCGCCTCTGATGTGGTCTCCTCAAAGTGGCATGAACTGGTCTTCAAACGATGTGGTCAGCTCCATAGTACCAGCCTTTATCCCAGTCATCACTGGGATGTGATGTCCCACTAGGTGCCCTCAAATACACCATTGGTGTGTTTCTGGAATGGCGAGGATCTCAGAATGATAGGACGATGTTGCCTTCATAATTTACTTTGCAGATCTGCAATAGATGGCCGTCCTACTGAGGGTACCCAATCTGTGATTTCTCAGTATTGGGATCAGACCTATAACATGCATCTGCATAAACTTGGAGGATGATACTTTATAATGTAAGCCCAAATCTTTCGACCCTTGGAGGAAGCGCAAAATATGCTTAACTCCAGTCTAATGGTCCTTTTTAGGTGCCTCACTATCTTTGGCTAATGAGTTTATTGTAACTGCTATTTCGGGAAGCATGCAGTTAGCTAGGAGTGCCTGATTACACTCAGTTAAGGGACTTCAGGACCAATTATATCCCCCTCTCTTCCAGCGAACGGAAGGGGTCTTTTTGTACATCCATAGAGTGTACTACATAGGTGTACTTTAGATGACAGTGGTCCTTGAAATTTATTCAACGCACTCTGGGCGTATAGATTTTAATGTAACATGATTCTATAAATCTGTGAGCCATGACTTAATTTATTTTTGCCTAGGTCTTCCATTTCATGTTTAAAAGTCAGGCGTGAACAGATATTTCGGTTTTCTCTTCAGGAGATCTGATGAGATTTAAGTTGATACAACTATGATCTTAAATCGTGTCCTTTGCTCGGATGCAAAGACAACACGTAGTACGAATCATTTCTTTGTCAAGTGATTCTCTTGGTTGTACATTATTTATTATTATTCTTTAATAGAATAGAGGTCCCGAAGTCTATTCGGGCATTTAAGGAAATGTGGAATTTATCTTTACCAAAATATCCATAAAGGTATGTCGTCACAACATCCAATAGCAGCATATCCAAAATTTCCTTTGACAAATCGTAAAGTATTCGCATTTTAATACTTAGAGAATCTGATGCATCATTTATGAGTCATGCTCATTTTAATTTGTTCATTCCCTAGTTTCGGTGAAAATATCCTTGAGCTATAGGTTGTACCTTATATCATACGATTTTGTATTTATTTTTTCTTATGTGTGCAATACTTATTTTATCCACAGGTTTGACACCATTTGGTGTCTGGACTTCAGGTCCGAACATTTCACGTTTCATAAGTGAGTACAGCTCATCTTTTATTGCTGCATTCCATATTTGGCCAATCTTTACGTTTGCATGTTAGCAACGGAGTATGGAACGATATTTTATAAATATCATTGCTTTTGCAATGTATATGTCTATATGATACGTGAATACATTGTCGACAATTATGTTCTATCTGTCCAATACATCCCCAGTACGTACAACATTTACTTTCATTTCAGTTTATCGCAGCATTTCCTCTGCAGTGGATTCTGGGAAAGGGTGAGGGTGTGACCGCCCGTCCGTTTGACACTCAAATCGGGACGGGGATACTAGGATTAGAATTTGTAACCATAAGCGTACGTTGTCGAAGTGTGGCTTGGGAGTCGAACACAGGGAGGAGTGTGTTGTGCTTGTGAACAATCGGGATCCTGGTCACCCGGTGGGTGAGCTATCTTAATCGCTTGTTGGATGTCACGATGGTAAACTAATGAAAAAGGTGTAAGAGATAAAAAAGCAACTGAGGACATTGGCTTCCGCCCTATCACGAATTCTCACTATTACGACCGAAGGATAGGAATGTGATCAGATTCTAGGGTTTAGCAGTGAGACGTTACCTCTAATAGTGGTACCTAGTGTCCCATGGGCCCGATATTCCGGTCGATGCCTGGGATGATACGCTAGGTCTACCCGGGTTCGGACGGTGGGCATTTCCATGTCCAACACCGCCCGACTCCAGGAGCGCTAAGCTCGCAACGATTGCTCCCGACATTTCACCCAAGCCGTTCCCACGCACAAGGAATCAATGTCTACGTTAGGGGGTGAGCTGTGGCTAGAGAATCAAACTCCCATTTTATTTCCCCTTGGCTCGACGGTCAAAGGCGGTCTTCCTCCCACCAGTGACAATAAAATGCTCCCGCGCAACCTTCTAAATCCCTATATCCTATCGAATCCCTAATCATATGGTCGTTCTAGGGAGAACCCACGAAGGTGTTGGATCTGGATCCTAGCCTAGAGGGGGGTGAATAGTATAATAAAAAATTCTCGTGCAACCCACGAGAAATCGCACGTAGTTAAGATCATAAGCAGAGTAAATAAGAGACAATCACAGAGTACGCACAGATTTACACTGGTTCGGTCGCACCAACGATCTACGTCCATCCCCAAGCAAGTACTAGCATTAATAAGTTCCTTCTGTACACCTACAATGGGGTCCTAGCTCCAACTCCCCACCTAGACTGTACCACACTCACCAAAGTGCAGAACCCTATCAACCTAGTAAATGCGTATCTTGACTGCAACAACACGTCAAGACCCTCTTGTTTAGCCCCAACCAGACAAGTCCAAAATAGTCACAAAATATGGTAAAGTTTCCCCTACGAAGTCTGACTAACTACTACACAAAATAATAAACACGAGTTTAGAAAGCTCAGTTCGTGTAGCGGTGATGTCTTCGTCAATCGGCACGGGCCAGAAGAAGTCTAGCAAGATGTAGATGTCTCTGGCAACTCAGGTTGCGGCTAGCTGCTATATCTGGTAATGGAATATGCTTGATGATCTCAGCAACTTGGGTTTCAGGTCTGGCCTTCTTTTTGATGTTGCGACCGTTAACTTGATGTGAAAGTTTGGCTTGTTGGAACTTTGTTCTATATTGTGGCAGTTTGGCAACACACTTGTTGGAAGTTCAGCATGCGTCAATTGTCAAGATTATGGATGTGCTTCCTCCTTAATGAGATTCTGATGTTGTTGTTTTCATCTGCACTTTTCTTTGTATGTTAAAATTGTGGCAGGTTGGATGCTTGACCTCGTTCCAATCAGCTTCAAGCCTACAAACAAAGATGAGGGAAGAGATCACAACTTAACAATTAGATAATATTTAAAAGGATGTGATCAAGAGAAAAATAAGTGTGCAACCAATAGAAAAGATCAAATGATTTTTCCCCTTAAAAATTCGACAGCAAGCAAGTTCCTTTCCCAAACAATTGGATGCATGCAAATGGAGTTTCAGGTCAAAAATTTCGGCAGCTTGCTCCTTTGAATGATGGTGACATGCTTGTTGGCTTTTCAAAAGGAGTCACATGCAATTGTTTTGAAGCATGGCCCGCACAATCACCTGCATACAATCAATTAATGAGTATTGCTATTCTTTGTTTTAAAAAAATATTACCTTGATTACTATATTGTTCTCTCTTTAATGCCTTGCATCAGATCTTTGGAAAAGTTGTCCTCTGCGCTTTTGGAGCCTGCAAAAACAATGAACATGGAGGAAACAAAATATTTAGTTAAAGAGTTAATAAACACATGTTTCTCTCCCCTGTCTCTCCTCTCTCTTTCTTCCAATCAATTGATGAACCAAGCCTTATCACGATTTTTTTGGAGAGGTTGACGTGGGGTTTTTGCTTGGAGAGATGTGATGGCCGACTTCTTTTTTTTATCTGGTATGCCGTGCCCGTTTGCAAGATGAAAGCCTTGATGCCTTTATAGTCTCATCTAGGGTTTTTTTTGTGGCTAGCCTATGATCAATGGCTAGGATGAGATCTAAGGTTGGAGATGGTTACGTGAGGCAATGGGAGTTTGGCTAGGAGATGGGGATGCGTGGAGATGAGTTTGACTTGGTCTTGGTATGAGCAATGTTGTGGCATAAGTTGGACTTGGTCTTGATCTTGAAGGGATCCATCTCTTTTAGCCAAAGTTGACCAAGTCTTAGTCCAAAGTCAAGAAGGATTCCTCCATCTCATTAGTCTCTCTTTAAGAGTTTACCTCTTCGCCAATCCTGAAACATACTAAGCACACACATCAAATATAACGACACGTTTGTCATCATCAAACCAAAGATCCTAGATTGTTGCTTCCAACAATCTCCCCATTTTGGTGATGACAAACCCATAAAAGATTTGCACAATTAAGTATAAGTGTGTGAAGTGTTTTAAAGAGTGTAATGCATTATGATGCAAGGATGAGACATTCTAGCATTACAATAAAGCATGCATAATAATATAGCAAATACACTAGCATGCTCCCCCTTCTCTCAAGCTCCCCCTTCTCTCAAGCTCCCCCTTCAATATTATTTTTCAGGCTCCCCCTTAACAAATAATACCGACACACAATATTTCAATATTTTTGCCAACACCACGTCAAATCTTTCTTATCTTTTCTTTCTCCCCCTTGTAATCACCAAAAGTAGATGAATGAAGTCCAAAAAATATTCCATGCAAAAATAAACCATTATTAATTATAGCGTGCACTTTGCATGAGTTTTCTAAATAGTAAACACTTCAAGCTCATAAAATTCATAAAATGACTTCTCCACCTTTGTGTAAGTGTAATAATATAGTCTTTAAAGTACAAGAGGAGATTCAATCTTAGAAAATCAACCAAATCAATCCACATTTTCCATTATTCATGAGCATCACTAGGATTGATTTTTCCCACCTCATCAAAGATGAGTTCAAGTTACCAAACCCCAAAATATAGCCTATAAGGACTTTTAAATGGGGGGGGGGGGGGCATTGCTTGACGAGTAATATACACCAACACTAATGATTACCCATTTAGCATAAATTGGATACTCGTCGGTTGTGTATTAGCCATGAAGTGTATCCATTTTTCATACGGAGCAAATATAATATTTTTTTTTCAATTCTTTTGTGCTCAATTTTAATTCATGGCTAAACACTTCATATCCCTTAGAAAATTCAGAATTTAATCATTCCTACATTCACTTTCCATTGTTCTTCAAAAGAATCTCCAAAAGTACTAAAAGTCTAATATTTCGTGAAAGTGTACATGTAGGTGTAGAAGTCAAACTAATAATTCATGAGACATGACATAGCTACTAAAATAGATAACAATATGTTCATGTAGCTACAATCATAATGAATTGACTTCTACATGGGATATTTTTGAACATTCATATAATACCACTTATGATAAATCATAAAGGGTATTCTTTTAAGCTCATATATTTTTTTCATTTTATTTGATATTATTTTTCAGAAATAAAGCTCATTAAAACATGCAAACAAGCACACAAAATAAAAATAAATCAAGCAGACACAAAACAAACTATGAAGGTATGCAATGTAGTGCAAAGAGTGATAGAAAATATACCTTCTCGTCGCTATTTGACTAAGGAGCTAAAATAGAATGAGACATTAAAAAATTTTGCTCCTCGCCAAATTTCCATCACACCCACTGTCACGCCCCGCTTCCCAAAACAGCGGAGGCGAAGCGTGACGAGGCCCGCTTAGGCCAGAGCTAAGGTGCCCTGACCCAATAAGCGTCTGTATGGTACCAAGACGAAGGTACAGGTCCCTGCATGTTAGTACAGAACAATAAGAGTACAAGAAAAGAAAGAACAATTCATTTTTTATTCCAACATATCAAAAGTACCAAGTCTCAACGCTCGAAGGGCTACAACAGCAGGAAAGTAAAACTAATGGTGCAAGCACCCAACCTAGACAAAGAAACATAATGGTGCTACGCACCCAACAAAATAAATGACGTCTCTGGAAACTGCTACTAAAAGTCTCTAGCTCTGATCCTCCTCAGGGTCGTACTCGGGATCAACGCTCTCTGGCTCCATGTCGGCTGGCAAGTCAGTCTCCTCCACGTACTCTGGCTCAATCCCTGACGTACATCACCAAAAGAAGGAACTGTACGTCAGGCAAGGTCTACAAGAAAAGATTAGACCAGGCTACAAGTGTACCATTTACTTACAATGTTTTATTGGTTGATTAACATGCTGAGGTTTTTAACAACAGAAAGAAACATAACGGACAAGTAAACAAGACAAGTAGTAGTCACAGCGAGTGCTATGGACTATGGGACTAGCCTACAGGTGTCAAGACAAGACGGAACACGGGAAGCCAGACAAGACAAGACAAGACAAGACACGAAAGGGTTCACACCTGTTCGGTTCGAGGGGGATCAATCCCTCTTGCCGCTTGCACGCTCAACCCTACCCCATAACCCCAAGAATCGTGACAAGACATGGGATCACTTGCTCTAGCTTGACAAGTGCCCAATTGCTCTCTGAGCTGTGTATCGGTACATGGGATCACCTGCTCTAGCTTGACAGGTGCCCAATTGCCCATCGGGTTGTGAACTAGTACAAGGGATCACTCGCTCTGGCTTGGCGAGTGCCCTATTGCCCAGTGGGCTGTGCAGATGGAAAGGAACAAGACACGACAAAACAGGGAGGGGTTGTTCTAGGGTGTCCACAACAAACGCACACGCATGTCAATCCTATGATGTCAGAAATTGTTGTCGTTGGACTCAGATTTCGTTGTCAAATCTGAGCCATCAAAGACGTCCCGGACGCTATCATTTCACGTCCGGTCCTCAATTTTCTAAATTAACAATCCTAACAAGATGAAGGCCCAAAACATGGCCAAGAACGCAAGTGATACACTTGCATGTGGTGGCGAGCACGTCGTCTCCCTGGTACGCCTCGTCCAATCGTCTCGTCGGCGGAAAAGTGTCTGAAAATCGTGACACGGCGACGGTGTCAGATCACGATTCATTAATCCCTATTAGGGTTGTGTCTAGGTTATCGGGACTATCCTATCCAGTTAAAAATCACATTTTTAATGAATTGACCTAATCGACGATCTATCCTATGTGTGCATGCATAATGTCCATTCGTCGATTTCTACGGTTTGTACAACGTTTTAAAAATCCGCGGAAAGTAAATTTAGTTTGATTAGGTTGCTGATTTTAATTAGGGTTCGATCATTTATTGTGTGGGTTGCTACGAATTTAGGGCACCAACCTGAAATTTACGATTGCACGAAGATCCGGCGTCAAATCTGAAAAGGGTGGAAGCTTTGCGTCGTCCGGAAATTCCCAAGCCACGGGTAGCGCAGCGAGGAATGTTGATCGGCGGTGGTGGTGAAGATTTCAGCGTCTCCCGACGTCGTTGCTGCTGGATCTGAGATGGGAACACCGTGCTAGGGCAAAAGAAAGAGAAATGAGAGAAGAGGGGGGGAAAGCTTTGGGGAAGATGGAGGCGCAAGGATGGAGGAACAAGCAAGGGAAGGACGTGGGAGGTAGGGGAGTAGGATTTGGGGAAGATGGAGACTGAAATCTATCAAGAGAAATGAAGACAGAAGCCCCGTTTAAATAAGAAAAGAAACGGCGGCTAGCACAAAAATTAGGGTTACGGGGTCAACTAGTCGGTCAGAGAAGGGCGGTCGACCGACTAGTTTGGGAACTAGTCGGTCGGTCGTATAACTGTGACCGACTAAAACCCAAACCGAGAACAGGGTTGTTGTAAAATTTATAGAGTTAGTCGGTCTGTGAAGGCTCATCGACCGACTAGTTTTGTAACGACTGGTTTTCTTGTATCTGAATTTATTATTATATAATATATGTTTTGGTGGATTTTCTCCTCTTGTGTAGTTTCCGTCTCCGTAACTTTCATTTTCGATCGATTCATCGTATTTTCTCGATTCTTCCTTAGGATCGTCGATTTCGAAGTACGTCGTTTGTGACGGGCTTCTTAACGGTCATATCTAACTATTAAATCAAGCCTAGGAGTCTTAGGATTCGATCACGGGGCCTCGCGCTCCGTATCGGAACTTTTGGTGCCCATTAGCCGGTGTAAGAAGGGGCACCGACCGACTAGATGACGATCCAGTCGGTCGGCAATCCTTCATGGACCGACTAGTGAGCTTTCTAAATTTCTGAGGAAGCTACTGTTTATCGTTAGTCGGTCTAAGAAGAGCTGTTGACCGACTAGGTTGCAAACTAGTCGGTCGTCAATGCTTCTTTAACCGACTAACTCATCATCTAAATTTTAGTATCAATACTGTTCATTTCTTAGTCGGTCTAAGTTCATCTTTCGACCGACTAGTTGCTAAACTAGTCGGTTAAGTTTTGTACTCAGACCGACTAATTCTTGGTTCTACTGTACAGTCAAGTTACTGTTTACTCTTAGTCGGTCTAAGAACGTTCATCGACCGACTAGATGATAAACTAGTCGGTCAGTATTTGTTCATGGACCGACTTTCCTATTTTCGTTCAGGAGTTACTGTTTACGCTTAGTCGGTCAGCGTTGGTCGACCGACCGACTAGTCGCCAAACTAGTCGGTCAGTGGTTGTTCTTTGACCGACTAGTCTGTGTCAAAACCCTAATTTCTGGGCAGCCGCCAGCCCAACCTATAAATACACCTCCCAAACGTTTCTTCTTCCTCCAACACGAACCAAAACCCTAGAAACTTCCCCTTTGAGCCCCCATCTTCCCCCAAGCTTCAATCCTCCATTCCAAGCCCTAGAATCATCATCCAATCCATCCATTCACTCCAACTACTTCTCAAAATCCCCAAATCTCCATCAAAATCCATTAAACCCATCAAAATCCCCAAAACCCTAGTTTCTCCAAACTTCCCCAATCATTTCCAGATCTGGTCCTAGGGTTCCCCGGAGTGTTTCTTCCGCCTCCTCTCGGTAAGAAATCGATCTACCGTTGTTTTTATAACCTAGTTATATTTTTATGAAACCCTAATAATAATTCATGTTGTTTGTTGATTGGTCCCCCAAAACAGCGATTTCCCCGTAGATTGGCATCCGTGTGACGAAGTGATCGTCATCCCCGGTGCTAGGCAAGTGAAACTTGCCACTTAGGGTTTAGGCCATGTTTTAGGCCATTTGCATGTTGTAGGCGTAAAAGAGGCTAGGCGACGAAATGATACTCGCCTAGGCGCAAATTGGGGAACTAACTTGACAACGAAGCTAGTTCCGACTTTTAGCATGTTGCACAATTACCATGTCATGTTTACTTTCAATTAACGGTACGCGAATATGTTCATGTCATTGCATTTCGCCTGCCACGTTTAATTCAATTAACGGTACGCAAATAAATTGTCATGACCTCGCATTCTTTAGGTATTGCTGTGATTGCGTAGCTTCGCTACAATGTTGTGTTCCTGGCTCGTGTTCCAGAAGCGGGCCCATGTGTTGGTTGATAGCTAATGCCCGAATTGTGTGTTCCGGCTAGGTGTTCCCTACGCCATACTAGTGTTCCTGGCTCGTGACCAGAAGCGAGCATAATGAGTTGGAAACCCCAACGCTCGAAATGTATTGTGAACTAAGGATGCGAGCTCAATGTGCGGGGCAACCCTAGGCTCACTAGATGAGCTCAATGTGCAGGGACCCCAGGCTCCATATCGTGTGGGTATTGGGTAGTGTTTAGTGCCGATCGGTCTGAAATGCTATGCCATTCAGCGAAGGGCGTAAACACCTACAAAATGTGGATTGATTGGATTGATAGTAGCTAGGCTACTCTTGTCTTGCCCCGATAAATTGTTCCCTTGTACAAATTGTCTTGCCACGTCTTAGATCGTGCACTCATGTTATAACTGCCATGTCATGCATACTAAACTGCTAGGTTGCTAGTTGCCTTACTTCCAGTTTCCTTGCCCAAGTCTTTTAGACTTGCTGACATGTGCCCCTTTCTCTTTTGGGTGACGCATGTTAGACCCTGAGCCTGAGTTGCTTGCTGAGGGTGAGGTGTTTGCGGACGCCGAGCTTGAGCCCGTGTTGGACGGGGAGTACGCGGACACTGGGGACCAGTCCTAGTGTCTCCGTTGTGCTTTATTTTGTTAGACAGTTGTTTTGTTATTGGTGCGTGGCACATATACCTATTTAAGTCGTTGCTTTTGTTTGGCCTTGTTCTGGGCCCTTAGACTCTTTCCTTTTAGCCTGGTGGCTTTTCTGTGTTGTTGAATATTTTGTGGACAAACTTTGGGATTGATGTTTCTTATCCGTCTCGTTTTATTATTGTTGTTGTTTCGATTGCAAATACAGGGACCTGCTTATACTAAATTGACGCTTATCGGGTTTGGGGCTTCACCGCTCCACTCCCGTGCGGACCTTTTCACGTCTCGCCTCCATTTCAGGGAAGCGGGTCGTGACAGGTTTTAGTGGTGGCCCATGCAGGTCCTCTGTAACTGCGATTATCGGGATAACGATAATAATGCAAGATTGTCCAACAAATAATTTCGACCCCTGAGCCCTAAGCTATGAGTCTAATTGTTTCGTTTTCTGCGTCAATAGATGGCAGGAAGACGGATCACCCGAGGTGGTGGTAGTGGTGCGCCCCCTCACGACGAGGAGCCGGAGCGGGAGCCCACTAATGGGGAGATGATGAGGATGATGTTGCAAATGATGCAGGTTCAGCAGGGCGTGCTTCTGCAGGTGCAGAATGCTCCGGTGACTCGAGCTGCTCGGGTGGTGGAAACCCCTCGCTCCGAGCCCGGGGCGAAGCAGTTCCGAGAGCTGGGTCCTGCGTATTTTGATGGAACCGAAGGTCCCCTAGCTGCTGATGAATGGATGAGGAATATCGAGGACAATCTGAAGATGTCCAAGGTCAACGAAGTTAGTTGGGTTGACTTGGCGAAGCGCCAGCTGAAGGATAACGCCAGGAATTGGTGGGATGCTGAGGAAAGGATGTTGGTAGAGCCGATCGTCTGGGCTACCTTCAAGGCCAGATTTAATGGTGAGTTCTTCCCGAAGGCTGCCAGGGAAGAGATGCTGCAGCGTTTTATCGACCTGAAGCAAGGGAACTCGTCGGTGGACATGTACCACCAGGAGTTCATGAGGCTTAGTCGGTTTGCACCAAAGATGGTGCAGGACGCTGAGGAGCGAGCTCAGAGGTTTCTGCAGGGGCTTGCTTCAGAGCTCCAGAGCTTTGTGACCTCTTCTGACCGGGAATCTTATCAGAAGGTTTTGGTCGCTGCCAAGAGGCAGGAGCTGCTTGTGAACCGGAGGAGAGGATCTTTGGTTGGTGCTGGGAAGAGGCCTGTGGAACAGGCGAGAGCTGCGGTTAGACCTGGATTTAGGCCTAATCAGTCTGCTCAGTTTAAGAGGCCGGGAGGGCATATTCCGAAGTTTTGCCATTTCTGCGGTAGGCCTGGCCACCTCAAGGATCAATGCCGGAAGTTTTTGGGCCAGTGTCTGGTTTGCGGTGATGCCTCCCACGTCGCGAGAGATTGTCGGCATGCGGATCCGCTGCGGAGGGCTCCTGTTACAGCTCAGCCGTTGCAGCAGCGAGCGCCTGTTCCTGTTGGACGTGGAGCGGCTCTTGTTCCACAGGGGCAGGCTGCTCCGCCGAGGAGGCAGGCATTTCTGATGACCGAGGAGGAGGTCTTGGCCATGGATGAGGTCATTGCAGGTAACTTTCGATCTAGATTGTTCCTTCCTTAATTTATTGATTGTTAAATTATGTGAATGCTGGTGTATGGTGTTGCTAGAGTAAGATTTGATTGATTAGACCGTTTGTTAGGTGTGGTTTTGGTTTGCACGTTCCCTGCCCGAGTCCTCTTTGACTCAGGTGCGTCGATGTGCATTTTGGCCCAGAGCTTCGTGGAGAAGCATTCCTTGTCGACGTCCCCTCTCTCCAAGAGTTGGAATATCGTCACAGGGAATGGAGTAGTCACGGTGCATCGTGGGTGCAGTCCTTGCTCTGTGGTGGTTTGTGGACATGAGCTTTATGCTGATTTTATTATCCACAACATCACCAACTACGATGCGGTCTTTGGGATGGATTGGCTTGCGAGCTTCTATGCTACGATCGACTGCAGGAGGAAGAAGGTGGTGTTCGAGATTCCCGGACATCCAGTATTTGAGTTCAGTCGTGGTAGCAGTTCGCTTGGTCCTGTCAGATTTCGGGCCAGGCCGGTAGAGGCTGTAGCTATGCAGATGGAGCTGGAGTGGCCAGCAGTGGTGCGTGACTTCGCCGACGTCTTCCCCGAGGAGATGTCTGGTTTGTCGCCTGATCGAGCTTTGGAATTTTCTATTGACCTCGTTCCAGGTGCGCAGCCGATTTCGAAGGCACCGTATCGTATGGCGCCTGCTGAATTGGAAGAGTTGCGGAAGCAGTTGGATGAGCTGTTGCTGAAGGGTTATATTAATCTTAGTGTGTCTCCGTGGGGAGCACCGGTGTTGCTGGTTAAGAAGAAGGATGGTTCGCGTCGCATGTGCGTGGACTATCGGGGATTGAATGCGGTAACCATTAAGAATAAATACCCGTTGCCTCGCATCGATGATATTTTTGATCAGCTTGGAGGTTCGAGGGTGTTTTCTAAACTGGATTTGAGGAGTGGTTACCACCAGTTGAAGGGGAAGAGGGATGATGTTCCAAAGACAGCGTTCAGGACGAAGTATGGACACTATGAGTTTGTGGTTATGCCTTTCGGCGTAACTAACGCGCCCGCAGTTTTCATGAATCTGATGAACCTGATTTTCTACGACTTTTTGGATAAGTTTGTCGTTATCTTTATCGACGACATTCTGATCTATTCGAGGTCGGAGGAAGAGCATGCATCGCACTTGAGGACGGTATTGGAAATTTTGAGGAAGCATCGTTTGTATGCTAAGTTTTCGAAGTGCGAGTTTTGGCTGGATCGAGTTGCTTTTCTGGGGCATGTGGTGACTGGAGATGGTATTTCTGTGGATTCGGGCCATCAGGGAGTGGCCTGTTCCGTCGTCTGCGTCTGAGATTCGGAGTTTCCTTGGACTTGCTGGTTACTATCGGCGATTCATTAAGGATTTTTCCCGTATTGCTGAGCCGATGACCAGGTTGACGCGGAAGGATGTTGTTTTTGTTTGGTCGGGTGATTGTGAGAGTGCTTTTGGTATTTTGAAGGAGAGGTTGACGACGGCCCCTATTCTTGTTGTGCCTGATCGCAGCGGTGGATTTGAGATCTTTTGCGATGCTTCTGGCAAGGGTCTCGGTTGCGTGCTTCATCAGCACGGGCATGTTGTGGCGTATGCGTCTCGTCAGCTTAAGGTTCATGAGAAGAATTACCCGACGCATGATTTGGAGTTGGCTGCCGTTGTTTTTGCTCTTAAGATTTGGAGGCACTTCTTGTTGAGTGAGAAAGTGAAGATTTTCACCGATCACAAAAGCTTGAAGTATATTTTCACTCAGAAGGAGCTCAACATGCGACAGCGTCGATGGTTGGAGCTTATGGCGGATTATGAGATTGATTTGCAGTATCACCCTGGCAAGGTGAATGTGGTTCCGGATGCTTTGAGTAGGCTTCCAGCGGTGATGATTTTGACCTCGCAGTGGAGATTGCAGCAGGATTTTTGCGAGTCTGGCATGGAGATTGTTCTTCCTGGGGAGGCTTCTTCGTTGATGTACATGCAGGTACAGTCGACGATCGTGGATCGGATTAAGGCTGGCCAGGCCGGAGATCTGAAGTTGGTAAAGATTCGGGGGCAGGTGGAAGCCGGTCTGCGGACTGACTTTTTGGTTCATGAGGATGGCTCGCTGAGGTTTGGAGCCAGGTTGTGTGTGCCCGCTGGGGATATTAGAGAGGAGCTGATGGTGGAGGCGCACAGTTCGCCGTATTCTGTGCATCCTGGTGGCACTAAGATGTACCAGGATCTTCGTCTGAATTATTGGTGGCATGGTATGAAGAGGAGTGTGGCTCGAAGTGTGGCCAAGTGCTTGGTTTGCCAGCAAGTGAAGGCGGAGCATCAGCGTTCGGCCGGGTTGCTACAACCGCTTCCGATTCCGGAGTGGAAGTGGCAGCACATCACTATGGATTTCGTGACTGGACTACCTCGGAGTCCGAAGCAGAATGACGCGATTTGGGTGATCGTAGATCGGTTGACCAAATCCGCGCACTTTATTCCGTTCCGAGTGGGACAGTCCACGGAGGTGCTAGCGAGGAGATATATGGAGGAAGTCGTGCGACTTCATGGAGTCCCCGTGAGTATCGTGTCGGACAGAGACACGAGGTTCACATCTCAGTTTTGGCAGAGTTTGCAGAAGAGTTTGGGTACGCGTCTGAGTTTCAGCACGGCGTACCATCCGCAGACGGATGGCCAGTCCGAGAGGACGATTCAGATTTTGGAAGACATGCTGAGGGCGTGCATGTTGGATTTCAAGGGTTCGTGGGAGGACCATCTGCATTTGGTGGAGTTTTCCTACAATAACAGCTTCCAGGCGAGTATTGGCATGGCGCCTTTCGCCGCTCTTTATGGGAGGAAATGTCGATCGCCATTGAGTTGGGATGACGTTGGTGATCGGGAGTTGTTGGGACCTGAGATGATCGTGGAGGCCATGGATATTGTCAGGAATATTCGGGAGAGGTTGAGGATTGCTCAGGACCGTTTTAAGCATTGGGCTGATGCTAAACGTCGTCCTTTGGAATTTCAGCCGGGCGACCATGTGTTCTTGAAGATTTCCCCGAATCGTGGCGTGATTCGTTTCGGGAAGCGTGGGAAGTTGAGCCCACGATACATTGGACCATTTGAAGTTTTGGAGAGGGTTGGCGAGGTAGCTTATCGCTTGGCCTTGCCGCCATCTTTGGAAGGAGTTCACAATGTTTTCCATGTGTCGCAGCTTCGTCGATACATTAGCGATCCATCTCATGCCGTGGATTTCTCGGAGATCGCCGTTCGCTCGGATTTGACGTATGACCAGTATCCAGTGCAGATTCTGGACAGGCGTCAGAAGTCGCTTCGAAACAAGGTCGTCGATCTTGTTAGAGTGATGTGGCGGCACGGTTCGCCGGGAGAGTCTACTTGGGAGAGAGAAGATGAGATGCGAGAGCGCTACCCACTTTTGTTTCCGGACTCGTGAATATTCGGAAATTCCGAGGACGGAATTTTTCTTAAGTTGGGGAGGATGTAACGACTGGTTTTCTTGTATCTGAATTTATTATTATATAATATATGTTTTGGTGGATTTTCTCCTCTTGTGTGGTTTCCGTCTCCGTAACTTTCATTTTCGATCGATTCGTCGTATTTTCTCGATTCTTCCTTAGGATCGTCGATTTCGAAGTACGTCGTTTGTGACGGGCTTCTTAACGGTCATATCTAACTATTAAATCAAGCCTAGGAGTCTTAGGATTCGATCACGGGGCCTCGCGCTCCGTATCGGAACTTTTGGTGCCCATTAGCCGGTGTAAGAAGGGGCACCGACCGACTAGATGACGATCCAGTCGGTCGGCAATCCTTCATGGACCGACTAGTGAGCTTTCTAAATTTCTGAGGAAGCTACTGTTTATCGTTAGTCGGTCTAAGAAGAGCTGTTGACCGACTAGGTTGCAAACTAGTCGGTCGTCAATGCTTCTTTAACCGACTAACTCATCATCTAAATTTTAGTATCAATACTGTTCATTTCTTAGTCGGTCTAAGTTCATCTTTCGACCGACTAGTTGCTAAACTAGTCGGTTAAGTTTTGTACTCAGACCGACTAATTCTTGGTTCTACTGTACAGTCAAGTTACTGTTTACTCTTAGTCGGTCTAAGAACGTTCATCGACCGACTAGATGATAAACTAGTCGGTCAGTATTTGTTCATGGACCGACTTTCCTATTTTCGTTCAGGAGTTACTGTTTACGCTTAGTCGGTCAGCGTTGGTCGACCGACCGACTAGTCGCCGAACTAGTCGGTCAGTGGTTGTTCTTTGACCGACTAGTCTGTGTCAAAACCCTAATTTCTGGGCAGCCGCCAGCCCAACCTATAAATACCCCTCCCAAACGTTTCTTCTTCCTCCAACACGAACCAAAACCCTAGAAACTTCCCCTTTGAGCCCCCATCTTCCCCCAAGCTTCAATCCTCCATTCCAAGCCCTAGAATCATCATCCAATCCATCCATTCACTCCAACTACTTCTCAAAATCCCCAAATCTCCATCAAAATCCATTAAACCCATCAAAATCCCCAAAACCCTAGTTTCTCCAAACTTCCCCAATCATTTCCAGATCTGGTCCTAGGGTTCCCCGGAGTGTTTCTTCCGCCTCCTCTCGGTAAGAAATCGATCTACCGTTGTTTTTATAACCTAGTTATATTTTTATGAAACCCTAATAATAATTCATGTTGTTTGTTGATTGGTCCCCCAAAACAGCGATTTCCCCGTAGATTGGCATCCGTGTGACGAAGTGATCGTCATCCCCGGTGCTAGGCAAGTGAAACTTGCCACTTAGGGTTTAGGCCATGTTTTAGGCCATTTGCATGTTGTAGGCGTAAAAGAGGCTAGGCGACGAAATGATACTCGCCTAGGCGCAAATTGGGGAACTAACTTGACAACGAAGATAGTTCCGACTTTTAGCATGTTGCACAATTACCATGTCATGTTTACTTTCAATTAACGGTACGCGAATATGTTCATGTCATTGCATTTTGCCTGCCACGTTTAATTCAATTAACGGTACGCAAATAAATTGTCATGACCTCGCATTCTTTAGGTATTGCTGTGATTGCGTAGCTTCGCTACAATGTTGTGTTCCTGGCTCGTGTTCCAGAAGTGGGCCCATGTGTTGGTTGATAGCCAATGCCCGAATTGTGTGTTCCGGCTAGGTGTTCCCTACGCCATACTAGTGTTCCTGGCTCGTGACCAGAAGCGAGCATAATGAGTTGGAAACCCCAACGCTCGAAATGTATTGTGAACTAAGGATGCGAGCTCAATGTGCGGGGCAACCCTAGGCTCACTAGATGAGCTCAATGTGCAGGGACCCCAGGCTCCATATCGTGTGGGTATTGGGTAGTGTTTAGTGCCGATCGGTCTGAAATGCTATGCCATTCAGCGAAGGGCGTAAACACCTACAAAATGTGGATTGATTGGATTGATAGTAGCTAGGCTACTCTTGTCTTGCCCCGATAAATTGTTCCCTTGTACAAATTGTCTTGCCACGTCTTAGATCGTGCACTCATGTTATAACTGCCATGTCATGCATACTAAACTGCTAGGTTGCTAGTTGCCTTACTTCCAGTTTCCTTGCCCAAGTCTTTTAGACTTGCTGACATGTGCCCCTTTCTCTTTTGGGTGACGCATGTTAGACCCTGAGCCTGAGTTGCTTGCTGAGGGTGAGGTGTTTGCGGACGCCGAGCTTGAGCCCGTGTTGGACGGGGAGTACGCGGACACTGGGGACCAGTCCTAGTGTCTCCGTTGTGCTTTATTTTGTTAGACAGTTGTTTTGTTATTGGTGCGTGGCACCTATACCTATTTAAGTCGTTGCTTTTGTTTGGCCTTGTTCTGGGCCCTTAGACTCTTTCCTTTTAGCCTGGTGGCTTTTCTGTGTTGTTGAATATTTTGTGGACAAACTTTGGGATTGATGTTTCTTATCCGTCTCGTTTTATTATTGTTGTTGTTTCGATTGCAAATACAGGGACCTGCTTATACTAAATTGACGCTTATCGGGTTTGGGGATTCACCGCTCCACTCCCGTGCGGACCTTTTCACGTCTCGCCTCCATTTCAGGGAAGCGGGTCGTGACAAGTTTGCAACCTAGTCGGTCGGCCAGTGTTCATAGACCGACTAAAGGGTGAAAATGGTCGATAAGATATTTTGAAGATTAGTCGGTCAGAGAAGGATACTTAACCGACTAGTTCATCAACTAGTCGGTCGGTTTTCGTTCTTTGACCGACTAACGGTAAACAGTAACCTGATGCGAAAAATGATCTCTGTACTTAGTCGGTCTGCGAAGAAGTGTTGACCGACTAGTTCGATAACTAGTCGGTCGGTGGTTGAACTTAGACCGACTAAGTGTAAACAGTAACTCAAGGGAAAAAACCTGACAAAAACTAGTCGGTCCATGAGGCGTTGTTGACCGACTAGATGGACATCTAGTCAGTCGGTTCCTCAACGTGAATCGGCTAACTTGCACAGGAAGTCGCAAAATGAAGCGGGAAGCTTCGAGATGATTCTAATGAGTTCCAAGAGTGATCCTATACTAAGATGTGAGCGTGGAGAAGTAAAGAAAGAAGATGAACAATTGCATATATATATAAATAATATTCATCATACAAAAACCAGCCGTTACATCCTACCTACCTTAAGAAAATTCCGCCCTCGAAATTTCTTTCAGAATAGGTGAGGGTAACGCTCTCTCATCTCATCATCTCTCTCCCACGTGGACTCTCCAGGCAATCCGTGACGCCACATCACTCTCACCAGATCGACTACCTTATTCCTCAGCTGCTTCTGTCGACGGTCCAAAATCTGCACGGGTTGCTGGTCGTAGGTCAGGTCCGGACGGACCGTGATCTCCGAGAAATCCACCGTGTGCGACGGATCACTGACGTACCGACGTAACTGTGATACATGGAATACATCGTGGACCCCCACCAAAGATGGTGGTAGAGCAAGGTGGTAGGCCACTGCTCCCACACGTTCCAGCACATCAAAAGGTCCAATAAACCTCGGGCTCAGCTTCCCCTTCTTCCCGAAACGAATAACTCCTCGGTTCGGAGAAATCTTCAAGAGAACGTGATCTCCAGGCTGAAACTCCAACGGTCTCCTCTTGGCATCAGCCCAATGCTTAAAGCGATCCTGCGCAACTCTGAGCTTCTCCCTGATGTCTCTCACGACATCCACAGCTTCAACAATCATCTCTGGACCCAACAGCTCCCGATCTCCAACGTCATCCCAGCTCAGTGGCGATCGACATTTTCTCCCATATAAGGCAGCAAACGGCGCCATGCCAATGCTCGCCTGGTAGCTGTTGTTATAAGAAAACTCCACCAAATGGAGATGGTCCTCCCAAGATCCCTTCCAGTCGAGCAAGCAAGCTCGCAGCATATCCTCCAGAATCTGTATAGTCCTCTCGGACTGGCCGTCGGTCTGCGGGTGGTACGCCGTGCTGAAACTCAGACTCGTACCCAAATGCTCCTGCAGACTTCTACAGAACTGAGATGTGAATCTCGTATCTCTGTCAGACACGATGCTCACGGGGACCCCGTGTAAGCATTCAATCTCCTGCACGTACACGGCCTACGTCACAACTAATCAAGAAGGAAAATTAAAGAGAAGTAGAAACAAAATTTTACCTCAAGATATTTCCTCGCCAAGGCTTCCGTAGACTGGCCTACTCGAAAAGGAATAAAATGCGCAGACTTGGTCAACCGATCTACGATCACCCAGACTGCGTCGTTTTGCCTCGGGGTCCGAGGTAAACCAGTCACGAAATCAATCGTAATGTGTTGCCACTTCCACTCTGGAATAGGAAGCGGTTGCAGCAACCCAGCAGTACGATGATGCTCGGCCTTCACCTGCTGGCATACCAAACACTTGGCAACGCTCTGTGCCACACTCCTCTTCATGCCAATCCACCAGTAATTCTGTCGGAGGTCCTTATACATCTTGGTACCACCAGGATGTATAGAATAAGGCGAGCTATGAGCCTCACTCAAAAGCTCCTCCCGAACATCACCTGCAAGTACGCAGAGTCTGCTGCCGTACCGCAGCGAACCATCCTCATGAATCATGAACTCTGCTCGCAGTCCAGCTTCAACCTGCCTCCTGATCCTCTGCAACTTCGGATCTCCTGCCCGTGCTGCCTTGATCCGATCCACAATCATGGACTGAATCTGCAAATTCATGAAAGTATGAATCACACCAGGCAGGACAACCTCCAAATCCATCTCCTTCAGCTCCTGCTGAATCCTCCAGTCAGCAGTATGCATCATAGCAGTGGGAAGTCTACTCAAAGCGTCCGGCACAACGTTCACCTTCCCCAGATGATACTGCAAATCTATCTCGTAGTCAGCCATGAGCTCCAACCATCGTCTCTGATGCATGTTGAGCTCCTTCTGGGTGAATATGTACTTCAAGCTCTTATGATCTGTAAAAATATTCACACACTCACCCAGCAAGAAATGCCTCCAAATCTTCAGCGCAAAGATCACTGCCGCCAACTCCAGATCGTGCATCAGGTAATTCTTCTCGTGAATCCTCAATTGACGAGAAGCATACGCGACCACGTGGCCATGCTGATGCAGAACGCATCCCAGGCCCTTCCCCGATGCATCACAATAAACTTCAAAGCCTCCGCTCCGATCCGGTACCGTCAAAACTGGTGCCGTGGTCAACCTTGCTTTCAAGATACTGAAAGCCTCCTCACAAGCATCATACCACAGAAACTCCTCATCCTTCCTTGTCAGCTTCATCATCGGCTCCGCAATCCTCGAGAAATCTTTAATGAACCGCCGATAATAGCCTGCTAGGCCAAGAAAACTCCTGATGTCGGATGCTGACTGCGGAGTCGGCCAATCTCTGACTGCTCTGACCTTCTTTGGATCCACAGATATTCCATCACCAGACACCACGTGTCCCAGGAACGCAACTCTATCCAGCCAGAACTCGCACTTGCTATACTTGGCAAACAATTTGTGTCGCCTCAGCGTCTCCAGCACTGTCCTCAGATGACAGCTGTGCTCCTCCTCAGACTTCAAGTAAATAAGAATGTCATCAATGAAAATAACGACAAACTTATCCAGGAAGTCGTAGAAAATCAAGTTCATAAGATTCATGAACACAGCTGGAGCATTGGTCACACCGAATGGCATCACCACAAACTCATAGTGCCCGTACTTCGTCCGGAAAGCTGTCTTCGGGACGTCATCCTTCTTAAATTTTAACTGATGGTAACCGCTCCTCAAGTCCAACTTCGAGAAAACCCTCGAACCTCCCAGCTGATCAAATATGTCGTCGATGCGCGACAGCGGATACTTATTCTTCACGGTAACAGCATTCAATCCTCGATAATCTACGCACATCCTGCGGGACCCATCCTTCTTCTTCACGAGCAACACTGGTGCACCCCACGGTGACACACTAGGGTGGATGAAACCCTTCTGTAACAACTCATCCAACTGCTTCCGCAGCTCCTCAAGCTCTGCGGGAGCCATCCGATACGGCGCCTTCGATATTGGTTGCGCACCCGGCATCAGATCGATACCGAACTCCAAAGCTCTGTTGGGTGGCAGACCCGAGATATCCTCCGGAAAGACGTCGTCAAAGTCTCTGACAACCGCTGGTCGGTCAATCTCCATCTCCATCTGCAACGCTGCTATCACCGGCACCTCCGGCTTGGCCCGAAATCTGATGGGCCCAAACGACACGTCTCGGCTACGGAACTCGAACTCCAGATGACCTGGAATCCGGAAAACCACTCTCTTGTTGTGACAATCGATCGAAGCATGGAAATCTCCCAACCAATCGATGCCGAGGACGACATCGAAATGTGGTAGATCGTGGACGATGAAATCTGCATATAGCTCATGTCCACTAACCACTAAAGGAATTGACCGACATCCCAGATTCACCGTCACTACTCCGTTCCCTGTGGTGATGTCCCAACACCTAGGAAGTGTGTGGGTAGGAATGGAGTGCTTTGTTATAAACCTCCGGGATAAGATGCACATAGATGCACTGGAGTCAAACAAAGCCAAAGCGGGGTGAGAGAACACAAGAATGGTGCCTAAGAAAACAGGGGTCTAAGGTCAAACACTACTCTAACAATCAAACAAACAGACAACACTAACTAGACTAGCAATACAATATAATTACGAAATGAAAAGACTAGGTCAAGATATTACCTGCAATCACTCCATCCAGCTCCTCGGTCTCCACAGCAGTCATAGTATATGCCGGCCTCGGGGGCTGCACTGCACGCTGGTATAACTGCCTCTGTGGCACCAAGGGTGGTCCATGAGCGGCAGGTCCTCTCTGAACCGGAGCAGGGGCCCTCATCTGTAACGGTGCTGGCGCTCCAACAACAGCAGTGTGGGCTCTAGGACAGTCCTTCGCAGCATGCGAAGCATCACCACAAAGTAGGCACAGTCCCAGCTTCCTCCGACAGTTGGTCTGAACATGTCCGGGCTTGCCACAGAAATGGCACAGACCCTTACTCTGCTGCTGCACTGGTGCTCCAGACCTCTTAAATGGCACAGTCTGGACTGGCCTCATCGCCGGCCTAGCAGGTGGCCGGTACTGCTCCATGGGACGCTTCCCCTTATCCGCTGGAGGGTCAGGCAGAAGAGCTATGAGCTCATGATTCTTCGCAGCATCAAGCACCTCCCTCATAGTCGAGAAACTCGCCGAAGACATCGAAGCCTGAATCTTCGGACGCAGTCCCTGACGAAAGCGATCAGCTCGCTTCTCCTCCTTCTTCACCATGTGCGGGGCAAAACGGCTCAGCATCTCAAACCTGGCTTCATACTCCTCGACGGTCATATCCCCCTGCTTCAGATCTATAAACTTGCTCAGCAGCTCCCTCCTAGCAGACTTGGTGAAATATTTATCCTTAAACATCGATCTGAAGGTCCTCCACTCCACTGGTTTCTCCAGACGCCTCTCCTCAAGACGCCACCAGTTCCTCGCATTCTCCGTCAGCTGCATCTTCGCTATCTCCACTCGAGTGTCGTCAGGAATCTTCGCAGCAACTAATTTCTCCTCCGTGCTCTGGATCCACTCATCGGCACCCAGAGGTCCTTCCTTCCCAGAGAAAGTCTTCGGTTGCAGCTCGTTGAACTGCTTCACTCCTGGAGCAGCTCGTGGGGCAGGCGGAGGTGGTGGTGGTGCAGCAGGTGGAGCCTGGGCAGCATGCTGAGACTGCTGAACCAGCTGATGCTGAACATCCAGCATCTCCCTCATCACGCCCAGAAACTGATGGAACTCTCCGCCCTGGTCCTCCGGAACTCCATCGCCTAAGTTTCCTGATCGGGTAACGCGTCGTCCGGCCATCCTATTGACAGAAAGACGAAGGTTAGACTCGTACAATGTTTGAATATCAAAAGTGAATGTCCTTACTCTTTACTGTTCTGTACTTGCAGAAAGATGGGACGTGGACCTGCATGGGCCACCACTAAAACCTGTCACGCCCCGCTTCCCAAAACAGCGGAGGCGAAGCGTGACGAGGCCCGCTTAGGCCAGAGCTAAGGTGCCCTGACCCAATAAGCGTCTGTATGGTACCAAGACGAAGGTACAGGTCCCTGCATGTTAGTACAGAACAATAAGAGTACAAGAAAAGAAAGAACAATTCATTTTTTATTCCAACATATCAAAAGTACCAAGTCTCAACGCCCGAAGGGCTACAACAGCAGGAAAGTAAAACTAATGGTGCAAGCACCCAACCTAGACAAAGAAACATAATGGTGCTACGCACCCAACAAAATAAATGACGTCTCTGGAAACTGCTACTAAAAGTCTCTAGCTCTGATCCTCCTCAGGGTCGTACTCGGGATCAACGCTCTCTGGCTCCACGTCGGCTGGCAAGTCAGTCTCCTCCACATACTCTGGCTCAATCCCTGACGTACAGCACCAAAAGAAGGAACTGTACGTCAGGCAAGGTCTACAAGAAAAGATTAGACCAGGCTACAAGTGTACCATTTACTTACAACGTTTTATTGGTTGATTAACATGCTGAGGTTTTTAACAACAGAAAGAAACATAACGGACAAGTAAACAAGACAAGTAGTAGTCACAACGAGTGCTATGGACTACGGGACTAGCCTACAGGTGTCAAGACAAGACGGAACACGGGAAGCCAGACACGACAAGGCAAGACAAGACACGAAAGGGTTCACGCCTGTTCGGTTCAAGGGGGATCAATCCCTCTTGCCACTTGCACGCTCAACCCTACCCCATAACCCCAAGAATCGTGACAAGACATGGGATCACTTGCTCTAGCTTGACAAGTGCCCAATTGCTCTCTGAGCTATGTATCGGTACATGGGATCACCTGCTCTAGCTTGACAGGTGCCCAATTGCCCATCGGGCTGTGAACTAGTACAAGGGATCACTCGCTCTGGCTTGGCGAGTGCCCTATTGCCTAGCGGGCTGTGCAGACGGAAAGGAACAAGACACGAAAAAACAGGAAGGGGTTGTTCTAGGGTGTCCACAACTCACGCACACGCATGTCAATCCTATGATGTCAGAAATTGTTGTCGTTGGACTCAGATTTCGTTGTCAAATCTAAGCCATCAAAGGCGTCCCGGATGCTATCATTTCACGTCCGGTCCTCAAGTTTCTAAATTAACAATCCTAATAAGATGAAGGCCCAAAACATGGCCAAGAACGCAAGTGATACACTTGCCTGTGGTGGCGAGCGCGTCGTCTCCCTGGTACGCCTCGTCCAATCGTCTCGTCGGCGGAAAAGTGTCTGAAAATCATGACACGGCGACGGTGTCAGATCACGATTCATTAATCCCTATTAGGGTTGTGTCTAGGTTATCGGGACTATCCTATCCAGTTAAAAATCACATTTTTAATGAAGTGACCTAATCGACGATCTATCCTATGTGTGCATGCATAATGTCCATTCGTCGATTTCTACGGTTTGTACAACGTTTTAAAAATCTGCGGAAAGTAAATTTAGTTTGATTAGGTTGCTGATTTTAATTAGGGTTCGATCATTTATTGTGTGGGTTGCTACGAATTTAGGGCAACAACCTGAAATTTACGATTGCATGAAGATCCGGCGTCAAATCTGAAAAGGGTGGAAGCTTTGCGTCGTCCGGAAATTCCCAAGCCGCGGGTAGCGCAGCGAGGAATGTTGATCGGCGGTGGTGGTGAAGATTTCAGCGTCTCCCGGTGTCGTTGCTGCTGGATCTGAGATGGGAACACCGTGCTAGGGCAAAAGAAAGAGAAATGAGAGAAGAGGGGGGGAAAGCTTTGGGGAAGATGGAGGCGCAAGGATGGAGGAACGAGCAAGGGAAGGACGTGGGAGGTAGGGGAGTAGGATTTGGGGAAGATGGAGACTGAAATCTATCAAGAGAAATGAAGAAAGAAGCCCCGTTTAAATAAGAAAATAAATAACGGCTAGCACAAAAATTAGGGTTTCGGGGTCAACTAGTCGGTCAGAGAAGGGTGGTCGACCGACTAGTTTGGGAACTAGTCGGTCGGTCGTATAACTGTGACCGACTAAAACCCAAACTGAGAACAGGGTTGCTGTAAAATTTATAGAGTTAGTCGGTCTGTGAAGGCTCGTCGACCGACTAGTTTGCAACCTAGTCGGTCGGCCAGTGTTCATATACCGACTAAATGGTGAAAATGGTCGATAAGATATTTTGAAGATTAGTCGGTTAGAGAAGGATACTTAACCGACTAGTTCGTCAACTAGTCGGTCGGTTATCGTTCTTTGGCCGACTAATGGTAAACAGTAACCTGATGCGAAAAATGATCTCTGTACTTAGTCGGTCTGCGAAGAAGTGTTGACCGACTAGTTCGATAACTAGTCGGTCGGTGGTTGAACTTAGACCGACTAAGTGTAAACAGTAACTCAAGGGAAAAAGCCTGACAAAAACTAGTCGGTCCATGAGGAGTTGTTGACCGACTAGATGGACATCTAGTCGGTCGGTTCCTCAACGTGAACCGGCTAACTTGCACAGGAAGTCGCAAAATGAAGCGGGAAGCTTCGGGATGATTCTAATGAGTTCCAAGAGTGATCCTATACTAAGATGTGAGCGCGGAGAAGTAAAGAAAGAAGACAAACAATTGCATATATATATAAATAATATTCATCATACAAAAACCAGCCGTTACACCCACATGAAAGGTGTTAAGTGTGACCTTGAAACCCAACAAGGTCCACTAGTGTTAGCCATTATTGTTTTAGGAACCCACACTTGTTTAAACTTGATATTAGCGTTCCTAAATTTGCAATAATATGATGTGTGGCCTACACTATCACAAGTAAAGCACTTTGCATATATATTCTTTGCAATAGAGGGTACATTGTGGAATTTCTTAAATTTTGGCTTTTCAACATTCTTTAATCCAAAACCAAGTCCTCTTCTATTATTGCCATACAATTGGTTTTCAATTATGGTATCCAATGAATGTTTACCAATTGAAAACTTTCTTAACGACAATTCAAGATTAGAAACTTTGGTTTTTAATTGTTTATTTTCTTCCACAAGTAACGTGCATTTACTTATAAATACTCTCTTGTTTTCCTCCTCCTCCTTTTCAAACTCAATTGTTTTTCTCTTAAGATCATTATCTAGCATGCAACATTTATCCTTAAGCTCTTTTATTTCATAATCTTTTTCAGCTTCAAGTTTCAAAAGATCTTGTTTTAGCATGCTAATATTGTTTATTAATGAAGGACAAGAAATACAAGAAGCATCCTCACTAAATCATGATTTTTCCTTTTTCATTATTTCAATAATAGACTCACGTTCAGCAAGTTTTTCATTAAGAATGTCAGCTTCATCAGAAATATCACAGTTTTCTTTTTGTAATTTAAAGCTAGCATTTCCATAATCATTTAACGTGAGTTCTAACTCATTAATCTCCTTTTGCATTCCTTTACAAACATCTAATAATTCAGCTTTAGTAAAGGAATTTACCTCATCGCTTTTTGCCATTAATGCCATGCATGAGTGGGCTTCATGCTCATCTTCCTCGCTTTCAGCTTCGCTATCCATGTCCCAAATTAGTACCTTGGCTTTTCCTTCTCCTTTTCCGTTAGCAAGCTGGGCAGTTTCTTGTCTGCATTGCCTAGCGAAGTGTCTCTTTTTCTTGCGTTTAAAACATTCAACTCTATCAGCAGAATCTTGTTCAGAAGAATTTTTATTTGAATTAAAAGTGTTAGAGCGAATGAACCTTCTATGCATTTCTGATCTTCCTTGAGGAGTTCTGACGAACTTTCTGAAGTTTCTAACCATTAGCGCCATCTCCTCATATTCATCTTCATCTTCGCTAGCTTTTAATGCAAGGGGTTTTTCTCTTTTCTCCTTCTCCTCAGGTTTTCCCTCTCTTCAACATTTTGCAATTCCAATTCATGGGACATCAGATTACCAATAAGATCCTCCACCTTCAATTGAGCCAATACCTTTGTTTCCTGGATGGCAGTGACCTTTGGTCTGAAAGAGCTTGGCAATGCTCTTAGTATCTTCCTCACTTGATCAAGGCTATCATATGGCTTCCCAAGCGAGCTAGACTTGTAGACAATATCTGTGAACCTCGCATACATCTCTGAAATGCTTTCTAATGGTAGCATGCGAAATCCCTCGAACTCTGAACTCAGCAGCGAAAGTCTAGACTCCTTTACCTGTGACGTTCCCTCATGCGTCACCTCCAAAGTATGCCATATTTCCTACGCAGTTAAACAATGTGAGATTATATTATATTCAGATTTATCAAGTGCACAAATGAGAGCATTCATAGCTTTAGCATTTAAAGAATAAGATTTCCAATCATTATCATCCCATTTGTCATTTGGTTTATCAATCTCAACACCATCTACATTAATAACATGCAGTTTATAGTTGTTTTCAATTATTTGCCAAGCTTTATAATCAACAGAAATAAGGTAGATTTTCATACGATTTTTCCAATAAGCATAATCACCTCCATTAAACTTAGGGGGACGTGAAACAGACTGACCCTCAGCAAAATCACTATCCATAGAGTTAAGCAGGGTTAATCTAGGCTAGATCTACTAAACTGGCTCTGATACCACTTGTTGGATCTGGATCTTAGCCTAGATGGGGGGTGAATATGCTAATAAAAAATTCTCGTCAACCCACGAGAAATCTCACGCAGTTAAGATCACAAACAGAGTAAATAAGAGACAATCACAGAGTACACACAGATTTACCTTGGTTCGGTCGCACCAACGACCTACGTCCAGCCCCAAGCAAATACTAGCATTAATAAGTTCCTTCTGTACACCTACAATGGGGTCCTAGCTCCAACTCCCCACCTAGACTGTACCACACTCACCAAAGTGCAGAACCCTATCAACCTAGTAAATGCGTATCTTGACTGCAACAACACGTCAAGACCCTCTTGTTTAGCCCCAACCAGACAAGTCCAAAATAGTCACAAAATATGGTAAAGTTCCCCCTATGAAGTCTGACTAACTATTACATAAAATAATAAACAAGAGTTTAGAAAGCTCAGTTCGTGTAGCGGCGATGTCTTCGTCAATCGACACATGCCAGAAGAAGTCTGGCAAGATGTAGATGTCTCTGGCAACTCAGGTTGCGGCTAGCTGCTATATCTGGTAATGGAATATGCTTGATGATCTCAGCAACTTGGGTTTCAGGTCTGGCCTTCTTTTTGATGTTACGACAGTTAACTTGATGTGAAAGTTTGGCTTTTTGGAACTTTGTTCTATATTGTGGTAGTTTGGCAACACACTTGTTGGAAGTTCAGCATGCGTCAATTGTCAAGATTATGGCCGTGCTTCCTCCTTAATGAGACTATGATGTTGTTGTTTTCATCTGCACTTTTCTTTGTATGTTAAAATTGTGGCAGGTTGGATGCTTGACCTCGTTCCAATCAGCTTCAAGCCTGCAAACAAAGATGAGGGAAGAGATCACAACTTAACAATTAGATAATATTTAAAAGGATGTGATCAAGAGAAAAATAAGTGTGCAACCAATAGAAAAGATCAAAGGATTTTTCCCCTTAAAAATTCGGCAGCAAGCAAGTTCCTTTCCCAAACAATTGGTTGCATGCACATGGAGTTTCAGGTCAAAAAATTCGGCAGCTTGCTCCTGTGAATGATGGTGACATGCTTGTTGGCTTTTCAAAAGGAGTCACATGCAATTGTTTTGAAGCATGGCCCGTTCAATCACCTGCATACAATCAATTAATGAGTATTGCTATTCTTTGTTTAAAAAAATATTACCTTGATTACTATATTGTTCTCTCTTTAATGCCTTGCATCAGATCTTTGGAAAAGTTGTCCTCTGTGCTTTTGGAGCCTGCAAAAACAATGAACACAGTGGAAACAAAATATTTAGTTAAAGAGTTAATAAACACATGTTTCTCTCCCCTGTCTCCTCTCTCTCTCTCTCTCTCTCTCTCTCTCTCTCTCTCCCAATCAATTGATGAACCTAGCCTTATCACGATTTTTTTTGGAGAGGTTGACGTGGGTTTTTTGCTTGGAGAGATGGGATGGTCGACTTCTTTTTTTATCTGGTATGCCGTGCCCGTTTGCAAGATGAAAGCCTTGATGCCTTTATAGTCTCATCTAGGGATTTTTGTGGCTATCCTATGATCAAGGGCTAGGATGAGATCTAAGGTTGGAGATGGTTGCGTGAGGCAATGGGAGTTTGGCTAGGAGATGGGGATGCGTGGAGATGAGTTTGACTTGGTCTTGGCATGAGCAATGTTGTGGCATGAGTTGGACTTGGTCTTGATCTTGAAGGTATCCATCTCTTTTAGCCAAAGTTGACCAAGTCTTAGTCCAAAGTCAAGAAGGATTCCTCCATCTCATTAGTCTCTCTTTAAGAGTTTACCTCTTCGCCAATCCTGAAACACACTAAGCACACACATCAAATATAACAACACGTTTGTCATCATCAAACCAAAGATCCTAGATCGTTGCTTCCAACAGAAGGGGCTTCCACCAATGTCCCAGATTTAAGAACTACTCACTAATCATGGCATGAGATGCAATAAAACAGATTATAGCCATCAAAATAAAAATCAAGCAATAGATTATTGTAGCAAATGGTATTATAAACGTAATATTAAAATATAGAGATGATCAAAGAACTTACAAATAAAAATAAATTCAGAGTAGCCAAAATCCCTAAAAACAGCTTAAGAAAATGGGGATTACGTTTTCTGGTAAACCTAGCTCTATTTATACATTTTGGCAAGATGCCAGGGAATATTCCCACTAAAAGACAAAAATAAACGTTCACCCGATCGGTTGAAACTTCAACCGATCGGGTGAAACGACGAGAAGTTCGGTCTTCAGCCTATGATAAACCTCACCCGATCGCTGAACCGATCGGGTGAGTCGTTGAAATCTCGAGCATGGAAGCAGCTGCTACAGGTGACCCGATCGGTTGATAAGTCAACCGATCGGGTGAACTTGGGCTCTAAAAAACAGAGATCTGTGTCACATCCATCCGATCACTGAACCGATCGAGTGGAGTTGCTTCTTCCTCGGGTTTGATATGGCCGCATGAACCGATCGGGTGGATCTGTCCACCCGATCGGTTGAGAGCTGATACATGATTTATCTTGACAATTTGCTCTCAAGATCTCGTGCGACACCTCCCGTTGTTCCGGGGACTCATGATGTGGCCTTGTATGTCCCCTGCAGTAGCAATATCTTGCAAAAGCACACAAACACAACGAAAGTGAAAAGGAACTAAAAAACACTTGGGAATGGATTCGAAACAACGAAAAACGACAGGAAATTACGAAGAAGACGTGCATGAATATATAAAATATAAACGCACGTCAAAATCCCCCAAGCTGAACCCTTCCTCGTCCTCGAGGAAGACGAGTGAGAATAGGAGCTCGGAGGGGAAAATAGAAAGAAAGAAATAGAAAAAGAAAAGGAAATCCTAGATTACCCGTCAGAGCCAACGAAAACTAACACGCCACACTAAGCAAGCACGCGATAAGCATAGCACTAAGCCCAGGAATACGAGTCCCTACTAGTGTCATGGGTCCACGCGGTGAAGCGCAAGTGGGTGAGGTCGTGAGCTAGCAAACTGTGTAACTATCTAAATTGTGCATCAAGCTCCATATACACATACCCATGGGATGACCCAAATATCGATTCAATTCGAGTTAGCGGCGAATAATAGTTCAAGCATGCATGAGAATAGAGTAAGAATAGAAACATATCATATGACAGGGACTCTACTGCTAGAAACTTGGAAATCGCCGCACGATTCCTAGATGATCGCTAGAAAGCTCCTATGCCAAGTGTGTTCAAAAACGAAGGGGGTTGAGTAGGTGTGGAGGAGAGCACTTGGTGCAAATTCTCGCCTTCCCTTTATTCACGACGGATATGAGTAATATTCACAACAGGAATTTTTTTGGGTTTTGGATATTTGTGTATTTTTTTTGGATTTTGGCTATACTTGTTCTTTATTTTCTCCTTTCTTTTCTTCTCTCTCTATTTTTTTTGAAAGTGGGATAATGCGCATTCTCCAAAAGCGGGAGAACGATGCGCATGTAAGTGGCAAAATTGTGTACTCTCCCAAGTGGAAGAACAATACACGACGAGGGGATTTGCACCAAGTAAAACAAAAAAGAATTCGAATTCTAAACACTTGGGCAAAAGGAAATTTTTCGCGAATCAGAGCGTAAGCAACTTGGGTTATCCTAGTCCTATTGGTAGAGTCCCGACACATGCGAATTGAAGCATAAATATATTGATGATTCATACATAAAGAAGCAGACAGTGGAGGCAATATACCACATATTCGAAATTGAAGCATGATAGTCTAAGGGTCATCCAAGGACAGGAATATAAAACAAAATCACAACGTAGAAGCACACCAACTAGCTAGTCACAACACACAACTCACCCAAAAGGTATAGTGAACCCACGGATCATAAACTGCAATAGAACTCGGCTTCTTAGGGTTAGTGAGAATGGCTATCGTAGCTAAACTATGTGTGTGTGTGTGTGTGTGTGTGTGTGTGTGTGTGTGTGTGTGTGTGTGTGTGTGTGTGTGTGTGTGGGTTTAGTGGAAACTTCATCATGCGGGGTCATCTCTAGGAGAGGGAGAATAAAAGGATGGAAAGAAAAAGAAAAAAAGGACGAAAACGACTCAAAAACAGTGAAAAAGACACAATTAGCACACATAGTGCGACTCCCCTAAGCTGAACGTTGCATTGCCCTCAATGCAATAGGAGTAAATGCGGGAGGGCAACGAAAGATGGGAGGGAAGTACGCACCAACAAAGAAATAGGAAAAACATGAAAAACACAAAAAGAGACATAGAAAAATAAAGAAAATAAATACCAAAACGAACTATACAAAAGACATACACACAAACACACAAAACTAACACACCGCAAACAAGTGACACGACGACAATCACAAAATATTGATTTCCCCCAAGCTAATCTCAATAATGCCAGAAAAAAGATGTGATCACGGTGAATCAGAAAAATGACTAGGGGGAAAATCAGAAAAAAGGGAAATCAAGGTGCAGGAGCAGAAGGCTCCTCATCCTCCTCGGAAGAGACTGGAGGGGTGTGGTCGGGAGAGTGGACGGGTGTGCGAAGAAGTGGAGAAAGGGGTGGAGATGGTGGACGGATGGGTTCGGTGGGGGTGTGAATGATGGGTGGGGTGTCGGTGGTAACGGAAGGTGGTAAGGATACGCCGACTGACGGGGAGGGTGTAAGTAGTGATCTCGCACACACATCGATCTGTTTCTTGCGACGCGAATAGGCGGTGGTGATGGAGGTGAAAGGTGGTGGGAGTGGAGGGTCAACGGTAGTGGTGGTGGGAGGGGATGATCATTGAGGAGGTGATGGAGGAGGTGATGGGGGTGGAGATGGTGGTGGAGGACCTGGACATGGGTAAGAACGCGGAGAATGTCGGCGATGTTTTGATCGAGAGCGAGGAAATGGGTATGTGATAGGAAAGAAGTAAATGGATCCGAGGAGGTGGAGGAGGATGCATCAGTGCGCAAGGCAGCCATCTCGGCCTCGAGAGAGAGGAGAGATGAAGTAGCACGTCGCACGACAGAGAGTGTGTCGGTAGCAGTGGTCGTGTCAACATGAGAGGCCAGGCCATGCAGGGCCGTGATCAGGGCCTACACCAGCATCAACCGGGGTGGTGACACTGGGTCCAGCCCCGTGGTCTCCTCTGAACTCGGGGATATCTTGCTTGCCCAAGTGGACGGCAGGAGAAGGTGGTCTAGGAGCTTTAGGGAGAACAAACTGAAGGTGTAGCCCCCCCTACAAACTTAGGATCGGGTGGAAATGACCAATCTGCCTGAAGCTCGATGGTGACACGGTCAGGGTTGGGCAGAATGGTGTAAGGAGCAGGGGGATGGCCGTAGTGGAAAGCAAACCGACTATTTCCTAGCGGTCTGATCATATGAGTGTGCATCAGGACATCGATGTCAAGATAGGTGGATCCTGGGGCACGGGGCAAATCGGGGGGGGGGGGGGGGGGGGAAGCTCGATGTTGAAGGGAGGGTGTATGACAATGATAGTGATGAGGCCACCACATCAATATTTTCCTTTGCTTGCGCGGCTAATATCAATAAGCTGTTGAATTAGCCACGCAGCAGCGTTTATGCGTATGCGCGGTGCCTCGAAAGTAATCCCGTCAACACCGGGAATGTAAGGAAGGGTCATCGCCCATAAAATGAATAAATCTGGGAGGTCACGGTACCAGTCTCATCCCGTGGAAAGAAGGTTCTAGAGATAATGCGATGGGCGAGACAGAAGACCGGGTGGATAATAAAAGAGGCCTTGGCCTTGCCTCTAGGATAATGATCGTGTAATGTGAGGCGTCCCCAAAAGAAGTCGACATCAAAGTCGACATGCAATTCATGGGGGAGGGAGCTGCCTTCAAGATTGGGGAAACTGAAAATATCGTTGATGGTGGTCAAAGGGGCACATAAGTTTTGGTTTCGAAGGCGAAAATCGATATTTGACCATGTCTCAATTTTGATAGTGGAGAGAAATTCTAGTTTGAGAACGGGGTAGGATAGGGCATTGGAGTGGAAGAAACCCACCCAACCTAAGTTTGCGAATAGGGATTTGACTTCGGTGAAAACACCGAGATCGAATAGGGTTTGATCATGTGCGAACTTGGAGGCTAGGTGAGAACGTCGGCTGAGGCGAGAATAGAAATCTTTGTGTGTTTGGCTCATAAAACGAACTCCCTGTGGTCCAAGCAGTGGGTCTACCACAGGTACGACAGGTTGGGGTTGGGGTTGGGTAGGCGGTGGTGGAGGAACACGTCCACGCGTAGAACGTGTGGATCGTTGTCTCTTGCGAGACGGCTCCTCTTCCACCATGGGTTGCTTACCCTTATCTTTATCTTTTGCCATGATGTTGTGGCGATTTGGTGTGATATGCAGGATGATATGTGGGTACACGCAACAAATGACAAAGTGACAAAATAAAAATTCCTGTGCAATGTAATAATCGAGCTATGGAGCGAGTTTACCCAGCAATGATGCGACTCCTAGCTCCTAAAAGATCCCATAATGCACGAAGGAGTGATCCGGGGAGCCGCCGCACGCTAATCCAAAGAAAACAGAATTTTTTAAAATCTGGAGGTTAGGGCTAAGGTTTTGAGTGGGTTGCGGCTTGAACGTGGTCGACGGAGGAGGTTGATGGTGGGGAAATGGTGGAGGAAGTGGGGGAGTGCGATTAGGAGTTGTAGGAGTGATGGGGGAGATCGATTTGGAAGAAGGGGAAACGAACCGTTCGAATGAAATTTCTGGAGGTCGGGTGAAATGAAGTCGGGTGAGGGGTTGATATATATATGGTTTGGGTGAACCGATCGGGTGAAAATCACCCGATCGGTTGGAATAATTTTCAAAAAAAATTCTGTGGATCAGAGGCTACATGTCACCCAATCGGGTGAAATCTCACCCGATCGGTTGACCGCTCTCCAAAAAACACCCCAATCCTCTGTTTTCATCACCCGATCAGCGACCCGATTACCGACTTTATCACCCGATCGGTTCACTCACCGACTGAAGCTGGCTACTTACTAAAATGATCCACCCGATCGGTTGATATAAATCGATCGGGTGGGGCAATTCCGGCACAAAAAGTAAAAATCCTCTAAGTGTCCCAACAAAAATCCCCATAGCAGTATTTATTCACAAAAATTAGTAAACTAATCCTATCTAAAACTGACAGAAGTTTAGAACATGGGTTGCCTCCTGTTTCAGAGTGTTTTCTCACTACAAAGCGTTGACCGTGGAGAGCCCGGTTAACGTGGTCAAGGGGCCCGCTTTGGGTCCCTCGGGGGCTTCGAATCGGTGCAGAAGGGGCGAGGGGTAGCCTCGGCCCTGGTTGAGACGCTCGGCCTCGGACAGGTGTGCTCGGCCTCGGCTGGTAGGGGGACGAGGGGTAGCCTCAGTCGCCCAGGTAGATGCACGGCCGACGGGTGGCGAGGGAGAGTCTCGGACCCGATTAGGACGCTCGGCCTCGGTAGGACGTGCTCGGCCACGGCAGGCTGACGGTGAGGGGAAGCCTCACTGTCCGGTTGATCGAGTGGTCGGAGAGGGGCGAGGGGTAGCCTCGGCCCGTTGATCTGTTGTCCGCCTGCGCAGACGAGAACGCTCGTCAGGGGGCCGGACCTTGGTTCCGGCCAAATCCCCTCCGATGCCTAAGTCAGATAGAGATCTGAGAAAGGAGGCCCGGCGGAGACGGTCCGAATCGTGAGGAGATCGTAACGGCGTCTCTCGGCGCGAGCGGGGGAGGAAGGAGATGAATTGGGGGAACGTGGTCGTTGATGGAGTACCTTAGGTTTTGTTACCTGAGATGCGGTCCCTTTCTTCGTCGTCTTCCTGGCCCTTTTGTAGAGCTCCCGCGTGATTGCCTCTGGCCCACGTCCCACGCCCGCCATTGATCGTGCCCCATCAGCCCCCCCTCGCCGCCGTTCTCTCCGCCATGCCAGCACCTCCCCATTATCGCTATTTAGTGGTCGCGCATCCGGGGGAGTGGTTTTCGCAGGTGTGGGCGAACGACCAACGGGTTATTGGGGCCGGGTCGGATCGCCGTCCGAGAAAGTTCCTTGTAGGGCCTTTGTCGAATGGGCTTTGAGGACGCAGATGGGCTCTTGACCAGTAGTCGGGCTCCTGGGCTTGTGCTTTATGGGTCTCGGTCAAATAGGCGTAACAATTGCCCCCATCGGTCGGGTTGATCGGCCTCGGCCGGTTCGGCTCGGCCGATGTGACCTCTGCCGATTTTGACAGGCTCTCCGGTCGATGTCGACTCATTTATTAGTTGTCATCACGAGTTGGCCTGTTCGATGTTTTTAAGGCGCGGGTTCCGAAGCGCCGTCGGCCTTCAGATGTTGCCACGTGTAGCGGCAAGCTTATCCCTGCCGCTCGCGGAGTCGTCTTAAGTGGAGAAGCCGAAGGGTTCGTGAGCCGCCATTGGTGGGGTCGATCAGCCTCGGCTCGCTCAGATCGCCCGTTGTGTCGCCTGGGATTCCGAGCGGCGCTTCAATCGAGGCGAGGCCATAAATGCAGGTCATGATGAGGCGGATCGATTGGACTTCGACTGGCACCAATTTCGGAACGCCGCCGACTCTTCGAGCCTCGCCACGCGTCCTCGTCAGGCGCTTCGAATTCTCCCCTGGCATATAAGATCCCTAGTTGTGTTGATTTCCACTCCTCCCTTGCTCCTCCCGGTATTCAAAGCCTTCAGCAACTCGGAGTTCCCCACCGCCTTCGCTTCTTTGCCCTCTCCAGACTAGTTGAAAATAGGTAATTCCTCTCTTGCTTTCATCTTATGGCTGCTCTTAGGATAGGCGGTTCTGGCCGGAGGACGAGGGGTCCTTCGGAGTCCGGGCGGGGCGAACCCCGGCTAGGGGAGTCTGGTTCCCCCGCCGGGAGTCGTTCTCTTCAAGATAAGGGGAAGGGGAAACTTTTTCCAGACTACGCCCATGACGATGTTGCGTCGGCTGCCGTCCGACTTAATGTGCCCCCGGTCGTCCTCCGTACTCAGTCGAGGACTCCTCCTTCGATGGCCGCGGAGATCCGGGAGAGATATCTCTGCTTCCCATACGAGGTTCGAGTTCCATTTGTCGACGAGCGGATTTGCCTTCCGAGGAGCAATGAGGTCGGCGCCTACGTCGAGATGTTTCGCCTAGGTCTTCGCTTCCCGCTCCATCCTTTTATCATCCAGGTCATGGAACATCTCACGTTGTCCCTGTGTCAGTTCACCCCGTGTTCGATCGCGGTACTGACGGGCTTCGTGACGCTCTGTTGCATCCGCGGTCTGGAGCCGTCTCTCCCCCTTCTTTTCCACTTTTATCAGATCCAGGTGGTCAGGTCGGGGTCATGGCTGCACCTCCGTGCCCGTTCAAGGAGGGAATGTCTGATAGGGCTTCCCCGCTGGTCGGGGGATTGGAGCTCGGATTATGTCTTTGTGGTCTTTTTGGGTGATGCCCAGATCCTGACAAGCTGGGGCGCGTCCGTCCAGCCTTGCTCACCGTTAGCCCTTTCCGACGCTGACCAGACAGCCGCCGCGATGCTGTCGGCTCTTCCTTTGGAATCGAAGTCCATCTGCTCTTTGTTGGATGACCTACTCCTGAAGGCCATCCTGTGGTCCCCGGGTAGGTCGCTTTTTCTTCCTCGGACTACCCTGTGACTCATCCTAATTTCGGTTTCCTTTGCAGGGATGGTAGGCCGTGAGTTTGTTCGTGACGTTGATGAGCTGATCCGTCGTGGAGCTGCTCGGAGCCGAGGCAGTACCTCCGGAAGGGTGCCTCGACGGACTGTCGAGGAGGAGGTGCGCCGAGCCGAGCCCTCCGTGGGCAAGGTAGTTGAGGAGGATGTGCGCCGAGCCGAGCCCTCCGGGGGTAAGGTAGTGGCCGGGCCTCCTGCCTCCTCTTCTGGCGATCTCCTCCCCGAGGGCGTAGTAAAAGCCGGATCCGCCCCACCAGCCCGAGTGGCAGGGGCTGATGGCGGGTCCGGTGTAGTCCCCCCCGCCCTCGGAGCGTCCCCTCCCGTCCTCGAGAGTGGGGATGGGGCAAGGTGGAAGCGCTCTCCTCCGGCGCTTGTGGAGCCTCACGGAGGGAAGAAGAGGAAGGAGGGTGCGGAGTCCCCCAGCCCGGCCAGTTTTGTGCCTCCTGCCGACACCACCGGGGGTCTTCAGGTGACTCTGACGTCCACCCCCTTCGCAGCGTCCCCGCCTCCGTCCCCGGGAATCGGAGCGCTATTGGCGAGCCATATGGCTTCCCTCGATGTTGCCCCCGGGAGTTCGGTGTTCGTCGACCGAGCCCTGGCCCAGCAGGTGGCCGAGAGCACTGTTTTCCCCCGGGACCGCAGCACCCTCGAGAAGATTCCCGCCGACAAGGTGTCGGATTCTTTGGTTTGGGCCCTTCAACAGGTTCGGCCCTCTCGCAGTCCTTTCTTTCCCTTCACACCCTTCTTAGCTTATGTCCCGTTTTCCAGGGGTCGACGCTTGCCGTGGAACTGCAGCGGCGAGCCATCCTTTTGAGGAAGCTGGAGGAGTCCACCATGAAGGCTCAGGAGCGGGCCGGGGCGGCCGAGGTGGCCATGATGGAGGCCCAGATGGAGTCTCGGCGCCTCACCCTCAGTGTGGCTGCGTTGGAGGGACAAGTGGGTGACCTCGAGGGAAAGCTGGAGGATGCTCATCAGTCGGCTGAGGAAGCGGCGGGGTCGTTCCGCCTGGAGAGGGAGGAGCTTCAGAGGGAGCTGTCGGACCGGCGTCAGGTAATGCGGCTTGCGGAGGAGGTGGAGAAGGGCGTCGTCGAGACCCTGGGGAAGAAGATCTTCGAGGTCCTCAGGGAGGCCTTCGGTAAGTATGTAGACATCATCGCCCCCCGGATCGTCGAAGTCGTCCAGTCTTCCTTCCGGGAATGTGCGGAGCGTGTCCGGCAAGCCCCTCCACCAGTCGAGTCCCCTCGCTCTGAGCAGGGCGAAGTGCCCGAGGACGTGTCCTCTCGAGCTCGGGCTCACTGAGCTGCCCCTCCCGGCTTTATCCTCAAATTTTTTAGCATCCGCTTCGCTTTGGGCCAGTCTACTTGAAATGGATCCCTGGCCCCCGCTATCTCCTTCAGCCCCGCGGCCAATAATTGTTGGTTGCATGGCCGCTAGCTTGGGTTACCTACTTTGGGTCTTTTGTCAACCAATTTTACTTTGTCGGCGTCGATCTAGCTTCTGTTGGTGATGAACTCTGTCATTCGTCGTGGGTAGATTGTTTGTAGGGTGTTCCCTTCGCCTTGATCCCCTGTAAATAAGACGCATTTTTGTACTCTGGTTAGCTATTATAAACGAAATCGACTTACTTGGAATTCTTGTGTACTTTGCGTTGTCGCCTTGTTCTTGGCTTGGGAATGGACGAAATTGGCGTTGGGGATTCTCCCCAGACTTATGGGCGTAGGGGTCGGTCAGCGAGGGCAGAGCTCCTCGGCTTAGGACCGGCCGACGTCTGTGCCTGCTGGGGGAATTGCCCCCAGACTTATGAGCTCTGGAGTCGGTCGGCGAGGGCAAAGCTCCTCAGCTTAGGACTGGTCGGTGCCCGTGCCTGCTGGGGGAATTGCCCCCAGACTTATGAGCTCTGGAGTCGGTCGGCGAGGGCAAAGCTCCTCGGCTTAGGACCGGTCGGCGTCCGTGCCTGCTGGGGGAATCGCCCCCGGACTTATGAGCACTGGAGTCGGTCGGCGAGGGCAAAGCTCCTCGACTTAGGACCGGTCGACGTCCGTGTCTGCTGGGGGAGTCGCGCACAGACTTATGGGCACTGGAGTCGGTCGTCGAGGGCAAAGCTCCTCTTCCTCCTCCAGTGAGGCGGCGGTCCCCAGCCTTTTGCGTTATTGGTGACATGTCAACTCCGTCGGGATTTTAAATAAAGACAACAAAAAGAATGCGTTTGTACTCTCAAGAGTCCTGTCGGACCGGTACATTTGGAGGAAATGGAAAAAAGGAAATGAAACTAGACAGAGGGATGTAAAACTAGATAACTCCCTCATACTAGGCTGCCACCGGGGGGAGAGACGTTGCCTGCTCACTCTATGATGCGGTGGGGGCCTTGGATGGTGTTGATCTTCTTCCCCTTGTCTGGCTGCGTGGAGGTCCCTTCTCCGTGGGCCGGCTCGTCGGCCTGATTCCTGGCGTGCCCTCGGCTCATCAGCTTCTCAATGTCCTTCTTCAAATGCCAGCAATCTTCCGTGTCATGACCATCGTCCTTATGGTACTTACAGTACTTCTCCCGGTTCTTCCCGCCTCTTTTAGCCTTCGGTGGGGGGCGATCAGCTCGCTCTTCCTTCTGTACTTGGGCGAGAATGGCGTCTGGGGTGGTGTCCCTCGTGCTTTCTCCCTGCTGCCTATTCCTCTGCCTCTTCTCGGTCCGGTACCCTTCGGGGCTAGCTCGTCCGCCGTCGCCACGCTTGGTCCCTCGAGCGGTTTTTCCTGCATCCTCGGCCAAGGCCTCCTCGGTCAGCATGAAGCGTTCGGCCCTTGCCATGATCCCGGGGAGGTCCTTCGGGGGGTCGTTGTGTAGGGACTTCTTGAGGCCCCTGTGGCGAAGCCCTTTCTTAAGAGCCGTCTGGACCACCAGGTCGGGTGGGTTGTTCACGTTTAGCCTTTCCGCATTGAAGCGGCGCATGAACTGTCGGAGTGGCTCGGCCGGGCCTTGCACTATGTTGAACAGATGTTCAGCACCAGGTTTGATCAGCCTCCCCGCCATGAACTGTTTGCAGAACAACTGGGCGAGTTGCTCGAAACTGTCGATGGAGCGGCCGGGCAGGCTGTGGTACCAGATCCTCGCCGCTCCCCTGAGAGTAGAATAGAAGCCCCGGCAAAGCAGGTCATCGTCAGCTCCCTGGAAGGCCATGTCCCCCTCGTAGTCCATCACGTGGTGTGCCGGGTCTCCTATTCCGTCGTACTTTCCCAGCACCGGGATCCTGAATCGAGAGGGGACCCGGGCGTCGGTTATTCTCCGTGATAAAGGACACCGGTCCCCGTGGATGCCTCCGGGGATGCGGTATTCGCCTGCTTCCGGCCCGATCGGGGGTGGAGGTAGCACCGGCGCCGGCGGGGCTGGCTCCGCAGCCTTCGCCACGCTGGGGGTCGGGCTGACCCGACACTCCCGACTCCTCCCGCGGGAGCTCCTGCTCCGCCGTGATCGGTCTCTTGAGTGGTGTCGTTCGCTTCTCCTGCGGCGGGACGACCGCGATCGACGAGACGATGCCGTCATTGATTCGCCGTTCGTCCCTTCGGTCTCTCTTCGGCTCCTTTCACGATAGGGCAAGGAGGCGCGTGACCTCGCCTGACGAGAGCTGGACAGCATGTACCGTCGCTCCGTGTTCGGTTTCTGGGCCCCATGGTCGTCGACCACGGCAGACCGCAAGTGCGGGGGACCCCCTGTCCATCGATGGTTATCGTCCAACGTGCCTCCGTTGGGCGGCGCAGGGCCAACAAGCTGCTGCACCGTCACAACCAACGTCTGGAGGCTTGCGTTGGTCTCCTTAGCCAGGGCACGGAGCTGTCCTTGCGTGGCCAGTTCTGAGCCGCCGGTCTTCTCGGTTGAGAGAGCAGGGTGGTCGCCGACGGGCGCGTCCTCGGGGTTGCCGTTCGACGCGCCATTCCCCTCCTCTGGGATGGGGGGCATGCGCTTCCTTCCATTGCTGGCTCGTGCCATTGTTGGTGTGGTTTTCTGCTTCGTGGGATGATTTTCGGTTCCCACAGACGGCGCCAGATGTTTCAGAGTGTTTTCTCACTACAAAGCGTTGACCGTGGAGAGCCCGGTCAATGTGGTCAAGGGGCCCGCTTTGGGTCCCTCGGGGGCTTCGAATCGGTGCAGAAGGGGCGAGGGGTAGCCTCGGCCCTGGTTGAGACGCTCGGCCTCGGACAGGTGTGCTCGGCCTCGGCTGGTAGGGGGACGAGGGGTAGCCTCAGTCGCCCGGGTAGATGCACGGCCGACGGGTGGCGAGGGAGAGTCTCGGACCCGATTAGGACGCTCGGCCTCGGTAGGACGTGCTCGGCCACGGCAGGCTGACGGTGAGGGGAAGCCTCACTGTCCGGTTGATCGAGTGGTCGGAGAGGGGCGAGGGGTAGCCTCGGCCCGTTGATCTGTTGTCCACCTGCGCAGACAAGAACGCTCGTCAGGGGGCCGGACCTTGGTTCCGGCCAAATCCCCTCCGATGCCTAAGTCAGATAGAGATCTGAGAAAGGAGGCCCGGCGGAGACGGTCCGACTCGTGAGGAGATCGTAACGGCGTCTCTCGGCGCGAGCGGGGGAGGAAGGAGATGAATTGGGGGAACGTGGTCGTTGATGGAGTACCTTAGGTTTTGTTACCTGAGATGCGGTCCCTTTCTTCGTCGTCTTCCTGGCCCTTTTGTAGAGCTCCCGCGTGATTGCCTCTGGCCCACGTCCCACGCCCACCATTGATCGTGCCCCATCAGTCCCCCCTCGCCGCCGTTCTCTCCGCCATGCCAGCACCTCCCCATTATCGCTATTTAGTGGTCGCGCATCCGGGGGAGTGGTTTTCGCAGGTGTGGGCGAACGACCAACGGGTTATTGGGGCCGGGTCGGATCGCCGTCCGAGAAAGTTCCTTGTAGGGCCTTTGTCGAATGGGCTTTGAGGACGCAGATGGGCTCTTGACCAGTAGTCGGGCTCCTGGGCTTGTGCTTTATGGGTCTCGGTCAAATAGGCGTAACACCTCCCATGAAGCGCTGTTTTTTATAGTCGTTTGCTCGACTTCCGATATGATATTCAGGGGGGCTTGAACGGATGACGCTCAACGGTCGGTGTCCTCTCAGCGGTTGGAGCAGAAATCCTGATTGTTGACAGCGGCGACAAATGGATGGTCTCAATAACTCCCCCACTGGTGATATCCGGGGGTTTCTCTTTTGTACTGGCGCCACTCGCCACTCTCTTCAAAATTTGAACTTCGTCAGCGGTGAGCGTCAGAGGCTCTTTCCCCTTGCTCTTCGTCCGAGCTCTCTTTCCAGGTCCGGGGGTGTTGATTGTAAGACACATTCTGGCTCAAGAACTTTCTCTCCATCCAGCCTAGTGTGCTCCTCGATTCCATCCAAGTCTTCAGGGGGGTTCCTTTAAAGAACTTCCCAAGCTCCTGCTTCATTTGCTCTTTCCTCTTCTATCACCAGAAGGTTGCTTTTGGGTTCCTCTAGTGGTAACTTCATCGATAGCGCCAAATCAAATTCTACTATTTGATCTCCGACGTTTAAGGACAATTTCCCCTTCTTTACGTCGATGAGCACACCGGTGGTTGCCATAAACGGTCTTCCGAGGATAATCGGAGTGTGATTATCCACGGGCATATCCATAACCACGAAATCCACCGGCACACGCACACCGCGCACATTGACTGGCAAGTTGTCGACGACTCCCACTGGGTACTTCACTGATCTATCTGCGAGCTGCAGGGTCATCCCCGCGGGTTCCAGTTCACCCATATTGATCCTTCTGTACAGCGATAGGGGCATCAAACTTACACTCGATCCCAGATTGACAAGCGCTCTATTTATAGATACCTCCTCTATGGAGCACAGGATAGAGAAACTTCCTGGGTCCTTGAGTTTCGGCAATTTCCTCGTTGAATTAGGACGCTACATTCCGCCGTAAGGACCACCTTTTCCTTTCTTGTCCCCTTCGTTACCAGATCCTTAAGGAATTTTGCGTACGAGGGGATAGTCTCGATTGCTTCCCGGAACGAGATTTGCAGACTTAGATCATTCACCATCTTGAAGAACTTGCCATACTTTTCATCAATTTTGGCCTTGGCAAGCCTATGTGGAAATGGTACTGAAGGTTTGAAAACCCTCGAGTCGTCGCCCTCATTCTTCTTCTTCTCCCCAGAATCTCCCTCCGGAGTCACGGGCTTGATTTAGAGGCCCCATTGTTGTTCATTTCCATATTCGGTTTCTTATTAACAAATGGTTATTCATTATCTCTCTCGGCTTCCCGCGTCAGAATCATCTTTCCACTCCTTAGGACAATGGCGGAGACATTCGCTTGACCGTGTGTCAAGGCTAGCGTTTGGCTTGGTCCCCTAGGGTTCACCTCCGGTTGACCCGGCAGTTGTCCCTGTGCCTTCTGGAGGTTGGCCACTTGTAACCCCAGCTGGGTCACTTGATCGACCAAGGCCTTCTGCCCAAGCAGTAGTTGTTGAGTGACCTTCTCCTGATTCGCAATGTACTGAGTCAGGATGTTCTCAATTGGAGAGACCACTCGTTGTTGTTGGGGGCGGAGGTTGCTGATTTAGATGAGGAAACTGCTGATACATTTGTTGTTGAGGCGGAGGAGGCTGATATTGTTGTTGCTGATGAGGTTGCTGAAGTTGCTGGTAGGGTGCCCTGTAGCTGAAATTTGGATGGTTCTGGTTGTTGGGAGAATATCCAGGATTGGAACTCGTCATCGGTGTATAGGGTGCATTTCCCGTAGGATTATAAAATAGGGCATTAGCTTGATCCACGGGCACCGAGATGTCTCCAACATCGAAGTCTTCCATTACTTCAGTTTCCACTGCCGCTACATGTTGTTGGTTAGCTGCACCGGCTCCAACCATGAATGCTGAAATCTGAGTGGAAAGCAAATCGAATTTGCTTGGCAGCTTATCTACTTCCTCAACTCGATGCATTCCTCCAGCTTTTGGCGTAGCACGCTTGTCGCTCCACCTCTCATTGTTGGATGCCATATTCTCCAAAATATTTCCGGCATCAACTTCATTTCTTGCCATGAAGGATCCAACCACTGCGGCATCCATGGAGGACTTCAAGTCGTCCCTCAGTCCATTGTAAAACAAGTTGATGATCTGCCAGCGGGGGAGCTCATGGTGAGGACATTTTCTCTGCATTTCCTTGTACCTCACCCACGCTTCATGCAGCAACTCATGGCTAGCCTGTGAGAAAGATGAGATCTCGGTTCTTAGCTTCATTGTCTTCCCCGGAGGAAAGAACTTGTTTAGGAATACATTTGAGATCTTCTCCCAGGTTGTGAACATGTTGGGGTCCTTCCCCCTCAGCCATTGCTTCGCCTTGTCCCGTAGAGAGAATGAGAACAATCTCAACTGAATAGCCTCGGTTGATACGCCATTGATCTTGAATGTCTCGCACTTCTCCAAAAAAGAGTCCAAGTGCTCGATCGGGTTCTCCATAGGAGCTCCAGAAAATTGGTCCTGTTGGATCCAAGCCACAAGTTATGGCTTCAGCTCAAAGTTTTCGGTCGTAATGGCCGGAGGTTAAATGCTGGATGTGGACCCAATGGACGACATCGAGTACTCGAGCAAAGAATTTTGAGGAGTGATATTTCCTGCCATGGCGGCAATTTCTTCTCTTCTTCTCCTCTCTGCGTTCAAACGCCTCAGGGTGGCGTTGATCTCGGAATCTAAAGGAACTAAGTCGTCAAGACTTCTCAAGTTCATGCACATGAAAAATCAAGATATACCGTGAAGCGCGTATGGTATGATGCCAAATAAAAAAAATTAAAAACAATAAAAAATAAGGAATAAAAAATAAAAATAAAAATAAAAGTGTAGAATGTGAAAATTATCACGGGGTAAGGATGTGAGCTAGTCTCAGGATAACAGGGTCCTAAATATGACAAGCACGTTGCCTCCCCGACAACGACGCCATAAAGCTTGATTGCCCGGTCCGTTTGACACTCAAATCAGGACGGGGATACTAGGATTAGAATTTGTAACCGCAAACGCACGGTGTCGAAGTGTGGCTTGGAGGTCAAACACAGGGAGGCGTGTGTTGTGCTTGTGAACAATCAGGATCCTGATCACCCGGTGGGTGAGCTAGCTTAATAGTTTGTTGGATGTCACGATGGTAAACTAATGATAAGGTGTAAGAGATAAAAAAGCAACCTAGGACCTTGGCTTCCGTCCTATCATGAATTCTCACTATTACGACCGAAGGATAGGAATGTGATCGGATTCTAGGGTTTAGCGGTGAGACGTTGCCTCTAATAGTGGTACATAGCGTCCCATGGACCCGATATTCCGGTCGATGCACAGGATGATACGCTAGGTCTACCCAGGTTCGAACGGTGGGCATTCCCATGTCTAACACCGCCCGACTTCGGGAGCACTAAGCTCGCAACGATTGCTCCCGACATTTCATCCAAGCCGTTCCCACACGCGAGGAATCAATGTCTACGCTGGGGGGGGTGAGCTGTGGCTAGAGAATCAAACTCCCGTTTTATTTCTCCTTGGCCCGACGGTCAAAGACGGTCTTTCTCCCACCAGTGACAATAAAACACCCCCGCGCAACCATCTAAATCCATAAATCCTATCGAATCCCTAATCATATGGTCGTTCTAGGGAGAACCCACGAAGGGGCTTCCACCAATGTCCCAGATTTAAGAACTACTCACTAATCATGACATGAGATACAATAAAACAGATTATAGCCATCAAAATAAAAATCAAATAATAGATTACTGTAGCAAATGGTATTATAAACACAATATTAAAATATAGAGACGATCAAAGAACTTACAAATAAAAATAAATTCAGAGCAGCCAAAATCCCTAAAAACAGCTTAAGAAAATGGGGATTACGTTTTCTGGGAAACCTAGCTCTATTTATACATTTTGGCAAGATGCCGGGGAATATTCCCACTAAAAGACAAAAAATAAACGTTCACCCCGATCGGTTGAAACTTCAACCGATCGGGTGAAACGACGAGACGTTCGGTCTTCAGCCTCTGATAAACCTCACCCGATCGCTGAACCGATCGGGTGAGTCGTTGAATTCTCGAGCATGGAAACAGCTATTACAGGTGACCCGATCGGTTGACAAGTCAACCGATCGGGTGAACTTGGGCTCTAAAAACAGAGATCTGCCACATCCACCCAATCACTGAACCGATCGGGTGGAGTTGCTTCTTCCTCGGGTCTGATACGGCCGCATGAACCGATCAGGTGGATCTGTCCACCCGATCGGTTGAGAGCTGATACATGATTTATCTTAACGATTGGCTCTCAGGATCTCGTGCGACACCTCCCGTTGCTCCGGGGACTCATGATGTGGCCTTGTATGTCCTCTACGGCAGCAATATTCTGCAAAATCACACAAACACAACGAAAGTGAAAAGGAACAAAAAAATACAAGGGAATGGATTCGAAACAACGAAAAACGACGGGAAATTACGGAGAAGACGTGCATGAATATATAAAATATAAACGCACGTCAGGGTGTGGACATGAGCTCATTGTCCTGTGGTAGTATTGTCTGAAGGTCTCCAGGAGTTTTTTCTTTCTTTCTTTTGTTTTTCTTTCTTGGATTTCTGTCCTTAGAGCCAGTGGTCTGTCTCTTTTCTGTTGAGGAATAGCCAATTATGCTGCTGGTGGATTGCATCCATTCTCGGGGATGTCAATCCTAGCTGGAGTATTTGCAGCAGGGATGTGTGATCTGACAATCTTCTGGTTTTCAGTAAATGCGTCCGGTAATTGGTGAACAGTGTTCTGTATGTGGAGGATCTTCAGGATCTCATCTTCACATTGTTTTGTTACCGGATCATAGTAGGTCAAACTTTTTGTATCCCACGTTATAATTTGCTTCGCGCTATATTTTCAGTATATGGGCCCATTTTGGGGAAACTCGTCTCATCAAAATCACAGTCTTCAAGATGTGCCTTAAATGCGTCCCTTGTTTAGGGTTCTAGTTGTCTTATAAATGAGGGTGAGTCAAAACCCTACATAGATACCTAGGCGACGTTGAGAACCCATTTTTGTCCTTTGTGGTGGTGCAATGTGGATTTAAACTCCGCAACCGAAAATTCTCAAGTGAGAAATGTTCGGTGACATTCATTATGCAAGTTTCATTGGAGAGAGACTCTGACCTCCAGAGGGTCTTATTTTCATTAACGATGCGACATGTAAAATTGCATGTCCCCATGCATCCACCGGCAACTGGGATTTCATTAACAATGGACGTGCAATCCATTGGAGTCTTTTTATCAGTGACTCTGCCAACCCATTTTGGGTATTAACATGCGGCACTGAACGTTCAATTTCTATTCCCGTTGCTTGGCAGTACTCTTGAAATGACTGGGATGTAAATTCCCCAACATTAACCATACGTATTTTCTTTATTTGATTGTCTGGAAAATGTGCACATAACATTATTATTTGTGCCAATAGCTTTAAAAAAGCTAAGTTGCGGGTCGATAGTAGACACACATATGAATATTTTGAGGATGCATTTATCAGTACCATAAAGTACCGAAATATCCCACTTGGGGGTGGATATGTCCGCAACTATCTCCTTATATTCTTTTGAGGAATCGCGGAGATTATTTGTCAACTTTTAGTAGAGATGGCATTATAATTAGTTTTCCCTTATCGCAAGGGATGCGAGGGAATTCTCCCTTCTGAAGAATCTTTTGGTTCTTCTAGTCATACCCATAGGATTGAGATAAGATGATGTGCATCATCATTGATCCATGGTGGCCAAGTCTATCATGCCAAAGTAAAAACTTGGCTAATGTCGGGCACTTCAGGTGCTCCGTTAAGTTTGCTTCCTCTCTCCAAATCTTTGTACTGTAGAGGGCTGATGAAAGGCTCTTAAAACGTTCAAGTATGGATTTTAATCCTTTTTCTTGAGACGTTACATACATTAATTCTTTTTCTTTTACATTTGTTGTTTCCAAATGGAATCCGTTTAAACGGATGTCCTTGAAACTTAGAAAGTTTCTATTGGAATTTAGAGAGAATAGTGCATCCTTTATTTTTATTTCTGTGTCATTTGGGAGCAACTGTGTTGCATTCCCAGAACCTTCAATATTGCCCTGATATTATATTTATTGGGCGTTCATATGCTATGAAAATAGCATTTGTATTGAAGGATCGTATGTGTTTATTGTCTACTAATCAGTCATAAGAGCAGTTCATCTATTAAAACATGAATCATATAAGAACATTTTCAGAAAAACATGTTCACGTTTACTTCATTCAATCATTCAAATAGCTCTCATAACATTGTTGTTCAAAATAAAACAGCTAATCAAGCAAGTCGTCTCTTTCGAAGTCGTCAGCTGTGAACTGATCTGGAGCATTTGTGGTCACCAGATTTGTTTCATCTTTCTTTTTCTTATTTTTTATACAGTTCCTAGAGATTCTGCGGAGTTCAGCACGCTCTAGACCAGTGGCTTTTTATGACACAGCTATGTCACTGGTCTTCCCATTCCCTCTTGGGTGGGTGTGCATCATTTCTCTTGTTGTCATTTCTGTGCCAGGTGAACTTATACCTCCCTTCATTTCTTCTCTGTTGGACTTGGCTTATAACCCTTTTGTTCTGTCCTCCTTTCTATGGTCCTTCTTTTTTTATTGTCTCTCTTCTTTTTGGAAAAAGAAGATGCATTGTGAGCTTCTGATAGAGGGCAGTGCCAGGGGGCGTATGTTGTGAGTGGCGAGGATAAGCTATCTGCTTTGTTCATCAATGAGTAAACATGACAGCAGCTCAGAATACTTGGTGAATTTGCGTTCATGGTATTGTTGTATTAGTATCGCATCTTTTTCATGGAAAGATGTGTACGTCTTTTCCAGCATGCGATCTTCTGAGACTTTTTCAACACGCAACTTCAGGCGTGAGGTGATGCTAAAAAGAGCTGAGTTGTACTTAGCTATGAACTTAAAGTCATGGCGTCTCATATTCTCCCACTCATATAGTGCCATTGGTAGTATAACATCTTTTGATGTTTATATCTATCCTCAAGGGCAGTCCACAGCTCAAGTGGATCTTCGATCGTAAGGTATCCAGCCTTTAAGGTCTTGTCCACATGGCAACGAATATAGATAATGGCTTGTGCCTTTTCTATATCGCTTTCATTTTCATATTTAGTCACGGCAGAAATGAGGGACTTGGCCCACATGTGAAATTTCACATCGAGCTGCCAGCTCAGATAATTTCTTCCTGATGCATCCAGCACTTCGAAATCGACACTTGCGATTTTGGCCATTTTATCTAGCAGAGCACAAATTTGCATGAATTAATAATTTAAATAATAAACAGTTTCATGCGGAGGCAATTTTTAAATGAAGAGCTAATTGCGTGATTCTGCCAGTCCCACATAAATAAAATAGTCCAAAGTCCAATTACAGTCCATATTACACAAATGAAAGTGAAAAAAGAAATTACAACTTTGGAAACCCCATGTGTCCCATATAAAATCTTCAGCTTCAAGTGTGGCCTCTGTCTCCATGAAAAGTAGTCGTCGGTCTTGGACATTACATAATTTTCTCGCTACAATTTCTCTCAAAAGGAAAAGAAAAGTGCAGAAAAAATAAAATGTTGGACTTAAACAGGCGATCCAAAACGACAATTAGCCATCCATGCAAAAATTTGTGCTTATCAAATATTTTCAGCAGACATTTTCATCACAGGCATCACATGCATCATATTCACAGAAGGATAAACAATTTAAATACTTAATAATTATTGGACCACTGGGAAACGTCATACACCGTTAGATTAGGTGACTAACGACAGAGTGGTCGCAGGATCTTCCTAATTATTAAGTTAATATTGCACAACAAAATATCAGTTTATCCACATAATGAGCCATTTAAAAGTGATGCAGAGCATATAATTATGATTCTAAAAAGGCATCATATAATGCAAAAAGTTGTGCTTGATTGGATTATTCAAAAAGATTTGAAAGATCCCAAAAATTTGCATGTTCTTCATGAAAAAGGAAGAAGTTTTCCTTTTTATTTACCCCCAATAAACCCCCAAAAATCCCCAATTGTCCCCATAATGTCCCATTTAGTCCCCCATTTAATCATATTTTTTCTGTAATTTTTAGGCCCCCATTAGCCTTTTTAATCTTATTTTGGCCCCTTCCCCCTATTATTTCTTTTCTGTTTTTTCCCGAAAATTTCGGCCTGAGGGCCTGAAGCCCGTAGTTTGGCTGCAGGCTTCAGGCCCATGCCAGTTTAATTAATTAATTAATTTTTTTGTTTTAGTTCGGGCCTGAGGCCCGCAATGATGCATCGGGCTTCAGGCCCATGCACACATTTATTTTGAGTGGGATTACGGCCCACTAATTCTGCAAGGGAGAGGAGGGCAACAGCGTCTAGGGTTTGCCACCGCGCCCCCGTCAGCGAGGCAGTAGCCCCTGTCGGGAGGCGGGGGGAACGACAACCCCCCGTGCTCACCGTGAGCGGGGGATGTGGAAACAACAGCCCCCCTCGCTCGTCGTGAGCAGAGGGGCGAGGGGGAACGGCCGCCCGCCATTTAGGCAGGGGCAATCTGGGCCACGTCCCCCTCTTACTGCGAGCATGAGGGGGGTGGGGACGGCAGCCACAGCCGAGGGCGGGGGGGGAGGACGGTGGCTTAAACGCCGAGGGTGGGGGGATCTAAATCAGCCTTCGGGGCGGTAGATCAACGGCAGGCGGCGACAAAGCCGCCGACGAAGCCGTGGGGATAAATACAATATTTTTACTTTATTTATCAGAAAAAACATGATAAAGATATAATTTTTAGGCGAAAAATCGTCTATCTAGGCTATTAGCCCTATTTCCACTCCGATCTTGCGAGATCTATGTAGAAAACAATCATGTACATGATAAAAATTAAATTTTTAGCGAGAATATCTCTAGATCCGTCCTCCAGATCTAGTGACGATTGAACGAAGCCTACACGTGGATGACGACGCCTGTTTGAGGTAGATGACACCGCGTGCGTGGATCTCCCGCCTTTCCTTCTCTTTCGCAACGATCAGTATTTGTGAGGAAAATTTTATTTAGAGACTCATGCTGATAACGTGTAATGAATCATCATCTGGAGGAGGAATCCCCAGCTCTTTATTTATAGCAGGAGGAGGTGCTTACAGAGGTAAGATACAATAGATACGGTCTTATCTATAAGATAAGACCCAATCCTAACCAACTCATCGACATATCCGTTCACAACATAGTTGTTATTTTTGCAAAGAAATATCAAACCATTTTGTCACCTAAAACCCTCTCTCGCTTACTTTTTTCCAAAAATAGAATATAATCATTACCTTCATCTCAAAAATTCGGCGTATATAGTCCTCCAAAAAGAATATGGCCGAGAACAATGTCGTGAGTTGGTCACTGACTGGCGCCATCATGCCGATTAGGCACCGACACATGTTTCTCATGCACTTGTGGTTTAGGTTAACATGGTCCGATCCGTTAGGACTAAGGTTGTTAAACGTTATTTTTTTACCGTTTTGCCATTTTTATTTGAATGGGATGTGGGCGTAGAAGTTGGCCAATCATGGTTCGTATAGAATTGGTATATTCTATTTTTATGGCACATTCTCTTGCCCTATTTATTCCTCTCACAAGGAACATGATTGTAATACTGTTAATTTCGCTAAACACCCTAAATGTTGATCTATTTTCAATAAACCCTTTAACTTTTGCCGTTGAAAAATGACCGCCTTCCCTTTTTCCAAAATGGATGTTTTGACCTTCTTATAGAATCTTATGCATGACCTCAAAAATTATTATTTGATTTATATTTGTTTATTTATTGGTTTGATAAATTTTTAGATTTGTTTGATACATCAAATCATTTTAAAGCGTGCGATGTGCCTCGATCTCTTGACTCACAAGAGGGAGAGCCGAGAGGGGCGAGTGTGTTATCCGAGCTATCTCTCGGTGACAAATTTTTAGATTTATCACGTGAAAAGTGTTGTTATCTTACAGAAGGGAAAAACATTTATTTTATGAAATCAATGTGAATATGATCGGCTTTTTTATGATAAAAAACTTCATGGCTTAGGGTCAAAGCCTTAAGGTGTTTTGGTGAAAATCTATTATACAATTGTCTACTTTTTTGAAATTTGTCCTATGTGTTAGTTTTGTCCCAGTTATATTTTGGGTTGCTGACTGGGACGCCGGTGGAGGCCCCGTGGGGGTTGGGTGGGGTTCCAGGCTTGGGTTTGGGGTGGGGGTTTGGTGATTATTTTTTACGTTTTAGTCCCTGATTTTTCTCCTTTTACCCCCATACCCTCTACACACACACCCACGTTTTAGTCCCTGCCCGGGCGACGACTGCCTTCATGCCCTCTGGGCTCGGATAATTTATAGTCTATTATATAAAACATGACCTTTTTGAATCTTTGTCATATGTGACAGTTTTGTCCCAGTCATATTTTGGGTTGTTGACTGGGACGCTAACTAGGATAGTGGAAACAACAATTTCACAAAAATGGGAAAATTAACAAATTAAAAGCACAAAAATTAATAGAAATACAATAATAACCGAACGTGGGTTCGATAATTAAACCATATAAATAATTTTCATGAATACGCATTCCTACCGTACTTTTATTTTACCTAAATGATTGAAAAAAGTATAATAACTGTCGATTAATAGAGTAAATTAATCAAAAGATAACTAGAAGGCAATAAACTCTAACCTTGGTTGGCAACAAAAAATCAGTGCTTAAATTCGCAAAGAAACTGGAATCTTTGAGATATCATTTGTTTTTTATCCCGTATTTCAAGGGTTTGGAGATTTGATTGTATTTAGTTTTTTAAGATTTGATTGTATGTAATTTTACCCAGATTTGATTGTATGTAATTTTACCCACGTCCTCAACCACCCGTGATAACTTTATATTTTTGTTACCGAGGGGGACGAACCAAAGGGGTGGGTGTGGGGCCCACTAACGGACTGGGGTTTTCGGGTCGGGCATAAATCAAAGCATGGCCCTTTATGAATTCAAACCTATTAATCACACAAGAAAGACTCGGACTACAAAATCTACGGGGACATAAATGATTTTGGATTATACAAAAAAGATTTATAGCTTACATAATATGGATATAGATTTGGATCATAAAATGTGATGTTTGTTGAATATGGATTCAAACTTTGACATTTGATAACACTACGCTCAGTTATCTATTACGATACCGACACACACACCACACTTCTCACTCCTTTTCGGTTGCGCGCGTTCATCGCATCATGTTCGTGTGGATTTTTTCTACGCCGTGCACTATATGTATGGGTAATGACTAGTAATCCTAAATTTTATGCCATCTTATTTATTTTCCCTGAAAAAGTTCGGGCTTAATTATGTACTCATTGACATCGGAGCGTTGCTCCTGCGGCATAATCCCTCGCTTTCTTGTGAGGCCACCTGGGTTCGATCCTGGGTGGATGGTGTCATTGAACACGCGTGTTACCAACTTTTTGAAGAATAATAAAAAATTATGTACTCATTTATTTATTTATTTAGCGGCAACAGTTTTTTTTCTCTCCCAGCATTGAAATTAGAAAGTTGTGATCATCGTTGTTTAAATTTGGTGTGCATTCTGGAAAGTTTTCTGACTTCCAAGATGTAAACACTAAACACACAGTAATTCCTGTTGGATCTCCGTGAACCTCACTAACACTTAGTCTAGGTACACAATGGCGCACAAAACGGTCCCAAGCCTAAATTCCACCGAGATGTCACCTAGGCATAAAACCAAACACCTCACGGGCACAAGAAATTTTTGTCACCAACAACCAACCTTCTCAACGATCTTGTGACAGAAATATGTAGGCACACGAATATAATACGGAATTAAGAGCAACAAAAAAAAAGACGAAGATTTACCTTGGTTCGGTTGCGAACAATATACATCCAGCAACCAATGCACCCGGTTCCACTAATGATCAAGCAAGGCATACACCGACTCCATCTTCTTCTTCTTCTTCCTCCACTATAGTGAGAGAATAGCTCCAAGCAACAAGACCTAACCATAGATCTCTCACCAAGCTCACCCACACTCTCAACTAAGTGGGAATCCTTGATAACAAAGCCCCTACAACATGCAGAGCTTCTCAAGGGCCAATCTCACACCTAGCTAGATCACTCCTTGGTAATATAGCTCCAAACTAGGAAAACTACCCAAGGGACTCAAGATCTACAAGATAGAGGAAGAAGAACACTCACCATGGATCACTCACACAAGAAGCTCTCTTGGTTCTCCAAAACCTAGCTTCCTCTTCCTTTCTCTGATCCAAGTTTTCCAGCTCTGAAATTTCGTAGCTCTCTAGAAAGAAAAATGAAAAGCAGTCAATTGCTGGAAAAATGAGGGCGTCCCTTTTGTTTTTCAGCCTCTGGAAAAAACTGAGAGCAAGCCGCTCTTTTTCTCTGTCAGTCACTCCTCAAGGAGTTGGCTGCCAAAACTATTATCCATCAAGTCCCAACAACCATTCAGAGGAGAGGGCCCCTACTTCACTATGTGATGGAGACTTTGCAGCACAGAAAAATAATACTCTATCTTGCCACAAAATCTCCAGCACATCCATCGTGTATGAACTCATCTTGTCTTGACCATCAGACATGTGAACCTCTATGATGTGCATCGAAAATCGTGCCATCAGGCGCCTCAATCCTCCAAGAGACATGCCAAGCTCAGAAGATATCAGAGCATATCCTCACGAATCTCCGCCTCATCCATCGTCATGTCTACGATGAAGTCATCTGTCTCTGAGGATAACTGATAGGCTCATATTTTACACTTTATTTCTGCATTTTGCATGTCATTTCGACGGCTCATATCGCGATTTTAAGCGATTATACGATGATTTCTCGATACATTTCACTATTTCTCTGTTTTTTCTAATTTCAGGAGATATGGAGCAATCGGGAGAAATTTGGAGCCAAGCACACTTACACGCATGCCGGAGTGTTACCCACGATGATATTAGAGAGCTAATGGCACTAGAGGATGAGTAGTAGTAGAAGAAAGTTGAAGGAATCGATGAGAAAGCCAGGAGAAGAAGAAAAGAGTGCTGAAACAGGCTACTCGGCCGAGTGAAGCAGCTCACTCGACCGAGTTAAGCTGATACGAATACTTAAGCCTGAAGATGAGCTGAAATGTCCTCGGTCGAGTGGGAATTTCCACTTGACCGAGTGAGGATTCCACTCGACCGAGTGGAGCAGAATTTTGTGAATGAAATCTTCGACACTTCTCTGTTTTTTGGAGGGTCTGCAGAAGACTCCACTTGACCAAGTAGAAATTTCACTCGACCGTGTGAGAATACTACTTGGCCGAGTGGTCTAAGGAGCCCAGTATGCTGATTTTCCTATTCCAAATCGGATTACTCACTCGACCGAGTCAGATGTTCACTCGGCCGAGTAGCGCCGTCGACCAAGTCTTGAAAGCTAGGGTTTACAGCATTCTTGGGGCAGAATTATCATGATTTTTTGGCTATTTTGGGCTTGTATAAATACCCAGATTTATCTCCAGCCCAAGGAGAGACTCCATACTTTTATTTTCTAAGTTTTAATTTTAGTTTAAAGATTTCTTTTGACGAGAGATTGAAGACTTGGATCTATCTTATATTGTTGAAGCTTGTAATCGACATGGGTATCTCTAAAACTCTTGCAAGTCATATTTTTATGATATATCTCTTCTTAGATCTGAGTTTTACAATGAATTCTCTTGTCTATCTTATTTCTCTTATGATTTTCATGATGATTTGTGAGTAATTCCTTTGCTCTAGGGCAAAGGGATGAACCCTATGGATCTAAAGTAAGATTTGTGATATTTGTTGAATTTCAATGTTGCTAGAATTGCTAAAGGTTAGATTGTAATTGGATTACTACGGATAGCTAGGGATTTTCATCGGATCTTGGGAGCTCGAGAGAGGATCTTGATCTATGGGAAGCCCTAGATATTCGATTTAGATCTATAATCGAGATTCACTAGATTTGATGCGTGAGAGCGACCAAAGCTAGCATCTTTATTATATTTCTATACGTATATTCATTTGCACGACGATGAAACAAATACGAACCATCACGACCTAGATCCAAACTTATGTTGTGCGAGAGCGAAATTGAGTTGGGATGGGATATAATTGTCGATCTTAATGCTCGTATTTTGAAATATGCTTGCGTGAGAGCGAGGCTCTAGTTTAGATTGCTATAGACTTGTGTAGCGCAAGAGCATGCGTCGGTTATCTATTTAGTTACGACAAATTCACCTTAAACCCAAGGCTAGTAATATCGAGATTCATAATTCGCATTGATTACTTGAGATCTATAGTGGGGATTCCCAAGCCCTAGACATCTTTTTATATTGAATTTACAATGGTATTTAAACGATTGTGACATCAACTCTTTCAAAGCTAATTTTCCACCAATAGCTTAGTAAATCATATAGATTACCGTTATTAGTTCATCTCCGTGATCGATACCCGCTTACCACTTAACCGTGTGCTTGCGGTAAAACTACATTATTTTTGAAGTTGTATTCCGGGACGACCAAGTTTTTGGTGCTGTTGTCGGGGAGGCTACGGGTTTCTACATCTTTACTTAGCTATTTCTTTTTCATTTTCTTTATTTCTTTTTATTCATCTATTTTGCTAAAACTAATCTCTTTTTCTGTGCATGTACACACGATCGAGGGCGGCTGAGGACGATATATTATTTGATCCCAAGATTGGGTGCACAACAAGGAGATTAAGAGCAGAAAAGAGACAAATTCTAGAGGAATATCAAATGGCAGAGGAGAATGTTCACCAAAGGCCCATTAGGTATATTTCCATCCGGGATAGGTTCACTGCTAACAACTCGGCTACTATATCTTCCATACTCATGTCGGAGTTGTCACCAGATAAGAATTTCGAGCTTAAAACGGGGCTCGTTGTGCTGATGCAACAAGACCCCTTCAATGGGAATGAGCATGAAAATCTACATTACCATCTCTAGATGTTCTTGGCGAAGTGCGCCACTTTTCATATCCCCAATGTACCGGAGGACGCCATCCATCTGTGCCTTTTCCCCTTCACCCTCCGAGATAAAGCTCAATATTGGTTGAGGACGCAAGCACATGGCACCTTCACTACTTGGGACGAGCTGGCAAGCACATTCGTCAACAAGTTCTATCCACCGTCGAAGATAGTGAAGATAAGAAATTCATTGATGTCTTTTAAGCAGGGCCCCTAAGAATCTTTATTTGTGGCGTGGGAGCGCTTCAAAGATCTACAACACCAATGCCCCCCCACTATAGCATCGATGATTGTGAGCTCGTGCACAGTTTTTACAATGGCTTGTCGGCGGATACAACGATGATCATCGACGCCACTGCCAATGGAGCTATATTGTCAAAGATGCCAGAGGATGCTACATCGTTATTAGAGGAGATGGCCTCTAACAATTAGTAGTGGGCTGATGAGAGGGGCTAAACATCATCATCCGTGAAGCTGGCAAGCATCTACGAAGCAAAGGTAGTGGCGGAGTTAGCGACGAAGTTTGACTCTCTATCTAGAGTGGTAGAGAGACTTGAGAAGAAGATCTGTGAGCCTCATGTTGCACCAGACACATCTACATCTAATGATTGGCAAGGCCAAGTTATGTATGTTGGCGGCGAGGCTAGTGAGGAAGCTATGTAGCAAGTTCAGTATGTTTAAGGTGAAGCTAATAATGGATCTTGGGTGAATTCGGCTTGGAAGAGTCACCCCGGATTTTCATATGCTAACAACAGTGGGCCTTAACCCCTCAACAACAACAACAACAACAACAACAACAGGCCCGGTCGTCACCTCAACAACAACCATACTGACAGATGCCACCATAACAACAACAATTCCAGCAGAGGCAACAGACAGGGCCTTATAGACCCCCCGGATTCAATCAAGGATGGAGGCCCCAAAATCCACCGTCGGCACCACAGAGATTAGAGCATGAGACCAGAGTTGAAGAATTTATGGCCGAGCAAACGAAGATCAATGCCAAATTGACGACGGGCCAAGATAGTCTCAACACAATCGTGGCGCAATTGGCGGAACAGATTACCTTGCTTAATAAGGCCCAACATCAATTGCCGGCTCAACTGGAGCCAAATCCTAGGATCAACTCTAGCCACGTCAATGCAGTGGTGGTGGTTACTACTAGAGGCGGGAAGGACACCACTCCCGGCATGGTCCAAACTAGAAGCTCAATGGATGAAGCCCGGGTTGAGAAAGAGGGAAGTAATGAAGAGAAGGAGCCCACGGCGACAACAAATAATGAAGAAAAATTTGAAATTGATGAGCCTAAGAAGGAGTGAACATATATGCCACTGATACCATTTCCTCAACGGTTTGCAAAGGCCATATTGAAGAAGAAGTTCACAAAATTTCTGGACTACTTGAGAGGTATTAGCTTGAACATCCCCTTCCTTGATGCAATTATTGAAATCCCAACCTATGCGAGGTTTCTCAAAGATTTGATCACGGGCAGAAAAATAACGGAGAAGATCATGCTCACCGAACAAGATACTTGGTTCATTAATGAAGAGAAGTTGTCGAAGAAGCTAAAGGATCCCGAAAGTTTTAGGATTCCATGCACTCTTGGTGGAGTCCTCCCACAAAAAGCTTTGGTATATTTGGGTGCGAGCGTGAGCCTTATACCTCTTACCATATTCAAGAAGCTCAACACGGGGACCGACCTTAAGGCCACATATATGAAGATTCAACTCGCCGATGGACAGATTACTAGGCCAATGGGGATCGTCGAGAACGTGCCATTGCAAATACTGGGAGGACTTAGCATACCATGTGACTTTGTCATCATGGACGTAAAAGAAGAGGGTGATACATCTCTTATATTTGGGTGCCCCTTCTTAGCTACAGCTGGAGTTATTGTTGACGTGAGGGAGGGAACGTTGTCACTCAACATTGGTAATATTGAAGTCGAGTTCCATCTACCACGAGCCATGAATCCTTGCTGGAGGAAGGCGACTATGTGGATATACTTGACGAGGTCATCGATGAAGCCATACCACATGCCATTGAAGCTTTGCATGCAGATAGTCTTGATGGAGTGCCAATTTTAGAAAACGACGCTCTAATTGGAGATACACCAGATCCTCTGACCGAGGAAGAGGAGAACGACACTGATGTCGTTTGGATTAATAGCTCTGCAATCTCTCTACTGTGAAGTAAAGAAAGAAGGCGCCACCGACGAACACATCTTCACCGTCGGGTGTAATGACCCTAATTTATATATACGCGTATTTGTACGTATTTTAGACGTAGATACGTCTGTATATTTTTGGGAAGTATGCCTATATTTTTCTTTTAATTATTTGGTGTAGGAATTTATTTTAAAAGATTTTAAACTCACTACTTGAATTTAGTAAATGAGAGTATTTGGAGAAATACATGTATTTGGAGTGTATGAAGTATTTCTACATGTATTTTGATTTTCTTAAAAAATACAAAAATCATGATTTTTATTCCCATGACAACACACCATGGTATGTGTCATGTTATTAGTAATAAGAGGACACATGGCTTATTAGGTGTAAGAATGAGAGGGATTTAGGGGTTCTAAAATCTATGCTTGAAAACAACAAAACCAAAAAAAATAGAAAAGAAAAACTCTCATTTTTCCTTCTCTCCCTCACTCCCTAATTCTGGCCAAAAAATTAGCATGCTCTTTTCTTTCATTTTCCTTCATCTTCTTCCTTAAGACATACTTCTAATTAGCTCCCCTCTTCAACCTCTAAAAAGCCCCAAAATTCCTTTTCATTCCAACGCCAAGAACTAGCCAAAATAGCCTAAAAATCCTACTTTTTTGGAGATCAAATTGGAGCTTTGAAGAAGGAGGCTCAAGTGTCATCAAGGACTAAGAAGGGCCCAAGATCATACTTGGAGGACTTTTTACAAGGTAGGAACTCTAATCACATAGCAGAGTTTGGTTTAGGATTGGTTTTCTCATTAATTTAGTAAATGTAACAATTTGATGTTAAAATTATGTTGAGTTTCATATGTGGAGTTAGTAGGAATCTCAACTCCACTTAGTAGGATACCCATCTCCACCTTGGAGTTCACTTGCATGCATGTTTGCTTGGAAAAACTTATCTTTTGTGTTCATGAATCTGTTCTGAAATTTCCAGCAGTTTTAGCCTCTGTTAAAACAGGCATATCTCCCAACCTAGATCAAAATAAAATCTGAAATAAATATATTCATGTAGATCTCGAAATACTACCCTAAAATCATATAAGATATGATATATGTTCAATTCGTAAACTAGGAGAAATGGAGCTTTTTCTGCAACATGTCGAAATTCTGGCAGTTTTGACATCCTGCACTAAAATGGTGATTACCACCTCTTAACTTGATGATATTAGGTGTTTTAGGACATTTTGGACAACTAATCTTCAAGATACACAATACCATATTTTTTATTTTACCCAGATCTGATTGTAAATAGGATTAAATCACTGATTAAGTTGATGCAATGTTTCTGTTTTTCTGCAGAATTGCCATCTTTTACTAATTTGAGCACAATAAATCACACATGTCATATTACTTTCTGAAATTTGGTGTGGTGATGCACAACTGTCATACCTGTAACTTTGCAGCTTTAAGTTTTCCTAAATTCTAACTATAAATGCCTTTAATCTGGCCTTCAATCTGACTGATTGTGCATTTCCAGTAACCTGAAATGGTTTGGGTGATGTTGTACTATGTGTACATGTTCATATTACCTCTCTTATGCCTATGTATTTTATTACCTGAACTAATTGGCCATTATACCATATACTTGTCGAATCACTAGTTGTGTGGTTACATAAGATGATCGGTTTGTTGTGGAATATGAAATGTGGAAAGGAAAGAGAGGTGGGAAGATGGAGAACATGAAGGAAATGGATAATTTGACTATGGAAACATTTCTCTTATGTTGCTTTTCGTATATTCTTGGTTGTGGTTCTTTTACCCCAATTGCTCATGTGTTTTATTTTATCTCACATGAAATTGATATAAGGAAAATGATTAAGTCCTCCCCAGAGGAGGGTGACACGGGGTTTGGGGGAAACACGGGTAAATTGTAGGTGTTAAGAAGCGGACACGATATGATTTCTCACTCGCTTCGTCGCTCCCGGAAGGGGGAGTTGACTAGAGTTAGAGAGGCCGCCGGTGCGCTCGTGACGCACCTGGACGGTAATTGATGGTTTTCTCCGTTTGACCCACAGAAAAACCGAGATGATTCTCACTCCGGTACCTTGTCCAGTCGGGTACGGAGTTACGAGAGGCCCCTCCAGTGCTCGTGTCGCTGGAGTGGTACCACTTTTCACCCACCCTGGGTGAAGTCCGCTCTCTTAGCAGCCTATGGTTTATCCGGGTTCCAAATACAGAATAACCATTTAATTTATTTAACTTAATCGTTTATTACTTCAGTCTTGTTCACTGTTGTTTACTTTCAGCACTGGTACTCTGTTTTTAATTTCTGCGTAATATGTGATGACATGACACCTGTAGTTAGTTAGTTAGTTAGGGAAACCCGTTCTAAACTGGGTTCTACTAGGGTGATTAGGAATTCCTACTGGGTCACGCGTTGACGTGTCCCATCACGTGGTTTACAGGTGCGAGTCCCGAGCAGTCCTCGGGTGTTCAGGAGCCAGAGGTCAGTGCCAGTGCTACCGAGGCAGAGCCTTCAGGAGACTTTGTACTGTTAGATTAACCGGGGTTAGACTAGTGGGTGCGTTGTACCGGGTGTGTACTTTTGTACTTTTGGGCTGGGGGTTTCTCTTTTGTTGTACTCGCTTTTTGTACCCCCGTTGTACAGCTGATGTATGTATGTATGTATATGGACTTATGTAATGTAATGTAACTTCAGTGTTGATGTATTTACTTTTCAGTACTGCGTTTTTATTTCTGTTGGAGCACTTTTCTTTCTATGTGTACTATTCCAATGTTATTGCAGTGGCCTGCTAATTTATTTCATAATCAACCACAAAAAAAATGCCTAGTAGTATTTAGATAAGAGGGCTCGAAGCCTGAGTCTGAATACTACGGTGACCTCGTCAGCTACGCCCCCGTACTTGGGTGAGCGGGGCGTGACAGGTTTTTGTGGTGGCCCATGCAGGTCAGCTCACACTGCGATACACGTAAGAATAGTACAAGTAAACTCCAACATTATAATTCGCAATTTTGGTACTGAATGTTGTTTCCCTGTTCATTCTTGCAGAATGGATCCGGGGAATGGATCGTCCAAGAACAGGACCCCTGCTTCTGATGCTGCTTCTTCTGAGGCTTCCCTGATGGGGAAGATTCTGATAGGGATTCTGGAGCACATGCAGCAGATGGAGGATAGGGTGGCTAGTGGTGCGCCACCGAAGCCCGTGGGTATCAGGCAGTTTAGAGCTTTGTACCTGAGATCCTTTTCAGGCAAGGAGAGTCCTCTAGAGGTGGACGAGTGGATCAGGCATTCTGAGGATGATCTGGAAGCTATTGGATACCCGAGGGATAAGTGGGTGGATGCCGTGAAGAGACAGCTGACACATCAGGCATGAGATTGGTGGGACGCTTAGGAGCAGCATTTGACTAAGACGATCTCGTGGGAGAAGTTTAGAGAGTTGTTTGAGGCCCAGTATCTGCCAGAGACGAAGAAGGATGAGCTGCGGTTGAGGTTTGAGCACCTGACTCAGGGTAGATGGAGCATAGATGCTTATGATGCTGAGTTTTCACTATTGAGCAAGTTTGCTCCGGAGTTGGTGCAGTCAGAGACCACCAGAGCTAGACGATTCAGGATGGGGCTGGACCCCGAGTTCAGAGCAGCGATGTCGACTCAGGTGTTGCTTACTTACAGTGCCGTGCTGGAGGCAGCCATGATGCATGAAACACACCTGAAGAGTGTGGGTAGAGGTCCCACAACAGGAGCATCTGAGAGGCGCCCTGCGGGTCAGCAGAGGATTTTCCTGAGGCCCATACAGACCACTCAGTTTAGGAGGCCTGGAGCTCCACCAGCATCACAGCGGCGTCAGTCTTGTGGATTTTGTGGGAAGACTGGACATGAGCAGCGAGATTACAGGTTTAGGCATGGGCGATGCTTTACCTGTGGTCAGTCTGGGCACATCAGTAGGCAGTGTCCTCAGTAGGGACAGACTTCAGGATCTGGGGCACCAGTGGCAGTCCGACCTGTGCAGCAGCAGCAGAGGACCCTTCCGCCAGCTCCACAGAGGCTTCCACTGCCAGCTCCACCAGCACCTGGTGCAGGGACTCAGAGAGGACCACCTAGGCCTCCACAGCAGCAGCAGCAGATCCCTAGGAGAGCGGCGCCGAGGCGTCAGGCTTTCACCATGACGGCTGTTGAGGCAGAGGACACCGGTCGTGTTATCACTGGTACCTATTTCTTTTCAGAGTTGAATGCTTTGTTATTATAGTATGTTATGTTTGTGGTTGTGATTAGGATGCTTAGATTCTTATGTTAGCTTATGTTTATTCTCTTAGGTGTTATTAGAGTTGCTTCCTTCCCTGCCTTGTCACTTTTTGATTCGAGAGCATCCCATTGCTTCATGTCTCAGCAATTTGTGACTAGGAATTCATTAGTAGTAGACTCCTTTGCTTCTAGTTGGAACATCCATACAGGGAATGGAGTGATCCGCAATTCTTCAGGATACCGACAGTGTCCTGTTGAGATTTGTGGACGTAAGTTGTATGCAGATTTCTTAGTGATGGATGGTGGGACCGAATAGGTGCTCTCTCTCAAGCGCAAGAGTCCGTACAAGTAGTAAAATCTGGGAGTCCAGATGTCGAATCCACGGGAAGAAATCTGTTGCAACCACAATTCAAATCAAATAGAAATCCTACGAAAAGAAACTAACCACTCCAATGATGATGATGGTGATGGTGATATGAACACGTGAACAATATAAACATAGAAATACGTGAGAACAAATATCTATAAAAAGTATGCACGTGGTATGGGTTCGTTAGGATCGATTATTCGTATTAATTTGGTTGATAGGTATAACGCAATGAATTCTCCTTTTGGGAGCAATTCACCGGAAAATACCTAATATAACTCAATGAATTCTCCTTTTGGGAGCAATTCATCGGAAGATGCCCTTTTGGGGGTTCAAGCAAAATATTCAATAAGATCGTCGCTAAAGTTATAATACGATATGAAACTCTCTTTTGGAGAGATCAAAACTACGGTATGAAACTCTCTTTTGGGGAGATCAAAACTCACCCTTTTGGGGCGATCATCAACTTAATTAATTCTTTTGGAATCTAAAAAAGTGGATTTACGAACAAAGATTACAACTTTAACGACGTTTAACGATTTAGCACATGGAATTTCAACCAAACTAACACAAATTACATCCCCTAACTACTCCATACCAAGCACAATTAAGTTTTAGCTACTCATAATATCAGAATAAACAAGTTTCATAGACAAATACATCAAGATTATAGCAAAATACGGTAGACAAAGCACTAAATAAGGAGTTTAAGTTAAGAATTCATCACCAAATATCCTTGAAAAGACATCAAAACTCTCTGGAAATAAGAAAATAGCCTCTGGAATTTTACAGAATTTTTCAGGGGGAGAATACGGCTCCTAAAGCCTCCAATACGTCCAAAATACGCCCCAATCTGCTTGAATACGCTCAAAACCCCTAGAAATACCTTAAATATAAATCATTGCGGGTTTACTGTGCTATTGGGTTCAAAACCCGCATCCAAATCGAACCCAAACTCATCTCAGCCGTTGATCTGGAGCGGCGCAGCTGTGGGCCGTTGGATAAATGCGGGATGGAACGTGGGGGAGCCACGTGTGCATCAAAATTCGCGCAAGACCCGCTCCGCTCTTCGGTTTCAGCTCGGATTATTTATGGCCGTTGGATCTTAATCCGATGGCCTACAGCACGCCACGTCGCCGCGATAATTGCTCTTTCATTTCAAATTGCGGGGAGATTCCACACCGTTCGATCGAAAACGAACGCAGCAGATCGAGCCACGTAGCCGCGATAATTGCCGCCGCTTCGCTTCGCGCAGGGTTGAAGTGATCCGTTGGATCACGATCGGACAGACACGGAGCAGCCACGTCGCCCGCTTTATGAATTCAAATCTTCCTCGATACGGGCCGTTGGATTGATGCGCAACGGCCCAGATTGACGACACGTCGCCGCTTCAGTTTCGCGAGGCGGGAGGATTTCCAGCCGTCAGATCTGGGATGTGTGGCCAGGATCGGCTCGCTGCTGCTGATTTTGTTCGTTGATGACGGCCGTTGGATCACGATCCAACGGCGAAGATTAAGCCACGCAGCTGATCTTTGGATACGAGGATGGGGTAATATGATCCGTTCGATCTGAATCGAACGGTCGATACCACGCCCGCTCGTATTTCGAATTAGAAATCGAATTACTCCGATCTGCGCCGTCGGATGAAAATTGTGCGGCCACGATTTGGCCACGTGGCCCGTATTTCGTATATTCTTTGCGTATTTCTCCAATTAATAGGTATTCTGCACTCAATAAATCACAGTAATTAGCACAGATCTCAGAAAAATACAAATAAATAGTCGTTGGAATCGTAAGATCGAGACGGTGCTAGGAAAAATATAATAAGTGCATAAATACTTCATTATTTGCTGTTTTGTGCTCAAATAGTGTGTTTTCTCTAATAAATAAATGTGTAGAAAATACGTATGAATTAGAGAACAATGTAGTATCACATGAGCACAAAATAGGGCTAAATGGGGGGTTAACTATGTAATATTGAACCCGAATCACACCCCCAACTAGCGATTTGCTAGTCTCTAGCAAAAATAGCGATAAATACGGATGAGTAATAAAACAATAAGTTATTTCAAATCGCTCATGGCATGGCTCAATAATACGTATTCCAACTTGATCTTAACCATCAATATACACATCCATGAACAAAATCAATCACATGATATTTTCTCTAATTTAGTATGAATAAATAGCATGCAAGCATCGTTTTGCGCAGGCGAAAGTATAACACGTTGTTTTTTCTCTAGTTTTCTTGTTTCCTAGGAATTGGCCTATCAAAATAATCATTCAAGACATGGGTATTGAAGTTGCTTAGTATATTCACCATTTCTTTTCTTTTATTCGTTCCGCGTAACGCGCATCAAGCAACATTCGCAGAAAAAAGTATAACTTGGATCGCTCCATCAAATGAGTGAGTTTCCGGTCAATGGCTCCCAAATCAGACGATCATAGGGCATTAGGCCAAGAAGGACCCCTCGGACTGTACTACTCAAGCCAACCAAGTTATGTATTAGTGACATACTTATTCATTCATTTTTCATCATTTTTCTTTTCATTTCTTTCTTTCATTTCTTTTTTTCTTGTAAGCAACTCAAAACCCATTCTTTCGAACATAAACATTAATAACCATGGCCACATTCCTCTTCAACTTGAAGACTATTCTTAAAAATCGTGTATACTTTAGCTTTTTCCATCACATTAGCATGCATGAAATCAATTCAAACTATTTCGAGATATTAATCATGGAAATTGAAAATTTTCATGAATAGCATATTAACGAGTAATTCCATGAAGGAAAATTAATTAATCAAGCCATAAACAATTTTTAGAACACAATTAATGTATAATCATCCGCATTTGAGGCATATGAATGAGTTTTAAAATGATGAGATTTGGCGATTTATTCTTCTCAAAAAAAAAAATAAATCCTAAGGTCTCATACACACCCCCCAACTAAAGATGGACATTATCCTCAATGTCGGAAGAGGTACGAGTTTATTCAAGCAAGCAACCTAGAAAGCATATAAAAACTACACTACTGGAAAGAACACACCGTGATCAAATGGCGGATCCCGAATCTTTGATGGTGGAGGAATTTGTTCAATTTGCTCCTTGCGCTCCTCGGCGATTATTCTTCTTCCAAAAACTAATTTGGACCCCAGCAACACAACTCCAAGCATCTCTATAAGCTGTTTGCCAATGTTTTGCAAGAGATGAGTTATGTCAGTCCAAATTAATTTAAGATTCCTTTCAATAAAACTATTCCAAACGTAGTCATCAAAATAAGTGAAATGAATTAGAGCAAGTTGACGACTACTCCCTAAAAGATTTGCACTACTCTCTGTCGATGCTCGATCAATGGGGAGAGGGATAAATGATTTTGGGACAAAACTGGAGGAGGGCATGGTTCTGACTCCATGGCGATAATCTCAAAACCCTTGTCCCTAGCTGTTTCCTCCTCTCGTTCATCCAAAATTGCTAGCTCGTCCTCTTTTTCGCACACACTTTCTGCCATGTATATATTTTTATTCGTGTCATCAACGTGACATGGCTCGCTCGATATTCCTGCAATAGAAGATAAACTCGTATTAGAATCTTGAAATTGAGTTTCAAAAGCCTTACTTTCTTCTAATCAAGTGGCAATCCAATTAAGATCTTCAATAGATTTTTGAATCTGCCGACTCCGAGCGAGGAAATTCTCTTGGAATTGATGGGATGTGGCCTCCTGTGTCTGAATAATCAGGTAAGCTTCCTCTTTCAAGGATTGCAAAGGTACGTCTACGCTTTGCTCTTCTTGATCAAGGCACGAAGGCTCCGTTGAATCGCTCTCTGAAGTCTCTTCCATGGTTTCTTCGTTTTCTTGCAGAGACTCCATGTATTCCCACGCCACTGTCGGCGTCATGCTTCCCAATAATTCCTGCAGCTGTGGATGTAGTCCATCTAGGAAGAACGCCATAAGCTCTTCATTTGTGTACCCATGCTGCGGATAGCTCGATATTAGGTCTGTGAACCTCCTCCAGGCCTGAAAGAAAGTTTCACAGTCCGTTTGATTAAAATTAACAATTTTGAGCTTTTCCATTCTATGTTTGTGTGCATTTGCATACCGTGCATCATACAGGTTGTTTGTGCAATAGAAGTTCATATATTCCATTTTGAAATAAAATAAAATAAAATAATAAAAAAAAGTTTATGTACAGTAAAGTGGAAAGATCTCACCGAAGGTCCTCTAAATGAAATAAACCGTAGTCACAAACCATTCCACCCCGGCAACGGCGCCAAAAACTTAGTGGGACCGAATAGGTTCTCTCTCTCAAGCGCAAGAGTCCGTACAAGTAGTAAAATCTGGGAGTCCAGATGTCGAATCCACGGGAAGAAATCTGTTGCAACCACAATTCAAATCAAATAGAAATCCTACGAAAAGAAACTAACCACTCCAATGATGATGATGGTGATGGTGATATGAACACGTGAACAATATAAACATAGAAATACGTGAGAACAAATATCTATAAAAAGTATGCACGTGGTATGGGTTCGTTAGGATCGATTATTCATATTAATTTGGTTGATAGGTATAACGCAATGAATTCTCCTTTTGGGAGCAATTCACCGGAAAATACCTAATATAACTCAATGAATTCTCCTTTTGGGAGCAATTCATCGGAAGATGCCCTTTTGGGGGTTCAAGCAAAATATTCAATAAGATCGTCGCTAAAGTTATAATACGATATGAAACTCTCTTTTGGAGAGATCAAAACTACGGTATGAAACTCCCTTTTGGGGAGATCAAAACTCACCCTTTTGGGGCGATCATCAACTTAATTAATTCTTTTGGAATCTAAAAAAAGTGGATTTACGAACAAAGATTACAACTTTAACGACGTTTAACGATTTAGCACATGGAATTTCAACCAAACTAACACAAATTACATCCCCTAACTACTCCATACCAAGCACAATTAAGTTTTAGCTACTCATAATATCAGAATAAACAAGTTTCATAGACAAATACATCAAGATTATAGCAAAATACGGTAGACAAAGCACTAAATAAGGAGTTTAAGTTAAGAATTCATCACCAAATATCCTTGAAAAGACATCAAAACTCTCTGGAAATAAGAAAATAGCCTCTGGAATTTTACAGAATTTTTCAGGGGGAGAATACGGCTCCTAAAGCCTCCAATACGCCCAAAATACGCCCCAATCTGCTTGAATACGCTCAAAACCCCTAGAAATACCTTAAATATAAATCATTGCGGGTTTACTGTGCTATCGGGTTCAAAACCCGCATCCAAATCGAACCCAAACTCATCTCAGCCGTTGATCTGGAGCGGCGCAGCTGTGGGCCGTTGGATAAATGCGGGATGGAACGTGGGGGAGCCACGTGTGCATCAAAATTCGCGCAAGACCCGCTCCGCTCTTCGGTTTCAGCTCGGATTATTTATGGCCGTTGGATCTTAATCCGATGGCCTACAGCACGCCACGTCGCCGCGATAATTGCTCTTTCATTTCAAATTGCGGGGAGATTCCACACCGTTCGATCGAAAACGAACGGAGCAGATCGAGCCACGTAGCCGCGATAATTGCCGCCGCTTCGCTTCGCGCAGGGTTGAAGTGATCCGTTGGATCACGATCGGACGGACACGGAGCAGCCACGTCGCCCGCTTTACGAATTCAAATCTTCCTCGATACGGGCCGTTGGATTGATGCGCAACGGCCCAGATTGACGACACGTCGCCGCTTCAGTTTCGCGAGGCGGGAGGATTTCCAGCCGTCAGATTTGGGATGTGTGGCCAGGATCGGCTCGCTACTGCTGATTTTGTTCGTTGATGACGGCCGTTGGATCACGATCCAACGGCGAAGATTAAGCCATGCAGCTGATCTTTGGATACGAGGATGGGGTAATATGATCCGTTCGATCTGAATCGAACGGTCGATACCACGCCCGCTCGTATTTCGAATTAGAAATCGAATTACTCCGATCTGCGCCGTCGGATGAAAGCGGCCACGATTTGGCCACGTGGCCCGTATTTCGTATATTCTTTGCGTATTTCTCCAATTAATAGGTATTCTGCACTCAATAAATCACAGTAATTAGTACAGATCTCAGAAAAATACAAATAAATAGTCGTTGGAATCGTAAGATCAAGACGGTGCTAGGAAAAATATAATAAGTGCATAAATACTTCATTATTTGCTGTTTTGTGCTCAAATAGTGTGTTTTCTCTAATAAATAAATGTGTAGAAAATACGTATGAATTAGAGAACAATGTAGTATCACATGAGCACAAAATAGGGCTAAATGGGGGGTTAAATATGTAATATTGAACCCGAATCAATGGAGATGCCCCATTTTGAAGCAGTGTTTGGGATAGACTGGTTAGGGATGTTCTATGCCACTATAGATTGTAGGCTCAGGAAGATAGTGTTTCGAATTCCCGATCATCCAGAGTTTGAGTTTCTTAGTGGCAGTAGTTCCCTTGGACCATCGAAGTTTAAGGCCAGTCTAGTAGAAGTGATGATGGAAATGGATGCTGAACCTGTATTGCCGAGGGTAGTCCGGGATTTTCCTGATGTCTTTCCAGACGATATCTATGGACTTCCTCCGGATAGATCATTGGAGTTCACTATCGATCTGATTCCAGGCACTCAACCGATTGCGAAGGCTCCATACCGAATGGCTCCTCCAGAGTTAGCAGAGCTTCGTAGTCAGTTAAAGGATTTGTCAGAGCGTGGTTTGATTCAGCCAAGTGTTTCGCCATGGGGTGCGCCAGTGCTTTTGGTCAACAAGAAGGATGGATCTCGAAGGATGTGCATCGACTACCGAGAGTTGAATAAAGTCACTGTGAAGAACAAGTATCCTCTTCCTAGGATTGATGACATCTTTGATCAGTTGGGTGGATCTCGTGTGTATTCAAAGCTGGATTTGAGAAGCGGATATCATCAGGTGAAGGTCAGAGGATCAGATATTCCAAAGACTGCATTTAGGACCCGATATGGTCATTATGAATTCTTAGTGATGCCTTTCGGGGTTACTAATGCACCAGCCACATTCATGAGGTTGATGAATCAAGTTTTCTATGAGTACTTGGATAAGTTTGTGGTCGTTTTCATAGATGATATCTTGGTATACTCGAGATCAGAGGAAGATCATGCTGAGCATCTGAAGATAGTCCTGGAGACTCTGAGACAGCACCAGTTATATGCTAAGTATAGCAAGTGTCAGTTTTGGCTGACCAAGGTTGCTTTTCTGGGACATGTTGTATCTGGAGATGGTATAGCTGTAGATCCAGAGAAGGTTGCTGCAATAGAGAAGTGGCCAATTCCTAAGTCAGTGATGGAGATCAGAAGTTTCTTGGGATTGGCTGGGTACTACAGGAAGTTCATTAAATATTTTTCTAAGATCGCTACACCGATGACTCATCTAACCAAGAAGAATGTTGCTTACAATTGGTCAGAGGAATGTCAGCGAGCATTTGATGAACTGAAGCATAGATTGATCACTGCACCTGTCCTGACAATTCCAGACCGTTCAGGTGGATATGAGATTTACTGTGACGCGTCAGGCAGAGGATTGGGATGTGTTCTCCATCAGCATGGTAGGGTAGTAGCTTATGCTTCTAGATTGTTGAAGACCCATGAGAGGAACTATCCTACGCATGACTTGGAGTTAGCAGCAGTGGTGTTTGCATTGAAGTTGTGGAGGCATTTTCTTCTGGGTGAACGTATAAAGATATACACAGATCACAAGAGTTTAAAGTACGTGTTCACTCAGAAAGAGCTGAATATGAGGCAGCGGAGATGGCTCGAGTTGATGGCTGATTATGATGTCGAGCTCCAATATCACCCTGGGAAAGTCAACGTAGTACCTGATGCTCTTAGTCGCATGCCGACAGTGATGATGTTGACAGCTCAGAGGGAACTTTGAGGTTATATTCGACAGTTGGAGATTGAAGTTGTCTTACCTGGTTCCTCAGTGATGATGATGAACTTGCAGGTTCAATCTGATTTGGTTGAAAGGATTAAGGCAGCTCAGTCTGGAGATGCGAAGTTGAAGAAGATTCACGAGCAGACAGAAGCCGGACTTCGTAATGATTTCTGTGTTCATGAAGATGGATCTCTGCGTTTTGGGAGCAGGATCTGTGTGCCATCAGGTGACATTCGGGATGAACTGATGAAGGAAGCTCATAGCTCACCTTATTCTATCCATCCTGGAGGCACCAAAATGTATCGTGATCTGCGACAACATTTTTGGTGGCACGGCATGATGCGTAGTGTGGCTAGAAGTGTAGCTTCATGTATGACATGTCAGCAAGTCAAGGCCTAGCATCAGAGAATGGCAGGACTTCTGCAGCCCCTCCCAATTCCAGAGTGGAAATGGCAGCATGTGACTATGGATTTTGTAACTGGCTTACCTCGCACTTCTCGAGGACATGATGCTATTTGGGTACTCGTTGACCGATTGACCAAATCAGCTCACTTCATACCTTTTCGAGTTGGCCAGTCAACAGACCATCTTGCTAAGAGATATATGGAGGAAATTGTGAGGCTTCACGGAGTAACTGTAAGCATAGTCTCCGACCGTGACACAAGGTTTACGTCTCATTTTTGGAGAAGTCTGCAGGCTAGCTTGGGAACTCAACTGAATTTCAGCACTGCATACCATCCACAGACAGACGGTCAGTCGGAGAGGACAATTCAGATTCTAGAAGATATGCTGAGGGCGTGCATGCTGGATTTCAAGGGTTCTTGGGACGAACATCTACATCTGGTAGAGTTCGCCTACAATAACAGTTATCAAGCCAGCATAGGCATGGCACCATTTGCAGCCTTGTATGGAAGAAAGTGCCGATCTCCTCTCAGTTGGGATGATGTTGGAGATCGCGAATTATTGGGGCCGGATATGGTCGCTGAAACCATAGATGTTGTGAGAGTCGTCAGAGACAATCTTCGCATAGCTCAGGACCGTTACAAGCACTGGACAGATGCAAAGAGGCGACACTTGGAATTTCAACCAGGAGAGTTGGTATTCTTGAAGATCTCGCCGACACGAGGGTTGATTCGTTTCAGAAGACGTGGGAAGTTGAGCCTAAGATATATCGGACCTTTTGAAGTTCTGGCTCGTGTGGGAGAAGTGGCTTACAGAATTGCCTTACCAGCATCCCTTGAGGAAGTGCATAATGTGTTTCATATATCACAACTCAGGAGATGTGTTGGAAATCCTGATCATGTCGTCGACTTCTCTGAGATCGAAGTGCGACCAGACTTGACTTATGATCAGCAACCTGTAGCCATTCTAGACCGGAGACAGAAGATGCTGAGGAAGAAGTCGATCAATCTAGTGAGGGTTATGTGGCACCGAGAGTCAACAGGGGAGTCTACCTGGGAACTCGAGGATGAGATGAGAGAGAAATACCCTCACTTGTTTGTCTGATGTAATTTTGTTTTGTATGTGATATGATGCATAGAAAGTTTTCTCCCTTAATTTGAAATTCCGAGGACGGAATTTATTTTAAGGGGGTAGGATGTAATGACCCTAATTTATATATACGCGTATTTGTACGTATTTTAGACGTAGATACGTCTGTATATTTTTGGGAAGTATGCCTATATTTTTCTTTTAATTATTTGGTGTAAGAATTTATTTTAAAAGATTTTAAACTCACTACTTGAATTTAGTAAAGGAGAGTATTTGGAGAAATACATGTATTTGGAGTGTATGAAGTATTTCTACATGTATTTTGATTTTCTTAAAAAATACAAAAATCATGATTTTTATTCCCATGACAACACACCATGGTATGTGTCATGTTATTAGTAATAAGAGGACACATGGCTTATTAGGTGTAAGAATGAGAGGGATTTAGGGGTTCTAAAATCTATGCATGAAAACAACAAAACCAAAAAAAAATAAAAAAGAAAAGCTCTCATTTTTCCTTCTCTCCCTCACTCCCTAATTCTGGCCAAAAAATTAGCATGCTCTTTTCTTTCATTTTCCTTCATCTTCTTCCTTAAGACATACTTCTAATTAGCTCCCCTCTTCAACCTCTAAAAAGCCCCAAAATTCCTTTTCATTCCAACGCCAAGAACTAGCCAAAATAGCCTAAAAATCCTACTTTTTGGGAGATCAAATTGGAGCTTTGAAGAAGGAGGCTCAAGTGTCATCAAGGACTAAGAAGGGCCCAAGATCATATTTGGAGGACTTTTTACAAGGTAGGAACTCTAATCACATAGCAGAGTTTGGTTTAGGATTGGTTTTCTCATTAATTTAGTAAATGTAACAATTTGATGTTAAAATTATGTTGAGTTTCATATGTGGAGTTAGTAGGAATCTCAACTCCACTTAGTAGGATACCCATCTCCACCTTGGAGTTCACTTGCATGCATGTTTGCTTGGAAAAACTTATCTTTTGTGTTCATGAATCTGTTCTGAAATTTCCAGCAGTTTTAGCCTCTGTTAAAACAGGCATATCTCCCAACCTAGATCAAAATAAAATCTGAAATAAATATATTCATGTAGATCTCGAAATCCTACCCTAAAATCATATAAGATATGATATATGTTCAATTCGTAAACTAGGAGAAATGGAGATATTTCTGCAACATGTCGAAATTCTGGCAGTTTTGACATCCTGCACTAAAATGGTGATTACCACCTCTTAACTTGATGAAATTAGGTGTTTTAGGACATTTTGGACAACTAATCTTCAAGATACACAATACCATATTTTTTATTTTACCCAGATCTGATTGTAAATAGGATTAAATCACTGATTAAGTTGATGCAATGTTTCTGTTTTTCTGCAGAATTGCCATCTTTTACTAATTTGAGCACAATAAATCACACATGTCATATTATTTTCTGAAATTTGGTGTGGTGATGCAAAACTGTTATACCTGCAACTTTACAGCTTTAAGTTTTCCTAAATTCAAACTATAAATGCCTTTAATCTGGCCTTCAATCTGACTGATTGTGCATTTCCAGTAACCTGAAATGGTTTGGGTGATGTTGTACTATGTGTACATGTTCATATTACCTCTCTTATGCCTACGTATTTTATTACCTGAACTAATTGGCCATTATACCATATACTTGTCGAATCACTAGTTGTGTGGTTACATAAGATGATCGGTTTGTTGTGGAATATGAAATGTGGAAAGGAAAGAGAGGTGGGAAGATGGAGAACATGAAGGAAATGGATAATTTGACTATGGAAACATTTCTCTTATGTTGCTTTTCGTATATTCTTGGTTGTGGTTCTTTTACCCCAATTGCTCATGTGTTTTATTTTATCTCACATGAAATTGATATAAGGAAAATGATTAAGTCCTCCCCAGAGGAGGGTGACACGGGGTTTGGGGGAAACACGGGTAAATTGTAGGTGTTAAGAAGCGGACACGATATGATTTCTCACTCGCTTCGTCGCTCCTGGAAGGGGGAGTTGACTAGAGTTAGAGAGGCCGCCGGTGCGCTCGTGACGCACCTGGACGGTAATTGATGGTTTTCTCCGTTTGACCCACAGAAAAACCGAGATGATTCTCACTCCGGTACCTTGTCCAGTCGGGTACGGAGTTACGAGAGGCCCCTCCAGTGCTCGTGTCGCTGGAGTGGTACCACTTTTCACCCACCCTGGGTGAAGTCCGCTCTCTTAGCAGCCTATGGTTTATCCGGGTTCCAAATACAGAATAACCATTTAATTTATTTAACTTAATCGTTTATTACTTCAGTCTTGTTCACTGTTGTTTACTTTCAGCACTGGTACTCTGTTTTTAATTTCTGCGTAATATGTGATGACATGACACCTGTAGTTAGTTAGTTAGTTAGGGAAACCCGTTCTAAACTGGGTTCTACTAGGGTGATTAGGAATTCCTACTGGGTCACGCGTTGACGTGTCCCATCACGTGGTTTACAGGTGCGAGTCCCGAGCAGTCCTCGGGTGTTCAGGAGCCAGAGGTCAGTGCCAGTGCTACCGAGGCAGAGCCTTCAGGAGACTTTGTACTGTTAGATTACCCGGGGTTAGACTAGTGGGTGCGTTGTACCGGGTGTGTACTTTTGTACTTTTGGGCTGGGGGTTTCTCTTTTGTTGTACCCGCTTTTTGTACCCCCGTTGTACAGCTGATGTATGTATGTATGTATGTATGTATATGGACTTATGTAATGTAATGTAACTTCAGTGTTGATGTATTTACTTTTCAGTACTGCGTTTTTGTTTCTGTTGGAGCACTTTTCTTTCTATGTGTACTATTCCAGTGTTATTGTAGTGGCCTGCTAATTTATTTCATAATCAACCATAAAAAAATGCCTAGTAGTATTTAGATAAGAGGGCTCGAAGCCTGAGTCTGAATACTACGGCGACCTCGTCAGCTACGCCCCCGTACTTGGGTGAGCGGGGCGTGACATCGGGAAAGCCAAAGGATGCCAACAACAAAAGCTCGGGCGAGTCAACCCCCACCATTATTAGTTTTACTGGCAACGGAGCCAAAAACTTGGTCGTCTCGGAATATAACTCCGAAAACAATGTAGTTTTACCGCAAGCGTACAGTTAAGTAGTAAGCGGGTATCGATCACGGAGAGGAACTAATAACGGTAATCTATATGATTTACTGAGCTATTGGTGGAAAATTAGCTTTGAAAGTGTTGATGTCACAATCGTTCAAGTACCGATGTAAATTCAATATATAAAGATGTCTAGGGCTTGGGAATCCCCACTATAGATCCAAGTAATCAATGCAAATTATGAATCTCAATATTACTAGACTTGGGTTTAAGGTGAATCTGTCGTAACTAAATAGAGAACCAACGCACGCTCTCGCGCTACGCAAGTCTATAGCAATCTAAACAAGAGCCTCGCTCTCTCGCATGCCTAGTTCAAAATACTAGCATTAAGATCGACAATTATATCCAATTCCAACTCAAGCTCGCCCTCGTGCAACTTAATTTCAGATCAAGATCGTGATGGTTTGTATTCGTTTCACCGTCGTGCAAACGAATATAAGTATAGAAATATAATAAAGATGCTAGCTTTGGTCGCTCTCGCGCACCAAATCTAGTGAATCTCGATTATAGATCTAAATCGAATATCTAGGGCTTCCCATAGATTAAGATCCTCTCTCGAGCTCTCAAAGTCCGATGAAAATCCCTAGCTATCCGTAGTAATCCAATCACAATCTAACCTTTAGCAATTCTAGCAACATTGAAATTCAACAAATATCACAAATCTTACTTTAGATCCATAGGGTTCATCCCTTTGCCCTAGAGCAAAGGAATTACTCACAAATCATCATGAAAATCACAAGAGAAATAAGATCGACAAGAGAATTCATTGTAAAACTCAGATCTAAGAAGAGATATATCATAAAAATATGAACTTGCAAGAGTTTTAGAGATACCAATGTCGATTACAAGCTTCAACAATAAAAGAAAGATCTTTCAATAAAAGAAATCTATAAACTAAAATTAAAACTCTGAGGATAAAAGTATGGAGTCTCTCCTTGGGCTGGAGATAAATCTGGGTATTTATACATGCCCAAAATAACCAAAAAATCCTGACAATTCTGCCCCCAGACTGTTGCAAACCCTAGCTTTCAAGACTGGGTCGGCGGTGCTACTCGGCCGAGTGAACATCTCACTCGGTCGAGTGAGGAATCTGCTTCGAAATAGGAAAATCAGCGTTCTGGGCTCCTCAGACCACTCGGCCGAGTAGTCTTCTCACTCGGTCGAGTGGAATTTCTACTCGGTCGAGTGGAGTCTTCTGCAGATCCTCCAAAAAACAGAGAAGTGTCAAAGATTTCCTTCACAAAATTTTGCTCCACTCGGTCGAGTGGAATCCTCACTCGGTCGAGTGAAAATTCCCACTCGACCGAGTACATTTCAGCTCATCTTCAGGCTTAAGTCGTCGAGTATCAGCTTCACTCGGTCGAGTGAGCTGCGTCACTTGGCCGAGTAGCCTGTTTCAGCACTCTTTTCTTCTTCTCCTCGCTTCCTCGTCGATTCCTTCGACTTTCTTCTACTACTACTCATCCTCCAGTGCCATTAGCTCTCTTATATCATCGTGGGTGATGCTTCGGTATGCGTGTAAGTGCTCTTGGCTCCAAATTGCTCCCGATTGCTCCATATCTCCTGAAATTAGACGAAACAGAGAAATAGTGAAATGTATCGAGAAATCGTCGTATAATCGCTTAAAATCGTGATATGAGCAGTCGAAATGGCATGCAAAAATGCAAAAATAAAGTGTAAAATATGAGCCTATCAAAATTCCACACGCTTACCTCTTACTCGTCCTCGAGGAAGATGAGTAAAAAGTGAACATCATTGCCTCATGGCCTCCCCGAGAGGAGGTGCATTCTAAGGAGGCCAAAGAAGAACAAGCGCAATATCTAAACCTTCATGGCCTCCCCGAGAAGTTTGACACGTGCATCTCATATGCACCGAACATCACACACTAAATGAAGAAAACTTTATGGGTCGAGCTCAAGACCTTAAACGAGCACTTATCGGGAGGCAACCTGACGTTCTATTTAAGTTCTTTTAGTTGTATTTTAGTTTTCATTTTTTGTTTTAAATTCTTAAAGTTTAGAGACTCAAGAATCTAATAAAAATGTAATACCGGGCAGCATTTTTCATTGCAGGAAGAAGAAACGAGGAAATAATTCGATGAAGGGTAGCCATGGCGATGGAGAGCAGCTCTAGGGATGCGCTTAAATGCCAAAGGAAGGAAGAAACTGACGGGAGAGGAAAAATCAGAAACTGGAGAAAAACATAGAGTTTGGAGCTGAAAAGAGCAGCCAACTCGCCGAGAGATATTCTCACTCGGTCGAGTGAAGATTTCACTCAACTAAATGGGATACTGTACAGGGAAGCCTCAAAACCCCATCTCTAGAAATTATATGCCACTCGGTCGAGTGACTTTTCACTCGACCGAGTGAATTCTATCTTGAATAGCTCTAAATAATGCTCTATGAGGCCTGTTTACTCGGCCGAGTAGATTAGTTCACTCGACCGAGTGACTATTTCTACTCGACCGAGTGGGAGACTGTAGCAGAATTTTCGAAAAATCCACACTTTGTTTCTATTTGCCACTCGACCGAGTGGAACTTGTCACTCACCCGAGTGGCTGTTGGAACTTGGTATATTCCATCTTCTATTCCATAAGGTTTTGATATGACAAATCAATATATTTTATGTTATTAACTCTATCTATGTAGATGTGCAGATATAAAGCTTATTTCATTCACATTATGCATATGTTCAGATTACAAGGACTCTCTGCAGAAACGGCTTTGCTACACATATTACGTTTGGATAACGTATCTACGGAATGATGTAATTTTACTTTTAAGATAGCTTCAGGGCCTTGGCTATAATATACCATATATCCCTAAGCTCCAAATTACATTATCTTCCAACCCATTTGATCCTAAGTCAAAATTCCCATTTTTTAAATTTAGTCGGCTAGGATTTTCGTAGCCTGCTAAAAATAGTTTCTTTGACTTTTGTCCTGAAACTTTCTGATAAGGATCTATCCGTTGACTGATCCACGTCACCAATTTTTTATGTCCGTTGATGACCGTTCTAAAATTAGCCAACTACGAATTTTTGTAGCCTGCTAAATCGTTTTTTGACCGAAATTTTCCAGAACGGTTTCTGATCGTTCTCTAACGTCTTTGACGGTTTCTGAACGTTTCCAACATCTCTTTCAGAACCGTTTCTAAAACCTATAAATAGAGGGGTACACCTCTCTTTCTTCACACACTTTCCTGCAACGTTTTCTCTCTTTAGTTGAATTGTTAAATTTTGGTATTTTGGCCATTAGTTGTTCTTTTCTTATTTGTAAGAAGAAATCATTAGATTTCTCTCTTCGTTTAAGATTGGAAGGACTTGGATTTCAACACTTTTTGGAAAGTTGTTCAAGTTCTTATTTGTAAGAAGAAATCATTAGATTTCTCTCTTCATTTAAGAACGGAAGAACTTCAATTGTGTTTCACCATTACATATCTTGAAACATTGAAGTTTCTCTTTTAAACACCATCCTTTGAATTCATTCTTGATATTCATACCAAGGCTATATGTGTTTTCTATTTCATTATTTCTTCAACAGGTTTGAATCTCTAGTAATTGAGATTGTACAAAGTTTGGGACACGGGGAGTGTCGCCATTTTTGCAAGTTTGTGCTTGCGGGGAGCAAGTGATTATAGTGGATTGAAAATCTCTACGGGGAGTAGAGGACTGGAGTAGGATCAAAAGGATCCGAACCAGGATACATCTTTGTGTTTGCGATTGGTTTATTTTCAATTCTTGTCATTTAATTTCTGTTCCATCTTTGCAAATTTTAGTAACATTTTATTTGCAACAAGTTTTTATAATACACTATTCAACCCCCCTTCTAGTGTATTTTTATATATATGCGATCCTACATTTGGTATCAGAGCAGGATTAAGATGGCAGAACAGAACATGACAGCAGTTCCACACAACCATTCATCTCAATATCCAGAAGGAAACTCTCAAGTTTGTCCTCCTCTATTTGATGGTTCCAATTATTCATACTGGAAGGTTAGAATGGAGATTCATCTCCAAAGTATGGATTATACGTTATGGAACATCATAGAGACTGGATATCAGAAGCCAACAACTCCCTTCTCTGAATGGACTGCCAACGACAAAACTACAACAACCAAGAACTCAAAGGCTATGAATTCTCTATTCTGTGCCATGTATAAGAATGAGTTTAATCGAGTATCTCAGGCCAAAACTGCTAAAGATATTTGGCATATACTCGAGGTAACTCATGAAGGAACCAGTAAAGTGAAGGAAACTAAGATTTTCGTTTTGGTTCACAAGTTTGAGTTGTTCAAGATGAAGGACAAAGAGACAATTGGAGAAATGAACACCAGTTTTACTAACAATATAAATTCTTTAAATGCTCTTGGAAAAACTTACACTTCACTTGAACAGTTTCGCAAGATTCTTAAAGCTTTAACTCCAGAATGGCGTCCAAAGATCACCGCAATTGAAGAAGCCAACGATCTTTCAACTTTATTTGTTGAAAGTCTTGTTGGTACTCTAATGGCTTTTGAAGTTCAATTAGAAGACGAGAAAGAAGAATCACACCAGAAGAAGAAAGTACTTGTTTTCAAAGCTTCATCAGATGATGAAGATTCAGAAATGGATGATGATGATGATGCTTTCCTCACAAAGAAGTTCTTAAGAAAAGGTAAGTATAATAATTTCAAATCCAAAAATTCTGATTCTTCTCTTTGCTTTAATTGTAATAGGCCCGGACATATAAAGAAGGATTGTCTACTCCTCAAAGCAAAGTACAAATCTTCCAACAACTACAACAATGATCATTCCAAGAAGAAACGGAAATTTGATAGAATGAAGAAAGCATTCGTAACAACATGGGATTCTTCAGATGAAGAAGACAACGATGAAGAAAATGCTAACATGTGCTTTATGGCACAAAATGATGAAAGCGATGTAAGTACAATTGATAATGAAGCATTACTTGATGCATTTAATGATCTCTTTGTACGTTTCAAAAGACTAAATGCACAACACAAGTCTTTGAAACAAAGCAACAATGATCTCATTCTTGAACATCAAGAATTAACATCAAAATGCACTTCATTTAATGCAATACACACTGAGAATACATCTTCTCAAATCTTGAATCTTAGCAAAGAGAATGAACTTCTCAAAACTAAGAATCAAGAATTGCATGCACAAATATCTAATATGGATAATAATATTTCATCACTAAAGATGAAATACGATGAGATGTCTTCTAATGTTAATAAGTTTAACAAATGAAAGACTAATCTCGATTATTTGCTATAATTTCAATGTGCTCAAATCATAGGCAAGGATTGGGTTATTCTAATAAGAATATATCCAAACCCCCTAACACATCTTCATTTGGTGGAAAGACAACTCTTGTAAAACCACAAAAGAAGAATCATGCATTCATTTACACGAAGATAGTAAACACTTCTACATCTTCTACACAAAGAAATGTTTCAAACGTTTCAATTTCATCTCCTAAGAAACCTAATACAATTAGTATATGGGTTCCTAAAGATATAAGTTTGGATAATAGAAAAGCATACATTTCTGATTTTATGCAATCTATTGTACATTCTATTAATTATTTAAGAAGCCAAATTCTACTTGGGTTTGGCTTCCTAAGATCTAATCCAAAGGACCCTAAAGAAAAAGGGTACCAATATTTCATGTTTTATTTTACAGGTACCAAGAAAAGAAAGATGGATCTTAGATAGTGGATGTTCAAAACACATGACTGGAAACATCAACCTACTTTCAACCATTCAATATAAAGATGGAGGCTCAGTAACCTTTGGTGACAACAACAAAGGAAGAATCATAGGCATTGGAACAGTTGGAAACTCCGATCAGCCTATCTTTGAGAACGTACTCCTAGTTGATGGTTTGAAACATAACTTACTTTCCATTAGTCAATTATGTAATAAAGTTTATAAAATCGTTTTTGAACAACATGACTGCATCATTTATAATTCTGATATGTCATCTATTTTATTTCGTGGGAAGCATAAGAATAATATTTATATCTTATGCATGTCAGTTACCACTCACAATCATTGTTTGATGATTTCATCAGACGATACACTTTTATGGCATAAACGTTTTGGACACACTAATTTCAAAAATCTTGCACACATTTCAAAACACAATTTAGTTATTGGAATGCCAAATATTTCATTCAAATAGAAACATTTCTTTGATGCTTGTCAATAAGGAAAAATGCACAAATCTTCTTTTAAATCAAAGGACATCAACAAATAGACCTTTAGAACTCCTACACTTGGATTTATTTGGTCCTTCAAGAGTAGCCTCTTTGAATAAAAGTAGATATGCATTTGTTATTGTTGATGATTATTCACAATACACTTGGGTTTTATTCTTACAAAATAAGAATGATGCTTTTGAAGAGTTTTCCATCTTCTGTAAAAAGATTCAAAAGATCAAATCCTCAAACATTGTCACTATTCGTAGTGATCATGGGGGAGAATTTGAAAATGAATCTTTTACTAAGTTTTGTAATGAAAATGGCATTACTCACAATTTTTCTTTTCCACGTGCTGTACCATAAAATGGTGTTGTAGAAAGGAAAAATAGAACTCTTCAAGAATGTGCTAGAACAATGCTTTGTGATAGTAACTTACCAAGATATTTTTGGGCAGAAGCTGTTGCAACTGCTTGTTAAGTCTTGAATAAAGTTCTTATAAGACCATTTCTAAACAAAACTTGTTTTGAATTATTCTTCAATTGTATTCCCCGAGTATCTTATTTTAAAGTGTTTGGATGTAAATGTTTCATTCTTAACACTAGAGATGCACTAAACAAATTTGATTCTAAATCTGATGAAGGAATTTTTGTTGGATACTCAACACGTAGTAAAGCCTACAGAGTATACAATAAAAGAACTTCAGCAGTTGAAGAATCATTACATGTCACTTTTGATGAGACCCCCTCATCTAATTCTCCAATCATTGATGATGAAGAGAATTTATTACCTGTTATTAAATCTTTTGATAATGTTAAACTTAATGATTGACCGGCGCCCCGCTTGAGTCGCGGCGGCGCGGTGTCGTTTACCGCAAGTTTCACGGTTAGTGTAGGGTGCAGGAATATCAAACTCAGGGAGGCGAGGTTGTGCTTGGGTCAGGTAGGACCTAAATCACCCCGAGGGGCGAGCTAGCCCGAATCGGTGAATGGTTGTCACAAAAGGAAATAAAAGGGTATGAACAACAAGAAAGAAAACCCGGGACTTTGGTTTCCAACCCGACGAGAGACTCTCGCCGATACGGCCTACGGGTATGGATAGCGATCAGGATTAGGGTCTAATAGTGAGACGTTGCCTCTGAAAGTGGTACCGGCGTCCCATGGGCCCGATATTCCGGTCGGTGCCCAGGATGATACACCGGACTTCCCGGATTCGATCAGTGGGCACTCCCGTGTCCATTAACACTGATCGATCCCGGGAGCACTAAGCCCGCAACGATATCTCCCAACGTCTCATCCTACCGCTCCCGCGTGCTAGGATTCGGCGTCTACGCTAAGGGTGTGAGCTATGGCTAGGGAGTCAACTGCCAAGTTTATTCCCCCTTGGCCCAACGGTCAAAGGCGGTCTTTTTCCTGCCGATGACAATGAAACACCCCGCGTAACCGTTAGATTCCTACTCCCTATCGATTTCCTAACCCTATGGACGCATCGGGAAGAGCCCCCGAAGGGGTTTCCACCAAAATCCCAGATTTGGGAACTACTCACAAAAATTCATGAAAAAGCGATCTAAATGAAATTTAACCGTTGGAATCATAATCGGACAATTGCAATGCGGAAGTAATAGAGTAATAAAGACAATACTAAAATTTTAGAAAGATCTGAAAACTTACAAAAGAGTAACAATTACAGCCGTCACAAGGAGATAAAACAGTAGAAAAAATAACAGCTCCCGTTTCTAGAACCCTAGGGGTTCTATTTATATACCTTCGCATCAACCGATCGGTTGACAAGTCAACCGATCGGTTGATCCGTTACAAATTATTAACAAAAAACGGCGAGCTTTCACCCGATCACATGAACCGGTCGGGTGAGTTCTTGAGTGACCGGTTGGATCTTGGAGCAGTCGGGTGAATCGATCGGTTCGACGTCCGTGTCTTCAGCTCTTCTTCTTCAGCTACAGATGAACCGATCGGGTGAGAGTCACCCGATCGGTTGGCATTTTGCTCGAGAAAACAGAGAACTGGCCCCCACTGAACCGGTCTGTGAACCGGTCGGGTGACTTCTTTGTGAGCTGCGGCACAGACCGGGTGGTGCACGCGTGTATCACCCGATCGGTTGGAGTTGACCAACCGATGGGTGAGGGGCTGAAAGATGAATTCTTTGGCGTTTGACCCCCTGGATCATGCGTGACTTCTCCCGTTGCTCCGGGGACTTGGGATATCATCGTTAAACGTCCCCTACGTGGTCAATCCCCTGCAATCATGGATAAACAAAGAAAAGTGAAAGAAAACGGGAAAATACACGAAAACGAATAAGAGACGGCGGAGAAACACGGAGAAACACAAAAGAAAACGTGCGTGAATATATGAAATATAAACGCATGTCAAAATCCCCCAAGCTGAACTCTTCCTCGTCCTCGAGGAAGACGAGTGAGAGTAGGAGCTCGGAAGGGGAAAATAGAGAGGAAGAAAGAAAAAGAAAACTCTAAGCCCTAGATCGTCCATCAGAGCCACCAAAATCAAAAATGACACACCTAGCAAGCAAACGTCAAATCACACCACTAAACCTAGGAAAGCGAGTCCAAATAAGTGTCGTGGGTCCACGCAGTGAAGCGCGAGTGAGCGTGGTCGTGTGCTAGCAAATGGTGATGCTTTCTACGATGTGCTATGAGGCTCGATATACACAAATCCAAGATATGACCCAAATAATGATTTGAATTGAATTAAGCGGCGAATATAAGTTCAAGCATGCATGAGAAGAGTAAGAATAGAAGCGTATCATGCATCGGGGGCTCCACAACTAGGGTCAAGGAAATCACGCCACTATAGCCTAGATACTAGCTAAAAAGTTCCTAAGCCAAGTGTTTTCGATAACGACGGGGGTTGAGATGATGTGGAGTAGAACACTCGGTGCAAATTCTCTCCTTCCCTTTATTCTCGGCAAGTAGGAAAATATTCACACGGGAATTTTTTTGGGTTTTGGGTATTTGCATATTTTTTTGGCTTTTTGGCTATACAATCTTTTTCTTTTCTTTTCTTTTTGGGTTTTTCTTTTCTTTTCTCCTTTTTTTGGATTTTTGGGTTTTTGGCTATACACATGTGTACTCTCCCAAGTGGGAGAACGGTACACGACGAGGGGATTTGCACCAAGTAAAACAAAAAAGAAGTCGAAATCTAAACACTCGAGCAAAGGAAACTATTCTCGCTAAATAGAGCATAGGCTAAATGGGTTATCCTAGTCCTTAGTTGTGGAATCCCGACGCATGCGAATTGAAATATACGATATAAATATAGCATGCATATAGTAGAAACAAATACCGCATATTCAAATCGGAGCATGATAATCTAGGGGTCATTCCTGGACAGGTATATAAAGTAACATCACAAAGCAGAAGCACACCAAATGCTAGTCACGACACACGACTCACAAAAAGCTAAGTGGACCCACGATGCGTGAAATGCAAGAGGACTCGAATCCTAGGGTTAGTGAGTGTGATTATCGGTGCAATGCTAGGTGTGTGTGTGACTTTGTGGCGATTCATCATAGGATTCATCTCTAGGAGAAAGAGCTAAAAAAAGAAGAAAAGAAAAAAAAGAAAAAACACGGAGAAAAACGACTCAAATAAACGAAAAGAAGGACTCAAACGACGCACACAGTGCGACTCCCCCAAGCTGAAGTTTGCATTGCCCTCAATGCAATATGAGTGAGTACGGGAGGGCAATGAAGATGGGGGGGATACGCACTGACACAAAAAGAAATGAAAATCAGGAAAACTCATAGATGAAACTGAAAAAGAAAGAAAGATCAGAATCAAAATCAAACAAAATGAAAATAAAAATAAAAACACAAGCACGACACTCAAAAAAAAGAAAAATAAGCACACACACAAAAATGAGAAAAACAAACAAAACACGACAGCACACCAAAATAGACGTCCCCCAAGCTAGACCAGAAAGTGCTAGCGAAATGATGTGAACGATGAAATGCAGAGATGTGCAAGGGGGAGTCAAAAACAAAAGAGGTGAAATCAGAAATCAGGAGAAGGTGAGTCCTCGTCCTCCTCGGAAGAGGGTGTGGATGGGTGGTCGGGGGAGGCTGGGGGTGTGCTGAGAAGTGGGGAATGAGGCGAAGGAATAGGGGCAGTGGTGGTGTGAACAATGGGAGGAGTGTCGGTGGTGGTGGGTGGTGGTGGTAGGAAGGCGATCAAGGCGGTGGTGAGAGGAATAGAAATGGAGGAAGTAGATGTGGTGGTGACAGTAGTGGGAGGTGGTGGGAGGGATCTGGAGCGTATCGGTAATTTCCTCCGACGCACGTATGGAGTGACGGAGGAGGGGGGAGGAGGTAGCGTGGGTGTAATGGAAGTGGTCGGGTGGGGTGAAGTGGATACCGGGATGGGATTAGAAGGTGGAGAAGATGAATGTGGAGAGGGGGGTGATGGATGTGGGGAAGTGTGGGAGGGTGGTGGAGAAGATCGCCGGGGTGGTGAAGGTGGAGGTGGTGAAGGTGGAGGTGGTCCGTGGACATGGGTGAGAAGGCAGAGAATGGCGGTCACGTTCCTCTCAAGTGCGAGGAAACGTGGGTGAGTAAGAAAGGAGGATGGCGATGGGTTCGAGGAAGCAGAGGACATGGCGAGCTCACGAAGGGCAGCGACCTCCCTCTCAAGTCCCAGACGGGCAGATACCTGACGGCGACCAAAAGATGTAGACTGACGCGAGGCAGAGGTGGTGCCGCCAGGTAAGGTCGAAGAGGTGCCGGCGGCAGTGGTCATGCCGGCACAGGAGACAAGGCCAGAAATGGCCGCAAAGAGGTGCTCAGACGTGATCGGTCCCGGAGCAGAAACAGAACGACTCGGGCCAGCCCCTAAATCTCCCCCAGACGCAGGGATATCATGCTCGCCTAAGTGGGCGGCAGGGGACGGTGGTCTGTGGGCGTCTGCGGGAAAGAAAGGAAGATTCAACCCAGCTAAGAAGTCGGGATCAGGAGGAAAAGTCCAATCTCCCACGAGAGCAAGGGTCATGCGAGCAGGGTTGGGCAGAATGGTGTAAGGGGCTGGGGGGTGGCCATAATGAAATATGAAGCGGCCATCCGAGCGGGGCTTAATCATGTGGATGTGCCGCAGGACATCAATATCAAGATGTGAGGGTCCTGCGGCAGCTGGAAGATTATTGGGGATAGTAATATTGAATTGGGCGTGAGAGCAGATGATCGTGATGATGCCCCCATAACAAAACTTCCCCTTACCGGCCTGGCTGATCTCGAGTAGCTTGTAAACAAGCCAATCGCTGCCATGGATGGGGACGGTAGGGGCCCTGAAGCTGACTCCATCATCATCCCGGACATAAGGAAAAGTCATGGCCCAAAGGATAAAAAGGTCAGGGATAGTCACAGTGCCGGACTCGTCCCTAGGAAAGAATGCAGTTGAAATGATCATGTGGGCTAAACGAAACACGGGATGAATGATAGAGGAGGCCTTGGCCCTTCCTCGGGGATAGTCACGGATCAATGTGAGGCGGAACCAGAATTGATCGACATCAAACTCGGGCGTGTACCCGTAGTGTCGGATGGAATCATCCCCGAGATTGGGGAAACCAAATATATCGTTAATCGTGTTCAGATTTGTGGTGACACTACGGTTACGCACCCTGAATTTAATGATCGACCCGGACTCCCAAGTAAGTGTGGACAGAAATTCGAGGGTGAGTGCCGGAAAGGATACGGCAGATGCATTAAGAAAGGCCAACCATCCTAAGTTGGCGAAAAGAGATTCGACCTCGGTGAATACACCGAGATCGATCAATGTTTGTGCGTGCACGAACTTAGTGGATAGATGCCCTCGAGCATCGAGCCGACGATAAAAGTCCTTGTGCTCTTGGTTCCGAAAGATATACCCATGCGGGCCCAACATTGGGTCCACAGGGGGGATAACAGGCGGAGGAGGGCCAAGTGTAAGTGCTCGTGTACGGGAAGGGGGGCGTGTTTGTTTTCGTCTCTTTCGAGACGGCTCCTCTTCCCGCATAATTCCCTTCCCCTTGTCCTTATCTTGAGCCATGTGTGAGCGTGTGTGTATGAATGAGTGTACAAGTGATGAATGCACACTGACACAAGCAAACGAGCAAGCGCAATTTACAGGGTAAAAATATAAATATAAGCTTAGGAGCGAGTGTACCCAAGCGGAATTACGGAGCTTGCTCGTAGATGTCCCCACACGGTTCAACGAGAGTAGCATGGAGCCGCGGCAATATCCTTCGGCAAGAATTTTTGAAATGGGGGTGGTTTGGGGGGGAAATTAGGTCAAAACATGAAATGGAAGGAGAGAGAGTGTGTAAATGATGGAGGGATCGATGGTGGAGGTGGAGAGAGGGAGTAATGGAGGAGTAGAGGGCGTGGGGGAGTGAGGATCGGTTGTTGGGGAAGAGGGGAAGGCGAAACGACGGTGGTTTTTGTGATCGGGCGAGGGCGAAAACGAGCGGATGTCGGGGGGTATTTATAGGGTTTTAAGTCGAACCGATCGGGTGACTTGCCACCCGATCGGGTGACGGTTAGGTCGAAATTCTTGCCGAAGAAATGCTACAGGCGAACCGGTCGGTTGACTTGTCAACCGATCGGTTGGCCGCTCCACTCATTTTCCCGAGAACTTAGGGCTGCTCACCCGGTCACGTCAACCGATCGCGCTCGAACTCAACCGATCGGTTGATATTCCCCAAAAATTTCCGAGAGTTCTCCCCAGCTCACCCGGTCTGTCACCCGGTCTCTTCATTACTCAACCGATCGGTTCATTCGGTGACAGATCTCGGCATGTATCTGATACATCCCAACCGATCGGGTGAGTTGTCATCCGATCGGTTGGGGCTTGTTTCCTGCAAAAACCAAGAAATTTGTTTAAGTCCCCGAACGGATGTTCTCGTGGCTGATTTTATTTATAAAAATAGATAAAATAAAGTAAAAAAATAACGCTAAAAATTGGGAAAAAAGTTTAGAACATGGGTTGTCTCCCATGAAGCGCACTTGTTTAACGTCGTTGGCTCGACGCCCGTAAGAGATGCTCATGGTGGTCGATACGGGTGATGCCCGAAGTTTGGAATCTCTTTCTCGTTGGAGCTGAAGGCGCTTGGAGTAGTCAGCGGCTGGAAAAATACTTGCTCAACTACCCTCCCCTTGTTCTTGGGATCCGAGGGCTTTTCCTTGGTGTTGGCGCTTCCCTCCATCTTCTTCAGGATCCGGACCTCGTCTTTAGTGAGGTCCATGGGCTCTTTCCCCGTTCTCCTCACAGGAGGTGCCTTGGGGAACCCGGGAGGGGTCGTTCTTGCTGCACTCGGTTTTCCAACAGCTTCTTTGTTCTCGGGCCGTCTCCATCTTCTGAATCCCCCAAGTCATCGGGGGGTTTCTCAGGAGAATCTCCCAGGAGCTCTCCTCAGCAGCTTTTTCCTCTTCTACCTCAAGCAAATTGCACCGAGGGTCATCAGGGGGATCGGGGTGCTTCATGGATAATCCCAGATCAAACTCAACTTTCTCTCCGCTGACGTTCAAAGAGAGTTTTTCCGTTCTTCACATCTATTAGAACGCCAGCAGTGGCCATGAAAGGCCGTCCCAGGATAATGGGGGTGTGTGCGTCTTCAGGCATGTCCATGACTACAAAGTCCACAGGCACATGCACCCCTCTCACATTCATGGGGAGATCATCCACAATTCCCACCGGATATTTGACCGACCGGTCAGCTAGTTGTAGGGTCATACCAGTGGGCTCCAAATCACCCATTCCTATCCTTCTGTACATCGACAAGGGCATCAAGCTAACACTCGCTCCTAGGTCAACGAGTGCACGATGAATCTTCACAGCCCCGATCGTGCAAGGAATAGAGAAGCTCCCCGGGTCCTAGAGTTTCGGCGGGTTTGCCCTCTGAATAAGAGCGCTACATTCCACCGTCAGCACTACTTTCTCTTTTCTAGACCCTCTAGTCACCAAATCTTTCAAGAATTTTGCATAGGAGGGGATTGTTTCGATTGCTTCTAGGAAGGGGATTTGCAGGCTTAGGTCCTTGACCATGGCGAAGAACTTGCCATATTTCTCATCAATTTTTGCCTGAGCTAACCGTTGTGGAAATGGCACAACGGGTTTATACACTTTCGGGCTCTCTTCCTCCTTCTTCTTCTCTTCTTTAGAGGCTCCCTCCAGAGTCATAGGATTTGATGACGAAGCACCGGCGTCATTTGATTTTTCGGTCGGTCTCTCAACGACCAATGGTGCTTCCGGGTTGCTAGGGGGCACTCTAGTAGGAATTTGTGTCCCACTTCTCAGAACGATAGCGGACACATTTGCGTGCTCGTGCACGAGTGCCGACGTTTGGGTCGCTCCCCTCGGGTTCACCTCCGGTTGTGGCGGTAATTGGTTTTGTGACCTTGCAAGGTTCGCCACTTGTAACCCCAGCTGGGTTACTTGGTCCATGAGGGTCCGCTGACCCATTTCCAGCTTTTGGTTGATCTTCTCCTGGTTGGTAATATATTGAGTCAAGAGAGACTCAACCGGAGAGACGGCCCTCTGTTGGCCATACTGCTGCTGCTGCTGGAACGGCTGCTGAGTCCTGGGGGCGTAAGATTGTTGCTGAAATGGTTGCTGCTGAAATGGTTGCTGCTGAAATGGTTGCTACTGAACCTGATTCTGATGTGGCCTAGCCGGCTGATATGTTTGTTGTTGCGGCTGCTGAGGCGGCGAGGGCTGAAATGGTGGCCGGTAACTGAAGTTTGGGTGGTTCCGGTTGTTTGGAGAGTAGGCCGGGTTGGAATTTGTCCTTGGCGGATACGGCGCATTTCCCGTGGGGTTGTAAAATAGTGCGCTCGCCTGATCCAACGGTGGTGAGATGTCACCACCGTCGAATTCCCCAAAGAATTCGGACTCTACCGCAGAAATTTGATGTGTACCGGCCCCACCGGCTCCTACCATTAGTGCGGAGATCTGGGTCAAAAGCAAGTCGAACTTGCTTGAAAGTTTGTCGACGTCCTCGACTCTGTGTATACCCCCGGATCTTGGTGTGGCTCTCTCGTCACACCACCGCTCATTGTTGGATGCCATATTTTCCAGAATATTCCCGGCATCCTCCTCGCTCCTAGACATGAAGGAACCCCCAGCCGCGGCGTCCATAGAAGATTTCATGTCATCCCTCAACCCATTGTAGAACAGATTGATAATCTGCCACTTCGGAAGCTCATGGTGAGGGCATCTCCTTTGCATCTCTTTATATCTCGTCCAAGCTTCATGCAAGGACTCGTGGCTGGCCTGGGAGAAGGAGGAGATCTCACTCCTCAACTTCATGGTCTTCCCCGGAGGAAAGAACTTCGTCAGAAAAGCATTGGAGAGCTTCTCCCAGGTGTTGAAAGTGTTGGGGTCCTTCCCCCTTAGCCATTGCTTGGCTTTGTCTCGCAAAGAGAAGGGGAACAGCTTCAGACGGATAGCCTCTGTCGTGACACCATTAATCCGGAAGGTGTCACACTTCTCCAAAAAGGAGTCTAGGTGCTCGATCGGGCTCTCCATGGGTGCACCCGCAAACTGGTCCCGCTGGATCCATGTCACTAGAGACGGCTTCAGCTCAAAGCTTTGGGCCGCAATAGCTGGAGATCGGATGGCGGAAGTCGACTCGATGGATGGCATCGAGTACTCCAGCAGAGACTTGTGAGGTGGGGTGTTCTCCTCCCTGGATTCGGGATCTTCTCTTCTTCGCTTCTCGGCGGCCAAACGCCTAAGGGTGGCGTTAATCTCTGGATCGAGGGGAATCAAGTCGTCAAGACTCCTTGAACTCCTGCGCATGAAAAACAACAAACACCCGTGAAGCGACAAGTGGGAAAGAAACAGATAAAATAAGAAATAAAATAAGAAAAATAAAAAAGAAAAAGGAGAATGCGAAAATTATCGTGAGGTAGGGATGTGAGCTATACACGAGGGTTCAAGAGATCCTAAAATAACAAGCACGTTGCCTCCCCGGCAACGGCGCCATAAACTTGACCGGCGCCCCGCTTGAGTCGCGGCGGCGCGGTGTCGTTTACTGCAAGTTTCACGGTTAGTGTAGGGTGCGGGAATATCGAACTCAGGGAGGCGAGGTTGTGCTTGGGTCAGGTAGGACCTAAATCACCCCGAGGGGCGAGCTAGCCCGAATCAGTGAATGGTTGTCACGAAAGGAAATAAAAGGGTATGAACAACAAGAAAGAAAACCCGGGACTTTGGTTTCCAACCCGACGAGAGACTCTCGCCGATACGGCCTACGGGTATGGATAGCGATCGGGATTAGGGTCTAATGGTGAGACGTTGCCTCTGAAAGTAGTACCGACGTCCCATGGGCCCGATATTCCGGTCGGTGCCCAGGATGATACACCGGACTTCCTGGATTCGATCAGTGGGCACTCCCATGTCCATTAACACTGATCGATCCCGGGAGCACTAAGCCCGCAACGATATATCCCAACGTCTCATCCTGCCGCTCCCACGTGCTAGGATTCGGCGTCTACGCTAAGGGTGTGAGCTATGGCTAGGGAGTCAACCGCCAAGTTTATTCCCCCTCGGCCCAACGGTCAAAGGCGGTCTTTTTCCCGCCGATGACAATGAAACACCCCGCGTAACCGTTAGATTCCTACTCCCTATCGATTTCCTAACCCTATGGACGCATCGGGAAGATCCCCCGAAGGGGTTTCCACCAAAATCCCAGATTTGGGAAACTACTCACAAAAATTCATGAAAAAACGATCTAAATGAAATTTAACCGTTGGAATCATAATCGGACAATTGCAATGCGGAAGTAATAGAGTAATAAAGACAATACTAAAATTTTAGAAATATCTGAAAACTTACAAAAGAGTAACAATTACAGCCGTCACAAGGAGATAAAACAGTAGAAAAAATAACAGCTCCCGTTTCTGGAACCCTAGGGGTTCTATTTATAGACCTTCGCATCAACCGATCGGTTGACAAGTCAACCGATCGGTTGATCCGTTACAAATTAATAACAAAAAACAGCGAGCTTTCACCCGATCACATGAACTGGTCGGGTGAGTTCTTGAGTGACCGGTTGGATCTTGGAGCAGTCGGGTGAAGCGATCGGTTCAACGTCCATGTCTTCAGCTCTTCTTCTTCAGCTACAGATGAATCGATCGGGTGAGAGTCACCCGATCGGTTGGCATTTTGCTCGAGAAAACAGAGAACTGGCCCCCGCTGAACCGGTCTGTGAACCGGTCGGGTGACTTCTTTGTGAGCTGCGGCAGAGACCAGGGTGGTGCATGCGTGCATCACCCGATTGGTTGGAGATGACCAACCGACCGGGTGAGGGGCTGAAAGATGAATTCTTTGGCGTTTGACCCCCTGGATCACGCGTGACTTCTCCCGTTGCTCCGGGGACTTGGGATATCATCGTTAAACGTCCCCTACGTGGTCAATCCCCTGCAATCATGGATAAACAAAGAAAAGTGAAAGAAAACGGGAAAATACACGAAAACGAATAAGAGACGGTGGAAAAACACGGAGAAACACAAAAGAAAACGTGCGTGAATATATGAAATATAAACGCACGTCAATGATGATGGTGCTACTAACCCTTGTGTTGAGTCTGTTTCAGATCTTCCTAAAGCATTTGCACAGGTTCCAAATCATCCATCAAATTTAATCATTGGAGACATCACAGATGGAGTGAAAACTCGTCGACAGATAGAGCAAATGGCACATTGTGCATTTCTCTCAACCATTGAACCAAAGAACATCAAAGATGCATGTAAAGACAGTTCATGGATTATTGATATGCAGGAAGAACTCAATCATTTTCAACGGAATGATGTTTGGGAATTAGTTCCCAGACCATCAGATCATTCAATTATTGGTACCAAGTGGGTATTTAAAAATAAATTGGATGAATCTGGTCAGGTAATTAAAAACAAGGCAAGATTGGTTGTCACGCCCCACTTCCCAAGTACGGAAGGCGAGACGTGAGGAGGTCCTCTTAGACATGGAGCTATGAAGCTGCAGTCTGATAAGCGTCTATAAAAATTTCGAAAAGTAGCAGGTCCTTGCATTGCGACAAAACAACAACAATAATAATGAAGCAGATAAGAAAATATCCACCAGACATCCAACAAAATATCCCAAACATCACAGAAAGAGTCACCAAGTACAAAGTCTGAACAAAAGGCCTAAATCATGACTAAACAAAACAAAGAGATGGGTGCTACGCACCGAACAACCTAACAGCAGCTACTAGAAAAGTAAATAACATCTAAAAGAAAGTCACCAGCTGCAACTAAGGGTAGGACCGGTATCATCTAACTGGACATCAGTAACCTGTCAACCTCTGCAACCTACTCAGGCTCAAACCTGACATGTGACACCCAAGAGAAAAGGGCACATGTCAGCAAAAATCTCCAAAGAAGGAAGGGAGACTTTTGTGCAAGGAAACGTAAAGCATAGCAGGTATAAGATAAATGCAGCTTAATAGTTCTAAAATAATGATGACATGACATGATATTTAATGAATGCATCAGTTTAAACATGAACATGATACTTGGAATGCACGGCACGTCGTAGCGAGAGCTACTAAACAATATTCACGATTTCACGATTAACTTGTATTCACGATGTGCACATGGTTTACGCCTTTTAGCTGAAGTGGCTGTACGGGCACACTTCTACGCTCAAGTGATCGCTTAACCCTACCCCTCCACGTGTATCGAGCGTTGGTTTCTCAACAACACTGTGCTCGCTTCTGGATCACGAGCCAGGAAGTGTTTTTCAATATGGCATAGGGTTGTCCCTGCAAAGCAGGTGCCTAGCCTCAATAGCAATAACATTTGTAGCGTGTGCTACTCAATCACGAAGAACATACGATGCATAACATGACATGAGATAAGCAGTTAAAGTGCGTACCGTTATTTGAAAAGTAAACATGACATGACAGTATGAATGAAAGCAAGTAAAAGTGTCGGATCTAGCTTCATTGTCAAGCTAGATCAAGTATGGTCGTCTAGGCGACTATCATTTCACCGCCTAGTCTCTTTTACACAATTTTACAAAATGGCCTAAAACATGGCCTAAAACAAGTACTGTGCAAGTTTCACTTGCCTTTTTTCGGTGGTATTGGTTGTCGTAGGTTCGTCTGGACGGGTACTACGTATTGGCACGTCTGGTTTTCTGTTTTGGTTAAACAATTCACTGAATTAGATATATTGTAAGATAGTCAAAATATCGGGTTAATCCCCGAATTGGGTTTGTCTAATTTTATTGGGCTATCTGGCTAGGGTAAGATCTATATTATGTTACACTAACAAGATACGCCTCATTTATTTAATATTATCACCCTGACATGTTAATACCAATATCTAACTAACGAGTAAAGTTTCATTAACAATTTATCATACTAACTACAAACTAAGTTAATCTACATGGTTAACACATGGCTTGGCTGACACCATCTTTATTTATTCAACATGTTTAAAAAAACTTTACATATCAAATATTTTAACACTCTTTCATTCCTATATCCTAAAGACTGTCACTTTCAACATCCACTTTATTTTATTTTTTTAAACCTATTTCTTTAACTTATTCTGTCAACTACCCCTCTTAACTTTTCTTTTAATCCTTTAATATCTAGGCTGTTAAAAGTCCCCTTCTTCTTTATTTCATTTACTCCTCTTCTGTATCTCTCTGACTTCTAGTCTCCCCTTCATTTTTAACAAGGCATCTTTACTGTTCCTTATTAATTACACTTCCTTTCTAATATTACCCAGGCTCCCTCCTGTCATTTGGCTCACAATAAAATCTCAACTCTTCTCTCTCTCTCTCTCTCTCTCTCTCTCTCTCTCTCTCTCTCTCTCTCTCTCTCTCTCTCTCTCTCGCTCCCTCCCTCCCTCCCTCCCTCCCTCGTTCTGTTCTTCATTTCTTTTCCTTTTTTTATTTCATTTTAGAGTTGCAGCAAGAGACTTACGCCATGGGGGATGAACGATGCACGCGCGACGGGGAGATGAAGGCGACGGTGGCGCAGGGGAGGGGCTCCGGCGATTGGTGCTCTCCGGTGACGCAGGCGCGACGCAGGCGCCGGCCTGGCGGCAGCGGCCTCCGGCGCATGGGCGGAGGCGCGCGTCTCTTCCTCGGGGCGACGCGCTTGTCCGGGCAGTAGAGGAGAGGATGAGGGAAGGAGAAAAGGAGGAAGAAGATGAGGGTTTTGAATTTCTGAAAAATGTTTTGTTTGATTTGAATCTGAGATTGTATAGGTCTGAAGTTGGTGTTTTTGAATTCAGATCTGAAGTTGGGTGTTTTTGAATCTGAAATTGAGAGTTTTCATATCTGAGTTTTCTTGTCTCCCCTTTCCAGTTTTGAGTTTTGGAGATTTGATTTGGGAAGAGAAGATATGGGTTTGATTTGAGAATTGTTGGGGCTGATTGGGATTTCTGGTTGGAGTGGGGAGGATGTAATGCCCTACCAGCTACTGCATAAGTACTAGAGGGGGGGGGTGAATAGTACTTTAAAATAATAAGGCGTATAATTCCAAATTAAATTGCAAACAACCACCAAATCAATTTGCGGAAGCTTAAATTGATTGACAACAATGAAATAAACAAAGCTAACAAACGATGTTAATGGGTTCGGATCCACCCAAGTCTCCCCGACTTGTTCCCGGTGATCCTACGTCCCAACCACCCGGATCCCCTCCGGATACTTGAGTTAGAAACCCTAACTCAAGATTTCCACTATGAATATCTTGTGAAAAACCTTCACAAGATCAAATCATACATGCAATGGCAAAGTGAATCCCACAACCCGGGATCACAAACTTCTCTCACAACCGAGAGAGCCAATAAGCAATATAAAGAGTTTAAATGAAATAAATACTCTTACCACAAAATCCTATACCTTGAGTTTTTCTTACCCAATAGGTGGAATGAAGGATTTGAGGAAGATGAAGTCACCAAGCCCTAGCACCAAGGAAATGAGCAGCAATGGGTGCCTAGGGAAGAGTTGGAGACTTGGATCAAGCAATAGCTTGAAGAGCTCACCAAGAACAAGCTTCTCTCTAGATCTAGAAATGAGAGAGAATGGCTTTCTTGTGAGGAAGAGAGCTTTAGATTTGAGGGAGAATGGCTATCTCTTTCGGGCTCAATGAATCTCTTAATGGCAGCTCTATATGAAGATAGAAATGACCTAGGTTCGTATTTATAGGAACCCAAAAACATAAGTTAGGTCAATCTCCAACGGAAAGAAATCTGGGAGAATTAGTCGGTCAAAGAACAATCACTGACCGACTAGTTCATCAACTAGTCGGTCAGTCACAAAGCATGGACCGACTAAGAGCAGATCAGAGAAGAGATAGAATTTCAGACCTAGAAAACTAGTCTGAAGGCAAGTTGACTTAGTCGGTCCAAGAACAAAAGTTGACCGACTAGATTGTCAACTAGTCGGTCATCAAACGTTCTTAGACCGACTAACGGTAAACAGTAGCTTAGGAGAAATTTGGCATGAACAGTAAATCACAACTAGTCGGTCAAAGAAGCATCACTGACCGACTAGTTCACAAACTAGTCGGTCGGTGAGTCAACGTAGACCGACTAACTGTAAACAGTAAAGTCCAAGAAATTAACTGACAGAAACTAGTCGGTCCAAGAACAGTGGCTGACCGACTAGATCACCATCTAGTCGGTCAGTACTTGTTCTTGTACCAACTAACATGCACAACAAAGTCCGAATCGAAGCGCGACGCTTCGAGGAAGTTAGAGTGAACTTGTGCAAGAATCCTAGAGCTACGAAATGAGCGAAATGAAGATAGAAACGTAAGATATACTCAAGGCTTAACATTCTATCAATCGAAACTAAAAGACTATAAATAAAACCTTAATAAACGGTCTTTGAGAGCTTCGATTGAATCTTCATTATTTCCAAAGCGTTGCATGAGCTTCAACGAAGCTTTAGGCTTGAATACGAGCTTTTGGAAGTGTTGAGATGTCGCTTTGAATATTCTCGTGAAATTGGCGACGATCTCCAATACTGCGCTCACAAATTGTTAGTTCATGAATTATTTATGTTTGCTCATCATCCAAAACCAAATCCGGGGAGTCCAATATTCAACATTCTCCCCCTTTTTGGTGATGACAAACCAACATAAATAATAATCAAAGATAATAATTCAAATGTAAAATACTTACTCCCCCTGCATTGATGACACGTTAATTCCAAAATGAATATAAATGAATTGTATCAAGCAGACGAGTAAGATAAATAAAGTGAATTGATTTTTGAAATATCGGATTTTGAAAATCCTTATTTGTATCTTAACTCCCCCTGAATCTAACATATCAAACTAGATTCTTGGAAATTGAGTTAAATTTTTCATTTGCGCTATTTATTATCATTATCTCTCCCCCTTTGGCATTATCCCAAAAATGGGGGGCATACAACGACAACAATTAGGAAATGTAAAATCCAACATCGGGAGTCGTAGACGAAGACAATGGACCAACTTGACACCAAGGGAAAAATGTGGAAATCAAAACAAGGTGTGTCAAATTTTCCATTATCAATAAAAATCAACGATAATCAAAATCATCAAAAAAAATACCAAATGTTTATTCATGTCTTGAATAAAGAAACATACTCTTCAATATTCAATATTCTTGGTTAATTTTGAGCATGGAAAACAATTCTATAAAATCCATTTAACCAACTTTTTATGCGTCGATTCGATATCACATTTCAAATATATTCAACGAATATTAAATTTGCACGACGAATAAAAGATAAAGTGGTCGATGATGAACATATATATACATAGAGACAACATGAGTACATCCAAAAGATATCACATCGAATATAAGAGATACATCATATCAAGTGCTACATATCATCAAAAAGAGATACATCATCATCAACATATCATACAATCCAACACCGACAATCAGAAAGCACAAAAGTAATACAACAAGGCAACTCTCAACCCCATCCTAACCCAAAACTCTCTCACTAGAATACATCATCCAAAGTGTATATGGAGAGTCCTCGGAACAACGATCACGAGGAGGAGGCAGGATCTGCAGCGTCCGTGTGTCCAGTCGACGGAGTGGACTCAGGATCTGCAGGGAGCAGAGGTGTCTCAACAGATGGAATCGTCGGGGCAGGAGTCGAGATCTCAGCAACAGGCTCAACAGCAGCAGGAGTCTCGACAGAAGCAGCAGCAGCAGATACATGAGCAGGCTCGGAAACTGGATCAGCAGCAGATGGCTCTGGAACACCGGAAGAGGTGGCAACTCCAGGAGCAGAAGTGGAAGTACCAGCAGTAGCAGAAGTGCCCTTGGGGGCACGAGTCGAAGCACGACAGATCTCCTCAACGTCCTCATCATCCATCTCATCCATCTCCTCTCCCTCAGACACGGAAGGAGGAAGCTCAACACCCATCTGACGTGCCATACGGCAGACCACCTCCTCGGTACGAGCCAAGCGGGACTCGTGACGAAGAAGTATCCGGACGACGTCATCAAGGGTGGCAACGGGAGAAGCAGAGGCAGTGGCAGAGGCAGGGACAGACGCTGAAGGAGTCGTCCTCTGAACGTGACGAAGCGCCGCAAGAGATTTCTTGACGGCCGTCGCATTCAGCGGAGGACCGAGGGGACGCTCATCGTCACGAGGCAATGTGACACGAAAGTGACGAAACACGAGGGTCAACATGCAAGGAAAAGGAATATGAGCCGATTTATTGGACTTTCGAATACACTCGAAAGAATCAATCTTGTCGAGTATAATTCGAGCCCAATTAATCGAGCTCCCCATGAAGATCGCATAGATAAGCTTCAAAAATGGCTGGGATGGCAAAGATGAGGAGCCGTACTTGGGAAGCAAGCACGACTTCAGAATCAAATTTAGGACCCAAGCATTTGGCTTAAAAGATTTAGAGGGCACGCCAATCATAGCAGGAGGAATCTGATGGAAAATCTCTGATAGGATGGTCTGGTCAAGAGAGGAAATATCATCTACCGAGATATCAGAAGGAAGAAGGCCAGACGAAGAGATACCCAGAATCTCTCCTAAGATTTCCGCAGTGAGGACTATAGGAGTCCCCAAAACGGTCGTCTCAATAGAGTGGGTCTGATCGTACTGACCCCGGATCCTATTGGCATAGAAAAGCTTCACTAATCTAGGATAGGGGCGAGGATTCGCCTTCGGGTCAAATCGAAGGTAATCGAGAAGACCCGACGACGACAGAAGATCAGCTAGCCCTATGAAGTCGCTGAACTGGACGAAATGCTCCAGAAGCAGCGGACAATGTTCGATACGATTATATGCCGCAAGACACAAAGGGTCATCGCGACATAAGGAAATATCGACACCGCCCACCGGCATCGGAGCCTTTCCCTTAGGCTTTCGAGAAGACGTACGAGGGTGGGTGCTAGACTCGGGATGAATAGGAGGAGAGGGTTCCCTATGAGTCTCGGTCTCGGGATTATACTCCGTATCGGAATCGGTAGGAGTATGGAACGAAGAAGGAGAGGCAAGAGATTTGGCCTTTGGCTTAGGTTTGGGTTTGGGTTTGGGTTGACCTCTAGGCTTAGCGGTCGTCGTCCTCTTCTTCTTGAGAGGAGGCGAAGACGACGAAGGATGGGTGGTCTTGGCTCTACGCTTCGTAGGGGTTGGATGCTCGGGATCCGAAGAGGTTGGATCAACGGTCATCGGAGAGGGGTTAGAGGAAGGGATCGGAATGCGTGTTCTTGCCATAGTCGAAGCAAGACACGAGATCAAATCAACGAATCCTAGCACAACCCTAGAAATCCGAAACCCTAGAGGAAGAACTTTAGAACCCTAGGCAGAGAAACCTAACCCTAGAGCTGAAAACGAAACCCTAGATAGGAGAGGGAGGAGGTAGGTTTACCCTAGGAGGAAGAACGACGGCCGGCGACGGCGGAGATGATCGGAAAGAGGCCGGAAGTCGATCGGAAGGGGAAGGGTCGGGGTTTTGAGCGGAGTGAACTGAGTTTTCGATCGATTAGAATGGAAATCGATCGACTAAACTGAGTTTAAGTCGGTCGATTTCCCAAATGAGCAAACAGCCCCTGGCACAACTAGTCGGTCACAGTACAAGCACTGACCGACTAGTTCACAAACTAGTCGGTCGGTAAATGAGCTTGAACCGACTAGGTGCAAACAGTGGCTGAATCCAAGAAGACTGACAAGATTTAGTCGGTCTGCGTTCGATTACTGACCGACTAGATCTCAATCTAGTCGGTCGGTCACTGAACATGAACCGACTAAAGAGTCAAAAACTTGAAAATTAAGTTCTCTCCATAATACGCATGGACGAAAAATCTCAAAACTCTCAATAGACATCTAAACTACCCCATTAAACATCGAAAAACAGAGATTTGACGATTACGCACAAATCGAACGAAAAATTAAGATAACACTTAAAATTCTCGAAAAATCCAATAATTCTAGCATGAATGAGATATTGTCAAGAATAATAGCATGCAAAATTATTGAATGAAACATGAATCCTATATTTCGGATTCACCCATAATCCCCAATTCTCGACGCAACCGCACAAAGGAGTCCTCCTTTAGGGGTTTCGTGAAAATATCGGCGATTTGCTTTTGGGTTTCAACGTACACTAGAATGATGTCCTTTTTAGCAACATGGTCATCTAAAAAGTGGTGGCGGACATCTATGTGTTTCGAACGGGAATGATGTACCGGGTTCTTGGAAAGACATATTGCACTTTGGTTGTCAACCATGATAGGGCAAGTATCACAATTTATACCAAAGTCTTTAAGTGTGTGTCTCATCCAAAGAACTTGAGCACACGCGGCACCGGCGGCAATATATTCCGCCTCGGTGGTTGAAAGTGATACGGAATTTTGCTTCTTGGAAAACGAAGAGACAAGAGAATTTCCTATAAAATGGCAAGTGCCACTAGTACTTTTCCTGTCGGATTTGCATCCCGCATAATCGGCATCACTATATGAGATTAACTCATATGTGCTAGATCTCGGATAATGTAATCCAAAATCTAAAGTGTAACTTAGATAGCGAAAAATACGCTTTACCGCTACTAAGTGAGACTCCTTAGGTTGAGACTGATAACGAGCACATATACATACGGCAAACATAATATCGGGCCTACTTGCGGTAAGATAAAGCAAACTACCAATCATACCTCGATATAAACGAATGTCTACATCCTTACCGCCCGTATCCTTGTCAAGATGCGTAGTCGTGCTCATTGGAGTCTTTTTCCCGGAGGCATTCTCCATTCCAAATCGCTTTAGCAACTCCACCGTGTACTTCGTTTGGTGGATGAAGATTGCATCGTTCATTTGGCGAATTTGGAGTCCTAAGAAATATTTGAGTTCGCCCATGTGGCTCATCTCAAATTGTTCCTTCATAACATTAGAAAACTCTTCGCAAAGAGTGAAGTTAGTAGCACCGAAAATGATATCATCAACATAAATTTGTACTAATAAAATATCATTATTCGCATGCTTAACAAAAAGAGTTGAATCGGCTTCGCCCATTTTAAAATTCAAATCCAAAAGAAAATTCTTTAGGCGATCATACCAAGCTCGAGGAGCTTGTTTCAAACCATAAAGAGCTTTCTTTAGTTTAAAAACGTGATTTGGAAATTTTTCATTTATGAAGCCCGGAGGTTGAGAAACGTAAACTTCCTCAACGACATCTCCGTTTAAAAAAGCACTTTTAACATCCATTTGAAATAATTTAAAATTCTTATGGCATGCAAAAGACAAAAGTAATCTAATTGATTCTAATCTAGCTACCGGAGCGAAGGATTCTTCGAAATCAATACCTTCCTCTTGTCGATAGCCTTGAGCTACTAACCGAGCTTTGTTCCGGACGACGACTTGGTTTTCGTCGGTTTTGTTCTTGAAAATCCACTTTGTCCCTATGACGGTGTGGTTCTTCGAAGGCAATGGAACAAGCTCCCACACTTCATTCCTCTCGAATTGAATGAGCTCCTCCTCCATGGCAAGTATCCAAGCACTATCTTCGCATGCTTCAACTATATTCTTTGGCTCTATCGATGAGGCAAAGGCACAATTGGCGAAGTGGTGAACTTGTGATCTTGTCTTGACACTATCTTGAATATTGCCAATTACTTGCTCATGGGGATGGTCGCGAATGACATGAAGTCGCTTGGGAATACCTTGATCACTTGGAACATTCTCAACAACTTCATTAGTCGGGTTAGTCTCAATAGAATCAATAGACTTAGAATTATCAAATGAATCACATAAAACATCCATAGAATCATTATCATTTGAACTTCTAGTTGGAACAAATCCTTCATTAAATGAGACATGAAGCGACTCCTCGATCGTCGAGGTTCGTTTGTTGAATATCCGGTAGGCTTTGCTACGCGAAGAATATCCCACAAAAATCCCCTCATCGGATCTCGGATCGAATTTGTCCAAACTACCATATGTGTTCTTAATAAAACATTTCGAACCAAAAACACGAAAATGTTTAACTTGAGGCAACCTACCAAACAACAATTCATAACAAGTTTGTTTAGTGCCGGGCCTCAAAAGTATTCTATTAAACACATAGCAAGCGGTGTGTACCGCTTCCGCCCAAAATTGATGGCCAAGTTGGCTATCATCAAGCATAGTGCGAGCACACTCCACTAGCGTCCTATTCTTTCTCTCAACTACACCATTTTGAGGCGGTGCACGAGGGAAAGAGAAGGTGTGAGTAATACCAACTTCATCACAAAATGTCTCAAAAGACTCATTCTCAAATTCACCTCCATGATCACTACGAATAGTGACAATGGTGTTTCCTAAGAGATTTTGTACTTTCTTAACAAAAATTGTGAAGTTTTCAAAAGCTTCATTTTTATTGCACAAGAAAAATACCCAAGTAAATCTTGAATAGTCATCTACGATGACAAGTCCATACCTTGCATTTCCTAAGGAAGCTACTCTAGTTGGCCCAAATAAATCTAGATGTAATAGCTCTAGTGGCCGTTTTGTAGAGATGCTTTTCTTAGGTTTAAATGAAGATTTAGGAAGCTTGCCGCGTTGACAACAATCACAAAAACTTTTCTTTTCAAAAACAAGCTTCGGAAAACCTTTAATAGAATTCAATTTTGAAAGCTTATATAGTGTTCCAAAGTTCACATGTCCAAAGCGTCGATGCCATAAGTGTTGTTCACTTGTGTTGGCAACGAGACATTGTTCATATGACTTAGGAAGATCCAAAATATAAATGTCTTTACGACGAGTTCCGGAAAATAATAATTTTTCATTATCCTTTCTTAAAATATGACACAATCCTTTCGCAAAGCTAACTTTGTAACCTTTGTCACAAAGTTGACTTATTGAAATAAGATTATGATTTAAACCACTAACAAGATACACATCACTAATTAATGGTTTAGAAGGGTTACCGACATTACCAACACCTATGATGGTTCCGCTCTCGTTGCCTCCAAATACGACGCGGTTTCCATTTACAATGGGAACCACTCCGGAGAGCAAACGAGCGTCACCCGTCATGTGTTTGGAGCACCCGCTATCGAGTATCCAATTCCCTTTGGAGCTAAATTTAAATTTGTTGCTCCTTTTCTTTTTCTTTTCCTTGAGTACCTAAAGATAGATAAGTTTCATATCATGGTACCCAAGGTCATTGGGTCCAAGGGATTAGACCTTTGGAAGCCAAGTCCAAGTGGACTTAGACTTCCCCACATAATTCTTACTATGCACAACATCCGAAAAATAAGCATTCATATATATTTGTTTTTCGTCCATGCTTGTGTCCTTTGGGCTCCAAATCGTGAAAACTTTGGGAGCCATCATCCTATTGGGTGCATGCATGCGACGTTGATTTCTACGTGATGCATGTTGTGGATAGGCATACGGGACATGATGGAATGGTGCACGACGAGAATTATTCATATGATGAGGTGGGTGTACATATGCATGTGTGGGAACACGTGCGTGAGGGTGTCTCACTTGGTGTGCACGTGCCCGAGAATGTGTTGCATAAAAATCATCATAAGTGTGAGATGGTGGAGTAGGACGTGTGTTCCTACGTGGCATGGAATTGGTGTACATATAAGCATGCCCCTTCTTTGGAGGTCCACCCAATGTGGGTTTCTTTCCGAAAGAGGGTGTGGACGAGGTGGAAGCACCATTGGTAGATGAACTACCAATAGAGTGTTTGCTCCCACTCGTTGAGGCTTCGGAAGTTGGCCTAACAAAGGTAGTGACCGACTTGGAAGAATTTCCCATCATATACCCCAAGCCAATGTGGTGCTTGGCCGGAAGTAAATCTTTTAGGATATTATCCAAATGGCCTTTACCCTTGTTGAATTTGTTGATTCGGCCCAATGTGTCCTCATATTTCTCTTTGAGAGAACGCAAGGAAGTATCCAAAGTGGATATTTGCGAAGTGAGCACATAAACACGAGATTTAAGATTCTCGTTCTCAATACTCAAAGTCGAGTTTTGAGAAGTTAAATCCGCTATCTCATGTTCTTCCGCATCCTCAATGCTAACATGTTCAAGTTTAGATTTGAGATTTACTATCTCATTTCTTAACTCTTCAACAACGGTGTCGTTGTTGGTGATGATAGTCTTAGGCGATGTTTGAATGCTAGCTAGGTCATCTTTTACCTTAGTATATCTATTTACTAACTTAGTATATTTTGACCAAAGTTGAGTGTTAGCATCCCTAAGATCATCCATCGTTACCTCATCGCTTTCTTCATCACTATCATCGGAAGAGGAGGATCCTTGATCGTGCTCCTCTCTTGCCATGAAACACATGTGTGCTTGCTCCACGTGCTCATCGTCCGACTCTCCGCTTGAGGAATCCTCGGAGTCGGTGAAGGTAGCTCCGACAAGTCCCTTCTTGTTTCCTTTCGAGTACTTCTTGGACTTGTCATACTTTGGCGCCTTCCACTTCTCCTTTTGCTTGTTTTGAGGACAATCCGCTTTGATGTGTCCTGGCTTATTGCATTTAAAGCACAAAGGTGGAGAGGCGTTAGTAGATGTAAACTTAGATTTGTGTTTGAAGTTACCCTTTCGGAAGAAGCGATTGAACTTCTTTGCCATGAGTGCAATGGATTCCATGTCCATTTCTTCTTCCGAGTTCTCATCATCGGTAGAGGTGGATGAAGCCGCCTTGAATGCAATCGCCTTTTTCTTAGGCGCATCTAGGTTCAAATATGACTTCATCTTTTCTTGTAGCTTCACCTTGCTATCTTTGCGTACCTCATATGACATCAAAGTACCCATTAGTTGAACTACGGTATATTTGTCCATGTCATTACCTTCCTCGATGGCGAAGGTACGTTTTTCCCAAGAAGAGGGAAGTCCTTCAATAAGCTTTAAGCACTTCTCCTTTTGAGTGTAGATCTTGCCGAGGGCCTCTAACTCGTTTATTATATCAACGAAACGAGCGTAATATTCTTTCATCTTCTCGCCCTGTTGCATATGAAACATTTCGTAATCTTTGGTTACGACTACGAGTTTAGAGTCTCTTACCCTACTCGTCCCTTCGTGTAGAATGAGGAGGGAGTTCCAAATTTGATATGCACTCTTACATGTGCATATCTTATTGAAATCCTCGGGCTCCAATGCACATTGCAAGGCGTTCATTGACTTGGCATTGCTTACCTCCGCGGCGACCTCCGCGGTAGTCCATTTCTCAAAATCTTCTTCTTCGGGTTCAATATACTCCTTCATTGTAGTTCTCCATAAAGATGCACTTCGGAGGAAGGTTTCCATCCGACACTTCCAGTACCCGTAGTTGGTACCGTTGAAGAATGGAGGCCTCGTAGAGGAATGTCCTTCCATCACGGAAGATGCTCCTTCACGGTTCCTGAAGGTGTCATAGTTGGAAGGTGGACGCACGGTCTTGTTGTCGTTGGCAGACATAGCTGAGAATCTGGCTCTGATACCAAATGTAATGCCCTACCAGCTACTGCACAAGTACTAGAGGGGGGGTGAATAGTACTTTAAAATAATAAGGCGTATAATTCCAAATTAAATTGCAAACAACCACCAAATCAATTTGCGGAAGCTTAAATTGATTGACAACAATGAAATAAACAAAGCTAACAAACGATGTTAATGGGTTCGGATCCACCCAAGTCTCCCCGACTTGTTCCCGGTGATCCTACGTCCCAACCACCCGGATCCCCTCCGGATACTTGAGTTAGAAACCCTAACTCAAGATTTCCACTATGAATATCTTGTGAAAAACCTTCACAAGATCAAATCATACATGCAATGGCAAAGTGAATCCCACAACCCGGGATCACAAACTTCTCTCACAACCGAGAGAGCCAATAAGCAATATAAAGAGTTTAAATGAAATAAATACTCTTACCACAAAATCCTATACCTTGAGTTTTTCTTACCCAATAGGTGGAATGAAGGATTTGAGGAAGATGAAGTCACCAAGCCCTAGCACCAAGGAAATGAGCAGCAATTGGTGCCTAGGGAAGAGTTGGAGACTTGGATCAAGCAATAGCTTGAAGAGCTCACCAAGAACAAGCTTCTCTCTAGATCTAGAAATGAGAGAGAATGGCTTTCTTGTGAGGAAGAGAGCTTTAGATTTGAGGGAGAATGGCTATCTCTTTCGGGCTCAATGAATCTCTTAATGGCAGCTCTATATGAAGATAGAAATGACCTAGGTTCGTATTTATAGGAACCCAAAAACATAAGTTAGGTCAATCTCCAACGGAAAGAAATCTGGGAGAATTAGTCGGTCAAAGAACAATCACTGACCGACTAGTTCATCAACTAGTCGGTCAGTCACAAAGCATGGACCGACTAAGAGCAGATCAGAGAAGAGATAGAATTTCAGACCTAGAAAACTAGTCTGAAGGCAAGTTGACTTAGTCGGTCCAAGAACAAAAGTTGACCGACTAGATTGTCAACTAGTCGGTCATCAAACGTTCTTAGACCGACTAACGGTAAACAGTAGCTTAGGAGAAATTTGGCATGAACAGTAAATCACAACTAGTCGGTCAAAGAAGCATCACTGACCGACTAGTTCACAAACTAGTCGGTCGGTGAGTCAACGTAGACCGACTAACTGTAAACAGTAAAGTCCAAGAAATTAACTGACAGAAACTAGTCGGTCCAAGAACAGTGGCTGACCGACTAGATCACCATCTAGTCGGTCAGTACTTGTTCTTGTACCAACTAACATGCACAACAAAGTCCGAATCGAAGCGCGACGCTTCGAGGAAGTTAGAGTGAACTTGTGCAAGAATCCTAGAGCTACGAAATGAGCGAAATGAAGATAGAAACGTAAGATATACTCAAGGCTTAACATTCTATCAATCGAAACTAAAAGACTATAAATAAAACCTTAATAAACGGTCTTTGAGAGCTTCGATTGAATCTTCATTATTTCCAAAGCGTTGCATGAGCTTCAACGAAGCTTTAGGCTTGAATACGAGCTTTTGGAAGTGTTGAGATGTCGCTTTGAATATTCTCGTGAAATTGGCGACGATCTCCAATACTGCGCTCACAAATTGTTAGTTCATGAATTATTTATGTTTGCTCATCATCCAAAACCAAATCCGGGGAGTCCAATATTCAACAGAGGAGACTTGCAGGAATGAAGATGGGTTCTTGGTTTGGAGAAAATTTGTTGGAGGATTATTTCTGGTTATTTGGGTGAAATTGATTTTGCAGATTTTGATTTGCAGGGAGAAGACGTTGCCGTTCTTAAGGAGATTGGCGGGGGACAAGCTTAATCAGATTTGCTTTCCAATTTAATGCATCTTTTTGACTAGTGAGGAGGCTGCCTTCAACTGAAATGTGTGTTTGAAAAATTAAGCAGAGAAGTAATGCTGATGTTGAGAGGTAAGAGATGAAGCTGGATTTGTTTTAGGTGGTGGTTGGTTTTGACCAATGGAAGGGGAAAGGTACACGGGTTTAAGAATTTAAAACGTGAATATAAATTTTAGATGAAGCTGCCGACAAGTGATGTTTAATTAGGGTAATTAGTAAGAATTAAACATGATTAGGAAAATTAATGATTAGTAAAGTGTAATTACTAAGATAATTAAGTAAATTTTAAATGTAATTATTAAAATAAAGTAATTAATAACTTAATTTAAAGTGATTAACATGTTGTGATTAGTAAGACAATTAAGTTAAAGTGATTTGTTAAACTTGATAGTCAATTAATGATGACACGGTAAAAACGAAATCGGAGACGCGCTCGCGTCGACACGTAGCAGAGAACGTACGGACAAAAAAATATTATCTGGATGACAGAAGCAAAATACTGGTACACACGATCCTACGCACGTCTAAAAATGGTTACATTGGTTGTACAAGGTTATAATCAAGAAGAAGTTATAGATTATGATGAAACCTATGCACCAGTTGCACGTCTTGAATATATTAGAATGCTATTATCATTTGCATGTTTTAAAGATTTTAAGTTATTTCAAATGGATGTCAAAAAGTGCTTTTCTAAATGGTTTTCTTAAAGAAGAAGTTTATGTAGAACAACCTCCTGGTTTTATTCATGAAAATTTAGAAAATCATGTTTTCAAATTGAAAAAGGCTTTATTTAGTCTCAAACAAGCACCTCGTGCTTGGTACGAAAGACTTAAAAGCTATCTTTTAAATTCAGGTTATTCAATTGGTAAAATAGATTCCACTTTGTTTATTAAAACCATAAAATCTGACATAATCATTATTTAAATATACGTTGATGATATTATTTTTGGTTCTACTAATGAATCTCTTTGTCAAGATTTTTCTAAGATTATGCAGAAAGAATTTGAGATGAGTCACATGGATGAACGCAACTACTTCCTTGGTCTTCAAATCAAACAAATGAAGGAAGGAATATTCATTCACCAAAGCAAGTATTCTAAATAACTCATCAAGTGCTTTGGTTTAGAAAGTTCTGCAGAAAGACGTACTCCAATGAGTACATCTACTTTCCTCGACAAAGATTTACATGGTAAGAGTGTTGATCAACGTCTTTACAGAGGTATGATTGGCTCTTTACTTTATTTAACTGCCAGTAGACCAGACATTATGTTTTCAGTATGTTTATGTGCACGTTTTCAGGCAGATCCTAAGTTTTCACATCTAATTGCCGTAAAAAGGATTATTAGATATGTTAAGCATACTTCTGATTTTGTTTTATTTTACCCTAAGACAAGCACATTTGATTTACTATCATATAGTGATGCAGATTTTGTTGGTTGCAAATCAGACCGCAAAAGTACCAGTGGTACATGCCACTTTTTAGGACATGCTTTAGTCTCTTGGTTTAGCAAAAAGCAAAACTCTGTTTTATTATCTACAACCGAGGCAGAATATATTGCTGCCGGTTTAGCATGTGCTCAAATTTTATGGATGAAACAAACTATTTCAGACTATGGTATTGATTGCTCAACATGCCTTATTATGTGTGATAATACTAGTGCTATTAATCTATCTAAAAATCCTGTGCATCATTCTCGTACAAAACATATTGACATACGTCATCATTTTTTAGATGATCATGTGCAAAAAGGTGATATCATTTTAAAATTCATTTCCACTGAACATCAAATTGCTAATATTTTGACTAAGCCTTTGAAGGAGGAATCTTTCATTAAGCTTAGAAGAAATTTGGACATTATTAGTGAATCTGAATTTGATATATAAGTATGTTCATTTGTTTTGATTTTTGTGAATTTTTCTATAATTTTTTCGGCATTATTTATTTTTAGCCGACTAATTTTTAAATCTCTTCTGTCTTCTCCGTTTTGTGACTATCTTTTTGACCTTTACTTATTTTGACCCATGTGTTCGGATTTTTAACCCATATCACTTCACATACGGTTTTGGAAATATTTTTAAATAAATTTTTATAAAACACTTACCCACTATTTTTTATATCCGTCCCCATCCTTGAATACGGCTAGTGCACTTGGCAATTGGTCAACTTTTATTCTCTCTTCCTTGGAAATAGACATTTCCCTTGCACCCGTCCTTTTCTTCTCTCTTGGAAAAGTACAATGGCTTTATTTCTCTTGCCAAATGGCCTCTTCCCATTGCATTCCCTCCACCAAACCAAGCTTCTTCACGTTGAAATAACTTCTGCATTGGAAAGAGAAATGGCATTCATTAAATTCTGTTCTTGGAATGAGGATACCAATTAAGACAAATGGCTCTCTCCTATTTTTTTCCACCAACCGTCCACTTCCTTCTTCAAAGATGAAGTAACTTCTTCTCTTGGAAAGTGGTAAGGCATTCAATTCTTTTTTGGAATGAGGCTTCAATTAGCCACATGGTTTCTTCTCATTTGCTCACTTCCACAAACCGTCCTCCCCTATTCAATTCGGCCTTGATTTTTTTTCTCTTCTCACCAATTTCCAATGACATTGGGACTCACCTCCGCTTAAAAATTTTGCATGACACAACCAACTACCGTTTTTTTGTCTTCTTTCAATGTTTTCTTGTTTAAATTTTTTTTGGGTTGTTAAAAACAACGGGTACTTTCGAACCGTCCCTTGCGTCTCTTCGTCCCCAAGTCAGTTCGGTTTTTCATTTTTGAAATTTATTCAGTTGTTATAACTCATTCAGTTTTAGCAACATCTTCCACTTCCAACATCATGGCAACCGATCGGTTCTCTTCTCCTTCTATTCATTCCTTAAAATTCTATTCTTTTTATCTCCTGTTTATCGTTCATCTTCATTTTGTTCTTCATTTCATTTATCTCCTCATCATGGCCGAACCCAACCCTTCTTTTCATTTTGGCGATCGTTTCCGTTCCCAAGCCGCCAAAGACCGTTATCTATCCTTAAAGCCACTCGATTTCACCCAGAGTGCTTCCTCGACTACGGGACTCTCGTAATGATCAATGTCAAGGAGATCCTAGAGGTTGTTGGCCTACACCAACTTTGGTCTTTGGCTAATAAGGTCACGTATTATCCTCTCTTGTCAAAGAGTTCTACGCCAACCTTGAACCCGCCGTTTATCGCGGTCAAAAACACTTCACCACAATGGTCCGTGGCGTCTCCTTCACCGTCTCTGGCAAGACCATTGCCAAGATTATCAATCAGCCCCCTGATTTTATTGGCCATCTCTCCTTTCACATGACCGACCCAACTATCCTTGCGAAATTAGCCCCCAAGTTTACCCCTAACATGTTGGCCACGAAACTTCATCCCGAGGCCCGGCTCCTCCACAAAATCATTATCCATAACCTCAAGCCGAAGGCTGGATCTCTCAACTACCTAAGTACATCCCTCGAACACTGTCTTTATGCCATTATGGCTGGATATCCAATCCATTGGGGACATATCCTATACTTCACCCTTACCAAACGTGTCTCATCTCACTTTTTCTTGCCGTGTTTGATCACTCTTATCCTTTGTGCATTCGCTGTTCCCACGGATGGAGAGTTTCTTGTTCATACTAAAGTCAATATCGATGAGTTTACCATCCAAAGCATGGGCTTGCTGGATCCTGACTCCTCTCCATCTGAATCTGAGAACGATGCCGACGACGATGATGATCATGATGATGCATCCGCCGAGACTCCTACGCCGACCCCCAAGCCTCAGCCGCGGTTACCGACAGCCTTTCCAGGGTCTTCCCGTGTCAAGTCCAGCAAGAAACTTCTTGCTTCAAAAGATGGAGTCTCCCCTTCACGCGAAACAAATGATGTCCTTCTTCGTCGCCTCACTGAAACAGTCTCCGAAGGTTTTGCCAGGATCCAAGTACAAATGAGTTCTTATGATGCCACCCTAAAGAATCATTCCGAAGTTCTCGATCAAATCCAAACAAATCAGTCCTAACTCGTTTCTGCACTCGAAGCCCAGAACATACTTCCTACTCGCCGCACTCGACCCCGTCCATCCTCCTTTGGCTCTTCATCTTACCGTCCGTTTGCCCCATGATCCCTTTGACTCTTGCGTGACCCTTTGGTTGGTTGGTTGGTTGGTTCCATGATCACTTTGCCCCATGATCCCTTTTACTCGTACTTATTTCAGTTTAGGATGCCTTTGCTTGGTTCCATGTTCCATGTTGGTCTCATATCTGCATTTTCAGTGTTGCTCACTTCAGCTTTGTTTTATCGGTGGTGTTCCATGTTTTCTCGATTGTTTTGGCTTTAATGGTTGTTTACGGGTATTTTGTATGTCCGTCTGTTAGAATATGTTTTTCTTTTGCTCGTGATGCTTAATGTTCTCCAATCTATGTAATCTTTTGTTTACGTTCTGTTATGATATCTATGTAATCGGATGATTAGTAATGTTAGTCCTGTTTTTAGTTCTAGTAATGTTTTTGTGTTGGCGTATCATTTGTTCTGTTTATACTTAAGTCGCTATTATATTCCACTCAGTCTCTTTTACATTCATTATTTGGTCACTACTCTCCTCTGTTGGTTATTTTATGCGAATTTTCTCTCCATTTCATAATTAGCCGACTACGAAAAACCGTAGCCTACTAATTTTCTTTTTCCACTTTTTGTGGATGACAAAAGTGGGAGAATTTAAGGCATATATTCAGGGGGAGTAATAATCGCATTAAATCACATTATCTCTTTAATTGTTTGTCATCATCAAAAAGGGGGAGAATGTTGGAACTTGGTATATTCCATCTTCTATTCCATAAGGTTTTGATGTGACAAATAAATATATTTTATGTTATTAACTCTATCTATGCAGATGTGCAGATATAAAGCTTATTTCATTCACATTATGCATATGTTCAGATTACAAGGACTCTCTACAGAAACGGCTTTGCTACACATATTACGTTTGGATAACGTATATATGGAATAATGTAATTTTAATTTTTAGATAGCTTCAGGGCCTTGGCTATAATATATCAGATATCACTAAGCTTCAGATTACATTATCTTCCAACCCATTTGATCCTAAGTCAAAATTCCCATTTTTCATCTTCAGTCAGCTATGATTTTTTGTAGCCTGCTAAAAATATTTTCTTTGACTTTGACTTGAAACTTTCTGACTAGGATCTATCCGTTGACTGATCCACGTCACCAATTTTTTATGTCCATTTATGACCGTTTTAAAATTAGCCTCTACGAATTTTCGTAGCATGCTAAATCGATTTTTTGACTGGAATTTTCCAGAACGGTTTCTGACCGTTCTCTAACGTCTCTGACGGTTTCTGAACGTTTTCCAACGTCTCTTTCAGAACCGTTTCTAAAACCTATAAATAGAGTGGTACACCCTCTCTTTCTTCACACACTTTCCTTCAACATTTTCTCTCTTTGGTTGAATTGTTAAATTTCGGTATTCTGGCCATTAGTTGTTCTTTTCTTATTTGTAAGAAGAAATCATTAGATTTCTCTCTTCGTTTAAGAACGGAAGAACTTTCGTTTAAGAACGGAAGAACTTGGATTTCAACACTTTTTGGAAAGTTGTTCAAGTTCTTATTTGTAAGAAGAAATCATTAGATTTCTCTCTTCGTTTAAGAACGGAAGAACTTCAATTGTGTTTCACCATTACATATCTTGAAACATTGAAGTTTCTCTTTTAAACACCATCCTTTGAATTCATTCTTGATATTCATACCAAGGCTATATGTGTTTTCTATTTCATTATTTCTTCAACAGGTTTGAATCTCTAGTTATTGAGATTGTACAAAGTTTGGGACACGGGGAGTGTCGCCATTTTTGTAAGTTTGTGCTTGCGGGGAGCAAGTGATTATAATGGATTGAAAATCTCTATGGGGAGTAGAGGACTGGAGTAGGATCAAAAGGATCCGAACCAGGATACATCTTTGTGTTTGCGATTGGTTTATTTTCAATTCTTGTCATTTAATTTCTGTTCCATCTTTGCAAATTTTAGTAACATTTTATTTGCAACAAGTTTTTATAATACACTATTCAACCCCCCTTTTAGTGTATTTATGTATACAGGCGATCCTACCGTGGCTCGAACCACTCGGCAGAGTCACTCGACTCAGCCGAAGTGCCCAGATTCGAAATTTTTGAGAATTTTCCACTCTACCGAGTGACGATCGTCACTCAACCGAGTAACTTAAGCTGGCCATCCCTATTAATCTCCCCAAATTCGACAGTTCGGCCAAAATTTCCCCCAAATCGACCGAACATTTCCACTTCCTTCCGACTCGACCGAACCCTCCTCCCACTTGCCCGAGTCTCTTCGCCCACTCACCCAAGGCCACCACCCCCATTCGTCAGCCGCAACCTCTCCGACGACTCCCGACGGCCGAGCTCCGGCGATCACCGCCCTTTTTTGCCCGAATTTTGCCCCTTTCTTCTCCTACCCTGCCCAAATTCAACCACATTCTTAAATCAACCCAATTTCTCGCCTATTACTCCTGATTAACCCCACAATTTGATGAATTTTAATGCTAATTAATTTTTGTTTGTGCTTCAGAATTTCTTGGGGGAGATCATACACTGATTCGGAGCTTAGGGGAGGCGCCTCTCGCTCACTTTGCTCGCGTGGAGTCACATCGTGCTTGGTACACTCATTCCTCATTTTCTTTTAAGCACTTTGTGGCTGCTGCACGTTTCACGACTTTTACTTATGCCTCCATGCACCTCACCCCGCACTAGGTCTAGCGCGCGGGAGCCCGCTGCCAAGTGGAAGAAGACCGATGACCCCGACTCTTCTTCCTCCAGAGCGGAGTCCCTGCCGCATAGCGATCCACCTCCCACGCTCCCAGTTTCCACTGCACCTATTCCACCCCCACCAGCACAGCCTACCCCTGTGATCGACACGCTTAGGATCAACTTCAAAGATGACGCACACTGTGTCAAATTTTAGGGGCTCTCCAAACGTCAGATCGTACCCACCAGGTTCGCACATATCGACACACTCGAGAACCTGGGGGGTACTACAGGGCCTACTCCAGTTGTATGACAATGTGGGGTGGTACGACTTTTTGTCGGTGTTGGCGGACACCTTCGTCCGACCGACCCTCGAGGTCTTGAGTTCTATTCGTAGGACTCCCAGGAGGTATTCTTTTCGGCTTATAGATCGTGAGTGCGAGATTTCGCATGACATGCTCCGAGCCTACTTTCACTAGCCCCATGGCCTAGACCCTGACCAAGCTTACGGTCCCATGCACCACACCCAGACTGTCTTTGCTTTTGATGCTTTCTGGGACACGATCACTGGCATGCACCGCTTTGACCCTAACCGGGCCAAGGCCTCTTCCATAGTCCACCCTTGCCTACAGATTTCACAGCATCTTTTGGCGACTACCATTTTAGCCCGGCCAGAGGTTGGGACGGTGTCCACACCGGAGCTCTTCATGCTCTACGCGATGACATGGGAGAGAGCCTTAGAGGGCGACAGGGACGTCTTAGTCCCCGCCATTTCTATAGACGTAGTTTGGTGGTATTTAGACTGCATATTTTCCACGGTCGCCTCTAGGAAGGCGATATGTTATGGTGGTCTGATTACCCTCCTAGCTCCCATTTTTGGGATTGAGCTTCCTGTCTGTTTGCATCATCCTATGGGCCCCACTTCACTATCTCTCGATGTATTGGCCCGTATGAAGATGCTCCACCCACATGGTCAGCGACATTGGGTCTGGCTATAGGGTCCGTTTTCTGCTAATTATTTGGTGCTTCCGAGTCCCGCTCGGACCCATATTGGACCCACAGATGGGTAGTGGAGGCCCGCTATGGACCTCCTCATCCCAACTGTCTACGTGCTAGAGCTCGATGGCGACCAGCAGGAGCCCCTTCTCGACCCTCTTGCCACTGAGATTCAGTTTCCTCAGCCTACCCTGATCCGATCCCCGAGCCCGGCACATTTGTCCCCACTTCTGCTCGTGTCAAGAGCTCTTCTATTGCTGTGTTTGTTCCCACCACCTCTTCTGTGCTGCTGAGAGTTGACCCCATCGCATATATGAGCATTGAGAGCACCGCCCCCACCACTTTTGAGAATGGCAAGCCTTCTGCATCCGCGACCGCCGAGACCCTTTCCACCCCTGTTTTTTCGACTCCTAGGGAGTCATTCTCTGCTGATTTCATGACCTCCCAGCTGTCGATGCTTCTGTCTCTGCCACCGATGTATATTCCAAGAGCGTCGTGGTGTTTGTCACCACAGCTGTTGCCACGACCTTCCCGCCTGCCTCGTCCTCTACTGATGTCCCATCCTCCTCAGCCACTGCACACATTTCTAAGAGCATACATGTGTCAGCCTCCCACAGAGGCTGAGCGTTTTGTTGTAAGCACTGCACCACGCACACACACCCGATAGTGTCCCCACTTGTCTTTGGAGGCCGTGTGAGACACCCCAGCCTGCTACATGTTCGACCATCTACCCCTACTCTCGACGCCCTTGACTTGCGCCTCTGCATAGTCGAGACGACAGTGAGCAGGCTTAGAGTGGATTTTAGGGCTCTCACAGCTGCCGTCGCTGCCTAGCAGGCCCGTGTCGACATGATTCCCGATATTCAGCTCACGCTGAACCGGATTCTTCAGTACCTGCAGCAGCAGCAGGAGCCGGCACCCCAGTCTGCCCCTCAGCAGTCTGCACCATTGCCCCCACCAACCCCACCACAGGGATGTGATGGCGCTGCACCGCCAGCCTAGGCACGTACTTTTGATGCCTGTCAGATTTTTGCCTCACCCCTCACCCCATTATTTTGTTTGCCCATCTGTCTTCACTATTTTGTAGGGCACTATATATCTATTCTATAAAGGATGAAGATTTTGAATCTTATCCTACTAGGACAAAGCTTTGTCCTACGTGGCAAGTTTGTCCTAGGTGACAATGACAATTTTGGGGGGACTTAAATTTTAGGGGAAAACTTAAATTTGGGGGAAATTTGAAATTTTGGGGGAAAACATGAAATTTGGTGGAACTTGAAATTTGTGGGGGGGGGGAAATTCAGCCATTAAATAAACTGTGCCCTATGGGCACGGGTAATGCCTAGTGTGTGTGTGTGTGTGTGTGTGTGTGTGTATCATTTTGGGGGAGAGTATGTTTTTTTGGGCCACCATCTTGCATATATCATCTACCATGCTGCATCCACTCGTTACTTTGGATGCTTGCTTGCATATACCATTTGCATACATCATCATCTTTTATCCTCTTTATTTTCTTTTATTCTGCATCATACATGCATCCTCACCCACCCACCCATATCTTATGTGTCCTTGTGCCACACTTCGTACATTGAGGACAATGTGTTGTTTAGCTTGGGGGAATGAGTGTACACACACTTTTTATTTTCTTCATATTATGTTTATTTTTTGTCACTTTTCTTTATATTTTTTACTTATTTGCACACTCTTTTTCAATTTTATTGCCATGCATCATGTTTTCTTTATTTTTGGATTGCTATAGTTGGGTTTTATTTTATCTTTCTTTCTTTTACTTTCTTTGCTAGAGATGAATTCCCTATGATGACTAGCTTGGGTTCGCTTTACTCTTATATGCACGTATCTCTTGCCATGCTACTATTTTTAATTTCTGATGTCATATGCGATATATTTCCGTGCATTTGAGAGAAAGAACTTCCATCATGTTTTATTTGTTTATGAATGAATTTAGCGTTGGCTAAGTCTAGGTATTACATTATTGTATACTCTTTATAGAAAACACACCAAGCTTCACACATTGACTGCCTATACTTGGAGTACTACTTTGCAACTTATTATCACTTCTTATTTGCATGATAAGTGTATTGAACTTCCAGGTTGAATGATTTGATTGTCGTTTGATATGATTAGATTAGTTTACTTTTTGATATCAAACTGAGTAGATTACATTACCCTGCTGAAGTTGTTGTGCACGTGCAAACGAGTGAACCGAGCGTTATCTTATAATCTTTCTCTACATATCTTGAAAATCATTTCTATACTTATAGCGATTGGTGAATCCCACCTTTAGTGAGTCTTATATTTGCATCTTCCCGTGCTAAAAAGAATAAGCTCCATGAATCCCAAAATCTCAAAAGAAAAGAAAATTTTCTATCTTTATATCTTTATCTGGGATTGTTCATGTGTATATAAAATATTAAAAAATAAAAAAATAAAAAAAAGAAAGGCCTATTGTGTATACACAATCCCTTCTTATCTCTTTCTTATTTTCCTTTTTATTCATATGGAGCTACAAAAATATATAGGAAAAGATTATATTTTCTATTTGATGCCACCACGCTTATAAACAAGCTTGGGGGAGGGGATCCAATGACGTGCGAGAGAGTGACTACTTGTATGTGCCTGACGACCTAAGCTAGCTAATTTCTGATACTTAGGGAGATGACTTAGAGTATAACGAAGTTAATGAATTGAAAAATTGGCATGAAATTCATTAAAACCATCTCTTTCTATTCTTTTTGATTTGAAATGTGTGATATCTCTTATACTCCAATTAGAAGCAGTCAATTGAAAAGTGTGTTGTCTATAATCACGTATATCGTTTTATATGCCTTAGACGATGTTGATTCTGAAATGATTTCATATTTCTGACGATTCACGTTGCTCTTAGTTTTTTCTATCGAATGTACCCATATGATGTGATATCGAAATAAAAGCTTTAGCATGTTTATATTCATTGCTCGTGCTATTTGAGTAAGCAAATCCAAGTTCTGAGATAATGATCTAACACTTTTCCCTCTTCATCTTCTTTTTCATCTATTCATTTTTCTTTATTTTTATTCACCAAGTTCGCTTTTTACTCATCTTCCTCGAAGACGAGTAAGAGGTAAGCATAGGGGATTTTGATAGGCTCATATTTTACACTTTATTTCTGCATTTTTGCATGCCATTTCGACTGCTCATATCGTGATTTTAAGCGATTATACGACGATTTCTCGATACATTTCTCTATTTCTCTGTTTCGTCTAATTTTAGGAGATATGGATCATTCGGGAGCAATTTGGAGCCAAAAGCACTTACACACATGCCGGAGTGTCACCCACGAATGTATAGAAGAGCTAATGGCACTGGAAGATGAGTAAAAGAAGAAGAAAGTCGAAGGAATCGACGAGGAAGCAAGGAGAAGAAGAAAAGAGTGTTGAAACAGGCTACTCGGCCGAGTGATGCAGCTCACTCGACTGAGTGAAGATGATACGACGACTTAAGCCTAAAGATGAGCTGAAATGTACTCGGCCGAGTGGGAATTTTCACTCGACCGAGTGAGGATTCCACTCGACCGAGTGGAGCAAATTTTGTGAAGGAAATATTCGACACTTCTCTGTTTTTTGGAGGATCTGTAGAAGACTCCACTCGACCGAGTAGAAATTCCACTCGACCGAGTGAGAAGACTACTCGGCCGAGTAGTCTGAGGAGCCCAGAACGCTGATTTTCCTATTCCGAAGCAGATTCCTCACTCGACCGAGTGAGATATTCACTCAACCGAGTAGCGCCGCCGACGCAGTCCTGAAAGCTAGGGTTTGCAGCAGACACGCCAATCATGATGTGTCGTCTGACAATCACCTCGTGGGTACTAGGACACTATAACATATACCCTCTCGCACCTCCACCACCGTACCCGTCTAGGACACAATCATACATGCACTGTCATACATTGTCATCGTCCCTCTCGTATGGCCACACCGAACATCCAAACGTACGCAAGTGCGAGAAGTCAACGACTCTGCCCATCAATAACTCCTCGGGAATAGAACTATTTGCAGCTAGTGACGTTGTTCGATTGATGAGGTATGCCTCAGTAGCAAAGGTCTCTGCCCATAATTCCCTAGGAAGGACAGATAGGGGTGGCAATTTTTGGCCCGGCACGATAGCCCGGTACGGGCCCGGCACGATAAGACCGTGCCTGGGCCAACAATTTTGGCCCAAAATCCTTATCGGTCCGGGCCGGCCCGGCCTTGTTCATTTTCGGGCCGGACCCGGGCCAAGCTTTTCAGCCCATGGGCGGCACGGCACGGCACGAAAAGCATTTGATCGCCCCAATTCAATTTGACCACACACACTGATCTAAAGAGGATTTCAGTAATGTGCATTCATTTATGGTGCTGAGTCCAATGTCATGAATCCTATCAGATCAAGGTCCAAATATCATAAATTTTAACAAATTCCCGCCAGCGCCAACTTTGTTGGGGGTCGATCACAGTTTCCGAGAAGAGACAAAGAACCACCAAACATGTTACTTCATCTTGTCAAATAAATGAAAATAATATAGGACACATCACCTTATGCAACCCCACTTAATCCTCTTCTTTTGTGCTCCATTTCGATGCATCTTTAAGCATATGAGACAAGTTTGTTTTTAAAAATATGATAAAACATTGTCACATTACATAATTCATTCAACCCTAACGGACCGGGCCGGGCGGCCTGAATTTTTATCGGACCGTGCCCGGGCCTCTCCGGAATGGCCCGAAGTCTTATCGGGCCGGGCCGGCCCAGTCCTTTAAGAAAACCGGACCGGGCCGGCACGTCCTGATAAGAGCGGGCCGGCCCGAATTGCCACCCCTAAGGCCAGATGGTCTATATAACCACCGTGTCTTCTCTACCAACATCCTTATCATGCTATTTACTACGCCACCGTGAGGGTCTCCATCAGGTATGGTATATCGGCACGCAATCCCCTCTAACTTGTAAACATCCAGTATCTCTATGTCGTTGGCACGGATCTCTCCTACGGGTCTACCCATCCACCTCTCGAATATGCTCCTCCATAAACTCACCTTCTCATAGATCTCCTCCCGAGATCTTATGAGAGTAACCATGACTCTCCTCGAGAAGTCATCTATGAAGGTCGTAAAGTACCTCGCGCCTTCCAGGGAAGGAACTGGATATGGACCCCATACGCCGGCGTCTACGCACTCTAGGGGCTCCCTGCTATGTCTAACAGCTGTTCCAAACTGCACTTGCCTCGGCCGCTCTGCACCACAGTCACTGCAAGACTTAAGCCCACGATCACTCAAGACTCAAGCCCACGATCACCTCCGAACACACTCCTCCTCTGAAGAATGTCAAGGCTCTGCTCATCAGCATGCCCCAATCTGAGATGCCACAGTCTCGCTGGATCTCCATGCCTAGACTCCTATGATCTGCCAGTCTCGCCTACTAATGTGTGCCCATCGAGCGCATACAAGTTACCATGCTTCTTCCCCCTCATGACAACCTGGCATCCTCAGGAAATATGCAGTCGATCCTCCTAGATCACAGCCATATAGCCCATCCCAGTCAAAGCTCCTATAGATATCAGGCCACTGCAAAGATCAGGAACATGTTTGATACCATCAAACACACGGACGATACCATCATGCATCCTGACTCTGACCGTGCCACTCCCAACCTGCTCGCACTCCATACCATTCCCCACGAGAATTCGCTCTCCAATACATGGAATGTATGAGTCGAACGCACTCCGATCCAGAGTTATATGGAATGAACACCCCAAGTCCAATAGCCACGAACATTGTGATTCTCCTACGGAGTATGCCGCACACACCGAACAATCATCCTCATCAGAAAACATCCCGTCTCATGCTCCAACATGAGTCGAACTCTGAGCAACATCTTCAACAATGCCAATTGTCGTCCTCGCTTTCAACCTCGACAATCCTTCTTCCAATGACCCCTTTCCTTACATAGAAAGCATTTGTTGTCATCGCGACCCCTTGACTTGCACTGCTACCGCCGCCGTCGATTCCGACTCTTAAAACGGCTCATATTGGATCTTGGAGTAGGTCCGCCCTCTTGGCGACCCCTGATGACATTGGACACCTCACAACCATCGGTGTCACATAACACCAAACTTTTGAGATCCTCTGTATGCAATGCGAACTTCACCTCATCCAACGTAAGTGAGTCTCGGCCATTTAACATCGAGCCTACAAACTTGGAATACACCGGAGCAAGAGAATACAATAGCGTCATGGCATGTTGCTCGTCCTCTATCACACTCCCCAATTTCCGTAGGTCCATTACTATACGGTCCATCTCACCAACATGGTTCCACAACGAGGTTTCCCTTTTCATCCTGTGAGTATAGAAGTGTTGCCACAATTACAACCTTCGTCTAATTGGTGTCTTGATCGAGTACCGAGATTTAAGCATCCTCCATAGGTCGCTCACGACCACAACATCGACAAATTGCCTAAGGATCTCATCCTCCAAGGATTACATGATCTCACCAATGGATTTAAGCTCCATCATTCGCTTATCATACATCGTTGCCTTACGTAGCATGCATGTATCACATACGGCACAGTAAACTCCATGGTGCTTCAACAAAGCCACCATCATTTGTCACCATGAACCATAGTTGTCCCAGCCAGTAAGCATATCTACTTCGTATGAACACCCGTCTGTCTTCTCACATGAGCAAGACATCATCACGGCACTACACTTCTTCGCAAACCGGAAGCTCCGATACCACTTGTTGGATCCCCGTGTACCTCCCTAACACTTAGGCTAGGTACACAATGGCGAACAAAACTGTCCCAAGCCTGAATTCCACCGAGATGTCACCTAGGCATAAAACCAAACACCTCACAGGCACAAGAGAAAGTTGTCACCAACAACCAACCCTCTCAACGATCTTGCGACAGAAATATGTAGGCACACGAATATAATACGAAAGTAAGAGCAACACAAAAGAGACGGAGATTTAACCTAGTTCAGTTGTGAAAAACTTACATCCAGCATCCAATGCACCCGGTTCCTCTAATGATCAAGCAAGGCATACACCGACTCCATCTTCTTCTTCTTCCTCCACCACAGTGAAAGAATAGCTCCAAGCAGACCTAACCCTAGATCTCTCACCAAGCTCACTCACACTCTTAACCAAGCGGGAATCCTTGATAACAAATCCCCTACAACATGTAGAGCTCCTCAAGGGACCAACCCCACACCTGGCTAGATCACTCCTTGGTAATATAGCTCCAAACTAGGAAAACTGCCAAAGAGACTCAAGATCTACAAGCTAGAGGAAGAAGAACATAACATCCCCTAATTTGTGCACAATATGTATAGTATACGGGGATACCAGGATTAAAAATTTGTAACCGCAAGCGCACGGTGTTGTAGTGTGGCTTGGGGGTCGAACACGGGGAGGCGTGTGATGTGCTTGTTATCAAACAGGAACAGGATCACCCAATGGATGAGCTAGCCCTATCACTTGGTGGGTTGTCACGAAATGAAACTACGGAAAGGTGTAAGATATAAAAAGTAACGTAGGATTTTGGTTTCCATCCTATCATGAGTTCTCTCCATTACGACCGACGGATAGGAATATGATCGGATTCTAGGGTTTAGTGGTGAGACGTTGCCTCTAATAGCGGTACATAGCGTCCCATGGGCTCGATATTCCGATCGATGCCCAGGATGATACGCTAGGTCTACCTGGGTTAGGACGGTGGGCATTCCCATATCCAACATCGACCAACTCTGGGAGCACTAAGCTCGCAACGATTGCTTCCGACATTTCATCCTGTCGTTCCCACGCGCTAGGAATCAATGTCTACACTAGGGGTGTGAGCTGTGGCTAGAGGATCAAACTCCCGTTTTATTTCCCCTTGGCCCAACGGTCAGAGGCGGTCTTTCTCCCGCCAATGACAATAAAATGCCCCACGTAACCATCTAAATCTCTATATCCTATCGGAACCCTAATCCTATGGTTGTTCTAGGGAGAACCCACGAAGGGGATTCCACCAATGTCCCAGATTTGGAAACTACTCACTAAACATTGCAAGAGAATCAATAACACAAATTTCAGCCATCAAAATTATAATCAAGCAATAGATTATGGAAGCAAACGATAGTATTAATGCAATATCAAAGTATCAAAGCGATCGGATAACTTACAAAACAAAATAAATTAGCAGCAGCCAAAATCCCTAAAAACTGATAAAACTGAGGAATCTCGTTTCTGGGAAACCTAGGGGTTTATATACACTTTGGCAAGATGCCAGGGAATATTCCCACAAGAAGACAAAAAATAAGCGTCCAACCAATCGATTGAAACATCAACCGATCGGTTGAGACGACCGTTTGACTGGGCTTCAGCTTCTGAGATACTTCACCCGATCACTGAACCAATCGGGTGAAGTCGTTCGGCTCTTGAGCTTGGGAAGATCGGCTACAGGTGAACCGATCGGTTGATAAGTCAACCGATCGGTTGGAGTTCGGCTTCAAAAACAGAGAGTTCTGTCACCACCACCAGATCACTGAACCGATCGGGTGGGGTCTGCTCTTCCTTGCTTCTTGCTCGGGTCTGATACATGTGCACGAACCGATCGGGTGGGTCTATCCACCTGATCGGTTGAGGGCTGATGCATGATACACTTTGACGTTTGGACCTCAGGATCTCGTGTGGCACCTCCCATTGCTCCGGGGACTCGTGATATTTGCTTTATATGTTCCCTACACTGGCAATCTCCTGCAATAGCACAAAAACACAAAGAAAGTGAAAAGAAACTAAAAATCACAAAAGAATAGATACGAAACAACGGAAAACAATGGAAAATGACGGGAAATCACGGAGAAGACGTGCGTGAATATATAAAATATAAATGCACGTCAAAATCCCCCAAGCTGAACCCTTCCTCGTCCTCGAGGAAGATGAGTGAGAGTAGGAACTCGGGGTGAAAAATAGAAAGGAAGAAACAGAAATGGAAAAGAAATCCCAGATCACCCGTCAGAGCCAACGAAAACTAACTCACTACACTAAGCAAGCATGCGATAAACACATCACTAAACCCAGGAATATGAGTCCATACAAGTGTCATGGGTACACGCGGTGAAGCACGAGTGAGTGAGGTCGTGAGCTAGCAGACATTGTAACTATTAAGTTATGTAATAAAGCTCCATATACACATACCCAAGAAATGACCCAAATATCGATTCAATTCTAATTAGCGGCGAAATAATGGCTCGAGCATGCATGAGAATAGAATAGGAATAGAAAACATATCATATGTCGGAGACTCTACTGCTAGGAACTGGGGAATCACCACACGACTGCCTAGATGATCGCTAGAAAATTCTTAAGCCAAGCGTGTTCGAAATCAAAGGGGGTTGAGTAGGTGTGGAATAGAACACTTGGTGCAAATTCTCGCCTTCCCTTTATTCATGGCGGTAGGAGTAATATTCACATCATGGAATTTTTTTTTTGGGTTTTTGGTATTTGTATATTTTTTGGATTTTTGGGCTATACACATTTTTTTCCTTTTCTCTCCTTTTTTTGAATTTTTCTTCTCTCTCTTTTTTTGGAAGTGGGGTAACGAAAAGTGTGCACTCCCCCAAATGGGAGAACGATGCACGACGAGGGGATCTGCACCAAGTAAAACAAAAAAGAAAACGAATTCTAAACAGTTGGCAAAAGAAAAAAATTTCGCAGATCGGAACATAAGCAAATGAGTTATCCTAGTCCTATTGGTAGAGTCCCGACACATGCGATTTGAAGCGTAATATATATATACTATTCACGTATAAAGAAGCAGACAGTGGAGGCATATACCGCATAGTCGAAATTGAAGCATGATAGCCTAAAGGTTATCCAAGGACAGGCATATAAAGCAAAATCACAACGTAGAAGCACACCAACTAGCTAGTCACAACTCACACAAAAGCAAAGTGAACCCACGAAGCATGAAATGCAATAGGACTCGGCTTCCTAGAGTTAGTGAAAGTGATTATCGTAGCTAAGCTAAGTGTGTGTGTGGTTTCGTGGCAGTTCATCAGGTGGGGTCATCTTTAGGAGAGGGAGAATAAAAAAGAAAGAAAAAGAAAAAGACGACGAAAGCGACTCAAAAAAACAGGAAAAAGACACAACTGACGCACAAAGTGCGACTCCCCCAAGCTGAACATTGCATTGCCCTCAATGCAATAGGAGTAAGAGCAGGAGGGCAACGATAGATGGGGGGTACGCACCGACAACAAAATGGGAAAAACATACAAAACATACAAAACGAGACATAAAGAAATAAAGAAAATAAACACTCAAACCAACTATATAAAACACATGCCACGAACACATATAAACAAGCACACAACAACGACATGACATGACAACAATCACACAAAAAATTGATTTCCCCCAAGCTGATCATGACAATGCTAGAAATAAGATATGATCAAGATGATGCAGAACAAATGGCTAGGGGGAAAATCAGAAAAAAGAAATCAAAGTGCAGGAGCGGTGGGCTCCTCATCCTCCTCGGGAGAGAATAGAGGGGTGTGGGCGAGAGAGGTGATGGGTGTGCGGAGAAGTGGATAAAGGGGTGGAGATGGTGGAGTGTCGGTGTGAACGATGGGTGGAGTGTCGGTGGTAATGGTAGGTGGGAGGGATAGGGCGACCAATGAGGTGGGTGTAGGCAATGATCTCGCGTGCACAACGAGCTTCTTATGGCGCGAGTAGGCGGTGGTGATAGATGTGAAGGGTGGTGGTAATGTAGGATCAATGGTAGTGGTGGTGGGAGGGGAAGAAGTGGCGGGAGGAGGTGATGATCGCCTAGGGGGTGATGGAGGAGGAGATGGGGGCGGAGTAGGTGGAGGAGGACCGTGAATGTGTGTAAGAAGGTAGAGAATGATGGCGACGTTTCGCTCGAGTGCGAGGAAACATGGATGTGAAAAGAAGGAAGTGGATGGGTCCGAGGAGGTGGAGGAGGATGCGCCAGCGTGCTGAGCAGCCAGCTCAGCCTCAAGAGTGAGGCGAGCAGAGGTGGCATGTCGGACAGCAGAAGTGGTGCCGCGGTAGTGGTCGTGCCGGCACCGGAGGCTAGGCCTAAGAGGGCTGTAGTAAGTGCCTCAAAAGAAACCGTAGTAGCAGCCAGAGTTGTGACACTAGGTCCAGCCCCGTGGTCTCCTCTGAATGCAGGGATGTCATGCTCGCCCAAGTGGACGGTGTGGGAAGGTGGTCGAGGTGCGTCAGGGAGAGGAAACTGTAGATGTAACCCCCCTACAAACTCAAGATCAGGAGGAAACGACCAATCTGCCTCAAGGTGAATAGACATGCCCGGATTTGCCAGAATGGTATATGATGCATGGGGTGGCCATAGTAAAAAAGCAAACCGACAGTTGCCTCGTGGCCGGATCATATGGGTGTGCCTCAGGACATTAAGATCGAGATGTGTAGATCCTGGGGCACGCGGCAAACCGGGGTGGATCACGATGTTGAGGGGGGGTGCTGTGCAATGAGATTAATGAGGCCGCAGCAGCAATATTTACCCTTGTTTGCGCAGCTAATATTAATAAGCTTTTGTATTAGCCACGCATCGGCGTTAATGCGTACGCGCGGGGCCTCGAAGGAAATCCCGTCAACACCGGGAATGAATGGGAAAGTCATCGCCCAAAGGATGAATAAATCTGGGATGGTCACGATACCGGACTCATCCCTAGGAAAGAAAACGCTCGATATGATACTGTGGGCAAGACGGAAGACAGGGTGGATGATGGAAGAGGCCTTGGCCTTGGCTCTAGGAAAATGATCATAAAGAGTGAGGCTTCCCCAAAAGTGGTCGACATCGAAGTCGTCATGCAATTCATAGGGGAGGAGGCTGCCTTCTAGATTAGGGAAATCGAAAATATCATTGATTGTGGTCACAGGGACACGGAAGTTTCGGTTTCGGAGGCGAAAATCAATATTGAACACCCTCTTAGTTTTGAGAGCAGATAGAAATTCTAGGGTGAGAGAGGGGTAGGATCGTGCATGGGAGTGTAAGAAACCTAGCCAACCTAAGTTTGGAAAAAGGGACTCGACTCCGGAGAAAACCCCGAGATCGAGTAGGGTTTGATTGTGTGCAAATTTGGTGGCTAAGTGAGATCTTCGGTCGAGTCGAGAATAGAATTCTTTGTGTTCCTGACTCATGAAATGAACTCCATGCGGTCCCATCAGTGGGTCCACCACAGGTATGATATGCTGGGGGTGGTGGTTGGGTAGGCAGCGGAGGAGGAGCACGTCCGCGTGTGGAACGTGTGGATTTGTGTCTCTTGCGAGACGGCTCCTCTTCCTCCATGATGTGCTTACCTTTGTCCTTACTTTTGCCATGATTGTGTGGTGATTTAGTGTATATGCAAGATTATATGAGTGTGCACACAACCAATGATAAGGGAGCAAAGTAATAATACTTGGGCAAAATAAAAATCAGGCTAAGGAGCGAGTGTCCCAATAATGAAGCGAGCCCAAGCTCCCGAAAGATCCCACGCAGTATGATGGAGTGATTTGGGAAGCTGCTGCACACTAATCCAACAAGAACAGAATTTTCAAAAAATGGGGTTAGGGCTAGGGTTTTGGGGCGATTTGTGGATCGAACGTGGTTGACGAAGGGTTTGGATGGTCGGAGAGTGGTGGAGGAAGTGGGGAAAAGCGATTTGGAGTGGTGGGAGTGAAGAGGGAGATCGATTTGAGAAAATGGGAAATGAACCACTCAAGTCGAATTGCTGGAAGTCGGGTGAATGAAGTCGGGTGGGGGGGTATTTATAGGGGTTTGGGCGAACCGATCGGGTGAGAGTTCACCCGATCGGTTGGGTCATGTTTGAAAAATCCACTGTTTGATAGCAGCTACAGGTGAACCGATCGTATGAGATTTCACCAGATCGGCTGTTCCCAAAAATTCCCGAGAGTTCTGTCATCTCCACCCGGTCAGCGACCCGATCACCGCATCTACCAACCGATCGGTTCACTAACATGTTGATACTGGCCATTTACTGATACTGGCCACCCGATCGGTTGATGCATGAACCGATCGGGTGGGGGCAATTCCTGCACAGATGCAAAAAATCATCTAAGTATCCCAACGAAAGTCCCCATAGTAGTATTTATTCACAAAAAATAGAAAACTAATCCTATAAAAGCCGAAAAAAGTTCAGAACATGGGTTGCCTCCCATGAAGCGCTGTTGTTTATAGTCGTTTGCTCGACTCCCGATATATGAAGTTCATGGGGGTTTGTACGGGTGATGCCCAATGATTGGCATCCTCTCAGTCGTTGGGGCATGGGCTCTTGTTGTTGACAGCGGTGACAGGTGAATGGTCTCAACGACTCTCCCGCTGTTGATGTCCAGAGGCTTTTCCCTCATGTTGGCGTCAATCGCCACTCTTCTCAGAACTCGGACTTCATCAGCTGTGAGCTCCAGAGGCTCTTTTCCTTTGCTCTTTGTCAGAGCAACCTTCCTAAATCCGGGGGGAGTCGACCATGAGACACATACTTCTTCAACGACTTCTTATTTTTCCAGCCCATTGTGTTCCTCTAGGCCATCCAAGCCTTCCAGGGGTTCCTTGAAAGAACCTCCCAAGCTCCTATTTCAACAATTCTCTCTTCCTCTACCTCCAACAGATTGCATCTATGTTCCTCCGGTGGATGCTTCATTGACAATGCCAAGTCAAACTCTACTTTCTGATCTCCCACGTTCAGGGACAGTTTCCCTTTCTTGACGTCTATGTGTACGCCTGCGGTTGCCATGAAGGGTATCTCGAGGATAATCGGAGTGTGATTATCCTCAGGCATGTCCATAACTACGAAATCGACTGGCACATGCACACCGCTGACATTGACCGGCAAGTCGTCTACTACCCCCCACCGGGTACTTTACTGATCTGTCTGCCAGCTGCAGAGTCATCCCCGTTGGTTCAAGCTCACCCATATTTATCCTCTTGTAGAGCGATAGGGGCATTAGACTTACGCTTGCACCCAAGTCGACAAGCGCTCGATTGATTGATACATCCCCTATTGAGCATGGGATAGAAAAACTCCTGGGGTCTTTGAGCTTCGGCGGATTGGCTCGTTGAATTAGAGCGCTGCATTCCACCGTGAGGACAACTTTCTCTCTTCTCGTCCCCTTCGTAATTAGGTCTTTCAAAAATTTTGCATCTGAGGGGATGGTCTCGATTGCTTCCAGAAATGGGATCTGCAGACTCAAGTCCTTCACCATTTCGAAGAACTTGCCGTACTTTTCATCGATTTTTGCTTTGGCAACCCTTTGTGGGAATGGCACTATGGGCTTGAAGACCCTTGAGTTGTCGCCCTCATTTTTCTTCTTCTCTTCAGAAACTCCCTCCGGAGTCACGGGGTTTGACGTCGAACCTCCATTGTCATTTACTTCCAGATTTGGTCTCTTATTGACCAATGGAGCTTCAGGTTCTTTCACGGCCTCCCACGCCGGAATCTGTGTACCGCTCCTCAAGACTATTGCGGAGACATTTGCTTGACCTTGCGTCAAGGCTAGTGTTTGATTGGGTCCCCTTGGGTTCACCTCTGACTGCCCCGGCAGTTGCCCTTGTGCCTTCTGAAGAGTGGCCACTTGCAACTCCAGCTGGATCACTTGATCGGCCAAAGACGTCTGCCCAATCTGCAGCTGTAGGTTTATCTTCTCCTGATTTGATATATACTGAATAAGGAGGTTCACGATAGGAGAGACTACCCGTTGTTGATTGTATTGCTGCTGCTGAGGTGGGGGTTGCTGATTTCTTGGAGGGTAATGCTGATATATCTGCTGCTAAGGTGGAGGGGGCTGATATAGCTGCTGCTGCTGCTGAGGTTGCTGATACGGTGCCCTGTAGCTAAAGTTGGGATGGTTCCGGCTGTTTGGAGAATATGCAGGATTTGAGCTTGTCCTCGGTGGATAGGGTGCATTGCCCGTGGGGTTATAAAGAAGGGCACTCGCTTGATCCACAGGTGCCAAGATATCTCCACCATCAAAGTCTCCCAAGACTTCAGTTTCTACCGCTGCTATATGCTGAGTGTTGGCGCCATCGGCCCCTACCATAAATGCAGGAATCTGGGTCGAAAGCAAATCAAATTTACTAGACAGTTTGTCAACTTCCTCAACTCGGTGCATTCCCCCTGATTTTGGTGTGGCACATTCATCGCTCCACCTTTCATTGTTCGATGCCATATTTTCCAGAATGTTTCCGGCATCTATTTCGTTCCTAGCCATGAAGGATCCTCTAGCCGCGGCATCCATTGAGGACTTTAAGTCGTCCCTCAGCCCATTATAGAACAAGTTTATAATCTGCCAGTGGGGGGGCTCATGGTGAGGGCATTTTCTTTGCATTTTCTTAAACCTCATCCATGCTTCATGCAATGATTCATGGCTGGCCTGGAAGAAGGAGGAGATCTCGCTCCTTAGCTTCATTGTCTTCCCCGGAGGAAAGAACTTGTTCAGGAACGCATTTGAAAGCTTCTCCCAGGTTGTAAATGTATTGGGGCCCTTCCCCTTTAGCCATTGTTTTGCCTTGTCCTGCAGAGAGAAGGGGAACAATCTCAAATGGATAGCTTCGGTTGACACGCCATTGATTCTGAAAGTCTCACACTTCTCCAGAAATGAGTCCAGGTGCTCAATCGGGTTCTCCATAGGAGCTCCTGAAAACTGGTCCTGTTGGATCCAAGCCACCAACGATGGCTTCAGCTCGAAATTTCTGGTCGTGATGGCCGGAGGTCGGATGCTGGAGGTGGACCCAGTGGACGGCATTAAGTACTCAAGCAAGGACTTCTGGGGAGTGATATTTTCTCCCATGGCGAATTCTTCTCTTCTTCTTCTCTCAGTATTGATATGCCTCAGAGTGGCGTTAATCTCTGGATCTAGAGGAACCAAGTCGTCAAGACTTATTGAGTTCCTGCGCATCAAAAATAAGATATACCTGTGAAGCACGTATGGTATAACGCCAAATAAAAACAGAAAATAAAGAATAAAGAATAAAAAATAAAAGTGTAGAATGTGAGAATTTTCACTGGGTAGGGATATGAACTAGTCTCTGGGGTTAACAGGGTCCTATATGAAACAAGCATGTTGCCTCCCCGGTAACGGCGCCATAAAGCTTGACGTCCCCTAATTTGTGCACAATGTGTATAGTAGATGGGGATACCAGGATTAAAAATTTGTAACCGCAAGCGCACGGTGTTGTAGTGTGGCTTGGGGGTCGAACACGAGGAGGCGTGTGATGTGCTTGTTATCAAACAGGAACCGGATCACCCGGTGGGTGAGCTAACCCTATCGCTTGGTGGGTTGTCACGAAATGAAACTACGGAAAGGTGTAAGAAATAAAAAGTAACCTAGGACTTTGGTTTCCACCCTATCATGAGTTCCCTCCATTACGACCGACGGATAGGAATACAATCGGATTCTAGGGTTTAGTGGTGAGACGTTGCCTCTAATAGCGGTACCTACCGTCCCATGGGCCCGATATTCCGGTCGATGCTCTGGATGATACACTATGTCTACCTGGGTTCGGACGGTGGGCATTTCCATGTCCAACACCGACCGACTCCGGGAGCACTAAGCTCGCAACGATTGCTCCCGACATTTCATCATGTCGTTCCCACGCGTTAGGAATCAATGTCTACGCTAGGGGTGTGAGCTGTGGCTAGAGGATCAAACTCCCGTTTTATTTTCCCTTGGCCCGATGGTTAGAGGCGGTCTTTCTCCTGCCAATGACAATAAAATGCCCCGTGTAACCATCTAAATCCCTATATCCGATCGGAACCCTAATCCTATGGTCGTTCTAGGGAGAACCCACGAAGGGGCTTCCACCAATGTCCCAGATTAGGAAACTACTCACTAAACATTGCAAGAGAATCAATAACACAAATTTCAGCCATCAAAATTATAAACAAGCAATAGATTATGGAAGCAAACGATAGTATTAATGCAATATCAAAGTATCAAAACGATCGGAGAACTTGCAAAATAAAATAAATTAGCAGTAGCCAAAATCCCTAAAACTGATAAAAACTGGGGATTCTCGTTTCTAGGAAACCTAGGGGTTTATATACACTTTGGCAAGATGCCAGGGAATATTCACACAAGAAGACAAAAAATAAGCGTCCAACCGATCGGTTGAAACATCAACCGATCGGTTGAGATGACCGTTTGACTGGGCTTCAGCTTCTGAGATACTTCACCCAATCACTAAACCGATCAGGTGAAGTCGTTCGGCTCTTGAGCTTGGAAATATCGGCTACAGGTGAACCGATTGGTTGACAAGTCAACCGATCGGTTGGAGTTTGGCTTCAAAAACAGAGAGTTCTGTCACCACCACCCGATCACTGAACCGATCGGGTGAGGTCTGCTCTTCCTTGCTTCTTGCTCGAGTCTGATACATGTGCACGAACCGATTGGGTGGGTCTGTCCACCCAATCGGTTGAGGGCTGATGCATGATACACTTTGACGTTTGGCCCTCAGGATCTTGTGTGGTACCTCCTGTTGCTCTGGGGACTCATGATATTTGCTTTATATGTCCCCTACACTGGCAATCTCCTGTAATAGCACAAAAACACAAAGAAAGTGAAAAAGAAACTAAAAATCACAAAGAATAGATACGAAACAACAGAAAACAACGGAAAATGACGGGAAATCACGGAGAAGACGTGCGTGAATATATAAAATATAAACGCACGTCAGAACACTCATCTGGATCTCTCACACAAGAAGCTCTCTTGGTTCTCCAAAACCTAGCTTCCTCTCCCTTCAATCTCTGATCCAAGTTTCCCAGCTCACTGAAATTTCGTAGCTCTCTGGAAAGAAAAATGGGCAGCAGCTTCTCTTTTCGTCGCTGGAAAAATGAGGGCTTCCCTTTTGTTTTTCAGCCTCTGGAAAAAACCGAGAGCAAGCCTCTCTTTTTCTCTGTCGGTCACTCCTCAAGGAGTTGGCTGCCAAAACAATTAGCCATCAAGTCCCAACAACCATTCAGAGGAGAAGGCCTCTACTTCACTATGTGATGGAGACTTTGCAGCAGAAAAAATAACAAATTCATGGTTGGAAGCATAACATTGTCCTCGATTGCCTTGCATGGCTCCTACCGGCTTTATCACAGCATAATTGAAGAAATCACTCACATGTTCAGTTATCATCGGTCCACCAAGAAAATCCATAAACATTAAAGTTATGATCAGTATCAAGTAAATATTTTTAATCACTATCAATTGTTAGCCATTACAGTTTGCAATTATCATAGATCAGATCAATACTGCTAATACTTGCACATGTAATTGTGTCCATAAAGATCATAGATTGGGCTTGTTAACGGTACTATAATGTTGACGACTGGGTTCCTCCATCCATTAATAATGGGTCGACGAGTACGCCTTCGATGAGAGAACCCTTCGTCGGCTTAGAAGTGGACCCGCGGAGATGAAACCTCGGGTCATAGAGAGATAGGATCACACAAATTTGGCATAGGCGAACCTAACTCTGTAAGTACATAAACTCTCCTTCTTCTTATCTCTTCTTTCTTCTTATCCTTTCTTCTTCTCATTTTTCCTTTTCTCCTCGCCTTCTCCACTCCCATGGCCGAAATTCTCTTCAACAAAAGAAGAAGAAGAAGAGAGAATGATGAATAAGAAGAAAGAAGGAGGTGGATTTTCAATGCAAGATGGAAACTTTTTGGGAGCTTGAGGCTTGATGGGGATTTTCATAGAGCTAATTGGAATCTTGGAGGGATTTAGTGCAGAAATCCATCAAACTTGAGGTATGGAACCTAATCTATATGGCTTGCTATTCAACTTTAGCTTTTTCACATGACTCTCTTTATGTTGTTGAGGTCACTGCTCTGTGATGTTATTGTAATACGCATAACTTTCTCTCTAGTTATCAAACAATTACAAATTAATATACATTGTAAAGCTTATCAAGTTAGCTACAACTTTCATTTAGAGAGTGATTTCAAATTCTGACAGCAACTATACGAAAATTGTCAATATGTAGAGTAGTGTCAAGTTCTGACAGATTCTACACCATGTTAGTAAACGAAGCATAACCTTCACTCGGGTTATCCAAATAACTTAGTCTAAGACAATCTGGAATCCTAACTTAAGTGTCTACATTTTGTCATTTTTAAGTTGAGACCTTTTCATGAATCTGACTGTATATAATTGAAATTAACTAATCTTTACAGCAATATAATTCAGTTACTTGATAGATTCTGCACCCTTTATAGTACAAGGCATAACTACTAATCCAGATATCCTAAAATTATAGTTCTTGTTGCTATGGAAAGATAACTAAATTATCTACAACTTTTGTTTAGAAACCTATACCAAATTCTAATTAGAATTGTGGTGGCAATGTGGTTATTGTGGAATCATGCCATGAAGTTATCATTCTTGCATGTTATTAGTATACTTCATGTCATGTTTTATTGTTATGTTAACTCTTGTTACTAGTTATCAATGTTGCTATTTGGAAGAAAGCTTCTTTATGTTATTTCCTATTGAATTCATGTCCAAGTTATTACGCCCACCACGTGTTTGTAAAAATGTCCATATGAAAGCAAGTTGAATATATATGAGAAATGCTCCCTTGCATATTTAGGCCATGTGCCAAATTATGGATTGGTGATATTGGAAGCATGTGTGGCATGGAATCATATGTTATGTTTTGATGAGTTGATGTGGTTATGATAATGGGCATGTCACATGATGCACGACCCCTTGCTTATGAAAGAAAGATATGAAATATTTGAAAGAAAGAGTAAGATAACATAGACCATGACAACATGACTCCAAGAAATGTGTAGAATGTACGATCAGGTTATCAATAAAATGTTCCTAGAATGTCTCAATCCTCTTTAAAGAGGGTGAGCTTCTAAGATGGGATTTGTGGGAATACCCGTGTAAGGGCAGCCATAAGGACTAGACTAGGAGGTGTAGATTATTGGCACCCACTCACCTACAGGGAGTGCAGTGGCATGTGGTAGTTGTGGTGATTATTCTCACTCGCCCTTACAGGAAGTGACATGATATATGATATGTGTGATGATATGGAGGATAATCTCACTCTTGCCAGGGACGGGGGAGTTCGAGAGGCCCCATTAAAGTTAATCAGTGCTCGTGTTCCACTGGCAGGGTAGTTTGAGTGACACCCCACCTTGGGGTGAAGTACATTATACGTTTATCGGGGTTTCCAAATAACATCAATAAATGAATACTCTTAATTTTACTTTACACACTTGTAGTTATTTATTTTACTTATTATAGTTGTAGTTGCTATGATACTCTCTTCTGACCATGGACGTGGTGTATTCCCTTATGTTCGACATTTCCTTTATGTCATACATTGCATCTTGCATGAACTGTTCAATAAAATGCCATATGGGTTAGGCATCCTTACTGGAAACGCTTTGATGTGTCCTCCCCTCTTTTCCTCAGGTTGGCATCAGGCAGTAGAGAGTTGGAGGTCCTTGGAGACTTGTAAGCATGGAGCTGGGAATGTGGGGTAATTTAGGGAGTTGAGCTGTACTCTAGGGTCGTGGAGTTTGGTATTGTTTTTGGGAGGTGTAACTTTGAGTAGTAGTTTGGTATTTGTATTAGATACTGTATTGGACTTTGTATTAATAAAGTGGATGAGTTGTACCTTTTGTCTATTGTGCTCTTTCTGTTGTGAAGTGAGTTGTTCTTATCTGAGATTGGAGCATTACGTGTACTATCCCAGCATATGCGAGTGGCATGCCTATATGTTTTGTACTCTCTTTCCTTCCCTTTCGTCTTTATCACCTCCACCTCTTCAGGAATAGCTGGGACTGATTCGTACTTTCTGGGTATTCTGGGGAGCTGGGCGTGACAGGAGTGTCCTCCCCTATTGTAGAAGTTTTCTCTATTTATAAGTAGTGGCATATTTTCAGTACCGTTGGTGAATAACAGCTCCCCCATTATGGTGGCATGATCTTCCCTGAAGGATAAGCATAACCACTGTCCACTCGTCCCGCCATTAGTGAGCCAATAATTAACCATCTCCTTAAGTTTCGGAAGCTCAACAGGCAAACTATGCCTAGGCTTTGACCAGATAAACGATCAATCTCTCATGTGGGCTTCTCGGGCTTGATGGGCCATCGCTCTGCCTTTGTGGGCTTTGCCAGCTAATGTGAAATATGTCCTTTCTCCTTTGGGGGCCGGCCCAATGATGTAACAACTGACAAAAACCCACTCACAAAGGTGAATAAATACTCTCTTAATTGTGCACAAAAACAAAAACAAAATGGCCCCTCAAAAACATAGTCCAACGCCTATAAACGAGTAGATTTCCTAGCGACCAGACGATGGGATAAGGGTTAACAAATGGCTATAAGCTATGCAATCATCTGGTCATCCTTCCACGGACGACTGAAATGAGATGGCTTAAGAAAGAAATAAAAACCAATATCCAAGCAAACAGCCGTCTAAAGAACACTTGTCAGACAACTAATGCACTGTTCAATCGTCTGGCAAGGCTTCTTCAAACGGCTGGACAGAAGTGTGTTAAAAAACAAAGTCATGAATACAAGAACACACGGTTAAGTCGACTAGAGTTCATCCAGATGTCTGTACCATTGTGCAGACACATTGTCTTTAAACATCAGACAGTTAATCAACACTATGGTTTGGTCAAGCTCAAAACGGATATGTCACACGTCTGATGAACGCCTTCCAGACATCTGTACTAGTTCTGAAAGCACTATCTAGAGTGTTTGACCAACGAACCTATTGGGAGGGGTTCTAGAAAGTTTCTATGGATATCTAAGATTGAAATAAACATGAATGAGTGTGTGTGTCCATCTAATCAAGACATACAAATATTCTACTAACTAACGAGCAAAAAAACACAAAGAATCAAAAATGATATTACATAAACTTCATGATTTTTCATGGCTTCAATAGTCCATTACTCCATGCATTGAGTCCATCAAACCATCACCAACTGTTTTGTCTCCCATTGATATGATCAATGTTAATTATCTGATACTAGAACACTTTGAGGCATTAGTTAACGCATAATGTCGTTATCATTATCAAAACTATATTAGGGTTAAAGGTCAATATCCAACAATCCATCTTATGGTAGCAAAGATGCATCGCTTACCTTTTGCAATTCCAACTTCATTGGGTTTACATCTACTAATTAATCCAATTATTTAGCAATGATTTTCTTACAGACAACTTACATCATTTAATCTTAGTAAATGCTTGCATAATAATCCTACATTGTTAGGTTCTAACAGCAGAGTGGTCGCTGGATCCTCATAATTATTATGTGTTTATGCAAAAATAATCCAATAAAATTACTTAATATTTATTTGGACCACAGGATGATATCATACACCGTTAGCTTAGATTACTAACAGCAAATTGAACACATGGCCATCATAATTATTTAGCCAATAATCACATTATAAAGTTACTCAAGCAATTTTAAGTAAGTGATATTTTTTGCAAGCAAGTCCTGCAACAGAACATATTATTGCAAACAAATTATGATCATATCATAAAATAAACACATCCAAGAATTTTATCTTATAAAAAATTCTTCCAATATTTACTTTTTCATAAAGCCAATCTGTTATCTCATAACAAATATTATGAAATTAAAATCTTAAATTCAAAATTGATTTTACGGGCTTTTAAATGATCACATATATGCAATATTACATATTGCATATTTAATGCAAAATCTCCAATGTTTGAAGCGAAAATAATCAAATTACAATCCTCCGCATGCAAAAAATTAACACTTGATCTTTGTAGTGCATTAGAAAATATGTATACACCTCAAGATCGAAAGCAACACTTGAGTTAATAAGTAAAGATCAAAATTTTAAAAAATTGCAGTTATTGAAAAATTTCCATTACCAATTACGACATTATTTGACTAGACGTCACAGCTAGTCAACTAATCAGTAATATGTAAGTCATGCAAACCAGCTGATGGTGAACTAGTCAACTTGCCCCATAGGACTAGCCGACTAGTTTCCGAATTAGTCAGTTAGTGGTTATCCCTTAGTCGACTAATTTAGTGTTTCTACTGCTTTAAGCAATTGTGGTATTGTGACCATAAATTCCAATTTTTAATTAATTTTGAGTGTAGACATCTTGCATTATAGTACTTGCGCAAATCATACTTACACATAGTTCACATAATTGATTTGTGGTGAATAAAAATCTGTTTTTTATTCAATTCTGAATTTTTAAAATTATCATAATCTCAACCTGTGCAGCCTGGCTCTGATACCACTATAAGAAAATATGCTAAGTATGCCAAACAATTTAGCAATGCAACGGAAGACTGAAAAATCAAATTTTTCTACAACTTTCATGTTATAACCATGATCTATTGCAATACTTGAAATTAATGTCGATTAAAAGCATACCTTTACGTAGATATTCTTACGCATGTCCGTAGAACCAAATTTCTTTCGATGAACTCCATTGCATCATTGCCCATCCACCATAGTGTTATAGATGTCGCACAGCAGTAACAACATTGTTATGATCCTTAAGCTCCTCCTAAGCCCGAACTCAGCTCCCAGTTGTGAGTAAGGATTGAGTGGAGATGAAAGAAGATATTCATCGTGACACAACTCTTGCATTGATATGTGCATTGGACAATTTGGCCCATGCATGGAGCTCATTTTTAATCTTTGGGTACCAAATAGGCATGGCCTTTTGTTCATGCAGAAAGTCGCATGTCTTCCCCTGATTGGCCACATGGATATGTGTCTATGAATGAGATTAGGTGAGTGGTGGGTGACTTTTTATGCATGGGTTGTCTTTGCATGCGAAAGCTGTGAACAAATCAGTCATGAATAAAAACTTATGCATGTCATCTTGTATTTCTCTTTCAAAGCATGTGTTAGCTTCCCCTTGGCCACGCCAATGTTTATAGATAGAGAATATGAGTTTAAATTGAATCTTTATACAAATCATATTTAGAATATGAGGTGTATCCAACCTTATCCTTTAACGCAGTATATGAAGAAGACATGCACACTATGGATTCTAATCCTATTAGGACTCTTGATTTGAATCCAAATCAAATCATAAAACAAGGTGGATTAATCAAAACCAAAACTCCTTTGAGTACCCTAAAACTATGAATTCTTGTTATAGTCAAACTCTATTAATCCATGTTGGTTTTGGATCCAACTCTTGGATTAAATCTGCATCCAAACTTGGACCTAACACCCAAACTAGTCAGTGGACACTAATCGTCTAGTGCACAGTCACTAGTTAGCTAATGCCCCAGTTAGTCGACTCGTGACTTTGCACTAGCCGGATAATTGGAGTTTATGCATTTGTCTTCAACTTGGGACATTCGTAACTCTTTACGAATCTTTCCAATGTACCTCACAACTCCTTACGATATGCCATTCTCTCTAAAATAAATGTGATCACAACACTTGTGATCGGTCATGTACACCATATATACATAAAGTTCATTCATTCCTTTCTTGTGAGAGGTCGCCACCTGTGTGTGTGCCTTTAATAGCCTAATTCCAATGAGTATGATCAAATCGTGAACTAGAAACGATAGAGTCACTAGCCACACCTACCAAACCTCCGTTATGAAACCATTGTTGTTTGGTTTGGACTGGAGTCTTTTTGAACCAAACTACATGTCTTACAGTGATAGATTCCGTACAGTTAAGTCTGTTGAAATATTAAGACACCCCAGTAGAGTTTTGATGATGTCGACAAATGATATGGTACTAATGATCTTAATTCAAGTGTGTATGATATGTGTAATATGGTGATCATAGTTTTAGAACAAAAGAAACAGAGCCATGAAGAACAACAATATGAAGTAGCGTAAGCTATGAACATGACGTCATTCTAGAGTCAAGATCTAAAGTAAATGAAAACTCAAATGAAGGCACATTAAAGGCTCAAGACAAAGCAAATAAGACTCAAGATCTTGGATTAAACTTGCCATGGTGTGCAAATTGTGTAAGTTAAGTCTTAGTTTGTAAACGCTGAATTTTGGAGCTACACACACAAATATAAGATAAAAATGTTTTTAAATAGCATTAATATATTTTAAAATATTATATAGAAGTTTTGAAAATATTTTAATGTGTTTTGAAAGAGAAAACCCCACGTATCACAAAATAGCCGATTATCCACACCCTGATAGCCGACTATCTTGAAGTGGGATTTGAACTGGAATTTTTGTCATGTAATAGCCGACTATCCCCTTATGGTAGCCGGCTATTGGTCATGAGATAACGGACTATCCATCTGGATAGCCGACTATCTGGGTCAAATATAAATCACAGAATCGTGATTTACACGATGTGGTCATTTTTAGCCTTTGTAGGAGGGGTTTATGGACTCAATTTGAATTATTTTGACCCTCTATATATACTAGAGAGTTCAAAATTATTTCATAATATTTTCTAAGCATTTTCTATTTATTTTCAAAAGAATTCTCAAGCTCTCTCTAGATCTAAAGTTCTCTCATTTTTTGCAATTGCTTTTAAATTCTTGTGCTTACTCTTTCATGTCCTTTTTTTGATAAATATTTTGGCCTTAAAAGCTTGTTTAATCTCTGTTCTTAAGGTGTATTTTTAGCGAGATTTAAATCAAGTTTTCTATTTGATCTTCTATTCTTCACTTAAATTATTTTGAGATCAAAAGTTTTTGGTTTTTCTTATAGCCACATAAAAAGCACTCAAAGCTCCAATCTTTGGCTATATGATCAGTGTTGTATCAAGTGTTCATCAACAAATGTTTGTAAGAATTGAGGAAGGCATTTGGTAAGTGTTATGTTGTGTCATTGGTGAAAGGGGCATAGGTGTATTTGGTGAAAATCCTAGTTTTGGTGTAAATATGTGTGTATGAAATTTCTAGCGAGTAAAGCTAGGTGATCGTATTGTTTTGTTGCATAGTAGATTAAAGACCGAGTGAGGTCGGAGACTAGACATACTGATGGTGGGGAACCATAATAAATTCTTGTGTCAGCGCTGTGATAGTTTTCTCACTGCTCATCATTATTCCTTAATCTTATGATCTCCTTACATAATAACAAGTAATTAGTTTGTGTTGATAAAGTACCAAGAGAGTTAACACTTCTTGGAGACTTAGGCAACTTATTAGAAGGGATCTTATATTGCGAAAAGTTTTACTTTTGTATACAACACTATTCAACATCCCTTCTAGTGTTGTCTGCCATCCACACAATCCGACATAGTCCATTCGTCAAGACTATATCGCCAACGTGTCTAAAGTACGGGTACATGTCAACCCCTATTGCACCTTATACCCTGAGTGGAATGCGATTTGATAGTTTGGGGTTAGATATAACTTGTTATTTTAATAAGTTTATCTATTTTCTTTGGTCAGTATTAACTACGGATCACATTAGACTCTCTATAACACTAACATCCCATATTAGAGGAGACGAATCCCATTTTGATGGCCACTCCATTCGCACGCTTCCAACTATGCCCAGTGAGTATATATGTATTGGTCAATACTAATGTTTGGTAAAAGACTAAGTATAATCTTCCATGTGCATGGCTTTTTAGCACATCTCAGGTAATAAGGACTATACATCACATATTGTCACCTACGAGCTTTCTGCTGACAGGCAGGGTATATATCGTACAAAACCATCTTGCAAATTCGTTCATGTGAACGTGTTCACCAACAAGCACATGTCGATTGTCTAGCGATTACTTCACATCAAGTGGTTATGAGGCCAGCCACTACCATTCAATGGCTGAGATTAACACATATTGGTCTATCCCGAATATCGATATCCTTTTTCTCGATATTCCAATAATCATGAACATTTTAGAATGCATGATAACCTATTGGACCTCATTATCATGATCCCATCACGATCCCAATGTTCATCACATGCATATCCAATTACTTTATATATGTAATCATATCGAGACATCAAAAGGAATGCATAGATAGAGATTACTAAATAGCTTACTACCATTTTGAGTGAGATATATCAATTCCACTAATTGATGTAAGTGCATATGTTCCCCAATAGTATGTGCATTGGATAATTTGTTAAGCAGTATGTGTACCAGGTATTATATGTGACCCAACTTCCAGGATGCATATATTATATTAGCATTCATATATATATATATATATATATATATATATATATATATATATATATATATATATATATATATATATATATATATATATATATAGAATAATGGCTATCATACGCCATATGAGAGCTTCTCTCATACGCCCTCTCACATAAAGCACCCAAGTACAACCAAGTACAAGCCCATGTGGGCTTGTACTTGGGTGCTTTATGTGAGAGGGAGTATGAGAGAAGCTCTCATATGGCGTATGATACCCATTAATCCCATATATATATATATATATATATATATATATATGGAATTTGAGATTATTGGAAAGCCGAATCATTGGAATCATTGGGCGGCCAAGTTTAGGGACAATTTATCTGTCAATTCTTCCCGTGATCTATTGGAAGAAATCCAAAATGACCCTAATCTTCATATTGACCAAGCTATCCAACATCTTGAGAAACTGGCCTCGTTCCGCCTTGCTAAGGCTTTGGATATTGAGGAAGCGGATTTGAGACAAAAGAGCAGGCAAAATTGGTTAACTTTGGGGGACAAGAATTCAAAATTTTTCTATACTGCTATGAAGTCTAGATATTGTCATAATAATCTTAGCCATCTTATAAATGGGAGTGGTGTGCGCAATAATAACTCTGATATCCTGAGGAAGGAAGCTCCACTTTTCTACAATAACTTATATCAGCAAACTGATTATTGGAATGTCTTCCCAAAGCTTACCCCCAAGCGAAAGCTTACTACTGAGGCCTCTAGTTGGATGGGTAGGCTTGTTTCTTCTGCTGAGATCAAGAAGGCTGCTTTCCAAATAGGAAAGGATAAAGCCCCAGGCCCTGATGGCTACAATGCTTTTTTCATCCAACATGAATGTGATATTATTGGAAAGGATGTCATCTCAGGTGTCTCCTCATTCTTCAGCTCTGGTATCATGCACCCCCTATTAATCATACTTTCCTTACTCTAGTACCCAAAAATACCAATGCTATGGGCCTTGGAGATTACAGGCCAATAGCTTGTTGCAATGTCATCTATAAAATCATCAGCAAGATTTTATGTAATAGGTTACAGCCAGTCATTTGTGACCTTATCTCCCCTAACCAGGCGGCTTTCCTAAAGGGGAGACTTCTTGCTGATTGCACCCTCATAGCCCATGAACAGATTCGTGATTTCAGCAATCCTATGGGTTCCAGAACTTGCATCAAGCTTGATCTCCGTAAAGCTTTTGATAGTGTTAACAGATATTTCATATTTTTCCTTCTTCATCAGATGGGTTTCGGGTGCAGATTCATTACCTGGATTGCGGAATGCATATCTACCCCTTTGTTCTCTGTTTTAATTGATGGCTCTCCTGAGGGTTATTTTTCCTCTAACAGGGGTTTGCGTCAAGGTGACCCTTTGTCACCATATCTCTTTGTCCTTGTCATGGAGGCTTTCTCGCTACTTATGGCTATTGCAGATTCTACTTCCTCTATCCAACCTATGCGACGGTCAGGAGCTATTTCTCACCTCCTGTTTACAGATGATTTGCTAGTGTTTTGCCGTGCTAATCTGCGATCCATTAAGGGGCTTAAAGAGTTACTGAAAAACTTTAATCTATACTCTGGCCTACATATCAATTGGGACAAGAGCTCTGCTATCTTCAGTAAAGGAGTTCGAAACCCCAGGGGACTTGCTGACATCCTTAGCATTAACATAGTCTCTTCTTTCACTACTTATTTGGGCCTACCTCTTTCCTCCAAATACCCGAAAGCTTCATTGTTTAATCGGCTTGTGGATAAGTGTAAAAAAAGGCTTTTGGGTTGGTCATCCATGCTTTTGTCTACTTCTGGAAAAATTGAGTTGGTCCGCACTGTTATTTACGGCATGGTTGCATTCTGGATGCAAGCTTACTCTTTGCCTCCATCGGTTATTCGTGCTATTACATCTGCTTGCAGAAAGTTCATATGGGGCAAAATTAATGTTTGGGCCTGAAAGGACCTCTGCGTCCCAAAAAAGGAAGGGGGAGTGGGGTTAAGGTTACTAGAGGATCTGAATATTGCCTCTGGTGTTCGGCTAACATGGCGATTGCTTTCCACTAATGGGGTATGGGCTGAATATATGCGTAGGAGGTATCGCGCAGCTTCATTCGGTTTCTATACTGCCAAAGCCAATTCCCTGCAATCAGGTACCTGGAAGTTTCTACTACGGCACCGTTCCACTTCACAAAAACTTATCAAGCGCACTGTTGGTGATGGTTCCTCAACTTTGTTTTGGTACGATAATTGGCACCCGAATGGGCCTCTACATTTGCTATACACTCCCCCTCCGGGATCTGAAAATAAATTAGTTAGTGTTTACTGGGTTTCAGATGAATGGAGCAATGATCCTGGAATTCATGACTTGATCCCTATACTTCGGCCAATAAGGCTCATTAATGACCGGGACAGCTGGAGTTGGATTTCGGGGGCTTCTTGCACCTTGCGCTCAGCTTGGAATGGTTCACGTACACCTACAGCCGAAGAATTCAAATATTCTGACATCATTTGGTACAAGCACCACGTGCCTAAGATGGGCCTTGTGCTTATGAGAGCCGTCCGTGACAAGTTGCCCTACAGAGATCGCCTGTTCGCCTGGGGTCTTATTCCTGATCGCAACTGTGTTTTTTGCAATGAAAAGCCCGAAACAAATTCCCATGTTTTCTTCGAATGTGAGTATACCCGCTACATACTGGCCAGATCTCTCCTTAAATTGGGTTATACGGGTCTTGTCCCTATGAATTTGACAAAAACATGTGACCTGATCCATACTCGCTATAAAAAATCTGATCCTGTTGGGGTACTGGCCAAAGCTGCCTTGGCTTCTATGGTTTGGCACATTTGGAAGCAACGTAATAAGAGAATTTTTGAGGGGACTAAATTGGCTAAAGCAGCTTTGTTTGAAGATATTGCTGCGGATGTGATCATATCTCTACGAGAAATGGATATTAATGAGGCATATGATTCTACCCCATTCTCCAATTGGGGGTTTATAGATGCGGGCTAGAGTTTTTTTCCCTTTATTTTTTTCCTATTTTCCATTTTCCTCTTTCATCACCTTTTGTGATGGACAATTTTGTTAGTTTGCTTTAGAATTTTGTATCGCTATTTAGCAAAGGATGACAGTAGGTTATAGTGAGTGACGACGCTTGTGCACTATCCTCACTTTTCCAGCTATCGTCTGCTGCTAACTTGCGTGATTTGTACAGTTGATGCTTATAAATAAAGACTAACCTTTTGCCTGTCAATATATATATATATATATATATATATATATATATATATATATATATATATATATATATATATATATATGGCAAATGCAGTTATGTTTGGGGTATCCTTAGGTTGGTATCCTGCAGTTGTTTTGCAGAAATGAACTTTTTGTGTCCTCACGTGGCGATGATGATTTCCCTGATTACCAATATTTTGCTAAATGCTATACTATTTGATGGCAAGGCAACTTGAGAGTAAGCAACCCAGTGCTGACAACTGTTGCATCCATTTACTAGGAATCAAATTACGACGCATTAAATAATTTTATTTGGTATGTGTGTGGTGTAATTTTTGGAGGTGTGATATGAGTGGTGTAATTTTTTTGGGGTGTGATGTGAGTGGTGAATGGGCAAGTCTGAGCTTTAGCATAACACGTGCACTGTTGTTTTGCGCTTATTATTTCATATATTTAGCTTCTTATTTCTTATGTTATCATGAAAATGTGATGCAAATTGATTTCCAAGTTTTGTGATTGTGGTCTAAACTTCTTTTAAAAATTTCACTTTGTGTGCATTAAAGATCTTGTGTCTACAATCTATTACTAAATGTTTACTTGAGTTTGTTCTGGAGCTTGTTCTCTGGAGATATATGCATAATACATATTCTTAAGTGGAGTTACTATGCGAACATACCATTTTTCTCAATGCAATACCACATAAAAAATTACTCAATGAACATACCACGCAAATTTGAAAAACCAAGTTTGTTGATTTTGAGCACAACAAACTTTTGATTTTACAGGAAAGTTATCAATATGTGGTTATTTGATGGGGAGTGATTATTTTTCAGATATGTATGTTTGGCTTATGTATATATTGTATTTTTGCAAGTTGTTAATCTTGTATTTTCGGCATAAGCATAAGTTTGTAGGGATGACATTTTTTGAAGTTGGTATCCAGAATTTGTGTGATTTTATCTACCAACTAGATTTGTGTGCTTTCTTTCCATGCTGCCATGCTGTGCCTTAATATTGTATCCTGAATTTGGTTATCCTGCATTTTGCATCCTAAATTTAATATCATGCATTTTCATCCCGAATTCTGTATCCTGAACATGGTATCCTAAAAGTTTGGAATTTGGTATCCTTAATGTTATTTGACATATTTGATATATTACATAGTGAAGATATCATGAAATTTGTTATCATAGTTTATTTGCATCATGAAACTGGTTTCCCGCATTTTGCATCATGAATTTAGTATCATTAATTCGTATTGTTGATACATGTGTACGGCCCATGAAGCAGATAGCGATTATTGAAGCCCATTGGGAAGACTGAGCCCCGACCCATTAACCGGAGCCCATCAGTGTGGATGAGTTAATACATAATTAATGAGACAACATGATTGACCGTTGGGGCTCCACTGATTTCAGGGAAACGGTTAATGGAGACCGAGTAAATGGGCAGCCGTTGTCTACAATCCCGAAGGAGATCTCGTCGCAATCAATGCAGGACCGTTACTCACTATCAGCAGACATTCTCAGCTATAAATAAATGAAAAGTGTAACGGCTGGTATTTAATAATATGTATTTTGTTTGTATTCTATATTTGGCCTTGTGATTTTCCGTATCCGTACTGATATGCATATTCGTATTATGTATTACTTATATACATATTCGTATTACGTACGTATTTTAATACGTATGTTAATTAGCTACAACTATATGTAAACATATTGTTATATAATTTCATATTAATAATTAATTCAAATTCAAATTCAAAATCCCTTCCTTAAACTCCTAGGAGACTTTTACACATTTTAATGGCAATGAATCCCATTCTTAATTGTAATTAAACCTCTTGTTCTTTCCATTTCTTCTTATTTTTAAAACCCTTCCCATTTTAACACAAACACTCACATTCTTAAAATAAAACCCTAGGACCTATCTACTATTCACAGCCGCCACATTTCATTTTGTTTCCTTTTTAATTTCGTTGCATGCAAATCAAATCCCACAGGCTTTCTACTCACGCACACAACACTACAAAAAGAATAACATAAATCCCTAGACCTATCTCTCTCTCAGCCGCACAAACAAAGGCCTCTCCCAACCAAAACAAAACCAAATGAAACCCTAATTTTCATCTACTCGCGCACACAACTTCACCCAAAAGAAATAATAAAACCTGGGCTCATCTCTTCCCTCTCAAACTAAACCCTAAGACCCTTCGACTTGCAACCCACGCCACATCAACCCCTCCCCTCCGACTGCTTCGGCGTTCCTCTCAGCGCCGCAGCACCCTACCCCAACGCCAAACCTATCCTCCTTACGTCCACCAACCCAACGCCTCCGACTTCCGCCCGCTGCAACCCCCGAAACAACCCCTTCCAAACCCTAGATGTTGGATATGGACGACATAAATACACCCATGAGGGGATGTATGAGGGTATACGGACCTCAGATGTCGCGTGCACGAAGGCGTGTGCGAATGGAACCTTTTCTCGTGTGAAAAGGACCACTCGATAAGTGGAAAAAGCCACTTTATAAGTGCAAAATGGCACTTGATAAGTGGATAAAGAAGAAGATAAATGAATGTGCTAATATAGGCTAATAAGCTTATATTTAGTTATTTCCTACAATAACTACCCCTAAAGCCTATAAATAAGACCCAAGGGTAAGGCATTCATTCACACTTTCCATGCCATAAGTTTGCATAAGGCATCCTTATGTTCTTCTTCTCACTTCCAATAAAATCCTCTTCTAGTTAGAGATTTAGGCGGTGAAACTCTGCTTCGATCCTCTGTGACGAAGTATCGACCGTTGTGGCGAATCCGAGGGCAAAGTTCAGAGATTACGGTGCCGCGTACGCAAACGTAAGTCTCTACTTTATTTCGATCCTAACAACGCTGTTTTTGACAGGATCCTAACAACGCTGTTTTGGCCGTGGCCAGGCCAGGGCCTGGCCGCCCTGGCCGAGGCCAGGGCATGGGCCCTGGCCCCCGGCCAGGGCCTGGCCGCCCTGGCCGAGGCCAGGGCCTGGCCAATGGCCGGCCCTGGCCGCTGCCAGGGCCATGGCCGGCCCTAGCAGCGGCCAGGGCCTGGCCGGGCCATTGCCGGCCCTGGCCGAGCCCAGTGTCCGGCCACTGTCGGCTCTGGCCTCGGCCATTGCCGAGCCCTGATCAACCCATTTTCTCTATGGAGGGGGGGCTTACGTGACCGAAAGGGGGGACATGCATGGCAGTGGCTTGCATGGTCAACCCCTACGGGTCCGACGGCAGTTCTCTGCTGCAAATTCCCATGAAGGAGGGAACGCTTGGATCCATACAGGAGCCGGCGACGGTGGCTTGCAGAAAAATCCCCACAAGGGGGATCCGGCCTTGGCACGGCTACGGCTCTACCCCGGCAATGGCCAGGGATAGCCGAATATTTCGCTAGTATCATAAGGGTACTAGGTTGAAATACACGTTTTGAAAAATACGTTTTCAAAAACGCTTTTCCGCTGCGAAGTACTATAAGAGTACGATTATTAGATAAAGTGATGGGGAAATATTGAAAGTTGCTCTAGATGGTGATTGGAAACGTAGTGACTTTTCCGATTCTAGAGTAACATCTTCAATATTTTTCGAAAGTAACTTATCAAATTATGAATATCATTCCAAGTGGGAGTTGATTTTAGAACTATCCAAATGGGATATTCTATTATCATTTCAAGTGGGAATTATATCTGAAAAATACGTTTTCAAACTCGTTTTTCCGCTGCTAGTACTATAAGAGTACTATTGTTTGATAAGTGATGGGGGAATATTGAAGGTTGTTCTAGATGGTGATTGGAATCGTAGAGACCTTTTCGATTCTAGAACAATATCTTCAATATTTTTCGAAAGTAACTTATCAAATATAATATAATTCCAAGTTGGATTTGAATTTTTAGAACTATCCAAATGGGATATTCTATTATCATTTCAAGTGGGAGTTATATTTTAAGAATTTTTATGCAATGTTTTGATTAAACCTTCGGTTTTGTGTCTTTTGCAGCATTTTAAAAGTAAAAATGTCTTCCGCTTCAAAGAATATCGTCGCTGAGTTAAACAGAGGTGAAAAACTCAACGGCGATAATTACAAACTATGGTCCATTAAGATACAATACGTTCTAGAGGAGCAAGAAGTGCTCGAAACTCTAAAGAACGTCATGATTGAACCCGAGTTGGGCACTACGGCCCAACACAGACGAGACAAGGAAGCTTTTGATGCTTGGTCTAGGAAGAACAAGATAGCCCGCATTACGTTATTGTCCAGTATGGCCGATGACATAATGCGCATCTTCCGAGAGCATGACCTAGCCATGGACATATGGTCCAAGCTAGAGGAGAAGTTCGGTGGCACATCGGTGTCCAAACTTCGCGCCTTAACTATAAGATTCGATTCATATAAGAAACGTCCAGATCATTCCATGGGGAAACATCTGCGACATATGGCGAATCTTATCTCAGATTTAAAGGACGCAGGTCATGTGCTCACTGATGAGCAACAAATCCAAGCAGTCATACGTTTCCTACCAAATGGGTGGGACCAAATGAAGATGCATCTCACTCATAATGAGAGCATCAAGAACTTTAGCGACGTTTCTAAGCACCTCGAGTTAGAGGAAGAGCGGCTTGCGACCGCCAAGCCAAGTGCAGAAGTGCATATGGTTGCTAGTTCCCCACACGGGAGAAAGAAACGGAAATATGGTTCGAAGTTTACTAATGAACGTAATAAGCAACCTGAGTCTACCAAGAAACCCAAACATAAGGGTGGGCACAAGAAATGGCACAAGAAGAAAGACTTGAAGAAGATCAAGTGCTTCAAGTGCAACAAGTTCGGTCACTATGCTCGTTCGTGTACGGGTGGAGGTGACAAGGTAACTTGTAATTATACTAGTTACATATGTGTTTCTAGTTCAACATTTCTTATGGAATCTAATCCATTTTGGATAATTGATTCAGGTGACACCGACCACATAGCAAGGGACAGACAGTCCTTCGTGGAGTATCACCAGATACCCCAAGAAATAAAGTGGATCAATGTAGGAAACAACACACGTGTTGAAGTGAAAGGCGTTGGGACTCGCAAGCTATTCTTGGACAACGACCGCACTCTCCTACTTCATGATGTTCTCTTCATTCCATATATTCAAAGGAATATTAAAATTGTGGTCAATTTAATGGGTCTTGGTTATAGTTGGTTCCTTCATGATTGTAATATGGACCTATTTTGTAATAATTCCTTAATTGGCACAGGGTATGTTTTCAAAGGATTTATTGTAATAAGTACAATGTATGATTCCTCATGTAATGAAAATTTCCTTGTGACAAATTCTTTGACTAATGAGTCTAATATAATTTGTTGGCACGCAAGGCTTGGTCATATTGGACCAACGTGTATGGATAGACTTGCCAAACGTGGCCTTCTATCCAATGTTTCAAAGGTCGAAATGTCGACCTGTGAACATTGCCTTGTGAGGAAATCTTGTCGCAAGCCGTTTGGAACCGGCACAAGGGCCGAGGTTCCATTACAGCTTATCCATTCGGACATATGTGGTCCGATGAATGTCAAGACAAGACGCGGGAAGTCCTATTTCATCACTTTTATTGATAATTTCACCCGATTCGGTCATATCTATTTGATATCCCACAAAAGTGAAGCACTAAACCTGCTTTAAAAACTATATGAGTTTAGTGGAGAATCAATTAGATCGCAAGATTAAGGTATTGCGAACCGATAGGGGCGGTGAATATCAATCAACAAGTTTTAAGGAACTTTGTGATGAAAAAGGCATAGTACATCAGGTAACTATGCCTTATACTCCTCAACAAATTGGTGTTGCAGAAAGGAGGAATAGGACTTTAATGAAAATGGTCCGTTCAATGATGGCGCAAGCTAACTTACCAATCACCTTTTGGGGTGATGCATTATTGACGGCCGCTTTCATTTTGAACCGCGTACCCTCGAAATCAGTTAGCTCCACTCCTTATGAGTTGTGGAACCAAAGGTCTCCTGACTTAAACAGTTTGAAACCTTGGGGTTGTGCATCCTAAGCACATATTTTCTCCCATAAGTATGGAAAACTTGGGCCAAGGGGAAGGAAATGTATCTTTATACGATACGCAGAAAACTCCAAAGGTTATGTTTTTGTTAGTCAGGAAGACAATGGAGGTCTAATTGAGTTTGAGCCGAGGGATGTCACTTTCTTGGAAAATGAGTTTCCAAGACAAGGCGAGATAAGTCAGGACTTATCTCTATTTGAGATTTACGATCAAGAAGGATTACCTCATTCGAGTGGGAGAATTCTTGGTGAAGACGAAAATACGTTTCAATCTTCACCAATGGATGATACGAATGACGATTATCCTATTCCATACAGGGAATAATGATCCAAGTGGGAGCAATTCTAACAACATTCTAAGTGGTAGTGATATTAGAATTGATCTAAATTCGAGTCAACAAGGACTTGATGAATCTCAAATACGACATAGTAATCGTACAAGGTTACGAGCCTGCTACTTTTCAATCAGGCCGTATCATGCCCTGCTAAAGACAAATGGATGGAAGCGATGAGGGAGGAATTAGAATCCATGAAGGTTAACCAAGTCTGGAACTTAGTTGACTTACCCAGAGGACGTAGAGCTATTGGGAACAAATGGGTTCTCAAGATCAAGCATAAGGCTGATGGCTCTATTGACAGATATAAAGCTCGCCTTGTCGCGAAAGGTTTTACGCAACAGGAAGGGATAGACTACGAAGCGACCTTCTCACCTGTTGTTCGTTTTACCTCGATTCGCCTGATTCTAGCAATGGTGGCTTGCTTAGACCACGAATTACATCAAATGGATGTAAATATTGCCTTTCTCAATGGAGAATTGGACGATGAGATCTATATGGAACAACCAACAGGGTTTGTAAAAGAAGGAAACGAACATAAGGTTTGTAAACTTCATAAGTCCATATATGGTCTTAAACAATCCTCGAGGCAATGGTATATACGATTTCATAAAGTTATCAAATGGTTTTACCATGCTTGATGAAGATAACTGAGTATATATCAAGAGGATTAAAAGCAACTATATTATCATGTCTCTATATGTAGATGACATTTTAATAGCCGAAAATGACAAGGGCTTTGTGATGAGTATTAAGGCTTGGCTTTCATCAGTATTTGAGATGAAAGGCATAGGAAAAGCTGTATATATCCTTGGAGTTAAGATTTCATGGAATCGTTCGAAGAAACTTCTTTCTCTCTCAGGAGACTTATATAAAGAAGGTTCTAGAACGCCTTGATATGCAGGACTGCAAGTCCATTGATATTCATATAAGCATATGCGATAATTTATATCAGGAATCGTGTCCAAAGAACCAAAAGGAAAAGGAAATTATGGAAAAAGTTCCATATTCCAGTGCAGTTGATAGTCTTATGTACGCTATGGTGTGTACGAGACCGGACATCTGTTTTGCCGTTGGAAATGGTAAGCCGTTACCAATCCAATCCATGGCAAGTACACTGGAAAGCGGTTAAGAGGATAATGTGTCTTGTAAGATCAAACACATTGATATCCGATACGAATTTGCAAAAGACTATGATAAAACCAAGAAGGTAGACATAAGGTACATATCTACGCATGAGATGATAGAGGATCCGCTTACGAAAGCGATCCCCAGAAATGTGTTTTATAAACACTTATCATCCCAAGGATTGCGTAAGAGCTGAGTTGTACCAATATATATTCACATGTCTGAGAAAGATCAAATTTAATAAAAGAATAAGTTCTTTTTAACATTGCATATGAATTTCTGAGAAATGTTTGTGTACATTTTTGAAATCTCAGCTATACTTTCTAGTATGTCGGACAAATTGAGGTTGGCTCTCTCACATGAGCAACCGCCTTTATTATATCAGATGGATAAAATAAAGATGAGACCTGTTTAAAGTTAAAATCATCAGACGGATGATTTAGAGTCATGACTTAAACAAAATAGTCGTATGAAAGATCTGCATCATATGGATGCTTACAAAGATCTAAGAGGATTTTTGAAATTCTATCTCTCTTATGCAGGATGTGGGTCCAGAAGATTATTTGAGTAGTGAAAGGGACCCAAAGTCAGACATTGTGGTGTCTGATTATCATCCTTACAACATCATTGAGACATACGCTCCCTGGGAAAGGAGTGATGTTGTAATACGTATTCATACTACGTATGCATTTTTGACCATTGGGTTAGAATAGTAAAAAAGTTTACTATTATGTGAGACCCAAAGACCACATGGGTCTTAACTCATTACCCTTATGGACTCTAATTGGCTCCTTTAGATTTGACTGGGTGATTGCTATCTTAGCATGTTACTTAAGGACTATGGTTAATTCAGTCCGGCGGGGCATGTTAGAAAAGCAAGTCAAGTCAAGATCGAAAGGATCGCAAGAAGAGGAAGATTAATTTCATATTCACATTTGGACTTTAAAGATTCAAAGCTGGCCAGCCAATTGTAATCCAGATGGGATTCAATTGTTGAATATAAAGTATAAGAAATGTGAAGAAATAAATCTAGGGTAAAGCATGCGTTGATCTACTCAACTTTGCTCCTCGAGGAGTGTTGTGTATCTCTAACAAGTGCACAACAGCGGACTCTATGCGCATGACGGTCACACAGCCTATTTCTCGGTATGACAAACAGAAGAGTTAAAGGAAAATATGTTTCCTTACAATCCCCTCAAGTGTGAGTGGGAGATGTTGGATATGGACGACATAAATACACCCATGAGGGGATGTATGAGGGTATACGGACCTCAGATGTCGCGTGCACGAACGCGTGCGCGAATGGAACCTTTTCTCGTGTGAAAAGGACCACTCGATAAGTGGAAAAAGCCACTTTATAAGTGCAAAATGGCACTTGATAAGTGGATAAAGAAGAAGATAAATGAATGTGCTAATATAGGCTAATAAGCTTATATTTAGTTATTTCCTACAATAACTACCCCTAAAGCCTATAAATAGGACCCAAGGGTAAGGCATTCATTCACTCTTTCCATGCCATAAGTTTGCATAAGGCATCCTTATGTTCTTCTTCTCCCTTCCATTAAAATCCTCTTTTAGTTAGAGATTTAGGCGGTGAAACTCTGCTTCGATCCTCTGTGACGAAGTATCGACCGTTGTGGCGAATCCGAGGGCAAAGTTCAGAGACTACGGTGCCGCGTACGCAAACGTAAGTCTCTACTTTATTTCGATCCTAACAACGCTGTTTTGACAGGATCCTACACTAGCAGCCCCTCGTCGCTGCAAACCCCCACCACACGCAACCTCGTCACCCAGCGCCTCCTCTCTCCGGCCATCAACCCAGCTCGCAACCCCAGCAGCCTGGCGCTTCACCCTCCTCCCTTCCGACCACCTGCAACACCCTATCCTCTTCCTCTCAAAAACCCTAACTTTGCCTCCTTCCTAAACCTCCCCGCCATCCAACGCCTTCACCCCTCAACTCCGGCCACCTCGTCACTGACTCCTCCTCCCTTCAGCCCCACTTCAACCACCCTCCAAGACCGTCCGAATTCTGACAACCACGTGCACCTCCGACCATCCCGACAGAGCCCACAACCATTAGCTCATGCAACTCCACGTTGCACGCCACGTCGCCGACCAAACCGGACTATCGCTACACCGTCGTCGCGCCACGCCGGAGCACCACCGCCGTCTTCAGCCAGCGGGAGCACCCATAGACACTAACATGTAAGTTTTGTATGTTAGTATTGGTTAGTTTATTAATATTAGTTAGATATTAATAATGTTAATTAGTCTGTTAGTTTATAATATATTGTTGTTAGTTTATATATGTTGGGGAATTGGCGGTCCCTTAGGGCACAAAAATTCTAGTCCCGTCCTAAGTCGGACGGAACATAGACACACAAAAAACATTTGCAGCGGAAGAAAAACTATGTTAACTAATTAACATGCAGTTAAAAACAATTTTTTTTAACTTAGCCCTAAGGTCCAAGACCCTATGCCAAGATCTATGCCGACTTGGGATGGATCTGACCATCCCAAGAAGGATCTAGCCTACTGCGATTAAACTAAACTAATGCTAATAAAATACTTTAACCACATACCCGGAATCTCAGCCCTGGAGCAGGTGAGATGTTCCGCGCCGTCTTCTGAGCCGCTCCCGTCCTACGCCGAGCCGCTCCTTGAACCGCTCCCCGAACCGCTCCTCGAACCGCTCCGCATCCCGAGGCGATCAATCCCCGTGCCGTCGAGCCAACCACGCGCCGAAGAAAGTTTCACGCGAGTGAAACCTCCGCCAAGATTTCAGATCCAGAATCCGAACTCCTTCGTGGCTTTGCTAGAGCCCTCAGGAGTAAGACAGAAATTTAGGGAGATAGAGAAATATTTATTTAAGCTTAGATCCGAGCGTGCTCCAACATTTACGAGAGCCGCTCAGATCTAGAGCTTGGGACGAGTTTTGAGAAAGGGGGGAGACCCCTATTTATATAGGCGGTGGACTCTCCCCTTTTCTCAAAATCCGATGTGGGACTAAACAATGAGTTAATTAAAATCAAGTTAGTTTGCACTTCACAAAGTGCAAACTTCCGTGAATTTTAACTCACTCACCGTTGAGCTTCAGGATTGATACAACCTATCAATACGATAAGCGTTCAATGGTGAACGCATAGGGAAAAACCGTTCGTCAATCGGAGTTCGTTTGACCCTCCAATTGAGTGTCCAAAGATCAGCCCAAACCCACAAAACCGCAAACAGCCAGCCGCCAAAATCCCACGCTGCCCTAGGCAGTGCGTGGGCCCCACTGGCGCCAGGTGCATGCAGCGCACGCGCCTCAGCGCATGCAGACGTGGCACATGTACAGCACGTGCCTTGCGGCGCGTGCACAGGGTTGCGGGGCGGGGCCCCGCCCGCATGATTACGGGCGGGCCCCGCAACGGAAATGCGGGCGCTCTAAGCGCCCGCCTGTTTGCATTTTAAGGCAGCCCGACCCAATGGGCCGGGCTAAAACCCCCTTTAATCAATTATAAATCAGCCCCTTGGGCTGATATTAATCAAGGGCTTGGGGTTTGATGTTTTGGCCATATCTTGCTCATTTGGAGTCGGATTTCGACGCCGTTCGAACCTGGGTCTAGACCGGGACATTCACGTCTTACCCGTGAACTTTTCCTTGCGTTTATATTATTAAATATTGTATTAAACAATTTGATACACATTTAATCGCGTTTGCATCAAATGCAAAATAGTCCCTATCTAAGCTTAAATTATCATATTGCATCAAATACAATTATTTCATCCCTTGCATCAAAAATGCAATTATTCTCCCTAACTGATTTCTACCTATTACTAGACGAAGCGTTGCACTCTGTGTGAGACCCTACAGCCTGACCCTTACAACAGGTTGGGCTCGAAGCCCTATACGGCAGTGACCACGAGCAGTGGTTGTCGTCCCTGCTTCAGGAATCATCATTATGTGGTTAACTCATTGACATGAGTATTGTCGGGACCACCCTGACTGTTTCCGTGATGATTTCTGCAGTTATAGTCTCTTCGTCTAAACTGTGTCGTGTAGATCAAGTCTGGGGTACGGCAAACTGTCAACCCCAATAACTTGACTCCGGTTAGTTTCTATCAATCTTTAGTCAATAAATGTTGGACTTCTTCCAACATACTCTGCGCAGAGTTTTTACTAAAGACCGAACTAACTCTACGACACTAACTCCCATTGACCGGGAGAGACGAATCCTCTATTGGTCATTACTCACCTCGTACGTTTCAAGTGATACCCAATCAAAAGACCTTTCGACAGGCATTGCCTCAAAGCTAGGTCAGTTGATCTAAGTGGCACCGTTCACGCACAGGTCCGTCAAAATGACCTCAAGTCAAAAGACCAACTAGCCTATCATCACTCAGAGTTATCATTGACAGATTGGTCAATATAACCATATGATAACTCTATTGGATTGTTCAGTGAACTCATTCTAATGAGCACCTGTGTCTCGTCTTCGACTTCGCCAAGTCAAGCGATCATGAGATCATCGCCACCGCTAAACGGTGAAGACTAAGACACAATGGTCTATCCGATGTTTCGATATACTTGTCTCAAAACATCTACGACCACGAACCATTTTAGACTTATGCTACAGACGGTCAAACGTTTCTCCATGATCGAGATACTCATCTCGATACCCGGTTGACCTTGCATAAAGTCTCAGGACTTTACCTAAGTCGATATCTAATTATAATATAACTTAGATACATCATTACAAAACAGCTTACTGTTATTTCGAACAAGATGTTTGTGCTATTCACACAGGAATAAATGGCCTTGAGGGCATCATATTCCTACATCTCCCACTTGCACTCAGGCCCAGTTATCTCGATATCTTATACCGTTTTTACACATAAGTTTTCCCGACTTCATGTGGTAGAGCCTTCGTGAGTGGATCTGCTAAAACCGTCTACTCTATAGACTTAAGGGGTTTCTATGTTCATGTCAGACCAACCATTTGAATCTCATTCAAATAATTCACTTGGTCTATTGGAATCTATAATACTTTATTTCCCTGGATCTTATCCAGTTCATCGTATCTTACGATAATAATTTCAAATTAGTTATTGGTCATTTTAATTGGTTCATATTCATTTCTGATAAATAAACAAACTCTTTGATTACTTAATCAAAATATATGTTCCATCTCTTTGATGTCTCGCATGTAATTTATACGCTCCCACTGACCTTGAAAATTCTCTGGCCAATTCATATAAGTTGGTCCGTCTAAATCATATTTAGAAAAACGAACTTATAAGTGAATGCTCAAATTTTCATGGTCAACATGAACGTTTTACATCGAGCTTGGTCCAAGTAGATCTGTACACATCTGCTGGCGAGACGGTTTCAACTAATCCGTTTTAAAGAAATTAGGATGAAAACCGTTCTCGTCCAACAAGATTGTACTTCACTATTTTCTTTCTGCACCAATCTTTCAACTTAAAGATTTACTTGCAGAAAGTGAGGAAACATTTTCCTTGGGCACGTAAACTAAATTCTCAAATTTATTAACGCACACGGACCTGCATCAAGTTTTAAATCGGAGTTACTACTCCGAATTTTATCCTAGAAGTTGACTGAGTCATCATCAGTTATGATGTTTAACTCGACTCTTCGTCTCACGAAATTCGAGTAATAATACAACTTCCTTACGATTGATTTATTGAATATATTATTGATAATGTCCGCATAGAACTTTATCAAAACCTAGGCATTACTATCTGGGACTTAACCCCGAGGGAGGACTTAACTCAGAGTCACTTACAATGGATCACACTTAATCTAATTAAGTGTGATTCATACCTTTTAACACACCGATGTGTTAACAGACTTGATCTGAGAGAAAATCACATTTTCTTTTAATTACACAAGATTTTATGTAGCTAAGTATTTGACCATTCGATCTAATCGAATCAGTTTAAATACTTTAGGCATTTCGTTCTTTATTTTATCAGACTTGTGTTTCATCAAGAACACGCGTCTTAGTAAAATATACGAATAACTTATTTTGTTAAAAATAGACTCGGGTACATCAGTATGTACTAGACTGAGTTCGACAACTCATTCTCCCACTGTCTCACAGATGGGTTTTGGCCTTTGTATCTAAGAGGCTAAGACTCACAAGTGTCCGTAGACTTCATAATACGAGAGGTCAGACCTCTCTTTATGTGACTTGTGAAGCTTAATCTCTTGATACGGCCTAGTCTAATTTTACCATATAAGTTTGCTACTATCTTGTGCATTTATATATATTAACATTTAATATACATATATATAGTTATTTACAAATTACTTAACACAAAACATTGCTTCAGAAGCAAGGTGACGACATTCGTCAAAATGTGTTAGACGTTTTTGTATAACAACTTATTCCGAAATGTGACATCAAAATATGTCACGTTTTCATTTCCTCCTACTTATGCATCTACTAATGATAAATTAAACTAACTTTCTCAATTGACTTTCCGAAGTGCCTTCTTCCTTTTCTAAATCATATTTAGATATCAACATAAATAAATAGCTATGCAAGCAACTTATGTATCCAAACGCTTGAGCTTTGCAATCTTGAGTGTAGCTCAAGAAGTTGCTTGTCTCAAGATCCGGTTGGGATACATAGTCTTGCACCGCTCATGCACTCGTATTCGACTCAAACGGTTTAATCGAATTCTCGAACTTTGCGGATCAAAATTGTTTGTCCATACAACCTTGAGGGTAGCTCGACAAGTTGCAGGGAGAAACATACTTTGAATGTCCTATATGTTCAAGCTGCCTCATATAGAGACGAGTGACATGTAGCTTTAATTTATTTGTTGGACCCAGAACTTAATGAAATCATATTTCTTAAGTCTGTTCTTTAGAAGGTCATTTAATGTCAACGAGAATATAGTTTTAATTCTATCAATTAGAATTTAACTTGATATTCAATTAATCAACTTTTGACCAATTAACTTATTAAAATATTATATTTTAATTCCTACGGTAAACATAGTCTTGCCCTAGTTTTAGCATATGTTCAATATTAAATATAGGTAGATTGGCTTTTATCTATCTATATCCTCCCACTATTTTTACGATCGTTTTAAAGCTTAATAACGAACGATTTAATCGAATTAAAATTAATGGGTAAGAGTTCCAATCACCTTGAGTCTAAACAACCTTGAGTGTAGTTCAACAAGTTGATTGACTCTACGATCGGAAGATGACTCTTCATCGATCATATCGGATATGACTCTCTTAATCGGTTTTTTCCCCTAGCCATTCGTGATCATGAGTGTGCTCATCCAAATCACAATGTCTAGTCTAGTCGGACCCTTGTTTTCATGTCTAGCCTGACTTGCCCCTCAGCTCGGTGTATGCACGACACGTCGGTTTAGGTCAGGTCTTAGACTACATCTAGGCAGACTACATCGTTGACTTAACTTACGCCGAACGACGGTTAGGGTTAGTCAAGATTTCATCTTATGTATTTAAGGAGTTGGTTTCTACAGGGTTGCCATGTCACAGCTTGAGTGTATCTCAACAACTATAACACGGGCCCTATAGTTGCTAACCCCTAAAACAAGGAGGGCTACGGTTAATCTTGAAAAAGATCATTAACGTATTTGACTTAGATATAGTTCAGGGTGTCATACAATCATGATTCGCGACATTGCGGTCCAGCGGAACTCAGCCAGGGAATTGACTAAGCCAGGATCACTACCCCTTGGACTAGCAAGGGTTGACCCAGAACTCTTAGCCAAGCACATTGACTGGATCATGGTCCATTGAATGAAGATTGTCATTTTTGTATGTATGCCATAGACTAAACAGCTTTTATTAACAACTAATTAATCCTATCAACTAGTTGAATCCTTAAATTCAAAATTTTTAGGATTTGTTTAATAACTTTTATTAAGTCCTTATCAACTATAAGGTTCACGTGCTACCCTAATCATTATCAGGATTTTAATAAATTTTATTAACAACGCTAGAAGCGAAGTCCTTTAATGAAAATTAATTATAACAATTAGAATTGAAAATTCATTTAAAGGACTACCCTAATCAGGAATTAGGTCTTAATATTGTTGTTAATGATTTATTAAAACATAGCATGTCATTAAAATTCAAGTAATAAATTTTAATCATTTTTAATGGCTAACCTAAAGGGTTGTCTTGTGTTATCAAATAAGGGACAAGATTAGCAAACCATTAAAATAAAACTACACTAATTTTATCAACATAAAATGAAAGTGTATATTTAACAATTAAATAAACTAAGTTTATCGCATAAACAATTTTTAGACTTTTAAAATCAGTTTTAAAAATATCTTATAAATTTAAAACATTACTTTAAAAATTTTCCATGTTCAAAAATTTATCATATATAATTTTTTTAAACATCTAAAATATTTTAAACTTATCGCATAAATTTAAAGCCTTAAAATCAATTTTAAAATTTATCACATAAATTTAAAAACACCATTTTAAAATTTCCATGCTTAAAAAAATTTATCATAAAAAAAAATTTTTTTTAGGCATCCAAAATAAATTTAAACTTTTAAATATTTAAAATTAGTTTTAAAATTATCACATAAATTTTAAAACGTCATTTTAAAAAATTTCATGTTCAAAAAATTTATCACATAGAATTTTGAACTTTAAAAACATTTTTAAAATTATCTTATAACTTTAAAAAATAATTTAAAATTATTTTAAAAGGCATTAACAAGTTTAATGAAATCGCAGTACCTAGATCGACTACGCAAACCTAGGCTCTGATACCACTGTTGGGGAATTGGCGGTCCCTTAGGGCACAAAAACTCTAGTCCCGTCCTAAGTCGGACGGAACATAGACAAAAAAACATTTGCAGCGGAAGAAAAACTATGTTAACTAATTAACATGCAGTTAAAAACAATTTTTTTAACTTAGCCCTAAGGTCCAAGACCCTATGCCAAGATCTATGCCGACTTGGGATGGATCTGACCATCCCAAGAAGGATCTAGCCTACTGCGATTAAACTAAACTAATGCTAATAAAATACTTTAACCACATACCCGGAATCTCAGCCCTGGAGCAGGCGAGATGTTCCGCGCCGTCTTCTGAGCTGCTCCCGTCCCACGCCGAGCCGCTCCTTGAACCGCTCCCCGAACCGCTCCGCATCCCGAGGCGATCAATCCCCGTGCTGCCGAGCCAACCACGCGCCTAAGAAAGTTTCACGCGAGTGAAACCCCCGCCAAGATTTCAGATCCAGAATCCGAACTCCTTCGTGGCTTTGCTAGAGCCCTCAGGAGTAAGGCAGAAATTTAGGGAGATATAGAAATATTTATTTAAGCTTAGATCCGAGCGTGCTCCAACATTTACGAGAGCCGCTCAGATCTAGAGCTTGGGACGAGTTTTGAGGAAGGGGGGAGACCCCTATTTATATAGGCGGCGGACTCTCCCCTTTTCTCAAAATCCGATGTGGGACTAAACAATGAGTTAATTAAAATCAAGTTAGTTTGCACTTCACAAAGTGCAAACTTCCGTGAATTTTAACTCACTCACCGTTGAGCTTCAGGATTGATACAACCTATCAATACGACAAGCGTTCAACGGTGAACGTATAGGAAAAAACCGTTCGTCAATCGGAGTTCGTTTGACCCTCCAATTGAGTGTCCAAAGATCAGCCCAAACCCACAAAACCGCAAACAGCCAGCCGCCAAAATCCCACGCTGCCCTAGGCAGTGCGTGGGCCCCACTGGTGCCAGGCGCATGCAGCGCACGTGCCTCGAGGCGTGTGCGCTGCACGCGCCTCAGCGCGCGCAGACGTGGCGCGTGCTGTGCACGCGTCGCGTGCACAGGGTTGCGGGGCGGGGCCCCGCCCGCATGATTACGGGCGGGCCCCGCAACGGAAATGCGGGCGCTCTAAGCGCCCGCCTGTTTGCATTTTAAGGCAGCCCGGCCCAATGGCCCGGGCTAAAACCCCCTTTAATCAATTATAAATCAGCCCATTGGGCTGATATTAATCAATGGCTTGGGGTTTGATGTTTTGGCCATATCTTGCTCATTTGGAGTCGGATTTCGACGCCGTTCGAACCTGGGTCTAGACCGGGACATTCCCGTCTTACCCGTGAACTTTTCCTTGCGTTTATATTATTAAATATTGTATTAAACAATTTGATACACATTTAATCGCGTTTGCATCAAATGCAAAAGAGTCCCTATCTAAGCTTAAATTATCATATTGCATCAAATACAATTCTTTCATCCCTTGCATCAAAAATGCAATTATTCTCCCTAACTGATTTCTACCTATTACTAGACGAAGCGTTGCACTCTGTGTGAGACCCTACAGCCTGACCCTTACAACAGGTTGGGCTCGAAGCCCTATACGGGAGTGACCACGAGCAGTGGTTGCCGTCCCTGCTTCAGGAATCATCATTATGTGGTTAACTCATTGACATGAGTATTGTCGGGACCACCCTGACTGTTTCCGTGATGATTTCTGCAGTTATAGTCTCTTCGTCTAAACTGTGTCGTGTAGATCAAGTCTGGGGTACGGTCAAACTGTCAACCCCAATAACTTGACTCCGGTTAGTTTCTATCAATCTTTAGTCAATAAATGTTGGACTTCTTCCAACATACTCTGCGCAGAGTTTTTACTAAAGACCGAACTAACTCTACGACACTAACTCCCATTGACCGGGAGAGACGAATCCTCTATTGGTCATTACTCGCCTCGAACGTTTCAAGTGATACCCAATCAAAAGACCTTTCGACAGGCCTTGCCTCGAAGCTAGGTCAGTTGATCTAAGTGGCACCGTTCACGCACAGGTCCGTCAAAATGACCTCAAGTCAAAAGACCAACTAGCCTATCATCACTCAGAGTTATCATTGACAGATTGGTCAATATAACCATATGATAACTCTATTGGATCGTTCAGTGAACTCATTCTAATGAGCACCTGTGTCTCGTCTTCGACTTCGCCAAGTCAAGCGATCATGAGATCATCGCCACCGCTAAACGGTGAAGACTAAGACACAATGGTCTATCCGATGTTTCGATATCCTTGTCTCAAAACATCTACGACCACGAACCATTTTAGACTTATGCTACAGACGGTCAAACGTTTCCCATGATCGAGATACTCATCTCGATACCCGTTTGACCTTGCATAAAGTCTCAGGACTTTACCTAAGTCGATATCTAATTATAATATAACTTAGATACATCATTACCAAACTGCTTACTGTTATTTCGAACAAGATGTTTGTGCTATTCACACAGGAATAAATGGCCTTGAGGGCATCATATTCCTACAATATATAGTTAATATGTTAATATATTATATACTGTTAGTTACCCATACTAATATGTTAATATTATGTTTAAAATGTTAATATATGATATTACTATTAGTTTATAAATACTAATATAAGGCACAACCAGCATGTTAGTATCATACTATAAAGTTAGTATTAAAGTTAATATATAATAATATTAGTAATAGTTTAGCAATATGAGATGCTTTATTAACAAGTTAATATATGGATTTGTTAGTTCCTTTATAAACAGCATGTTAGTATTAACATTAGAAAAATATTAGTTAGTAATCCTGTTAGTATAAATATATGTTGTTTTTATAACCTGCATATATATGTTGCTAAAAGAATCTGTAGGTTAGTTGGTTAAAATGTTAGTTTATAACATTGGTTCAATAATATTATTTTATTAATATGATTCCGTTAGCGTAAAACGAGTAGTCTCATACGCGAATCTATATCTCACAGATAAATCGTGCCTTCTGTTGCGATCACCGGGACATCCACCATTGCCTCCAGGCAAGTATTTATTGTAATTGAATGTTAGGACAAACTACTTAATCTAATGCTAAAACCTTATTTTGAACATGCTCGTCAAACTTGGTAACCAAACTGCATGCTCTTACAATGCCTGTTGCGATTGATTAAAATGGACATTTAATGTTAATGCTTCTTTGATAAAAGAACAACTTTTCTCTGCATGTCATCAATTGAACCAAAACGAAACAGAGGGTAGGACACAACCCTCGAAATGAACATGTGATACCATCGAATACAGATGGGAAGAACCCATTGAATACAGATGGGATGGAACCTAGTCGATGACTAGATAGATACTTTGGGTGGGGTTGGTCCATGTAGTAGGGTTTGTAAGTATGTCTTGAACATATTACGTCTACCTCCATACCACACCAATGGAGGCAAGCATCTTGACCATTTTCCAGGTTAGGTATGGCAAGAAGGCGTCACGGAAAACCTCCGATGATAGTGTGTATCGAGAACACTTTACTTACTCCGACATGGACATGCATGAGCACAAATAACTAAAAGTATTCCATTTGTAACTGTGTTAATTCTTTAAAACACATATCATATATAGCATGATCATATTTTAATGTTATGCACTTTGTTTACCTCATTTGAAATGCAAAAATATATTAATTGTTGATGAAACTCATGCCTTAGTTTGAGCATGTTCTCATTTTTGGCTATGCACCTGCTCTTATATGTTCTAACATTCTTGTTTCCTTAAATTGCAAGTTAATGACTTTCATTACTATAAAATCTTGCCGAGCTCTCTCGCTGAAATATAATTCAAATGTAAATGTGAAATATATGTTAGGATCAGGGTCAGGCTACGTTGAAGACTCTGCCTTTGAAGATTCCACCTTGGAGGTAGATCCAGCTGATCAGAGCTATAAGGACGCTGAGATCCTCACTGCTAAAGACTAGATAGTTACTGTTGTCTCTATTTATTTAGTCGTATTATTATTTTTCAGGTGTGTTGCTTTCAGCAATAAAATTGTACGGCCATGCTGGGCCCTAATTTATTTCTGTACTTTGTTTGAACTCTGGAATAAAAATGGTGATAATTATTTATGCTGTTTCTGAGAACTTCGCATGCAAGGACCTGCTTATTTAATATAAAACGCATATTGTGCTTAAGTCAAAGAAGAAAAAAAAGTACTTCTTCTTTGCTTTAAGCACATGCGGACCCGTTTACATTCTCGCTCCCAAGTACAATGGGAAGCGGGGCATGACAAAAAGACAACATAAGAAGGGTTCAGACTCCCAAGGTACAAAAGTGCTGATACTTTGAAACTCTACTCTTCCACATTTTATATTTCTTCCTCCTAATAGCTTATGAGGACTGATTCAAGGCGAATATCCGTGATTCGATCTTGGCATCCCATGGCTTTACCTTAAGTTACCGTTCTAACTTAAGCATCGGAGGGGATTTAAGTCGGAACCCAGATTCGACCCCCCTGACGTTCTTCTGTGGTGCAGGAGACCAAAGCATGACCTAGCAGGAAGGCCGTATGACCTCCTCTCACCGCTCATCATTTGATGTTTGAGTCACCTAGAGGGTCGTACGACCATCATACGTTCTTCTCAACTATCAACGACTCAAGGTTCTTCTAACCGAGGGTCCCCCTCAACCAGCTGACAAGGATCCACATCATAAAGGGGAATCCGAGTCAGCCCAAATATTGTTACTGCCAATTTTTGCCTTAACAGTTGGTACTGTCTGTAGGAAACTCCGAGTCGACATCCCCATCAATCATCTACTTTGATAATGTCGACTCACCCAGCTATATCTGAAGATTACAACGTGATAGCTCCTAGAACCAGCGTCCTTGACATGATACTAGGAGGTCCACCTAACCCGAAAGTATCAACCTCCATACAAAGTTCTTATGCTGGGAGATTGATGACTATCGTAGTAGGGAAGAAGCGTCCAAGAAACTCTACACCACCAATATCCTTCTCTGATGTAGATTTGAAGGGTGTGGAATTGATGCATGATGATGACGTTGTCATCAGTGCCGTCATTCACAGAGTGGCAGTGAAGAGATTACTCATCGACACTGGGAGCTCATATGACGTACCCTTCTTCATCACACCAGAGAAGATGAAATTGGCATCGTTCGAGTTGAGAGAATGTCCTGGACCTCTTGTGGGTTTCACCAGACATTCAGCTCCGGTAGCATGCATCATCACGCTACCGGTGACCCTTGGAACGCACACATGATAGGTCACCCGCATGACCAATTTCATCATGGTGAAGATCAATTCCGCTTATAACGAGATTATCGGCATGCCATTGCTCAACGCAGTTGAGACGGTGGTCTCATCCTTCCACCAGATGATTAAGTTCCAACCCCATAAGGGAGTTGGGATGGCGAAAGGGAACCAGATGCAAGCCCGATCGTGTTACCTTCTTTCTACCTCGTTGAGAAAGGTAGAGCAAACAGATCCAGATGACCTCATCAATAAGGAGAAACACGACGAGCGACGACCCTTAGAGGTCGAAGAAACGGAGAACATTCAGATCCTCGAAGGAGAAGAAAAGACTTTCTCCATTGGGTTGGTGCTTCCTTTCGACCTAAGGGAATAGTTGATCACTCTCCTAAGGGAGAACATTGATGTGTTCGCCTGGTCACCCGAGGATATGCCGAGCATTGACCCACGAGTGATCTCCCACAAGCTGGAGATCGACTCGACTTCCAGGCATGTGAAGCGGAAGAAGAGGAATATGGGGGGCGACAAGATGAAATCCATCGTTGAGGAGGTGGAACGACTCCTAGCAGTAGGATTCATTCGGGAAGTTGAATGGCTCTCCAAGGTTATGATGGTGAAGAAGACGAACGACAAATGGAGGATGTGCGTCGACTTCACTAATCTCAACAAAGCTTGCCCAAAGGACATCTTTCCGCTGCCTCGGATCTACGATCTTGTCGATAGTGCCTCTGGCTATAAGCTTCTTAGCTTCATGGATGCTTTCTCAGGCTACAACCATATCCAAATGGCATCTGAAGACGAAGAAAAGACATCCTTTATCATCGATCGAGGTATTTTTTTTATATAAAAAGATGCCCTTTAGTTTGAAAAATGCAGGAGCGACGTATCAGCATATGATAGACAATGTTTTCAAGGCTCAAATTGGGCAAAACTTGGAGGTCTATGTCAATGATATGCTGGTCAAATCAAGGCAATTGACGAATCATGTCGCAGTTCTCCAAGAGACGTTTGCACAAATTTGTCGCTATAACCTTCGATTGAACCCTGCAAAATGTACATTCGGAGTTCGATTAGGAAAATTTCTCGGATTCATGGACGAATCGAGGAATTGAGGCTAATCCTGATAAAGTTGCGGTGGTCGTAGCAATGAAGGAGCCCACTACCATCAAAGAGCTTCAGAGGCAGAATGGAAGGATAGCGGCTCTGGGTCGACTTCTTTCAAAATCGACTGAGAGGCCTTTAACCTTCTTCAAAGTGCTGAGGAAGGCAATAGCGTCCACCGCACCCGACAAGAAGGTCATCGAGTGAGATGTAGAGTGCAAGAGGGCCTTCTCAGAGTTGAAGGAGTATCTCTGCAGTCCGCTGCTCTTGACCAAGCCTGATAAGGACGACCCCACTGCACTCGACAAGAAGGTCATCGAGTGGGATGCAGATTGTAAGAGGGCCTTCTCAGAGTTGAAGGAGTATCTCTACAGTATGCCACTCTTGACCAAGCCTAATAAGGACGACCAGCTGATCATTTATCTAGCCGCCACGAAGGAGGCTATAAGCTCAGCCCTCGTCAAGGAAGACTCAGGTATACAATGACTCATCTATTATGTCAGCCAGGTCCTCCGTGGAGCTAAAGTCAACTATTCAAGAATAGAGAAGCTGTCATTTGCTTTGGTCCAATTTACAAGGAGGCTACGACCCTACTTCTAGGCTCATACCATTCAAGTCCTCACTGATACCCATTTGGAGCAAACTCTAAAGATGCTTGATCGATCAGGGAGGATGACAAAGTGGAGAGTCAAATTGAGTGAGTTCGACATTCAATACAAGCCCAGGACTGCCATCAAAGAACAAGCCCTAGCTGACTTCATCGTCGAACTCACCTATGACGACGATCCACTAGAAGAGGTATATGTTTCTTGACCGCGGGGCGTGTACAATCTAAGTAGGATGCACACTCTCACCTCCCAAGAGAAGGAGTGTCAAATGCAATATAAACATGTGAGTACGGGGTTGAATCCACATGGACAACTCGTTTCACAATCACAATCTCAATTGGTTAGGGAATGCCAAAGGTGTTGGTACAACCAACTAAACTAACAAGTGTGGTGAGTGGAAGTGTGGGGTGATACGGTCGAGCCAAACCCAAGATAGGTAGGGTGGCGACCAAAGTAGGAGGTAGTCAAGCAAGGAGAAGTGTGTGGAATGGGGTGTCATTAGAGTTATGGGTTGATTAGCAATAGGTTCATCCCAAATGAATCAACCCTCGCATCCATTTCAAGGTATGCGGGGTTGTGCACATAGGTAATGCCCTTAAGGCACACCGCCGTTCTACGGCCTACCAAGGGTAATGCACGACTCATTCATGTGTTGATTAGTGGGTTGGAATCCCTAACAATAGCTCGTGAATCGATTCTTGCATCTATGTCAATAGGATGCACGGATCGTGCACATAGGTGTGACCCATAAGGTACACCACCGTTCTATGGCCCCACTAAGAGTAGCGCACGATTCAATGAAATCTAGGGCACAACCCATCAATCAACATTACTAGCATCCATTTCATGGCATGTTGGGTCTATTAAATGCAAGGAATGAGCAATTACTATTCAACCACACAAGCCCTAATTAACCCAATTCCACACACCATTGGCTGTAGGCCATCATAATGAAGACACGATGATAAACATTAATGTGTATTCATTACAAGCCATTAAGCAAACAATTATCCAATGAATCTCACTTTCATTCAACAATCATTCATAAATATTCATACAAAGCAATAGAAACCAATAGTTACTAGAGAGGGAAGAGATCACCAATAGACGCCCTAGAAACCCAAGCTTTCCCCTTTCTTGCAGCTCCTCTAAGCTCTCCTAGCCTCCAATGGCCTCCAAGCCCTAGCCCTAGCCCTTGGGGAGAAGATGGGGGTCTAAACCCCCTAATGGAACAGTAAAACTGAGGAGAGGCTCGCTGGAAATCGCCCAGGGCGAAAAATAGCCCCCAAACGCAGTTTGGGTCTGTAAACAGGCCTTGCGGGTTGGGTTTTCGGGTGCCCGACCCGCCCACAAGCTAAAGCACGTGCCTGCGCTCTGCTGGGGGTGGGGCCGGGTCGGATCCTTGCCCCATTCTCGCCCGCCTGCACCCCCCCCCCCCCCCCCCCGCCCCCCGCCCGCCCGCCCGCCCACAATCAGCGGGCGGGCCGTTGGCCTGGGCTAAATTGCGGGCGAAACCCACATTAAATCAAGCGGGACGCCCGCTGTTGCGAGCGGCACATGCTTTGTTGGAATGCGGGGCATACGCAGCCCACATGCCCCGCAGCTGAAACGGCCTCTAGATTGGTGCCACGTGGCGTCCCAAGTAATTCCAATTTCTCCCCTTTTTAATGCATATCTCATCCAAATAATTTACCAAAAATCCCAGAAAATTTTGGAAAATCTCCAAGACTACGGGGAGCACCTGAGAAAATATAAAAAGGGAAAATTAGTCCATATAATGATGTTTTGTGCAAAGAATGAGAAATAGCCCTTATATGAAACATAAAGTGAATATATACTTAAGGGGACAAGATTAAGCCTAATCTTTAGCACAAAATGGAGGTAGTTAGAGGGTATAAATATATACTTTTCACTACGAATCACACCCCCCAACTAGCATTTTGCTAGTCCCTAGCAAAATAAGCGATAAATTTGGATTAAATGGAAAACATGCACCAAACTCAAAATATCATCATGACATACTCCAAATGTTATTTCCAAGTGATTTCAAAGCCAATATACACAATGTATGAAATTAAATAACCAATGACATTCCCCTCAATCCAATTCAAAGAAAAGTGAGGTAATAAGAACAGTATCACACATATTGGGATATATCACAAATGGCAAAGTTTCTAATTTTCATGGAAATGGCCAAATAAAAGAAATTTCCTCTAAGTTGTGGGAGATGAGATTGCATCACTCATGTTGCTTATTCCTTCATTTATCTTTCATTTTTTTTCTTTTTCTTTTCTTTTTCTCTCTTTTTTTATTCTTTTTGTTTTTAGTATGTTTATGTTTATGTTTTGCACTCACGCAATAATGCTATGAAATGCAAACACGACCACCTTTTGCATACACGCGATAACGCTATATAGGCAAAGAGATGGAATGATACCCTAAATCTCATCTTTGGCATCCTCCCCAATGTTTCGTGGGGCACCGGCTACTCAATTTGATTATAAAAACCATTCACGTATATTAACTCTCTTTCTCATTCTAAACCCGAGTTATCAACTCATCCACCCACTCCTTATGAGGAAAACAAAACATACACCATTGGCCACACCCTATCCAATAAAAAACTAAGCCATTCATCCCAATTCATGCAATCACTTACACCAAACTATTCCCAAATTATTTCAAAGAGAGTATCACACCATATAAAATTGTTTCATACATGGCATATTAACATTTGACTCCAAAATGGAAAAGAAATTAAAACATGCCAATCAAACATCTATAAATTTGATACCGAAATAATAATCCAAAAAAATTGCATGGCATTAAACATGTAGGGACTAAGCAAAAGAAATGTGATGGAGGCAAGGATGGAAGCATCAAAATGATATGCTCAAAATGAATGAATGATGATGATGACGAATGAGAATTTTTTATTAACATCAAATTCTTCAAAACTACCAAAAACTAGCATCCAACTTCATAGTTCACTCCCCCCAACTAGAAATGAGCATTGTCCTCAATGGTTGAAGTGAAACTAGATATTATTCAACGATGCTAGAGGGAAAACAAGCATATGAAAGCAAATATGCAAAAACAAACTAAATTTTTATTTTTTCGTTATTTACACTAAGTAAAGGAAGGAATACACCTTAGCAAAAGGCGGATCCCGAATGTGTAATGGTGGAGGCAGCTGCTCTATCATATCCTTTCGTTCCTCAGCCAGCTGCTTTGGAAACGAAGCTCATCCAGCCTCCTTGGATCCTAGCAACATAGCTCCTAGTATCTCCCAAGAATATCCTCTTGTGTCCTGCGGGAAACACACTCTGTCAATCCAAGGAAAATAAGTTTGACTTCTAATGAAGGAAGCCCAAATAGGGTCATAATAAAAATAAGGATATGAATATGTATGACGACAATCTGAATCTAAAATGTAAGGAAATGAAGCGTAAGATTCAGAAATGAAGAGAAAAATGTGATGAGAACTTCCCTGAATGGCGATGCTATCGCCTGGTAGATGTGACTCCTCAAGAGGAGGGTGAAATGGCTGCAGGGTCAAGTGTGGAGGAGAAGGCAGCGCAGGCTCAATGTAGATCATCTCATAGTTACTGTCGCTTATCGCATCCATGCCATCGAATGTAATGGCCTCTGTAGTCATCCCTGAACTCTGTGGTCCTACCTGAAAATCATCGTCCTGTATGATGGACTGATGTGTGCCCTGAGGTGTCTGATGTGATGGTTGTTGAATTGAATCTGTAGGGAGGGAGGGCTCAGGCTCCAAAGTAGTCTATAGGCTGTATCCCGTGCACTCATCCTCCTCAATATCACCGTAGTAAACCATCTCAGCAGTCCACCTAAGATGCTCGCACACCTCCAGCTATGGTAATGGATCAGACAGGCAATGTAACTCAGGCTCTCCGATGGCATCTATCTCACTCTCGCCTGGACACATCTCCATCTCATCACCACCACCAACCCAACGAAACTGCATCGTGTCTCCAACATAGGTGACACACACTCCATCATCCATCTCCTCCTGATCCTCAACATAAAATCTCTCAACATCCTCTACCTGACTCTCATGCAACCCAACATCCTGCTCTGCTATATATCCCATGGTGTTGCAAGAAAAGGAGCCCAAAATTGGCTCCTCAAACTGGCATTGGACCTGCTGCTTTGCATCCTGAAGTGGAACCGTGGACTGGCCATCATCCTCATATCCAAGTGACAGCTCTCCAGGTGGCGCAGTCTGCTCCCACTCTACAAGGTCCCTCAGTTACAACCATGCATCATCTGTTGTGTATGCAAAGAAATCTCCACTACTGTTCATCTGCACAAAGTCCCGCGTAGATGGCTGCAACCCTGTATAGAAAATCCGAAGAAGATCCTCTACGCTGAAAGCATGGCTAGGACACCCAAGCACTAAACCATCGAACCTCTCCAAAATCTGATAGTAAGTCTCACCGTCAAACTGGATACAGCTCGCTATGTGTTGCTCAAATGCCTGGCACATCTGTACCCGATTCCTGTAATAAATAAGAAAGAAAGCTCAAAGGAAATCAGTCTAAAAAGAAATCCATGTAGAAAAAGAATCTCGAGGAAAAGCATCAAACCAAATTTTAGCATCATCTCTCAAAGTATGTGGGAACACTTTAAAATAAATAAAATCTGCACAAATGTTCTCATCAAACAAATCCCAAAATTCTTCTCTATAACATTTTTCAAACTTTTACATAAATTAACTAGGATTTTCCAACCCCATACCGTGAAAGAACAGTGGGAGTTGTGAGTCCTCCACATAAGCATCGCTAAAGTTTGAAAATGAATCCATAAGAAGAAAAAAAATTTATTTAAAAAAGATTCTTTAAAACAAAAGAAAGAAAGAAAGAAAAATGACTCAAAAAAGTATAAAATAAACAACCAAAAAGACTCAACACTAAGCTAGAAGTACTACACCTAAAGTGTCCAAAACCAACCAAAAATGTGAATGTGAAAACCGTTGTCCCTGGCAACGGTGCCAAATGATCGACTGCGGGGGTGTGCACAATCCAAGTAGGATGCACACGCTCGCCTCCCAAGAGAAGGAGTGTCAAATGCAATATAAACCAGTGAGTACGGGGTCGAATCCACATGGACAACTTGTTTCACAATCACAATCTCAATTGGTTAAGGAATGCCAAAGGTGTTGGTACAACCAACTAAACTAACAAGTGCGATGAGTGGAAGTGTGGGGTGATACGGTCGAGCCAAACCCAAGATAGGTAGGGTGGAGACCAAAGTAAGAGGCAGTCAAGCAAGGAGAAGTGTGTGGAATGGGGTGTCATTAGGTTTATGGGTTGATTAGCAATAGGTTCATCGCAAATGAATCAACCCTCGCATCCATTTAAAGGTATGCGGGGTTGTGCACATAGGTAATGCCCTTAAGGCACACCACCGTTCTACGACCCCACCAAGGGTAATGCACGACTCATTCGTGTGTTGATTAGTGGGTTGGAATCCCTAACGATAGCTCGTGAATCGATCCTTGCATTCGTGTCAATAGGATACACGGGCACGTAGGTGTGACCCTTAAGGTGCACCACTGTTCTACGGCCCCACCAAGAGTAGCACACGATTCAATGAAATCTAGGGCACAACCCATCAATCAACATTTCCAGCATCCATTTCATGGCATGTTAGGTCTATTAAATGCAAGGAATGAGCAATTACTATTCAACCACACAAGCCCTAATTAACCCAATTCCACACACCATTGGCTCTAGGCCATCATAATGATGACACGATGATAAACATTAATGAGTATTCATTACAAGCCATTAAGTAAACAATTATCCAATGAATCTCACTTTCATTCAACAACCATTCACAAATATTCATACAAAGCAATAGAAACCAATAGTTACAAGAGAGGGAAGAGATCACCAATAGACGCCCTAGAAACCCAAGCTTTCCCCTTGCTTGCAGCTCCTCTAAGCTCTCCTAGCCTCCAATGGCCTCCAAGCCCTAGCACTAGCCCTTGAGAAGGAGATGGGGGTCTAAAACCCCCAATGGAACAGTAAAACTGAGGAGAGGCTAGCTGGAAATCGCCCAGGGCAAAAAATAGCCCCCAAACACAGTTCGGGTCTTCAAACAGGCCTTGCGGGTCGGGTTTTCGGGTGCCCGACCCGCCCGCAAGCTAAAGCCGTGCCTGTGCTCTGCTGGGGGCAGGGCCGGGTCGAATCCCGTCCCTGTTCTCGCCTGCCCGCCCGCAATCAGCGGGTGGGCCGTTGGCCTGGGCTAAATTGCAGGCGAAACCCGCATTAAATCAAGTGGGCTGCCCGCTGTTGCGGGCGGCGCCCCCTTTGCTGGAAATGCGGAGCACGCACAGCCCACATACCCCGCAGCTGAAATGGCCTCCGGATTGGTGCAACATGGCGCCGTGGGATCGCGCCACGTGGCGCCCCAAATAATTCCTATTTCTCCCCTTTTAATGCATATCTCCTCCAAATAATTCACCAAAAATACCCAGAAAAATCCCAGAAAAATGCCAGAAAATTCTGGAAAATCCCCAAGATGCCCAGGACTACCTGAAAAATATAAGAAGAATAAATTAGTCCATATAATGATGTTTTGTGCAAAGAATGAGAAATAGCCCTTATATGAAACATAAAGTGAATATATACTTAAGGTGGCAAACTTAAGCCGAATCTTTAGCACAAAATGGGGATAGTTAGGGGGTATAAATATACACTTTTCACTACGAATCTTTTCTAACATACAGATCAATATTCCCTCATCTTCTTCGATAGGCCTCAATTCTACAGCTGACACATGTGGAGATGAAGGGACATGGATCGTGCAAGTTGATGGTTCAGCAACTCGGACGGGAAGCAGAGCGGGTATAATTGTCCTTACACCAGAGGGCAATATACTCGAATACGCTCTTCGGTTCGACTTCCAAATCAAGAACAATGGGGTGGAGTATGAAGCTGATATCAACAGACTCAAATTGGCTTGAGCACTAGGAGCAAAGGTGGTTCACCTTCTCAGTGACTCCAACCGTATAGTCCACCAGTTGAATGGAGGTTACGAAGCTCGCGAAGAGACAATGCAAAGCTACATGCAGATTGCCAAAGAGGAGCTAGCCAAGTTCAGACGAGTGGAGATCCATCATGTACCATGATCGAGGAACCATCGAGCTGACACCCTATCAAAAATCGCCTCATCCTCACCTGCATGACTTGGTCAGACTGTGAACGTGCAGCACCTACTTCACCCAAGTGTGCCAGAGTAGGAGCTGCTAAATATCGACCATGGAATTAGCTGGATGGATCCCATAATCCAGTATCTCAATACAGGGTAGAAGCCAGCTAACCCTGTGGAGGCACAAGAGCTGGAGCGAAGGGCGTACCAATTCATTTTGATCAAAGGTTCATAGTACAATTGACGATGTACCAGGTACGACGCATTTCCTTACTTCAAATTCTTAACCCCACAAGAAGCTCTCTATGTGATCCAGGAAATTCATGAAGGAGACTGCGTGAACCATTGTGTAGGAAAGGCCTTAGCCTTGAAAGCCCTGAGGCAAGGCAACTTCTGGCCGACCATGTTTAAGGAGGCAATCGAGTATGTGTGAAAGTGCCTAACTTGCCAGAAGTTCTCAAAGCACAGCTCAGCCCCTCCAAACAATCTGATCCCCATCATCAGTCTCATTCCATTCGCAAAATGGGGATTAGATATCCTTGGTCCATTCACGCCAGAGAGCAAACAACGGAAGTTCCTGATTGTGGCGATCGACTACTTCACTAAATGGATCGAAGCATATCCCCTTGCCCGAATCACTTGGCAGGAAGTCAGGAGCTTCGTGTGGAAATTCATTGTCTATAGATTTGGCATTCATTGATCCATTGTAATAGACAATTGGACGTAATTCGATAGTGCCGGATTCAAGGATTTCTATTTCAAGTTGAAGATCAAGCTACACTTCGCTTCTCTCGCCCATCCCCAATCCAATGGTCTGGCAGAGGCAGCTAACAAGTGCATCCTCGAGCCCATGCAGAAGAGGATATAAGGACTCAAGGGAAAATGGCAAGAGGAAGTCCCTAGCATCCCATGGTCGTACATGATGACTCATAAAGCTTTGACAGGAGAGACACCATTCATGCTTACCTATGGCGAAGCTGTCGTCCCAGTCAAAATCAACGAGTAGCTTCTCCGTCTCCGATACTTTGATGAATAGAGAAATTAAAAAGGGCTCGAGCTCAACTTGTAGGTGCTCGATGAGGCTCATGAACACGCTCTTATGACCCTCATCGAACAGAAAGGGCGTATGGCTCGCTACTTTAACTCTAGAGTTCGAGAGCGCAGCTTCCGTGTAGGCGATCTTGTGTTGCAAAAGGTAATCTTCTCCCCCGAGATCATCAAACAAGGAAAGCTCACTGTAAAGTGGGAGGATCCCTACAATGTGATTGATGTCATCGACCCAGCCACCTATCGACTCTCCACAATGGAGGATAGGTAGCTTCCTCATACTTGGAATGCCGAGCATTTGCGGAAGTACTACCAATGATCAAGTCGGCAAAAGATATCAAATTGTTTGATCTTTACTTACCCTTGTATTTTTTGACCTAAAGAATGCATCACAAATACAAGGTTGATCATCTTTTGTTTTAATCGATCCATACTAGTCATCGGCCATAAGCCGAAGGAGCCAGTCCCTTTGCAACCGACTCCCACCCTCGTCGTCAGTAATAAGCCAAGGGGCTAACCCCCTTACCATTGAATGACTCTCGAGGCTCATCAGCCGTAAGTTGAAGGGGACAATCCCCTCGCAAATGAACGATCCTCGACATTCGTCAGCCGTAAGACGAAGGGGCCACCCCTTCGTCACCGAATGAACCACCCTCGTCGTCAGCCATAAGCCAAGGGACCAACCCCTACCACTAAACGACTTTCGATGCTCATCAACCGTAATTCGAAGGGGTCAATCCCTCGTAGCCGAACGATCCTCGACGTTTGTCAGCCGTAAAACGAAGGGGCCAACCCTTCGCCACTGAATGACCCATCCTTGTTGTCAGTAATAAGCCAAGGGGCCAACTCTCTTGCCACTGAACGACTCTCAAGGCTCGTCGGCCGTAATTCGAAGGGGTCAATCCCCTCGCAACCAAACGATCCTCGGCGTTCGTCAACCGTAAGACGAAGGGGCCACGCCCTTGCCACTGAATGACCAACCCTCGTCGTCAGTAATAAGCCAAGGGGCCAACCCCTTGCCATTAAACAACTCTTGAGGCTCGTCGGCCGTAAGTCGAAGGGGTCAATCCCCTCACAACCAATCGATCCTCGACGCCCGTCAGCTGTAAGACAAATGGGCCACCCCTTTTCCACTGAACGACCCACCCTCGTCGTCAGTAATAAACCAAAGTGCCAACCCCCTTGCCAATGAACAACTCTTGAGGCTCGTTGGCCGTAAGTCGAAGGGTTCAATCCCCTTACAACCAAACGATCCTCAACGTCTGTCAGCCGTAAGACGAAGGGGCTACCTCTTCTCCACTGAACGACCCACAATCGTCGTTAGCGGTAAGCCAAGGGGCAGACCCCTTTGCCACCGAACGACTCTCGAGGTTTATCGGTCGTAAGTCGAAGGGTCAATCCCCTCGTAACCGAACGATCCTTGACATTCGTCGGCCGAAAGAAAAAGGGGACACCCCTTTGTTATCGAACGACCCACACCGTCGGATGCTCAACGACCTTAAGGGCATCTTTGCCAAGTGAAAGTCCTGATACTCCAACGACCCAAGTTCAATCGAGTGTTAAAGATGAACTTTGAGTCGTTAAGGGGCTATATAAGTGCACGAGGAGATGTATAAACGCAACACTCAAAAGCTTTCTTCTTTTATTTCATTAGCCAAAAAGAAGTTACATGATATCTGCGCTAAAGCAGTTTTACAAAAATGTAACAAAAAGACTAATGATTTAGGAGGAATGGGCATTCTTCGGTGCAAAAATGTTATCCATCGCCATTTTATGCTGAGCCGCTATCTCAGCCTTGATGGATTTCTACAAGTTAGCAACCTTGGTTCGAAGCTTGATGTTCTCATTCTTCGTGACTTCAAGGTTAGCATGTACTAGGGATTAGGCGTTGAGCGCTCTTCCCAAATCCTCCTCCAATTTCTCTTTCTGGCTTTCGAGCTTAGAAACCCTATGGCAAGCAACGTCAGCCCTTTGATGCTTACTGACCATGTCGATGATGTGACACCGCAAGCTCGCACCAAAGATTACCACCTATGGCAGTCTTCGATTAGATGAGTTGACGGTTTAAATTGAGGGTAAAGGTGTGGAAAGCTAACTTGATAGCCGCAACCCACAAAGAAGTTGGCCATCCTCTCAGCATCCACCCCCCAAAGAAACTCTCGATCACGGGGAAGAATGGAATTCTCCACCAACCTAGCAGTCATTCCAAAATCCAGAAGGGCCAACTCTTCACTCCCTACGACAAACTCAGGCCGGTGAGGTTCACCCCAGACATCACCCGAAGAGACGATCGAGAGTTGATTCAATATCAAAGCTCGATCGAACTCCGAAGGGATCGAACCAGCCATATGAATCGGAGTGTCAATAGTACCCCAAGGCAACATGTCCTTGGGTTGACTTGCATGTGGCTCGATCGTCCCCTGAGACTTGGGAGGAGCAACCTACTGATCCGTGAGGGTCAAAGGTGAAGAACTGCTACCTTTCCTCAGAGGAGAGGGGGAGGAGTTGGCATCACGACCCCAGGGTATTCCCTTTCTTGTGAGGGAAGACTCCTCTTCTTGGTCGAGGACTTGGTGGGCCCTAAGGTCATGACAGGATTGTCAACACTCGTCGTGGCAACGACAACGCCCGTGGCCAGAGCCGAGAACGGGACTGTATGGGCGACAGCCCTGGTCAAAGTCTCCCTCGACAAAGTCCGAGGGGAAGGCCCAGACGTCCCCCAGGCGTTGCCTCCTTCTTTGAAGGAGCTCAAGCAGGTAGAGCGAGGAGAATGAGTGGGAGACCCCTCAGCCTTCCTCTTGCTTTGTTGTCTATCATGAATCCATGCTAATTCAGGAGCCAACTCTCGGTGTACCCTTCTAGCCATATCTGCAAATGAAGAATATAATCACTGTGAGTGATTGTGACAGAGGCACAGAAGCAATATGCATTACCATGGCTCCATAAAACAATCTTCAACTGATGGTTGTCCAGCAAAAATAAGGTTGATCTCTCCATCAATGGTCGACTCAAAAGAAGTTGGGCCGCTTCGGTCTCACTAGGCGATAAGCCGTACTCCTTGAAAACATTAGTGTTAGGGGGATTCCAACCAGTGAGGATCGACCCTAAGCTTGGAAGAGAGATAAACGCAAAAGTATCCTCCCAATGAGGGTCGGCGATACTAAGGTCCCAGATAAACATCCTTTCTGGACGAGCCACGATGTAGTAACATACCTTACGAGGGTCGGCCATCGCTCGGAAGAAATATCTAAACACCCGAATATATGGTCGAACCCCACAAAGCATGGTAAAGCAAACCATGTGGGAAATGGCCTGGGGTGCAAGCCGACAAAATGAAAGTTCCAGATAGTTCAAAATCTCTACTATGAAGGGATGGAGAGGGAAGCGAAGGCCAAAAAGGAAAGATTTCAGGTACACTCCTACTTCGTTTTTCGAGGGAAACAAATTCTCTCGTTAAACTTCGGAAATCTGACCACAAAGGGGGGAAATAAATAATGCGCCAAATTTTGGCGGTCAAATCGAAAGAGAGCTCTGGCACCTTGCCAAGTATCTTTGAAGGAGCAGTTGACATCGGATCCGATCGAAGAATAGGGAGACTGGGTTCCATGCGAAGCCCTTTCCCTTTTTCAAGAACCACGACATGTTGAGAGGGCCAAAGACGCTGCATAATCTCTTCATACGTAGGCTTCTTAATCACCAAGGGTGGCCACACTTCCATGAGAGCTATGAGAAGCCTAAAAAGGAAGAAAGGAACTACCTTGATAAGGTTGAACGGTTACCATAGAAAGCAAGAGCAGAAGCATACTTTCAAAAATTCGGAGACGAAGCGAGTAAGTCTCTTTTGCTTTTTTCCTTTCCCCATTTATTTTGAAGGAGATTACGCCAGACCAAATGACAGTCGTTCGATGGACGACATGTGTCTAAGCTTACTAAGCCACTGCGAGGATCAAAGCTGAATACGAAAATTTCGACGGCATAAATCAAATCTGCCTGCTTCGACTGCCGTGCACATTTAATGAGGTTTCACATCATTCAGCCTCAATCAAATTCCTTTTGAGAATTCACATCATTTAGCCTCAATCAAATTCCTTTTGAGAACGAATGATGGGGGCCATTGTTGATGCATGTGTATGGCCCACGAAGCATTGAGCGATTATTGAAGCCCATTGGGAAGACTAAGCCTCGGCCCATTAACCCGAAGCCCGTCAGCATGGGTGAGTTAATACCCAATCAATGAGACATCATGATCGACCATTGGGGCTCCGTTTATTTCAGGAAAATGGTTAATGGAGACCGAGTAAATATGCAGCCGTTGTCTACAATCCCAGAGGAGATCTCGTCACTATCAGCAGACATTCTCAGCTATAAATAGATGAAAATACAACGTAAGAAGGGTTCGGACTCCCAAGGTACAAAAGTGATGATACTATGAAACTCTAATCTTCCACATTTTATATTTCTTCCTCCTATTAGCTTGCAGTGAATGATTCAAGGCGAATATCCATGATTCGATCTTGGCAGCCCCTGGCTTTATCTTAAGTTCCCGTTCTAACTTAAGCATCGAGGGGATTTGGGTCGGAACCCAGATCCGACCCCCTTGATGTTCTTATGTGGTGCAGGAGTCCAAAGCACAACCTAACAGGAAGGTTGTATGACCTCCTCTCTCACCACTCATCGTTTGACGTTCGAGTCACCCAAAGGGTTGTACGACCATCGTACGTTCTTCTCAACTGTCAACGACTCAAGGTTCTTCCAACCGAGGGTCCCCCTCAACCAGCTGACGAGTATCCGCATCATCAAGAGGAATCCGAGTCAGACCAAAAACTATTGCTGCCAATTTTGGCCTTAAAACGTATTTTAAAATTTTGGATATGTATTCTGGCCATCCTTAAGTTGGTATATGTGATATCCTAAAATTTGGTATACATGATTCCTGATCACCGAGTAGCACGTGCGATGATGATTAGCCATTATTACCAGTATTTGGTAATTGTTGTACTATGTTGCTACTGCTTATTAATTAGGAGTTCTATGTGATGACAAGCAACTTAGGTGTAAGCAAATTGTTGATGGCAACCATTTACTAGGAATCAAATTTGGGGGTATTCAAAACTTCTAGTTATTTGGCAGCACCATTTGGCATCATTATATTGATGTGGACGTGGATAGGGCAAGTCTGAGCTCTAGTATAACATAAGCGGATGTTACTCAATGTTCTTAGTAATTTATAAGAGTGTTAGCCTCTCTTCTGCTCATTTCATTGGCACTAAAAAAGAAACTTGTTTCATATTGGATCTATCCATAATTACCTTTTCGTTCTCGCAACATTCTCTTTAACTATGTTATTTCTTGTAGCAACTCTCTTGAATATTCATTTCCACGTGGACACAGTTCACTCTCATCCACATAAACAAAAAATATATCAATTTCCATATACATCCATATAATCTTCTCCCAATGTTTTTCCTTGTCATGCAATCCTCATCGGCACATTCAATCCATAGATGCAACTGGATTGTGTCATCCACATTTCATTATTATTTTCCTCTTTCATGATCTGATACACCAAATTTCATTACATAGAAATTATCATATTATATATCAAAAAATTCCATTTATATCAACATACAATCATCAAATTTATTTTCAAAAAATCCAAGATATATATTATACATTAACTTTCATTAATAATTAACAAATTTATTTTCAAAATAATAGCATCAACATTTAATCAACAAATTCTTTTCCTAAGTATCCCTGAAAAAACGAACTAATTAAATTAACAAAAACCAATGGAGTAAAATTTTTTTACCACAAATAGGAACTAAATCACACCGATAATTTTTTTTCTACATTTCCCTTCAAAAAATCCTACATCAAATTGCACCCCAAACACTACTAAATTTATCAAATCACCAACAAATAAACATGAGCAAATCCTCGAGATCCACAGTCAGCAAAATCCCTCCATCATTAAATCACCGTCCCCCACTTCTTTTCCACTTCAAATCAAATCAACCATAACTTTTCGATCTTATAATGAACTATCCTTTCAAAGACATCCGTCAAGGGCGACGATCTCCCACTCCCTTCAACAACGAACTATTCCTTCAACAAGCTCCCACTCGTGCGTAGTGTCTGCATTGAGCAAATTTTCCGAAGAAGATGAAAGCAGGTGACACTTAGGATGTTTTGACTTAAGTGCATTTTCGGTATTAATATTTTCAAAATATAACGACATATAGTAATTTTTTAAGTGGCATGTGCGCCACAAAATGGTATGTTCTCAAAGTAACTCCCTATCTATTTAACAAATGAGAGACATTGCCTACGGGCTTGTCCAATGTGGCAATGTTCCATCACCCGCTACCCTAACATTCATCACTCACACTCACACATATTTACATGTTTGACATCCCCTCATCCCACTTTGCGAAAACCCCCCCAAAACCCCAAACTTGTTGTGAGTTGAGGGAGGCCTTTGGCCTCCCTCCCCTCATCATCTCACCATTACTCCCCACAAAGTTAGTGGGGAGTCCCTTGGACTTCTAAAAACTATTCTCAATGAATATATTGAGGGCTATGGCTTGTGCCATGGTTACTCCTAATGAGAGATCATTTTACTCTTCTCCAAAATCCTTCAACACGTTATCAGCACCTACGCTCTATTTTTTGAGCTTTTTCATCCCCTCAAAAATCCATCCCCTACGCGCGAAGAAATATCTTGTTGCGGCGACGTTGCGGCGTTCCTCTTGGGCGTATTCGGAGCGTGGATTTTTCTCTCTATGGATCTTCTATTTTTCGATCGTCCCTAGATTTTTAGTCTAGAGGTAATGCTTTTCGATCCCGTAGATAGTTACAAACAAAAATTTGATTTAGCTATGATTGTTCACAACCTATTTTAGGCTTGTTTCAAATCTGCTATAACCAATATCAAAAATTAATTTTTAAAAAAATACAATACTCCCAACCGTTCGGCTCCCCCCGAAGGGGGGCTCTGTCGCTGTCTGCTACCCCCCTGGCGGCTGGGGGTTTCACTGTTCGCTGCCCCCCCTCAGGCGGGGGGCCCTGTCCCACAACCCCCCCGGCAGCGGGGACTTTCCCGGCACCGCCGCCCCCAGGCAGGGGGGATTTCTGTACATCGCCGCCCCCCTGGGGGGTTTCTGACCGCTGCCCCCCAGACGGGGGCCCTTCCCGGCGCCGCCCCCCCAAGGCGGGGGGGTTTCTGACCGCTGCCCCAGACGGGGGGCCCTTCCCGGCGCCGCCGCCCCAGACGGGGGGTTCTGACCTCCGCCCCCCCAGCCGGGGGGCCTTTCCCGTCGCTGCCCCCCAAGGCGGGGGGGTTCTGACCTCCGCCCCCCTGACCCGGGGGGCCCTTCCCGGTGACGTCCCCCCCAAGGCGGGAGGGGGTTTCTATCCGCCGCCCCCCCAAATGGGGGGCCCTGCCCGGCGTCGACCCCCCCTGGGGGGGATGATGATTTTTGCCCTATCCGGTCACCCCGACGGTGGGGGGGATTCTTGCTAAGATCTATGTAAAAAGGAGTTGAGGGGACAGACTTAGGGTTGGGTGTTTTTGGCATTCCACAGCCCAAAAATGGGTTTAAGGGATATATTCTGTTTAATTTCAATAAATTAAATAGCCTGTTTAATGGGCCTGCAGCCCTATTTAGCTTAATAATTAATTTTTAACTACCAAAATTGGGCCTGAAGCCCAGCAACTCCAATTACAAACTTAACAAGTTAAATAAAAATTTGCCAATGGGCCTGAAGCCCAAATATTAACAATATTTTAATTAGACTTATCGGGCCTGAAGCCAAGTTAATTCAATGGCAATAATTAATTTGTTAATTTTTGGCAAATGGGCATGTAGCCCTAATATTAAAAATACATATTAAAATGATTAATATTTATGGGCCTGCAGCCCCATTCAAAATATTAATTTATTTTAATTCCTTGTTATGGGCCTGTCGCCCAGTCCGTCATATTGCTAAAATTATAACACTCTTGCATTATTATTAATTTATGGAATATTAGGATTTTCAAAATATAATTATCTTAAGGATCATGCGACCGCTCTGCCGTTAGTCAACTAACCTAACGGTGTATGACGTCTCCTCGTGGTCCGAGAGATTATTATATTTTATAGTCTCTTTTTCCATATTATATATGCATGTGTTATATGCATGTGTGGTTGTTTCTTTTGTGCCTGAAGCATATTATAAACTGTGTGGATGTTTATATAAGCTAAAATGTGATTTTTGGGATCGGCCAGTTTGATACCTTTTTAAATTCCTTGCAATTTTATTTTATTTTTGAGAGAATTTGTAAGTGAGGATTAAATGTATTAATGCCAAAGACCGGTGTACCCATATATGAAGACGGAGGAGAAATTTTCAATTGATAGGGACCCCTTCTGGGTTTCCAAATGTATTTTTTCTTTTCTTTATGGACTGTATATTCAGACTTTGGACTTTGTACGTTTTTGGGTATCTGGCCGATCCCCACAGTTTATTTTTTTTTAATGTGTGAATTTACATCTTAATTAATTCATGCTTGTTTTAAATTGCATAGATAAATGGCAAAATTGGCAAGCGTCGATTTCGAAGTTCTTGATGCTGCAGGAAATAATTACCTGAGTTGGCGAGTGGACCTGAAGTTCCACTTGCGTTCGATGGCCCTCCTTGGCTCAATTTTAGCTCCTTCATCGGTCCCAGCAGCGGCCAATGCTTCTGCTAGTAAGGTCCCAGAAGCGGCCCAATCGTCTAACAGCACTCCTACCACTGTCTCTGATGTGGATAAGGCGAAAGCCATTATCTACATTAGGAAACATATAGATCGGACCTTAAAGGCCAAATACCTAACGGTAGAGGACCCAATGGAGCTGTGGACAGCGCTGGAGGCACGGTATAAACATCAAATTGATGTAATATTACCGTGTGCAAGTTATGAGTGGGAAAACCTCAGACTTCAGGACTATAAGTCCGTCTCTGATTATAACTCTGTACTTCATAATATCACCTCACGCCTGAAGTTGTGCTGTGAAGAAGTGACAGAGCAACGCATGTTGGAAAAGACATTTACCTCGTTTCACGAGAAAGATGCAATCCTTATGCAGCAGTATCGTGAACGCAACTTCACGAAATTCTCCGATTTGATCTCTTGCCTCCTTAGGGCAGAGCAAAATAGTGATTTAATGTTTGCTACTCATAATTTACGACCAGCTGGTACTGCCCCTATCCCTGAAGCCAACCACGTTTCTCCCCAGAAGTGGAAAAACAATAAGAAGGCTAGAAAGAACAAAGGGAAGGCTGTAATGTAGCCAGCACGAGGAGAAGCAACCCAGACCAAGAACAACAGAGAAATGAGAAACCTCACATGGAATCGTAAGAACACTGACCAAGTGTCAATTCCTAAGAAGAACTGGGAGGATAAATGCCATCGTTGTGGCATGACTGGACATTGGTCCAGAAACTGCCGCACTCCTCGCCACCTCCAGGAACTGTATCAGGCGAGCCAAAAGTCCCTTTCTGAAACAAACTTGGCGGCTGTTCAGCCGCCAACGAATTTCACTGTAAAAGACTTCGAGAATGACGACCTGCTCGATTGAGCTCTATCTTTATTTATGCATTTAAAATTACATGTAGCTTCATCTTTAGTTTGCTTTTGTACGAACTTTTATTTGAATGTCATTTTACATTTACTTAAATAAAATTTCGTTTTGCTTATATATGACGTATTTAATATTATGGATAGTGCCTCGTTGCACTGGTGTAGCATTAATATTGCTCCCACATACAACGAGGCTATAATATGCAAACATCTCCCCTTAAACATATAGGAATTTTGCAAGTTTCAAGGATATTTCGTTTAAACGAACATAACTTGAAAACTGTGGATAATAAATATTGAATATCAATATGTAACTTGTCAAGAGGATGGCCAGAAGCCCATCTACTTACGATTTCATTGCACCCCCGTCGAGCCCCTATAATTACAGATATTCATCCTATAGAAAGCCAACTTGACTGAGCACCAGAAGTGCCTTTCATTGCCATAGTTTTTAACACTGTCAAAATGGACTTGGTCATCCTGGATCAGTGATGATGTACGCATCATCAAATGAATCAATTGGAGAACCTGAAGATTCTTCAAAAGATTGAGTTTCCTTGTCCCCATTTGTCGTAAAGGCATACTTTTAGAGAGACCATCCCCTCCCGAAAGTGGGATGAGAGTCTCCTGGCTTCTTTGAGAGAATACATGGCGACCTTTACGGGCCTATTCACCCCGCATGTGGCCCATTTTCGGTACTTCATTGTACTGATATATGCATTTACTATATGGTCTTATGTGTGCATTTATATTCACTAGCTTTCTCAAAAGCTTATAATGTGGGTGAATTCACTACACATATCATTCAAGACTTCTGCCAAGCAACTTGCATTGAAATTGAACATCCTGCAGCATGTTCATACTCAGAATGGGTTATCAGAGTCTCTGATAAAGAGACTCCAATGGATTTCACATCCATTGTTAAAATCCCAGTTTCCTGTTGATGTTTAGGGACCAACACACTGCATTCCGTGTCGCTTATCACGATACGGCCCGCTTGTGGCCATATCTTATTGCTGATGCTGCTTGCTTATGGTTCACCACCAAGTCTTGATAAATGTGAATTTGATGAGCAAAGTCTCATTGAAATATGCACTCAAACTAAAGAAGCCTGAAGCTTCTGAGACCATATCATGGGACACGAAAGTCCTAATCTCGTTATGATCCGCATACTTTTTCTGTGTGAAGATGAGATCCAGAAGATCCTTCACATTCAGATTAAAGTACACCAATTGCCAGATAAATTTACAGACAACCAGAAGATTGTTCGTTCACACGTCCCGGCTGCCAACACGCCAGCAAGGATTGACATTTCCAAAGATGAACGCAATCCACCGGCAGCAGAATTGGCTGTACTTCAATTGAAAAGAGGACGCCCGCCAGGTTAAAACATAAAATGTTCCTCGAAAGAGGAAGATTCCTGGATATATTAAAATGATCCATCCACAGGAAGCTGAGCTCAGACCAGCAACCTCTCCCCTCCTAATTTCCCCTGCAGAGGAAACAACAGGAGAAAAATCATTATATTCCGTACGTACGGAAGAGGTACTGGACAGAAATAGCACAGTCGTCGACAACGGTTTTGCTATTGCTATTGCCGTTCATGTCGCTGAATACGACGATACGTCAACCCACTTATCTATAGCATGAACGCATAGATTGGCCAAAGTGGTACGAGGCAATAAGAGTAGAGCTGGACTCACTCTTGAAAAGCAAAGTCTTGGGACCAGTAGTCCATACACCGGAATGTGTAAAACCTTTGGAATATAAGTTGGATTTCATAATAAATTGAAATGAAGGAAATGTGATCGTTTTCCTACTAAGCCTAAACTTCTCTGAAAAAGCCAATAAATGCAGCTCATGGACGTTGTGACTGCATACATATACAGCAATATAGATATAGAGATCTATATAAAACTCCCAGAAGGGAATACTCTACCCCAGAGATGAAAGAGAGACGTAGAAACGTCTTCTCCATAAAGGTTACAAAGATCATTAGTTGTTCTTAAGCAATATTCTGCCCGTATATTTTTTTCGAAAGATTGTTGATAGGATTTGTGATATTCGCCGTACATGTAGTCGACTTAAAGCAAATAGGATCTCTTGCAGAGACCATTGAAATATCAGATAGCTTTAAGCATACCTTGGAAATGAAAAACCTAGGTATAACAAGGTACTGTCTCGGCTTACATATTTAACACCTTCGTGGTGTAACCCCTTAATATCCTTCATACACCTGTAGTTTATGAAGAATGATGTCCATTTGCAACCTATTAAAAATGGATGTTTATTTATGACACCTTCCAGTCGCTGGAAGAGGGGGAAGACATCCTAGGTCCCGAAGAGCCTAGCTCTAGTGTACTTGTTACACTTCTTTATCTAGCCAACTGCTCGTGTCTTTGATAGAACGTCTGCAGTAAAGTTGTTAACCAGATACAATGTTGTCCTGGAGAACACCACTAGACCAATGATAAGCTGCTTCTGCGCAACTTCCAAGGGTCAAGGAATATATATCGCATATGCAGGTTTAAAGATCATCGCGATGACTAAAACACAAAAGACCGGCCACCTCCTAAAGATGTACACATCATCCTCTGAAATCTACATCTTCTGAGAAGCTCGTCATCCAAGAAGCAAGTCTTGAAAACGCTCAGCCAGGTCCAGAATTACCTTGCAGATACAGTATTGGAATCATTTACCAACTTCGCAGAGCGTTCCACTCCAGAGCGCCACTATTTTTCAATAGCCGCTAGATGAGTGAAACTTGTATAGATGAGTGATGATTGTATTTGCTTTCAGAACATGATGGATGTATAGACGAATATGAGATGACTGTATAGATACACAGGAAATCTGTAAGCCTGAAGCTTGTACAGATCAGGGGTAGTCGCTCGATAGTTGTACTCTTTTCCCTTAAACTGCTGGTTTTTCCCACTGGGTTTTCCACAGCTAAGGTTTTAACGAGGCAACCAGAGTGGCTCTGGATCCACAAGTATCCACCCCTTTAGCATACTGAATCTTGAAGTATTCATATGCTTAACACAAGGTAATGAAGAGATGAGGGGGAGTGTTGTGAGTTGAGGGAGGCCTTTGGCCTCCCTCCCCTCATCATCTCACCATTACTCCCCACTAACTTAGTGGGGAGTCCCTTGGACTCCTAAAAACTATTCTCAATGAATATATTGAGGGCTATGGTTTGTGCCATGGTTACTCCTAATGAGAGATCATTTTACTCTTCTCCAAAATCCTTCAACAAAACTTACTTAATTGCACATTTGTCATATATGATTTTTTCTCTATAACCTTGCCCTTTTACCCTCCGACGATACATGCACAGACACCCACACTTCTTGCTTCTTTTCGTTTGCGCGCGCGCGCCAGACTATTCGGGTGGTTTTTTTCCTCTAGTAACAATATAAAGGGGTAGGGGTGGCAAACGGGTCGGGTCGGGTCGGGTTCGGGTCGGGTCGGGTCGGGTTTGACCCGACCCGAATAAGGGTAAACCCGAACCCGACCCGAATTAAATTCGGGTCAGGGTTCGGATACCCGTATCCGACCCGGCCGTACCCCGGGTGACCCGTACCCGACCCGGTTTGTCTTACGAGTCGGGTTCGGGTCGGGTTCGGTGTGAAAGAGTGATTATTTTGCAAAAAAGGCCGGGTTCGGGTCGGGTCCGGGTCGGGTTCGGGGTGAAAAGAGTGAAATACGGGTCGAATTCGGGTCAACCGGGTCGAGGGATCAAACCCGTACCCGACCCGGATTTTTATCCGGGTCGGTCGAGTTGACCCGAATTCGACCCGACCCGGATTGGCCATTACCCATACCCGACCCAAGAGGTCGGGTTCGGGTCGGGTCGGGTCGGGTCTATTTTGCCACCCCTATAAAGGGGGTAATTTTTAGATTTAGGAAAAAAATGAAAATAATATTAGATTTCGACCAAAATTAAAAATATATACAGACGACCAACTTTGGCCGCGTCAGCCGCGCCTTGGGCTATTTTGACTATGCCGCACTTGGCAAGTCTGGCATTTTTGGCCGCACTTGGCAAGTGCGGCCATTTTGGTCATACTGCCATCCAAGTGGTCCGTGACTTAAGTCACATGCCTCTAAACTGGCCCACTTGGCAAGTGCGGCCAGTTTGACTCCTAAATCCCAACAGCAGCGACCCACAAAAATGCCACACTTGGCAAGTGCGGCCAAAAATGCTGCACTTGGCAAGTGCGGCATAGTCAAAATGGCCCTCCTAGCAGCGAGGCGCGGTTGACGTGGCCAAAGTTGGTCGAAATATGTAAATATTTAATTTTGACCGAAATCTTATATTATTTTCGTTTTTTCCCTAAATCTAAAAATTAACCATATTGTTATGAACGAGAAACAGATTTGGAGAAGGGTTGAGGCTAGAAAACCCCTAGCCTCCTTTATATAGTATTCATAATGGGTACTCATGTGGGTGGATACCCAATAGGCCCAATGGGTCCTATTCATAACACTTCCCCTTATCCAACCGACGTGGTATACTCGACTTTATGAATACTGAATGATTCATTAGTACTACTGAGTATCTTAAAGGGTGGATACTTCTGGATCCAAGTTAAGGGTAACTGTCTCGTTAAAAACCCTTAGCTATGGAAAACCTTGTGGGAAAACCCGATAGCGAAGGGAAAAGAGTACATCACTCCATAACTTCCCCTGATTTGGGGATGTGTCGAGGGGTGGATACTTCTAGATCCAGAGTCAATGTGGTTGCCTCATTAAAACCTTGACTATGGAAAACCCTGTGGGAAAAACCACTAGCCAAGGAAAAAGAGTACAACTTTACAGTTGACTCCCCCTAATCTGATCAAGCTTCAGGCTTGCAGATCTCCTATATATCTATACATTTATCTCCTATGTGTCTATACATCCATCTCATCTGCAACATTCCGAAAGCAAAAGTAAAGTACAAGCATCACTCATCCATACAAGTTTCACTCATATAAGGCATTAGCAGGAACTAAAGGAGTGCTAGCAAACTTGGTAGACAGCTCCACGTCTCAATCATCATTGTCTGCGAGGTACTTCAGGACCTGGCATTGTATATTCTTGAGCTGCTCCTTGGGTGATGAGCTTCTCGGGATGGTGGAAGGATGTAGACTTGGAAGGATTCTGTGTAGATCTTCAGGAGGTGGACGTCCCGTTTATGCCATTCATCGCGATGATCTGTAACATGCATATGCAAATACATTTAACATAGATGATTTTTCCTCGACCCTTGGAGATAGCGCAGAAGCTACATATCTCTGGTCCAGTGGCGCTGGGGGCACTGCACTGTACCTGGCTAATAGCTATACTGCCAACGCTCAAAAGAGACGCATGCAGTTGGCCAGGTAGAAGAGTGTTTCAAAGACACTTAAGGTACTTCTGGACCATATATATTCTTCCCCTCTTCCAGCTAACGGAAAGGGGTCTTTTAATGTATATCCATACAACCAAATATGTGTATTTGGTGGAGAATGAAATTAATGTTTCTTCATCAATCATCATTGTATGAAGTTTACATCTTCGGGATGATTAATTAACGTCATCTTCAGGATGATAGTTCATTTCCAGGATAATAGTTCATCTTCGGGATGATTGTTCATCTTCAGGATGATTAATGTTCTGTAAGCCTAGAATTTATGCCTAGCTAGGGCTTTCATATCATATCATGTCTGATAGATAGGCTTTAACAGATAATTCGGTAATTTCTCTTCAGGAGATCCGATAATATTTTGAGTTATTAAAATAATCTCAATTCTTTTAATTTGCTCACTTAAGAACAATACTGTTTTTAAGAGGTGCAAACAACAACCTTTTAGTATGAGTCCTTTAAGGATCTATGTCTAGGTTGTCTTTCCTTTAATCATATTATTAATATGTGTCCCAAAAAGAAAGGAAAGTAAAAAAATTTGTACATGCAGTTGAAGAAATTTTATATCGGTGATGTTGTCACATCCAATAGCAACATCAACCAAAAATTCCCTCTTTTTGCCATTCGTTGGGTTACGCCTTGACATAAACCAGTCGATGCATCAGATTCATCTTGTAAGTGAGTTCAGCTCATCTTACTTGATTACTTCCTGGTTTGAGCGATTTATACCTCTAAGAACTATATCAAATTAAAATGCTTATAGCTAACGATTTTATTTTAATTCTCCTTCAATACTCAGTTATCCCACAGGATTTGATATCATTTTTGATACCAGGACTTCAGGTCCAACACCTCATATTTCATAAGTGAGTCCAGCTCACCTTATTATTGCCTCATTCCACATTATTATAATTTGGCCAAATCTCTCTCTTTGCTTCAGGCAAAGCAGAGTTGTGGAAACAATATTTTATATTTAACTAGCAAAATGAAATATGAGAGAATTTGTCGACAAAATGTGTTCTTTCTTGTCCAAAACTCACCCCGTATGTACTATAATCATTTGATTTCTCCCAGAGGTGTCTCCTTCACGACGCGTTAAAGAAGTGAAGGTTCTGGGACGGGTAAAGAATATGGACAGATCCAGAATTGGTCCTTAGCAACCAAGTTGCAATAAGGTTCTGGATTTGAGCTCACTTTCCTGTGGTGGTATTGTTTTTTTCGGTCTCCAGGAGTAGATCTCTCTTTTTGGAGCCTAGTGGTATGTCCTCTCATCCATTGAGGAGATCCACTTCTGCTACTGGTGGATTGCATCCAATATATTTGGTATGTCAATCCTAGCTGGATTTTTAGTAGCAGGGATGTGAAAGTTTTGACAATATCTATATTGTCAGTAACTATGTCTGATAACTGTTTTAACAGTTTCATAAGTGTGGATCTTCAGGATCTCATCATAATTCATGATAACCAGATCATAGGTATTAATGATTTAAATGGTCATTTGAGCTTCAGGCTCATGGATGATTGTAGTATTTCTGTTGAAACTGATTCTGGGACATTAACGTTGTGAGGGATCTTCAGGATCTCATCAAATCTTTAAAATAAGATCATCGATGCACGTCTTAGGAGAAGTGAATTTAAATTCTTCCCCTGTTCAGAGTGCTCAGACTCTATTTATCTGGGATATTTACTTTCGATAAATAGTTCTGCATTTTGATGGTCTATAGTGGTGATATGGGGGTGTCTACTCATCATGGCACAATCTATAAGATGTGCTCTAAACGCTTCCCCCGTCAGGGGTTTTCGGAAACTGTTTATATGAGGTGATCAGACTCATATAAATAGGTTCTAAGGATGCGTTTTGATGGTTTGCAATGTAATTGCATGTTCCCATGTGGTCACCTACAACTGGATTTTTAATGGATAAGAGATCCATTTAAATCATTTTAATGATTTATCTTACCCATATTTGGGTGCAAACACAAGCTTCAGGGTGTTCGTTATTTTTCCAGTTATAAAAACATTTAAATTTCCCAGTGTTATCCAAAGTTACCACCATTTTATAAAAGAACTAGTCATTACCCGTGCCCATAGGGCACGGTTTATTTAATGGCTGAGTTTTTCTCCGCCACAAATTTCAAGTTCCCCCAAATTTCAAGTTTTCCCCACAAAATTTCAAGTTTCCCCCCAAATTTAACTTTTCCCCCAAAATTTAAGTCCCCCCAAAATTGTCATTACCACCTAGGACAAACTTGCCACGTAGGACAAAGCTTTGTCCTAGTAGGATAAGATTCAAAATCTTCAAAGAACTGGAAAAAAAATGGTCAGAAGGGGTGAGAATAAAAAGTGTGGGTGGGTGTGTGGGGAGGGTCCATGTGCAAAAATACAAAAACCGGGGTTGTATGTGCAAAATTCCCATCCTCCTCTTTTATCCCTCAAAATCTCATCTCTTATATTTTCTCTTATCCAATTTCCCCGTTTTATATAATAGACATCCAAATTCTCTTATCCAATTTTTCATGTCCAAATTCTCTTATCAATTTCTCTTGATAACATCCGTCTTTTATATAATAGATATCCAAATTCTCTTATCCAATTTCTCATGTTCAAATTCTCTTATCAATTTCTCTTGATAACATCCGTCTTTTATATAATAGATATCTCTTATCCAAATTCTCTTGTCCAATATCTCTTATCCAATTTCTCTTGATAACATCTCTCGTTTGTAATATAGATATCTCTTATCCAATTTCTCTTGATAACATCACTCTTATCCAATTTCTATTTTCCGATATCTCTTATTCAATTTCTCTTGATAACATCCCTCTTTTATAATATAGATATCTCTTATCCAATTTATCTTGTCAAATATCTCTTATCCAATTTCTCTTGATAACATCCCTCTTTTATAATATAGATATCTCTTATCCAATTTCTCATGTCCAATATCTCTTATCCAATTTCTCTTGATAACATCTCTTTTATAATATAAAAATCTCTTATCCAATTTCTCTTGTCCAATATCCTTATCCAATTTCTCTTGATAACATCTCTCTTTTATAATATAGATATCTCTTATCCAATTTCTCTTGTCCAATATCTCTTATCCAATTTCTCTTGATAACATCCCTGGTTTATAATATAGATATCTCTTATCCAATTTCTCTTGTCTAATATCTCTTATCCAATTTCTCTTGATAACATCTCTCTTTTATAATATAAATATCTCTTATCCAATTTCTCTTGTCCAATATCTCTTATCCAATTTCTCTTGATAACATCCCTGTTTTATAATATAGATATCTCTTATCCAATTTCTCTTGATAACATCCCTCTCTTATAATATAGATATCTCTTATCCAATTTCTCTTGTCTAATATCTCTTATCCAATTTCTCTTGATAACATCCCTCTTTTATAATATAGATATCTCTTATCCAATTTCTCTTGTCCGATATCTCTTATCCAATTTCTCTTGATAACATCTCTCTTTTATAATATAGATATCTCTTATCCAATTTCTCTTGTCCAATATCTCTTATCCAATTTCTCTTGATAACATCTCTCTTTTATAATATAGGTATCTCTTATCTAATTTCTCTTGTCCAATATCTCTTATCCAATTTCTCTTGATAACATCCCTGTTTTATAATATAGATATCCAAATTCTCTTATCCAATTTCTCATGTCCAAATTCTCTAATCAATTTCTCTTGATAACATCCGTCTTTTATATAATAGATATCTCTTATCCAATTTCTCTTGTCCAATATCTCTTATCCAATTTCTCTTGATAACATCTCTCGTTTGTAATATAGATATCTCTTATCCAATTTCTCTTGATAACATCACTCTTATCTAATTTCTATTTTCCAATATCTCTTATTCAATTTCTCTTGATAACATCCCTCTTTTATAATATAGATATCTCTTATCCAATTTATCTTGTCAAATATCTCTTATCCAATTTCTCTTGATAACATCCCACTTTTATAATATAGATATCTCTTATCCAATTTCTCATGTCCAATATCTCTTATCCAATTTCTCTTGATAACATCTCTCTTTTATAATATAGATATCTCTTATCCAATTTCTCTTGTCCAATATCTCTTATCCAATTTCTCTTGATAACATCTCTCTTTTATAATATAGATATCTCTTATCCAATTTCTCTTGTCCAATATCTCTTATCCAATTTATCTTGATAACATCCCTGGTTTATAATATAGATATCTCTTATCCAATTTCTCTTGATAACATCTCTCTTTTATAATATAGATTTCTCTTATCCAATTTCTCTTGTCCAATATCTCTTATCCAATTTCTCTTGATAACATCCCTGTTTTATAATATAGATGTGGTTGGATAATGACCATTTATTTAGAGGATATATTGATGAGTACACGAAGGGTACATCATCAGTCCGGTTAAGGGAGTGGACGAAGCCTATTTATATCCCTTAAATACTCTCAAGAGGCCTAAAGGTCTTCATTATCTTTAATGATGATAGTATATCATCTTAAATTCATTTGAGGAAGTGGGGAGAGTCAATGTCTATGTGAATGGAGATGATCTCATTATCATTTTTCCCTTTTGAACAGGACAATGAAAGTTTCACCCTTTTTTGAAGAATCTTCGGTTTCGTCTGGTTGATGATGTCTTGCATCATCAATCCAGGGTGATATCGATCCAAAATTTGGTCGATTCTGGACACTTCTGGTGTTCCAAAATAATTCCTCTTTTGAATTTATGTGGCACTTTTGAAAAGTCCATTAAAATGCTCAAGTTAATTTTGTCCGGTAATAGTTGAAATGTGTTCAAACTGTGAAGGATTACATATTCACTTTGACTATTGTGCGGATCATTTTGGGACAAAGCTTCAGGCTTCATTTATTTCTTGAGTCATTGGGGATTTCGTTTTGACGAATATCCTTTTTGAAACTGTATAAGTTTCAGAGAGTATATGTCATCCTCATTTTATTTTTAGGGGTATTCAAAATAGCAAAACATACGCAGTAAAATAAAATGTATTAAAACTACAAGAGAATAATACCGATGATAAGTCAACCAGTGATATAGTGTGATGTGTGCTCTTGAAAACATACAATAATAATTATGCTCATTAAGACTTATGTTATGACAACAGATTATTTTTGATTTCAAAGTTTATTTGTCCTCGGGAGTAGCTAAATATACATAAGGTCAATTAGACTTTCGTCGTTTTGACTAGATATGTATGTATTTTTATATGGCATAAGTTAATGCACATTCATGTTTGCAAAAACATTATGGCTCTTATCAGAACTTCAGGTCTGATTTTGGCTTGCCATTGCTTACTCCATGTCGAGGTATATCGTATCTTCACTTTCCCATTTAATCCAAGACTTCCCCTGTTTTGAGTTTTCCTTATTTTTATTTCAGGTCATGTTTGATCCTGAACTTCCCCTGATTTCAATATTCCTTATTTATAAAGGACAATGAAAATTAGTCTTGCTAAGGAGACATAAGCAGGGGTTTGAGCAAATTATTTATACTTCCACTTTTCTAAGGGACTTTTAAAAAGTCTATTTGAATGCTCGAGTATAGCTTCAGGCCTTTTACTTGAGTCGTTCAAATTTTATGTGGATAGTTTACCATGCTCAGAGGGGAACAAATACGTGGGTGCGTAATATATTTCTCACTTATTCATTAAGCCACGACTTCAGGCGTATGCTTATATTCAAGGCTAGAAAAAATCTTTCCTTGTAAGAATAAAGGAGAGAACTCTTTTAAAGAGTTTAGCGGTATTATGGAAAACTTCTGGTGTCCATATTGGATTATATAGATCATAGATCTTATATATCTGTTTACCGCAAAGTGTGCATCTTTTATAAAGATAGCAATTATAATTTTCGCATAAACCATCGTATTTATTTTATTAGGGAGAGAGAGTGTTGACTTTTGATTTGATTTTGAACTTCAGGTTCATTTTGTCAAAGTGGATATGATATTAAACTTTTTGAAATCATTATTGTCTTATTGTCATAAATATCGTCATATCATGAGCCCATCATACATATAATGTAAAGCTTTTTAAACTAAAGATTATGTTCAATTGAAATGAAACAAGTGTGATGTACACATGCTATTTATATGCTGCAGGCATTTTTTTTAAAAAAAAACTTATCGCATGTATATAGTCTAGCAATAGGCGTTGAACTATATTAAAGTGATTTTAGCATGCTTTTTGACTGTTTCATTGCAACATTAACATGGTATTAAAATAATTAACATCCACGCAATTAATGCAAAGCAATGAAAACGAAAATGACTTAGGACTATGGGGATCAGCCAGCCGACACCGAAATAAAAAGAAGTACAGTCTGAAGTTACATCCAAAATAGCATGAAAGAATAAAATACAACTCGGAAACTTCAAAGAGAAGCCCCTATTTTCATTGTGCGTACGCCTTCAGCTCCTTTTTGGTGTCCTTCGGTCTTCTTTTTACATTTATATCCTCACTTACAAATTTCTCTCAAAAAAAAGAAAAATTGCAGAAAATTTAAAAGGTGTCGGAAACCTGGCTGATCCCTAAAAACATAGCCTAATTTGCACATCCACACAGATAATATATTGGAAACATACAACCATGCAGATAATCAATCACAGGCATGTAAAGATTAATTTAAATAATCTAAATTGTGACGTGCAAAAATTTATTTTGAAAAACTTTTACCTTTGATCCATATTTTAATGTTTTGTTTACCGCTTTAAAACCCTTTAAATTTTCTTTTAATTATTTTGGGCTTTTTAGGGCCAAAAATAAAAGAAGAAAAATTATTTATATAAATGGTCTAATTTTCTGGCCTTTTGGGCCATGAAAACAACCCATTAGGGTTAATTTTGGGCCTCCCCCGAAAAATTGGCCCGTTTAGGGTTATGGTTTCGGAAAACCCTAGGGGGGCCCGCGGCGTGTCGCCGCGACGGCTAGCCGCGCAGAAACGCGGCCGCCGTGGCGGCGACGGGCCGCGGCCGCCGCGGCCTGAGGCCGCGGCGGCAGTCCGCGGCCTGAGGCCGCGGCGTGAAAATCGCGCCGGCGGCGCTTGTGAAGCGCCGTCGTTTCGCCCTATGGGCGTGCGGATTTTTGGATCAAAGGTTGGGGGTAAAAACGGATTTTTCGAGTATTCAGATCGCTAAAAAACAGATTTTTATTGTTTTTAGGCATGCGGATCTAAAAAAATGTGATTTTTACCGTGTTTTTAAAGTTTTTGATCCTAAAACATGCAGATCTAACGTGAAAAGCAAGTTTAGATCTAAAAAGTTTTGATTTTTACCTCTAGATTCGACAAAGGAATCTAGTCGACGGTTGGTGAATGATGCCCTTTTCGCTCCCCGTTGAGAAGATTACGATCTTCTTGAATATGAGAGATTGATGGATCTCCTTCCCCGCGAGCCGCCGTCTCCTCCTACGATCGTGATCGTGCTGATAACGTGTTATGAACGAGAAACAGATTTGGAGAAGGGTTGAGGCTAGAAAACCCCTAGCCTCCTTTATATAGTATTCATAATGGGTACTCATGTGGGTGGATACCCAATAGGCCCAATGTGTCCTATTCATAACACTTCTAGGACAGCGGGTTGAGTAAATCCATACGTAGCAATTCCAATAAAAAGGGCTGGGGAAAGCAACAGACGAAGATGGCAAGAAAATGGAAGCAAGACTCATCTCTTTTACCAGGCTGATCCTAGACCTAACAATATGACATGCAACGATGAGTAAAACTTATCCTACTGACATTGCGGAAGAGATTAGAATAAATCAGTCATAAAACCCTAGATTAGAATAAATCATTCAAATGGAACTCTCTTGCTCAGTTCCCTACCGACCATTTCACCCCCAAATCTCCCTCGTAACCAGGCATCGTTTATCTATCAGCAATACTACGAATTCCATCCAATTTCAATCACCAATTCCATTGAGGGGCCTCCATTCTAGGGGTTTTCCGAATCCTTCACAGGGGCAGCCTTCGGTTGTGGTGGTCCGCGCTTCGAAAGGCGGAGCAGGGATTTCCAGCAGAATCGAGGGTCAGATCGTGGCCGGGTCGGCGATCACTGTAGTATTGGCGGTTGCAAATCGCGTCCTTTACAAGCTAGCTCTCGTTCCCATGAGGGATTTCCCTTTCTTTTTGGCCCAGGTCACAACATTTGGGTATGTTTTGATTGGATTGTGAATAAAGGAACAATGTTTACATTTGCGTTTTGCTTTTGCATTAACGTATCAAATATCAATCTAAATTTCTACAATGGGTTTGCTATGATCAAGGTTATTGCTTTTTTAAGTAATTAATATTTATTGATAGTTACCCAGTTTGATTTATGTTTGCTAAGATGAAATCAAGCAAGAAGTCAAATGAAGATATGAAAGTTACGAAATCAGACAAGTCATACTGATGTTCTTTTTTAATAGACAATACATATCGCACTAATTAACATATTATCATTTTCTTATACTGTTTTTATGTGAAAATGGTTGCAGGTACGTGGCAGTATATTTCTCTATTCTATATCTAAGATTTCATGCTGGAATCGTCACTAAAGAGATGGTTGGAATTCCAAAATCTCCTTTCATGGCAATTGGTCTACTAGAAGCCCTTGGAGTTGCTTCGGGGATGTCAGCTGGAGGTAATTTGAGCTGATCATATACAAGCTAGTGCTGGATTCTTTTTGCTTAAATGTGGTAATTAATTGAACCCCCTATTGTTTTGCCACAAATTTTCGATTGCATGGTAAAATGATTTTTTTTCTTTATCTTTTTTTTCCAAACATGTAACCTTTTTTTCTGTTAAATCCATTAAAGCCATGCTATATGAACCATTAGCAGGGTCAAAAACTTCATTTTAAAGGAATTGCCCCCATGATGGATAGTAGGACATATAATAACTTAATTTGGATATACCCTAATATTATCTCTATGGAACTAGAGGTTTATCAATGCCAGATTTCGATATCTACAACAGAATCAGGAATATATTGTAATCACCCTTTGGGATAAACGAAAGGAACGTCCAATTTACTGGTTATAAAAATCTGCGTGAACTCAAATTTAGAACATAATTTCAATGTTTGGTTGGAAACTGGGTTTTGGAGTATCCATAAGGCCTAGGATTTTGTTATGCTGAAATACCAATGAATAGAACCAAAACGTACTCTTTATTACGATTAAGAATACAAATTTGGTGGGTGGATTTCTAATGCGGGGAGGACTTCCAAAATAGAAACATATATCAGTAAAAGTAAGGTTAGAGAAATTGGTTTCAGTTCATTTAAAATTTTTTAGTTTCAACAAGTTTAGCTAATTCTGTTGCGTTCATTTTAAATATCAGTTTCAAATTTATCTATATTTTATGTATTTATTTGTATAAATATGCATTTGTAATAATATTTTTTAACCCAAAAACATAACCTAAACCCAAACTAAATCCAAACCTATTATTAATATGCATGTTAAACCAAACCTAAACTCATAACCTAAACCAACATGGATGTTAAGTTTTTCGAAATTCATAACCTAAACACAAGCACAAACCATAACCCATTGCTTCTTAGATTATTCTCATATCCTCCTTTTTTGTTTGGGTCACAAGCCCATGAGACCTAGCAACATGATATTATATCTCACTATTTCTATCCCTCTCACACTCTCTCAATCTTGATCGAAGTCATAAGTCTCTTTCTCAAAGTCGCGAATTGATGCAGCGCTGAAGATGACGACCTATCTTCTTCCCGCTATCCCTAGCAACTATTGGATCATGCGGCTTATGTAAGCCTTTTTCTGTCTCTTTTACTTTTCTCTTACAATTGATTGCAAAATTTTTTCCCAATCAGTATTTAGGGTTTTAATGAATTTATTGAAGGATTTCTCTTAGATCAGCATCAGAGTGTATATTCCATTGCCAATTTTAAAATTTTAAAAATTTTAAACGGTTCTTGGCTGAATCCAAGTTTTAGAGCTCATTGCATTTCAATCATTGACGAGATCGAAACGAAACGGTCGAAATTCTTTGGTTTCAATCGAAACATCAAACCATGGGTAGAAGTTCTAATGTAGAGATGTCTTTTATGTCCGATAGAAATTTTAGTAATATTTTGCCGCGCGAGGACTTTCACATCAAAAGAGCATATTTTATAAATTTTAACAAGGAGACAATTTTCCTATTAGAAGAGTCTTTTTCGGAAATTTCTAATAGCGAGAGAACTTTCCCATCCTAAATCATATTTTTGAATGACGTAACAAGGGGATGACTCTCATATTAGAACCAAAATTTTTGAAGTTGTCTAATATATATGATTTTCATACCAAGCAAAATGTTGGTTATGATCAGTTCCAATTTAGTGATGTGATGGTCGATTTAGATATTTGGATTTGGGTTTAAGTGTTCATTAGTGTGAAGGTTGAATTTGGATTTGAAAATTTAGGATCGGTTCCAATTCAATGCCGTAAAGGTCGAATATGAAAATTAAGAATTGAGTTCTAGTCTAGTGACATGAAGGAGTTTTAATTTAGTAAAGTGAGGGTTGTATTTGGAAATTTAGAATTGAGTTCTACTTTAGTGACATAGGTGTTGGACTTGGATGTTGGGATTTGATTTGATATCTAGTTTAGTGATGTGCAGATCGGATTTGGATTTAGAATTTGAATTAGGTACAGTTTAGTGATGCGAATGTTAACTTTAGAGTTTGGATGCAGTTTATTGGTGTGGTTGCAATTGTGGGCCTAAAAGGGTGTTAAATAGGATTGCTAACAATTTTGTAGACTTTTAAAAATCAACTATTTTGTTACCAGTGACGCAACGAAAATAGGTAAATAGAAATTCAATAAACATAGAAGGGCATACAAACTTATAGCGGTTCAAAATATAAATTTCGATGTCTATGCTTCCTTCTTCATCAGAGTCTTCCATTCTTATGATAACAATATCTTTCTTGATTACAACTCGTTCCATTAGGCTAAAACAGACATAACCGTGGTTATTGTAAGCTTAGTCATTTAAGCCAAACCATATGATCATAAGATGTAAATCTAGCTCCTTTCTAGTGTCCTTTAATCTTCATCATAGTATTCATCCTAAAAATCAGAGTTAGTTTTATGGACTTAATAGAAAAAAATGCCGGATTGTGGTCATGTCGAATCATAATATCAGATACTCATTTTCACGTATTATGATCTAAAACTTTCTCTTTTGTCAAATCAAAGATCAATCATATCACTTTTTGTCACTTCCATCCATGTGTTCTTTAGTCACATCTCTTTCTTTTAATCTTAACATTCACATGTTCTATCTTTTTAACAAATGCATCATTAATATGATCAAACCATATCAATCAAGGTTCTTTCATTTTATCCTCTATAAAGATCATACCTGCATACGTTAGGATATTCTCGTATCTTATCTTATCTTTTTTAAATATTTTATGCTTCTTGGTGATATCCTAACACTTTGTATAGTATAATAAAACCGATCTAATTAACGTCTTGTAAAATTTACCATTTATCTGCTACCGCACATGTCGATTGCATAATTCTCCTGCTGTGAGTTGTGACTCTCCACTTTAACCATATTATGTTGATTATGTAATCAAAATCTTTCTTAATCCATGCATCATTTTCTATAACCTGTCCAAGCATTTCAAGTACTTTTATTATTATACTTTCTTCATCCAGCTTTACCATGCTATGATCTTTCTGTTCCGTTCTACCAAACTTATACTCATTGTACTTGGTTTTGTTCCAGCTAAGTTTAAACCTTTAGGTCTCTAATATTTGTCTTTAAAGTTTTAACTTTGTATTTATACCATTTTTAATCTCAACTATCAAAATAATGTTGTTTATAAATAACAGACATCAATGCAGCTCATCTTGAATATTCTTTAATATACCCATCACTTTAGTAGAGGAGGGGACTCAATACCGAGCCTTGATGTAACCCAATGGCGATAAAAAAGTTATTTGTTATATATTCATAAGTCTTTGTATTAGTGACTACTCCTTGATGCGTGTCTTGAATTTGAGTAACATAGCATTAGATGGATCACATTCTTCATTAATCTCAATCATAGAACCTCTTTATCGACTATAATCGTATGTTTTCTTCAAATTAGCAGAGACTATGTTCAAATCTTTCCATTGCTCTATATTATTTCATAATCTACCCGATGAGATGGATTGATTCTGATGTCGAACGTCTTGGTATGAAATTAAATTGATTTTATGATATGATGCTATTTTTTTCCTCAAACTAAACTCGATAACATGTGTGTGTTTGTGAGAAAATGATAAAATGAGATGGTGAGATGTGATCTTTATATCGTGAGCTAGCCAAATCTATTTTTCAAATCAACGATCGAAATCGTTCATCTTGCTCTATCAATCAAGTGATCTTTATTTATAAATTTTTTATTGTTTGAAGCTTTCTATCAAATGCATCAAGTGTTCATAAGATGAACAACTTACACGTTATCTGCAACTGTAAGAAAATAGGAATGGTTTGATCCATAAGATTTTAGGGTTTAAAATATCTAATTTTTAAGGTATAGATGTTCTTCAAGATGAACAATACCGATTGTTGGTGGTGGTGTCGATTGGATTAGCTTATGATAAGGATCTTAGCTCATCATCTCACCATATCATTACCATATATATATATATATATATATATTATTATACATTTGACAGCGTTTTTTGAATTCTAGAGCTGACTAGGACAAGATAAAGAGCGGCTGAGATTTGATCTTTGTAAATCAATGGTTGAGATTGGATTTTGTGAAAATTTTAGTGGAAAAACTTAAATTTTGAAGGGAAAAGTGTCTTGGGAATCGAAACTTTGAAATTAAAATTGTCTTGGGAAAGATTGTGGAGATTAAATGTTGGGGAAAAAATGTCTTGGGAACATAAACTTAGAAATTAAAAGTGTCTTGGGAAAGATAGTGAAGAAGCATGATCTATTAAGTTAATACCCTCACCGAAAAATACACTGACGTTTGTTACGCTGAAGGCGCCAGCTAAATTTTTTGTACGATAATTTGTTGTCCGCGCTGAAGGTGCCCTCGCCGAATTTGTTATTCTGCGCCGAAGGCCGCGTCGAATTTATTGTTCCGCGCTGAAGGCGCTCGCATGTTTCCCGTCGGATTTGTTGTTCCGCATCGATGGCGCCCACGTCGAATTTTTTGTTCTACACCGAATTTGGTGTTCAGCGCCGAAGGTGCCCGCGCCAAATTTTTTGTTCCACGCCGTATTTTTTGTTCTACGCCGAATTTGGTGTTTTTAATTCGCGCCGACTTTGTTATTTGCGTCGAAGCTGCCCGCTAATTTTTTACGCTAATTTGTTGTTCCGCGCCGAAGCCGCCCTCGCCGAATTTGTTGTTACGCTAATTTGTTATTCCGTGCCGAAGGTGCCCTCGCCGAATTTGTTGTTCGACGCCGAAGGCACTCGCGCGTTGTTCCGCGCCGACGGCGCCCACGCCGAATTTTTTGTTCTACGCCGAATTTGGTGTTCCGCGTCGAAGGTGCCTGCGTCGAATTTGTTGTTCCGCGTCGAAGGCGTCCGCGCCGTATTTGTTGTTCCACGTCGAATATACCCACGCCGAAGATGCCCATGCCGCTAAATATTTTTACGCTAATTTGTTATTCTTTTTATTTTTGGCTGTGGAAATAATGTTTTGGTGAACAAAGATTTTGCGGGTGGAAATCTTAAATGAACCGTGCCCTTGGGCACGGGTTATGACTAGTATATATATATATATAGGAAAAAGGGGATCTAAGGTGTCTCCTTAGATGAAAATCTAAGGAGGCGCCCCCGTTTCCTCCCAGCTCCTACAATTTTTTTGGAATTTTTTTTTCATGGGGTTGTTGTTCACATCAAGGATGATCAACATATCAAATTTCAAGGGATTCCAATACTTTTTGAGCCACCATCTACCCCTTACAATTTTAACGGTCTAAAAACGTGCTTAAAAACCCACGAAGTTGCAATGGGTAGATGAGGGCTCAAAAAGTATTGGAATCCCTTGAAATTTGGTATGTTGATCATCCATAAGGTGAACAACAACCCCATGAAATTTTTTTTCAAAAAAATGTGTGAGATGGTGGGAAATGGGGGCGCCTCCTTAGATTGAACTAAGGAGGCACCTTATGATCCCTTTACCCATATATATATATATATATATATATATATATATATAGGATTAATGGGTATCATACGCCATATGAGAGCTTCTCTCATACGTCCTCTCACATAAAGCACCCAAGTACAAGCCCACATGGGCTTGTACTTGGTTGTACTTGGGTGCTTTATGTGAGAGAGAGTATGAGAGACCCTCTCATATGGCGTATGATACCCATTATTCTCATATATATGTTGTACTTGGGTGCTTTATGTGAGAGGGAGTATGAGAGAAGCTCTCATATGGCGTATGATAGCCATTATTATATATATATATATATATATGAGAATAATGGGTATCATACGCCATATGAGAGGGTCTCTCATACTCTCTCTCACATAAAGTGGGCACGTACAACAAGTACAAGCCCATGTGGGCTTGTACTTGCCCCCTTTATGTGAGAGGGAATATGAGAGACCCTCTCATATGGCGTATGATACCCATTATTCTCATATATATATATATATATATATGAGATTAATGGGTATCATACGCCATATGAGATAGGCTCTCATACGCCCTCTCACATAAAGCAACCAAGTACAAGCCCACATGGGCTTGTACTTGGTTGTACTTGGTTGCTTTATGTGAGAGGGCGTATGAGAGCCTATCTCATATAGCGTATGATAGCCATTATTCTCTATATATATATATATATGGAAAAAGGGGATCTAAGGTGCCTCCTTAGATGAAAATCTAAGGAGGCGCCCCCATTTCCCCCCATCTCCTACAATTTTTTTGGAAATTTTTTTTCATGGGGGTTGTTCACATCATGGATGATCAACATACCAAATTTCAAGGGATTCCAGTACTTTTTGAGCCACCATCTACCTCTTACAATTTTAACGGTCTAAAAACTTGCTGAAAAACACACGAAGTTGCAAGGGGTAGATGGGGGCTCAAAAAGTATTGGAATCCCTTGAAATTTGGTATGTTGATCATCCATGATGTGAACAACAACCCCATGAAAAAATATTTCCAAAAAAATTGTGTGAGGTGGGGGGAAATGGGGGCGCCTCCTTAGATTGAATCTAAGGAGGCACCTTAGGATCCCTTTTTCCTATATATATAGATAGATAGATATATATATAGATTGAATCTAAGGAGGCACCTTAGGATCCCTTTTTCCTCTATATATATAGATATATATATATAAAATATTTCCAAGAAAATTGTGTGAGGTGGGGGAAAATGGGGGCGCCTCCTTAGATTGAATCTAAGGAGGCACCTTAGGATCCATTTTTCCTCTATATATATTTTTTCATGGGGTTGTTCACATCATGGATGATCAACATACCAAATTTCAAAGGATTCCAATACTTTTTGAGCCCTCATCTACCCCTTGCAACTTCAACGGTCTGAAAACGTGCTTAAAACCCAGACCGTTGAAGTTGCAAGGGGTAGATGAGGGCTCAAAAAGTACTGGAATCACTTGAAATTTGGTATGTTGATCATCCATGAGGTGAACAACAAACCCATGAAAAAAATTTCAAAAAAATTATGTGAGATGTGGGGAAATGTGTGCGCCTCCTTAGATTGAATCTAAGGAGGCACCCTAGGACCCCTTTACCCATATATATATATATATATATATAGGAAAATTTTCAAATGAGAACATTTCGTACCGTGCGAAAATGTTTTTAGTTTTTTTTTGAAATTTTTTTTTCAAAAATTCTTTTTTCCACCCTCATTATATGTTGTTATACCCCCCCTCAAAAAATAATCGTTGAGAAATAATGTCATTTGGCCTTCGATCAAGGCATTTCATCAAATTCGCACGTTTTGAGACCGTTAAATTTGTAACGGGTGGATGTGTGCTCTAATGCCCAACGGGTTCACCCATTATTTTCCCTGGGGTATATATTTGTATGGATTAAACATCAAAAAAAGAATTTTTGAAAAAAAAATTTCAAAAAAAAATAAAATTCTTTTCGCACGGTGCGAAAAGCCCCTTTTTCGCAATGGAAGATCACTATATATATATATATATTCATGGACAAAAAGTTCTTGGTGCAAAAACATGAGAAAAGAGTTATTTTTTGGTTTTTAAAGATCTAAACCATTACATGTGTTCTATACATGTTAATACACACACATCAAAAAATAAAAAGATCACTGCCATTTGGCCATTGATCGGATCAGTACAAGATATATTGTTTTGAAACCTTTAAATTTGTAACGGCTTAATCGAGTGTCAAATTCACACGAGGTTCAACCATTATTTTTTGGGATATCTCTATTACAAAAGCGGGCAGATTTTGAATCTTTGTCCCATGTGGCAATGTCACATCGCCACATGGGACTACCTCCTTAAAACCAAAATTCAAAAAACTCAAAACCCCACCCAACCCCCCAAAACACACCCAAACCCAAAACACCCCCAATAAAATAAACCAAAAACCCCAAGACAATACACACACTTAAACCTGCTCTTCTCATTTTCTCCCGGTTTTGCACTCAGAAACATCCGTGTCGGTCTCGGGTCCCGCGTCTTGATTGTGTGGATTGGTTTTTGGGGGGTGCACTTTGGGCACGGGTTAAAATGCCTTTTAGCCGTCTTATTTACATGCTTGCTCCCCTTTTACCCCCGATGCTACCGGCACACGCATCCATAATTTTTGCTCCTTTTCGGTTACGCGCTTGTACCATGCCCTGTTCGTGGGGGTTGTTTTTACTCCGTGCACTTGGTGCACGGGTAATTTCTAGTATATATATACATATATATGGCAAATCTTCCATTGAGAACATTGCACACGTTGCGAAAGGGTTTTTATCTCTTTATTTGAAATTTATTTTTTGGAATTTTTTTCCAACTTCATTTTATGCTGTTATATACTCCTAAAAAATAATGGTTGAAAAATAATGTGATTTGGCCTTCGATCAAGGCATTTCAACAAATTCGCACGTTTTGAAACCGTTAATTTTGTAACGGGTGGATGAGTACTCTAATCCTCATAGGGTTCGCCTATTATTTTCTCTGGGGTATATAATTGTATATATTAAATATAAAAAAATTCAAAAAATTTCACTAAATTGAATAATGTTATGAATGGGCTTTTGTAGGCCCATGTGAAGCCGACTTAGGGCTAGGGTATCCACCGATTATGTAATCTTTTCCTATAAATATATGGCTACAGGTTTCGTAGTTGTCACCTTCACAACACGTTATTAGCACGATTCTCTGAAATTTTTCGAAGATCCGATTTTGCGAGGGCGACGAGAAGGAGGTAGATCCACCACGGGCAGGTGTCATCTTCCACGCGTAGGCTTCGTCAAACGTCGCTACATCTGGAGGACGGATCTAGAGGTAATCATACAAAAAACCAGATCTAAACCTATTTCTTTCGTAGAATATGTTCAGATCTGCTTATTTTTGGACCAAAATCGACGTTTAAACAAAAAAAATCAATTTTTTATGATGAAAACATTGATTTCAATAATAAAAATCAAATTTTTACTTAAAAAATTAGTTTTTTATTTGGAAAAAGATGACGTTTTGTTGGATCTGTGCCTTTTCCGCTACCCCCGTCAAAATCCACGCCGTCGCGAACTTCACGAGGAACCGAAACTGCCACCGCCATTAAATCGCTGGGGGACAAACCCCCCACCACGGCAGGGGGACGGCAGCCCCCTCGCGGTTTCAAAGGGGGGACGGCAGCCCCCCCGACTTCAAAGGGGGCCGGTAGCTCCTCACACGGTTTAAGGTGTGGCCGGTAGCCCCCATGCGGCTTCAGGGGGCTGGCCGCCCCTCCGCGGCTTCAGAGGGGGGGCTTCAGAGGGGGGGCCGGCAGCCCCCCCCGCGGCTTCAAAAGGGGGGACCCCCTGCGACTGCAGATGGGATGGGCGGCAGCCCCCCGTCGACTTCAGATGGGGGGCCGGCAGCCCCCCAAAAACCGTTACCACGTTTCCTTTTTCGTGGAAAACGGACGTTTTTCGTGGAAAATGGCCCCGAAGGCCAAAACCCTAAAACAGTAATTTTCGCAACCCCGCAGGACGAAAACGCGCACTCGCGCAATTTTTCTCGGCTTTGATGGCTGATGTTACACGAAAAACATAACAAACCCTAAGTATGGATTTTGGGACAAATTTGAATGCCGATAAATTTTCGGGGCACGGTATAAAATTTTTAAATCTAATTTTCACCTTTATTTTGGTCAATACATGCCTTTAATATGAATTGTCTGGAGCATGCTAATTTTCCACGATATATTTTTAATGCCTGTAGCATAATTATATATCTGCGATAAAATCATTTAAATGTCTGTTGCATAACTACATACCTGTGATGAAATTATATGCTTGCTGCATATTCTACGTTCTGTGATGCATGTTTGATACTTTGGTGTGGTTTTGGATCGGCTATTTGTCACCATTTTATTTTCCTCGCATTATTTTTTCCTTTCTGAGAGAAACTGTAGTGAGGATTAATTTGTAACTTTCCCAGACTGGCGCACGTCCCATGGAGAAGAAGGCCAACTTCCAGAAGATGGGGCCATGTATGGGTTCCCAAGTTGTACTTTTCTTTTTCTTTTAATGGGACTGTATATGGACTTTGGTTTGTAATTTGTAAATGATGATTAGCCGATCCATCCAACAAGTATCTATGTCTGCACTACATGATTATTTATTTTTCAAATATTTAATTGTTGCTTATTTACATACTTAGATAAAATGGCAAAGATAGCGAGCGTCGACTTCGATGTTTTGGAAGCCATTGACAAGAATTACCAGAGCTGGCAACTGGATATTAAATTTCATCTATGCTCACAGGGCTTGAGTCAAGCCATCGCTGCTGGAGATAAGTTGTCTAATATAGATAAGACAAAAGCCATTATCTACATTAGACGTCACATTGATCGGACCCTGAAGGCCGAATATCTCACAGTGGAAGACTCATACGAGTTATGGTCTGCCCTCGAGGAGCGATACAGACATCAGAAAGATGTTATCCTCCCTCGAGCACGCTATGAATGGGAGAACCTCCGACTACAGGACTTCAAGTCCATAGCCGAGTACAACTCGGTATTATTTAGTATCACCTCATGCCTGAAGTTGTGTGGTGAAAAAGTCACGGTGGAACGCATGTTGGAGAAAACTTACACATCCTTCCATGTGAATGATGTTATCCTCATGCAATAGTATCGTGAACGAAAATTTACGAAATACTCAGAGCTTCTCTTATGTCTTCTGCTGGCAGAACAGAACATAGATCTTTTGCTGGCCACTCATAACTTGCGCCATGCTGGCACTGCTCCTGCGCCTGAGGCACATAATGTTTCTTTCCAGAAGAACAAATTCAAAAGCAAAACCCCGAGGGAAAATCGGCGAAGAAGCATGCCCGAGGTCCCCCACAACAGAACAATAATGAGGGGAAAAAGAAAGCTGCGTGGAAGAAGAACACCGGCCAGACATCTGCCCCTAGGAAAGTTTGGGAAGACAAATGCCACAGATGTGGCAGACTGGACACTGGTCCAGAGATTGTCGTTCTCTATGCCACCTCTAGGATTTGTACCAAGCTAGTCAGAAGCCTAATGCTGAAACAAACCTGGTGGAAAATAATGACATGGCTCTACCTCGGTTCAATGCCGACGATTTCTCGAACGATGACCTCCTAGACCGATGCTTCATTTTATCTCTTTCTGCAAATTGAATGTAGTTGAAAACAATTTCTTTTCATATACGTTTGCTTTTTGCTAGCATGTTGTTTTATTTCCAGACTATTTCATGAATAAATTAGTTTATTGTGCCTTATATTGCCACAAATTTTTTCTTGCTATAGATGGATAATAAATGCCTAGTGGACAGTGCTTCTACGCACACTATCCTTCGACATTAGCTTTTTTCAAAGCGTCAGTAACTACGATGGCATCGTAAATTCTATTTTCAGACCATCAAGTATAATAGAAGAATCCGGGAAAGCAAATATTTTGCTCCCCAATAATACACATCTCAATAAAAGATGCTCTATTCTCTCCAAGCTCGAATAGAAACTTACTAAGTTTAAAAGACATCCACCTCAACGGATACCACCTAGAAACGGTGGACAAATATAATAATGAGTACTTGTATGTAACGACTCTAAAAAGCGGTGCTAAAAGCATCGTTGAGCGTTTCAAGGGATTCCCGTCGGGTCTCTATCATACAAAAATTCGAGCAATGGAAGCTAATATAACTGAACACTAGAAGCGCAAAAATCAACCAGAGTTCTTACTCTGGCATAACAGACTCGGACACCCCGGATCGACAATGATGCACCGCATCATATCCCAGTCCTGTGGACATAATTTGAAGAACATGAAGATCTTTCAAAAGGGTGATTTTACTTGTCTTCCTTGTTACAAAGGAAAACTGATTACGAGACAATCCTCACTTAAAGTGGACTTAGAGTCTCCTAGCTTCCTGGAAAGAATACATGGAGACATTTGTGGGCCTATTCACCCCTCAAGTGGCCCATTTCGGTACTTTATGGTACTAATAGACACATATTCTAAATGGTCATATGTGTGCCTACTGTCCACCCGCAACGTAGCCTTTGCAAAGCTACTGGCACAAATCATCAAGTTGCGGGCACATTTCTCAGACAACCAGATTAAGAGAATACGTCTGGATAATGCTGGAGAATTTACATCACAAGTCTTTCAAGCTTATTGTCAAACAAATGTCATTGAAGTTGAACATCACGTAGCTCATGTTCACACTCAGAACGGGTTAGCTAAATCTCTTATAAAGAGACTACAATGGATCGCTCGTCCATTGCTAATGCAATCTTAGTTGCCTGTGACTGCATGGAGACATGCAATTTTGCATGCTGCATCACTAATAAGGATAAGACCATCTGGAAGTCAAATCTATTCTTCAATGCAACTCGCATATGGAACTCCACCAAATATCTCTCACTTAAGGATATTTGGATGCACAGTCTATATTTCCATTGCACCACCACAGATGACAAAGATGGGTTCTCAACGTCGTCTAGGTATCTACGTAAGGTTTGACTCACCCTCGATCATTAGATACCTAGAACCCTTAACGGGAGACGCTTTTAAGACACATCTTGAAGACTGTGTGTTTGACGAAAATACTTTTTCCAAACAAGGCTTAAATACTAAGAAGCCTGAAGCTTCAGATACCATTTCATGGGACACCAAGACTTTGTCCCACTTTGATCCGCGTACAAACCAATGTGAGGATGATATCCTGAAAATCCTCCAAATACAAAACACAGTTCACATAATACCGGACAAATTCACCGACAACCAGAAGATTGTCAGATCACATCTCCCTGCTGTAAACACGCCAGTTAGGATTGACATACCCAAAGATGGATGCAATCTACCTGCAGCAGAAGCGGCCGTACCTCCATAAAAGAGAGGACAACCCCAGGCTCCAAGGATAAGTTTTCTTGAAAGAGAAACTCCTGGAGAAAATATAACGATACCACCATATGATGTTGAGCTCAGCCCAAATACCTCTCCACTCCTCAATTCCTCAGAAGAGGAAAACATAGGAGAAATATCATTAAACTATGTACGTACTAGGGAGGTATTGGACAGAAAAAGCACTGTCATCGATGACGACTTTGCGTTCGATATTGCTATTCACGTCTCTGAATACGACGATGATATCGATCCACACTCTAGCAGAATGTAAACGCAGAGAGAATGGGCCAAAATGGAACGAGTCAATAGGAGTAGAGCTGGACTCACCCTTGAAACACAACGCATTTGGACCAGTAGTTCAGCACCAAAAGGTGTAAAACGTGTGGGCTATAAATGGGTATTCGTAAGAAAAAAATGAGAATAATCAGATCATACGCTACAAAGCATGCCTTGTAGCACAGTGTTTTTTCCAGCGACCAGAAAAATATATTATGAAGACACATATTCCCCGGTTATGGATGCGGTCACTTTTCGATTCATAATAAGCTTTACAGCTACGGAAGGCCTAGATATGCATTATGGATGTTGTCACTGCATACTGTTCTGCAAGGATGCACACCCCTAAAAAGGTATGCACACCCTCACCCAAGTGCAAGGGTGTCAGAGCAATATATTCCCGATGAGTTCGGGGTCGAATCCACAGGGAGACGGTTGTCACACTATAATCGATTCCTAAGTTGATTGGACTTCGAATTTATTGGTGGAGATGAATTACGAAGGAGGTCGTAATGGCGATGGAAGTGGAATGCAAGGGTGTCACGATTAGCAAGGCACGACCAAAGACTCCACACAAAAAGAGAACAAAAAGAACAAAGAGAAAACAATCGAGAGAAGATCACTAGGGTGTCGGGAATCCCCATTAGGGCTTTCGAGTTTGGATAACGGGTCAAGGATCCCTTCATCGAACGACGAATGCGGGTAGGAGTGTCACATCCGGAGATAGGAACAAGCACTTGACTTTCGTCATCACGCTCGTCTAAAGCCTCCCCGTGTGCAGCCGTGCTTTCGCAGTCGGCTTTGCACAGGGACGCGTGCATTACGCTCGACACTTGGTTCCCGTACCACAAATCCGTATTGACTCTCATAATCTACGGACTGGGGTACCATCCCTTCGTCGAACGACGAATGCGGGTAGGAGTGTCACATCCGGAGATGGGAACAAGTACTTGACTTTTGTCGTCACGCTCGTCTAACGCCTCCCCGTGCGCAGTCGTGCTTTCGCAGTCGGCTTTGCACGGGGACGCGTCTATTACGGTCGACACTTGGTTCCTGTACCACAAATCCGTATTCACTCTCATGATCTACGGACTAGGGTACTGCTTTATGGTTGGTTCAGGCAGTCGGGCTACTTTCGTAGTCACCGAATATCAGATCGGGGGTTAGTCTCGGGGGTTAGTAATCGACCTTAGCGCACGAGTCACTCTCGTGATCACGAGCCCAAGGAGATGGCCGCTAAACCCCAATCAGATTCGTGTGGATTCTCCCTAGGATATGGAGCCGCCTTCGGGATACTCCGATCCTGAGGCTAATCCCCCAAAACCCTTTATCCAAACTACCGTAGAGCAACCCTAGATTCGTCCAACTAAGGTTAACCCATCACCCCAACCCTAGAATCCTAGGGTTCATCCCTAATCCTAGCAATAAATCTACTCAATCATTGCACAAGAGATGTGGACAATAAGAATCAACATCACAATCAAGTAAAATGAAAGCAATAAAGGATTCAAACAACAAAACACATAAGAGAGACAACAAAAGAGATTTAACAAGGAAGAATACTTATCTAATGAAGATCCGGTACATAAACATCCAAGAGGGGGCCTAGGGCTTAGCCTAACCTCTGAAAATCATCCCCCAAGACAGAAAATAAGAGAAAGTGGCTAAAAAACGGCCTCTCAAATGATGGCTCAACAGTCCTCTTTATAATAGCCCCCCCCCAAAACCCTAGAAAAACCCGAAAAAGCGGCCTCCCGACATAGCGCTCGGTCGAGCGCATGGAGCGCTCGACCGAGCGCCCTCTTGGCGTTTCCAGCTTGCCATACGGAGGGGTGGGCGCTCGGCCGAACGGTTCTTTGAGGAATCGATCTCGCTCGGGGGGGGACCAAGCGCCTCTTGGTCGAGCGAAACCTCGCTCGACCGAGCGCTTTAAGCTCCAACACTCCAGAGAGTTGAAGGGCAAAAATAGGAGCTCTCCTGACAGCTGGCTCGGGCGAGCGACTTGGTCGCTCGGTCGAGCGGGTCAAGTTGCTCGCCCTAGCACTGTAGGATCGCATGTATACACAAATACACTAGAAGGGGGGTTGAATAGTGTATTATAAAAACTTGTTGCAAATAAAACGTTACTAAAATTTGCAAAGATGGAACACAAATTAAATGACAAGTATTGAAAAATAATCCAATCGCAAACACAAAGATATATCCTGGTTCGGATCCTTTTGATCCTATTCCAGTCCTCTACTCCCCGTAGAGATTATCAATCCACTATAATCACTTGCCCCGCAAGCACCAATTTACAAAAATGGTGACACTTCCCGTGTGCCAAACTTTGTACAATCTCTACAACTAGAGATTCAAACTTTGTTAAAGAAATAATGAAACAAGAAAACACCTATAGCCTTGGTATGAATATCAAAAGAATTCAAAGGATGGTGTTTAAAATGAGAACTTCAATGTTTCTAGATGTGGAATTGCGAAACACCCTTGAAGTTCTTTAGTTCTCAAATGAAGAAAGAGATCAGAATTTCTTCTTACAAACGAGAACAGTAAACAACTTTTCCCAAGAGAATTAATGTCTTAATTTCCACAAATGAAAACAAAAGAAGAGGAAAATTAGTGAATGAAAAGAGAGGGGGTACCCCCTCCTTTTATAGGGCTCAGAAACAGTTATGTAGGAAGTTTCAACGGCTAGAAACTGTCCAGAAAGTTCTGATGCAAACGGTCAAAAAATCGTTTGTCGACTAACAAAAATCTTAGTCGACTAATTTTGAAACGGTCATAAACTGTCTATTTGAAAATGGTGACATGGATTAGTCAATGAATAGATCCTTGTCAGAAATTTTTAGGTCAAAAGTCAAAGAAAATTTTCTTAGTCGACTACGAAAAATCCTAGTCGACTAAATATGAAAAATGAGAATTTTGACTTAGAATCAATTGGGATCGGAAGGTAATGTAATTTGAAGCTTAGTGATATATAATATGTTATAGTCAAGGCCCTGAAGCTATCTAAAAATAAAATTACATCATTCCGAAGATACATCATCCGAAACGTAGTGAGTAGGGAAGCTTCTTTCGCAGAAAGTCCTTATCAAGTGAACATATGCATAATGTGAATAGAATAGGCTGTATGTCTGCACATCTGCATAGATAGAGTTAGTAACAATAATATATTGATTGTCACATCAAAACCATATGGAATAGAAGATGGAATATACCAAGTTCCAACAAGCACTCATTTGAAAGCTCGGCCTCTCCCTTTGGTGTGTCAGCTCGGCCGAGCGCATCATGCGCTCGGTCGAGCGATCTGGGAAACTCTTCTCTTCTCCTTTCCTTACCCTCCTTTCGTCCTCCTTTTCTTGGCTCCTTTGTTTCTTCTTTTTTGCTTCCCTATTGCTCCCCAGCAGCTTTGAGTCGTCAAATGCGGCGCCGCTGGTGCTCCGGTTTCGGTGTCCGTGCCCTCTTCTCCAATATACTCTGAATTGCTTGATATTTCCTGAAATGCAAACAAACGCTCTTAAAGTCAAATAGTTCCAGTTATTAGCGTAAAAGCGTATAAAATCGGGATTTAAGCAATCATTTTGACGTGTAAATATGTAGATAAAATGTGTAATATTATGACATCAAAATCCTCCAAGCTTACCTCTTACTCGTCTTCGAGGAAGACTAGTAAGAAGCGAAACCGTTGGAGGAATGCAATGGAGAGGTGAGGTGGTGAAGTGTGATGGAGACATATGGCTCATTCTTAAACTCGGCAAATATATGAACCCATGGATGCAAGAATTCGTGAACACACACAAAAAATAATTAGAACACACATTTACACGAAAGACTTAAATCTCGCTCAAATGAACATGTCGTGGATTCCAATAAATGCAATGAACTCGATAATAATGAAATGAGGATAGAGCTACATCATATCATAGTTTATCATGAAATATACTAAGTCCACAGAGATGAAACCAATGTCCACAACTCATTCTCTAAGCAGTATAAATATGTCATGATCAAACATTTTCAAGCATGCATGTGTTTTGTTAAGCTTCACGGAATGAGTTAGTAAATTCAATTAAGGTAAGGCGTCACCACACTATGCTCGTTTCATGATTCCTAGAACCCATCAACTTTGCCAAATCTCTATTCTATATAGAAAGTGGGGTAAGGATATAGAATTTTTCTTTTTACAATTGTTTTTGGCTATACAATTTTCTTATATACATATTTTTCTTTCTTTATATACACGAGATAGCTCAATATATACAAAAGGCGGCCTATGCATCCCAGACTAGACGGTCTTAGGGCATTGGGTTACAAAGAACCCCTTGGGCCTTTTATTCAGGATATTTGTTTGGTTTTTTGTATTATTGGGATTTTTGCAAACTCACGTAAACGCGATGGAATGCAAAGCATGATCAAAGATCATTTATTTGGCTAAACACAAAAGAAAAGGAAAAAGTATAGAATCTAGACATGGCTCGGTTTCAGGAATTCTAATTATCACTACTTTGGTTGTCGTGAGGTTATTCCATCTCTTTTGAATTACTAAACATCCATGAAGCAATAGAATTATCAATCAAATCACGCAAAAGTTAAATAATTTTCAGATTTGATTTGTTCATTTTAGCGTAACTGTTTCGAGAATATGGTTGTGAAACTATGGATTCTACTATGAAAAAGCATCTCAACAATGATACTCTAATCAAGGAATTAAATTCTAATTTAACAGATATCAGAGTTCATAAAAAAATAAATCCACGATATCTCATGATAAAATGAACCATATGAGACATAGATATAGAAGTGAACATGGTTCATCAGAAAATTTCGAAGTGTGTTTCACGACGAAGCAAAGTGCGTGCACTGTGCACTCCCCCAAGCTTAAACGTCACATTGTCCTCAATGTGTGTATGACATGGATAGAGGACAACAACAAAATAGGGAGTTACACAACAAAATAATATCTCTCCCCCAAACTATTTCATATGGTGCCCGGTGTGGACAGATGAGCATAAAAATTGGGGAGAGAGGCAAAGTAAGCATTATAATATGAGGGTGGGCAATAAAATCATGGAATTGGGTGGGGTGCAAAAGATAATTGAGTAACCATCATATGAGGTGAATTTATTAAACTAGGAAAGCATTAAAAATCATATACGGTCTTCTCACAGTCGAGAGGATTCGAGATTATTTAAAGCATAAAAATCTATACTTTATCTACACTACTGGATTGATACCAACTGTAGAAAAGGCGGATCCAGTATCTTTGCTGGTGCTGGCAGCTGCTTTAACTGCATCTTCCGTGGCCCCGCCAGGTGCGTGTCTCCACGGACTCCATCAGATTCCAGCAATGCGGCTTCTATCGTCTCTCCAAGGACTCCACCTGTACCCTGAAAGAGATAAGCTGCATCAATCTGATGTGGATAATTTTTCCCCATAACAAAAGTTTTCCAAAGAAGGCCATCAAATGAAATATGTAAAATAAAAAACGGTTGACGACATTTCCCAGAAAATGTATCTCTGCTCTCGTGTACCACGACAGTCAATTCCTCGTTGTTCGTTTTGGGTTCTTCAGGTAACTCTGGCGTATGAGTGTGGGTCTCGTCAGGCGACTCCTCGTTATGCTCCTCGTCAGGTTCCCCAATCAGTGACACGTCAAAGCATACATCTGGTCTATACTCATATGTGTTCTGCAAAAGGTACGACGTGTCAAAAATATCCGAATCAAAATAAATGTCTAATGGAATGCAGGATTTAGAAATGGAATGGGTAAAAATATCTTCCTGAGTGGTAGCAGTAGGCTCTGATGGGTGGTACTCTGCCGGATGCTCAGCCATGGTGATGGAAGGGAAAGGGGGTAGAATCTTCTCTGTGGCCTCCTCCTGAACAGCAACCCCTGGCTCTGCAGTGATACTCTCCGAGTGTCTCAATCTAGTTGTCTCATCAGAAGTAACTACAATCGCGCCAGGTGCCACTGTCTCGTTAGAGGTGACATCGTCCACCTCCTCGCAACGCACTGCTTCGGCCCCCTCGGTAGGTGCAGAGGTCGCTGTGGGCTCAGGTATCTCCTCTACGGTGTAGAAATGGGTCTTGTTACCCTCAACTAGAGTAAATACTTTGACATCGATTCTACCTGCAAGAGAGAGGTGATGACTAATAAAATCTTGAAATGAAAGCTCAAAAGGATCACCTGCCGTTATTGTCAGTAGACCGGTGTATTGGACTACATCCACGATGCTTCTCAGTAGGTCCCTATGTGTGTCCTCATTTTGCTCAACCTAAGGGAATGGTTCAAGAATGGGAGGCGGCTCGGGCACGACACCAGAAGCAATGTCGTTGTTGCCTTCGCAGCTCTCATCCTCAATGTAATGATGCGAATATTCTCCCCCAAGTTGAATGCCATCGTCACTCTCCATAGCCAATACGAGTTCTGCTTGTGATGTCGGGTGCTTATAAGACGCAAGAGTCCTGCAGAGTTCATCGACCTCTTGTTGCAACTTAAGGGTCTCATACTGCTGAGATCTATTAAATGCCACGCTCTCTTCAAACCGCACGAATGTCAAATTAATGGGATGATCGGAACTCAAGAGGCAGACGCGGCTTTCATATGGCATGTGTCCCTCCACGTCACAAGACTCGCAATAGGTGTAGAACCCTGAGTAGTGGTCATATCCTTGCATATGATAGTATGGGTCCTCCGGATAATATTCGTATTCTTCCCTGGGAGCCTCATACTGCGCTGAATAATCTTCGCCTGAATAATCTCAAAATTGTTCCATTGTATCTGAATAGTCAAAAACAACCTAGAAAAGATATCAGTGGTACAAGGAAATAGAAATAGTAATAAAGCAGGTGGTAGGAAAAATATATCTCTTTTTGTTTCTCTTTATAAATTTTCTTTTTATTCGAAATCTAGCAACCTAATTGTGATAAATAGATAGTATGGCGGAACGCCTCCCCGGCAACGACGCCATTTTATTGTTCTGCAAGGATGCACACCCCCCAAAAAGGTATGCACACCCTCACCCCCAAGTGCAAGGGTGTCAGAGCAATATATTCCCGATGAGTTCGGGGTCGAATCCATGGGGAGGCGGTTGTCACACTACCATCGACTCCTAGGTTGATTGGACTTCGAATTTATTGGTGGAGATGGATTACGAAGGAGGTTGTAATGGCGATGGAAGTGGAATGCGTGGGTGTCACGATCAGCAAGGCACGACCAAAGACTCTACACAAAAGGAGAACAAAAAGAACAAAGAGAAAACAATCGAGAGAAAGATCACTAGGGTGTCGGGAATCTCCACTAGGACTTTTGGGTTTGGATAACGGGTCAAGGATCCCTTCGTCGAGCGACGAATGCGGGTAGGAGTGTCACATCCGGAGATGGGAACACACACTTGACTTTCGTCGTCACGCTCGTCTAACGCCTCCCCGTGCGCAGCCGTGCTTTCGCAGTCGGCTTTGCACGGGGAGCATGCATTACGCTCGACACTTGGTCCCCGTTCCACAAATCTGTATTCACTTTCATGATCTACAGACTGGGGTACCATCCCTTCGTCAAACGACGAATGCGGGTAGGAGTGTCATATCCGGAGATGTGAACAAGCACTTGACTTTTGTCGTCACGCTCGGCTAACGCCTCCCCGTGCGCAGCCGTGCTTTCGCAGTCGGCTTTGCACGGGGACACGTGTATTACGCTCAACACTTGGTTCCCGTACCACAAATCCGTATTCACTCTCATGATCTACGGACTGGGGTACCACTCTATGATTGGTTCAGGCAGTCGGGCTACTCTCGTAGTCACCGAATAGCGGATCGGGGGTTAGTAATCGACCCTAGCGCACGAGTCACTCTCGTGATCACGAGCTCCAGGAGATGGCTGCTAAACCCCAATCAGATTCGTGGGATTCTCCATAGGATATGGAGCCACCTTCGCGATACACCGATCCTGAGGCTAATCCCCCAAAACTCTTTATCCAAACTACTGTAGAGTAACCCTAGATTCGTCCAACTAAGGTTAACCCATCATCCTAACCCTAGAATCCTAGGGTTCATCCCTAATCCTAGCAATAAATCTACTCAATCATTACACAAGAGATGTGGACAACAAGAATCAACATCACAAGCAAGTAAAAAGAAAGCAATAAAGGATTCAAACAGCAAAACACATAAGAAAGACAACAAACGAGATTTAACAAGGAAGAATACTTATCTAATGAAGATTCGGTACATAAACATCCAAGAGGGGGCCTAGGGTATAGTCTAAACTCTGAAAATCATCCCCCAAGACAGAAAATAAGAGAAAGGTGCTAAAAACGGCCTCTCAAATGATGGCTCAATAGTCCTCTTTATAGCCTCCCCCAAACCCTAGAAAAACCCTACAAAGCGGCCTTCCGATATAGCGCTCGGTCGAGCGCATGGAGCGCTCGACTGAGCGCCCTCTTGGCCTTTCCAGCTGGCCGTACGGAGGGGTGGGCGCTTGGCCGAGCGGTTCTTTGAGGAATTGATCTCGCTCGGGGGACCAAGCGCCACTCGGTCCAGCGAAACCTCGCTCGACCGAGTGCTTTAAGCTCCAACACTCCAGAGAGTTGAAGGGCAAAAATAGGAGCTCTCCTGACAGCTGGCTCGGGCGAGCGACTTGGTCGAGCGGGTCAAGTTGCTCGCTCCAGCACTCCTTTGTAAGCTTGGCCTCTTCCTTTGGTGTCTCAGCTCGGCCGAGATGCGCTCGGCCGAGCGATCTGGGAAACTCTTCTCTTCTCCTTTCCTTGTCCTCCTTTCTTCCTCCTTTTTTTGGCTCCTTTGCTTCTTCTTTCTTGCCCTCCATTGCTCCCCAGTAGCTTTGAATCGTCAAATGCAGCGCCGCTGGTGCTCCGGTTTCGGTGTCCGTACACTCTTCTCCAATATACTCCGAATTGCTCGATATTCCCTGAAATGCAAACAAACGCTCTTAAAGTCAAATAGTTCTGGTTATTAGCGTAAAAGCATATAAAATCGGGATTTAAACAATCATTTTGACGTGGAAATATGTGGATAAAATGTGGAATATTATGACACATCACATACCTATACGACAATATAGATAAAGATATCTATATGAAACTTCCTGGTGGTTATAAATTACCAAAAGAAATGACAGATAGATCTCGGGACGTCTATTCTGTTAAGCTACAAAGATCATTGTATGGTCTAAAACAATTGGAAAGAATGTGGTATAACAGACTCAGTGAATTCCTTGTACAACAAGGATTCACCACTAATGAAGTCTGCCCTTGCATCTTCATAAGAACAAAGGGAACATGATTTATAATAATTGCCGTCTACGTAGACGATTTAAATCTCATCGGATCTCCTGAAAAGATATCTGAGATATCCAAAAGCAGTACAAAGACCTTTGAGATGAAAAACCTAGGTAAAACCAAATACTACATTGGCTTACCAATAGAACACCTCAGCGGAGGAATCCTGTTACATCAATCTACGTATACACGGAAATTGCTTAAAATTTTCCAAATGGACAAATGTCACCCGCTGAGTACACCAATGGTTGTCAGATCATTGGATATTAATAAAGACCCCTTCTGTCTGCTGGAAGAGGGGGATGAAACACTTGGTCATGAAGTACCATACCTAAGTGCCATTGGAGCACACATCTATCTGGCAAACTGCACGTGCCCCGATACAGCGTTCGCAGTAAACCTACTAGCCAGATACAGTGCAACGCCCACAACGCACCACTGGAACGAAGTGAAGCACCTTCTGTGCTACCTCCAAAGGTCAATCGATCTGGGATTATATTACCAGAAAGGTGTATCCTCCGACTTAATTGGTTATGCAGATGCAGGTTACAGGTCAGATCTCCACACCGAAAAGTCACAGACTGGGTTCGTGTTCACCTGCGGTGGGACGGCCATTCCATGGAGATCTGTGAAGCAGACCACGACAACAACCTCATCCAATCACTCTGAACTCATTGCGATCCATGAAGCTAGCAGAGAATGTTTTTGGCTATGTTCAGTCATTCACCACATCATAGTGACTACCAGCCTGAAGACGGACGACCTTGAACCAACCACCATGTTCGAAGACAATGCAGCTTGCATAGCTCAACTATGAGGTGGTTATATCAAGGGTGACAGGACGAATCACATCTCTCCTAAGCTCTTCTAGATGCATGAACTACAAGAAGACAAACAGATCGACATTCAGCAACTCCAGTCTTGCAACAACTTGGCAGATCTGTTTACTAAAGCACTACCTCGATGTACTTTTAGGAATCTTGTAAAAGGGATTGAGATGAGACAGTTGAAGACTTACAAACCTGAAGATTGTATACAACATGGGAAGTTAAATGTTGAGTTGTACTCTTTTTCCTTAGCTATTGGTTTTTTCCACGGGTTTTCCACAGCCAAAGATTTTAACGAGCCAACCACATTAACTCTGGATCCAGAAGTATCCACCCCTAGTGATATCCACCAATCAGGGGAAGTTAAGGAGACTTGTACTCTTTTTCATTAGCTATTGGTTTTTTCCCACTAGGTTTTCCATAGCACAAGGTTTTAACGAGGCAAGACCTCCTAGCTTAGGATCCAGAAGTATCCAAATCCTTGTGATCAGATAAGCTCTATAAATCCCGAAGTATTCATATACCAAGCTTACAATGATGGATTGATAAGAGGAAGTGTTATGAATGGGCTTTTGTAGGCCCATGTGAAGCCCACTTAGGGCTAGAGTATTCACCCATTATGTAAACTTTTCCTATAAATATATGGCTACAGGTTCCGTAGCCGCCACCTTTACTACAAACAAAATATTTTCGCACAGTGCAAAAACCCATTTTTTTCGCAATGGAAGATTACTCTACACACGTATGGATGGATGGATTAAACTCTGGAATTTTTTGAGAATAACATTTCAAAAAAATAAAATTTTTTACACCAAGCTCAGATCTGAAATTTTCACACAAGAACATTGCCCAATACATATAATACTTCAAAACTATCACGTGACATTAATTGGACGATGGTGCCCTTTTAATGCTCTTCAACCTTAGCTTTGCTGCACCTATCATTTCCTACACAACCCAAAAGCATATATTCTGAAAAAATATTTTTATGTTCTCCTTTTCTCATTTCTAAAACTCAGAACTATCAACCTACCACTCCAAACCAAATAATCTAACACCCCAAACCTTAGCGCAATGGACAAAAGAATTGCATTACATAGGATCAATGACAACTAAATTCTCATAACCGACAACCCAATTTGAACCAAAAAAAACTCAATTCGCACAAGTTACCCCACTCAGGGTTACAGTTTAAGGATCCTACCTCACTCGAAGACAATGCGGCTGAAAATAACCAATGTAATCGGCTGCTTCTTTTCTACCAACCCATCCCCCTAGTTAATATGGCACTCTGTCCTTCTTCTTAGTAGGAATCCTCAAATGTCAAAATAACTACTGCTAATTTTGCCCAGACTGAACTAAGCCTGTTAGGGTATTTTGGTACTTGCACAATTCAGATTTAAAGGTGTTACGAGATTTAACAGGGAGGGATAAATGGGCAACGGTTAAGTGATTGAAAAAACAATTAAGGGCCAATAATGGTTTTTGAGTAAACTTTAGTGGGTTTTCAATTATTTGACATTAGAAAACGTAAGGGGACACCTACTGTATTCCAACATATTTATATAGGAGATGTAGTTTCTCTCATTAGGTGGGTTATGGCATGCACTGGTCTAGTGCCTCATTGTCTAGAGTTGGATTATGGTTTGTGGGCATGAGATGTTGCACCATTCTAAAGAAAGAAAGAAATAATAAAGGGGGAAAAGAGACAGAGAGGAGAAAGGTGCCACTTTTTTATAATAAATGCAGAACGTTTATGTTTGAGCTTATCCTTGATTCCTTTCCACTCATTTATGTTACAATTATTTACTAACATTTTCAAGATGCTTTTTGGGAGAGATTCTTAACTTTAGACGACATGTCTGCGCTAATGGTTTATTTCTTTTGGATTTTTATGCAGCTATGCTCCCTGGACCCGCCATACCTATATTATCTCAGGTGCTGCTAATTTTGGTCTAGTTATTTATGCAAAACTATTTGATACTTGATTTCACAATGAACTATGTTTAAGCTTTCTTACCTCCATTCGTTGGACTATCTGGTTATTTCCTTATAGTTGAAAGAAGTGCACCCACTTATAATATATCCTTGTGGTCCTACTAATTGATATATCCTTTAGCATAATGTTTTAAACACCAATGACATTGTAATGATTTCCCTGGGCGCACTGTAATTCTTCCCATTTTATGAAGCGTAAAATTGAAAATCAGGAGTTATGTTTCCTAAAAATGGACTTGCTATTTATACCAGAATTTTTCGATTTTATTTGTTTCTTTGGGAAAAAAGATGCCACCTTTGGTTTTAATCTTCTCTCCGGGCATTTCTTTAAAGTGTTGTTATCCCCATGGGGTGTGTTTGGTATTGATTATAATAAGTGATTTCACCACTATTAATCTCGCAAATCATGATGTTCCATAATTTCCAGAAAAAGCAAAATTGAAAATGCTGACGTGCTTACAGCTTCTCTTATTTGTGGAAGCTTGAAGTTCTCTGTAGGATCGAAAAGTACATCCTAGAGGGGTGCATAGGGTGATCGACAAATAACAACGTGCAACACACGTGCAGATAAAAAAGACAGAAATCGCAGCTAATCATAGATAACACCAGATGTATACTGGTTCGATCGAACCTCAACCTACTCCAGCAATCTCCAAAATTCACTATAAAATCAATTAGTCTCAACACGCCTACAAACACTTAGAACTCACAAATCGCATACTCCACGCTCACAAGCTCTATAAACTTGCAAATCTTATGCTCGACTGAATTAATCTACCTAGCTGGATTCTGTCTCAATCCACACTCTATGAATCAAGAATCCCAGAACTATGTCCCGTAGATCTCTAACTACCAAAAATAATGTAAAAAATACAAGGATCAAATCTTGATACACCATAAAAATTATAAATAGGTAAAATTCTGAGTGCTCAGTTTGTGGTGTCAATATGTCTTCGTTGATCTGCTCGTAAATGGCTTCACAATGGTTCTGACCGTTCGATAATCGGATGTTTTTATTGTAATATAGTGCTTCAAGGAGATGCAGGGTCGTTTTTTGCAATTTCTTTATTCTGCCGGTCCTTTTGTGCAAAAATCAAGCTTTGTCATCTTGCTGTCAGGCCTCGGTCTACGTGCGTGAGTTGGCGCTCCCTTTGATATTGGCTTCACACGTTAATTACCAGAGGCTCTCTCTACTGCACTCTTTAATTTTTTCTTTTGATTTTGTAGAGCCGCACACAATAATTTTTCGGTGATGTGCCTTGGCCTCTCAATTTTATATGGAGGAGGGAATCATGCCATCTCACTTTTTCCTTCTCTCTTAATCTCCTTAATTAACCTTCTTCTTTTGTTTTTCTTTACACGATGGCTTCTCTTCTTTTTTGTTTTTCCCTCCAATTAATTTTGTGCATGAGTTGCTTTAAGGAGGCTGGCCTTCTTCTCTTTTACTTTTTTGCTTTTTGGCCGTCTTCTTTCTTTTTGCTGCACAAGAGCCCTTTTATGGAACCTTTGGCCGACCTAATTTTATCGAGAAAATTATGAAATTGCCCCCTCAATTATCAGCCGAACAATTTTTGAAGCACAAGTTCATTTGCTTTGTAACACACCAATTTGCTGACTTGGTCGACCTCTTTTCTATTTGATTTTCACATGGACAATTTTTGAAGCACAAGTTCCTTTGCTGTGTAACACACCAATTTGATATTCCACTTAAAATTGAGCATGCATGGCTGCATGATAAAAATCGTGCATCCCCTTGTCTTGCGTTAATAATCCCCCCACCTTTTCTTGAGAGCGATAGTTAAAAAATCACTTTTTTGTTCAGCGCCCTTTTGTTATCCGAACTTCTTTCATTAATTTTAACCTGAAATCACTTAACAAACACATCATTGTTATCATCAAACAAGAAAACCTAGATCGTTGTTTCCAACACACTCATATGATATTTCCTATATTTTCTCACATTTTGCAATCAAGTTTCTAATTTAAATTTTCAATTCTCTCTCAATTTTGTGTCATTTGTTAGGAACTTTATCTAAACTTTCTCTATTACACATCCGTTACTATTCAAACGCTTTCTAAGAAATTCATTCAAATATTTATCTTTATTGATGAGCACTTATGACTATAAACACCAAACATTTTAATTTTATACAAGTCTCTTTATTTAAAATATATAGAAGTCATCTAAAAACATTTTTTGGTCTGTCTTTCGTTAAAGTTATAAGCATGAGGCCGCGCCATGCTCAGCCTTGGACTTCCTTTCCCGTTACTTTTCCTTCCTAGGCATTACATCTTAATTTTTTGTGTTCTCTAAATCCTACATTGTCCTTACTTTCTGAAAGGATGCTGCCATTTTTAATATGTAAGCTATATTTGTCCTTTTTTACAAGTATAACAATATTTGTCACATGGATTTACTTTATTGTCATAAAAGTAGACATTGTTACTGTAAAAATAAACCGTCTTCGGAATTATATATATTTGCCTTCAAACTATTCAATTTTTGAATCATAATTTTTTTTGCTGGAAACAAACAATTCTAAAATCATCTTCTTTTGTTTTCAAAATAAGTTAATTTTAATTAAAAAAATTATGTGATTATTGCTGAAAAGTAGTCGGTTCTAAAAACTATCTACTTTTGTCTTTCATTTGGTCCAAAGCATAAGTTGATATCAATAGAAATTGGACTAAGGTGGACAATTATTGGAGATAGTTTCCTGGATCCCATACCCTAGGCATGGCAAGGGGGATAGGACAGGACGAGACAGATCGAGTTGAATTTGGGTCAAACTTGACCTATCCCGGATAGGGTACAGCCAAACCCGGACCGGATTTAATCTGGGTTAGGTTTTGGAGACCCATAACTGACCCATGAAAAATCCGGATTACATGTTCCCGGCCCATTTATGGAATTAGATTGTGTCTGGGTCTAACTTGGGGCGGGTGTTGGTCTAAATTTACTCTTTTTATTGGCAAAAAAATATGTGCTTTCCTTTAGATTTGAACCAGTGATGCTATGGTAAAATTCAAAGGTGCTAACCAATTTACCAATGAAATTTTAATGATTAAAGTTTGTATCTAATGTAACAACCAGCGACAACCAAGCATCAATTGTAACCAACGAATATGGCTGGCGACGTAACTATGAGATGTAAATCTAAAGGGCCGACGACGATTATTCCGCAAAGGCATTATTGAAACATGTACCGTATCACTATAGTAATATGTACTAATGTATACTGTAACATTATGGTAACTTTAATTTTTTAATATTCAATTTTGTTAGAGGTGAGAGAATAGAGAAATCAAATAAGGATGAGAAGATGGGTTTAATGTTAGGTTTTAAGTTGTGTTTCATTTTGGTAAGATTAGGAGTTTCGAGTAGATCAATATAACTTAGAAATATAAAAGAGAAGGTTAAAGAAAATTGGTTGACTATGTTACCATGTTTAAAATTGAAAGAGAAATATACTATTCAGTATAAATGTCACACCTCAAATTGAGATATTTATTAAGAAAATATTAGACATATACTGTTAGGATTACAATTCATATTTGACTACTATTCTAAAACCAAAAACTATAATTCCTATCTTTATATCGAAAAATATTTATTCCTATTTTTTGTTAATTCTATATTCAAAACTTCTTTTTCCTTGCCATTTGTGTAGTTTTGTTGTTCTTAATTGATGCCATTTGATGGGTAAGAAAGGTTTGGAAGATGATGCGAGAATCAGTTTAATGTTATCATGTTGATTTTACCGACATCATATTGCTTATCTATCAAAGTATTTTTGTTGATGATACTTTGCCATTCGTATATACTGCAAGGTAACTACTGAATTTCATTTTGTGCATTTTTAGTCTTTCTTAGTGTGGCAGCTCATATTTTCTGTATTAATATTACAAAGAAAGTATTCCTTGAGCCAAATCTTTGGATGCATGCTGGTAACTTCTGGAGTGATCTTAGCAGTGGCAAGGTGTGTTTCTGTGTTATTTTGTACTTTAACTGATGCTGCTTGCTTTGTTTCCTTCAAATGTATTCCTCATGTCAGTTTTGAATCAGTTCCTATGTTACAACCTTCAAATTTAGAACATGATTAATAGCTTGCATTTCAGGTGTAATTCAAGTAGTTTGTATATTTAAGAAAACTACAGAGATCTACTTCCAGGCACATGCACTTACAAGCACACTCATTTATAAGAGTCAGTTACTCAAAAGTGAGACACTAGAGGTATTGAAAGATTGCATTTTAACTTTCTATAAAGGTGAGATGCTAGACTCTCCAAGCTTTCGTTTCCAAAATCACTTGATCTATCCCTCTACTCTTGTATATACTTTATGGGCACTAGGCATTTATGTTAATGTTATCTGGATGGTGTGTGGCTGCTCGTTAATATTGCGGGTTACTTCCATTTTGATTTTTGAGCTCTTAACTGTGGTAGATTGCTCTAACCTTCTTCAGAACTGTCCCTCATATATATATGCTACTTCTTCTCACTTTGCTCATCGTTTTCTCTTCTTTCTTTCCACACTCTTCTGTCACGTTGATTGCACAGTCACCAGCCTAGATCCTCGGTCAGTTCAGCACGTTCACCTTTTGAATCTCTGCCCATATCATACCCATGAATTGCTTGCACATGTAGTTAGTCAGGATAAACCTCATTCTCAAGGCGATGAACTTAATATGCAACTGGGTCAAGTCTATGAAGTGACATCTTCCAGAAAGAGGAGTTTGACTTGAACCAACTCTGACTTTAATCGGTAAAGTAACAGCTTTTGAGTTTGATCCACTTGTTGCACTACTAGGCCAGTGGTAACTCAAGGATTCCTGATGGATCTACCTGAGAACTGATTTGAATTAACTGGATGTGGCAGCATTGGAAAAAAAATGATGGATCTGGAATTTTGGAGTCTTAGGGGTGTTTTGTAATTTTCAGCTTTTAGGAGGTCTTTTTTGTAATTTTCAGCTTTATGGTTATTCTGCAATTTTGTAATTTCAGTTTATTATTTATATGGGGATATGTGGATTAGAGAGGGTGTGTTGAATCTTGAGAGAAGAAACTCTTTTGTTGGAGATTGCGACTTCGTTTCGAGTAGAAGTTTGGGAGAGTGGTCCATCTCTCGAATATGGCCAAGAAAGAGCGAGTTCCTCTCGAAAGAACTCAAATCTATCTTGTATTTCTTTTATATTCCAGTTATATCAATAAACATCTCACCGTTCCCCATATCTCTTCTATAAAACCCTAAAAATCTCATCTTTCCACTTAAAATCTCATCTTTCCACCAAAAATCCTAACTTTATCAATCGAAACCTTAGCGGATCCTATCAATCTGGTATTATAGCAACATCTCGACATCCATGGCGGCGACTATCACCAAAAAGATTGAAGCTTTGGCGGAAAGACTTGATGGCGAAGTAACGGATCTGAAGAAATCTATGGAGGAACTCGAATCTGAGTTTAGGGCATCGATTGAAGAAAGATCTAAGGTGTTGGATGCGAGGATGGAGTCCTTTATGCAAACCATGATGCAACAATTCATGAATTTAAAGGCAGCAACAACTTTATGTTTTGACGAATACTCAGTTATAGGGCTAAATGCACAATTTTTGACGACAAAGAAGGAGAAGAACGATAATTTCAGAGAAAGGCTTCTAGTATATGCAGATTATGACTTCGAGGACGCTACTAGAGACAACAAGAGGGTCGACGACCATAGGGCTGCTGGCTTGCAGGCCCGCCAGGGTCTGCTTGCTGTCTTGCAGGTCAGCCAACAGCCAGCAGCATGTAGACCTTGCTCTCAGGGTTGCAGGCCCCATAGGCCCTGCCGCATCCCTGCAGGCCCATCTGGGCAGCGCGTTGTTCTGCTGGGCCCGTCATGGCCCGACAACAGTATTCAGGACCTGTCATGGCCCATTGACACTTTTGCGGGGCCCCATGACCCATAGTTTGCACATGGACGATCTCGCAAGCACATGCATTTCTGTTTTGGACGTGGAGGACCTTCAGCCGGGCTGCGGATTACCATGACATCTATCTGGGTGTCGTTGAGGGCGGTTGAGACCAATCAGATCCCTTTGACCCACGAGGAGGCATGCAACTCATTTGGAGTAGCGTGACCCATGGATTTCGTGCACCACTTTGAGGACAAGGTGACTTTTTCGGTGACGGAGTAGTGATAGATCTGGAATTTTGGGAGTCTTAGGGGCGTTTTCGTAATTTTTAGTTTTTAGGAGGGTCCTTTTGTAATTTCAGCTTAGGGTTTGTAATTTTGTATTTTCAGTTTATTATTTATATAGTGCTAGGATGATTAGAGAGAGTTGAATTTTGAGAGAAGAAACTCTTTTGTTGGAGATTGCGGGTTCATCTCGAATAGAAGCTTGCGAGAGTTGTCCTCCCGAACGTGGTTAAGGAAGAGCAAGTTTCTCCCAAAAGAACTCAAATCTATCTTGTATCTCTTTTATATTCTAGTTATATCAATAAAAATCCCATGTTTTCGCATCTCTCTTTTATTAAACCCTAAAAATCCATCTTTTACACTAAAAATCTCACCTTTCCATCAAAAACCTTAACTTTATCTATCGAAATCCTAGCGGATCCAAACAAAAAAACCTGTTTGCAAAGCTTCTTTTGTAAGTGGAAAAGGATGGTGATTTGTGGGGAAGCCTCAGAATTGACATGTTAAGTACATGAAATGGACTACTGGTTCATGGAGAAATTATAAAAAATTTGCAGGCATTGATTATGATTTATTATTACGACCCGAGATGACTATATATTAATTTGCAAAGGACAAATTTTCAGAATAAGCCGAAAATTGAACATAATTGTAAAAATCGACGAAATTTAAATTTAATTACAAAACCTGACCAACTTCTTGCCACTTTGGCTAAGTAGAAGATTTCAAAACGATCGTGGTTGGTAACCCGACTATTTAAGGGTATTTCTCTACAATGAAATGGTCGGAGTTGCCAATCTCGGTCATTTCTAAAATGCATAAATTGATTGGGGTTGCCAATCATGGTCGTTTAAATTTAGCAGGGTTACCAATCCCGGTCAATTTAAGCGTTATTTTGTGAGCGGAATTTGACGTGACGAGAAGTTGGTCAATGTTTGTAATTAAATTTTACTTTGAACATTTTTAAAATTATTTCTATTTTTTGTCTTATTTTGAAAATTTGTCCATTAGAAAAACTTTTACCTGTTGTTTTCGTTAATTTTATGTGCTGGTTTCATATGAAACTGTACATATTGTAAATGTTCACAGTGAATGCCAGTTATTGCATCAAAGTTTTTGCAATGCTGGTATACTTTAAGGCTGCATGAGACACATGACTCACAGAGCACAACCATGTATGCTCGAGCAGTTAGATTCTTCATTATAATCTTGTATTTCATCCCAGCTGGCGGCAGCCAAAATCCCTCTGCTTGGACCAAATTTTTGTCGTGCATTTCACTGAAATTATGAGCTATCGAGTTCCCAACTCTGCTGCGTTCTTTCATCTAGGCGTCAAATTGTGGAACCATTATCTCATCCTTGGTGATGTCCTGAAGTTTTTAGTAACTTCAAAAAGTTGACCCTGGGCATGACAGCATGCTCTTTCACCATTGTATTTGATGTAACCTGCAAGTCAAATTGAAACGTTATCCTGTGTGTTAGTGTTGGCACAAAACAACCTATGTTGTTGGCCTGATCAAGAGGATTTTATATGTTTATTGAAGCTTTATATGCTGGTCCTATACAATGAAAGCGATTGCAAGTTTACACACAACTCAGTAGATAATTTGGCTTGACGAATAATTACTTGGGGTCTTTTTTTCTGTTGTGTCCACTGCACACACAAGAAAGAAAAAGACACAGTAATGGCACCAGCAATTAATCATTAATGGATCAAAGCATTCATGTTGCGCTGAATTGTCTGTTAGTTAACATAGTGGTAATCATATTCATATCCTTGCGACAATTGAGTGAATGCTCGCTTAATCTCTCGTTGAAAACTAACTATTTTCCTTAAAATTCTCTGCTTTGCTAACTTTAAATTGCTTACACATAAAAAATTTGGCTATTTCTTTGAATCTGCTTGCTTCTGCATTAAGTATGTACTTCCTGTAGATGCCTTTAAGGTTTGAAGGGCATGAATGAAAAACAAAAACTTTCTGGATGTAAGTTGCTAAAGTCTGTTTTGAGTGCTATACTTTGAAAAAAAAAGAAAGGAATCGAAAAAGAAGGATAACAACTACGATATAAGGTGGGATCCCATTCCCAGTCCGATACTAGGCATTGTTTCCTTTTAATTGCCAAATTGGTGACTTCTTTCTGTCCCAATCGCACACACCCACATCCGCACCCCTACCCCCACCACTTATATTACTTCTTTGTTAACACATTGATGTTAATACTCGTTGTTCGGTGAGTATTATAGTTGGGACATTGTGAGGCATCTAGTTTATTTCCAATCATAACAATCCAAATGAATTAAAATATAATATGATTTGGTATTTGTTGACCATGATGTATTTACTAAATCCATAACTCACTTTATGGGCACTATAATTCTGTGCACATCATGCTGTGCTAGATGGATTAATCCACTGTTCTGAGCTTGCTGGGGGTATATAAGTTTTCTTTTAAATTATTACAATTATTCCTTTTTCTTAGTTCCTTTCTTTAAGATGATGAATTTCAAGGGTTGAGTACTGCAGTGGAGCAGGGGAGGGTCAATTTCTATCGGGGATCAACTATTTATGGCCAGCACTAATGATTGCTTCCTCTGCATTTCAAGCCGGTGCATCAATTCTCAAGGTTAATGATGGTACTAGCTTAAAATATATTTGTATGCATATCATATATTATACAATTGGAAATATCCTTTCTTATTTCCCTTTTGCTTCTATCAGGCCTCCTACATGAATGTAATTTCCTATAAAATATTTATCATCTTCATCCAAGTGCCTGGTATATTTTGTAGTCTGGTTAAATTCTTGAGATTTTGTCTAGTTAAATTCCTGGAGATTTTCTCCTTGGCAGCACAATTAAAACCAAAACTTAGAGGTTGATATAATCTTACAGCTGGTCTTAAATTTTGGCAAATCATCTACAGACCCTTTTCACAACCGAATGTCACTTTATAGTTGATGGACAAACATAGATGATGTATTTTTGTGTATAAAAACTCTCACAAACCTTTTCTTTTAATCATAGGAGTTTGTTTTCATTGATGCTGCGAAGCACCTTCAGGTATCATTTATGTTTATATTTGATATTTTCTAAGATAACTTCCGAGTGTTAATATCTTGCTGCAGTCCATTCATTCACGTACTTGCACTTTTCTTGTAAATGGAACTAATTCTTTTGTGCAGGGGAAGCCTCTAGATATATTTGTTGTCAATTCTTTTGGATCTGGATTCCAGGTGACAATTATACCTTTTGGAACTTCTTCGTCTCTTTTCTTTAAACAATATTTGTTATTTGAGAACCTTTATATCAAACAAGTAGGCCTGCCACTACATTTGATGATTGCATGTTTGGTCGCATGTAAAATATTAGAGAAGTTTGAGAAATAGACTTAGAAACAAGAGGAAGGAAAACAACCGTTTTGAAAAGAACTGTGGCAATCATTTACTACAGTGCTCTTCCATCGGTTTCCTCCATTTAAGTGAGAAAATCAGTTTTCCAAAAATGATAATCCCTCAGTGTGTGCTTTATTTGAAATATTGCAAGCATGTCTTCTTGCTGAGGATGTCTTTCCTTATTTGTGCATATGCAGGCCCTTTTTGTTTTTCTGCTTCTTCCTTTTTTGTCCAATTTGAGAGGGATCTGTTTCCTTGAACTGCCTGCATACCTAAAATCCGGGGCCGCTTGTTTTTTGAACATTGGAGGCAATACAACAGGCAAGTTTATTACTAGAGTGTTCCTTTTCCTATCTCTAAATTGAGGCGTAAATGATGACAACTGCTGCCATATTGTATGTACTATGACTTCTAATAGCTAATGCTAACAGTCTGTGTCATAAACATTAGATATTTCTTTCAGCTAAAGGATTAAACACTACATATGTTTTTCCGTCACTAATATGCATCTTTGCATTATCTCAAATGCCAAATTTCTTGATGTCTCTTCATATCTATCCATCAATACTTTATAGATCTTTCGTATACAAATGAGAAAAGTAAGAATACACGGCCAAGTATGGGAAAATCAGAAGAGGTGGTTTAGATGCTGGATTGTCACTGAACTTGCCGGTGTCTGTGATCTGAATTTAACAATAGTTATTTATAAATTCTCAGATTCATTGCAAGTTTTTAAAAAAGCATTGATGGATCGTACATTGTGAGATTCAGTATGAATTAAAATACTCTGAAGTTTGGCTTTGTTAAACTTACTCCTGATGGCGCAATTTGGCACGTTCTTACCATGTTGTCACAAGACGATCTAGTGTTTGAGTTACTCACCCTTTCACCTGCTGTTCTAAGTTCTCATTATAAAATCGGAACCTACACTATTCAACTTCCCAGATTTAGGCCTCATCATAGTTATTTTTATCAATAAGCTTTTTCCATCTGATTTGGTTGACTATAGATTGCCACTGTGCATAATTGGATATTTGGTGTTTAGTAAAAACTTAACGTACTAGTTATGCAGTCAAACAATGAGAGATTTCATGCAAATGAGAATAAACTCTTCAAGACCACTAAGGCCTCGTTTGGCAACAGTGGTTTGATGGAGTTTTGGATTCATGGTTTTAGAAAAAAACTGGGGTTTGATGAATATTGGGGGCTAAAATGAGGATTTTGTACTTGGCCTTGTTTGAGAATCAAAATAGAGTTTCTGAAACTGTTGTTACGTGTCCGTCAAAGTTCAAACCTGATGAAACTTGAATTTGGAAAAATCCATTTTCACATACCATAAGAAATTGAGGTTTGTATGAATATAGACTTTGCAACTTAAACGAAATCCCGGTTTCAGAAACCTTGTTGCTATGCTAGTGCTAAATAGTCTACAAGGAGGGACATGATGATAGCTTTCGATATAGGAAATTGCAATCATCTTTGGGGCATTACTTGAGTCAAAACAATAGCTAAATGGATAGCTGTGAACAGATCTTTTTAATAAAGGGTTTGTAGCACAAACTTTGACATGCGGCACTTGAGTAGCTATTTTATGTTGAAACTGTTTATACCGAATCATGGTTTGATCAGTTGTAGTGACAAGGATGGTTTGATCGTGTTTAGATATCTGTGCTGTCTTATAAAGCACTTTAAACAGGGTGTAGACCTTTGAAAAACTAACGTTTACATCATGTGCTGAGCTGTATAACTATTTATCTTCATCTCAGTCGATATCTGTCCCGTCACAAGTATATTGTATATCTTTATGGTAAGTAAAATTATTTCTAGCAATTTCCCATCCAAATGAGGTAGGTTATAGAGTGAATTCTGAAAAAGCTCTACAAGAAGTTCAGCACATGCAACCAAGGAGCAGCACCCTTTAACATTCTCCTAAACTTTAATTGTCTTGAAGGGGGTGGAGGAGTCAAATTTGATACTGGGAATTATATGTATCTAAGGCATGGATGTACCAAAAGCCAAACAAAATCATCTCCATAAACATTTTTTCCTGCACGTGATATATTTGTTTGCTGAACTCCTCTTTCTTTAATAAGAATTATTTAACTCAATTTTCTGCAATAAATGACACCTTGTTTCAGGTTGCGAGGGAGCTCCACTACTTCCCCTACTTTTTATTACGATGAACATGGCTTTTAATGTATCTTTGCTTAATTTGGTGAAGATGTCATCAGCAGTAGTTGCTTCACTTGCATCAACATTAGCAGGTATGCACAGGAATTGAATATATGGATACATTTCCATAACTTAGTACATGGCGTAAATTGTGAAGGAAATTTTTGCTATATATCTTAATTCTCATATTTCATTCATGGACTAACAATCTGTATGTTTCTTTGCAGTGCCTATTTCCATTTATATTCTCACACTTCCATTACCTTATATCCCGCAAAGCACAAGCTTGAATCAATATTTCGTAATTGGTACTGCAATTCTAGTGCTGGGGTTGATGGTATACAATCTCCCTCAACCATCTAGCCCGTCATGTGAAGATGATTGAGGTGATTCCTGGCGCGAACCCTTGAAGATTGAATCTCCAATGCGGTAGTGGTCGTATAGTTATATCTCCACATGAAGATCCTACCATGGGCGCTGGCTGATCCAGTCAATATCGATTGGACCAGCTGCCAATTTGCCACACCAAGGAGCGATTATGTCTTTGTAGCGCAAAAATCGATTGGAGTTGAAAACAGAGAAGGCAATGCATTGTATAGGTTCGATATACAGCGGGGAAATTTTTCCAAGAAGAAATACAGTCAACACTTATCCTGATTTATTTTATTTTCATTCCATTTGTTCATATAGAACTATCTTGATTTTTTTCCCTTGAAGCAAATGTACATCATGAAAAGTTTGATCACGGGTTGGTTCAAGCTTTATGGTGCTAGAATCATCTTGATGCTTTTGGATCATATGTACATTTAACTTATTGAAGTATATGCGTCGGGTTGTGAATATATGCGTAGTTTTGTCGAGCTACACCATACTTATCAGAGGTGTGAGTGTTATATGCGACGTATGCAACCGGAGTCCATTCTTCGTTTTGAGCAACTTTTCTTTCCTTTCTTCCTTTTCCTTCTTTGGACCTTTCTTTAAAAAGCAACATGCGCATCCCGACCCATGCCTCATAGAGCCATATCGTCTTCCTTTGGAGATCCAATTTTCCAGGTATGAATTGCTGGTTGAAGTTGGATTGGAAATGAAAATGTAGCATTTCTGGTAAGGATTTGACTCAAAATATAATTTGAGTTCTAATTGAAGTAAGTTTTCTTAAAATGTTTTGTTCTTTTTTGACGAGTTCTATATTATTTAGGATTCTAATTTAAAGTAAAATTCAATTTAGTTTATGTAACCATTGTGTCAATGAGTTATTGGGATTTGTGAGGATCTATTATGGTGTTTATGAAAGTTTTTCTTGAGAGATTTTGATGGCTTTTTAAAGTGAAAATTTGGCTTGTAAATGAAGAAATAAACAGGAAAAAATTTCTTTAATTTTTTTGCTTCCGTCATAACAAACTTGCATCAAAACTATAGATGGTTTGATCGGGCTTTTATGGCGGGGGGGGGGGGGGGGGGGGGGGGGGACTAAATGCACCTCAATCTGAGGTGTATGGATGGGAAATTAGCTTTAAAAGGCAAAAAATTTGAAGAGAGAGGAGATTAAATGATTGCTGATATGATTTTTTTTCTATTGTTAGTAAAACGTCCCTTACATGCACCTCAGTTTGAGGTGAGGTGCATGTAGTTCAAACCTAATGGCAATAGAGAAAACAGTTACAATACTTTGAGGTGGAGAAATTAGATGGAAGAAGTAATTTTAATTTGTGACCAGTAAAAGTTCATAATTTTCTCATCCAACGAGATTTGCAAGAAGCGCTGGAAGGAAAATTCGCAAAAGATACATCAATGATAGCAAATGATTGGATGGAGTTCGATTTGAAGGTCGCGAGTACAATTCAGTTATGATTGGCAGATAAAGTCTTGTACAACATTTTGGAGCGTGGTCAAACAATAGAATTATGGAAGAGACTTGAAATTCTTTGCATGGGAAAATATCTGATAAGATTATTTTTGAAGTAGTAGTTATATAAGTTATCGATGAATGAATGTATATCAATGTTGGCGACCCTCGGACGAGTGTTGGCGATCTCCGCCGGAGAAGGGAGCCGTTGCCTTCTTCTATGTCTGAAGCTGTCAAGGGGAAGGGAAGTGAGGAGCCGTTGGTGAAGAGAGGTGGTGAACCATTGGATGACGGGGGGTTATTTGTGAGAAGTAATCTGATCCGTTGCTATCTGGAATTAATTACAACCGTTCGGTGCAAGGAGAATTCAATTTCAAGCATCGATGGAGGGAAGTTTGTACTCTAACAAACTCTCTGTTACGTTATAGCCTATAAAAGGCAAGTTGTTGGAAAATAATCTTTTATCGATGATGAATGGAATTTTGCTTAAGTAATTTCTGAGCAATCCTCTTTTTCTCTTTTCATTTTGATTCTTGTTTTCATTTTTATCTTCAATTTTGTTTGAGAATTGCTTTGCAATTCTACTTGAGATTCAATTTACAGGGTAACAGGGAGTTCGGCGACCATGGGCAAGAAAAACTTTCACAATTGGCATCAGAGCAAGCTACGAGCCATGGGGATGAGAATCTCCTGAGGAGGTAGATAGCCATGACGATCGAGTTGATGAGAGGCTGAAGCGGATTGAAGCTATGATCGAGATGCAAGCAGCTACTCAGGGACGTATGGCGGTCGATTACACTGACTTAAGGCTCAGTTTGATCGTGACCAAGCTGATTTTAAGATGCAGTATGTCCGCGATCAATCTGACTTTAAGGCACAACTTGCTCGAGAGCATATCGACTTCAGGACGCAGTTTGCCCTTATGAATGCTCAGTTTCAATATATCTCCAAGCAAATTGGTGTCTAGTCATCCAAGGATCCGCTGGGTAATGGATTTAGAGCTGAGCAAGGTAACAATTCTCACCATAATCCTGATTCATTTCAGGAAGGTGATGTTAGTGGGAATTGGAATAGAAGTGGTAGTCATGTGGTTAAGTTTGGAAACACAAAGGTTTTAAAGCCTGATTTTCCAGTTTTCAAAGGGACTGAGGATGTAATTCCTTGGATCAACCAGGTCCTTAAAATCTTTGAATACTACTATCTCGGTAGAGAGATGTGGGTTAAGGTTTGCTGATTTTATTTCAAAGATAAGGCACTCCAATGGTATGAATGGGGAGAGATTAACCTGGAGAATTTTCTCCATTGGGATGTATTCAAGAGGGAGTTGATTGCTAGATTTGGTCCCACTGACATTGAAGAACCTTTCATCTCCTTTGCTAATTCAAAACAGACTGGCACTGTGCAAGATTATTTGGAGAAGCTTGAACAATTGATGGAGTTGCTCGATAAACTGCCAGAAAGTACATTCTCGACAAATTCATTGGGGGCTTGAAAGACGAAATTAAGTTTGAAGTAAAGGCCTCTCGACCACAGACTTTTAAGGAGGCTGTGTACCTAGCTAGGAATTTTGAAGAAAAATCCAGAGGAGAACAAGCCGGGGACACGGGCAAACATGGTCTTCAGGAAGGGGAAGTTCAAGCTCAGCTATTGGGAGCTCTGTGGTAGGGAGCTCAACTACGATACCCCAGCGTAGCTATCCTAGCACTCATGGGAGTCAGGCTAAAAGACTCACCTCCGATGAGATTCAGAGCCGAAGACAAAATAATCTCTGCTTTTGGTGCAATGAGAAGTGGAATCGGGACCACAAATGTAGAGAGAAAAATTTGTTTATCTTAGAAGGCGTTTGGAATGGTGAGGATTGCGATCCAGGAGAAGAACAATTGACAGATGAATTGTTGTCGCCATGCTCCAACGAAGAGATAACTGAACCAACTTCTATTTCATTACAAGCTATGTGTGGAATTCCTGCTGCTCATACTCTCAGATTGGAGGGAAGCATCAAGGGGCACACTGTCAGTATTCTTGTTGATTCCGGTTCAACCCATAGTTTCATCCACCCTAGACTAGCTAAATCGTTAAAATTGTTGGTAGAAGAATCCAAGTACTTTGGTGTGTGTGTGTGTGTGTGTGTGTGTGTGTGTGTGTGTGTGTGTGTGTGTGTGTGTGGTTAATGGTGAGAAGCTAGCTGGAGCTGGAATTTGTATGGGTGTTCAGTTGCATTGTCAAGGAGTGGAGATATCTCTGGATCTGTTAGTATTTCCAATGGGGGGAAATCAAATAGTCCTGGGGGCTCATTGGTTGGAGCAGCTTGAGGACATTGTGCTCAACTTCAGGAAGCTACAGATGGTGTTTCAATATCAAGGCAAAAATTGCGTATTGCAAGGGATTAAACCTATGTCACATCTCTCAGGAGGGAAGCAAATCTGTAAAGCTCTCAGACATCAAGGAGAGGGATATATCCTACATCTTAAATCATTGATGTTGGAGGATACTGGACTACATAGTTATGCAGCTGAAGTACAAGAATTACAACTTGGAATTCAACTGCTCTTGGATCAATAAGCTGACATCTATCAGGAGCCTAAAGAACTTCCTCCACACAGAAGCTGTGAACACCGTATTCCACTGGAGGAGGGGGCAAAACCTATTTGTATGAGACCCTATCAGCATGCTCACTTCCTTAAAGGGAAATTGAGAAACATATCAATGAGATGTTGGATGCGGGAGTGGTGCGACCACGTTCAAGTCCTTATGGTTCTCCCATCATAATGGTGAAGAAAGCTGATGGTGGCTGGAGGCTGTGTGTGGACTACCACGCACTCAATTAGCAGACTATTAAAGATAAATTTCCAATCCCAATCATCGACGAGCTCTTGGCTGAACTACACGGAGCTGTTATGTTTTCTAAGCTAGACTTGTGTTCGGGGTATCATCAGATCAAACTTCTTCCTCCAGACATTTACAAAACATCCTTCCGAACCCACGACGGGCACTTCGAGTTTGTGGTGATGCCGTTTGGGTTAACCAATGCTCCATCTACATTTCAGTCTCTAATGAATGCTATATTCAAGCCTTACTTGCGTCACTTTGTTCTTGTTTTTTTTGATGACATCCTTGTCTACAGCCCCAGCCAGGAAATTCATCAAATCCATTTGAAGGAGGTGTTCCAATTGCTAAGAGAGCACCAGATGTTTGTTAAAAGGTCTAAGTGCCAATTTAGCAAGGAAGCTGTCGAATATTTAGGCCATGTCATTTCAGGAAGTGGGAAAGCCGTCGATCCAAAGAAGATTGAAGCTGTCACACATTGGAGCACTCCTAAAAGTCTGAAGGCATTGAGAGGGTTCTTAGAACTTGCTGGTTATTACCGCAAGTTCATCAAGGGGTTTGGAGCAATTGCTGCTCCCCTTACTAATTTATTAAGGAAGGGGGAGTTTGGGTTGAATGATGCAGCGACACAAGCGTTTGGTCAGTTGAAAGATGCTCTTACTACTGCTCCAGTTCTGTCCCTACCCGACTTCGACAAATAATTCATTGTGGAGTGTGATGCTTCTGGCAAGGGAGTTGGAGCTGTGTTGATGCAGTCAGGAAGGCCTATTGCATTTCTAAGTGCTAAATTGAGGGGTTGTAATCTGCTTCTTTCCACCTACAAAAAGAATTGCTAGCTCTCATTCTAGCAATCACAAAGTGGAACTAATATTTGATGGGAAGGAAATTTGTGATCAGAACTGATCACCAAAGTCTGTGATTCCTACTTGAGCAGAAGTTGCAGACGGGAATCCAAAACAAATGGTTAATGAAGCTACAACAGTTTGATTATAGGGTCGAGTACAAGCCAGGCAGGGTGAATCAAGCTGCGGATGGTCTGTCTAGAAAGGAAGATGAGGACGAGGAGTTGCAGGAAGATTATTATTCATTATGCCCCCTTTTCAACTGTCCAGTGTGATTGGGTGTCAGAATTGAAGAAGCTAGCATGGGAGGATCCTTACTATAAATCTATAGAGGCGAAGATGACAGGTGGTAGTAGGGTGGGCCAACACTATTCCAAAGTAGAGGGCTTATATTACTACAAAAACAGGATCTTAGTGAGCCCAACTGTAGAGGGTGTCATCGACATATTACTGAAAGAACACCACTGTTCTTCAATGGGAGGTCACTCGGATTCCCACCGTACCCGACATCGACTGAAGCAATCGTTTCATTTGGAGGGAATGAAAGCTAGAGTTACAAAATTCGTCAGAGAATGTGAAGTCTGTCAAAGGAGCAAATCTGAAAGTGTAGCATCACCGGGTTTACTCTAACCTCTACCCGTGCCAAATCAAATTTGGGAAGTGATTTCGATGGATTTTATATCAGGGTTGCCCTCTTGCAGCAATGTGAGTGTGATTTACATTGTGGTGGATCGGCTTTCAAAGTATGCTCACCTTTTCTCCCTCAAGCACCCATATACAGCTAAAACGGTGGCTCAGGGCTTCTTTGATGGGGTATACAAACTCCATGGGCGTCCAAAGGCAGTGGTAAGTGATCGTTATGCCATCTTTACTGGCTTTTTGGAGGGAATTATTCACTTTACAGGGATCAACACTCGCTCTGAGCTCTGCTTATCATCCACAAACTAATGGGCAAACAGAAATTGTGAACAAGGGCCTTGAGTGTTATTTATGTTGCTTCTGTAGCCACAAACCCAAGGAATGGCCTAAGTGAATGACACTGGCTGAATATTGGTATAACACCACTTGGCGTAGCGCAACAAAAATGACTGCATATGAGGCTGTTTACGGAAGGAGACCACCCTCTTTAGTTTCATATGTTACCAGGACCTCAAAGTTACAGGAAGTTAATGAAACCCTGTTTACAAGGGAGGTGGCACTAAAGCTCCTCAAAGACAATCTTCATAAAGCCCGTGAAAGGATGAAGAAGTATGCGAATACCCACCGATCCGAGAGGTCATTTGGTGGGAGATTGGGTCTTTTTGAGACTACAACCGTATAGGCAGCTGTCAGTTTCATCATCACGGCCTCATAAGCTCTCGCCTAGATACTATGGCCCGTACCCTATAATCCAAAGGGTGGGAGAAGTTGCCTACAAATTTGGTTGCCCAATGAAGCTAAAACTCATTCAGTGTTCCATGTCTCTCAACTCAAGAAGAAGCTAGGTAAGAAGAGTGTAATACAGGATAATCAACCCGGTTATGTGGAGGAGTTGATAGATGAACTTGAGGTAATTTTGGATAGGAGGTCTGTATTGGGGAAGAAATCTATCATTCCGCAAGTTTTGATCAAATGGAGACAGAGGGACAAGGAGGAGGCATCTTGGGAAAATTACTGGGAATTTGTTAAAATATTTCCTTCGTTTGACCTTGAGACAAGGTCAAAATTAGGGGATGGGAATGTTGGCGACCCACGGACGAGTGTTGGCGATCTCCGTCGGAGAAGGGAGTCGTTGCCTTCTTCTGATGTTTGAAGTTGTCAAGGGGAAGGGAAGTGAGGAGCCGTTGGTGAAGAGGGGTGGTGAGCCATTGGATGACTGGGGGTTATTGTCACGGTCGCTTTTCGACCGTATGTTTTTCGTGCGCGTACCTTCTTGTTCATATGCGTATTTTTGTGACCACCTCTTGTATTCTGAACGCGCGAAGTTATATGTCGTTGTGACCCTCTGAGAGAGTACTTATTTGTGGATTTTTTATGAACGTCATTTCACGGGTTGTTCTTCCACAAAAGAGCTTTGTTTGAAGGGGTGTCATAACTTTAGACTTCGACGTTTGACCTTTTTATTTTTAGTTCCATTTTCCGTTAACCTAGCACGTGACCGATCACCTTAGTCTCGACCCTCTCGTCGACACAGTCGTCCCGATATTTTTCTTGTATTTATTGGACACCGTTAGACCGACCCTTCACCCTAATCATATTTAATCTCTAATTAGCCTAGACTTGTCCTTAATTAGAATCCCTAATTAAATAATCAAATCAAAACCTATATGAATATTACGTATCACATGTTATCTTCCTAGTCTATTTGCACCCTAATTCTACCCTCCCCCTCTCATACACTCTCTCTCCCCAATCACCCCTATTTCCACTCCTTTTCAACCCTAGTTAGCAACAACCCTAGGTTTTCTTTCTTCCTTCACGCAAGAACACAAACACAGCCGCCAACCCACGCGTGCAACTCCCCTTGCTCCGGCCCCTTGCCCATCATCGGCCTCCCCTCTGGCCACCCTAGCATCCCGTCGCCGGCCACCCAACTCCGACCAAGCCCCACCACGCGCAAAACCCCATATCCTCTCAAAAATCTGCCGATCTCCCTCTCCCCTTTGTCGCACAATTTTCCCTTGCTCCGACCAGCGGCCATCTCTCCAGGCCGCGCCCCTGTCGACCCCCGGATCCGCGCACAACAGCAGTAGGCCGCAACTTCCCTTGCTCGTTGCTGTTCGGGCGTCGTGCTACCGTTGTCTCTAGTTGTTGCCGTACCTCGCTTGCTACCGGATCCAACCCTTGACGTCTCTACCTGACGTCAGTGTAGCTCTCGCATCGTGTTGAAGTATAACCCCGATCCGTAGGAACCGCACCCGCATGTTTAAACAAGATAAAAATCGTTAATTTTCCTTGCTTTGGTAAATCACTAATTGAGATTAATAATACGGGACTGTAGGTTGGTGATTGGTGATTGAGCACATAGTGAGATCTGGACCGTCGTTGAACTGAGATTACGGACGTTGTTACAGGCAAGTGAAACTTGCTCAGATTATTGTTAGGCCATGTCTAGGCCATTCTGTGAATTTGTGCAAAAGAGACTAGGCGGTGAAATGATAGTCGCCTAGATGCCCATACTTGATCTAGCTTGACAACGAAGCTAGATCCGACACCATACTTGATCTAGCTTGACAACGAGGCTAGATCCGACACCCTTGCCATGTCATTTCATGCATATCACATGTCACGTTTATTTTGATATAACTGTACGCAATTCAATATCTGTTATCATGTTGCATATCATGTCATATCATGCATTGAATGTTTGGTCGTGATTGTGTAGCACACGCTACTATTGAAATGTAAGCTACGGCGACTAGGATTTTGACTCCTACATCATGTAATGAGGCCAGGTGCACCCCTATGCCAAATAAAGAATAGTTCCTGGCTCATGTTCCAGAAGCATGAAATGTATAAACACTTCCTGGCTCGTGATCCAGAAGATGGGCACCAGTCCATACACACGTGGAGGGGTAGTGTTAAGTGGTCACTCAGCGTAGAAGTGTGCCCGTACAGCAACTTCAGCTGCAAGACGTAAACCCTGTGCACAACGCGAACACATGTTTTACTGCTTTTCATGAAATATTGTTTAGTAGCTTTTTTCTACGACGTGCCATGCATCGTAAAATATCATGTTCAACTTAAACTGTTGCATTCATGAAATAATATGCCATGTTATCAATTTTAAAACTGCTAGTTGCATTCATCATATAACTGCCATTACTTTTATGTTTCCTTGCACAAAAGTCTCCCTTTTCCTTTTTGGAGATTTTTGCTGACATGTGCCCTTTTCTCTTTAGGTGTCACATGTCAGGCTTTGAGTCTGAGGTAGGTGCTGAGGACTACCAGGTTGCTGACGTCATGCTTGAGGCTTTTGCTGACGTCCAGTTCAAGGATACCGGAGTTCTATCTTAGTTTTCAGCTGGAGGCTTTTCACTAGTTGCAGTTGTTTCCTAGTAGCTGTTGTTAGGTTGTTCGGTGTGTATCACCTTCTCTTGTTTTAGTTTCGGCCATGCTTGGGGCCTTCTTTTCAGACTCTGTACTTTCTTCTTTTATGACTATATCTATGGATGTTTGGAATAATGAAATGGATGTTATTTTGAATGTTGGTTAATTTTATTGCCTGCCTTCAATGTATTATTATTGTTGTTGTTGTTGTTTCATTGCAATGCAAGAATCTGCGAATGGATGAACACACAGACGCTTATCAGACTGAAGCTTCACAGCTTCAAGTCTGAGCGGACCTCTTTGCGTCTCGCCTTCCATACTTGGGAAGCGGGGCATGACAGGTTTTTGTGGTGGCCCATGCAGGTCGTTGCACCTGCGAAATATCGAAGCAACGATAATAATAAAAACATCCATCGAAACATTCGAAACATTCGAGTCATAAAAATTTGAGTCTGATGTGAACGTTTTCCCTTGTCTTAGATGGTAGGAAGACTTAGATAGACGTCCAAGTTTGATAGTCAGGCGCCTTCGTTAAGATTTAGTCGTACTCGTCTTATGATACCTTAGTAGCCTCTCATCCAACTCTGACCATATTAGATTCTTAGAGTTTTTCCTTTAGTCGTTCGCTTGGGTCCATCAAATTTCGGGCCCAGCAGAACGTAATCTTGATCCTCTAAGGACCCTTTCTCTGAGATCTCTATTACAGTCTAGTTCATTAGAAAGTCTTAGTGCTAAGTTTCTCCTAATCTTTAGTCGCCCCCCCTGATTTCTATCATTTTCCTAATCATTAGCTTATGACCATAGAATCCCATCGTAGCAGATTCACTAAGTTATTTCCAGTCGTATTTACGTTTTATTCGATTCACTTCCTTGCTTTCGTTTCACGTGATTCCTTCATGTCGTTCATCATCAATCGTTGAATCTTTCCACATTACCATCCCGATCCTTCGAAATTTATTTTCAATATTATTTATTTTAAATTCCTCTTCCAATTTAAATTCTTTGAAAACATTTAGCATAAGCTTAGACTTCCTACCTTTCAGTTGACTTAAATTCATTCTTTGAAATTCGAAATTGTTTCGCCGAAATCTTTAAATTACTACCTTATGATATTTTCTAACCTATATCTTTCATACTCATGTGAATATCTTATTTCCTTCGTATAACGACTTTTCGATAATCCAATATACCGTTTCTTCCCTTACTATATATATACTACTCAAACTTATTATTTTTCGTCTAATCCCTACTTTGTATTTTAACTTATATCATCTACACACTATTCTCCTGTATTTTATAATGATATTATTATATATCTCTTTTCCTTACTTAAATATTCACAATTATATCTCTGTTTCACCTAACCAAGCTATCCCCTTATCCTCGCTTTATCTGAACCTGTTCATCCCGATCTTGTTTCGTTACGCTATTTGATTTCGGTTCCCTTACTATTGTTTAGTCATCCTACTAGTGCTTGCCGTCGCCTATGTCAACCTTAGTATAGTGTGGTGGGCCCATTAGGTTTATTGTGTTGTCGTCGTGGTGCGCGTATATAGGTAGAGTGTGTGGATCTGTGTGTGTGAACCCCTGCGTACCACTCATGTATGAGTGTGCTACCCCTAGTATTGATGATTGTCTCTTGTGTTATATATGCATACTCAGTGTTATTCATGATATATGTGAAGTTATATGAATGATAGTATTTATAAATATATGTGTGAATAGCTATACCACTTTAGGGACGTCTGTGTATATTATGATTAGTGTTGGAATATCTACTAGTGGTGTATGTAGTTTGAAGGTACTTGTAATGCTTGAAATAGTATACTAGTCATGTGCATGTTAGGTGTAATGATAATAGGTGTACTTATAGTTAAGTGTGCATGCCTACTATATGATCTACATGTTAGTACGTATGAGCGTGCGCTCGTACGTAGATATGTGCATGCTGAGTTGTAAGTAGATATGTACATACTGCATGAATATGTGTGATATACGTATGGTAATAATGTTATAATTTTGTATAGTACTGCTTGCCTTTACGGGATGTTGTGTGTGTACGTGTGTACCATGAGGTATACACGATTATTGTATGTCTTAACTATGTATGGCTAGGTATATGTAGTAGTATACTAATTATATGTAAATTGTTATGGTGTGAATATATTATAGTGTGTAAAATGATTGCATTATGAGATGTTACTTGCCTAAATATAAAGTGTGATTGATATTATTGTGTGTATATGATAGCGTGTGTTTTTACCTATATAATGTGACGAGTGATATGATTACGTTAGTACATATATATATATATATAAGAGTGGTGTGTTGGTATAGGTATAAATATCGTGTTATATATATAGTATTCTGGTTCTTGTATGGGTCTTTGAGTCTCACTCATGTTTGAGTGGGTATACTCTAAATATATTGTTATATTTGTATGTGGTTTGTGTATAGTGCTATTAACATAGTAATGGATGATGTGTGTATAGTGATAGGTTTGGTTGTACCATGGTTACGTTACGCACATGGTTGTGGATGGCTATACCATTAAAGAGTTATAGGTGTTGGTCTTGTAGTATAGTTATTTACTAAGGTTTTACATTTTGAATGTATATATGCTAGCTAAAGTAGGTGTGCAGAATGTGCTAAGTATATAGTGGTATGAGTGGCATGTATAAATAGTATATTAGCGTGTGTGGGAGTGCGCCATGCACGGGTAAGTATGTGCTTAGCTATATGTGTTACGACTATGGTATGTGTGTTGTGTCTTGAATATAGTTATAGGATTGTATGTGATGTGTATATATGGTGAAGTATCTGCGTGTATTTGAAAAACTATATATTTGTGTATTTATAGTAGGGGTGAATGTATATTAGATATAACAAACATGACTTAATATTGTATAGTGTAATTACATGTGCTGATATGTTTGGTGTTGCATGTACACTAGGAGATATAAGGAGTAGTATATCCATGTTTGTTTTGTACATAGGTAGTTATCTATACGTGAAGTAATACGATTGTATTTGCTAGTGTGAACTATTTTTATGTAGGTATCTGTACCATGGTTATGTGATAAGTGAGTGATAGTTATATAAGGGATGTATGTGACTATATGGATGATTGAAGCACGTGTATGAATTTGACTGTCTATGATAGGTATAAGTATATAATGTGTATATGTATGCATGTTTGTCGTATTAATGTTTGATTACCTAGTGCATATATAAGCACTTGTAATAACTATAAATGGTTTGAATTATAGTGTGATATGATTGGGGTAGTTACTGGAATGGCTAGATATATTTTTAGATAGAACGTCAGAGGACGGACTTTGCTCTAAGGTGGGTAGGATGTCCCGGTCGCTTTTCGACCGTATGTTTTTCGTGTGCGTACCTTCTTGTTCGTACGCATATTTTTGTGACAACCTCTTGTATTCCGAACGCGTGAAGTTATATGTTGTTGTGACCCTCTGAGAGAGTACTTATTTGTGGGATTTTTATGAACGTCATTTCACGGGTCGTTCTCCACAAAACAGCTTTGTTTGAAGGGATGTCATAACTTTAAACTTCGACGTTTGACCTTTTTAATTTTAGTTCCATTTTTCGTTAACCTAGCACGTGACCGATCACCTTAGTCTTGACCCTCTCGTCGACACGGTCGTCCCGATATTTTTCTTATATTTATCGGACATCGGTAGACCGACCCTTCACCCTAATCATCTTTAATCTCTAATTAGCCTAGACTTGTCCCTAATTAGAATCCTAATTAAATAATCAAATCAAAACCTATATGAATATTACGTATCACATGTTATCTTCCAAGTCTATTTGCACCCTAATTCTACCTCCCCCTCTCATACACTCTCTCTCCAATCACCCCTATTTCCACTCCTTTTCAACCCTAGTTAGCAACAACCCTAGGTTTTGTTTCTTCCTTCACGCAAGAACACAAATGCAGCCGCCAACCCACGCACACAACTCCCCTTGCTCCGGCCCCTTGCCCATCGCCGGCCTCACCTCTGGCCACCCTAGCATCCCGTCGCCGGAGGTAGATATCTCGATAAGGCTCCTACTCCTCCTCCTCGTTCTTCATCTCGTCCGTCTAAGGGGAAGGCCCCCATGCCTTTGGGTGGGGTAGATATCTCGTTGTGTCACGATGACCCGATGTGTCTAGCGGCATACAATCATATTGAGCATTGTCCTTTGATTCTGGAGCACTTCGTCCAGTTTTCCGACTTTCCTCAGCTTGCCGATCTTCTCTCCTATAGCGGCCTACTAGACTATCTTCGCCATGACCCCAAGGCGAACCCTCACCCGTACCCCAGACTCGTCAAATTGTTCTATGCCAATCGAGTCCGGGGTGAGTATGATGACACCCACTCTATTGAGACCACTGTCTCGGGGACACATATTGTCCTCACGACAGAGATTTTAGGGGAGTTGATTGGTGTCTCATCCTCTGGCCTGCTCCGTGCTGATATCTCCGTGGAGAATATCCACGATCTTGAACAGTCGATGATTTCTGAGATGTTCCATGTCATCCCTCCCGCCATGATTGGCGTTCCCTCCAAATCTTTTAAGCCTAATGCTTGGGTCCTCAATCTCATCCTGAAGTCGCGCCTCCTACCGAAGTACGGCTCCTCTAGCTTGCCCTCCCAGCCATTTCTCAAGCTTATCTACACTCTATTCATGGGGAGGGAGATAAATTGGGCCCGGATCATCCTTGACAAGATGGATTCCTTTGAGTGCATAAGGAAATCCACCAAGTTTGCTCATATTCCTTATCCGTGCCTATTGACTCTCGTTTTCCGTCATTTTGGCGTCCCTCTCCCTCTAGATGATCAGCATCCTTTGGGTCCTCCCCTGAACGCGACTGCCGTCAAGAAGTCTCTTGCGGCGCTTCGTCACGTTCAGAGGACTACCTCTGCTGCTTCTCCTACTCCTCCTCCTACTCCTTCACTCTCTGAGCTTTCAGTTTCCCTGAGACGTGTGGAGTCTCGTGTTTCTCATTGTGAGGAGATGCTTGCTCTCCTCTGTGAGTATCTGGATATTGATGTTCCTCCTTCTGTTTCTGACGAGGAGGAAATGGATGAGGCTGATCTCCAGGAGCTTGTTGGATCTCCTGCTCGTGCCCCCGAGGGTACGTCTGCTGCTGCTACTTCTGCTGGTGCTCTCGAGAGCACACCTGTTGCCACCATTCCTTCGGTGGATGCTTCTGCTGGTGCTCCCGAGACCACTCCTGTTGCCACTCTCCCTTTGGTTGACACTCCTGTCGTTCCCGAGACCACCACCCCTTCTTTAGAGCCTGATGTTGCTGCTGAACCTCCCTCCGCCTCCTGAGCTTGCGTTGGAGGACTCTCGCATGTGCACTTGGATGATATATTTGTTGTGAGAGAGTGGGGTAGGATAGTTGGGTGGTGATGTATTTTTGATGTATTTTTGGATGTTTTGATGATACATTTTGATGTACATTCGTTTTGATGTCTGTTGAGACATATGCTATATATTGTGCTCCGATCTGATGATCGTTTATATTTGTGTTGGCAGATGTATACTTTTGATGTATCCTGTTTACACACACACACACACACACACACACATCGTGTTGCCATTTATTTCCGTGTGCACATTATATTTTTGTCTCTGATGTTGATTTCATCGTTCGACGATTATAATTGATTAAATAGAATTCTTTCTATGAAATCATAGAATTGTTTTCCATGCACTAAATTCACCAAGAATATTGATATTGGAGAGTATGTTCCATAACTCAATATGTGAAATTGATTTGATTTTTGATGATTTCATTTTTCGATTTACGACTATGGACTCGTTGGCACGCTTTGATTTTATTCGTTATTTTACATTGATGTCAATTGGACCATGGTCGTATTCTTCGGCACTCGTGCTTTTATTTTTTAGCCATTGTTGTCATCGTTGATCTCCTCCCGCTCTTTTTGCTAATGCTAAAGGGGGAGAGAATTAATAATGACGATGTGCTAAATGATAATTCAAAGCCATTTACCGTGAATCTAATTTGACATGTTAGATTCAGGGGGAGTTAAGATATAAAAATGGATCTCAAATCCGATATTTCAATAATTGGATCATGTTTTATACTTTTCTCGTCTGCTTGATGCGTATGATTTTTATTTAATTCGGAATTAATGTGTCATCAATGCAGGGGGAGTAAGTAAATTTCATTTCAATCATTATTATTGATTATTATTTATGTTGGTTTGTCATCACCAAAAAGGGGGAGAATGATGAGTATTGATTCCACGGATTTGGTTTTGATGATGAACAAACATAAATATCGTGAACTAACTCTTTGTGAGCGCAGTTTTAGAGATCGTCACCAAAATTCTATGTACATCAAAAGCGACGTCTCAAGACTTCTCAAAGCACGTGATCATGTGCCTGAAGCTTCGTTGAAGCTCTAGGAGCATTATTGAAGTCAAGAGATTCGGATTGAAGCTTTGAAGACAGTTCGTCTAGTTTATTTTATAGTCTGCTAGCTTCTTTTTGTAGAATGTTAAGCCTTGAGTAGGACTTACATTATAATCTTCATAACGCTCATATCTTAGAGCTAGGATTATCTTAGAAGCCCATAGAAACTTTCTCGAAGCCTTACGCTTCATTTCGCGACTTCTTGTGCATCTTAGTTGGTTCAAGAAGAAGAACCAACCGACTAGATTGTCATCTAGTCGGTCAGTAATCCTTCTTGAACCGACTAGATCTCCTTGCTCAATTCAGCATCTTCACTGTTGACCAATTAGTCGGTCCAAGAAGGTTCACCGACCGACTAGTTGTCAAACTAGTCGGTTAGGAATCCTTCTTAGACCGACTAGTTATGTCTTTTCACTTTTCTGCCTGAGTTACTGTTTATCGTTAGTCGATTAAAGAACAACCGTCGACCGACTAGTTTTGAAACTAGTCGGTTGGAATTTGTTCTTAGACCGACTAGCTCTCTTTGAATTCAGCCTATTATATTTCAAATCTTAGTCGGTCAAAGAACACTCACCGACCGACTAGTTGTGAAACTAGTCGGTTGGCAAGTCTTCTTAGACCGACTAGTTCTAACTCCTGAAATTCACTTTATTGGCTGTGAACCATTTAGTCGGTCCAAGAAGAATCACCGACCGACTAGTTGTGAAACTAATCGGTCAGTGATCCTTCTTAGACCGATTATACTGCTTCAGAAATAGATCCGATGGAGCTTTAAATGCACGAATATTCCCTCTCTCACTTCTCTATACTATATATACTTGTGATGCTTCTTCATAGCATTCAAGGCTGATATTAATGAGACTTTGAGAATCAAAGAGAGAGCATTTAATTCCTATTTCCATGCTCCCTCTCTTCACAAGAATCTCTCCCTCACTCTTATTCCTTAAGAGAGATTCTCATTTATTGTGAGCTACTCAAGCTAGGAGCTTGAATCCAAGTCACCATCTCCATCCTAGTCTTCAATCGCTGTTCATCTTCTTGGAGCTAGGGTTTGGTGCATTCTTCTTCCTCAAAATCCTTCTTGCCCTAAAATCGTAAGTTTTACTCAAGGCATATGATTTTGTTGGTAAGTGTTTTATATTTCATTTACTTTGATATTTCAGTTTTATCTCTCGGTTGTGAGAGAAGTGTGTGATCCCGGGTTGTGGGAGTCACATTTTCATTTGTGTATGAATTGATCTTGTAGAGATTTTCGACAAGAATTTCATAGTGCAAATTTGAGTTGGAGGATTCTAACTCAAGTAGCCGGAGGGGATCCAGGTGTTTGGGACGTAGGATCACCGGGAACAAGTCGGGGAGACTTGGGTGGATCCGAACCCGTTAAATCGTTTGTTTGTGTTGGTCGTTTCTTTGTTGTCATATTTTCATTCTGCATTGTTGGTTGAGTTTGCAAGATAATTAGGAATTATAATCTTGATTATTTTAAAGTACTATTCACCCCCCTCTAGTACTTGTGCAGTAGCTATCAAGGCATTACATTTGGTATCAAAGCCAAGTTCATAGCTATGTCTACCAACGACAACAAGACCGTTCGTCCACCTTCAGACTATAGCACCTTCAGGAACCGTGAAGGAGCTTCTTCGGTGATGGAAGGACACTCCTCAACTAGGCCTCCTTATTTCAACAGTGCCAATTATGGGTACTGGAAATGCCGGATGGAAACGTTCCTCCGGAGCACCTTACTATGGAGAGCTACGATGACGGAGTATGTCGAGCCCGATGAAGAAGATTTCGCTAAGTGGACTACCGCAGAGGTCGCCGCGGAGGTAACCAATGCCAAGGCAATGAATGCCTTGCAATGTGCGTTGGAGCCCGAAGACTTCAACAAGATATGCACATGTAAGAGTGCATATCAAATCTGGAACTCACTCCTCATCTTGCATGAAGGAACAAGTAGGGTAAGAGACTCCAAACTCACTGTTGTAAATAAAGATTACGAATTATTTCACATGCAACAGGGTGAGAAGATGGAGTACTATGCTCGCTTCGTTGACATTACCAACGAGTTGGAGGCTCTTGGAAAGACTTACACCCAAAAGGAGAAAGTCTCAAAGATCATTGACGGACTTCCTTCTTGTTGGGAAAAGCGTACCTTCGCCATCGAGGAAGGTAACGATATGAATAAATATACTGTCGTTCAACTAATGGGTATCTTGATGTCTTATGAGGTACGCAAGGACAGTAAAATAAAGATGCAAGACAAGATGAAGTCGTACTTGAAGCAAGACGAGCCAAAGAAAAAGGCGATTGCGTTCAAGGCCGCTCCATCTACATCTACCGACGATGAAGAATCGGAAGACGAGTTGGACTTGGAATCCATTGCCCTCATGGCAAAGAAGTTCAACCGATTCTTCCGGAAAGGTAATTTCAAGAACAAATCTAAGTTTAGTTCTACTAACGCCTCCGCTCCTTTGTGTTTTAAATGCAACAAGCCAGGACACATCAAAGCGGATTGTCCTCAAAACAAGCAAAAGGAGAAATGGAAGGTGCCAAGGTTCGAAAAGTCTCGAAAGTGCAAGAAAGGGTATAAGAAAGGACTTGTCGGGACATTCACCGACTCCGAAGAGGACTCCTCAAGTAGAGAGTCGGATGATGAACAAGTGGAACAAGCACACATGTGCTTCATGGCTAGAGAGGAACATGATCAAGAATCCTCCTCCGATGAAAGAGAGGATGAAGGCGATGAGGTAACTATGGATGACCTTAGATTAGCTAACGAGCAAATTTGGTCTAAATATTCTAAACTAGTAAATAGATATACTAAGACTAAAGATGAGCTAACTAGTTTCCAAACCTCACCTAAGCCTATCATCCTCAACAACGACACCGTTGTTGAAAGTTTGAGAAATGAGATTGTAAATCTCAAATCTCAACTTGAGCATGTTCATATTGAGGAATCGGATGAACGCGAGATGGCAGATTTGATTTCTCGAAACTCAACTTTGAGTATTGAGAATGAGAATCTCAAGTCTCGTGTTTATGTACTCACATCGCAAGTGTCCACCTTGGATGCTTCTATGCATTCTCTCACCGAGAAGTATGAGTGCACATTAGGCCGAATTAATAAATTCAATAAAGGTAAGGACCATTTGGATAAAATCCTAAATGACTTACTTCTGGCCAATCATCACATTGGCTTGGGGTATAAGATGGGAAATTCATCCAAATCGTCCACCACCTTTGTTAGGCCATCTTTCGAAGCGTCAACTAGTGGGAGTAAACACCCCATGGGTAGTTCATCTACCAATGGTGCTTCCACTAGGTACACACCCCCATTTGGAAAGAAACCCACTTTGGGTGGACCTCCAAAGAAGGGTCATGCATTTATGTACACCAATACTATTCCACGTAGGAACACACATCCTACTCCACCAGTTCACACATATGATGATTTTTATGCTCCACATCCACGAGCACGTGCACACCATGTGAGATACACTCACGCACGTGTTCCTCCACATGCATATGTTCATCCACATCACTATCATATGAACAATTATCATCATGCACCATATCATATGTCGCCACCACCATTCCATTAGTGCCATATGCTTATCCACGACATGCATTTCCTAGGCCACCTCTTCATAGGCCACATGCATCATGTAGACATCAACAACGTATGCATGCTCCCAATAAGAATATGGCTACCAAAATATTCACTATTTGGGGCCCGAAGGCACAAGCATGCATGAAAAACAAGCATACATTAATTCTTATTTTATGAATGTCGTGCATAATGATGATTACATTGGGAAGTCTAAGTCCAATTGGACTTGGCTTCCAAAGGTCTAATCTTTTAGGACCCAATGACCTTGGGTACCATGGAATGATATTTCTATCTTTAGGTACTCAAGAAAAAGAAACAGAGCAACAAATCCAAATTTAGCTCCAAGGATGGGTGGATACTCGATAGCGGGTGTTCAAAACACATGACGGGTGAAGCTCAATTGCTCTCCGGAGTGGTGCCCATTGCAAATGGGAACCGAGTAGTCTTTGAAGGCAATGAGAGCGGAACCATCATTGGTGTTGGTAAAGTTGGTAACCCATCTAAACCTCTAATAAGTGATGTCTACCTTGTTAAAGGATTAAATCACAATCTTATTTCAATAAGCCAACTTTGTGACAAAGGTTACAAAGTTAACTTTGCGAAAGGAATATGTCATATTTTTGTAACGACCAGTTTTAGCGATACGTTTTATCTGTGTTCTCTCGTGTAATATCCTTTTCGTATGCGTAGTATAAGACGCATCAGACCCCCGGACCAGTATCATCTCCTAGCCTCATATGTATTAGCTATTAATGTTATTTTTATCTTATTTTTATTATTAACCTTTAACCATATTCTTTAAATGCTCATTCCTATTTATAAATTCGAATTCAAATTTCAAAAAAAAAAATTTTGAACTTTTAAAATTTGAATGAGAACTTCCCATTTCTATTTAAACCTATTATTAAATTGACTTTAATGACCCCTGATTTACTCCCCTATTAATGTTTACATTTCAAAAATTTCCCTAATTTGCCTGGGCGTTAATTCTCCCTAATTAAACCCTACATCAATTTCGATTTTCCCCAGGCCGAAACCCACACAACACGCAGCCTATACACTTTCATTTGAGCCTAGGCTAACAACTCTTATAATAAATCCTAGTATTAACTTTCTTCCCCAAGCCCTGTTCACATGCCGAAAATAACTCCCCACAACACACACACAATTTTATATTATAATACCCTACTACACTCCTTTATATCATAAACATTACAGGCTAGCACCTATCTATTATATAATAAACACCTAGACTAATGTTCACAGCAACCCTAAGGCTGCAAAAGCCTCAGCCGCACAAAATAGTAAATAAACAAAAAAAACTATTCTAAAGAAAACCTAACCCTAAAGACCCATCACGTGCTGGAAACCTTTCACCTTACCCTATTCATTTTAAAACCCTAGTCTTAGTTTCTCCTCTCACCATATACACAGCATGGCCGCCCTACCCTGACTTCATCCTCCTCGCAACACAAACCCACGCCGCAGTCTTCCTTCCCTCAACGCCCAGGCGACGGACCTCCTCCCCTCCTTCTTCTCCTTCGCACCACCCCCGCCCTCGCCTCAGCCGCGGCCATCTCCACCCTCCGGCGGCCAGAACTTCCGCATCCCAACACCAGCTTTTCCTCCCTCGCACACAAGCCTGCAGCGGCCATCTTCTCTCCGCCCACACGCACACCGCAGCGTCCGCCATCCCCCCCAAGCATGCAAATGCCACGTCCCTCTACTCACGGCCTCCCCCTCGCCCTGTTTCATCTCACGACGCCTCCCTACCTTCCGCCATCGCTCAGCCCATAGGCCCGCCGTGCGAACCACCGCCAACTCCCAACACGCCGGCCTCCTCCTCCTTCCTTCACCTCAACACTGCTTCTCTGACCACCCTTGCTGCAGCAACCATCGACAACTCATCTCCGACGGCCCCTCGAGCTCGCCACGCTGCTGATCCCATCGCCAGCGCCGCAGGAGGACGTCCGCAGCCCCACATCGTTGGTCTTCGCCCTCCAGACCGCCGGCGGACTCATTGCACCACAAACCGCCGTAAGCTTCGTTTCACAAGAAACTGTAAGTTGCCCTCTCACTCCCTTCTTGAACAGGGGCCATGCAAATAGCACTCTAGGTTTAGACTCGATTATCACCTGTCATATGGACATTTACACCAAGCTTTGCATATCACCTTAGTTTAACTAAGGATATATGTTATTAGTATTATACGAGTATGAGTACCTGCATGCTTTATTATGTGTTGATAATATAAATATAACTTACAGGTGATGTAAGTTAGTACACAACCCCTATTACAATATTAGTTGTATTATTATTAAGAGGACATTAATATTCTTGAACCTTAACAAATGCAATACTTATAAAGTTAGTTAACATCTTGGGTTAGTTTATGTTGTAACCTTATCTATGTGATTATCATGTAAATGGTTGAGTAGGGGTAGTTGTTGGAGTTAATAATCACATGCATATATGTTGTTATTATTCTAGCCTGACTATTTGCTGTTTCAAAAGAAAACACCCAGTTCATGGATATGTTAATGTAGTTATTGAATTAAGTATAAGATAGGTTTTACCAGAAGGTTATATAGGTATTACACATTAACCAATAAAATAGCGTGCCTAAATAATTACTATTAGAAGATAAACGAATAAAACAGCTTAATCTGATTTTATGTTTTGTCAAAACCAGCGAACCGTCATCACTGTAGCATAGTGGCCGTTGAGACGTTTCCGACGACACCAAGAACGCCAAAATCAGGCAAGTATATAATTTGTTATGATTTTTAGAAGTTCGGCACGTTTGCGCCGCCTTCATGTTTTGCTGTGTAACTCAAATTTAGATGTGTAATGACGTACAAAACTGACACCATAATGACTAGGACGAAAATTGGATCCAACGGTATATCATACGATATATCCCTAATTTAAACAACTAGAGAAAGAAATTGTTTCTGTAGCAGGTTGAACAAAAAGGACAAAATCGTCATTATTTGAAATTACGGAACCGGTCGTTCGACCCGCTTCCGCTTTGCAGAACTGTCACCATAAAACACTAATTTTTGATAACAATGAAATTCAGTGAGTCTTGACATGTTTAACAGTTTGGACATCGTGAAATCGTGCGCCTCGAAGGCGGAATCGTGAATTCGTGATGTCGTGTGAGTCGACTAGGCCGGCTCGTGTTCCGGCAAAACTTTTGGGTGGGGTTAGGGTTGAGCGGCCACTGGGCGTATGAAAGGTACTCTCCTCAAGAACACCACCCGACGCGGTGGGTTAGTGTCAATCGCGGTAAGCCCCCGTGAGAGGAACGACCTTCTCATCACGACCTAAAGGCGAGAACCCTAGATTAGATGTGAATTCTTGACATGGTCATTGTAACGCTAACTTGGTCATCGTGAATATTGAAATGCTAACAAACTCTGAGAATCTAACTTTAAACTTGCCATCGACTAGAACTGCATGCTAGGATTGTTTCTTTCTGCTCTGTAATTGTTAAATGTTAATTGCTGCAGTCGTTTCTCTAAATTTAATGATGCTTCTAAATTTCATATACTTGTTATATACTTCGCCTTGGGATGCTAACTTTTTCTTGCAGACCCCTAGCTGACATACATTCATGTTTGTGGATGTATGTCAGGTTCAGAGCTTGAGTACCACCTGACTTGGAGAGCCAGAGTTGTCGAAGACGTCGAGACGTTGTCTGCAGACGACTAGAGTCTCTTTTTCGTCATTTCTTTGAGTTTTAGTTTAGTTCCTTGTAGTAGGATTAGTGTTTTGTTGTAGTTTCCTTTGGCCATGCTGAGGCCCTGTTGTTTATTTTCTGTATGAACAATTCTGGAAGTGCCCATTTAATTTAATGAAATGTTTTCTGGTTGTTCTGATACGCAAATGTAAGGACCCTTTTTTGTGTCTTTATCACAGACGCTTATTGAACTCGAGCTTCACCGCTCTAGTTCAAGCGGGCCGTGTAACGTTCTCGCTTCCGGTGTCTTTTGGGAAGCGGGGCGTTACAGGTTTTGTTGGTGGCCCATGCAGGTCTTGCAACTGCGAACTTCGGAACAATGAGAACACTTTTCATTAGCCAAAACATCCAGAATAGTTTGTACACAAAATTACTCGAATGCCTCGTCTCAGCACGATAGGAAACCCAATACTAGGATAGATAGAAGAGTTAGACGCTCGTGCTCGTTAGTTAGACACCCTTGCCACGACTAAGTATTATCATCTTAAGGTCACCCCAGCGATTGATCATCCAACTCTGACCATACTAGATTTTTGAGTTTCGTTAGTCACTCGCTTAGATTCATCGAATCTAGGGCCCAATCGAACGTAGCGATTGTCGACGTGCCAGTGGAACCTGAGATGCCTGCACAGAGTAGACTTCGAAGCGTGAGATATTCCAGATCCATAAGACCTCGATCTTGATCCTCTACGGACCCTCACCTCGGTTTCCCTATCACAGTCTAGTTCGTTGTAGAACCATAGTGCTAAATCTTAGTCGACCCAATGATTGTTTTCCTCCTGATCTTATTTCTCTAATCATTACCCCCATATTAATGATCGTAGAAAGCCATCGTAGCGTATTCACGGAGTTGCTTCTTAATCATCCTTTCGTTTCGATCGTCGAACCTGATCCTTGTCCTCGATTCACTTTAACTCTCCAGATCCGCCATCTTTAACCTTGAACCCCTCCTTCTAAAAAGTATTTCGACACTTCATTTATTGAATTCTTCGCTAAGTTTAAAAAAAAATTCCTTCGAAAACTTTTACTTAGATTCTCTACACTTCAGTCAATTTAAACCCAATCTTGATTATGAAACTCTTTTGAGGCGATCTTTAACTACTATCTTATAACGATTTCCTCACATCCATCTTTCGCTCTTCTATTTCACCTAACTACTCTATTTTCCTCAGGCAATGAACTTTTTAAAATCTTATTCCTAAGTCGCTAGTTCCAATGTCACCTCCTTTAATGTATTTCGAAACGGTCATTGATACATACTTTGAAATATTTTCTTAAGTTAAATAGAATTTCAAAATCCTGTGTGTTAGTTTAATAATCATCGTCTTCAAATATTTTAAGGATAGAAAATTTTCTGTTTTCTTTTACAAGCCTATTTTTCATTTGCAAAACGAGCACTACGACACTATGCCCATATTACTCTTCACGTATTATTTGACTGATCACATTTTACGTTTTAATTCCTACCGTATACTCACTATCCTACATAAATGATAACGATGTTATTTTTTTCCTCACATACCCTTATCTTCATAATTATTTAATTATTCTTAGATATTTTGTGTGACCCAACCAAACTACTCGCTTACCCATACCACCTCCGGAGCCGTCCATCACAGCATTAATTCATTACATCTTTCAACTCTGAATTCAACACTATTGATTAGTTTTCGCATTGGTGCTTGCGAGTGCTTATGTCAGCTTTAATATAAGTATAGCGGGACCATTAGCAGTGATTGTAGTTTTGTTGCTGTGCATGTGTATAGATAGTGGGTGTGGGCCCGTGCGTGTGAATCTCTATGTACCACTTAGGTCTACATGTGATTTCCCTTAATATATTAGTATAGTGTGATGATCTATTATGTTGTGTGTGCATGTACGTACAGTAAATTGTGATAGGTATGTATTCAGACGAGTATAGAGTAGTAAGTGTTATATTTATAGTTAGGCGAGCGATTAGCTATGTCACTATAGGAATACCTGAGCGTGATTGGTTTAGCTTTGGCTAGTTACTAGGGTATATAAATACCTTAGTCGTACTTGTTAATGATTATAATTGTATGCTACAGTGATGTGCATGTTAGGTGTAATGATAGTAGGTGTACATATAATGATGTGTGCAGATTATTATGTGACCTACATGTTAGTATGTTTGACGTGTGCATGTGAATATATGTGTATGTGGTTAGTTATAGGTATGTATGTATATATGGTGTGAATAAGTGTGTTTCATGTATGGTAGGATTATCGTATTACCCCTACGGGGTGATGTGTGAGCATGTGTATACCAGGAGGTATGCATGGCCGTATGTTTGTGACTACATATATGTGAATGTATGGAATAGTACGCTAGCCCTATACAAATTACCATGGCTTTGTGTACGGCGAGTGTATATGTGACCTAAATAGATACGAGATAATAGTGTGGTAATGTGAGTATGTATATGTATGTAAAAATTGATATATGTATGGAAATTTGAAAGTGTGTGCTATATGATTAAGTGTATGTATTTGGATGTATATGGTTTCATTATAATGTACGTGTGTCCGGGATAGCGCGACTTTAGTGTCTAAGTCCCCCACCCCCCCTACGTTGGCCTATTTAAGGAAGTCAGGGGATGGACTTGATCATAAGGTGGGTAGATTACGATGGCCCTAGTGCTAGGAGTAAGGCTTGTATAAATCTGTGTATGGTGTAAATTATTACGTGCTTGTATATACATGTAGTGATTTATATTATAATGTGTATATGGTAGTATGCGATATGTAAAAGTGATGGTACGATTGAAGTGTTAATTGACAAAGAATGATTGTATTTTTATTAGTGATATGTTTATGTGACGTGTGGTACAGTATCATGGTAGAAAGTGAGGGTATATGATACTGCTTCGTGTATTAGTAATGATGTGAGTGTGCAAGGTGATAGCACACTTACGGCTAGTAAATTAATGTGGTGGTGTAGTAAAGTATTCCTTTTTGCCCAGTTATAGTATTGGTTGGGATTGTATTTGTAGGAAGGTATTGTATGAAATGTGTTATGTAAATACGAAATTAGTAATGTGTGTATGCGTATAATTACTACTAGTAACATTGGCGTTGAATATATTATCAGTGGTAATACATTGGTGTTGATATTGATATTAGAAGTTACTATTTGGATGCGGAATACTGGTTGTTATGGTGTATGCGTTAGAAAAAGAGGTACGAGCACTACCCTTACGTTTCCCAGTGTCTTAGCCGATTAGATTCCGAGGACGGAATCGTCTTTAAGGTGGGTAGAATGTAACGACCAGTTTTAGCGATACGTTTTATCTGTGTTCTCTCGTGTAATATCCTTTTCGTATGCGTAGTATAAGACGCATCAGACCCCCGGACCCGTATCATCTCCTAGCCTCATATGTATTAGCTATTAATGTTATTTTTATCTTATTTTTATTATTAACCTTTAACCATTTTCTTTAAATGCTCATTCCTATTTATAAATTCGAATTCAAATTTAAAAAAAAAAAATTTTGAACGTTTAAAATTTGAATGAGAACTTCCCATTTCTATTTAAACCTATTATTAAATTGACTTTAATGACCCCTGATTTACTCCCCTATTAATGTTTACATTTCAAAAATTTCCCTAATTTGCCTGGGCGTTAATTCTCCCTAATTAAACCCTACATCGATTTCGATTTTCCCCAGGCCGAAACCCACACAACACGCAGCCTATACACTTTCATTTGAGCCTAGGCTAACAACTCTTATAATAAATCCTAGTCTTAACTTTCTTCCCCAAGCCCTGTTCACATGCCGAAAATAACTCCCCACAACACACACAAAATTTTATATTATAATACCCTACTACACTCCTTTATATCATAAACATTACAGGCTAGCACCTATCTATTATATAATAAACACCTAGACTAATGTTCACAGCAACCCTAAGGCTGCAAAAGCCTCAGCCGCACAAAATAATAAATAAACAAAAAAAAACTATTCTAAAGAAAACCTAACCCTAAAGACCCATCACGTGCTGGAAACCTTTCACCTTACCCTATTCATTTTAAAACCCTAGTCTTAGTTTCTCCTCTCACCATATACACAGCATGGCCGCCCTACCCCGACTTCATCCTCCTCGCAACACAAACCCACGCCGCAGTCTTCCTTCCCTCAACGCCCAGTCGACGGACCTCCTCCCCTCCTTCTTCTCCTTCGCACCACCCCCGCCCTCGCCTCAGCCACGGCCATCTCCACCCTCTGGCGGCCAGAACTTCCGCATCCCAACACCAGCTTTTCCTCCCTCGCACACAAGCCCGCAGCGGCCATCTTCTCTCCGCCCACACGCACACCGCAGCGTCCGCCATCCCCCCAAGCATGCAAATGCCACGACCCTCTACTCACGGCCTCCCCCTCGCCCTGTTTCATCTCACGGCACCTCCCTACCTTCCGCCATCGCCCAGCCCACAGGCCTGCCGTGCGAACTGCCGCCAACTCCCAACACGCCGGCCTCCTCCTCCTTCCTTCACCTCAACACCGCTTCTCCGACCACCCTTGCTGCAGCAACCATCGACAACTCATCTCCGACGGCCCCTCGAGCTCGCCACGCTGCTGATCCCATCGCCAGTGCCGCAGGAGGACGTCCGCAGCCCCACATCGTTGGTCTTCGCCCTCCAGACCGCCAGCGGACTCATTGCACCACAAACCGCCGTAAGCTTCGTTTCACAAGAAACTGTAAGTTGCCCTCTCACTCCCTTCTTGAACAGGGGCCATGCAAATAGCACTCTAGGTTTAGACTCGATTATCACCTGTCATATGGACATTTACACCAAGCTTTGCACATCACCTTAGTTTAACTAAGGATATATGTTATTAGTATTATACGAGTATGAGTACCTGCATGCTTTATTATGTGTTGATAATATAAATATAACTTACAGGTGATGTAAGTTAGTACACAACCCCTATTACAATATTAGTTGTATTATTATTAAGAGGACATTAATATTCTTGAACCTTAACAAATGCAATACTTATAAAGTTAGTTAACATCTTGGGTTAGTTTATGTTGTAACCTTATCTATGTGATTATCATGTAAATGGTTGAGTAGGGGTAGTTGTTGGAGTTAATAATCACATGCATATATGTTGTTATTATTCTAGCCTGACTATTTGCTGTTTCAAAAGAAAACACCCAGTTCATGGATATGTTAATGTAGTTATTGAATTAAGTATAAGATAGGTTTTACCAGAAGGTTATATAGGTATTACACATTAACCAATAAAATAGCGTGCCTAAATAATTACTATTAGAAGATAAACGAATAAAACAGCTTAATCTGATTATATGTTTTGTCAAAACCAGCGAACCGTCATCACTGTAGCATAGTGGCCGTTGAGACGTTTCCGACGACACCAAGAACGCCAAAATCAGGCAAGTATATAATTTGTTATGATTTTTAGAAGTTCGGCACGTTTGCGCCGCCTTCATGTTTTGCTGTGTAACTCAAATTTAGATGTGTAATGACATACAAAACTGACACCATAATGACTAGGACGAAAATTGGGATCCAACGGTATATCATACGATATATCCCCAATTTAAACAACTAGAGAAAGAAATTGTTTCTGTAGCAGGTTGAACAAAAAGGACAAAATCGTCATTATTTGAAATTACGGAACCGGTCGTTCGACCCGCTTCCGCTTTGCAGAACTGTCACCATAAAACACTAATTTTTGATAACAATGAAATTCAGTGAGTCTTGACATGTTTAACAGTTTGGACATCGTGAAATCGCGCGCCTCGAAGGCGGAATCGTGAATTCGTGATGTCGTGTGAGTCGACTAGGCCGGCTCGTGTTCCGGCAAAACTTTTGGGTGGTGTTAGGGTTGAGCGGCCACTGGGCGTATGAAAGGTACTCTCCTCAAGAACACCACCCGACGCGGTGGGTTAGTGTCAATCGCGGTAAGCCCCCGTGAGAGGAACGACCTTCTCATCACGACCTAAAGGCGAGAACCCTAGATTAGATGTGAATTCTTGACATGGTCATTGTAACGCTAACTTGGTCATCGTGAATATTGAAATGCTAACAAACTCTGAGAATCTAACTTTAAACTTGCCATCGACTAGAACTGCATGCTAGGATTGTTTCTTTCTGCTCTGTAATTGTTAAATGTTAATTGCTGCAGTCGTTTCTCTAAATTTAATGATGCTTCTAAATTTCATATACTTGTTATATACTTCGCCTTGGGATGCTAACTTTTTCTTGCAGACCCCTAGCTGACATACATTCATGTTTGTGGATGTATGTCAGGTTCAGAGCTTGAGTACCACCTGACTTGGAGAGCCAGAGTTGTCGAAGACGTCGAGACGTTGTCTGCAGACGACTAGAGTCTCTTTTCCGTCATTGCTTTGAGTTTTAGTTTAGTTCCTTGTAGTAGGATTAGTGTTTGGTTGTAGTTTCCTTTGGCCATGCTGAGGCCCTGTTGTTTATTTTCTGTACGAACAATTCTGGAAGTGCCCATTTAATTTAATGAAATGTTTTCTGGTTGTTCTGATACGCAAATGTAAGGACCCTTTTCTGTGTCTTTATCACAGACGCTTATTGAACTCGAGCTTCACCGCTCTAGTTCAAGCGGGCCGTGTAACGTTCTCGCTTCCGGTGTCTTTTGGGAAGCGGGGCGTTACAATTTTGAGTAAAGATACTAATAATGTGTTATTCTCTGGCACACGCCATAAGGATATTTATATATTAGATCTTCCAAAATCACATGAACAATGTCTCATTGCCAACACAAGTGAACAACACTTATGGCATCGACGTTTTGGTCATGTGAACTTTGGAACACTTTTTAAGCTATCCAAGTTAAATTCTATTAAAGGATTTCCTAAGCTTGTCTTTCAAAAGAAAATCTTTTGTGACTCGTGTCAACGAGGCAAGCTTCCAAAGTCGGCATTCAAACCTAAGAAGAGCATATCCTCTAAACGGCCTCTAGAGCTTTTACATCTAGATCTTTTTGGGCCAACTAGAGTTGTTTCATTATGGAATGCTCGATATGGACTTGTCATCGTTGATGACTTTTCTAGATTTACTTGGGTATTTTCTTTAAGTAATAAAAATGATGCTTTTGAAAACTTCACAATATTTGTTAAGAAAGTACAAAATCTCATTGGAACCACCATTGTCACTATTCGTAATGATCATGGAGGGGAATTTGAGAATGAGTCTTTCTCAAATTTTTGTGATGAAGTTGGTATTACTCACACCTTTTCTTTCCCTCGCGCACCCCCTCAAAATGGTGTTGTTGAGAGAAAGAATAGGACGCTACTGGAATGTGCTCGCACTATGCTTGATGATAGCTAACTTGGCCATCAATTTTGGGCGGAAGTGGTACATACTGCTTGCTATGTGTTTAATATGATACTTTTGAGGCCCGGCACCAAACAAACTTGTTATGAATTGTTGTTTGGTAGATTGCCTCAAGTTAAACATTTTCGAGTTTTTGGTGCAAAACGTTTTATCAAAAACACGTATGGTAGTTTGGACAAATTTGATCCAAGATCCGATGAGGGGATATTTGTTGGATATTCCTTACGTAGCAAAGCCTACCAGATATACAACAAAAGAACCTCAAAGATCGAGGAATCACTTCATGTTTCATTCAATGAAAATTTTGTTCCTTCTAGAATTACCAATGATGATGACTCCATGGATGTTTTATGTGATTCTATTGGTGATTCTAATTCTATTGATTCTAATGTTACTAACCCTACTGATGAATCTTTTGAGAATATTCCTAGTGATCAGGGAGTTCCCAAACGGCTTTATACAGTTCGTGACCATCCCCATGAGCAAGTCATTGGCAACATACTTGATAGTGTCAAGACGAGATCTCAAGTCAACTACTTCGCTTATTGTGCTTTTGCCACCTCAATAGAGCCAAAGAATATTAACGAAGCATGCGAAGATAGTGCTTGGATCCTAGCCATGGAGGAGGAACTCATTTAATTTGAGAGGAATGAGGTTTGGGAGCTTGTTCCATTGCCTTCGAAGAACCATACCATTATGGAAACGAAGTGGATTTTCAAGAACAAGACCGACGAGAACCAAAACGTCGTCCGAAACAAAGCTCGGTTAGTAGCTCAAGGCTACCGACAAGAGGAAGGTATAGATTTCGAAGAATCCTTTGCTCCGGTAGCTTGATTAGAATCTATTAGGTTGTTGTTATCTTTTGCATGCCATAAAGATTTTAAACTCTTTCAAATGGATGTAAAAAGTGCATTTTTAAACGGAGATGTCGTTGAGGAAGTTTATGTTTCTCAACCTCCGGGTTTTATAAATGAAAAATTTCCAAATCACGTTTTCAAACTTAAGAAAGCACTTTACGGTTTGAGACAAGCTCCTAGAGCTTGGTATGACCGCCTAAAGAACTTTATTTTGGATTTGTGTTTTAAAATGAGTGAAGTTGATTCTACACTATTTGTTAAGTATTCGAATCATGATATTATTTTAGTTCAAATTTATGTTGATGATATCATTTTCAGTGCTACTAACTTCACTCTTTGCGAAGAGTTTTCTAATGTCATGAAGGACCAATTTGAGATGAGCCATATGGATGAGCTCAAATATTTCTTAGGTCTCCAAATTCGCCAAATGAAAGATGGAATCTTCATCCACCAAACCAAGTACACGGTGGAGTTGCTAAAGCGATTTGGAATGGAGAATGCCTCAGGCAAGAAGACTCCTATGAGCACTACTACACATCTTGATAAAGATACGGGCGGCAAAGATGTAGACATTCGTCTATATCGAGGTATGATAGGTAGTTTACTATATCTTACTGCAAGTCGGCCCGATATTATGTTTGCCGTATGTGTATGTGCTCGTTATCAGTCTCAACCTAAGGAATCTCACTTAGTAGCGGTTAAACGTATTTTCCGTTATTTAAGTTACACACTCGACTACGGATTGTATTATCCAAAGTCTAGCACGTATGAGTTAATCTCATATAGTGACGCAGATTATGCTGGATGCAAATCCGACATGAAAAGTACTAGTGGCACTTGCCATTTTATAGGAAATTCTCTTGTCTCTTGGTTTTCCAAGAAGCAGAATTCCGTATCACTTTCAACCACCGAGGCGGAATATATTGCCGTCGGTGCTGCGTGTGCTCAGCGTCTTTGGATGAGACACACTCTTAAAGACTCCGTTATAAACTGTGATACTTGTCCTATCATGGTGGACAACCAAAGTGCAATATGTCCCTCTAAGAATCCGGCACACCATTCCCGTTCCAAACACATAGATGTCCGTCACCATTTCCTAGATGATCATGTTGCTAGAAAGGACATCATTTTAGTGTACGTTGAAACCCAGAAGAAAATCACCGATATTTTCACGAAACCACTCAAGGAAGACTCCTTTGTGCGGTTACGTCGAGAATTGGGGATTATGGGTGAATCTGAGATTTTGGATTCATATTTTCAATAATCTTGCATGATAATAATTTTCTTTTATATATGCTCATGCTAGAATTGTTGGGATTTTCTGGATTTAAGATTGGTTTTTCGATGTGCATGTCGTATTTATGATTTTTTACGTTTTATGGGGTAGAATAATGATGTGTGAGATTATTACGATGTATCGTCCAACTATGCTTAGGAGAGAAATCAAAATTTCTGATTTTCAAACTTTTGGACTCTTTTAGTCGGTCCCAGTTCAGTCATCGACCGACTAGATTCAGTTCTAGTCGGTCAGTGAATGAACTTAGACCGACTAGATCTTGCCCTATTTTTGACTTTTGCTGCTGTTTGCACTTAGTCGGTCCAAGCTCATTGGCCGACCTACTAGATTGCATTCTAGTCGGTCAGCACTTGAACTTAGACCGACTAGTTTCGCAGGGGCAGTTGCGTCTTTTTCTCTCCAAGTCGATTTTATAACCCCCGCACCGATTAGAATTCATTCTAATCGGTGCATAACTTCTTCTCTAAACCCTAACCCCGCGTCTCCTCTCCTCCCTCCGCCGTGCTCCGCCGTTTCCGGCCGCCGTCTGCCGTCGCCGTTCATCTCTCCTCCTTCCTAGGGTCTCGCTTGGTATCTCTCCCTCCTCCAGTCGACCTTGGGTACTCCTTCTCTCAGCCTTTTAGGGTTCATATCTAATCTTATTTCGTTCATACTTCGATTTAGGGTTTGTATTAGGGTTCATTTCGATTTCTCGTTCGATCTATCTCGTTTGTGTGTTGTTTCGTCTCACGATCATGGCGAAGAAACTATCCCTATCCGTCCCTCTAGTCCGTCTCCCATGACCGTAGAGTCTCCTCCTACAGACCCTCCTCAACCCAAACGCCGCGCCAAATCGACTCGTCCATCCTCCTCTTCGCCTCCTCTTAAGAAGAAGAGGGCGACTACTGCTAAGCCTAGAGCCTGATCGTCTTCACAACCCAAGCCTCAAGCTCAACCCAAGACCAGCTCCTTTTGTGCACCCACTCCTCCTGTTTCTGACTCTGACGAAGAGTATATTCCTGAGTCTGAGCCTACCGAGAAGGCTCCTACTCCTCCTCATCATTCTTCGTCTCGTCCGTCTAAGGGGAAGGCCCCCATACCTTTGGGTGGGGTAGATATCTCGTTTTGTCGCGATGACCCGATGTGTCTAGCGGCATACAATTGTATTGAGCATTGTCCTTTGATTCTGGAGCACTTCGTCTTGTTTTCTGACTTTCCTCAGCTTGCCGATCTTCTCTCCTATAGCGGCCTACTAGATTATCTTCGCCATGACCCCAAGGCGAACCCTCACCCGTACCACAGACTCGTCAAATTGTTCTATACCAATCGAGTTTAGGGTGAGTATGATGACACCCACTCCATTGAGACCACTATCTTAGGGACACCTATTGTCCTCACAGCAGAGATTTTAGGGGAGTTGATTGGTGTCTCATCCTCTAGCCGGCTCCGTGCTGATATCTCTGTGGAGAATATCCACGATCTTGACCAGTCGATGATTTCTGAGATGTTCCATGTCATCCCTCCCGCCATGATTGGTATTCCCTCCAAATCTTTTATGCCTAATGCTTGGGTCCTCAATCTCATCCTGAAGTCGTGCCTCCTACAGAAGTACGGCTCCTCTAGCTTGCCCTCCCAGCCATTTCTCAAGCTTATCTACGCTCTATTCATGGGGAGGGAGATAAATTGGGCTCGGATCATCCTTGACAAGATGGATTCCTTTGAGTGCATAAGGAAATCCACCAAGTCTGCTCATATTCCTTATCCGTGCCTATTGACTCTCGTTTTCCATCATTTTGGCGTCCCTCTCCCTCCAGATGATCAGCGTCCTTTGGGTCCTCCCCTGAACGCGACTGTCGTCAAGAAGTCTCTTGCGGCGCTTCGTCACGTTCAGAGGACTACCCCTGCTGCTGCTCCTGCTCCTCCTCCTACTCCTTCACTCTCTGAGCTTTCAGTTTCCCTGAGACGTGTGGACCTCGGACACCAGATCGCTTGTGCCCGCCCAAACTACGATCATGCTCGCCCTAAATGGAATGGCTCTCTTAGTTACGCTGCGCCCCGACCCGAGTCTCTTGTGTTTCTCATTGTGAGGAGATGCTTGCTCGCCTCTGCGAGTATCTGGATATTGATGTTCCTCCTTCTGTTTCTGACGAGGAGGAAATGGATGAGGCTGATCTCCAAGAGATTGTTGGATCTCCTGCTCGTGCCCCCGAGGGTACGTCTAATACTTCTACTTCTGCTGGTGCTCACGAGAGCACACCTGCTGCCACCATTCCTTCGGTGGATGCTTCTGCTGGTGCTCCTGAGACCACTCCTGTTGCCACTCTCCCTTCGGTTGACACTCCTGTCGTTCCCGAGACCACCACCCCTTCTTCAGAGCCTGATGCTGCTGCTGATCCTCCCTCCGCCTCCTGAGCTTGCGTTGGAGGACTCTCCCATGTGCACTTGGATGATATATTTGTTGTGAGAGAGTGGGGTAGGATAGTTGGGTGGTGATGTATTTTTGATGTATTTTTGGATGTTTTGATGATACATTTTGATGTACATTCGTTTTGATGTCTGTTGAGACATATGCTGTATGTTGTGCTCCGATCTGATGATCGTTTATATTTGTGTTGGCAGATGTATACTTTTGATGTATCCTGTTTATATATATATATATATATTTTTGGAAAGTTAGAATATCTTTATTGATTGAAAGAAATATACAACAATATAGTCCGTAGGAATGAAGATTCTATAAAAAGAGGAGAGGGCACAAGCGCCGTCACTCTTTATTAGAGAATCTGCAGTCTACGCCCACTATACACAGCTCAAAAAATCATAATACAAGGCCTAGCCCAAATACCGAAACTCCCAATTTGAAAAAACAGCTTCCTCCTCAGAGGACGATGGATCCTGGCCCATCATGGCAATTCTGATATCCGCCGAAATTACCTCAAAAATCTCCATTTTTCCTCTGCCTTTACCTTCGAAAATTCTACAATTCCTCTCATGCCAAATGTGCCAGACCATCGAAGAGAGAGCAGTATTGGCTAATCTGCACAGAGCACTTTTACCCCCAAAATTCAACAAGTAAAATTCTCCTATATCAACAAGGGACGTACCAATCCGGCCTGAGACATTTAATTTTAGCAGCGTTCTTTTAAGCAGGTAACTAGTGTATGGACAGGCGAAGAATAAATGGCTTATATCCTCCATGATATCCTCATCACAAAGCACACAGTTAACAGGTTTATTCAAACCCCATCTACTTATAATATCCCTTGTCAGTAGCTTACCCCTGAAAGCTCGAAGGAGTGTGAGAGCCCACTTCGGAATATGACCCTGAAACCATACCAACTTATGGAATCGGAACGGCTCACCCTTCAATCTGACCCCTTCCCAGGCCTCCTTAAACTTGAACTCACCTGCAACAGAGGATATAGCATAAGGCAAGCTGCGGCTAGAGGGATAAAGGCCCGATCTCACTGTAGCAGGAATTCGGATAGGAGAGATAGCTGGTGTACGCAAGCCGCTGGAGGAGGACAGTGCGGCCTGAGAACTCGATCTGCCCGTGGGGCCCTGCGCAGATGGGCTGCCCATATTGCTATGCGCGGAAGGGCCAGTAGCCGAGTGAGCTGGATGGTATAATCGACTAGCAGTATTGTAACGACTGGTTTTTGTATGATTGGATTATCAGTGTGTTTTGCTTGTGATGGTGTGTTCTCTCCTTGTGTGGTTTCCATTCCCATGGTCCTCGCTTTCATTTATCTCGTTGAGAATTCCTAGCTTTCGTTTTCGTTCCTTTTGATGTGATCTTCTAGGTCCTTCCTTAGAATCATTGAACTCGGAGTAAGTCACTCGTGACGAGCTTCATATCGATCATATCTTAGAGTATAAATCGATCCTAGAAGCCATAGAAATCTTCCCGAAGCTTCGCGCTTCGAATCGGCACTTTTCGTGCACGTTAGTTGGTTCAAGAAGATCGACCGACCGACTAGATTCCAATTTAGTCGGTCAGGAAATCAACTGGAACCGACTAGTTCTTTGAATCAATAATTCAGGAGTTACTGTTCATTCTTAGTCGGTCTAAGTTCATCTTTCGACCGACTAGTTGCCAAACTAGTCGGTTAAGTTTTGTACTCAGACCGACTAACTCTTTCAACTATTTTGACAGAAGTTACTGTTTGCTCTTAGTCGGTCTAAGAACGTTCATCGACCGACTAGATGCTAAACTAGTCGGTCAGTATTTGTTCATGGACCGACTAACTCTAAATCCTATTTTCGTTCAGAAGTTACTGTTTGCACTTAGTCGGTCTGCGTTGGTCGACCGACCGACTAGTTGTCAAACTAGTCGGTCAGTGGTTGCTCTTTGACCGACTAACCAGTGTTAAAACCCTAATTTCTGGGCAGCCGCCAGCCCATCCTATTTATACCCAACCCAACCGACTTCATCTTCCTCCACTCGACCCTAAACCCTAAAATCACCCCCATCAAGCCCCCATCTTCTTCCAAGCTTCATTCCTTCATTCCATGCCCTAGATTCATCATCTAAACCCTCCATCAACTCATTCCACCTCTCATCTTCCCCAAAAATCTCATCAAATCCCAAAATCCCCCAAAACCCTAGTTTCCCCAAACTTCTCCATTTGCTTCCAGATCCGATCCTAGGGTTCCCCGGAGTGTTTCTTCCGCCTCCTCTCGGTAAGAAATCGATCTACCGTTGTTTTCATATCCTATTGTAATTTTTATGAAACCCTAATAGAATACTTGTGTTTTGATGATTGTTCCCCATAACAGCGATTTCCCCCGTAGATTGGCATCCGCGAGACGAACTTTCATAACCGTCATCCCCGGTGATAGGCAAGTGAAACTTGCATCCCTTGATTTGGGCCATGTCTTAGGCCATTACCTTGTTTTTAGCGTAAAAGAGACTAAACGGTGAAAGGATAGCCGTTTAGACGCCATTGACCTAGCTTGACAACGAAGCTTGGTCCGTCACCCTCATCATGCTTGTATGTCACGTTTACTTTCCAATTAAACGGTACGCGTATTAAATGTTCATGTCATCCATGCATCCTTAACTGTTATTGCATTTTGCCTGTCATGTTTCATTTAAATAAACGGTACGCGAATATCTGTTCATGTCATTGCATTTTGCCTGCCATGTTTAATTACAATTAACAGTACGCGAATTAACTGCTCATGTCATTGCATGCTTGAATACTCATCGTGATTGCGTAGCTTTGCTACATACTAGTGTTACTTGTTCCGGCTAGGTGCACCCCTACGCCACACTTGTTAAATACACTTTCTGGCTCGTGTTCCAGAAGACGAGCTCATCACAGCCTGCGGGCAAAGGGCACTCGTTGAGTGATCCCTTGTACTTGATACTTGAACACAGCCTGCGGGCAAAGGGCACTCGTTGAGTGATCCCTTGTACTTGATACTTGAACACAGCCTGCGGGCAAAGGGCACTCGTTGAGTGATCCCTTGTACTTGATACTTGAACACAGCCTGCGGGCAATAGGGCATCCATGTGTGGGTGATCCCTTGTACTTGTTGTTACTTGACTATACTTGTCACACTTACCACTTGTACTTTACTTGTCACTTCCATACTATACTTACCATGCCATACATCATACTATAACTGCTAGGTTGCTAGTTTACCTTTATTCCAGTTTCCTTGCACAAGTCTTTCCAGACTTGCTGACATGTGCCCCTCTCTCTTTTGGGTGTCACATGTTAGACCCAGAGCCAGAGCTTTGTTGCAGGGGACATGGTATTGCTGATGCTGATGTTGCTGTGGTGGTGAGTGGACACCAGGGGCCTGTCTTGAAGACCGCTCGTGTTCACTTCTTTGTTTAGGTTTGCTGTTAGTTGTTGGTGCGTGGCACCTTTTTATGTATGTTATGCCTTGTTGGCCATGTTTGGGCCTTAGACTCTTTTTCCTTTAGCCTGGTGGCTTTTCTGCGATATTGTAATTTGTTTATAGACATTTGGAGATTCAATAAAATGTCGTCTCATTTCCTTATTATCATTGTTGTTTCGTTTCGCTTTGCAAGGACTTGCCATAATAAGTGTTCTTATACGCTTATCAGACTTGGAGCTTCACAGCTTCAAGTCTGTGCGGACCTTCTCACGTCTCGCCTCCACATTTTTGGGAAGCGGGGCGTGACAGGTTTTAGTGGTGGCCCATGCAGGTCCATTTGCAAATGTGAACCATCGGAAAAACGATAATAATTAAAGAATGCCCATTAAATAAATTAGAACATCCAATTTATAAGCCAGGAGTCTAGGGGTTTTAGCGTTCCTATGCCTTAGGTAGCTGGTAGACGTGTTAGGGCATCTGTCTTAGCTTAGTAGGAACCCATTAGATCAGGACCCTAGCTAGACTTAAATAGACGTCTGTGCTTGCTAGTTAGGAATCCTTGATTGTTAGCTAGTCTCCATGTTAGTGATTTGTTTGATTGTCCTAAGAGTTACCTTAGTGGTTCCCGCCTAGCTCTGGCCGTGATAGACTTCTAGAATTCTTTGGTCTCTCCCTTGAGTTCATCGATTTCGGACCAAGCTGAACTCATTTCATCGCTGTCTAGCCCTTATGGAAGTCTTAGCGCTTAGTTCCATAATCTTTAGTTGATTGACCGTAAGAGTTTTCATAGATTTTCCTAAGTCATAACCTAGGCGTATTTATGCTTTGATCATCCGACCAAATCCCTTGCCTCGATTCCCATGACCACCATGTTTCGATAATCATTGATCCTTCGAATGTCCCCGTTTGCAAGGCTTAATTTCTTTTAAAAAGTTGTTTTTCTATTTCCCTTATTAAATTTTTCGCTAAGTTTAAATTTTGTTTTAAACCCGCTACGTATATACTTGAATTTCTCACTTTTCGATTGAGTCAAAATTCCTTGTAGATTTCGGAGTCTAATGGTTGTAATTATAATTGCTATCTCGTAACCATTTTCTTGTCTATATTTTCGCATTTTGGTTTAAAGACTCCAATACTATTTTGGGAAAAAAAAAGAAATTCGATATACCATTTTCTAACTATGAGATCCATTTTAATCGCATAGCATACATACTTTAAAATCTTTTCCAAGCTAAATGGAATTTCAATTGTTATATGTATACTCATATCTTGTACTCTTTCGTTGACTTAAATTAATTTTTGGAATTCGAAAGTTTTGACGAGATTTTGATTACTGTTTTATAATGTTTTACAGCCTATACCTTTCATACCTATTCGAATATCTTGTCCCTTTTCATAAATCGATTTAATTCTGAGCTGCAATTCTATTTTCCAAATTCGATTTATGAATTTTCCTTTTAGTTATGCTATTCGAATGTCTCGTCGCACTCCCTTAATATACTTTTCAAGTCACAGATGATTTCAGCTTTCAACAAATCAAGTTATGTTCAAACATTTTCCCGACGACAGATTTTTGGAAAATTACGTTTCCGTAACCACTCCCTTGTCCTCAATTCACATGACCACCTCATTACAATTATCCTTGATCTTTCAAATGTTTTCTGTTGCAAATCTTGATTCTTCCAAAAGTATTTTCGAATGCTTTCTTTATTCGGAGTTTCACTCAATTTAAATTTTGTTCTAAACTTCTTTAAATATGTCTCCCTAAATTTCGATGGAGTTAAAAGTCGTTCTTGAATTTTGAAGACTTTTGGTCGTAATTTTAAAATTACTAACTTGTACTATTCTTCTAACGATGTACCTTTCGCACTTTGATTTTTAAACTTTATTACTATCCTGATGGTTCGATATACCGTCCTTTTTCCTAACTACAAAAATCTATTTTAACCACTTATCTTACATGCCTTTAGGGGTATTTTTCCAAACTGAATGGGCTTCAACTAATTTTTGTATATATCAATTATAGGTTCGTCGTACTCGTTAAGTTTAAATTTGTTCGAAACACTTTCGATATATGTAAGGTTTCATGCTCCTTTGCCGACTTAAATTATTTATGTTTTTAAATATCGAAACTTGTGTTGTTTGTAGATTAGAAGTTTATAATATTTTCTGCATATGCCTTCGTATCGATATAAATGTCTTGTCCCTTTTCATATACCAATTTCATCCTGAACCGTATTTCTATTTTCCTAACTCGATTCATAAATTGTTTTCTTACTTGTGCCATTAAAATTTTATTCGAAAACACCTCATGCTTACTCATAATAAACTTTTCAAGTCCCTTTGGACTTCGGCTTTTAGCAAGTCGATTTTATGCTCAACATTTTCCATATTTCAGATTTTCGTCAAAAAAAAACAAATTACTATTTCGAAATCATTCCTGACTTAGACCCTTCATAAAACGGTTTAAAAGTTTTAATACTAACTTGATGAGTTTAAATATCCTTTTCTCTTTCCGTGCTACTAGGACATTATCTTCCATTCACCATACACACTTTTAAGATAATTTCTAAATGTGACTTCAATTATTTTTATATATCGGTGCCACGTTCTCAATTTTGTTGGCAAATCCGGATGTTTCTAAAAGTATTTTCGATATGGTTTATTTGGGATTCCTCTTCAGCTTTAAGATTCGGAAAACCTTTAGCATGCGCTTAAATTCTCCACACTATACTTGATCTGATTTCAATCTTCGAATCTCAAAACTTTTCCAAAATTTTTAGATTGCTGCCGCATAACATTTCTGACCTATGGTTTGATGTTCGAGTAAATGATTTCCTTTTTCCTCATAATAATTTTATATAAGCCAATAAACTGCTTTTCCTCTTATTACGTATATTCGTCTCAAACCCGTTTTCAAACAATTTATTTTACCGACCGTTTTCATGCTTTTCGATCTTTCTATTCGTTACGCTGTTGATTTCAATTTCTTCCTATTGTCTAGCCCATAGAGCTCGTCGTTGACTGTGTCAACCTTGTTATGGTTTGGTGGGCCCATTAGTTAAGTGGTTATGTTGTCATAGTGTTGACTTCGTGGTGTGTATATAGTGGTATGGGTGTCGGCATTTGTATGTTGTGTGTAGGTAATTTTCTGCTTGTGTATGATGTGATATACGTATGATAACAGAATGATAATTTTGATTGGTACTACTTGTTTTATGAGATGTCGTATGCGTGTATATCAGGAGGTATACCCGACCATTGCATCTCTTAAACTTGTATGTGGTTGATGTGTTGATGTGGTAATTATATATAGATGGATATGGTGTGAAAATATGTGATACGTGGATGTGTATGCCTTGGAGTGGTATTGGTATGAGTATGATACTGTGTTACACATATAAATGTCCTGCTATGATTTGAGTCTCACTCAAGCTTGAGTGGGTATACTCTATGTACTTTGGTGTAAATTGTATGTGGTGGTGAATAGTGATGGATGATGTATGTATGGTGTTTGAATTGTTTGTGCTTGGTTGTGTTACGCACACGATTGTGGGTGGCTATACCAATATATAGTTATAGGACTATATGTGAGGTGAAAATATGGTGAAATACTTGCATGTATTTAAATGACTAAATAAATGTGAAATTATTTTCAAATAAGAGAGGCTTGGTTATTTTTTTAAGTAAGTAATAAGTGTTTATTGTTGTATAAATATATATATTGACTATGTATATTTGATTGAAATACGTGTATGAAATTGATTGACTATAGTAAGTATGAGTGTATTATGTGCGTGAAAATGTGTGTGTAGTGGTAGTAATATTTGATTCCTAGTGCATATATATATAAGCACTAGAAATGAAAGTACTTGGTTGAAGTTATGATGTGATATTGGTTGAGGGTAGTTACCCGAGCGACTATATGTGTGTTAGAAAGTCCGAGGACGGACTTTATTCTAAGGTGGGTAGGATGTAACGACTGGTTTTTGTATGATTGGATTATCAGTGTGTTTTGCTTGTGATGGTGTGTTCTCTCCTTGTGTGGTTTCCATTCCCATGGTCCTCGCTTTCATTTATCTCGTTGAGAATTCCTAGCTTTCGTTTTCGTTCCTTTTGATGTGATCTTCTAGGTCCTTCCTTAGAATCATTGAACTCGGAGTAAGTCACTCGTGACGAGCTTCATATCGATCATATCTTAGAGTATAAATCGATCCTAGAAGCCATAGAAATCTTCCCGAAGCTTCGCGCTTCGAATCGGCACTTTTCGTGCACGTTAGTTGGTTCAAGAAGATCGACCGACCGACTAGATTCCAATTTAGTCGGTCAGGAAATCAACTGGAACCGACTAGTTCTTTGAATCAATAATTCAGGAGTTACTGTTCATTCTTAGTCGGTCTAAGTTCATCTTTCGACCGACTAGTTGCCAAACTAGTCGGTTAAGTTTTGTACTCAGACCGACTAACTCTTTCAACTATTTTGACAGAAGTTACTGTTTGCTCTTAGTCGGTCTAAGAACGTTCATCGACCGACTAGATGCTAAACTAGTCGGTCAGTATTTGTTCATGGACCGACTAACTCTAAATCCTATTTTCGTTCAGAAGTTACTGTTTGCACTTAGTCGGTCTGCGTTGGTCGACCGACCGACTAGTTGTCAAACTAGTCGGTCAGTGGTTGCTCTTTGACCGACTAACCAGTGTTAAAACCCTAATTTCTGGGCAGCCGCCAGCCCATCCTATTTATACCCAACCCAACCGACTTCATCTTCCTCCACTCGACCCTAAACCCTAAAATCACCCCCATCAAGCCCCCATCTTCTTCCAAGCTTCATTCCTTCATTCCATGCCCTAGATTCATCATCTAAACCCTCCATCAACTCATTCCACCTCTCATCTTCCCCAAAAATCTCATCAAATCCCAAAATCCCCCAAAACCCTAGTTTCCCCAAACTTCTCCATTTGCTTCCAGATCCGATCCTAGGGTTCCCCGGAGTGTTTCTTCCGCCTCCTCTCGGTAAGAAATCGATCTACCGTTGTTTTCATATCCTATTGTAATTTTTATGAAACCCTAATAGAATACTTGTGTTTTGATGATTGTTCCCCATAACAGCGATTTCCCCCATAGATTGGCATCCGCGAGACGAACTTTCATAACCGTCATCCCCGGTGATAGGCAAGTGAAACTTGCATCCCTTGATTTGGGCCATGTCTTAGGCCATTACCTTGTTTTTAGCGTAAAAGAGACTAAACGGTGAAAGGATAGCCGTTTAGACGCCATTGACCTAGCTTGACAACGAAGCTTGGTCCGTCACCCTCATCATGCTTGTATGTCACGTTTACTTTCCAATTAAACGGTACGCGTATTAAATGTTCATGTCATCCATGCATCCTTAACTGTTATTGCATTTTGCCTGTCATGTTTCATTTAAATAAACGGTACGCGAATATCTGTTCATGTCATTGCATTTTGCCTGCCATGTTTAATTACAATTAACAGTACGCGAATTAACTGCTCATGTCATTGCATGCTTGAATACTCATCGTGATTGCGTAGCTTTGCTACATACTAGTGTTACTTGTTCCGGCTAGGTGCACCCCTACGCCACACTTGTTAAATACACTTTCTGGCTCGTGTTCCAGAAGACGAGCTCATCACAGCCTGCGGGCAAAGGGCACTCGTTGAGTGATCCCTTGTACTTGATACTTGAACACAGCCTGCGGGCAAAGGGCACTCGTTGAGTGATCCCTTGTACTTGATACTTGAACACAGCCTGCGGGCAATAGGGCATCCATGTGTGGGTGATCCCTTGTACTTGTTGTTACTTGACTATACTTGTCACACTTACCACTTGTACTTTACTTTTCACTTCCATACTATACTTACCATGCCATACATCATACTATAACTGCTAGGTTGCTAGTTTACCTTTATTCCAGTTTCCTTGCACAAGTCTTTCCAGACTTGCTGACATGTGCCCCTCTCTCTTTTGGGTGTCACATGTTAGACCCAGAGCCAGAGCTTTGTTGCAGGGGACATGGTATTGCTGATGCTGATGTTGCTGTGGTGGTGAGTGGACACCAGGGGCCTGTCTTGAAGACCGCTCGTGTTCACTTCTTTGTTTAGGTTTGCTGTTAGTTGTTGGTGCGTGGCACCTTTTTATGTATGTTATGCCTTGTTGGCCATGTTTAGGCCTTAGACTCTTTTTCCTTTAGCCTGGTGGCTTTTCTGCGATATTGTAATTTGTTTATGGACATTTGGAGATTCAATAAAATGTCGTCTCATTTCCTTATTATCATTGTTGTTTCGTTTCGCTTTGCAAGGACTTGCCATAATAAGTGTTCTTATACGCTTATCAGACTTGGAGCTTCATAGCTTCAAGTCTGTGCGGACCTTCTCACGTCTCGCCTCCACATTTTTGGGAAGCGGGGCGTGACAAGTATGAGGCATCCAGCGCCAGCTATCAGATCCCTGCACGATGACCACCTTAGCTAGGTGATGCCGGATATTTCTAATAGCAGGATCATTCGACCAAGCCCCTTGAACCCAGTAATCTCTAACACTTTTCATAGTGGAGTCCGGAGGTACCGTCGCCAGGTTTCTCAAGGGTCCGCAATCAAGCCAGAAGTCGTGCCAGAAAAGGGTAGAGCGTCCGTCCTTCACAACCCGCCTGATAAGTTTACTGGAAGCCTCCCTACAATTCAGCATATGTTTCCAGGTGCCAGAATGTGTCAATAAACCCTTAGCCGCATAGAACCCATCCGCTCCTCCATATTTGGCTCTCATTTGCTTCGCCCATAAGCTCGTGGAAGTAAGGAACCTCCACGTCAGCCTAATCCCAGATGCCACATTGAGATCCTCCAACAACCGAATACCAACTCCACCTTCAGACTTTGGGGTGCAGATATCCCTCCAAGACCATGCACGTGAGGCACCCATAATGAACCGCCTGCAAAGAGATGAAATTTCTCGCACAACAGTGTATGGCATATGGTAGGCTTGCTTCCAGAACGCCACCATGCCGTAAATAACCGACTTAACCAGCTCAATCCGCCCAGCAATAGATAACTTAGTTGACGTCCAACCCATAAGCCTCTTCTTGCACTTATCTACCAATCTGCTATACATGGGTGCTTTGGGATATTTGGACGACAAAGGGAGACCAAGGTATGTAGCAAGTGTGGTGGAAATCTGTATACCTAGGCAATCCGCAAGAACCGACCTGTCCTTGGTGCCCTTACTAAAAATTGCCTTACTCTTTTCCCAATTCACGTGCAACCCTGTAAGGTTCTTGAAATCATGAAGTAAAGACTTGATGCACCTGAAGGATTTAAGATTAGCTCTACAAAACACAAGCAAGTCATCAGCAAACAGAAGATGAGAAATGGAGCACGACCGCCTCATGGGCTGAAGCGCCCCACTGGCAAGAGCATTAGCCATAAGAATAGAGAAAGCTTCCATAGCAATAACGAACAGGTAAGGCGAGAGAGGATCCCCTTGCCTAATTCCCCTGTTGCCTTCAAAATACCCCACTGGAGAACCTCTAACCATCACAAAAAAGTAGGCGAGGTGATACATTCTCTTATCCACCTTATAAAAATAATAGGAAAGCCCATCTGACCCAAAAAGTGTAGAACAAATTCCCGGTTCACTGAATCGAATGCTTTCCTCAAATCCAGCTTAATGCAAGCCCTTCCCCCCATGGGGTTGCTGAAGTCTCTAATCTGCTCATGCGCAATAAGGGAGCAATCCGATAATAGCCTCCCTTTAAGGAAAGCCGCCTGGTTAGGGGAGATAAGTTCATGAATCACCACCCTGAGCCTGTTACTTATGATCTTGCTGAAAATTTTATATAATACATTGCAGCATGCAATAGGCCTATAGTCACTAAGAGAGGAAGCATTAGAATTCTTAGGAACCAGCGTAAGGTGGGTGTGATTAACTTGCCTTAGAAGCTTGCCCGATGTAAAGAAGGACTTGATCGCCCGAGTCACATCATCTCCAATCCTGTACCAATAGCGTTGAAAGAAATGCGCGTTATAACCATCTGGTCCAGGTGCCTTATCAGGGTTCATCTGAAATACAACATTCTTGATTTCCTCATCAGAAATTCTTCGGGTCAACCAGGTGGAAGCCTCCTCTGTAAGAATACGTTTGGGGGTAATAGGATGGAACGTTGAAGCATAGTGATTTTGGTTATATAACCCCACATAGAAATCAACAGCTTCCTTCTTCAGCACATCAAAGGATCCAGTCTTACTCCCCTGGGCATCCACCAAATGTGATAAACAATTGTAGCTTTCTCTTGACTTCATAGCATTATAAAAGAATTTAGAATTGCGATCCCCCAAAGAGATCCAATTCTGCCTACTCTTCTGACGGAACATCTCCTCCTCCAGACTCATAGCACTAGCTAACTCATTCATCACAGCCTGCTCCTGAGCTTGTAAATATTCAACAGTAGTCAAAAGAGGATTTTTCCTAATACCTTCCAGTTTGGATCGGCTCAAATTTACCATCTTACTCGCATTATAATTAGTAGCCCACTTGCGAAGTAATGGTCTCAGCTTCTTTAGCTTTTGGGACACACAATACATAGGTGAACCTGCCACATAGCACCCCCAACTCTCGTCCACGATTTCAGAAATCCCAGGACATTTGCTCCAGTAATTAAAGTATTTGAATGGCTTGGGATCAGAATGTACCTGAGTATGTAGCCTGACAACCATCGGCGAATGGTCACTAGAAATAGGATCCAAGTACTCCATAAAAGAATCAGAGAGCCGACTGAGCCAATCACAATTAACGAAAACTCTATCCAGCCGAGCAGTGATCCTTCCTTCGCCCACTCTATTATTACACCAGCTAAACTTGTAACCGGTGCTCTTGAGCTGGAGAAGATGGCAGGAGCTAATACACTCATTGAAGTCAAAAAGCATTTTTTGCTCCAACCTCCGTCCCCCAATTTTGTCAGCAGCAGAAAGTACACAGTTAAAATCCCCACAGACCATCCACAATCCTTTATTCAAAGATGACTCATCACATTTTAGTGAAGTCCATAAATCCTTACGCTCTCCCATAGTATTCCGGCCATACACTCCAGTAATAGCGCAGACGAGGCCACCTGAGTTAGTACATGAAATAGTGACATGTTGATCAGAAGATGATAATAGGGAGGCCTTCCAAACCACTGGGTCCAAAGCCATCACAATCCTGCCACCCTGTGCTTTGTCCATGTTGTCAAAAAAGCTCCAGTGTTTGGGCAAAAGAGAGTTATAAATGGCCGCCAAAGACCTAAGCTTCGTCTCCAAAAGAATAACAGCTGATGGCGTAATGGTGGTGAGTCTGTCCCTAAGATCTCGCCTACGAACAGGGTTATTCAGCCCCCTTGTATTCCAAATGAAAATCGTCATTAACTAACCGGGTTTTTGGGAATACACTTCTGAATCCTGGCACTCCGCCTAGCACTGGATTCAGCCTGGCATTCAGATTTCTTTCTCTCCTTCCTGATTTCCTCTGCCTGCGTAAGATTGATCTCCTCCATGACCCAATTAGGATTGTCAACAGCCAACACACGTGGAATTAGATCCACATCCTCCCCCAAATGGCCATCAATAAGTGATGGCTGTGTAGAAGAACTCCTCACCTTAACAGGAGAAACCCGGCTATCATGGAGGCCAACCAAGCCAGCAGCACTCCCCACCTTAACTGGAGAAATCCGGCCAACCGGGAGTGCAACATTCACCTCCGGACGGTGACCCACATCCACCGGGTCCTGGCTAGCGGTAGTGCCGCCCTCACCACAAGCAGACGGCTCACCTAGGGTCTCAGTGAAACCCGAGTCACCAGATCCTTGGGCCTCCCCCGATAGCTCGGAGGTAGCCAATTCAGTAACCCCCTCCGCTACCTCAGGCATTCACTGGGACTTCTCTCCCCCAGCCATAGGGCTGACCTTTACATGACCCCCCCTCCGTTGGTTGATTGTTCACCGTTGCCTCCTGGTGATGCAGAGACCGCATTAGTCACATCTGCAGGAACCTGAGGCCCCCCATTCAACACCACAACGTCCGGAGATAACAAAGTTTCTTCCGAGCAATGCTCCCCCAAATCCGTCGCACTCCCATCTCCTTGGATTGAAGGGGGCTCGCCAGCGCCTGGGCACTGGCTATCAGTATGACCAAAACAAACGCATTTACTACACCTCGGTGGCTCTCCTTCGAATTTGGCTTCAAGGGTAATAATTTCCCCCCATCTAACTCCACTTCCACAGACTTCCGTAAGCATGACGAAGCTTCCACCTCAACAAGGCACCGCGCATAGGAAATCCTCTCTAAGTTTGCCGTGGCCCTATCCAAGCACATAGGGGTACCAATCACCGAGGCAATTATATTGAATGTCTCCAAATTCCACATATATAATGGAAGCCCATGAAGCTGAACCCACACAGGAACCGAGGTGAGAATGTCTCTATCATGGATAAGATTCATGTTCCACTTCTTCAACACAACCAATCTTCCATCAAAAAGCCAGGGCCCCCCTCTTAGAATCCTTTCACATTCTTCTGACGACTCGAACCTGAAGTAAAAGAACCCATTATCCTTGGAATAGACTTGCACCTTCTTCTTAAGCCTCCAAAGCCTCTCCATCCACGCAACAATTTGACCATAGTAAGGGGTATCGCCTAAAACATATCCCACCAGAGTATTCTTCCACATCTCCGCCCCCCGTTCAACCAATGACCCCGAGACCCTAGCACGGATGGTACCATCCGCTAGGGTAGTAGGAGGCACTAACGACATTGCCAGACCCGCCCCATAGGAACGACGTTCCGCGCAAACATCAAGCCACGACCTCTTTACCGCACAAGCATTAACAGTGAGAGGAACCTTAGGCCTAGGAGGAATATGCTCGGGTCTCTGCGGCTTATGAGCGAACACATTACGTGCAACAGAAGATACTTTCCCCCCAAAGCCAGGCTTGGCCGCAGGGCGCGAGCGCCCAAAAGGAGGACGTCTAGATGCATTGGCACGCCCCGGATTAATTCTGGGTCTTCCTTGAACAGCCCGTGGACGGCCATGACGGACTGCCACCCAACCTTCCTCAGAAGCACTGCCCACTCCATCCCCCACCGCCAAACGCCGATCACCTCCAACAACCTCACCTCGATCAATAACAGCAGATCCCCCAAAACGACCAGAGCCCTCCGCAGATCCACCTCCCGATCTGCCCTGCATAGCATGTAACGAAGAACACCCCGCCCCCGCATCACCAACACTACCATTGGGTAGAATCCACCGTCTCTCACCATTGTCAGCGGGCCTGGAACGCAGATGGATCCCCCCCGAACGCTTGCAGGAGGCCCAATGTCAGATTCGCCAAGCACTGCTTGGACCGAAGAGTTCCCCACCTCAGCAACGCTACCGGTGTCGGAGCTCCTCCTCGACGTGAGATCCAGAGTGACCTCCTTGCTCCCCCTTCCCTCACGATGACGGAGCACCTCCTCGCCGTGAGATCCAGAATCGCCGCCGCCGCCCGGATCTTCAGGAATCGCCCCTCCGCAATTAGCGGGAGTCATTCTGTTTTATATATATATATATATACACACACACACACATATCGTGTTGCCATTTATTTCTGTGTGCACATTATATTTTTGTCTCTGCTGTTGATGTCATCGTTCGACAATTATAATTGATTAAATAGAATTCTTTCTATGAAAGCATAGAATTGTTTTCCATGCACTAAATTCACCAAGAATGTTGATATTGGAGAGTATGTTCCATAACTCAATATGTGAAATTGATTTGAGTTTTGATGATTTCATTTTTCGATTTTCGACTATGGACTCGTTGGCACGCTTTGATTTTATTCGTTATTTTACATTGGTGTCAATTGGACCATGGTCGTATTCTTCGACTCTCGTGCTTTTATTTTTTAGCCATTGTTGTTGTCGTTGATCTCCTCCCGCTCTTTTTGCTAATGCCAAAGGGGGAGAGAATTAATAATGACGATGTGCTAAATGATAATTCAAATCCATTTACCGTGAATCTAATTTGACATGTTAGATTCAGGGGGAGTTAAGATATAAAAATGGATCTCAAATCCGATATTTCAATAATTGGATCATGTTTTATACTTTTCTCGTCTGCTTGATGCGTATGATTATTATTTAATTCGGAATTAACGTGTCATCAATGCAGGGGGAGTAAGTAAATTTTCTTTCAATCATTATTATTGATTATTATTTATGTTGGTTTGTCATCACCAAAAAGGGGGAGAATGATGAGTATTGATTCCACGGATTTGGTTTTGATGATGAACAAACATAAATATCGTGAACTAACTCTTTGTGAGCGCAGTTATGGAGATCGTCGCCAAAATTCTATCTACATCAAAAGCGACGTCTCAAGACTTCTCAAAGCACGTGATCATGTGCCTGAAGCTTCGTTGAAGCTCTAGGAGCATTATTGAAGTCAAGAGATTCGGATTGAAGCTTTGAAGACGGTTCGTCTAGTTTATTTTATAGTCTTCTAGCTTCTTTTCGTAGAATGTTAAGCCTTGAGTATGACTTACATTATAATCTTCATAACGCTCATATCTTAGAGCTAGGATTATCTTAGAAGCCCATAGAAACTTTTTCGAAGCCTTACGCTTCATTTCACGGCTTCTTGTGCATCTTAGTTGGTTCAAGAAGAAGAACCAACCGGCTAGATTGTCATCTAGTCGGTCAGTAATCCTTCTTGAACCGACTAGATCTCCTTGCTCAATTCAGCATCTTCACTGTTGACCAATTAGTCGGTCTAAGAAGGTTCACCGACCGACTAGTTGTCAAACTAGTCGGTTAGGAATCCTTCTTAGACCGACTAGTTATGTCTTTCACTTTTCTGCCTGAGTTACTGTTTATCGTTAGTCGGTCAAAGAACAACCGTCGACCGACTAGTTGTGAAACTAGTCGGTTGGAATTAGTTCTTAGTCTGACTAGCTCTCTTTGAATTCAGGCTATTATATTTCAACTCTTAGTCGGTCAAAGAACACTCACCGACCGACTAGTTGTGAAACTAGTCGGTTGGCAAGTCTTCTTAGACCGACTAGTTCTAACTCCTGAAATTCACTTTATTGGCTATGAACCATTTAGTCGGTCCAAGAAGAATCATCGACCGACTAGTTGTGAAACTAATCGGTCAGTTATCCTTCTTAGACCGATTATACTGCTTCAGAAATAGATCCGTTGGAGCTTTAAATGCACGAATTTTCCCTCTCTCGCTTCTCTATACTATATATACTTGTGATGCTTCTTCATAGCATTCAAGGCTGATATTAATGAGACTTTGAGAATCAAAGAGAGAGCATTTAATTCCTATTTCCAAGCTCACTCTCTTCACAAGAATCTCTCCCTCACTCTTATTCCTCAAGAGAGATTCTCATTGATTGTGAGCTACTCAAGCTAGGAGCTTGAATCTAAGTCACCATCTCCATCCTAGCCTTAGATCGCTGTTCATCTTCTTGGAGCTAGGGTTTGGTGCATTCTTCTTCCTCAAAATCCTTCTTGCCCTAAAATCGTAAGTTTTACTCAAGGCATATGATTTTGTTGGTAAGTGTTTTATATTTCATTTACTTTGATATTTCAGTTTTATCTCTCGGTTGTGAGAGAAGTGTGTGATCCCGGGTTGTGGGAGTAACATTTTCATTTGTGTATGATTTGATCTTGTAGAGGTTTTCTACAAGAATTTTATAGTGCAAATTTGAGTTAGAGGATTCTAACTCAAGTAGCCGGAGGGAATCCGGGTGTTTGGGACGTAGGATCACCGGGAACAAGTCGGGGAGACTTGGGTGGATCCGAACCCGTTAAATCGTTTGTTTGCGTTGGTCGTTTCTTTGTTGTCATATTTTCATTCCGTATTGTTGGTTGAGTTTGCAAGATAATTAGGAATTATACTCTTGATTATTTTAAAGTACTATTCACCCCCCTTAGTACTTGTGCAGTAGCTATCAGAGCATTACATCCGCGCACAACAGCAGCTGGCCGTAACTTCCCTTGCTCGCTGCCGTTTCGGCGTCGTGCTACCGTGTCTCTAGTTGTCGCCGTACCTCGCTCACTACCAGATCCAACCCCTGACGTCAGTGTAGCTCTCACGTCGTGTTGATGTATAACCCCAATCTATAGGAACCACACCCGCATGTTTAAACAAGATAAAAATCTGTAATTTTCCTTGCTTTGGAAAATCACTAATTGAGATTAATAATACGGGACTGTAGGTTGGTGATTGGTGATTGAGCACATATGGAGATTTGGACCGTCGTTGAACTTAGATTACGGACGTTGTTACATGCAAGTGAAACTTGCTCAGATTATTGTTAGGCCATGTCTAGGCCATTCTGTGAATTTGTGCAAAAGAGACTAGGCAGTGAAATGATAGTCACCTAGACGCCCATACTTGATCTAGCTTGACAACGAAGTTAGATCCGACACCATACTTGATCTAGCTTGACAACGAGGTTAGATCCGACACCCTTGCCATGTCATTTCATGTATATCACATATCACGTTTATTTTGATATAACTGTATGCAATTCAATATCTGTTATCATGTTGCATATCATGTCATATCATGAATTGAATGTTTGATCGTGATTGTGTAGCACACGCTACTATTGAAATGTAAGCTACGGCGAGTAGGATCTTGACTCATACATCATGTAATGAGGCCAGGTGCACCCCTATGCCAAATAAAGAATAGTTCCTGGCTCATGTTCCAGAAGCATGAAATGTATAAACACTTCCTGGCTCGTGGTCCAGAAGATGGGCACCGGTCCATACACACGTGGAGGGGTAGGGTTTAGTGGTCACTCAGCGTAGAAGTGTGCCCGTACAGCAACTTTAGCTGCAAGACGTAAACCCTATGCACGACACGAACACATGTTTTACTGCTTTTCATGAAATATTGTTTAGTAGCTTTTTTCTACGACGTGCCATGCATAGTAAAATATCATGTTCATCTTAAACTGTTGCATTCATGAAATAATATGCCATGTCATCAATTTTAAAACTGCTAGTTGCATTCATCCTATAACTACCATTACTTTTATGTTTCCTTACACAAAAGTCTCTCTTTTCCTTTTTGGAGATTTTTGCTGACATGTGCCTTTTTCTCTTTGGGTGTCACATGTCAGGCTTTAAGTCTGAGGTAGTTCCTGAGGACTACCAGGTTGCTGACGTCATGCTTGAGGCTTTTGCTGATGTCCAGTTCGAGGATACCGGAGTTCTGTCTTAGTTTTCAGCTGGAGGCTTTTCACTAGTTGCAGTTGTTTCCTAGTAGCTGCTGTTAGGTTGTTCGGTGCGTAGCACCTTCTCTTGTTTTAGTTTCAGCCATGCTTGGGGCCTTCTTTTCAGACTTTCTTCTTTTATGACTATATCTATGGATGTTTGGAATAATGAAATGGATGTTATTTTGAATGTTGGTTAATTTTATTGCCTGCCTTCAATTATTATTATTGTTGTTGTTTCATTGCAATGCAAGAATCTGCGAATGTATGAACACACAGAAGCTTATCAGACTGAATCTTCACTGCTTCAAGTCTGAGCGGACCTCTTTGCGTCTCGCCTTCTATACTTGGGAAGCGGGGCGTGACAGTTATTTGTCATTGGATTAATCAGTAATTTGTCTCGCCTTACGTGCTTTAAGGAAAGATGATGACCGTGGATTAATTAGTTTTAGCATCAACAACATATGCGTTAAATTTAGAGATTTCATCAGCATCAAGAATTAAAAGAGCCTCTGATCAAGGTGGAGTTGTTAATGGTTTGTTGAATGCCCTAACACATATGATTTGAGTTGGATTGATTGTCAAAATGACCAATATTAAGTCAATGCGGAGATTGTTATGATTTGACTCAAAATCTAATTTGAGTCGTAACTGAGTTAGGTTTTGTTTTTTTGTTTTTCTTTTAAGGCGAGTTCTATTTTATTTAGCATTCTAATTTGAACTAAAATTATCAATAGTTATTCAATTTAGTTTATGAGTTTATGGATTTGTCCTAATTGTGATAATGAGTTTTTAGTATTTTTAAGAATCTATTGCGTGAATTGTAAGAGTTTTTTTGTGAAAGTTTTCGAGAGTTTTTTGTTGTGAAATTTTGATTTGTTGAAGAGTGAAATAAAAATAAAAATTTCTTTTAATATTTTGCTTTGTTTGGAAAATTGAATTGGCTGAGGGTGACCACAATCGACTTGATCGTCGAGTCAATGTTCGCATGCGCCTTTCAGATTGTGTGCATCTGTATTTGAACCAAAATAAAGCTTTGTCAAAATAGTAGAAAACTCAAATTCACCAGACCCTTTGACATTCATCATAAGTTTAAGATTCGACCTGAGATTGAGGAGGAATCAGAAGCCACCCAAAGAGCTAGATGAGAAAAGAGAAGAACGGGTTGGGCTATACGCATACCAAGAATTGCTTTGTACACGTACCATTTTATACATACATTTAATATTTTTGAAAATTCAATTATTTACTTTAAACATCCTTTTTACTTCCAAACTATCACTCTTATTGTGCTCGCACGCACTCTCGCACTCACAAAAACCACCCTTTTGCAACCGTCGTCGCCCTATCCTCCTCCTCCACCTACTCCTACTTGTCGGTAGTGCTAGTACATGTTTAATTTTTTGTTGTTGAAGCAGTTAAAGACGATAAAAGAAGATGAAGATGGAGCCTTGGATGAAGGATGAGGATGAGAAAGAGGAGAGTAGACGAGAGGAGGAGGACGTTACTTTCTTTTTATTGTTGTTGAAGTTGAAAATGTGGCCTTGGAATGAGGATCACGAAGAATAGAGTAGATGAGAGGGTACAGATGCATCTACAAGAGGAAGAGGAGATGGAGATGGAAGGAGATGGAGATGGGAGGTGGGAGATGGAACGAATAAAATAAATAGAATTTTAGCTAATGGTAGAATAATTGTTGATTTATGATTCAAACTTGGAATCTGGGAAGTGACACGGCCGTGCTAGTTTTAGCAGAGTCGTGCGTGTCAGAAGATGTATCAGCTGACTTACGCAGATTTGGACATGGTCGTGTTGGTCTAACTGTGATGACAGTCAACTCTTTGTTTTTACTGATACGGCCGTGCTGCACTGCCGTGCTGACAGACAACTCTCTGGTTCATCTAGTGACACGGCCGTGCAGCACGACCATACTGATTGTTCTGGGGTTACAGCAGATTATGCAGTTTTGACACGGCTGTGTCGCATATCAGCACGGTCGTGTCGACGCCTAGAAACCATAATACGCCTAGATTTCAGATTCTAATCTGGATCGTTGATTTCTATTGGGGTTAAATCGGGTGGACATGATTGGAAACACCCTCTTCTACCCTAGGAAATATTCCTATGATATAAATACCAAGAGATACACATTTGACGGTATGCAACGAAAGCGACGGAGAATTGAGAAGATTTCCTTGCGTCTTCAAGAGAGAAGCAGTTCTTTTACCGACGATAGGCCATCGCGAGAGCTTTAATGTGACTACGAGCTTCAGGAAGGGAGGTATTCCTTATTCTAGATTCTCTAGTAAGATCTCTCTATTGGTTGTGTGCATGAGATATTGTAATTGCTAGAGTGCTAGAATTATTTTGTCGAGAGGGCATACATTGTATTGGAGGAGATTTGTAGTTTGTATATTCTCTGAGTTATCATCTCTGATCTAGTGAAAGCCGTGACAACGAAAGACTGGACGTATGCCATATGTTGGACCGAACTAGTATAAATCCTTGCCTCTTTGTGTGATTGCTTGGCTTGTTGTGTGGTGCTTTCTTGTGCTTCTTATGATACACCCAAGATCCTAACTCTGCATTGTTTTGGTTGACGACACATTATTTCATATATTCCATTGGGCACACTTATGTGTTGTTTGATATTGTGTTAGATTTTTCCAACAAGTGGTAGCAGAGCTATTGATGAGGAGAATTAAGGAGTCAAGATGTCGTCGTCTACCATATCGTTCAAGATGGATAAGTTCACTGGGAGAAACGACGTCAATCTTTAGATACTAAAGATGAAGGCTTTTCTTATGGAGATGGTTGCTCACAAATTGTCTTTAAGAAAGACAGTTTTGACAAGGAAGTCACAAAGGCACGGAAGGATGAGATGGAGCGAAAGGCGTTGAGCTCACTGCAGTTATCATTTTCAGATGAAGTGCTCAGAAAGGTGTCTGAGGAGGCTAATGCGAAGAAGCTTTGGAAGAAGCTGGAGGCGCTCTATGCAAAGAAGAATCTGACGAGCAGGTTATATTTAATGCAAGGGTTATATTTGCTGAAGATGAGAGAGGAAGCACACGTCAAGGATCACATTGACGCTTTCATGAAGATTGTGTCTGATTTGTGGAGTATGTGAGTGACTATCGAGGATGAACAATTGGCAATGATATTGTTATGTTCTTTGACAGATGATTTCGACCCATTGGTAAGGTCCATGGTAATGGACGTGAATCTTTATCTCTGGAGGAGGTGGAGTCTGTTGTACACTCTGAAGTTCTTAATGGCAAAGTGACTGCTTAAGAAGGTGGTGATCAGGGGGATGCACTCTTCATTAGAGGACGTCAGGCGGCCATGGTTCTAGGAAGGACAAGTGTCGTTTTAAATCTAAATCACGAGGGCACAGAGACAAGTGTTACTTGTGCAAGGAGACATGACATTGGAAATGAGATTGCCCAAGGATAAAGAAAAATGGAAAAGACAAGGATGAAGCTTCTGGTTCTGCCTAAGTGGGAATCGGTAGCAAGAGCAGTGATGATTGTGAGATTCTGATGGGAACTGCATCAAGAGATCTAGGGGTATCATGGATTTTGGATTCGAGATTTTCTTTTCACATGACACCTCACATGAGTTGGTTTAGTTCATACAGTTCCAAGGAAGGCGGTAATGTTCTGATGTGGAACAATATGGCATGCAAGACAGTGTGTGTAAGATAGGTGCAAATCAAAATGCACGATGGAGTCATCAGGACACTTACAGATATGCGTCACGTACCATACTTGAAAAAGAGTCTGATCTCTATTAAATCTTTAGCAGGACTTGGGTGAAGAACGGTGATAGAAGGTGATCTATTGAAAGTGTCCAGGAGTTCTCTTATCGTGATGAAGGGAAAGAGAGTATAGAACCTATATGCGTTGTAGGGGCACACCGTGGAGGGTGAGGCTAGCATCTCTCAAGGAACATATGGTGAAGAATTGGTAAAGTTATGGCATCTTTGCCTGGGACATCCAAGTGAGAAGTCATTGGATGTGCTTCGTAAAAGAAAGCTGATACATGCCAAAGAGGAGAGATTGGAGTTCTAATAGAAGTGTGTATAAGGAAAGCTGATAAAGACACGCTTTGGGATCGCAGAGCATAGCAGCAAAAGGCCACTTGATTATATACATTCAGATGTATGGGGCCAACTTCTGTACCTAGCATTGGAGGAGCAAAGTATTTTGTGTCCTTCATTGATGATTTCTCGAAGAAGGTGTGGATCTATCTGATGAAATCAAAAGATCAAGTCTTCGAGAAGTTTAAGGCTTAAAGAGCCTTTGTTGAAAAAGCAGACATGGAGCACCGTCAAGGTTTTAAGATCAGACAATGGTGGTGAGTACACCTCGAGGGTGTTCAACGATTTCTGGAGATCTCAGGTTATTTTACGGCACTACACTATCACTGGAGATCCACAGTCAAATGGTGTTGCAGAAAGTTTAAACCGTACACTGATGTAGAAGTTCCGATGCTTGAGGCTTACTGCTAGACTTTCTAAGGAATATTTGGATGAAGCCGTGACTACCGTCGTGCATCTCGTGAAAAGACTACAATCATCTGTGATTAGTTTCGAAATTCCTGAGGAGGCACGGATAGGGAAGCCTAGTGATTACTCGTACTTGAGGATATTTGGATGTATTGCCTATGCTTTGTAGAAGGAGGACAAGCTAGACTCGAGGGCCAGGAAGGCCATCTTGCTTGGATATCAAGAGGGAGTGAAGGGATACAGGTTGCTAGATCATGTGTCCAAGAAGACTTTCACCAATAGGCATGTCACATTTGATGAGTCATCGATGGTTAGGTTGGAGATGCATCATTCAGATGGTGGACATAGACCTAAGGAGGTCGATGCTGAGGTTGAGCCACCTATCCTGGAGATAGAGACATGAGATGCGGAGACATGCCATGACCCGACTACTAAGAGAAAGAAGATACAGACAGATCAGGTGTAGGGATCATCTAACCCTTACAATACTAACAACACACACTAGGAGGGGGGGTGGAATAGTGTAATGGCAATAAATTGTCCAATTAAAATTTAACTTGCAAATGCAGAATAATAAATGCAAGAGGAATTAAAAGGCACAATCAATCCAAACGCAAACACATAGTTTTACCCTGGTTCCCCAAACTTGGGTACATCCAGCCACACCAATATTCACTATAATCCCACACAGAGAAGTGAATACAAATCTCACAAGGAAATACCCCACGAAGAGGATTTGGATTCTCACACAGAGAAATCCTCACTCTTACACAGAGAGACCTCACACAGAGGATTTAGGATTCTCACACAGAGAAATCCTTGCTTTCACACAGAAAGACTTAAGCTCTCACACAGAGACATCTCAACCAACCCTCACACAGAAGGTTATACTCTCACACAGAGAGTAACTAGCTCTCACACAGAAAGCTAGGGTTTCAAAGAAATAACAAAGTAAAACAAATACTCTTACCTATGCCTTGAGATGAACTTACTCATAAATGAATGCAAGGCATGGAAGAGGATTTCCAAGTGATGAGATTTGCAAGAATGCACTTGGATGAATTCCCTTGAGCTAGACTTCAATGCATGAAGATGAATGAGAGCTCTTGAGAGGGAATTGAGAGAGTTTGTGAGTTGCTTAAGGATCTCTTGAGATATTCAATAGCATCAAGAAGTATAAGAGATATCAGCCCACTCATATATATAGGAACCCTATATCAAACCCCAAAACCCAAGAAAACAACCAAAGAAACAATTCTGCAACGGCTAGAAACTGGGCGAAAACGACAGGAACAGTCGACTGATGATCAAAAGACAGTCGACTGATCAACGGCTAGAAAATATCCAACGGCTATAATCTGAGCCAGGACAGTCGACTGACGAAGTCAATACAGTCGACTGACAAACAGGACAGGCGCCTGTTAGACCTTCAGCAGACGACTGCTGCAGGGGATGGATCGAAACAGAGAGCTGCACTCTTCCTCCAATTCTTCGCACATGCGACTGATGTTAATACTACAGTCGTCTGTCAATTAGTCAGGCGACTGTACATTCTACATCAGTCGACTACTGTATAGTATGGAGAGAAGACAGAGAGATGCAGTGATTGCACTTACGCTATACAGGCGACTGTTGGCCAATTTCCAGGTGACTGTAAATATACAGGCGACTGTAAACTGATCGTCAGGCGACTGTGCGTAAAGCTCAAGTTTGAGTCAATTGAAATGTTGACTTGAGCTGTGCATGTCAGGCGACTGTAGAAGGATCTACATGCGACTGGAAATCACCCAGTCGACTGTGTTTCCCTCAACAGGCGACTGACGGAAAGCCAGAGACTCCAAAAGAGTCTTTGGACAGAGTGAACCTATTGGGTTGGATTCTATGATAATCCTAAGGTTCACTAAGATGGTTAAATGCAAATGCATGATAAGTAAACCATCTAACAAGGCATTACAATAACCTAGACTCAAAAGAGAGAGAAAGAAATAAAGGTAAATTACATGGATTACAATGCTTCTCAAAGAGTCTAAGTCTTCAATCTTGATGCCTTGAGTGCTCTCCACAATCTCCAAGCTTTAGCACTCCCTGAGTCCAAACTTTGGCCCTTCTTCACATGATGTCCATCCTTACACCAAGTGATTAGTCTCCAAGAAAGATATCCTTGAAATAAACTGAGAGACTAAAACATGAGATTCATTAGCAACAACATAATGTTGTGATCATCATCAAAATAAGATTGGTATGAAACACCAATACTCAACAATCTCCCCCTTTTTGATGATGATACACATTATGTAAATCATAAAGAATTAAAGCACAATGCTAATGATCTCCCCCTACTTATATGCACCAATTACATAATGAGCTACACAAAGGTAGATACTCATAATACCAATAGAAAACATGGTGACATATAATAGGCATGGATTACATAAACCAATTGCAAAGAATAAAAGCATGCAAACATGAATGGTTTATCTAATCCCATATATCTCTCCCTATAGAGATATCTCTCCCTATATGCATATGTATATATCTCTCCCCCTATAGATATGATCACATAATGCATATATCTCTCCCCCTTGACATCGTCAAAAAGGTGGACATCAAAAATATCCCCCTTTGTCATCTTAACCAAGATGTGACAATATGCAAGAAAAGAAAGATATGTATGATACCAAATTTAAAAATTTAGTGGGTATCAATTCACTATCCCATGCTCCCCCTAGATCATAGAAATGGTCAACTTTTGACTTCTAGGATCTAATACCATAATTAATGGAGCCATGGGCCTAACATGTATCAAAGTAATAGATATGGAAAAATCAAGCTTTAATGATACACAAAGAATATTGCCAAAACAAATATGTCATGAAGTATGTTGGCAATAAACAAGAGGTTTGGTTTGAGATCAAAAACAACCAAATGTGAATAATGATCTCAAATAACCTCCGAAATGAGAGTTAAAATATGTCTTAAAATACTTTAAACATGTAACATATTAACTCCCCCATTGACATACACATGGATCAAAAATGCATGCATGTCAATAAACCCCAAGGTCCTCATTTTCATGAAAAAATAAGTTTGAAAATATTTTCAAAATCATGAAACACACACAAACAATGGGTATGCTAAAAAATAAACATTCAAGCACAATACCCATGCAATATGCATATGTGTGAGGAACCTAAACATTAGGCAACCAAACCCAAGAGGAGTTTGATTTCCTAATGTAATCACATGAGGTGATCACATCCCTAACTAAAGAGTTGATGTAGCTATTCCTCTCTTGCACACTAACCTTAGTGGGAATCCATAATCTCAAGGATTTCCTAGGCAAGGGTTTTGCCTTTGCAAGAGGGGTGGATGTGGCATGCTTAGGTGTAGAAACAAATTTCTTAGCATGCAAATAATGAGGATTTTGCTTCTTAGGAAGATTTTTCATTCTTCCTCATTACCTCGTGATCTACATGCTTCTTGTTGGTGTTCTTGTTGTACAAGAAAGCATGGTGATTCTTCCTAGGTGCTTTAGAATATTTCTTGTATTTGCACCATAAGAGGAATTAGAGATGGGTTTGGGAACCACATTTTGAATATAACCCAAACCTCCTCTATGATTTGCCGGATGTTGTTTTTTCAACAAATCGTGGAGTGAATCCCTAGAATACACAAAGCTTTTGAGCTTCTGGGATTTCTCTTCGCATTTCAACGTAAGTTGTTGAATACGAGTTTCTAAGCTAAGGTTTTGAGCAACAAGATTCTCATTAGTTAAACCCAATTCCTTAACTTGAGAGAGAAGTGTGTCTCTCTCACTAGTGTCACAAACATGCAAAGCATCATTGTCATTCACACTAGTAGACTCTAAGGCATGCAACCTACTCATAGCATTTTTAAATTTAGCTTTCAATTTAGCATATGAGTCGATGCACTTACTTGCCCCATTGGAGACCACATTGAAGAGGAGATTGATGAAGAATCATCAAAAGCCGCGAAGCACATATGAGCTCGCTCCTTATCATCCTCTTCTTCGTCACTTTGAAGTGTCCCTCATCGAGTCATCCAATGTGCCGATAAGTCCCTTCTTTTGATTCTTGAATTTGGACTTGCCTTTCCAAAGCTTCTTCCCTTTCCCTTTGTATTTTCTTTGTCGGGCTTGGAAGGGCATTCGGTAGAAAGATGACCTTTTCCTCTACAATTGAAACAAATAGAGTTTTTAGACTTGGAGGCAAACCTTGAAGAAGATTTACCTTGCTTGCCTTTGAGAAACGCTCTCAGTTGTGTGGCAAGCTCCATGACTTCATCTCCACTAGCCTCATCTTCTTCATCTTCTTCACTAGGAGCTTCTTGATGGAATTTCTTTCTCCATTTGATTGGCTCCTCCTTGGCATGGAATGCAACCCCCCTTATGCTTATCCGGCTTCTCGGGCTTGGTTGGTTGAATCTCCTTCTTGTGTTGAAGCTTTACTTCATACACCATGAGATTCCCAATGCACTCCTCAACAGTGTATTTGGACATGTCGTAAGACTCCAAAATACCATTGGCCTTTGACTCCTATTGAGATGTGAGCGAGTCAAGGATCTTCTCCACACGATCCTCTTGGGAAATCACCTTCCCAAGTCCTTCCAAAGCGTTCACAATTTCTGTGAACCTTGTGAACATCTCCGAGATGTTTTCACCTTCCAGCATATTAAACAACTCATATTAGATCTAAATACACATTGTTTAGATTTATTTACCTTCGAAGTCCCTTCATGAGAAATCTCCATTGTATGCCAAATTGCATTGGCCGTTTTGCACATGGAGATGTGGTTGAACTCATTTGAAGTGAGGGCGCAATGGAATGCATTCATAGCCCTCGCATTAAATTTGATCGAATCCTTCTTCGCTTTTCTTCTCGAAGCCGCAGGTGTAGAAGGCTTCTCAAATGGCGACTCTGTGATGTTCCAAAGGTCTTGACCCTCCAAGTAGATCATCATCTTGATCTTCCAACTTGGGTAGTTGGTTCCGTTGAAGAGCGGGGGTCGAACGGTTGATAGACCTTCTTCATGACACATGGATGAAGCATTGGTATGCCATCGTTGTTATATGCTTCAACCTCGCTCTGATACCAATTGTAGGGATCGTCTAACCCCTTGCAATACTAACAAACATACACTGGGGGGGGGGGGTGAATAGTGTAATGGCAATAAATTGTCCAATTAAAATTTAACTTGCAAATGACGGAATAATAAATACAAGAGGAATTAAAAGGCACAATCAATCCAAACTCAAACACAAAGTTTTACCCTGGTTCCCCAAACTTGGGTACATCCAGCCACACCAATATTCACTATAATCCCACACAGAGAAGTGAATACAAATCTCACAAGGAGATACCCCACGAAGAGGATTTGGATTCTCACACAGAGAAATCCTCACTCTCACACAGAGAGACCTCACACAGAGGATTTAGGATTCTCACACAGAGAAATCCTTGCTTTCACACAGAAAGACTTACGCTCTCACACAGAGAGATCTCAACCAACCCTTACACAGAAGGTTATACTCTCACACAGAGAGTAACTAGCTCTCACACAGAAAGCTAGGGTATCAAAGAAATAACAAAGTAAAACAATACTCTTACCTATGTCTTGAGATGAACTTACTCATAAACGAATGCAAGGCAAGAAAGAGGATTTCCAAGTGATGAGATTTGCAAGAATGCACTTGGATGAATTCCCTTGAGCTAGACTTCAATGCATGAAGATGAATGAGAGCTCTTGAGAGGGAATTGAGAGAGTTTGTGAGTTACTTAAGGATCTCTTGAGATATTCAATAGCATCAAGAAGTATAAGAGATATCAGCCCACTCATATATATAGGAACCATATATCAAACCCCAAAACCCCAAGAAAACACCCAAAGAAACAATTCTGCAACGGCTAGAAACTGGGCGAAAACGACAGGAACAGTCGACTGATGATCAAAAGACAGTCGACTGATCAACGCTAGAAAATATCCAACGGCTATAATCTGAGCCAGGACAATCGACTGACGAAGTCAATACAGTCGTCTGACAAACAGGACAAGCGCCTGTTAGACCTTTAGCAGAACTGCTGCAGGGGATGGATCAAAACAGAAAGCTCAAGTTTGAGTCAATTGAAATGTTGACTTGAGCTGTGCATGTCAGGCGACTGTAGAAGGATTTACAGGCGACTGGAAATCACCCAGTCGACTGTGTTTCCCTCAACAGGCGACTGACGGAAAGCCAGAGACTCCAAAAGAGTCTTTGGACAGAGTGAACCTATTGGGTTGGATTCTATGTTAATCCTAAGGTTCACTAAGATGGTTAAATGCAAATGCATGATAAGTAAACCATCTAACAAGGCATTACAATAACCTAGACTCAAAAGAGAGAGAAAGCAATAAAGGTAAATTACATGGATTACAATGCTTCTCAAAGAGTCTAAGTCTTCAATCCTGATGCCTTGAGTGCTCTCCACAATCTCCAAGCTTTCGCACTCCTTGAGTCCAAACTTTGGCCCTTCTTCACATGATGTCCATCCTTACACCAAATGATTAGTCTCCAAGAAAGATATCCTTGAAATAAACTGAGAGACTAAAACATGAGATTCATTAGCAACAACATAATGTTGTGATCATCATCAAAATAAGATTGGAATGTAACACCAATACTCAACAATCTCCCCCTTTTTGATGATGACACACATTATGTAAATCATAAAGAATTAAAACACAATGCTAATGATCTCCCCTTACTTATATGCACTAATTACATAATGAGCTACACAAAGGTAGATACTCATAATACCAATAGAAAACATGGTGACATATAATAGGCATGGATTACATAAACCAATTGCAAAGAATAAAAGCATGCAAACATGAATGGTTTATCTAATCCTATATATCTCTCCCTATAGAGATATCTATCCCTATATGCATATGTATATATCTCTCCCCCTATAGATATGATCACATAATGCATATATCTCTTCCCATTGACATCGTCAAAAAGGTGGACATCAAAAATATCCCCCTTTGTCATCTTAACCAAGATGTGACAATATGCAAGAAAAGAAAGATATGTATGATACCAAATTTAAAATTTAGTGGGTATCAATTCACTATCCTATGCTCCCCATAGATCATAGAAATGATCAACTTTTGACTTCAAGGATCTAATACCATAATTAATGGAGCCATGGGCCGGACATGAATCAAAGTAATAGATATGGAAAAATCAAGCTTTAATGATACACAAAGAATATTGCCAAAACAAATATGTCATGAAGTATGTTGGCAATAAACAAGAGGTTTGGGTTGAGATCAAAAACAACCAAATGTGAATAATGATCTCAAATAACCTCCGAAATGAGAGTTAATAATATGTCTTAAAATACTTTAAACATATAACATATTAACTCCCCCATTGACATACACATGGATCAAAAATGCATGCATGTCAATAAACCCCAAGGTCCTCATTTTCATAAAAAAATAAGTTTGAAAATATTTTCAAAATCATGAAACACACACAAACAATGGGTATGCTAAAAAATAAACATTCATGCACAATACCCATGCAATATGCATATGTGTGAGGAACCTAAACACTTAGGCAACCAAACCCAAGAGGAGTTTGATTTCCTAATGTAATCACATGAGGTGATCACATCCCTAACAAAAGAGTTGATGTAGCTATCCCTCTCATGCACACTAACCTTAGTGGGAATCCATAATTTCAAGGATTTCCTAGGCAAGGGTTTGCCTTTGCAAGAGGGGTGGATGTGGCAATGCTTAGGTGTAGAAACAAATTTCTTAGCATGCAAATAATGAGAATTTTGCTTCTTAACAAAAAAATGAAGATTTTTCATTCTTCCTCATTACCTCGTGATCTACATGCTTCTTGTTGGTGTTCTTGTTGTACAAGAAAGCATGGTGATTCTTCTTAGGTGCTTTAGCAATATTTCTTGTATTTACACCATAAGAGGAATTAGAGGTGGGTTTGGGAATCACATTTTGAATATAACCCAAACATCCTCTATGATTTGCCGGATGTTGTTTTTCCAACAAATCGTGGAGTGAATACCTAGAATACACAAAGCTTTTGAGCTTCTGGGATTCCTCTTCGCATTTCAATGTAAGTTGTTGAATACGGAGTTAGTTAAACCCAATTCCTTAACTTAAGAGAGAAGTGTGTCCTCTCTCACTAGTGTCACAAACATGCAAAGCATCATTGTCATTCACACTAGTAGACTCTAAGGCATGCAACCTACTCATAGCATTTTTAAATTTAGCTTTCAATTTAGCATATGAGTCGATGCACTTACTTGCCCCATTGGAGACCACGTTGAAGCGGTATTCGAGCTCCTCGTAGGATAGCTTCTCCTCCTCAACTTCCTCATCACTTTCCTCCTCGCTAGAGCTTGACGAAGACTCTTCCCCCTTTGCCATGAAGCACATTTCCTTATTAGGGTTGAGCCACGCCTCCACCTCTTCATCGCTTGAACTCGAGGAGATTGATGAAGAATCATCAAAATCCGCGAAGCACATATGAGCTCGCTCCTTATCATCCTCTTCTTCGTCACTTGAAGTGTCCTCATCGGAGTCATCAAATGTGCCGACAAGTCCCTTCTTTTGATTCTTGAATTTGGACTTGCCTTTCTAATGCTTCTTCCCTTTCCCTTTGTAATTTTCTTTGTCGGGCTTGGAAGGGCATTCGGTAGAAAGATGACCTTTTCCTCTACAATTGAAACAAATAGAGTTGTTAGACTTGGAGGCAAACTTTGAAGAAGATTTACCTTGCTTGCTTTTGAGGAACACTCTCAGTTGTGTGGCAAGCTCCATGAATTCATCTCCACTAGCCTCATCTTCTTCATCTTCTTCACTAGGAGCTTCTTGATGGAATTTCTTTCTCCATTTGATTGGCTCCTCCTTGGCATGGAATGCAACCCCCTTATGCTTCTCCGGCTTCTCGGGCTTGGTTGGTTGAATCTCCTTCTTGTGTTGAAGCTTTACTTCATACGCCATGAGATTCCCAATGCACTCCTCAACAGTGTATTTGGACATGTCGTAAGACTCCAAAATACCATTGGCCTTTGACTCCCATTGAGATGTGAGCGAGTCAAGGATCTTCTCCACATGATCCTCTTGGGAAATCACCTTCCCAAGTCCTTCCAAAGCGTTCACGATTTCTGTGAACCTTGTGAACATCTCCGAGATGTTTTCACCTTCCTGCATCTTAAACAACTCATATTTAGATCTAAATACGCATTGTTTAGATTTCTTTACCTTCGAAGTCCCTTCAAGAGAAATCTCCATTGTATGCCAAATTGCGTTGGCCGTTTTGCACATGGAGATGTGGTTGAACTCATTTGAACTGAGGGCGCAATGGAATGCATTCATAGCCCTCGCATTAAATTTGATCGAATCCTTCTTCGCTTTTGTTCTCGAAGCTGCAGGTGTAGAAGGCTTCTCAAATGGTGACTCTGTGATGTCCCAAAGGTCTTGACCCTCCAAGTAGATCATCATCTTGATCTTCCAACTTGGGTAGTTGGTTCCGTTGAGGAGCGGGGGTCGAACGGTTGATAGACCTTCTTCATGAGACATGGATGAAGCATTGTAGGCCATCGTTGTTATATGCTTCAACCTCGCTCTGATACCAATTGTAGAGATCGTCTAACCCTTGCAATACTAACAACACACACTAGAGGGGGGGGGGGGGGGGGTGAATAGTGTAATGGCAATAAATTGTCCAATTAAAATTTAACTTGCAAATGCGGAATAATAAATGCAAGAGGAATTAAAAGGCACAATCAATCCAAACGCAAACACAAAGTTTTACACTGGTTCCCTAAACTTGGGTACATCCAGCCACACCAATATTCACTATAATCCCACACAGAGAAGTGAATACAAATCTCACAAGGAGATACCCCATAAAGAGGATTTGGATTCTCACACAGAGAAATCCTCACTCTCACACAGAGAGACCTCACACAGAGGATTTAGGATTCTCACACAGAGAAATCCTTGCTTTCACACAGAAAGACTTAAGCTCTCACACAGAGAGATCACAACCAACCCTCACACAGAAGGTTATACTCTCACACAGAGAGTAACTAGCTCTCACACAGAAAGCTAGGGTTTCAAAGAAATAACAAAGTAAAACAAATACTCTTACCTATTCCTTGAGATGAACTTACTCATAAATGAATGCAAGGCATGGAAGAGGATTTCCAAGTGATGAGATTTGCAATAATGCACTTAGATGAATTCCCTTGAGCTAGACTTCAATGCATGAAGATGAATGAGAGCTCTTGAGAGGGAATTGAGGGAGTTTGTGAGTTGCTTAAGGATCTCTTGAGATATTCAATAGCATCAAGAAGTATAAGAGATATCAGCCCACTCATATATATAGGAACCATATATCAAACCCCAAAACCCAAGAAAACAACCAAAGAAACAATTCTGCAACGGCTAGAAACTGGGCAAAAAACAATAGGAACAGTCGACTGATGATCAAAAGACAGTCGATTGATCAACGGCTAGAAAATATCCAACGGCTATAATCTGAGCCAGGACAGTCGACTGAAGAAGTCAATACAGTCGACTGACAAACAGGACATGCGTCTGTTAAACCTTCAGCAGACGACTGCTGCAGGGGATGGATCGAAACAGAGAGCTGCACTCTTCCTCCAATTCTTCGCACAGGCGACTGATGTTAATACTACAGTCGTCTGTCAATTAGTCAGGCGACTGTACATTCTACATCAGTCGACTACAATATAGTATGGAGAGAAGACAGAGAGATGCAGTGATTGCACTTACGCTATACAGGCGACTGTTGGCCAATTTCCAGGTGTCTGTAAATATACAGGCGACTGTAAACTGATCGTCAGGTGATTGTGCGTAAAGATCAAGTTTGAGTCAATTGAAATGTTGACTTGAGCTGTGCATGTCAGGCGACTGTAGAAGGATCTACAGGCGACTGGAAATCACCCAGTCGACTGTGTTTCCCTCAACAGGCGACTGACGGAAAGCCAGAGACTCCAAAAGAGTCTTTGGACAGAGTGAACCTATTGGGTTGGATTCTATGATAATCCTAAGGTTCACTAAGATGGTTAAATGCAAATGCATGATAAGTAAACCATCTAACAAGGCATTACAATAACCTAGACTCAAAAGAGAGAGAAAGCAATAAAGGTAAATTACATGGATTACAATGCTTCTCAAAGAGTCTAAGTCTTCAATCTTGATGCCTTGAGTGCTCTCCACAATCTCCAAGCTTTGGCACTCCTTGAGTCCAAACTTTGGCCCTTCTTCACATGATGTCCATCCTTACACCAAGTGATTAGTCTCCAAGAAAGATATCCTTGAAATAAAATGAGAGACTAAAACATGAGATTCATTAGCAATAACATAATGTTGTGATCATCATCAAAATAAGATTGGTATGAAACCCCAATACTCAACATCAGGTTCAGACTCATGGTAAGGTTCCTGCCCAGAGTCAGCCAGAGGTACATAGGTCATTGAGGACTAGGAGAGCACCAAAGAGATTGGGTGAGTGGAACTATCCTGCTTCTAGTTTTGCATTTGATGACATGCATGCATACGCCCTGAACATAGAGCACGAGGAGCCCTTGATGTTTGATGAAGCCCAGACTTCTAGCGCAGTTGCAAAGTGGCGGCTGGTGATGGTAGAGAAGATGGAATCTCTCGACAAGAATGGCACTTGGGAATTGGTACAATTGCCCAAGGACAGAAAGGCCATTGGTTGCAAGTGGGTATATAAGGTCAAGGGTGAGGTATAAAGCTCGGTTGGTGCTCAAGGATTTGCATAGAGGAAGGTAGAAGACTATAATGAGATCTTCTTGCATGTGGTGAGACACACGTCCATCCATTTGTTATTGACCTTGGTAGTAGTTTAGGATTTAGAGTTGGAGGAGCTGGATGTTAAGACGGTGTTCTTACATGGAGAGCTTGATAAAGAAATCTACATGCACCAGCCTGAAGGCTTTGTAATGGATGGGCAAGAATATAAGGTATGCAAACTAAAGAAATCCTTATACGGTTTAAAACAAAGTCCAAGGCAGTGGTATTAGAGATTTGATCCTTCATGATGAGTGTTCGGAGTTTTATATTCATAGATCACAAGTGCACGACGACGTCGTAGCGCTATACGGGTCGTCCGTAAGGATGCAGTCGCTGAATACCAATTTTTCCTCTAAGTTAGAAAGCTACACAGTCAATAGATGGTTAAGATGAAAATAACAGAAAATATCAAGGATAAAAGCTCTAGGGCTTAGGGTATCCCTACCATCGAATTAGGGTTAAGATTGAGTTAAGGATTAGCTAATTATTGGATTCATTGGGATTCGAGAGAGGTCGTCTAACCTAAGGGCATTCTCCTATCCTCTACTCTCATGATGCTATGATAGGATAGTCCCTTATGTTGTCCCTACCCCTACTCTCGCAATGCTATGATAAGACTACCCTAACCTATATCGATGTCGACTCTCGCCGATGCATCGATATACGTTAGATGCATTACATCCAACGAGTATCCTCAATCTTTCCCCATGCCACTCTCGTGGATTAGGATTTGGATCTACGTTACGAGGGCCCTAATCGACACCCGACTCTCGTCGGCCATATCGATAGTATGGGTCAATGTAGGGATTGAAAACCCTGAATTGGTCTCGACTCTAGCCGGTGGCCAATCCAATTAACTGCAAGGGAGGAGCTCAATTTACATTGACAATTAACATCCTAACGTATCCCGAATCTCCAATTAGCCAACAATTAACCAATCAATTCATCCAATCCATTGCCCAAATTCAATGGGGTTTAACCCGTTGCCATAGATAAAAAACTACTCACTACCCATTATTAAGAACTCAATCACAAGCATAGATTCATTAACCATTGCAGTAGATTCAATATAGAAATTCGGAATTGAACAATCCATAATAGCTATGAGCAAATGAGTCTATTTCTATTATCAAATTAACAATCCAAAACAAGCACTACAAAGGAATAAACAAAGAGAAATAGAATAAAGGGAGAATAACACCTGAAAATCCTCTGAAAAAGACTGAAAAAGGGAAGAATAAAGTCTGGGTTTCGTAGAGGAAGAGGAAAGTTTTATATACATTGCCCAAAAAGACCAAAAAGCACCCTAACTAACTCTGACGGCACCCACGTTTCGCCTTAGGGTCCAATTCGACACGACTGCGTCGAAAATGACGCGGTCACGTCGTTTAGGTGTGTAAAAGGGGCCACGAAAAGTAGCAGCGAAGCAACTGTTGAGAGATGTGTATGCCCTCGATGCAATTTATATCCGTGTATAAATACAAATGTCTTGTTTGAAATAACAGTAAGCTGTTTGGTAAGAATTTACTTAAATTAATAATAATGTAGTATACATTAGAACTTAGGTAAAGTCCCGAGACTTGATGTGAGGTCAAACAAGTATCGAGATGAGGATCTCGATCATTGAGAATTGCTTGACCGTTTGAAGCATAAGTCTAAAATCGTTCCTGGTCGTAGATGTTTCGAGAAAAGGATATCGATGAATCGGATAGACCATTGTGTCTTTATCTTCACCATGGAGTGGTGACGATGATCTCATGGTCATTCGACTTGGCAAAGTCGGAGACGAGACATAGGTGCTCATTGGAGAATGACTTCACTGAACGACCCACGAGAGTTATCATATGGTTAACATTAAGTCATTAACTAATCTGTCAATGATAACTCTCAGTGAAGATATGCGAGTTGGTCCTTAGACGTGAGGTCATTATACGAACCTGTACGTGAACGGTGTCACTTAGATCTCTAACCTAGCTTCAAGGCAAGGCTTGTCTAAAGGTCTTTGGTTGGGTGACACTTGAAGCGTGCGAGGAGAGTAATGACCAAGAGAGGATTCGTCTCTCCAGTTTATGGAGAGTTAGTGGCACACGTGTTAGTTTGGTCTTTAGTAAAAACTCTGGTCAGAGTATGTTGGAAGAAGTCCAGCATTATTTGACTGAAGACCGATGGAGACTAACCAGTTTTAAGCTATTGGGGTTGATAGTTGACCATACCCTAGGCTTGGCTAAGCGACATAGTTATGAAGAAGGGACTAAAACTGCGGTATTCAACATGGTCACAGTCAGAGTGATCCCGACGACACTTTAGTCAATGGGTCAATCACGTAATATGATGCCGAAACAGGGACTTCACTTGATGCTCATGGTCACTTTCGTCTAGGAGTTTGAGCCCCAACCTGTAGTAGGGTTATGCTGTAAGGTCTCACACCGAGTAGGATTTGCGTCTTAGTAATAGGAAGTATTAAGGAGGAGTGCGCTCGGGTGCACGTGAATAATTAAAGTCACAAATGGTTTGTGATTATATGTCTAAATAATACATCGGATGTATGTGAATTAATTATGTCGCAAAAGGTTTGTGATATAGCCTAAAATATTTTAATGATGTGAGATTATTGCATATGATACAAATAAATTAAATATGTCGCAACAGGTTTGCAGACATACTTTAAATCACATATGATGTGGTATGCACAAATGAATAGAAAGGATCCATTCGAGAAAACAGGGGTCCAGGAATTTCCTGGACTGGCTGCATAAGCTTGGGTCTGGTGCAACCCATTAGATAATGGGGGGCCGCTTAGCTAGGGTTTACCCAAGTCAAAAACGGCTGGAAATTTCTAGATTCGGTTTTTTGGAAAGGGGTCAATTTTTATGACGCATTTAAGGGGTCAAACGACCTTGGAAATTGCACAAAGTTTTTTTATGCGTTCACCATGTAAAGCCCTTCGAAACGACATATTTATTCCTTCGGGGGATCACTGGTGATGGAAAACAATTGCTCAAAGAAAGAATGAATCTGGACTTAAACATGTCCAGATTCAGCTTTCTGCAGTTTTTGGGCCAACTTTGAGACGACATTTGAGTGTTCAAACTACGTCTGCATTGAGCCTCTTTTGTTTCTATGACTTCACCTTGCAGTGCTCTTCGATTTGATATATGATATCACTTGCGAAGCTCAACGGTGAGTGAGGAATAATTTGCTAAAGTTTGGCCTTCGTGGAAGGCAAACTTGAAATTGTTTTTTCCTCCATTAACTTTAATCCCACATTGCTCGTGAGACGAGGAAGGGGGACCGGCTCCCTATATAAATAGGAGCTAACCCCCACTTGAAAACCTACACCAAGTTTCCGCTTTGAGTAGCTCCAAAAAGTTTTGAGCACGCTCGAAGTAAGACTTAAAATTTATTCCCTCCTAAAATTCTTTTGTTCCTGCATTCGAGCCCTAGCAAGACGATGAGGAGGTTTGGATCGAATCCATAGTCTTTGACGCGTGTCCTGCTCAAATGAAACTTTCTTTGGCAAGTAGTTGGTTCGGAGGCGTGGTGTTGGCTCGCCTCGGGACACGGTTCAGTTCGGCTCGGGAGAAGCTGCTCAGCCCCAATGCGGGGCCTCACTTCGAAGGTCAAAGAAAGGTTGCTGAAAATGACACGTCGTATTCTACGGAAACGAAGTTCCGGGTATGTTTACTTTTACTACGCTTTCATATATATTGCCATAGTTTAGATCTTTGGGGTTGATCAGACCGACCCCAAAGACAGTAGATTTTCCTGGCTAGGGTTCATGAAACTCTTAGGACTGACATTAAATAGTTTAATGTATATTATTCTGCTACCTTTTATGCATCTATCGTACGTCCAACGTAGGACGGTCATAGATTTTATGCCCTAAGGGTCCATCAAACCCCAACATTGGTATCAAAGCCTAGGTCTACATTGATCTAATTTCTGCAAATGATATGCTAGCATGAAATGTTTAATAGAAACATAATAATAATATGCTTATTTAGATTTAGTAATTATGTGATAATTAATAAATCTGTTGCATCTTTATTTATGAGATAGATTTTTAGGTTGCTTGTGTCTATGCTAATAATTATGAGATGATTATTAATAATTGTTGTAACTTAATTTTGAGATAATTTTAAGTTGTAAGTGTTCATGCTAAAATTTTATGTGATAAATTTTTTTAAGTATTTTTAATGGTTATGCAATTTCTTGTTTATTATATGATAACACAAGAAAACCTATTAGGTTAGCCATTAGAAACTTTCTAAAATTACAATATAATTTTTATATGGACATGCTATGTTTTAAAAATTGTTGCAAAAATTAAATTTCTAATACTTGATTAGGGTAGCCCTCTCCAATAATTATTATTTTAATTGTTCTAATAATAATTTTGAAAAAAGACTATGATTTAAACTGTTGTAACTTGAATTTTTAAATCCATAATTCATGATTAGGATAGCACGATAATTCCTTATAGTTGATAAGGACTTTAATAAAGGTTATTAACTAATCCTAATAATTTCGAATTTTAGGATTCAACTAGTTGATAGTATGAACTAGTTTTAATGAAGACATATTAAATCGATGATATAAACAATTCGTATCCTTAAAGAATCATGACCCGGTCTAGCGTTTTTTGTGACTAGTGTTGTGGATCACCCTAGCTCGACCGGGAAAAGTGATCCTGGACTAGCCAAATCCCTGACCGTATTTCGCTGGACCATAAGGATGTGAATTATTATTATATGAAACCATTGATTACATCTAGTCAAATACGTTTAAAATCTTCTTCAAGATTAGTCGTAGCCCTCCTTGCTTATGGAATTTAGAAACCAGGGATTCATGTTATAGTTGTTGAGTCAACTCAAGCTATAACATGGATATCTTTTGGGAACAAATTCAATTAAACATGTGATATAGTTTGACTTAACCGAAACCATAGCGTCGTGAACATACCTGAGTGCTGGTGTAAGTTAGGTGCTAAGAGTTTTACAATTTATAACCGAAAACACATGGCGTCGTCGTAGCGCGTTACGGGTCGTCCGCAGGGAGGCAGATTGATCGAGTACTAGCTCAATTTGGGGTTATATGCTAGCTACGCTAAACTGATTGGAGAAACATGGTAAATGAGGTTTAACAAAGAAAAATTACATGGAGGTAAGAAAACATTAATAACGACAAAGGAGAAATGATGGAACAACAACACAACAGCAACAACAAACAAGAACAACTAATAGGAACGGTAAGAACAACAAAACTGTTGGGTTTTGTGGGTCCTTAGGGCAACAAAATCGACGTCCAGCCCAAGTCGGTCAGACGGCGAAAACAAAATTCGCAGCAGAAAAACAGATTTAAAACTATTTTAAATCTAGCCATAAATGATCAACCCCAGCCAAGATCTCTACTATCCCAGGATTGGGTCCGACCAACCCCTAAGGATAGTTCTATCAACCTATTTGCAATTATAAACGCATGCTAAGAATTTAAACTACATACCTTTCACTTCGTTTTCTAAGAATACGAAGCATCATTTTCAGCAACATTTCTTTGGCCCCGTGCCGCTTCTCCCAAGCCAAACCGCGTCTCGAGCCGCACCTCGTCCCGAGCCGAACCGCTTCCCGTACCGTACCGCATCCCTAGGCGAGCAACACCCTTGTCGTCGAGCCATCGATGCATTGAAGAAGATTTCACCTTGAGTGGATCCTCTCTCAAGACTTCGGATCCGATCCGAGCTGCTTCGTAGCTTTGCCAAAGCCTGATCAGGAGCAAGAAAGAATTTAGGGAGAGAGGGAATAATTTATTTAAGTCCTAATCCAAGCGTGCTCCAAACTTTTGGGAGCTTCTCGGATTTGAAGACTTGGTGCGAGTTTTCAAGGAGAGTGTTGGCCCCTATTTATATAGGCGGCTAATCCCTTCCCTTCTCATCATATACGATGTGGGACTAAAGATATGGAGTGGGAAAAATTAACCAAAGTTTGCCTTTCACAAAGGCAATCTTTAGTGAATTATTCCTCTCTCACCGTTGAGCTTCGTAATTGATACAGCCTATCAAATCAAAGAGCACTGAACGGTGAATGCATAGAAACAAACGACGCTCAATTTTGACTTCGTTTGACCCCTCAAACGTGTATCCAAAGATCATCCTAAAAGTAGATTTTCGCTCAAAAATCAGCCGCCAGCAATGAGTAAGCCTAGGGTTTTGAACCCCCACTGTAGGGCCCACAGGCCCTGGCGCACGCGCAGCCCAAGCTAGGCTGGCTGGCACGCGCCCCCAGCCCAGGCGTGTGCCAGCACCCGCTAACAGGGCGCCCTTTTGGGCGCCCTTTTTTTATTTTGGGCGCTCCTGGCGCCCATCAAATGGGCGCCCGGGGAAACATTTTCCTGGCCCATTTGGGCCGGACCAAATGGGCTTGCCCCTTTTTTAATCCTTAAAAAAATTTGGGCCTGGTTTATTTGCTTTAGGCTTTTCCCCTTATTTAAAACTCCTTTTAAATAGGTTTATTGGACCTGTATGAACTCCGATTTGAGAGCGGTTTGCTCCGTAACTTTCACAGGAAAATCATCTTCATTTCTATGCCTTTATAAAATATATTTGTAAATGTTTTACAATGTATATTTTATTTTCTATTGCATCATATGCAATAATCCACATCTTTAATATTAAAATTCATTTGCATCAAATACAAATGAACTAAGGACATACATCCCTCAACATCTCCCACTTGCACTCAGGATCGTTTATCCCGAATGCAGAAGCTATCTGCAACCTCTTTGCAGTTTGATGTTTTAGACTTATAACGCAAACTCTTTGCGACTTAATTTATCCGCATACATCATATGTATTATCTCCCTTAAATTCTACCTATTACTTGACGAAGGTTTCACTCTGTGTGAGACCCTACAGCCTGACCCTACTACAGGTGGAGCTTGAAACCTCAGACGACAGAGACCATGAGCAGCAGGTGCCGTCCCTGTTTCGGTATCATAATTATGTGGTTAACTCATTGACATGAGTATTGTCGGGACCACCTTGACTGTGTCAGTGATGAATACCACAGTTTTAGTCCACTCATCAAAAATATGTCGCCAAAGCAAGCCTAGGGTATGGTCAAACTGTCAACCCCAATATCTTGAACTTGGTTAGTTTCCATCGGCCTTTAGTCAAATAATGTTGGATGTCTTCCAACATACTTTGGCCAAAGTTTTTCACTAAAGACCAAACCAACACATGCAACTATAACTCCCCATAACGGGAGAGACGAATACTCTCTTGGTCATTACTCTCCTCGCAAGCTTCAAGTGTCACCCAACCAAAGACCTTTCGACATGCCTTTGTAAGGACCATGTGCTATGAGGAAGAAACACTAGGGGTGAATAGTGTTTTATAGAATTATAAGAAATTTACGCCAAATAAAATCCTAATTAACCAACAAATGCGGAATTAAAGAAATGATCAACACAAGGAAGAATGCAATGCAAACATGTAATGTATCCTGGTTCGGTGCCACCAAGTCAAACCCGACTTGTTACCGGTGCCCTAATCCAGCAACACCCGAGATCACACTCGGATACTCTAGTAAATACCACTAGAGCTTTCCTTTAGACCCCTTGTGGAAACTCCAACAAGTGCAATCGACCTACAATCGATGTCCGTGTATCCCACAACCCGGGAACACGCAAATACCTTAATCCCACAACTTGGAACTAAGCACACTCACACACACCGAGAGCAAACCCTTTTCTTGACTCCCACAACTTGGGATCAAGCCAACCCTCTCACCAACCAAGAGTACTCAATAAAATAGAAGAACTGTTAATGAAATATATAACTTGAAATACACTCACCTATGCCTTGAATAAGAAATTACTTGTGAAGGCGAGAGAGAGAGAGAGAGAGAGAGAGAGAGAGAGAGAGAGAGAGAGAGAGAGAGAGAGAGAGAGTGTGACAGAGAGAGAGAGAGTGTGTGAAGTGCTCAATGAGGGAGGAGATATCCCTTGAGATGCTTGCCCAAAGATGAAAGCAAATCTAGCTTAGATGTGCGCTTTAAAGCATAGAGGGCAAGAGAGAATTAGAGAGCACTTGAGAGGAGAAAGAGGCTTGAAATGATTTCTTAAGAGACCAAGAGTCCTCACATATTCAGCCTATCTCCTATATATATTAGCTCAAGGGAAGCCCAAAACCCTTAGCAAAAAGACCCAAAAACCAATCTTCCAACGGCTAGAAATGGGCTGAAAACGACTCAGACATGCGCCTGTTGAAGGGGGGACAGTTGCCTGTTTCACTGTAGCCAACAGCTATAAACTGAAAAATACTGGTAGGACAGATGATGACCAGTCGACTGTAGAAGGATGACCAGTCGACTGTCCACCTATGTAGGCGACTGTCCAACCTTTAACAGTCGGCTGTTCGAGGGGCAAAATCTGTAGATTTTCAGTACATCTGATCACTAAAACATCCATATCTGCCACTACAGATATCCAATTGGAGTGATTCAAATTGGGTTGGAAAGTTAACAAAATTTTCTTTCAAATGAGCTTTGAATGGACACAAAATTCCAACTACAGAAAAACTGACAGCACTTTGAATCCGACTGATAAGTGTAGGAAATCTGATATCGACTCACGAAAACAATCATAACATGAACTACAGATATCCGATTGGAGTGATTCAAATTGGGTTAGAAATCTTAGAGAGCTAGCTAAATGCTGCAATTAGTTTGGATGAAAAATTCCAACTATAGAAAAATTGGCATCAGTTTGAAGGCAGACTAGTCAGAAAAACAGAATACAGCTTCAACAGATTCGGGCTCTGTTTAAAAACAGTTGACTACTGAAGGGAAACCAGTCGACTGGTGAGCACACCAGGCGACTGGTGATCCTTCATCAGGCCCCTGTTTTGAGTCAAAATTTCAGATTCAATTTTTCAAAGCCTAGAAGCTTATGGGGTCAACTAGAGGCTATACTAATGATGTGTATAGGTAGTGTAGGGGCCTCTAAGTAGTTCTAATTCAAGGCTTAACATTCTAAGCATCACAAAGAAGTAAATAATAAATATTACAATGAATATCCTTACTTCTTCATGGTCTTGAGTCTTTTTGTATGTCTTGAATGTCTTAAACGTCATCTAGTCTTTGATCCTCAAGATGTTCTTTGAAGCTTTTGAATCATTTATTCATTTCTTCTCTTTAGATTGAATCTCCATTCATTTTTGAAGCCATTGGGTTGAGGTTTAATGCAGTCTTTGAGTTCTTCAAGCCAATGCTTCACCTTTATTGATCTACCAAGTTCTCCACTTAAATCAACCGTGTAGTCACTTTTGATCTTCTTGAATCTAATTGGTGACTCTTTAGCTAACTGCAATCACATGGGTTAATCACAATGATTTATATTTGATCATCATCAAAACCAAGGTGGAGAGTCCAATACTCAACATTCTCCCCCTATTCGATGATGACAAATCAAATATAAACAAAATAAGTAATTGTGCATTAAATATACTTACTCCCCATGCAATGATGCCAATCAAGTTAATATCAATAATCAATAGCATCATCCAATAGTTAATAGTGTGTGTATCACATGAGGTTGTTTATATATCGCATGAATGACCAAAAATGATATGCATACATAATACAAATCATATAGGTGATACACATCATAAACATGAGCATGATTACCAACAGATATCAAATGTAATCAATATAGACCAAGGTAATCACCAATGCTCCCCATGAATCGTATACATGATCGATCATACATAAAGGCTATATGATTCAAGTTATTGTTTAACACTCAACATTTAATTAGCACAAACCCATCCTTTGTTTATTTCTCTCCCCCTTTGGCATTATCCAAAAGGCATGGGAGGCATAGAAACAATAAGTGCAAAAAAAGAGTGGAAAACATAGAGGTATATCTAATGTAAACTATATAAGCTACCAATTGTAAACAAGATATCAAAATAAAGATATCAATTGCAAGAGCAAATATCCAACAACAACTCAACCACCCTCAATTATCACAAATATATAAGCAATAAGCATAGTGTGGTAAAGGATTAAAATCGATACTAATTGTAATCAATAGTGTGAGCAGTGTTAGAAAAGTGACAATATCATAATTAGCAGTAGCTACTAACTATAAACATGATAAAAAATATGGATAACAATGCAAAAATCAAGACATCACTTGTGAAAGAAAAACAAGTGATCAAATAGTGTCAGCACAAGCTCAATTATCACAAAATTTATAACATTAACCATAATGTGATGACTATCCTTGAGCAAGGGCATGACATATGACATGGACATGATTAAAGACATAATGGTAGAATTAATATCATCACTATAACATAGATCAACAAATAATATCAATAAACTGATATCTAAACCAAACATAACAAAAAAATGCAACAAACATGACTATGGAAATTTTTAGCCATGTGTACCAAGTTATGTTATGAAATAATAACTCAAATTAAGTTCTAATGATCATAATACCAATGAACTAATCACAACATGTCAAAATATATCAATTGAAAGTGAAGTGACAACAAGTGGTGAAAATATGATCAAAAGGACATGAATAATATCACAATCATGGTTATGAACTCATTACTCAAAATAAATTCTAATGAGCATACTAACATACTCAAAGCATCACATACTGTAATTACATAAAATGATCACATCTAGCACAAACCATCTCAAAAATCTCATAAAAGAGTGAAAATAGACGTATGAGATGTGAGATGACAAAAATTAAGTATAATGGCATATGCTAAACTCCACAAAACATCTCCAAAAATAAGCATACCAATTCTAAGTGAAGTATGAGATGTGGGGTGACAAGGTGATAAAAAATGCATGAATATCAAATATCAACATCATGCAAAAGTGTTATGCCAAATAAAGATAGTGACTTCATAAAAATTATTTCATACACAATTCTAGCACACTATGATACCAACTGAAACAATGTTCAGAAGAACCATAGTACTCGCATGCATTCCAGAATAGGTACTCATAGAATGAGTCAATGATAAGCATGGAATGACATGAGCATAAGCAAGATAAGCAATATATCATAAGCTCAAAACTAGCATTAAGTAAGAGCATGTAAAGATAATATCCAATATAAATATTCTAACAAAGTATGCAAAGCAGGTAAATAATGTCAAGATCATGATATCACTTGTGAAGGAAACCAAGTGAACAAATAGAGTCATGATCTCATCCTGGCTCAATTATCACGAAGGATTCAACATGAGGCATAATGTGACAAAACATCTTTTGAGCAAAGGCATGGAGTTTGACATGAGCAAAGATATAAGATATACTGAAGATAGTCTACGTTCAAAGTCACACGTAGGACATAAATGAATAAAGTTACCATGAGCATCGCATGCATGCATACCAATTGTGCGAATAGAACAAAAGCTTATGTAATCACAATTTAATCGGAGGTAGCATTAATGAAGTCATAGTGCATTAGGATATATTCATGGAAGAATATCTATGACAAAATATACATATCAACAAACATAATATAAAACTTATATGATCTTGTATAGCACAAATTATCTCTAACATCTCATAAAAATAGCAAAAAATTTGAGCATGAGATGAGAGATGACATAAAGAGAAATATAGCATGAAGATCACTAACCAATATGCATGAGTGTTATGTCACTTGTGAAAATATCATACATGAAGGATTTAGCTATAGACATGAAAGATCTCTCAAATAAAATTATAGCTAAACATCAGTCATGAAGCAATTAAAATGACAAGTAACATACATTGATCACCCTAAATCAGATCAATATGTCTCATAAAGATAATCATACCAACTATAAGAAAACTATGAGACGTGTGATGATACAATGAACAAATATGCAAAAAGATCCTAAATTAATTAATCTTATTCATGGCATGAATTATATATAGCATGATGAAGTGTAGCATGCCATAGGGAAATGTATGATTCTAGTTGGAAGACAACATGAGATTTGGAGATTTAGGTCTTTTGGATGAAATGAGAGCTTGAGCTTTGAAATCAAATCAATAGAGTTTAGAGGGTTTCAAGAGATCTCCAATAGAACAGTTAACGCCCTATTTATAAGCTCTCTAAAACCCCTAAACGATTTACTCAAAACCATCAACACAATCAGCTGGAAAAAGGCTTAATGGCTAAAAATCTTGACAGAACATGCAACTGATGAAGGATCACCAGGCGTCGGTATGGCAGAAAAAGTTGCCACAATCAAGAATTCTGGGTAAGCAAGGATAAGCGACTGATGTGATATCCACAGGCGCCTGTGCCATGGGCATGCGACTATGGAACCAACATCAGTCGTCTAGCCGAAACTTGCATAGCTTGCCAAACACAAAGTGTTAAGACAAGGATCGACAGGCGACTAAAGAAGCATTCAAAGGCGCCTGTGCCATGGGTAGGCGACTGTGAAACCAACATCAGTCGTCTGACTGAATGATGACTAGTTAGGGATCTTTGGGCAATAGAGAGACATGCGACTGACTAACAAGTCACAGGCGCCTGCAAGGAGCCAAGCACCTGTACATTGTACATAAGTTTCCTGTTAGAAATGGATAATGAAAACCCAAAGTATCCTATCAAAAACATTTGCATTACAGACGTCTGTAGAACAAATCACATGCGCCTGTAAGGAGACAAGCGCCTGAAACTTGTTCAGCAGTCGCCTGAAGATCAACCAAAATGCACATTTTAGGAAAGAAAAGAATGATTCTACTAGAATGGCATGACATATCATGATAGGATCTAAATAATCCATGAACATAATCATCTATGAAAATTAGGTCCAGGTGGTAGAATCAAAACAACAATGAATCTTTAATGAAAGAATTGAAAGGTTTTCATTGAAGGTTAAGATCTAAATATACTTAATAGAATCTAATAAACAAACAAGCATGTCATGCATGTCAGTTATCATATCCATACTTTTTAACAATCTTCACAAAGAAGCATGCATGTGAGGAATGAGATGTGTAATGACAACGTGTTCCAAAGATATGAAAATCAATAAACAACTAAACAACTCATTATATGAATGTTATAGCTACCATGATACATGAGTCATAATAAGACATATATGTTATACATGAACATGGTAGTCACATAAATAAACAATCTCCATAATAAGACATATATGGCATACATGGGCATGGTAGTCACATAAACAAACAATCTCCATGAGAGTGTGACATGAATGAGCTAATGAAGAAGTATGCCATATTATACAAATCCAATATATTAAAATTCCTATTGTACTAAACACATACTTACAACCGTTTAGCTCTCCCTATATGTGTGCATCTCTAAGGCACCATCCTCTCCTTTGAATTCATCCTTCATTTGTAAACCAAGGAGTGTGTAGGGTAGGCATCTTGTACAACAATCTTACAATTAAATAATTGGTGGTATCCAAAAACTTTTTGGATCCAAGTGGTTAAGGAACAAAATCAAGTATTCCAATAACCAATCATATACCAATTGTAAATAACAACCATCAATAAAAATGCATGACATATTGTGTATTGGTGTTTCATATCAATCTTATTTTGATGATGATCACAACATTATGTTGTTGCTAATGACTCTCATGTTTTAGTCTCACAGTTTTGTTTCAAGAATATCTTTCTTGGAGACTAATCACTTGGTGCAAGGATGGACATCAAGTGAAGAAGGACCAAAGCTTGGACTCAAGGAGTGCCAAAGCTTGGAGATGATGGAGAGCAATCAAGGCATCAAGATTGAAGACTTAGACTCTAAGGAAAGCAATGTAATCCATGTAATATTTCATTTATTGCTTTCTCTCTTTTTGAGTCTAGGTTTAATGTAATGCCTAGATAGATGGTCTACTCATTCATGCATATGCATTTAACCATCTTAGTGAGCCTTAGGATTATCTTAGAATCCAACCAAATAGGTTCACTTTGTCCAAAGACTCATTTGGAGTCTCTGGCTTTCCATCAGTCGCCTGCTGAAGGGTTTACAGTCGACTGGGTGATTTCCAGTCGCCTGTCGATCCTTCTACAGTCGACTGATATGCACAGCTCAAGTCATCATTTCAATTGACTCAAACTTGAGCTTTACGCACAGTCGACTGCTGCTCAGTTTACAGTCGCCTGTAGATTTACAGTCGCCTGGGAATTGGCCAACAGTCGTCTGAGTAGCATAAGTGCAATCTCTGCTTCTCTCTGTCTTTTCTCCATCTTATGCAGCAGAGGACTAATGAAGGAATTACAGTCGCCTGACTATTTGACAGTCGACTGTATTATTGACATCAGTCGCCTGTATGCTTATCTGGAGAAAGAGTGCAGTTCTCTGTTTTATCCCATCCCCTACAGCAGTCGCCTGCTGAAGGTTTTACGGGTGCCTGTCCTGTTTATAGTCGACTGGATCGACTTCATCAGTCGACTGTCCTGGCTCAGATTATAGCCGTTGGATATTTTCTAGCCGTTGATCAGTCGACTGTCTTATGATCATCAGTCGACTGTTCCTGTCGTTTTCACCCAGTTTCTAGCTGTTGCAGAATTGATTCTTTGGCTGGTTTCTTGGGGTTTGGGGTTTGATAAAGGGTTCCTATATATATGGTGTGCTGCCATCTCTTATACTTCTTGATGCTATTGAAAATCATTAGAGTTTACTTAAGCCACTCTCAAACTCTCTCATTTCCCTCCTAGAGCTCATTTTCCTCTTCATGCATTGAAGTCAAGCTCAAGGGAAATCATCCAAGTGCATTTCTAGCAAATCTCATCACTTGGAGATTCTCTTCCATGCCTTGCATTCATTTATGAGTAAGTTCATCTCAAGGCATAGGTGAGAGTATTTGTTTTTCTTTGTTATTTCTTTGAAACCCTAGCTTTTTGTGTGAGAGCTAGTTACTCTCTGTGTGCGAGTATAACCTTCTGTGTGAGGGTTGGTTGAGATCTCTGTGTGTGAGAGTTTAAGTCTTTCTGTGTGAAAGCAAGGATTTCTCTGTGTGAGAATCCTAAATCCTCTGTGTGAGGTCTCTCTGTGTGAGAGTGAGGATTTCTCTGTGTGAGGTATCTCTGTGTGAGATTGTATTCACTTCTCTGTGTGAGAATTATAGTGGATATTGGTGTGGCTAGACGTACCCAAGTTTGGGGAACCAGGGTAATTCTTGTGTTTGCGTTTGGATTGATTGTGTTGATTAATTCTTCTTGCACTTATTATTCCGCATTTGCAAGTTTAATTTTAATTGCACAATTTATTGCCATTATTATATTCATCCCCCTCCAGAGTGTTTGTTGTTAGTATTGCAAGGTAGACGGTCCTTACAATTGGTATCAGAGCAAGGTTGAAGCATACAACAACGATGGCATACAACGCTTCATCCATGTCTCATGAAGAAGGTCTATCAACCGTTCGACCCCCGCTCTTCAACCGAACCAACTACCCAAGTTGGAAGATCAAGATGATGATCTACTTGGAGGGTCAGGACCTTTGGGACATCACAGAGTCGCCATTTGAGAAGCCTACTACACCCGCGGCTTCGAGAACAAAAGCAAAGAAGGACTCGATCAAATTTAATGCGAGGGCTATGAATGCATTCCATTGCGCCCTCACTTCAAATGAGTTCAACCGCATCTCCATGTGCAAAACGGCTAACGAAATTTGGCATACATTGGAGATTTATCATGAAGGGATTTCGAAGGTAAAGAAATCTAAACAATGCGTATTTAGATCTAAATATGAGTTGTTTAAGATGCAGGAAGGTGAAAACATCTCGTAGATGTTCACAAGGTTCACAGAAATCGTGAACACTTTGGAAGGACTTGGGAAAGTGATTTCTCAAGAGGATCGAGTGGAGAAGATCCTTGACTCGCTCACATCTCAATGGGAGTCAAAGGCCAGCGGTATTTTGGAGTCATATGACATGTCCACATACACCGTTAAGGAGTGCATTGGGAATCTCATGGCGTATGAAGTAAATCTTCAACATAAGAACGTGATTCAACCAACAAAGCCCAAGAAGCAAAAGGGGGTTGCATTCCATGCTGAGAAGGAACCAATCGAATAGAGAAAGAAATTCCATCGGAAAGCTCCGAGTGAAGATGATGGAGAAGATGATGTTAGCGATAATGATTACATCGAGCTTGCCAAGCAATTCAAAGCATTCCTCAAGGGCAAGCAAGGTAAATCTTTGTCAAAGTTTGCCTCCAAGTCTAACAATTCTATTTGTTTCAATTGTAGAGGAAAAGGTCATATCTCTACCGAATGCCCTTCCAAGCCCGACAAAGAGACTTACAAAGGGGACATGGAAGAAGTATTGGAAAGGTAAGTCCAAGTTCAAGAACCAAAAGAAGGGACTTGTTGGCACATTTGATGACTCCGATGAGGACACCTCAAGTGATGAAGAAGAGGATGACAAGGAGCAAGCTCACATGTGCTTCGCGGCTTTTGATGATTCTTCATCAATATCCTCTAGCTCAAGCGATGAAGAGATAGAGGCATGGCTCAACTCCAACGAAGAAGTGTGCTTCATGGCTAATGGGGAAGGGTCTTCGTCAAGCTCTAGCGAGGAAAGCGATGAGGAAGTTGAGGAGGAAAATCTATCCTACGAGGAGCTTGAATTCCGCTTCAATGTGGCCTCTAACTTCGCAAGTGCGTCGACTCATATGATAAATTGAAAGATAAATTTAGGAATGCTATGAGTAGGGTTCATGCTTTAAAATCTACTAGTGTAAATAATCATGATTCTTTGCATGTTTGTGACACTAGTGAGAGAGACACACTTCTCTCTCAAGTTAATAATTTGAGCATTGATCGATGCCCCGGTAGGCACACGCACCCGGGACAAGCGACTCGTAGTCTTACCGCAAGCGCACGGTATAGTGGCGAGCGGGTATCGAACTCAGGGAGGAACAATGAGAGTGTCTTCTTCTAATCACCTAGCTATCAAAGTGGTCAAGAATAATTTGGGGTAAAATTGTCACAATCGTTCGTATATCGATAGAAATATCAATGAAATAAAGCGGCTAGGGATAGGTAATCCCCGCTACAGACCGTATCTCATCGTTGTGATTCGTAGGATACATCATTGCTAGACTTGAATTTTAGGTGAACTAGTAGCAACTAAATGTAGAACCAAGCTCACGCTCTCGCGCTATTACCGGTCTATAGCAAACCTAGGTTAGGGCCCAATCTCCTGCAAACCCTAACCTAAGCCGCTAGCGTGAAGAACGACATCATCGTTCAACCGTATCTCGAGCCCACTCTCGTGCAAACTCGAGCTACGACCTAGGTTGAGATAGTTCCTACCCGTCCAATCTCTTGCAAACGGGTATGGGTATAGAGTTACGATTGAAAACCCTAGCCTTGGTCCAATCTCTTACAAACCAATTCTAGAAAAGTCCAATCGTAAATCTAAATCGAATTTCTAGGGCTTCCTATCAATTGGGACCCAATCTCTTGCAAATCCCAATCGATATGAATCCCTAGCTATCCGTAATTTATCAATCCCAACCTAACCCTAATCAATTCTAGCAAGAATTTCACCAATTCATCACAATTCAGAAATAGGGTTCATCCCTATGCCCTAGGACAATAAAACTACTCACTAATCATCATGCAATTCATGAGAAAATCAATAACAAATTCAGCACAAATCATTGCAATAGAGAAATTATCAATAAAAATAGAGTGTTTGACAAGAAAAGAGACAAAATAATGAGAATCCAATAGCATCCAACAAAAATCTCCTTTCTAATCTTTCAAAAAGCCTAAATCTAATTATCTAAAAAGCTCTCTAAAAAGGCTACAAAAAGTATCAAAAAGTTCTCCTAAACTAGGGCAAAAACTGGGTTTAAATACCCCTCAAAATCGCCCAAAAAATCGTGACAAATGCCCCTGCGCAGCCCAGAAATCGCAGTTTACGCAGCAGGCGGGGCGGCTCACTCGGCCGAGTGACAAACCCTGTAAAATTACAGTAAGTTGGGACTTTTCGGGGGTCTGTCTTTGGGAGTGACTCGGTCGAGTGGCTTTACTCACTCGGCTGAGGGGCATTTCTTGCTCGGCCGAGCCGGAACCATCAAAAGCCTGTACATTTACAGTAAGTCGGCCTCTTTTGAAGTGGATTTTCCTATGCCACTCGGGCGAGGGGATTTCCTATAGGATCCTGCCAAAACAGAGTTAGGATCGATAAATGAAGTTGGGACTTATGCTTGCGTATGCGGCACGGTAGTCTACGAACTTCGCCTTCGGATTCGCCACGACGGATCGAGTCTTCTCACGAACGGAGTAAGGCTACTAAATCCACAATCTAAATCTCTACTTTTAGATTAAGAACTTGGATAAAGGGAGAGGAAGTATTTCGGCAGAGCTTCGCTAGAATGAAAATGTATGCAAGAATGCCATGCAAAAGTGTAAGTAAATGGCTAACCCTTGGGTCTTATTTATAGCCCCCAAGGTAGTTATTTTAGGAGTAATTGTTCCTTTGGAACAATTTAACTAAGGTGTACCATCGTACATGGCATATTATAAGCTTAAGTTGTACCATATGCATGGTACAATATAAGCTTAAGATATTACCCCTTTATTAGCCATATGTCGCATGCACTTATGCACATATAATGCGACTTTCCCATCAATCTAGAGATCCTCTCCGCAAGGGAACATATTCCCTTTGCGCACGACTTCGTGTACGTGACGTTCGAGGTCCGTATTCCCTCGTACATCCCCTACAAGGGTGTACTAACGTCTTCCATATCCAACATCTCCCACTCACACTTGAGGGGATTGTAAGAGAACGTCTTTCTCTTAGTTCTTTCATCTATCATACCGAGAAATAGACCGTGCGACCGTCATGCGCGTAGAGTCTGTTGTTGTGCACTTGTTAGAGATACACAACGACCTCGAAGGTGCAAAGTTGAGTAGTTCAACGCATGCTTTACCCTAGATTATTTCTTCACATTTCTTATACTTTATATTCAACAATTGAATCCCATCTGGATTACAATTGGCTGGCCAGCTTTGAATCATTAAAGTCCAAATGCGAATATGAAATCAATCTTCCTCTTCTTACGAACCTTCTGATCTTGACTTGATTCGCTTTTCTAACGTGCCCCGCCGAGCCGAATTATCATAGCCCATTAGCAACACGCTAAGATAGCGATCATCTCGTCAAATCTAAAGGAACCAATTGGAGTCCTTGAGGGTAAGAGTTAAGGCCCATATGGCCTTTGAGTCTCACATAATAGCAAACACTATTGCTACTAACTCAGTGGTCGAAATGCATATGTGGTATGAACATGTATTACAACATCACTCCTTTCCCAGGGAGAGTATGTCTTAATGATGTTGTACGGATGAAAGATCAGACACCACAGTGCCTATCTTTTGAGTCCCTTTACTACTCATGAAATATTCCCGGACTCTCATCCTGCATAATACAGATAGGATTTGAAAAATCCTATGAGATCCTTTTTTTAAATATCCTTGTGATGCAGATCTCAGATCTTTTGTAAGCATCCATATGATGCAGATCTTTCATTCGACTATTTTGTTAAAGTCATGACTCTAAATCATTCGTCTAATGATTTTGACTTTAAACTAGTCTCATCTCTATCTTATCCATCTGATAAGATAAGGCGGTTGCTCATGTGAGAGAGCCAACCTTAATCTGTCCGACATACACACAATTCAGTTGAGATTTCAAAAATGTACACAAACATTTCTTAAGAAATTCATATGCAATGTTTGAAAAAGAACTTATTCTTTTATTAATTTTGATCATTTACAGACATGGGAATTTACATTGGTACAACTCAGCTCTTACGCAATCCTTGAGATGATAAGTGTTTGTAAAACACATTTCTGGGGATCGCTTTCGTAAGCTGGTCCTCTATCATCTCATGCGTAGATATGTACCTTATGTCTACCTTCTTGGTTTTATCATAGTCTTTTGCAAATCTACAGTTCCTTTAAGATACTGCATTATGCTCTTAACCGCTTTCCAGTGTTCTTGCCCTAGGTTGGATTGGTAACGACTTACCATTCCAACGGCAAAACAGATGTCTGGTCTTGTATGCATCATAGCGTACATAAGACTAACAACTGCACTGGAATATGGAACTTTTTCCATAATTTCCCTTTCCTTTTGGTTCTTTGGACATGATTTCAGATATAAATTATCGCATCTGCTTATAGGAGTATCAATTTGACTTGTAGTCCTACATATTAAACCGTTCTAGAACCTTCTTTATATAAGTCTCTTGTGAAAGAGAAAGAAGTTTCTTCGAACGATTCCTTGAAATCTTAATTCCAAGGATATATGTGACTTCCCCATGTCTTTCATCTCAAAACTGATGAAAGTCAAGCCTTGATATCCATCACAAAGCCCTTGTCATTTCTGGTTATTAAAATGTCATCTACATATAGAGACATAATAACATGCTTGCTTTTAATCCTCTTGATATATACGCAGTTATCTTCATCAATCATGGAAAATCCATTTGATAAGACAACTTCTTGAAATCGTATATACCATTGCCTCGAGGATTATTTAAGACCATATATGGACTTACGAAGTTTACAAACCTTATGTTCGTTTCCTTCTTTTACAAACCCTGTTGGTTGTTCCATATAGATCTCCTCGTCCAATTCTCCATTGAGAAAGGCAGTCTTTACATCCATCTGATGTAATTCGAGGTTTAAGCAAGCTACCATTGCCAGAATCAGGCGAATCGAGGTAAAACGCACAACAGGTGAGAAGGTCTCTTCGTAGTCTATCCCTTCCTGTTGCGTAAAACCTTTCGCGACAAGGCGAGCTTTATATCTATTTATAGAGCTATCAGCCTTATGCTTAATCTTGAGAACCCATTTGTTCCCAATTGCTCTATGTCCTCAGGGTAAGTTAACTAAGTCCCAGACTTGGTTAACTTTCATGGATTTCAATTCCTCCTTCATCGCTTCCATCCATTTGTCTTTTGCAGGGCAAAATACGGCCTGTTTGAAAGTAGAAGGCTCGTCATTTTCTTGTAGTAAAGTCATAAAGGTTTGCGGAAATTTCAACCTCAAATGTTAGAGGAGCCAACCTTGTATGACTACTACGTCGTATTTGAGATTCTTCAAGTCCTTGTTGACTCGAAGTTAGATCAATTCTAATATCACTCCCACTTGAAATGTCGTTAGAATTGCTCCCACTAGGATCATTATTCCCGTATGGAATAGGATAATCGTCATTCGTATAATCCATTGGTGAAGGTTGAAACGTATCTTCGTTTTCACCAAGAATTCTCCCACTCGAATGAGGTAATCCTTCTTGATCATAAATCTCAAATAGAGATAAGTCCTGACTTATCTCGCCCTGTCTTGGAAACTCGTTTTCCAAGAAAGTGACATCCCTCGACTCAAACTCAATTAGCCCACCATTGTCTTCCTGACTAACAAAAACATAACCTTTGGAGTTTTCTGCGTATCGTTTAAAGATACATTTCCTTCCCCTTGGCCCAAGTTTGCCATATTTATGGGAGGAAATATGTGCGTAGAATGCACGACCCCAAGGTTTCAAAATGTTTAAGTCAGGAGACCTTTGGTTCCACAACTCATAAGGAGTGGAGCTAACGGATTTCGAGGGTACGCGGTTTAAAATGAAAACGGCCGTCAATAATGCATCACCCCAAAAGGTGATTGACAAGTTAGCTTGCGCCATCATTGAACGGACCATTTCCATTAAAGTCCTATTTCTCCTTTCTGCAACACCGTTTTGTTGAGGAGTATAAGGCATAGTTACCAGATGTACCATGCCTTTTTCATCACAAAGTTCCTTAAAACTTGTTGATTGATATTCACCGCCCCTATCGGTTCGCAAGACCTTAATCTTGCGATCTAATTGATTCTCCACTAAACTTATATAGTTTTTAAAGCAAGCCAAAGCTTCACTTTTGTGTGATACCAAATAGATATGTCCGAATTGGGTGAAATCATCAATAAAAGTGATGAAATAGGACTTTCCACGTCTTGTCTTGACATTCATCGGACCTCATATGTCCGAATGGATAAGCTGTAATGGAACCTCGGCCCTTGTGCCGGTTCCAAACGGCTTGCGACAAGATTTCCCCACAAGGCAATGTACGCAGGTCGACATTTCAACTTTTGAAACATTTGATAGAAGACCACCTTTGGCAAATCTATCCATACGCGTTGGTCCAATATGACCAAGCCTTGTGTGCCAACAAATTATATTAGACTCATAAGTCAAAGAATTTGTCACAAGGAAATTTTCATTACATGAGGAATCATACATTGTACTTATTACAATAAATCCTTTGAAATACAAACCCAGTACCAATAAAGGAATTATTACAAAATAGGTTCATATTACAATCATGAAGGAACCAACCAAGACCCATTAAATTGACCACAGTTTTAATATTCCTTTGAATATATGGAATGAAGAGAACATCATGAAGTAGGAGAGTGCGGCCGTTGTCCAAGACTAGCTTACGAGTCCCAACGCCTTTCACTTCAACATGTGTGTTGTTTCCCACATTGATCCACTTCATTCCTTGGGGTATCCGATGATACTCCACGAAGGACCGTCTGTCCTTTGCTATGTGGTCGGTGGCACCTGAATCAATTATCCCAAAATGGATTAGATTCCACAAGAAATATTGAACTAGAAACACATATGTAACTAGTATTACAAGTTACCTCGTCACTTCCACTCGTACACGAACGAGCATAGTGACCGAGGTTGTTGCACTTGAAGCACTTGATCCTTTTCAAGTCTTTCTTCTTGTGCCATTTCTTGTGCCCACCCTTATGTTTGGGTTCCTTGGTAGACTCAGGTTGCTTATTACGTTCGTTAGAAGACTTCGAACGATTTTTACGTTTCTTTCCCCCGTGTGAGGAACTTGCAACCATGTGCACTTCTACACTTGGCTTGGCAGCCGCAAGCCGCTCTTCCTCTAATTAGAGGTGCTTGGAAACATCGTTGAAGGTCTTGATGCTCTGATTATGAGTGAGATGCATCTTCATCTGATCCCACCCATTTGGTAGGGAACGTATGGCTGCTTGGATTTGTTGCTCATCTGTGAGCACATGACCTGTATCCTTTAACTCCGAGATAAGGTTCGCCATATGTCGCAGACGTTTCCCCATGGAATGATCTGGACGTTTCTTATATGAATCGAACCTTATAGTTAAGGAGCGAAGTTTGGACACCGATGTGCCACCGGACTTCTCCTCTAGCTTGGACCATATGTCCATGGCTAGGTCATGTTCTCGGAAGATGCGCATTATGTCATCAGCCATACTGCTTAATAACGTAATGCGCGCTATCTTGTTCTTCCGAGACCAAGCATCAAAAGCTTCCTTGTCTCGTCGGTGTTGGGCCGTAGTGCCCAACTCGGGTTCAATCATAACGTTCTTTAGAGTTTCGAGCACTTCTTGCTCCTCTAGAACGTATTGTATCTTGATGGACCAAAGTTTGTAATTATCGCCGTTGAGTTTTTTCACCTCTGTTTAACTCAGCGATGATATTCTTTGAAGCGGAAGACATTTTACTTTTAAAATGCTGTAAAAGACAAAAAAACCGAAGGTTTGATCAAAACATTGCATAAAAATTCTTAAAATATAACTCCCACTTGAAATGATAATAGAATATCCCATTTGGATAGTTCTAAAAATTCAAATCCCACTTGGAATTATATTATATTTGATAAGTTACTTTCGAAAAATATTGAAGATGTTGTTCTAGAATCGAAAAGGTCTCTATGATTCCAATCACCATCTAGAACAACCTTCAATATTCCACCATCACTTATCAAACAATCATACTCTTATAGTACTTCGTAGCGGAAAATTACTTTTGAAAAACATATCTTTCAAAATGGAATAGGTGAGAGTTTGCGCAAAGAATTTTAGCGCAACAATTGCCAAGCCACGAGACCTGTTCTACACACCCATGGGTTAGATAACCATGGCCGGATCGTGGTAGGACTTGGAATTCTAAATTGCGCTATCCCGATTAAGGACGGGACATAACCTATTTGAAAACATCTTTTTCAAAAAAAATTTAAAATACATTGGCTAATATCCGTAGAGTAGAGCACAACGTCATAAGTACATTGGCTAATCTCCGTAGAGTAGAGCACAATGACAAACTTCATTAAAATGTTAGCCCCGTATGGGCTAGTCGGCACTGTGGTTAGCCCCGTATGGGCTAATCGGCACATTCGAGTTTGACCAAGGCCTTTTGTCACCCCGTATGGGTCAGTTGGCAAGTTTGCGATCGACCAAGACCTTCTGCCGGATTGGTCGACCAAAACAACCAAATTGGTCGACCAATTATTTGGTCTGCAACTTCTCCCGGCCAGGGCCTCTGCCCTGGCCGGCCAGGGGCCCTGGCCCCCTCGGCCAGGGCCTCTGCCCTGGCCGAGGCCGGCCAGGGCCGGCCAAGCCCTGGCCTCAGCCAGGGCCGGCCAGACCCTGGCCGAGGCCAGGGCGCCGGCCCTGGCCACTACCAGGGCCGACCAGGCTGGCCAGGGCCGGCCCTGGCCTCTGCCCGGGCCGGCCAGGCCGGCCCTGGCCTCTGCCCGGGCCGGCCAGGCCGGCCCCTGGCCTTGGCCGGGGCCGGCCACTGCCGGCCTGGCCATGGCTTGGCCATGGCCGGTCATGGCCAAGGCCATTTTTGCCTTGGCCGGCCATGGCCCTTTGGCTATGGCCGGCCTCCCCTTGTGTGGGGTGGCCGCACACCCCCGCCGGTGGGGTTTGCCGCGGTGGTTATTGGCCGTAGCCAACCCCCTCTGCATGGGGAGGGGGGTGCATGGCCTTCATAGCCCATTTGGCCATGGTGCACATGCACTAAAATTCATCTTCCCCGATGGGAATAACCACCACCTTCTTCCTCGATGAAGCACCCGTTCGTCGATGAAGCACTCGTTCGTCGAGAAAGTGGTTATTTTCTAATGGCCGTGTGCCAAAAATGAAAAATAACATACTACGTGAACGGTCGGTTCTTCCCGTCACGGAGAGTTCCTACCATATCCGTAATGATAGGAGACCCTAACGTGAAAAGAACAACCGCTGCGTTCTCTCCGTCACGAAGCGTTCCTACCATATCCGTAATGGTAGGAGACCCATTCGTGAAAAAGACAACGACTCGTTCATAGTTTCGACGGGACGGCGGTTTGACCGGGGCGAACCCGTATGGCTCTGATACCAATGTAGGATCCTGCCAAAACAGAGTTAGGATCGATAAATGAAGTTGAGACTTACGCTTGCGTATGCGGCACGGTAGTCTACGAACTTCACCTTCGGATTCGCCACGACGGATCGAGTCTTCTCACGAACGGAGTAAGGCTACTAAATCCACAATCTAAATCTCTACTTTTAGATTAAGAACTTGGATAAAGGGAGAGGAAGTATTTCGGCAGAGCTTCGCTAGAATTAAAATGCATGCAAGAATGCCATGCAAAAGTGTAAGTAAATGGCTAACCCTTGGGTCTTATTTATAGCCCCCAAGGTAGTTATTTTAGGAGTAATTGTTCCTTTGGAACAATTTAACTAAGGTGTACCATCGTACATGGCATATTATAAGCTTAAGTTGTACCATATGCATGGTACAATATAAGCTTAAGATATTACCCCTTTATTAGCCATATGTCGCATGCACTTATGCACATATAATGCGACTTTCTCATCAATCTAGAGATCCTCTCCGCAAGGGAACATATTCCCTTTGCGCACGACTTCGTGTACGCGACGTTCGAGGTCCGTATTCCCTCGTACATCCCCTACAAGGGTGTACTAACGTCTTCCATATCCAACATTTCCATGCTCGGCCGAGTGAACTATCGTCACTTGGCCGAGTGCACGCCTATTTCCTTCTGTTGGTGCGTGTCCGGTCTGGTCGGCCGAGTGGTCTTCTTGGTCGGCCGAGTGAGTGGTTCACTCGGCCGAGTGAGATGCTGCAGATGCCCAATCTTCATCTTTTCGCTTCCTCGTCGCTCCTACGACGTTCCTTCTTCTCCAACTTGTCTTCCATCGCTGAATAGCCCTCAAAAGAGCCTTGGGTGACACTCCGGAGTGGGTGCAAATCCTCTTGATCTCAAAATCACTCCGAATCGCCCCATATCTCCTGAAATACGACAAAAACAAGAAATCGTGAAAAGCATCGCAATATTGTCGAATAATCGTGAAAAACGCGATATGAGCGATCAAAGTGGCATGCAAACATGCAGAAAAAGGGTGTAAAATACGGAGCGATCAAAATCCCCCAAGCTTACCTCTTACTCGTCCTCGAGGAAGATGAGTAAAAAGCGAGCCCGACGGGCAAAATGATGGAAAAGAGGGAAAAATAAAAGAAATAAAAATAAAAACAAAAAAATAGAATAGAAAGCGAAGAAGGGGCGCTAGATCATTTTTCTCAGGACGTGGGTTTTGCTTACTCATATAGCATACATCGAATATAAAACACACGTCAAAAACTTTTATTTCGATATCATAGTATAATTGATGCATTCGAAATAGAAAACCCCAAAATATCAATATAGCATGAAATATGGAATCATTCTAGGATTAACATCGTCTGAAGCATCTAAAGCGGTATGCATAACCATAAATCACACACTTTTCAATTGAATGCTTTCTATAAGGAGTATAAGAGATATCACACGATATGGAATAGTAAGAATAGAAAAGTATGGTTTTCATGAAATGAATGCTAAGTGTCGATTTCTGGATTTCGTGAAACTTTAGCAATCTCACAGAGTATGGAAGATTACTTAGCCCAGGTTGTCATGCACTGTCAAGTAGTCACACTCTCACACATCATTGGATCCTCTCCACCAAGCTTATCCATAAGCGTGGTGGCATAAACAAATCAATATGTACATTCCCCATTTATTTTGAAGCTCCAAAAAAGTAAAAAATAAAACAAAAGAGGGAAGAATGAGAGAAAGAGTATGAGATGTGATTGTTATAAACTTCTTTTCTCTTTTCTTTTCTTTTTCTCAATTTTTCTCTCTCTTTTTTTTGAATAAACATATATACATAAGCGATCCCAAATCAAAAGAGAGAAGGATATACATGTATATTTTTTTCTTTTTGATTTTGGGGATTTGGAGCATGAAAATTAATAGCGGGGGAAATGCCGATAATAGACTTGCTAGGGGGGATTCACCAATGAATATCAAAGAGAGAAATGATGCTCAAGATATGTGGAGAAAGAAATAAATGTATCGCTCGGTTCACTCTATAGGACGTGCATGACAGCTTTCAGCAGAGTAATATAATCTACTCAGTTTAATCTCAAAAAGTAAACTAGTCCAGATATATCACCCTAGCAAACATTCAATCAACCTGAAAGTGAAGCGTACAATTCATGCAATAAGAAGTGATATAAAAGAGGAAAATAGTACTCCAAATATAAGCAATCAATGCGTGAAGCTTGGTGTGTTCTCTATGAAAAGCATACATATGAATCATCAGACATCAGCTAATAACAGAATTTCATCCATATTCATACAGAAAAAGAGTGGGTTACTATTTCAAATGCAAAGCAGGGCATATCATATGATATCTGAAACAAAAGCTATGACGTGACAAAATAGCATGCATATGGAGATAAGCTAACACCACGTCATCATCATCACAGAAAAATCATCTCTAGCAAAAGATGAAAGAAACAAGGATAAAAGAAAATAGAACTATATACAATGTAGCATACTAAAAAAAGGGAAAGAAAACGTGATGCATGATAAAAAAACGAAAAAGTGGTGAAAATAAGTGCAAAAGTGGAAAGAAAACGTGAGAAATCAAAAATAAAGGGTGGCAAAAATGAAAAAGTGTGAGAACTCACTCCCCCAAGCTGAAGTGCACAGTGTCCTCAATGTGCAAAGTGTGGCACACCGAGAGACGTGAGATGGGTGGGGTGGGTGAGGATGCATGCATGATGAAAAAAGAAAGAAAAAGAAAGAAAATAAAATATGAATGAATGTGATGCATGCAAAGATCAGGATGGTGCAGATATAAGTGTCCCCAAAAAGTCTCTCCCTCACTCCCAAAAAAGTATAAAAAAGATATGATCAGGAAGGCATCAAAATAATACGTGGAGGAGGGGGGAAAAATCAATCACCAGGCCCAGGAACAAACGGGCAGCAAAACGACAAAATATCAGAGGCATCAAGAGTGTGCCTAAGCTGGTGGTGGCACTGCACCAGCACCGTCCTATGGCGGGGGTGGTGGTAGAGGTGGTGGCTGGGAGGGTGTGGGTGGTAGAGGCAGACGCACAAGTATCTGATTCAGGCAAGCCTGAATACTGGGAAGGAATGTGACATGGGTCTGCACAGCGTGGACCGTGGCAGAGAGCCCTAAAGTCTCCTCGAAGTCCACTAACAGCCCCCTCTAGAGCACGAATGCTCTGAACTAGAGTGTCAGGGGGTGGTGGAGCAGAGGGACGCACATGTCGAACAGGTGAGGTGCGGGGCTGTCTCTGGTGGGCAGTGTAAAGGATGGGGCCAGCAGGAAAGTGTGGAAGGGGCGCTGTGCTCACTAAGGGATGCCCATCCTCGGTGTGAGGCTGGGACGCAGGCTGGGTCGAAGCAGCAGCAGCAGCAGTAGAGGTTGAAGGTAAAATGGGTGACGAGGCAGCAGGAGAGGTCAGTGAAACAGAAGTCGGGACAGAAGTCACGACACTCTCGGTAAAGATAGCGGTAGTGGGGTCAGAAGGGCCGACGGCCGGGGTGGCCGTGGACAAAAGTGAGGTCAGGACCGCCACTACGGCGGTAAAGGAGGTCTCGCCGCTCTCTAAAATAGTGGTGGGACGCTCGGGGCTAAGAGAGGTGATAGGCTCGACGGACATAGGCTCAGTGGCGGCGGCGGCGGCGGCGGCGGACTCAGCTAAGGTGCTCCTGGCATTGACAGAAGTGTGGACAGAAGTGTCGGGAGGTGCAGACAGTGCAGGTGCAGGCTGAGGGATCACGGGGTCAACAGGTGGTGCAGGGGGTGCCTGCTCAGCATCCTCAGCCTCAAGCACATAGGCAGCGGGGATAAGGAGATCCATCGCTGGAATCCAGTCCCCGTGAGCCGGTCCAATGTGTGTCCAAGCGGGGCTCGGAAGAACCATGTAGTCAGCACTAAAGGGACCGTGCAACCACACCCAGTGCCTGCAACCGTGGGGATGAAGCATCTTCATCTGGGCCATGACATCTATCGAGAGTGAAGTGGGGCCCGGGGCTCGACGCAAGTCGTCAGGTAGGTCCACGCCGGTCATAAGGGCTAGAAGTGTGATCAGGCCACCGCAGCAAATAGGTGAGCGAGCGCTCATCGAAATGATGATGCGGTCTAAAAACCAACAAGCAATGTCGATCTCGATGGCCGGGACCAGGTCGTCGCTACCCCTATCCAGAACCCTAGGGCGAGTCATCACGTAAAGCATGTAGCGCTCTGGCGTAGACATGGTCCCGGGCTCGTACCTCGCTAGGAAAGTAGTCGCCATGAGGCGCTGTGCAATGCAGAGGCAGGGGTGCAGGATAGCTGAGGCCTTGGCCCTACTAGGGTCAAAGGCAAGTGGGGATCCCGTGATCCGTGTCCAGAAGGTGGAGGTGTCGAACGACGAGGGTGGGATGTGCGTGGGAGCGTAGGCACGGTCAGGGACAGGGACAACGGGCAACTGGAAGAATGCTCTAAGCATGTCGAGAGTGATCTCACACTCTCGTTCCATCAGACGGAATGAGCATCCTCCAGGGGTCCGGTCAATAGAGCTCAGGACCTCTAGTGTCGGACGGATATAAGTATCCGCTGACACCGACAAAAAATCACGCCGTCCCACGTTGTCGTACAATGTGAGAAGCCCCTCGAGTACCCCTAGGCGGTCAAGGTCGGCTAAGTGTGCAAACCTAGAGGGTAGTATCGAGCGATGGCAGATACGCTTGAACCTGGCGTGGTGTGCGTCATTTCGAAACGTAATCCCCATCGGCCCGACGGCGGGAGCGGGTGGAGGGACATGATCAGCAGGGATCGGCTGTGTAGGTGGTGATGACGGTAGCGGGCTAGGTGGAGGGGAGTCCTTGTAATGCCCTACAAGCTACTGCACAAGTACTAGAGGGGGGGGGGGTGAATAGTACTTTAAAAATAACAAGGAGTATAATTCCTAATTATAATGCAAACAACTACCAAATCAATTTGCGGAAGCTTAAATTGAATGACAACACAAAATTAACAATGCTAACAAGAGATGTTACTGGGTTCGGATCCACCCAAGTCTCCCCGACTTGTTCCTGGTGATCCTACGTCCCAACCACCCGGAGCCCCTCCGGATACTTGAGTTAGAAACCCTAACTCAAGATTTCCACTATGAAATACTTGTGAAAATCCTCCACAAGTCAAATCATACAAATGTAATTTGTGACTCCCACAACCCGGGATCACAACCACACTTTCACAACCGAGAGTGAAACTTACAAATCAAATATGAAATGAAATAAGAAAAACTTCTTACCGAACAAAATACCTATGCCTTGAGTATTGCTTACGAATTAGGGCAAGGATGATTTTGGGGAAGAAGTGGCACCAAACCCTAGCTCCAAGATGTAGATCAGCGATGGAGAGCTTTGGGGATGTTGGTGACCTAGAATCAAGCACTTGGCTTGGAAGGCTTCACACTCAATGAATCTCTCTTTGGAAGTAAGAGTGAGGAGAGATTATTGAATGGAAAGAATGAGCTTTTAATGCACTTGGAATGAATTCTCTTGATCTCTAAACTTGCAATAATATCAGCCTTGGCAGCAATGAATGCAGCCCATCAAGTATATATAGGATAGAGGAGAGAGAGAGAGAGAAAAACGTTTCAATTAAAGCTCCAACGGCTCTTTTCTGAACCCAACTAGTTGGTCAAAGAACAACCACCGACCGACTAGTTCATCAACTAGTCGGTCGGTCAATTAACGTAAACCGACTAATGGGTAAACTGAGAAAAGATCAAAGTACAGACTAAGGAACTAGTCGGTCTAAGAAGAGTAGCTGACCGACTAGTTTCATAACTAGTCGGTCGGTTACTCAACGTGGACCGACTAACAGATAAAACTGAAGTCTGAGAAGAATTAGACTTAGTCGGTCCAAGAACAAATGTTGACCGACTAATTCACCAACTAGTAGGTCACCAAATGAACATAGACCGACTAACACTAAACAGTAAGTATGGTGAAAAATTTGGCATGTACAGTTAAACTAAACTAGTCGGTCTAAGAAGGAAAGTTGACCGACTAGTTCATCAACTAGTCGGTCGATCAATGAGCACAGACCGACTAATGATAAACAGTAGCTCAAGCTCAAATGTGCATGTACAGGGAAAGCTCAACTAGTCGGTCACAGAAGCATCACTGACCGACTAGTTTACAAACTAGTCGGTCGGTGAGTCAACTTAGACCGACTAACTGTAAACAGTAAAGAGCAATGAATTAACTGAGAAGAACTAGTCGGTCCAAGAAGCTTGGCTGACCGACTAGATCACCATCTAGTCGGTCAGTTCTTCTTCTTGAACCAACTAACATGCACAATAAGTCCCGAATCGAAGCGCGAAGCTTCGGGAAGAATTGTATGGACTTCTACTAAGATCCTAGAGCTAAGATATGAGCGTTATGAAGAATTAAAATGTAAGACCTACTCAAGGCTTAACATTCTACGAAAGAAGCTTAAAGACTATAAATTAAACTTGTCGATACCGTCTTCAATAGCTTCAATCGAATCTTCATGACTTCTAAATAGGTCCATAAGCTTCAACGAAGCTTTAGGCATACGATCACGTGTTTTGAGAAGTCTTGAGACGTTGTAATTGATATTCATGTGAATTTGGCGACGATCTCCATAACTGCGCTCACAAAGTGTTAGTTCATATTATATTTATGTTTGTTCATCATCCAAAACCAAATCCGGGGAGTCCAATATCCAACAGTCCTCCCTAGCGTGAGAGGAACCGAGATCATCGGTCCTCTTCCGCTTCGAAGAGGCTCCCCGTGTACGTGGCCTAGTGCGCGGCGGCATGTGTGTCACGAGACGTGTCCCAACCAAATAAATACAACAACGTGCTAAATGATGAAACGAGTGTACCTGAACATGCCGCGAGAGAAATAAGTAGTGCGTGCGAAGAGACGCCTCCGCCGTGAAGCTCAATGCGCGTCCAAAAGCTCCCCAAAGCTCCCCCAAGCTAGCCTGCAAATAAAACGATCAAATCAGCAGATAATATTCAATATGTATGGGGGAGATAGGGGATAATAGATAGATATGAAAGTTAATTTGGATTAGGGTCTCAATGGGCATACGGATCAAGAGAAACGGGGAGAAACAGGGTGTTTTGGGCCAAAACAGGGTGATTGGGGGCGGTGGCGGCCGGCGCCGGCGAGGGGGGTGGCGGCCGGTCGTCGGCGGGGCGCCGGCAGGCGATCGCCGGCGAAGGGGGGTCGAATCGGGCAAGGGATCTCAAGCGGCTGCGTGCTCGGGCACGATTTGGGAATTTTTTGGTATCAAAAACCGTGCAGCCCGCAGCCGCAAATATAGGAATTGTTACGACTCGGCCGAGTGACATTGTCACTCGGCCGAGTGCGTAAACCAAAAATAATTTCAAAAAAATTTCCTTGCCACTTACGACTCGGCCGAGTGGCTTTGCTTCACTCGGCCGAAGGGAGAAACTCCACTCGGCTGAGTGGCTCTGACACTCAGCAAATTTTAAGCTAGGAGGGTATCTGTTTCACTCGGCCGAGTGACTAGTCACTCGCCCGAGTGGCAATTAAAAATAAAACTTACAGAAATTAACAGAGAGTTGGTCTGCAGAAACTTCCCTGTTTGGTGCTCCACTCGGCCGAGTGGAGTCTTTGCTCGGCCGAGTGGCGTATGCGACTCGGCCGAGTGACATGCTGTTTTCTGCATCAGCTCTCCGTTTTCACTCTGGTCTCTGTTTTTCTTTCTCCAGTCTGTTTCTTCCCCCTCCTAAGGCCTGAACGCGTTCCTGGAGCGCTCTTCCTTGCCTCGATCATCCTCCATATGATTGATCTCCCTTTCTCCTTCTCCTGTCATGAAAAATAGGACCCGTTGTCACGATTTTCATGGACATAAAACTCTAAAAACTAACAAAAGGCTAAACCAAAAATGAGAATCAAATAAAAGCAATTCAAAAACCGTCGGGTTTCCTCCCGACAAGCGCTCATTTAAGGTCATGAGCTCGACCCCTTTAGATATTCGTTTAGCTCGCAATATTGGGTGCATACGAGATGCACCCGTCAAACTTGCCGGGAAGTCCGCTCGGATTTAGGTCTTGATGATCATCGGTCTTCCTCAATGCCTCCTCATCATGGGCAATGTTGGGAGATGAGTCCCCCAAGCTAGAGCTTGTTCCTATCTTCTTCTTGGCCGGTGACACCGATCTTCCATTCGGTGGAGCTTTCTTCGGATTCTTGGCCTTTGAGAGCTTGCAAAGCTCTCGTATTCTTATGACATCAGCGTCGCCTTCATCACCATCCGTGGAGCTATCTGTAGGGTCCTCCAACTTCTCTTATTCACCCGAAGCTTGGCCTTCTTCGAAGCCATCGTCATGGAGATCATCAATAGAGTGGGGGATTGCTTCTTCAATCACTTCATCGAGGAGATCCACATAATCTAACTCCTCGTGATATGGCAAATGTTTCATGGCCCTGGGTATGTGAAGATCGACTTCTATGTTCCCGACATTCAAGGATAGAGTTCCTTCACGCACATCAGCGATAACACCGGCGGTTGCGAGGAACGGGCGTCCAAGTATGAGCGAAGTGTCGCCCTCTTCCTTGATGTCCATTATGACAAAATCACAAGGCAAGCATATACCTCCCGGTACTTTCAGTGGAATATTCTCTACGATCCATACCGGCCTAGTAATCCGACCGTCCGCAAGTTGAATCAGCATGTCGGTCAGCTTCAAGTCGGTGCCCGTGTTCAATCTCCGGAACATACTAAGGGGCATAAGGCTCACACTAGCACCCAAGTCAACTAGAGCTTTTTGCAAAGGGACGCCTCCTAGTGTGCAAGGGATGCGGAAACTCCCGGGATCCTTCAATTTCACCGGCTCCTTCTCCTTCCGGGTAAACCAAGTTCCTTGTTCCGCAAGCATGATTTTTTCCTTCCTTTTCTTTCCCGAAATCAAGTCCTTCAAAAACTTCGCGTAAGACGGAATCTCAACAATTGCATTTAAGAAAGGAATATTGAGGCTTACTCCCCTCAAGTATTCTAGGAACTTGGCGAGCCTTTTCTCCATCTTGGCTCTAGCTAGCCGTTGTGGAAACGGCACCTGTGGCATGTAGCGTCGCTCATCAAGTGGCTCCACTACTTTAGAATTTTCTTCTCCAATCGGCTCCTGTTGGCTCTCTTCTTCAATTGCCGGTTCTTTTTCTTCCAAAATTTCCTCCACGGGTTGCTTTCTTTGGGTCATAGCGGGGGTGGTATCCTTCCCGCCCCTTGTTGTAACCGCAACCACCGCATTGATGTGTCCGGTGTTGCTCCGTGGATTGGGCTCGGGTTGAGCCGGCAATTGTTGGGCGTTCTTGTTGAGCAACGCAAGTTGCTCCGCAAGTTGAGCGACGACGGTACTTAGTGACTTTTGCCCCGTCGTCAACTTAGCATTTATCTTTCTCTGCTCCACCATAAATTCCTCCACCCTAGCTTCGTGGTCCGATCGTGGTTGAGCTTGAGGTGGGTTGGGAGCTCTCCAACCTTCGTTGTACCCGGGGGGTCTATATGGTCCCGTTTGTTGCCTCGGCGGGTAATTTTGTTGCGGTGGACCTCTCGGTTGATATTGAGGTTTTGGTGGTGGAGGTCGAGCTTGAGGAAGTTGTTGGTGCGGCGGGTTCAAAGCACCATCATTGTTTGCATATGAAAAGCCCAGATGGTTTCTAGCGGCCGGGTTGGCCCAATATCCGGAGTTCCCCGCGACATATTGTACTTGCTCCAAGACTCCCTCTCCATTGTCCCCTCCTACATACATGGCTTGGGATTGGTCTTGCCAATCACTCATATTGCTTATCAGTGTATATGTAGAGGGTGCTCCATGTGACTCGGTGATATATTTCTCCAATCTCTCCACCACCTTGTGGAGAGAGTCAAATTTGGTTGAAAGCTCCACTACGGCCTTGGCCTCATAAATGATAGTGGGCTTCAAAGAGGACAAAGAATGTCCTCGTTCGTCCCCCCATTGTTGGTTATTAGAGGCCATCTCTTCTAACAAGGCCGTAGCTTCATCCGGGGTCTTTGATAGTATGGCTCCATTGGCGGTTGCGTCAATAATTTGCTTCGTGCCCAGTTGGAGTCCATTGTAGAAGCTGTGAACAAGTTCCCAATCTTCTATACTATGATGGGAGCATTGATATTGTAAGTCCTTGAAGCTCTCCCATGCTTCATAGAGGGTCTCCTGTGGTCCTTGCTTAAAGGACATGAGAGCACTCCGTATCTTCACCGTCTTGGAAGGAGGGTAAAATTTGTCAACGAAGGCACTCGCCAACTCATCCCAAGTGGTGAATGTCCCTTCTGATTGCGTCCTCAACCAATATAAAGCTTTATCTTTGAGTGTGAAGGGGAAGAGTCGCAGTCGGATTGCATCAACGGAAACGCCCGGCATTTGGAAGGTGGCGCACTTGGACAAGAAAAGTTGGATGTGATAATGCGGATTCTCATGGGCATTCCCATGAAATGGGTCTTGTTGCATCAATACTACCAATCCCGTCTTTAGCTCAAAATTCTTGTCCGCCGCTAGTTCCGGCATGGCGATGGATGATGTGGTGGAAGAAGTCTTAGGCCGAAGCCTATCTCTAATGGATATGATCCTCGCCATTCGTGCGGCTAGCTCCTCCGGTGTCTCCACACGGTTCATGCAACTGTCCTCCGTAGCGTGCATTCTCTCGGCTCTGATCCTCCTCACGGTACACTCGATCTCCGGATCAAATAATATTTCCTCGGGGTTCGCCGTAGATCTCGTGTACATGCAAAGGAAAACAGAGTTTCAAAGTAATTGTTAGCACGAATAAGGAGTAAAAAGGATAAAAGTAATAAAAGAAAAAGAAGACACTAAGTAAAGAGAATAAAACACTGTAGCCTCCCCGACAACGACGCCAAAAACTTGATCGATGCCCCGGTATGCACATGCACCCGGGACAAGCGACTCGTAGTCTTATCGCAAGCGCACGATGTAGTGGCGAGCGGGTATCGAACCCAGGGAGGAACAATGACAGTGTCTTCTTATAATCACCTAGCTATCAAAGTGGTCAAGAATAATTTGGGGTAAAATTGTCACAATCGTTCGTATATCGATAGAAATATCAATGAAATAAAGCGCCTAGGGATATGGAATCCTCGCTACAGACCGTATCTCATCGTTGTGATTCGTAGGTTACATCATTGCTAGACTTGAATTTTAGGTGAACTAGTCGCAACTAAATGTAGAACCAAGCTCACGCTCTCGCGCTATTTCCGGTCTATAGCAAACCTAGGTTAGGGCCCAATCTCTTGCAAACCCTAACCTAAGCCGCTAGCGTGAAGAATGACATCATCGTTCAACCGTATCTCGAGCCCACTCTCGTGCAAACTCGAGCTATGACCTAGGTTGAGATAGTTCCTACCCGTCCAATCTCTTGCAAACGGGTATGGGTATAGAGTTACGATTGAAAACCCTAGCCTTGGTCCAATCTCTTGCAAACCAATTCTAGAAAAGTCCAATCGTAAATCTAAATCGAATTTCTAGGGCTTTCTATCAATTGGGACCCAATCTCTTGCAAATTCCAATCGATATGAATCCCTAGCTATCCGTAATTTATCAATCCCAACCTAACCCTAATCAATTCTAGCAAGAATTTCACCAATTCATCACAATTCAGAAATAGGGTTCATAGGGTTCATCCCTGTGCCCTAGGACAATAAAACTACTCACTAATCATCATGCAATTCATGAGAAAATCAATAACAAATTCAGCACAAATCATTGCAATAGAGAAATTATCAATAAAAATAGAGTGTTTGACAAGAAAAGAGACAAACCAATGAGAATCCAATAGCATCCAACAAAAATCTCCTTTCTAATCTCTCAAAAAGCCTAAATCTAATTATCTAAAAAGCTCTCTAAAAAGGCTGCAAAAAGTATCAAAAAGTTCTCCTAAACTAGGGCAGAAACTGGGTTTAAATACCCCTCAAAATCGCCCAAAAAATTGTGACAAAAATGCCCCTGCGCAGCCCAGAAATCGCAGTTTACGCAGCAGGCGGGGCGGCTCACTCGGCCGAGTGACAAATGTCACTCGGCCGAGTGACAAACCCTGTAAAATTACAGTAAGTTGGGACTTTTCAGGGGTCTGTCTTCGGGAGTGACTCGGCCGTGTGGCTTTACTCACTCGGCCGAGGGGCATTTCTTGCTCGGTCGAGTCGGAACCATCAAAAGCCTGTACATTTACAGTAAGTCGGCCTCTTTTGAAGTGGATTTTCCCATGCCACTCGGACGAGGGGATTTCCATGCTCGGCCGAGTGAACTATCGTCACTCGGCCGAGTGCACGCCTATTTCCTTCTGTTGGTGCGTGTCCGGTCTGGTCGACCGAGTGGTCTTCTTGCTCGACCGAGTGAGTGGTTCACTCGGCCGAGTGAGATGCTGCAGATGCCCAATCTTCATCTTTTCGCTTCCTCGTCGCTCCTACGATGTTCCTTCTTCTTCCACTTGTCTTCCATAACTGAATAGCCCTCAAAAGAGTCTTGGGTGACACTCCGGAGTGGGTGCAAATCCTCTTGATCTCAAAATCACTCCGAATCGCCCCATATCTCCTGAAATACAACAAAAACAAGAAATCGTGAAAAGCATCGCAATATTGTCGAATAATCGTGAAAAATGCGATATGAGCGATCAAAGTGGCATGCAAACATGCGGAAAAAGGGTGTAAAATACGGAGCGATCAAGTATAACCAATGAGAAATTAGTAGCTCAAAACCTTAGCTTAGAAACTCGCATTCAACAACTTACGTTGAAATACGAAGAGGAATCCCAAAAGCTCAAAAGCTTTGTTTATCCTAGGGTTTCACTCCATGGTTTGCTTGAAAAACAACATCCGGCAAACCATAAAGGAGGTTTGGGATACACTCCAAAGGTGACCTCTAATTCTTCTTTTTTTGCAAATTCAAAAAATATTGCAAAGGCACCTAAGAAGAATCACCATGCTTTCTTGTATAACAATAACACCAACAAGAAGCATGTAAATCACAAGGTGGTGAGGAAGAATGAAAATCCTTCATTTTTTGCTAAGAAGAAAAATCCTCACTTTATGCATGCCAAGAAATTTATTTCTACACCTAAGCATGCCACATCCACCCCTCTTGCAAAGGCAAAACCCTTGCCTAGGAAATCCTTGAGTTTATGGATTCCCACTAAGGTTAGTGTGCAAGAGATGGATAGTTACATCAACTCTCTAGTTAGGGATGTGATCACCTCATGTGCTTACATTAGGAAGTCAAACTCCTCTTGGGTTTGGTTCCCTAATGTTTAGGTTTCTCACACATTTGCACATTGCATGGGTATTGTGCTTAAATGTTTATTTTAGCATACCCATTGTTTGTGTGTGTTTCATGATTTTGAAAATGTTTTCAAATTTATTTTTCATGAATATGGGGACCTTGGGGAATACATTGACATACATGCATTTGTTGATCCATATGTATGTCAATGGGGGAGTAAATATGTTGTATGTTTAAAAATATTTTAAAACATATTTTGAATCCCATTTCGGGGTGTGTTTGAGATCATTGTTTACAATTGGGTAGTTTTGGTCTCAAACTAAACCCCTTGGATATTGCCAACTTGTTTCATGTTATATTTTCTTTTGGCAATATCATTGTGTATCATTGAAGCTTGATTTTTTCATATCTATTGCTTTGATACACTTTAGGCTCATGGCTCCAATATTGGTATTAGATCCTAGAAGTCAAAACTTGACCATTTCTATGATCTAGGGGGAGCATGGGATAGTGAATTGATACCCACTAAAATTTTCAATTTGGTATCATACGTCTCTTTTTTCTTGCATATTGTCACATCTTGGTTAAGATGACAAAGGGGGATATATTTGATGTCCACCTTTTTGACAATGTCAGGGGGAGAGTTATATGCATTATGTAACCTTATAGGGGAGAGTTATATACTTATGCATATGGGGAGAGTTTTATGGGATTAGATAAACCATTCATGTTTGCATGATTTTGTCTATTTCAATTGGTTTATGTAATCCATGCCTATTATATTTTACCATGATCTTATTTGGTAGAATGAGTATTTACTTTTGTGTTGCTCATTGTTTTATTGGTGAATATAAGTAGGGGGAGCTCATTAGCATTGTGCTTTAATTCTTTGTATTTTACATAATGTGTGTCATCATCAAAAAGGGGGAGAATGTTGTGTATTGGTGTTTCATACCAATCTTATTTTGATGATGATCACAACATTATGTTGTTGCTAATGACTCTCATGTTTTAGTCTCACAGTTTTGTTTCAAGAATATCTTTCTTGGAGACTAATCACTTGGTGCAAGGATGGACATCATGTGAAGAAGGACCAAAGCTTGGACTCAAGGAGTGCCAAAGCTTGGAGATGATGGAGAGCAATCAAGGCATCAAGATTGAAGACTTAGACTCTAAGGAAAGCAATGTAATACATGTAATATTTCATTTATTTCTTTCTCTCTTTTTGAGTCTAGGTTTAATGTAATGCCTTGATAGATGGTCTACTCATTCATGCAAATGCATTTAACCATCTTAGTGAGCCTTAGGATTATCTTAGAATCCAACCCAATAGGTTCACTTTGTCCAAAGACTCATTTGGAGTCTCTGGCTTTCCATCAGTCGCCTGCTGAAGGGTTTACAGTCGACTGGGTGATTTCCAGTCGCCTGTCGATCCTTCTACATACGACTGATATGCACAGCGCAAGTCATCATTTCTATTGACTCAAACTTGAGCTTTATGCACAGTCGACTGCTTCTCAGTTTACAGTCGCCTGGGAATTGGCCAACAGTCGTCTGAGTAGCGTAAGTGCAATCTCTGCTTCTCTCTGTCTTTTCTCCTCTTATACAGCAGACGACTGATGAAGGAATTATAATCGCCTGACTATTTGACAGTCGACTGTATTATTGACATCAGTTGCCTGTATGCTTATCTGGAGAAAGAGTGCAGCTCTCTGTTTTATTCCATCCCCTGCAGCAGTCGCCTGCTGAAGGATTTACAGGCGCATGTCCTGTTTTCAGTCGACTGTATTGTCCTCTTCCATGCCTTGCATTCATTTATGAGTAAGTTCATATCTCAAGGCATAGGTAAGAGTATTTGTTTTTCCTTGTTATTTCTTTGAAACCCTAGCTTATTGTGAGAGAGCTAGTTACTCTCTGTGTGAGAGTATAACCTTCTGTGTGAGGGTTGGTTGAGATCTCTCTGTGTGAGAGTTTAAGTCTTTCTGTGTGAAAGGAAGGATTTCTCTGTGTGAGAATCCTAAAAACCTCTGTGTGAGGTCTCTCTATGTGAGAGTGAGGATTTCTCTGTGTGAGAATCCAAATCCTCTGTGTGAGGTATCTCTGTGTGAGATTGTATTCACTTCTCTGTGTGAGAATTATAGTGGATATTGGTGTGGCTGAACGTACCCAAGTTTGGGGAACTAGGGTAATTCTTGTGTTTGCATTTGGATTGATTATGTTGATTAATTCCTCTTGCACTTATTATTCCGCATTTTCGAGTTTAATTTTAATTGCACAATTTATTGCCATTACTCTATTCATCCCCTCTCTAGAGTGTTTGTTGTTAGTATTGCAAGGTAGACGGTCCTTACATGACATGCATTGATAGGAGTTATTATAATCATGAAAATCATACACATAAGGAATTAACAATTCTCAACCATTAGAAATTTAGATACCTAGACTAATAATTCCTATGCATATGATTTAATCAGAATACATTATACAAGCAATATCACTATGAATACACACATATAATACAATAGTGTGTGCTAGAATGATTCCCTATTCAATATGCACATGTGTACAAAATAAACATTCACGGCACGACACATATTGATGGATGTCATGAAAAGTAATACCACAAAGAGTGTGCATGAAAAGCATATGGTATAATTTTTCATAACCAAATTTTTCTTTCCCTTTGGCATATCAACAAGATGGGAATGTGCAAATTGATAATAAATCACCAAAGGTTAGAGAAATCAACTAATCTATATGCACAACATTATATGAATGAAATGCAATGACATATAAATGAAAATAACATGATAACAATCAAACATTTCATACTCCCATATAATCATACAAAATATGCAAACTTGGAAGTAATGGATGAACTCACACAAATATGGGTATAAAAAGTAATCATACAGGCATGGTACCCAAGCAATGAATTGCAAAGTGAGTGAGTTAGCAAGGTGGAAATCAAACAAAGGCTGAGTTTGATTTTTATATATAGTCGCATGCGAATATGTCATTCCTAATATATGATTCTATATATAGGTTCCTATCATGCCTAGAAACATTCTTAGGAATCCACAAAGATAGTGATTTGGGATTCTTAAGGAGAGGTTGCGTGGTGGAAATCAAACAAAGGCTGAGTTTGATTTTTAAATATAGTCGTATGAGAATATGTCATTCCTAATATATGATTCTATATATGTGTTCCTATCATGCCTAGAAACATTCTTAGGAATCCACAAAGAGAGTGATTTGGGATTCTTAAGGAGAGGTTGCGTAGTGGCATGAGCAGGAAGTTGGGATGCTCGCTAGGTGGAACATAAATATTAGTGTGTCCCGTGTATGAAACATGCAAATGAGCATTAATTCTAGCATGAAAATTTTTAAGCCACATGTTATAAATAATCCATGAATAAACATATGAATATGGATTATGAATACACAACGCACATGAGTCAAGAATTTAACACAAATGACATACATAGACATGAAGGGCATAAAAGACACATAATATGCAAACATAAGATATGCATGAGATAATCTCAAACACAAAGTGACATCTACATGCATCCAACATACATAGATACCAAATGTAAGAATATACTTACAACATTAAGCTCCCCCTACTTTGGTGCATCACTTAAGCACCATCAACTCCATTTGAATGGACATATTTGCAAATCAAGGAGTTGGTAGAGTAGGTATCCCAAAGTAGATTGAACTTAGAAAACATAATTTTGGTATCCAGAAACCTTTTTGGATCCTATGTATTAGGGAACAAATTTAAATACTAAATTCAAATAATTGTAACCCATATCCTAATGTAATCACACACAATTTTCATCATACAGGTAATCATATCACTTGATAAATATTTAACCATATACATGCATGTACCAATTGTACCAAAAGTAAATATGAATATTAATCCAAAATCATGACATGTATCACATGCAACAAAACATAAATATGAACCAAAGCATGTATTGCATGACAAAGTATTAATTATTTTAAACATGAAAAACCTAAACAAAATGATTTACTAATAATCAATCAATGGAAATCAAATTCAATAAGAATTTAAGTTTCCAACAAACATGAGCATCTAAGACCAATATGCAAACAAAAGAATAAACCAATTCTTAACATAAATGCTTTGGTACTCATAAAACGAATATAAACTTATGGTACCAAACATGTTGGGTCAATAAAAACTAACCCTTTGGAAACCAAGTCCAAGAGGACCTTGATTTCTCAACATAATCATCATTCAAAATAACATCGAATATAAGATTGCACATACATATCATTAGCATGATTGCTAGTGTTCTTAGGACCCCAAATAGTGTACGTTTTGGGTATCCTCTTCCTAGTGGTTGCATGCACAAAAGGTTGATCTCTACGTAGTGCATGTGGCCTAGGAACATGTGATCTAGCAAGAGCATGTGGATATGTGTATGAAACATTGTGTTGTGCTAAAGCATAATGATGGACATGTGATCCATGGTGTGGTGTTGCATACATACGTTGATGAACATGAGGTGTATATGCATAAAGATGATCATGAGAATAAGCCTGCATATGTGGATGTGATGTGTGATCATAAGCATGTGAAGGTGTATGAGCATGAGTACGTGCATGAGAGTGTCTCAAATGAGTGTTTGCATGTGCTTGTGGGTGTGGAGCATAAAAAATTTCATTTGTAGGAATGTGAGGAGTGGATGCATTCCTACGAATATTGGCGTACATGAACGTATGTCCCTTCCTTTGATGTCCACCCTTGATGGGTTTCTTTGCAAAGGAAAGAGGAATAGGAGTGGTAGTTTCCTTGGTAGTGGAACTACTCAAGTTGTTATAGACACCACTCGTGGATGCACCGGAGGATGGCCTCACAAAATCTATAGTTACTTCACTATAGGAGGTGATGCACTTGCCTTAGAATAACCAAGGCCAACACGATGGTTTACCTGTAGTTGATTCTTTAGCAAATCATCCAAAATGTCTTTTTCCTTATTGAATTTCTCAACAATGGAGGACATGAGCTCATATTTCTTCGAAATTGAAGAAATAGTGGCATTCAAGGTGTATGCATGTGTGGTGAGCTCGTGCACTTGGGATTTGAGAGCCTCATTCTCAATGCCCAAATTAGTGTTTTGAGATTGAAGATTTTCAATCTCAAGATTGTTACTATCCACAATGGAAACACGATCAAGTTGATATTTGAGGGACTCCACCTCTTTTCTCAACATGCCATTTTGTATAAGCAAACTTGCTTTCTCAATGGCAAGTGTCTCAACAATGATGTCATTGTTTGAGGTGCTACATGTAGATGTCTTAGTGAGACTAGCAATCTTATTCTTAGCATCACAATATTTATGCATAATCTTTTGATATTTATCAAATAATTGTTCATTTGCAATTCTAAGATCATCCATTGTTACCTCTTCATCGTTGCTATCACTTCCACTAGAATCACTTGATTCATTACTAGAATCGCCCGTAGTGGCATCCCCTCGTGCCATCAAACCCATGAACGAATCCCTTTCATCATTGGAGGAAGAACACTCTGAGGCGGAATCTTCTTGCTCCGCTAGCATGTGCCATATTTGATATGCCGTCGTAGCCTTGGACACAAGCATAAGAATGTCATAAGTTAAATAATCAAGCAAGATATCCATTACCTCTTCATTTTTATCCATCAATTCTTTTTGCTCATTTGTACATTCATGTTCGGAAGTGGTAGGTCCACGAAGGGGCTTCTCCACAAGCTTCCAATAATCACCATCAATGGATTGAATATATGCCTTTATCTTTACACAGCAAATTTGATAGTTCGATCCAATGCGAAATGGTTGAGTAGGCCTTCGTGTGTTATTGTAGTTGTTGGTTGCGATAGCTATAACCTCGCTTTGATACCAATTGTAAGGACCCTGTGCTATGAGGAAGAAACACTAATGGGTGAATAGTGTTTTATAGAATTATAAGGAATTTACGCCAAATAAAACCCTAATTAACCAACAAATACGGAATTAAAGAAATGATCAACAACACAAGAAAGAATGCTATGCAAACATACAATGTATCCTGGTTTGGTACCACCCAAGTCAAACCCGACTTGTTACCGGTGCCCTAATCTAGCAACACCCGAGATCACACTCGGATACTCTAGTAAATACCACTAGAGCTTTCCTTTAGACCGCTTGTGGAAACCCCAACAAGTGCAATCGACCTACAATCGTTGTCCGTGTATCCCACAACCCGGGAACACTTAAATACCTTAATCCCACAACTTGGAACTAAGCACACTCTAACAAACCGAGAGAAAACCCTTTCCTTGACTCCCACAACTTGGGATCAAGCCAACCCTCTCACCAATCGAGAGTACTCAACAAAATAGAAGTATTGTTAATGAAATATATAACTTGAAATACACTCACCTATGCCTTGAATAAGAAATTACTTGTGAAGGCTATAGTGTGTGTGAAGTGCTCAATGAGGGAGGAGATATCCCTTGAGATGCTTGCCCAAAGATGAAAGCAAATCTAGCTTAGATGTGTGCTTTAGAGCATAGAGGGCAAGAGAGAATTAGAGAGCACTTGAGAGGAGAAAGAGGCTTGAAATGATTTCTTAAGAGACCAAGAGTCCTCACATATTCAGCCTATATCCTATATATATCAGCTCAAGGGAAGCCCAAAACCCCAAGCAAAAAAGACCCAAAAACCAATGTTCCAACGGCTAGAAATGGGCTGAAAACAACTCGGACAGGCACCTGTTGAAGGGGGGACAGTCGCATGTTCCACTGTAGCCAATGACTATAAACTTAAAAATACTGGCAGGACGGAGGATGACCAGTCGACTGTAGAAGGATGACCAGTCGACGTCCACCTGGGCAGGCGACTGTCCAACCTTCAACAGTCGGCTGTTCGAGGGGCAGAATCTACAGATTTTCAGTACAGCTGATCACTAAAATATCCATATCGGCCACTACAGATATCCAATTGGAGTGATTCAAATTGGGTTAGAAAGCTACCAAAATTTTATTTCAAATGAGCTTTGAATGGACACAAAATTCCAATTACAAAAAAACTGACAGCACTTTGAATCCGACTGATAGGTGCGGGAAATTTGATATCGGCTCATGAAAATAGTCATAATGTGAACTACAGATATCCGATTGGAGTGATTCAAGTTGGGTTGGAAATATTCGAGAGTTAGCTAACTACTGCAAGTAGTTTGGATGAAAAATTCCAACTACAGAAAAATTGGCATCAGTTTGAAGGCAGACTAGTTAGAAAAACAGAATACAGCTTCAAACAGATTTGGGCTCTGTTTAAAAATAGTCGACTGCTGATGGGAAACCAGTCGATTGGTGAGCACACCAGGCACATGGTGATCCTTCATCAGGCCCCTGTTTTGAGTCAAAAGTTCAGATTCAAGTTTTCAAAGCCTAGAAGCATGTGGGGTCAACTAGAGGCTATACTAATGATGTGTATAGGTAGTGTAGGTGCTTCTAAGTAGTTCTAATTCAAGGCTTAACATACTAAGACTCTCAAAGAAGTAAATAATAAAGATTACAATGAATATCCTTACTTCGTCATGGTCTTGAGTCTTTTAGTTGTATGTCTTGAATGTCTCCAATGTCATCTAGTCTTTGATTCTCAAGATGTTCTTTGAAGCTTTTGAATCATCCATTCATTTCTTCTCTTTGGATTGAATATCCATTCATTTGTTTAAGCCATTGGGTTGAGGTTTGATGTAGTCTTTGAGTTCTTCAAGCCAATGCTTCACTTTTATTGATCTACCAAGTTCTCCACTAAAATCAACCGTGCAGTCACTTTTGATCTTCTTGAATCTAATTGGTGCCTCTTTAGCTAACTGCAATCACATAGATTAATCACAATGATTTATTTTTTATCATCATCAAAACCAAGGTGGAGAGTCCAATACTCAACAGCCTTGCCTTAAAGCTAGGTCAGAAATCTAAGTGACACGGTTCACATACATGTTAGTACAGTAACCTCAAGTCTAAGGCCAACTAGCCTATCATCACAGAGAGTTATCACGGCCAAATTAGTTATGTTGACCATGTGATAACTCTCGTTGGGTCATTCAGTGAACTCATTCTCCAATGAGCACATGTGTCTCGTCTCCGACTTTGCCAAATCGAACAACCATGAGATCATCGTCACCACTCCATGGTGAAGACAAAGACACAATGGTCGATCCGTCGATATCCTTTTCTTGAAACGGCTATGACCAGAACTGTTTTAGACTTATGCTACTAATGGTCAAACAATTCTCCATGATCGAGATCCTCATTTCGATACTAGTTTAACCTTGCATTAAGTCTTAGGACTTTACCTAAGTTCTAATGTCCACTACATTATTATTAATTTGGATAAATTCTTACCATACAGTTTACTATAATTTTGAACAAGATGTTTGTACACTTACACAGAGATAAATTGCCTCGAGTTCGAGAGCATATCTATCTCCCAACATCTTTCACTTGCACTCAGGCCCATTTATCTCGGTATCTCATACCGTATTTACAAATAAGTCTCTTTAGACTTTATGTGGCAGAGCCTTCGTGAGTGAATCTGCTAAAACCGTCTTCAGTTATAGACTTTAGGAGGTTCTATGTTCATGTTAGACCATACATTTGAATCTCATCCAAATAATTTCCTTGGTCTCTTGGAATCCATAATTAATGTCTTGCCTGGATCTACTCACTCCATATTTTACACCTTTATTCCGCATGTTTGCATGTCATTTAGATCGCTCAAATCGTGTTTTTCACGTTTATTCGACAATATTGCGATGCTTTTCACGATTTGTTGTTTGTCATATTTCAGGAGATTTGGAGCGATTTGGAGTGATTCTGAGATGCACCCACTCCGAAGTGTCACCGATGACTCTCTTGAGGGGTATTTTTCGATTGGAGAGGAGTGGAAGAGGAAAGAACGTCGTAGGAGTGACGAGGAGGCAAAACATAAAGAATGGGCATTTTCAGCATGCCACTCGGCCGAGTGAAGGAGTCACTCGGCCGAGCATAGATAGCCCGCTCAGCCGGACAGATCAGACACGCAACAAGGCTAATATCAGCGTGCACTCGGCCGAGCATCGCCATGTCACTCGACCGAACCACAGAGATCCACTCGCCCGAGTGGCATCAAGACAACGGCAGCAAAATTCCCAGACTTACTGTTTTTGTACAGTCGATTCCCAAAGACCGACTCGGCCGAGTGACGAAAGACCGTCCGCCCGAGTGAAGAACGCCCACCGGCCGAGTGAAGAAAAGTCACTCGGCCAAGTGACTCCCGAGGAGACGTCCCCCAAGACCCCCAACTCTCTGGAATCTGTCAGGGTCTATCACTCGGCCGAGTGACATTTGTCACTCGGCTAAACCGCGATTTTGAGGCTGCGCATGGGCATTTTCGTCAGGATTTTTTGGGCGATTTTGGGGGGTATTTAACCCCAGTTTTTAACCTAGTTTAAAGAGATTTTTCAGAACTTTTTGCAGCCTTTTTAGATTAACTTTTTAGGGATTAGATTTAGCTTTTAGGGAGGAGAGAAAAGTGAGATTTTGTTGGATGCTATCTTGTTCTTCATTGGTTTGTCTCTCTCTCCCTCAAAAACTCCATTTTTATTGATATTTTGAATATAGCAATGAATTCTATTGATTTTGATTGTGAAGATCTATTGCATTTTATTATGAATTGTGAGTAGTTTCATCGTCTTAGGGCGTAGGGATGAACCCTACGAACCCTATTTCTAATTTGTGATGAATTGGTGAAATTATTGCTAGGATTGATTAGGGTTAGTTTGTGATTGATTTAATACGAATAGCTAGGGATTCATACCGATTGGGATTTGCAAGAGATTGGATCCCAACTCGATAGGAAGCCCTAGAAATTCGAATTGGGTTACAATTGAATTTCTCTGGAATCGGTTTGCAAGAGATTGGACCGAAACTAGGGTTTTCGATTGCGATTCTATACCAATACCCGTTTGCAAGAGATTGGACGGGTAGGAACTATCCCAACCTAAGTCGTAGCTCGAGTTTGCACGAGAGTGGGCTCGAGATACGATTGAACGATGATGTTGTTCTTCACGCTAGCTTGCCTAGGTGAGGGTTTGCAAGAGATTGGACCCTACCCTAGGTTTGCTATAGACCGGCAATAGCGCGAGAGCGTGAGCTTGGTTCTACATTTAGTTTCAACTAGTTCACCCGAATTTCAAGTCTAGCAATTGTTAAACCTATGAGTCACAATGATGAGATACGGAGAGTAGCGGGGATTCCTTACCCCTAGGCGTCTTTATTAATTTGTTATTTCTTTCGTATAATTGAACGACTGTGACTGCATATTTGCGAACATTTCTCGACTTTTCTTATAGCCAGTGATTGAAGAAGACACTGTTATTAGGCCTCCCTGTGTTCGATACCCGCTCGCCGCTACACCGTTCGCTTGCGGTAAGACTACATTGTCGTTGCTCCGGGACGTGTATCCGGGGCGCGATCAAGTTTTTGGCGCCGTTGCCGGGAATTTATCTCCGTGCATTTGCGCCATACTAGGTTGTGCTCTAGGGTTACATTTTGGAAGCGATCAAGTTTTTTGGCGCCGTTGCTGGGGAGGCAATAGTGTTTGATTCCTATAACCTAGCTATTTCTTTCTTTTTGTTCTATCATTTTTTTTATTTTGTTTCACCCTTCCATTGTGCTAACTATTTCTTTGAAACTCTGTTTTCCCTTGCATGTACACGAGATCCTCGGTGAACCCCGAAGAGATACTATACGATCCGGAGATCGAACTTACAATGAGGAGGATCCGAGCGGAGAGGAGACTCGTTACGGAAGGAAATTTTATGACCCATCCTGAGACACCCGAAGAATTGGCAGAGCAAATGGCGAGGATTATTTCCATAAGAGATAGGCTTCGGCCTAAGACTTCTTCCACGACCTCGTCCATAGCCATGCTGGAGTTGGCGGTCGACAAAAATTTTGAGTTGAAGACCGGATTGGTGGTCCTTATGCAACAAGATCCTTTTCATGGGAACTCCCATGAAAACCCTCATTACCACATCCAGCTCTTCCTATCAAAGTGTGCCACCTTCCAAATGCCGGGCGTCTCCGTGGATGCTATCAGACTGCGCCTCTTCCCTTTCACACTCAAGGACAAGGCATTATATTGGTTGAGGACGCAAGCTGAAGGAATCTTCACCACTTGGGATGAGTTGGCGAGTGCCTTCGTCGACAAATTTTACCCGCCCTCTAAGACGGTGAAGATAAGAAGTGATCTCATGTCCTTCAAGCAAGGACCACAAGAGACTCTCTATGAAGCATGGGAGCGCTTCAAGGACTTGCAACATCAATGCCCTCATCATAGCATTGAGGATTGGGAGCTTGTCCACAGTTTCTACAATGGACTCCAACCGGGGACGAAGCAGATTATTGATGCCACGGCAAATGGAGCCATTTTGTCAAAGACTCCCGATGAAGCTACGGCCTTGCTTGAGGAGATGGCCTTGAACAACCAACAAGGGGGGAACGAGCGAGGAAATTATTCATCCTCCTTGAAGCCCATAAGTATCTATGAGGCCAAGGCCGTGGCGGAGCTTTCTAGCAAGTTTGACTCTCTCTATAAGGTAGTGGAGAGGTTGGAGAAATTCATTACCGAGCCTCAAGGAGCCCCTTCTACACCCACACCGACAAATCATATGAGCGATTGGCAAGACCAATCCCAAGCCATGTATGTAGGAGGAGAGCAAGGAGAAGGAGCTTTGGAGCAAATTCAATACGTCGCGGGGAATTCTGGATATTGGGCCAATTCGGCCGCTAGAAACCATCTGGGTTTCTCATATGCTAATAATGATGGTGCATTGAACCCCCCGCAACACCAACCTCCTCAAGCTCGAGCTCCACCACCACAACCAAATTATCCACCAAGGGGGCCACCGCAACAAAACTTCCCGCCGAGGCAACAAGTGGGACCTTATAGGCCACCCGGGTATAATCAAGGGTGGAGAAATCCCAACCCACCGTAAGCTCAACCACGTCCGGATTTTGAAGCTAAGGTGGAGGAGTTTATGGCGGAACAAAGAAAGATTAATGCCACATTGAAGGCGGGACAAGATTCTCTCGCCACCGTCGTCGCTCAAATTGGGGAGCAACTTGCGTTGCTCAATAAAAACAATCAACAATTACCGGCTCAACCCGAGCCGAATCCACGGGGCAACACCGGCCATATCAATGCGATCGTTGCGGTTACAACAAGAGGAGGGAAGGATACCACTCCCCCCATGACTCAAGACAAGGAGCCCGTGGTGGAGAATCTAGGAGAAAGCGAGCCGGTAATTGAAGTGGTAAAGGAGAAGGAGCCGCAAGAAGGAGGAAAATCTAGAATGGAGGAGCTTATCGATGAGCGCCGATTTATGCCACTGGTGCCCTTCCCTCAACGGCTATCTAGAGCCAAGATGGAGAAACGGCTAGCCAAGTTTCTCGAGTATTTGAGAGGGGTGAGCCTCAATATCCCCTTCCTCGACGCTATAGTGGAAATCCCATCTTACGCCAAGTTCTTAAAGGACTTAATTACGGGAAGGAAGAGGAAGGAGAAGATAATGCTCGCGGAGGAAGGGACTTGGTTCACAAAGAGGGAAAAGGAGCCCGCCAAATTTAAAGATCCGGGAAGTTTTCAGATTCCTTGCACTCTAGGCGGCGTCCCCCTACAAAAAGCATTGGTAGACTTGGGGGCTAGTGTTAGCCTCATGCCTCTCTCCATGTTCTGGAAGTTGAATATCGGCACGGATTTAAAGCCTACCGACATGCGGATTCAACTAGCGGACGGGCAGATTACAAGGCCGGTTGGGATCGCAGAGGACATCCCACTCCAAGTTCCGGGAGGCATATGTTTGCCATGCGATTTCGTGATAATGGACATCAAGGAGGAGGGCGATACATCACTCATACTTGGTCGCCCGTTCCTCGCCACCGCCGGTGTCATCATCGATGTGTGGGAGGGGACCCTTACCTTGAACGTCGGTAACATCGAAGTAGAGCTTCATATACCGAAGGCAATGAAGCACATGCCGTATCACGAGGAGCTAGATTACATGGACCTCCTTGATGAGGTCATTGAAGAGGCGATACCCCATTCCATCGACGCACCCCACGAAGATAGCTTCGAAGAAGGCCTAGATTTGGCCGAGGAAGAGAAGATGGAGCACTCACCCGATATCTCCATGGCAATTGATGATGACGACGCTGATGTCGTAAGAATACGGGAGCTCTGCAAGCTCTCAAAGTTAAGGACTCCGAAGAAAGCTCCACCGATACGACGATCGGTGTCACCGGCAAAGTCGAAGACCGAAGCAAGCTCTAGCTTGGGGGAGCCACCCCCCAACATTGCCCGAGACGAAGGGGCGTTGAGGAAGACCACACACCACAATGATCCAAATCCGAGCGGTCTTCCCGACAAATTCGACGGGTGCATCTCATATGCACCCAACATCCCGCGCTAAGTTGAAAATTTAAAGGGGTCGAGCTCAAGACCTTAAACGAGCGCTTGTCGGGAGGCAACCAACGGTTATCGCATTTTTTCTATTTTATTTTTTATTTTTGTTTTAGACTTTGTTAGTGTTTTTGAGTCGTTTGCCCGAAAATTTTTGACAACGAGTCCTATTTTCTTTGACAGGAGGAGGAGAAAAGGATATCTATCATAAGGAGGATGACCGAGGCGAAGAAGAGCGCTCCAGGAATGCACTTGAGGCTTAGGAGAAAGAAGAAACCACCTGGAGGAAGAAAAACAGAGAGTAGAGCCAAAACGAAGCCCCGAAGCAGAAAACAGAGCCCCACTCGGCCGAGTACCATAGTCACTCGGCCAAGCAAAGAAAGCCGTCTGCCCGAGTGGTGCACCAACGAGAGAAGTCTGATGTACCCAACTCTCTGTCTTTTTGTGATTTCAGTATAAACTGCCACTCGGCCGAGTATACTTCTTCACTCGGCCGAGTGAAACTGATACACTCCTAGGGCGAAAATTGCCGAGTAGCTTGTGCCACTCGGCCGAATGGACTTTTTCCACTCGGCCGAGTGTGGCAAAGCCACTCGGCCGAGTCGTAAGCGGAGTGAGAATATTTTAAAAACTTTTTCGTTACGATCACTCGGTCGAGTGACTTAGTCACTCGGCCGAGTCGTAACTTCACTTATATAAGTGAACGGGCTCGACACGACTTTCGAAATGCCTAAACCTTCACCCGAGCCCGAGCCGCTTCAGCTCCCGCCCGCTGCGATCACCAATCCCCTCGCCGATTCACCTCACCGCCGCCACCGCTCGCCGCGCCACCGCCGGCGACTACTCCGGCCACCACCACCCGCCGCCGGCAACCCCCCTCGCCGTCGGCCAAGCTCCGATAACCCCTATTTCGCGTTAAATCCTATTTTCTCCCCATTTTTGACGATCCGAGCACCCATTGAGCCCCTAACTCAAATCGATTTCTCTATTTATCTGTTATACCCATCTCCCAATGTATTTTGAATTCTATACGCTGATATCATTGTTTGATGCGCAGGCTATCTTGGGGGAGCTTAGGGGAGCTCTCGGACGCGCTATTGGCTTCGTGGAGGCGGCGTCTTTGCACCTACCCGCTGTTTTGCTCTCGCGACGTGTTCAGGTACATTCGTTCCATCTTTTTAGCACGCCGCATTTTATATTAGTTAGGTGAGCACTCGGGGCACACATGCCGCCCCGTACACGGCCACGCACTCTGGGAGCTTCCGCCAAGAGGAAGCGGACGGATGAGCCCGGCCCCTCCCACGCTAGGGAGGACTCCCCTCTGCCTTCACCACCTCACCCCCACACAGCCACTTCCAGCCGACCCCGTCCATCCGCAGCCACTTCCAGCCGACCCCATTCATGCACAGCCACCACCGGCTCCGGTTGTCGGGCCGCTGGGGATTACGTTCAGAGACGACGCACAGCGCGTACGATTTGAGCGTATCGCCCAGCGCCCGATAGTACCCTCCAGGTTCGCTCACTTAGCAGACCTAGAACGCCTGGGGGTACTTGAGGGGATGCTCACGTTGTACGACAATGTGGGTTGGCGAGACTTTCTTTCTGTGTCGGCGGACACTTACGTCCGTCCGACACTCGAGGTACTCAGCTCGATCGCCCGGACCACTGAGGGATGCTCCTTTAGACTTATGGATCGAGAGTGTCAGATCACTCTCGATATGCTTCGAGCATTCTTTCAGTGGCCCGCAGTCCCCATGCCCGACCGAGCCTACGCCCCAAGACACATCCCTCCCCCATCTTTCGATTCACACGCCTTTTGGTCCAGGATCACGGGTTTACCACAGGCCTTTGACCCTAGTAGGGCCAAGGCCTCGGCCATAGTCCACCCCTACCTCCACATAGCACAACGCCTTATGGCGACTACCTTTATAGCGAGGTACGAGCCTGGGACGATGTCGACGCCTGAGCTCTATATGCTCTACGCGATGACTCGCCCCAGAGTTCTTGATAGGGATGGTGTTACGATGGTCCCTGCCGTTGAGATTGACATCGCTAGCTGGTTTTTCGACCGCATCATCGTATCGGTGGGCGCTCGCTCCCCGATATGTTGCGGCGGCCTGATCACCCTGCTAGCCTTGATGACCGGCGAGGACCTACCGGCCGACCTGCGTCGACATTCGGGCCCCACTTCACTTTCGATAGACGTTATGGCCCGGATGAAGATGCTTCGTCCGCACGGCTAGTGGCACTGGGTATGGTTGCACGGTCCTTTCGGTGCTGACTACATGATCCTCCCGAGCCCCGCTCGGACACACATAGGACCAACACACGAGGACTGGCTTCCGACGATGGATCTCCTGATCCCTGCCGCTTACGTGCTTGAGGCCGAGGAGGCTGAGCAGGCACACCCTGCACCTGTTGACCCTGTGTTCCCTCAGCCTGAGCCTGCACTTTCTGCGGCTCCCGACACTTCTGTCCCCACTTCTGCCAGTGTCGGGAGTACACTTGCTGAGCCGTCCTCCACGCCCACCACGTCTACCACCACCCCCACCACTGTTGTGCCCCTATCAGTTGAGCCACTCACCTCTTTGCTACCCGAGCGTCCACCCACCATACTTGAGAGCGGTGCGTCTTCCTTTGCTTCCGTCGTGGAGACCCTATCCACTTTGATCTCCGCTGGGGTTTCGCCTTTTGTTCCCCACACTTCCTCCCCAGCGGTCGACCCTTCGGTCTCCACCGTAGCTGTTCTATCTGAGAGTGTCGTGACGTCTGTTCACACGTCTGTGTCACTGACCTTTCTTGCTGCCTCGTCACCGATTCTGTCTTCCACTTCCACTGCTGCTGCTTCCACCTCACACCAGCCTGCGTCCCAGCCTCGCACTGAGGCTGGGCATCCACTAGTGAGCACAGCACCCTTACCACCCATGCCTGCTGTCCCGATCACCTACACTGCCCGTATTAGACAGCCCCGACCTGCTCAGCCTAGACCTGTACGTTCTTCCGCTCCACCACCCCCTGACGCCTTAGTTCAGAGCGTTCGCGCTCTTGAGGGGGCGATGAGTGGACTCCGGGGCGATTTTAGGGCTCTGTCTTCCACAGTCACCGCCATGCATCACCGCCTCGAGCTACTTCCCGGCATTCACTTTTGCCTGACCCAGATCCTCGAGCGACTGCCACGACCACCACCCACCTAGCAGACTGTTCCACGACCACCACCCCCACCACCACCCATCCAGCAAACTGTTACCCAGCCACCACCACCCCCACCTCTGCCTCAGGACAGAGATGGCGCATCACCACCAGCGTAGGCACACCCTTGATGCCATCGATATTTTTTGTCGTTATGCTGCCCATTCTCTGCTTGGTCCTGATGATTTTTGCCTACCCCTCCTCCCCTCACTATTTTTGTCCACATTTTGATCATATCATTCTATATCCTTTTTCGGGAGTTAGGGAGAGTATTTTTGGTGACACACACATATCTGCATCACTCTTATCCTTGCATGCATCACATTCGCATCATATTTTTCATTTTGTTTTTTTATTTCTTTTTATTATGCATGCATACCCACCCCCCCACCCATTACCCGTCTCTCGGTGTGCCACACTTCGCACATTGAGGACACTGTGCACTTTAGCTTGGGGGAGTGAGTTCTCACGCTTTTTTTTGCTTTTATCACCTTTTATTTTTAGTTTTTTCACGTTTTTCCACTTTTGCACCCATTTTTCATCACATTTTTTTCTTTTTTTACCATGCATCACGTTTTTTCTTATTTTCCTTGTGTGCTGTATTGTAAATATCTTTGTTTTTCGTTTATCTTTATTTTCTTCATCTTTTGCTAGAGATGACTTTTCTGTGATGATGATGACGTGGTGTTAGCTTTTCTCTATCTGCTTGCTATATTTGTCGTGTCATAGCTTTTTATTTTTGATATCATATGCTATGTTCTGCTTTGCATTTAGAAATAGTAACCCACTCTCTTTTGCTGTATGAAAATGGATGAAATTCTATTATTAGCTGATGTCTGATGATTCATATGTATGCTATCGTAGAAAACACACCAAGATTCACGTATTGATGCTTATATCTGGAGTACTGCTTTCCTTCCTCACATCACTTCTATATGCATGATTTGTACGCTTCACTTCGGGTTGATTGAATGTCTGCTAGCATTGATAAATCTGGATTAGTTTACTTTTTGAGATTAAACTGAGTAGATTATATTACTCTACTGAAGTTGTCATGCACGTCCTATAGAGTGAACTGAGAGATACATTTATTTCTTTCTCCACATATCTTGAACATTATTTCTCTATTTTATATTCATTGGTGAATCCCCCCTTAGCGATTCTATTATTGGCATCCCCCCGTTAGTATATCACATGCTCCAAATTCCCCAAAATCCAAAGAAAAAAAATACTTGTATATCCTTCTCTTTGATTTGGGATCATTGTGTATATATGTTATGAAAAAAAGAGAAAAAAAAGAGAAAAAGAAAAAGATTTGAGAAAAAAGAAAAGAGAAAAGTAGTTCGAAAACGATCCCATCTCATTCACTTTCTTTCTTTCTTCCCTCTTTAGCTTTTATTTTTGTTTTATTTGACTTTTGGAGCTTCATAAGAAACGGGGATGTAAATATCGTTTTGTATATGCCACCACGCTTATAGATAAGCTTGGGGGAGAGAATCCAATGATGTGTGAGAGAGTGACTACCTGACGGTGCATGACAACCTAGGCTAAGTAATATTTTATACTCGGTGAGATTGCTGAAGTTTCACGAAATCCAGAAATCTACGCTTAGCATTCACTTCATGAAAACCACACCTTTTCTATTCTTACTACTCTATCGTGTGATATCTCTTATACTCCTTATAGAAAACATTCAATTGAAAAGTGTGTGATCTATGATATTGTATACCGCTTTTGATGCCTCAGACGATGTTAATCTTAGAATTATTCCATTTTTCATGCTATATTGATATTCTTGGGTTTTCTATTTCAAATGCATCATTATACTATGATATCAAAATAAAAGCCTTTGACATGTGGTTTATATTTGATGCATGCTATATGAGTAAGCAAAACCCATGTCCTGAGAAAAATGATCTAGCAACTTTCCTCTTCGTTTTCTATTTTGTTTTTCGTTTTTCATTCTCCGCATTTCCATCGTTTTTTATTTTATATTTATCTGCCAGGTTCGCTTTTTTACTCATCTTCCTCGAGGACGAGTAAGAGGTAAGCTTGGGGGATTTTGATCACTCCATATTTTACACCTTTTTTCCGCATGTTTGCATGCCATTTAGATCGCTCAAATCGTGTTTTTCACGTTTATACGACAATATTGCGATGATTTTCACGATTTGTTGTTTTTGTCGTATTTCAGGAGATTTGGAGCGATTTTGAGTGATTCTGAGATGCACCCACTCCAGAGTGTCCCGACAACTCTCTTGAGGGGTATTTTGCGATTGGAGAGGAGTGGAAGAGGAAAGAACGTCATAGGAGCGACGAGGAAGCAAAAACATGAAGAATGTGCATTTTCAGCATGCCACTCGGTCGAGTGAAGGAGTCACTCGGCCGAGCATATACAGCCCGCTCGGCCGGACAGATCAGACACACAACAAGGCTAATATCAGCGTGCACTCAGCCGAGCATCGCCATGTCACTCGGCCGAACCACGGAGACCCACTCGCCCGAGTGGCATCAAGACGACGGCAGCAAAAATCCCAGACTTACTGTTTTTGTACAGTCGATTCCCAAAGACCGACTCGGCCGAGTGACGAAAGACCGTCCGCCCGAGTGAAGAACACCCACCGGCCGAGTGAAGAAAAGTCACTCGGCCGAGTGACTCCCGAGGAGACGTCCCCCAAGACCCCCAACTCTCTGGAATCTGTCAGGGTCTATCACTCGGCCGAGTGACATTTGTCACTCAGCCGAGTGAGCCGCGCTGCCTGTAGCGTAAACTACGATTTTGAGGCTGCGCAGGGGCATTTTCGTCAGGATTTTTTGGGCGATTTTGGGGGGTATTTAACCCCAGTTTTTAACCTAGTTTAAAGAGCTTTTTCAGAACTTTTTGCAGCCTTTTTAGATTAACTTTTTAGGGATTAGATTTAGCTTTTAGGGAGGAGAGAAAAGTGAGATTTTGTTGGATGCTATCTTGTTCTTCATTGGTTTGTCTCTCTCTCCCTCAAAAACTCCATTTTTATTGATATTTTGAATATAGCAATGAATTCTATTGATTTTGATTGTGAATTTCTATTGCATTTTATTATGAATTATGAGTAGTTTCATCGTCTTAAGGCGTAAGGATGAACCCTACGAACCCTATTTCTAATTTGTGATGAATTGGTGAAATTATTGCTAGGATTGATTAGGGTTAGTTTGTGATTGATTTAATATGAATAGCTAGGGATTCATACCGATTGGGATTTGCAAGAGGTTGGATCCCAACTCGATAGGAAGCCCTAGAAATTCGAATTGGGTTACAATTGAATTTCTCCGGAATCGGTTTGCAAGAGATTGGACCGAAACTAGGGTTTTCGATTGCGATTCTATACCAATACCCATTTGCAAGAGATTGGACGGGCAGGAACTATCCCAACCTAGGTCGTAGCTCGAGTTTGCACGAGAGTGGGCTCGAGATACGATTGAACGATGATGTTGTTCTTCATGCTAGCTTGCCTAGGTGAGGGTTTGCAAGAGATTGGACCCTACCCTAGGTTTGTTATAGACCGGTAATAGCGCGAGAGCGTGAGCTTGGTTCTACATTTAGTTTCAACTAGTTCACCCGAATTTCAAGTCTAGCAATTGTTAAACCTATGAGTCACAATGATGAGATACGGCGAGTAGCGGGGATTCCTTACCCCTAGGCGTCTTTATTAATTTGTTATTTCTTTCGTATAATTGAACGACTGTGACCGCATATTTGCGAACATTTCTCGACTTTTCTTATAGCCAGGTGATTGAAGAAGACACTGTTATTAGGCCTCCCTGTGTTCGATACCCGCTCGCCGCTACACCGTGCGCTTGCGGTAAGACTACAGTGTCTCCGCTCCGGGACGTGTATCCGGGGCGCGATCAAGTTTTTGGCGCCGTTACAGGGGATTTATCTCCGTGCATTTGCGCCATACTAGGTTGTGCTCTAGGGTTACATTTTGGAAGCGATCAAGTTTTTGGCGCCGTTGCCGGGGAGGCAATAGTGTTTGATTCCTATAACCTAGCTATTTCTTTCTTTTTGTTCTATCATTTTTTTTATTTTGTTTCACCCTTCCATTATGCTAACTATTTCTTTGAAACTCTGTTTTCCCTTGCATGTACACGAGATCCTCGGCGACCCCCGAAGAGATACTATACGATCTAGAGATCGAGCGTACATTGAGGAGGATCCGAGCGGAGAGGAGACCCGTTACGGAAGGAAATTTTATGACCCATCCTGAGACACCCGAAGAATTGGCAGAGCGAATGGCGAGGATTATTTCCATTAGAGATAGGCTTCGGCCTAATACTACTTCCACGACCTCGTCCATAGCCATGCCGGAGTTGGCGGCCGACAAAAATTTTGAGTTGAAGACCGGATTGGTGGTCCTTATGCAACAAGATCCTTTTCATGGGAACTGGAAGTTGACTAAGTCATCATCAACTATGATGTTTTACTCGACTTATTCGTCTCAAGAGACTCGAGTAATTCAATAACTTCCTAACGATTAATTTAATGAATATCATATTGATAAGCTCCTCATAGAACCTTATCAAGAACCTAGGCATTACTATCTGGAACTTAACCCAGAGGGAGGATTGTAACTCAGAGTCACTTACCATGTATCACACCATGTCTAACAAACTGCGATTCATGCTCTCCAACACACCGACGTGTTATGAGACTTGACCTGAGAGAAAATCAATTTTTCTTTTAATTACGCAAGAATTAGATAGCTATGTATTTGACTCTTCGATCTGATCGAATCAGTTCAAATACTTCTGTTACTGTGTACTCTATTTTATCAGACGTGTATTTCATCAAGAACACGTGTCGTAATAAAATAAGTATAACTTATCTAGGCTAATTTAGACTTAGGTCTGAATACATTTGTTTGTACAAGACCGTGGGTTCTCCAACTCATTCTTCCACTGTCTCACAGAAGGTGTTAGGCAATTATACATTTGAGACAAGACTTACAAGTGTCTTTCAACTTATAATACGAGAGATCAAAACTCTCTTTATGTGACTTGTCAAGTTGTCATCGGTACGGCCTAGTCTATGTTGCCATAGATAAAGTTTCTATAACTTGCGTATTCGTGTATTAACATTTAATACAATATCGGTATACAAAACATTCACACCGAGACATTGCTTCAGAAGCAAAGTGACGACATTCGCCAAAAAAGTGTTATCCTTTTGTATAACAATTATTGTGACATCAAATGTTGTTGAGTATTGATTCCCCGGATTTGGTTTTGGATGATGAGCAAACATAAATATAATGAACTAACTGTTTGTGAGCGCAGTTATGGAGATCGTCCCCAAAAAAATACGTATCTCAAAAGCGACGTCTCAAGACTTCTCAATACGTGTGATCGTGTGCCTGAAGCTTCGTTGAAGCTCAAGGAGCAATATTGAAGTCAAGAAGAATGAAGATTGAAGCTTCGAAGATGGTTCGTCATGTATTATTTATTGTCTTCTAGCTTCATAGATTAGAATGTTAAGCCTTGAGTAGGACTTACTTTATAATCTTCATTTCGCTCATATCTTAGAGCTAGGATTATCTTAGAAGCCATTAGAAACTTTCCCGAAGCCTATCGCTTCTTCCCTCGGCTTCTAGTGCATCTTAGTTGGTTCAAGAAGAAGTACCAACCGACTAGATGACGATCTAGTCGGTCGGCAACTCTTCATGAACCGACTAGATGTCCTTGCTCAATTCAGCTCATTCCCTGTTGATCAATTAGTCGGTCAAAGAAGAGTCACCGACCGACTAGATGACGATCTAGTCGGTTAGGAATCCTTCTTAGACCGACTAGTTAAGCTTTCCCTATACAGCCTAAGTTACTGTTTATCGTTAGTCGGTCAAAGAACGTTTGTCGACCGACTAGTTGATAAACTAGTCGGTCATCACTTGTTCTTAGACCGACTAGTTCAACTTGTATCCAGCCTTTCCTATTTCATCTATTGGTCGGTCAAAGAACACTCACCGACCGACTAGTTGCGAAACTAGTCGGTTGGCAAGTATTCTTAGACCGACTAGTTGATATTGCCTGGAACTTTATCTTTTGGCTGTAAGCTTGTTAGTTGGTTCATGAAGAATCACCGACCAACTGGTTGGCAATCTAGTCGGTCAGTGATCCTTCTTAGACCGACTAACTGCTTCAGAAATATGACCGTTGGGAATCTTTTGAGCACGATTTTTCTTGCCTCTATAAATACAAACTTGATTCGTTTGAGGCAAGGTTAGAGGTCCATTATCAAAGTTATTTCAGACCTAAGAGAGAAGTTTTCTCAAGCTATTTCCAAGCTCTCTCTTCTCACCAAGAATCTCTCCCTTCACTCTTTGAGCCAAACTCCTCAAGAGAGATTCTCTCCATAGTGAGCATTCCAAGCCAAGGAGCTTGAATCAAGGTCACCATCTCCACCCTAGGCCTCCATTGCTGGTCATCTTCTTGGAGCTAGGGCTTGGTGACATCTTCTTCCCCAAAATCCATCTTTGCCCTAATTTGGTAAGTATACTCAAGGCATAGGATTTTGTGGTAAGTATTTCTTTATTTCATCGTATTTGATATTTAAGATTGTCTCTCGGTTGTGAGAGAGTGTGTGATCCCGGGTTGTGGGAGTCACATTTACTTTGTGTATGATTTGGTCTTGTGAAGGTTTTTCACAAGAATTTCATAGTGCAAAATCTTGAGTTAGGGTTTCTAACTCAAGTATCTGCAGGGGATCCGGGTGGTTGGGACGTAGGATCACCGGGAACAAGTCGGGGAGACTTGGGTGGATCCGAACCCGTTACATGCTTTGTTTGCGTTTGATAATTCTTGTTGATTGTTGTTTATTCCGCATTGTCGTTTGTTTCTTGTACAATAATTAGGAATAACTATCTTGATTATTTTAAAGTACTATTCACCCCCCTCTAGTACATGTGCAGTAGCTTCACATGGCACTAAAATTGGTATCATAGCCAAGGTTAAAGCTACATAGCCAGAGGTCAAAGCTATGACGAACAACGACTACAACGTCTTCAAGGATCGTCAAGGATCTTCTTCAGTTATGGAAGGACAATCCTCAGTCAGGCCTCCTCACTTCAACGGTACCAACTATGGGTACTGGAAATGCCGGATGGAAACCTTCCTCCGGAGTGCTTCACTTTGGAGAGCCACGATGACGGAGTATGTCGAGCCCGTCGAAGAAGATTTCGCAAAGTGGACTACCGTGGAGGTCGCCGTGGAGGTAAGCAATGCCAAGGCAATGAATGCCTTGCAATGTGCGTTGGATCCCGAGGACTTCAACAAGATATGCACATGTAAGAGTGCATATTGTTGGATATGGAAGACGTTAGTACACCCTTGTAGGGGATGTACGAGGGAATACGGACCTCGAACGTCGCGTACACGAAGTCGTGCGCAAAGGGAATATGTTCCCTTGCGGAGAGGATCTCTAGATTGATGGGAAAGTCGCATTATATGTGTATAAGTGCATGCGACATATGGCTAATAAAGGGGTAATATCTTAAGCTTATGTTGTACCATGCATATGGTACAACTTAAGCTTATAATATGCCATGTACGATGGTACACCTTAGTTAAATTGTTCCAAAGGAACAATTACTCCTAAAATAACTACCTTGGGGGCTATAAATAAGACCCAAGGGTTAGCCATTTCCTTACACTTTTGCATGGCATTCTTGCATGCATTTTCATTCTAGCGAAGCTCTGCCGAATACTTCCTCTCCCTTTATCCAAGTTCTTAATCTAAAAGTAGAGATTTAGATTGTGGATTTAGTAGCCTTACTCCATTCGTGAGAAGACTCGATCCGTCGTGGCGAATCCGAAGGCGAAGTTCGTAGACTACCGTGCCGCATACGCAAGCGTAAGTCTCAACTTCATTTATCGATCCTAACTCTGTTTTGGCAGGATCCTACATTGGTATCAAAGCCATACGGATTCGCTCCGGTCAAACCGTCGCCCCTTCGAAACTATGAACGAGTCGTTGTCTTTTTCACGAATGGGTATCCTACCATTATGGATATGGTAGGAACGCTTCGTGACGGAGAGAACGCAGCGGTTGTTCTTTTCACGTTAGGGTCTTTTGTCATTATGGATATGGTAGGAACTCTCCGTGACGGGAAGAACCGACCGTTCATATCGTCAAACTGGCTCTCTTCATGGATGCTGAGACTCCATTCATAGGGAATGTGCGCTCTCTTCATGTGGAGCGCGTAGTTTACGAATTTTTGAAGAGAGTCATTTTTTGGCACACGGCCATTGGAGGACAACTACTTCCTCGACGAACGGGTGCTTCACCGAAGAAGAAGGTGGTAGTTATTTCCATCGGGGAAGATGAAATTTGGTGCATGTGCACCATGGCCAAATGGGCTATGAAGGCCATACACCCCCCCTCCCCATGCGGAGGGGGTTGGCTACTGCCAATAACCACCACGGCAACCCCCTCCGGCGGGGGTATGCGGCCACCCCATGAAAGGGGGGAGACCGGCCATGGCCAAAGGGCCATGGCCGGTCAATGCCAATAAGCCATGGCCGGGCCATGGCTGACCGGCCTTGGCCGGCCACGGCCAGGGCCAGAGAGCCCTGGCCGCGGCCTGGCCAGGCCAGGGCCGGCCCTGGTCGGCCACGGCCAGGCCAGGGCCTGCCCGCCCTGGCCGAGGCCAGGGCAGGGGCCCTGGCCCCGGCCAGGGGCCTCTGGCCTAGGCCGGGCCAGGCAGAGGCCTGGCCGGCCGGCCCTGGCAGTGGCCAGGGCTGCCGCAGGCCGCCCCTGGCCGGCCAGGGCAGAGGCCCTTGGCCAGCCTCGGCCAGGGCAAGGGCCCTGGCCGGGAGTGAAGAAGACCAAATTTTGGTCGACCATTTGGGTGTTTTGGTCGACCAATTCGGCAAAAGGCCTTGGTTGAACATGAACGTGCCGACTAGCCCATACGGGGCCAAACGACAGTCGTCTGCATCAAAATTCTCTCATACGGGGAGAAACGCCTGGATCCATACGGGAGCGAGCGACGATAGTTTGCAGAAAAATCCCAAAAGGGGGATCCGACCTTGGCACGGCTACGGCTCATTCCCGACAAATGGTCAGGAAGTGCCGAATGTTTCACTAAGTATCATAAGGGTACTAAGATGAAATATTCATTTTTTTGAAAAATACGTTTTCATACGTTTTGAAAAATAAGTTTTCAAAAACGCTTTTCCGCTGCAAAGTACTATAAGAGTACTAACATTTGATAAAGTGAGGGAGAAATATTGAAAGTTACTCTAGATGGTGATTGGAAACATAGTGACCTTTCCGATTCTAGAGTAACATCTTCAATATTTTTCGAAAGTAACTTATCAAATTATAAATATCATTCCAAGTGGGAGTTGAAATTAGAACTATCCAAATGGGATATTCTAATATCACTTCAAATGGGAATTGTATTTTAAGAATTTTTCAATGCAATTTTTTGATCAAACCTTTGGTTTTTATGTCTTTTGCAGCATTTTAAAAGTAAAATGTCTTCCGCTTCAAAGAATATCATCGCTGAGTTAAACAGAGGTGAAAAACTCAACTGCGATAATTACAACCTTTGGTCCATCAAGATACAATACGTTCTAGAGGAGCAAGAAGTGCTCGAAACTCTAAAGAACGTTATGATTGAACCCGAGTTGGGCACTACGGCCAAACACCGACGAGACAAGGAAGCTTTTGATGCTTGGTCTCGGAAGAACAAGATAGCGTGCATTACGTTATTAAGCAGTATGGCTGATGACATAATGCGCATCTTCCGAGAACATGACCTAGCCATGGACATATGGTCCAAGCTAGAGGAGAAGTTCGGTGGCACATCGGTGTCCAAACTTCGCGCCTTAACTATAAGGTTCGATACATATAAGAAACGTCCAGATCATTCCATGGGGAAACATCTGCGACATATGGCGAACCTTATCTCGGAGTTAAAGGACGCAGGTCATGTGCTCACTGATGAGCAACAAATCCAAGCAGTTATACGTTCCCTACCAAATGGGTGGGATCAAATGAAGATGCATCTCACTCACAATGAGAGCATCAAGACCTTCAGCGATGTTTCCAAGCACCTCGAATTAGAGGAAGAGCGGCTTGCGGCTGCCAAGCCAAGTGCAGAAGTGCACATGGTTGCTAAATCCTCACACGGGGGAAAGAAACGGAAAGATCTTTCGAAGTTCACTAATGAACGTAATAAGCAACCTGAGTCTACCAAGAAACCCAAACATAAGGGTGGGCACAAGAAATGGCACAAGAAGAAAGACTTGAAGAGGATCAAGTGCTTCAAGTGCAACAAGCTCGGTCACTATGCTCGTTCGTGTACGAGTGGAGGCGACGAGGTAACTTGTAAATATACTAGTTACATATGTGTTTCTAGTTCAATATTTCTTGTGGAATCTAATCCATTTTGGATAATTGATTCAGGTGCCACCGACCACATAGCAAGGGACAGACGGTCCTTCGTGGAGTATCACCGGATACCCCAAGGAACGAAGTGGATCTATGTAGGAAACAACACACGTGTTGAAGTGAAAGGCGTTGGGACTTGCAAGCTAGTCTTGGACAACGGCCGCACTCTCCTACTTCAAGATGTCCTCTTCGCTCCAGATATTCGAAGGAATATAATTTCTGTGGTCGTATTAATGGGTCTTGGCTATAACTGGTTTTTTCATGATTGTAATGTGGACTTAAGTTGTAATAATACTCTTATTGGCACTGGGTTTGTATTTAAAGGATTTATTGTAATGAGTACAATGTATGATTCCTCATGTAATGAAAATTTCCTTATTGCAAATTCTAAGACTTATGAGTCTGATGTGATTTGTTGGCACGCAAGGCTTGGTCATATTGGACCAACGCGTATGGATAGACTTGCCAAACGTGGCCTTCTATCCAATGTTTCAAAGGTTGAAATGTCGACCTGCGAACATTGCCTTGTGGAGAAATCTTGTCGCAAGCCGTTTGGAACCGGCACAAGGGCCGAGGTTCCATTACAGCTTATCCATTCGGACATATGTGGTCCGATGAATGTCAAGACAAGACGCGGAAAGTCCTATTTCATCAATTTTATTGATGATTTCACCCGATTCGGACATATCTATTTGATATCCTACAAAAGTGAAGCTTTGGCTTGCTTTAAAAACTATATGAGTTTAGTGGAGAATCAATTAGATCGCAAGATTAAGGTTTTACGAACCGATAGGGGCGGTGAATATCAATCAATAAGTTTTAAGGAACTTTGTGATGAAAAAGGCATAGTACATCAGGTAACTATGCCTTCTACTCCTCAATAAAACGGTGTTGCAGAAAGGAGAAATAGGACTTTAATGGAAATTGTCTGTTCAATGATGGCGCAAGCTAACTTGCCAATCACCTTTTGGGGTGATGCATTATTGACGGCCGCTTTCATTTTAAACCGCGTACCCTCGAAATCAGTTAGCTCCACTCCTTATGAGTTGTGGAACCAAAGGTCTCCTGACTTAAACATTTTAAAACCTTGGGGTTGTGCATCCTACGCACATATTTCCTCCCATAAGTATGGCAAACTTGGGCCAAGGGGAAAGAAATGTATCTTTATACGATACGCAGAAAACTCCAAAGGTTATGTTTTTGTTAGTCAGGAAGACAATGGTGGGCTAATTGAGTTTGAATCGAGGGATGTCACTTTCTTGGAAAACGAGTTTCCAAGACAGGGCGAGATAAGTCAGGACTTATCTCTATTTGAGATTTATGATCAAGAAGGATTACCTCATTCGAGTTGGAGAATTCTTGGTGAAAACGAAAATACGTTTCAACCTTCACCAATGGATTATACGAATGACGATTATCCTATTCCATACGGGAATAATGATCCAAGTGGGAGCAATTCTAACGACATTCCAAGTGGGAGTGATATTAGAATTGATCTAAACTCAAGTCAACAAGGACTTGAAGAATCTCAAATACGACGTAGTAGTCGTACAAGGTTGGCTCCTCTAAGATTTGAGGATGAATTTCCGCAAACCTTTATGACTTTACTACAAGAAGATGACGAGCCTGCTACTTTCAAACAGGCCGTATCTTGCCCTGCTAAAGACAAATGGATGGAAGCGATGCAAGAGGAGTTAGAATCCATGAAAGTTAACCAAGTCTGGGACTTAGTTGACTTACCCAGAGGACGTAGAGCTATTGGGAACAAATGGGTTCTCAAGATCAAGCATAAGGCTGATGGCTCTATTGACAGATATAAAGCTCGCCTTGTCGCGAAAGGTTTTACGCAACAGGAAGGGATAGACTACGAAGAGACCTTCTCACCTGTTGTTCGTTTTACCTCCATTCGCCTGATTCTGGCAATGGTAGCTTGCTTAGACCTCGAATTACATCAAATGGATGTAAAGACTGCCTTTCTCAATGGAGAATTGGACGAGGAGATCTATATGGAACAACCAACAGGGTTTGTAAAAGAAGGAAACGAACATAAGGTTTGTAAACTTCTTAAATCCATATATGGTCTTAAACAATCCTCGAGGCAATGGTATATACGATTTCAAGAGGTTGTCTTATCAAATGGATTTTCCATGCTTGATGAAGATAACTGTGTATATATCAAGAGGAATAAGAACAAGTATGTTATTATGTCTCTATATGTAGATGACATTTTAATAGCCGGAAATGACAAGTGCTTTGTGATGGATATCAAGGCTTGGCTTTCATCAGTTTTTGAGATGAAAGACATGGGAGAAGCCGCATATATCCTTGGAGTTAAGATTTCAAGGAATCGTTCGAAGAAACTTCTTTCTCTTTCACAGGAGACTTATATAAAGAAGGTTCTAGAACGTTTTAATATGCAGGACTACAAGTCCATTGATACTCCAATAAGCAAGTGCGACAATTTATGTCTGAAATCATGTCCGAAGAACCAAAAAGAGAATGAGATTATGGAAAAAGTTCCATATTCCAGTGCAGTTGGTAGTCTAATGTACGCTATGATGTGTACAAGACCGGACATCTGTTTTGCCGTTGGAATGGTAAGTCGTTACCAATCCAACCCAGGGCAAGTACACTGGAAAGCGGTTAAGAGGATAATGCGGTATCTCAAAGGAACTGCAGACTTTGCTTTATGCTATCAAGGAGATGCCTTGAGGCTCGAAGGCTACACTGATGCTGATTGGGCGGGTGATCTCGATGAGCGACGATCGACCTCAGGATATGTTTTTCTACTCAGATCTGGTGCAATATCCTGGAGTAGCAAGAAACAATCCTGCATCGCACTTTCAACCATGGAAGCCGAGTTTGTAGCATTTAGCATGGCAGTCCAAGAGGCTGTTTGGCTTAGGAAGTTCTTAGACAGGCTAATTAATGCAAATGACTCAGGTGCTGTACCCATACACAGCGACAGTCAAGCATCTATAGCCTATGTCAAAGATCCGAAATTCCATTGTAAGACCAAACACATAGATATCCGCTACAAATTTGCAAAAGACTATGATAAGACCAAGAAGGTAGACATAAGGTACATATCTACGCATGAGATGATAGCGGATCCGCTTACGAAGGGTATCCCCAGAGATGTGTTTTACAAACACTTATCATCTCAAGGATTGCGTAAGAGCTGAGTTGTACCAATGTAAATTCCCATGTCTGTAAATGATCAAAATTAATAAAAGAATAAGTTCTTTTTCAAACATTGCATATGAATTTCTTAAGAAATGTTTGTGTACATTTTTGAAATCTCAGCTGAATTCTAGTATGTCGGACAGATTGAGGTTGGCTCTCTCACATGAGCAACCGCCTTATTCTATCAGACGGATGGAATAGAGATGAGACCTTTTTGAAGTCAAAATCATCAGACGGATGATTTAAGAGTCATGACTTAAACAAAATGGTCGCATGAAAGATCTGCATCATATGAATGCTTACAAAAGATCTAAGAGGATTTTTTGGAAATCCTATCTGTCTAAATGCGGGATGTGAGTCCAAAGGACTATTTGAGTAGAATAAGGGACTCAAAGTCAGACATTGTGGTGTCCGATCATCATCCTTACAACATCATTGAGACATACACTCCCTGGGAAAGGAGCGATGTTGTAATACGTGTTCATACCACGTATGCATTTCGACCACTGAGTTAGTGGCAATAGTGTTTGCTATTATGTGAGACTCAAAGGCCATATGGGCCTTAACTCTTACCCTCAAGGACTCCAATTGGTTCCTTTAGATTTGACGAGATGATCGCTATCTTAGCGTGTTACTTATGGGCTATGATAATTCGGCTCGGCGGGGCACGTTAGAAAAGCGAGTCTAGTCAAGATCAGAAGGTTCGCAAGAAGAGGAAGATTGATTTCATATTCACATTTGGACTTTAATGATTCAAAGCTGGCCAGCCAATTGTGATCCAGATGGGATTCAATTGTTGAATATAAAGTATAATAAATGTGAAGAAATAATCTAGGGTAAAGCATGCGTTGAACTACTCAACTTTGCACCTTCGAGGTCGGTGTGTATCTCTAACAAGTGCACAACAACAGGCTCTACGCGCATGACGGTCGCACGGTCTATTTCTCGGTATGATAGATGAAAGAACTAAGAGAAAGACGTTCTCTTACAATCCCCTCAAGTGTGAGTGGGAGATGTTGGATATGGAAGACGTTAGTACACCCTTGTAGGGGATGTACGAGGGAATACGGACCTCGAACGTCGCGTACACGAAGTCGTGCGCAAAGGGAATATGTTCCCTTGCGGAGAGGATCTCTAGATTGATGGGAAAGTCGCATTATATGTGTATAAGTGCATGCGACATATGGCTAATAAAGGGGTAATATCTTAAGCTTATGTTGTACCATGCATATGGTACAACTTAAGCTTATAATATGCCATGTACGATGGTACACCTTAGTTAAATTGTTCCAAAGGAACAATTACTCCTAAAATAACTACCTTGGGGGCTATAAATAAGACCCAAGGGTTAGCCATTTCCTTACACTTTTGCATGGCATTCTTGCATGCATTTTCATTCTAGCGAAGCTCTGCCGAAATACTTCCTCTCCCTTTATCCAAGTTCTTAATCTAAAAGTAGAGATTTAGATTGTGGATTTAGTAGCCTTACTCCGTTCGTGAGAAGACTCGATCCGTCGTGGCGAATCCGAAGGCGAAGTTCGTAGACTACCGTGCCGCATACGCAAGCGTAAGTCTCAACTTCATTTATCGATCCTAACTCTGTTTTGGCAGGATCCTACACATATCAAGTATGGAACCAACTCCTCATCCTGCACGAAGGAACGAGTACGGTAAAAGATTCTAAACTCGTTGTCGCTAACAAAGAATTTGAGTTGTTTCACATGGAACAGGGTGAAACTATGAAGGACTACTATGCTCGCTTCATGGACATATCCAACGAATTGGAAGCTCTTGGGAAGATCTACACCCAAAAGGAGAAAGTCGCGAAAATTATTGACGGACTTCCTTCTTGTTGGGAAAAGCGTACATTCGCCATCGAGGAAGGTAATGACATGAATAAATATACTGTCGTACAATTAATGGGTACATTATTGTCTTACGAGGTACGCAAGGAAAGCAAGATAAGGATGAAGGAGAAGATGAAGGCGTACTTGAAGCAAGACGAGCCAAAGAAAAAGGCGATTACGTACAAGGCCGCTCCATCTACTGATGATGAAGAATCGGAAGAAGAATCCGAAGAAGAGTTGGACATGGAAGCTTTGGCCGATTTGGCAAAGAAGTTCGACCGATTCTTCCGACAAGGTAAGTTGAAGAGTAAATCTAAATTTATTTCGACTAATGTCTCCTCTCCCGTGTGTTATAAATGCAATAAGCTAGGCTATATCAAGCCGGATTGTCCTCTCAACAAACACAAGGAGAAGTGGAAGGCATCCAAGTACGACACGTCAAGAAAGCACAAGAAAGGACTTGTAGGCACTTTCACCGACTCCGACGAGGACTCCTCAAGTGGAGAGTCGAACGATGAAAGAGTGGAGAAAGCACACACGTGCTTCATGGGAAAAGAGGAACGTGATCAAGAGACCTCCTCCGATGAAAGCGGGGATGAAAGCGAGGATGAAGGCGGTGAGGTAACAATGGACGAACTTAGAATAGCTAATGAACAACTTTGGAATAAGTTTTCTAATTTAGCTACTAGATTTATTAAGACTAAAAATGAGCTAGATAGTCTTAAAACCTCGCCTAAACCTATCATCGTCAACAACGACACCATTGTTGAAGGGTTGAGAAATGAGATTGTAAATCTCAAATCTCAACTTGAGCATTTTCATATCGAGGATTTGGATGAACATGTGATAGTGAATTTGACGTCTCAAAACTCAACTTTGAGTATTGAGAATAAAAATCTCAAATCACGTGTTTGCGCACTCACATCGCAAGTGTCCACCTTGGATTCTTCGATGCATTCTCTCACCGAGAAGTATGAGTGCACATTAGGCCGAATTCATGAATTCAATAAAGGTAAGGGCCATTTGGATAATATCCTAAATGACTTACTTTCGGCCAATCATCACATTGGCTTGGGGTATAAGATGGGAGAGTCATCCAAATCGTCCGCCACCTTTGTTAGGCCAACGTCCGATGCTTCTACTAGTGGGAGTAAACACTTCATGGGTAGTTCTTCTACCAATGGTGCTTCCGCAGGTACACACCCCCATTTGGAAAGAACCCCACTTTGGGTGGACCTCCAAAGAGGGGTCATGCTTTCATGTATGCCATGCCACGTAGGAACACACATCCTACTCCACATGTTAGAACATATGATGATTTTTACGCTCCGCATCCACGAGCACGTGCACACCATGTGAGACACACTCATGCACGTGTTCCACCACATTCATATGTTCATTCACATTCTCATATGAATAAGTATCATCATGCACCATTGCATCATATGCCATATGCTTACCCACGACATGCATCACATAGAAATCAACAACGTATGCATGTTCCCAATAGGATTAGGACTCCCAAGACATACACCATTTGGGGTCCGAAGAACACAAGCATGTATAATAAGGATTTGTATGTGCAATCTTATATTAATGATATTATTTTGAATTGGTACCGAAGCAATTATGGTAAGAATTGATTATTTTTTTATTTTGCATATTGGTTTTGATGTGCATATTTGATTGAAACTTACATTCATATTGAATTTGAATTTAGTTGGGCTATGGGTTACGTTAACTTGAATTTAGTTTGTTAAATTTGTTGCCTAACCCATAGGATCCAAAAGGATTTTTTGGATACCAAAATGATATGTTCTCTAGGTTCAATCCATCATGGGATACCAACCCTACCAACTCATTGATTTGCAAAGAAATCTCATTCAAATGGAGTTGATGGTGCTTAAGAGATGCACCAAAGTAGGGGGAGCTTAATGTTGTAAGTATATTCTTACATTTGATATACATTTGGTATCCATGTGTGTTGATTGCATGCATTTTTAGAATATCTACATTGGTATCATTTTGTTTCAATTAGTATGCTAGAATTGTGTATGCTATAGATTTATGATGTTCTATCTATGTTTGGCATAACATTTTTGCATATTACTTTTGATATCTGTAACGACTGGTTTTCATGTATTTGGATTATCTATATTATATTATATGTTTTGGTGGATTTTCTCCTTATATGTGGTTTTCGTCTCCGTAGCTTTCGTTTTCGATCGTTTCATCGTGATTTTCTAGCTTCTTCCTTAGATCGTTGAGTTTTGGAGTAAGTCACTCGTGACGAGCTTCATATCGCTCATATCTTAGAGATAGGTTGATCCTAGAAGCCGTAGAAATCTTCCCGAAGCTTCGTGCTTCGATTCGGCACTTTTAGTGCACTTTAGTTGGTTCAAGAAGGGGGACCAACCGACTAGATTGAGATCTAGTCGGTCAGGAACTCTACTGGAACCGACTTGTTCAATGAATCAAATGTACAGGAGTTACTGTTTACTTTTAGTCGGTCTAAGAACAACCACCGACCGACTAGATGTGAAACTAGTCGGTCAGAACTTGCTCTCAGACCGACTAGTTCCTTTGATTAATTTTACCTGAGTTACTGTTTATCGTTAGTCGGTTTATGAACACTCACCAACCGACTAGGTTGCAAACTAGTCGGTCGACGGGCCTTCACAGACCGACTAATTCATTACCCAGATTTTTCCCTACTTTCGCTGTTTGATTTTAGTCGGTCACAGTTAGTCTACCGACCGACTAGTTCTTGAACTAGTCGGTCAACAACCCTTCTTTGACCGACTAATCGCTGTCGTAAACCTAAGGTTTGTCCAGCCACCGGCTGTGCCTATTTAAACCCCCCAAATGTTTTTCTTTCTTGTTTCATTTTCTCCTGAGCCTCCTTCTTCCCCAAATCATCATCCATCTCCCCTAGCCTTCCTCCTTCATCAAGGGCCCCTCTCCTTCTCCATTTAGGACGGCCACCTCCTCTAGGTCGCCGGAGAATCCCCAAAACCCCCCAAAACTCCATTTCTCCAGATTTTCTCCCCATTTCCAGATCTGAACCCTAGTTCCCCGGATCGTTTCTCCCGTCGCCGTGCTTGCTCGGCATCGTTCTTTCGCTAACGATTCGGTAATAACTCGATCCTATAATATTCTCCTAACCCATTTGTGATTTTGTAAAACCCTAATAAAACTAGGTTGGATGTTGTTCTAATATTGTTTTGCCATGGCAGCGATCTCATCCCCGTAGCTAACATTTTGTGACATGCCTCGTTGATCGTCATCCTTGGTGCTAGGCAAGTGAAACTTGCCACTTAGGGTTTTGGGCCATGTCTTGGGCCATTTGCTTGTTGTATGCTTAAAAGAGACTAGACGACGAAATGATACTTGCCTAGGTGCAATTTCAGGAACTAGCTTGACAACGAAGTTAGATCCGTCTTTTATCATGTTGCATAAGTACTACCATGTCACGTTTAATTTTAATTAACAGTACGCGAATTAATTGTCATCCATGCTATCCATGTTGAATGTCGCATTCGTAGCACACGCTACAATACTTGTGTTTCCTGGCTCGTGTTCCAGAAGCGGGCCACGTGTGTTGGTTAATAGCCAATGCCCGATCTACTTGTTTCCGGCTAGGCACCTGCGTTGCAGGCATAACCCTACGCCATACGTGTTAAATACACTTCCTGGCTCGTGATCCAGAAGCGAGCATTCCGTGTTCGGGGTAATGCCCTGGCTCGATACACGTGGAGGGGTAGGGATAAGCGGACACCTGAGCTTACAAGTTGGCCCGATCAGCCACTCTAGCCAGCAGACGAAATCTCTGTGCACAACTTGTTACTCGACTTGTTTACTTGACATGTTTACTTGACGTGAACCACTTGACTTGTACTCGTCCGTGTTTTTACTTGTAAAACTTGTTATCCACGACATACTTGCTACTTGCTACTTGTACTTCCCTTTACTTGTCACTTCCATACTATACTTGCCATGTTATGCATCATACTATAACTGCTAGGTTGTTAGTGTACTTTCCTTTTAGTTTCCTTGCCCAAGTCTTTTAGACTTGCTGACATGTGCCCCTTTTACTCTTTTGGGTGACACATGTTAGATCCCGAGCCTGAGAGTGCTGCGGAGGACGTGGTGTTTGCTGACGCTGAGTCAGAGCCTGCGTTCGTTGAGGAGTACGAGGACACGGGCAATCAGTCGTAGAGACTGCTTGTGTTCTTCGTGTTAGACTGTTTTTGTTGTCGGTGCGTGGCACCAATACTCTGTTTATGTTTATCTTTGTTGGCCTTATTCTGTGCCTTCGGACTCTTTCTTTTAGCCTGGTGGCTTTTCTGGATGTTGAACTTAATTTTAATGTTGGACAATGCTGAGATTTGGAATCTTATTTCTGTTTCTCCTGGTGTTATTATCTTGTTCTGTTCGTGGTTACATGGACCTGCACTTGTTTTACTGACGCTTATCGGGCGTGTAGCTTCACAGCTCCACACCCGTGCGGACCTTCTCACGGCTCGCCTCCATTTTAGGGAAGCGGGGCGTGACAGTTTTTGTTGGTGGCCCATGCAGGTCTCTTTTCTGTAACTGCGATTATCGGAATAACGATAATAATATTAGAATGTCCAATAAACTAAGTTCGACGTCCGAGTCATTAAGCTTTGAGTCTAATCTGGTTCGTTTTCTGTGTCATTAGATGGCCGGAAGGCGATTTACCCGTGGTGGTGGCAGTACGCCCCCTCATGACGAGGAGCCTGAGCGGGAGCCCACCAGTGGGGAGATGATGCGAAGGATTCTTCAGATGATGCAGGTGCAGCAGGGCGTGCTCCTGCAAGTCCAGAATGCTCCAGGTGCTCGAGCTGCTCGGGTAATCCAGGATGCCCCTCGCTCCGAGCCGGGAGCAAAGCAATTTCGGGAGCTGGGTCCCGCATATTTTGATGGGTCTGAGGGTCCTCTAGCTGCGGATGAGTGGATTCGGAACATTGAGGATAATTTGAAGATGGCGAAGATCAGCCCGGCTGGATGGGTTGATTTGGCGAAGCGGCAACTCAAGGATAATGCTCGGAACTGGTGGGATGCGGAAGAAAAGATGATGGTGGAGCCGATAGCTTGGGCTACCTTTAAGTCCAGGTTCGATGAGTAGTTCTTTCCGAAGGCTGCTAGGAAGGAGATGCTGCAGCATTTTATTGAGCTGAAGCAAGGGAGCTTGACGGTGGACCAGTACCACCAAGAGTTCACTAGGCTGAGTCGGTTCGCACCGAAGATGGTGCAGGATGCTGATGAGAGGGCTCAGAGGTTCCTGCAGGGACTGGCTTTGGAGCTTCAGAGTTTTGTGTCTTCCTCTGATCTGGACTCTTATCAGAAGGTTCTGGTGGCTGCGAGGAGGCAGGAGCTGAACCTGAGTCAGAGGAGGGGACATGTTTCTGGTGCTGGAAAGAGGCATGTGGAGCAGGCCAGGGCTGTGGTCAGGCCGGGGTTCAGGCCCAACCAGCCAGTTCAGTTCAAGAGGCCAGGAGGGCCTATTCAAGAGACTTGCCATTTCTGCGGCAAGATCGGGCATATCAAGGATCAGTGTAGGAGATTCCTGGGCCAGTGTGTTGTCTGTGGAGATCCTACCCATACCATGAAGGATTGTCCGAGGTCGAAGCAGCCTTGGAAAGCACCTGTTGCAGCACAGTCGTTGCAGCAGAGAGCGTCTGTTCCTGCTGGACGTGGAGCAGCTCTTGTTCCACAGAGGCAGGCTTTTCAGCAGGCTTTTCCGTCGAGGAGGCAGGCTTTTTTGATGACCGCTGTGGAGAACGAGGCTGTGGATGAGGTTATAGCAGGTAATCCTCAATCTAGCTATTCCTTCTTAGTTAGTTTTGTTTGTTAGATCATGTTTGGTTGCTTGCATATGACTGTTTGCTAGGCTAGGGCTTGATTGTTAGACTGTTTGTAGGTGTGATTTTGGTGTGCACATTTCCTGCACGAGTTCTCTTTGACTCTGGTGCATCGATGTGCATTATTTCTCGGAGCTTCGTGGAGAAGCATTCCTTGTCGACGTCCCCTCTTTCCAAGAGTTGGAATATCGTTACAGGGAATGGCGTGGTCTCAGTGCATCGTGGTTGCAATTCTTGCTCGTTGGTGGTCTGTGGACATGAGCTTTACGCTGATTTCATTGTCCATGACATCATCAACTATGATGCGGTCCTCGGGATGGATTGGCTTGCGAGCTTCTATGCTACGATCGACTGTCGGAGGAAGAAGGTGGTGTTCGAGATTCCTGGACATCCAGTATTTGAGTTCAGCCGAGATAGCAGTTCGCTTGGTCCTGTCAGATTTCGGGCCAGGCCGGTGGAGGTTGTGGCTATGTAGATGGAGCTGGGGAGGCCAGCGGTTGTGCGGGACTTTGATGACGTCTTCCCCGATGAGATGTCTGGATTACCACCTGATCGAGCTCTGGAATTTTCTATTGATCTTGTTCCGGGAGCGCAGCCGATTTCGAAGGCGCCATATCATATGGCTCCCGCAGAGTTGGAGGAATTGCGGAAGCAGCTGGATGAGCTTTTGCAGAAGGGTTATATCAATCCTAGTGTGTCTCCGTGGGGAGCACCAGTGCTGCTGGTGAAGAAGAAGGATGGTTCGTGTCGCATGTGCGTGGACTATCGGGAGCTGAATGCGGTGACCATCAAGAATAAATACCTGTTGCCTCGCATTGATGATATTTTTGATCAGCTTGGAGGTTCGAGGGTGTTTTCGAAGTTGGATCTGAGGAGTGGTTATCATCAGCTGAAGGTGAAGAAGGAAGATGTTCCGAAGACAACATTTAGGACGAAGTATGGACACTACGAGTTCGTTGTTATGCCTTTCGGTGTAACCAACGCTCCTGCAGTTTTCATGAATCTGATGAATCTGATTTTCTACGACTTTTTAGATAAGTTTGTCGTTATCTTTATTGACGACATTCTGATCTATTCTAAGTCGGAGGAGGAGCATGCCTCACACTTGAGGACAGTATTGGATATTTTGAGGAAGCATCGTTTGTATGCCAAGTTTTCGAAGTGCGAGTTTTGCCTGGACAGAGTTGCTTTTCTCGGGCATGTGGTGACTGGAGATGGCATTTCAGTGGATCCTGAGAAGATCAGGGCCATCAGAGAGTGGCATGTTCTGCGGTCAGTGTCTGAGATCCGAAGTTTCCTTGGGCTTGCTGGTTACTATCGGCGCTTCATTAAGGACTTTTCCCGTATTGCTGAGCCGATGACCAGATTGACACGGAAGGATGTACCTTTTGTTTGGTCGGGTGATTGTGAGAATGCCTTCGGTGTTCTGAGGGAGAGATTGACGACTGCCCATATTCTTGTTGTGCCTGATCGCAACGGTGGATTTGAGATCTTTTGCGATGCTTCTGGCTAGGGTCTCGGTTGTGTGTTGCATCAGCACGGGCATGTTATGGCTTATGCTTCGCGTCAGCTCAAGACTCATGAGAAGAATTACCCGACACACGACTTGGAGTTGGCTGCCGTCGTGTTTGCGCTCAAGATTTGGAGGCACTTCTTGCTGAGTGAGAAAGTGAAGATCTTCACCGATCACAAAAGCTTGAAGTATATTTTTACTCAGAAGAAGCTCAACATGCGACATCGTTGATGGTTGGAGCTCATAGCAGATTATGAGAATGATTTGCAGTATCACCCTAGCAAGGTGAATGTGGTTCCAGATGCGCTGAGTAGGCTTCCAGCGGTGATGATTTTGACCTCGCAGTAAAGATTGCAGCAGGATTTTTGTGAGTCTGGAGTTGAGATTGTTCTTCCTGGTGAGGCTTCTTCGTTGATGACTATGCAGATTCATTCGTCGATCGTGGATCGGATCAAGGCTGGCTAGGCTGGGGATCTGAAGCTGGTAAAGATTCGGGGCAGGTAGAAGCCGGTCTGCGGACTGAATTTTTGATTCATGAGGATGGCTCGCTGAGGTTTGGAGCCAGGTTGTGTGTGCCAGCTGGGGCTATTAGAGAGGAGTTGCTGGTTGAGGCACACAGTTCGCCGTATTCTGTGCATCCTGGTGCACTAAGATGTACAAGGATCTTCGTCTGAACTATTGGTGGCATGGTATGAAGAGGAGTGTGGCTCAGAGTGTAGCCAAGTGTTTGGTTTGCCAGCAAGTGAAGGCGGAGCATCAGCGTACGGCAGGGTTGCTACAACCGCTTCCGATTCCGGAGTGGAAGTGGCAACACATCACTATGGATTTCGTGACTGTACTACCTCGGAGTCCGAAGCAGAATGACGCGATTTGGGTGATCGTAGATCGATTGACCAAATCTGCGCACTTTATTCCATTCCGAGTAGGACAGTCCACTGAGGCGCTAGTGAGGAGATACATGGAGGTAAATTCTTTTACTCTCCATTTTTATTTCCTTTTCCTAGTTTTGATAGTGATGTGACGTGAATCGTGCAGGAGATCGTACGACTTCACGGAGTCCCTGTGAGCATTGTGTCGGACAGAGACACGAGGTTCACATCTCAGTTCTGGCAGAGTTTGCAGAATAGTTTGGGTACGCGTCTGAGTTTCAGCACGGCGTACCATCCGCAGATGGATGGCCAGTCCGAGAGGACGATTCAGATCTTGGAGGACATGCTGAGGGCGTGCATGTTGGATTTCAAGGGTTCATGGGATGACCATCTACATCTGGTGGAGTTCTCTTACAACAATAGCTTCCAGGCGAGTATTGGCATGGCGCCTTTTGCCGCGTTGTATGGGAGGAAATGTCAATCGCCATTGAGTTGGGATGACGTTGGTGATCGGGAGCTGTTGGGGCCTGAGATGATTGTGGAGGCCGTGGATGTTGTCAGGAACATTCGGGAGAGGTTGAGGATTGCTCAGGACCATTTTAAGCATTGGGCGGATGCTAAATAGTGTCCTTTGGAGTTTCAGCCAGGCGACCATGTGTTTCTGAAGATTTCCCCGAATCGTGGTATGATTCGCTTTGGGAAGCGAGGGAAGTTGAGCCCGTGATACATTGGACCATTTGACATTCTGGAGAAAGTTAGCGAGGTAGCCTACCGCTTGGCCTTGCCGCCATCTTTGGAGGGAGTTCACAATTTTTTCCTTGTGTCGCAGCTTCGTCGATACATTAGCGACCCATCTCATGCTGTGGATTTCTTGGAGATTACCGTTCGCCCTGATATGACGTATGACTAGCAGCCAGTGCAGATTCTGGACAGGTGTCAGAAGTCGCTCCGGAACAAGGTTGTCAATCTTTTGAGGGTGATGTGGCGACACGGCTCGCCAGGGGAGTCTACTTGGGAGAATGAGGATGAGATGCGAGAGCGTTTCCAACTTTTGTTCCCGGACACGTGAGTGTTGGGAAATTCCAAGGACGGAATTTTTCTTAAGTTGGGGAGGATGTAACGACTGGTTTTCATGTATTTGGATTATCTATATTATATTATATGTTTTGGTGGATTTTCTCCTTATATGTGGTTTTTGTCTCCGTAGCTTTCGTTTTCGATCGTTTCGTCGTGATTTTCTAGCTTCTTCCTTAGATCGTTGAGTTTTGGAGTAAGTCACTCGTGATGAGCTTCATATCTCTCATATCTTAGAGATAGGTTGATCCTAGAAGCCGTAGAAATCTTCCCAAAGCTTCGCGCTTCGATTCGGCACTTTTAGTGCACTTTAGTTGGTTCAAGAAGGGGGACCAACCGACTAGATTGAGATCTAGTCGGTCAGGAACTCTACTGGAACCGACTAGTTCATTGAATCAAATGTACAGGAGTTACTGTTTACTTTTAGTCGGTCTAAGAACAACCACCGACCGACTAGATGTGAAACTTGTCGGTCAGAACTTGCTCTCAGATCGACTAGTTCCTTTGATTAATTTTACCTGAGTTACTGTTTATCGTTAGTCGGTTTATGAACACTCACCGACCGACTAGGTTGCAAAATAGTCGGTCAATGGGCCTTCACAGACCGACTAATTCATTACCCAGATTTTTCCCTACTTTCGCCGTTTGATTTTAGTCGGTCATAGTTAGTCTACCGACCGACTAGTTCTTGAACTAGTCGGTCAACAACCATTCTTTGACCGACTAATCGCTGTCGTAAACCTAGGGTTTGCCCAGCCGCCGGATGTGCCTATTTAAACCCCCCAAACATTTTTCTTTCTTCTTTCATTTTCTCCTGAGCCTCCTTCTTTCCCAAATCATCATCCATCTCCCCCTAGCCTTCCTCCTTCATCAAGGGCCCCTCTCCTTCTCCATTTAGGCCGGCCACCTCCTCTAGGTCACCGGAGAATCCCCAAAAACCCCCAAAACCCCATTTCTCTATATTTTCTCCCCATTTCCAGATCTAAACCCTAGTTCCCCGGATCGTTTCTCCCGTCGCTGTGCTTGCTCGGCATCGTTCTTCCGCTAACGATTCGGTAATAACTCGATCCTATAATATTCTCCTAACCCATTTGTGATTTTGTAAAACCCTAATAAAACTAGGTTGGATGTTGTTCTAATATTGTTTTGCCATGGCAGCGATCTCATCCCCGTAGCTAACATTTTGTGACGTGCCTCGTTGATCGTCATCCTTGGTGCTAGGCAAGTGAAACTTGCCACTTAGGGTTTTGGGCCATGTCTTGGGCCATTTACTTGTTGTAGGCGTAAAAGAGACTAGACGACGAAATGATACTCGCCTAGGTGCAATTTCAGGAACTAGCTTGACAACGAAGTTAGATCCGTCTTTTATCATGTTGCATAAGTACTACCATCTCACGTTTAATTTTAATTAACGGTACACGAATTAATTGTCATCCATGCTATCCATGTTGAATGTCACATTCGTAGCACACGCTACAATACTTGTGTTTCATGGCTCGTGTTCCAGAAACGGGCCACGTGTGTTGGTTGATATCCAATGCCCGATCTACTTGTTTCCGGCTAGGCACCTGCGTTGCAGGCATAACCCTACGCCATACGTGTTAAATACACTTCCTGGCTCGTGATCCAGAAGCGAGCATTCCGTGTTCGGGATAATGCCCTGGCTCAATACACGTGGAGGGGTAGGGATAAGCGGTCACCTGAGCTTACGAGTTGGCCCGATCAACCACTCTAGCCAGCAGACGAAATCTCTATGCACAACTTGTTACTTGACTTGTTTACTTGACGTGTTTACTTGACGTGATCACTTGACGTGAACCACTTGACTTGTACTCCTCCGTGTTTTTACTTGTAAAACGTGTTATCCACGACATACTTGCTACTTGCTACTTGTACTTCCCTTTACTTGTCACTTCCATACTATACTTGCCATGTTATGCATCATACTATAACTGCTAGGTTGTTAGTGTACTTTCCTTTCAGTTTCCTTGCCCAAGTCTTTTAGACTTGCTGACATGTGCCCTTTTTACTCTTTTGGGTGACACATGTTAGATCCCGAGCCTGAGAGTGCTGCGGAGGACGTGGTGTTTGCTGACGCTGAGTCAGAGCCTGCGTTCGTTGAGGAGTACGAGGACACGGGCGATCAGTCGTAGAGGCTGCTTGTGTTCTTCGTGTTAGAATGTTTTTGTTGTCGGTGCGTGGCACCAATACTCTGTTTATGTTTGTCTTTGTTGGCCTTGTTCTGGGCCTTTGGACTCTTTCTTTTAGCCTGGTGGCTTTTCTGGATGTTGAACTTAATTTTAATGTTGGACAATGCTGAGATTTGGAATCTTATTTCTGTTTCTCCTGGTGTTATTATCTTGTTCTGTTCGTGGTTACATGGACCTGCACTTGTTTTACTGACGCTTATCGGGCGTGTAGCTTCACAGCTCCACACCCGTGCGGACCTTCTCACGGCTCGCCTCCATTTTAGGGAAGCGGGGCGTGACAATATCATATTTGCTACATTTGGTTTTTCACATTGGACTTTTGTCTCTGATGATTGATTTCGTCTCTCGACGATTAACTTGGTTAAATAGAAATTCTTTCTATGTAAACATAGAATTGTTTTCCATGCACTTAATTAACCAAGAATGTTGATATTGGAGAGTACGTTCTAAAACTCAATAAGTGAAATTGATTTGAGTTTTGATGATTTCGTTTTTTGATTTTTGCCTATGGCTTGATGATTTAGTTTTTCGATTTTCGCCTACGGCTTGATGATTTCGTTTTTCGATTTTCTCCTATGGCTTGATGAATTCGTATTTCGATTTTCGCCTATGGCTTGATGGTTTCGTTTTTCGATTTTCGACTATGGTCAAGTTGGCACGCTTTGATTTTCTTCGGTGTTTTACATTTGGTATTTTACAACCGTGGTCGTATTCATAGACTCTCTTGCTTTAATTTCTTAGCCATTGAAATCTTGTCGTTGATCTCCTCCCGCTCTTTTTGCTAATGCCAAAGGGGGAGAGAATTGATAATGACAATGTGCTAATTGATATTCAAAGCAATTGACCATGAATCTAATTTGATATGTTAGAGTCAGGCGGAGTTAAGATATAAAATGGATTTAGATCCTAAATTGCAATAATAGGATTCATATTTTATATTTCCCTCGTCTGCTTGATGCGCATGAATATTATTGATTACGGAACTAATGTGTCATCAATGCAGGGGGAGTAAGTAAATTTCATTTGAATCATCATTATTGATTATTATTTATGTTGGTTTGTCATCACCAAAAAGGGGGAGAATGTTGAGTATTGATTCCCCGTATTTGGTTTTGGATGATGAGCAAACATAAATATAGTGAACTAACTGTTTGTGAGCGCAGTTATGGAGATCGTCGCCAAAAGAATACGTATATCAAAAGCGACGTCTCAAGACTTCTCAATACGCATGATCGGGTGCCTGAAGCTTCGTTGAAGCACAAGGAGCAATATTGAAGTCAAGAAGAATGAAGATTGAAGCTTCGAAGACGGTTCATCATGTATTATTTATTGTCTTCTAGCTTCACAGATTAGAATGTTAAGCCTTAAGTAGGACTTACTTTATAATCTTCATTTCGCTCATATCTTAGAGCTAGGATTATCTTAGAAGCCATTAGAAACTTTCCCGAAGCCTATCTCTTCTTCCCTCGGCTTCTAGTGCATCTTAGTTTGTTCAAGAAGAAGTACCAACCGACTAGATGACGATCTAGTCGGTCGGCAACTCTTCATGAACCGACTAGATGTCCTTGCTCAATTCAGCTCATTCACTGTTGATCAATTAGTCGGTCAAAGAAGAGTCACCGACCGACTAGATGACGATCTAGTCGGTTAGGAATCCTTCTTAGACCGACTAGTTAAGCTTTCCCTATACAGCCTAAGTTATTGTTTATCGTTAGTCGGTCAAAGAATGTTTGTCGACCGACTAGTTGATAAACTAGTCGGTCATCACTTGTTCTTAGACCGACTAGTTCAACTTGTATCCAGCCTTTCCTATTTCATCTGTTGGTCGGTCAAAGAACACTCACCGACCGACTAGTTGCGAAACTAGTCGGTTGGCAAGTCTTCTTAGACCGACTAGTTGATATTGCCTGGAACTTTATCTTTTGGCTGTAAGCCTGTTAGTCGGTTCATGAAGAATCACCGACCGACTGGTTGACAATCTAGTCGGTCAGTGATCCTTCTTAGACCGACTAACTGCTTCAGAAATATGACCGTTGGGAATCTTTTGAGCACGATTTTTCTTGCCTCTATAAATACAAACTTGATTCGTTTGAGGCAAGGTTAGAGGTCCATTATCAAAGTTATTTCAGACCAAAGAGAGAAGTTTTCTCAAGCTATTTTCAAGCTCTCTCTTCTCACCAAGAATCTCTCCCTTCACTCTTTGAGCCAAACTCCTCAAGAGAGATTCTCTCCATTGTGAGCATTCCAAGCCAAGGAGCTTGAATCAAGATCACCATCTCCACCCTAGGCCTCCATTGCTGGCCATCTTCTTGGAGCTAGGGCTTGGTGACATCTTCTTCCCCAAAATCCATCTTTGCCCTAATTTGGTAAGTATACTCAAGGCATAGGATTTTGTGGTAAGTATTTCTTTATTTCATCGTATTTGATATTTAAGATTGTCTCTCGGCTGTGAGAGAGTGTGTGATCCTGGGTTGTGGGAGTCACATTTACTTTGTGTATGATTTGGTCTTGTGAAGGTTTTTCACAAGAATTTCATAGTGCAAAATCTTGAGTTAGGGTTTCTAACTCAAGTATCCGGAGGGGATCCGGGTGGTTGGGACGTAGGATCACCGGGAACAAGTCGGGGAGACTTGGGTGGATCCGAACCCATTACATGCTTTGTTTACGTTTGATAATTCTTGTTGATTGTTGTTTATTCCGCATTGTCGTTTGTTTCTTGCACAATAATTAGGAATAACTATCTTGATTATTTTAAAGTACTATTCACCCCCCCTCTAGTACATGTGCAGTAGCTTCACATGGCACTACAATTGGTATCAGAGCCAAGGTTAAAGCTACATAGCCAGAGTTCAATGCTATGACGAACAACGACTACAACGTCTTCAAGGATCGTCAAGGATCTTCTTCAGTAATGGAAGGACAATCCTCAGTCAGGCCTCCTCACTTCAACGGTACCAACTATGGGTACTGGAAATGCCGGATGAAAACCTTCCTCCGGAGTGCTTCACTTTGGAGAGCACGATGACGGAGTATGTCTAGCCCGCCGAAGAAGATTTCGCAAAGTGGGCTACCGCGGAGGTCACCGCGGAGGTAAGCAAAGCCAAGGCAATGAATGCCTTGCAATATGCGTTGGAGCCCGAAGACTTCAACAAGATATGCACATGTAAGAGTGCATATCAAGTATGGAACCAACTCCTCATCCTGCACGAAGGAACGAGTACGGTAAAAGATTCTAAACTCATTGTCGCTAACAAAGAATTTGAGTTGTTTCACATGGAACAGGGTGAAACTATGAAGGACTACTATGCTCGCTTCGTGGACATATCCAACGAATTGGAAGCTCTTGGGAAGATCTACACCCAAAAGGAGAAAGTCGCGAAAATTATTGACGGACTTCCTTCTTGTTGGGAAGATCTACACCCAGCGGCCGGACCGCTCTGCCAAATTCCCGCTTCAAGCACGTGCTGCGGCTTTTGTGCGGGTCGGGTGCCTTAAAACCCCACCCGCAATGCTTTTAATCGACCCGCATGACCTATTTTACAGCCTGGGGGCAAAATTTGACTAGGAGTTCGTTTTTTGGGGATTGTTTCGGCCAAGCTGCTGTTCTTGGAGTTTTTCTAGGGCTTGGGGAAGGAAGGAGGCCATGGGAGGAGGTTAGAAGCTTGGAGGAGGTGCTCAAGGTGGAGGAGGGCTTCATCTTAGAGAGACTTTTGGTGATATCTCTCTTTCCCCTTTTGTATTTTGCATCTCTCAATTTGTAATGGATATTGAGTTAATATTGATTGAAAATTCAACCTTTTGTTTCATGATAATTGAGTAGTGTAAATTGCTTGGGTTGTGATTCATTGTGATCGGTAGTTAATCTTGGCACTAATTCCCTATTGCCTATTATCTTGCTAATGTTGGGTTATTATTAGGGCACAATTTAATTGGCTAAGACCCAAGTGGGCACTCTTTGAGAAGAGACCATGATCCTAATTTGATTAGTGCCATGATGATACATCCATCCCTATTGCTAATTGTGGTGTTCTTTAATGCTAAATTTTCCGATTGAGTGTCCTTAGCCGGATGATCAATTGAGTTATTTACGGTAATTAGAACTTGATTATCACCAATTATAATGATCCCACAACCCATGCTCTCTCGCCTTGCTATCCTAAATCCTCTAATTTGGTTCTCTAACCCTACCCACTTAGGTTAGGAATTTAGATTCACCGCACTTTTTCTCACTCGTCCACCGTTAGTTGAGGTAGTTGTTTCACGCTATTTCCTTTCTTTATTGATCAATTTTGTGAATATAAAACGACTTGTCCCTGTGATCCGACCCGGTACTCACCAGTTATTTATTATTGCATTGACACTCCTATGCTTGGGAGTGGAAGGCGTGCTCCGTGCGCGTCTTCCCGTTCAATCACATGATCGTGCACTCATCTTCGAGTCAAATAGTTTGATCGAAGTTTCGAATCTGGCGGATCGAAATTGTTTTCCATTCAACCTTGAGTTGACTCAACAAATTGTTTGAAGAAACTTGCTTTGAACATCAATATATTCAAGCTACCCCTCATAGAGGCGAGTGACCGATAGCGTGCTTTTATTTTGTTGGACACAGAGCTCAAGGAAATCATTGTTCGTAAGCTTGTGCCTGGAAGGACAGTTTAAGGCCAGTGAGAACCTGGTTTAGACTATCAAACTTGATTTGAGTTGATATTCCTTAAACAATCGGCTTGACCTCTTTACATTTTCCTTTAGGATATTACTTTTGGATTCCATCCTGTATAACCTAAAATTTTCCTAGTTTAGCATATGTTTAATGATTTTTAAATATATTTAAAATGGATTTTTATTCAACTATATCCCCCCACTATTTTAGCGATCATCTTAAGCCATATAGATGAACGAATAATAATATTTAGTAGGAAAAAGGACCCGACCACCCTAAGTCTCACAACCTTGAGTTGGCTCAACAAGTTTCTTAACTCTGCGATCGGTAGATGACTCTTCATCAATCACATCGAATGTGATTCCCGTATATGTTTTTACCCCTAGTCACTTATGACCTTGAGTTGGCTCAACAAATCATAAAGACTAGTATTGTCAGACCCTTACTTTTTTGTCCAACCCTAACTTACACCTGCACTCGGTTTGTTCACGACGTGACTGTTTGGATTAAGTCGAACTACATCACATGTTTAATGGAGTTGGTTCCCAAAAGATAGTCATGTTACAGCTTGAGTTGACTCAACAACCATAACATGAAATCCCTTGTTCCCAAAGTCCAAAAGTAATAAGGGCTACGGCTAACCTTGAAGAAGATTTTTAACGTAATTGACTAGATACAATCGACGATGTCACATAATCATAATTCGCATCCTTGCGGTCCAGCGAAACACGGCTAGGGATTTGGCTAAGCCAGGATCACTATCTGAAGTTGAGCTAGGGTGATCCACAACACTAGTCAAAAAACACTAGACCGGATCATGGTCCATTGAAGGAAACTTATTATTCATATGTGTCCTGTTCGATTAGAATTGGCTTCATTAAGACTAGTTAATACTATCAACTAGTTCAATCTTATAATTCGAAATTATTAGGATTGGTTAATAACTTTTATTAATGTATTTATCAACTATAAGAATTTTAAAGGTGCTATCCTAATCATGTATTAGGCATTTAAAGTTCAAGTTGCAACAATTTAAATCATACCCTTTTGTTTATTAGAACAATTAAAATAATAATTTGAAGGGGCTAACCTAAACAGGAATTTAATATTTTACAACAATTTTTAAATCATAGCATGTCCTTCAAAATTACCCTAAACTACCCTAATAGGCTGCGTCGTTTGGTCGCGTCGTTTTTCCTGCAGTGCAGCCTCGTCTTCTAGAAAATATTTATAATCACTCTGATCTCCGAAAAATACAAATAAATATATGTTGGAATCGGGATGAGACGCTCTTCGAAGGAAAAATAAGAAGAAGTGAAGAAGACTACAGGGTTAAGAGCAGATCTTCAGTCTTTGCAAGGGTTGTACGCTCCAAGTGGCTTCTCCTCTACGCGGCCGCATGGTGTAGCCACGCGGCCGCGTGGATCCTCTTTTCTGAGCTCTTCCATGCGGCCGTGTGGTTTGAGTTTACACGGCCGCGTCGTTTTTGCAATGATGAATTTTGGGCCAGAGAAACAGAGAGTGTTACGCGGCCACGTCGACTGAGTGACGCGGCCATGTGGAATTGAAAATTAAGCTCTCCTCACTTGCCTCTACACGACACGGTCGTGTGTATTTTTGTGACGCGGTCGCGTCAAATACCTTTCTAGCTCTTCTCCCCCACAGTCGTGTGGAATGGAGCACGAAATGCTCCAAATCAGCAATATTTTGATTCGGTTGCTTCGCCTTGCTTCTCCTTCTCGTTCATTGATTTCCTTAAGCTCTTTTTTGCATTTTAGCACTCCAATATCCTGAGTTAGCTTCCTTTCTCCTGAAACACACAAATTGGAACTAAAAAGTAAAAAAGAAACAAAAGTGGATAAAATAGAATGAAGCGACGCATAAAATGGGGCGAAATGCGTATGAGATGAGCGTAGAATGTGTGTGTGTGTGTGTGTGTGTGTGTGTGTGTGTGTGTACATATATATATTTTTTGGAAAGTTAGTCAATCTTATTGAAGTGTAAATAATTACAGATGACAATGAAGTAGGCGTGAGGATTCATTATAAAGGGGATAGGGCACAAGCGCCGTCACCCTTTAATAATGAACCCCCACCCTAAAGCTATCTATACAAGAAGAGAAAGGAAATGTAAGTACATGAAGAAATCACCCCAAGTCTCGGAACTCCCAATTTCCAAATGCCGAAGCCTCCTCCGCATTAGCGGGTTCTAGGTTTCTCAAAGCAACCCTGATATCTGCATCAATCTCTTCAAAGAGGTCAGTTTTCCCTCTACTATTCCCTTCAAAGATTCTCCTATTCCGCTCCCGCCATATATGCCAAACCACAGCCGACAGAGTTGTTTTTGCTAACCTGCTCAAATTACTTTTACCTCCAAAATGCGTCAAATAATGTTCGCCAACCTCCGCAAGAGAAGGTTCAATATGGTTCCTAATATTCATCTTCAGCAACGACCTTTTAAGAATATAGCTACAATAGCTACAGGTAAAGAACAGATGGTCCAAATTTTCTGCATTGCCGCCTCCACAAAGAACACAATCCAACGGTGAGTTAATACCCCAGTTGCTAATAATTGTTGGATATAGAAGATGTTTGTACACCCTTGTGGGGGATGTACGAGGGAATACGGACCTCGAACGTCGCGTACACGAAGTCGTGTGCGAAGGGAATCTGTTCCCTTGCGGAGAGGATCTCTAGATTAATGGGAAAGTCGCATTATATGTGCATAAGTGCATGCGACATATGGCTAATAAAGGGGTAATATCTTAAGCTTATGTTGTATCATGCATATGGTACAACTTAAGCGTATAATGTGCCATGTACGATGGTACACCTTAGTTAAATTGTTCCAAAGGAACAAGTACTCCTAAAATAACTACCTTGGGGGCTATAAATAAGACCCAAGGGTTAGCCATTTCCTTACACTTTTGCATGGCATTCTTGCATGCATTTTCATTCTAGCGAAGCTCTGCCGAAATCCTTCCTCTCCCTTTATCCAAGTTCTTAATCTAAAAGTAGAGATTTAGATTGTGGATTTAGTAGCCTTACTCCGTTCGTGAGAAGACTCGATCCGTCGTGGTGAATCCGAAGGCGAAGTTCTGTGACTACCGTGCCGCATACGCAAGCGTAAGTCTCAACTTCATTTATCGATCCTAACTCTGTTTTGGCAGGATCCTACATTGGTATCAGAGCCATACGGGTTCGCTCCGGTCAAACCGTCGCCCCATAGAAACTATGAACGAGTCGTTGTCTTTTTCACGAATGGGTATCCTACCATTATGGATATGGTAGGAACGCTTCGTGACGGAGAGAACGCAGCGGTTGTTCTTTTCACGTTAGGGTCTTCTGTCATTATGGATATGGCAGGAACTCTCCGTGACGGGAAGAACCGATCGTTCATATCGTCAAACTCGCTCTCTTCATGGATGCTGAGTCTCCATTCATAGGGAATGGGCGCTCTCTTCATGTGGAGCGCGTAGTTTACGAATTTTTGAAATGGGTTAATTTTTTGGCATACGGCCATTGGAGGCTAACTACTTCCTCGACGAACGGGTGCTTCAACAGAGAAGAAGATGGTGGTTATTCCCATCGGGGAAGATGAATTTTAGTGCATGTGCACCATGGCCAAATGGGCTATGAAGGCCATGCACCCCCCTCCCCATGCGGAGGGGGTTGGCTACGGCCAATAACCACCATGGCCACCCCTCCGACGGGGTGTGCGGCAACCCCATGAAGGGGGGAGACCGGCCATGGCCAAAGGGCCATGGCCGGTCAAGGCCAATAAGCCATGGCCGGGCCATGGCCGGCCGGCCCTGGCCGGCCACGGCCAGGGCCAGAGAGCCCTGGCCGCGGCCAGGCCAGGCCAGGCCAGGGCCAGCCGTGGCCGACCACGGCCTGGGCCAGAAGGCCCTGGCCGTGGCCAGGCCACGGCCTGGCCTCCCTGGCCGAGGCCAGGGCAGGGGCCCTGGCCCCGGCCAGGGCCTGGCCGCCCTGGCCGAGTTCAGGGCAGGGGCCCTGGCCCCGGCCAGGGGCCTCTGGCCTAGGCCAGGCCAGGCAGAGGCCTGGCCGGCCTCTGGCCGAGGGCAGGCCAGTGGCCCGGCCGACCCTGGCAGTGGCCAGGGCTGCCGCAGGCCGCCCCTGGCCGGCCAGGGCAGAGGCCCTTGGCCAGCCTCGGCCAGGGCAGGGGCCCTGGCCGGGAGTGATGAAGACCAATTTTTTGGTCGACCAATTTGGGTGTTTTGGTCGACCAATCCGGCATAAGGTCTTGGTCGATCACGAACTTGCCGACTAGCCCATACGGGGTGTCAAAAGGTCTTGGTCAAACACGAATGTGCCGTCTAGCCCATACGGGGCAAACATTTTATAAAGTTTTTTCTTGTGCTCTACTCCTTGAAGATTAGCCATAGTGCTCTACTTCATGCGAGATTAGCCATGTCATTGTGCTCTACTCTACCGAGATTAGCCAATGTACTTATGACATTGTGCTCTACTCTACGGAGATTAGCCAATTTATTTCAAATTTTTTGAAAAAGGTGTTTTCAAATAGGTTATGTCCCGTCCTTAATCGGGATAGCGCAATTTAGAATTCCAAGTCCTACCACGATCCGGCCATGGTTATCTAACCCATGGGTGTGTAGAACAGGTCTCGTGGCTTGGCAATTGTTGCGCTAAAATTCTTTGCGCAAACTCTCACCTATTCCATTTTGAAAGATATGTTTTTCAAAAGTATTTTTCCGCTGCTGGTACCATACGGGTATCATTTCTGATTTCTTTTTTACATGAGATAAGTAAGAGGGATACTTTGAAAGTTACTTCTAGATGGTAGTTGGGAACGTAGTGAACTTCTCGATTCTAGAATAACATTTCAGCTTATCCAAGGAACTTATCAAGTGTTTAAGAATCGAAACTTTATGCATAGAATTTTGATCGTGTTTTTCATTTTCTTTGCAGTTTTTTGATTCGAATATGTCTACCGCTTCTAAGAACATTGTCGCCGAGCTTAACAAAGGTGAGAAGCTCAACGGCGACAATTATAAACTATGGTCAATAAAAATCCAATATGTTTTGGAGGAGCAAGATGTGCTTGAAACACTCCAAAACATAATGGAAGAACCTGGGTTGGGCAATACGGCCCAACACAAGAGGGACCGGGAAGCTTATGAGACTTGGACTCGAAAGAACAAAATAGCACGTATTACGTTAATGTCCGCAATGGAGAATGACATAATGCGTGTATTTCGGGAATTCGACCTAGCCAAAGACATATGGTCTGAGCTAGAAGTAAAGTTTGGTGGAACTTCGGTTACCAAACTCCGCTCCTTAAATATTCAATTTGATTCGTACAAGATGCGGCGAGATCATTCTATGAAAAAGCATCTCCGCCACATGGCGAATCTCATAGCTAAATTGAAGGATGCGGGTCTTACGCTGTCTGACGAACAGCAGATCCAAGCAGTCATTCGTTCACTCCCAGATAGCTAGGATAACATGAAAATGCACCTCACTCATAATGAGTGCATTAAAACTTTAAGCGATGTATCCAAACACCTCGAACTCGAGGAAGAGCGGATTCAAGCCACAAAACCTAGTGCAGAAGTGCACATGGCCGCTAGTTCCTCACATGGAGGAAATAAGCGGAAGAATAAACGCTTAAGGTTTGTGAACGAACGAAAGCAAGAACCGGAAACCTCAAAGAAGACTAAGAACAAAAAGTGGCAAAAGAATGTGCACTCAAAGAAGAAAAACTTGAAGAAGATCAAGTGCTTTAAGTGCAACAAGTACGGTCACTTCGCCCGTACATGTACGGATGGAAGTGATAAGGTAACTTGTAGGGCTAGTTACATATGTGTTTCTAGTTCAATGTTTCTTGCTGAATCTAACTATTTTTGGTTGATTGATTCAGGGGCCACAGACCACGTAGCGAAGGACAGAAGGTTCTTCGTAGAGTATCGAATGATAACTCAAGGAACAAAGTGGATATACATCGGCAACAACACTCGTGTTAAAGTCAAGGGCGTCGGAACATGCAAGCTAGTTCTCGACAACGACCGGACTCTATTATTGCACGACGTCCTCTTTGCTCCAGATATTAGAAGGAATATCGTATCCGTGGTCATGTTAATGTCTTTAGGTTATGTATGAAGGTTCTATGAACAAAAAGTTGACCTTGTTTGTAATAGTTCTTTAATTGGGTCGGGTAATGTTTGTAATGGATTGATTGTTTTAAACACTATGTGTGATGATTCTTCTTCTATTAATGAAATTTTCCATTTGACAAATGCTTCTAATTCTGAATCTGAGATCATTTGTTGGCATGCAAGACTTGGTCACATTGGACCAACTAGAATGGATAGACTTGCCAAAAGTGGCTTGCTATCTAATGTTTCAAAAGTTGAAATGTCAACTTGCGAACATTGTCTTGTAGGGAAAACTTGTCGCAAGCCGATTGGAACTGGCACAAGGGCCGAAGTTCCATTACAGCTTATCCATTCGGACATTTGCGGTCCAATGAATGTTAAGACAAGACGCGGGAAGTCCTATTTCATCACCTTCATTGATGACTTCACCCGTTTCGGTCACATTCATTTGATTTCCCACAAACATGAAGCTTTATCTTGCTTCAAAAACTATATGAGTTTAGTGGAAAATCAACTAGATCGCAAGATAAAGGTCTTGCGAACCGATCGGGGTGGAGAATATCAATCAACGAGTTTTAAGGAACTCTGTGATGAAAAAGGCATAGTTCATCAAATAACTATGCCTTATACTCCGCAACAAAACGGTGTTGCGGAAAGAAGAAATAGGACATTGATGGAAATGTTCCGATCAATGATGTCTCAGGCAAATTTGCCCATCACCTTTTGGGGTGATGCTTTATTGACGGCAGCATTCATCTTAAAACGTGTACCCTCGAAATCGGTAAGTTCTACTCCTTATGAGTTGTGGAACAATAGAACTCCAGACTTAAGCATTCTAAAACCTTGGGGTTGTGCCTCTTACGCACAGTTATCCTCTCACAAATATGGCAAACTTGGGCCACGTGGGAGGAAGTGTATCTTCATCCGATACGCTGAAAACTCCAAAGGATATGTTTTCGTCGGTCAAGAGGACAATGGGGGTCTAATAGAATTCGAATCGAGGAATGTTGTCTTCTTGGAAAACGAGTTTCCAAGACAGGGTGAGATAAGTCAAGACTTATCCTTGTTTGAGACTTGGGATCAAGAAGGATCGGAACGTTCGAGTGGGAGAATCCTTGGTGAAGAAGAAAATACATTTCAATCTTCACCAATGGATGATACGAACGATACCAATCCTATTCCGAGTGGGAGTGATGTTATTCCAAGTGGGAGTGATGTCATTCCAAGTGGGAGTGATCAAACTCAAGCAAGACGTAGTAATCGAACAAGGTTAACACCTCTGAGATTTGAGTTTCCTCAAACATTCATGACATTACTACAAGATGATGACGAACCTGCAAATTTCAAACAGGCCGTCACATGCCCTGCTAAAGATAAATGGATAGCGGCTATGGAAGAAGAACTTCAATCCATGAAAACAAACCAAGTCTGGGACTTGGTTGATTTACCTAAGGGACGTAGAGCCATTGGGAACAAGTGGGTTCTCAAAATCAAGCATAAGGCTGATGGCTCCATCGAGAAATATAAAGCTCGCATTGTTGCGAAAGGTTTCGCGCAACAGGAAGGAATAGACTACGAAGAGACTTTCTCTCCTGTCGTGCGTTTTACCTCCAGTAAGCAAAGGCGAGGGTCTATGTTTGGAAATGTGTCCCAAAGATCCAAAAGAAAAGAAAGCTATGGAAAAGGTTACATACTCCAGTGCTGTCAGGAGTCTGATGTACGCCATGATGTGTACTAGACCAGACATTTGCTATGATGTTGGTATGGTAAGCTGTTACCAATCCAATTCAGGACAGGCACACTGGAAAGCGGTGAAGAGGATATTAAGGTACCTCAAAGGGATTGCGGACTATGCGTTATGCTATCAAGGCAATACCTTGAGACTCGAAGGCTATACCGATGCTGATTGGGCAGGTGATCTTGACGAGCGAAGATCTACCTCAGGCTTTGTTTTCTTGCTCACGAATGGTGCAATATCCTGAAGCAGCAAGAAGCAAACCTGCATCGCCCTATCAACCATGGAAGCCGAATTTGTAGCATTCAGCATGGCGGTCCAAGAAGCTGTTTGGCTTAGGAAATTCTTAGACAGGCTGACGGATGCCACTGACTCGAGCACTGTTCCTATATACAGTGATAGTCAAGCTTCGATTGCCTATGTCAAAGATCCTAAAATTTCATTGTAAGACCAAACACATTGATATTCGATTCAAGTTTGCGAAGAACTATGACAAACGGAAGGAAGTAGACATAGGATACATATCCACGCATAAGATGATAGCGGATCCCCTTACTAAGACGATCCTCAGAGATGTGTTTTTCAAACACTTATCATCTATGGGAATGCGTAGGTGCTGAGCTGTATCATGTAATATTTCCCATGTTTATAGAAGATCAAAGTTTAATTTGCATACAAGTTTCTTATAAATGATTTTATATACATTGTGTTTAAGTCTCAGCTATTTTATTGTGTGTATGTCGGACAGATTAAGGTTGGCTCTCTCACATGAGCAACCGCCTTATCTTATCAGATGGATAAGATAGAGATGAGACTAGTTTAAAGTCAAATCATTAGACAAATGATTTAGAGTCGTGACTTAAACAAGATAGTCGAATGAAAGATCTGCATCATATGGATGCTTACAAAAGATCTGAGATCTGTATCACAAGGATATTTGAAAGAGATCTCATAGGATTTTTTAAAATCCTATCTGTCTTATGCAGGATGAGAGTCCGGGAATATTTCATGAGTAGTAAGGGGACTCAAAAAGATAGGCACTGTGGTGTCTGATCTTTCATCCGTACAACATCATTAAGACATACTCTCCCTGGGAAAGGAGTGATGTTGTAGTACGTGTTCATACCACGTATGCATTTCGACCACTGAGTTAGTAGCAATAGTGTTTGCTATTATGTGAGACTCAAAGGCCATATGGGTCTTAACTCTTACCCTCAAGGGCTCCAATTGGTTCCTTTAGATTTGACGAGATGATCGCTATCTTAGCGTGTTGCTAATGGGCTATGATAATTCGGCTCGGCGGGGCACGTTAGAAAAGCGAATCAAGTCAAGATCAGAAGGTTCGCAAGAAGAGGAAGATTGATTTCATATTCACATTTGGACTTTAATGATTCAAAGCTGGCCAACCAATTGTAATCCAGATGGGATTCAATTGTTGAATATAAAGTATAAGAAATGTGAAGAAATAATCTAGGGTAAAGCATGCGTTGAACTACTCAACTTTGCACCTTCGAGGTCGTTGTGTATCTCTAACAAGTGCACAACAACAGACTCTACGTGCATGACGGTCGCACGGTCTATTTCTCGGTATGATAGATGAAAGAACTAAGAGAAAGACGTTCTCTTACAATCCCCTCAAGTGTGAGTGGGAGATGTTGGATATGGAAGACGTTTGTACACCCTTGTGGGTGATGTACGAGGGAATACGGATCTCGAACGTCGCGTACACGAAGTCGTGTGCGAAGGGAATCTGTTCCCTTGCGGAGAGGATCTCTAGATTAATGGGAAAGTCGCATTATATGTGCATAAGTGCATGCGACATATGGCTAATAAAGGGGTAATATCTTAAGCTTATGTTGTACCATGCATATGGTACAACTTAAGCTTATAATGTGCCATGTACGATGGTACACCTTAGTTAAATTGTTCCAAAGGAAAAATTACTCCTAAAATAACTACCTTGGGGGCTATAAATAAGACCCAAGGGTTAGCCATTTCCTTACACTTTTGCATGGCATTCTTGCATGCATTTTCATTCTAGCGAAGCTCTGCCGAAATCCTTCCTCTCCCTTTATCCAAGTTCTTAATCTAAAAGTAGAGATTTAGATTGTGGATTTAGTAGCCTTACTCTGTTCGTGAGAAGACTCGATCCGTCGTGGTGAATCCGAAGGCGGAGTTCTGTGACTACCGTGCCGCATACGCAAGCGTAAGTCTCAACTTCATTTATCAATCCTAACTCTGTTTTGGCAGGATCCTACAATAATATCCCTGGTCAGGAGCTTGCCCTTGAAGGCTCTGAGTAGACAAAGAGACATTTTGGGGATATGTCCAGAAAACCAGACTAACTTCTCAAATCTGAACGGGATACCATGTTGGCGTACCCCCTCCCAGGCCTCTTTAAACCGGAATTTGTCATCATCACCAACAGAACACGGCATAGAACCGGATCTAGGCTCCCAGACCCAACGGTCTGACCCGCAGGTTAGGGCCAAATTAGCTAGATAGGTCCGAACCTGATCAAGTTCCGGAATATCCACCCATGCACCACCAATCCAGTATTCATTAACCCTCTTCATGGAGGAAGCAGGAGGAACAGGAACTAAGTTCTTGAGAGGCCCACAGTCAAGCCAAAAATCATGCCAAAAAAGAGTAGAACGCACATCCTTAACAACCCTCCTGATGAGCAATTGGGAGACGGGTCTACACTTCAACATGTGCTTCCATGTACCCGATTGTGTCACCATTCCTTTTGCCGCATAGAACCCTCCATTCTCCTCATATTTGTTCCTCATATGGTTTGCCCAGAGACCATCTGAGTTCAGAAATCTCCACGTTAGTCTAATACCCGAGGCCACATTTAGATCCTCCAGCAAACGGATACCCACCCCCCCTTCAGATTTGAGGGAGCAAATATCCGTCCATGCCCAAGCTCGAGAGGGGCCCATAATAAATCTTCTACACATGGCAGAAATGGTCCGGACTATGGAAGAAGGCATACGGAATGCTTGCATCCAAAATGCAACCATACCATAAATTACTGATCTGACAAGCTCAATCCTGCCCGAGATAGATAATGTCTTCGTCGCCCAACCTATTAGTCTCTTCCTGCATTTATCCACCAGCCTACCATACATATGGGTTTTTGGATACTTAGAAGATAAAGGCAAGCCAAGATATATGGTAATAGTAGTGGAGATTTTGATACCCAAATAATCTGCCAGAACAGACCTATTCTTCGTCCCCTTACTGAAGAGAGCGGAACTCTTGTCCCAATTTACCTGAAGACCAGTATAATCCTTAAATTCATTTAGCAAAGACATGATGCAACTAAATGATTTTTGATTAGCCCTGCAGAATACCAGGAGGTCATCAGCAAACAAAAGGTGGGAAATTGATCCAGAACGTCTCATCGGTTGGAGTGCCCTACTGCTAAGAGATTTAGAAACCAGAATAGAGAAGGCTTACATAACAATTACGAACAAGAATGGAGAAAGAGGGTCTCCTTGCCTGATCCCCATGTTGCCCTCAAAATATCCCACTGGCGAACCATTAATCATGACAGAAAATATGGGTGTAGTAATACATTCTCCGATCCACCCAATAAAAATATTGGGAAAGCCCATCTGTCTCAGAAAGTAAAGGATGAAATCCATATTGACGCTATCAAAAGCCTTCCTCAGATCTAGCTTCAGACAAGCCCTTCCTCCCATAGGATTACTAAAGTCTCTTATCTGCTCGTGTGCCACAAGGGTACAATCAGATAGCAATCTCCCTTTTAGGAACGCCGCTTGATTTGGAGAGATTAACTCATGTATAACCACCTTTACCCCTCATATATATATATATATATATCTATATATATATATATATATATATATATATATATATATATATATATATAGGAAAATTTTCAAATGAGAACATTTCGCACCGTGCGAAAATGTTTTTATCTTTTTTTTGAAATTTTTTTTTTCAAAAATTCTTTTTTCCACCCTCATTATATGTTGTTATACCCCCCTCAAAAAATAATGGTTGAGAAATAATGTCATTTGGCATTCGATCAAGCCATTTCATCAAATTCGCACGTTTTGAGACCGTTAAATTTGTAACGAGTGGATGGGTGCTCTAATGCCCAACGGGTTCACCCATTATTTTCCCTGGGGTATATAATTGTATGGATTAAACATCAAAAAAAGAATTTTTGAAAAAAAAAATTTCAAAAAAATAAAAAAAAGTTTTCGCACGGGATTTTTCGCAACCGAAGATCACTATATATATATATATATATATATATATATATATATATATATATATATATATATATATATATATATATATATATATATAAACCACTCATCATTAGGATTGGACAAGAAAGCAAGGGTCTGATTAGACTAGTCTTTATGATTTGTTAAGCCAACTCAATGTCATAAGTGACTAGGGGTAAAAACCAATAATGGAATCACATTCGATGTGATTGATGAAGGTCATCTACCGATCGTAGAGTCAAGATATATATATATAAATATATATATATATATATATATATATATATATATATATATATATATATATATATATATATATATATATATATATATAACCACTCATCATTAGGATTGGACAAGAAAGCAAGGGTCTGACTAGACTAGTCTTTATGATTTGTTAAGCCAACTCAATGTCATAAGTGACTAGGGGTAAAAACCAATAATGGAATCACATTCGATGTGATTGATGAAGAGTCATCTACCGATCGTAGAGTCAAGCAACTTGTTGAGCCAACTCAAGGTTGTGAAACTCAGGGTGATCGGGTCCCTTTCCCACTAAATATTATTATTCGTTCATCTTTATGGCTTAAGATGATCGCAAAAATAGTGGGAGGGTATAGTTGAATAAAATCCAACTTAACTATATTTAAAAATCATGAACATATGCTAAACTAGGGTAGTTTTATGTTTACCGGACGGAATCCAAATCATAATATCCTAAAGGAATAATGTCACGACCCGCTTCCCTAAAATGGAGGCGAGACGTGAGAAGGTCCGCACGAGAGTGGAGCTGTGAAGCCCCAAACCCGATAAGCGTCAATAAAACATAAGCAGGTCCCTGTAACCACAAACGGAACAACAATAATAACACAAGGAGAGACAGAAATAAAATCTCATATCTCATAATGTCCAACATGAAAATTAAGTTCAACATCCAGAAAAGCCACCAGGCTAAAAGAAAGAGTCTAAAGGCCCAGAACAAGGCCAACAAAAGCAACAACGAAACAAAGTATAGGTGCTACGCACCGACAACAAAACAGCAGTCTAAACAAAAGGGAAAACACAACGAAGACACTAGGACTGGTCCCCAGTGTCCACGTACTCCCCGTCAAACACAAGCTCGGGCTCGGCGTCAGCAAACACCTCGTCCTCAACAAGGTACTCAGGCTCAGGATCTAACATGTGTCACCCAAAAGAGTAAAGGGGCACATGTCAGCAAGTCTAAAGACTTGGGCAAGGAAACTGAAAGTAAGGCAACTAGCAACCTAGCAGTTATAGTATGCATGACATGGCAGTTATAACATGAGTGCACAAGCAAGACATGGTGAAACAATAAGTACAAGAGAACAATTATCGGGACAAGACAAGAGTAGCCAAGCTACTAACAATCTCAATCAATTCACTAGTCACGTTTCAAGTTGTTTGTAGATGTTTACGCCTTACAGCTGAATGGTTCGGCATTCACGCTGATTGGCCGCTTAACACTACCCCAAAACCCAGAGTTTACGCCTTACCACTGCAGTTGCTGATCGGGCAGACTCCCAGTTGATTGGCCGCTTAACTCTTACCCCCAATACCCACATGTAAATGAGCCAGGGTCCCTGCACACGAGCTCAGTAAATGAGCCAGGGTTGCCCCGCACAGGAGCTCGCATTCTAGTTCACGATTCATAAGCATTTGGCATAGGGGTGCACCTAGCCGGAAACAAGCAATTCGGGCATTGGCTATCAACCAACACATGGCCCGCTTCTGGAACACGAGCCAGGAACACAAGCATTGTAGCGAAGCTACGCAATCACGGAAACACTTGAAGAATGCAATGACATGACAATTAATTTGCGTACCGTTAATGGAAATTAAACATGACATGGTAATTGTGCAACATGATAATTGTCGGATCTAGCTTCGTTGTCAAGCTAGTTCCTCAATTTGCGCCTAGGCGAGTATCATTTCGTCGCCTAGTCTCTTTTACGCCTACAACAAGCAAATGGCCTAAAACATGGCCTAAACCCTAAGTGGCAAGTTTCACTTGCCTAGCACCGAGGATGACGATCACGAGGGTTCGTCTCGCGGATGCTAATCTACGGGGAAGTCGCTGCTATGGAGAAACAATCAACAAACAATATTCATTTCATTAGGGTTTCATAAGAACACAAATGGGTTATGCTAAAACTAAAGAATCGAGTATTACCGTATAGGAAACGGAAGAATGATGCCGAGCAACCACGGCGACGGAAGAAACGCTCCGGGGAACCTAGGGTTCAGATCTGGAAATGGATGGAGAAGTTTGGAGAAATAGGGTTTTGGGGGATTTGATGGGATTTTGTGGAAGATGAGAGGTAGAATGTGTTGAGGGAGAGTTTGGATGATGGATTTTGGGCTTGGGATGAAGGAATAAGGGTTTGAGGTAGAAGGGGGCTCAATGGGGGAGAAACTAGGGTTTTGGGTCGAGAGGAGGAAGAAGAAAACGTTTGGGAGGGGTTTAAATAGGATGGGCTGGCGGCTGCCCAGAAATTAGGGTTTTAACACAGATTAGTCGGTCAAAGAGCAACCACTGACCGACTAGTTTGGGAACTAGTCGGTCGGTCGACCAACGCAGACCGACTAAGAGTAAACAGTAACTCGACTGTACAGAAGAATCAAGAATTAGTCGGTCTGAGTACAAAACTTAACCGACTAGTTTAACAACTAGTCGGTCGAAAGATGAACTTAGACCGACTAAGAATGAATAGTACAGATACCAAAATTTAGTAAATGAGTTAGTTGGTTAAAGAAGCATTGCCGACCGACTAGTTTGCAACCTAGTCGGTCAACCAACGTTCTTAGACCGACTAACGACAAACAGTAACTCCTGAGAAATTTAGAAAGCCCACTAGTCGGTTCAAGAAGGATTGCCGACCGACTGGATCGTCATCTAGTCGGTCAGTGCCCCTTCTTACACCGGCTAATAAGCACCAAAAGTTCCGATATGGAGCGCGGAGCTCCGGGATCATTCCTAAGGCTCCTAGGCTTGATCTAACAATAAGATATGACCGATACAAAGCCCGTCACGAATGACTTGCTCCAAAATCGACGATTCTAAGAAAGAAGCCAGAAAACACGACGATACGATCGAAAATGAAAGTTACGGAGACGAAAACAACATATAAGGAGAAAATCCACCAAAACATATTATAATATAATATAATAAATCCAGATACATGAAAACCAGTCGTTACATCCTCCCCAACTTAAGAAAAATTCCGTCCTCGGAATTTCCCAACACTCACGTGTCCGGAAACAAAAGTGGAAAACGCTCTCGCATCTCATCCTCATTCTCCCAAGTAGACTCTCCAGGCGAGCCGTGTCGCCACATCACCCTCACAAGGTTGACAACCTTGTTCCGAAGTGACTTCTGACGCCTGTCCAGAATCTGCACTGGATGCTGGTCATACGTCATATCGGGGCGAACGGTAATCTCCGAGAAATCCACAGCATGAGATGGATCGCTAATGTATCGACGAAGCTGCGACACATGGAAAACATTGTGAACTCCTTCCAAAGATGGCGGCAAGGCTAAGCGGTAAGCTACCTCGCCAACTTTCTCCAGAACGTCAAACGGTCCAATGTATCGCGGGCTCAACTTCCCTCGCTTCCCAAAACGAATCACGCCACGATTCGGGGAAATCTTCAGAAACAAATGATCTCCAAGCTGAAACTCCAAAGGACGACGTTTAGCATCCGCCCAATGCTTAAAACGGTCCTGAGCAATTCTCAACCTCTCCCGAATGTTCCTGACAATATCCACGGCCTCCACAATCATCTCAGGTCCCAACAGCTCCCGATCACCAACGTCATCCCAACTCAATGGCGATCGACATTTCCTCCCATAAAGAGCGGCGAAAGGCGCCATGCCAATACTCGCCTGGAAGCTGTTGTTGTAATAAAACTCTACCAGATGTAGATGGTCCTCCCACGAACCCTTGAAATCCAACATGCACGCCCTCAGCATGTCCTCCAAGATCTGAATCGTCCTCTCGGACTGGCCATCCGTCTGCGGATGGTACGCCGTGCTGAAACTCAGACGCGTACCCAAGCTCTTCTGCAAACTCTGCCAGAACTGAGATGTGAACCTCGTGTCTCTGTCCGACACGATACTCACGGGGACTCCGTGAAGTCGCACGACCTCCTGCACGATTCACGTTACATCACTATCCAAACTAGGAAAAGGAAATAAAAACGGAGAGTAAAAGAATTTACCTCCATATATCTCCTCGCTAGCGCCTCAGTGGACTGTCCCACTCGGAACGGAATAAAGTGCGCGGATTTGGTCAATCGATCTACGATCACCCAAATCGCGTCATTCTGCTTCGGACTCCGAGGTAGTCCAGTCACGAAATCCATAGCGATGTGTTGCCACTTCCACTCCGGAATCGGAATCGGTTGTAGCAACCCTGCCGTACGCTGATGCTCCGCCTTCACTTGCTGGTAAACCAAGCACTTGGCTACACTCCGAGCCACACTCCTCTTCATACCATGCCACCAATAGTTCAGACGAAGATCCTGGTACATCTTGGTCCCACCAGGATGCACAGAATACGGCGAACTGTGTGCCTCCACCATCAACTCCTCTCTAATATCTCCAGCCGGCACACACAACCTGGCTCCAAACCTCAGCGAGCCATCCTCATGAATCAAAAAGTCAGTCCGCAGACCGGCTTCCACCTGCTCCCGAATCTTCACCAGCTTCGGATCCTCAGCCTGGCCAGCCTTGATCCGATCCACAATCGTCGACTGTATCTGCATACACATCAACGAAGAAGCCTCCCCAGGAAGAACAATCTCCACACCAGACTCGTAAAAATCCTGCTGCAATCTCCACTGCGAAGTCAAAATCATCACCGCTGGAAGCCTACTCAGCGCGTCAGGAACCACATTCACCTTGCCAGGGTGAAACTGCAAATCAATCTCATAGTCCGCCATAAGCTCCAACCATCGACGCTGTCGCATGTTGAGCTCCTTCTGAGTAAAAATATACTTCAAGCTTTTGTGATCGGTGAAAATCTTCACTTTCTCACTCAGCAGGAAGTGCCTCCAAATCTTAAGAGCAAACACAACGGCAGCCAACTCCAAATCATGCGTCGGGTAATTCTTCTCATGAACCTTGAGCTGACGAGAAGCATACGCCACAACATGCCCGTGCTGATGCAACACACAACCGAGACCCTTGCCAGAAGCATCGCAAAAGATCTCAAATCCACCGCTGCGATCAGGCACAACAAGAATAGGGGCAGTCGTCAACCTCTCCTTCAGAACACCAAAAGCATTCTCACAATCACCCGACCAAACAAAAGGTACATCCTTCCGCGTCAACCTGGTCATCGGCTCAGCAATACGGGAAAAGTCCTTAATGAAACGCCGATAGTAACCAGCAAGCCCAAGGAAACTCCGAATCTCAGACGCAGACGACGGAACGGGCCACTCTCTGATGGCCCTAATCTTCTCGGGATCCACAGAAATACCATCTCCAGTCACCACATGCCCGAGGAAAGCAACTCTGTCCAGCCAAAACTCGCACTTCGAAAACTTAGCATACAAACGATGCTTCCTCAAAATCTCCATTACCGTCCTCAAGTGCGATGCATGCTCTTCCTCCGACCTCGAATAGATCAGAATGTCGTCAATAAAGATAACGACAAACTTATCCAAAAAGTCGTAGAAAATCAGGTTTATCAGATTCATGAAAACTGCGGGTGCGTTGGTTACACCGAAAGGCATAACCACAAACTCGTAGTGTCCATACTTCATCCTGAACGCTGTCTTCGGAACATCATCCTTCTTCACCTTCAACTGATGGTAACCACTCCTCAAATCCAATTTAGAAAACACCCTCGAACCTCCAAGCTGATCAAAAATATCATCAATGCGAGGCAACGGGTATTTATTCTTGATGGTCACCGCATTCAACTCCCGATAGTCCACACACATGCGACGCGAACCATCCTTCTTCTTCACCAACAGCACCGGTGCTCCCCACGGAGACACACTAGGGTTGATATAACCCTTCTACAAAAGCTCATCCAACTGCTTCCACAACTCCTCCAACTCAGCGGGTGCCATACGATACGGCGCCTTCGAAATCGGCTGCGCTCCCGGAACAAGATCAATAGAAAATTCTAGAGCTCGATCAGGTGGCAAACCAGACATCTCCTCGGGGAAGACGTCATCGAAATCACGCACCACAGCGGGCCTCTCCAGCTCCATCTGCAAAGCCACAATCTCCACCGGCCTGACCCGAAATCTGACAGGACCAAGCGAACTGCTACCACGGCTGAACTCAAATACTGGATGTCTGGGAATCTCGAACACCACCTTCTTCCTCCGACAGTCGATCGTAGCATAGAAGCTCGCAAGCCAGTCCATCCCAAGAACTGCATCATAATTGATGATGTCGTGGACAATGAAATCAGCGTAAAGCTCATGTCCACAGACCACCAACGAGCAAGAATTGCAACCAAGATGCACCGAGACCACGCCATTCCATGTAACGATATTCCAACTCTTGGGAAGAGGGGACGTCGACAAGGAATGCTTCTCCACGAAGCTCCGAGAAATAATGCACATCGATGCACCAGAGTCAAAGAGGACTCGTGCAGGAAATGTGCACACCAAAACCACACCTAACAAGCAATTAACAATCAAACCCTATTCTAGCAAACAATCAAGTTCAAGCAAACAACACAATCTAACAATCAAAACCAGCTAAGAAAGTAACAGCTAGATTGAGGATTACCTGCGATAACCTCATCCACAGCCTCGCTCTCCACAGCGGTCATCAGAAAAGCCTGCCTCCTCGGCGGAACAGCTTGCTGAAAAGCCTACCTCTGCGGAACAAGAGCTGCTCCACATCCAGCAGGAACAGACGCTCGCTGCTGCAACGGCTGTGCTGCAACAGGTGCCCTCCGCAGCTGATTCGCATGCCGACAATCCTTCGTGACATGAGAAGCATCACCACAAACCAAACACAGGCCCAGAAACTTCCTACAATGATCCTTGATGTGGCCAGGCTTACCGCAGAAATGGCAAGTCTTCTGAACAGGCCCTCCTGACCTCTTGAACTGAGCTGGCTAATTAGGCTTGAAACCAAGCCTAACCACCGCCCTGGCCTGCTCCATAGGCCTCCTCCCAGCACCAGAAACATGTCCTCTCCTCTGACTCAGGTTCAGCTCCTGCCTCCTCGCAGCGACCAGAACCTTCTGATAAGAGTCCAGATCAGAGGAAGACACAAAACTCTGGAGCTCCAAAGAAAGTCCCTGCAGGAACCTCTGAGCCCTCTCATCAGCATCCTGCACCATCTTCGGTGCGAACCGGCTCAGCCTAGTGAACTCTTGGTGGTACAGGTCCACCGTCAAGCTCCCTTGCTTCAGATCAATGAAGCGCTGCAGTATCTCCTTCCTAGCAGCCTTCGGAAAGAATTCCTCATCAAACCTGGACTTAAAGGTAGTCCAAGCTATCGGCTCCACCAACATCTTCTCTTCCGCATCCCACCAATTCCGAGCATTATCCTTAAGTTGCCCCTTTGCCAAATCAACCCATCCAGTCGGGGTGATCTTGGCCATCTTCAAATTATCCTCAATGTTCCGAATCCACTCATCGGCAACCAGAGGACCCTCAGACCCATCAAAATATGCGGGACCCAGCTCCCGAAATTGCTTCGCTCCCGGCTCGGAGCGAGGGACATCCGGAAGTGCCCGGGCAGCTCGAGCAAGTGGAGCATTCTGGACTTGCAGGAGCACGCCCTGCTGCACTTGCATCATCTGGAGCATCATCCGCATCATCTCTCCGTTGGTGGGTTCCCGCTCAGGCTCCTCATCATGAGGGGGGCACCACTACCTCCACCACAGGTGAATCGCCTTCCTGCCATCTAGTGACACAGAAAACGAAGCAGATTAGACTCATAGCTTATGACTTGGACGTTGAACTTAGTTTATTGGACGTTCTAATATTATTATCGTCACTCCGACAATCGCAGTTACAGAAGGACCTGCATGGGCCACCAACAAAACCTGTCACGCCCCGCTTCCCTAAAATGGAGGCGAGACGTGAAAAGGTCCGCACGAGAGTGGAGCTGTGAAGCCCCAAACCCGATAAGCGTCAATAAAACATAAGCAGGTCCCTGTAACCACAAATGGAACAACAATAATAACACAAGGAGAGACAGAAATAAAATCTCATATCTCATAATGGCGAACATGAAATAAGTTCAACATCCAGAAAAGCCACCAGGCTAAAAGAAAGAGTCTAAAGGCCCAGAACAAGGCCAACAAAAGCAACAACGAAACAAAGTATAAGTGCTACGCACCGACAACAAAACAGCAGTCTAAACAAAAGGGAAAACACAACGAAGACACTAGGACTGGTCCCCAGTGTCCACGTACTCCCCGTCAAACACAAGCTCGGGCTCGGCGTCAGCAAACACCTCGTCCTCAACAAGGTACTCAGGCTTGGGATCTAACATGTGTCACCCAAAAGAGTAAAGGGGCACATGTCAGCAAGTCTAAAGACTTGGGCAAGGAAACTAAAAGTAAGGCGACTAGCAACCTAGCAGTTTTAGTATGCATGACATGGCAGTTATAACATGAGTGCACAAGCAAGACATGGTGAACAATAAGTACAAGAGAACAATTTTCGGGACAAGACAAGAGTAGCCAAGCTACTAACAATCTCAATCAATTCACTAATCACGTTTCAAGACGTTTGTAGATGTTTACGCCTTACAGCTGAATGGTTTAACATTCACGCTGATTGGCCGCTTAACACTACCCCAAAACCCAGAGTTTACGCCTTACTACTGCAGTTGCTGATCGGGCAGACTCCCAGTTGATTGGCCGCTTAACTCTTACCCCCAATACCCACATGTAAACGAGCCAGGGTCCCTGCACACGAGCTTAGTAAATGAGCTAGGGTTGCCCCGTACAGGAGCTCGCATTCTAGTTCACGATTCATAAACATTTGGCGTAGGGGTGCACCTAGCCGGAGACAAGCAATTCGGGCATTGGCTATCAACCAACACATGGCCCGCTTCTGGAACACGAGCCAGGAACACAAGCATTGTAGCGAAGCTACGCATTCACGGAAACACTTTAAGAATGCAATGGCATGACAATTAATTTGCGTACCGTTAATAGAAATTAAACATGACATGGTAATTGTGCAACATGATAATTGTCGGATCTAGCTTCGTTGTCAAGCTAGTTCCTCAATTTGCGCCTAGGCGAGTATCATTTCGTCGCCTAGTCTCTTTTACGCCTACAACAAGCAAATGGCCTAAAACATGGCCTAAACCCTAAGTGGCAAGTTTCACTTGCCTAGCACCGAGGATGACGATCACGAGGGTTCGTCTCGCGGATGCTAATCTACGGGGAAGTCGCTGCTATGGAGAAACAATCAACAAACAATATTCATTTCATTAGGGTTTCATAAGAACACAAATGGGTTATGCTAAAACTAAATAATCGAGTATTACCGTATAGGAAACGGAAGAATGATGCCGAGCAACCACGGCGACGGAAGAAACGCTCCGGGGAACCTAGGGTTCAGATCTGGGAATGGATGGAGAAGTTTGGAGAAATAGGGTTTTGGGGGATTTGATGGGATTTTGTGGAAGATGAGAGGTAGAATGTGTTGAGGGAGAGTTTGGATGATGGATTTTGGGCTTGGGATGAAGGAATAAGGGTTTGAGGTAGAAGGGGGCTCAATGGGGGAGAAACTAGGGTTTTGGGTCGAGAGGAGGAAGAAGAAAACGTTTGGGAGGGGTTTAAATAGGATGGGCTGGCGGCTGCCCAGAAATTAGGGTTTTAACACAGATTAGTCGGTCAAAGAGCAACCACTGACCGACTAGTTTGGGAACTAGTCGGTCGGTTGACCAACGCAGACCGACTAAGAGTAAACAGTAACTCGACTGTACAGAAGAATTAAGAATTAGTCGGTCTGAGTACAAAACTTAACCGACTAGTTTAAAAACTAGTCGATCGACATATGAACTTAGACCGACTAAGAAGGAACAGAAACTGATACAAAAATAGTTGATGAGTTAGTCGGTTAAAGAAGCATTGCCGACCGACTAGTTTGCAACCTAGTCGGTCAACCAACGTTCTTAGACCGACTAACGACAAACAGTAACTCCTGAGAAATTTAGAAAGCCCACTAGTCGGTTCAAGAAGGCTTGCCGACCGACTGGATCGTCATCTAGTCGGTCGGTTCCCCTTCTTACACCGGCTAACGTGCACCAAAAGTTCCGATATGGAGCGCGGAGCTCCGGGATCGATTCCTAAGACTCCTAGGCTTGATCTAATAATAAGATATGACCGATACGAAGCCCGTCACGAATGACTTACTCTGAAATCGACGATCCTAAGGAAGAAGCTAAGAAAACACGACGATACGATCGAAAATTAAAGCTACAGGGACGAAAACCACACATAAGGAGAAAATCCACCAAAACATATAATATAATATAATAAATCCAGATACATGAAAACCAGTCGTTACAAATAAGTTGACTGGTCAAAATGATTGATTAAGGAAATCAACTCAAATTCAATCGGATTGACTAAACTATGTTCTCACTGAAATTAAAGTGTCCTTCATAACTAGCTTAAGGACAATAATTTCCTTGAGCTTTAAGCAACAAAATAAAAGCACGCTACTTGTCACTTGCCTCTATGGGGCAGCTTGAACATATTGATGTTTAAAGCATGTTTCTACATACGATTTGTTGAGTCAACTCAAGGTTGTATGGAAAATAGTTTCGATCCGCAATGTTCGAAACTTCGATCAAACTGTTTGAATCGAAGATGAGTACATGAGCCATGCAAGACCATGTATCCAAATCAGATCTTAAGTCAAGCAACTTGTTCAGTCAACTCAAGATTGTAAGCTCAAGTGTTTTGATACATGATGTGCTTGCACAGCTAATATTTGTGTTGGGACATGTAATATATAAATGTGATTTAGAAAAGGAGAAAGCATTAAGGAAAGTGTTGGATATTGTGTCTACACCCTGTGGTTATTTTGATGATGAGCAACATATTATGCTATTAATATTTTTATTGAGTTTGTGTGTAGGAAGTGCACTTTAATGTTGGTGATGAAGCATGGAATTTTAAGAACCATGATTCAAAGAATGAAAGTCAAACTTATATGTTGGTACAAGCAAATCAATGAAGGCACAAAATCAAGTTGCATCCAATGCTGGAAGGCTAAGAGCATTGAAGAACAAGCATAAGCACAAAAACTATGTGGATCAAAAGCTCAAGTGAAAGCCAAGGCAAATGGTCAAAGAGTTGCATGCCAGCTCAAATAATGTTATGTAATGTTTTGAATTTTATTTGATCTTAGGAATTTGTTAAGGCCTTTTGATTAAGCCCACACACACTTAGGATTATGCCAAAAAAAGTATTTAAAATTTTTAAGTATTTTTTCCTAAGTTTTCGAGGCCAAAGCCCATACTAGGAAATCCTCTGTGAGTGGACTACCACCTTGGGAGTCGACTACCAGCATACAGCCTGGCATCTTGGTCAAAAGGCTAGATTTTCAAAATCATTTTAATTATTGCATATAGCTATTGGAGAAATATTTTTGAAATGAATTTGAAATTATTTTCAAAAGTCTCCTTGTTTAAATGCATATAAATGTTGGAAAAGTCTTTTGGAAATAATTTGAATTTCAAATTTCAAATCTCCTTGATTAATGCAAACATATTTTGTAAATAATTTGAATTTCAAATTTCAAATCTCCTTGATTGATACATTTTTGAAATATTTTTTTGAAATGATTTTCATCTTTATAAATAGAGGGATTGAGCTTGGGTTTCATACAAGAAGATTTTTCATCTAAAATTATTGTTTAAAAATGTCTTTTAAAGTTCTTTCTCAAGCTCTCAAAATCTTCTCTTGTCCATATTTTAAATTGCTTTTCAAATATTTTTTGGCCTTATTTTCTTGATCTCCCAAAGCTTCCAAATTTATTATCTTTGAGATCAAGATCATCCTATATCTACACTTCAACATTTGGGCTTCATATTGAAAAGGATATAGGTAATCCTTCAAAAGTATTTTTCTCACTTGGGTGTAGTGAGTTGTGAAAGTCCTCGGATTATGAGGCAAGAAAAAGTCCTCGGCTTGTGAGGCAAGGGAAAATCCTTGTTGTAGGCAAGGTGGTTGTAAATTCTTTTGGCGGGAGGTGGTTGGTACTATTTACTGATAATAGTGGATTAAAGCACGACAAGAGTTTCGGGGACTGGACTACCTAAGAGTGGGGAACCATGATACATCGTGGTGTTTGTGGTCGTTATCTTGGTTTGCTTTCTTACTTTCAATTTATTATTTCCGCTGTGCTTATTTCATTGATGCAAGTGTTTGTTGATTACGATTGATATTAGGTAAATCTATATTAATCTTAGGGAGAAAGTTTCTAGAGGAATTTTAATTTCTGAAAACACTATTCACCCCCCTCTAGTGTTCTCTTTGCCATCTCAGGTCCCAACACTTGGTGTCAGAGCGAGGTTACAAGATGTCGTCAACAAGAAGACAACTTCTACAAATCTTCGATTGCTCAAATTATGACGATTGGTAAAGAAGGATGAAAGTCTACATTCAATCCAAAGACATCAACTTGTGGAGATTTGTGAAGAAGCCATATTACCCCCCTACCACACCCGAGTCACAGTGGACAAAAGAGGAAGAAGAAATGGAAATCAAAGATGGAAAGGTAATTGGATATATTCAAAGTTTTTTTAGTAACAAAATTATTAGTCTTGTGTCAGGAGCTACTACGGCGCATCAACTATGGCACATGGTAAAGGAGCTCGAGGAATCCACCTCTAAAGACTCATCCTCCGATAAAGAAAGAGAAGGTTCTTATGCTTGCTACACTGCACAAACAAACAATGAGGTAAACTATACCTCTAGTGATGAAGATGACAATAATGATTTACTTCATGCTTACAATGATTTAGTTAAAGATTATAAATCATTGAAAAGTAAATTTAGTTCTTTGAAGCATGATCATGTGAGTTTAAAGAAAGATCATAATTCACTTCTTGTTGATCATGATAAGTTGAAAAGTTCACATAATACTTTATTGAATGATTATGAATATTTAAAGCTTGTGCAAGATGAATCTCTTAATAGATTGGATAATGCTAAGTCTATTGTTGAACAACTGAGAATTGATAATGATAGACTAGTAGTAGAAAATACTTTGTATATGAAGGAATGCAAGATTATTAATGATAGAATTAATTCATTATTTAGTGATTTGTCTTTGAGTAAAAATATGCATGAAAATCTTATTTCTGAATTTGACAATTTCAAGTGCAATGCTAGCTTGAGTATTTTTTTCTTCATGCAAACATGCTTCCATGCCTAAGAATGTTGTTAAAGACAAAAAGAATCATGTTAAAAAAGAATATGCATGCTAATGTTGTTAGAAGATTGCGAAGTTGAGGTTGATCCATGAGGGCTATATAAAGAAAGTCCTAGCACGCTATGTAATAGAGAAGGCGAAGCCTATCACCACGCCACTAGGAGACCACTTCCAGCTTTCTGTGAGACTGTCACCTAGCACCGACGAGGAGGTACACTACATGTCTACAGTCCCCTATGCTAGTGCCGTGGGAAGTCTGATGTATGCTATACGGTTTGTACATGTCCAGACTTAGCTCAGGCAGTTGGAGTCGTCAATAGATACATGACGAATCCAGGAAAGAAACACTGGCAGGCTATGAAATAGATACTGAGATACCTAAGGGAACGGCCAGCATTGGTTTGTGTTTTGACAAGTGCGACGGGTTGGTGATATCTGGATTATGTGATTCAGATTATGCAGGTGACAGATACAGAAGGAGATTTACAACTGGGTATGTGTTCACTTTGGGTGTTGCCGTGATATCATGGAGATCGTTCTTTCAGTCCATTGTAGCACTGTCAACCACAGAGGCGGAACTGATAGCTTCAGTTGAGGTGATCAAGGAATTCAAGTACCTGAGAAGTATTCTGATAGAATTGTGTATACCGCAAGAAGTGATGAAGGTATACTACGACAGTTAGAGTGCAATTCACTTGGCAGAACATCAGGCCTACAGTTCGAGGACCAAGCATATAGAAGTGCGGGACTTCTTCCTTCAAGAAGCGAAGAAGGTGATAGCACTGGAGAAGGTCTCGACGGATTATAATCCTATAGACATGCTCACAAAGATCGTTCCCGTCAAGCTCAGGCATTGCTTGAGATTGATCTATACATGGTGAGTGGTTGATGATTTCTCGTTGTCATGAAAGTTTCGTAAATTCTAGATCTGGGTAGAGATGTTCGTATTTGGGTAGAGTTGATGTGGAGATCTTGAATATGACGTGGTTGTTGAAGAAGTTTGAAGCAGGGTAGAATTTATTGATTTATGCTTCAAACTTGGAATCTGGGAGGTGACACAGCGTGCTAGTTTTATCATGGTAGTGCGTATCAGCAGATGTATCAGCTGACTTACGCAGATTTGGACACGGACGTATTGGTCCAACCGCGCTGATAGTCAACTCTCTGTTTTTTACTGACATGGCCATACTGCACAGACGTGTTGACAGGCAACTCTCTGGTTCATCTAGTGACACAGTCGTGCTGATTGTTCTGAAGCTACAGGTAGATTATGCAGTTCTGACACGGCCATGTCACATATCAGCACGGTCGTGTCGATGCCCAGAAACCCTAATACCCCCAGATTTCAGCTTCTAATCTAGATTGTTGATTTCTATTGGGGTTAAATCGGATGGACATGATTGGAAACACCCTCTTCTACCCTAGGGATTATTCCTATGATATAAATACCAAGAGATACACCTTTGACGACACAATACGAATGCGACGGAGAATTGAGAAGATCTCCTAACGTATTCAAGAGAGAAGAGGATCTTTTACCGATGATAGGCTACAAGAGAGCTTCAATGTGACTACGAGCTTTAGGATGGGAGGTATTCATTGTTCTAGAGTCTTTGGTAAGATCTCTCCATTGGTTGTGTGCATGAGACATTGTAATTGCTAGAGTGCTAGAATTATTTTGTCGAGAGGGCATACATTGTATTGGAGGAGATTTGTAGTCGGTGTATTCTCTGAATTATCATCTCTGATCTAGTGGAAGCCGCAACAGAAGATTGGACGTAGGCCATAAGTTGGGCCGAACCAGTATAAATCCTTGCCACTCTGTGTGATTACTTGGCTTGATTGTGTGGTGCTTTCTTGTGCTTATTATGATTCATCCAAGATCCTAACTCTGCATTGTCTTGGTTGGCGACTCATTATTTCATATATTCCGCTGTGCACACTTAGGTGTTGTTTGATATTGTGTCAGATTTTCCCCAACAATAATGAAAAACTTTTAATTAAATGATATATGAGAAATCTATCACATATATAATGATGCGACGTGTTCTATTTTATATGGTATAATTTATCACATGATATGTACCTTTTGTTTTGATATTTGTGTGCAAGAGAATGCATCACATTATTATACTTTAAAGAAATCGTTCATGTTGCATGCGGTACCCAGTATTCTCAAAAAAAATTAATGAATTACGAACATGCAATCAAGGTTTTAAACCGGTAAAAGATGAGTTGAGACATACCAAAGGATTTGTTTAAGATTAAATGATAAGTGTTGACTATTGGTTTTGATAATGAGCAAACATAAATTCTTGTGACTAATCCTCTCCACGCAGTTAATTCATTGCCTAATCCATTCATGAAGATCTAATAGCAATGAATGACAATCAAAGATCAATCAAATCTCGTAGAGACGATTGGGTGATCAATATAAAGAATAAAGCTTCAAAGACTTCAAGATCATTCAAGAGAAAGAAGAGAAGCAAAAACACAATGTAAATCTTTTGTTCTTCTAGTTTCTTTCTCATTAGAATGTAGCCTTGAAGTAGAATTAACTTGGAGCACTCACACATCACTCAATCTATCCTAGGGAATCCATTAAAATTCATTTCCTAAGACTCTAACTCTTAATTCTCTAACATGTGCATTTTAGTTGATCAACAGGCGACTGCTTAATGTTTGACAGGTGCTGTCTCCATACAGTCGCCTGTGATTTGATCATCAGTTGTTTGTAATGCACAATTTTTTCAAATGATACTTTAGGTTTTCAGTATTCATTTCCAACAGGCGACTTATGTACAATGTACATGGGTCGGGCTCCTTGCAGGTGCTTGTGACTTGTTAGTCAGTCACCGGTATCATCTTGCCCAAAGATCCCATGTAACGTCCCGCTCCCCGGGATACCCGAGAAGTACGAATCCCTCCCAGGTTCTCCCAGAGCAGCGAGTGTTACGAAGGAAGAAAAGAAAAAAATACAAAAGAAACAGGCAGACCACTGCACACTGCTGGGGTAGTACATGTAATGTTACCAAGCAAAGCAACCAACATCCAACACAGAGGAACCAATGAACACAGAAACAATTCTAAGAAACCAAAGAAACACCACCTTTAAAATATATCATCAACATCCATATACAACATCATCTATACTTCAGCCCCCAAGACTAAAAGAAACCCCAAAAGTACAATGGTCTCTCTCTCCTCTCTCTCCTCCCTACCCAATCCTACACTCAATTCCTCAGCAATAACTCCATCTTCAGCAATCAACTCCAAAACCTGAAAAGACAACGGTGGGACACGTTACTGTGTGACCCAGTAGGAAATCCAATCTCCCTCTAATATGCCAAACCTTAAATGCATCTACTCGTGCATTATATAATAAAATGAACAAGCTACACAGATTGATACATGTCATGTCAATTATAGTATGATGCACAAAGTAAACGTGACATGGAAAGAGGAAAACAAACAAGACAATCATATAGAAAGGAGTAAAACAAGCACAGTAAATTAGTTAGAGTTTTGGAACCCTGAGTAATACGCGGCGTATCAGGACCTGGACCTCACCTTGGGTGGGTGGTGTAATGCCCCGCTCCCCAGGATACCCAGGAAGTACAAATCCATCCCAGGTGATACCAGAGCAACAAGTGTTACAGATGAGGAAAATAAAAGAAATAAAATCGAGCCAGCAGGTCCACTGCGCACTGCTGGGGTAGTACCTGTAGTGTTCCCAAGCCAGAAGCAACCAACAACCAACACTGAAAAATAAAGACAATGACCAACACTGAAAGACAGAAGAAACACTAATTATATTACTCATATCCAATATACATCATCAATCATTATACATACATCAAGATTTTGTACATCAGCTTTTACATCCACATCTCACCCCGAAAAGAGAACCCAAAAGTACAAGAGCTCCCCCTCCTCTCCCCTCACCACCCCATCCTACTACTCAAGCTCAAACATCCAAACACAACTCATAGAGCCTCCATCTCAACTGTCACCCCCAACTACTCCATCCAACTCCAACACTAACCACCTAAAAAGACAACGGTGGGGCACGTCAATGTGTGACCCAGTAGGATATCCAACTCCACCTCAAATGCCACTACTAAATGAAACTAAGGGCATGAGGATGGTGCATTTCAACGTGGCATGGCATGGCAAGAACATGGTGCTAAATGTAAACGCAACCATAAGAAAGGGGACATGGGGGAGGGGTTACGACAATAACAGTAACAATAATAAATGCAAGCTGAGGAAGTAAAACAATTAAGCTACAATTATGAACAGACTTAAGGCATAAAAGAGTAAATCAAGCAATTCATTGGTTAGTGGTTTGTAACCCTGAATAGTCCGCAGTGTATCAGGACCTGGACCTCACCTCAAGTGGGTGGCTCTCCAACTACCCCGTCAGTGGTACACGAGCACTGATGAATTTTAACGGGGCCTCTCGAACTCCCCCATCACTCTAGTGGGAGTGAGATAGAATCAACACACATCATCACTCGGTACATTGCCATGTGGGCATCACATATCTCATCAAATCCCGCCAGTGGAGCACTCACACTGGAGTATACCTCCCAAGTCCAGTATTGATACCTACGTACTACCCAGGCTCCCCCACCCTGTGTCACCCACGTTAGCGTGGACTGAATCACTCTAGATACATACTCAATCTCATGCATTTACATTCTTTCTCATGATATCATTTCCACTCATTTCTCAACATATCACATTTTTTCATTGCTCAATGTCACATCTCATGTTATCATAGAATTGCAATATTATTGAAATACCATGCAACATTAAAGCAACCTATGCAAGTTCATAATACCATGTGAACATGAATAAAGAGGAGTAATATTAGTAAGCATGAGATAAACAAGGCCATAAGCATAAGCTTAAACATGAGTCATTCATAATTTGGGAGGATGAAGTCATAGAAATCCATAACAATAGCTAACTCCCACTCATTTGCAACCCTGGTTTTCTGGAAACAGCAGAACAGTCAGCTTCAGAGGCTGTTTTCTCCAAACCTTTGAAATAAACATAAATTGTTCTCACATTGGAAGTTGTAGATATGATAGTGCTCGATTCACATATAAAATATCATGCAGAGATACGAACTAGGTGATTTATGGTGAATTGTTGTGAGACCTATCAAATCTATTTTTAGACAGATTCTAAGAGCTGTAACAACTGCTATTTTAAGCCATTCTGCAGTGAGAATCTCGAAAACATGGCCTAGGGGAAAGTTGTTAAACAGGTTGTTATCTTTACAACGAGATCAAGAACACCAATTTTTATGGAGTGTGCAGGGACTGATCTCTGTTTTTCCAAACTGCGTCCAGACTGGATAAAAATCAGACATATTGCAAAGATAGAATTTTTCCCCTAATTACTGAACTAAACATATGTCAAATTATATATGATTCTGGGGTAGAATTTCGTGAACTACATGAATATATCTTTTCTAGATTTTCCTTTGATCTATATTTAAAGTTATTCACAATTTAATAAGAGGTCAGTTTGTAGGAAATCAGAAAGAAGAATTGCAACACCTCTACATTAAACTACGCTACATGCAAGCAACAATTGAGAATGGAGAGAGATTCATATCTCAAGTAGCTTCACATTACTCCTCAAAATCAAATCTATCTATGTAACGACCCGCTTTCAGGGGGCCCGTTACTTATTTGATATTTGCATAGGTCCTGCAGGTTACCAGTGAAACCAAAATAGCCACGATGCAGAGATGTACAAAAATACCCAAATAATGTCCAATTATTACAATCGATACTGTACAAAATGTTCCAACCAATGTACATGAAAGAAAGAAAGTACACAACTAAAAATAGCTCTGGAAGCTGCGGCCTCATAGTCGAACTCTGGCACTATTAGCTCAAGAGCATCTACCTCCATATGTATGTCGTCTGAGGTGCCACGGAGATGGAACCGTAGGTAAGTCACAACAATTCTAAATATAGAAAATAAGCAGTGCACAAGTATGACAAAAGTAACTACGTACAAGCAGACCAGAGTGAAAAGTAAAATACTGAGCAACAACTGTACACAACTGAAAAGTAAAGGCAAACTGAACTGAAAGGAGAGAACCTCTGTACTGTGGTAGTGCAAGTGTAAAGCAGACTGAGCAAGTGAAACGTGCTACTGCTGACAAATAAAGTACTGTGACTGCACAAGTGTAGTAAGTAACGTGCATGGAACGTGTAAAGTAAAGGTGACTGTAATGCGTAAAGTAAAAGTGATCATGCAAGCTACTCTAGAACTACGTGACTCAAGTCGGAGAGTACAATATGTGACCATTGAGTTCATCTCTTGCCTGGGTGCGACCTAGTAGAATGCCGAAACACAGGCATCGGTACAAATATTTTGCCGAAACTCAGGCAGCAGGACAGGATGTTGAAACTCAGGCGACAGGACAGGAAGATCGAACTCCAGTCACTCCTGCACTCTCTCAAACTATGAGTTACCCCAAAAACCCCAGTGAAGTGTCAAGTGTTCTATGTACATGTTTTATACGGGATATTCCACAAGATGTTCCATATGATGTTCCACATGTTACTAGTCAAACCAAGACAACTGGTTGACTTTCTTATTGAAAACCAGAGAGTAGTAACTCATTCCAAAGCAGACTGTGCCAAAACGAACTGAGGATAAAGACAAGTCCAACAACTGTAATACTGATTCCATGCTTCGAGCATGTAGTAGTATTGTTTAGCACACAATTTACCCAAGTTGATGGTTGTGTGCTACAACCACCAAAGTTGAAAGTTGGTAAGTAATCTGTAGTTGATTACTTTTCTATTAGATTAGGTCTCTAGTCCGGTTCAAGTCAATAGCCGTTCTGAGGCTATATGTGAGGTCCTAAGGTCGTATGAGGACACTAACTAATTTTCTAATTTTTAGAATTTGTCGTGACTCACCAAATTCGAGAACATCGTAGCAAGCCGGAACTGGATCCTGGGCTTCTACGGAAGTTGGTTCACAAGAATTTGTTCCTGGAAACACAAGAATAATTGGTTAAAGAACGCGACATTCCTATTTAAATAATCTATTCGTCCTGATTTTTAAAACTGGTTGAAACGGTGTCGGAAACGTTCTAAATTTTTATATAGGCTGAAAATGAAGAATATAATTTTACTGCAAGAGGAAAATATTTTCAGAAGTCACTGGTAATTTTTATAATTTTCAGAAGCTCAAAATCACTTTTAAAATCCAATTTACTTAAGTAACGTAACCCTTCCATAATTTATTTCGGGTGCAATACTAGTCAGAAATGTTCAAGTGAGCAGCCAAAATGACTGTCTCGAAGAGTTCTATAACATATTTTTTTAACAAGTATCAGTGTATGTGAAAATTAAGAGTTACGGATTTTGGAAAGTATTTTACGTATTTAAGTTTTAGGGTTACAAAAATTATTCTGGAAAAACTAAGCGTCTGATCGAGATGAGACCAGCACCATTGGATCCAGAATATTATTTTCAATTTTCTGGAGCTAGTCTCACATTTTTCTAAGGCCTATATATTTAGTTATGAATTTAAAACCATAAATACCTATTTTTTAATTAATTAAAATTCGTAAATACGAAAATATGTTTTCGTATTTACCTTTATACGCTTGAAAATAACTCACGCACCCTCTCGTTTTCGATCGCTGGAGGGTGGGGGCTTGCGCTCGGCGAGCGAAGGCGACGACCGGTGAGTCGAAGGCGGAGTGGAGGGGGCTCCGGTGGATGCATTCGTGGTGGAGGTGACGTCGCACGATGGTGGGGCATGCTCTGGCGACTGTGAAGAGCGAGAGAGGGAGAGGAGGAGCGGTGTGTGGCTTCGGGGGGTTCTCCGGGGCGTAGCAGAGCGGCGAGGGTACGGCGACGTCGAGGGGTCACGGTGGCAAGGCGGAGGAGCTCGGCGGTCTTCGATCAGTGCTGCAGCAGGCTCGTCGGTGTTTAGAGGGAGTGTGGCAGCGCTGTAGTAGGAGGAGGAGCTCGGTGAGGGGTCTGGGGGATGCTGGGAGGTCGATGGCGGCTAGGAGGGCAGAGACGGCGGGCGACAGCGAGCTTGAGCTGAGAGCGGGAAGGCGGAGAGGGTGAGAGCTGCTTTTGGAGCAGTGGCGTTCTCCTAGGGTTGTGTGTGTTCGGATAGGGGAGGCTGGGTTGCTGTGGTCGGTGTGAAGCAACGGCAAGCGGCGTGAAGCTCGTCGGAGCTCTGAGGGAAAGAGCGACGGGAGGGGGCTTCGGGGGTGAGTGAGGAGGGAGAGATCGAGATAGGAGAGAGATGGTGGGTTTCGAACGTCCTGGGGGAGGTTTAAACAAAATTAGCTTAGGGTTTAATTTTTGGGTGATTAACTGGGTTTGGGGGGGGGTATTTATAGGGTTATTAGCTTTTAATGGGGTGGTTAGCTTAGTTGACTAACCTAGACATTTTTAAGATGGTAGTTTAGGGCTTTTGACTAACTTTGGAAAATTTTGTAAAGTGTCTAAACGTGTTAAGCATGGGGGTTAATAGAAATTAGTAATTAGGTTATAGTAATTAGCTAGGGTATTTGGTGACGGTAAAATTTCTAACGAAATTACGATTTTGCCCCTACTAGTAAACGTGTCCAAAAAATTACGAAAACATACCCACAGGATCGTATCGTCGTGAGGATCGCGAATACGAGATCTATTTTGAGATTTGAGCTATGGGGATACTAGTTTTAGGCCAAAATGTTTAGGAAGCGGGTCTGCGGGTTCTCTATTGATTTGTCTTCAGAAAATTACGAAATTAATATGGGGAGCACTAAATGATCATAGAATGATACCGTAGAAGTTTGAAAACGTTTTGATGTCGATTGTATATAAAATTAATTCATTAAGCCAAAACAGTAACTGAAAATGAATCTTTATTAGATTATTTAGAGGTATTTGATGAAACCCGAACTTATTAAAATACTTCATAACTAATTTGATACTTCAAAATATTTTTATAAGAAATTTTGAAATCCCTTAAAACTCCTGATCAACCACTATAAAATACTTTTTAAAAATGAAAATACGTTAAATACGTAATTAAATGTTTTAAAAAAACTGACTGTTACATTATACCCCCTTAAAATAATTCCGTCCTCGGAATTTAAAAACAAATAATTGCTGTTATGAAGAAGCTCAAGCAAATAAATGATGATAATGATCTAATAAATCAGGTTGTAAATAACATGAAATATAATGTGATATTACATCATCTAGAAAACAAGAGATGATGTTTATAAATACTTATTATTGACATCACCATAGCTTCTATATCTAGTCTTAAGTCAAAATAGGCTCAGATAGAAGAAGAAGACGAGTGCAGGAAATATGAAAAAATGTAGTTGCTTACGCTTGCACGTCTCGATTTGGTTCGTTTCAAATTCTCTAGCACCATCCTCCAATACTTCTGAGCGTCCTTCGACTCGCTTCCATTGTCGAACTCGAACTTCTGGTGATCGAAAATCGAATGCTACCCTCCTTAAAATAGACGTAGCTAGAGTTCATGGGAACTAAAAATAAAAAGATTCTAAGAAGGTCAATCGAAAGGTCATCAAGCTAAAGGAAGGGTGATGATGATGAAGATCAATGGCGTTACATAATCATGATTCACGTCCTTGCGGTCCAGCGGACACGGTCAGGGAAGTGACTAAGCCAGGATCACTTATCCCCAGTCTAACTAGGGTTATCCAACAAACTTAGCCAAGCACATTGACCGGATCATGGTCCATTGAAGGAAGCTTATCATTTATATGCGTGCCATCAACAAAAAGATTTTTATTAACAACTAATTAATCCTATCAACTAGTTGAATCCTAAAAATTCAAAATTTTAGGTTTTGTTAATGACTTTTTATTAAGTCTTTATCAACTATACGGTTTCATTCGTATCGAAGATAACTTGGATTATCAACGAAGGAGGTTATTAGCAAAAGTAACTCCAAAGAATGGAACACGAATTCCTAGACATGGGTTAAGAGTTCAAAGAAAGTGATGAGGATCAAGGAAGACCTAATGAAGATGGTAATAAGGACGCTTCACCCGTATATCCAATACAGGTGAACACTCGAGACATCCCGTACTCGAGGTTAATTTGATTATTTTATATTATACATCCTGATCTTGCTATATTGTTTACGAGGTAGTTAGCGCGGACCTGAGTGGGCCACCAAACCTATAACGACCCTCTACTTATTTGATATTTGCACAGGTCCTGCAGGTTACCAGTGAAACCAAAATAGCCACGATGCAGAGATGTACAAAAATATCCAAATAGTGTCCAATTATTACAATCCATTCTGTAAAAAATGTTCCAACCAATATACATGAAAGAAAGAAAGTACACAACTGAAAATAGCTCTGAAAGCTACGGTCTCATGGTCGAACTCTGGCGCTATTAGCTCTAGAGCATCTACCTCCATATGTACGTCGTTTGCGGTTCCACGGAGATGGAAACGTAGGTAAGTCACAACAATTCTAAATATAGAAAATAAGCAGTGCACAAGTATGACAAAAGTAACTACGTACCAGCAGACCAGAGTGAAAAGTAAAGTACTGAGCAACAATTGTACACAACTGAAAAGTAAAGGCAAACTGAACTGAAAGGAGAGAACCTTTGTAATGTGGTAGTGCAAGTGTAAAGCAGACTGAGCAAGTGAAACGTGCTAATGCTGACGAGTAAAGTACTGTGACTGCACAAGTGTAGTAAGTAACGTGCATGGAACGTGCAAAGTAAAGGTGACTGTAATGCGTAAAGTAAAAGTGATCATGCAAGCTACTCTAGAACTACATGACTCAAGTCGGAGAGTACAATATATGACCATTGAGTTCATCTCTTGCCTGGGTGCGACCTAGACGAATGCCAAAACACAGGCAGCAGTACATGTATTTTGTCGAAACTCAGGCAGCAGGACGGGATACCGAAACTCAGGCGATAGGATAGGAAGATCGAACTCCAGTCACTCCTGCACTCTCTCAAACTATGAGTTACCCCAAAAACCCCAGTGAAGTGTCAAGTGTTCTATGTACATGTTTTATACGGGATATTCCACAAGATGTTCCATATGATGTTCCACATGTTACTAGTCAAACTAAGACAACTGGTTGACTTTCTTATTGAAAACCAGATAGTAGTAACTCATTCCAAAGCAGACTGTGCCAAAGAGAACTGAGGATAAAGACAAGTCCAACAACTGTAATACTGATTCCATGCTTCGAGCATGTAGTAGTATTGTTTAGCATACAATTTACCCAAGTTGATGGTTGTGTGCTACAACCACCAAAGTTGAAAGTTGGCAAGTAATCTGTAATTGATTACTATTCTATTAGATTAGGTCTCTAGTCCGGTTCAAGTCAATAGCCGTCCTGAGGCTATATGTGAGGTCCTAAGGTCGTACGAGGACACTAACTAATTTTCTAATTTTTAGAATTTGTCGTGACTTACCAAATTCAAGACCATCGTAACAAGCCGGAAATGGATCCTGGGCTTCTACAGAAGTTGGTTCACAAGAATTTGTACCTAGAAACATAAGAATAATTGGTTAGAGAACGCTATTTAAATAATATGATCGTCCTGATTTTTAAAACTGGTTGAAACAGTGTCGGAAACATTCTAAATTTTTATATAGGCTGAAAATGAAGAATATAATTTTACTGCAAGAGGAAAATATTTTCAGAATTCATTGGTAATTTTTATAATTTTCAGAAGCTCAAAATCAATTTTTATAATAAGCGACGGGAGGGGGCTTCGAGGGTGAGTGAGGAGGGAGAGATCGAGATAGGAGAGAGATGGTGGGTTTCGAACGGCCTGGGGGAGGTTTAAACAAATTTAGCTTAGTGTTTAATTTTTGGGTGATTTACTGGGTTTGGGGGGGTATTTATAGGGTTATTAGCATTTAATGGGGTGGTTAGCCTAGTTGACTAACCTAGACATTTTTAATACGGTAGTTTAGGGCTTTTGACTAACTTTGGAAAATTTTGTAAAGTGTCTAAACGTGTTAAGCATGGTGGGTTAATAGTAATTAGTAATTAGGTTATAGTAATTAGCTAGGGTATTTGGTGGCAGTAAAATTTGTAATGAAATTACGATTTTGCCCCTACCAGTAAACGTGTCTGAAAAATTACGAAGACATACCCACAGGGTCGTATCGTCACGAGGATCGCGAATACGAGATCAATTTTAAGATTTGAGCTACGGGGATACTAGTTTTAGGCCAAAATGTTTAGAAAGCGGGTCTGCGGGTTCTCTATTGATTTGTCTTCAGAAAATTACGAAATTAATATCGGAAGCACTAAATGATCATAGAATGATACCATAGAAGTTTGAAAACATTTTGATGTCGTTTGTATAGAAAATTAATTCATTAAGCCAAAACAGTAACATCTGAAAATGAATTTTTATTAGATTATTTAGAAGTATTTGATGAAACCCGAACTTACTAAAATACTTCATAACTAGTTTGATACTTCAAATTATAAGAAATTTTGAAATCACTTAAAACTTCTGATCAATCACTATAAAATACTTTTTAAAAATGAAAATAGTTAAATACGTAATTAAATGTTTTGAAAAAAAACGGACTGTTACATTCTATCATCCAAGACTCCCCTCAAAGCTCCCAACTTCATTCATGACAAATTCTCTTTAACCTCCAAAAGAACCCACAACTTCTACCATCCATAAGAGGTCTAAAAGGAGGGGAAAACATGGGATTTTTCTTGAAAAAATGGAGCAAAAGAAGAGGGGAGAGGGGGAGAACGAAAATGACAAGAAAAAGAGAAGAAAAAATAAAGGAAAAAGGAAGAAAAGAGAGATAAATGAAAAGGTTTCTTCCTAGATTTTTCTTTTCTTTTCTTTCATCTTCTTTTCTTTTCTTTTCTCTTCTCTTTTCTTCTACATTTCTCTCTAAGATTACCATTAGACCTATGGAATGACTAAAACACTCTCATCACTTACCCCTCCAACTTCTAGGAAATTTACAAGTTTGCCATTCCTTTATGCACACACCTTCCCTAAATTACTAAAAACCCATTACCATACACACACTCACTTACTATACACACACACACACACACCATACTTCTAATTACTAACTACCCTTTCTCTACCCACTTCTTAACATACACAAGCAACTAATTACAATAATGCCATCCATAATACTATTACCATACTACATTACTATTAACACGCTACATTACATATCAAAGAAATCTAATAATACTAATAATAATAACTAACCCTACTACCACTAATAGCACATCTTCAATACAAAACACAAATTATCACTAATATACAAGGCACCCATAGTAATACATTAATACACACACTACACACCCCATATAAGCATACAAGTGTATACACACTACTACAAATACACGTCAAGCAATCATGTGCACTCCATTAGCCATCCATATATCAATACCTTATCATATCAAGACAACATATTAATATGATAAAGGACATACCAATATAACAACCAATAGGCACTACCATGATATACACACTACATATTACTAGAGACACTACACAAGTATGCACTGCATAACAAACTAAAATTCATACCCTATCGTATATGGCACTATGGGCCATTACAATCTGCCCACCTTAAAATCAAGTCCGTCCTCGGACTTCCTTGACTAAGGGCCAACTTAAGGATAGATAGACCTAGCTATTAATGTCACTCTACTGTTGGCATACATACACTATAACAAAAGCAAGGCACACTCATATGCATACACTTACACATATATCAAATAGTCACATACATACAAATACTCATGCATGCATACACATTTACACACATATTCATACTTACACTATTACACACCTACCTCATATCTACACAAAAACATAAACATACACACAAGTATACACAACTATGGTACTTCACATAAAGGTAGTATAATACCGCATATACAAATCTATACATAGATACAAACATAGACCCATGTATACCTCTTAGTATACATCCAAACACACGCACATATATCATCCGTAGGGGCAAGCAATAAGTAAGACACACATATCCATGTTATATGTACAGATACATATAACTAAGCACATGCATATCCACGCATGGGTACTTGCCCATACACACTAATATATAGGTCATACAATAGATATGTACACCCAACTATAAGCACACCTATCATTATGTACATAACACCCAACGTGCACATAACCTTACTAGCATACAGATACAAACATAGACAAGTACATCCAAAATGTATACACCCATAGTAGATTGCCATACACACACAGATATCCATATAATGATATAGCTATCCACACACATATAAGCATAACGCTTACAACCGTACATATAACTATATACATATCACGTCTATCACCACATATGCATATACAACACAATGGACAAACATAATATACTAATATACCAAGAATATGCCCACTCATACATGAGTGGGACACAGAGATCCACCCATGGATCTCCACACAATATATCTATACAAACACTACATACATCTTAATAAACACAATAGCTCAACTAAACATATATCTAATAGTTCAACCGTATACTAAAACATATACCTTAAAACACCATCATACAGACACATAGTCATACCAGTATCTAGAATAGTAGCCTACATATTGGTATAGCTATTGATAAACATACGAATATATCACACAGATATACTCGACAATAGACATACAATACTTGTTTATCTATGCAAGCACATAGCCATACATACACATACATACAACAGACTATCCATGTCTACCCTCAGGGACTCTACACCTTGGTTTCTAACATCAGAGCTCTATCTTAAGACTGGACTCCTACCCACCTAAAGAGTCAACTACCCTCTGAACAATACACGCATTACCCTTACACAGCCACAAGTTCGAGACCTGCATAGGCCACCAAATGTAATGCCCCGCTCCCTAGGATACCCAGGAAGTATGAATCCATTCCAGGTGATCCCAGAGCAATGAGTGTTACGGAGGAGGAAAAGAAAAGAAATATAATTGAGCCAGCAGTTCCACTGCGCACTGCTGGGGTAGTACATGTAGTGTTCCCAAGCCAAAAGCAACCAACAACCAGCACTGAAAAATAAAGACAATGACCAACACTGAAAGACAGAAGAAACACTAATTATGTTACTCATGTCCAATATATATCATCAATCATTATATATACGTCAAGATTATGTACATCAGCTTATACATCCACATCTTACCCCCAAAAGAGAACCCCAAAAGTACAAGAGCTCCCTCTCCTCTCCCCTCACTACCCCATCCTACAACTCAAGCTCAAACATCCAAACACAACTCATATAGCCTCCAGCTCAACTGTCACCCCCAACCACTCCATCCAACTCCAACACCAACCACCTAAAAGACAACGGTGGGGCACTTCAATGCGTGACCCAGTAGAATATCCAACTTCACTTCAAATGCCATTACTAAATGAAACTAAGGGCATGAGGATGAAGCATTTCAACGTGGCATGGCATGGCAAGAACATGTTGCTAAAGGTAAACGCAACCATAAGAAAGGGTACATGGGGGAGGGGTTACGACAATAACAGTAACAACAATAAATGCAAGCTGAGGAAGTAAAATAATTAAGCTACAATTATGAACACACTTAAGGCATAAAAGAGTAAATCAACCAATTCATTGGTTAGCGGTTTGGAACCCTGAATAGTCCGCAGCGTATCAGGACCTGGACCTCACCTCAGGTTGGTGTCTCTCCAACTACCCGGCCAGTGGTACACGAGTACTGATGAATTTTAACGGGGCCTCTCGAACTCCCCCGTCACTCTAGTGGGAGTGAGATAGAATCAACACACATCATCACTCGGTACATTGCCCTGTGGGCATCACATATCTCATCAAATCCTGCCAGTGGAGCACTCACACTGAGGTATACCTCCCAAGTCCAGTCCTGATACCTACGTACTACCCAGGCCTCCCCCACCCTGTGTCACCCACATTAGCGTGGACTAAATCACTCTAGATACATCCTCAATCTCATGGCTTTCCATTCTTTCTCAAGATATCATTTCCACTCATTTATCAACTTATCACATTTTTTCATTGCTCAATGTCACATCTCATGTTTTCATAGAATTGTAACATTATTGAAATACCATGCAACATTAAAGCAACCCATGCAAGTTCATAATACCTTGTGAACATGAATAAAGAGGAGTAATATTAGCAAGCATGAGATAAGTAAGGCCATAAACATAAGCTTAAACATGAGTCATTCATAATTTGGGAGGATGAAGTCATAGAAATCCATAACAATAGCTAACTCCCACTCATTAGCGACTCTGGTTTTCTGGAAACAGCAAAACAGTCAGCTTCAGAGGCTGTTTTCTCCAAACTTTTGAACTAAACATAAATTGCTCTCCCATTGGAAGTTGTAGATATGGTAGTGTGGATTTATATATAAAATATCATGCAGAGATACAAACTAGGTGATTTATATGGCCATTCCTTTATGCACACACCGTCCCTAAATTACAACGGTGGAGTTCTATGTGAATCCAGCACTAACATATCTACAACTTCCAATGGGAGAACAATTTATGTTTAGTTCAAAAGTTTGGAGAAAACGGCCTCTGAAGCTTATTGTTCTGCTGTTTCCAGAAAACCAAAGTTGCAAATGAGTGGGAGTTAGCTATTGTTATGGATTTCTATGACTTCATCCTCCCAAATTATGAATGACTCATGTTTAAGCTTTTGTTTATGGACTTGCTTATCTCATGCTTGCTAATATTACTCTTCTTTATTCATGGAGTGTGCAGGGACTGATCTATATTTTTCCAAACTGTGTCCAGACTGGATAAAAATCAGACATATTGCAAAGATAGAATTTTTACCCATAATTACTATGATTCTGGGGTAGAATTTCGTGAACTATATGAATATATTTTTCTAGATTTTTCTTTGATCTATATTTAGAGTTATTCACAATTTAACAAGAGGTCAGTTTGCAGGAAATCAGAAAACAGAATTGCAACACCTCTACATTAAACTACGCTACATGCAAGCAACAATTGAGAATGGTGAGAGATTCCTACCTCAAGTAGCTTCACTTTACTCCTCAAAATCAAATCTTTCTATCATCCAAGACCCCCCTCAAAGCTCCCACCAAAAGCTCCCAACTTCATTCATGACAAATTCTCTTTAAGCTTCAAAAGAACCCACAACTTTTACCATCCATAAGAGGTCTAAAAGGAGGGGAAAACATGTGATTTTTCTTGAAAAAATGGAGCAAAAGAAGAGGGGAGAGGGGGAGAACGAAAATGACAAGAAAAAGAGAAGAAAAATAAAGGAAAAGGAAGAAAATAAAGATAAATGAAAAGGTTTCTTTCTAGATTTTTCTTTTCTTTTCTTTCATCTTCTTTTCTTTTCTTTTCTCTTCTCTTTTCTTCTACATTTCTCTCTAAGATTACCATGAGACCTATGGAATGACTAAAACACCCTCATCACTTACCCCTTCAACTTCTAGGAAATTTACAAGTTTGCCATTCCTTTATGCACACACATTCCCTAAATTACTAAAAACCATTTACCATACACACACTACTTACTATACACACACACCATACTTCTAATTACTAACTACCCTTTCTCTACCCACTCCCAATAACACACACAAGCAACTAATTACAACAACGCCATCCATAATACTATTACCATACTACAATACTACTAACACACTACAATACTATTAACACAGTACATTACATATCAAAGAAATCCAATAATACTAATAATAATAACTAACCCTACTACTACTAATAGGACATCTTCATTACAAAAAACAAATTATCACTAATATACAACGCACCCGTAGTAATACATCAATACACACACTACACACCCCATATAAGCATACAAGTGTATACACACTACTACAAATATACGTCAAGCAATCATGTGCACTCCATTAGCCATCCATATATCAATACCTTATCATATCAAGACAACATATTAATATGATAAAGGACATACCAATATGACAACCAATAGGCACTACCATGATATACACACTACATATTACTACAGACACTACACAAGTATGCACTGCATAGCAAACTAAAATTCATACCCTATCGTATATGGCACTATGGGCCATTACAGGTTGCTCTCCAACTACCCTGCCAGGTACACGAGCACTGATGAATTTTAACGTGGCCTCTCGAACTCTCCCGTCACTCTAGTGGGAGTGAGATAGAATCAACACATATCATCACTCGGTACATTGCCCTGTAGGCTTCACATATCTCATCAAATACTGCCAGTGGAGCACTCACACTAGGGTATACCTCCCAAGTCCAGTCCTGATACCTATGTACTACACAGGCCTCCCCCACCATCTGTCACATATGTTAGCGTGGACTGAATCGCTCTGGAATCACTCAATCTCGTGCTTTCCCATTCTTTCTCAAAATACCATTTCCATCCATTAATATCACATTTTCATAAAACATTACCACATCACAATCTTTTCCTTCTTCTCATCCTTCTTTCATTCTTTATCTCAACACAACATCATGCATTACTTTATAAGGAACAATTTGTATGCAAGAGCACACATCATATTGAAGCAATGTCACACCACAACTATGCAAAAGGGGACTTCAAGCATTGCCTTCAACGATAAATAACTTGTATGAAAGAGCAATGTACCTCATCATAGAATGCTAATATTAGTAAAATGAAATGCAACATCATAAAAGAGTGGATATTGTCTTTAGAACATGACTAACATCATTAAACCGTGACACTAGAACACCCCAAACCAACAAAGTGCAGGAAAAATACAATCAATCATTAAACATGGATGTTCCCACGTAATTCTAGTTAGAATTTCCAGAAAGTTACAACTGGAAAGTTGTAAATACATAAATTTTACATTGCCATACCAATTTTTAGAAAATAATACCAAGTATGTGATTTATAGGGACCAATATAGTGTGAGATAGAATTTCTGTTTAAAAACTGAAAACTGCTTCAACTTAATCAATGAAATACTCATAGTTCCAATCAGTTCTGGGTTAAAAGATCAACATAGAAAATGTAGATTAGGAAGTGCAGATATCCATAATGTCCCAGAAATCATGATTTGCATAACTACATCACCCATTAGAGCTGAAATGGTGAAGGGTAGACAAACAGACAAAATCTGCTATCTTGCAAACTAAGCCATATTAACCCTAGTTAAAGGCAGAATTAGGGAAAACTTAGAACATGAAAGTTGTTTGGAATATCAGAATCTATCATATATTATTTATTTCAGAGTTTACTATTAACCCAGTCAATATATATGAGCCAGCAAAGTTGAGACAAAATTCTGGAATTTCATAAAGATTATACATTTGCATAAAAGATAACATCTTTAGCTAATTACAAGCAAATTAGCAAATTTTGCAACTATCTTAGCTAAAGAAACATTCCCATATAATAAAGCTACAATCTCTCCATAATAGCAAAACAAGATAGCAATGTAAAGCATGACAACATTAATAGGGATTAACTTGCTTAACAAAATACAATCTCTTTTTTTCAAACATAACATGCTAATAGCATACTAAGTGGAGTAGGATTGCTACCTCAATTAAGTATCAAGCTTCCCCAAGAGTTCATCTTTCCTTTATGAATCCTTCCTTTCTTTAGCTCCAAACTCAACAGGACATAAACTTGTTGCAAGCCTCCAAAACCACCACATTTCTTCATGATTTCCTCTCTTCTAGTTCCAAATCTCTTCTACTAATTACTAGGTTGCACCATGGCTCTAAGGAGGAGGAAAAGGAGGTATTTCATTTTGGAAATTAGGAGAGAAAGACTAGGGGAGGGGGGAAAATGAAAATGCAAAGAAGGGAGATGAAAAAGAATGAAAATAATAGAAAAGAGAGATGATTAAGGGTTTAATTAAGAGGGGTGTTTCTACTCTTCTCTCCTCTCTTCCACACTTTTCTCCCATTTGTCTTTTTCTTTTCTTTTTCTTTTTCTTTTCTTTTCTTAAATCCCATTTCTTTCCATGCAAGAATGGAATCTTCTTTTGTACACACACCTCTTCTTTACACACATCCCTCTCTAAATTACAAAACTGCAACTACCCCCAATCCTTTTCACACTAAGCCCCCCTACACTAACACATCCTCCCACTTAAATACAATACCATTACAATTCCATCCATGACTATCAAGGAAACCTCCTTAATACAAATATTTAATACAAATACAAAACTAGTATAAGACATAATACAAATAATACAAATCATATTACAAATAATACAATCAACACAACTTAATGGCAAGTCACCACCATACACATTACTACACCCATAAGCAACCATATATACACAATTAAGCATCTATATCCTAATACATTCATCCATCGAAGCATACATGTAGACAACCAATAAGACTATACACACTACACAACATACTATACCCACTACACGTAGACAATCACATGTACACTACATAATACATATCACTATACATGTATACACACACAATACACTACGCAATACACAAAACAGACATGCCCTACGTATATGACACTAAGGCCATTACATCCCAATTTTGTCAACTTTCACACTTGTGCAATTAGGCGATGTACGTATGTTTTACAGGCGTCTACCCATGGCACATGCGCATGTTTATACCTCTACAGTCGCCTGCCCAACCCTTGCCCAACTTCTTGATTTTGGAAAGTTACGCACTTGTGCATACAGGCGCTGAACGTTGGTCTTCCAGTCGCTTGCCCATGGCATAGGCGCCTGTGGATGCCACATCAGTCGTCTGTCCTTGATCACCCAAAATTCTTGAATTTGGAAACTTTCGTACTTCTGCCATTCAGACGCCTGTAGTTGGTTTCCCAGGCACCTGCCTGTTTTAAGGCGCCTGTCCAACCTTCATCAGTTGACTGTCCTACGTGGTAAGTTACCGTTTGAATTATCACATACCCTCTGACACAGTGCAGTAGGCGATTGCTGTTCCTTCATCAGTCGCATGTCATGTCTGTAAATTCAATCTGTTGGAATGTTCTACACAGATTTTGAGAGGGCTTTTTGGGTAATTGTTTGAGGTCTTTGAGAGAGATTATAAATACTTGATTTACTATACCATTGGGAACACTTGGAACCCTTAAGACTCTATTGATTTCATCTCTCAAGCTCAAGCTCTCAAGTGCTCAATTCTTTCTAGCCCTCATTCTCTCTTGCTCACCAACCTAAAATCCAAGTTCAAATCTTCTAGGCATTTGGTAGTGACAATTGTAAGGGCTACTCTCTCTTCTAGGAAGAGATCAACACTCTCTGCACTCTTGCTTCTTCAAGTTCTACTTCGAGGCATAGTTGTTTGTAAGTGTGTATTTCAATTTCATAACTTCCGTTAAATTGGTTTTGCTCTCGGTTTGTGAGAGTGTTTGCTTGATCCCAAGTTGTGGGAATCAAGGTAATCAATCTTGTGTATAGATTACACTTGTAGGGTTGCTACAAGTGGGTTGAAAGGAAAACTCAAGGTAGGGTTTTAGCTTGAGTATCCGGGTGGTATCCCGGGTGGAAGAGACGTAGGATTACCAGGAACAAGTCAAGTTTGACTTGGGTAATCCAAATCCTTGAACATATTATTTTTGCTTATTCTAATTGTTGTTTCATATTATTTCCGCATTCTTTGTTGGTTAGGATTTTAATTCAGAGTAATTTCTTAGTTAATTTTATAAACACTATTCAACCCCCCTCTAGTGTTTTCCTCATAGCACAGGATCCTTACAATTGGTATCAAAGCACAAGGTTAAGCTATGGCATCCAACAACAATAACAACGTTCCTCCACCTACTTCCTACAACAATCATGATCGTGATGGTGCTTTATCGGTGTTTGAAGGCCAATATACGGTTCGTCCTCCGTGCTTCCATAGCACAAATTTCGGTTATTGGAAGTGCCAGATGGAGACGTTCCTTAGGAGTGCTTCTCTATGGATAATCCTCTACAAGGAATACGTAGAGCCTACGGAAGGGGACTACAACAAATGGACACCCTCCGATAAGTCCGCAGAGGTGAACAATGCCAAAGCAATGAACGCTCTTCATTCTGCTTTGGAGCCCGATAACTTCAATAAGATATGCACATGTAAGAGTGCACATTAAATTTGGAATCATCTTATTGTTACCCACAAATGGACCAAAAAGGTAAAATTGTCGAAGTTATATGTTACAGTGCTAAACTACGATATGTTTCAAATGCAGGAAGATGAAAAGATTGCTTCGATGTATGCTCGCTTCACCAACATCACCAACGAGCTTGAAGCTCTTAGAAAGACATACACATAACAAGAGAAGGTGAGGAAGATCATCATTATCTATGACCTCAAAATGGGAAAGAAGAACAATAGCGATTGAAGAGGTCAATGATATGCGAAGCTACACCGTGGTGAACCTCATCGGTACCCTCATGTCATATGAAGTGAGAAGGGAAAATCGCTTGAAGATAAGGGGAATGATGAAGCCAACGGAGGCAAAGAAAAAAGCAATAGCTTTCAAAGCCGCTTCTTCTTCATCTGAAAGTGATGAGTCTGGTAATGAGATGGATTTGGTATCCATGGCACTCATGGCAAAGAAGTTCCAACGCTTCTTTCGTAAAGGTAAATTTCCATCTAAATTTGATTCCACTAACTCTTCTACTCTTTGTTATAAGTGCAATAAACCAGGGCACATCAAGAAGGACTGCCCAATGCTAAAGAACAAGGAGAAGTGGAAAGCTCCAAAATACAACAATTTCGACAAGTACAAGAAGAACAAGAAGAAAGGACTTGTAGGCACTTTCGATGACTCGAGTGAAGATTCATCAAGTGGATCCGATGATGAGAAGGGTGAGAGTGCACACATGTGTTTCATGGCACGTGAGGATACACCCTCCGATGGGAGTACTAGTGAAAGCGAAGAACCTGAGGTAAATATGGATGAGCTTAGAATTGTTAATAAAGAATTATTTTCTAAATACCAAAATCTTATGCTTAAATATATTAAGTTTAAGGAGATAAATGCTAGTAAGTCATCCATGCCTCACATCACCAACAATGACACCATTGTTGAATCACTTACCCTTGAGAAAGCTACTTTGCTTACTCAAAATGGGTCATTGAGAATTGAGGTTGAATCCCTCAGATCTCAATTAGATCATGTATCCATTGTGGATTGCAATGATTGTGAGATAGAACATCTTCAATCTCAAAACACAAGTTTGGGTATTGAGAATGAATCTCTCAAAACCCAAGTGCATGAGCTCACCACACTTATGTCCACCTTGTAGGGATCGCCTTACCCTTGCAATACTGAAAACACACACTAGAGGGGGGGGGTGAATAGTGTAATGGCAATAAAATTGTCCAATTAAAATTAAACTTGCAAATGCGGAATTATAAATGCAAGAGGAAATAAAAGAAACAATCAATTCAAACGCAAACACAAGGAATTACCCTGGTTCCCCAAACTTGGGTACATCCAGCCACACCAATATCCACTATAATCCCACACAGAGAAGTGGATACAAATATCACAAGGAGATACCCCACAAAGAGGATTTATGCCCTACACAAGGACCCAACCAACCCTACACAAGGGTCAAGACTTCCACACAGAGAATCACTAACTCCCACTCAGAGAATTAGGGTTAGTCCTACACTAGGACACTGAACTCCCACAAAGAGAGTTACTCCCACAAAGAGAATATCCTAATCCCACAAAGAGATAACCTCCCACAAAGAGAGAAAGACTAATTCCCACAAAGAGAATTAGAGACAACAATTACACCAAGTAAAATAAATACTCTTACCTATGCCTTGAGATGCTTACTAATGAATGGATGCAAGGCATGGAATAGGATCTCCAAGTGTTGAGATATGCTTGATAGCACTTGGATGAATTCCCTTGAGCTGGACTTCAATGCATGAAGAAGAATGAGAGCTCTTGAGAGGGAATTGAGGGAGTTTGAGAGTGGCTTATGGATCTCTTGAGATATTCAATAGCATCAAGAAGTATAAGAGATGGCAGCCCACTCATATATATAGGAACCCTATATCAAACCCCAAAACCCAAGGAAACAGCCAAAGAATCAATTCTGCAACGGTTAGAAACTTGGTGAAAACGACAGGAACAGTCGATTGATGATCAAAAGACAGTCGATTGATCAACGGTTAGAAAATATCCAACGGCTATAATCTGAGCCAGGACAATCGACTGATGAAGACAGTACAGTCGACTGAGAACAGGACAGGCGCCTATTAATCCTTCAGCAGGCGACTGCTACAGGGGATGGAATAAAACAGATAGCTGCACTCTTTCTCCAGTTAATCGCACAGGCGACTGATGTCAATAATACAGTCGACTGTCTATTAGTCAGGCGACTGTAAAACCTTAATCAGTCGTCTGCTGAATAAGATGGAGAAAAGACACTACTCAGGCGACTGATGACCAATCTACAGGCGACTGTAAACTGACCAGTAGTCGACTGTACGTAAAGCTCAAGTTTGAGTCAATTGAAATGTTGACTTGAGCTGTGCATATCAGGCGACTGGAGAAGGATCTACAGGCGACTGGAAATCACCTAGTCGACTGTGTTTCCTTCATCAGGCAACTGATGGAAAGACAGAGACTCCAAATGAGTCTTTGGACAGAGTGAACCTATTGGGTTGGATTCTATGATAATCCTAAGGCTCACTAAGATGGTTAAATGCATATGCATGAATGAGTAAACCATCTAACAAGGCATTACATTAATCCTAGACTCAAAAGAGAGAGAAAGCAATAAAGTAAATTATATGGATTACAATGCTTTCCTTAGAGTCTAAGTCTTCAACCTTGATGCCGTGATTGCTCTCCATCATCTCAAAGCTTTGGCACTCCTTAAGTCCAAGCTTTGGTACTTCTTCACAAGATGTCCATCCTTACATCAAGTGATTAGTCTCCAAGAAAGATATTCTTGAAATAAACTGAGAGACTAAAACATGAGAGTCATTAGCAACAACATAATGTTGTAATCATCATCAAAATAAGATTGGTATGAAATACCAATACTCAACATTCTCCCCCTTTTTGATGATGACACACATTATGTAAATTACAAAGAATTAAAGCACAATGCTAATGAGCTCCCCTTACTTATATGCACCTATTAAATAATGAGCTACTTAAAAGTAAATACTCATTATACCAAATAATATTATGGTGACATATAATAGGCAAGGATTACATAAACCAATTGAAATAGACAATATCATGCAAACATGAAAGGTTTATCTAATCGCATATATCTATCCTCATAGATATATCTCTCCATATATGCATAAGTATAAACTCTCCCCTATATAGTTACATAATGCATATATCTCTCCCCCTTGACATCGTCAAAAAGGTGGACATCAAATATATCCCCCTTTGTCATCTTCACTAAGATGTGACAATATGCAAGAAAAGAAAGAGATGTATGATACCAAATTGAAAAATTTAGAGGGTATCAATTCACTATCCCATGCTCCCCCTAGATCATAGAAATGGTCAACTTTTGACTTCTAGGATCTAATACCAATTATTGGAGCCATGGGCCTAAAGTGTATCAAAGCAATAGATATGGAAAAATCAAGCTTCAATGATACACAATGATAATGCCAAAAGAGTTATACCATGAAACAACTTGGCAATATCAAAGAGGTTTGGTTTGAGACCAAAACAACCAATAGTAAATAGTGATCTCAAACATCCTCAAAATGAGAGTCAAAATATGTTTTTTTAATATTTTAAACATATAACATATTAACTCCCCTATTGACATACACATGGATCAAAAATGCGTGCATGTCAATAAACCCCCAAGGTCCCCATTTTCATGAAAAATAAGTTTGAAAACATTTTCACAATCATGAAACGCACACAAACAATGGGTATGCTAAAATAAACAATTAAGCATAATACACATGCAATATGCAAATGTGTGTGGGGAACCTAAACTTAGGGAACCAAACCCAAGAGGAGTTTGATTTCCTAACATAATCATATGAGGTGATCACATCCCTAACTAGAGAGTTAATGTAACTATCCCTCTCTTGCACACTAACCTTAGTGGGAATCCATAATCTCAAGGATTTTCTAGGCAAGGGTTTTGCCTTTGCAAGAGGGATGGATGTTGCATGCTTAGGTGTAGAAACGAATTTCTTATCATGCAAAGAATGAGGATTTTGCTTCTTAGCAAAAAAAATGAAGATTTTTCATTCTTCCTCATTACCTCGTGATCTACATGCTTCTTGTTGATGTTATTGTTGTACAAGAAAGCATGGTGATTCTTCTTAGGTGCTTTAGCAATATTTCTTGTATTTGCACCATAAGAGGAATTAGAGGTGGGTTTGGGTACCACATTTTGAATATACCCCAAACCTCCTCTAAGATTTACCGGATGTTGTTTTTCCAACAAATCGTAGAGTGAATCCCTAGAATACACAAAGCTTTTGAGCTTCCGGGATTCCTCTTCACATTTCAACGTAAGTTGTTGAATGTGAGATCCTAAGCTATGGTTTTGAGCAACAAGATTTTCATTAGTTAAGCTCAATTCCTTAACTTGAGAGAGAAGTGTGTCTCTCTCACTAGTGTCGCACACATGCAATTCATCATGAATATTTACACTAGACGATTCTACATCATGCACCCTACTCATAGCATTATCAAGTTTAGCTTTCATTTTATCATATGAGTCGATGCACTTACTTGCCAAATTGGAGGCCACATTTAGGCGGTATTCAAGCTCCTCATAGGATGGCTTTTCCTCCTCAGCTTTCATCCTCGCTTTCCTCCTCGCTTGAGCTAGACGAAAACTCTTCCCCATTATCCATGAAGCAACTTTCTTCTTTGGAGTTGAGCCATGTCTCTATCTCTTCATCTCTTGAGTTAGATGAAGTTGATGAAGAATCATCAAAAGCAACGAAACACCTGTGATCGTGCTCCTTGTCATCCTCTTCTTCATCATTTGATGTGTCCACATCGGAATCATCCAATAAGTCCCTTCTTATGATTCTTGATCTCGGACTTGGCTTTCCAAAGTTTCTTCCCTTTACCCTTAAAGGTATCTTTGGTGGGTTTGGAAGGACATATAGTAGCAAGATGACCTTTTCCTCCACAATTGAAACAAATAAGCTTGTTAGACTGGGAGGCAAACTTTGACGAAGATGTACCTTATTTGTCCTTAAGGAATGCCTCAAAATTCTTGAATTGCTTGGCAAGCTCAATGTAGTCATCGTCGCTACCATCATCTTCATCACCATCTTCACTCGAAGCTTCCCGTTGGGAGTTCTTTCTCCACTTGAATGACTCCTTCTCAACATGTAGTGCAACCCCCCTTTTTCTTCTCGGGCTTAAGTGGTTGAACCTCTTCCTTATGTTGAAGTAGCACTTCATGATAGATCTTCAATGTATGCCAAATTTCATTGGCCGATTTGCACATGGAGATACGGTCGAACTCATCCGGAGTGGGGACGCAATGGAGAACACACATAGCCCTAGCATTGACTCTGATGAAGTCCTTCTCTGCTTTAGTTCTCAAGGCCGCGGGTGAAGTAGGCTCCTCGAAAGGCGACTCTGTGATGTCCCAAAGGTCATGACTCTTCAAGTAGACCATCATCCAGATCTTCCAACTCGGGTAGTTGGTTCCGTTGAAGAGCGGGGGTCGAACGGTTGAGTGACCTTCTTCATGAGGCGCGGATGTTGCGTTGAATGCCATCGTTGCAGTATGATTTAACCTCGCTCCGATACCAATTGTAGGGATCGCCTTACCCTTGCAATACTAACAACACAAACTAGAAGGGGGTGAATAGTGTAATGGCAATAAAATTGTCCAATTAAAATTAAACTTGCAAATGCGGAATTATAAATGCAAGAGGAAATAAAAGGCACAATCAATTCAAACGCAAACACAAGGAATTACCTTGGTTCTCCAAACTTGGGTACATCCAGCCACACCAATATCCACTATAATCCCACACAGATAAGTGAATACAAATCTCACAAGGAGATACCCCACAAAGATGATTTATGCCCTACACAAGGACCTAACCAACCCTACACAAGGGTCAAGACTCCCACACAGAGAATCACTAACTCCCACTCAGAGAATTAGGGTTAGTCCTACACTAGGACACTAAACTCCCACAAAGAGAGTTACTCCCACAAAGAGAGTTATTCCACAAAGAGAATATCCTAATCCCACAAAGAGATAACCTCCCACAAAGAGAGAAAGACTAATTCCCACAAAGAGAATTAGAGACAACAATTACACCAAGTAAAATAAATACTCTTACCTATGCCTTGAGATGCTTACTCATGAATGGATGCAAGGCATGGAAGAGGATCTCCAAGTGTTGAGATATGCTTGATAGCACTTGGATGAATTCCCTTGAGCTGGACTTCAATGCATGAAGAAGAATGAGAGCTCATGAGAGGGAATTGAGGGAGTTTGAGAGTGGCTTATGGATCTCTTGAGATATTCAATAGCATCAAGAAGTATAAGAGATGGCAGCCCACTCATATATATAGGAACCCTATATCAAACCCCAAAACCCAAGGAAACAGCCAAAGAATCAATTCTGCAACGGCTAGAAACTGGGCGAAAACGACAGGAACAGTCGACTGATGATCAAAAGACAGTCGACTGATCAACGGTTAGAAAATATCCAATGGCTATAATCTGAGCCAGGACAATCGACTGATGAAGACAGTACAGTCGACTGAGAACAGGACAGGCGCATGTAAATCCTTCAGCAGGCGACTGCTGCAGGGGATGGAATAAAACAGAGAGATGTACTCTTTCTCTAGTTAATCGCATAGGCGACTGATGTCAATAATACAGTCGACTGTCATATTAGTCAGGCGACTATAAAACCTTAATCAGTCGTCTGCTGAATAAGATGGAGAAAAGACAGAGAGATGCAGAGATTGCACATACGCTACTCAGGCGACTGATGACCAATCTACAGGCGACTGTAAACTGACCAGCAGTCGACTGTGCATAAAGCTCAAGTTTGAGTCAATTGAAATGTTGATTTGAGATGTGCATATCAGGCGACTGTAGAAGGATCTACAGGCGACTGGAAATCACCCAGTCGACTGTGTTTCCTTCATCAGGCGACTGATGGAAAGACAGCGACTCCAAATGAGTCTTTGGACAGAGTGAACCTATTGGGTTGGATTCTATGATAATCCTAAGGCTCACTAAGATGGTTAAATACATATGCATGAATGAGTAAACCATCTAACAAGGCATTACATTAATCCTAGACTCAAAAGAGAGAGATGTAGTGACCATGTGCTATGAGGAATAAACACTAGAGGGGGTGAATAGTGTTTTTTAGAATTATAAGGAACTTACGCCAAATAAAACCCTACTTAACCAACAAATGCGGAATATAAGAAATGATCAACAACACAAGCAAGAATGCAATGCTAACATGCAATGTACCCTGGTTCGGTGCCACCCGAGTCTCCCCGACTAGTTCCCGGTGCCCTAATCCAGCAACACCCGGATCCCCTCCGGATACTCTAGTAAAACCACTAGAGCTTTCCTTTAGCCCACTTGCAGAAACCCCACAAGTGCAATCAACCTACAATCGATGTCCGTGTATCCCACAACCCGGGAACACGCAAAGACCTTAATCCCACAACTAGGGACTAAGCACACTCTCACAAACCGAGAGCAAAACTTATAAATCTTGACTCCCACAACTTGGGATCAGCCAACCCTCTCAATAACCGAGAGTATACAACAATTAAGAAGTATAGAGAATGTAATATAAAGCTCTTACCACAAAATCCTATGCCTTGAGAAAAACTTACCAAAATAGGGCAAGAATGGATTTTGAGGAAGTAGTAAGCACCAAACCCTAGCTCCACCAAGATGGACAACAATAGATGGCTAGGGTGAAGTTGGTGACTTGGATTCAAGCTCTTAGCTTGAGAAGCTCACAAAGAATGAGAATCTCTTTTGAGGAATTAGTGCTCAAAGAGTAAGGGAGAGATTCTTGTGAGATGAGAGAGCTTAGAAATGGAGTTGAATGGCTCTTCTCTTGGATGTGAAAATGTCTCTAATTTCAGCCTTGAATGCCTGGTTTGAAGCAACTCAAACTTATATAGAGAAGAGATAAAACGGTCACAAAAATCGTGAAATTAAATGCCCAACGGCTCTATTTCTGAAGCTGCTTAATCGGTCTAAGAAGGATTATTGACCGATTAGTTTTGCAACTAGTCGGTCGGTGAACCTTATTGGACCGACTAGAAGGTTGACAACAAAGATAGTGAATTCAAGAGATAGAACTAATCGGTCTAAGAAGGATCACTGACCGATTAGTTTTGAAACTAGTCGGTCTAAGAAGGATCATCAACCGACTAGATTGACAACTAGTCGGTCGGTGAACCTTCTTGGACAGACTAGATTGACTTTTAATCGATTAACCATCCTTCTTGAACCAACTAACTGGTCAACAGTACAAAGGCTGAATTAACAAGTATGGCTAGTCGATTTAAGAAGGATTTCCAACCGACTAGATCGTCATCTAGTCGGTCGGTGAACCTTCTTGGACCGACTAAATGATCAACAGTGAATGGGCTGAGATTAGCAAGGATATCTAGTCGGTTCAAGAAGGATTTCCAACCGATTAGATCGTCATCTAGTCGGTTGGTTCTTCTACTTGAACCAACTAAGATGCATATGAAGCCATGAAAAGAAGCGAAAAGCTACAGAAAACGTTCTAATGGCTTCTAAGGCAATCCTAGAGATAAGATATGATAGTTATGAAGATTTCTAGGCAAGTACTACTCAAGGCTTAACATTCTATGAGATGAAGCTAGAATACAATATAAATACCATGACGAACCGTCTTCAAAGCTTCAACATGGAGAATCCGAATCCCTTGACTTCATGAATAACTCCTTGAGCTTCAACGAAGCTCCAGGCACAACGATCACGCGTTCTGAGGAAGTCTTGGGACGTCGCTTGAGATGAATAAAGTACTTTGGCGACGATCTCCATAATTCTTCAAGGTCTTGAGTCTTTTAGTTGAATGACTTGAATATCTCCAACGTCATAGTCTTCGAAGCTTTTGACTCATCCATTCCTTTCTTCTCTTTGGATTGAATTTCCATTCATTTGTTGATGCCATTGGCTTGAGGTTTGAGGTAGCCTTTGAGTTCTTCAAGCCAATGCTTCACCTTTGTTGATCTATCAAGTCCTCCACTTGAATCAACACGTGTAGTCACTTTTGATCTTCTTGAATCTAATTGGTGACTTTTTAGCTAACTGCAAACACATGAGTTAATCACAACGATTTGTGTTTGATCATCATCAAAATCAAGGTGGAGAGTCCAATACTCAACAAGAGAAAGCAATAAAGTAAATTACATGGATTACAATGCTTTCCTTAGAGTCTAAGTCTTCAACCTTGATGCCTTGATTGCTCTCCATCATCTCCAAGCTTTGGCACTCCTTGAGTCCAAGCTTTGGTCCTTCTTCACAAGATGTCCATCCTTACATCAAGTGATTAGTCTCCAAGAAAGATATTCTTGAAATAAACTGAGAGACTAAAACATGAGAGTCATTAGCAACAACATAATGTTGTGATCATCATCAAAATAAGATTGGTATGAAACACCAATACTCAACACTCCTTGGACACTACCATTTCTTCTCTTGAGAAGAAATATGAGCTCATTTTCTCCATTGTTGAAAGATTCAAAAAAGGGAAAGGAAAATTGGATGATTTGCTTTCGAATCAACTACTGGCCAACCATCGTGTTGGACTTGGTTATTCGAAGGCAAGTGCATCCAATGCACGCACCACCTATAGTGGTATCACTATAGATTTTGTGAGGCCAACCTTCGGTGCATCCACAAGTGGTGTTCATAACACATTAGATAGTAAAACTACCAAGATTATCACCCCTTCTCACACTATCTCTTTTGCAAAGAACCCCACCAAGGGTGAAAATCAAAAGAAGGGACATGCTTTCATGTACACCAACACACACTCACGTAGGAACATTCCTACTTCACATGTGAACACGTATGATGATTTTTATGCACCACACCCACGGACACATGCAAACCAACACATGAGATATACTCATGCACGTGCTCCTCCACATACATATGCTCATACACATGATCCACATATGTATGCTCATCTATATGCATCACATCATATGCATGCTCTTTATTTATCACATGACCATTATATGTCTCATGCATATCCTCCACCACTTTCATATGCTAGGCCACATGCTCATAAGTTTCATGCACCACGTATAAATCAACCTTATGTGCATGCAACTAAGAAAAGGAATACCAAAACATACACTATTTGGGGGTCCTAAGGACACTAGCATACATGATAGGAATGCATATGTAAAATCCTATTTTAAGAATGTGGTTAATTGTGATGATTATGTTGGGAAGCCAAAGTCCACTTGGACTTGGTTTCCAAAGGGCTAATCCCCTTGGACCCAACAAGCTTGGGTAACATGAGCTTATGGTATAATATGTAGGTACCCAAGAAAAAGAAAAAGAGCAACAAAAGCAAAATTTGCTCAAAGAAGAAAGGATGGATACTCAATAGTGATTGCTCTAAGCATATGACAGGAGACCCCTCCTTGCTTTCCGAAGTGATCCGCATCAAGAACGGTGCAATGGTGACCTTTGGGGGTGATGAAAAGGGAACCATCATTGGAGTATGAAAAGTTGGTAATCCATCTAAACCTTTAATTGAAAATGTATATCTTGTAGATGGCTTAAATCATAACCTCATTTCCATAAGTCAACTTTGTGACAAAGGTAACAAGGTTAACTTTCGAGAGTGTATGTGTAGTATTATTGATGATAAATCTAGCGTGTTATTTTTCGGCATACGCCATAAAGATATTTATATTTTAAGTATGCCACAATCTATAGATTATTGCTTAGTAGCACACACGAATGAACAACTTTTATGGCATCGTCATTTTGGACATGTTCATTTCAAGCATCTTTATAAATTATCTAAGAATGATTTAGTCAAAGGATTTCCAAAAATCTCTTTTAATAAAAAAAATTTTGTGATTCTGGTCAACGTGGCAAACTCTGTAAATCGTCATTTAAACTTAAAGATGTCATTACTTCTAAGAGGCCAATAGAACTTCTTCACTTAGATTTATTTGGGCATACTAGAGTTGCTTCTTTTGGAAATGCACATTATAGATTAGTCATTGTTGATGACTTTTTTAGATTTACATGGGTATATTTTCTACCAATAAAAATGAAGCTTTTTAAAAATTTACTAAGTTTGCGAAGAAAACTCAAAATCTCTTAGGAACCACCATTCTTACTATTCGTAGTGATCATGGAGAGGAATTTAAGAATGTGCTTTTTCTCTAAGTTTTGTGATGACCGCGGAATAACTCACAATTTTCTTTTCCTCGTGCACCACCACAAAATGGTGTTGTTGAGAGAAAAAATAGGACACTTATTGAGTATGCACGTACAATGCTCCATAATAGTCATCTTGAACTTCAATTTTGGTCGGAGGCGGTGCACACGGCATGTTATGTGCTCAATAGGATCCTAGTGAGACCCCGCACGAACAAAGCTTGTATTGAACTATTTTATGATAAAAAGCCTCAAGTAAAATATTTTCGAGTTTTTGATTCAAAATGTTTTATTAAGAACACGTTTGGTAACCTTAATAAATTTGAGTCAAGATCATATGTAGGGATCTTTGTTGGATATTACATACGTAGCAAATCCTACCGGATATACAACAAAAACACTTCAACGATTGAGGAATCCCTTCACGTTTCTTTCAATGAAGATTTTGATTTGCCTCATGTTGATGATGATCATTTATAATATTGACTCTTGGAGGTACCGTAGACGATGGGTAGCTCTGGTCTAGTGGCGTGTTGCAGGCGATACACTGTATCTGGCTAACATATTTATAGAGAGATGTATGCCCTCGAGGCTATCTATCTTTGTAAACATCTTGTTCATAAATGAAAGTATGCTTTCCGGTATAAATTGTCTGAGTAATTTTCTATTGTATATATTGCTTAGATAATTTCCTTAGACTCCAAGTTAGGTCATACATGTTTCGAGATAGAGATCACGATTATGAGAAATGTCTGACCGATAGGAGCTTGAGTCTTAAAAGCGTTCGTGGTCGTAGATGTGTTGAGAGAGGATATCAGCACATCGGACAGACCATTGTGTCTTTGTCTTGTTGGTCTCATAATCATGCGACTTGATGAAGTCGAAGACAAGACACAGGTGCTCATTATAGAATGAGTTCACTAAACGATCCATAGAGTTATTAAATGGTTAAACATTAACTAACTGTCATTAATAACTTTAGTGATGATAGGCAAGTTGGTCCTTAGGACTTGAGATCATTGTATGAAGCTGTGCGTGTATGATGTCACTTAGGTCTATGATCTAGCTTCGAGGCAAGGCCTGCTAAAAGATCCTAGGCTGGGTGACATTTGAAGCGTACGAGCTGAATAGTGATCAAGAGAGGATTCATCTCTTCCGTTAATGGGAAGTTAATGCCACAGGTCAGTACGGCTCTTGGTAAAACTTTGGCCAAGGTATGTTGTAGAATGTTCAACATAAATGTACCAGAGACCGATGGATACTGACCACTACTAACTAGTGGGGTTGACAGAGTTCCATACCCTAGGCTAGGCAAGTAACACATTTAAGACGAAGGGACTAAAACTGCGGAATTCATCATGGACACAGTCAATGTAATTCTGACGGCACTTTTGCCGACTAGTCAATCACGTAAGTATGATTCTGAAACAGGGACGACACCTGCTGCTTGCGGTTATTGTCGTCTAGGGACTTCGAGTCCCAACCTGTAGTAGGGTCAGGCTGTAGGGTCTCACACCGAGTAGTATTCATGTCTTAGTAATAGAAAGATAGTATAGAGGAATGCATTTGATGCAATGAGATTGTTAAGTTCACAAGTTGGTTGTGAGATTAGGCATTTGGGATTGAAGATGATTTCATGTCGGATCCACAGGATCAAACCATGTTGGAAACGGAGCTCAAATGAGCCCAGAAACACAATAAAGGCACCAGGAAGAAGTGGGTAAGACCCATTTGGACTAATCGGGCGCGGCCCGCTGGGTACAGCAGGCACGGCTTGCTGATCAAAATGGGCCGCGCGCCTGCTCGGGTGCGCCCTTCGGGCGCGTCCATTGCCTTAGGCGGGCGCACCTCCTAAACTTAGCGGGCGGGCCTGCTAAATTTAGCGGGCGCGCCCGCAACTTAAGTCGTTTTTGGATTAGGGTTTGTTGAAACCCTTGACGTCTACGAAACGTGTGTTTTTGCTCAACTTTGAGCAATTGTTTGAAGGGTCAAACAAGCTCGGATTTCGTCGCCGTTTGTTTCTACGCGTTCACCATTCCTAGCCCTTCGAAATGATAACTTGTATCGTCTCTAGGGCTCAATGGTGAGTGAGATTTAATTGATTGAAGTTAGGCCTTTGAGAAAGGTTCTCTAAATTAATTAAATTAATTCAAAACCTCTTCCCTATTTTTTTGTCCCACATTGCTCGTGACAAAAGAGGAGGAGCCAGCCTCCTATATAAATAGGTGTGCACTCTCTTCTTTGTTTTTTGCACCAAGTCTCTGATTGAGGAGCTCCGAAACTTTTGAGCACTCTCGATCAAGACTTAAATCATTCTTCCTATGTAGTTCTTTCTATCATCCAGTCAGGTCCTAGCAAGACTACGAGGAGATTTGGATCTGATCCAGAAATTTCTGGCGTGGGTCTACTCAAGTGAAACTTTCTTCGGCAAGTGATCGACTCAGAGGCGCGGTGTGGCTAGGGGGCGGTTCGGCTCGAGGCAAAGCACGGTGCGATTAGGAAAGGGGCTCGGCTTGAGGCGCGGTGCGAGAAGACGGTGCGGTACATCTTGCCTAGACCAGGGCTAAGATTCCGGGTGAGTTATTTTATTATGCTTTTCATATTCTGCAGTAGTTAGACCTTTCTTAGGTTGGTCAGATCGAACCCGAGTCAGTAGATAATTCTGGGTAGGGAGCATGTTTCCTTAGGGTAGCCTTTATTAAAGGAGTTTAATAATGTTCTTCCACTGCTTCTTTCATATTTTTGTTCGTCCAACTTAGGACGGATTTGTAAATATGCCCTAAGGGACCTTGAAAACCCCAACAATATTTACTTCCAACACTATATAGAGAAGCGTGCAGTTGGCCAGAAAAAGAAGTGTACCAAAGACACTCAAGTAAGGTACTTCAGGACCTAAGATATCATTCCCCTCTTCCAGCGAATGGAAATGGTCTTTAGTTGTAACCATTGATCGCTCCGGGATGTGACCCAAAGAACGGTTGTAGTTTTACCGCAAGTGCACGGTGTAGCAGCGAGCGGGATATCGAACACAGGGAGGACGAATGACCGTGCTTGCTCCAAATCAACCTGGCTACTTAAGAGAGAAATTTGCCTTTGGCGATCCTGTCACAATCGTCAGACAAATGTGCGAAATATCAAATCAAATAAAGAACGTCTAGGGAATGGGGAATCCCCGCTACTCACCGTATTTCATAAATGTGGTTCATCGGTATCAAAATTGCTTGAATGAGAATTTGGATGAACTAGTTGCAACTGAATGTAGAACCAAGCTCACGCTCTCGCGCTGTTGCCGGTCTATAGCTATCCTAGGTTTGGGTCCAATCTCTTGCAAACCCTAGCCTAGGAAAGCTAGCATTAGGATCAACATCATCGTCCAATCGCGCACCGAGCCCAATCTCTTGCAAACTCGGTCCACGATCTAGATTGGGATAGTTCCTACCCGTCCAATCTCTTGCAAACGAGTATCGGCATGGAATTGCAACCGGAAATCCTAGTATCGGTCCAATCTCTTGCAAACCGATACTACGGAAATTCGATTCCAACCCAATTCGGATTTCTAGGGTTTCCTATCGAATTGGGATCCAATCTCTTGCAAATCCCAATTGATATGAATACCTAGCCATCCGTAGTAAATTGATCACAATCTAATCCCTAATAACAATTCTAGCACAATTTCTACCAATTCATCACAAATATGAAAGTGGGCTTGTAGGGTTCATCCCCACGCCCCAAGACGTGGAGACTACTCACAATTCATAGCGAGATCACAAAAATAATCAATGAAATAAGCAATGGAATTCATCACAATATTGAGATAAGCAATAAAAATAGAATTTTTAAGGAAAAGAGATGCAAACCAATGGAGTTCTTCAATTAATCCAACAAAATTCCAATCTTTGTCTCCTCTCCAATCACAAGAATAAAGCTAAAAACTAATCTAAAAAGCTGCAAAAAATCTAAGAGAGGGGCTCTCTAAACTAGGGTAAAAACAGGGCTTAAATAGCCCTCAAAATCGTCCAAAAATCGTGACCAAAATACCCCTGCACAGCCTGTTTTCCGCAGATTTCGCTACAGGCAGCGCATCGCACTCGGCCGAGTGACAAAAGTCGCTCGGCCGAGTGAAAACCCTGTAATTTTCCAGTAAGTCGGGGCCTTCAGGGGTCTTCACTTCGGGGGCGGCTCGGCCGAGTGAGTTGCCGTCACTCGGCCGATGGCTTCAAGGCACTCGGGCGGACGTAATAATCCACTCGGCCGAGTGGCTCTTCTGAAGTTCAGGCGGCCGAAAAACAGTAACTTGGATGTTTTGGAAGGGCCTCGTCTGGGCACCACTCGGGCGGACGTGATATCGTCACTCGGCCGATGTGGTCTTCGGTGCTCGGCCGAGTGCACACATAAATCGTGTCTGTTCTGGTCGGCCGAGCAGTGTCTCGCTGGTCGGCCGAGTGGCTCCTCCACTCGGCCGAGTGGGACACAAAAAATGCCCATTCTGCTTGTTTTGGCCTCCTCGTCGCTCCTGCGACGTCCATTCTTCTTCCGCTCCTCTCCAACAGCAAAATACCCCTCGGGGAGGTCGTTGGTGGCCGTCTAGAGTAAGCGCATCTCGAGATCACTCCAAATCGCGCCAAATCACCTGAAATGCGACAAAAACAACAAATCGTGAAAAGCATCGCAATATCGTCGATATATCGTGAAAAACATGATTTGGGCGATCTAAATGGCATGCAAACATGCGAGAAAAAGGTGTAAAATAAGGAGTGATCAAAATCCCCCAAGCTTGCCTCTTACTCGTCCTCGAGGAAGATAAGTAAAAGGCGAACCCGGTGGATTCGAAAAACGAAAACGGCGAAAAGAAAAAAAATGAAAAACGAAGAAGAATGAAAACGAAATAAAATAAAGTAGAAAGAAAGAAGCGAGGAGGTAGGCTGCTAGATTATTTTCTCAGGACGTGGGTTCCACTTACTCATATAGCATGCACTGAATGAAAAATACATGTCAGAGAATTTTATTTTGATATCATAGTATAATAGTGCAAATAGAAATAGAAAACCCACGAACAACGATATAATCATGAAAAACGGAATAATTTTAGAATTAGCATCGTCTGAAACATTTAAAGCGGTATACAAATCACAGATCACACACTTTTCAATTGAACGCTTTCTATCAGGAGTATAAGAGTATCACACTATAGGATAGAGGGAATAGAAAAGTATGGATTTCATGAGATGAACGCTAGGCTTAGATTTCTGGATTTCGTAAAGCTAAAAAAAACAATCTCATTGAGTATAGAATATTACTTAGCCTAGGTTGTCGTGCAACGTCAAGTAGTCACTCTCTCACACATCAATGGATCCCCTCCCCCAAGCTTATCTATAAGCATGGTGGCATAAAAAATATTTACATCCCCATTTTTATATAGCTCCAAATGTAATAAGAAGAAAGAAGAAAGAAAGAAAGTGAGATGGGATCTTTTATTGAGGATTTTTCCTCTTTTCTCTTTTTTTTTCTTCTTTTTTTTTCTTTTTCTTTTTTTTGATATAGCATATATACACAACGATCCCAACTCCAAGAGAGATAATGATATACAAGAATGTTTTTCTCTCTTTTATTTTTTTTAGACAATAGAGATTTGGAGCTAGGAATTAGTAGCGGGGGAAATGCCATATAATAGAATCACTAAGGGGAGATTCACCAATGATTTTAAAAGTAGAGAAATAATGTTCAAGATTTGTGGAGAAAGAAATAGATATACTCTCAGTTCACTCTATAAGACATGCACGACAACTTCAGCAGGGTAATCTAATCTACTCAGTTTCGATCACAAAAAAGCTAACTAATCCAGATTTATCATAGCTAACGTCATTCAATCATCCTGAAGTGAAGTGTACAATTCATGCATATAGAAGTGATATAGGAAAAGAAATCAGTACTCCAGATATAGGCATTCAATGCGTGAATCTTGGTGTGTTTTCTGTGATAGCATACATATGAATATTCAGACTCAGCTAAAAATAAAACTTCATCCATTTTCATGTGGCAAAAGTGTGGGTTACTATCTCTAGATGCAAGGCAAGTCATAGCATATGATATCAGAAATAAAATCTAAGACACGACAAATATAGCATGCATATAGAGTAAGCTAGATCCAACGTCATCATCATCACAGAAAAGTCATCTCTAGCATGAGATGAAAAAGAAATAAAGATAAAGGGAAAATAGAACTATTTACAATGCGGCACACAGAAAAATAAGAAAAACGTGATGCATGGTAAAATGAAAGAAAAATAATGAAAATGAGTGTAAAAGCGGAAAATGGCGTGAAAAACTAAAAATAAAGGTGGTAAATCAAAAAGAACGTGAGAACTCACTCCCCCAAGCTAAATGGCACAGTGTCCTCAATGTGCAAAGTGTGGCACACCGAGAGACAAGAAATGTGAGGGGCAAGTGAGGATGCATGCATGGAAAAATGAAAATGAAAAAAAAATAAAGAAATGAAAATATGATGCGGACATGATGCATGCACAGATAGGAGTGAAACAGATATATAAGTGGCACCAAAAACTCTCCCTCTCTCCCAAAAAAGATATATAAAGATATGATCAAAAAGATAATCCCAAAATAAGTGAGGGGGGGGGGACAAAAGTGCAACAGGACCCAGCAGAAACGGGGCAGCACAACGGCAAGAATAAACGATGGCATCAAGAGTGCCTAAGAAGGGGGCGCTGCACCGTCTCCGTCCTGAGGCGGAGGTGGTGGGGGTGGTGCTGGATGGACAGGCTGCTGAGCGGGGGTGGGTGTGGGAGTGGCAGCAGGCTGAGTGGGTGTGGAAGTGTGAGTGGGAACCTGCTGGGTGGGTGGGGGTACGCGCGGGAGACGCTCCAGAACCTGGGTGAGACAGTAGTGGATATGCGGTAGCAGGTCGAAGCGGCCAGCCATCGCAGTGACGGTGGCGGACAGGGTCCGAAGGTCACCTCTGAGACCACTCACCGCCCCCTCTAGAGCACGAATGCTCTGAAGTACTGTGTCAGGGGGAGGTGGTGCAGAGGGACGCACCTGGCGGGGCTGGGCAGGTCTGGGCTGGCGTACTCGGGTCGCGTATGTGACGGGCTCAGCGGGGAACGGGTACAAAAGGTGCTGCGCCAGCAAATGTGGGCCTGGCCTCAGTGTGAGGCCGGGGCGGGCGGTGAGAAGTGGAGGCAGCAGCAACGAAAGAAGAGTGCAAAAGTGGCAGCGAGGCGGCCAGAGAGGTCGACGGCACAGAAGTGTGGACAGACGCCACGACGCTCTCGGAAAATACAGCAGGGGTGGAGACAGAGGTGACTACCGCTGGGGTGGAAGTGTGTGGACCAAAAGGCGCAACCCCAGCGGAGATCATGCTAGCCATGGTCTCCACGACCGCGGCAAACGAGGGCTCTCCACTCTCAACAAAGGTCGGTGGGCGCTCGGGGAGTGCAGAGCAAAGAGGCTCGACGGACAGAGGGCCAGTGGTGGTGGTGGGAGTGGTGGTGACAGCCTCGGAAGTGGTGGAGGTGGGCTCAGCTAAGGTGCTCCCGACACCGACAGCGGTGTCAGGAGCGGCGGAAACGTCGGGGGTAGGCTGAGGGGCCACAGGGTCAACAGGCACGGCGGCAGGCTCGGCAGGGTGGACAGCAGGGTCTACAGGGGCAGCGTGGGCCTGCTCGGCCTCCTCGGCCTCGAGCACGTACGCAGCGGGGATGAGGACATCCATCGCAGGGAGCCAGTCAACGTGGGCTGGTGCAATCTGGGTCCGAGCTGGGCTCGGGAGAATCATGTAATCGGCACCGAAAGGGCCGTGCAACCAGACCCAGTGACGCTCACCATGCGGACGAAGCATCTTCATCCGGGCCATAACATCGATCGACAAAGAAGTGGGGCCCGGGACGCGTCGCAAGTCGTCGGGGAAGTCCTCGCCGGTCATAAGAGCAAGCAAGGTGATCAGGCCGCCGCAGCATATCGGTGAGCGAGCGCCCACCGATACAATGATGCGGTCTAAAAACCATGCCGCGATATCGATCACGACGGCGGGGACAAGCTCATCTCCATCCCTAGATAGAGCTCTGGGACGTGTCATCGCGTAGAGCATGTAAAGCTCTGGCGTAGACATCGTGCCCGGCTCATATCTGGCCAAAAAGGTCGTCGCCATAAGGCGCTGAGCAATGCGTAGGCAGGGATGGACGATGGCCGAGGCCTTGGCCCTACTAGGGTCAAAGGCAGCGTGGAGACCCGTAATCCGGGCCCAGAAGGCACCGGCGTCGAAGGAAGGTGGGGGGATATGGGTAGGGGCGTAACCGCGATCGGCTCCGGGGACAGCGGGCCACGAGAAAAACGCTCTCATCATATCGAGAGTGACCTGGCACTCTCGATCCATGAACCGAAACGAGCATCCCTCGTCGGTCCGGGCGATCGAACTCAGAACCTCAAGTGTCGGGCGGGTAAACGTATCCGCCGACACCTGCAGAAAATCTCGCCAGCCCACGTTGTCGTACAACGTGAGCATCCCCTCAAGTACCCCCAGGCGTCCTAGGTCAGCGAGGTGTGCAAACCTGGAGGGTACGATCGAGCGCTGGGAGATACGCTCGAAAGTGACGCGGTGTGCGTCGTTTCGGAACGTGATCCCCAGCGGCCCGACCAGTGGAGCCGGTGGTGGTGGCTGTGGAGCGGCAGGGAGAGGCTGTGCGGGCTGTGGGTGCACTGCAGGCTGTGCGGGGTGTGCGGGGCCTGCAGGCTGTGCTGGGTGGACGGCGTGTGTGGGAGACGGTGGAGGAGAGTCCTCCAACTCGTGGGAGGGGCCGGCATCATCCGACCGCTTCCGCTTAGCGGAAGCTCTCTTCGACCGCGGCCGTGTCCGGGGCGGCATATCGGCCCCGAGCGCGCCGAAAAGTGCAAAAAGTGCGGTGTGCGTAAAAGAGTGGAAGGAGTATACCCAGACACGCCGCGAGTGCTCAGTAATGGAAGCGTGCGAAGTCCGCGCCTCCACGAAGCTCAAATCAGTCCCGAGAAGCTCCCCTGGGCTCCCCTAAGCTCCAAAAAGCAACCTGCGCATGAAATGGTGATATCGGTGAGTAATAATCAAAATGTATGGAGCATTAGGGGTATCATAGATAGATATGGAAATTGATTTGGGGTAGGGGGGCGTTTAGCACATGGATCCTCAAAAATACACAAAAAGAGGCGAAAATAGGCGAAATAGGGGGTACCGGAGGTGACCGGAGACACGGCCGCCGGCGGCGACTCGGGCGAGGCGACGGGGGTGCTCGGCCGGCGGTGGCGGGCCGAGCGGCGGCGTGGCAGCGGTGGTCGGGCGAGTGAGGGTGCGAGCGGGCGAGGATCGGGCGAGGGAGCTGAAGGGGCGCGGGCTCGTTTGGGGGTTTTTGAGATTTCGAAAAATGCGCCCCCCGGCCTTTATATAATAAGAGTTACGACTCGGCCGAGTGACGTGGTCACTCGGCCGAGCGAGACCAATGAAAGTTTCCTCCCCGCTATCGCTTCGGCCGAGTGGCTTTGCCAGCCTCGGCCGAGTGGAGTAAGTCCATTCGGCCGAGTGACTCAAGCTACTCGGCATGACTCGCCCTAGGAGGGTATCCGTTTTACTCGGCCGAGTGAATATATATACTCGGCCGAGTAGCAGTTATATTGGAATCAGGAAAATAAACAGAGAGTTGGGTACAGCAGACTTCCCTCGTTCGTGAGCGGCTCGGCCGGACGAACTTTTGTACTCGGCCGAGTGACTAGTATGCTCGGCCGAGTGAGCCTTGTGTTCTGCTGTTTGTCTTCGTTTGGGCTCTAAACTCCGTCTTTCTTCCTCCAGTCGATTCCATCTTCCTCCTAAGCGTCGAGCGCCTTCTTGGGGCGCTCCTCGTCGTCTCGTTCATCCTCCTCATGATGGATCTACCTATCTCCTCTCCTGTCAAGAAAAATAGGACCCGTTATCACAAAATTTTTGGGCGAACGACTCGAAACACTAAAAATTTCTAAAACGAAAATAAGGAAAAAAGTAAAAATAAAGCAAAAACCGTCGGGTTGCCTCCCGACAAGCGCTCGTTTAAGGTCGTGAGCTCGACCCCCTATAATTTTCAATCAATGCGGGATGTTTGGTGCATATGAGATGCACCCATCAAACTTTCCAGGGAGAACGCTTGGATTTAGACGTGGCGGCGGCGTGTTCTCCCGCGGTGGTCTCCCGTCTCGAATAGTGTTGGGGGGAGGCTCCCCCAAGCTAGCATTCGCTCCGGTCAACGGCTTTACCGGTGGTGCCGATTTCCGTGCCGGCGGAGCTTTCTTTGGAGACTTTAGTTTCGAGAGCTTGCAGAGCTCTCGAATCCTTGCGACATCAGCGTCGCCTTCATCTTCTTCAGCGGAGAGGTCGGGGGAATCATCTTTCTTCTCATCTTGGCCTAAATCCGGGCCTTCCTCGAAATCTTCGTCAAAAAGAGCGCCAATTGAGTGGGGGATCGCCTCCTCTATCACCTCATCAAGGAGGTCCATGTAGTCAAGTTCCTCGTGGTAAGGCATGTGCTTCATAGCCTTAGGAATGTGGAGCTCCACCTCGATGTTGCCGACGTTTAAAGTAAGGGTACCTTCGCGCACGTCAACAATTACTCCGGCGGTGGCGAGGAACGGGCGTCCAAGTATCAATGACGTATCTCCCTCCTCCTTAACGTCCATGATCACAAAGTCACATGGCAAGCATATTCCACCCGGGACTTGTAGCGGTATGTCTTCGGCGATCCCTACCGGCCTAGTTATTCGCCCATCGGCTAATTGAATGCGCATGTCGGTAGGTTTCAACTTTGTCCCGGTGTTTAGCCTTAAGAACATGGAGAGAGGCATGAGGCTCACACTCGCCCCAAGATCTACCAATGCCTTTTGAAGAGGGACGCCGCCCAAGGTGCAAGGAATCCGAAAACTCCCCGGATCTTTAAATTTGGCCGGCTCCTTTTCTCTCTTGGTAAACCAAGAGCCCTCCTCGGCTAGCATGATCTTCTCCTTCCTCTTTCTCCCCGAAATCAAGTCCTTCAAGAATTTAGCATATGTGGGGATCTCGACGATGGCGTCGAGGAAGGGAATATTAAGGCTAACTCCTCTTAGATACTCGAGGAACTTCGCTAGCCTTTTCTCCATTTTCGCTCTCGCTAGTCTTTGGGGGAATGGGACCGGTGGCATGAAGCGTCTTTCCTCAATCAATTGTTCCGCTCTAGATTTCTCCTTGTCTTGTGGCTCCTTCTCCTTTTCAACTTCAACTATCGGCTCAATTGGCTCCAAGCTTTCCTCCACGGGCTCCTCGGTAGGAATCATGGCGGGGGTGGTGTCCTTCCCGCCTCTAGTAGTAACGGCAACTACGGCATTGATGTGACCGGTGTTGCCCCGTGGGTTTTGCTCGGGTTGCACCGGTAATCGTTGAGTGTTCCGATTTAGCAACGCTAGTTGCTCCGATATTTGAGCCACAACGGTATTAAGAGAGTCTTGCCCCGCCTTCAAGCTAGCATTTACCTTATTTTGCTCGACCATGAACGCCTCCACTCTAGCTTCGAAGTCGGATCGTTGTTGAGCTTGAGGAGGGTTTTGATTTTGATTCCTCCACCCTTGATTGTATCCGGGCGGCCTATATGGTGGAACTTGTTGCTTCGGTTGAAAGTTTTGTTGAGTAGGCCCCCTCGGTGGATAGTTTTGTTGTTGGGGTGGTGGTGGTCGAGCTTGTTGAGGTGGTGGTTGTGGCGGGTTCAAAGCTCCTTCATTGTTGGCGTAGGAGAATCCGGGATGATTTCTTGCGGCCGGATTGGCCCAATATCCTTGGTTCCCCGCAACATATTGTACTTGCTCCAAGGATCCTTCTCCTTGCTCTCCTCCCACGTACATGGCTTGAGATTGGTCTTGCCAATCACACATTTGGTTGGTCGGTGCGGAGGTGGATGGGGCTCCTTGGGGCTCCGTGATAAACTTCTCCAATCTCTCCACTACCTTGTGGAGAGAATCAAATTTGCTCGTAAGCTCCGCCACGGCCTTCGCCTCATAAATACTAGTCGGCTTCAAGGAGGACGTAGAGTGTCCTCGCTCATCGCCCCATTGTTGATTATTTGAGGCCATCTCCTCAATTAGGGCCGTAGCTTCTTCGGGAGTCTTCGACAAGATAGCACCATTCGCCGCGGCATCAATAATTTGTTTGGTCCCCGGTTGGAGACCGTTGTAGAAGCTATGCACTAGCTCCCAGTCTTCAATGCTATGATGCGGGCATTGATGCTGCAAATCCTTAAAACGCTCCCAAGCTTCATAGAGCGTCTCCTGTGGTCCTTGCTTGAAGGACATGAGAGCGCTCCGGATCTTCACCGTCTTGGATGGCGGATAGAACTTGTCAATGAATGCGCTCGCCAACTCGTCCCAAGTGGTGAAAACACCTTCAGCTTGCGTCCTCAACCAATAGAGTGCCTTGTCCTTTAGCGTGAAGGGGAAGAGGCGCAGTCTGATGGCATCGATGGAGACCCCCGTCATCTGGAATGTGGCGCACTTCGACAAGAACAATTGTATGTGGTAGTGAGGATTTTCATGGGCATTCCCATGAAATGGATCCTGCTGCATCAGAACCACTAGTCCAGTCTTTAGCTCGAAGTTCTTGTCAGCCGCCAACTGCGGCATGGCAATGGATGAGGTAGTAGAAGAGGTCTTAGGCCTAAGCCTATCTCGAATAGAAATTAGCCTCGCCATCCTTGCCGCCAATTGTTCAGGAGTTTCCGGGTTGGTCATAAACCGCCCTTCCGGATTTTGTCTCCTTTCCGCTCTAAGTCTCCGCGCGGTACGTTCGATCTCGGGATCAAATAGTATAGCTTCAGGGTCCGCCGTAGATCTCGTGTTCATGCACAGGGGAAACAGAGTTTCAAAGAAATGATTAGTACCGTGGAAGGGTTAGGTAAGAAATAAGAAATAAAAATAATGATAATAATAATAAAAAAAATAAAAAAAAGTAATAGCTAGGGTGAGAAAGAATCAAACGCAATCGCCTCCCCGGCAACGGCGCCAAAAACTTGATCGCTCCGGGATGTGACCCAAAGAACGGTTGTAGTTTTACCGCAAGTGCACGGTGTAGCAGCGAGCGGGATATCGAACACAGGGAGGACGAATGACCGTGCTTGCTCCAAATCAACCTGGCTACTTAAGAGAGAAATTTGCCTTTGGCGATCCTGTCACAATCGTCAGACAAATGTGCGAAATATCAAATCAAATAAAGAACGTCTAGGGAATGGGGAATCCCCGCTACTCACCGTATTTCATAAATGTGGTTCATCGGTATCAAAATTGCTTGAATGAGAATTTGGATGAACTAGTTGCAACTGAATGTAGAACCAAGCTCACGCTCTCGCGCTGTTGCCGGTCTATAGCTATCCTAGGTTTGGGTCCAATCTCTTGCAAACCCTAGCCTAGGAAAGCTAGCATTAGGATCAACATCATCGTCCAATCGCGCACCGAGCCCAATCTCTTGCAAACTCGGTCCACGATCTAGATTGGGATAGTTCCTACCCGTCCAATCTCTTGCAAACGAGTATCGGCATGGAATTGCAACCGGAAATCCTAGTATCGGTCCAATCTCTTGCAAACCGATACTACGGAAATTCGATTCCAACCCAATTCGGATTTCTAGGGTTTCCTATCGAATTGGGATCCAATCTCTTGCAAATCCCAATTGATATGAATACCTAGCCATCCGTAGTAAATTGATCACAATCTAATCCCTAATAACAATTCTAGCACAATTTCTACCAATTCATCACAAATATGAAAGTGGGCTTGTAGGGTTCATCCCCACGCCCCAAGACGTGGAGACTACTCACAATTCATAGCGAGATCACAAAAATAATCAATGAAATAAGCAATGGAATTCATCACAATATTGAGATAAGCAATAAAAATAGAATTTTTAAGGAAAAGAGATGCAAACCAATGGAGTTCTTCAATTAATCCAACAAAATTCCAATCTTTGTCTCCTCTCCAATCACAAGAATAAAGCTAAAAACTAATCTAAAAAGCTGCAAAAAATCTAAGAGAGGGGCTCTCTAAACTAGGGTAAAAACAGGGCTTAAATAGCCCTCAAAATCGTCCAAAAATCGTGACCAAAATACCCCTGCACAGCCTGTTTTCCGCAGATTTCGCTACAGGCAGCGCATCGCACTCGGCCGAGTGACAAAAGTCGCTCGGCCGAGTGAAAACCCTGTAATTTTCCAGTAAGTCGGGGCCTTCAGGGGTCTTCACTTCGGGGGCGGCTCGGCCGAGTGAGTTGCCGTCACTCGGCCGATGGCTTCAAGGCACTCGGGCGGACGTAATAATCCACTCGGCCGAGTGGCTCTTCTGAAGTTCAGGCGGCCGAAAAACAGTAACTTGGATGTTTTGGAAGGGCCTCGTCTGGGCGCCACTCGGGCGGACGTGATATCGTCACTCGGCCGATGTGGTCTTCGGTGCTCGGCCGAGTGCACACATAAATCGTGTCTGTTCTGGTCGGCCGAGCAGTGTCTCGCTGGTCGGCCGAGTGGCTCCTCCACTCGGCCGAGTGGGACACAAAAAATGCCCATTCTGCTTGTTTTGGCCTCCTCGTCGCTCCTGCGACGTCCATTCTTCTTCCGCTCCTCTCCAACAGCAAAATACCCCTCGGGGAGGTCGTTGGTGGCCGTCTAGAGTAAGCGCATCTCAAGATCACTCCAAATCGCGCCAAATCACCTGAAATGCGACAAAAACAACAAATCGTGAAAAGCATCGCAATATCGTCGATATATCGTGAAAAACATGATTTGGGCGATCTAAATGGCATGCAAACATGCGAGAAAAAGGTGTAAAATAAGGAGTGATCAACCATACAACCAGTAGGTGCATTTAGTGGGATACAATTGTACATGTTTCTTCATCAACTTCGGGTGTATGAAGTTAAATGTAAAATGATTTTCATCTTCTATATTATATTATCATCTGATGGATGATATTTTCATCTTCTGGATAATGTGTTCATCTTCTGGATGATGTGATCATCTTCTGGATGATCTTGTCATCTTCTGGATGATAAATGTGTAAGACATGATTTTTGCCTATGTATTTCATATCATATTTGATGGTTAGGCTTAAACATATAGTTCTGATTTCTCTTAAGACGATCCAATGAGATTTGCTCATTTGAAGATATAATCTCAAATCAGTTTATTTGCTCCTTTAAAAATGCAAAGACAACCTTTAGTAGGAGTCCTTATTTTGATAAGAAACTTTATTGCTTGTATTTTATATATTTCTTAGAATAGACGTCTCAAAGTCTATTCAGGCAAATAAGGAAATTAGGAATAAATCCATAATGTTATTGATGAGTGTTTATTGTATATAGTTTCTCACCCTGTTTCATACACGTTTTTCATTATTTATTTCGTCATTTTCCACTGTTTCCCCCATTTTTGTTTCCTCTTTCGCTTTTATGTTCCCTTCTATGATTTGCATGAAATACATGTTGATTAGGGACCATATGGCGTGAATATAGCACAGAAGGGCAAAAGAAGCGGAGCCTGGAGATCAAACTATGCATACGGGGGAGATTAGTGAAGAACTGTGATCCAAACGGTTGCGTCGATTCGACATGGCCGCGTTTGTCAGAGCACCCAAAGAAGCAGAGCACAATTCCATGCGGCCATGCAGACATGCATCATACGACTGCGTCAACAATCCCCAGATCCTATTTCCACGCGATCACGTGAAGGATCTCCGAACGGCCACATCGCTGATGAGTTGATTTGAAGATATGCAATCGACACGGCCCGCATGACAATAGACGACGTAACCGTGTAATCCTGAAGAACCAAAGACCAAACGGTCGCTGACACAGATGTCGAAATCGGATTCGACGCTGTCGCGTCCCTAGCGACACGACCGGGTCGCTATAACCCCGTCGCCTCCATTTACACCAGTGAACGAAGCGACCGAATTATTTTCGACGCGGTCGCATCGATTAGGGTTTCTAAAGTGCATGGGCTCCGATTGAGAGCAGTTGGGGGCTTTTTGGGTCTTTTGAGCGAATGTATATAAGCTCTTCTTCATCTTTGAGCGAATCCATCTTCTTTTTTGCTGTTTTTCTTGGTTTTCCAAGGGGTTGTAAGGAGTTCTAGTGCTTTTATTTTCAGGTCTTTTTATTGTATTAGCTTGTCACTTTTGTAATAGTTTAGATTTGCTTTATAGAAGTTTCCCCCTTTTGTTATTGTGATTGTGTGTTATCTTTAGTGCCTATAACTCTGAATCCATGGCTTTCATTGCTTACCCAATGCTAGAAATCATCTTTATTGCAATGGGAAGTGAGTAGTTTTTATCTATGACAATGGGCTGAACCCCATTGGATTAGGGCCATGGGTTGGATGAACTTTTGATTAATTGTTGGGCTAATTGAGGAGTTGGGGTATATTAGGATGCCATTAATGGTCGTAGATTCAACCCCTCCCTTTTGGGCGATCGGATTGGCCGCCGGTGAGAGTCGGGACCAATCTGGGGTTCGACCCCTACGAAGATCCACACTATCGATGTGATCGACGAGAGTCGTGCATCGATTAGAACCCTCCTAATATAGGTCCAATCCCCTTACGCCACTATGGTCAGGAGGAAGATTAAGGATATTCGTCGAGCATAATGCATCTGATGTATACCGATGTATCGGCGAGAGTCTGCATCGGTATATGTTAGGATAGGCCTATCAATGCATCGCGATGCACCACGAGAGTAGAGGGTAGGTGAATGCACGTAGGTTAGATGACCTCTCCTAAGTCCCAATGAATCCAACGATCAATCACCTATTAATCCAACCCTAACCCTAGTTCAATGGTGGGGATACTCTAAGCCCTAGAGCTTTTATCCCTTGATTCCACACTCCTTTTCATCATTCAATCACCAATCAGATTGCATAGCTTTTGAACAAGGAACCAAAAATCCGATTGCATAGCGCTACACATAACACTGTGTGATGCGATATAAATTTTATCAGCATTCGCATCAGCAGACAGTTATGCTGTCACAACATCCATAGCAGCAAAAACCAAATTTTCCTTTGCCCATCGCAAGAATTTTGCAAACATAACTAGGGAGCAGTTTTATTTCGTAAGTGAGTCAAGCTCATCTTACTTGCTTCCTGGTTTCAGCGAAATAAACCTCTAAGCTATATCATGTCGCTTTTAGCATATGATTTTATTTATTTTATTTGTATTTATACAATACTCATTTTACCCATGGGTTTGATATCTTTTGATATCCAGACTTTAGGTCCTAACACTTCACATTTCATAAGTGAGCCCAGCTCAACTTATTATTGCCGCGTTCCACATTATTGGTCAATCTCTACGTTTGCTTTAGGAAACTGAGTGTGGAACGATATTTATAATTATCATTTAAACGACAAAATGAAATGTGAGTAATTGTCGACAAGTGTGTTTTTATCCAAGCACATCCCCATGTACGTACAGTATTCAATACTATTTCAATTTATTTTAGATTCATCTCTTCTAGAAGTTCTGAAAAGGGAGAGGATATGGAGATATGCTCACTTTTCTGTGGTGGTATTGTTTAAAGGTCTCCAGAAGTTTTTCTCTCTTTGAGCCTCGTGGTATGTCCTCTCAATCATTTAGGACGTCCACTTCTGCTACTAGTGGATTGAATCCATTATTTTTGGTATGTCAATCTTAGCTGGATTTTTAGCAACAGTGATGCATGATCTTGACAATATTCGGATTGTTAATAAATTTGTCCGAAACTGTTTAACAGTTTTGTAAGTGTGTATCTTCAGGATCTCACCACGATTTAGATATTTGAAATGTTCAACTGAGCTTCAAGCTCAGGGACGATGGTAATATCTATGTTGGACCTAATACTGGAAAATTAAAGAGTTCTGAATGCGAAGGATCTTCAGGATCTAATCTTCACAATCGATTCTTTATATGATGACCCATCAAGGCACACTCTTTGAGATGTGCTCTAAATGCTTCCCCTTTTTGGAGTGCTCGAAATCTATTTATCTGGAGTAATTACTTCCGATAAATAGTTCTAAGACGACATTCTGCTAGTTTATAGAGGTGTTATGGGGATGTGGACACATCATGGTACAATCTTTAAGATGTGCTCTAACGCTTCCCCGACAGGGGTTCTCGAAAAATGTTTATATGAGGTGATCAGGCCTAGATAAATAGGTTTTAAAGAAGCATTTTAATGGTATGCAATGTAATTTCATGTCCCCATGCAGTCACCAATAATTGGATTTTTAACGAAGACTGGCGACACTGAGCTGGAGCCTAATCAACCCTTGGAGTGGGACCCTCGGTTGAGTGAACCGGGGTCGGAAGCTGATGGTTGATGATGGTACGACCGTTGATCGACCTAAGAACGACCATCTGATGGGTCGTTCGAGGTTGAAGAGCTCGGTATCGACTTCGGGCGTCGAATGGCGATCGTCGATCTGCACCACAGGGAGTCGTTAGGGGGGTCGGATCTGGGTTCCGACCCAAATCTCCTCCGATGCTTAAGTTAGTAAGGAACTTAAGGGAGAGAGTGAACTTGGTGTAGTAGAGATTGACCCACAGAGGTTCGTCTTTAGACTAACGACGCAAGCTCGTATATGGAATGTGGAAGTAAGAAGATAGAGTTCTATATATTAGCACTCGTACCTGGAAGATGGAACCCCTATACCCTCGTCTGTCGATCTATTTATTGGAGGCTCCCTCTTGATGGTGTGTAACCGTCCCTCTTTGATTGACGCATGATCTTCTCCGAGATTTGAGCTAACGGCTTCCCATTTAGTTGGTCACATTAACTCCGCTCTATTAATGTAACGCCCCGCTTCCCAAAAGACACCGGAAGCGAGAACGTTACACGGCCCGCTTGAACTGGAGCGGTGAAGCTCGAGTTCAATAAGCGTCTGTGATAAAAACACAGAAAAGGGTCCTTACATTTGCGTATCAGAACAACCAGAAAACATTTCATTAAATTAAATGGGCACTTCCAGAATTGTTCGTACAGAAAATAAAACAACAGGGCCTCAGCATGGCCAAAGGAAACTACAACCAGACACTAATCCTACTACAAGGAACTAAACTAAAACTCAAAGCAATGACGGAAAAGAGACTCTAGTCTTCTGGAGAAAACGTCTCGACGTCTTCGACAACTCTGGCTCTCCAAGTCAGGTGGTACTCAAGCTCTGAACCTGACATACATCCACAAACATGAATGTATGTCAACTAGGGGTCTGCAAGAAAGAGTTAGCATCCCAAGGCGAAGTATGTAACAAGTATATGAAATTTAGAAGCATTTAATATTTTGAATGAAACGACTGCAACAATTTAACAATTAGCAATTTCGGAGCAGAAAGAAACAATCCTAGCATGCAGTTCTAGTCGATGGCAAGTTCAAAATTAGATTCTCTGAGTTTGTTAGCATTTCAATATTCACGAAGACCAAGTTAGCGTTACAATGACCATGTCAAGAATTCACATCTAATCTAGGGTTCTCGCCTTTAGGTCGTGATGAGAAGGTCGTTCCTCTCACGGGGGCTTACCGTGATTGACACTAACCCACCGCGTCGGGTGGTGCTCTTGAGGAGAGTACCTTTCATACGCCCAGTGGCCGCTCAACCCTAACCCCACCCAAAAGTTTTGCCGGAACACGAGCCGGCCTAGTCGACTCACACGACATCACGATATCACGATACCGCCTTCGAGGCGCACGATTTCACGATGTCCATATTGTTAATCATGTCAAGACTCACTGAACTTCATTGTTATCAAAATTAGTGTTTTATGGTGACAGTTCTGCAAAGCGGAAGTGGGTCGAACGACCGGTTCCGTAATTTCCAATAATGACGATTTCGTCCTTTTCGTTCAATTTGCTACAGAAACAATTTCTTTCTCTAGTTGTTTAAATTGGGGATATATCGTATGATATACCGTTAGATCCCAATTTTCGTCCTAATCATTATGGTGTCACTTTCCTACGTTATTTCACGTCACAATTTCAGGTTATTCAGCAATACATGAAGGCGGCGTAAACGTGCCGAAACTTCTAAAAATCATAACAAATTATATACTTGCCTGTTTTTGGCGTTCTTGGTGTCGTCAGAAACGTCTCAATAGGTACTACGCTACGGTGAAGACGATTCACTGGTTTGACAAAACATGAAATCAGAACAGGCGTTTTTCGATCAGAACAGATTTACAACAAGCCCCTACGACATCTAATCAACCGGTTTTATTAGGTTTCTCTACTTTACGGTGTGGGTTAAGAGTTTTTAGGGGTAGATCTACTAACCGGTAGTGCCGAGAAGGATTGGGGCATAATGAAGAGCAGTGGCGACGCGGACAGCGGCTGATTCACTACTTTCGTCGAGATCTGGATGTTGGCACCGAGTTCTATGGTGAGGGGAGCTTGTCAGGGTCTCCGCAGGCTGTCGGCGTGCTTGAGAGGGCCTGTAGTGGTTGTTCGCATGAAGGAGGAGCTGCGGCTGCATCAGGGGAGTTCGGCGTGGGCTGTCGGTGGTTGTGTGAAGCCGTGGAGATGGAGGAGGGGCCCCGGCATTGGTGGTTGCGTCAATGGGCCGTGGGTGGTGCCGTGGGCTATGGGGGCTTGGCACGCGAGAAGAAGAAGGGGAGGTGAGGGTTGTTTGCGTGGCTGCCGGAGGGCTTGAGTTGGGGAGGAGAAGGAGGGAGGAGGAAGAGGCCGTGAGGTGAAGAAGCCGTGGGTTGCGTGGAGAAGCAGGCCGTGGGGCCGTGGGGAGAGGTGTTGTGGGTTGCATGGTGCAGTCAAGGCGAGGGCGGCTGTAGAGTTGTTTGCCCTAGGTTTTATTTTGTAGAAGCTAGGGTTTGAATAAATATAGAGAGTTGCGGCTAGGGTTGTTATCATATGGAAAAAGTAGGCGGCGGGTTGTGAATAGGCCTAGGGTTTTGTTAAATAGGAGAATAGGCTAGGCTGTTAGGTTGTGTTGTATGGTTTGAAAAGGTGTTGCGGCTGCTAGTAGGGTTGATGTGCCTTGCGTTTTTTTTTGTTAGCCTAAGTTTAAACATTGCAAAGAATGCTGAAGGGTAGGGTTTTAAGGCCTCTAGGGTTTTAAATAGGAATAGGAGTGTGTAGCTTGCCCTAGGTTTTATTTATTTATAGGTGCTAGGGTTTTGACAACTTATATGGATGGAGTGCTTGTACAGCACGTGAGGGTGTGATAGGTTTAGGTTTACTTTGTTTTTTTTAAAAGAAATGTGTTGCTCCTAGCCTGTTTAAAAAAATATTAAATTGTGTAGAGATACATATGGGCTTTGCTGTGTTGTGTGAAATGTGTGCGTGAGTATCCACTGTGTGCATGAGTTGGGTTTGTGTGGGTACATTGTGCTTGCGGCTAGGTTAAGGGAGGAACCCATTTGGAAAATAATTTTAGGGTTGAAAACTATTAATGACATGCTAATGAATGGGTTAAAAGCTAATCAATTTGTTTAAAATGATTTATAAACGGAAGATATGAAGTTTGAATTTTAAAAATTCAAAACCGAAGTTTGAATTTAATAACGTAAGGAGCCCAAAAATATTAATAATGATAATGATAATAATAAGAAATTAACTTTGTATCATAAAACAATAATAGAAATAATTAACATGAAAAGGTTGGCACGTGCACCGGAACAGATACGTCTAACTACGGATACGGACGAAAAATTATATTAGAGAAATACAGATAATATCATCAATAAAGACCGGTCGTTACATCCTACCCACCTTAAAAATGTTTCCGCCCTCGGAATCTTATCCGCTAAGGTACCGGGAAAATATTAGGGTAACACTCGCATCTCTCTTCTAGTGTATACACACGACAAATAACCAACATGCCACAACCAAATAGTATTTCTAATACCCACATCAACTCCAATATTAATACCACTGATAAGACTAATCAACGTACATGCCATTGGTAATAGAAATACACATACACACATTACTAACTACGTATTAACATAACACATTTAATATAATACCATCCAACATCATACTCGGGTGAATAGTGACACCCGACCACACCGATTTACTAGCTGTAGGTGTGTCATCACCTCGCACTCACACAAATTCACAATGTAATACCCTATATCTTATACACTCACATTCTATACCGACATAGCATCACATGTCATATAAACATACCACTAATAAAAATACAACCATTCTTAGTCAATTAGCACTTAAATCGTACAGCCACTTTTACATACCGCATATTACCATATACACACATACTATTACAAATCACTACACGTATATACATGCACATAATACATTACACCACACACAGATTTATACAAGCCTTACTCCTAGCACTAGGGTCATCGTAATCTACCCACCTTAGGATCAAGTCCGTCCCCTGACTTCCTTAAATAGGCCGACGTAGGGGTAAGGGACTTAGATACTAAAGTCGTCCTATCCCGGACACACGTACATTATAATGAAACCATATACATCCATACACATACACTTAATCATATAGCACACACTTTCAAATTTCCATACATATATCAATTTTACATACATATACATACCCACACTACCACACTCTTATCTCGTATCTATATAGGTCACATATACACTCGCCGGCACACAAAGCCATGGTAATTTGTATAGGGCCAGCATACTATTTCATACATTCACATATACGTAGTCACAAACATACGGCCATGCATTCCTCCTGGTATGCACGTGCTCACACATCATCCCGTAGGGGTAATACATTATAATCTTACTACACATACAACACACTTACTCATACAATACATACATACATACATACATACATACATACATATATATATATATATATATATATATATATATATATATATATACCTATAACTAACCACATACATATATACGCACAAGTACACACAGACATGCCATCACACAATAAATCTGCACGCACAACTATGCGTACACTTATTAACATTGCACCTAACACGCATATCACTATACCAGCATCCAATTACAAACATTAATAAGTACAACTATGGTACATATACTCCTAGTGACTGGCCAAAACTAAATCTAATATTCCTATAATGATATAGTCAATTACTCGCCTAAGTATAAACATAACACTTACTATTCTATACTCGCCTATATACATATATATCACAAATTACCGTACATGCACATATGACACAATAGACAATCACTCCATAATAATATCCTAAGGGTAAGCACACACATACATGGGTGGTATATAGAGATTAGCATACGCTGGTCCACAGTCACTATCTATATACATGCACCCCAACACCACATTCAGGCTAATGGTCCCACTATACTTAAACTAAAGCTGACATAAGGAAAGATAAGCTCTAATGTGATAACTAAGCAAGGTGCAAGAAAGAGGCAACGAGTTAATGTTGTGATGGACGGTTTCGAATGTGACATGGGTAAGAGGTTCGCTGGTTGGGTCACATAAAATTTTTATGAATAATTGAAGTAAGAAGATAAGGATATGTGTAAAATAACATCGTAAAATTATGAACATATGGAATAAGTTAAAATGTGAAATATGATTAGTCAAATAATTGGTGAAGAGTAATATGGTCATAGTGAGGTGGTACTTGTTTTGCATATGGAAAATAGGTCTGTAAAGAAAAAAGATTTCTTTTCTTAAAATATGTGAAGACAATGATTATAAAACTAACACGCAGTATTTTGAAGTTCCATTTAACTTAGGAAAGTATTTTAAAGGTATGTAGGAGTGACTGTGTTGAAAATATGTTAGCAAGAAATGAAGATGATATTTTGAACTAGCAAAAATAGAAATAAAGTTTAAAAGGAAGTTCTTTACATGAGAAAAAAAAATAGAGGGGCTACACGAGGGTATGCGAAATAGAAGTGCGAGAGATGAATGTCAGGAAATCGTTATAAGATAGTAATTAAAAATCGCGTCAGAAAAGTTTCATATCAAGATTGGGTTTAAGTCAACTGAAGTGTAGAGAATCTAGTAAAAGTTTTTCGAAAGAATTTTAAACTTAGCGAAGAATTCAATAAATGAAATATCTTTTTAGAAGGAGGGGTTCAAGGTTAAAAATGGCGGATATGAAAAGTTTATGTGAATCGAGGACAAGAATCAGGTTCGGCGATTGAAGCGTAAGGATGACTAAGAAGTAACTCTGTGAATACGCTACGGTGGCTTTCTACGATCATTAACATGGAAGTGTAATGATTATAAAATAATAAAATAAGGGGGAAATAATCATTGGGTCGACTAAGATTTAGCACTAAGGTTCGTCAAAGAACTAGACTGTGTTAGGGAAGCCGATGTGAGGGTTCGTCGGGGATCGAGATCGAGATCTTATCTATAGATCTGGAATATCCTATTCCTCGAAGTCTACTCCTTGCAGATGTCTCAGGTTCGACTGGCTTGGCGACGATCGCCACGGTCGGTTGGGCCCTAGATTCGATAAACCTAAGCGAATGATTAACGAAACTCGAAAGTTTAATAAGGTTAGAGCTGGATGATCAATCGACAGGTTGATTCCTAAGATGATAATACCAAGTCATGGCAAGGGTGTCTAACTAACGAGCACAAGCGTCTATCTATTCCTATCATCCTGGTATCGGTTTCCTATCGTGCTGAGACAAGATATTCGAATAATTTCGCGTACGAACTATTCTGGATATTTTTGGCTAATGAAAAGTGTTCTAATTGTTCTGAACTTCGCAGTTGCATGACCTGCATGGGCCACCACTAAAACCTGTAACGCCCCGCTTCCCAAAAGACACCGGAAGCGAGAACGTTACACGGCCCGCTTGAACTGGAGCGGTGAAGCTCGAGTTCAATAAGCGTCTGTGATAAAAACACAGAAAAGGGTCCTTACATTTGCGTATCAGAACAACCAGAAAACATTTCATTAAATTAAATGGGCACTTCCAGAATTGTTCGTACAGAAAATAAAACAACAGGGCCTCAGCATGGCCAAAGGAAACTACAACCAGACACTAATCCTACTACAAGGAACTAAACTAAAACTCAAAGCAATGACGGAAAAGAGACTCTAGTCTTCTGTAGAAAACGTCTCGACGTCTTCGACAACTCTGGCTCTCCAAGTCAGGTGGTACTCAAGCTCTGAACCTGACATACATCCACAAACATGAATGTATGTTAGCTAGGGGTCTACAAGAAAGAGTTAGCATCCCAAGGCGAAGTATGTAACAAGTATATGAAATTTAGAAGCATTTAATATTTTGAATGAAACGACTGCAGTAATTTAACAATTAGCAATTTCGGAGCAGAAAGAAACAATCCTAGCATGCAGTTCTAGTCGATGGCAAGTTCAAAATTAGATTCTCTGAGTTTGTTAGCATTTCAATATTCACGAAGACCAAGTTAGCGTTACAATGACCATGTCAAGAATTCACATCTAATCTAGAGTTCTCGCCTTTAGGTCGTGATGAGAAGGTCGTTCCTCTCACGGGGGCTTACCGTGATTGACACTAACCCACCGCGTCGGGTGGTGCTCTTGAGGAGAGTACCTTTCATACGCCCAGTGGCCGCTCAACCCTAACCCCACCCAAAAGTTTTGCCGGAACACGAGCCGGCCTAGTCGACTCACACGACATCACGATATCACGATACCGCCTTCGAGGCGCACGATTTCACGATGTCCATATTGTTAATCATGTCAAGACTCACTGAACTTCATTGTTATCAAAATTAGTGTTTTATGGTGACAGTTCTGCAAAGCGGAAGTGGGTCGAACGACCGGTTCCGTAATTTCCAATAATGACGATTTCGTCCTTTTCGTTCAATTTGCTACAGAAACAATTTCTTTCTCTAGTTGTTTAAATTGGGGATATATCGTATGATATACCGTTAGATCCCAATTTTCGTCCTAATCATTATGGTGTCACTTTCCTACGTTATTTCACGTCACAATTTCAGGTTATTCAGCAATACATGAAGGCGGCGTAAACGTGCCGAAACTTCTAAAAATCATAACAAATTATATACTTGCCTGTTTTTGGCGTTCTTGGTGTCGTCAGAAACGTCTCAATAGGTACTACGCTACGGTGAAGACGGTTCGCTGGTCTGACAAAACATGAAATCGGAACAGGCGTTTTTTGATCAGAACAGATTTACAACAAGCCCCTACGACGTCTAATCAACCGGTTTTATTAGGTTTCTCTACTTTACGGTGTGGGTTAAGAGTTTTTAGGGGTAGATCTACTAACCGGTAGTGCCGAGAAGGATTGGGGCATAATGAAGAGCAGTGGCGACACGGACAGCGGCTGAGTCGCTACTTTCGTCGAGATCTGGATGTTGGCACCGAGTTCTATGGCGAGGGGAGCTTGTCGGGGTCTCCGCAGGCTGTCGGCGTGCTTGAGAGGGCCTGTAGTGGCTGTTCGCATGAAGGAGGAGCTGTGGCTGCATCAGGGGAGTTCGGCGTGGGCTGTCGGTGGTTGTGTGAAGCCGTGGAGATGGAGGAGGGGCCCCGGCATTGGTGGTTGCGTCAATGGGCTGTGGGTGGTGCCGTGGGCTATGGGGGCTTGGCACGCGAGAAGAAGAAGGGGAGGTGAGGGTTGTTTGCGTGGCTGCCGGAGGGCTTGAGTTGGGGAGGAGAAGGAGGGAGGAGGAAGAGCCCGTGAGGTGAAGAAGCCGTGGGTTGTGTGGAGAAGCAGGCCGTGGGGCCGTGGGGAGAGGTGTTGTGGGTTGCATGGTGCAGTCAAGGCGAGTGCGGCTGTAGAGTTGTTTGCCCTAGGTTTTATTTTGTAGAAGCTAGGGTTTGAATAAATATAGAGAGTTACGGCCAGGGTTGTTATCATATGGAAAAAGTAGGCGGCGGGTTGTGAATAGGCCTAGGGTTTTGTTAAATAGGAGAATAGGCTAGGCTGTTAGGTTGTGTTGTATGGTTTGAAAAAGTGTTGCGGCTGCTAGTAGGGTTGATGTGCCTTGCGTTTTTTTTGTTAGCCTAAGTTTAAACATTGCAAAGAATGCTGAAGGGTAGGGTTTTAAGGCCTCTAGGGTTTTAAATAGGAATAGGAGTGTGTAGCTTGCCCTAGGTTTTATTTATTTATAGGTGCTAGGGTTTTGACAACTTATATGGATGGAGTGCTTGTACAGCACGTGAGGGTGTGATAGGTTTAGGTTTACTTTGTTTTTTTTAAAAGAAATGTGTTGCTCCTAGCCTGTTTAAAAAAATATTAAATTGTGTAGAGATACATATGGGCTTTGCTGTGTTGTGTGAAATGTGTGCGTGAGTATCCACTGTGTGCATGAGTTGGGTTTGTGTGGGTACATTGTGCTTGCGGCTAGGTTAAGGGAGGAACCCATTTGGAAAATAATTTTAGGGTTGAAAACTATTAATGACATGCTAATGAATGGGTTAAAAGCTAATCAATTTGTTTAAAATGATTTATAAACGAAAGATATGAAGTTTGAATTTTAAAAATTCAAAACCGAAGTTTGAATTTAATAACGTAAGGAGCCCAAAAATATTAATAATGATAATGATAATAATAAGAAATTAACTTTGTATCATAAAACAATAATAGAAATAATTAACATGAAAAGGTTGGCACGTGCACCGGAACAGATACGTCTAACTACGGATACGGACGAAAAATTATATTAGAGAAATATAGATAATATCATCAATAAAGACCGGTCGTTACAATTAATGTTGAAGGAAGTCCAACGGTCGCCTGACCCATTCGACTGACTCAGCCGTTGCCCGCTTAGAGTGCGGGGGTAATGGGTCGCGGGTGAACAATGGGTCGGGTTTGCGGATACCCAAGTCGGGTCCATATCCATGTACTAACAATGGCCCCCAACATTTGTGCCTCAGAAGTCGCGCTGACTGGGGCCGAATGATGTGTAGTCTTCTTAAATGCGCACGGATTTCAAAATATTTGATTTGATATGTGCCGCCAAAACTACTTCTCCTTTGGAGCGATCTCCGTCGTTTCTGGTGGCCGGTTTTGGACATGTGGCCTGCATCAGAGGCTTGGCGGTTGAGTTTATTAATATATAAGAGAGATTTCGAAGAGAAAGGATGAAATTCTCCAGTATCATCTTCTTTCTTGCTTCGCCTGCTTGCTTCTATCGTCGCTTCTCTCGGAGATCACATGTTCTTTCCCAATGTATCTCCTTCTTTTGATCTCGACTCTCTTGTAGGTTGATCAGGCATGTTTTCTTCGGTGGTGTTTAAGGTACCGATCTCTGAGGAACAGACGGAGCGTCTCCGGCCCCTTCACCCTGTGGAAGTTCCTGGAAAGGGGGAAAGGAGTTTTGGTTGAGCCTGACCTTCCCATTCGTCGAAGGAATCGGAAGTCGAAGGCCCCTAGAGTTATCTTAGAGATAGCCCCTAGGTTCTCCCTTGACCTACATGTCGAGGTTTGGCGAGGTTGTCTCTGCGAACCCTTTAGGGTTAGGGTGCCTGATCCAGATGGGAGAGAGTATTTCCCTTGGAAGAAGGAGGTTGGGGTGTATCTTAAGTCTTTCCGCTTAGGACTTCGATTTCCCCTTCACCCCTTCATTATCGAGATTTTGTGCTCTTCGAAGCTTTCTCTCTGTAGACTTGCTCCTCCTCATTCCCTCCCCTGGTAGGCTTCATCGAGCTGTGTGAGCTTTATGGAGTTTGTCCGACCCTCGGATTGTTCGGGTACTTCTTTAAGATAGTCACCGACCCTTGCCGAGTGTGGTATCACATAGTTGCTCGTCCGGGTACTAGGCTCATATACGACCTCCCAGTTTTTGACCCCTGGTGGTCGGACAACTTCGTGTTTGTCGCTCTACCCGACCTAGGTCCACTGCTTAATGGCTGGAGTTCTCCGAACCCCGGGCTTGCAAGGGAGTCACGTCTGTCTTTGGAGCAAGTGAGAGCTGGGTTTTTGTCGAGTGAGGACGAGGCAGTGAAGGCTCTTCTAAATCGACCGACAGAAGATAGGTCGATTCATTATCTGCTGGATGACCATACGATAAAGATCATTCTATGGTGCCCGGGTAAGGTATTTCGAATTGATATCTTTATCTTCGCCACTCACGGTAATTATCTCCGTTGTCTACAAATATGACCAACGGCAACCGACGCAGTGGAGAGTCCAGCGTGGACCGGGTCTGGAGGGAGCAGAGGAAGAAGAAAAGGACAGCCGAGCGATCTGGCGTCCGGAGCGATCGATCGAGCGCTCGTGGTGAGGGGTCAGATTCTTGGTCCCCTCTTCCCATCCATCCGAGCTCCTCCTCTGAAGGGGGGAGAGACCAGGCAGACGCCCAGGCCTCCTCCTCGAGCTTCTTCAAGGGAGGCCTCTAGCCAGGCTCTTACACGGCCTCCTGCTTCTCTGGCTTCCGTCATGGTCAGAGCGATGCCAGTGGTGGTTGACGTCGACTCTACCGACATCATCGAACCGACTGGCGGGCTAGTCAGAAAAGGGAGACATCTTCATACGAGGGGGAGGGGTCCCCGAAGAGGAGGCAAGTGGGAGGAGAAGACCCCATGGGGGAGTGCAAGGGGCTGCTCCCCTCGAGACACCAGAGGTGGCGGAGACTCTGTCGATGCCCCAGGGCCCCGCGACGCCCCTCGCAGATATGTGGCCATGGGGAGACATCGTGTCACCCACCCCGTTGGGTGGACCAATTTCTGGGGAGTTTGATCGAGCGCTTGTGCTCAATCGGCTCTCTATTCGGCCTTCAGGACCGATTGAAGGTGTGCTTCATGTTGGATATGGAAGACGTTTGTACACCCTTGTGGGGGATGTACGAGGGATTACGGACCTCGAACGTCGCGTACACGAAGTCGTGTGCAAAGGGAATCTGTTCCCTTGCGGAGAGGATCTCTGGATGAGTGGGAAAGTCGCATTATATATGCATAAGTGCATGCGACATATGGCTAATAAAGGGGGAATATCTTAAGCTTATGTTGTACCATGCATATGGTACAACTTAAGCTTATAATGTGCCATGTATCATGGTACACCTTAATTAAGTTGTTCCAAAGGAACAACTTACCCTAAAATAACTACCTTGGGGGCTATAAATAAGACCCAAGGGTAAGCCATTTCTAACACCTTTTTGCATGAAATTCATGCATGCATCTTCATCCTAGCGAAGCTCTGCAGAAATATTTCCTCTCCCTCTATCCAAGTTCTTAATCTAAAGTAGAGATTTAGATTGTGGATTTAGTAGCCTTACTCCGTTCGTGAGTAGACTCGATCCGTCGTGGCGAATCCGAAGGCGAAGTTCGTAGACTACCGTGCCGCGTACACAAGCGTAAGTCTAAACTTCATATTATCGATCTTAACTCTGTTTTGGACAGGATCCTGCATTGGTATCGGAGCCAAAAGGGTTCGCCCCGGTCAAACCGCCGCCCCGTCGAAACTATGAACGAGTCGTTATCTTTTTCACGAATGGGTCTCCTACTATTACGGATATAGTAGGAACGCTTCGTGACGGAGAGAACGCAGCGGTTGTTCTTTTCACGTTAGGGTCTCCTATCATTACGGATATGGTAGGAACTCTCCGTGACGGGAAGAACCGACCGTTCACGTAGTATGTTATTTTTCATTTTTTGGCACACGGCCATTAGGAAATAACTAATTTCTCGACGAACGGGTGCTTCATCGACGAACGGGTGCTTCATCGAGGAAGATGATGGTAGTTATTTCCATCGGGTAAGAGGAATTTGGTGCATGTGCACCATGGCCAAATGGGCTATGAAGGCTATGCACCCCCCTTCACTTGCGGAGGGGGTTGGCTACGGCCAATAACCACCGACGACCACCCCATCAAGGGGGAGGAGTGTGTGCGGCAACCCCATTCAAAGGGGGTGGCCGGCCATGGCCAAAGGGACCATGGCCGGCCAATGCCAAATGGCCTTGGCCATGACCGGCCATGGCCAAGCCATGGCCGGCCATGGCCAGGCCGGCAGTGGCCGGCCAAGGCCAGGCCGGCCATGGCCGGCCTTGGCCAAGGCCTGCCGGCCTGGCCGGCCCTGGCAGTGGCCAGGGCCGGCCAGGCGGCCCTGGCAGAGGCCAGGGCCGGCGCCTTGGCCTCGACCAGGGCCTGGCCGGCCCTGGCAGAGGCCAGGGCCGGCGCCCTGGCCTCGGCCAGGGCCGGCGCCCTGGCCTCGGCCAGGGCCGGCGCCCTGGCCTCGGCCAGGGCCGGCGCCCTGGCCTAGGCCAGGGCCTGGCCGGCCCTGGCAGAGGCCAGGGCCGGCACCATGGCCACTGCCAGGGCCAGGCGGCCCTGGCAGAGGCCAGGGCCGGCTGGCCTACCCTGGCAGAGGCCAGGGCCTGGCCGGCCTTGGCTGGCCTCGGCCAGGGCAGAGGCCCTGGCCGGCCCTTGGCCAAGCCCCGGCCAGGGCAGAGGCCCTGGCCGGCCCTTGGCCAAGCCCCGGCCAGGGCAGAGGCCCTGGCCGGGAAGTAGTTGCAATTCAAAAATTGGTCGACCAATTTAGTGTTTTTGGTCGACCAATCCGACAGAAGGTCTGAGTCGATTGCAAACTTGCCAAATGACCCATACGGGGTAACAAAAGGCCTTGGTCAAACTCGAATGTGTCGATTAGTTCATACGGGGCTAACCACAGTGCCGACTAGTTCATACGGGACTAACGTTTTAATGAAGTTTTTTTTGGGCTCTACTCCTTGAAGACTAGCCATAGTGCTCTACTTCATGCGAGATTAGCCAAGTCATTGTGCTCTACTCTACGGAGATTAGCCAATGTACTTATGACGTTGTGCTCTACTCTACGGAGATTAGCCAATGTATTTTGAATTTTTGAAAAATACGTTTTTCAAAAACGCTTTTCCGCTGCAAAGTACTATAAGAGTACTAACATTTGATAAAGTGAGGGAGAAATATTGAAAGTTACTCTAGATGGTGATTGGAAACATAGTGACCTTTCCGACTCTAGAGTAACATCTTCAATATTTTTCGAAAGTAACTTATCAAATTATGAATATCATTCCAAGTGGGAGTTGATTTTAGAACTATCCATATGGGATATTCTATTGTCATTTCAAGTGGGAATTATATCTGAAAAATACGTTTTCAAACTCGTTTTCCGCTGCTAGTACTATAAGAGTAATATTATTTGATAAGTGATGGGGGAATATTGAAGGTTGTTCTAGATGGTGATTGGAATCATAGAGACCTTTTCGATTCTAGAACAACATCTTCAATATTTTTCGAAAGTAACTTATCAAATATAATATAATTCCAAGTGGGATTTGAATTTTTAGAACTATCCAAATGGGATACTTTATTATCATTTCAAGTGGGAGTTATATTTTAAGAATTTTTATGCAATGTTTTGATCGAACCTTCGTTTTTGTGTCTTTTGCAGCATTTTAAAAGTAAAATGTCTTCCGCTTCAAAGAATATCGTCGCTGAGTTAAACAAAGGTGAAAAACTCAACGGCGATAATTACAAACTTTGGTCCATTAAGATACAATACGTTTTAGAGGAGCAAGAAGTGCTCGAAACTCTAAAGAACGTAATGATTGAACCCGAGTTGGGCACTACGGCCCAACACAGACGAGACAAGGAAGCTTTTGATGCTTGGTCTCGGAAGAATAAGATAGCGCGCATTACATTATTAAGCAGTATGGCTGATGACATAATGCGCATCTTCCGAGAATATGACCTAGCCATGGACATATGGTCCAAGCTAGAGGAGAAGTTTGGTGGCACATCGGTGTCCAAACTTCGCGCCTTAACCATAAGGTTCGATACATATAAGAAACGACCAGATCATTCCATGGGGAAACATCTGCGACATATGGCGAACCTTATCTCGGAATTAAAGGACGCAGGTCATGTGCTCACTGATGAGCAACAAATCCAAGCAGTCATACGTTCTCTACCAAATGGGTGGGATCAAATGAAGATGCATCTCACTCACAATGAGAGCATCAAGACCTTCAACGACGTTTCCAAGCACCTCGAATTAGAGGAAGAGCGGCTTGCGGCTGCCAAGCCAAGTGCAGAAGTGCACATGGTTGCTAGTTCCTCACACGGGGGAAAGAAACGTAAAGATCGTTCGAAGTCTTCTAATGAACGTAATAAGCAACCTGAGTCTACCAAGGAACCCAAACATAAGGGTGGGCACAAGAAATGGCACAAGAAGAAAGACTTGAAAAGGATCAAGTGCTTCAAGTGCAACAAACTCGGTCACTATGCTCGTTCGTGTACGAGTGGAAGTGACGAGGTAACTTTTAATACTAGTTACATATGTGTTTCTAGTTCAATATTTCTTGTGGAATCTAAATCCATTATGGGATAATTGATTCAGGTGCCACCGACCACATAGCAAAGGACAGACGGTCCTTCGTGGAGTATCACCGGATACACCATGGAATGAAGTGGATCGATGTAGGAAACAACTCACGTGTTGTAGAGAAAGGCGTTGGGAATTGCAAGCTAGACTTGGACAACGGCCACACTCTCCTACTTTATGATGTTCTCTTCATTCTATATATTCAAAGGAATATTAATACTGTGGTCAATTTAATGGGTCTTGGTTATAGTTGGTTCCTTCATGATTGTAATATGGACCTATTTTGTAATAATTCCTTTATTGGAACTGGGTTTGTATTTCAAAGGATTTATTGTAATAAGTACAATGTATTTCCTCATGTAATGAAAATTTCCTTGTTGCAAATTCTAAGACTTATGAGTCTGATGTGAATTGTTGGCACGCAAGGCTTGGTCATATTGGACCAACGCGTATGGATAGACTTGCCAAACGTGGCCTTCTATCCAATGTTTCAAAGGTTGAAATGTCGACCTGCGAACATTGCCTTGTGGGGAAATCTTGTCGCAAGCCGTTTGGAACCGGCACAAGGGCCGAGGTTCCATTACAGCTTATCCATTCGGACATATGTGGTCCGATGAATGTCAAGACAAGACGCGGAAAGTCCTATTTCATCACTTTTATTGATGATTTCACCCGATTCGGACATATCTATTTGATATCCCACAAAAGTGAAGCTTTGGCTTGCTTTAAAAACTATATGAGTTTAGTGGAGAATCAATTAGATCGCAAGATTAAGGTCTTGCGAACCGATAGGGGCGGTGAATATCAATCAATAAGTTTTAAGGAACTTTGTGATGAAAAAGGCATAGTACATCAGGTAACTATGCCTTATACTCCTCAACAAAACGGTGTTGCAGAAAGGAGAAATAGGACTTTAATGGAAATGGTCCGTTCAATGATGGCGCAAGCTAACTTGCCAATCACCTTTTGGGGTGATGCATTATTGACGGCCACTTTCATTTTAAACCGCGTACCCTCGAAATCAGTTAGCTCCACTCCTTATGAGTTGTGGAACCAAAGGTCTCCTGACTTAAACATTTTGAAACCTTGGGGTTGTGCATCCTACGCACATATTTCCTCCCATAAGTATGGCAAACTTGGGCCAAGGGGAAGGAAATGTATCTTTATACGATACGCAGAAAACTCCAAAGGTTATGTTTTTGTTAGTCAGGAAGACAATGGTGGGCTAATTGAGTTTGAATCGAGGGATGTCACTTTCTTGGAAAACGAGTTTCCAAGACAGAGCGAGATAAGTCAGGACTTATCTCTATTTGAGATTTATGATCAAGAAGGATTACCTCATTCGAGTGGGAGAATTCTTGGTGAAAATGAAAATACGTTTCAACCTTCACCAATGGATTATACGAATGACGATTATCCTATTCCATACGGGAATAATGATCCAAGTGGGAGCAATTCTAACGACATTCCAAGTGGGAGTGATATTAAAATTGATCTAAATTCAAGTCAACAAGGACTTGAAGAATCTCAAATACGACGTAGTAGTCGTACAAGGTTGGCTCCTCTAAGATTTGAGGATGAATTTCCGCAAACCTTTATGACTTTACTACAAGAAGATGACGAGCCTGCTACTTTCAAACAGGCCGTATCTTGCCCTGCTAAAGACAAATGGATGGAAGCGATGCAAGAGGAATTAGAATCCATGAAAGTTAACCAAGTCTGGGACTTAGTTGACTTACCCAGAGGACGTAGAGCTATTGGGAACAAATGGGTTCTCAAGATCAAGCATAAGGCTGATGGCTCTATTGACAGATATAAAGCTCGCCTTGTCGCGAAAGGTTTTACGCAACAGGAAGGGATAGACTACGAAGAGACCTTCTCACCTGTTATGCATTTTACCTTGATTCGCATGATTCTGGCAATGGTAGCTTGCTTATACCTCGAATTACATCAGATGGATGTAAAGACTGCCTTTCTCAATGGAGAATTGGACGAGGAGATCTATATGGAACAACCAACAGGGTTTGTAAAAGAAGGAAACGAACATAAGGTTTGTAAACTTCGTAAATCCATATATGGTCTTAAGTAATCCTCGAGGCAATAGTATATACAATTTCAAGAAGTTGTCTTATCAAATGGTTTTTCCATACTTGATGAAGATAACTGAGTATATATCAAGAGGATTAAAAGCAAGTATATTATCATGTCTCTATATGTAGATGACATTTTAATAGCCAGAAATGACAAGGGCTTTGTGATGAGTATCAAGGCTTGGATTTCATCAGTATTTGAGATGAAAAGCATAGGAAAAGCCGCATATATCCTTGGAGTTAAGATTTCAAGGAATCGTTCGAAGAAACTTCTTTCTCTTTCACAGGAGACTTATATAAAGAAGGTTCTAGAACGATTTAATATGCAGGACTGCAAGTCCATTGATATTCATATAAGCATATGCGATAATTTATATCTGGAATCGTGTCCAAAGAACCAAAAGGAAAAGGAAATTATGGAAAAAGTTCCATATTCCAGTGCAGTTGATAGTCTTATGTACGCTATGGTGTGTACGAGACCGGACATCTGTTTTGCCGTTGGAAATGGTAAGCTGTTACCAATCCAACCCAGGGCAAGAACACTGGAAAGCGGTTAAGAGGATAATGCAGTATCTTAAAGGAACTGCAGATTTGCAAAAGACTATGATAAAACCAAGAAGGTAGACATAAGGTACATATCTACGCATGAGATGTGTTTTATAAACACTTATCATCCCAAGGATTGCGTATGAGCTGAGTTGTACCAATATATATTCACATGTCTAAGAAAGATCAAATTTAATAAAAGAATAAGTTCTTTTTTCAAACATTGCATATAAATTTCTTAAGAAATGTTTGTGTACATTTTTGAAATCTCAGCTGAATTGTGTGTATGTCGGACAGATAAAGGTTGGCTCTCTCACATGAGCAACCGCCTTATCTTATCAGATGGATAAGATAGAGATGAGACTAGTTTAAAGTCAAAATCATTAGACGAATGATTTAGAGTCATGACTTAAACAAGATAGTCGAATGAAAGATCTGCATCATATGGATGCTTACAAAAGATCTGAGATCTGTATCACAAGGATATTTGAAAGAGATCTCGTAGGATTTTTTAAATCCTATCTGTCTAATGCAGGATAAGAGTCCGTGAATATTTCACGAGTAGTAAAGGGACTCAAAAAGATAGGCACTGTGGTGTCTGATCTTTTCATCCGTACAACATCATTAAGACATACTCTCCCTGGGAAAGGAGTGATGTTGTAATACGTGTTCATACCACGTATGCATTTCGACCACTGAGTTAGTAGCAATAGTGTTTGCTATTATGTGAGACTCAAAGGCCATACGGGTCTTAACTCTTACCCTCAAGGACTCCAATTAGTTCCTTTAGATTTGACGAGATGATCGCTATCTTAGCGTGTTACTTATGGGCTATGATAATTCGGCTCGGCGGGGCACGTTAGAAAAGCGAATCAAGTCAAGATCGGAAGGTTCGCAAGAAGAGGAAGATTGATTTCATATTCACATTTGGACTTTAATGATTCAAAGCTGGCCAGCCAATTGTGATCCAGATGGGATTCAATTGTTGAATATAAAGTATAAGAAATGTGAAGAAATAATCTAGGGTAAAGCATGCGTTGAACTACTCAACTTTGCACCTTCGAGGTCGTTGTGTATCTCTAACAAGTGCACAACAACAGACTCTACGCGCATGACGGTCGCACGGTCTATTTCTCGGTATGATAGATGAAAGAACTAAGGGAAAGACGTTCTCTTACAATCCCCTCAAGTGTGAGTGGGAGATGTTGGATATGGAAGACGTTTGTACACCCTTGTGGGGGATGTACGAGGGATTACGGACCTCGAACGTCGCGTACACGAAGTCGTGTGCAAAGGGAATCTGTTCCCTTGCGGAGAGGATCTCTGGATGAGTGGGAAAGTCACATTATATATGCATAAGTGCATGCGACATATGGCTAATAAAGGGGGAATATCTTAAGCTTATGTTGTACCATGCATATGGTACAACTTAAGCTTATAATGTGCCATGTATCATGGTACACCTTAATTAAGTTGTTCCAAAGGAACAACTTACCCTAAAATAACTACCTTGGGGGCTATAAATAAGACCCAAGGGTAAGCCATTTCTAACACCTTTTTGCATGAAATTCATGCATGCATCTTCATCCTAGCGAAGCTCTGCAGAAATATTTCCTCTCCCTCTATCCAAGTTCTTAATCTAAAGTAGAGATTTAGATTGTGGATTTAGTAGCCTTACTCCGTTCGTGAGTAGACTCGATCCGTCGTGGCGAATCCGAAGGCGAAGTTCGTAGACTACCGTGCCGCGTACACAAGCGTAAGTCTAAACTTCATATTATCGATCCTAACTCTGTTTTGGACAGGATCCTACACTTCATCCCCCCCCGCTGTCGGTAGGGAGGAGTCGGCCCTGACAGACTTCAGGGTGACGGCCAAGGTGGTAGAGAACTCGATCCTTCCTAAGGATTCGGAGTTCTTGCAGAAGCTGGATCTCGAGCGGATGGCCAACTTCTTTGTTGGGAGTGGGTACCAAGTATGTCGTTCGAGCCTCTGTTTTCTGGTACCCCATTCGGTCGTTGCTCTTGACCGACCTTCGTTTTATTTGCAGATGTCCGTTCTGGGGGCTGCGCTACGTCACCAGGCTGTCGACTTGATTGACGGAGGTCGACAGGTGGCGGATGCTGAGCGTAGAGCCCTCGACGTTGAAGCACGGGCAAAGGAGGCGTAGGAAGCCTTGGGGAAGACCCTCGCTGACAAGGTGATGGTCGAATGGGAGGCGACGAAGGCAAAAGACAGCCTTTCGTCGCTGTCATCTATCCACCAGTCTGACGAGCTCCAGTGGCGGACAGAGAGGGCCCAGCTCGAAGAGGAGCTTGATGCCTTCAATAAGGTGGCGGTTGAGCTGCAGACCAAAGTCTTCGATCTTGAGAGGTGGGTGGAGGCCAGCACGGTGGAGAAGACCGAGCTCCAAGCCAGAGTTACAGGGCTCGAGGAGGCTGCCGTGAAGGGAAAGGCCGAGCTGACTACTAAGGTCACGAAGGCGGTGGATGCCTTTGCCCACGCTTTGGTGTCAGGGAGCGCTCCCCCTCCCTCCTAGGTTTAGGCTGTCCCCTTGTAAGCCTTAATTTTGTAATTCTTATGAAATTGATGAAGAAGAAACTCGATGTCATTTTATTCCTTTCTCCTGTTCATTCAAAAATTTCATAAAATTTATATCTGCTATCTGCTGCGTGTGTATGGCCCCTTGATGACCTAACTTGAAAGAACATAGAAATCCTTAAGCAAGTTACGTCGTGGATAGGTTAGGTGTCTTTACCATAAATCACGCTCCTTTAGTCGTATGGTAACAAGGGGCATGGCCCTTTCATCCGACATAGGTCGTTCTGTGGCGAGGGGCATGGACCCTTTGACTTACGACCGATCGAAGTCGTTCGGTGGCGAGGGGCATGGCCCCTTCGACTTACAGTCGAGAGAGATCATTCGGTGGCGAGGGGGCATGGTCCCTTCGACTTACGACCGACGGAATTCCGTTCGGTGGTGAGGGGCATGGCCCCTTCGACTTACGGCTGAAGGAAGTCGTTCGGTGGCGAGGGGTATGGCCCCTTTTACTTACGGTCGACGGAGATCATTCGGTGGCAAGGGGCATGGACCCTTCGACTTACGATCGATGGAGGCCGTTCGTTGGCAGGGGCATTGTCCCTTTGACTTACAACCGACGGAGGTCGTTCGGTGGCGAGGGGCATGGCCCCTTCGACTTACGGCCGACAGAGGTCAGAACTATTACTACTGATGGTGTTTGCTGAGTCGTAATGACGAAGGTCGTTACGACTGGGGCTGAGGAACGATTCACTTCGCATTCATAACGATCTGGCATAAGATATAGAGTGGTCGGTCGATCTACCTCTTTAGTACCGCCATTGGTAGTACTTTCGTAGATGTTCCGTGTTTCAAGGATGGGGAAGCTCCTCGCCATCCAAAGTGGCGAGCTGGTAGGTGATAGGGCCGAGTACATCGATCACTATGCATGGTCCCCTTCCACATTGCAACGAGCCCTCCCTTCTGGGGAGCGAAGCAGCCTCGCGCAGCTCCAAGTCTCCCATACAGAAATTGCATTCGCAAACCTTCGAGTTGAAGTAGCTGCCCTACGCTTCTTTTGTTTAGTGAGAGTTGCCAACACCCATTTTACGGACCTCGTCCCCAGTTGTTGGTGGGGGTCGAGGCCCTCTGATTTTCTTTCTCTGTCGTGTTATCGGATACGAAGTGGTCGCTCGTTGACCTTGAAGGGGACGACAGTCTCGTACCCGTAGGCCAGTATGGTGGTCGTCTCCCATGTCAGGGTTTTATGGGTCGTGCTATACGACCATGATATGCCGGGGATCTGTTCTTTGAGAATGTTGGGACAGGTCGAGTATCGTCGGGCGTACTCGTCGGCATTTTTGAACATCGTTGGCCAAAAGTATCCATGTCTCACGGCCTTGAGAGCTATGGCTTTCCCCCGTGAGGGTTCCTGCAGCCGCCTTTGTGGATCTCTTGGATTACGTGGCGTGCTTTCTGCGAGGCTAAGCATTTAAGATGGGGGAAGATGTCGCCCTTGGTCCCTTGTCTTTCGCACTATGAACCTCCAAAAGGACGAATTGATAAGCCTTCCGCTCAAATTTCTGTACCTCCACTGGGTTGGTCTCGCATCTCCACCAGGATGAATTGATATCCCGCATTTCCACCATGGTCTCTCTGGTGTCTGAGCAGCGGATTATCGGATCCATCCATGCGGCTTCCTGATCGAGGCTTATAGGCTCTTGCAGCAGCCTGTTGGGATGGGGTAGACGTCGTATGTACCCGCTTCGACCGGGCCTGGCTAGGATCAGACACCCGACTGCAGACATGGCGTCAGCTCGATGATTCTTCGTCCTTGGAGCGTAGTGTACCACTGTGTGAAGGTGGTGAGCTCAGCTTTAGTGACCTCTGCGTAAATCTGCATTGGGTCGTCAGGGGCCTCGATGGCCCCGTTCAGTTGACGGACGACGAGGCTGGGGTCACTGAATAGTCGGGCTACTCTCGCCCCAAAAGCTCGAGCCAATCAGAGTTTGGTGATGGCCACCACATATCCCACACCATCTTTGGTGGCTCGGAGATCGAAGCGGAGAGAGTATGGTGAATTGGTCATCCCCAGATGTTTGGACGGCTATTCCGGCCCCGCTCCCAGCTTGTGTGGATGAAACGTCGGCTTGTACGATCCCTATCCCCTTTTGCCCTTTCGACCCCCTCTGGGGTCTGGAAATTTGATCATCGGGTGTAAGGTCGAGACCTCCGCCTCTATGGCATCCAGCAGCGGTCTTACGATGATCCCGTTGCACGCCGGGTTGATCTTTTTCACCGTAAAAGTTGGTTAGGTGAGTAATTCGTTGAGGATACATACTGAGGGTCACCGGTGAGGTGATGATTCCTGCTATCGGAGCGGGGTGTCTGGTGAATCCCACCAAGGGTCCCATGCAACACGTTAACTCTTCGGACGATATCTTCATCCTCTCCAGCATAGTGAAGAAGAGTATGTCGCACGAGTTTCCGATGTCAACGAGTAAGCTTTTCACGACGATTTCTCTGGTCGTGGCCGTGATAACCACAGCATCATCTTACGGAAGCTCCACCCCTTCCAGATCTTCGTCCGATAAGGAGATAGGAGGCGGTGTGTATCTGGCGCGCTTTCGCTCCACGGAAACTGTCATCAATCTCCCTACGTAGAAATTTAGAGATAGATTGATAACCCCGGGTGCGGAGGACCTCCCGTTATCATGTAGGTGATCTCGACACTGGGAAATCCCGCAGCAACCTCGTAGGATGTGGTTGGGTGAATCGGCATACTCGAGTGGTTCGTCGAGGGGGATGTCGACTCGTGTATTCCCACAGACTGCGCCAAACTGTTAAGGCCAAAATTGACCGGTATAGTTGTCAAGCTGACGGGGACTCGCGACACTGAGCTGGAGCCTAGTCAGCCCTTGGAGTGGGACCCTCGGTTGAGTGAACCAGGGTCGGTAGCTGATGGTTGATGCTGGTACGACCGTTGGTCGACCTAAGAACGACCGTCTTATGGTCCTTCGAGGTTGAAGAGCTCGGTATCGACTCTGGGCGTCGAATGGCGATCGTCGATCTGCACCACAGAGAGTCGTTAGGGGGGTCGGATCTGGGTTCCGACCCAAATCCCCTCCGATGCTTAAGTTAGTAAGTAACTTAAGGGAGAGAGTGAACTTGGTGTAGTAGAGATTGACCTGCGGAGGTTCGTCGTATATGGAATGTGGAAGTAAGAAGATAGCATTCTATGTATTAGCACTCGTACCTGGAAGATGGAACCCATATACCCTCGTCTGTCGATCTATTTATAGGAGGCTCCCTCTTGATGGTGTGTAACCGTCCCTCTTTGATTGGCACACGATCTTCTCCGGGATTCGAGCTAACGGCTTCCCATTTACTCGGTCCCATTAACTCCGCCCCATTAATGTCGAAGGAAGTCCAACGGTCGCCTGACCCGTTCGACTGACTTAGTCGTTGCCCGCTTAGAGTGCGAGGGCAATGGGTCGCGGGTGAATAATGGGTCGGGTTTGCGGATACCCAGGTCGGGTCTGTATCTGTGTACAAACAGTTCCAAATGTAAAACTTGGACTATTCTGGACACTTCAGGTGTTCCATTTACCTCCTCTTTTCGAATCTATGTAGGACTTCTTAAATCCATTTGAACGCTTAAGGATGGTCTTCAAGGCCATTATATTTTTGAGTAATTCACTAGTGATTTTGTTTTGACAAATATCCATGAAAACTTGGTAAGTTTCTTTTTTAGAGAGTATTGGGCATCCTCAAATAGATTATTCTGGTTTGCAAAGCCTGAATCTCAAGTCAGACGTCCCAAAAAAAGTTTTCTTTTGGACTATTATTAAGGTTAAATGATACGGCTACAACTACGTTGAAAAAATACTCACTAAGAATTATGTTATGACAACAGATGAAATTTGTTTTCAAAAGTTTATATTTTCTACGGTAATAGATAAGTATACAATAGCTAGATCGACCTTCGTCTTTAGACTAGCTTTGTATATATTATCTATGGCATAAATTAATGACCTTTCATATTGCAATAGCAGTAAGGGTCTTTTCCAGAACTTCTAGGTCTGGACTAGGTTTGTCATTGCTTATTCCATGTCTAGGTACATCATATCTTCCATTTCTCTTTATATATCAGGACGTCGTTGGTCCTGGACTTCCCTTGTTTTTAGTCTTCCATATTATTATTTATAAGGAATAATGAATATTAGTCTCTCTAAGAAGACTCCCTTGTTTTTAGTCTTCCATATTATTATTTATAAGGAATAATGAATATTAGTCTCTCTAAGAAGACATATACAAGGGAAAGAGCTTGTGTTTATACTTTCACTTGTCATATTTATGTGGGACTTTTGAAAGTCCATTTGAATGCTCATGTATGGTCTTTTCTTGAGTCATTCAATTTTTATGTGGATAGAGAAACATGCTTAAGGGGAATAAATACGTGGGTGCGAATTTCATAAATATATTTCTCACTTATCTATTAAGCCACGACTTCATGCGTGAGCATATACGTAAGGTTAGATTCAAGAGTCTTTACTTGTAAAGTGAGATTACTCTAAAAGAGTTTGCGATGTTATGTCAAACTGCTGGTGTCAATATTGGTCGATATAGACCATAGATCCTTGAGATCTATTTACCGCGAAGTGTGTATCTTTTAAGAAAATGGATTTAAAAGTTTTCGCATAAACCCTCGTATTTGGTCATTTTTATTTTATTTAAGCAAAATGGTGTTGACACATAAATTTGAACTTCTGGTTCAATTGTCACATATGATTTTTAAACTTTTGAAGAATTATTTATTTGTGTGCCATAGTATATATGAGTATAAATGCATGAATTATTAAATATATCATGCAGATATATAGAACATTTAAGTAGGCGATTCATTTTTGAAGTATACAAAACAATTATATACATGAAAATAACTTAAGTAATGACATGCAAACAAGGTATTAAATCAATAGCATTAATGTTTTGGTATTAAGATGCCTTGATTTATATGACCCGTCACCAAGAATTTCGTGGGAATTTAACCCAAAAAAGAAATTTTGGTAGGGTATGTGGTGGAAGCGGAGGCTTCGGGCTGACCGCGGTATGCATCGGGTCATGTTCAGAAAAAATTTAAAACTGAACGAGCCCGAAAACATATATTATCGATATCCCGAAGCAACATGTGCCCCTAAAAATATTTATGATATTAATCTCCTCCCATTTTATTCCTTGATTTTTTCTGTAATTTTCCAGAAATTTTCCAGATTTTTCTGGATTTTTCTGGGAATTTTGGGAATTTATAGGTATTTTCTGAATTTAATATATAAAAAAATATATTTAAAAATATAAATTTATATATATATAATTTTAGAAAATATTAAAATTAATTTGTCCTACGGGCCTAAGGCCCGGGGGTTGGCCGCGAGCTTTAGGCCCGTTAGGCCAATTTCTAACCCTTTTTAAGGCATGTGTGTCTGATGTGCAGGGTACATCGCTGACAGCCGTGATTCTATAGCCTCGAGAGTGATGGCTAAGGATTTCCTAGCATCACCTATAGATTAGTATACTTGAGGAATATGAAGTGGTGGATATATGAAAAGTCTCAAGGAGCATATTCCTAACAAATAAAGAATTATTTGGTTTTCTGTCATTCCATGCAAAACACTAAGGTGTAGGGATGCCCATCAAATTAAGCCCATTTTAATTTTCCCACCAATATTTTTTGGATAAATATATTTTGCAGTTGGCTTAAACTCTAAGAATTAGGAAACCCTTTGGCCTAGGTAATGCTTAGGGGCTCGCCATATTGTGCACTCTACCAACAAAATTCAAAATTAATGGCTGCAGAAATGAAGTGTACATGCACTTCTGTAATGGGCTTAAATTCTAAAAAATTTGACATCGGCATCTCACCAAGGGTTTTTTAGTTTTGAGATAAGCTGTGGTTTTGGGGTGCGACGACTTCAGGCCGGGAACGATAAAATTTTAATTTTTATTTCAATGGCATCAAGAACTAGATTTTTGGCACAAGATCACTATAAAAAAAATTTAAAATTTTATATTGTAATTAAGTCTCTAGATCTTTAAAATCATGTTTAAGATCTAGAAAAACATCATGATGATTAAAAAAATAGGATTTTTGCACAAATCTAGAAATACCTCTAGATCCGTTGTCCTATGAAGACTTTTCCTCGCATGGATTCCTCTTTCGAGTCATCGCGAAAAAATTCGTCAGAGCTTCGCCGCATCTTTTTCTTCTCTACGAGCATAATCGTGCAATTAACGTGTTGAGAATCGAATTCCTATAATGGAAACCATAGGTCATATATATATATATTAGAATTATCCGTTACAAAGGGAGGAATACCAAAGGTCTCCACCATGATGATTGATACTATAGGCGTTTAGTGCCCATTTATAACATAAATTTTTATTTTGGCTTCGGGAGTTTTTCTCTTAATTTAGCGCGAGACAATCTCGCTCGCGTCGAAACTTCCAGGAAACAACACGTGGCGGCACTTCTGTGGGCCCCGCACCAGACCGGAGACCAACACAAATCCCGTTCACACTTAAAGATCTCGCTTTACACCTTAAAGTGGTAACATAGTAATAAGATGCAAAGTGCAGGTCGAAATTCGAAAGAAGTGGCCTCATGTGGAAACTCGCACGAATCGTACAGCACAGCTTGAAAATCTCGCGGCACCGAGCGTGGCTGGGGACGTGGCCTCCCCATTGATCCACGCTCAGTTCATGGAATCATGGCATGATTGTAAATCAATGCAAATATTAAGGGTGAAGAAGCCTATTTCCATACCCTATAAATTAAGGCGCACTCTCTCTTACTCTGTCCTAATTCCCTTGCTCGTTGTCTTGTTTATTCTTCCTTCTTCGGGCTTTTTGCTTCTCTCTCTACTCTCGAGTTGAAGAGAGAACGCAGAGAGAGAGAGAGATACCGCCGGAATCGAATCGATTAAAGGTCAGCACAAAAAAGGGAATTTTTTAAATTGCAGTCTTTCATTTAAGTTTATTTGAACAGCATGATCGGGGATTCAAAGCATCAGTCCTCGAATTTTTCTCCTCGCGCTTTCGAATTTTCTTCCCATTCAATTGGATTCATCTTGAATATCCGGGGGATTCGAATGTTTACGGGGTTCGATAGATTCGAATCCTTAACGTCAGAACCAAATTCAAAAATCAAAATGTAATCTTTTTTTTTAATGAATTTGGGATTGGTGATATTACAGGGCGGAGGTTGGGGATTTGCTTTGATTGTGATGTGTCCGCGGGCTCCTTCGGTTTCGATACCGGTGGATATTGATGTGGGTTCTTCCGATGAAGAGCTCCTACTGTTCTTGGCAAGGCGGAGAGTTGGGGATCCGATACCGTTGAATATGATCACAGAAATTAATCCTTTCGGCATCGACCCCCGGAATTCTCCTGGTTAGCAATGAAACTTTTATGCCAAGGTCCTGTTTAATCTCATTATTTTCTTTCTTTTGGTTGTGCTTGATTGTAGAAACATCTTAATTTTGTTTATTATGTTAGATTCATGCCAACATCTATCATATTCTGGCTCGCACTTAGTTTAGTACTATGTATGAGACTTTACTCCATCATTTGCCTCAAAACATGTAGATTCCCTCTTTTGAGATGATTTTGCATTTTGGGTTCTTTCATGTACGAATATCAACCAAATAACTCAAAACAGAATTGCTGGAAAATCATGGGTTGTTTATTGATACATGTTTGGTCACCACCCGACGTTTGAGATTTAATAAATATAGATTGAGATTTTCAGTTCAAGTTATTGCACTGAACCAGACTGGAATTTTTGATTATTTAAAAGACGACACTGAGCATCTCTGGATGCCAAAGAAAATCGGCAGCAATACGAATGGTTACATTTAAATTGTGACAGAATATAAATTTAATTTGTGCTAAGTATCACAAAAAGTTCAAGATGGTTATATGTGAAAGCAGTCTATGTTCATAACTTATTACTGACTGAGCACTAAATGAGCCATTTCCATGCCGTGAATTCAATAAATCACATCAGTACATGATAGGAAGAGACAGACTCTCTGCGGATTGTTACAGATAAAGGAAGTTGTTCATGTACGCATGTGGCGGTACACACTAAATATAAATGCTATTGATATGCACCTGTAGCTTACGCAAACAATAGTAAGTATGATGATCGAGTGGAAATCCTAAATTAGCTAATTAGATTGAGCATCCTTTGATAACATCCTACTGCAACATGTTACCACACACGCATCCTTTGATAACTACATTCGGCTTGTGGTGCATTGACTTTTCTGGCAATCTCAAAAACAGTTGATGAGGAGATTTTGTTGGATTGCTAAGAAACCAAGATGCGTAGAATCAATCAAATTCTTTTGGATCAGTCCGTCAAGGAGCATTTAAAGATTGTTGCTATGTTCTGTATTTAAAGTATACTAGGGGATATTTCATACCTCTAGAGATTGTACAAGTTAAATTTGTTTGCAGAGAGAAGTTGTTTAATATAACAGTTATCTAAGGAAACGTGATTCTCATGCTTATTAGGTTTTTATTTTTTGATGCCTCTCATCAAGTGGGATGAATTTGGGCCTACTTGGCCAACAGGGATTGTTGTTTGTTAGCGAAGTGCAACAAAATGGAAGGTTAAAGGTTACACTGCCAATGCTGCCTGCATATGTCACGTTTTAGTGTATGTGTGTGATAAAAAAACAAATCAATCTTTAGAGAAATGACACCAGCTCATCTTGCTGATGATGCTTCTTTTCTGATTAGTAGTTAAAAAATAATGATGAGAGGATATGGAAGGGGGTGGGCTTTGGTTTTTTTTTCCACCGGGGGGTTGAGGGGGGTGGTGGTGGGGTGCAGTCATGGTGGTTGAATATGGTGTTTATGGTTTGGATTAATGAAAATGAAATGGATGACATTTCAACGTGTTTCAGTCCCCAGTCAATGTGGTCGTGTGCGGAGGGGTAGCGTGTGCGGAGGGGGAGCGAAGGGGAAGTCTCAGCGAGAACACTCGTCTGAATCGTGATCGCCCATGAATGGGCCTCCGCAAAATTCCCGAGTGACGCGTCATCCTCCTACGCCCAGGCAGATCCGGTTCCTCCTCGCCGTTTCCTTCAAGATAGAACGCCTTCGAGGACCTTCCGAGGAACAATGAAGTCGGCGTCTACGTCGAGATGTTCCGCCTGGGTCTTCGTTTCCCGCTCAATCCCTTCTTCATCCAAGTCATGGAGTACCTCATGGTGCCCCTTTGCCAGTTCACCCCCTGTTCAGTTGCGGTTCTGACGGGCTTTGTGATGCTCTGCTGTACTCGCGGTCTGGAGCCATCTCTCCCCCTTCTCTTCTACTTTTATCAGATCCAGACGGTTGGTCCAGGGTCATGGTTGCACCTCCGAGCCTGCGCGGGGAGGGAATGCCTGATCGGGTTACCCCGCTGGTCGGGGAGTTGGAGCTCGGATTATGTCTTCGTGGTCTTCCTGGAAGATGCCCAGATTTTGACAGGTTGGGGTGGGTCGGGTCGGCCTTGCCCAACGCTAACCCTCTCTAAGGCTGATCAGGCGGCCGTCGCGCTGCTGTCGGCCCTCCCATTGGAGGCGAAGTCTATCTGGCCTTTGCTGGACGACCTACTCCTGAAGGCCGTCTTGTGGTCTCCGGGTAGGTCGCTTTTTCAGTCCTGGATTGCCCCGTGGCTTACCCTGATTTCGGTTTCCCTTGCAGGAATGGCTGGTCGCGAGTTCACCCGCAATGTTGATGAGCTGATTCGTCGTGGAGCCGCTCGGAGCCGAGGTAGCACCTCGGGAAGGGCACCTCAGCGGACCATTGAGGAGGAGGTGCGCCAAGCCGAGCCCACCGTGGGCAAGGTGGTGGCCGCACCTTCCGCCTCTTCTTCTGGTAGTCTCCTCCCCGGGGGGATCGCAAGGGCCGGATCCGTCCCCCTAGCCCAAGTGGCGGGGGGTAATGACGAGTCCGGTGCAGCTCCTCTTGAGCTTGGCGTGCCCCCTCTTGTCCCCGAGGGTGGAGGTGGCACGAGGCGGAAGCGCTCCCCTTCGGCGACTGCCGAGCCTCACGGAGGGAAGAGGAGGAAGGAAGGCGTGGATCCCTCCAGTCCGGTGTGCTCCGTGCCCCCGGCGGTGACCCCCGGGGATCTTCCGGTGGCCCTGACAACCACCCCCGTCGCAGCGTCTCCGCCTCCATTATCGGGAATCGGTGCCTTATTGGCGAGCAGCTCGGCCTCCTTCGAGGTCACCCCCGGGGGTTCGGTGTTTGTCGACCGAGCCCTGGCTCAGCAGTTCGCCGAGGGCTCCGTCCTCCCCCGGGACCGTAGTCTCCTCGAGAGGATCCCCGCCGACAAGGTGTCAGACTCCCTGGTCTGGATCCTTCAACAGGTTTGGCTATCCTGCTGTCCTTTTCTTTCCTTCGCTCTCTCCTTGGCTCATGTCTTGTCGTTCAGGGTTCAACGCTCGCTGTTGAGTCGCAGCGTCAGGCCCAGATGGCGTCTCGACTCAAGCTCCGGGTAGGGAGGAGCTTCAGAGGGAACTGTCGGATCGACGTCAGGTGGCGCGGTTTGCGGAGGAGGTGGAGAGGGGCGTCGTCGGGACTCTGGGGGAGAGGATCTTCGAGGTCCTCAGGGAAGCCTTCGGTAAATATGAGGACCTTATCGGCCCCCGGATCGTCGAAGTCGTCCAGTCCTCCTTCCGGGATTGTGCGGAGCGAGTCCGACAAGCCCCTCCGCCCGTCGATCCCCCTCGCTCCGAGCAGGGTGAGGCGCCCGAGGATGCGTCCTCTCGAGCCCGGGCCCCCTAGGTCTTCCTTCCCGGCCCGTCATCCTTGTTTTTATCCTCAAATTTTTTAGCATCCGCTTCGCTTTGGGCCGGTCTACTTGAAATGGATCCCCGGCCTCGCAATCTCCATTGGCTTCTTTACCGGTTCTCTGCTTCAGAGCAAACAATTGCTGATTGCAAGGATGATCGCCTAAGCCAGCAACTTTGTGTTCTTCGTCGACAAGTTTTGCTCTGCCGGCGTTACCCTAGTTTCCGTAGGTAACGAATTTTGTTGTCCGCCGAGAGCGGATTATTTGTAAGGAGGTTTCTCCTCTTCGATTCCCTGTAAATAAGACACACTTTTGTACCTTGGTTAATTGTTGGAAATGAAATTGACTTACTTGAATTTTCCGCGCATTTTGCTTTGTTGCTGCGACCTCGGCTCCTCTGCTGATGGTGGTCGCTCGCCTCCTTTCTCCGGGAGGTTGCCCCTTGCCCCTCGAGTGGACAAGTCGGTTGGCGTCCTTGATGACTGGGAGGGCTGCCCCCAGTCTTATGAGCAACGGAGTCGGTCAGCGGGGGTGTAGCCCCTCGACTTAGGACCGGTCGGCGTCTGCGCTGGCTGGGGGAATTGCCCCCAGACTCATGAGCGATGTAGTCGGACAGCGAGGGGGAAGTCCCTCGGCTTAGGACCGGTCGGCGTCTGTGCTGGCTGGGAGGATTGCCCCCAGACTTACGAGCGAAGGAGTCGGTCGGCGAGGGCGAAGCTCCTTGGCTTAGGACCGGTCGGCGTCCGCACTGGCTGGGGGAATTGCCCCCAGACTTATGAGCGGTGGAGTCGGTCAGCGAGGGCGAAGCTCCTTGGCTTAGGACCGGTCGGCGTCCGCGCTGGTTGGGGGAATTGCCCCCAGACTTACGAGCGATGGAGTCGGTCAGCGAGGGTGAAGTTCCTCGGCTTAGGACCGGGTTTGATTGACCTTCCATCCGGTGAGGTGGCGATCTTCACTCTTATGCACCCTTAGTGAAATGTTGATTCCGTCGGAGATGAAGAAAAGATGAAAGGAATGCATTTGTACTCTTAAAGGTCCTATTGGACTAGTACATTTGGAGGAAAAAGGAAATAAAGCTAGACGGAGGGATGTAAACCTAGATAATCTCCTCCTGACTAGGCTGCGACTGGGGGGAGGGGTCTCGCCTGCTCACTCTATGATGCAGAGGGGTCCTTGGACGGTGTTAACCCTCTTCCCCTTGTCCGGCTGCGTGGAGGTTCCTTCTCCGTGGGCCGGCTCATCGGCTAAGTTCCTTGCATGCCCCCGGCTCATCAACTTCTCAATGTCCTTCTTTAGGTGCCAGCAGTCTTCAGTGTCGTGGCCGTTGTCCTTGTGGTATTTGCAATACTTTTCCCCATTTCCCCCCCTCTTTTTGCCTTCGGCGGGGGGCGATCAGCGCGCTCTTCCTTCTGCACTTGAGCGAGGACGGCGTCTGGGGTGGCGTCCCTCGTACCCTCTCCCCGCTGCCTGTTTCTCGCCCTCTTCTCGGTCCGGTACCCTTCGGGGCTGCGGCGCTCGCTATCGCCGCGTTTGGTCCCTCGTCTGGCCTTTCCTGCCTCGATGGCCAAGGTCTCCTCGGTCAACATGAAGCGCTCGGCCCTCGCCATGATCCCAGGGAGGTCTTTCGGGGGATCATTATGCAAGGATTTCTTCAAGCCTCTATGACGCAGCCCTTTCTTTAGGGCCGTTTGGACAACGAGGTCGGGAGGGTTGTTTACGTTCAGCCGTTCCGCGTTGAAGCGGCGCATAAATTGTCGGAGCGGCTCGGTCGGGCCCTGCACTATGTTAAACAAATGTTCAGCATCAGGCATTACGTGTCGCCCTCCCATGAACTGTTTGCAGAACAGTTGGGTGAGTTCCTCGAAGCTGTCAATGGAGCGGCTGGGTAGGCTGCGGTACCAAGTTCTCGCTGCTCCCCTGAGGGTCGAATAAAAGCCCCTGCAGAGCAGGGTATCATCGGCTCCCTGAAAGGACATGTCCCCCTCGTTGTCCATCACGTGGTTCCCTGAATCTCCTATCCCGTCGTACTTCCCCAGCGCTGGGATCTTGAATCGAGAGGGGACCCGCGCGTCGGTTATCCTCCGCGACAGGGGGCACCGGTCTCCATGGATGCCTCCGGGGGTCCGACACCCGCCTACCTCAGGCTCGTTCGGTTGTGGAGGTGGCACGGGCGCCGGTTGGGCTGGCTCCACGACCCTCGCCACGCTAGGGGTCGGGCTGACCCGGCTCCTCCGGCGGGAGCTTCCGCTTCGCCGTGATCGGTCCCTTGAGTGATGTCGATCGCTTCTTCTGCGGTGGGGGATCGTGGCCGGCGAGATGACGCGGTCACCGATTCGTCCTCCGTGTATTCGGTTTCCCTCCGGCTCCTCTCACGATAAGGGGAGGAGGCGCGTGATCTCGCCTGATGGGAGCCGGGAAGTGTGAACCGACGCTCCGTGTTCGGTCTTCGGTTCCCGTGGTCATCGACCACAGCGGACCGTAGGAGCGGGGGGGCCCCCGCCCAGCGATGGCCGTCGCTCAACACGTCTCCGTTGGCTGGCGCGGCGCCGATGAGCTGCTACCCGCCAGTCTCTTCCGTGTGCGGAGGGGGAGAGCCCGCGGATCTGACGACCTCCCGTCGTGATCGCGCGGGCCTCGGGGAGCTGGACGAGTGACCTGCGTAATTGGGTTTCTGGCTTGGGCTTGGACCTCTGTCTTCGCGTGGTAGGCTGTAGACGTATCACAACGTATGGTTGTACAAGGATTCAAGTTGATTTAATTTCAGTGCACAGCCGAACAATTAATCCGGTTTTATGGGCCATTTATTGTTTGGCTGAACTTTTTCTAAAATTATGTACTTACTATGATTTCTACAATTTGAGTATTATATGGATGATGGCAATGGCGATAGTGATTAGGACTTTGAACTACTTTTAAGGTAGATGTATGTTTTTTGACCCTTGGCATCAATCTGGGAAATTCATATAATGTTTAATTATATCCTGTATTTAGTTGTTTGCCGGGTCTGTAGTATCTATGTGCATGTTTCAACTATATAAGATGTTTTTGTTTAACAGAGATGTATGAGATGTTGCAAGGCAAGATTTATTCAAGATTGTCTCAGTTTTAAATGTCTCATGCTTTTTGTTCAGATGGATTAATTCTGTCAGCTAGACATCTCTTCTATGGCTTTAATTGTGGCACAATATAGTTTCTTGAGAAAGATAAATGTGCCACATTGCGGGTTTCTAAGAACAATTAGTCTTTAATGTTGCTATACATGTTTTATAGGTGAAAGTAACATACATACATACATATATATACATACATACATATATATATATATACATACATATATATATATATATACATATATATATATATGTGATTAATGTAGAGCATTGTACAAGACACAAAGATGGGCTTGTACTCTCTAGTTTGGATCAGGTGGCACAAATTTATATCTATTCACTAGGACTCGGATAAGATTTGAATTTGGCGGTGCTGGGGGGGGAAACTTGTTGAAATTTTATAAAGACTACTCTCTCTCTCTCTCTCTCTCTCTCTCTCTCTCTCTCTCTGATTCGAGTTGATAGTAATCTCTTTTAGGCCATTAAAGGACTAAACGGACTATGTTTTTTATGCAGAGGGCATTTGGTTTTTGTACACTTCAAAGGATTCATGGTCTTGTAATGAGGGACGCATTATCAAATGTACAAATGGATATTGGACATATATGGGTCACATAATATTAACCAGTACCACTACCATAGGCAGGAAAACTACACGGGAGTTTTTTGTAGGCCAAGCTCCCTTCGGTGATCGAACTGGTTGGAGGATGCAAGAATATTGTGCAGAACAGATGGCGGCCCAAGTAAATAACCACAAATCACAGTGATTCATTGAGCCCTTTTAAATGCCTAATGAACTGGCAACACATTCTATTTTTGTGAAAATATTGGTACAATAACATTCACATTTTATCGGGCTGCATGCTCTACAGGGCAACATCATATTGTGTAGATTCTTCTTGCAAAATGATGAAAGGTCAGATAGCGGAGAACAATGTGACCCGGCGAGTACAGATGATGCTGATGGTGAGTACCTAGAATCTGTGTTGCTGAGCCTGCTGGAACAAGAAGAAAGAAATTTTCCTCCAAGGGACGCTGCTAAAGGGTCCCAGGTAGATAACTATTTCAAGTAGTTTTTCACTTTGGATGATCAAGACTTGTAGTTGATTGCTTTTTTCAAGTTCTTTTGCTGTGAACAATGTCACATGCAGTAGGATTTGTTATTCATCTTCATGGGCTCCTGAGTAGCATGCGATAATTTGAAGACAGAAATTTGCCCTCTAGTTATCCAATTTTAATTTTAATTTTGGCATTATTAGCAGTCAGCCTATGAAATTTCTGTTCATCGAATATAGAATAAATTGTCTGTTTGCAAAATAGATTAATGTTACTTCATTTGGCTCTTTCTTGGCTTGGTTCATATATTTGCGATCCCTAGAAGGTCGTTGGCGGAGATGAGCGGAGGCAGCTGGAATCATCCAGCAGACCTCCAGTGGATGCATCAAGTGGTAACTCCATGGAGGATATGCAAGCTGGATATGATTTCTCAAAGGAGGACTACATAGAATTAGAAGATCTGTATTGTCCAGTATCATCTTCGTCTAGCTCAGACAATTCCAGCCTCGCGTCGATGGACTCTGATGAGTGCTTCGATGCAGAAGCCTTGTTGAGGGATATTGAGAATGAAGGTGGCCTGAACATGGAGGAACATATAGATTACAGGTTCAACGTGACTACATCTGTCAGATCGAACCAGGTGGTCATCAGACCCCCATTACCGGGTATGTTCCATTTATATTACATGTAATGCTTGATGCCCCCCTCCCAGCGAAAAAAACCATGTAACGTCATGCTCAACGTTTCAGGTTTCTGCCACAATAACAATCCGGTGGTGAGAGGGAACGAGTCAGGCGATTCCATTCCTGCACCGAACAATGCATTTGCTTCATCCAATGTTGAACCACGGAGCGATAGTGATGCTTCCGCATCTGGTTCGTCTCGAGGAAGTCGTGGGAGTGCAAGCGGTTCTGGAAGTTCGCAAGGAAGCAGTACGTCCAAGCGGTCAGGATCTAAATCTGTCCGACGCATGGCAAAGCTTGGGAAGAGATACTGTTGCTTCCGGTCATTCTAGCCTTACACCCCTCAGCTTTTAGTTCATTGCCGACTTGATTAGATCCTAATTGCGGGTTAAAGAATGGGCAAGAGATTGATAGTCTGGAAGGCATATTTATCATCTTTTACGGCTAAAATAGAATTTATTTAGCTCTTTGCTTGGTCAAGGATGAATTTTTCACTGTTATCATAGGATCAATGGTCTATTCACAGTGTTGAACTGATGTATATATATATTCGAGAGTTGGAAGGGATACACTATCTGAAGCAAGCATTTGTGGTTTTTTCTTGTAACCCATGCTCTGCTTCAGGCTATGTAAATTATTATGTCCAGCGACTTGTACAATGGATAAAATTGAATTTGAGAACTACGGTGCAACTAATTAGTTTGATAATGCTTTTTCATCTTCAATATTGTTTCCAGTTGTGAGCACCTCGGCTCGTCTCGAGGTCTGCGGATTGAGACCGGCTTGAACGATGGTCTCGGCTAGATCAAATTTGAGCTTGGCCAACTAGATGAGATCGGCAACCCAGAAGATTGCCAAGACTTTCACCCTAAGAACTGTTGCGTCGCGGAAGCAATCGAGACCTCCGAAGTATCTAGCACAAAGAAGAAAGAGAGAGAGCACACAGGGACTCCGGACAACCCATGATCTTGTGTCTCTCCTCCTCAATCTCGTCTCACCATCCAAGTAGAGAGGTTGACTGTGCGCCGAGTCACCCTTAAAGCGAACCGTGCCAATGCCTCTTAATGTCGGTGCGCGATCAGACCCTTGGCCCACTTCAATGAAAGTGATATGCCGAAGTTGATCCGACAAGAACATCTTGTGGATCTCCACCGATGAACCAAGCGTAATGTTTATCTCCACCGATGAACCAAGCATAATGTTTATGCAAGACAAAAAAGAAAGAATATACTAAAGCACGCACAGGGGGTGAAGAGCAATTACGTGAAGAGCAATTACCAAGCTTTATTAGAAGTCACCAATGCATCATACAAGGATTTAAGCACAAATCATCAACCATTACTTCTCCTTTTCAACGCTCTCACTCTTCATTGGCCCCTTTTGTTAAGGTTATTTTTCTCTCTTTAACAGATATCTCTCAAGATGAAAACACCTAAAACAATTAGATTATTTATATGGCCAACATAGAAAACAAGTAATGTACAAATTTACCCCCAATAGTACTCATATATCTATTATACATTTGACAACGTTTTTTGAATTCTAGGGTTGACTAGGACAAGATAAAGAGTGGCTGAGATTTGATCTTGGTAAATCAATGGTTGAGATTGGATTTTATGAAAATTTTGGTGGGAAAACTTAAATTTTGGTGGAAAAAGTGTCTTGAAAACCAAAATTTTGAAATTAGAAGTGTCTTGGAAAAGATTGTGGAGATTAAATTTGGAGGGTGAAGTACCTTGTGAACCTAAACTTTGAAATTAGAAGTGCATTGGGAAAGATCGTGGAGATTAAATTTGGGGGATTGCCTTGGGAACCTAAACTTTGAAATTAAAAATGCCGTGGGAAAGATTGTAGAGAAGCATGATTCATTAAATTAACCAAAACAAAAAATTTAGCGTAAAACAATTTAGCGGAGCAACAAATTAGCATAAAAATACCCTGAGGTGCCTGTGCCGAAGGCGCCCCGTTAAATTTTTTACGCTAATTTGTTATTCCGTGCCGAAAGCGCGGACGCCAAATTTGTTGTTCGACGCCGAATTTGTTGTTCCACGCCGAAGGTGCCCGTGCCGCTAAATATTTTTACCCTAATTTATTGTTCTGCTAAATTTTGGCTGTGGAAATAATTTTTCGGGTAACAAAGATTTTGCGGGGAAAATCTTAAATGAACCGTACCCGCGGGCACGGGTTATGACTAGTTTATTATACAATTGGTGAAGTTGTCCTAGGTGTAGTCTAAAATATGACTAGGACAAAAGTGGGCCCCACCATCCACATCACCCTCCTCCACATCACCCTCCACCTCACCCAAAAACTTATCCCTAAGACACTTATTTACATGTTTTCCATTCATCCCAAAAAACCAAAACAACACTCACTTATTTACATGTTTGCCATCCCAAGGTTTTTTGCATTTTACTCACAGACTTTGCACTTTTTGTCTCCCGACGATATTGACACACACACACCCCCCCCACCACACACACGCGCGCGCGTTTCTCACTCCTTTTCAGTTGCGTGCGTGTATCGGATCCTCTTCGTGTGGGGTTTTTTTTTGCTCCGTGCACAGGTTATTTCTAGTACCTTATACAATTGGTGTGGAGTTGTCTGAGGTGGATGCTAAAATATGACTAGGACAAATGTGGAGCCTTCTTCCACATCATTCTCCACATCACCCCCAAACACAAAAACCACCCAAAAACATCCCTTTATTTACAAGTGTGCCATTGCCGATTTCCCCTTTTGATCCCCTATTATTTACATTATTGTCATTGGGATTTTTACCCGTCTACCCCCGACGATACCGACCACACACCTACACTTCTCACTTCTTTGTGGTTGCAAGTGTATACCACATCCTATTTGTGTGGGGTTTTTTTTGCGTCGTGCACTTCGTGCACGGGTTATTTCTAGTGCAACAATAGTTTATGAGCCAACTCTAACCCCAGTAATTATAATTTTTTTAATGTTGCTTTCTGAATGTTTTGATATCATTAGCATGAGTGGCTCAGTGAAGTAGTGAAACATCAGACTAATTATTTTTTTGATGTCACGACTCAAAATCAAACGCCAAACGTTGCCATTTCTCATGTTGGAGGAGGCCGGTAGTGGTTCCTGCGGCATCCAACCAAACACATTGTAATGGCAAGACCCAGCTAAGATTAGAAAAACAAGCTAAAATTATTTCATGTAAACATGAGACCCATTCTGTAAACGGTTATTAGGTTGAGATTTTATTCTTTTTGACCTTTTAATCATTTGATTCATATCGACTTTTGTAAAATAATAGACGGGTTTCTTTGGCTGTAAGCAATGTGATGACATACTTTAGACTCTACTTGAATATCAGGTCATCAAGTCTGAATGACGTGACATGATATGCGCCGTGGATAAATAAAAAGCGAAGTTGATGTTGTGAAGGGTTCAAGAGCTAGGAAACCCATAGCCTCATATATATATACTTCTTATTGGATACAGTTTGGGTGGATTCTAATTGGCACATTGGGCCCTATTCATAACACTTCTCTTTATCCAACCATCGTTGTATACTCAACATATGAATACTGTAGGATCCATAGTGCTTATGAGTATCATAAGGGGTGGATACTTTCAGATCCTAAGTTAGGGATAACTGTCTCGTTAAAACCTTTAGCTATGGAAAACCCAATGGGAAAAACCAATAGACAAGGAAAAAGAGTACAGTTCTCTATAACTTCTCCAGATTTGTGGAAGTATTTAGGGGTGAATACGAGTCAATGAGGTTGCCTCGTTAAAATCTTTAGCTATGGAAAACCCAGTGGAAAAAACCAATAGCCAAGGAAAAAGAGCACAACACTACATTTTGACTCCCTGTGATCTGTACAAGCTTCAGGCTTACAGATCTTCTCGGCATCTATACATCAATCTCATCTTACAACATTCTGAGAATAAATACAAAATATAAAGCATTACTCATCTATACAAGTATCTCTTATATATGACAGCTACCGAATCTAAGGGAGCTCTTCTGAAGAGTGGTGGTCTGCAGACTCGGTAGATAACTCCATGTCTCTAGTCTCTGACCCAGTCGTCACTATGTCTGCGAGGTACTTCAGAGCGTAACTATGATATTCTTGATTTGTTTCTTGAATGATGAGCTTCTCGGAATGGTAGGATTGATGTTGCCTTAGTAGCATGCTTTGCAGATCTCCAGGAGTTGGTTGTCCCTTTGTGGTAGTCATCGCGATGATCTGATATTTGTATCTGCAAATACATTTAACATGGAGGATGATCCTTGACTCTTAGAGGTAGCACATAAGCTACATATCTTCAGTCCAGTGTGTTGAGTATTGGACTTCTCCTTACTTGGTGTTAATGATGAGCAAACATAAATACTTGTGACTAATTCCCTATTTGCAGTTAATCAATTGCCTAAGCATATCATTAAGATCAATTTGCAGTGGATGACACTCAAAGATCATTGAAAGTAAAGGAAGTGGATTGGATGATCATAGATGGCGATTGATCTCCTAGAAGACTTCAAGCTCATGCGTTGGATAGAAGAGAGAGTTCTTCAAATGTAATTCTCTTGTTTCTCTTCTAGTATGTAGTTTAGAAATAGAACTTTGTTGGAGTGCACACACATCTTTATTTCAGTCTTAGGATATCATTAGATCAACCTTCCTTAAACTCCAATTCATTTCTATCTAGATTGTGCATGTCATGTTTTTTAACAGTTGACTGTTGAACGATTTACAGTCGCCTGTCTTAAAACAGTCGACTGTGTATTGTTCTACAGTCGCATGTTATGCACAAACTTTTTCAGTCTAGTTTTGGGCTTCGTAGCTTTAACTCCTTCAGATGAATAGACGAGAGAGCTCGTCAGGGGGGTCGGACCTTGGTTCCGACCGAAGCCCCTTCGATGCCAAAGTCAGATCTGGCCTGATAAGTGCTCGGTGGGATCGAGTATGGCTCGCGGAGAGACCGATACTCGAGTCCTCGGGCCGAGCTTTGGAGGAGAAATATTCAAGGTGGAAGAAGGTATAAGATGGGAGTATGAGGTACCTCCGTTGTAGGTGGTGAAGATCCGGCCCCTTCCAAATGACGCCCGCCCCCCTCCTTATATAGACGAACCATGCTCATCATGTGCCATGACGTGACATCATGGCCGCCATTCATGGGGTCGTGCAAATGGGGAAGGGTTGACTCCCTCTAATTGTGCCCACTTGATGACGCCATGAAGGTGGAGTCATGGCCATAAGCGGTTGCCATAATTGGCGGGCCATAATGGCGGGGGAATGATGGCCATTAAGCCTGGCCATGAAGTCGGTTGCCATATTTGGCGAGCCATGAAGGTGGCTGCCATAATTGGCGGATCATGATGGCACGGGGCGGCTGCCATATTTGGCGAAGGCTTCCTCGATTTGGGCCCCGATTTCCTCCGCTACAGAAGCGGGCAATCTCTTGGGCCTTCGTCGTGGGTGGAGAAACGCGACCCGCCCGTAAGATCCTTGGGCCGGAGCCCGAGGCCGTAGTTTGGCTGGTTGACTGGTCGTGGTTGACTTGGCTCCTCCGGACCCGGTCAAAGTAGTCGTATCAATTGCCCCCATCTTCTGAGCTCTACCATTGTTGAGGTGGAGGTTGGGAGATGTAGTATAATGGGGAAGAAGTTGCTCTTTCTGTAGAATTTGGTCCGTCCTGCGGAGTTGGCTAGTGACGATAGATCGTCGGTCCGAGATTCGTTCGGTTGCGAGGGGAGTTGCCCCTCGGCTTACGGCCGACGAAGGAGATCCGTTCGGTGGCGAGGGGAGTTGCCCCTCGGCTTACGGCCGACGAAGGAGATTCGTTCGGTGGCGAGGGGAGTTGCCCCTCGGCTTACGGCCGACGAAGGAGATTCATTCGGTGGCGAGGGGAGTTGCCCCTCGGCTTACGGCCGACGAAGGAGTGCTCGGCCTACTGGGGGGGTTGCCCCCAGCTCTTTGACCGATCCGTTCGTTCGGTTGCGAGGGGAGTTGCCCCTCGGCTTACGGCCGACGAAGGAGATCTGCTCGGTGGCGAGGGGAGTTGCCCCTCGGCTTACGGCCGACGAAGGAGCTCCGCTCGGTGGCGAGGTGAGTTGCCCCTCGGCTTACGGCCGGCAAAGGAGATTCGTTCGGTGGCGAGGGGAGTTGCCCCTCGGCTTACGGCCGACGAAGGAGTGCTCGGCCTACTGGGGGGTTGCCCCAGCTCTTTGACCGATCCGTTCGTTCGGTTGCGAGGGGAGTTGCCCCTCGGCTTACGGTCGACGAAGGAGATCCGCTCGGTGGCGAGGTGAGTTGCCCCTCGGCTTACGGCCGGCAAAGGAGATCCGCCCGGTGGCGAGGGGAGCTGCCCCTCGGCTTACGGCCGACGAAGGAGATCCGCTCGGTGGCTAGGTGAGTTGCCCCTCGGCTTACGGCCGGCGAAGGAGATCCGCCCGGTGGCGAGGGGAGTTGCCCCTCGGCTTACGGCCGGCAAAGGAGATTCGCTCGGTGGCGAGGTGAGTTGCCCCTCGGCTTACGGCCGGCGAAGGAGATCCGCCCGGTGGCGAGGGGAGTTGCCCCTCGGCTTACGGCCGACGAAGGAGATCCGCCCGGTGGCGAGGGGAGTTGCCCCTCGGCTTACGGCCGACGAAAAGGGTGAGGACCTTGTGAAGCCTTTCGAAGATTCCATGGTGGCGCTCTGCCATTGCTTCGTCCAGATCGGTGGATGCAGGAGTTGTTCGGTAAGCGGGGACCCAGCAGCACGGTCGGAGGAGCGATCTGGGTGCTTGAACTCGGACGGGGGTGCTTCGGCCAGATCGGCTTGGCCAGGATGAGGACGACTTTGAGACAAGGTGGCTCGGAGGCTTGGAAGGGTGGTCCGACTCGTCTGGACCGGTCGGCCTCCTCTGGGGTCGGCCTCGGTTTCGGCCTGAACTGGTCGGCCTCGATCGGAGGAGCTGCTTGGTTGCTCGAACTCAGACGGTGGTGCTTCGGCCAAACGGCTCGGCCACGGTCGGAGGAGCGGCCTGGATGCTCGACTGGTTCAACAGCTCCGTCGCAGTGGGGATAACTTTGTAAGCTCGACGAGGTGGCTTGGCGTTGAAACTCAGATACTTGGCGAGGTGGTCGGACTTGTCTGGTCGGCCTCCTCCTGGGTCGGTTGAACTGGTGTGGTCGGCCTCCTCTTGGATGGGTCGGCCTCGTCTAGACACAGCTCTAGTTCTATTTCCAAATTCAGCTCCAGCTCCAGCTCCAGCTATAGCTTTTGTCTGGACCGCATCTCCCGCTCCGGCTCCAGCTTTGTCTGGATCCTAGCTTCTGCTCCAGCTCCTGCTCTCGCTCCGGCTCCCGCTTTTGTCTGTTTGGCGGTACGACCAAGGTAGCTCGGCAAGGGCGGCACAGTGATGGGGGCTCAGCCCATATGTTTGGCGATGGCAGCATGGTGTTGGCATGGCGGACGTCGAGACAATGGCCAGAGATGGTGGTAGGGCCATCGATGAAGGCCGAGTCGGGGCTAAGCCCGACGCCTGCGAGGGTCGTCGGTGTTGTCTCTTGTCTGAACTCGATCGAGATCTCATTCTCCTTGGCGACCTTGCCAGGCCACTCGTAGCCCCGCGTCTTCCTGGCCCGTCCCCGGATCTAGACGCACTCCTTGCGCCTCTCCCTCAAGTCGGCCGAGGCCGCAATGCCGGTCGCCGTGTGCTCCGGCGTTGTCGCGACCATGGCAGCCTTATCTACAAGCTTTTTGTGAGACATTTGTTGAAACCGGAGGATGTGGCTTTTTATCACCATCTCGCAAGAAGTTTAAGAGAGGAGAATTGTTAGGGAAGCTCTTGTAGTTGTCTGAAAGCACACAATTAATTAGCAACGGGGGAAGAGGACAGTTTGACCTTTTTGCTGGGTCGGCTTCGGCTTCTTCTGGGGTCGGCCTCGGCCTCGGCCGAACTGGTCAGCCTCGGCCTCGGCCTGGACTGGTCGGCCTCCTCAGGGGTCGGCCTCGGCCTCGGCCTGCACTGGTCAGCCTCGGCCTCGGCCTGGACTGGTCGGCCTCCTTTTGGCGATGAGACAGTCACGAACATTAGGAGGCATATTGAGGTGCAGATGTCGGAGCGACGTTCGGCTTCTTTGAGGAGAGGCGGGCTCAGATTCGGCTCTCCCCTTTCATGGAGATGGAGGAAAAACGAACGAGGGGATCAAGGTCGGAAGAGGAGCAATGTTCGTCGATGGCGTTTTCCGGTGGATCTTCCAACTTTCTGGCCGTCATCAATTTTTGTCGTCTCTTCTTGCACATCCCAGAGAGAGAAAATGTAGCGCTGACAAGGAGGTCAGTGGGCTCTGACCCGTTGTTTGTCGAAGGACTCGGATCTCGGCGGGGGTCCTCGAGCTCGGTGCTTGAGGATCGGTCGGATCCGGGCCCGAAAGGCACCGCTCAGATGAGAAGGAGACCCGATCTCAACATCGACCTCGATCAATCGGGCAAAGAACGAGGCGCGATCTTCTGCTGCCGCTACCACCTCCCCGTCGCTGGATGCGATCAGAAAGCCGCTGGTCGGGGATCGAGGCAACGAGGGGCCGATGTCCTTATTGATGATCGCTGGTCGCTGGACGCTGGCCCAGGTCCGGGCCGATGTCCTTGGGGCTGCGTCGTCCTCATGGTGATCGCCGGCGACGAAGAAGGTAGAACCTTAGGCGAGTGGATCTCCCACTGTCGAACTTATGAAGAACTCCACACCTGGAGTCGATACCGTATAACTAAGGTGAAAGAAGGACCTTAGGTGAGTGGATCTCCCGCAGGTCGGTGCGTTCATCTTTGTCATTCTCGTGTTGATCTTGGGATGATCACCACTGAAATTATTCAAGAACAGGGAGATAAAATACGGGAGGTCTTCACCGATCGATGCATGGATCGACAATCCGCTCGGTAAAGAGGGGGAGGCCTGATAGCACCGATCAGACGTGCTCTGACATGTGGAAGATTCGGTTGGAGGAGTTTGATTGAAGATCAATCTATCAGGTGCTTGGACTTCTGCGGCTCGACGCATGGCCGCCTCAATTTGCTTCGATTAATGCTCGGCCTTCTGCAAATGGCAGTTTGAAGACCCGACTGGCGGGTCGAATGTCGCCAGGAGAGCATCCACCGACCGTCGAATGATGGATCCGACTTATTGGCCGTACATTCGACCCGTTGATCCGAGGAAATCCATGGAGCCTGCTGATCCGAGGAGATCGGAACTCGGCGGAGTGGCCTTCGCACGATCAAAGGGGATCGAACCGGCGGAGGTCGGGTCGAGAGCGTCGACCTTGCCCGAGTCGTTCGGATGAGGGGATGGAGATGTTCTGTCGAGTCCCTCCTCTGAGACTCCTGAAGATGCCGCTGACGCAAGATTTGTTCTCTTCATAGGCGACGTCACACGTGGTCTGACCGCCCAGGCTGTCGATGGCCTTGGTGGGGGGTGACGGCATGAGCGACGCCGTCCTCGAGGATGGTTGTATGTGCCATGTTGCTGGTGCTCCAGTGAACGCTCGCGTCGGCGGAACCGTGGGAACAACGTCGTCTCAGGATTTGAGAAGGTCACAGGGGTTCGCTCGAGCGTAGAGATGAATCTGCCCCTTATTGATGATTGAGAAGAAAGTCTGCATCCCCCCAACAAAAGCATGTGGCTATATTCCCCTCCGAGATGTCAATCCCTTAGATTGTGCTTCTCAGCGCTTAGGCCGAGTATGGCAGGGTCTCCGAAGTCTGAGAATTATTCGATCCAATGTTCGATGGGGGATACTACGACTTTGGATTGCCTCGATTGCTCGTTAGTTGTTACGTCCGAGTTGTGACGATAAGGAGTCGACGGTTCGGTGCGATGATGCCCGTCGCCCCTTCGGAACTTTGGCCTTTTAGACCCTTGATTAGTGGAACCAGTCATCGTCGGTGTGGTTGACGTCGTAGATGTTGACTCATTCCCACAGACGGCGCCAAATGTTTCTGCTATTTTTCGCAGAACACATTAATAGTATGGAGGGTGCGTGGTCAACGCGGTCAAAGAGGGGACGCGCGGGACCCCCGAGTTGTCGTGGCTGTCGCTCGAGACGGAGATGACCGGTGGGGTCGACCGACGGTGCGTTTGCTCGAGCGGAAAGGCGCGGCTCCGTTCTTTGGCGGGGCGAGGGGTAGCCTCGGCGAGATGACAGCCTCCGGGATCGGTTGAAGGCAGAGTCGCTCGCAGCGGGGCGCGCGGATCCTCGCGTCGGCTCGGCGAGTGGTAGCCTCGGCAGAGCGACGTCCTCGTGACGGAGGAGACGAACGAGGTCAGGGACGAGGACGCTTGGCTCCGGCTGGAAGGATGCCGAGGGGTAGCCTCGGCGTCGCTGGAACTCCTGGACCTGAATAGACGAGAGAGCTCGTCAGGGGGGTCGGACCTTGGTTCCGACCGAAGCCCCTCCGATGCCAAAGTCAGATCTGGCCTGATAAGTGCTCGGTGGGATCGAGTATGGCTCGCGGAGAGACCGATACTCGAGTCCTCGGGCCGAGCTTTGGAGGAGAAATATTCAAGGTGGAAGAAGGTATAAGATGGGAGTATGAGGTACCTCCGTTGTAGGTGGTGAAGATCCGGCCCCTTCCAAATGACGCCCGCCCCCTCCTTATATAGACGAACCATGCTCATCATGTGCCATGACGTGACATCATGGCCGCCATTCATGGGGTCGTGCAAATGGGGAAGGGTTGACTCCCTCTAATTGTGCCCACTTGATGACGCCATGAAGGTGGAGTCATGGCCATAAGCGGTTGCCATAATTGGCGGGCCATAATGGCGGGGGAATGATGGCCATTAAGCCTGGCCATGAAGTCGGTTGCCATATTTGGCGAGCCATGAAGGTGGCTGCCATAATTGGCGGATCATGATGGCACGGGGCGGCTGCCATATTTGGCGAAGGCTTCCTCGATTTGGGCCCCGATTTCCTCCGCTACAGAAGCGGGCAATCTCTTGGGCCTTCGTCATGGGTGGAGAAACGCGACCCGCCCGTAAGATCCTTGGGCCGGAGCCCGAGGCCGTAGTTTGGCTGGTTGACTGGTCGTGGTTGACTTGGCTCCTCCGGACCCGGTCAAAGTAGTCGTATCAGTAGCTTTAACTCCTTCAGATGACCGTTGTACATTGTACAGGCGCCTGTCTAAGTGAAAGTCGACTGTGTTTTGTTAATCAGTCGCCTGTCTATCCTCAGCCCAATTCTATTTCTCTGTTTGATCTGGCCAGTCGACTATTGTTGGATTTACATTCGACTGTCCAATGGCACAGTCGACTGTTAATGCTTCAACATTCGTCTGTCTTTGAGCCTCTTTAATGACTCAACTCTCTGGAAAATGTCAGGGATTTGACAGTCGTCTATAGAAGGAATTACAGTCGCCTGTTTGGATTTACAGTCGACTGTCTTCTCCTCATCAGTAGCATGTCCTGTATTCCCAGAATTTTCTCAGATTTCCTCTACTTACCCAACTTATGGCCAGTCGCCTGTAGTAGGGTTTACAGTCGTCTGTTGGTTTAACAGTCGACTGTCTACGCCTCTTCAGTCGACTGTCCACGTGGTAAGTTACCGTTATGAATTCTCACCTACCATCTGTCACTGTGCAACAGTCGACTGTGAGTCTTCAACAGTCGACTGTCGCGGGTGCAGATTCTATCCGTTGAGTTTTTCCTCACGGATTTCAAAGGGGTTTTTTGTGATTCAGTTTGAAGGGTTTGAGAAACCTATAAAAGAAGCCTCTACTGTTCCATTGAGAGGTCAGACTCTTTGATCATCTCTTGCTAAAACATTCAAGCTTTCATTTTGTTAAAGATCAAAACTCTCAAAAGCCAAAAGCCCTAGAATCTTTATCTTTCATCTCTTGCTCTCCAACCTAGAACCAAAGAGAAATCTTCTAGGCATTTGGTGCAATCAAGAGAAAGGGCTTTTCTCTCTTCCAAGAGAGTCTTTCAACACACAACACACTTCTCCTTCAAGTTCTACTTCAAGGCATAGGTGATTGTAAGTGTTGCTTAATTTCATATTTCATAACTTTCGTTATTTGATTTACTCTCGGATTGTGAGTGGTTTGCTTGCTCCAAGTTATGGGAGTCAAGTTCAATCGAGTGTATTTCGATTTCACTTGTAGTGTTGCTACAAGTGGGTTTTTAAGGAAACCTCAAGTTAGGGTTCTAACTTGAGTATCCGGTTGTTTACCGGGTGGAAGGGACGTAGGATTACCGGGAACAAGTCGTGAAGTGACTTGGTTAATCTGAACCCTTGAAACATCCTTGCATTTGCATGTGTTTCATTTTGGGTTTACACTTATTCCGTATTATTTGTTGGTTAGGATTTTATTTTGGTGTAACTATCTTTTTAAATTACATAAACACTATTCAACCCCCTTCTAGTTTTTTCCTTATAGCCAGGGACCTTACACAGTGGTGCGCTGCAAGCACTGCACTGTATATGGCTAACAAATTTACTGACAACGCTCTCTGGTGACGCATGCAGTTTGCCAGATAAAGGACTGTACCAAAAACACTTAAGTAAGGCACTTCAGGAGCTAGGATATCCTTATCCTCTTCTAAAGAACGGAAAAGGTCTTAATGTGCATCCATACAACCAATAGGTGTATTTAGTGGATTGTAATTGTCCATATTTCTTCATCAACTTCGGGTGTATGAAGTTTAATATCACATATTTTTCATCTTCTAGATGATAGGTCATCTTCTGTATGTTGTTTTCATCTTCTGGATGATTATTCATTTTCTGTATGACCATTCATCTTCTGGATGATTATTCATCTTTTGGATGACTACTAGTCATAACACATGCCCGTAGGGCACGGTTTAGTTAAGATATTCCACTGTTAAAAGCTTAGTTTCCTGAAAATTTAGCTCATCTCAAGAATAGTTGATCACAAAAATCTTAGTTCCTCAACAAAATTCTTACCAAATAAAAATCATATTTTCTATCCAATGTCACTCTTTCTTAACAACTCAGGAAAAAATGAAGGATGCAAAAAATAAAAGCAAAGAGAAGAAGTTGGATATGTTCTAAACTCTCATGCAGATGTGGGGTTCTATTTGTGTTTTGTTCAAAATCTCATGCAATGAATGGATCCCCTACACTCTATAAGTGCAATCTTTACTGCAATTTTCGCAACCCCTCACCTTTTGTGATTCTTCCACAATTAATAATATTTCCAGTTCTCAATACGCCATTCCTTCAATTCCATTCAAAGCGTCGCTTTCTTTCTTCTTCTCAATGTCAAGATAACACAACTCATCACACTCCCCTTCACTTCCTCGCTTATATAAACTGCCAGTGATGTTTGCCTCAAGGACAAAGAGAAACGAAACTTGTGAGACTCTAAAGATCTTTATTCAATCTTGCCAATCATTTGCAAACCATTCTTTGTAGCATACCAAGCGGTAGTGGTTTTTTTATGACATGAAAACATCATGAACAACGGGAAGAGCCCAAAGCCGGAGCAAAAGCTGAACTTGTTGTTGAGTATTGATTCCCCGGATTTGGTTTTGGATGATGAGCAAACATAAATATTGCGAACTAACTGTTTGTGAGTGCAGTTATGGAGTTCATCGCCAAAAGAATACGTACATCAAAAGCGACGTCTCAAGACTTCTCATTATGCGTGATCGTGTGCCTGAAGCTTCGTTGAAGCTCAAGGAGCAATATTGAAGTCAAGAAGAATGAAGATTGAAGCTTCGAAGATGGTTCGTCATGTATTATTTATTGTCTTCTAGCTTCATAGATTAGAATGTTAAGCCTTGAGTAGGATTTACTTTATTATCTTCATTTCGCTCATATCTTAGAGCTAGGATTATCATAGAAGCCATTAGAAACTTTCCCGAAGCTTATCGCTTCTTCCCTCGGCTTCTAGTGCATCTTAGTTGGTTCAAGTAGAAGTACCAACCAACTAGATGACGATCTAGTCGGTCGGCAACTCTTCATGAACCGACTAGATGTCCGTGCTCATTTCAGCTCTTTCACTGTTGATCAATTAGTCGGTCAAAGAAGGTTCACCAACCGACTAGATGACGATCTAGTCGGTTAGGAATCCTTCTCAGACCGACTAGTTATCATTGCATCTGTACAGTCTGAGTTACTGTTTACATTTAGTCGGTCCAAAAACATTCATCGACCGACTAGCTGTGAAACTAGTCGGTTGGAATTTGTTCTTAGACCGACTAGTGTAACCCGTATTCAGCTATACTATTCGGTCAGTGAGATACTTGGAGGGGTTCTACACTTGTCACTGCTACCGAGGGGCGACCCTTCGACGCTGATGATAATGGAGACCAGACGTCTCGCCGAACAGGGTGTCAACGTCGACATCGTTGTGAGTTTTCCCCCTAAATATATCTGCCCAGTAGAATAGTACGGACACAATAACAGAAAAAATGATGTAACATGAGAACTTGACACAAAAGTACTAAAGCAGATCAACAATTCTTGGAATCAATAAAAAATAATTAAACCAAAATATTCCAAAACCCAAAAAATGTAGCAATCATAGAAAGCATGTTTCATAAAAACATCAGGAAAAAGTTAATATTTGCTAATGATTGATTAAATTGAACTGCCTGAATTTCCTTGTAGTATAATATTTTGGTTGGCTTATTTACTAATTATATCAAGTTGGTTTAGAGTAGTTGTTTATCAATTTCGATGACATTTTACTTTACACGGGATAAGTTAATATTTGCACCAAGAAAATAAAGTAACACTAACCAGGCAATGTAAATCGTGAATGGATATAAGAACCTTGCTTTTGCGAGCTACTCTGTGATGAATGGCTGCATAAATCAAGGTGTTTCAGTGATTTTGGTCGTTGCTTTCTAACAGAGAGAGTCGTATATCCTCTTTCCACAAGTGACGGAATGCCCTGAATTTAAGAGTAAGAACCTGCTCCTTAAATTTAACTCGATGTTTGAGCAAGGAAAGCTTTTCTCGAATGTGTATAATAGATTACCTTTTCTTAAATTAAAGAACACCCAAAAGCTTTTCTTAAATTTAATTCGGTGTTCCCCCCCAAAGGCAGTGAGGCGTGAGCGGTTAACTTTTTTTGTGGGATGAAATCTAAACGTGGGATGAGGCATCACAACGTGCATATTTTTGTGTTAGTTTTACGGGATGAGTTGTTAACGTGGGATGAGAAGGAAAATGTGCATATTTTTGTGTGTGGAAAATGCAAAAGGTATGTCCTATTCACCAAATCTAGTCATATTTTTTGTCATAGTCATACTTTTGACGTCACATAGGACAAAGATTCAAAAACAGTCGTGAATTGTATAATAGATTCATCTTCTGTATGACCATTCATCTTCTAGATGATGGTTTCATCTTCTGGATGATGTTTTCACCTTCTAGATGATAATTCATCTTCTGGATTTTAGAAAAATCCGATTTTTATGGTAAAAATCCAATTTTTACTGTTTTTGTCATAAAAATTTGATTTTTATTGTTAAAAACATCGATTTTGGTCCAAGATTTAGTAGATCTAAAATATTCTCCATGAAAAATAGGGTTAGGTGGATTTTTTTTGTGATTACCCTTAGATCCGTCCTCCAGATCTAGCGATGGTTGACAAATCCTATGCGTGGAAGATGACGTCCGTGCGTGGTGGATCTACCTCCTCCTTAGTGCTTTCGCAAGACTGGATCTTCGGAAAATTTTAGACAATCGTGCTGATAACGTGTTGTGAAGAGTTCGATGGCTAGTAAACCCATACCCTCATATATATATATAGACTTCTTATTGGATACAATGTGGATGGATACCCTATAAGCCTATTGGGCTAGGGGTGAGCACAGTTTGCTCAAACCGCCCGAACCAAACCGGACCGAACCAGACCGAGCCAAAACCGAACCGAACCGCTCTCCATCGGTCTGGTTTGGTCTCAATTGTCGGAAACCGCCACTTATATTTTCTGGTTTGGTTTCACCATGTCAAAAACGCTTAAACCGAACCGAACCAACTCCTAACATATATTATATATAGTGCTGGAAATCTGTTGGAATTTTAACCCTAGTCCCTAGGGAACCCTAGCCTAAGGCCTTTAGACTGAGCGGCGTCGTGCCGGCCCTATTTGGCTATCTTCCTTCTTCAATCTCTATTCTTCACTCTTCAGAGTTCAGACTGCATTTGTTTTTTTCGTTTGAGCATCGCTAATTCTCCATCAGTGGTCAGCCCATCGACCATCGCCAACACCAGGACCAGGTAAACCCCTCCTCCTCATTCTTATTCTTTCTTCTTCTTCTTCTTGTTTTTCTTCGTATTCATCTTCTTATTTAGCAAAATTGGGTATACGAGGGGATCTTCCATCATCATATGTCTGAACCGTGGTTCCAAACCGAACCAAACCGCTCCAAGCAGTTTTCGTCGGCTCGGAAACCGTCGGTCTGGCGGTCTGTTTGGTCTGGCCTGTGAGAAACTGCTACTTATACGGTCTGATTCGGTTTAGGTCCCAAACCGTCGATTTGAGACCGTGCTCTCCCCTAATTGGGCCCTATTCATAACAATTGATAATTGTTTTCTATGTTTTGTTATTCATTTTGAACCAAGCACAACAATACAAAAGCCCGGCCGTTCAAAAAAAATTATTGGACCATCCAAATCAATATTCACATATCGTTATGTTCTCCTTACCTTGGAAAATATGATGGTGACATTTTGGGTGAACTCTTTGCATGGAGAGATGTAATAGTGTAGACTTTGCTATGAAGAAAGAGATTAGGGAAAAGGGTTTGATCTCAAAAGACGACCGATTGTAATAAGAACATTATATCCAGGTGACTCTGTGACTGAAGATAGATTTCGAAGAAGCAAACTAGCTTTATCTATTGTGCTTATGCCACAGGAACACAGTGCAAGCTTGTATATTGGCATTCAGGGGTCCGTATTGAATGTACCTTTTGTCATATATGTCGTTTATGGATCGTAGATTGTGTCAACGTCATCATATATGAAAGAGATATTTTGTAAGTCATATGACACATATGATTACCTAAATTGTATGAAACTATTATAAACGCATATAAAGTAAGCGTACACTAAAAAAAGTCCACACTAGGGGTGGAACTGTCCATTACAATGTGGTGGCACGGGCACCCACCAAATTTTAAAAAATAGGTATATTTGTATGTGTGTGTGTATATTTGTATGTGTGTGTACATACATATGTGTGTGTATGTACATACATATGTATATGTATGTACATACATATGTATATGTATATGTATCAGGCCTCCACCGAACGTATTGTATTAGGCCCCCACTGAATATATGTACTATGACCTTACCAAACCAATGGTCTGGTTCCGCCACTACATCACACACGTGTTATGAAATCTCGTTTAAGAAAAATGCGATATAAAAACAGTGCAAGTGAATTAATATAGATAAAACTCGTACAAAATTAGCTAAGATTAGAAAAACAAGCTAAAATTATTTCATGTAAACATGAGACCCATTCTGTAAATGGTTATTAGGTTGAGATTTTATTCTTTTTCACATTTTAATCATTTGATTAATATCAAATTTTGGAAAATAATAGATGGATTTCTTTGGCTGTAAGCAATGTGATGACATACTTTAGACTCTAGATCAGTGATGCTCGAATATCATGTCATCAGGTCTGAATGACGTGACATGATATGTGGCGTGGATAAATAAAAAGCGAAGTTGATGTTGTGAAGGGTTCGAGGGCTAGGAAACCCATAGCCTAATATATATAGACTTCTTATTGGATACAATGTGGGTGGATACCTAATAGGCCCATTGGGCCCTATTCATAACACGTCCCCTTATCCAACCATCGTTGTATACTCAACATATGAATACTGCAGGATCCATAGTGCTTATGAGTATCATAAGGGGTGGATACTTCCAGATCCTAAGTTCGGGATAACTGCCTCGTTAAAACCTTTAGCTATGGAAAACCCAATAGGAAACCCCAATAGACAAGGAAAAAGAGTACAGTTCTCCATAACTTTCCCTGATTTATGGAAGTATTTAGGGGTGAATACGAGTCAATGAGGTTGCCTCATTAAAACCTTTAGCTATGGAAAAGCCAGTGGGAAAAACCAAAGGCCAAGGAAAAAGAGTACAACACTACATTTTGACTCCCAGTGATCTGTACAAGCCTCAGGTTTAGACCACTCCCAGCGGGGGGATTTTGAGGCCGCATTATGGGGGGTTTATGCAATTAACTACCCGCCCAAAATGCCCCCCCAATGCATTCCAACGAAAAGCCCCCCAAAATGCGGGACTTTGGGCAATTAAATCAATTTTTTAATGATGTATCCGTTAGGATTTTTGGCCAAATTTGAAGGCGATATTTTTTTAAAAAAGAAAGTAGTCGTTAGTATCCGTTGGGGCCTTGAAGTTCTATAAATATGAGACAAAGTTCACTTGTGTTTTCACACATCACCTTCCGTGTTTATCTCTCTAAATCCCCACTATATTCTTTATAATCACTTTTTTCCATGGACCCAAATCAACTCTTTTTCTACCAATCTATGCTAAGTTCTTCAAATTCTCCTCTATACACAAATGCTCCACCACAATCGACTCCTGAAAGCAGCCCATCCATTCAACAAAATCAAATTTTCGCATACAATCCGTATCAACCCTTTGATCGTAGTTTTCTATATAGCCCAATGTACCCCAAATTTTCCTCGCAATGTTCTATTGGGGGTGGAAGTATCTCTACCCTAATTTGTAATTCAATCTATGCCTGAGAAAGTGATTTTATTATTAAGTATGTTATATTATGTTGCCCTTGTACTCGTTTCGTAGTCAATTTGAATATGCCATTGGATTTGGCTGTATGGATTCTACAATGAATCAAGAGGTGTAGTGATCAATTATTGAAACACTGGTTTTTTTACAAAAATTTATATTTTTTTGGAAAATTCGGCCAAAATCGCCACCACGCATTTTGGAAAAAGCCCCCCGCTGGGTGTGCAGTGCATTTGGGGGGATTTTGGCCAAAATTCACCCCCCGACACATTTTTGGAAAAGCCCACCACTGGGACTACCCTTACAGATCTCCTAGGCATCTATACATCAATCTCATCTTACAACATTATGAGAATAAATAAAAAATATAAAGCATCGCTCATCTATACAAGTATCGCTCATATATGACAGCTACTGAATCTAAGGAAGCTCTTCTGAAGAGTGGTGGTCGCAGACTCGGTAGATAACTCCACGACTCTAGTCTCTGACCCAGTCGTCACTATGTCTACGAGGTACTTCAGAGCATAGCTATGAATATTCTTGATTTGCTTCTAGAATTATGAGCTTCTCGAAATGGTAGGATTGATGTTGCATTAGTAGCATACTTTGCCGATCTCCAGGAGTTGGTTGTTCCTTTGTGGTAGTCATCGCGATGATTTGATATCTGTATCTGCAAATACATTTAACATGGAGGATGATCCTTGACCCTTAGATGTAGCACAGAAGCTACATATCTTCGGTCCAGTGGTGCGATGTAGGCGCTGCACTGTATATGGCTAACAGATTTACTGCCAACACTCTCTAGTGACGCATGCAGTTTCTCAGATAAAGGACTGTCTCAAAAACACTTAAGTAAGGCACTTCAGGACCTAGGATATCCTTCTCCTCTTTTAAAGAACGGAAAAGGTCTTAATGTGCATCCATACAACCAATAGATGTATTTAGTGGATTGCAATTGTCCATGTTTCTTCATTAACTTCGGGTATATGAAGTTTAATGTCACATGTTTTTCATCTTCTAGATGATATGTCGTCTTCTGTATGATGTTTTCATCTTCTGGGTGATACGTCATCTTCTAGATGACCATTCATATTCTGGATGATTATTCATCTTTTGGGTGACCATTCATCTTCTGGATGATGTTTTCATCTTCTATATGACCATTCATCTTCTGCATGATGTTTTCACCTTCTAGATGATAATTCATGTTCTGGATTTCAGAAAAATCCGATTTTATTGTTAAAAATCCGATTTTTATTGTTTTTGTCATAAAATTTGATTTTTATTGTTAAAAACATCGATTTTGGTCCAGGATTTAGCAGATCTAAACATATTCTCCGGGAAAAATAGGTTTAGATCGAGTTTTTTGTGAATACCCTTAGATCTGTCCTCCAGATCTAGCGATGGTTGACGAAGCCTATGCGTGGAAGATTACGCCTGCGCGTGGTGGATCTACCTCCTCCTTGGCGCTTTCGCAAGATCGGATCTTCAAAAATTTTTAGAGAATCGTGCTGATAATGTGTTGTGAAGGGTTCGAGGGCTAGTAAACACATAGCCTCACCTATATAGACTTCTTATTGGATACAATATGGATGGATACCCAATAAGCCTGTTGGGCCATATTCTAACAATTGATAATTTTTTTCTCTGTTTAGTTATTCATTTTGAACCAAGCACAACAATACAAAAGCCCGGCCGTTAAAAAAATTATTGGACCATCCTCATCATGATTCACATGGATCGTTATGTTCTCCTTACCCTGGAAAATATGAGGGTGACATATTGGGTGAACTCTTTGCATGGAGAGATGTAATAGTGTAGACTTTGCAATGAAGAAGGAGATTGGGGAAAAGGGTTTGAGCTCGAAAGACGATCGATTGTAATGAGAACATTGTATCCAGATGACTCTGTGACTGGAGATAGATTTCGAAGAAGAAAACTAGCTCTATCTATTGCGCTTAATGCCACAGGAACACAATGCAAGCTTATGTATTGGCATTCAGGGGTCCGTATTGAATGTACCTTTTGTCATATTTGTCGTTTGTGGATCATAGAACATGTCAACATCATCATGTATGGAAGAGATATTTTGTAAGTCATATGACACACATGATTACGTAAATTGTATGAAACTATTATAAACGCATATAAAGTTAGCATATACTAAAAAAAGTCCACACCAAGGGTGGAACTGTCCATTACAATGTGGGGGCACGGGCCCCCACCAAAATTTAAAAAATAGGTATATTTGTATGTGTATGTGTGTGTGTATGTACATACGTATGTATATGTATTAGGCCTCCGCTGAACGTATGTTTATTAGGGCTCCACTGAATATATGTATTGTGACCCCACCAACCAATGGTCTGGTTCCGCCACTACATCACACACGTGTTATGAAAACTCGTTTAAGAAAAATGCAATATAAAAATAGTGCGAGTGAATTAAAATAGATAAAACTCGTACAAAATTAGCGGAATCATGGAAAAAATCAGTGTAGTATGAAATGAAGCCATCGTAAATAACATTCACTTTTTTTTATTCCATGATTAACGATTGTTGGACTCGGGTAAGGCAAACCCAAATACTGATTCGTCGAAGAATTAAAAATAAAATGAAATGAAAACTCTCAAATTTTCATGTCCTGTATTTATCCATGGTATGAATTGCACCTCGGGGAGTCCATCGGGCCGGCCCGACCCGGCCGGGTCGGGCCTTGACCGGGCCACGGGCCGGGCCGGCCTGGTTGACCATTTGACCGGACGCAGTGCCGCCCGAGCGGCCCGGCACCGGGGGCCCGAATCCCGGCCCGAGGCCCGGCCAAGCCCGGGCCGGCCTGGCCAAGTTTTTTTAAAAAAATTACAAAACAAAAAATCTAAATAACCTTTAAAAAAATCTTTTAAAAATCAAATTAAATTCTTACAAAATATAAAAATTTTACATTTAATATATTTCTAGCATTGCTACAGAATTTTTAAAGCTAGATAATTTTTATAAAAACATAGTATTTATTAATAGATAGTATTTGGTAAATTATAATTAGATAAAATTTTTAAAAATTATAATAAATTCTAAGTAGATAAATAAAGAAGTGAACCCATGACAAAATAATATTTAAGCCCGAAATTTTCGAAGGTCTTGGGTTGAATCTTTAAATTTTAGTAATTAAAATCTTTTTTGAGGGGGGACGTAAGTCGGCCAGCCTTACCCCTCATACAACGGCCAAAACAAAAAATACCACAAATAAGAAAATTAATAATACATCACTCATCTTGTGTATCTTCTTCTTCAAAATCTTCGGAAAGGTCCTTGTTCTGCGAGCGATTTTCAGCTTGGAACCAATCCTTCAAACAAACTGCAACTTCAACTATGTCTTACTTCAGCCTGATCTCTTGTTGCTCAGAACGCGACCACCTGCACTAAAACCAGACTCCAAAGCAACTGTAGATATAGATATTGATAACAAATCCCGTGCCGTGATGGAATAAACTGATTCATTTCCTTTCCACCAGGCAAGAGAATCAAAATGCTCATCATCCATTACTTCCTCTAGAAAGGAAAATGGATTTGCTAAATATTTGGATAGTTCATTAGTAGAACAATCCGACTCTACAGTTTTTTGTTTCTTCTTTCCTAACATCTGTATGATCCTACTAGAAGAAGTAGTAGTAGCAGACACAGCTGAAGTATAGTAACATTACCAAATCTAGCCTTATAAGAAGCAAACATGGTTCTTAAGCTATGTTTTACAGCAGATACTTGTTCAACATGGGAAAATCCCATGTTTTCAGAATACATTTCTAATAAACCCAGTGAGGATCAAAAACTTTAGATAATGAGTAATGAAGGGGAACATGATTCCAATACTTAGCTAGTTTTACAGACATGTCTTGTATCATAGGCATTATGGCAGTGTTAGGTTGTGTACTGTCACTATGCTTAGATATCTGATCAGGAATAAAAAATAATTGTTCTAATCCTAAAACAGATGTTGGGTAGTAACCCAGATAATTTGTTTGTAGCAATAAAAAACATCTAAAAAAATCATGCAGATGCTATACAGTTAACCACTCTATTTAAGTAATGTCAAAAATAAGGTCATGTGAAAGATATGTAAGTGCGTAATCTGTAAGCTGCTCTCTATTCTAAAGCATTGATCGCAGCATTAAGTAAGTTGAATTCCACCCTGGTGCAACATCAAATTTAAATACAAGTTATGGTCTATGTCTAATACGAAACATTTGTTTGTACTAAAGTCGCCTAGTGCTAGAAGTATGTATGTACAATATGAGATTTCTAATTTTATCTAAATAAGCTGAACAAGTTGAAAGTCCATCTCGAACTATCAAGTTCAAGACGTGACATGCACATCTTTGATGGAACAACAACCCTTCCATATCGGGGTCAAATTTCTTTTTAAGTATATAATTGCACTAGTTTTATCGGATGCATTATCAAACATAACTGAAAAAATCTTTTTTGTAATATTAAAATCATGAATTACAGACATTATTACATAAGAAATTCCACCCCCAGAATGAGCAAGCTCTAACATTCTAAATCCTATAATCATCTTATTTAGCATGTAAGCATTATCTACAAAATGCGATGTAATACATAAATATGAAGCACCACATTTTGTTGTCCAAATATCAGATGTCGAAGCTATTCTAGATTTTATACTAGCAAAAGTTTCAATCAATTTTGCTTTCTCACTTCAAAAGCTGACATAACATCTATTCGAAGTGTATTTCTAGGCACTCTTCTAAAGAAAAGGTTATGAGCCACTTGATAAAATCTTTCTAATTCGGGGCTTTTTCCATAAGTAAATGGCAATTCTCGGCATAAAACCAATCGTGACATCTCTTTTCTCATAGTCTCAGCAGAGCATGAGAAATTAGATAAAGAGAAAGCAGATCCAGATAGATTTATTGGTGTCTGTTTAAGGTATTTTTATGTGAGATGATATGTGTCTCTTTAGGTGTGTTCTGCCATCAGAAAGTTTGCAAGTAAAATTAGATCTACGTATTTTGCAAACTACCCGTGGGCATTTGCCAGCGACAGTTTCAACCGTAAAGTTCTTCCATACCGCAGATTTTGTTGATTTGTGTTGGGATTGTTGGGTAGCTGGAACATCGAGAATAATAGATTGTGCAGGTGTAGAAGCGTGTACAGAAGATGTTTGTGCAGAAGTAGTAGTGCGGTTAGCATTTGGGTAGTCACACGTTTCTGTTTGTGAATAATCAATATCGTAAGATGGTGTTTCTATCAGATTATCCCACATCATATTAAAGTTATCTTGCTCCTCAGTGTTGTCAAGGTGTAAGGTATAAGACCGACGATTTGGTGCAGACATTATGCTAAAAATATAGGAACCTGATTAGTCGAGTGGTGTAGAGAGAAGATAATCATAATAGCTTAGGAAGCTGAGATGATCTTGATAGTAGAGGAATTTGAGAGTGAGAGCGATTTGAGCCATGAGCTTGACGACGAGATTTAGTGCAAAGTTGACGTGAGGAGCCTTGAGCTTGCTTTCTTGAATGTATGAGAGACTATGAAAGACTATGAAAGAGTTTGAATAGTTTGAGAATTGTGAAAAAAATGAGAGTGATTGGATGAAATTTATAGTGGTTTTCGGGTGTAAATGACCAAAATACCCCCCCAGGGCCGTTTATGACTACTGGGAGGGGTATTTTTGGTCAAAAGACCAAAAAATACCAAAAGCCCCCTCCCTTGCCGCCAAAAAATTCAATGAGTAAATAAAATAAAATAAAACTTGCAGGCAACGGTTATAAAATAAAATAAGGTAGTTGCTTGCCTGCTACAGGCTGCAGCTGTAGCTTGCGACAACGCAGGCTGCACCCTGTAGTTGCGGGCCGGGCCGCCCCTAAGCCGGAAGCCCGACCCTGGCAGCGAGCCGAGCCAGGATTTGGGCCCGGTTAATCCTTTCGGGCCCCGACTGGGCCCCGGGCCCGCGGGCTTTTTGGCCACCTTGAATTGCACCACATTACCGCAGGGTATGAGAATCAACGTACATATTTCATATTACACGTATAGATATTTATGGAAACCCCACTTTTTCTATTCTTCTATTATCTTTAGGTTATGGTGGCCAAAACCCTCGTCGGCCCGGGGCCCGAGCCTGAGCCCAAGCCCGAGCCCAGGTCCGGGCTACCGGCCCCTCCCCGGCACGGGCCCGGCCGGGCTAGTGCAAGCTACAGGCAACTGTCTTATGACCATTGCCTTTTTTTGCTGTTGGCAGCCAAGGAGGAGGGGGGTTTTGGTAATTTTTGGTCTTTTGACCAAATACCCCTCCCAACGGTCATAAACGGTCATTTGGGATGGGTATTTTGGTTATTTTACACCCGAAAAATCCCTATAAATTTCAGCCAACCCCTTTCATTTTTTTTCACAATTCTCAAACTATCAAACTCTCTCATACTCTCTCATACGTTCAAGCAATCAAGCTTAAGGCTCATCTCGTCAACTTCCCGCTAAATCTATGACAATCTCGTACTCATCTCGTCGTCAAGCTCAAGGCTCCCTCTGCTATCAAGATCATCTCAGCTCCCTACTTCCTCTGCTATCAAGATCATCTCAACTCCCTCCGCTATTAAAATCATCTGCTCTCTACACCACTCGCAACCCGATAAATCATGTTCCTATATTTTTAACATAATGTCTGCTCCAAACCGTAAGACTTTTAACTTCCACCTTGACAATAATGAGGAGCAGGATAACTTTAATATGATCTTGAATAACCCCATAGAAACACCATCTTTTGATATTGATTATTCACAAACAGAAACGTGTGAGTACCCGAATACTATAACTGCACATACTACTTCTGCATAGACATTTTCTACACATGCTTCTACACATGCACAACCTATTATTCCCGATGTTCCAGCTACACGACAATCCCAATCCAGATCACAAAAATCTACGGTTTGGGAGAACTTTACGGTTGAAACTGTCGCTCGTAAAGGCCTGCAGGTAGTATGCAAAATATGTAGAGTTGATTTTACTTGCAAACCTTCTGATGGTACAACACACCTAAAGGGGCACATAGCATCTCACTTAAAAAAGACCTTAAACAGAAAACATTAAATTCCTCTGGATCTTCTTCCTCTTTATCTAATTTCTCATACTCTGCTGAGACTATGAGAAAAGAGATGTCAAGATTGATTTTATGCCGAGAATTGCCATTTAGTTATGGGGAAATCCCCGGATTACAAAGGTTTAATCAAGTGGCCCTTAACCCTGTCGTTCAAATAGTGCCTAGAAACACTCTTCGAAGAGATGCTTTGTCAGCTTTTTAAGCTGGGAAAGCTAAATTGATTGATAATTTTGCTAGTGTAAAATATAGAATAGCTTCGACTTCTGATATTTGGACAACAAAAGGGGGTGCTTCATATTTCTGTGTTACATTGCATTTTGTAGATAATGCTTACATGCTAAATAAGATGATTATAGGATTTAGAATGTTAGAGCATTCTCATACTGAGGGTGTAATTTCTAATGTAATAATATCTGTAATTTATTATTTTAATATTTCAGAAAAGATTTTTGCAGTTACGCTTGATAATGCATCTAATAACACTAGTGCGGTTAGTTACTTAAAAAGAAATTTGACCCCCGATATGGAGGGGTTGTTGTTCCATCAAAGATGCGCATGTCACGTCTTGAACTTGATAGTTCACAATGGACTTACAACTTGTTCAGTTTATTTAAATAAAATTAGAAATCTCATGTTGTACATACATACTTCTGGATTTAGGCGACTTCAATACAAACAATTGTGTCGTACTAGCCAGAGATCATACCTTGCATTTAAATTTGATATTGCATCAAGGTGGAATTCAACTTACATAATGATGTGATTTATGCTGAAAAATAGAGAGCGGATTACAGATTATGCACTTACATATCTTTCACATGACCCTGCTTATGACAATACTGAACTAAAGTGGTTAACTGTATATCATCAGCATGATTTTTTTTGATGTATTTTTTACTGCTACAAATAAACTATCTGGGTTTTATTATCCAACATCTATTTTAGGATTAGAACAATTAGTTTTTATTTCTGATCAGATATCTAAGCATAGAGACAATACACATCCTAACACGGTTATAATGCCCATTGTTGATACCAATTTCGTCATGGGTCCGGCCCCACGAAATAAGCAAATGAATTCTATCTGATAAGCAAGGCCCAATAAAAATGGTACGCCTCGGCCCAATAGCCTCGAGGCCCGCCAAGGAACGTAAACCTTTACCGTGTCAAATTGCCAACTCATTTGTCACTTGACACATTATACTTGGTTGAATAATCCAAACTATCATTATGTGACATCCTCTCCATGAGCCACTTGAATAGTCTTAAAATAGGTAATTAGTGGCTAAATTAAAGGGGATGGTTACAACTCCATCATGGTCCACTTTAAGAAGCATGAATAAAAGAATGAAGGAGGAGATTACCGAGGGCGGTTACATAAGGGAGACGACTTCATGGGTGGGAGGTTACGAACCATGAAAAGAGGAGATAAATACTCCAAAGATCAAGGGATAAGGGGAGGCCAGATCTTCAACAAAAAGATCCCCAACAGCATGATACAACAATACACTTTGATCTCCATCTCCACTATCTTCCTTTTCATCTTGCTCTATACATTTCGTCTATTGAAGACTAACTTGAGCATCAGAGGGGAATCAGTCAGGCCCCCAAACCCGACCCCTTAACAATCTTCTCTTGTTGCGGGATTACAAAGATACCGTGAATCTAGGTCAATATCCATCTGTGGAGTTCGATCATAGCCCCTAGACCCGGAGACACTCCTCACGGGCCCTACCTCAACCAGCTGACGAGGGCCTACTTCGTCAAAAGGAATCCACGTCAGCATCTATATTTTTTCGGTCATTTTTGGCCATAACAGTTGGCGCCATCTGTGGGAAAGTTTAGAGTCGACATCTCCGTCGATGCCAAGCATTGATAATGTCGATTCACCCCATCAATTATCGTCTCCCCAATGGTATGTCTATCTTCAAGTTTGATCGACTCTGAATGTTTCGGTATGTATGCCTTGACCTTCCTCTATGCTCAGTTGAAGACAGACCCCATTTATCTTCCAACCTAATATGATATTATCTATGCGCCCTGTCATTTGAGCCCACCAATATTTTGCCTTGTGTAGTTTTGACTAAGCATATATTCTTTGTCAATCATTCAAAGGCACACATCCCTTTCTCCATTACAGTTTACTTACAGAGAAAGGGACTCTAATTTTTTACCTTCCATTCATTTGGTCGGTAGGGAGATGTCTCAAGGGCCCATGCCGTGTGCATTCATCGACTAAGGGGTGACCAACCGTCTCACCTCGACAGATCACGCTGCCACCTTACCACCATCGATGTTCCGAGCGATCTACCCATCCTCGATGGGGATTCGATGATTCGACCATGGCAAGGGGTCCCTCCGAGCTCCTTCCGAGCGATCGACCCACCATTGTCAAGGCTCGACGATGAAATTTCATCAAAGATTCAAATTGATCCCAATTTCTTAAATTACACTCGTGAATGCATCGATTTTGCAGGGCTCAGCTTGTCTCCTCCGTCGCTCGACCCTAGGAATTGATTTCCGATCGAAGGGGACGTCGGATCCGGTGAAGCCAACCTACAGAGCTGGCGTTCGACCCAAGGAGCTCGACCCAAGGAGTTGACGCTCTACCCTCAAATCTAAAGAAGCTAGTGAGGCTGTCTCCAGAGATGACTCACGACCCACGAAGCTCGATCTATGAAGGTAATGAAGCTTTCTTCGAAGTTCAACCATAGAGCTGATGGTCGACCCTCCGATCGATTAATATTGCACCAGAGCTGGGTTAGAGCTCATTCTCTTTCCCAGCTACGTCGAATCAAAACCCGTGTCAGTCGGCCTTCATCAAAGATTCGGCTCGATCGATCAATTCTGTACATGTGCTGGGTCAGAGCTGTTGAGTATTGGACTTCTCCCTACTTGGTTTAGATGATGAACAAACATAAATACTTGTGACTAATCCCCTACATGTAGTTAATCCATTGCATAATCTAATCATGAAGATCAAATAGAAATGGATGACTATCAAGATGAATCAAAGCTCAATGAACTGAAGATTGGATGATCAAGTTGAAGAAAGAAGCTTCAAGGACTTCCAGGCCTTTCAAGAGAAAGAAGAGAAGCAAAATATAATGTAAATCTTTTTATGCTTTTATTTCTCTTGATTAGAATGTAGCCTTGTAGTAGAACTATCTTGGAGCGCACACACTTCACTCTATCTAGCCTAGAAAGTCATTAGAAACCATTTCCTAGGACTCAACTCTTCATTCCCTTTAATGTGCATTCTGGACTTTCAACAGGCGACTAAAGAACAAAATACAGGCGCCTATCTCCATACATGCGCTTGAGAGTTGTTCTGTTGTCGTCTGTAATGCACATGTTATGACATAGGTTTTTGTGCTTTTCATTCCTAACTTTCAACAAGTGACTGATGTACAAAGTACAAGCGCTTGTCTAGTTTTAGGCACCTGTGACTTGTTAGTCAGTCGTATATCTCCTCTTGCCCAAAGATCCCAAGATCAATCAACTTTCACACTTGTGCATCCAAGTGCACTATGTAGGTTTTACAGGTGCATGGCCATGTCACATGCGCATGTCTATATCTCTATAGTCACATGTCCATCACTTGCCTAGATCTTTCATTTTGGCAAGTTACGCACTTATACACACTGACGACTGATGTTGCTTTATCAGTCGCCTACCCATGGCACAGGTGCATGTGGATACCACATCAGTCGCATATCCAAGCTTAGCCAGAATTCTTACATTTTGACAACTTACGCACTTTTCCACACAGACACATATAGAAGGTTTACCAAGCGCTTGTCGGTTTTCTGGCGCATGTATGACCTTCATCAGTCGCATGTCCTACGTGATAAGTTACCATTTGAATTCTCACCTATCCTCTGACACAGTGCAGCAGGCAACTATCCGTTCTTCATCAGTCGCATGTCTTGCCTGTAAAATTAATCCGTTGGGATTTTCCACACGGATTTCAAAGGGGGTTTTGTGTATTTTGTTTGAGGGTTTTAGAGAACAAATAAAGAGATCTTCTACTGTTTCATTGAGACACTCTTAACCATTCAAGCATTCATCTCTATGCTTTCAAGCTATCATTTTCTCAAAGCCCTAGAATTCCAATCTCATTTTCTCTTGCTCTCCAACCTAGAATCAAAGTTCACATCTTCTAGGCATTTGGTAGTGACAAGAGAAAGGGCTACTCTCTCTTCTTGGAAGAGATCAACACTCTAATCACTTTGCTCCTTCAAGTTATACTTCAAGGCATAAGTGATTTGTAAGTATTATTTCAAATTTCATAACTTTTGTAATTTGGCTTTTACTCTCGGTTTGTGAGAGTGGTTTGCTTGATCCCAAGTTGTGTGATTCAAGGACATCAACAGTGTACTGATTTCACTTGTAGGGTTGCCACAAGTGGGTCGAAAACCTCAAGTTAGGTTTCTAACTTGAGTATTCAGGCGGTATCCTAGTGGAAGGGACGTAGAATTATCATGAATAAGTCGAGTTTGACTTGAATAATCCGAACCCTTGAAACATATTGCTTGTCCATTGTTATTAATTCATAAATCTGCATCTTTATTGGATTAAGATTTTAATTAGGCGTAATTTCTTAATTAATTTTATTAACACTATTCAACCTCCGCTTCTAGTGTTTTTCTCATAGCTAGGGTCCTTACAATTAGTACTAAAGCATAAGTTTATAGATTTGGCATCCAATAACAACAACGTTCCTCCACCCCCTTCCAACAATAATCATGATCATGATGGTGCTTCTTCTGTCTTCGAATGACAATCTACGGTTCGTCCTTTGCATTTCAATGGCACAAATTTCGGCTATTGGAAGTGCTGTATGGAGACGTTTCTTAGGAGTGCTTCTCTTTGAAGAACCCTACATGAAGTGTAGCACCTACGAAAGAGAATTTCGACAAATGGACTCCCGCCGAGCAGTCCGCAGAGATAAACATTGCCAAAGCAATGATTGCTCTTTATTTTGCTTTGGATCCTGATGAGTTCAATGAGATATGCACATGTAAGAGTGCATATCAAATATGGAACCAGCTCATCGTCAACCAAGAAGGGACCAATAAGGTAAAGTTTTCAAAGTTAAATGTTGATATACAAACTTCGACATGTTTCAAATACAAGAAGGTGAGAACATTGACATGATATATGGTCACTTCACCGACATCACCAATGAGCTTGAAGCTCTTGGACAAACATACACCTAACAGCTGAAGGTGAGGAAGATAATCATATCAATGACCTCAAAATGGGAAAGAAGCAATTACTATTGAGGGTTTAATGGCATGAAGAGCTACACCGTGGTGAATCTCATCGGTACTCTCATGTCTTACAAAGTGAGAAGGGAGAACCGATTGAAGATAAGAGGAATGATGAAGCTAACGGAGGAAAAGAAGAAAGCTTTACCGTTCAAATCTACTTCTTCATTCTCTGATATTGATGAGTCTGAGAATGAGATAGATTTGGAAAAAATGGTGCTCATTGCGAAGAAGTTCCAACACTTCTTTCGCAAAGGTAAATTCCCATCCAAATCTAAATTTGATTCCACTAAAAACTCGTCATCTCTTTTTTAAGTGCAACAAGCCAGGCAACATCAAGAAGGATTGCCCAATGTTAAAGAACAAGAAGCAGTGGAAATCACCAAAGTACTACAAGTCCAACAAATTCAAGAAGGATAAGAAGAAAGGACTCGTCAGTACTTTCGACAACTTGAGTGGGGATTCTTCAAGCGAATCCGAGGATAAGAAGGGTGAGAGTGCACACATGTGCTTCATGGCATGTGAGGATTCATTCTCCGATGAAAGCTCTAGTGAGAGTGATGAAACCAAGGTAACAATAGATGAACTTAGAATAGTTAATGAAGAGTTATTTTCTAAGTATCAATCTCTCATGCTTAAGTATACTAATTTGAAGAAATTAAGTGCATCTAAGTCATACATGCCACCCATCACCAACAATGACACCACTGTTGACACACTCACAATAGAGAAAGCAAATTTGATTTATCAAAATGGCACATTGAGAAATGAGGTGAATTCTCTCAAATCTCAATTAGATCACGTTTCTTTTGAAGATAGCGATGATCTCCTCACATAAAACACACAATTGTGTATTGAGAATAATTCTCTCAAAACCCAAGTGCACGAGCTCACCACACGTGTGTCCACCTTAGACACTACTATTTCTTACTTAAAGGAGAAATATGAGCGCATGTCCTTCCAAGGTAAGAAATTTAACAAAGGGAAAGGGAAATTGGAGAATTGCTTTCCAACCAATTTCTGGCTTGGTTATGTGGAAGAAAATGCATCCAAAAGGTGCACTAACTATAGTGCTGTCACTATAGATTTTTGTGAGGCCATCCTCAAGTGCATCCACAAGTAGTGAAAAAAACACAATGGGTAGTAAACCTACCAAGAAAGTCACTACTCCACAAGATCCCTCTTTTGCCAAGAACCCCACCAAGGGTGGAAATCAAAAGAAAGGACATGCTTTTATGTACACTAACACTCACCCACATAGGAACACTCCTACTACACGTATGAACACATATAATGAATTTTATGCTCCACACCCATGGACACGTGCAAACCTACACATGAGAAATACTCATGCACGTGATCCTACAAATTCATATGCTCATACACATTATTCATATCCTCTGCATCATATGTATGCTCCATATGCATCATTTCATAAGCATGCTCCTCATTTTGCATATAATCCTTATATGTCTCATGCATATCCTCCTCCTAAGTAATATGCTAGACATCATGCTCATAAGCATCATGCACCACGTAGAACTCAAACTAATGTGTATGCAACTAGGAAGAGGATTCCCAAAATTTGGGGTCCCAATGACACTAGCATTCATGATAGGAATATTTATATGAAATCATATTTCAATGATGTCATTAATTGTGATAACTATGTTGGAAGCCAAAGTCCACTTGGACTTGGTTTCCAAAGGGCTAATCCCCTTGGACCCACCAAGCTTGGGTACTATGAGCTTATGATATAATATGTAGGTACTCAAGAAAAAGGAAAAGAGCAAGAAAAGCAATAATAGCTTTAAGAAGAAAGGATGGATTCTCGATAGTGGTTGCCAGAATCGATAGTGGTTGCTCCACACACATGACGGGAAATCCCTCTTTGCTCCGAATTGATCCGCATCAAGTATGATGCAACGGTCACCTTTGGAGGCGATGAAAAGGGAACCATCATTGGAGTAGGCAAAGTCGGTAACATATCCAAACCTTTAATTGATAATGTCTATTTAGTAGAAGGTTTATTTCATAACCTCATCTCCATAAGTCAACTTTCTGACAAAGGTTACAAGGTTAACTTTGGAGAAGGTTTGTGTACTATAGTTGATAATGATTCACATGTTTTGTTTTCCGGCATTAGACAAAAAAATATTTATATTTTAAGTATGCATCATTCTATAGAACATTGCCTAGTTGCTCATTCTAATGAACAATTATTATGGCATCGCCATTTTGGGCATGTTCATTTTAAGCATCTATATAAATTAGCTAAGCATGATTTAGTTAAATGTTTTCTAAAAATATCTTTTAATAACAAAAGCTGATTCATGTCAACGTGGAAAACTTCGTAAATCTTCATTAAAACTTGAAGATGGGATAACTTCTTAGAGGCCCCTAGAACTACTTCATTTAGATTTATTTGGGCCTAATAGAGTGGCATCTTTAGAAAATGCTCATTATGGATTAGTCATTGTAGATGACTTTTCTAGATTTACTTGGGTATCATTTTAACTAATAAAAATGAAGCCTTTGATGAGTTTACCAAATTTGTCAAGAAAATTAAAAATTTCTTAGGAACCACCATTATCACTATTCGTAGTGATCACAGAGGGAAATTTTAGAATGAACTTTTCTCTAAGTTTTGTGATGACAATGGGATAACTCACAATTTTTCCTTCACTCACACACCACCACAAAATGGTGTTGTTGAGAGAAAGAATATGACTCTTATTGAGTGTGCACACACAATGATCCATGATAGTCATGTTGGACTACAATTTTGAGTGGAGGTGGTGCATACTGCATGTTATATGCTTAATATGATCCTAGTGAGGCTCCATGCAAACAAAAATTGTTTTGAATTATTTTATGATAAAAAGCCCCAAGTTAAGTATTTTCAAGTTTTTGGTTCAAAATATTTTATAAAGAACACATTTGGTAATTTAGACAAATTTGAACCAAGATCCGATGAAGGAATTTTTGCTGGATATTCCACACGTAGCAAAGCCTACCGGATATTCAATAAGACCTCTTCAACGATTGAGGAATCACTTCACATTTCTTTCCATGAAGATTTTGATGTTCCTTATGTTATTGATGATAGTGTAGATGTTTTAAGGGATTCAATTAGTAATGTTAAAATTGATGATGTTATTGAGACAAACATTACGAATGAAAAATGTTGAGATTGTTCCTAGTGATCCATGTATTCTCAAAGCTTATCCAACCATTCGTGACCACCCACATGACCAAATAATTGGAGATATTGGAGTGGGTGTCCGAACAAGGTCAAGGATTGATGAGTTTCTCTCATTGTACCGTTATTTCTACCATTGAGCCAAAGAACTTCCAAGAAGCATTTGAAGATAGCTCGTGGATCGTAGAAATGGAAGAGGAGCTCATGCAATTCGAAAGGAATGAAGTTTGGGAGCTCGTCCCTCTTCCAGTGGTCACCAAGGCATTGGAACCAAATGGATATTCAAAAACAAGACGGACGAAAATGATGTCATCACAAGGAACAAAGCGAGGTTAGTAGCTCAAGGGTACCGGCAAGAGGAAGGTATTGATTTTGAATAATCCTTTGCCCACGTAGCTAAATTAGAAGCTATTAGGTTGCTTTTATCTTTTGCATCACATAAGAATTTTAAACTTTATCAAATGGATGTAAAAAGTGTGTTTTAAAATGGTTTTGTTAGTGAAGAAGTTTATGTTTCATAAGCAACCAGTTTTATACATGAAAATTTTCCAAACCATGTTTTTAAACTTAAGAAAGCGTTATATGGGTTGAGACAAGCTCCTAGACTTTGGTATGATCGACTAAAACCCTTTCTTTTAGATTTATGTTTTAAAATGGGTGAAGTTGATTCTACTCTTTTCACAAAATATTATGAAAATGACATCCTCCTTATTCAAGTTTATGTATATGGTATTATTTTTTGATCTACTAACTACAACCTTCGTTAAGAATTTTCTAAATCTAAGACGGAAGAATTTGAGAGGAGCCACATGGGTGAGCTCAACTATTTTTGAGGTCTTCAAATTCGGCAAATGAAGGATGACATTTTCATACACTAAACCAAGTACACCTGAAACTTATTAAGCGATTCGGGATGGAATCGTCTTCAACCAAAAGGACTCCCATGAGTACGACTACACATCTATAGAAAGACAAAAACGAGAAAGATGTAGACATTCGTCTATATCAAGGTATGATAAGTAGTCTACTTTATTTAACAGCAAGTAGGCCCGATATCATGTTTTTAGTTTGTCTTTGTGCTAGATATCAAGCTAGACCTAAGGAATCACACTTGATTGCGGTTAAACGATCGTTACCTCAATCAAACACTAGATTATAGATTACTTTATCCTAAATCTAGCACATATGAGCCAGTCTCATATAGTGATGCCGATTTTGCTGGATGCAAATCCGACAGGAAGAGTACTAGTGGTACTTATCATTTTCTAGGAAATTCCCTTGTCTCTTGGTTTTTCAAGAAGCAAAAACTCGGTATCATTGTCCACGACCGAAGCGAAATATATTATCGCGAGTCTTGCATGTGCACAAGTCCTTTGGATGAGACACACTCTAAAAGACTATGATATCAAGTGTGATACTTATCCTATCATGGTTGATAACTAAAGTGCAATTTGTCTCTCCAAAAATCTGGTACACTACTCCCGTACCAAACACATAGATGTGAGACATCAATTCATTAATGATCATGTAGCTAAGAAGGACATCATCTTAGAGTACATTCAAACCTAAAAACATATCGCCGACATCTTCTAAAAACCTCTAAAAGAAGAGTCATTTGTGAGGTTGCGTGGAGAATTAGGGATTATGGGTGAATCTAAAATCTAGGAGCTAATTTTCATATGTTATAACTTGTTTTGAGCTCATTTGATCATTTTCATATCTCAATTTCTTTGAATCTATTTTTCACATTAGTTTTCTATGAGATTTATTGGAGATTTTGATCAATTTTATGATTCTCTTGATATCTTTGATATGTGTATCATTGTATATGTTTATGATAGTTATTTAATGTTTGTATACAGGCGCATGTCCATATATGATAGTTATCCATTGACAGGTCCCTGTAAGTCATTTATGATAGTTATCCATTGACAGGTGACTAAGATTTGTTCTACATGCGCATGTCCATATTGATATGATAGTTGTCCATTTATGATAGTTATCCATTGATAGGTGACTAAGATTTGTTCTACAGGCGCATGTCCATATTCTGAGCCATTTTTCAATTAGGGCTTGACAGGCGACTACACGTTGTGCATCAGTCTCATGTCCGTCGAGTTTGGCAGTTCATAGTCTTTGATCTGAGCCGTTCTTTTTGATCCAATGGCCCAGATCTCTTCAACTCTATCATATAACCGTCGATCGTACATTTACTCTCTCTCTCTCTCTCTCCCTCTCTCTCTCTCTCTCTCTCTCTCTCTCTCTCTCTCTCTCTCTCTCTCTCTCTCTCTCTCTGTCTCCCGATTCTAAAGCCTGCCTCTCGACTGCTCGAATCATTCCTCCTCCTCGATTCAAGCTTCCTCCGGCCTCATCCTTGGATCAGTTAACTCCGTCGATTCGGTCTCCTCCTCCTCTGTCGACTTGGTGTAAGTTTCAACTTCAATCTCTTCATATTCGTGCCCTAGTTTTCATTTGCTATCGATTTCTTCAATTCGTTTCCAATTTCATTTCGATGGCCCCCAAATCGTCTTCAGCTAAGGGCAAGTCCCTTAAGATCCCCAAAAAGCCTAGGTTAGGGTCTCTAAGGCAGCCCTTACCATAGGCCGTCGAAAACCTCGCACCAAGCAAGCTACCCATGCTTCTGAGTTCTTGGCCTTATCTGGGTCTGAGTTTGAGCGATCTTGGTCGAGTAAGGAGCGTCCTCAGCCCCTCAAGCGTAGACGTAGGAAAGCTCCTACGGATGTGCTTTCTCCGTCTCAGCCCCTTGCAATTGTTCAAGTCAAACCCCATATTGAGTCTGAAATTCCCCATGCCACTGAAACCCATGCTGAAACTCAATCAAACCCTAAAGCACAAGGACAAAATCAACCCAAGTCCCCTCCTCCTAGGGCTCCTGATTCGTTTGTTCCTACTTTCCATGGCGATATTTGTCTCGGGAATTACAATGCATTGATTAACGTCAAGCTCCTCAAGGAGCGATTCGTATCATACCCAGCTTTTCAGGTCGTGAACCTTTTGCAGCCACTGACTATGACCAAATTGGTCGATCTCTTCTGTTATTCAGCTGAGTCTCCTAGGCCTTATCTCATGCTCGTCAATCTTTTCTATGCTAACTGCATTCATGGTGAGTATAACGGGTTAGAGATTCTAGATACTATAGTACATGGGACGTCGATCAAGCTTGACCCCAAGCTTCAAGGGTCCATTTTTAGCATCCTATCCTCAGGATCCCTACCTGCCGATATCTCCATATCCTCTGTTGCTAAGCTTGATCAGGCCGTCCTTCAGGACATGTTTCGTGGCATCCCTCATATCCTCACCTCTGGGGTGAAGTCTTCTATGTTCCCTCCTCATGGTTGGGCTATCCATCATGTGGCAAGTCCAACATCCTTCCCAAGCATGGATCCTCAGACCAGCCCTCACATGAAATCCTTACGTGCATGTATGCTATCTTTTTGGGAATGGATGTGAACTGGGCCGGGATTATCCTTGATAGGATGGACCATATAGAGATCACCTCCTCCATATCTCATATCATATATGGTTGCATTCTCACTCATGTTTTTCGACACTTTGAGATTGATCTGACCTCTTATGAGCCCGTACCTCTTGGCCCCCTCTTGGATGTAGCTGCAAGCTGAAGTCTTCTTCAGCTCTGCAAACTGCAGCCAAGAAGAGGCAATCAGCTTCTCAGCCCTCTTCGTCTGCTCCTCCTACCGGTACCTTGATTCCATCATCGTCTTCAGCTCCTCCTATTAATCCCTTCTTTATCCAATTGGACAAGAAGGTGACTGTCTTGCTTGAGCTATTCCACACATCCTTTGAGCACCATGGCATAACCATTCCAGCCTACCTCTAGACATTACTTCATCCTGCTGCTGAACCTAATCATAGTGCTGCTTCTGGTGATGCTCAGGCTCCACCAGCTGATGTCACCCAGCCTCCTCCAGCCGTGGTCACTCAGAATCCAGAGCCCACTATTGCTATTCTGAGCCTACTGAGACTACTTCTGGTGACATCCTTGACATCCCTGCTGTTGCTACTTCTGAGCATGCTGAGCCTGCTCATGCTGCTACCATTGTGTCTTCATCAGAGTTGGAGACCCAGGGCTTTCATATTAAGATGAAAGCTCCTGAGGATGTTATCCAGGTTGATGATTGATGATGTTCAGAAAATTCTCACCCTAGGACCTAGTTTCTTTTTGTTAGGGTTAGAGAGTCTTGATAGTTGATGTATTGGAAGGATATTTTGGTTGTATGTATGTATGGATGGTTGATGTGATACTTTTTATTGTGATCATTTTCTTGGTTGTTATCTGATATCTTGGTGTTGATATATCATTTTGTACTCCATACTTATATGTGTGTGTGTGTGTGTGTGTGTGTGTGTGTGTGTGTGTGTGGTAAAGGGATCCTAAGGTGCCTCCTTAGATTCAATCTAAGGAGGCACCCCCATTTCCCCCCATCTCACACATTTTTTTGAAAAAAATTTCATGGGTTTATTGTTCACCTTATGGATGATCAACATACCAAATTTCAAGGGATTCCAATACTTTTTGAGCCCCCATCTACTCCTTGCAACTTCGTGGATTTTTCAGCACATTTTTAGACCGTTGAAGTTGTAAGGGGTAGATGGTGGCTCAAAAAGTATTGGAATCCCTTGAAATTTGGTATATTGATCATCCATGATGTGAACAACAACCCCATAAAAAAATTTCCAAAAAAATTGCAGGAGATGGGGAAAGTGGGGGCGCCCCCTTAGTTTTTCATCTAAGGAGGCATATTAGATCCCCTTTTTTCAAATTATATATATATATATATATATATATATATATATATATATATATATATATATATATATATATATATATAAACTCCCAATTTGAGAAGAGACATTGCCTTAATATATATATATATATATTTGGGTCCTATTGCCTTAACATTGCCGGCTGTGGGGTCCTTCTACCAGGGAAAATATGAGAGGAAGGGGGCCCTTGGATTGCTTGCAAAAACTATCCTAGCTGCTGTTGTTTACCACATATGGCGTGAGCGCAATAGGCGTGTCTTCGAGCAGTGCAGAAAGGAGAAGACAGTGCTCTTTGAAATGATCGCGGAGGATGTACGCTTGGCCCTACGTAATATTGATGAGGATGAGGTTGAGGATGGAGCTTCTACGGCCTTCGATAACTGGGGTATATGGGACACAGGTTAATGGCTGGTGTTGGGCGTTGATTCGGGGCGGTTCTTATCATTACTGGGCTGATGATGAAGGCTATAGGCGGGTTCATGTGTAACGGGATTGAAAGCAAGGAACTGAGGAGTGCTCAATGCGGATTGTGTCCAGGACAGTACTGTTAATATGGCGCAATGGTACATCACTAAAGTTCAACGCATTTTAGTTGAGTGGAGTATATGCTAATTGCAGGGTTCGGTGCGGGACAATTTTGATAACCTGATATTTTTTTGATCACCTGCGTGAGCTAAACTAAACACTTGCGGTTGCTGGGTGATTTTTGGGGAGTTCTCATTGCGTGTACTGCGGAGTGCTCAATGCGGCATTTGACCCTCACATTGGTGTGTTGAGGAATGCTGTATGCGACCTGTGTCCCACTTTCTGGGCGGATCTCTTTGGTTCTCTGTCTGCGGATTTGAGTTTATTTTGGGTCCTGTATTTTGCTCTAGATGTGTGTTGTTTGAGTCGAGACTTTTTGTTTGAGATTCTTTTTGGTTACGCTTCTGATGCCAGAAGAAATGATCTACGGTGATGACGCTTGTGTCCTCTCCCCTAGTCATTGAGGCTGGTATTCAGTGGCCTACCACTTTGTACATTTGGTTCATATCAATATAAATACTAACTTACTTTGCATATATATATATATATATATATATATATATATATATATATATATATATATAATGTAGAAAAGGTGGCACCTGATCTAATAGCTCAGGTGCCAAGACACATAAAGTTGGAAAGTACAAGCCCCACATGGGTTGTACTTTCCATGGGGCCCTCCTTTTTGTGTCTTGCACCTCATCTATTAGATCAGGTGCCACCTGATCTACATGAACACACACACACACACACACACACACACACACACACTCACTCACTCACTCACACACTCACTCACATATGTGATGATCACTTTCTAACTCTTTCATTCTCTAATGTGAATGTTGTGTGATATTGTCTCTCTTTGTGCTCTTTCCTATAAATGTTGTTTGATGAGACGTATTGAATGTTTAATGTTGCTATTGGACTACTATTCCTCTAGTCAACCTAGTTTTGATGATTTTGATATGTATTTGTGTGATACACCTTCATGGTTTTCATATTTTCATTTGGTATCACATTAAATGCATATAAAATTCCTGATACTCCCATGATTGTTTTACTTTTATTTAGCACTAGTTGTTATTGTTTCTCTACTCCCACTTTTTGGATAATGCCATATGGGAATAGAAATAATAAATCATAATTCTGTGCTAATTAGAAGCTAAAATTGAATCTAATTTCGAAATAGCCTTATATTCAGGGGGAGTAAGATATAGTGAATTTGGATTCAAAAATCCTAGATTCAAATACTTGAACTCATTTCATTCACACATATCATACTATTGCCTTAATTGATCTTTAGATACATATATCTTTATTGTCTAACTTGATTGGCATCTATGTAGGGGAGAAGTATTCCTTTAAGCACAATTATTTATTTTTGTTTATGTTTGTTTGTCATCACCAAAAAGGGGGAGAATATTGAGTATTAGACTTCTCTCTACTTGGTTTTAATGATGAGCGAACCTAAATACTTGTGACGAATCCCCTCCATGCAGTTAATCCATTGCATAAGCCAATCATGAAGATCAAATAGCAATGGATGACTATCAAAATCAATCAAAGCTCAATGAACTGAAGATTGGGTGATCAAGTTAAAGAAAGACGCTTCAAGGACTTCAAGGTCTTTCAAAAGAAAGAAGAGAAGCAAAATACAATGTAAATATTTTTATGCTTTTATTTCTCCTGATTTGAATGTAGCCTTGTAGTAGAACTATCTTGGAGTGCACACACTTCAGTCTATCTATCATAGAAAGTCATTAGAAATCATTTCCTAGGACTCCAACTCTTCATTCCCTTAATTGTGCATTCTGGAATTTCAACAGAACAAAATGCATACGCCTGTCTCCATACATGTGCATGAGAATTGTTCTGCAGTCATCTGTAATACACACGTTTTGACATATGTTTTTGGGCTTTTCATTGCTAACTTTCAACATGTGCCTGCCGTAAAAAGTACATGCGCCTGTCTAGTTTGAGGTGCCTATAACTTGTTAGTCTGTCCCTTGTCTCCTCTTGCCTAAAGATCCCAAGATCTGTCAACTTTCGCACGTGTGCATTCAGGCGCACTATGTGGGTTTTACAGGCACATGCCCATGGCACATGCGCATGTCTATACCTCTATAGTCGCATGTCCATCACTTGCTCATATCTTTCCTTTTGGCAAGTTATGCACTTGTGCACACATACGACTGATGTTGGTTTTTCAATCGCCTGCCGATGGCACAGGCACCTGTAGATACCACATCAGTCTCCTGTCCAAGCTTACCCAGTATTCTTACATTTTGACAACTTACACACTCTGTCAAACAGATGCCTGTAGAAGGTTTCCCAGGCGCCGGTCGATTTTTAGGTGCCTATCTCACCTTCATCAGTCGCCTGTCCTACGTGGTAAGTTACCATTTGAGTTCTCACCTATCATATGATACAGTGCAGTAGGCGACTATCCGTTATTCATCAGTCTCATGTCCTGCCTATAAAATCAATCCGTTGTGATTTTCCACATGGATTTCAAAGGGGGTTTTGGGTATTTTGTTTGAGGGTTTTAGAAAACCTATAAAGAGAGCTTCTACTGTTCTATTGAGACTCTCTTAGCCATTCAAGCATTCATCTCTAAGCTCTCATTTTATCAAAGCCCTAGAATTCCAATCTCATTCTCTCTTGCTTTCCAACCTAGAATCAAAGTTCACATCTTCTAGGCATTTTGTAGTGACAAGAGAAGGGGCCACTCTCTCTTCTTGGAAGAGATCCACACTCCAATCACTTTGATCCTTCAAGTTCTACTTCAAGGCATAGGTGATTTGTAAATGTTATTTTAAATTTCATAACTTTCGTAACTTGGCTTTTACTCTCGGTTTGTGAGAGTGGTTTGCTTGATCCCAAGTTGTGGGATTCAAGGACATCAATAATGTATTGATTTTACTTGTAGGGTTGCTACAAATGGATTGAAAGGAAATCTCAAGTTAGGGTTCTAACTTGAGTATCCGGGTGGTATCTCAGGTGGAAGAGATGTAGGATTACTGGGAACAAGTTGGATTTGACTTTGATAATCCGAACCCTTGAAATATACTTCTGTTTGCTAGTTCATTTTAATTCATAATTCTGCATCTTTGTTGGATTAGGATTTTAATTAGGCGTAATTTCTTAATTAATTTTATAAACACTATTCAACACCCCTTCTAGTATTTTTCTCATAGCAAGAGTCCTTACACTGGCTTATCCCCTCATCCGAGCGCTTATCCTCTCATCTGAGCGTTGACCGATTCCACGACGCTCGCCTCACCATCAGTAGGGCTTGAGAAGCCTCACAAGTGGAGGGCCCAATCGGGTCCATAGCTCAGTGTTATTGACAATTTCGCTAGAAATTTTAGAAATTGTCGACAGGGCTATTTACAATTTCATTAGAAGTTCTAGCTGATCTCTAAATGAAAGAAGAAATTTCACAAATGATGACTTTTGTGAATGCAGGAGACAAATGGCTAGAAACTAACAGCAACCAAACTGGCAGGTCGTAGATCGTTGATGGAACGGTGAAGGCAGCATCAGTATGCATCGACCCAGTGGTATGTGTGTTGGATCTGGATCTAAGCCTAGAGGGGGGTGTGAATAGGCTTATAAAAATTCTCGTGCAACCAACACGAAATCTTAGGTAGTTATAGCATAATCAATCAGACATAGAGAACAGTAAAGCAATCACAGCATGCACAGGCGATATACCCTAGTTCGCTTGTCCCAATGTCCTACGTCCAGCCCCAAAAGCAATACTAGATTATTAAAGTTAATTGGTACAACCTGTAGCTAGAGCACCAACTCTACACTCAGCTGGCTCTCAGTACCTACCCTCACCAAACTGCCCAAACAATAACAATCCTAGTAAAGCTCTCTCTTGGCTAGTCCTAACTAGCCAAGTCCCCAAACAAATAATAAAATAATTTTACAAAGATCACAATGCCATAATCACAAATAAAATAAAGTTTAGAGTTTAGAATCGCTCAGTTGTGACGGCGTTGATGTCTCTGTCATTCAGCACGTGGTCAGAAGCAATCTGACAAGTAGTAGACCCTCTGAAGTCGCCTCAGTCGGCTTCCTAAGTTGCAACAATGTAGGATGATCCTCAACAAAGCTTGCGGCCTCCTCCTCTATAGAACTTGTGGCAAAACTCCTCAACGAAAAGATTGCGGCTGTCAAACAAAATTGCAAACGGTCAAAAATTACGGTTATAAGATGGGAGAATTGTTGCTTGATGATCTTGCATTGAAGAGGCTCTTGGAGTTTTTCTAGTCAAAGAATTCGGCCAAAAAGTTTTTCCTTGAGATTTGCATAGGGATCTTGATGAATTGAAGAAGAGTGCGGCTGCTCTTGATTTCGGCCAACCAATTGGAGATTTGCAAAGGGATCTTGATTTCGGCCAAAGAACTCTTGATTTCTTGTGCACAAATCCTTTGAATATTGCAGAGGGGAGATATTCTCAAATATTGCGCACAGCTCGGGAATTATCTCTTTGCAAAATTTCGGCAGCCCCTGGCGATTCACAAAGCAAAGTTGCGGCTTGTTATCAATTGATTGGCTCTTCACAAAATTTTGTGCGACTGCCTCTAGAACTTTTGATTCCAAAAAAAATGTGCCTCTCTTTGCACCCAGGGTCAAGAAAAAATGTGGCTCTCTTCCTTTTTCTTGATTGGCTCTCAACACAAGGAATTTCGGCAGGCTTTTTTTGTTGGGGTTTTCAATTGGAAGACGATAGCAGTTGTTGGAGATTAGGATATTGGAGATTGCGTCAGCTCGTTGGAATTGCAAGGAGAAAAACAAAATTCGCCCAGCTGCTCCTTTAGGATTCGGCCATGTGCTTGGAGTTTCAAGGAGAGATGTTTTGGCTTGCCTTTTTTATTGATGAGCTCTCAAAGTTTCGGCTGCTGCTCTTGGGAGATGAGCAAACAAAGGTTGCGACTCTTTGACTTTTGCATGCTAGGTTATTGATAATTGCGGCTCCTCATTTTTTTCCTCTCTCAAAAAAATGTTGCGTACAGCTTTGGGATTTTTATATGTCCCAATACGCATTTACGCCAAAATACGCATAAATACGCGTACATTTTATTACAATAAGTGATTGGCTACGGAAATAACGGGTGCGGCTCTCTGGGGATTTTTATGAATGGGTCTCTCTTGAAGAAATTGTGGTTGCACCTTTGAGAAATAATGCTCTCTATTGAAAACAAAAATGCGGCCTCCTCTCTTGGTTAGGGTTTGCAACAAAACAAAAGTCAGCTTGTTGGAAATTTTTGAGGGTATTATTTTTGTTGCCTGTGCTCAAGAGGATGTTTTATATTGGCTGCAAATTTGGGGAGTTTGGACTTGATACGGAATAGGATTAGGGTTTGACTCTAATAGATATGAGTCAACTCCAGCTATGTTCTCCACCTTTCTCGTTTGCACATTGACCAAGTCTCTCCGTAAATTAATCACAAGTTCACCATTACTGAAACACTTAACACACACGTTAAAAACATTCACACACATTTGTTATCATCAAACACGAAGTGCACAGATCGTTACTACAAACAATCTCTCCCTTTTAATGATGACAAACCAAGTATAAGATTTGAGCAATAAATTTCCATATAGTGTGTGTGAAAGTGTGACGATAGAGGATGACATGTAATGATATATAATGACGTGCAAACAATGATGTGCAAAGTTAACAATATGCATGCTCCTCCTATTTTTGTGCTTCTCCAATATTCATTAATTCTCCCCCTTAATCAAATTATCATATTTTCACGAGTATTACAAAGACAGTACCAAATGCCAAATACCAAATACCCACAAATACCAAATCTTTCCCAAAATTTTTCTCCCCCTTTGTTATCATCAAAAGTTATAACACGAAGTCAAAATCATATAACATGCAAAAAGAGATTATTGTTAATCATTACCAACAATTGCATGCATACAATCATAGAATAATCAAGTTAAAATCCAATGAAATTAAACAACTAAGACTTCAACACCAACATGTACGTTTGATGATTAAAATTGAAGCACATAGGGAGAATCATTAAGAAAGCAACCAAAAACAATCCACATTTTTCATATAATGTTCTATCACCTAGGATTGATTTTTCCCATCTCATTAAAAACGAGTTCAATGTACCACACCCCAAAACATTGCCTATAAGGATACTTAGATGTGGGGTGGCATATCTTGACGAGTAAATACACCAACGCTAAAGTTTACCCATAAAGCTTATGTTGGATACTCGTGGGTAATACCGTTGCTAAGGATTGTATCCATTTTTCATACAGAGCAGTTATTCTTCTTTTTCAATTTTTTTGTTAATAATCATAACAACATGTTTATTTGCTCAATTTTTATCCATGGCAAGGTATATCATATCACTTAGATTTTCAGTTAAGTTTTCCTCCTACATTCACATTCCCAATTTCATAAGCGATATCTTCAAATGTGCAACAGTTTTTAATACATATGGAAGTGAAGATGGAGGTGTAGAAATCAAGTTATTTGAGTCATTGAACATGTCTTGAACATTTAGAAATTTTTACATGCACATGTAGCAAAAGTAATAATACGTCAATTTCTACAAGGATATGACAATCATTTATGAACACTTCCTTAATGAAACAAGGGATAAGATACACATTTAAGCACCATTTTTTTGTTATTTTCAGTTTTTTAATTTTTTGTGTTTTTATAAAGAACTAAAGCAAACATGAATGCTAGCACACAAACAAAAAAATCCAAGCACACAAGACAATGCAACTACTAGCACACAAAAAGGAAAAAAATTCAAGCACAAATGAAAGCATGAAATCTTGTACTATTTTTTATCAATAATACCAAGCTCAAGACGAAGACGACAAAAGCGAGCCTCAACCAAAGGTTTGGTGAATATGTCTATGAGTTGTGATTCCGTAGGAACGAGCTCAATAGACACATCCTCTTTAGTGTGGTGATCTCTAAGAAAATGGTGTCTTATGTCAATATGTTTAGTACGAGAGTGGTGTATGGGATTATGAGAAAGATCTATGGCACTTTTGCTATCACATCTAAGAGGGACTCTTTTAAGAGCTAGTCCGTAGTCAGATAATGTTTGCATCATCCATAATACTTGAGCACAGCAGCTGTCAAGGGCAATATACTCTGCTTCAGTAGTGGATAATGCAATACTATTTTGCTTACAGCTAGACCATGAAGCTAAAGAGTGTCCTAGCATAAAACAAGTGCCACTAGTGCTCTTTCTATCAGTTAAACTACCTGCATAATCAGCATCAGAATAACCCCCTAAATCAAAATTACCACTAGAAGGATACCAAAGGCCTAAAGTATGTGTACTAATTAGGTACCTAAAGATCCTGTTAATGGATTTTAAATGAGACTCTTTTGGGTTGGATTGAAAGCGTGCACACAAGCATACTACAAACATTATATCAGGCCTAGAAGCAGTCAAGTACAACAAGGAATCAATCATACCTCGATATAGCTTTTGGTCCACTGCAACTCCTTGTTCATCCTTATCCATTTTTGTGTTGGGGCACATCGGCGTTCCAATTCCTTTAGACTTCTCCATCCCAAACTTTTTCAGAAGCTCCTTGATGTATTTGGTTTGAGATAGAAAGATGACTTCCTTTCCTTGCTTTACTTGGAACCCAAGAAAATATTTCAGCTCTCCCACAAGGCTCATCTCAAACTGATCCTGCATGACTTTCTCAAACTTTTGACATAGTAGATCGTTAGTAGCACCATAAATAATATCATCAACATATATTTGCACAATGAGAAAATCATCAGATTCATGCATCAAAAATAATGTATTGCCAGCACTCCCCTTTTTAAAATTATTTTCCAACAAATATGTGCTTAGACGGTCATACCAAGCTCGTAGAGCTTGCTTAAAACCATACAAAGCTTTTTCTAATTTATAAACATGGTTTGAAAAATTATGGCTTTCAAAACCTGGGGGTTGCTCAACAAAAACCTCTTCTTTTAGGTAGCCATTAAGAAAAGTACTTTTTACATCCATTTGTTTCAGTTTGAGCCCTTTATAACTTGCAAAAGCTAGCAAGATTCTAATGGACTTAAGCCTGTCAACTGGTGCAAAAGTCTCATCTACATCAACACCCTCAATCTGATTATAACCTTTGGCTACCAACTTAGCCTTGTTTCTAATAACATTAACAGATTCATCATGCTTGTTTTTAAACTCCCATTTAGTACCAACTACAGGATAATGAATGGGTCTATGCACTAGTTTCCAGACATTATTCCTTACAAATTGATTTAATTACTCTTGCACGGCCAAAACCCAACTTTCCTCTTCTAAAGAAATATCTATAGTCTTAGGTTCTATTACAGAAATAAAATCACCATAAATACATAGAGCACAAAGATTTCTAAAAGAGGAACGTATGCGAATACCTGCCGTAGGCTCTCCTATAATTAAATCTGATAGGTGGTTTGGATTGAACCTCAGCTCTCTTCTGGTTACTGCTTCTTCTTGAATTTCTGTCGTGCAGTTTCAGCTTCCATTTGTATTTCAGGTTGCTCCTCATTATTCTTTGGAATGCTTTGTTGTTCTACATTTTCCTCTTCATTGTTCTGCCTGCAATCCAAAGAATTTATATCAGATTCGTCAAATTTTACATTTATAGATTCAACAAAAGCAAGGGTGCGTTTATTATAAATCCTATATGATCTGCTTCTTGCTGAATATCCCACGAACACTCCCTCATCTGATTTGGATTCAAATGTACCAAGCTGATCTGCAGTATTTAGTATATATCACCTGCATCCAAAAACTCTAAAGTAAGAAACTTTCGGGGTGTTGCCATGCCATAGTTCATAAGAAGCTTTATTTAGTATAGGTCTAAACATAACTTTACTGCATTCATGGCATGCAGTATTAATGACCTAAGCCCAAAAAGACATAGGCAAACTATATTCATTTAACATACTCCTAGCCATCTCTTTTAATGTGCGATTCTTTCTTTCGACCACCCCATTTTGTTGAGGTATTCTATGAGAAGAGAATTCATGTAGAATTCCTTTTTCAAGACCAAATTTTCAAAAATATCATTTCAAACTCACCTCCATGATCGCTTCTAATTTTTACAATGGAAGAATTTTTCTCATTAGAAACTTGTATGCAAAAGCTTTGAAAATTGTCAAATGAGTCTGATTTTTTGGCTAGGATGCAAACCCATGTATATCTAGAGAAATCATCAACCAATACTAAACAATACTTTTTACCTCATAGGCTAGCAATGTCTGTGGGACCAAATAAATCCATGTGCACTAATTCCAATATGTGTGTGGTGGCAACTTCATTAATGCTAGACAAAGTAGATCTAGTTTGCTTACCTTTGGTGCATGCCACGCACAACTTACCATTCTCATATGTCTGATGCGGTAGTCCTCTTACCAAATTTTTGTTTTCAAACTTCTTTATCAATCGTATTCTCGCATGTGCTAATCGTTTATGCCATAGCGTGGCCTCTTCTTCACTTACAAGCAAGCATTTAGAAACAGCCAATTCTTCAAGCATAAGAGTATAAACATTATTCTTTCTTTTTGCAGTAATAATAGTGTCACCGGTGGAGCTATCAATGATTATATAAATATTTGCATCAAATTCAACTTTCATACCTTTGTCACACATCTGACTGATAGAAATGAGGTTATGTTTAAGCTATTCAACCAATAGGACATTTGTAAGCTGAAAGGTGTCGTTACATACAACAACTTTACCAATTACCTTGCATTTTCCATTGTCCCCTAAAGTAACATTTCCTCCTTCATGCTTTGCAATGCTAAGGAACTTTTCTCTCTCACCTGTCATGTGTCGTGAGCAGCCAGAGTCTAAGTACCACTCACACTTTTGTCCCTTAGCCGTACCATGTACCTACATATAAGAAGATCATGATATGTGTGACCTAGGAATCCAAATAGGTCCACTAGTGTTAGTCACTTTACTTTTTGGAACCCAAATTTGCTTAAATTTGATGTTGGTATTTCTATACTTGCAATTATAATAAGCATGACCAACACCACCACATGTATAACATTTAGCAAACATGCTTCTTCCTACACCAGTTTCTTTTTAAGCTTTCTATTAATTCTAGGCCTTTCATCAATTTTATTTCCATAGCCCAAACCACGCCTATTATTTCCATGTATCTGATTACCTAGAATAATGTCTAATGAATGCTTTCCAACACTAAGTTTTGAATAGACAATTCAAGATCAGATATTTAAGACTTTAAAAACATGTTCTCATTAACAAGCATGGTACATTTACTAATGAAGGCCTTTTTGTTCTCTTCCTCACTCTTTTTCAGATTAGTCATCGTCTTTTCTAGCTCTTTGTTTTCACTTATTAGCATGCAAATCTTCTCATTTAGCAATTCATTTTCAACTTCTAGCTTAACCATATTTTGTTTAAACATGCTAATATCTTTAAGCAAAGTAGAGCAATTCAGACATTCAGTTTCAGTAGGCATGCAAGATTTTCCCTTTTCAAAGAGCTAATAGTAGAATTACATGCAACAAGCTTCTCTTTAATTTCATCAACTTCTAATGGTATATTATATTTATCTTGTTGCAATTCAAAATTAGCATTTTAAACTTCTCTACATGGGATTCAAGTAACTCAACAGTTGGTTCCAAGCTTTGAATTTCATCTTGCATTTCTTTAAAAGTAGTTACAAGTTGAGCTTTAGTTAGAGATTTTACCTCGTCTAGTTCTCCCATCAGGCAAAGGGAGGAGTGTGCAATTTCCTCTTGAGATTCATTCTTGATGTCTATATCACATGTGAGCACCAAAGATTTCCCCTTTTGCTCCGTATGGTTGTTCTTTCCTTGAGGGCATTGCTTCATAAAATGTCCCTACATTTTGCATTTAAAACATATAACTGGATCTATAGTAATCTGCTCAAAATATTTATTATTAGAATTAGATTTAGAGCGATTAAACCTTTTTAGCATCTCTGATCTCCCATTGACTGTTCTGATATATTTCTTGAAGCTTCTCACCAAAAAGGCCTCCTCCTCATCTCCATCTTCATCATCCTTAGCCTGAAGGGCTAGTGCCTTTAAAGTCTTGATTTCATCTTTCTATCTAAGTTCAATGCTCTGCAGCTCCAGCTCATGGGACATCAGGTTTCCTATCAGGTCATCCACTTTCATCTGCGATAAATCATTTGCTTCCTGAATAGCTATGATTTTGGGACGGAAGGTGCTAGGCAGCGCTCTTAAGATCTTTCTGATTTGCTCTAGACTCGGGTACGGCTTTCCAATGGGGGTAGACTTGTAGACGATGTCTGTGAACCTTGAAAACATCTCTTTAATTGACTCTAATGGAAGCATGCAGAAGTTTTCATATTCAGTGCTGAGTAATGCCAGTCTGGACTCCCTAACCTACGACGTTCCCTCATGAGTCACCTCCAAAGTATGCCAAATTTTCTGCGCAGTTTGACATTGAGATATACTGTTAAATTCAGCTTTATCTAAAGAACAAATCAATGCATTCATACCTTTATTATTCAATGAAAAACGTTTCTTATCATGATCATCCCACTTATCTTCTGGTTTTAGCATTTCATTATCTTCAATTTTAATGGTGGGATGTTTATAGCCTTTTCCACAATTCTCCACACATCATAATCAACAACAGCTAAATATATCCATATCCTAGTTTTCCAACAAGCAAAATCAACACCTATAAACTTAGGGAGATGGAAAATAGACTGACCCTCAGCAAAAGCAGTATCAGGCATATTCATAGACATGGTCAACTGGCTAGATCCTCTAAACTGGCTCTGATACCACTTGTTGGATCTGGATCTACGTCTAGGGGGTGAATAGGCTTATAAAAATATTCGTGCAACCTACACGAAATCTCAGGCAGTTATATCACAATCAATCAGACGTAGAGAATAGTAAAGCGGTCACAGCATGCACACGCGATATACCCTGGTTCGGTCGTCCCAACAACCTACGTACAGCCCCAAAAGCAATACTAGATTATTAAAGTTACTGGTACAACTGTAGCTAGAGCACCAACTCTACACTCATCTGACTCCCAGTATCTGCACTCACCAAAGTGCCCAAGCAATAACAATCCTAGTAAAGCTCTCTCTTGGCTAGTCCCAACTAACCAAGTCCCCAAACAAATAATAAAATAGTTCTACAAAGATCACAACGCCACAATCACATATAAACGAAAGTTTAGAGTTTAGAATCGCTCAGTTGTGAAGGTGTTGATGTCTCTGTCATTCAGCACGTGGTCAGAAGAAATCTGACAAGTAGTAGTCTCTCTGAAGTCGCCTCAGTCAACTTCCTAAGTTGTGGCAATGTAGGATGCTCCTCAACAAAGCTTGCGGCCTCCTCCTCTATAGAACTTGCGGCAAAACTCCTCAACAAAAAAATTGTGGCTGTCAAACAAAATTGCAAACGGTCAAAAATTGCGACTCTAAGATGGGAGAATTGTTGATTGATGATCGTGCATTGAAGAGGCTCTTGGAGTTTTCTAGTCAAAGAATTGCGTCAGCTCGTTGGAATTGCAAGGAGAAAAACAAAATTCGCCCAGATGCTCTATTAGGATTCGGCCATCTGCTTGGAGTTTCAAGGAGAGAAGTTTTGGCTTGCCTTTTTTGATTGATAAGCTCTCAAAGTTTCGGCTGCTACTCTTGGGAGATGAGAAAACAAAGGTTGCGACTCTTTGACTTTTGAGTGCTAGATTATTGATAATTGCGCTCCTCCTTTTTTCTCTCTCAAAAAAATGTTGTGCACAGCTTTGGGATTTTTATAAGGGTATTAATTTTTGTGATTGGCTATGGAAATAACAGGTGCAACTCTCTGGGGATTTTTGTGAAAGGGTCTCTCCTGATGAAATTGCAGCAGTCCCCTTAAGAAATAATGCTCTCTATTGAAAACAAAAATGTGGCCTCTTCTCTTGGTTAGGGTTTGCAACAAAACAAAAGTCGGCCTCTTGGAAATTTTTGAGGGTATTATTTTTGCGGCCTGTGCTCAAGAGGGTGTTTTATATTGGCCGCAACTTTGGGGAGTTTGGACTTAATACGGAATAGGATTAGGGTTTGCTCTAAAAGATATGAGTCAACTCAAGCTAGGTTCTCCCCTTTCTCCTTTGCACATTGACCAAGTATCTCCGTGAATTAATCACAAGTTCGCCATTCCTGAAACACTTAACACACACGTTAAAAACGTTCACACGCATTTGTTATCATCAAACATGAAGTTCACAGATCGTTGCTACCAACGGTGTGACCCTCCTGTGGTCGAAGAAGATGCATCCGACCATCCTCCGGGCCGAAGATGGCAGATCTGACCCTCAATTCGTCGAAGATGGTCACCTCTGACCATCCTCTGGTTCGCACCTCCAACCCTCTTTTCGATGACAACAGCTCTTCCAAATCTCCTCGAGATCGAAGATGGTTTCACTCAACCCAGCTTCCTTTTCGACCAAACGATGCCTTTTAACGGAGCTTCCCTCTGATCGGAGAGCTCGAACGAGCACTTAGGTTGATGCAGCCAAGATGGGTCATCAAGCTTTGACCTAGAGGTGGCATCAACCCACCACCGATGATTCGACCCAAGGGAACGACGATATTCGACCCAGAGGAAAATCGATCTTCAACCCAAATGCATGTCGATCTTTAACCCAGAGGTAGAATCAACGCGCCTTCGATACTTAACTCGGAGGTGAGACGTCGAAGGAGCATGCAATAAAGGGGGCAGTCCCTTATGCCGCATCCACCAGAGGGGTCATCGAACAAGGGACCCAGCTCTTGGCTTTCGAGCTTCATCAGGGATCGATACAAATCTTCGACCCATCCTTGATGGATCCATGTTCAGCTATAGGACCACGTCGAAGCTCGATCTGAGCCACTGACCCTCCTTCATCATCTGAATGCCACGCTCGACCCAAAGGGGAAAGTGACCAACACCTTCATCTTGAGCAGATAACGACCAAGATGAGACAATGATTAAATATTAGCAAATATTTTTAATAACTCTTGAATTTATGTTGACATCACCTCAAATCGATCCATGGCAACCTCCAGATCTCATCGACCCGGATGCGAGTCCTGTCAACCTTCAGAGATCATCGACCCAGTGCCTCAGATCTTGTCGACCCTCATTCGAAGCTCGCTGAACCAGGTGCAAGGTCCATCTACCTCCAGAACTCGTTGACCGAATGCCTCAAATCTCATCAATCCAATGCTTGAGCTCGTCGACTCGGATGCAAGGACCGTCGACCCTCATTCGGGGCTCATCGACCAAGATTGCGAGCTCGTCGGGCCAGGTCTCGAATTCATCGATCCAGCTCCAGATGGGGCATCGAACGAGTGTTATGGAGGCTCGACTGATCGTCATCGACCATGCTTGTCCAGTCGATATCATACGAGATCCCACCGAGCTTGATTAACCTCAGACAAGGCCTCCAAATGACCTCTCCAACTGATTGGTCCCAAGCTTAGTTGGAGCCTCTTCTAGAGCTTCGCCAGGCTCGATCCCTCTTCTAGAGCATCGTGGAGCTCGATTGATCCACGATGAAACATCTGTTTGACCCCTTTGATCAATTCGATCAGAGCATGGTCGAAGCCCGATCCGTCTTTTGGAGCATCGTGGAGTTCGATTGACCTCCGTCGAGGCCTCCGTTTGACCCCTCTGATCAATTCGATCAGGGCTTGGTCGGAGCTTGATCCCCTTTCAGTTAGTTCTTGGGTTCAAGACCAACGTTGTTTTGATAATGATCAATACATTATGTTAGTGTGCTAATCAATCTTATGTTTTAGTTTAAGTTCATCTTAATGATTATCTGTTGATGAGATAAAGCATAATGCTTGAAGAATGATGCAATGGGTATATTAAAGACCTCCAAGAGTGATGGTGTGCTCAAGCTTGGATGAAATCATGAAGATTATCTAATGAAGTCAAAGCTTGGAGCATGATGATGGATGGACATCTAAAGGAGCAATGCCAAAGCTTGGAGCTTAATGAAGGGAAGCTCATCAAGAGGTGCTAAATCTTGGATGATGTTGGAGAACATCAAGGTATCATGTGCTTAAAGACTTAGACTCTAGGAGAGGAAGTATGTAATCCACGGAATTTCTATTACTTGCATTTCTCTTTTTGAGTCTAGGATTTTTGTAATGCCTTGAAAGATGGTCTACGCATTCATGCATTTGCATATAACCATCTTAGTGAGCCTTGGGATTATCATAGATATCATCCCATTAGGTTCACCATGCCTTAAACTCTTACTGGAGTTTTTAGCTCTCCAACAGTCGACTGATGAAGGCTTGACAGGCGACTGGGTAATTCCAGGCGCCTGCCCAGCCTTCTACAGTCGACTAGTATACACAGCTCAAGTCAACCTTTTTATTGACTCTTACTTGAGCTTTTGGAATAGTCGACTGAAGTTCAATTTACAGTCGTCTATCTTCCAACAGGCGCCTGTGAATTGTTCTACAGTCGTCTATGCACAACTTGTATTTTTTTGGGCTTCATTCCACTTTGTAAGTCAGTCGACAGATGAAGTATTTACAGTCGCTTGTCAAATTACAGGCACCTGGGAAATGGTCATTTATCATCTAAAGGCACTAGTGCGAAAGTTAAATTTCCCAGCTTCGTTTCCATCCCAAGTGACAGTCGCCTGCTGAAGGTTATATAGGTGCATCTCATTTACAGGTGCATGTGTAGTCTTCTACAGTTGCCTTTCCTATCTCAGATTATAGCCATTGTGAATTTTATAGTCGTTGACGACTGTCAGTTGTTCATCAGTCAACTGTCTGTGCCGTAAGCTGCCAAAATCTAGCTGTTGCAGATTTCTTCCCTTTGGGTTTTTGGTTGGTTTTATGGGCTCTTCTTGGCTTCATATATATAAGAGATGTCTTAGTTCATTTAGAACTCTTGAAAGGGTTAGGAAATCATTGAAGATCATTGAATATCTTCTTTAAGCCACTCCTCCATCAATCCCTCTCAGAGCTTCAATCTTATGATATAGCATCTAAGCTCTAAGGAATTTCTCCGAGGGATTTCAATCTCATTCCTTTTCTTGGAGAACATCTTTCTTCTATTTATTCATACACTCAAGTGAGAAGTATTAGGATTCATTTCTAGAAGAGAGAAAGATCATCAAGTGCAATCGAAGCCTTGCAATCAAAGCCTCATCTCAAGCACTTGAGTTTCACTTGCATGACTTCTTCATCACATTGGTAAGATCATATCAAGACATAGGTAAGTGTTATTTCGTTTCATCTTTTGTGAAGCCCCTAATTCTCTTTGTGGGAATTAGTTACTCTCTTTGTGAGGGTTACTCTCTATGTGGGAGTTTGTGTCTCTGTGTGGAACAAAGTCTCTCTGTGTGAGAGCACGAGTCTCTCTGTGTGAGTGCAAGGATATCTCTTTGTGGGAATCCAAAATCCTCTGTGTGAGGTATCTCTGTGTGAGATTGTATTCACTTCTCTTTGTGGGAATTATAGTGAATATTGGTGTGGCTGGACATACCCAAGTTTGGGAAACCAGTATAAATTCCTTGTGTTTGCGTTTGTTGTTGTTGAGCATACTCTTTAATTTTTGCTGCTTATTGTGCTTTAATTTTAATAACTTTTAATTAAGCACTTTGCTTGCCATTACACTATTAACCCCCTCTAGTGTGTGTTTAGCCCCGCAGGGTCCTTACATTTTCTAGAGCTTTGTCGAGGCACCCATGGAGCTCGATAAGGACCATGCTCATTCAAAGCTACGACTCGAACCTCAGCCAGACTCGATCAAAGCTTCTGTGGTTCAACCAATACCGATCGAGGTATCCATTCTTCATTTCTGAGCTCATTCGACCAAATTTTCAACTTCGCATGTTTCAATTTCACATGCTTGAAGAACTTCGCCGAGCTTAGATCTCAAGCTCCAAACTCCAAGCTCGTCCATCTCTTCCTCACCTCGTCGGGGCTTGAGCATAGGCACCGTGGATCATCGAGACTCATATCGAACCAATATTCGGCACTACAATTTTATTTCGTGTAAACTATTGATCATTTTCAATGAGTTGAAGTGTAGTGTAGTTGGATTCGATCTTCGACCAATCAAACTCGAGCTTTGAACAACGGAGATCCGAGCTCCCTCTAGTTGTGTTTGACTACGACTGAGGCTCCCAAGCATCAATCGATCAAGACTGAGTTTACTGAGCATCAAATCGACCAAGAATGAAGCTGTCGAGCGTCGATCGATCCAAGATCGAGGCAGCCAACCAATGAGCTCCACTTCCCATGAGCATCATGTATCTCCAGTCTCCATGATGGGTTCATCGAAGCCCTCATACAAATGTCGTGAAGGAGATGCGGGGTTCTATAAGAAGTTTGCAAGAAGTTCTGATGCTAATATCCGATTCAGGCTCGATTCGTTGTGACAACTCTGGGCCACATATCTCTTTGGATAATTTATCCTTACATAGACTTTTTCTTTTGACCTTTAACAGGAAAAGAATTTGACTGCAAATTCTCACATGGTAATCTTCCAGGATACCAATTGACCACATGGAGTGGCGACGTCCAAACTTGGGATCAACGGTCTGAGCCATCGAAAAACCACTACAAGTCACCATAAAGGATGCTTCACGGGTCAAATCCGACTCAATGAATATAGCCCCCCATCGATCCTGACTGTCCTCCTCGGTGTGGCGAGCCCCACCTCGATTTTTGACCTCAACGATCCACATCAATCCATCTGCTGGAAGCAACACCCGATGTGAAGATGAAATATCCTAGGCGAGGACGATCTAGTCGAAAGGACGAGAATGACATTCGTCGTCAGCTGTAAGAGGAGGGGACACACCCTTGTAACTGAACGACCTACATCGTCAACCGTAAGCCAAGGGGCCAACCCCTCACAAATGAACGACCCATCTTTGTCGTCAGCCGTGAGCCGAGGGGCCAACTCCTTGCCACTGAATGACATTCATCGTCAGCCGTAAGCCGAGGGGCCAACCCCTCGCCACTGAAACGACCATGTCGTCAGCATAAGCCGAGGGGCCAACCCTTCGCCACTGAACGACCTTTGTCATTTGTAACGACCCGCTCTTCGGAGGCCATTACTTATTTGATTACATTTACATGTCAGCAAATCACCAGTGATAACAATATAGCCACGATGCAGAGATATACAAAAATACTCAAATACGGTCCATTTATTACAATCCATATTATACAATAAGGATACATGAAAGAAAAGAAGTACAAATAGTAATACGTCACGACACGAACTCTAAACTACGGCCCCTGGGTCGAATTTTTGCTCCTCATACACAGGAACCTCTTCTTCTACCTGTACGTAGTCTGACGGTGCCATGAAGATGGAACTGTAGGTAAGTCACAACAATTCTAACAATAATAGTAAAAGCATTGTACAAGTATTGCTACAAAAAGTAACTAAGGGTGAGCATGCAAGTGCAACAGTTACGATAAAAGTAAACGTACATGCAAGTGCAATAAGTAAAGGAAATGGCGACGATGCAGGTACGATAAGTAACATACAAGAGCAATCATGGTGATATCAATAATAAGACTAGCAGCCATGAACTATAACAATTAATCAAGTGATTATTATGGTATTAGCAGTAATTAAATAAACTATGCGACTCATGTAGGAGAGTATGATATGCAGCTATGGAGCCCACCTCTTTTGCAACGGGAAGCTAATCCAGTGCGGCTACACACAACATACTTTTGAAATCTAGAATACTTTTGAAAACTGAACATGACGTGAAAAGGAGACAAGACTCCTAGTCACTTGACAAGATAGGTGCCTCCCGGTCATAGCTCCCACACTCTCTATACAATGAGTTCTCTAAACCCCAGTGATTTGTCATGTGTATCAAGTATATATTTATTACGGGATATTCCTCAAGATATTCCGCAAGATGTACCACACGATATTCCACAAAATGTACCACAAGATATTCCACAAGATGTATCAGAAGATATTCCACAGAATGTACCACAAGATATTCCACAAGACAATTCATTAGCATTCAATGAGTCATAGATGTCATGCAACAAGTGATGTAACTATTTAAATGCGAGTAATCATGCAACAAGTGTATCCAAAGTTCATGCATAGTTTTCAAGTGAAAATCATCAAAACATGGTAGACAAGGGTGAACGAGAGTTATCATGCTGATGAAAGGTCTAAGTAACTTATTCAAATGTATTTATAATCAATGGTTCAAAGTGATGATAAGTGGAATTCTAACATTAATCCATGCATACACGGCCAGTCAGGTTTGGCCAAGCAGGTCACTATCCTCACAAGCAGGGTGATTCAAACTGTGGCACAAACGATCCAAGACACCGGGTTGTACCAATGTTAAAATAGTAATTAGCACATCTACTCCATTTATTATATTAACAAACAGTAGAGTAGTTTCCTATTTACTATGATAGTTAAACCAGGATTGCTGATTAACTGGGCCAATACAAAGCGAATGCAAAAACATTTGAGGGTGAGGACAAGTCTATTAACTATACCGCTGATTCCATGCTTCGAGCATGTGGTATTTTCATTCGTACACAATTTATCTAAGTAAATGGTTGCGTGCTACAACTACCAAAGTTGAGCGTTAGCAGTGTCGTATGTTCAAGTTAATAGTCGTTCTGAGACTATAAGTTTCAGTTTCCTATTTAATTAGGTCTCTAGTCGTTTGTTCCAGTCAATACCCATTCTGATGATATATGTGATGTCCTAAGTTCATACTAGTACACTTGCTTAACTTCTAAAGCTAGAAATAGAGTGACTTACTGGTTTGAGAATCGTCGTAGTAAGCCGAGGCTAGAGCTAGAACTTCCATGGGTGCTTGTGCACGAGAATCGGTACCTGAAATCACAAGAGATTATTGGTCATAGGCCGTACTATATTCTACTTATTTATCACGACCATTTTTATTTTATAGTAGCTTGAAAAAGTATCGAAATACGTTCTAAAATTTCAGATAGGCTAGATATGAGAAAAATAATTTTTCAAAAGTAGAAAATATTTTTCTGAAGCCTCTGGACATTTTAAATAATTTATAAAAGCTCAAAACAATTTTTAGAATTTAAAATAAATTTAAAACAAATTTTCTAAATTAGAAAATTAGATATTGTAACGTTCATTGATTTATTCAAAGTAAACGACACGTCGAAAGACTTCAAATAAGCTGTCAAAACGAGCATTTCGTTTAATATTATAACATATAAATTTTTCGTATGTCGGTATACGTGAAAAATATGAGTTATTAATTTATTAGTGAAAACATCGTAATTAAATATTAGCTTTAGAAAAATACTAAGGAAAATATACTTGCCTGATTGTGATGAAACTAGTGTCAACGCATTCTGAACGTCACGCTGAATTTTTTTGGACCTTAACGTGTATTTTTCTGAGGCACATATAATATATTATGAATTTAAACTATTAAACCCATATAATATCAATATATTCACGTATATACGTATATACGCATATACGTATCCCATATAATACCTTTTTATACCCTCCCTTATCTCTTCGGTCTGCTACTCGACGTGCGCTGGGGGCATCGGGGCTAGGGGTCGTCGGCAGAGCCAACGACAGGGATTGACGAAGACGCTGTCGCGACGGCGGCGACCATTGGAAGCTGGTGGGGCCCGTGATGGTAACGCAGCGAGCTCAGCTTGTCGTTGGGCTTTGACAGTCTGACGAAGGGCCACGACGCTGGAGGGAGCCCCACAACGGTGCTGGAGGGGCTGAGAGTGTTGTGGAGTGGCGGGGGAGGGGAGAAGACTTAGGGTGGTGTCGCTCGCGGTGATGGCAGCACGGGCTGCCCATAATGACGAGGGGAAACTCACTGGCTATCTACGGTGGCTCCGAGGGTGCTGCAGCCATGGTGAAGGGTGGCTATGATGGCGGGGTCATGTGGAGCTCGAGCAGAGCTGCAGGCAGGGGAGCAGCGGACTGCAGCTCCACGGCGGTGAGTCTGAGAGGGATATAGAGCTACGAGGGGGCTGTTGGGGTTGGTGCATGGCGGGGTATGGCAGCTGTCGGGGTAAGCGGTGATGTTGGGGATGCCGACGGAATGAGGGCGGCAACGAGGGCAGCGCAGTAGATGGGGGTCGTCGTCGGAGAGAGGATCGGCGATGGGTTAGTGAGATGTGGGTGTTGTTTTGTTGCTAGGTTCTCTGCATGGAAATGAAGAGGAGGGGAGGTATCGACTTGGCTATGCAGGTGTCGTTGCTCGTGGCGGAGCGAGGCGGAGAGATCGACGGTGGGGTCGGAGGTCGGGGTGTATATGGGTTGGGTGTTGTTGGTGGATCTCGAGTGACAAGGGTTGCTCGACAGAGGATCCGAGCTCGGGTGCTTGGTTTGGAGTTGGGGAGTTGGGGGAGGCATTGGGTTTGGGTGTTTCCGTGGAGGAGGAGAGGTGATCGCTGGAGTTGGCGTTGCTTTGAGAGAGAAGGCAAGGTTTGCCGTTGGTGAGGTTGTAGGCGAAAGAGATTTTGGGTGCTATGTGTACTCTGAAGTGAACAGGGAAAGGGAGATGGTGCTGGGAATGAAGGAGGAACAGGGCTTATATAATAATCAAAATATATTAATATAATACGTAAGGAGTAATTAAGAAAATTTAATGAATTGGTTGGGAGGGTTAGACTAAACGTAGACTAATCACCCCCATGTTTTTTTCTTAGGGGTGGATGCCGACAGTTTAGGTAGAAATAAAGTAATTAGGGAAATTAGTAATTAGTAAAACTTAATTAACGAATGTATAAGTAATTTATTATTATTTTAATATTAAAAAATCGTTTTCACATATGACTCCGAAAAATTACGAAACAAATACCACGAGTTCGTATTCGTTGCGAGGATCATGAAAATGAAGTCCATTTTCAGATTTGAGTGACGAAAAAATAGAAAAAAATTCATTACTCAATTTGAAATCATTTGAAATCGTTTGCGTTAAATAAAAATGTGCACTATGAAAACATGTCGTTACATCGTCAGCTGTAAGCCAAGAGAACGACATTCGTCATCAGTCGTAAGTCGAGGGGCCAACCCCTCACCCCTGAACGACATTCATCGTCAGTCATAAGCCGAGGGGCCAACCGCTCGACACTAAACGACCTTAGTCGTCAGCCGTAAGTCGAAGGAGACACACCCTCACAACTGAACGAATAACATTCGTCGTCAGCCGTAAGCCGAGGGAAAACCCCTTGCCATTGAACAATGTCGTAAGTCAAGGGGCCAACCCCTTGCCACTAAATGACATCCATCGTCAAAAATAAAGGGGACAACCCCTCGCGACTGAATGATATCCATCGTCAGCCGTAAGCCGAGGAGCCAACCCCTCGCTACTACTGAACGACATCCATCATCAGCCGTAAGTCGATGGGCCAACCCCTCGCCACTGAACGATAATCGTAGTCAGAAATAAGTCGAAGGGACAACCCCTCGACACTAAACAACCATGCTCATCATCGGTCGTAAGCCGAAGGGGCCACGCCCCTCGTCACCGAACGACATCATCCATTGTCAGTCGTAAGTCGAAGGGGTCATCCCCTTGCAACCGAACGATCGTAAGTCAAAAGGGCCACTGTTGTTCTGCGAGGATGCGCACCCCAAAAAAGTTAATGCACGCCCTTACCCCCCAAGTGCAAGGGTGTCAGAGCAATATATTCCTGATAAGTTCGGAGTCGAATCCACATGGAGGCAATTGTCTCACTACCTATCGATTCCTAGGTTGATTGGGCTTTGAATTTATTGGTGGAGGTGGATTACGAAGGAGGTCGTAATGGCGATGGAAGTGGAATGCGAGGGTGTCACGATCAGCAAGGCACGACCATAGACTCCACACAAAAAGAGAGAACAAAATGAACAAAGAGAAAACAATCAAGAGAAAGATCGCTAGGGTGTCGAAAATCCTCGCTATGGCTTTCGGGTTTGGATAACTGGTCAAGGGTCCTTTCGTTGGACGATGGATTAGGGTAGGAGTGTCACATCTAGAGATGGGAAAGAATACTTAACTTTCTTTATTTCTACTCGTCTAATGCATTCCTATGCAAAGCCATGCTCTCGCAGTCAACTTCGCACAGGAAGCGTGCATTAAGCTTGTCACTTGGTCCCGCCTTGCAGATCTGCATCCACTCTCGTAATCTACGGAGTGTGACGCTATCATATGGTTGGTTCTAGCAATCGGTGTGCTCTCGCAGTCACCGACTAGCGGTTGGAGTACTTAACTTTCTTTATTTCTACTCGTCTAATTCATTCATATGCAAAGCCATGCTCTCGTAGTCAACTTCGCACATGAAGCGTGCATTAAGCTTGTCACTTGGTCCCGCCTTGCAGATCTGCATCCACTCTCGTAATCTACGGAGTGCGACGCTATCATATGGTTGGTTCTAGCAATCGGTGTGCCCTCGCAGTCACCGACTAGCGGTTGCCCCGGCTCTCGCGTCACTCTCGTAATCTCGAGCCCCAAAGAACGGCTGCTAAGCCCAAATCAGATGCATGCGGATTCTCCCCAGGATACGGAGCCACCTTCGTGATACCCTGATCCTAAGGCCAATCCCCCAAAACCCTTGTTCAAACCACCATAGGGCAACCCTAGATTCATCCAACTAAGGTTAGCCCATCATCCTAACCCGAGAATCTTAGGGTTCGTCCCTAATCCTAGCAATAGATCTACTCAATCATCACACAAGGGATAGTAACAATAGGAATAAACATCACAAACAAATAATATGAAAGCAATAAAAGATTCAAGAGCAAAAACATATGAGAAAGACAATAAACAAGATTCAACAAAGGAAATACTTAGCTAATGGAGATCTGATACATAAACATCCAAGGGGACCTAGGGCATAGCCTAACCTCTGAAAATCATCCCCAAAGACAGAAAATAGGAGAAAGGGGATAAAAACAGCCTCCCCAAATGATGGCTCAACAGTCCTATTTATAGCCTCCCCCCAAAAACCCTAGAAAACCCCTAAAAAGCGGCCTCCCGACATAGAGCTCGGTCGAGCACATAGAGCACTCGATCGATCACCCTCTTAGTGCTTCCAGATGACTGCATGAAGAGGCAGGTGCTCGGCCGAGCGGTTCTTTGAGAAGTCGATCTCACTCAGGGGGACAAAGTGCCGCTCGATCGAGCGAAACCTCGCTCGACCATGCCCTTTAAGCTCGAACATTTCAGAGAGTTGAAGGGCAAAAATAGGAGCTCTCCTGACATCTGGCTCAGGCGGGTGACTTGGTCGCTTCGTCGAGCAGGTCAAGTTGCTCGCCCGAGCACTCCTTTGAAAGCTCGGCCTCTCCCTTTGGTGTCTCAGCTCGGCCAAGTGCATGAGCGCTCCGCCGAGCAATCTGAGAAACTCTTCTCTTCTCCTTTCCTTGGCTCCTTCGATTATTGTCTTTTGCTCCTCCCTCGCTCCCCAGCAGCTTTGGGTCGTCGAATGCGGTGCCGCTGGTGCTCCGGTATCTATGTCTGCGCTCTCTTCCCCAATATAGTCTGAATAGCTTGATTTCCCTCAAATGCAAACAAACGCTGAAATAGTTCCAATTACAAGCATAAAATCATATAAAATCGGGATTTAAGCAATCATTATGATGTGTAAGTATATAGATAAAATGTGGAATATTATGACACATTAAAATCCCCCAAGTTTACCTCTTACTCGTCCTCTAGTAAGACTAGTAAGAAGCGAACCCGGGAGAGGAATACAATGGAGAGGTGAGGCGATGGCGTGTGACGGAGACAAGGGTTCAATCATAAAACACAGCAATTATGTGAACCCAAGGGATGCAAGATTACGTGAACACACACCAACATGAGATTAGAACACATATACACACAAAAATACTTAAGTCTCGCTCAAATGAAAATACTGTGGATTTCAATAGAAGTAATGAACTCGATAAACAATAAAATGAGAATAGAGCTACACCCTATCATAGTTTATCAAGAAATATACTAAGTCCACAGAAATGGATCCAATGTTCACAACTCACTCTCTAAGCAGTGTAAATATGTCATGGTCAAATATTTTTAAGAATGCGTGGTATTTTGTTAAACTTCACGGAATGAGTTAGTGAATTCAATTAAGGTAAGGCGTCACCACACTATGCCTGTTTCATAATCCCTAAAACCCATCAACTTTGATATGTCGTTGTTCTATGTAGAAGTGGAGATAAGGATATGGGATTTTTTTTCTTTTTTCAATTGTTTTTGGCAATATAAGAATTATATACATATTTTCCTTCTTTGTATACACGAGATAACTCAATATATACAAGAGGTGGCCTATGCATCCCAGACCAGCCGGTCTTAGGGCATCGGGTTACGAAGAACCCCTTAGACCTTTTATTTAGGATATTTGTTTGGTTTTTGTATTATTGGGATTTTTGCAAACTCAAGTAAACGCGATGGAATGCAAAATATGATCAAAGATCATTTATTTGGCTATAAACAAAAGAAAAGGAAAACGTATAGAATCTAGACATGGCTCGGTTTCAAGAATTCTAATTGTCACTACTTTGGTTGTCGTAGGTTATCCTCTCTCTTTTGAATTATTAAACATCCATGAAGCAATAGAGTTGTCAATCAAATCACGCAAAAGTTAAATAATTTTCAGTTTTGATTCATTCATTTTTAGCTTAACTGTTTCGAGAATATGGTTGTGAAATTATGGATTCTACTAAAAAGCATATTAACAATGATACTCTAATCAAGAAATTGAACTCTAATTTAACAGAAATCAGAGTTCATAATAAAAATCCACAATATTTCATAGAAAATGAAGCATATGAGACATAAATAGAGAGGTCAACATGGTTCATCTGATAATTTTAAAGAGTGTTTCACGAAGAAGCAAAGTGTGTGCATTGTGCACTCCCCCAAGCTTAAACGTCACCTTGTCCTCAATGTGTGTATGATATGAGTATGGGATAACGACAAAATAGGGGGCTACACAACAAAATAATCTCTCTCGGTGTGGACAGATGGGCATAAAGAATGGGGAGAGAGGCAAAGTAAGCATTATAATATGAAGGTTGGGTGCAAAAGATAGTTGTGCCAATATAAGGGGTGAATTTATTGAACTAAGAAAGCATAAAAATCCTATACGATCCTTTCGCTGTCGAGAGGATTCGTGATTATTCAAAGCATAAAAATCTACATTATATCTACACCACTGGATTATTACCACATATAGCAAAAGGCGGATCCAGTATCTTTGACAGTGCATGCAACTGCTCTAACTGCACCTTCCGTGACTCCACCAGCTGTGTGTCTCCATAGGGTCCATCAGATTCTAGCAATGCGGCTTTTAGCTTCTCTCCAAGGACTCCACCTGTACCCTGTAGGAGATAAGCCGCATCAATCTGATGTGGGATATTTTTCCCCAAAATAAAAGTTTTTCGAAGAAGATCATCAAAAGAAATATGTAAAGTAAAAATAGGTAGACGATACTCCCCTGAAAATATGTCTCTGCTCTCTTGTACCACGACAGGCAGCTCCTCATAGTTCATCTTGGTTTCTCCAGGCAACACCAGCGTATGGGTGTGGGTCTCATCAGGCGACTCTTCATCGTTGTCAGACTCATCCCAGTGCACCTCCTGATCATATTCAATAACGTTCATGGTAGGTGACTCCTCACTTTTCTTGCTAGACATGACACATGCTACATCCTGCTCGTCAGGGTATATGTCACAATTTATTTCATCTCGTGTACGAACGTATCCTGCAAAAGATGGGACAGGTCATCAATATTTGAATCATAATAATTATCATAAATAGGGGTTGATTCGGATAAAGGAAAAAGTGGGTGAAAGATTCTCCCTTAATAGGAGCAATGAGCTCTGAAGGATGGCCCCTTGCTGGATGCTCAACCATGGTGATGGAAGGTGGAGGCGGTGCAATCTCCTCTGTGGCCTCTTTCTAAACAGTGACATCTGGCTCTGCAGTGGTACTCCCTGAGTGTCTCGTCTCTGTTGCCTCATTAGGAGTAACTGCATTCGTGCCAGGGGTCACTGTCTCATCGGAGGCGGTAGCTTCCATGTTCTCGCAACGCACTGCCTCGGTATCCTCCTTGGGGTCCTCAGGATAGTAGGCAATGCAATCTTCTTCTTCTTCTTCTTATGCCTACTTCTTCGTTTTCGTCCTGAAGCTCGAGGCACCCGTTGGCATGGATTGGCCCATTCAATAATAGGTGCTGGAGGTGTTGTGTGCTTGGGTGTCTCTTCTATGGTATGAAGGTATATCTTGTCCCCCTCGACTCGAATGTGGACACTATCATCAATGGTACCTGTAGAAGAGATGTGACGAATTATAAAATCGTGAAATGCTAGTTCAGAAGGATCACTTGTCGTTATTGTCATTGCACCAGTGGACTGAACTACGTCCACAATGGTACTCAATAGGTCCAAGAATGTGTCATCCTCGGGCAGCTTAGGTGTCTCTGTTTATGGAGTGTTGGTGATGGAAAAGTGAAGACGATCACCTTCAAGTGAAACATACAATCCGTCTATGATAGTAACTACATCAGAGACATTAGCCATAACGAAATCAATAAAAGCCTGATCGGATGGGTCACCTGCCATAACGGTTAGCGAACCAATAGATCGAGCCTTATCTAACATTTGTTCCAAGGCTGCTGCTAACTGCAGATCACCGTACTTTTCCACGTGCATCCTCCTCAAATACTCACGTGAGGGTTCAGTTAGCCCTCCAACAAAGTGATGAAATAGCTCTCCATCATGAAAATAAGCACGGTACGGATACCCATTGAATAAGTCGTTGAATTTACCCCCAAGCTTGGTTGTAGCTACCTCCTTTAGCTTAGGTAAAGGCTAGAACTACGCAAAATACTTGGTCTGTTAAGTAGACTTCCCCCGTATATTTGGACAAATAGAGCCCGAAAAATCACAAAAATGAACAACCTGGAAAAGGCATCAGCAGTACAAGAAAAAGAGATGATAATAAAGCAGGTGACAGGGAAAAATAAATCTCTTTGTTTCTTTTTATAAATTTTCTTTTTATTCGAAGTCTAACACCCTAATTGTGAGAGATAGATAATGTGGCGAAACGCCTCCCTGGCAACAATGACATTTTGTTGTTCTGCGAGGATGCGCACCCCCAAAAAAGGTAATGCACACCCTCACCCTCAAGTGCAAGGGTGTCAGAGCAATATATTCCCGATGAGTTCGGGGTCGAATCCACAGGGAGGCGATTGTCACACTACTTATTGATTCCTAGGTTGATTGGGACTAGTAGAGGTGGATTACGAAGGAGGTCGTAATGGCGATGGAAGTGGAATGCGAGGGTGTCACGATCAGTAAGGCACGACCAAAGACTCCACACAAAAAGAGAGAACAAAAAGAACAAAGAGAAACCAATGGAGAGAAAGATCGTTCGGGTGTCGGGAATCCCTGCTAGGGCTTTCGGGTTTGGATACTAAGTCAAAGGTCCTTTCGTTGGACGATGGATTAGGGTAGGAGTGTCACATCCGGAGATGGAAACGAGTACTTAACTTTCGTTGTTCCTACTTTTCTAACACATTCTTATGCAAATCCGTGCTCTCGCAGTCAACTTCGCACGGGAATGCATGCATTAAGCTTGACATTCGGTCCCGCCTCGCAGATTCGCGTCCACTCTCGTGATCTTCAGAGTGTGATGCTATCCTACAGTTGGTTCTCTCAATCGGTGTGCTCTCGCAGTCACCGACTAGCAGATTGGGGATCAGCGGTCGCCCAGGCTCTCGCGTCACTCTCATAATCACGAGCCCCAGAGAATGGACGCTAAGCCCAAATCGGATTCGTGGGGATTCTCCCCAGGATATGGAGCCGCCTTTGGGATACCCCTATCCTAAGGCCAATCCCCCAAAAACTCTTATTCAAACCACCATACGACAACCCTAGATTCATCTAACTAAGGTTAGCCCATCATCCCAACCCTAGAATCCTAGGGTTCGTCCCTAATCCTAGCAATAGATCTACTCAATCATCACACAAGGGATAGTAACAATAGGAATAAACATCACAAACAAATAATATGAAAGCAATAAAAGATTCATAATCAAAAACATATGAGAAAGACAATAAATAAGATTCAACAAAAGAAATACTTAGCTAATGGAGATCCGATACATAAACATCCAAGAGGGGGCCTAGGGCATAGCCTAACCTCTAAAAATCGTCTACAAAGATAGAAAGTAGGAGAAAGGGGATAAAAAACGGCCTTCCCAAATGATGGCTCAACAGTCCTATTTATAGCCTCCACCAAAAAAACCCTAGAAAACCCCTAAAAAGTGGCCTCCCGACATAACGCTCGGTCAAGCACATGGAGCGCTCGACCGAGCGCCCTCTTGGTGCTTCCAGCTGGCTACACGAAGAGGTGGGTGCTCGACCGAGTGGTTCTTTGAGGAATCGATCTCGCTCAGGGGAACCAAGCGATGCTCGATCGAGAGAAACCTCGCTCGACCGAGCGCTTTAAGCTCCAACACTTCAGAGAGTTGAAGGGGAAAAAATAGGAGCTCTCCTGACAGCTGGCTTGGGCGAGTGACTTGGTCGCTCGGTCGAGCGGGTCAAGTTGCTCGCTCAAGCACTCCTTTGAAAGCCTGGCCTCGCCCTTTGATGTTTCAGCTCGACCAAGCGCATGATGCGCCCGGCCGAGTGATCTGGGAAACTCTTCTCTTCTCCTTTCCTTGGCTCCTTTGCTTCTTGTCTCTTGATCCTCCCTCGCTCCCCAGCAGCTTTGAGTCGTCAAATGCGATGCCGTTGGTGCTCCGGTGTCTATGTATGTGCTCTCTTCCCTAATATACTACGAATCGCTCAATATTCTCTGAAATGCAACGCTCCTGAAGTGAAATAGTTCCAATTATGAGCGTAAAAGCGTATAAAATTGGGATTTAAGCAATCATTATGAAGTGTAAATATATAGATAAAATGTGGAATATTATAACACATTAGCCACCCTCTAGCTGATTGAAGACAGATTCTTCACAGGTCAAGCAAGCTAAGCGATCGGATCCGACTACACGAGTATGATTCATACTTCGAAGTCATCACAAATCGATCCGTTGGCATAGTTCGGCATCAATTGTGAGCCAAGGGATCGCGTCCCTCACTTACCAGCTAAAGGTTGAGAGGTCATTTTCCTTGCGAGCCAACCCCCCGACAGCTCGACCAAAGTTATTTCTTCCTCATGGTTATCACATCACCCAACCTTAACCTTTATAGAGGTTGAGCTCGGGTGATGGGGGCCATTGATGATACCAATTTTGTCATGGGTTCGGCCCACGAAATGAGTACATGAATTCTATCTGATAAGCAAGGCCCACTAAAAATGGTACGCCTCGGCCCAATAGTCTCGAGGCCCGCCAAGGAAGGTAAACCTTTACCGTGTCAAATTGCCAACTCATTTGTCACTTAACTCATTATACTTGGTTAAATAAGTCAAACTCTCACCTTCTATCATTATGTGACATCCTCTCCATGAGCCACTTGAATAGCCTTAAAATAGGCAATTAGTAGCTAAATTAAAGGGGATGGTTACAAATTCATCATGGTCCACTTTAAGGGCCATGAATGAAGGAATGAAGGAGGAGATTACTGAGGGCGGTTACACAAGAGAGACCAATTTATGGGTGGGAGGTTACGAACCATGAAAAGAGGAGATAATACTCCAAAGATCAAGGGAGAAGGGGAGGCCATATCTTCAACAAAAAGATCCCCAACAAAAGCTTAGCATGATACGTCAATACACTTTGATCTCCTTCTCTAATGTCTTCCTTTTCATCTTTCTCTATACGTTCGTCTATTGGAAACTAACTTAAGCATCGGAGGGGAATCGGTCGGGCCCCAAACCCGACCCCCTAACGATCTTCTCATATTGCATGATTACGGAGATACCACGAATCTTGGTCAGCATCCATCCGTAGAGTCCGATCCTAGCCCCCTCGATCTGGAGACGGTCATTCACGGGTCCTACCTCAGCCAACTGATGATCGGTCCATATTTTACACCTTTTTCTGCATGTTTTCATGCCATTTCAATTGCTCATATTGTGATTTTCATGATTATTTGACGATGTTGCGTTACTTTTCACTATTTCTTGATTTTGTCGGATTTTATGAAATATGGAGCAATCGGGAGCAAAAATGAGCTTAAAGGACTTGCATGCGTACCGAAGCATCGCTCATGGTCCTATCGAGGAGCTAACGACACTGGATGATGAGTGAGAGAAGAAGGAGACCGATTTTGAATCGATGAAGAGGCGAGGAGGAGAAGAGCTGCTTCAAGAAACAGGCCACTCGACCGAATAACGCAGCTTACTCGGCCGAGTGAAGAAGCGTACTCGGCCGAGTACGATTGATATGAAGATACCTTGTACCGCAATGCACTCGGCCGAGTGGTTAATTTCACTCGGTCAAGTAGAGAACTCCACTCACCCGAGTGAGTCAGAATTTCTGAAGGAAATCGAAGCAGACTCTCTGGAATTCTGGGGAGCGCAGCAGAAGACCCACTCGCCCGAGTGGAAAATCCACTCGCCCGAGTATTGAACTCCACTCGACCGAGTGACGCAGAGTGCCAGAACGCCCAAATCTTCCAACTTCTCTGTTTTTATTCGGGTCCCCCACTCAGCCGAGTGAGATTTCCACTCGGCCGAGTAGCGTCGCCAGCCTGGGTCGAAAACTAGGGTTTTGGGCTACGCAGGGGTAGTTCTGTCAGGATTTTTTGGACGTTTTGGACATGTTTTTAAGCCCAGTTTTTATCCTAGCTTTGAGGAAGACCAGAAAATATATTTTAGATTAATTCTTATTGTAATTCAGCTCTGGAGATTGAAGAACTCAGATCCGGTTTGTCTATTTCTTTTGAATATTGCACTTCTATGAATTGTTTTCTTCTAAAATCTGAATTGCAATATGTTTTCTATCATTGATTTTGCTATTACTTTGATGAAGTGTGAGTAGATACTTTGTTCTAGGACATAGGGATGAACCCTATGGATTTAATTTCAGATTTGTGATGAATGAATTTCTTTGTTGCTAGAATTGCTAGAAGTTTAGATTGTGATTGATTTATTACGGATAGCTAGGAATTTCTATTGATCTAAGGTTTGCAAGAGATTGGGCTCTGATCAATGGGAAAGCCTAGATATTCGATTTAGACTTACAATCGAGATTCGCTAGGTTTGGTTTGCAAGAGATTGGACCAAAGCTAGCATTTTTATTATAAGTCTATACACATATTCGTTTGCAAGAAATTGGACGAATACAAACTATCACAATCTAGATCGTAACTCGATTTTGCACGAGAGTGGACTCGAGGTGCGATTGGACGATGATGTCGATCTTAATTCTAGTGGCTTAGGTTAGGGTTTGCACGAGAGTGGGCCCTGATCTAGGTTGAAATAGACCTGCAATAGCGCGAGAGCGTGAGCTTGGTTCTCTATTCAGTTACAACTAGTTCATCTCAATTCAAGTCTTGCAACATTGATATTCGCGACTCACAGAGATGCATGATGATCCGTAGTGGGGATTCCCTAGCCCTGGACATTTTTATAATATTGAATTGAATCGTTAATTGAAATTTTATGACAACAACATTCCAAAATCGACTTTCCACCAATAGCTTAGTGATTAAGATAGAGTACTGCCATTAGTCCCTCCTCGTGTTTGATACCCCCTCGTCACTACACCATGCGATTGCGTTAAACTACAATTGTTTTTCGGGTGTATATCCGAGAGCGATCAAGTTTTTGAGGCCGTTGCCGGGGAGGCGACGGTATTTTATTTTCTTTACCTAGCTATTCCTTTTATTTATTTATTATTTTCACTTTTTTATTCATCTATTGTGCTAACAATTCTATCTAGACTCTCTCTTTCTCTGCATGTACACGAGATCAAAGGCTTGCCAATGAGACATATTATTTGACCCTGAGATCGAGCGGACGGCAAGGAAGCTTAGAGCCGAGAGGAGATCTACTATAGAGGAAAATCAAATGGCTATGCCTGAAACACCAAAAGAGCTAGCAAAGCGTATGGCTAGGCTTGTCTCCATTCGAGATAGGCTACAGTCATTGACCACATCTACCATCTCTTCTAAAGCTATGCCCGAGTTGGCGGCCGATAAGAACTTTGAGTTGAAGAAGGGACTCGTAGTATTGATGCAACAAGACCCATTCCATGGAAATTCTCAAGAAAACCCACACTACCATTTACAAATGTTCTTGGCGAAGTGCGCTACTTTCCAGATGCCTGACGTGCCGGCAGATGCTATTCGACTGCGTCTCTTCCAATTCACTCTTCGTGATAAGGCCTTATATTGGCTAAGGACGTAAGCCGAGGGGATCTTCACTACTTCGGATGAGCTAGCGAGTGCATTTGTCAATAAATTCTATCCGCCATCCAAGACTGTGAAGATATGAAGCGCCTTGATGTCCTTTAAGCAAGGCCCTCAAGAGTCTTTATATGAGGCGTAGGAGCGCTTTAAGGATTTTCAACACCAATGCCCCCACCATAGCATTGAGGCATAGGAGCTAGTGCATAACTTTTATAATGGATTGAAACTGAGCACAAAGCAAATAATTGATGCCACCGCCAATAGCACTATTTTGGCAAAGACACCGGATGATTCTACGGCCTTACTTGAGGAGATGACCTCAAATAATCAGCAATAGGCCTACGAAAGGGGACAATCTTCGTCGTCTTCGAAGCCGTCGAGCATCTATGAAGCGAAAGCGGTGGCGAAACTCTCTACCAAATTTGATTCTCTTCATAAAGTCGTAGAGAGACTAGAGAAGTTGATAAGCGAGCCACATGGAGCTTCCAATGCATCTAGATCTGGAGGAAGCATGAGCGACTGGCAGGATCAGAGCCAAGTCATGTTCGTTGGAGGGGAGCAATGAGACGGAGCTATGGAGCAAGCTCAATACGTTGCTGGTAATAGCGGTTATTGGGTAAACCAAGCTACTACGGGTCACCCCGGATTTTCATACGCCAACAATAATGGAGCCTTGACTCCACTACAACAACCACCACCACTGCAACAACCACAAGCACGGCCTCCTCAACAAACACAGTACCAACAAAGGCCATCCCAACAACAAAACTACCCACCAAGGCAACAAGCAGACCCCTATAGACCTCTGGGATATAATCAAGGATGGATGGCACCCAACCGCCTGCAAGCGCCACCAAGGTCGGAGCATGAAGCAAGTGTTAAAGAATTCATGGCCGAACAAAAGAAGACTAACGAAAAATTGTCGGCTTAACAAGAATCCCTCAACACCGTCATGGCACAATTGGCAGAGCAACTTACATTGCTCAACAAGGCTAATCAACAATTGTCAGTCCAACTGGACCAAAACTCACAGAGCAACACCAGCCACATCAATGTGGTCATGGTGGTAACCACAAGAGGCGGGAAGGACACTACTCCTGCCATGATTCAAGCTAAGGAACCGAGTGAGGAAATTTTGGTTGAGAAGGAGACAATCAATGAAGAGGATAGCCCACAGGCTGGTGAATAATGATGAAAAATCTAAAGTGGAGGAGCCACAAAAGGAGCGAACCTATGTGCCACCGGTACCGTTTCCACAATGGTTGGCGAAAGCAAGAATTGAGAAGTGGCTCATTAAATTTCTAGAGTACTTGTGAGGAGTGAGCTTGAACATCCCATTCTTAGATGCAATCATCGAAATCCTGTCCTATGCAAAGTTCCTCAAGGATTTGATCGCAGGAAAGAAGCGAACGGAAAGGTTCATGCTAGCCGAGCAAGGTACGTGGTTCACCAACAAGGAGAAGATTTCGACCAAGTTGAAAGATCCTGGTAGTTTCCAAATTCCTTGCATGCTTGGAGCAGCCCCCTACAAAAAGCCTTAGTAGATTTGGAAACAAGTGTGAGCCTCATGTCCCTCGCGATGTTCAAGAAACTGAATATAGGGACCGACCTCAAGGCCACAGACATGAAAATACAACTCGTCTATGTGTGAATCACTAGTCTGGTGGGGATTGCTGAAAACATGCCACTGTAAGTACCGGCTGGATTTTGCTTACCGTGCGGCTTCGTGGTGATGGACATTAGAGAAGAGGGGGATGCATCGCTGATACTTGGACTTCCTTTCCTAACCACTGCCTAATTGTAGATGTGAGGGAAGTAGCCTTGTTCCATCAACGTTGGTGACTTATCGGTTGAGCTCCATATTTCGAAGACGATGAAGCATATGCATTGGCCAGAGGAAGTGGACTATGTGGACTTCCTCGACGAGGTTATAGACGACGCCATGCCATTCGCCATTGGAGCCACGCACGATGACAACCTTGAAGAGACCCAAATTGCCAATGACGGTGAAATGATGGGAGACCCATCAGATCCTCTTACGGATGAAGAGAAGAACGACGCTGATGTCATTAGGATTAGAGAGCTATGCAAGCTCTCTACGGTGAAGCACGTGAAGGAAGCACCATCGGCGAATAAATCTTCACTGCCAGTCAAGAAGAAGGACACTAAGAGCCCAAGCTTGGGGAAGTCATCCCCCCTCTACTACCTTTGATGAGGTGCAGCCGAGGAAAGCCGACGAAAAGCAACAACTGAACCCAAGCGGCCTTTCCGACAAGTTTGACACGTGCATCTCCTATACGCCAAATACCGAGCACTAATCGCAAATCTTAAGGGTTCGAGCTCAAGACCGTAAACGAGCACGTGTCGGGAGGCAACCCGACGGTTCTATCTCAGTTTTAGTTGAATTTTACTTTCATTTTTTGTTTTAGATCTTTGTTAGTGTATAAAGTCACGAGTCTAGGAAGAACCTGACAACGGGCTACGGTTTTCATTTCAGTAAAAGGACGATAGTATACCTTATGAACAAAGGATGGCCATGGCGATAGAGAGCACTCCAGGGATGTGTTCAAATGCCAAAGGGAGGAAGAAACTGCCAGGGAGAAAAGAAAACAAAAAGTGTCGCAAAAACAGAGAGTAGGAGCTGAAAACAGCAGCCCACTCGGCTGAGTGATTTTTTTCACTCGGCCGAGTGAAGACCCTCCTCGGCCGAGTAGGGTACTGCACAGGGAAGTCTTGAGACCCCCCCTCTGGAAATTATATGCCACTTGGTCGAGTGACTTTGTCACTCGACTGAGTGAATCAGACACAGTTAGCACTTAAAATGCTCTGAATGGCCTATCCACTCGGCCGAGTGACTTTGTCTACTCGGCCGAGTGATAGTTTCCACTTGGCCGAGTCGTAACTTAATGAAAATTTTGAAAATATTCAAAACAAGCTGCCACTCGACCGAGTGAGTATCCTCACTCGACCGAGTGACCCGAACGACCTAACCCTCACGGCCACTCGGATTAAACTCCCCAATTTCCCAGAATTTCCCAAATCTCTCCCCCGACTCGCCTGAGCTTCCTCTCAACTCGCCCGAGCTGAACCCACCAGCGCCCGAGTGGCACGACCTCGTCGCCGCCACCGCCCATTCGTCGCCGTGCACCTCGTCACCGGTCGGCACTCGGTAGCCCTCCGACGCCCTATTAGCCCCTACTCTCCTATCTCTCATCTTGTAAGCCCAACCCCGCCCCGAATCCAAATTAAAGCCAATTTACTACTATTTCTCTTGATCTACCCCTCGATTTTTTGAAATTCATTGCTAATCAATTGATTTTGTGTTTCAGGATAGCTTGGGGGAGATCGAGTGCTAATTTGGAGCTTCAGGGGAGGTGCCTCTTAGCCCGAATTTCTAGCATGTAGTCGCGTCGTGTTTTGGTATACTCTTTCCATATTATTTACTAGCACTTCGTGACAGTTTGCACATTTCACGGCATCACGATGCGCCCACGCACCAGGTCCCGTACGCAGGAGCCTGCTGCCAAGCGAAAGAAGACCAGCGACCCCGGCTCTTCTTCCGCTAGAGCAGACTCTCTGCTCCTAGTGATCCAACACCCACACTTCTGCCTCCTACTACACCCATTCCACCTCAACCAGCACAGCCCGCCACGAATTTCGACACGATGGGGATCACTTTCAGAGATGACGCACACCGCGCCAGATTTGAAATAATCCAACATCGCTTGATAGTCCCCTCTAGGTTTGCACACATTGCTGATCTTGAGCGCCTAGGGGTATTCCAGGGGATACTCCAGTTGTATGATAACGTAGGGTGGCATGATTTTCTTTCGGTGTCGGCGGACACCTACGTCCGTCCGACCCTTAAGGTCCTGAGTTCTATTCGTATGACTCATAGGGGTGCACTTTTCATTTGATGGACCGTGAGTACGAGATCACTCTCGATATGCTACGGGCCTATTTTCACTGGCCCCTTGTCCCTGACCCCGATCATGCTTTTGGTCCCACGCACCACACCCCTCCTTCTTTTGATGCACATGCATTCTGGACCCTGATCACGGGATCACCTCTTGCCTTTGACCCTAGCCGTGCCAAGGCCTCTTCTATCGTCCACCCTTGCCTTCGTATTGCTCAGCACCTTATGGCGACCACCATTCTTGCAAGGTACGAGCCTGGGAATATGTTTACACGTGAGCTCTATTTGCTCTACGTGATGAAGAGAGAGAGAGAGCGAGAGAGAGAGCCTTAGAGGGCGAGGGGACGTCTTAGTCCCTGCCACTCAGATCGATATTGCTAGCTGGTCTCGACCTCATCATTTACTCTGTCATCGCCAGGACAGCGATCTGTTGTGGCGGTCTGATCACCTTGCTGGCTCCTTTGTGCAGGATTGAGCTTCTTACTGGCTTGCTTCGACCTACAGGCCCCACTTTCCTTTCTATAGATGTTATGGCCCGTATAAGGATGCTGCATCCTCATGGTCAGCACCACTGGGTTTGGCTACATGGTCCATTTTCAGCAGACTACATGATACTTTCGAGCCCTGCTCAGACCCACATTGGACCCGTAGGTGGGGAGTGAAGACTAGAGATAGACCTCCTCATCCCAGCTGCATAGGTACTCGAGCCCGAGGACGCTCAGCAGGAGCCCCTCCTCGACCCTCTGGCCCCGGAGATCCCTATCCCACAGCCTGCACCTGATTCGATTCCAGCCCACGACACTTCTGTCCACACCTCTGCCAGTGTCGAGAGCACAGGCCAGTGTCGAGAGCACAGTTGATGTGTCTACCACCACCTCCACCATCACCACCTCTGTACCGTCAAGTGTTGATCCCATTTCTTACGTGAGCTTTGAGAGCGCCTCCCCCGTTGCACTTGAGAGAGGCGAGCCTTCCATTATTTCGATGGCTGAGATCATGTCCTCACCTGATTTTTTGACCCCCGGGGAGTCATTTTCTGTTGATTTCACGACCTCCCCAATCGTCAACCCTTCTGTCTCCACTGTCGCTATTTTCACCGAGAGTGTCGTGACGTCTGCCCCTACTTCTGTGTCTACAACATCTCTGCCTATCTCGTCCTCTGTCGCTGCATTATCCTCTTCTGTCGCTGCTCACACTTCTGAGAGCATTCCTGCGTCTCAGCCTCCGATAGAGGCTGAGCGTCTTTTAGCGTGCACCGCTCCTCACCCACACCCACTAGTGGCCCCACTTGTCTAAAGTGGCCATGTGCATCAGATCCTACCTCCTCCTATGCGACCCACTGCTCCCGCTCTCGATGCCATTGTACAGCATCTGTCGAGGGGGCCGTGAGTAGGCTCAGGGCAGATTTTCAGGCTCTCGTCGCCATTGTTAGCTCTGTACAGGCACGTGTCGCCCTTCTTCATGGTATTCAAGTCACCCTGAACCAGATCCTTGCACGCCTGCCACAGCCACCCCCACCAGCACCCCGTCCCATCCCTCATCAGCTTGCACCACCGCCGCCGCCGCCACCACCACCACAGGGAGGTGCTGATGCCCCACCACCAGCTTAGGCACACACTTGATGCCTCTGATATTTTTTGCCAATGTTTTGGTTGATACTATTGATGCTGATTTTGCACCCCCCCCCATCTCGTCCCATAATTTCACCGCCACTTTCATTGCCCATCCATTTTGATCACTTTTTGCAGGGCTATGGATATATCCTTTTGGGGAAGAGGTGGTATTTCTAGGCCTTTCTATTTTGCTCACATGATCTGTTAGCCCACCATATCCATCATTTGCATGCTGCACTTATCATATGCATATCCATTTTATTTTCTTTTATTTTTTCCTTTTTATCATGCATGCATCGGCACCCACCCACCCCATTATATATGTCTTTGAGCCACACTTAACACATTGAGGACACTGTGCAGTTTAGCTTGGGGGAGTGAGTGCACTTGTGCACTTTTTATTTTCTTCATTTTATCTTTATTTTTTTCTACCTTTCTTTATTTTCCACTTATGTTCACCCATTTTTTCATTTTTTTCTCATGCATCACGTTTTCTTACTTTCTACGTGCGATGCATTTGTATAGTTAGCTCTTATTTTCCCTTTATCTTTATTTCTTTTATCCTTTTTGCTAGAAAGGAATTCTCTATGATGACGATGACTTGGAGTTAGCTTGCTCTTATATGTGTATTCCCTTGCCATGCCATTATTTTTTATTTCAGATATCATATGCTATACATCGCCATTCATTTGAGAATATGAACCTTCATTTCTATTATATGATTGTGAATGAAGTTCAAGCATTAACTGAGTCTGAAAATTTATATCGTATACTTTTCATAGAAAACACACCAAGCTTCATGCAGTGATTGCCTAAGCTTGAAGTATTGCTTTGTTGTCTACTATCACTTCTATTTGCATGAAAATGTATGCTCAACTTCTAGGTTGATTGAATGTATGTCTTTTTGATATGGCTAGATTAGTTTACTTTCTCAAATCAAACTGAGTAGATTACATTACCCTGCTGAAAGTTGTCGTGCACATACAAAAGAGTGACTATGCGCTACATATTTTCTTTCTCCACATATCTTGAACATCATCTCTATACTTAAAATCATTGGTGAATCTCCCCTTAGTGAATCTTATACTTGCATCTTCCCCATGCTAAAAAGTCCAAGCTCCATTATCCCAAAATCAAAAGAAAAAAATTAATACATGCATATCTTTCCATCTTTGATTCAGGATTGTTATTGTGTATATTGGTTTGAAAAAAACACAAAAGAAGAAAAAGAGACAAAGAGAAAAGAAAAACAAAAGGAAGTTCATTTGTATATACACAATCCTTCCTTCTTTTCTTTTTCATTTCCCTTTATTCCTCTGGAGCTTCAAAAAATGGGGAAAGTCATGTTGTTCTATTTGATGACACCATGCTTATAGATAAGCTTGGGGGAGGGGATCTAATGATGTGTGAGAGAGTGACCACTTATATGTGCATAAGGACCTAAGCTATGTAATTTTTGATACTTGAGGAGATTACTTGAGTATAACGAAGTCTATGAATTGAATATTTGGCATGCGCTTCATGAATACCATCTCAATCTATTCTTATTGCCTTATAATGTGTGATAGCTCTTATTCTCCAAGAAGAAAGCGATCAATTGAAAAGTGTGCAATCTATGATTCTGTATAGCATTTTAAATGCCTTAGACGATGCTAATTCTAGAATGATTTCATATTTCGTATCGTTTTGACATTCTTGGTTTCTATATCGAATGCACCCATATGACATGATATCGACGTAAAAATCTTTAGCATGTTTTGTTCATTGCATGCGCTATTTGCGTTAGCAACTCCATGTCCTGAGAGAATGATCTAGCACCTCCCTCTTCGTTTTTTACTCTCTTTATTTTTCATTTTCCTTATTTTCATTCATTGGGTTCGCCTTTTTACTCATCTTCCTTGAGGACGAGTAAGAGGCAAGCTTGGGGGATTTTGATCGGTCCATATTTTACATCTTTTTTCTGCATGTTTTCATGCCATTTCGATTGCTCATATTGCGATTTTCATGATTATTCGACGATATTGCGTTACTTTTCACTATTTCTTGTTTTTGTCGGATTTTAAGAAATATGGAGCAATCGGGAGCAAAAATGAGCTTAAAGAACTTGCACGCATACCGGAGTGTCGCTCATGGCCCTATCAAGCATCTAACGGCACTGGATGATGAGCGGGAGAAGAAGGATATCGATAGAATCGACGAAGAGGCGAGGAGGCGAAGAGCTGCTTCCAGAAACAGGCCACTTGGTCGAGTAACGCAGCTCACTCGGCCGAGTGAAGAACCGTACTCGGCCGAGTACGACTAATACAAAGAAACCATGTTCCGCAATGCACTCAACCGAGTGGTTAATTTCACTCGGCTGAGTAGAGAACTCCACTCGTTCGAATGAGTCAGAACTTCTAAAGGAAATCGAAGTAGACTCTCTGAAATTTGGGGAGCACAGCAGAAGACCCACTCGGTCGAGTAGGAAATCCACTCGCCCGAGTGTTGAACTCCACTCGGCCGAGTGAAGCAGAGTGCCAGAACGCCGAAATCTTCCAACTTCTCTATTTTTATTCGGGTCCCCCACTCGACCGAGTGAGATTTCCACTCGGCCGAGTAGCGCCGCCAGCCTAGGTCGAAAACTATGGTTTTGGGCTGCGCAGGGGTAGTTCTGTTAGGATTTTTTGGACGTTTTGGGCATGTATTTAAGCCCAGTTTTATCCTAGCTTTGAGGGAGACCAGAAAATATATTTTAGATTAATTCTTATTGTAATTCAGCTCTGGAGATTAAAGAACTCAGATCTAGTTTGTCTATTTCTGTAACGGCCGGCATTCAATAATACGTTTTCCATCTTTTGTTTCGTGATTTCCGTATCTTGTACGTATTCATGTCACGTACGTATTTTTTTAATCAACTATATATATATATATAAGTATTTTTAGCTAATTATATATATATATAAATCTGTTATTATTGGATTTCATTCAAATTCAAATCCAAATGTTTTTAAAATTCAAAGTCAAATTCTTTTAAAACAACCTTCCTATTTTAATCCTAATAAAGCCTATAACTAATTTGGAATTATTCTGTAATTAAACCCATTAATCCCTCACAATTAGTATACTTATTCAAACTTCTTTATTTACTCTCATTATTAGACTTATTATTAGTTTATTAATATTGATGTTTTAAGAATTTCAGATATTTTCAAATTCGAATTCAAATTATTTCCCTTTTAATATCCTAATCAATTATAGCTAATTTAGAAGTTTTCTCTCATTTAAAACCAATTAACTCTCTCTATTAATTCAAATTTTCTAACTTTCCTTTTTCTATTACTCTTAATTTCTTAAACCAATAGTATTTAAAACAATTTCAAAAACTTTCCTTTTTACTACTTGCTCTTAATTCCCTAATAATTATCATTAAAACAAATCTTTTTAAATTCAAAAAGAAAACTTTCTTATTTACTTTTCTTATTAATTTTCCCTAATAAATTCCTACTAAAACACTTTCTTTTTTTGACTCATTTCCATTTTTCCTTTCTATTAAATTACTTCCTAATTTCCTTCCTTACCCTGATCACCCTAGGGTTACTTACGCACAACTCAGGCCGCACACTTACATTTCCTTCAAGAAAAACCCTACCAAACTCTTTTTCCCCTCTATATTACACTCTAAGCCTATACATCCTACAAATTATAAAACCCCAAGGCTCTCCCTCATCCTCCAAAAAGTTCAGTTCCCCGTATCCCCTTCGACCCAACGACGGACACACGGTGCTCCGCCGTGCTCCTCCTCCTTATTCTCCCTTCTCCCATCAAACAACACCCTCGACTTCAAACCAGTCCGACAGACTCCACCGCACCAAGCCCAGCTCGTCTCCTTCGATCCCCCGACCCACAACCCTGCTGTCTGAGCTTCCCCTCCTCTTACCTCAAGGCTCAAGCCCAGCGGCCATCTCCATCGCCGAAAACCTTGCCGCCTTCCTCTTCCCCAACTCGACCCAGGCCCACCGCCACCGCCACCCCGCATGCCCTTCCCGTTCACTTCTCCCCACAACACCGATTGCCCAACCCCGCCGTACGCATCGCCCACCAATTCACAGGCCACGGCAACCTCCCCTCCCCGCCTGTCAAGCCACCCCAGTGCCATGCCGCTTCACCCCTCTCCCCGCTGCCCAGTACCGCGATCCGCCGCGCTCCGGTGACCCAGGCAGCCACCGTCCACCCCTCACGGCAGCCCCGACCCCTCGACTTCCGCTCCCCTGTTCGAGTCCCGATCCTTTGTTTCGAACAGAGGATCCTCTGATTTCCCTCCATGCCATCGAGCACCGCAGCGGCCACCTCCTCTTTTCCTCACGCCAGCCCCGGCGGCCGCCCCAAGTCAACCGCCATCTCCGCCCGCGGCCTCCTCCTCCACCTGCGAGAGCTCCCCACCGCCGGAGCATTCTCTCCGAGCCGCCGTTCTTAGGCTGCCACTCCCCCGATCAGCCATTGCCTCCCCTCGATCGCCTCGACGTGCCTTGGACCGTCGCCGAACTCAGATTTAGCCATCGCCGCCTCGGATCGAAGACGCCCGATCCCCGAGCGACCACCGCCCGCCTTCGATCTGCACCCAGAGCCCGAAACCGCCTCCGATCCGTCACCTGGGATCTGTCGCCGCCGCGCCCATATCTCGCCTTGGACCGCCTTCGAGTAGCCGACCCACCTCCTAGCATCGCCCTCACCCCAGTCTGAGGAGCGCCCTTCGCCACGGATACCGCCGGTGACGTTCGACCCAAACGCTGATCCCTCAGCTTCCTTTCGCCTGCTGCTGCCCTCCGACGAACCTCGCAAGGCGCCTGAACTCCACCGCCGGTCTACGTAGCCTCCCGACGGATTCGACCCGCTCTGCGCAGCTCGTCGGAGTTCCCTTTCCCGAGATTCACCGTCCGAGCCCTTGAAGCCCTCTGCATCAAGAAGAATGGAAGGGAGATGGAGACAGGTGAGAGAATAGCGTAAGTTTAAGTTATGTAGCAATTATTATAGAGTAGTTAGTTTTATTATAATAGTTAGTTTAATTAGTATGCAGTCAGTTTTGATTATAATAAGTTTTTACTGTAATTAATTATTTTAAGTTATAAAGTTTTAATGGTAAGTTAATGTATTAAGGTATTATAGTGGAGTTGGCTTTATTAATTATTTTAAGCTATCTGTTATATTTTAAGTTATAAACCTTATGATAGCATTCTAAGTTATATGTCTGTATGTATGTGTAGAGTTGGCATTATTACAACTTATTTCTAATTAGATATGTTAGTACAGATATACATATACATATAGGCAGTATGTAATGCCAACTTGATATTTAATATTTCTCAGTAAGCAGTAAACTATAAGTGTATATGCAAGTGCACAAATTGTTGTGTTATCAGGAACTAGTCTTAAGTAAATAGTATTATTATTAAGTTAATATTGTTCGTTTTCTTAATACTCAAATCCGGTATTGCAGATGAATCACACCTCACATCGCGATCAGCTGGACACTCGAAATTGTCAAGTCAGGCAAGTGCACATTTACGTATCTTGAAACCGATGCTTTTAATAGCTTTGACCTGAGTGACTCTGACATGCAGGTGTGCATTCTTTTTACGTGTTTTAAAGTGTTGTTGCATTTATTTGTCAAACCAAGAATCATTAAAATTGTGTCATACCATAATGCATGTCACGCTGATAACTTACCATGCTCGTATACACTTAATTGAATGGATATTGATGGAACGGATTGATGGAATACTTGAAATCGTGAACTTGTAGATTCGTGCGCCCAAGAGGCAAAATCGTGAAATCGTGATGTCATGTGAGTTGACGAACTCGTGCTTGTAATATGATTGGGCTGGCTCATGTTCCAGCAGGACACATTGGGTGGGGTAGTCTAGTGTAGTAGAGGCTGGAAAGCTGGATTACACTCTAGTGGTGAACTTGACTGACACCTGGCCGGGTCAGTGAGTATAGAGTCACGGGTAGCTCCCGTTGACTTGGGTGTGATGCTGGTCACCTCCCCCTCAGACACTGGGCTTGTCACTAGATTAAGTACAGGTTGGCACTCTTGTTTACTTCAGCTACTATTGTGAACTATCGACTAAGTTTATGTCATGTCTTACCTTGTACATCGCTAATGTCGTACCTTTACTTTGTGCATTACAAAAGCCATGTACGCCACCTGTTACTTTATGCACTACATTTGTCATACTCATTGTTGTACGTACTACACCTGTTACACTTATTGCTGTACACACCGCATTTCCATGCTTATTGTTGTACACACCACATTTCCATGCTTAATGGTGTACACACCACATTTCCATGCTTATTGATGTTCACACCACATTGCCATGTTTATTACCTTGCACACTAAAATTTCTATACTTGTCATTCTGTACATCTCATCTGCCATGCCATATGAATCCTATACTGACACGCTTTACTTATTTGTAATCTTATTATGTCACTCCTTTTGCCATATGAATGATTTTGAAAACCTTGCCGAGGGTCTTTTTCCCACTAATGTTTTAAATCTTGCCGAGCGACCCTCGCTGACGAATATTTCTTGTCTTGTGAAATATACGTCAGGTATTAGACAGATTTACAGAGGAGCAATCCTAGAGACTGAGCAGCTTGACCAGGGTGCCCAGACACTGAGATCCGCTGCTGGAGAACAACGAGCCTTCACAACGTCGCTGAAATTTAATAATTGTTGTAATCTTGTTCAGGTGTATTTTTGGTTGTGGTTCTGTTTCTAATGGCCAAGTTGGCCTTATTTTTGTACTTGTAAATCTGGACATCAATGTAATAATAATGAAATTTCCTTTTGTTCTGAGTTTGAAATGCAAGAACATGTTTACGGTTTACCCACAGACGCTTATTGGGTTGGAGTTTCACCGCTCCAGCCCAAGCGGGCCCGCTCGCGTCCTCGCTCCCAAGTATAATGGGAAGCGGGGCGTGACAATTTCTTTTGAATATTGCACTTTTATGAATTGTTTTCTTCTAAATCAGATTGCAATATGTTTTCTATCATTGATTTTGCTATTACTTTGATGAATTGTGAGTAGATCCTTTGTTCTTAGGCATAGGGATGAACCCTATGGATTTAATTTCAGATTTTTGATTAATGAATTTCTTTGTTGTTAGAATTGCTAGAAGGTTAGATTGTGATTGATTTATTACGGATAGCTAGGAATTTTCATTGATCTAGGGTTTGCAAGAGACTGTGCTCTGATCATTGGGAAGGCCTAGATATTTGATTTAGACTTATAATCGAGATTCACTAGGTTTGGTTTGCAATAGATTGGACCAAAGCTAGCATTTTTATTATAAGTCTATACACATATTTATTTGCAAGAGATTGGACGAATACGAACTATCACAATCTAGATCGTAACCCGAGTTTGCACGAGAGTGGGCTCGAGGTGCGATTGTACGATGATGTTGATCTTAATGCTAATGGTTTAGGTTAGTGTTTGCACGAGAGTGGGCCCTGTTCTAGATTGAAATAGACCTACAATAGCGCGAGAGCGTGAGCTTGGTTCTCTATTCAGTTACGACTAGTTCGCCTCAATTCAAGCCTTGCAACATTGAGATTCGCGATTCACAGAGATGCATGACGATCCGTAGTGGGGATTCCCTTGCCCTGGACATTTTTATAATATTGAATTGAATTGTTAATTGAAATTTTGTGACAACAATATTCCAAAATCGACTTTCCACCAATAGCTTAGTGATTAAGATAGAGTACCGTCATTAGTCCTTCCTCGTGTTCGATACCCACTCGCCACTGCATCGTGCGCTTGCGATAAAACTACAATTATTTTTCGGGTGTATATCCGGGAGAGATCAGCTAACGAGGGCCTACTTTGTCAAGACGAATCCACGTCAGCATCTATATTGCTTCGGTCATTTTTGGCCTTAATACCTATAATACAAGATATGTCGGTAAAACTAGCTAAGTATTGTCATTCTGTTCCTCTTCTTTACTCCTTCACTAAAGTTTATGATCCTCGTTATAAGGAGGATGCTGCAATAAATTTATTAGAAATGTATTCTGAAAACATGCGATTTTCCCATGCTGAACAGGTAGCTACTGTTAAACATAGTTTAAGAACCATGTTTGCTTCTTATGAGGCTAGATTTGGTAGTATTTCACATACTTCTTCTATGCCTGCTAATACTTCTTCTTCTAGTAGGATTCAACAGATGTTAGGGAAGAAGAAACAAAAAATAGTAGAGTCAGATAGTTCTTCTAATGAACTATCTCAGTATTTAGCAAATCTGTTTCCCTTTTCTGATGCAGAAATGGATGATGAGCATTTTGATTCTCTTGCATGGTGGAAAAGATATGAATTTGTTTATCACATTCTTTCCATCATGGCACGTGATATGTTAGCTGTACATATATCTACTGTTGCTTCGGAGTCTGCTTTTAGTACATGTAGTCGTGTTTTAAGCAACAAGAGATCACAGCTGAAAGAAGACATAGTTGAAGTTGCGGTTTGTGCGAAGGATTGGTTCCATGCTGAAAACCACTCGCAGAACAAGGACCTTTCCGAAGATTTCGAAGAAGAAGAGACACAAGATGAGTGATGTATTATTATTTTCTTATTTGTATTAGTTTTTTGTTTTGGCCATTGTATGCGAGGTAAGGCTGGCCGACTTACGTCCACCCTCAAAAAAAAGATTTTAAGTAATAAAATCTAAAGGTTCAACTTGTAACCTTCAAGAATTTCGGGCTTAAATATTATTTTGTCATGTGTTTACTTCTTTATTTATCTACTTACAATTTACTATATTTTTTAAAATTTTATCTAGTTACAATTTACAAAATACTATCTATTAATAAATTACTATGTTTTTATAAAATTATATATCTTTAAAATTTCTATTACTATCTATTTGTTATGAGTGAGGGAGACTTATGGTCTCCCCTCCCTTATTATCCACCATAACACCCCACTACCATGTAGTGGGTGAACCCTTGGGCTACCTACCATACTATGAATGAATAAAAGGATACCATGGGCTATTGTCATGGTTGCTCTTTCTTCAAACATGTTGTTAGCACGGAGCTCTAGAAAAAAATTGAGCCACAAAATTTTATTTCATCTTCCCCACATATTTTTCCCTCTTGCGAAGGAATCTAGTTGTTGCGGCAAAGTTTTTGCGACGACGGGCCATCGATTACTTGCAATGCATTGCGGGAGTATGGATTTTTTCTATCTACGGATTTTTTTGGTTCTTCCCTAGATCATTGATCTAGATGTATACTTATTTTTCCTATAGATATAGATTATGGACCATAAAATTTTTTATTACATATGCATGTTGCTTGTAATAATCAAATCAAAATACAAATAAAAACTATTTTATTACAAACAAAAAAATTATCTCCATTATTGTCTTCATCTCTGTTGACGACCAACCCGCCTGAAGCGGCATGCCAAAGGATTTTCCGGCTATCGCTCGAAGCGATTTATATGTTATGATATGTTGCAGGACAGATTTATATGCTCAGTATTTTGTTTATTCCTCTTAATCTAGAACTGATATTGCTCTGAAAATTTTATGGCTAAAGGCTTGGACTATTTTCTACAACCTTCATGTTGTGAACTTTGTCTAATTCGGACTGTAAATAGGAGTAAGAAATTAATCTTTCCAACATGTCTGATTTTATCCAGGCTGGACAACTTTCACGAAAACAGTGATCAGTCTCTCAATACTTAATGAAATTTAGTGTTCTTGGTCTCTTGGAAAGACAACTTCAAGATCTACAAATTTGTAGTTTTCCACTTTTGCTGAATTGAACTGCAATTAGGAGTAATTAAGTCATGAATTCAATGCAGTTTCTGTTTTCAATTCCAGCACATGTACACTTTGGCGTAAATTCTGTAGAAAATAGAATACTCATCTAAACTTCATAAAAATTGATATGTGATTCCAGGACATCTCTATGTACAACTTTCATTTACATTGAATTGTCACATTCTGTGCAAAAATATGGAGAACTTTACTGTTAACCTGACTGTTATGAAATTTCCAGCCAAGCTGAAATTTATGGGAGTTGGATTTTGATTGTTTTTTTTGGTCCTTATACTATTAATAACATCACTATTTGCATAATTATTACATTGGATTAATTAGTATTTTTTGTTTAATAATTATGAAAGGTCATGAGATCGCTCTCCCGTTAGTTATCTAACCTAACGGTGCATGATATATCTCCTCGTGGCCTAAGTAATTATTAAATATTTTAATTTTTCCAATATAATTACTTGCATGCGATATTGCGCAATGATTTATGCCTGTGTTTGTTGCATAATTTATAAATTACGTGGAGGTTTAATAAATTATGTTGTGGTTTTGGATCGGCCAGTTTGTCACCATTTTATATTCCTCGCATTTTCTTTTCTTTTTTGAGAGAAATTGAATTTTAGTGAGGATATATTTGTATAAGCCAAAGACCAGAGTATCTTTCCTTGAAGACAGAGGCAAAATTGCAAATTTGCTAGGACCCCAATGGGTTTCCAAGTTGTACTTTTCCATTTTTGTCTTTTATATTCTCTGGACTATATATCTTATGGACCTTGGACTTTATTATGTAATGACTGGCCGATCCACGCAACTAACTTACCAATTTTACACGAATTTTAATATGCTTTATTATTAATTCGTGTTATTTTAAATGCATAGATAATATGGCAAAAATAGCAAGCGTTGAATTTGAAGTTCTCGATGCGGCTAGAAAAAATTATCTGAGCTGGCAAGTGGACTTGACGTTCCACTTGCGCGCACAAGGCCTTATGTCCACAATCTCTACTCATGAGCCTACGGCTATGGCCACGACAACGGCCACTGCTGAGGCAGCTTCTACACCAATAGTCTCTGATGTAGATAAGGCGAAAGCTATTAATCTATATCAGGGGACATATTGATCGGACCCTGAAGGTCGAATATCTTATTATAGAAGATCCACTAGAGTTGTGAACTGCACTGGAGAACATGTATAAGCATCAGAAAGATGTGATCGTCCCACGTGCACGTTATGCGTGGGAACATATCCGACTTCAAGACTTCATGTCCGTTGCTGAGTATAACTCAGCATTTCACAATATCATCTCACGCCTGAAGTTGTGTGGTGAAGAAGTCACAGAAGAACGCATGCTGGAAAAGACTTACACATCCTTCCATAAGAAGGATGTAATCCTCATACAACAGTACCATGAACGCAAGTTCACAAGTATTCTAACCTGCACTCCTGCCTTCTCATGGCAGAGCAGAACAGAGACTTGCTACTGGCCACACATAACCTACGCCCTGTAGGCTCAGCTTCTCTCCCTGATGCTCACAAAGTTTCTTCCCAGAGCAACAACAATGAAGGAAAGAAGAAGCTCCAGTGGAAGAAAAAGAACACTGGATAGAGGTCTATTCCTAATAAAAATTGGGAGGACAAATGCCACAGATGTGGCATGACTGGACATTGGTCCAGAAACTGTCATACTCCACGACACCTCCAAGATATGTATCAGGCGAGCCTGAAGTCTCCCGTTGAAACAAATCTGGTGGAAAACCATTCGTCAACCAAGTTCACAATGGATGACTTCGAGAATGACGACCTCCTAGACTGATGTCATATTTATCTTTTATGCATTTACTAAATCTGTTATCAGTAATTCATCTGTAGTTTGCTTAATCATGTTATATCTTTCCTTTTCAATAATGAATGTCTTTCTTTTTTATTAAAGTACGGGATTCATGTTCTATAGATGAAGTGTGAGTGCCTAGTGGACAATGCCTCGACGCACACAATCCTTCGCGAAAAAAGCTATTTTATTAGCTTAAATGATTATGATGGTCAAGTCATTATTATTTCAGGACTGTCAAAAATAATTGAAGGATCTGGTGAAACAATGATTTTGCTCCCAAATAACACGAGACTAATAATAAAAGATGCACTTTCTCTCCTAAATCAAATAGAAATCTGTTAAGTTTCATGGATATTCGTTTAAACAGATATCACTTAGAAACTAAAGATATAAATGAGGATGAATATCTGTATGTTACTCATCAAAAAGACGGTTTAAAAACTGTCTTAGAACGATTTAAGGGACTCTCGTTGGGTCTCTATCATACTCATATTCAACATATAGAAGCTAATTTGATTGTGCACCAGAAGTGCCTTTCATCGCCATGATTCAAACTCTGGTATAACAGACTTGGTCACCCTAGATCGGCAATGATGCACCGCCTCATCACCTAATGTTTTGGACATAATCTGAAGAACCTGAAGATTCTTCAGAAGGGTGATTTTCCAAGTCTACCTTCTTTCAAAGGTAAACTAATAACGAGACCATCCCTACTGAAAGTGGGATTAGAGTCTCCGAGCTTCTTAGAGAGAATACATGGGAATATTTTCGGGCCTATTCACCCAGCAAGTGGCCCATTTCGGTACTTTATGGTACTGATAGATGCATCATCAAAATGGTCTCATATGTGCCTCTTGTCCACCCGCAACCTAGCTTTTTCAAAGCTATTGGCACAGATAATTAATTTGTAGGCTCATTTCCGTGATAATCATATCAAGAAACTACGTCTTAATAATGCAGGAGAATTCACTCCTCAAGTCTTTCAAGACTAGTGCCGAGCAACTGGCATCAAAGTTGAACATCCAGTAGCACATGTTCACACCCAGAATAGGTTAGCAGAATCTCTGATAAAGAGACTGCAATGGATTGCACGTCCATTGCTAATACAATCACAGTTGCCTGTTAATGCTTGGGGACATGCCCTATTGCATGATGTATCGCTTATCAGAATACGGCCCTCTGGTGGCCTGATTCAGGTTGACTATTGCATATTTAACACCTCATTTAGCCCTATTTTGTGCATATATGATACGTATTAGGTCTTCAATACGATCGAATTTTGAATACCCTTATTTATTAGAGCAAACTCATATTTTATGCACAAAACAGCAATATTCTGAGTATTTCTGCACTTTTTGTATTTTTCGTGCGAAGATCTCGATCTCACGATTCCAACGACTATTTATTTGTAATTTTCTGAGATCTGTGATAATTTTTATGAATTATTGAATGCAGAATACCATTTAAATGGAGAAATACGGTCGAAAATACGCAAATACGCGCGAAAATACGTTTTTGTATACGGAAATTCGACCCGAGCTTGACACGTGGTGCGATCTCGTCGTTTCCCCGCCAGATCGAACGTCTCCGATCAATGCGAAGCGGATCAGCGGAAGCGGGCGACGCGGCTTACGAAGAACCGTTGGATATTGATCCAACGGTTGTTATCAACTCGAAGGCGAATCGAATGCAGGCAAATCCTTGGGGCAACGTGGCCACTTCCAGGCCATCGGATGGTGATCCGATGCTCCAGTTATCTCTCCGAGTTGAACTCAGATGCGAAGCAAAGCAGGTTGCGGCGTGGGCGAGATCCGATTAGGGGCGACACGTGTCGCCACTAGAATCAATCTCGCAATGATCTAATAGCTGAGATCATCAAGTTGTTTTGGGTTTGGATTTTAAAGCAATTTGGATCGGGTGTGAACCCGATAAGCCCCCAAAACCTGCAATGCATTATATATAAGCGTATTTTAGGGTTTTTGGGCGTATTCTGGCGTATTTGGGGCTCTAGGAGCCGTATTTGACGTGAAATTTGGATTTCCTGGAGACAGAGGCCAGAGCTATCATCTGAAGGAGACTTGGGACTAATTGGAGAGTTTTGGTGATATAATTCCTCTTGTATTTTGCGTATTTAGCGCGTATTTTGAGACTTTGAGCATGTATTTGTTTATGAATATGGTTTGTTTTCTCTCCATGTGTGGCTAGTACCTATTGGTGTTCGTTGTGATGTAGTTAGGGTGTTGTAACCTTTGATTTCGATATCTTGTTGCCCTGTATTCATGTTATATTGCGTATTTCATTGATTTCTACATATATCTTGTTTGGGTATGTTATACGGAGACGTGGGCATGTTTGAATCGAATATGATCCGAGTAAGACTTATTCGTGATGCAATCCAAGAGGATGTATCGTGACCCGAGAGGGCACTTGTGCATATTTTCTTCATGAAATCGATGATATACGTGATTACTTTTTGGCACTATTTTACGCGCTTTATCTCCACATTTTCCGACGTTCTCATGCCCTAGCTGGATAAACGTTGAGTTATAGAAAAGATATTAATAATCATTGATTGCATATACTCTAACGAAATCACCACCACCACATACTCTCCATATTAGTACCCTAGTATCGAATTCACCGTAATTATCGTAGGATTCTCTTCCATTATTTTAAACTTTTGATACCATTTCTTTATACCTGATAGTTGGTTGGTTATTATCGTTTTGTACTCTTTATAAACTGAAGTTCATGGTTTTGCAGGTCAGTTGTCCCATGGATATGATACCTGGACTCACCAGGATTATTACTTGTTCGATCTCCTACACTTGGGAGTAGCGCTCACACATTTTGAGACGAGTCAAGTATTTGGCGCCGTTGCTGGGGACAACGATACTTGCAAGCTACAATTTCAGTTCGTATAAAGGAACATTCGGTGAGGAACATTCGGTGAGACCCTTCTACCTTCTAGCCTATGATTTTTTTCGTATCGTTGTTCTCTTTTTTATAAAAACAAAAAAACAAAACAAGAAATATGGATGGTGTTGCATACTTCTTAAACTTTATTTCTGATTTGATCCGAATCCTACCAGTCTTCCATGGTACGAAGGAGGATAATCCGTATTTACACGTGCAAGAGTTTGAAAATATATGCCACCAATTGTTTCGTGGGAAAAATCTTGAGCCCATTGAGAGACTATGTATTAAATATTTCACGTATTCTTTAAGAGACAACGCTATATCTTGGTTTAATACTTTGCCTCATGACTCATTATTTACTTGGTTATCATTTCAGGCTGACTTCCTTAAGAGATTCTTGCCTCCTTTCGTGTGGCAAGCACAGAGGCAACAAGCTACGAAACTACAAACTGTGAACTTTATCCAAGCTGTTGGGAAGGCCTACCATCAGGCTTTGAAGAGGTTCAACGAGTTAATGCTTGCGTGCCCACACCATAGCCTCCACGATGATCATCTCCTGTAGATCTTCTACACATGATTACTGCCCCATACACGGGATTTCGTTCAGATGAGCTGCAATGGAGAATTCCTTTCATATATGACAAAGGATGCATGGTGGTACTTGCAGGACCTTGCAGTGCATAAGAGAGCTACACCATCTGAAGATCAATCACCTAGATATGAAGATAATGGCCAAAGCATTCCTTTCTCAGACACATTTCAGTAGGTCCAGGGACAGCTTGAGGAGTTACCTTGGAGTTATTATCGATGCGATCCTAGGGAGCACCAAGAGGAATCATACGAGAGTGAGCATCAGAACCAATTAGAGGAGCTTGAGCGAGGACACTTGGATGAGCATGAGGAGATGGGCGATAGGGTGCATGTGGACTATGAGGGTGACACGATGCATTTCTATTTTGACGACGAAGATGATGATGTGGTGGAGACAAGTAATGGCGAGAGTAAAATCATTGAACCTGAATCATGTCTTCCTTCAGATTCATCTCCCCCACCTAAGGAGTACGAGTTCATTGGATGGACTACTACATGTTATCACTGCTAGAAAGAGGAAGATATGAGCGAGGGAAAGAGCTTATAGACTACATTGGAGCCCGAGCCATACATCCCCACAGATGCGTTTCAGCAGCCACTATTTCCTTCACCTCAGGATGTGCACCAACCTATCATCCATGAAGACCTTCAAGGAGAACCACATAGTTTCGAGAGGCCTGCAGAACCTACGATTACTGATGAAAAGGGTGGAGCGAACGAAGGTGACTACTAGATGACCTACACTGAGCCTGAGTTGTCTAGCCCTCCAGACCTATTTCTGCAGCCGCTTCCACATCCTCCTGAGGCAGAGTACCAAATCAAGTATAGTGATCCTTTTGAGGGAAGTTTCCAAGAACTCAAACAATTTAATTCTGAACCTCAATTTTTAACTCCAAATATTTTAGATTCAGATGGTCGTCAATTAGCTTTAACATCTGTTATCGTTTATGACGACCCGTTATGGAAAGCTTTTATGGACAAACAAATTTATCCATCTCTTTTTGACACAACGCATCTCATGCAGGAAAAATGTACATACATGGAAGAGATATGCTAGGTTGTGTCAAAGCTTGGCCAAGATGGTGCGAGTGGAGGAAGAACACTGGCCGACGAGTGCAAGGAGCAGATAGAACAAATTCCTCTACCATTAAAGATCCATGATCCGACATTTGATCATGGTGTTCTTTCCATTAGTATAGATTTTATATGCTTTTTAGGATGCTTGCTTTTGAATAAACTCATACCCCTTTCGACATTGAGGACAATGTCCATCTTTAGTTAGGGGAGTGTATGAGACCTTAGGATTTTTTTTATGACAAAGAAAAGAATAAATCACCAATTCTCATCATTTAAAAATCCTTCACATACCATATTGGCGGATGATTATGCATTGAATGGGTTCTGTTACGACCTAGAGATCGTAGGGGTCCCACCCGAATCCGCCCACATGATCCATGGACTCTCCGCTTCATGAAAGGGTCGCCACCCCGAAAATCCGGGGCAATATGGAGACGGGCGCGCCTTGTAGCGTTCCCCGACCCGGTCGAGGCGAACAACCACAGCCGCTCGACCCGCCGGGGGTAGCGCGCTTGGGGACGCTTGGGTAGCTAAGCCGGGCCTACTGACAGGCACGGACGTATCCTTCCGTACAGGCGGACCATAGCTCATGACCGATCGGTACGACCCGCCCGATTCCCATGAACCGCGGCGCCTAGAGTGATACGGCCCGACCTTTAGTTCGTCGCCAACGACAAACAACCTAGGATAAGGACACGACTGACACATACGTCACCCGACCGACTGACGGTTAGCGCTTTCGGCCCTGACATCCCGACAAAAGCACCCCTTGGCCGTTGCGTCGCCTGACAAAAGCAGGTCAGGAACTGCTGTTCCCGACGTCCTTGTCCGAAGCTTCCGCTGACAACCGAGCCAGCTCAGCACGCCTAGTCATCACCCGTCAGGTATAAATACCCCCTCTCCTCTTACGGAAAGGGGGTTGGAAAATTCTCTCTTAATCTATAGTTCACACACGAGAACAAAGGTCGTCCATATCTTTGTTCTCCCACCCATAGCTCGCCACGTGCGGTCGACACACCGTTAGTCCGGCCGGCGTGTCTAGCCCCCATTTTAAGCCCTATTACTGACTTAGGCATCGGAGGGGCTAAGGGTTGAACCCCAACCCTGCCCTTCTGACGAGTTGTTCGTGCTGCAGGAGAGCTCGCCCCTTGACCAAAGTCAGCTTCAGCCCCCTGCCGTCCAACCTTCCTCAGCTGCATCCGGCGAGATTCGACCCCGTGAGCACCACCGGCAACGGGTCCAACTTCTTCACCCCACTAATCACTTGTAAAACAGCCTACCTAAACCTTCTTCCCCATATAACCATTGTGCCCTTGGTTCCCCATAATACAAATTCATTGTACGCGAGTTCCACCTCGTAACAATTGGCGCCGTCTGTGGGAACGAAGGGTCACACCCATGTTAGACTCCATGCCGATCTCGTGGAACCCTGACCACGGCAAAGATCCCGTGGGTCAGGAACCGCTCTCTCTACAAATCACCCCGGCGTCCGACCCCCTTCTGGGGATGGGCACCGAAACTGAACATACTTCAGCCCACGCCGTCCTGAAGAGCTTCGAGGCCGTCACTCAGGCCAGGGGAGGCTATCAGACGGCTGGAACGGAGCCTCTGCCCGGCCCCTCAGAGCCCCTAAACGTGAGGCGAAACCTCCACCTTCAGTTCGAGGAGGAGGGGGAGAACAGGGGCTCGCTGAGGAGATTGCGGCCCAGCAAAGCCTCCTGGAAGAGGAGATGGAAGTTGCGCGGCGGTGGAGGCGCCTGGGGGAGGCGGCCGCCGCGCAAAGGCGTTTGGACGAAGCGGCCGAGACCGCCCGAAGGGCCTACCAGGACGAAGAGGCCGCTCGCCACCAACTCCGCCTCATCGTCGCGGAGCGCGAGAGGCTAGGGAGAAAGAACAGGAGCAACCGAGAAATCCTTGACGAGACGGCGACGGGCCGGCGGCTCGGGGACGGGCGGTACCCATTGCTGAACAGGTCCCCACCCGGAGGAGGCAGCCTGCATCGCCTGCACCACCCCTCCAATACCCTGCACGAGGAAGCCGTTTGTCGACAACTACGCTTCCTCACCGCCGAGCGCAAAAGGCTCCTTCGGGAGAATCAAGAACGGATGGAGGCCCGAGGAGAGCTGGCCGGGAGGCGCTGGTGCTGGGAGAACCGTAGCCCGCAACCCGTTGAATCCTCGGCCCAGGGAAGGAGCCCCGCCAGAAGACCGTCGGGCTACTCCCCGAGGACGGAGGACCGTCGGCGGCCGAGGCGCGACCGAAGCCAGACCCTCGAATGGCGGAGAGGGGATGCGCCGGATCGCCCTACCTACCCGGAGGAGGCCACACCACTTGCACGATGGATCACGTCCGCCCCAAGGCCCATAAGATTCAAACCCCCTCACTTGGCCACGTACAATGGGAGGGGCGACCCCCTCACGCACGTGCAGCAATACCGGGGGGCGATGGAGGCGCAGGACGTGGATGAGGCGTTCCTATGCCGACATTTCTCCCAAAGCCTGAGGGACACCGCGTTGGACTGGTACTTTGGCTTGCCCGCGAGGTCCTTCGGGAGCTTTGGCGAACTATCCCACAATTTCTGCCAAGAGTTCCGGGCCGGGCGGACGAAAAAGAAGCCCTTAGACTATCTCAGCACGATAGTCCAAGGGGAGGGAGAGACAACGGGTAGATACCTCCGCCGCTTTCAGGAGGAGAGACGGGCGGTGGTGACATGCGACGATGAGGTGCTTATTCTGGCCTTCAAAATGGGGTTGCGAACTCGGATCCTCCACAAATCCCTGCTCCGGGATCCGCCAACCGACTATGAGGCATTGGTTGCTATGGCGGAAAGGCACGCGTTGGCCGAAGAGACTCTCGGTGCCAAGGCCTTATTCCCCCCGGCGAAACCCTCCCAAGGCGAACCCCGGTCACACCCACGGCCGAGGCAAGAAGAGGGGCACCGTGGTCGTGACCAGCTGGCCCGACCAAGGCAGGAACCGATCGGGCCTCGCCCGCAAGATCGACCTGGCCCGGCGCGCGAGTTTGCTCCGGCCCAAGGGCTCCCTCGAATCGTCCCGAGACAAGAAGGCCCCCTACGGGCGCATTACACGCAACTCAATGCTCCCCTGATCGAGGTGATGGCCGCGGCCACAAGAGCCGGACTGTTGCCGGAGCCACCCCGAGAAATGAAGTCGGACCCAGCCCAAAGAGATTTTAAGAAATACTGCCGATACCACCGGGACCACGGCCACGACACCGACGACTGCTTCACCCTCAAAAGGGAAATCGAGCGGCTGATCCAGGCGGGCCACCTGGGGGACTTCGTCGGAGGCCAGAGACCAGACCGAGAAGATGGAAACCACCGAAGGGCACGGAGGGCAGACCCTCCTGCGAACGGCGAGCGGGAAGAGCTTCACCCCCCGAAACCCGTCATGCGCATAAACACGATATGCGGCGGGCCATCTTCAGGAGGGGCATCGTCGTCAAGCAAAAAGGCGTATGCGAGACAAGTGATGACGGCGGGTCTTGGAGGGGACCAGAGAGGGAGAAGGATGGCCTACCCTCCCATTACTTTCAGCGACGAGGATCTGGAGGGGGTCGAGCAGTCCCACGACGACGCCATCGTCATCGAGGCCCAGATTGGGACGGCCATCGTCAGCCGCCTCCTGATCGACACAGGGAGCTCTTGCGACATCCTGTTCATGTCCACAATCGAGAAGATGGGGTTAAGGCCGACGGACCTGAGACCCTGTACCGGACCCCTCGTCGGTTTCATCGGTCACTCGACCCCCATCATGGGAGTGATCACCTTGCCGATAACCCTCGGAGAAGAGCCACAGGTCGTCACTCAAATGACGCTGTTCGTTGTGGTCGACATTACGTCGGCGTACAACGGGATCATAGGACGACCTTACATGTCGGCCATTGGAGCGCTCCCCAGGCTTCTCCACCAGATGGTCAAGTTCCAAACCCCCCGAGGGGTGGGGATCGTACGGGGAAGCCAGAAGCTGTCTAGGAGCTGCTACGTGGGGTCGACCAAGCACAAGGGACCGGAGATGAACCTGAAGATCGACTCCCCCGGGCGGAGTTATGACCCCTACCAGCCAGAGTTAGCTCCAGCCGATGCCATCGCAAAGGGGAACAGGATCGACCACGCGCCCCCCCCAGATCCCCCCCCCCTGAGAAGGACGGGCTAATCACTCCAAGGGACGTGGAGCGCCGGTCGTGGTATAGCCGGGAACTGTAAGTCATGAATGAAATATCTTGTTCCTCTTCTTATCTTCGAATTTCGCCTCTTCTGCATGAAAATTTCAGTTCAAACCTCTCAAAGACTCCGGGGCAGGACCAATCCTCGCCACCCAAACCGGAGAGGGGCACGGGCCGAGCTGCGTACTCGCTCCCCCCCAAAGAAGACCTCCGGGGCAAGTTCACTGAGCTTGGCCACCCAAACCGGAGCGCCATATGCGGGGTAGGCGACGGCCCAATACCCGTCCGACTATAGAGGCTGCGGGGAGGCGACGGCCCAATACCCGCCCTCTCAAAGACTCCGGGGCAGGACCAATCCTCGCCACCCAAACCGGAGAGGGGCACGGGCCGAGCTGCGTACTCGCTCCCCCCCAAAGAAGACCTCCGGGGCAAGTTCACTGAGCTTGGCCACCCAAACCGGAGCGCCATATGCGGGGTAGGCGACGGCCCAATACCCGTCCGACTATAGAGGCTGCGGGGAGGCGACGGCCCAATACCCGCCCTCTCAAAGACTCCGGGGCAGGACCAATCCTCGCCACCCAAACCGGAGAGGGGCACGGGCCGAGCTGCGTACTCGCTCCCCCCTAAAGAAGACCTCCGGGGCAAGTTCACTGAGCTTGGCCACCCAAACCGGAGCGCCATATGCGGGGTAGGCGACGGCCCAATACCCGTCCGACTATAGAGGCTGCGGGGAGGCGACGGCCCAATACCCGCCCTCTCAAAGACTCCGGGGCAGGACCAGTCCTCGCCACCCAAACCGGAGAGGGGCACGGGCCGAGCTACGTACTCGCTCCCCCCCAAAGAAGACCTCCGGGGCAAGTTCACTGAGCTTGGCCACCTAAACCGGAGCGCCATATGCGGGGTAGGCGACGGCCCAATACCCGTCCGACTATAGAGGCTGCGGGGAGTCGACGGCCCAATACCCGCCCTCTCAAAGACTCCGGGGTAGGACCAATCCTCGCCACCCAAACCGGAGAGGGGCACGGGCCGAGCTGCGTACTCGCTCCCCCCCAAAGAAGACCTCCGGGGCAAGTTCACTGAGCTTGGCCACCCAAACCGGAGCGCCATATGCGGGGTAGGCGACGGCCCAATACCCGTCCGACTATAGAGGCTGCGGGGAGGCGACGGCCCAATACCCGCCCTCTCAAAGACTCCGGGGCAGGACCAATCCTCACCACCCAAACCGGAGAGGGGCACGGGCCGAGCTGCGTACTCGCTCCCCCCCCAAAGAAGACCTCCGGGGCAAGTTCACTGAGCTTGGCCACCCAAACCGGAGCGCCATATGCAGGGTAGGCGACGGCCCAATACCCGTCCGACTATAGAGGCCGCGGGGAGGCGATGGCCCAATACCCGCCCTCTCAAAGACTCCGGGGCAGGACCAATCCTCGCCACCCAAACCGGAGAGGGGCAAGGGCCGAGCTGCGTACTCGGTCACCCCCCCAAAGAAGACGTCCGGGGCAAGTCCACCAAGCCTGGCCTCCCAAACCGGAGCTCCATGTGCGGGGTGCCCGACGGACCAATACCCTCCTTCCCCAGAAAGGGCCTATCACCCCTCTCCTCAAACCTCGGGAAACGAATCAGGGTCCGCAAATCAAGGCGACCCCAACGCGGAGCCATCCCTGAGGAGTAACACCTGACCCCCATAAAGCCGACGCCCGAAATGACTTGTCCAACCCAAAAGGACACTCGGGACGAACGCCACGGACAAATGGCACGCCTGCCAAAAAACGGGGTCTGAGAAGTCACATCACACGTCACCCATCGGGAACGCTCCCCAAAGAACGAAATTCCAAGACGGCCCCGGCTCTCCATGAAGAGGAAATGAGGGCAGAAATACACCATTATAAATTCCCCCCCCCCTCAGCTTCCTTGAAGGGGGGAGGAAGGCGAGAGAAAGGATGTGGAGAAAGACTAATCATTTTGCCACCCTCTCCCCGCGCGGAAAATGCAAGTTTCACCGACCGCCAAAGTAGACGATCCCCCAACAGGATATTCCCCTTACACGACGGTTGCCCAGCCTGCTGCTCCCCTCCTTCCTTTAGGCAACTTACGGCATGGGAACTGGAGCTCCACTGGCATACCATGCCTCTCCACGGACGCCCCGCGTACGCAGGCGCGGCTGGCAGACAACCCGATGGACAGGACAGACCTGCCAAATCACCTCACTGGATACCCGGGCAGCCGCCCGTGTCGCTCCAACCGAGGGGGACTTGTCTCCGAGCACCGGCGTGCTCCAACAGGCTACTCCACTTACACCGGTAGCACCCCCCTTCCACTCATCGACCTCCTCGGGACCGTTTACGCCAGGAGGATGCACAGATGGGCTACGGACCGCGTCCCTTCACGCCTATCACACGGAGACTCCAGTCGAGGGGAGCAACAAGGCCCCGCGGGATAGAACAGCCACCAAGGACTCCCTCTCCCCCCAATTCTGGGAACGAGGGCCAAAGCCACTGCCTGGCTCCGACGCGACCATCCACCCCTACGCCGAGGGGGAACCCTCTGAATCAACTCCACGCCCCTTGTCAGGGGCACGACGCCAGAGAGAGGCGGATCAACTACGATGAGAACATCAACCTACGGGCCGATTCAATGTTACGCCTACGGGCCGATCATGTTTTAGTAAACTATCAATAATAGCTGATGAAAAGACTACTCCCGGTTGACACTAGCTATAGCTCGGGTACACCTAGACACGATCAACCCACGAAAAGGGAGACTACCCCGCTGTAAAATCTCTCGGGCGCGCTACGTGAAATAAAGGGAGTTAACACGATTCCCCCAATGCCAGGATAGAAACAGCCGCACCAAGGCATAACTCTAAGAAGGGAATTTATGCACACACACAGGCAGAAAATCCTAGAAAAATGCAAATATTAGCCCCGCGAAACTTCACTTTCTTTCGTTTTTAAAAATAAAAAAAGGGGGGGAGCCTATACAAAACTACTTGGCGCTTCCGCCAGTCACGACGCCCTCTCCCTCAATGGAATCTCCCACCGCCCCGCCGGCCTCTGGCTCGTCGCCCTCCCCTCCATCTCCATCCCCCTCCTCATCGCTGCAAGCGGCAAGCCCGTCAAGGTCAACCTCTACCGGCGGGACCAGCCCCGCCACCTTCTCCTTCATCCGAGCCAAGCAGGCCTCCCATCCCTCCATGCGGCCCTTCTCCATGCCCTCGGACATCGAATTTGCAAGGGCGGGGATGACGGTTTTCTCCTGGTATGTCCGAAATTCCTCGACCCTACGGGCCAACTCCTCCTCGGCGGCCTTGGCACGCCCCGCTAGATCCTCCGCACGACCCTCCTCCCTCCTAAGGGCCTCCTCCAGCTCCTTCGCTCTCTCTCCAGCCTCGACCGCCCTCTGCTCATGATCGGACACGACCGTCTTCAGGCGCTCTACCTCCGCCTCGTATCTGCCGCCCCTCTCCCTCTCCTTCGCCAGGTCCTCGCCAGCGCTCTTACGAAAAGCAGCGAGCTCGGTGACCACTCTAGCCACGGCGCCCTCGGCCTTGTGAATGGCCGACATGTGCCTCATCATCCCAAGCATCAAGTTGATGATCTGAGTAAAGAAATGCATAAAAGTGAACCCATTTAGGGTGTTCAATAAAACCCGCTGAAAAACGTCGCCCATCTTACAAAACATACCTGGACGCTCTGCATCACCGCGGTCCCGCACAGACCCTCGGGCTCCACCGCTTCCAGCGCCGCCCTATCGCGGGGCAGGAAAATGTTCTCCGCCAGCCTCGCCGCCACACCTCCGTCCTCAAACACGGACTCATCACTTGCTACTTTGTACGGCGCCCTATGAAGCGCCCCGTCGGGGTACCCCTCGACATCGGTCCTCTTGGCCTTAAACTTAACCAATGAGGCCTCACAGCGGGGGTCGGCGGCCCTCTCGAGACCGAACATGGGACAACCATAAGGCCAAGGGTCCCATCCTCCGGACCCGGTCGGGCCACTCGACGCTTCGGCCCTCCCCGGTTGACCACTAGCCAATGCCCCCTCCCCCCTGCAGGTGCCAGGGGCTAGACGGCCTCGTTCGGGGCATTTCCCCCCCTCCTCCTATCGACCCTTCGTCCCCGCCCTCCAAGTCGATGATGGGATTCGACATCCCCTCCCCGGCTCCACCGTCCGGCGGACCGGTTTCCCCTGGCACGTCAGGCTCGGATGACTTCGTCGGCCTCTTCCTCCTCTTCGTGGACGCTGGAACCCCAGTCGAGCTCCCCGTCCCTCCTTTCGCTCGCGACCTCTTGGGGCCAACTCGTGTCGACGATCGCCCCGCCTGCTCCGAGGCCCGCCGCATCATTTCCTCGAGGGACAGACTCATTGTGCTACCAGTCAAAGAGAGAAAGTTCAGCGTAAGCACATCAGGCGCATGAACACCAAAATCTTTTGTACCTTCGGGCCATATGTACGCCGTTATCATCTCAGCCCGAGCGAGCATCCGATAATCTCGGCCCTCCGCTGGTATGGCCATTAAAATCTGGGCCACCACTTTCTCCTCGTCCCCCAATTCCACCCCCTCTCTCGCCTCGGGATTCAGCTCCGCCCAATCAGACCTTATCAGCACATCCTCCGGCACCTCCACAAACACATACTGCTTATGCCATGACTTAATTTTCTCAGGCAACCCCCTAATGAGTGGATGCGTCCTCTTCGCGGAGAGGTAGTAGCATGACCCCAACCTCTTGACCAAGAAGAAGTGGCGAAATAAGGACAGGGAAGGGCTAACCTGGTTGCTTACACACAGCACCAGAAACCCCACAATGGCACTGATGGCATTGGGCATCAGGCGATACAGGGGCAGTTCCAGGAAGTTCAACACTTCCAGCAAGAACGGATGGGGGGGAAGCGCAAACCTTGCTCAAACGAAGATACGTATACTCCAACCTCCTGGTCGCCCGCAAAACACACCCTTTCTTGCGGCTCCGGTTCACGAACCGAATACGGCGGCCTGACGTACATCGTGAAGATCTCCGCAACGGATTTCTTCAGCACCGACTTCACGCCCGCAATCTCGATGGGCACCCTTCCTGTCTCCGCGACGGAGCTTCCTTCCCCAACTACCCCCGAACCCTGACCCCGAAACAGAGACATCGAGGAAGACATTTATAAAACGGGCGTCTTACCTAACGGGTTCCGATGACTCGGGCGCTTGCGCTACTCCGCTGACCGCTCACGAGGACGACTCTGGCAAGGATACTGAAATCTCCTACGAGCCCTAGCTGCTTGTCAAAAATTTTCGCCCGACAATCAGCTTTGATTCCCTCCCCTCCATGAGATCTCTTTATAGCGACTGCGCAAACCATCATGACCGTCGACCCCAAGACACGCGTCACCAATCCGGGCCCTGTCCATCACCGACCCACGTGTTCTGACGCTTCGCGTACTGTCAAAACCGTCATTTCCACCACGCGTCATAACTACAGTGGTCGGGCCGCCTCGGTTCCCGCCCGCCGTCGATTCGCCAGGATGACGTCTAGTCATACGACCGCCATCAATTCCCGCCCAAATCCCTGCGAAATGATTACCCCCATTCGAAATTACCCCATGTGCCTCGCGTTCCAAGATTCAGTCCGGCCTCCGTTAGGGCGGCCAAAACATGAAGTCAGCGCTCGATCCAAGATTGAGTCCGACCTCCGTCAGTGCGTCAGTGCGGCCAAAGCAAGAGCTTCCCTCTTACCAATGAATTGTCCGATCTCCATCGGCTCGGCCGGAACAGGAATCCGCCGCCCAACTCAGTTAGATCTCAATTCCAACACTTGGCAAACTTTCGTACGAACCAAGCAACTTCGCCCCACCACTTCACCGCTGGGGCCCGTGCCGGGCTTCCCGTGCCGGGCTTCCGAGCAAACCGCCGGAGAACGTGACTCATCTCAACTCCCCTCTCCCGGATACCTCGGCAGAGCGAAGTTGGGGGCAATTACGTCCCTCACAAAGCTGACGTTCTACGAGCAAACCAAGTAAGAATACAGTTCGGCACAAAACAATCACAATGTATTTACTCAAATAGCTAACCCGTACATTGGACTTTCCACACACTACAACAACACATTGTTTATACCCCTCTCACAAGAAGGTACGGACCTCCCCAAACCCACGCTTCTAGCGGCGTCGCCTCTCAACCGACCGATCTCTCACATCCTTAACCACTTGCCGAATTGCCGCCTCCTTAGCTTCTTGCAGCATCGGCACAACATGCTCGTCATGATAGCGGCGGATAGCGGCTTCGATCAATTTGCCCTCAACGTCCCGTTTTTCCTCCAATCGCCGCACCGCTAGACCCTTCTCCCTCTTCTCGGTCTCCAGGGCGACCTTTAGGTCCTCTATTTGCCGCCTCTGTACCCCGATCACTGCTTCCTTGCTAACAACTTCCGAGGTATGCTTCGACCGGATATCATCCCTCTCTCGCGTTACTTCTTGGAGCTGCTTCTCGACCATTGCTTTGGACGAATCGAAATACGCAGCCCGCCCCTTCTCCACCCCGTAGGCCGCCCTAACCCTCTCCAGCTCCGCCTCCGTGTCCCTCAGCTTCGCCTTGACCTCGCCAAGGTTCGCCTTCGCCACGTCCAGTGACGCCCTGGTGACGGCCGCGGAGGTACGGCCCCGCAGGGCTAACACGTTCGCGATCATCTACATAAACCTCGAATCAGCGAGACACGAACAAATAAAGCCTGCGGGCGAGGAAAGAAAGCCGGCTTACCTAAACGACGTGCCATATAGCCGAGCCGCCCAACCGTTCCGCCCCCACACGAGTCAAAGACTCACGATCGCGCGGTAACACGCAGTACTCGGCGAGGCGCGCCGCCACTCCCGCGTCCTCAAATATCGACTCGTCGCCGCTGACTCGAAAAGGAAACTTGTGGAGATGGTCATCTGGGTATGCCTCGACCTCTTCTCGGGTCCTCTTAAAACGAATGAGGGCGCCCTCGCACGCTGGACTCGACGACACCCCCATTTCCCACGAAGGGATCCCGTATGGCCACCTTTGAACCACAGATGCTCGGTGAGGCGCGACCGCTGCTGGTACCCACGGAGGGAGGGAGGGTCTGGCCCCCCGCACAGGCGCGTCCTCATGAAGATCCTCGGCGGGCCCACCGGCGGAGATACCTTGCCCGACTGCCCCCCGTCCCGGGTGCGACCTCTCCCCACGGGGGGCCCCGCCCCCATGTTCCCGGGATCCTGCCTCGCTAGCCACCCCCTTGCCTTTCCCGCGGGGATCAGTATCCTCTGAGATCGGGGCCCCGGCCGAACCTGACACCTCCTCCGGCTCCCTCATTGCTTCTTCGCCTACAAAAGGAAAAGAGAGACAATCAGGGCGAGCCTAGCCCAGAGTTTACAAAACATCAAAGATACCTAGGGTCCAAAAGTCCTGGGCGAGCCGACTGCTCAGCGTTAGACTCGCCCACTGACGGCACGCCTCGGGCAGTTCCATCAAAATCTGAGCTTTGGCAATATCCTCCCCGGTCAGCTCCACCCCTTCATTTACTAAGGGATTCCGCGCCCCCCAATTCGACATCAGCGCCACGTCGCTTGGCACCGTCACGAAGACGAACTCCCTCATCCAATCGCCGACATCGACGGGCACCCCGAGGATGAGTTCTCGCCCTCTCCTGGCGCAAACGCGATGATACATCCCCCACTTCCGAATCACGAAGAAATGCTGGAACAGCACCAAGGAGGGACTCAAGGAGCAAGCAAGGCACAAGACGACAAACCCCACTAACAAGCCCCAAGAACGGGGCGCTAAGGCAAATATCGGCAGCTCCAGGAAATTCAACAAATGAAACAAGCACGGATGGATCGGAAAGCGGAGCCCCAACTCAAAGGACCGAACATAGACCCCGACCTCATTATCCCCCGGTGAACTCACCGCCTCCTCCAACCCGGGAACCCGCACCTCATAGGGTTGTCGCACAAACCGCATGCGAATCTCCCTGATGTTGATCTTATCCAACCTACGTCGGGGGGACTCAATGTCTCTCGGTACAACGGATCGCCATGACCGTCTTTCCCTGGGCCGCCGCACCCCTGGCTGCGACGCCCCCTCGCCCCCCAACTCCTCCTCCCCCACCCGGCTACTTCCTCCAACCTCGAAACGAGAAGCCATTGATCGGAAAGGAAGGAAATTAACTGTTATTACCTATGGATCCCTTGAACCCGGTAGGCGGTGGGAAGAAGATGACCGGCGACAGAAGTGACAAATTAGCCAGCAAGCTCCAAACAGAAGTATCGAACGCCGGAGGAGAATCGGAGAAAGACAAAAACTCCCGCCGACCGCCTCCCAGACCCTTTTAGCGGTAAAGGAGGCCCTCGGGCCATCTCGGCCGTCAAACTTTCGCCACGCGGCGCCCATCGAGACGTCCCCGACGCCTCGACTGGCGTGAGGGTCACCTCATCCACGTGTCGCAAACCCAATCGCAGAGACGCTTCGTTTTCCTCTGCCCCCTTTTCAAATCATAATAATGACCACTAAGGCGGGAGTTCCGAAGCCGCCGCCATCACTACCCGGTGGGTCCAAGGCCCATATTGATGGTCCGGAATATCGAAGGTGGTTCGCCCTCCGAGCCGAGCCGGGCTGCCGCCTCAGACTCGAAGGCCGGGGGCAATTGTTACGACCTAGAGATCGTAGGGGTCCCACCCGAATCCGCCCACATGATCCATGGACTCTCCGCTTCATGAAAGGGTCGCCACCCCGAAAATCCGGGGCAATATGGAGACGGGCGCACCTTGTAGCGTTCCCCGACCCGATCGAGGTGAACAACCACAGCCGCTCGACCCGCCAGGGGTAGCGCGCTTGGGGACACTTGGATAGCTAAGCCGGGCCTACTGACAGGCACGGACGTATCCTTCCGTACAGGCGGACCATAGCTCATGACCGATCGGTACGACCCGCCCGATTCCCATGAACCGCGGCGCCTAGAGTGATACGGCCCGACCTTTAGTTCGTCCCCAACGACAAACAACCTAGGATAAGGACACGACTGACATATACGTCACCCGACCGACTGACGGTTAGCGCTTTCGGCCCTGACATCCCGACAAAAGCACCCCTTGGCCGTTGCGCCGCCTGACAAAAGCAGGTCAGGAACTCCTGTTCCCGACGTCCTTGTCCGAATCTTCCGTTGACAACCGAGCCAGCTCAGCACGCCTAGTCATCACCCGTCAGGTATAAATACCCCCTCTCCTCTTACGGAAAGGGGGTTGGAAAATTCTCTCTTAATCTATAGTTCACACATGAGAACAAAGGTCGTCCATATCTTTGTTCTCACACCCATAGCTCGCCACGTGCGGTCGACACACCGTTAGTCCGGCCGGCGTGTCTAGCCCCCATTTTAAGCCCTATTACTAACTTAGACATCGGAGGGGCTAAGGGTTGAACCCCAACCCTGCCCTTCTGACGAGTTGTTCGTGCTGCAGGAGAGCTCGCCCCTTGACCAAAGTCAGCTTCAGCCCCCTGCCGTCCAACCTTCCTCAGCTGCATCCGGCGAGATTCGACCCCGTGAGCACCACCGGCAACGGGTCCAACTTCTTCGCCCCACTAATCACTTGTAAAATAGCCTACCTAAACCTTCTTCCCCATATAACCATCGTGCCCTTGGTTCCCCATAATACAAATTCATTGTACGCGAGTTCCACCTCGTAACAGGTTCTAAAAATCGTTTATGGCTTGAATTAATTTTTATTTCATCATGGAATTACTCATTAATATGCTATTTATGAAAACTTTCAATTGCCATGATTAATATCTCGAAATAGTTTGAATTTATTTCATGCATACTATTGTGATGCAAAATCTTAAGTATACACGATTTATTAGAACAGTCTTCAAGTTGAAGAGGAATTTGGAATTTGTTACTAATGTTTATTTTCATATTTATGGGTGTTGAGTTTCTTACGAAAAAATGCAAAAAAAATTGAAAAAGAAAAAAAATGCATCATTCCCTTGAGTTCATTAATTAGCCGGGTCTTCGTGCCTCATGAAGCATTGGAGATTCGCGTCGAAAGATGATTGAATGGGGAGTGCATTCAAAAAAGGTAGAAAATAAAACTTAAATGATTCGAGTTATTAAGTTCGAGGGGATCTTCTAAGGTTAATGCCTGAAGGTCGTCTGGCCTATGAATCATTAACTGAAAACTCGTGACATGGATCATTCTAAGTCGTCAAACAGAAAAAAAGGAAAAAAAGACATGGTGAATAAACTAAGCAACTTCAATACCCATAATTTGAACGATCTTTTTGAGATGCCAATTCCTTGGAAATAAGAAAACTAGAATATAACGAAATGTTATACTTTCGCTTGCGCAAAACGATACTCGCATGTTATTTATTCAAATTAAATTAGAGAAAATATCATGTGATTGATTTTATTCTTGGATTGTGTATATTGATGGTCAAGATCATGTTGGAAAGCGTATTATTGAGCCATGCCAAAAGCGATTGATAGTATTTATTGTTTTATTAATCATTCGACGTCATCACTCTTTTTACTAGGGACTAGCAAATTGCTAGTTGGGAGGTGTGATTTGGGTTGAATATTACGTATTTAACACCTCATTTAGCCCTATTTTGTGCATATATGCTACGTATTTGGTCTCTAATACGATCAAATTTTGAATACCCTTATTTATTAAAGTAAACTCCTATTTTATGCAAAAAACAACAATATACTGACTATTTCTGCACTTTTTGTATTTTTCGTGCGAAGATCTCGATCTCACGATTCCAACGACTATTTATTTGTATTTTTCTGAGATCTGTGATAATTTTTATGAATTATTGAATGCAGAATACCATTTAAATGGAGAAATACGGTCGAAAATATGCAAATACGCACGGAAATACGTTTTCGTATATGGAGATTCGACCAGAGTTGACATGTGGCACGATCTCGTCGTTTTCCCGCCAGATCGAAGGGCTCTGATCAATGCGAAGCGGAGCAGCGGAAGCGGGCGACGCGGCTTACGAAGTACCGTTGGATATTGATCCAACGGTTGTTATCAACTCGAAGGCGAATCGAATGCGGGCAAATCCTTGGGGCAACGTGGCCACTTCCAGGCCATCGGATGGTGATCCGACGCTCTAGTTATCTCTCCGAGTTGAACTCGGATGCGAAGCAAAGCAGGTTGCGGCGTGGGCAAGATCCGATTAGGGGCGACACGTGTCGCCACTAGAATCAATCTCGCAATGATCTAATAGCTGAGATCATCAAGTTGTTTTGGGTTTGGATTTTAAAGCAATTTGGATCGGGTTTGAACCTGATAAGCCCCCAAAACCCGCAATGCATTATATATAAGCGTATTTTAGGGGTTTTGGGCGTATTCTGGCGTATTTGGGGCTCTAGGAGCCGTATTTGACGTGAAATTTGGATTTCCTGGAGACAGAGGCCAGAGCTATCATCTGAAGGAGACTTGGGACTAATTGGAGAGTTTTGGTGATATAAGTCCTAACTTTACTCTTGTATTTTGCATATTTAGCGTGTATTTTGAGACTTTGAGCATGTATTTGTCTATGAATATGGTTTATTTTCTCTCCATGCGTGGCTAGTACCTATTGGTGTTCGTTGTGATGTAGTTAGGGTGTTGTAACCATTAATTTCGATATCTTTTCGCCCTATATTCACGTTATATTGCGTATTTCATTGATTTCTACATATATCTTGTTTGGGTATGTTATACGGAGACATGAGCATGCTTGAATCGAATATGATTTGAGTAAGACTTGTTCATGATGCGATCCGAGAGGATGTATCGTGACCCCGAGAGGGCACTTGTGGGTATTTTCTTCATGAAATCGATGATATACGTGATTAACTTTTGGCACTATTTTACGCGCTTTATCGCCATATTTTCCAACGTTCTCATGCCCTAGCCGGATGAAACGTTGAGTTATAGAAAAGATATTAATAATCATTGATTGCATATACCCTAACGAAATCACCACCAACACAAACTCTCCATATTAGTACCCTAGTATCGAATTCACCGTAATTATCGTAGGATTCTCTTTTATTATTTTAAACTCTTGATACTATATCTTTATACCTGATAGGTTGTTGATTATTATCGTTTTGCACTCTTTATAAACTGAAGTTTGTGGTTTTGCAGGTCAGTTGTCTCATGGATACGATACCTAGATTCACCAGGATTATTACTAATTCGATCTCCTACACTTAGGAGTAGTGCTCACACATTTTGAGACAAGTCATGGCCATATTTTATCGCCAATGCATCTAGCGTATGGTGCGCCTATGAATATCTCTCATTTTAGAGTGTTTGATTGTGCAGTATTCGTCCCCATTGCACCACCTCAAAGGACCAAAATGGGTCCACAGCGTCGTTTGGGTATCTATATAGGGTTTGGTTCACCCTCTATAATTAGATATCTTGAACCCCTGACGGGTGATGCATTTAAGGCACATCTTGATGATTGTGAGTTCGATGAAAATATTTCTCCAAAACTAGGCACACAGTCTATGAAGCCCAAAGCTTCTGAGACCATTTCTTGGGACACAAAGACTTTGTCTCATTATAATCCGTGTACTAGTCAATGTGAAGATGAGATCCTGAATGTCACGCCCCGCTTCCCTAAAATGGAGGCGAGACGTGAGAAGGTCCGCTCAGACTTGGAGCTGTGAGGCTCCAGTCTGTAAAGCGTCTGGATTTAAACCGAGTAGAGGTCACTGCAAGTACGATATGGAACAAAAATAATAATAAAGAAAGATACATAAAATAACCAATCTCAGAATGTCCAAAAATAAGTTTCAGTATCACAGAAAAGCCACCAGGCTGGAAAGAAAAAGAGTCTAAAGGCCCAAGCATGGCCAACAAAAGTACAACGTACAGAAAGAAAGGTGCTACTCACCGACAACCTAACAACAGACTAAGCAAAAGTAACGACGAAGGAAAACTCTACGACTGGTCGCCGGTGTCCTCGTACTCCACGTCAGCTGTGGACCCAGGCTCAATGTCCACGAACTCCTCGTCCTCAGCAACGGACTCTGGATCAGCAACTAACATGTGACACCCAAAGAGACGAGGGCGCATGTCAGCAAAGTCTATAAAGACTTTGTGCAAGGAAACTAAAAGGAAAGTAAAGCAACCTAGCAGTTCTAAAAATGTACGACGACATGGCATTTTAAAGTATGGATGCAACAATTAAATAAATGCGACAAGTATGACATGGAAGCAAGTTTAACAAGGCACATGTACATCAAGGCATGTGTAGCAGAGCTACTAAACAAACACATGGATTTACAAGTCAAGTAAACACGTCGTGCACAGAGATTACGCCTTTTGGCTAGAGTGGCTGTACGGGCCAACTCCTAAGCTCAAGTGATCGCTTATCCCTACCCCTCCACGTGTATCGGGCATTGGATTTTGACCAACACACGTAGCCCGCTTCTGGATCACGAGCCAGGAAGTGTAATTGGTATAGGGTTGTGCCTGCAGCGCAGGTGCCTAGCCTGAACAAGGAAGTACAAGTATTGTAGCGTGTGCTATGAATGCAACACTCAAACATGGATGACATGACATGGCAAGTTGTAATTTAAATGCGTACAGATAAGGAATTTATACATGACAGGCAGAGCACAAGTATTGAATGTACAGTTATGAAATTAAACGTGACATGCAGATATGCAAGATTGACATGACAGAGTGACAGATCTAGCTTCGTTACCAAGCTAGATCTTAAAATTGCGTCTAGGCGAGTATCATTTCGTCGCCTAGTCTCTTTTACGCCTAAAACAAGAAACGGCCTAACTAAACAAAGATCTGGCAAGTTTCACTTGCCTGAATTCAAACATCCAGCAAATATCGTCCAACCAGTCCAGTCTACCTATGTTCTCAGATCCTCCAGCCTACAGTCCCAATTTAAGTTATCTTCATTAGTGAATTATCAGACAACCAAAATACCGATTTTTATCTTGTTTAACATGGTTAGGTTGGGGGTCATAAGAGTGCAGAACGTTACCTCAACACGACGCGAAAGCTACACTGGCGTCGGGTAGCGACGCCAGGGGTTGGAATAAATCGAACGTGCTCCAAATCCAGATTCCAAACAAGATTCCACGTTCGCCAATTCTCGTGCAGCGTCCAGATCAGCGATCAAGATTCCAACAGCGAGTAGGGTGCCGGTAGGTGTTTCTACTGCTTCCGGGAAGCCGTATCAACTAACCGGGACGAACGGTTTGACGCACGCAAGGTCTACGATGTTGAGCGTCGTAGGAGACGTTTCTGGCATCAGAAAGCACCCCTAGGAGTAGTAGGGGGCTGCCGGAAGTCTCCAACGGCGAGGGGATGGTGAAGCGACAAAACGACCCGACGACACGTCGATAAAACGTAAAACATCGAGTGATATCGCGGTTTTAAGTCTTGCTACGGCCTGAGAGCTAAGATAACAGCACAGGGGGCAGAGGGGACCCACGGTGGAGGGGAGCGACAGCCGGTGGCGGTGCAACGTGCGGCGGCGACGTACAGCTGCAGCTGCTACGGTTTGCTGCTACTTGCAGGGCCTGCGGCAGCTTGGGGGCCCCACGGCGGCAGCTAGGGAGGAGGGGAGTTCGACGACGAGGTGAGGGCCGGTCGGCGATGGTGACTTGGCCGGAGAACGAAGAAGAGCGGCGGTGCGGGGTGTTCTGCTGCTGCTGCGTCCTGCTGTTTTGAACACCACGCACGTAGCGTGCACGCCGGCGATCGGGGCGGATCCGACGAGGGTCGGGGCCCACATCGGCGCAGTGAGGCGGAGGAAGGTCGGGGATCGGGGTTTAGGGTCGGAGAGATCAGTGAAGGGCTCTTGGGGTTTATTATTATTTTTTGATGTGTTTGCGTGAAACTCATTAGGGCCGGCGGCTGTGTTGGTTTTTCTGAGAAGTAGCAACCCTAGGCTACTCTATAGGGCATGGGCTTTAACGTGGGATAGGGTAGGCTGAGGTAGTTAGGGTTTTATTTTATTAGAATTTATTATTATTATATAACCCAAAATCAAAGCACAGTATCCCTCCCTCACTCTCTCCCACGCATGGGTGCGGCCAAGGGCGTGTGATGTGTGGCCAAAATGGGAAAAAATAGGCTAAGTCAACATGAATTTGGATGAGTATAATAATATAATTTATATTAGGGAAAATTATTATCATTAAGAAATTATTAAGAATTTATCCAAGTGAACTTAGAGCTAAAAAATGTAATAGGTTGGGTCAAAAGTGTAAGTAGGTCAAACGAAGCTCAAAAATTGTGAAATAAATACTGTGGTGACCGAGGCGACGAGAGAAAGAAGACAAAGAAAACGGATCACAATTTCGACGACGAGAAACGAAACTAAAAATAAAAAGGCCTTACGACAAAAGTGAAAATCGCGACGTCTCATCAAACAAGGTCAAATCATGGGAGAACGACCCGTGAAATGACGCTCCAAATTAATTCCACAATTTAATACTCTCCGAGAGGGTCACAACGGCATATCACACTATAGGGTTCGGATAAAGACAATGTCTAAAATAAATACGTGCGCGAACAAGACCACGTGCACGAAAAGCGTACAAAGGATACGGGGTCCCAGGCGACAGTAATCCCAAGTTGGGCACACGTCGGGGTTGGCTTGCTAAGGATGCAACCAAGGTGCTACGGCCCTATCAACTCAACAACACGACTTACATACAAAGCAACAAAGCCAATCAGGTACCCGAAATTGCTATACGCACAGCCGTATTACAAATAGTGAATACCGAGCGTTACACTGAAGATCCTTCATCTTCAGAATACAATACATTTACTACCGAATAATTTTACTGACAACCAGAGGATTGTCAGATCACACATCCCTGCTGCAAATACGCCAGTTAGGATTGACATCTCCAAAGATGGATGCAATCCACCGGCAGCAGAATCAACTGTACCTCAATTGAAGAGAGAACGCCCACCAGGTTCGAAGTACAAAGCTTCTCGAAAAAGAAAGAATCCTGGAGAAATAAAGATGAACCATACACAGGACTGAGCTTAGACTAGCAATCTTTCCTCTCATACATTCCCCTGAAGAGGAAACTATAGGAGAAACATCATTAAATTTTGTACGTAATGGTGAGGTACTGGACAGAAAAAGCACTGTCGTTGATGACGACTTTGCGTTCAATATTGCTGTGCACGTATCTGAATATGGCGATGACATCGAACCATGATCTCTTGCGGAATGTAAACGCAGAGATGATTGGCCAAAGTGGAACGAGGCAATAGGTCATAAAAAGAAATGAAAATAATGAGATCGTACGCTACAAAGCATGGCTTGTAGCACATGGATTTTCCCAACGACTGGGGATAGAATATGAACAAATATATTCCCCTGTTATGGATGCGATCACGTTCCGATTTTTATTAAGCCTATCATCTCTCGAAAGCCTAGAAATGCAGCACATGGATGTTGTGAATGCATATCTATATGGAAATATAGATAAAGATATCTATATGAAACTTCCTGACGGATATAAATTACCTCTAGAGATAGCAGAGAGACCTCGGGACGTCTACTCTGTAAGGCTTCAAAGATCATTATACGGTCTTAAGCAATCGGGTAACATGTGGTATAACAGACTGAGTGATTTCCTTCCGCAACAAGGTTTCACTAATACTGAAGTCTGCCCATGTATCTTTATTAAAAGATCGGGAACATGATTTGTTATAGTCGCCGTTTATATGGACGACTTAAATATCATTGGATCTCCTGCAGAGACCGCCAAGATATCTACAAGCCTAAAGAATACTTTTGAAATGAAAGAACTAGGCAAAACAAAGTATTGACTTGGCTTACAGATCGAACACCTAAGTACACCAATCCACATATACAAGGAAATTACTGAAAAAATTCCTAATGGATAAATGTCATTCTCTAAGTACACCAATGGTTGTTAGATCCTTGGATGTACATAAGGACCCCTTCCGTCTGCTGGAGGAGGAAGATGAAATGTTAGGTCATGAAGTACCTTACCTTAGTGCCATTGGAACACTTCTATATCTGGCTAACTGTACGCGTCCCGATATAGCGTTCTCAGTGAATCTTCTAGCGCCCACAAAGCGCCACTGGAACAGAGTTAAGCAGATTCTGCGCTACCTCCAAGGGTCAATTGATCTGGGATTATATTTTCCTAAAGGTGGATCTCCCACTTTAATTGGTTATGCCGATGAAGGTTATAGGTCTGATCCTCATATCGAGAAATCACAAACTGGTTTTGTGTTCACCTATGGTGGTACATCCATCTCCTAGAAATCTGTGAAGCAAACCACTATAGCAATCTCTTCCAACCATTCCGAGCTCCTCGCGATCCATGAAGCAAGTAAAGAATGTGTATGGCTTCGTTCAGTCATTCATCACATCTTAGTGACTACCGGCCTGAATACTGGTGACCTTGAGCCAACCACGATATTTGAGGACAATGCAGCCTGTATAGCTCAACTACAGACTGGTTTTATCAAGGGAGACAAGACGAAGCACATATCTCCTAAGGTTTTCTTGACGCACGACTTACAAGAGGAGAAGCAAGTCGAAGAACATCAGATTCAGTCTTGTAATAATTTAGCTGATTTGTTCACTAAGGCTCTGCCTAGATGTACTTTTGTAAAGCGTGTAAAAGGAATCAGGAGGAGACAGCTGAGAGACCTACAAGCCTGAAGCTTGTACGGATCAGTGGGAGTAACCTATGGGTTGTACTCTTTTCCTGAAGACTGTTGGTTTTTCCCACTGGATTTTCCACAGCTAATGTTTTAATGAGGCAAACACATTTACATTTGATCCAAAAGTATTCACCCCATTATCATCATGAATCCTGAAGCATTCATATGCTAAATTCAAGGTAATGGATGGATAAGGGGGAGTGTAATGAGTGGGGAGACTTATGGTCTCCCCTCCCTCATTATCCACAATAACGCCCCACTACCATGCAGTGGAATGAACCCTTGGGCTAACCTCCTATATTATGAATGAATTAAAGGTTACCATGGGCTATTGCCACGGTTGCTTTTTCTTCAAACACTATTAATATATTAAGTGTAGATTTTTTTACATGTTATTAGAATTTTTAAAGGTATTGTAGGGTTTTAAGGCTTAATTAGTTTTTTAAACCAATTTCGGCCGGGCCGGGTCTTCGGGTCAACTGGGCCGGGCCGGCCCATGGCCCGGTCAAGGCCCAACTGGGCCCGGGTCGGGCCGTCCTGATAGCCACCATGATGTATAGGCAATGTCACCTCCACCGTGGGGAAATCTCCCCCACTCACATATATAAAAAAAATTCCCCCCACGGCATCACACTTAATTGCAAAAAAAACCCCAACTTCCCACTTAATTGCATGCTCTCCTTGGTTTTTTGCGCTTATTTGCGTGCGTGCTCCCCTTTTACACCCAACGCTACCGATACACACACCCACAGTTCTCCCTCCTTCTCAGTTGCATGCGTGCTCCGTACCGTGTGGTTTGTTTTCGCTCCGTACATCAAGAGCACGTGCAATTTCTAGTCCTTTATACAAATGAGGGATGATTGATGGGCTTTGTCCCATGTGGCAATATCACACCGCCACTTGGGATGCTACAACACCCCCCCAAATCAAAAGCCTCCCAACACACCCAAAAGCTCACACCCCATTCAAAAAACCACAAACTCCAGCTTTTTCCCTTTTTACCCGACGATACCTACACACACACTTCTCACGCCTTTTCGGTTGTGCGCGTGCACCACATCATGTGTAGGGGGTTTTGGGCACTGTGCATTCTGTGCACGTGTTATTTCTAGTATTCTATATAAAGGAACCCCTTCTTATTTCTTTTCAAGACTAAGTTTTTGCTCAATTTTCATCCCTTTTGAACTTTTTCATAAAATTTTATTTTCGTTCAAAAAAAAAAAATCACACATCCGAGTGAAGTTAAACCTGGTTTGCTAGGGGAAAAGACCCAAAGTAAAGTTTGGAATTTTTTTTGTACGCTAACAAAGTTCTATTTTTTTAAACGCAAATTTGAAGCTTTCAAAGGAGCCATGAATTTCGGCGAGCATCAAACCATCTACGTGGAAACTTCCACTCAACTTCTTTCTCCTTTCATCACTCCACCTCCCCCCTCCACCTCCCCATCCCCTCCCCGGACCCCGCGCCCTTCACTCCCCTTTCATCACTCCCCCTCCCCCCTCCCCCTCCCCCTTCCCCCTCTCATCGTCCCTCTCTTGATTTGATTTAATCTTCACTTTATTCCCCTCACTCCCCCGATTAATCTTGTACAGCTCCACCTTTCTCCATCTGATTCATCTTCTCTTCAGATCTTCCCCCAATTTACTACTCATATCTCGTGTGCTTCAACCAACGAGATTGTACAGTGTAATTTAGCTTCAACCGCCAAAAGCTTGAAGCTTTTGCCTCTCAGTCCTGTAAGAACTCCACAATCCTTTTCTGAGGCACCTTATTTTCTCTAAAATTTCAACTTTTCAACCAATTGAAAAAAAACCCCCTCAAATTTCCGTGGTGAAGATTCCCCAAGTCAGCATTTTGGTTTGCTTTGAGAATTTTATAGATCTCGTTGTTGATGGGCAGCCCTTCCCGGAAGAAGCCCAGTCCTCCATTGGACTCCGGCGGCGGCGGCGGCATCCGTCGGAGTTCGAGCACTGCAGACATCACCAGCAATAACGACAGCAGCAATAACAGCAGAATGGCATACATCAGAGAGTTGAGCTCATATGAATCAGACTGCCAGCAAGATCCTGAGCTCCAAAACTTTGATGCAACCCTCCAGCAGCGAACCATTGGAGCCATCTCGATCCTCACCGGCTCTGACATCAATTCCATCTCTTTTGAAACCCTCAGTCAAGTCACCGGCTGCCTACTTGGCAATAATCAAGAAGTAGTCAAGATGATATTGGACTGCAAGAAGGATATATGGAAGAACCCTGAGCTCTTTGATCTCGTCGAAGAGTACTTTAAGAACTCCCTTCAGACCCTTGATTTCTGCACTGCATTGGAAAAATGCCTCAAGAGAGCCCGCGACTTCCAGCTCATTCTTCACGTTGCTCTCAAAAGATTCGAAGAAGAGGATCAGTCAGAGGAGGAAGAGGAGTCCAGTGCTCAATGTGGGAAGAAGAGGTACAAGAGGACATTGGAAGAATTGCAGCATTTCAAGGCGGCCGGCTATCCGTTCACCGAAGAATTCTTTCAGGCCTTTCAGTCGACTTATATGCAGCATGTTTCAATGCTTGAGAAGCTGAAACTGAAAAAGAATAAGCTTGACAAAAAGCTAAGGTCAGTGAAAGCATGGAGAAGAGTTTCGAGCATAATCTTTGTATCGGCATTCGCTGCCGTTATTATCTGCTCTATAGTCACTGCTGTGATGGCCGCACCACCCGTTGCTGCTGCTCTAGCAGCAGCAGCATCGGTCCCGTTGGGATCGGTGGGAAAGTGGGTTGATTCCCTTTGGAAGGGCTACTCGGATGTTTTGAAAGGGCAGAGGGATGTGCTAACCACAATGCAGGTTGGGACTATGGTTGCAATCGGTGACTTAGATAACATCCGGGCTCTTGTGGATCGGTTGGAGATTCATATTGGTTCGTTGGTGCAAAATGTTGACTTTGCACTTGGGGACGAGGAGGCGGTGATGTTTGGGATCGAGGAGATCAGGAAGAAGTTGGGGGCGTTTATGAAGAGTGTTGAGGATTTGGGGAAGCAGGTGGATCGATGCGGTAGGGATATACATCGGGCAAGGACTGTTGTGCTGCGAAGAATCATAAGTCATCCCAAATGAATTGAAGGAGATGTTCGGTATGGTTTTCTCATCATTAGCATGAAATTAAGTTGGATTTCCTACTATGAAATATCTATGTGTCTATCATTTCTGAGAAGTTATATCATGGTCATATTATTATTACTTTCTTGATAGTGTACATGTCCTGTACATGGTTTCTTGAATAGTTGGATGGTTGATTTATGCAATATTTCATATTATTCATTGATAATTCGTTTTTGGTATGTAGGTGACTCTTCTAGTGCTAGTTCGTTTAACAATATAATTTGTCTATCCTCAGAAGGAGATATTAGTAGTTTGCAATTAAGCTAGTTATATGTAAGAAAGCAACTACGAATTATCCATGTGAAAGCTTAGTAATTTGCATATATAGAACTACTATTCATAACTGGGTCCTAACCGAATGTGCCATGGACTGCCTTGTGGGGGCAATCTAGGAGGGTTAGGGCATTGAATGAAGGTGGGCTGATGACCAACTAGTCAAGAAACAGTTGAAAGGGGTAAGGCCTGTTCGCAAAGAAAGGTCCTTTGTGTCCATTTTTAATTCTTGAGATTCTCATCTATTGAAGTTGTGGCTTGAATCCGGTTCACGAAGCACCCATGCTAAGAACAGGAAAGAGAAAAAAGCAAAAGCGTGGAGTTAGTTTCACATTGAAAAATAAAGGAGTTGATATATGGTTAAGATATGATCACACCAAAGACTTAAATATGGGAAACTCCTCTTAAGTTAAATTAAGTTTCATAATTATTGGCCAAATATCCATAAAGATAATATACATTTGTCGTTACAAGTGTGTTATCAAAGCCGACAATTGTTGGATCTGAACTACCATAGAAGGTGTTCAAAGAAGCTTAGCGCTTAAAGATATAGCAATACACGTATACCCATGCAACAATGAAGGTTTCATGCATACTCAATCCACATGAGAGATAAGTATACACATGCAATGATAGAAAGATAATATGCTCACGACACAATGTGATCCTATTTTGAAGACACTATAAGAAATCTTGCTTGATTTCATGCCCAAGACCTGTTATCATCCCTGATCGGAGACCCGGGATGATCCCATGCCCAATACATTGGATCATCCCAGGTTGAGACCTGGTGGAATGTGGTTTGAAGATCCTGCATGATTTTGCACCCAATACCCGAGATCATCTTAGGTTGGAGACCTTCGATGATCTCGCACCCAATACCTAGGATCATCCCAGATTGGAGACACGATGGAAGATGGCTTGAAGATCCTACACGATTTTACACATAAGACTTAGGATCATCCCCGGTTAGAGACATGGGATGATCCCACGCCTAATATCCAGGATTATCCTCGGTGGAAGACCTAGTTTGAATACCCGGCATGCACACTTGAGATGCAATCTCTAACATTGTTGATTCATAACTTGATCATCTAATATCTGTTTATAATTTTGGCCTTTATTTTTTAAAATTGTGAAAAAGAACTTTCTAATGGTAATTAGAACTTGTAGGCTGTCATGTTCTTCACTTCGTTAAGCAATAATTTCTTTATCTGTGTCTCATTTTAGGCAGTCTTAGCCTCGTAGGAAAGCTAAGGAATCATGCTTTCTAATGGTATATCATTAGGATGATCCCGTGCCTAATATACCGGATCATTCGGGGTTGGAGATCTGGGATGCAACCCCGAGATGTTATCCCCAACTTCATTGCGTCATTACTTGATCATTTGATATCCGATTTTGACAGTTCTGGTCTTTTGAAAAGCTGCGAAAAAGGGTTTCCAATGGTATATAAATTTTACCAAACTAGGAATGCACTGGCTAGAGCAACTAAAAAGTCCAAGGCTATGGCACATTCAGGACTTGTAGGTTATTGCGCTCTTTCTCTTTGTTATGCAATGACTTCTAACAAGCTTTGTTTCCAACAATCTTGGACTTGTTGGAATAATAAGAAAGAATACTTTAATCTAATATATAACTTGCTAACCTGGGGTGAATCCTTCATGTGGTATCTTGGGGTGAAACTATCCACAATGGGTTCGCTCTTCAATAGATGTGCCGGCTTTAATGGTTAATAACTTACTTACAGATGTTATTGTATTTATTGGAAAGCTTAGGATGTTTTCTTTCCAACAACACATGATATTCATAGTGGTATCAAGATGTGCTAATTTCCTAACTTGTATGTCTTGGGTTATTCTCCATTATGACTCACAGGTTGTTGCAACCTTCATCTTTGTTATGAAAAGACAGTGGGGTGTAGGCACTTAACTAGACCGTTAGTTCATTTTCTTGGATAGGCATGATGTAACCAGTGTAAACGTTGAGTGTAACGATTATCCCTGAGATGGATGGAGTGTTGCTAGCATTGGAGTTATCTAAGTCGGTCTCTTTCCTCTGGCCGATCTCACCGGTCTTTCCGTTATTAGTTATTATTGTTCGTTATGGAAGCACCTTCATATTGTCTTAAGAATGAATTAACGTCTACATTTTTACTTGGATTACACCTTATTTCTTGAAAAAGGAAGAAGTTTAATGTCGTTATTAAAGAAGGAAAAATAATGAGATTGTGGTCCTTGATTTTAGGTGCATTGTTGTCCAAGTCCTTATGTCTCCTTCACGCTAGTTACCCCAAGTTTGTACGTGTCCAGATTAATAATACCATTAAAATAACAAGATCTGTTGTTATGTTTAGTAAATTGCGTGTATTTCATTTCAAATCTAATTGCCATCTCGTTGGTCGGGCTATCTATTCCTTTATTTTTTCTAAGGTTTGATTAGCATATTAGCTGACCACTTTGAATTAACTCATAAATATTTTCATAGAACTGGCGATAGTCGTGTTATGACAGTGATCCTTTTGACAGTCACATAATCGACATCTATCTCTGCTTTGAGGTTCTCACTGTATTTAAGGAAGCATGTGTTTCAGATGCTCGTCCTTTTTGGTTTGTATAAATGGCTTTCAACCCAGCTTTAGATGTCTCGGTTTCGGTTTCAATTTCGATATTCCGGAATTTTAGGTTTTGGTCTAGTTTTGCTCGTTTCGGTGGTTTCAGAGTTTAGTTTAGTTTCGGCTAGTGTATCAATAGTTTCAAATACTTTAAAACTTATCAAAATAATACACTTTTATTTAAAACCAACTCCTATTTTCTTATAATGCAGCCAATCCCAACTTCATCTTTAATAACCGAGCACGTCTACTTAATAAAGACAATTGCCGGCCGCCAACCATTCTTATTATCCCCCCCAATTATTTTCTCTCATTCCCTTCTTTAGCCCAACCAAAAGCCCGCTAGCCACAAGCTCGCTACCCCTCTGAGGATTCCTCATCTTCTTTTCTTTCTACTTTTCTTTCTCTTGTTTAAATGAAAACCCCAAGACCCAAACTCTACTCCAAAGCCCACGACCCACATCTTTTCTTTTCATTTCTCCTCCCCACTTAAAGCTAAGCAGTGACCCCAACAACCCCACTCCCCTTACGTACCCTCAGCTTCCCTTTAGAAAATCCTAGCTCCCTTCTTCGGAAAATTTAGCCGCCACCCTATTTTTCCTTCGGATGTCTCCTTTTCGGTTACGTAAAATTCATTTTGATTTGAACTCCTCTACTTATCTATTTACACGCATTGAAGAATCAAACGATGCAGATGAAGCCAAAAATAATTGCAAGCGGAAGAATCAAACGATGCATCGAAGACGCGGCTCTCTGTCGATGGCTCTTCGATGCCCCTCCGTCGATGACTGAAGTCCCTCCTTTTGGCTTCAAATATTTTTTGATTTTATTTTCCCCCACTTTTTTGGCTTTAAATATTTTTTGATTTCATTTTTGGACATGAATCATATTGTTTTTGTGATTTTGAGCTGACTGAAGTAAGAATTTTGGGATTTTTAGCCGATTGAAAGCCGAACCCGGTACTTTTGGGTCATTCCGTGCCGGTCTTTTCTGAAACTGGTACAAACTGGCCGAAACGTGCCGTTTTCGGCCGAAAACTTTTACCTTGCTTTCAACAATGTGAACTTCTCAGGGCACTTTGGCAGGGGCATTATCCAAACATCCGATGGTTATCGAACATGGATTTTAACATGGATTTTGTTCATCCGCTGAAGTACCCAGGGTTTTGTTTGCGATTAAAATACACATGCTTCATACGAATTATTATATTGGGGAATTATAAAGATGAAGAGCTAAGACATGTTTTCCCTATCGAGCTGATATATTGTTATGCATGCTAGATGTATTGTTTGCAGGCATAAAAATAATCTACAATTAATTAAAGCAACATCCATAAACCTACGTAACATCAAAACAGTATCGCTTAAGACTATAATTAACTATCCTAGTTTCATATATCCATACAATATCTGAGATGAATGCATGCAATCCAGTAATTCCTGAACAATCCAGTAATTCCCATTCTTTCCAAACGTTTAAACATCCAACCAATAATTCATAAGGAGATGTTGGAAGAAGTATTTAACTTTGTAGTGTTTATCAGTAGCCATCTCTCTGACATTTTCTATCTCAGCTCCAAATCCTGAATGTGTCCATCATAAAAAAGATATGTGGAAGATATCTATAGTCTACTCAATTTTCACAAAGAATCTTCCCATCCTAAGCCTTTGGCCTTTCACACACAGACCATTATCAACCGCGCAATTGCCAGCTACACTAATGCATGTGTATGCTTCTTAATTAATGGTGGTGTCTACATTGCATGAATGTGTTCACAACATGTTAATCCTCGTGTCTTTGTTTATCCCATTCCTGGAGAAGTCCTAAACTGGTGCAATTGTTTTTGCATTTGCTAGTGCTGGAAGAAAAAGAAATTCAACTGTTATCATCATCTTTTGAAGTTAAGGTAAACATGAGGTCTAGTTACATCCTTCAAACGCCTTCTAGCATGCTGCTGTAGTTTTGAGAAGAGAGATTGTATTTTGGCTTCATGTCGATGGGTGGGATGGTTAAGTGTGGTTATCAACACCGTCGACTTCACCTCATCCCGTCTTATGGCAATCCCATCCATCTTATGGCAATCCCATCCAGTGGGTGTCGAAAGATGAACTTGGACAGTTCCCTAAGGAACAGAGGAGGGTGTGGTGAATCTGGATTCGTCACATGTGGCTTCTTGGGGAGACCTGTCATTGCAATAAGCTTTATGTTGTTTGGTTGTATTGTTGTTCCCTTAGCCAAGTTCATAGGAGCTTGTGAGGGACTGAGGTGTGGGGTTTGTGAAAGTTGGCTTGATTGAGGCGCCGAGAGAGTATTGGTTTGACCACCGAGCTAGCTCGGTTGTGCCCGGATCCGACCTATCTGACTCTGCGTAAGTCAGATACGAGGATGCCAAGCAATTTGACTTCGACAGTGCATTGGATTCTCGGTTCGGAGGATCAGAGGCTCATAGGTTAGCAGCTCTACAGTCCAAACTTCAGGTAGCTCGGATAGCTCAGCTCATCACTTCGTTGGCTCGGTCTTCATCGGGATGCTCGACCGCACAGAGGGGGCATAGGACGTGGCGTCCTATTCGTAGTAGAATTGCGTTGGGATTGGAATTCCATTAAAGTCTGGTAATCCTTCTTCTATGATAACACCTATTGTACCTTAGGGTTATATATAGAGTGTTTAGACGAGGGTTTCAAGGTGTAACACAAAAAGTGGAACACTTTAAGAGAACTTTGAGCTGCCCTTTGTGGGCGCCAACTTTTAGAGATTGTTGAGAGCCGTTGGAGAGATTTTGTGTGCTTCTTCTTCGTTGTGAAGAGAGAAGATTTGTATTTGTTCTCTTCTTTCATAATAAAGCTCATTGGTGTTCTCTTGGCTAGCCGACGACCTAAAGTTGATTTCTTTCATAGTGCGCTATTTGTTTTGGTTGCTCGTTCTTCGTCATCTGATCTTCGGTGATCATTCACTGTCTCACACAATAGGGTTAATAATTGGTTGTAGGGTGGGCAAAGTAAAGAAGGCTATGTGGTTTAGGGCACATGCATATTTATTCTCTAGATATAGGCTAGACAATCATGAATCTCAATTAGATCCAAAATAGGAAATCTTTCTTGGAGTATTGAGTCTAATCATAATTAATCATATACACATCTCTTATTTTTACTAGTATAGGACTAACCTTCACTTTTAACTATTGTCTCTTTTACCTTCTTTGGTGTATTTACCGAATTCGAGCCACAATTTCAACAATCTTCACCTTGGTTTTCGCATCCGGGACGGAGCCAAATCAAAGAGCTGAAACATTTTAGAGATCAACGTCACAATCTCTACCTGAAACTTCATTCTGGTATGTATTAACAAGTATCATGTTACGGTACCTGCGAGTATCTTCTGTCTTGTTATGAGCTTAGCGAGTATTGTTAAAAACTTTCTCGTAACAGTTGTATAATTATCTCACCCAGCAGCTATTGAGTATGCTTAAATTCTTCCTCGTAGCACGTGTGTACTTTTCACAAGTGTTATTAGTTACGGACATTATGACATGATTATCTTTAACATGTACCAATATAGAGTTGTGCTTAATCTTTCCCAGAAGTCTACACATTGGTCTCTAGTATCACTTGTTAGAACAAAAGTATATTTAGTCTCTGTACATAGACTAAACAATCATGAATCCTAATTTGATCCAAGAGAGGAAATCCTTTTTGGAGTCTTGGGTCCAATCATATTTAACTATATATTCATCTCTTATTTTTAACAATGTGAGACTAAACTTCACCATTTTATCTGTTGTCTTTTTCTTTTTTGGATAAGTATTTGTAAACCGGGTTCGCGCCACAGTTTCAACGATGTGGTGCCTCTACTTAAGGATGTGCATGCATTTGTGTCAATGTTGGAAGAACACAAGATCTCTTAGATTCTATGAGAAGAAAATTCCCAAGTGGATTTCATGTCAATCACGGTTCACTTGGTTGATCATCAGAGTTCTCTGGTGATAATATACCTAATGAGTTATTGAAATTAATTCTTGAAGATGCTCATGGTTGTAGTAAAATAAGAAAGCCCAATTGAGGGCCTTATACATGATCAGGAGGAAAAGGAGGAGGAGGAGAAGAAGAAAGAGAGTGGCAGTATGATTCTCACTTATATCATGCCTAGAGGATGATGTGGTTCCATGTGGAACATTTTGTTCTCTACATTTCATCTTTGGCTTGGTACTCTTGTGGGGTAATTTGGATATTGCTCCTTGGTTGCATGAACTTTAGTTGCATGATAAAAACAGATAGGTCACTGTCCAGCATCATGGCTATTGTGAGAACTGCTATATCTTGATTGTTCCCTGAACAAGAAACTGATACCATATTGATATGATGCGGACGAGAATTGAAGATAAATTTAGGGTTTTGTAGTGGATTTGGGAGAAAATGTGATTTTTATTAAATCTCAAAGGAAAATAACAAGATAGTTGACCTCTTTCGAGAGGATGCCGCTCGCTTAGCTTTTAATTCGAGATAAAAGCCGAATTCTCCACAAACTAGGGTTCTATCAACCTCCTAGAGATTCTTCACCACAAAATTCTGCATGCATCCCTTGTAGGAACAAATAGGTATAAGACTGTGGCTATAAGAGGAGGAACAAAGGAACAGAATACTTATCAGCAGAATCAAGGCTGTGTCGTGGGATGACCACTGACTTGAAATCAATTGTGGCTCGATCTCGGTGGTAATCAATATTACCGGTTGCTCCCTAAGGTTAACACATCAGCCTCTATACGCGTCCACTCGCGGTTAGAAGCTTTGGAGTTTGCACAAGACAGTTACAGGAGCGAGAAGGATAAATCTGGAGAAGAAAGGAACGAGAGACTTTTGATATTTTCTGCGTGTCTACATAAGAAATGCGGCAAGAGAGAGAGAGAGAGATATATGTATGAATCAAAAAGAGCTATTACAAAATTTCAAACGGTCAAATAATTAATGCGTTATAAAGAGGGGCTATGAATACTGTAACAACTGCAGCAATCAATCAACTTGTCGTTATCCAACATTTAGAATCTGAGACATTAATGAGCTACGTCCAAAAAAAGAAAGACACGACGTCCAAAAAGGAAAGTCAACCACAACCGCACTAGCACCCAGCCCAGACCGGACGGATGGATGGGCGCGTGTGTGGCAAAGCCCAAGCCCACTAGCCTCCACAAAAATCTCTTTATTAGATATACAAACAAGGATGGTAAGGAAAGTAATATAAAACCTTGCTCTCCTCTTAATTCTTCCTTGTGGGGCTAAAGAGTTAGTGGAAATAAAATAAAGGCTGTTGAGAGCCATTATTTTCAACAATCCCCTATTAATGGCTTGGGAAAAGAAACGAATAACTCCTGGGCAAAGAAGGGATATATACTTAAGCATCAATATCTTTCGATTGAATTGATACATAATGAAGTGGGGCAACAACTTACTTCTTAATGAGTGAATTTCTCTTGAACTCATTAGAGTTCGGTTAAGACTTCCAACAACACATATTGTACACTTGAGCATGTGCAAACTCCGTGATACATATCAAGCGCTTTAAGGCCATGCACACACCTCGGGTATCATGAGTGCTTTAGAAAAACTGCCTTTGTCTTTCATAAAAGGTGGCCAAACCTTCACACCCACGTAGATGGTCCATCAGTTCTTCTCTATTGCACCACCACAAGTGATATGGAACCATTAAGAGCACATTGCTTAACCTCTCAATAGATAATGAGTCTATCAAGTGCTTCTCTATAGCATCACCAAAAACTGGTTATGGACTTATCTCAAAGTGAATTGATCAAGTGCTTTTCAATAGCACCACGAAAACTTGGCTATCGATTCAAAAACACTACTACACGCCATAGGGATGGAAATATAGAGGATGTTAAGGATCATATGGCTTTGTTAGACCATAACTGGTATCAACCATTTTACCTCAATTTATGGGCTTGTCCCACCCCCCTCGACGAATCAAGAACCACTTTTATTGGCAACCCCTTGGTTATTGAGTCTGTAAGGTTTCTTTCGGACCTCACATATTCCAAAGAAATTACTCTATTTTTCAGGAGTTGTTTAACCACACCGTGCCTGATCCGAATGTGTCTTTTCTTCCCGTTGTAGACACTGTTTTTAGCAATGCCAATGGCTGCTTGAGAATCACAATGAAGGAAAACTGGTGTAGTTTTCCCCTGCAATGGCATGTCTGCTAACAAGTTCCTTAACCATTCAGCTTCTTGCCATGTCAACTCAAAAGTAATGAATTCAGATTCCATGGTGGATCATACTATACATGTCAAGATGGCCAAATGGCCCTTGGGCCGCTCGGCCCGGTCAATGGGCCCGCTCGGCCCTGGGCTTCCCCTGCCCCGCGGCCCGTCAGGCCCGGCCCGACCACTTTTTTTAAAAAAATTGTGGCGCCTGCAGCCTTGTTACAGGCGTGCGCCAGCTGAGACAGGGAACGGTCATATGACCGTTCCCCGCAAGGGGGCATTTTGGGTTTTTTTGCCAACAGACCAAAAAACCACACCAATGGTCATAAACGGCCATGAGGGGGGTTTTGGTCTTTTACACCCGAAAATTTCCTATAAATTGCTTACACCCCTCCATTTTTTTTTCATAACTCATACATTTTCATACTCTTATACTCTCTCTGTTTGCATAAGCTCTACTTTCAAGCAATCAATTCTCAGCTCTCGCCTATCGGTCAAGGCGGTATCCCAAGGCTCAGCTATCTGTCAACTTTGCAGCTTCGCTCTCAACTCGTCGTCAAGCACAAGTCTCAAATCGTTGTCAAACTCAACTTTGCACTTAAGTCTCAGCTCGCTCTGTTCTCAAGCTCATCTGCTCTCTACACCACTCGCAAGTCGCAACCCGACAATCAGGTTCCTTTATATATTAGCATAATGGCTGGACAAAACAACCGTAAGAATTTTAACATTCACTTTGACAACACCGAGGAGCATGTTAATTTTGATATGATGTTGGGTAACCTGATAGAAACGCCAAATTTTGATACTGATGTCACAAACCGAAACATATGAGTACACGAATCCTATACCGGCTTTTACTACTTCTGCACAGACTTCTTCTATAAACTCTTCTACTCCTGCACAACCTATTAATCATGTTATTCCTTCTACACAACAACCCCAACTCAAATCACGAAAATCTGTGGTTTGGGAGCACTTTACGGTTGAAATTGTCGATGGCAAAGGACAACATGCGTTTTGCAAAATATGTAGAACAGATTTAATTGCAAAGCTTCTGATGGCACAACACACCTTAAGAGACATATATCATCTTACACAAAAAAGGATTTAAACAGACCATATTAAACTTATCTGCATCTTCTTCCTCTTAATCTAATTTCTCATACTCTGCTGAGACATTGAGAAAAGAAATGGCTAGATTCGTTTTATGCTAAAAAATGCCATTTAGTTATGGAAAAATTCCCGAATTAGAAAGGTTTAACCAAGGGGCACTTAACCCTGTATTTAGATGAGTGTCTAGAAACATTCTTTAAAGAGATGCTATGTCAGCTTTTCAAACTGGGAAAGCTAAATTGCTTGAAACTTTTGCTAGCTTAAATTCTAGAATATCTTTAACTTCAGACATTTGGACAACAAAATAGGGAGCGTCGTATTTTGTGTTACATCACATTATGTAGATCATGCTTACATGCTTAACAAGATGATTATAGAATTTAGAATGTTAGAGCATGCTCATACTGTGGTGTTATTTCTTCTGTTATAATGTTTGTTATTCATGATTTTAATATTTTTGAAAAGATTTTTTCATTTACTTTTGATATTGCATCTAATAACACTAGTGCAATTAGTTGTTTAAAAAGAAATTTGACCCCGGATATGAATGTGCTGTTGTTTCATCAAATATGTGCATGTCACGTCTTGAACTTGATAGTTCATGATGGACTTAAAAACTTCTTCGATTTATTTAGATAAAATTAGGAATCTCATATTGTATATACATATGTTTGGCACTAGGCGACTTCAGTACAAACAACTGTGTCGTACTACCCAAAACCGTACCTTTCCTTTAAAGTTGATGTTCCACATAGGTGGAATTCAACTTATACAATGCTGTGTTCCATGATTAAGAATAAATATCCGCTTACAGATTTTGCAATTACATACCTTCCACATGACCCTTCGTATGAAATTAATGAAAACGAGTGAATAACTATAGTTCATCTTCATGTTTTTTGATATTTTTTACTGCTACAAATAAATTTTTAGGGGTTTACTACCCAACATCAGTTTTAGGATTAGAATAATTAGTTTTAATTTCCAAAGTTTTATCTAAGCATAGAGACAATCCACAACCTAAGAATGCTATTATGCCTATAATAGAAGACATGTCGATAAAACTAGCTAAGTATTGAAATCTTGTTCTTATGCTTTACTCTTTAGCTAAAGTTTGTGATTCACGTTTTAAGGAGGAAGTTGCAATTGGGTTATTAGAAATGTATTATGAAAACTTGGGATTTCCCTTTGCTGAACATCTAGCTACGTTTAAACATAGCTTAATAACACCTTTTGCAACTTATGAGACTAGATTTGGTAGGGCGTCACATACTTCTTCTGTGCATACTACTACTACTTCTTCGAGTTGGATCCGACAAATGTTAGGGTAGAAGAAACAAGAAACAGTAGGGTCAGATAGTTCTTCTAGTGAACTGTTTAAGTATTTAGCAAATCTGTTTCCTTTTCTGAGGCAGAAATGGATGATGAGAATTTTGATGCTCTTGCCTGGGGGAAAGGATATGAAACAATTTATCCCATTTTTTTCATCATGGCTCGTGATTTATTAGCTGTCCATATATCTACAGTTGCTTCGGAGTCTGCTTTTAGTGCATGTTGTCGCGTTTTGAGCAACAAGAGGTCAAGGCTGAAGGAAGATATAGTTGAACTTGTGGTTTGTGCGAAGGATTGGTTCCATGCTGAAAACCGCTCGCATGACAAGGACCTTTTCGAAGATTTCGACGAAGAAGAGGCACAAGATGAGTGATTTTCATTTCTTCCATCTATTATTATTTTCTTATTTGTATTAGTGTTCTTTTTTGCCATTGAATGAGGGGTAATGTTAGCCGACTTAAGTCCCCCGAAAAAATTCATTAATAAAATTTAAAGGTGCATCCCAGGACCTTCGAGAATTTCGGGCTTAAATACGTTTCTGTCATGTGGCACTACTGTATTTATTTAGCAACATGATAAGTTAATTTTTTCTCGTTTATCAAATTTTTATCTAATTACAATTTACAAAGGCCTATCTATTTCTAATTTTTTCTAAAATACTATGTTTTATAAAACTATATATCTTTAAAATTTTTAATACTATGTATAAATATCATATATTAATTGTAAATATTTTTTACATCTACTTACAAATTTTTTAGATTTTTAGATTTTTTGAATTTTTTTTGAATTTTTTTTGAATTTGGCCGGCCAGGTGTAACAGCTTGTTTTTGTACGTACGCCTTTCGTACGTATTTCCATTAGTTAATTTATTTGAATAATTGTCTTATGATTTTATTATTATTTTCTCATAGCTTGAACTCGTGGTCAGATTCCTTATTCGTGATCCTCACGACTTTACGATCGCGCCGAAATCTTATTTATGATTTTTGGTTGATGTTGATTGCAGGGGTGAGATCGTAATAATTCGATAATCTTAACTATATTGATTTTACTAAATCAGATCTTATCTTAATGTATGTCAAAGGATCTAATTTAAATTCAATACTCTAATATTTTAACTAAATTGATCCCCCAGATATGATATCTTAACTAAGTTGATTTCGTAATCAAATCATATCTTAACCAAATCGACTTTTCTAATCAAAAATATCTTAATCGAATAAATCAAATTCAATACTCTAATATTTTAACTAAATTGATCCCCCGGATATGATATCTTAACTAAGTTGATTTCGTAATCAAATCATATCTAATCAAATCGACTTTTCTAATCAAAAATATCTTAATCGAATAAATCATCATAATCCAAATATTTTAACAGATTGATCCTCTAGATCAAATCCTAACCTCAAAATTCGATCGATCTAAATATCTTAACTGAAGGTATTAATCAAATCAAATATCCTAATTAGTTAGATCTTTTAAATCAAATATAAATCTTTAACAAATCCTAATAGCTTATCTCCTAACCCTAATCTTAATCTAATCTAGACCATAATAAATCAAAGTATCTTAACTAAGTAGTTATCCTAATCAAATCTGATCCTAACCTATTATATGGTTGTTAGGGAGATCCTATCCTCCACTATCTTCTCCATAACCTTAACAACTGTTTCCCTATCAATCATGTGATTTTCCCACACAACTCACGCACACAAATCTCGCTTGATCGTAACTAAGCCGCATATTCCCTTACCCTCAACACGTGCACGCGAGATATTCGAATCTCAACCCACGCGCACAATCCCGGATGATCTTAACAACTCCCCCCCACGTGATATGCATGCAACATCTCCTTCAATCTCTCTCCCATTTCTCCTTCAAAAACCCAAGCTCCTCAACCCGTAGCCCTTCATCTCCTCCCTATTCTTTTGCAACAAGCCCATCCACTCCGTTTAAAAAAAACCCAAGCAGCTGCAAACCCACGCCGGTGCTCTCAAGCCTCCGGCGTCACCCTCCTCGACCCAAGCCTCCGGCGACCCTCACGACCCCGACATTTACCCTCTCCATGTGTTTCCTCCCTACCGTTCATCGCCGTCCGCAGCGCCTCAGAGTCGCACCGCCTGCTTCTTCTCCGCCACCACCGACAGCCCGACTATCCTCAAACTCGTCGGCAACCTCCCCTCAAAGCCGCCACCTTATTTCTCCTCCTCGAAACCTCACGCGATCACCGCCTCAACTCACGACCACCCCCTCCCTTGCCGGCTGCAAACGCTTCCTCCGACGATCCCTCTCTCGACACCAAGGCAAGCTCCTACCTCGTCCCTCCCCATCTCCGAGCCTCCCTTGCGCCACCGACAACACCGCAAACCGCACCCTCTTCCTCTCGCTGTCACTCTCCTAAGGCAACCCACGTCCTCCCCCTTCAACCTCCGACTACCTCACCACTCCGACACCGTCCACCGCTGTCCGCGTCACCTTCCCCCTCCCACCATCTTGCTGCCACAGCCTGCAAAGCCCAACCCAAAGTCACCGTCCGCCACTCCAACGACCACCGCTTTCTTCCCACGCCAACCCTATCTCTTCCCTACTCCACCGCAGTCGCCGCGCCACATCTCAATCCCGAGCCACCCACTCCGACGCTGCCACCATCTTTCCACTCCACAGCTCTGGCGGCCCCTAACCAATTCCGACTTCGCGGCAACCTTCCTTCCGACCTTCCCTCCAAAGAACGCGACAACACCTCTCAGAACCCCGCGCCACCGCTCACCGACGCACTGCTGCTTCCGGTCGCCACCTGGACTTCCGCCACCGAGCCCGCCTCCGTCAGTCGCCGTTCGACGTTGCAATCCCATATCTCGCTGCAACAAACCAACGCAACGGCAACGTTAACAAGCAAACTGTGAGTTAGTGTTATTAGATACATTATTATGGATGAGCAGTAGATTAATGTATGTAGCCTTATATATATACATGTACGGTTGTGACATATATAGGTTATATTAGTTTATAGTATATATTAGTTCATATATGTCAAAATATATATATGTATATATACCTGTTAGTTTAAATATAGATAGTATATATATGTGTATATAAGTTAGATTAAGAACTTATGGCTTGATATTGCGAATCCGTTAACGCGGATAAATTCACGCCTCTCTAAAGATCCCGTGGGCACCCAAAATCGCATCGATCAGGCAAGTATTTATCACCTATAAACTTTAAGATATAATGTTCAGATTTTAATGGCTGAACCCATCTAATGTTGTTAAAATTGTCACAATAACTTCTCTTGAGTATGTTGGTGTTAAAATTGTCAATAATTCCTTCTCTTGAGTATGTTGCTTAATAGCATTCGAACTGATTCAACGGCCCTTGTGATGTGTTTCAATTATACGTTTTGTTTTGCCTTCGCCATCAATGTTGTTAATTGTGATATCCACCGTATAATGGAAGATACCAAATGTTTCTCTTCTTTTAATAATGTACCTAAAACTCTCTCATTAATTGTTGTACTATTATTTGTGTCACTTTATCGTGGATTGTCCACCATTAATAAATTGTGACATTGGGCCCTCGGGGCATATACGAAATATTGAGCCCTTGGGACATTTACAGAATATTGGGCTGTGTCATATATTGAACTGTACAGATACACATTGACACTTTTGGGTGGGGTAGTGCATTGTAGTAGAGGTCAGAATGCTGGATTTCACCACCCATGTAAATTTGACTGTCGCCTGGATGGGGTTGGTAAGTGCAGAACCACGGGTAGCTCCCGTTGGTTTGGGTGTAATTGTAGTTTTTTTCGCCCTCGGACATTGGGCTTGTCACTAGATTAGGAGATTGAATGACACATCACTTTACTTCTGCTGTTGCTATCTTAAGTTGTGTAACCTGCTAATTCTTCTTATCATGTCGACTACTTTGCACACTACACTTTGCTATGCTCATATGTTCTCTTACGCTGCCCATGCTTTATTTTATTGTGATCACATTGCGTTTCTCGTCTTCAAAGTTTTGCAAAACCATATATAAATGCTATTATTTTCATATCTTGCCGAGAGTCAATTCTTCCAAATGTTTTAAATCTTGGCGAGCGACCTTCGCTGACGTATATTTTCCTGTTTGTTATCTTGGAACTATACGTCAGGTTTGAGACAGATTTTGGAGAGGCACATTTCTTGAGGCTGAGCTAGTTGACCAGGAGTACCCTGACGTCGAGATCTACTGCTGAGGAGCGGCGTGCTTTTGTAACACAGCTCTAATTTTAATAATTGTGTTGTATTTTATTCAGGTGAATTTACTTTTCGTGTAACTGTTTATAATGGCCACGCTAGGCCTTATTTGTGTACATGTAATTTGGACTCCGAAGTTGTAATAATGATATTCCGTGTTGTTCTGAGTTCGCATGCAATGAATCTGCAATGTTTAATCGCAGACGCTTATTGTGCTTAAGTTAAAGAAGAAAAAGTGATTCTTCTTTGCTTTAAGCATATAGAGATCCGTTCATGTTCTCGCTCCCAAGTATAATGGAAAGCAGGGTGTGGAAGGTTTTTGTGGTGGCACACGAATACTTCAAAACAGATGTCATTATTAGATAGTCTGTCTAGATAAATCTTGTACGCAAAAGTTTACTTTGTTTTCTTTTCAGCATGGCAGGGAGACCTAACACTCACAACGGGAATGGAACCAACGGAAATGGTGTTCCCGACATCAACGAACTCATGGGTGTCGTGAGAGGGATGTTGGACATTTAACACCAACTGATTCAGCAAGGACAACAGCCTGTGCAACCTGCACTGCCTCCTCGAGCTGAACCGGGAGCCAAGCAATTTCGGGAGCTAAACCCAAAGAGTTTCTTTGGAAAGAAAGCCCACTGGAAGCTGAAAGATGGGCCCGAAGCACTGAAGACGACATGAGTCTTTCCCGCATCGACCAGGCGGGCTGGGTAGAAGTTGCTAAGAAACAACTGACTGGTAATGCTCGGAACTAGTGGGATACTGAAGAGGCACGACTGGTTAAGCTAATCAACTGGACTGTCTTCCGAGAGAGATTCGATGCCCAGTATTTCCCCAGATTAGCAAAGAGGGAGCTCCAGCAACGTTTTGTCCACCTAGAGCAATGCACTAGGACTGTTGACGAATACGAGTGGAATGTTCGATGCTTAGTCGCTTTGCTCCTCACCTGGTGGAAGATCCCGAAGATCGTGCGTACTAGTTTCTACAGGGCCTGGATCTCGACATCCAAGCTTCGATGTCTTTGACGAATCCGACCACTCATCAGGAAGTCTTGCATACTGCTAGAAAGCATGCGATCATCTTGAAGCGTAAGAAGGCGCTTGAAACTGGAGGAAGTGAGTGCTATATGGAACCAACCAGAAATGAGCTCCGACCAACTCAGACCACCAACTTCAAGAGGCCTGCAACTCCAGTCAACTCCAGATCTACAATGGTGTGTCACCACTGTAACCGATCGGGGTTTGTCAAGAAGGATTGTCGTGTGCTGTTGAACTAGTGTTTAGTGTGCGGGGCACCTGACCATATTGTAAGGAATTGCCCTCGTCGCACTAACAATCCATCGACCTAGATTATGGTAGCGTCAGGATCAACTCAACATGGGCCACCTCTGATTCCTCAGCGACAAGTTCCCCAACCGGCCAAGCCCGAACACAGTCGACACCAAACTTACTCTATGGTTGCGGAGGAAGTTAGGGACGACGAGCCAGTGACGAATGATAACGTCTGAAACCTGTCATATCATCGCATTTAATGATTCATATCATAAATGCGCTTATCTTTGCCTTGTCACATCTTATATATATGTCTTGCTTTTTTACTATGCTATTTCGTATATCAAGTATTTCCTTGATCAATATCTAGCTTAAAGAAATTCCGAAGGCAGAATTTTAATAAGGTGTGTATGATGTAACGGCCTGTTTCTGTACGTACACATTTCGTACGTATTTTCACTAGTTAATTTATTTGAATAATTATCTTATGATTTTATTATTATTTTCTCATAGCTTGAACTCGTGATCGGATTCTTTATTCGTGATCCTCACGACTTCACGATCGCGACGATATCTTATTTATGATTTTTAGTTGATGTTGATTGCCGGGGCGAGATCGTAATAATTCGATAATCTTACTATATCAATTTTACTAAATCAGATCTTATCTTAATGAATCTCAAAGGATCTAATTTAAATTCAATACTATAATATTTTAACTAAATTGATCCCCAAGATCTGATATCTTAACTAAGTTGATTTCGTAATCAAATCATATCTTAACCAAATCTATTTTTCTAATCAAAAATATCTTAATCGAATAAATCATCATAATCCAAATATTTTAACAGATTGATCCACTAGATCAAATCCTAACATCAAAATTCGATTGATCTAAATATCTTAAGGTATTAATCAAATCAAATATCCTAATTAGTTAGATCTTTTAAATCAAATATAAATCTTTAACAAATCCTAATAGCTTATCTCCTAACCATAATCTTAATCTAATCTAGACCATAATAAATCAAAGTATCTTAACTAATTAGTTATCCTAATCAAATCTGATCCTAACCTATTATATTGTTGCTAGGGAGATCCTATCGTCCACTATCTTCTCCATAACCTTAAACAACTGTTTCCCTATCAATCACGCGATTTTCCCACACAACTCACGCACACAAATCTCGCTCGATCGTAACTAAGCAGCATATCCCCGCACCCTCAACACGCGCACGCGAGATATTGGAATCTCAACCCACGCGCACAATCCCGTAGGATCTCAACAACTCCCCCACGTGATATGCATGCAACATCTCCTTCAATCTCTCTCCCATTTCTCCTTCAAAGCCCCAAGCTCCTCAACCCCCAGCCCTTCATCTCCTCCCTGTTCTTTCGCAACAAACCCATCTCCTCCGTTTAAAAAAACCCCAAGCAGTCGCAAACCCACGCCGGCGCTCTCAAGCCTCCGGCGTCCTTAAGGCTCCGGCGTCACCGTCCTCGACCCAAGCCTCTGGCGACCCTCACGACCCCGACCTTTACCCTCTCTCCCTGTGTTTCCTTCTTACTGTTCATTGCCGTCAGCAGCGCCTCAGAATCGCACTGCCTGCCTCTTCTCCGCCACCACCGACAGCTCGACGATCCTCAAACTCGTCGGCGACCTCCCCTCAAATCCGCCACCTTCTTTCTCCTCCTCGAAACCTCACGCCATCACCGTCTCAACTCACAACCACCCCCTCCCTCGTCGGCTGCAAACACTTCCTCCGACGATCCCTCTATCGACACCAAGGCAAGATCCTACCTCGTCCCTCCCCATCTCCGAGCGTCCCCCGCACCACCGACAACACCGCAAGCCGCACCCTCTTCCTCTCGTTGTCAGTCTCCCAAGGCAACCCATGTCCTCCCTCTTCAACCTCCGACTACCTCACCAGTCCGACACCGTCCACCGCTGTCCATGGCACCTTTCCCCTCCCACCATCTCGCCGCCACAGCCTGCTAAGCCCAACCCAGAGCCACCGTCCGCCACTCCAATGACCACAGCTTTCTTTCCATGCCAACCCTATCTCTTCCCTACTCTACCACAGTCGTCGCCCCACATCTCAACCCCGAGCCACCCACTCCGACGCCGCCACCATCTTCCCCTCAACAAGCTCCAGCGGCCTCTCTCCATTTCCTTCTTCGCGGCAACCTCCCCTCTGACCTTCTTCCCTCCAAAGAATGCGACAACACCTCTCAGAACCCCGTGCCATCGCCGGTGAGCGCACTGCCGCCTTCGGTCGCCACCTGGACTTCCGCCGCCTCGCCTCACCTCCGTCAGTCGTCGTTCGACGCTGCAGTCCCTCTCGCTGCAACAAACCAGCGCAACGACAGCATTAACAAGCAAACTGAGCTAGTGTTAATTAGATACGTTATTATGGATGAACAGTAGATTAATGTATGTAGCCTTATAGATACATGTACGGTTGTGACATATATAGGGACATATATAGGTTATATTAGTTTATAGTATATATTAGTTCATGTATGTCAATCTATATACATGTATATATACCTGTTAGTTTAAATATAGATAGTATATATATGTGTATATAAGTTAGATTAAGAACTTACAGCTTGATAGTGCGAATCTGTTAACGCAGATAAATTCATGCCTCTCTAAAGATCGCATGGGCACCCAAAATTGCATCGATCAAGCAAGTATTTATCACCTATAAACTTTAAGATATAATGTTTAGATTTTAACGGCTGAACCCATTTAATGTTGTTAAAATTGTCAATAATAACAACTTCTCTTGAGTATGTTGCTTAATAGCATTCGAACTGATTCAACGGCCCTTGTGACGTGGTTCAATTATACGTTTTGTTTTGCCTTCGCCATCAATGTTGTTAATTGTGATATCCACCGTATAATGGAAGTCACCAAATGTTTCTGTCATTTAATAATGTACCTAAAACACCTCATTAATTGTTGTACTATTATTTGTGTCACTTTATCTTGGATTGTCCACACTTAATAAATTGTGACATTGGGCCCTCGGGGCATATACGGAATATTGAGCCCTTGGGGCATTTACGGAATATTGGGCCATGTGTCATACATTGATCTGTACATATACACATTGACACTTTTGGGTGTGGTAGTGCATTGTAGTAGAGGTCGGAATGCTGAATTTCACCCCACAAGTAAATTTGACTGTCGCCTGGATGTGGTCGGTAAGTACAGAACCACGGGTAGCTCCCGTTGGTTTGGGTGTAATTGTAGTTTCTTTCGCCCTCGGACATTGGGCTTGTCACTAGATTAGGAGATTGAATGACACACCACTTTACTTCTGCTGTTGCTGTTATAAGTTGTGAAACCGGCTAATTCTTCTTATCATACTCACTACTTTGCACACTACACTTGTCATGCTCACTACTTTGCACACTACACTTTGCTATACTCATATGTTCTCTTACGCTGCCCATGCTTTCCTTTATTGTGATCACATTGCGTTCTCGTCTTCGAAGTTTTGCAAAACCATATATAGATGCTATTATTTTCATATCTTGTCGAGGGTCAATTCTTCCAAATGTTTTAAATCTTGCCGAGCGACCCTCGCTGATGTATATTTCCCTGTTTGTTATCTTGTGAAATATACGTCAAGTTTTAAGACAGATTTTACAGAGGAGCATACCTTGAGGCTGAGCTAGTTGACTAGGAGTACCCTGACGCCGAGATCCACTGCTGAGGAGCCGGCGTGCTTTCGCAACGCCGCTATAATTTTAATAATTGTGTTGTATTTTATTCAGGTGAATTTCCTTTTCGTGTAACTGTTTATAATGGCCATGCTAGACCTTATTTGTGTACATGTAATCTGGACACTGAAATTGTAATAATGATATTCCGTGTGGTTCTGAGTTCGCATGCAAGGAATCTGTAATGTTTAATCACAGATGCTTATTTTGCTTAAGCCAAAGAAGAAAGAAAAAAATACTTCTTTGCTTTAAGCACATGCGGATCCGTTCATGTTCTCGCTACCAAGTATAATGGGAAGCGGGGCGTGACACCCGACTTGGTCCGGGCCTCGGGCCGGGCTTCCGCCCCCGGCCCGGTCCATCCGGTCAAACGTGCCGGGCCGTTGGCCACCATGATATACATGTCTGTTTTGAAGACTTCCAAGATATAGCGCCTCCACCCAAAGTAAAAACAAAACCACTAGTCGAACTTATTTCCTTACCTGAAACCAGTTTGCATCCCAAAATCTTTCTAAAACAGCAGGAAATTTGCTAAAATGCAAACACCAATTGTTACGACCTTAAGACCGGCCCAGTCGATCTAGGCCCGCATATTTAAAGCCCAAGTAAACGCCTCCCGAATTCCCCTAGTGAGAACTAGCTCAGACAAGAAGCTCGTCGAGTCTCAAAGAAGCTCGTCCAAGCAGAGTGGTAAGCTCGTCATCCGAGTCGAAGAGCAGAGCTCTCCGGCTGATTGCACACGTTCTATGCTAGCTCGCCCCAGAGGCAGTTCACCTACCTCTCCACATCCCGAAGCAGTCTGCCCAATGAGGGAGACGACCCACCCCTAACATTACTGCCAGTTTCACTACAGACAAGGTCTGACAAAAGCGCACCTGGCCGCTTCACCGCCTTACCGCCTGCCGAAAGCGTCCCTGGCCGTTTCGTCGCCAGACAGCCTGGCAAAAGCACGCCTGACACTTACGGCTCTGACGGCCTGACAAAAGCACGCTTGACACGTTCGGCCCTGACATCAACGGTCGAATCCCTGACACCCTGATACCGCCAGCTCAGCAAAAGCAACCGACTCCAGCAGCCTATAAGTACACCCTCTCCTCCAGCGAGAAGGGGGTTGGCTAATCTGTAAGAAACCCCGAACACATCTACTTAGATTCAAGGTCGAATATCCTTCACATATTCGGGCCTTCCACACTAATTCGTCACACAGGCGCCGATCTGCCTCTAAGATCGCCATGCGTGTCTAACATTTTCCAAATAGTCGCCAGCTGACTTAAGTATCGGAGGGGCTGCGGGCTGACAGTTGATCCATCCTTTCTGACGAGTTGCTCTTCTTGCAGGAAGTTCGCCCCAGCTGCCAGCGGACGAGCGGCCTGCGACGACCCTCACCAACTAATGTGCGATCTTCGCCAACTGACGAGCGGGCTTCGCCATACGAAGGGCGAACTCGAGATCATCATCTACAAACTGTCCTCGAATCGTGATTAGCCTCATTATCAACTCTACACTTTTAATTTAGTGTGCCCTTGATTCCACACTTCAATATAAATTCATTGTAAGCGGATTCTATCCCGCAACAATTGGCGCCGTCTGTGGGAACTTAGGGTCACACTTATGTTCAATCCCATACAGTTCAATTCCAGTCCTAACCGTGGCAAACATCCCATGGAGGCTCCTCTCGGAGGGACTTCCCTGGCAGATGTACCCCATGAAGGGACGGCAGAGCTATTCATGCATCGGTCCGTGCTATTCACCAAGGCTTTAAAGCCTTTACAAAGACGATGAATGATTGGGGCACGGGTGGGGCTGGGACATCTATCGTCCCCCCTAAACCCTCTGAATGTGAGGCGCAGCCTTCACCCCCAGATCGAAGAAGAAGCAGCCGCTCGGTAGAGGGGGCTCAACGAAGAGATAGCGGCCTAGCAAAGACTTCTCGATGCGAAGATGGAGGCCGCCCATCAGAGGCGCCTCGAGGAAGAAGCTGTTGTTCAGCTTAGGTAGCTTGACGAAGAGGCGGAGGCCGTCGCTTAACAAATACGGGTAGATGAAGAAATCGCACGTCGACAGCTGCGATTCATTATCGCTGCACGAGAGAGACTCCGGGAGGAGAGCCGTAGGGTCCCGGAGCCTAAACCGATGGCATCCACGTAGCCCGTTGTTGGTGGATATCTTGCCGCTCGGTGGGAGCATCCACAGGTTGGCCCGCCAATCTACTAGGCGTGATGATCGTCGACAACGAAGCCGCGATCGAAGCAGGACTCCCCCGAGGCGGGGAAGAGATGCCACTGAGCGCCGAGGTGGCTCATCCGACGACTCCAATGATTGGCGAGGCGGGCGAGGCGGCCGTACCGATCTCCGAAGATTGCCTGCGCGCCCTCAAAGGTCGCCTGTGCGACCCCCTACCCAGAAGCGGCTAATCCCCTGGCCATACGGGTGACCGTGGCCCCGATACCTCGTAGGTTCAAGCTTCCTCAACTTGAACTGTATGATGGTGCGGGTGATCCCCTCGAACATGTGCAGCGATATAGAGGGGCAATGTAGATTCAAGGCGCAGATGATCCACTCCAATGTCGGAGCTTCCAAATGACTTTGAAAAAGTCGGCATTAGAGTGGTACAACAGCCTGCCCACCCGCTCCGTCGAACTCTTCGACGACCTATCCCACAAGTTCTACCAACAGCGGGCGGGACGGAGAAGGAAGAAACCTGCAGTCTATCTATTTTCGAGTCCAGAAAGAAGGGAAAACGATTCGAAAGTTTTTGCATCGTTTCCAGGAGGAAAGGCTTAGCTTGGTGTGCTGCGAAGATGAGCTCGCCATGGTGGCCTTCAAAAAAGGGTTGACCAACCGAAGCTTGCACAAGTCGCTCCTCCAAGATCCGTCCGCCGATCTGGATGCGCTCGTCACCAGGGCGGAGATGTTCATGCTGAGCGAGGACGCTCAGGGAGTAAAGAAGGTGGCCGCCCCGGTTGGGACATCCCGCAAAGGGCGGCAGCGTGATTTTCCTTCAAGGCAGGAAGACCGCTTTAGAGGGCGCGACCAACTGGGCAACCAAAGGCGCGACCAAGGAGGCCATCGACCGCAAGATCGCTTCGGACCAGCGCGAGGGTTCGCCACACCTAGAGAGCCCCCGCTGGCGGTCAGCAGGTCTGAAGGACAGCAGCATGCCTTATACACGCAGCTCAACGCCTCTTTGATTGACATGTTTACCGCAGCGACGAGAGCCAGACTTCTTCGAGACCCGCCTCAAGAGATGAGGACGAACCCATCCACGAGGAATCCACAGAAATACTGTTGATATCACCATGATCACGGTCATGATACCGACGAATGCTTCACTCTAAAGAGGGACATCGAACGACTGATTCAGGAGGGCCATCTCCGAGGATTTGTCGATGGGATGAGACCGGTTCCCAATGAGAGCACGCTCCCAGGAGCGCGGCGACCGAACCAGCCCCAAAATGCCGAGCAAGACGTCCCTCGCCAGCCTAGAGCGGTCATGCGCATAGATGTGATATGCGGTGGGCCACCTCAGCCAGAAAGGCGTACACTCGACAAGTGACAACGCCGGACGTGGGCGACGAAGCAGCGGAGGAGAGTAGCTCGTCCCCCCATCTCATTCTCTGACAACGACTTGGAGGGGGTCGATCTACCACATGATGACGCCATCGTCATCAAGACCCAAATTGGAATGGTCATAGTCAGCCGCCTCTTGATCGATACCGGGAGCTCATGCGACATTCTTTTTATGTCAACGATCGAGAAGATGGGGCTGAAGCAAGCAGATCTGAGGCTGTGTACAAGTCCGATTGTCGGCTTCACCGGCCACTCGGTTCCCATCATCGAAGTTATCACCCTGCCATTGTCTTTGGGAGAAGAGCCAAGAATCGTCACTCAGATGACGCAATTCGTTGTCATCGACATCGCGTCAGCATACAACGGCATCATACGGCGGCCATACATGACCGCCATTGAAGCTCTTTCCTCACTCCTGCATCAAATGATCAAGTTTCAGACTTCGCATGGGGTTAGACTAGCGCGAGGGAGCCAAAGACTGTCCCGAAGCTGCTACGTCGGCTCCATCAAACACAGAGCCCGAGTAAGCCCAGCTGGTCGAATTTGTCAATGATCGGAAGGACTTCGGCGACCAACAATGAAAGGCGGCGAGCTAGCCCGCCAAAGGGATGATGAGCATTTACTCAGATATTATCAATGGCTTTGTAATATAACTATTATTTTCTATGCATACTTTCAAATATTGTCATCTCCATTTGAAAATTTCAGCTCCCCTCAAATCTTCTCTAACTCCGGGCAAACTTACGAGTTTTGCCCTCGATCGGTCGTCGGTGGGTTAAAGACCGAGCTACGGCTCGCACCCTCCCCTCCCTCAACTCCGGGGCAAGCTTACGAGCTTCGCCCTCGATAGATCGTCGGTGGGTTTAGGACCGAGCTACGACTCACACACTCCCCTCCCTCAACTCCAGGACAAGCTTACGAGTTTCGCCCTCGATAGACTTCTCAAACTCCGGGGCAAGCTTATGAGCTTCGCCCTCGATTGGCGCCGACTCCACAACATTCCGCTTCTCCTAGGCCTTAGCCACTTCCAAGCAGAAAGTTGGGGGCATACACATTAAGGCAAAAAGTGGCGATAAGCAGCAACACAAGCACAAAAGATAAATAAGGCGAACCGCCTAAGGTAATATTTTATTAAAGTTAAAGTTAATACATATACATTGAACTTTCTACGCTAGGTCCTACGCACCGAGACCGGTCCAACATATGCAACCACCCCCAATGACTATGCAGTGTCGCCTCCCCTTGAGCATCAACCTCATCTTCATCATCGGAGGCCATAGTCAACTTGGAGAAGTCGACCTCCAAGGCGGGGTACAGCTTCACCAACCTCGCCTCTACCCTTTTGAAGCCCGCCTGCAACCTCTCTTCTATACCTTCCGCCCTCATCGACCTCATCATAGGAAGGTACTCCTGATACTTGCGGATGACCCCTACCTTCTCGGCCTCCAGATCTATCTCCATCAGCGTTGCCACTTGCCGCTTGAGCCCGACGATCTCCACCCCTTGGCCTCCACTTCCTCGGCGTGGGCGTTCATGGCAGCGACCCTTCGATCCTCTTCTTCCCGAAGCTGCCGTTCCAGCCCTGCCACGATCTTCTCCAGCTTCACGATCTCATCCTTCTGGGTCGCATACCACCTCCGGAGCTGCTTCAGCCGATCCTACCTATACTGCAGCCTCCCGGCGACCTCCTCGAATCTGGCCTTTATCGCCCGCAGCTTACCAGTGGATGCTTGGAGATCAGCCTTAGTCTTCCTATGGCTCGCCTGCGCTGCAAGGACACCATTGCCGCGGCCACCTACAGGAGGAACAGAAAACGTAAGTACACCTGGAAGAAAGAAGACCGGCGGTGTGGAGTAGAGAGAGCGACAAACCTGCATACTGTGCCAGATCTCCGTATCACAAAGGCGCTCTGGACCAACCTCAGAGAGGGACGCACGATCCCTTGGCAATAGACTGTTCTCTACCAGACGAGCTGCGACGCCGGCCTCATCGAACACTGACTCCATGTTGCCCACCGGGTAGCTTGGCGCGAAGAGACCTCTCTTCGGAATGGTGTGGACCTCGGCCTTCGTCGCCTTGAAGCGGGCGAGCATGGGCTCACAGCTTGGATGCCCCGGCTCCCCTGCTCCCAAGGAGGACATCCGTAAGGCCAGTGCTCGATCGAAATCCTGCCGGTCCGTGCCGCGGGGGCGCCCGAAGTCGCCAAGCTCCGGGGCGTTACCTCCTCACCAGCGCCAAGGTCGACGGAGCTTCCCTGCACCACGTCACTGACCCTAGGGGTATGAACGGTTGCCTAGGCATCTCCCTTGCTCTCTTGTCGCGCTCACCCGCCTCGGTCCCAATGACAACCCCGGAGCTCCGTTTCTGCCCCGACTTCCTCGCCAAAATCTCGGTCGCCGCCCCGTTGCCTTTCTCCTGGGCAGAAGGCTTCTTGGCCGTCGGCTCCGAGGTCGTCGGCTCCCCAGCACTCCTCATCAACTCCTCCCGCGAAAGAATCATACGCACCTGCAGAGAGAAGAAAGATCAGGGTGAGCGTTTAGGGAGAAGGTCTCCAAGATCGCAATACCTTCGGGCTAGAAAGATTTGGCGAACTGGTCGCCCTTAATCAAGTTCGCATGCTTTCGAATTGCTTCGGAGATCTCCAAGATCTTGGAGTTCTCCAGGTCTTGTCCCTCCAGGGTCACTTCTTTATTCACTAAGGGATTCATCGTCCCCCAGTTCGACCTCAACACCAAGTCCGTCGGCATCAAAACAAAGACGAACATCTCCTTCCACTCTCTCACCTCGCTCGACAGCTCAAGGATGAGATGTCGGCCCCTCCTCGCACCAACATAATGATACATCCCATTCTTCTTCGTCTCAAAGTAATGCTAGAAGTGCGATAGGCTCGGACTTATCCCGCTGACAGTGCAGAGGACACGAAGCCAGCCATTGAGCCGATGGAGTCCGGCGTTAGTTGGAAGGGAGGAAGCTCGAGGAAGTTCAGCAAATGAAGGAGGTGGGGGTTGAGTGAAAACCGCAGTCCAAGTTCGAAGGTCGGGTAGTAGACCTCGACTTCGTTATCTCTTGACGAGCAAACCCTTTCATTGGGTTCAGGGATGCGAACTGTGCAGGGTGGCTGAATTTGTTTGGAGCAGATATCAGGGAGATTGATGGTGCTCGTTCTGCACTGGATAGCCCTAATCTCCGCCGGAACCATGGCCCTGACTCTGCTGAAGCCCAATCCGAGCCCTCGCTCCCTCCCAGGCTCCCCCTGCGTCGTCGACGTCGAAGGAGATGCAGGACGTGCCTCCCACTCCTCCGGCCACAACGTCTCCTCCGCTGCCGCAACACTCTCACTCCCAAGCTCTCTAGAGCACCCCTCTGTGTTCGGATTGAAAGTTGAAGAACCAGAAGAAACCATTGATAGATCAAGAAAGTACCTAGAAAAGAAGATCAACGGAGCTCCGACGAAGTGACAACCGACGGCGAAAACCCTCGAGAGTAAAGAAGAGAAGAGAAGCCATTTTAATTCGAAAGCAGGAACCCTCCACCATTTCCCCCTCTCTCTGTTTTATAAAGGGCGTTGGCCGATCTCGACCGTTGAAGGTGGGCCATGTGGCAAGATCTGAAGCGGAGGTGTCCCCTCAGCTTCTCCCCAGAGCCGTACGCGGCACGTGTCGTGCTCTGAGTTGCGGGGCGCCTCGATATCTCCTCGCTACCGAATCGTCATAATGACTATAGAGATTTATCGGTCATCTCGCATTTAATGCTACAACTGTCATCCAATAGAGAGCGAAGTGCGTCATCCGAGCCGATTCGGACTTTCCGTCTCGAACTCGAATGACGGGGGCAATTGTTATGACCTCAAGACCGACCCAGTCGATCTAGGCCAGCATGTTCAAAGCCCAAGTAAACGGCCACCCGAATCCCCTAGTGAGAACTAGCTCAGAGAATAAGCTCGCTGAGTCTCAGAGAAGCTCGTCCAAGCAGAGCGGCAAGCTCTTCATCCGAGTCGAAGAGAAGAGCCCGCCGAGTGATCGCACACGTTCTATGCTAGCTCGCCTCAGAGTAGCTTGTCCCAGAGGCAGTTCGCCTACATCTCCGCCCTGAAGCAGTCCGCCCAATGAGGGAGGCGACCCGCCCTTAACATTACTGCCGGTTTCATTACAGATAAAGTCTGACAAAATTGCACCTGGCAGCTTCGTCGCCTGACCGCCTGCCGAAAGCGTCCCTAGTCATTTCGCCTCCAGACAGCCAGACAAAAGCGCGCCTGACACTTACGGCTCTGACGGCCTGACAAAAGCGCGCCTGACACGTTCGGCCCTGACACCATCAGCTCAGCAAAAGCAATCGACTCCAACAGCCTATAAATACCACCTCTCCTCCAACGAGAAGGGGGTTGGTTGGCTAATCTGTAAGAAACCACTAACACATCTACTTAGATTCAAGGTAGAATATCCTCCACATTCGGGCTTCCACACTAGTTCGCCACGCAAGCGCCGATCTGCCTCTAGATCGCCATGCGTCCGATATTCTCCAAATAGTCGCCAGCTGATTTAAGCATCGGAGGGGCTGCGAGCTGACAGCCGGTCCAGCCTTTCTGACGAATTGCTCTTCTTACAGGAAGTTTGCCCCAGCTGCCAGCGGACGAGCGGCCCGCGTCGACCTTCACCAACTAACGTGCGACCTTTGCCAGCTGACGAGCGGGCTTCGCCAAACGAAGGGCAAACTCGAGATCCTCATATACAAATTGTCCTCGAATCGTGATTAGCCTTGTCGTCAACTCTACACTTGTAAACATTGTGCACTTGATTTCCCACTTCAATACAAATTCATTGTAAGCGGATTCTACCCCGCAACACCAATCAATAGTTCCTTTAGGTATTTTAGCAAACGATGAAGAGCATTCCAATGTTCGTTACTAGGGTTATGGTTATAACGATTTAGCCTACTAACCGCATAGGCTAAATCAGGTCAAGTACAATTCATGAGGAACATCACACTTCCTATGATTTTAGCATATGCAGATTGGAAAACACTCTCGACCAAATTCTTTTTCAAGTGTATGATAGGGTCATTGGGAGTTTTAGCAGGCACAAAGCAGTTGAATTTTAGCACCTTTTCTACGTAATGAGATTGACACAAGGAGATGCCACTGGAGTTTCTAATAACTCTAACTCCTAAAATAACATCAGCTTCTCTTAGGGCTTTCATTTCAAACTGAGATGCCAAGAAATTCTTGGTATCATTCACAACGTCCAGATTGTTCCCAAAAATCAACATGTCATCTACATATAGGAATATAATCACACAATCTGATCATATTAGTTTAGAATAAACACAAAAGGCTAAAGTATTCACAATATAGCCATTCCTTACTAAAGTGCCATCAAACTTCTCATATCATTGCTTAGGTTCTTGCTTTAGACCATATAGAGATTTTCTAAGCCTTCATACCTTATTCTCTTGACCAATAATCATAAACCTCTCTGGTTGGGACATGCAGATTTCTTCCTCTAGGTCACCATTTAAAAAGGCTGTTTTGACATTCATTTGATGTACAACTAACTTATGTATTGCAGCTAAGGCAATAAGAGTCCTTATCGTAGCAATCTTGGTCCAATAAGTATCAAAATAGTCTAAGCCTTTCTTTTGGGTAAAACCCATAATCACAAGTCTAGCTTTGAACTATTCTATTGAACCATCAGGTCTCATCTTTCCTTGAAGATACATTTACTACTAATGTGTCTACTACCTTTAGGTACCACAGTCAATTCTCAAGTTTGGTTAGAAACAATAGAATCAAGCTCGCTTTTAGTAGTCTCTTTCCGAAAACTAGTGTCAATGGATCTCATTGCCTCATCATAAGTTTTTGGGCCCTCTTCTATCATAAAGGCAGACACAAGCTCATCACTAAGCAAATCTATACATGCATTTTCTGATAGGAAAGTAGTAATAAAGTCAGGTCCAAAGATGGTTTCAGTTCTTTGCCTGTTGCTCCTATGTTCATCAATAATAGTACTAGCAAAAGTAGTACTATTTATACGCACATCATTAGATAATGTTGAAGGAGTGGGCATAGAAACATCAGTAGGCATAAGAAACATGGATTCATTTATACCCAGCTTTCAAAGGAAAACCATGCTCAAAAATTCTGCATCTCTAGACTCAGAAATAAAGTGATCGTTTAAAGACATGAATCTGTAAGCAGCACTATGATGAGCATAACCAATAAACACAGTACATATGTCTTAGATCTAATGTTAGACTTCTTAAAGCCGTGTAGACCTACCTTGGCCAAACACCCACACACTCTAAGAAAATTCAGGTTGATGGTATAACCTTTTCACATCTCTTAAGGTGTTTTGTCTAGTTTCTTATGTGGTACACGGTTAAGAACATGACATGCTGAAAGAACAACTTCCCCCCACATGTCATCGGACATCTCTGACCTCAAAAGCATAGCATTCATCATTTCCTTCAAGGTCATGCTCTTTCCTTCAGCTATACCATTTTGTTGCGGTAAGTAAAAGGCACTAAACTCGTGTATAATCACATTCTTCTCACAATAGTCCTTTAAGGTGTTAGTACTATATTCTCCACCTCTGTCAGACAAAACTCTCTTGATTTTCTTATCAAGTTGGTTTTCTGCTTCGGCCTTGTATTTAATAAATATCTCTTCTGTGTCACCTTTAGTTCTAAGAAGGTACACTCTAGTGAACCTAAAGTAACCATCAACAAAGGTGATATAATAATGTTTTCCTCCTTTGCGCCTGGTATATTTGAAGTCAGCTACGTCCGAATGAATTAGTTCGAGAATGTCTGATTGCCTAGTAGAGACAAGTTTACATTGTTTTCTAGTGAACTTAGCTTCTACACAAACATGGCATTTTGAGAACTCTGGTGAGCTTACTGCATGTATTAGGAAGAGCTCTCCCTCCACTGGTGCCATGTCCCCCATTGCGAACTACACATCTCTGCGGTGTAAGTCTGTCCTCGCCTTCATAACCTGCTGAGCTCTCGCCAGATGAAGCTTTAGCTCCTCCAAAATCTGATCCCTCTTCGCCAAATATTGCTCCACATCTGAAACGGGTGTCGAGTCCTGCTCATAGTGTAGTAAGTGAGGAGGGTCCCTGCCATAAAGAATTTTGAACGGTGTCGTCTGAGCTGCAGTGTGATAGGACGTCTTGTACCAGTAATCCGCCCATGATAGCCAACGCGCCCACTCCTTAGGATTGTCTGAAATAAAGCATCGTAGGTAAGTCTTGATACTCCTGTTGACCACATCTGTCTGTCCATCGGTCTGAGGGTGGTAGGCCGTGCTTCGTTTCAACACCGTTCCCTGCAACCTGAAATGCTCCTGCCAGAATCTACTCTGGAGTACCTTGTCTCGGTTCGAGACTATGGACTTTGGAGGTCCATGCAGTCGAATGACCTCCCTCAAAAATACCTCTGACACCGATACTGCGCTGGGCCGGAGCGGAACAAAGTGCACATACTTGCTGAGGTGATCGACCACAACAAATATGACAGTATATCCACCCGACTTCGGCAGCCAATCTATGAAGTCCATGGAGAGGTCCTCCCATACTCGATCTGGCAAGGACAACGGCTGTAGTAGTCCTCCTGGGGACATCGCCTGGTACTTGTGACGCTGACACACGTCACACTCTGCCACCATCCTTGCCACCTCCATCCCCTTCTAGTAGACATCCCTCGCCAATCTCTGGTAGGTCTTGAGGATTCCGAATGTCCTACGGCACTCCTGTGAAACTCCTGGAGTATGGCCGGTAGATATGCAGATGTCCTCGGTAGCACTAGCCTCCCCCAATATAGTAGCCGTCCATCCTGAAGAGAATATCCCGAAAACTCAGTCGATCCCTGCAGAAGAGCCTCTCGTATGCCTGCTAACTCAGGATCCCGCTCCACCTCCTGCTGTAGCGGCCCCCAGTCCTGAAGTACTGACACTGTTAGGGCGGCCAACTCCGCCTCCTCCTCTCGCCGTGATAAGGCATCAGCTGTCTTGTTCTCCAGCCCCGGTCAATACTCGATCTCGAACATGTACCTCATCAGCTTCCACAACCACTTCTGATGCTCCTCCGCTACCATCCGAGGATCTAATAAGTACTTCAGGCTCAGCTGATCTGTGCGTATAAGGAAACTCCGTTCCAACAAGTACGACCTCCACTTCTGAATTGCCAAGACTATAGCCATCAGCTCTCTCTCGTACACCGACCTCAGTCGGGCTCTACCTGTCATCACCTGGCTGAAGTATGCAATGGGCCGCTGCTCCTGCATCAACACTGCCCCTAGCCCGTGCCCTGACGCATCCGCCTCCACCACAAAGGGCCTGAAAAAGTCAGGCAGTGCCAAGACTGGCACTGTAGTCATGGCCTTCTTCAGAGCCTCAAAAGCTGACGTCGCCTCCTCCCCCAGTGGAACTGATCCTTCTTCAGTAGCTCGGTCAACGGCCAGGCGATCGTCTCATACCCCTGTACAAACCTGCGGTAGAATCTTGTCAAGCCTATAAACCTCCGCAGCCCCCTGAGAGTGGCAGGGCGCGGCCAATCCAACATCGCCGTGATCTTCTCACTGTCCACTGCAACCCCATCTGCTGACATCACATGTCCTAGGTACTCCACCGGTGGCTGCCCAAATAAGCACTTCTTCCTGTTTTCCACCAGCTGATGGTACTGCAACTTCGTGAACACCACCTGCAGATGGTCCAGGTGTTCCTCCAAGGTGCGACTGTACACTAGTATATCATCAAAGAAAACAAGTACAAATCGCCGAATGTACGGGTAGAATTCCCTATTCATGAGTGCCTGGAAGGTCACTGGTGCGTTCGTCAAACCAAAAGGCATGACGAGGAACTCATTGTGGCCCTCATGCGTCCTAAACGCCGTCTTGGCCACATCCTCCCACCGCATCCTGATCTGGTGGTAGCCTGATTTGAGATCTATCTTGCTGAACACGGCAGCCCCATGTAGCTCGTCCAGAAGCTCGTCTATCACCGGGATCGAGAACTTGTCTGGCACCGTCTCCTTGTTTAATGCCAGGTAGTCTATACAAAATCGCCAACTCCCATCCTTCTTCACCAATAGCACTGGACTGGAGAATGGGCTCACCCTAGGCTGAATAACTTCCGCTTGTATCATCTCTGCTACCATCTTTTCGATCTCATCATTCTGGTGCTGGGGATATCGGTAAGGTCTAACCCTGATGGGGGAAGCTCCCTTGCGAAGTACGATAGCGTGCTCGTGGTCCCTCGGCGGCGGCAGACCCTGAGGCTCCTGGAAAATCACCTCAAATTGCACCAATAGCTGCTGCACCTCTCCTGATATGATTTGCTCCCCAGTGGCCTCTGCGCCTGCCTCCTCTGTCAAAGTGTACAACTCCACCAAGTATCCTCCTCCCTCGGTTTGTAGGGTCCTCAGCATGGTCTTCAGTGATACTACCACTCTACATAGGCTGGGATCTCCCTGTAGGGTAATGGCTCTCCCCTCATCCTGAAACTCCATCCACAGAAGTTTCCAGTTCACTGTCATCTCCCCCAGTGTCTGTAACCATGTCATGCCCAAGATGACATCTGTGCTCCCCAGGTCCAAAGGCAGGAAGTCCGCCCTCACCTGTATCCCCTATAGGGTCAGTACCACCCCTCTGCAGACTCCTCGACTGCTCTCCTTCTTTCCGGTCCCCATCATCACACTGAAACTACCGCAGTCGGTCAGCTGAAGCCGTTGTTGGTCCACCACTCTCCTGGAGATGAAAGTGTGGATCGCCCCACTGTCAATCAGTATGGTCACCACCTGCTCGTCGATCTTTTCCCTTAACTTCATGGTGTGGTTCGGTGTGAACCCAACCACGGAGTTAAGGGACACCTCTGCCACGTCTAGCTGATGGCCCTCGGGCTCTTCCTCTAGCTCAGTGCTCTCGTCCTCGACACCATCATCACCGTCATCATCCTCCAGCAGTAGCACCTGTAACTTGCGTCCCACGTATCTGTGGCCTGGAGTGAACCTCTCATCACACCGAAAACATATGCCCTTTTGACGCTTCTCCCTCATCTCCGCATCAGACATTCTCCTGAACTGTCCTCTTGCTGGGGTAATACTACTCTCCGTCGCCTTCTCCTTGGTAGAATGTCCTTCCCAAGGGGTGACCACCGCTCCTCCTGCTCCAGACGAGGTGCCCTGTTGTATCTGGCCACTGTACCCGCTCCTGACTATCCTCTCCTCTGTCTGGGCATCCTCTACCATCTGCGCCCTCTCTATCACCTCGGACAGCCCCCCGAGCTTATACAGTCGTACTGCGGATCGAAGACTGGGCTTCAGGCCCTTCATGAAGGTGCCCTCTAGGGACTCATCTGAGACGTCATGTACTCTCCCTGACAAGGTCTCAAACCTCTCAATGTACTCCGGTACCGGTCCTTCTTGCCTGAGGGCATAAAGCTGCTCGTGTAAGTTTCCCAGGCGGGGATACTTGAACTTCTCAAGAATGAGGTCCTTTAACTCCTCCCAGCACTGGATCTGTTGCCGCCTCTCTTTCCACTGGTACCACCCCAGGGCTCTCCCCTCCATACAGATGGCCGCGGCCTCCAGCTTCTGAGCATCTGTCATGTGATGTGCGGTAAAGTATCTCTTCACCGTGAACAGCCAGGCGTGCGGATCTTTCCCCCTGAACAGTGGCATCTCTAGCTTACGTACCCTGTTGTCCCCTCCAAAGTGTCCCTGGTCGGGCCTACCCTCAGTGCGGCGAGGCTGGCGATAGTGCTGTCGTCTCTCGTCCTGGGTCTCATACTGTCTAGGTGGTCCTCCGCGGCCTCCATAATTCCCTCGAAAATCTCCACGCCTGCCCTCGAAGTCATCCCATCCGGCGTCATCGCTAAACTCAGCCTCATAGCCTCCCCGCCGTCGTCATAATGGTCTTTGCCCCTTCCTCCGCCTTAGTAATACTGCCCCCTTCCCTGCCTGGGCCCACCCTTCTCAATCCTGCCCTGAAAGTGCTCTGGGCATTGTCTCTGTCTGGAAAAGCCCAAGGGGTCAGATCTGCTCTGAAAATGCTTCGTTCTACCCTGAAAATGTGCCTTAGCCCCTCGCCGCTGCCTCGAGAAGTCGGAAAACTCCCCGGGCCCCACGTCATGCTCGCCTCCCCCTGGCGGCTGCCGGGGGTCGCCCGGCCCCGCTGGGCCTCCGGCGGCCCACGCTGGGGCTGTCGGAGGGGCGGCGGCCCCTCCTGCAGCCCGGGCGGGGTCGGAGGGCCCTGCAGAAAGCTGGCAGGGTCCCGCCGGCCCTGCAGGCTGTCGCCGAGGGCGGGGGAGGGTCCCCTGCCCTCTTCCGGTGGCGACTGCCCCCCCCGCTGCAACTGGGGGTTCGGCCCCCCCGTCTTGCATCCGATGGACTTCCCCGATCTTCTCGCGCCCCCTGGGCCGCCCATCTCATCCTCCTCGTCGTCCGTGACATACCCCGTCTTGTAGAAGACTCCATCCCTTCCTTCTTCAAAAGCTTCCACTTTTCCTTCCCTTTCACCAAAGGTGGGACCTTTTTAGAAGAACTAGGATTTACGTCCCCCGATCCCATCTTTTCGTTGAAAGCTGCGAATTGACAAGCCATATGAGTCACGGCCTCCTCCGTTTTGCCTTGTCGCCACGATCTCCGTCATGATCTTCGTCAAATTAGCGATAGCCTCGCTATTTGTCGCCACCGACTTCTTAATCTCTTCGATCTCTCCATTGTTTTTCTCCTCCCCGCTTCGCTTCGATCCTTATTTCTTGTTGTCGTCGCTATGGATCGTCGTCGCTTTGATACCAAATTGATAGATCCGGACCAAAGATGCAATTTTTATGAATAACAGTAGCACAATTCTTAGATAAATTAATACAAAATAAGTGTATTCTCTTTCCAAGACGTCAATAGAGGATGTCCACACTCGTTTAATCTAGGGTTTCACTCACAAATCAATAATAGCATAAAATCTGTAACGCCCCACTTCCCGGAATACCCATTGAGTATGAGTCCGTATTAGGAATTTCCCAAAGAGGCGGGTGCTACGAAGGAAAACAGACAAACAACACACCAGGCAGGACCACTGCGCACTGCTGGGATAGTACCTGTAACATTCCAGATATCACAGAAACACAAAAGAGACAACAATCCAAACATTGATATACATATATATACACAAACTGTTTATACAACATCTCTATACGAGTCTCACATACAATATAACAACCCACATCTCGCTAAAGAGCAAAGTCACACCTCCAGCCCCCCCCACACACTCACACCCCTCTTTACTCCAACCTGCTGGACTAGTGGGCCTTCAACTCCACGATCCAATACCTGAAAAATATCAACGGGGACACGTCACAGTGTGATCCAGTAGGATGTCCAAACCCAACTCACATGGTGCAAAAGTATGCAATGCACTAATGCAACAACTAGATATAACTCATGGCATGTCATGAAAATTGAAGTATACAAGCATACGCCTACATCACTCATATTAATCTGCAAATGACATCAATAACAAAATCGCGTACCTGCGGCAAGGATAACCTGCAAAACAAAGTGAGTGCTACAAATAGAGGAGCAACTATATATGCAAAACAAGTAGAGGCGACAAGTACAAGAACGCAACAATACTCAATCTCTTTATAACTTCGTACAACATGAATCCCTTCCAAAAGCCGTTATTATTATGTAACCTTGCGTATGCAATGAAACCTTATCAGTTCTACCCAAACATTAGAACTTGCAAATGATGGTAATTAAGGTTCCTACACTTTCTAAAAATTCATTTAGAGCTTCTAACTCGGAAGTTATCAAACCTTCTTACTAATTTCCTTTTATTTAATTTTTCAAATGGATTTTCTTTTAAACGTGGAGTTGTTTACAAAAATTTCGGCAGAGTTTCTCTTGTATTTATCAAAATTTTCCAATTACAACATACTTATTATCAAAAAGGAACCTGCTATAAGCATAACACGGAATACATAACCTTGCTCACAAAAATCATAGGAGAAGTGCCATAAAGGACGTAGCCACAACAAGCCAACATGCTCATAAGTGCAACACTATCAAGTCTCCATTCAAGATTTAGGTACAAGCTTAACCAACGGTACATAAAGAATGCATTATTAAAAGCTACTAACATTAACTTGATTTTAGACTTAAATCTATCAACGTTCAGATTCAATAATGAGACTATAACTTCGTCACAAATTACTCCCAACATTAAGTCTTACAATAAGAATCCATTACTTGATATAAACTTATTCCCGCATTTAAAGTTACTAGCTTTAATCAAATTACACAAAATGCAACCAAGTAGCAACTTGACCATTCCTAATTGGGCACATCACATAGGAAAAGCACGCACTACTTAATAATTTCACAAGTTCCCCAACATTTAATCCCGATACAAGTGCTAAAGTTTTTAAAGAGTCATGAAAGGCATCACCTTTCACTCTTATAAGACATTATAACTAAGAAAGGGGGTTAGCTTCCATTTGGAATGCAAGTAAAACTACAACCTTTCCCACTAATTAATGCTACAACTAATCATACAATCTAACTTAACATTTATTTCATACGTTGGGGATCCTTCTACAAGTATTACCATAACCCCTACACTAATACTTTCTAAATGAGTAGTGTTTCCTACGAACAAGTTATGACGAGCAACTTGAATAAATTGCTACTTTTTAAAGAATTTACTTATGGAGCTTGTTTTATTTTTAAAGAAATTCCTTAAGGAGCTTGAATAAATATGCAAGTTTTAATGGCCACATATAACTTGAAAGAGTCACTTAAGCATTAGAATGAAAGATTCAATCCTAAAATTAGAGATGGAAAAGAAGGGGATCGCAATGGCCCATCCTTTTTCCTTTCATTTCATGAATTCAATCCTTAACAAAATTTTAACGTCTTCAACGTACCAACACTCAAGCACCTACACTAATACTTTCTAAATGAGTAGTGTTTTCTACAAACAAGTTATGACGAGCAACTTGAATAAATTGCTACTTTTTAAAGAATTTACTTATGGAGCTTGTTTTATTTTTAAAGAAATTCCTTAAGGAGCTTGAATAAATATGCAAGTTTTAATGGCCACATATAACTTGAAAGAGTCACTTAAGCATTAGAATGAAAGATTCAATCCTAAAATTAGAGATGGATAAGAAGGGGATCGCAATGGCCCATCTTTTTCCTTTCATTTCATGAATTCAATCCTTAACAAAATTTTAACGTCTTCACTTGAGAGTTGCATACACAAATCCACCAAGCCCCCAATTGGAAATACATGCACAAGATGAAATCCCATAAACAACAACCCAATAACTATTACAACAACACCAACAACAACATCAACAACAACAACAAAGATCATAACATTTGTTAACAACTAACAATCACGCATACCAACGTACCAACACTCAAGCACCAAGTACATCAATGGCAACATTCATTCTTAAAGGTTAACCATCACACATACAACTACAAATCACCCAAAACTGCTAAATGATGCCATGATGCATATGATGCACAAGTAATGCGATGCGATGCGATGCAATGCAATGCAAGGGGATCTCATGAATGAGCCGGCATGCAAGTGTATCGTGATTTCTACTCCGATATCAACGTGGTGTCACCACCACGTGGAGCCACATAATGGATCAAGAGGTGGCCAACGGCGTGTTCACCCGCCTCCTACAGCGGCACTTTGTCCATGCCCGTGCACTCCACCTCGTGTCCTAATCACATCATTTCACCATCATTCCATGTTCTGCATAAAAACCAACACATTGCCAATCTCCCCTTCTCGTTTCATTTTATATGAATCTCATTATCATACCACCAAAATTGAAATAAAAGCTTCCAACTTTCCAAAAGGGGGACAATTGCACAAAAGGTGAACAATTTAACATAATTAATGGAATGAGGCAACCAAGGCGACATGAACTAAAACCATATCATCAAATAATTTCAACACCTCATTTAAGTTCAACACAACAAGAAGTGGAAAGTTAAAACCTCCAACTATTTCAACAAACAACTCAATATGACATGACGGTCCATGTAAATAATGAGGTCATATTTCATTCACATTTCATAAAGCTTTCCATTTTATTTTCTATCCATAACTTTTCCTTACTAACACGTTACCAAGGCACTAGGGAGCACCAACATCCTAGGCCGAATTGATGGGTAGCTTCAAGCCCCCAATTATATCACTTAATCATGGTCAATTTCACCATTCAACTCATTATTACAAAATTCCCATTTTCATGCAAGGGGAACTTAATAAAAGTCTCCAACATTCCTAAATGATAGCCAAGATGAGATCGATTTCTTGTCATCAACAACTCCACGAGTTAAAATGAGGGCAATGTTACAAATATAATGAAGCAAGGCATTCCACTTCTTGCAATTAAGGTCAACATTTTAATCCCATACCATAACTACCATTCCACTTCATATTGCATATTTCATTCTCAATTCACAACTTGCCTTCAACTAAATCGTCTTCATGGCACTAGGGCTCTTCAAACCCTAGGCCGAATTTCAAGGGTGGCCTCAATCCCCCATTTTAAACACAAATCCATACCCAATTGCACATCCAAATTCATTGTTCACATACTTCACATTAGTCATACAAAGGAAGTTGAATGAAAGACATCCAACATGCAAAATGAGAACTATTGCACATAATTAGTAAAACAAAATATTCAAGAGCCCACCTTTATCATATATTCTTGGCCAATTTCACCACTCAATTAATTATTACGCAATTCATCTTTCTCAAGCAAGGGAAAATTGGGAATTTAAGCTTCCAACATTCAATTTGAGAGCATCTTCGCAAAATTAGTAAACCAAGTCATTCATATGCAACATGTATCATAATCATGGCATCAAATGACTCAATCCAACATATAAAATCAACCCAAATGCATCATGTCGAGGGGTCTCACAAAAACCCCTAAAAATGCAAGCTTTGTACTAAAAATACAATGAAATCAACCATATGAGTAAGGATTGGACTCCTACCTCTTGTAGAGACTCAAATCCTCTTCCAATTTGATGAAATCCCTCATTGCCAAGCTCAAGCCCTAATTCGAAATTCCCAAAATTCTCATCCAATTGGGATGAAATCCTTTTCTATTTTTCATGAGAACCCAAGAACCCTCAAATCTCCAAGCTTCAACCCCAACCCTAATCTCCATCTTCCCCCTAATTTCGGCAGCAGGCAAGAGATTCGGCCAGTCAAGGGAGCTTCGGCCATAGGGTTGAGAAGAATTGGTGAAGATGAAGAATAGATGGAGAGGGTGGGCTTAGGGCTTCTTTTCTTCTTCCTTCTTCCTCCAATTCCCTTCCTATTTTTCTTGGCCTGGAAACCTTCGGCCATCACATGGAATCTTCGGCCATCACAAGGGAGTGTGAGGAGTTCGACTGGGAGCTTAGGGGAGAAGGAATTGAGGAAGAGAAATTTTGAGAAGAGAGGATTCAATAAATTACAAGTTTGCCATCCTCTCTTCTAATTAGCTCAAGCCCAACAAGTAAAGCCCATTCAACATTAACGAACACTAGTCCAAGCCCAACTATCAAAACCCAATCAACAATAACTAACAGTAATCCAAGCCTATCTCTACCTACCAAAATTAATTAAGGCCTTCGCAACCGTAATGATAATATTAATCAATATCAATAATAAGAAAAATACTAATACCCAAAAATAATACCAACCTCACCAAAAATAACAACCAAACATCAATAATAATAATGTCATCCATTAGTAACTATCTCAGCATCACCAATTGCTATACACACATACCGTTTTGCCATACATACTCACCAACTAAAATCGTCAAGCACGCTAACAAAAATATCAATTTACTATCCAACCACACGTTTTCACTTATATCCAAAGCATCTCATAGTCGCCCGATAGCCATACCTGCAGAAAATTAATATATACATAACAAAATTACTATACACACACGTGCCAATAGTATTTTGCACATACGGGCATTACAATATACACACCTTAAAATAAAGTTCGTCATCGAACTTTCTACCTTAGGATAGCTGAGGGTAAATAGAGGTACATAGGGTCATCCTACCCCATCATATAGATAAAGCACAATCATATATCAACACTTTTACTAGTTCAAATACACACAAGTATAACATTTCAAATACACCCACATGCACTGATATCCTGAAACATACAACCACCAATGTCAACATGTACACATTTAAACATACACACACTTGTCATACATAGAGTCTTACACATCAACATCCATACACCCAGATATCACTATATCTATTCTAACACCAGTGTAAGCAGACCCGCTTACAACCAGACATACAACCGTAGACATCTTACATATACACATATATCACACACAATTCTAATACACCCAGGTCATGCCCACTCATACCTGAGCGGAACTCAAGGGTCCATACAAACAACCACCATATCTATAGACGGCCTAGTGATCAATCAATTATATAATATCATGAGACACATTACCCATAACACATGCACCTTTAAACCCAGACATACAATCATGTATGTCTCTTATATCCATCCAACATTCGCACATGCATCATCACATAGAGTCTTACATATCAATATCAATACACAAATATCCATACAAAACTATAATCATCCACATATAGGTGTAAGCGTACCAGCTTACAGCCATGCAAGTAGCATATACTCATCACGTACACCCACTCATAACAGCATTACTATCAAAACATATCCACATATACATGGGTGGAGCTCAGGATCCACTCATGCAGCTGTACACTCTACATGTGCATACACGCTACTCATACATCAAATGCTTATTAACACATGCACTGCAAACACAATCACATAGCTATATAATCATTCGTACATATATCGTAGTCATATGCACACGAGTATATCATCTCAATATACTCGACAAGTTATTTTGTAATTAGATATCGACTTAGGTAAAGTCCTGAGACTTTATGCAAGGTCAAACGGGTATCGAGATGAGTATCTCGATCATGGAGAAACGTTTGACCGTCTGTAGCATAAGTCTAAAATGGTTCGTGGTCATAGATGTTTCGAGACAAGGATATCGAAACATCGGATAGACCATTGTGTATTAGTCTTCACCGTTTAGCGGTGGCAATGATCTCATGATCGCTTGACTTGGCGAAGTCGAAGACGAGACACAGGTGCTCATTAGAATGAGTTCACTGAACGATCCACTAGAGTTATCATATGGTTATATTGACCAATCTGTCAGTGATAACTCTGAGTGATGATAGGATAGTTGGTCTTTTGACTTGAGGTCATTTTGACAAACCTGTGCGTGAACGGTACCACTTATATCAACTGACCTAGCTTCGAGGCAATGCCTGTCGAAAGGTCTTTTGATTGGGTGACACTTGAAACGTACGAGGCGAGTAATGACCAAGAGAGGATTCGTCTCTCCCCGGTCAATGGGAGTTAGTGTCGTAGAGTTAGTTCGGTCTTTAGTAAAAACTCTGCGCAGAGTATGTTGGAAGAAGTCCAACATTAGTTGACTAAAGATCGATAGAAACTAACCGGAGTCAAGTTATTGGGGTTGACAGTTTGACCGTACCCCAGACTTGATCTACACGACATATTTAAGACGAAAAGACTATAACTGCGGAATTCATCACGGAAACAGTCAGGTGGTCCCGACAATACTCATGTCAATGAGTTAACCACATAATGATGATTCCTGAAGCAAGGACGGCAACCACTGCTCGTGGTCACTGCCGTATAGGGCTTCGAGCCCAACCTGTTGTAAGGGTCAGGCTGTAGGGTCTCACACAGAGTGCAACGCTTCGTCTAGTAATAGGTAGAAAATAGTTAGGGAGAATATTTGCATTTGATGCAAAAGAAGAGATAAATGCATTTGATGCAATATGGTAATTTAAGCCTAGATAGGGACTATTTTGCATTTGATGCAAAAGCGATTAAATGTGTATTAAATTGTTTAATACAATATTTAATAAAATAAACGCAAGGAAAAGTTCACGGGGTAAGACGGGAATGTCCCGGTCTAGACCCAGGTTCGAACGGCGTCCAAATCGGACACCAAACGCAAAAGTTATGGCCAAAACAGTAAAAGCCCATGTAGACATCAGCCCAAGAGGCAGATGGGCCGGACAGCAAACAAAGCGGGCCGCAATTTGCGCCCGCAGTCATCACGGGCGGGGCCCGCCCGCAATCATGCGGGCGGGGGCCCCGCCCCGCCCTTCTGTGCACGCAGGGCGCGTGCAAGGCACGCGCCGCGTGCCTTGCACGCGCCCAGCGCGTGCACTGTGCGCGCGCTGAGGCGCGTGCAGTGCACGCGCCCTCGAGGCGCGTGCACTGCACGCGGCCTGAGGCCACACGCTGCCTAGGGCAGCGTGTATTTTTGGCGGCTGGCTGTTTGCGGTTTTGTGGGTTTTGGCTGATCTTTGGACGATCAATTGGAGGGTCAAACGACCTCCGATTGACGAACAGTTTTTTCCTATGCGTTCACCGTTGAACGCTTGTCGTATTGATAGGTTGTATCGATCCTGAAGCTCAACGGTGAGTGAGTTAAAATTCACGGAAGTTTGCACTTTGTGAAGTGCAAACTAACTTGATTTTAACTAACCCAATTATTTAGTCCCACATCGGATTTTGAGAAATGGGGAGAGTCCGCCGCCTATATAAATAGGGGTCTCCCCCCTTTCTCAAAAGTCGTCCCAAGCTCTAGATCTGAGCGGCTCTCGTAAATGTTGGAGCACGCTCGGATCTAAGCTTAAATAAATATTTCTCTATCTCCCTAAAATTCTGCCTTACTCCTGCGGGCTCTAGCAAAGCCACAAAGGAGTTCGGATTCTGAATCTGAAATCTTGGCGGAGGTTTCACTCGCGTGAAACTTTCTTCGGCGCGTGGTTGGCTCGGCGGCACGGGGATTGATCGCCTCGGGGTGCGGAGCGGTTCGAGGAGCGGTTTGGGGAGCGGATCAAGGAGCGGCTCGGCATGGGACGGGAGCAGCTCGGAAGACGGCGCGGAACATCTCGCCTGCTCCAGGGCTGAGATTCCGGGTATGTGGTTAAAGTTTTATTAGCATTAGTTTAGTTATAATCGCAGTAGGCTAGATCCTTCTTGGGATGGTCAGACCCATCCCAAGTCGGCATAGATCTTGGCATAGGGTCTTGGACCTTAGGGCCAAGTTAAAAATGTTTTAACTTGCATGTTAATTAGATTAACTAGTTTTCCTTCCGCTGTAAATGATTTTCATGTCTATGTTCCGTCCGACTTAGGACGGGACTAGAGTTTTTGTGCCCTAAGGGACCGCCAATTACCCCAACAGTGGTATCGGAGCCTAGGTTTGCGTAGTCGATCTAGGTACTGCCGCGATTTGATTAAACGTGTTAATGCTTTTAAATACTTTCAAAAGTTTTTAAAGTTATGAGATAATATTTTAAAAATGTTTTAGATGTTCAAAAAAAAAATCTTTTTGATAAATTTTGAACATGGAAATTTTTTAAAAATGACATTTTAAAATTTATGTGATAATTTTTAAAAACCAATTTTAAATCTTTTAAAATTTATGCGATAAGTTTAAATTGCCTAAAATTTTTATTTGATAAATTTTTAAGCTTGAAAGTTTTTAAAATGATGTTTTAATTTTATGAGATAATTTTAAAACTGATTTTAAAGATTAAAATTTTTATGCGATAAATTTTTTTTTAAGTAGCATGCAAATTTATGATTTTAAAATTAAGTTTTTATGAGATAAAAATAAAATAATTTCAAAATCATATTTTAAATTTAATTGTTAAATTTATGTTTGCATGCAAAAATTGTTATATGCGATAAACTTAGTATATTTAAATGTTAAATAGTTGTGCACTATCTTTATGCGATAAATTAGTGTAGCTTTATTTTAATGGCCTTGTTTATCTTGTCCCTTATTTGATAACACAAGACAACCCTTTAGGTTAGCCATTAAAAATGATTAAAATTTATTACTTAAATTTTAATGACATGCTATGTTTTAATAAATCATTAACAACAATATTAAGACCTAATTCCTGATTAGGGTAGGTCCTTTAAATGATTTTTAAATTCTAATTGTTATAATTAATTTTCATTAAAGGACTTCGCTTCTAGCGTTGTTAATAAAATTTATTAAAATCCTAATAACGATTAGGGTAGCACGTGAACCTTATAGTTGATAAGGACTTAATAAAAGTTATTAAACAAATCCTAATAATTTTGAATTTAAGGATTCAACTAGTTGATAGGATTAATTAGTTGTTAATAAAAGCTGTTTAGTCTATGGCATACATACAAAAATGACAAGCTTCATTCAATGGACCATGATCCAGTCAATGTGCTTGGCTAAGAGTTCTGGGTCAACCCTTGCTAGTCCAAGGGGTAGTGATCCTGGCTTAGTCAATTCCCTGGCTGAGTTCCGCTGGACCGCAATGTCGCGAATCATGATTGTATGACACCCTGGACTATATCTAAGTCAAATACGTTAATGATCTTTTTCAAGATTAGCCGTAGCCCTCCTTGTTTTAGGGGTTAGCAACTATAGGGCCCGTGTTACAGTTGTTGAGATACACTCAAGCTGTGACATGGCAACCTTGTAGAAACCAACTTCTTAAATACATAAGATGACATCTTGACTTGACCCAAACAGACGTTGTCGTGAATACACCGAGCGGCGGCGTAAGTTAAGTCAACGATGTAGTCTGCCTAGATGTAGTCTAAGACCTGACCCAAACCGACGTGTCGTGCATACACCGAGCTGAGGGGCAAGTCAGGCTAGACATGAAAACAAGGGTCCGACTAGACTAGACATGGTGATTTGGATGAGCACACTCATGATCACGAATGGATAGGGGGCAAAAACCGATTAAGAGAGTCATATCCGATATGATCGATGAAGAGTCATCTTCCGATCGCAGAGTCAATCAACTTGTTGAGCTACACTCAAGGTTGTTTAGACTCAAGGTGATTGGAACTCTTACCCATTAATTTTAATTCGATTAAATCGTTCGTTATTAAGCTTTAAAACGTTCGTAAAATTAGTGGGAGGATATAGATAGATAAAAGCCAATCTACCTATATTTAATATTGAACATATGCTAAAACTAGGGCAAGACTATGTTTACCGAAAGAATCAATTGATAATATTGGAATTAGTTAACTGGTCAATAAGTTGATTAAATTGAATATCAAGTTAAATTCTAATTGATAGAATTAAAACTATATTCTCGTTGACATTAAATGACCTTCTAAAGAACAGACTTAAGAAATATGATTTCATTAAGTTCTGGGTCCAACAAACAAATTAAAGCTACATGTCACTCGTCTCTATATGAGGCAGCTTGAACATATAGGACATTCAAAGTATGTTTCTCCCTACAACTTGTCGAGCTTACCCTCAAGGTTGTATGGACAAACAATTTTGATCCGCAAAGTTCAAAATTCGATTAAAACCGTTTGAGTCGAATACGAGTGCATGAGCGGGTGCAAAACTATGTATCCCAACCGGATCTTGAGACAAGCAACTTCTTGAGCTACACTCAAGATTGCAAAGCTCAAGCGTTTGGATACATAAGTTGCTTGCATAGCTATTTATTTATGTTGATATCTAAATTTGATTTAGAAAAGGAAGAAGGCACTTCGGAAAGTCAATTGAGAAAGTTAGTAAAGGCATAAGTAGGAGGAAATGAAAACGTGACATATTTTGATGTCACATTTCGGAATAAGTTGTTATACAAAAGACGTTTAAACACATTTTGACGAATGTCGTCACATTGCTTCTGAAGTAATGTTTCGTGTTAAGTAATTTGTAAATGACTATACATATATTAAATGTTAATATATAAATACACAAGATAGTAGCAAACTTATATGGTAAAATTAGACTAGGCCGTATCAAGAGATTAAGCTTCACAAGTCACATAAAGAGGGGTCTGACCTCTCGTATTATGAAGTCTACGGACACTTGTGAGTCTTAGCCTCTTAGATACAATGGCTGAAACCCATCTGTGAGACAGTGGGAGAATGAGTTGTCGAACTCAGTCTCGTACATACTGATGTACCCCGAGTCTATTTTTTAACAAAATAAGTTATTCGTATATTTTACTAAGACACGTGTTCTTGATGAAACGCAAGTCTAATAAAATAAAGAACGAAATGACTAAAGTATTTAAACTGATTCGATTAGATCGAATGGTCAAATACTTAGCTAAATAAAATCTTGTGTAATTAAAAGAAAATGTGATTTTCTCTCAGATCAAGTCTGTTAACACATCATTGTGTTAAAAGGTATGAATCACACTTAATTAGATTTAATGTGATCCATTGTAAGTGACTCTGAGTTAAATCCTCCATCTGGGTTAAGTCCCAGATAGTAATGCCTAGGTTTTGATAAAGTTCTATGAGGACATTATCAATAATATATTCAATAAATCAATCGTAAGGAAGTTGTATTATTACTCGAATCTCGTGAGACGAATTGTCGAGTTAGACATCATAACTGATGATGACTTAGTCAACTTCTAGGATGAAATTCGGAGTAGTAACTCCAATTTAAAACTTGATGAAGGTCCGTGTGCGTAAATAAATTTGAGAATTTAATTTACGTGCCCAAGGAAAATGTTTCCTCACTTTCTGTAAAGTAAATCTTTAAGTTGAAAGATTGGTGCAGAAAAGGAAATAGTGAAGTACAATATTGTTGGACGGGAACGGTTTTCATCCTAATTTCTTTAAAACGGATTATGATGAAACCGGTTTCGCCAACAGATGTGTACAGATCTACTCGGACCAAAGCTCGATGTAAACGCTCAAGTTGACCACGAAAATTAGAGCATTCACTTATAAGTTCGTTTTTCTAAATATGATTTAGACAAACCAACTTATATGAATTAGCCAGATAGTTTTCAAGGTCAGTGGGAGCGTGTAAATTACATGCGAGACATCAAAGAGATGGAACATATATTTTATGAACCATTTGCAATGACCAAATAACTAATTTAAAATTATTATCGTAAGGTACGATGACCTGGATAAGATCCAGGAAAATAAAATATTATAGATTCTGATAGACCAAATGAATTATTTGAATGAGATTCAAATGATTGGTCTAACATAAAACATAGAAACCCCTTAAGTCTATAGTGTAGACGGTTTTAGCAGATCCACTCACGAAGGCTCTATCACATGAAGTCGGGAAAACTTATGTGTAAAAACGATATTAGATATCGAGATAAATGGGCCTGAGTGCAAGTGGGAGATGTAGGAATATGATGCCCTCAAGGCCCATTTATTCCTGTGTGAATAGCACAAACATCTTGTTCGAAATAACAGTAAGCTGTTTGGTAATAATTTATCTAAGTTATTTTGTAATTAGATATCGACTTAGGTAAAGTCCTGAGACTTTATGCAAGGTCAAACGGGTATCGAGATGAGTATCTCGATCATGGAGAAACGTTTGACCGTCTGTAGCATAAGTCTAAAATGGTTCGTGGTCATAGATGTTTCGAGACAAGGATATCGAAACATCGGATAGACCATTGTGTATTAGTCTTCACCGTTTAGCGGGTGGCAATGATCTCATGATCGCTTGACTTGGCGAAGTCGAAGACGAGACACAGGTGCTCATTAGAATGAGTTCACTGAACGATCCACTAGAGTTATCATATGGTTATATTGACCAATCTGTCAGTGATAACTCTGAGTGATGATAGGATAGTTGGTCTTTTGACTTGAGGTCATTTTGACAAACCTGTGCGTGAACGGTACCACTTATATCAACTGACCTAGCTTCGAGGCAATGCCTGTCGAAAGGTCCTTTTGATTGGGTGACACTTGAAACGTACGAGGCGAGTAATGACCAAGAGAGGATTCGTCTCTCCCGGTCAATGGGAGTTAGTGTCGTAGAGTTAGTTCGGTCTTTAGTAAAAACTCTGCGCAGAGTATGTTGGAAGAAGTCCAACATTAGTTGACTAAAGATCGATAGAAACTAACCGGAGTCAAGTTATTGGGGTTGACAGTTTGACCGTACCCCAGACTTGATCTACACGACATATTTAAGACGAAAAGACTATAACTGCGGAATTCATCACGGAAACAGTCAGGTGGTCCCGACAATACTCATGTCAATGAGTTAACCACATAATGATGATTCCTGAAGCAGGGACGACAACCACTGCTCGTGGTCACTGCCGTATAGGGCTTCGAGCCCAACCTGTTGTAAGGGTCAGGCTGTAGGGTCTCACACAGAGTGCAACGCTTCGTCTAGTAATAGGTAGAAAATAGTTAGGGAGAATATTTGCATTTGATGCAAAAGAAGAGATAAATGCATTTGATGCAATATGGTAATTTAAGCCTAGATAGGGACTATTTTGCATTTGATGCAAAAGCGATTAAATGTGTATTAAATTGTTTAATACAATATTTAATAAAATAAACGCAAGGAAAAGTTCACGGGTAAGACGGGAATGTCCCGGTCTAGACCCAGGTTCGAACGGCGTCCAAATCGGACACCAAACGCAAAAGTTATGGCCAAAATAGTAAAAGCCCATGTAGACATCAGCCCAAGAGGCAGATGGGGCCGGACAGCAAACAAAAGCGGGGCGCATTTGCGCCCGCCAGTCATCACGGGCGGGGCCCGCCCGCAATCATGCGGGCGGGGCCCCCGCCCCGCCCTTCTGTGCACGCAGGGCGCTGTGCACAGCACGCGCCCGCATGGCGCGTGCTGTGCACGCGCCCCAGCGCGTGCACTGTGCGCGCGCGCTGAGGCGCGTGCACTGCACGCGGCCTGAGGCCACACGCTGCCTAGGGCAGCGTGTATTTTTGGCGGCTGGCTGTTTGCGGTTTTTGTGGGTTTTGGCTGATCTTTGGACGATCAATTGGAGGGTCCAAACGACCTCCGATTGACGAACGGTTTTTTTCCTATGCGTTCACCGTTGAACGCTTGTCGTATTGATATGGTTGTATCGATCCTGAAGCTCAACGGTGAGTGAGTTAAAATTCACGGAAGTTTGCACTTTGTGAAGTGCAAACTAACTTGATTTTAACTAACCCAATTATTTAGTCCCACATCGGGATTTTGAGAAATGGGGGAGAGTCCGCCGCCTATATAAATAGGGGTCTCCCCCCCTTTCTCAAAAGTCGTCCCAAGCTCTAGATCTGAGCGGCTCTCGTAAATGTTGGAGCACGCTCGGATCTAAGCTTAAATAAATATTTCTCTATCTCCCTAAAATTCTGCCTTACTCCTGCGGGCTCTAGCAAAGCCACAAAGGAGTTCGGATTCTGAATCTGAAATCTTGGCGGAGGTTTCACTCGCGTGAAACTTTCTTCGGCGCGTGGTTGGCTCGGCGGCACGGGGATTGATCGCCTCGGGGTGCGGAGCGGTTCGAGGAGCGGTTTGGGAAGCGGATCAAGGAGCGGCTCGGCATGGGACGGGAGCAGCTCGGAAAGACGGCGTGGAACATCTCGCCTGCTCCAGGGCTGAGATTCCGGGTATGTGGTTAAAGTTTTATTAGCATTAGTTTAGTTTAATCGCAGTAGGCTAGATCCTTCTTGGGATGGTCAGACCCATCCCAAGTCGGCATAGATCTTGGCATAGGGTCTTGGACCTTAGGGCCAAGTTAAAAATGTTTTAACTTGCATGTTAATTAGATTAACTAGTTTTCCTTCCGCTGTAAATGATTTTCATGTCTATGTTCCGTCCGACTTAGGACGGGACTAAAGTTTTTGTGCCCTAAGGGGACCCGCCAATTCCCCAACAAGTATATCATCTCAATATACTCGACAAGCCATGTTCAACGCTCATAGAATTATAGATGCACATGCATACATATCTACACACATAAATATGCATATACATTTACACATATATATGCACGTACATTTATACAGAATCAATTCTTAAATATCAAACCTCAGGGTGTATGCTTCAAGTTCCTGCTATCCGGTCCCATCCTAAGGCTGGACTCCACCCACCTTAGGTCTAAACTCCTCTCAGAATACTACACACACCACCCTTACACAGCCGCAGTGTGATGACCTGCATGGGCCACCAAATGTAACGCACTGCTTCCCGGAATACCCATTGAGTACGAGTCCGTATTAGGAATTTCCCAAAGAGGCGGGTGCTACGAAGGAAAACAAACAAACATCACACCAGGCAGGACCATTGCGCACTGCTGGGATAGTACATGTAACATTCCAGATATCACAGAAACACAAAAGAGACAACAATCCAAACATTGATATACATATATATACACAAACTGTTTATACATCTCTATACGAGTCTCACATACAATATAACAACCCACATCTCGCCAAAGAACAAAGTCACACCTCCAGTCCTCACACACACACCACTCTCTACTCCAACCTGCTAGACTAGTGGGCCTTCAACTCCACGATCCAACACCTGAAAAATATCAACGGGGACACGTCACAGCGTGACCCACTAGGATGTCCAAACCCAACTCACATGGTGCAAAAGTATGCAATGCACTAATGCAACAACTAGATATAACTCATGGCATATCATGAAAATTGAAGTATACAAGCATACGCCTACATCACTCATATTAATCTGCAAATGACATCAATAATAATAATGTCATCCATTAGTAACTATCTCAGCATCACCAATTGCTATACACATACCGTTTTACCATACATACTCACCAACTAAAATCGCCAAGCACGCTAACAAAAATATAGCCATACGTTTTCACTTATATCCAAAGCATCTCATAGTCGCCCGATAGCCATACCTCTAGAAAATTACTATACACATAACAAAATTACTATACGCACACGCGCCAATAGTATTTTGCACATACAGGCATTACAAAATCCCTCCCGACGGCTAGCCCTCGCTTATGAATAAACACCTCCCTAACCCAATTACCAAAATACAATCTCAAACCCTAAACCTGCCCAAGAGGGATAGGGGGCACGCGCGGCTAAGCGTGGGGGGTGCGGGTGCGGGCATGCCTTCGGGTATACACCCGAACCCCATCAGTTGTACCGACTGATGCAGGTACTGTGGTGCGTCGAATGCTCCAAACTGGGCTCCCTCTGCTCTATCGTTGTCACCACAGTCGTCGTCATCTCAATCTGAGTCTCCACCGTCCTCGTAGTCCGGAACATCTTCATGATTATCGCCAAACTCCATGTAAACCGAAACATGTCGCCAAGGCCTCTCACCAGCAAACCAGGGACCCCCTTGGATGCCTTCCAGGTCAATGCCAGACCCCTGACGATAAAATAAGACGTGATGTGACCGTCATTGTTTATGTGACTGACATGGAAGAAAACTGGGCGAGCTACTTAGGACCTTTCTTAACTAATTGTAATCATCATCCCTGACCAAAATTTGATGGGAGAAATCCTGACCCATGTAAGACAACTGCAAATATAGAGGTGAAAATGTACGAGCTCCAAACACGATGTAATTTGGACCATTGGCGACATGAACGCGGACAAAAATCAAGTGGCTTGAAAAGTTTTAGCATATGGATCAAGCAACCGAAAATTAGATTTTTTTTTAATGATCGATAAGCCATTCAATTTTTGATAGTTAGATGCAAGGCTAGAATTTATCAAAACAACCAGATTTGTTTTATCAAAACTCCCAAATAAGTGAAGGAGTTCTGCTTAACGACATGGATGACCAACATAAATTCTAGGATGTGCACACAATCACTTATCCCTTGTGCATCATTTCTTCTCTGGGAGGAGAATACCAGATCAACATAGTCTTGTTGCTATCGACGATCACATGTGGGGGAGAGGAACGGAGGGCGGGGAATTGTTTTCATTCCGTCCCTCAGCTGTATGGAACTGGAAGAAAAGGATATTAAAGCGAGATGTCCAAATCCTAGATCCAGCTTTTGATGTATCATGTGTGGAGACGTTGCGTCAATGTTAGCACATGTTACTTGTTTAGGAGAAACATCCCAAAAAATCAGCATGTGTTGCCATTGTTTTATTTCTTTTGTTTGCACATTTCTCTCTCTCTTTTCTTTTCGTTTTCTTTTTTCTTCCCGTAAGATTGAGCAAAATTTACTGGAAGCTTTGTTATAGGAAAACTTGTGACATACAAATGGGGAATGATTGAACTTTTCAATATTGTTCCATATGCAGGATCTGAACATTTGGCATCTGATCTCTCCAAACGCCACACCTTCCAACATTTTTTTACATCCAGAGTGGAGGCCCATACAGGTATGGGGTCTCTGAAAAAGCTTGCAAAGACGCCACATCTGATTCCTCTTGTTCATCAATTGTGATACATGTATTTTCTGCTTATCGCCATTGAATTTTGCACATTATTCACCGAAGAAATCGCATTATTAATGTTTAAGAGATTATGTGATTGTTGTGTGTAGACGTACGGCGTCCCAGTCGGAGTGAGCAGGGTGTGTGTATTTATGAGAAGGTATGAGATTCAATGCAGGGCAGGGTAGAATGCGTGGTGTGGTGTTGTGAATGGGGTCGATGGGCTTCACCTGCTCCATGCTGATGCCTTTAATATGGTCTTCTTAGGGGGTTGGATGGCTTTTTTTGGGGGGTGCTATGAACTCCTGTGACCCTGCACAATGTAGGGCAGGGCTTGCCTTTTGGTGAGATGACTGGTGGCATCACACTGAGCAGCAGGACTCAATGTTGTGGGGTCTCATGCTTTCGTTTTCACGGAGATTGTTTGTTTGCAGGATGATTCAATTGTTGGAGGTGCCCCTCTTTTATGGTTTGGTGATGATTAAAGTGGGAGGAGGGGAGAATTCCAAGAAAGTTGAACTGCTGTGGGAGGCTTGAGTTTTTGCTGCTGCAGTCTCATACCAAGTAAAATAACAGGGCTCATGGCTTAAATTTTTTAGCACTTCTGAGTCGATGTGAATTTGAGTTCTATTAGGACTAAGTGCAGGATAAAAGCTGGATCGATCAGATTTTTGTACAAAAGCGATTATTGCTTAATTTTCGGAACTTTTTTAAATTCTCTCTGAAACTCTCTTTAAATTACCTTCTGTTGTGTCATCGCGTGTACCTAGAATAGTGAAGATTTAATCTGCCAGAATACAACTAATTAATCAAACAAACTCTTACTAATTCGTCACTATTACCAATTGAGGGGAGGCATGCCCCTTCCCGCGTCTTCCGTCGGTCGATGATCAAAAGGTACGACGGTGGAAGGCTGAGATGTTGTAGCTGTGGCGGGAAAACCACAGTGGGAAGGGGGGCGCCCACAGATATTTTTGTTGGGTGGTTTTGAACAGTGAAAGATGAGACCCCCGGCTGATTGATACTTGATGGAGATAATACACGCCCCCGCGTGGGTCCCGTCCTAAATAGCCAGTCCCTCCCTCTCACTCCGTTACAGCTCCGTCACTTCCCTTTCAGATGTGCCCCCCGTTTTGTCGAGAATTACAAGAGTACCATCATCCTCCCAGAAAATCAGTACATGGCATATGTTGTCAACTGAGTAAATTTATTAAGCTAACAACATAAAAAATCATTTTTATTAGGTTGTTGTACTCATTTTAAAACACTAAAATCCAAAGTATAGATTAAACTTAATTTGATTTGGCATTCGTAATCCACTCGTTACACTAAGTTCTATTATTCTGAAAGCATTTTATACCAATCAGTTCAATAGCATTGAATTCTCTTGATATTTGGTACGTCGATCATATAAAAGATAAAAGAGAGAGTAATGCAAAATATAGGTTAAACCTAAGCAATGCAAAAAAGAGAAAGGCATGGTTGTTACATCTGAGAAATTCATAATCATTTACAAATTCGCAAATATATATGTTTGACCGCAAATGCAAAAAATCCAAATTCTTTACTTCACTTATGAAAATAAACCAAGCCAAAAATTAAAAATAATTTGCAAAACATGCCAAAAAATATTAAGTAAAACCGACCAAGTTTGACCACATCAGCGCACACGTGCCCTAACTGGACGCCCCTGGGTGCTGACGAGGCTCACTTTGATTTGGCCGCACTTGGCAAGTGCTGTTATGAGCTTGCTCCGACTTGGCCGCACTTGACAAGTTCGGCTAAATTGTTAGTGGCGGTCAAATCGTTAGTTGTCGTACAATTTGTATAAAGTATAGCATAACGTCATTTGATGTGTTAGTACGATACTTGCTTAAGGCACTAGACATCCCGAGTTCGATTTGAGGAACCTACATTAAATGGTTTTTGTAAAAAAATTTTGGAACCTTTGTGCTTATATTCTATATTCAATAAATCTAATATACAAATGAGGGTGTTTATCCCAGTCACACGTTGACTGGGACAAACGATTGGACATAGGTGCGCCACCTCATCTAGGTGGGGCTCTGTGGGGGGTGGGTGTGGTTTTGGGCTTGGTTTTGGGTTTGGGTGTTGGGTTTTTTTTTTGCGCTTTAGTCCATGCTTTTCATTCTTTTGCCCCTCGACGCTCCTCTCTCTCACACCCACGCTTTTTTCGCTTTGGTTATTGCTTCTCACCACATTTGCGTCCGGCAACGACGGCATTCGTGCCCTCCAAGCATGTGCAATTTCTAGTTAGTATACATTTTACAGTTGAGCGATTTGTTTGGTGGTATGATTCTCTGTTTGGTTTTGAGAAGTTGTTAGTTTGATTCTTATCATGCCCCTTAAATTATTATTTTTTGTTTTTTGTTTGCTACATTTTCATTTTAAAGTTGAGTGAAATGAACACATGTATTCGTTATATGCTTTTTTTTAAAAAATATTCTTTTGTTGTGAACGGATGTTGATGAGTTAGTTAGGATCACGTCTTATCTTATAGATAAGACCATATCTATTGTATCTTATCGCTGTATGCTCATCCACCTACTACAAATAAAGAGCTGGGGTTCCTCATCCAGATGATGATTCATACCATGTTATCAGTACGAGCCTCTAAATAATATTTCCACACAAATACCGATCGTTGCGAAAGCGAAGGAAAGGCGGAAGATCCACACGCACGGCTTCGTTTACCTCAAACGGGCGTCGTCATCTATGCGTAGGCTTCGTCAACCGTCGCTAGATCTGGATGACAAATTTAGAGGTTTTCTCGCTAAAAATTTAATTTTTATCATGTGTATGATTATGTTCTCTATAGATCTCGTAAGATCGGAGTGAAAATAGGGCTAATGGCCTACATCGACGATTTTTTCGTCTAAAATCATGTTTTTATCATGCTTTAAATCTGAGAAATAAATAAAAACAATTTTGCCACCCCTAACTGCAGGAAGATATATGCCCTTGAGGCAATTTATCCTAAGAAAACATCTTGTTCAAAATATAATTGGTATTGATTATCCTAGTATAAATTCAATGAATTATATGCTTGGATAATTTCATTAGACTTAAAGTGAGGTCATTACATATTTAGATGTAGATTTCGATTATGGGAAGTGAATGACCGATAGGAAATTAAGTCTTAAAACGTTCATGGTCATAGATGTGTCGAGAAAAGGATATCGGCACATCGAACAAACCATTGTGTCTTTGCCTTACCCTAAAGGGTAATGATGATCTCATAGTCATTCGAACTGGCGAAGTCGGAGACAACGCACTGTGCTCATTTGAGATTGAGTCCACTGAACGACCCAATGAAAAGTTATTAAATAGTTAAACTTTAACTAAACTGTCATTAATAACTCTATAGTGATGATAGGCAAGTTGGTCCTTAAGACCTGAAGTCATTGTACGAACCTGTGCGTGAATAGTGTCACTTTGATCTATGATCTAGCTTCGAGGCTAGGCCTGCTGAAAGGTCTTAGGTTGGGTGACACTTGAAGCATACGAGGTAAGTAAATGACTAAGATGAGGTTCGTCTCTTTCGTTAAAGGGAAGTTAGTGTCACAGGCTCAGTACGGTTCTTTGTGCTAAACCTCGGCCGGGGTACGTTGTCAGATGTACAACATGTATATAACAAAGACCGAAGTATGCTGACCGATGTTGGCTAGTAGGGTTGACAGTTTATCATACCTTAGGCCATGTAAGGACATAGTTATGACGAAGGGACTAAAACTGTGGTATTCATCACTGACACAGTCAGAGTGATCCAGACGACACTTTTTGTCGATGGGTCAATCACGTAATTATGATGCCAAAACATGGACGACACCTGCTGCTCGTGGTTACTGTCATCTAGGGATTTCGAGCCCCAACCTGAAGTAGGGTCAGGCTGTAGGGTCTCACATCGATTCGGTTTGTGTCTTAGTAATAGGAAGAATTTAGGAGGAGTGCACTCGGGTGCACGAGAATAAATGAAGTCACTAAGAGTTAGTGACATTAAGTTGATCTATATTAAATAGGATTCAATAGGGTCGTATAATTTTTTGACTTTAAACGAGATTTAATAATGTAGCAAAATGTTTGCGACTTCAGCATTAGTAGGACGATGTATGGATTAATGCATGTGACGCAAATGGATTTAAAATGCATTGTAAATAGTTTACGATAATATGTTAGATCATACAATGCATAGAAATGGATAGATGGCTCTTTGGGATGGTGTAACGAATCGTATTTCGTCAATACATTTATCTACGTATTTAACATATTTTCATCTTTAAAAGTATTTTATAATGGTTAGTCAGTAGTTTTATATCCAAAAAATGATTTCAAAATTTCTTATAAAAATATTTTGAAGCATCAAACTAGCTATGGTGTATTGCAGTAAGTTCGGGTTCCATCAAATACCTCTAAATAATTTTGATAAAAATTCATTTTCAAGTATTACCGTTTTGGCTTAATGAATTAATTTTCTATACAAACATCATCAGAACGTTTTCAAACTTCTACAGTATCATCCTATAATCATTTAGGGCTCCCCATTTTAATTTTATAATTTTCTAATATCATATCAACCTAGAACCTGCAAATCCACATCCAAAATATTTTGACCTAAAACTCGTATCTCTGTAGCTCAAACCATGAAATGGATCTCGCATTCGCGATCCTCGCGATGATACGAACCCGTGGCTATGTTTTCATAATTTTTCGGACACATTTGGTTTCGGGGGCAAACTTGTAATTTCTTTAACTATTATGTTTCAACTAATTATTTCACTAATTAAAGTTTACCTTTCACTAATTACCTTAAACCCTAATTACCTACCCTAAACTAGCAGCCCACGAGGAACTCACTTAACCCATATTCTTCCCTTATTCAAAATTTCACCCATATTCTTCCCATATTCTTCCCTTATTCAAAATTACATTAATAATCCTATTTAATCCCCTCCCCTGTTAATCCCTTCTCCCACACTCAGCCCGAACGAAACCCACTCTCTCACCCTCTCCCCTCCGACGGGAAGCCACCACACCCGTCGCCCACAAGCACCCCCCTCCCACGTTCAAGCTGCCGCATCTCCCCTCTCCACTTCGTCCTCCTCTCCAACCCACGCCCTCGTCGAGACAGCCCCGACGAACACCAGCGATGCTACCTACACCCTCCCCCACGTCCACCGTCCCTCCTTCCCTCTTCGGAGCAACCTCCGCCCGCAGCGCCTCGACAACCCCACAAAGAGCCCCCTCGCTGTTCTCAGCGACCTCCGACCACCGCCACTCCCCGCTCCGACCCCGCTCTCCGCTCCTCCGATTCCCTCTCCGACTGCAACCCAGCTGCACCCACCATCGCCTGTCCCTGCCTCGCCGTCAACCGCCGTAAACACCCCCTTTCGAAGCCTCGAACCCCCGCATCTCCTCCACTCTCCGACACCAATGCCGCCCCCTTCAGCCCGACGACCCACGAGCTCCGACGCCGAAGCTCCCACAACCCACAGTTGCTGCGGAGCCACGAGCCCCCTCCACCGGGCCCCGCCCAGCTCCGAACCACACCCTCCAATAGCTCCGCCCAACGACGCCGTCGTGCTCTGGCTGCGTCACCCAGCGAGCTCCTCAACAGCTCCGATGAAGCCACCGCTCTCGCCTTCGCCTCCCACCACCTCTCGACGCCACAGACCCCGCCGCCTGCTCCTCCGAAGCCCGACCTCATCGCCGCCTTGCCGCCCCTTCGCTGCCACAGTCGCTGCCACGACAAGGAGCCCTTCCCCGCATGCATTGTACGAAGAGGAGAGGGTATGAGTTTTATACGTTTGTTTTTAAAACGAAATACGTATATACGTATTCGTATATTAATGGTATATAGTATTTTATAAAAATTTATATAAGGGTAATCGGTTTTAAATTCATAATAAATCCTATAGGCCTCAGAAAATTATAAGGCCAGCTCCAGAAAATCAGAAATGACGTTCTGGACCCAATGGTACTAGTTTCATCTCAATCAGACGAGTAGTTTTTCCAAAATAAAATTTTAAGCCTAAAACTAAAATACGTTGTTTTCTTTTAAAAATCCATAACTTGTTATTTTCATGTAAACTGATATGTGGAAAAAATATATGTTGTAGTACTCTTCGAAACGGTCGTTTTGACAGCTCACTTGAACCATTCTGATATGTATTTCACCCAGAAGAAATTATGGAACAAATACGATAACTAATTAAAAATAGTTTTTAAATTGTTTTTGAGCTTTTAAAAATTATAAAAATTACTAGAAGCTTCAAAAAAATATTTCCTTCTTTAGTAAAATTATTTTTCTCATTTCTAGCCTATATAAAAATTTAGAACACTTTTCGACTCTGTTTCAATCGATTATAAAATCAAAACGATCAAGTTAAATAGATAGAAAATAGTGTGTTCGTTAACAAATTATTTCTTGTGTTTGCAGGTACCAATTATCGTGCACCAACTCCATTAGAAGCTCTAGCTCCAACCTCGTCTTACTACGACGATCTCGATAGGGTAAGTCACAATGAATTCTAACTTTAGAAATTTAGATAGTGTACTAAATGGAAATACCGCATGCTCGAAGTATGGATCAGTATCATAGTTGGACGTCAAACCATTACTCAGGACTGAAATTCTCTGTTGAGGCTTCTGCCTTGACTTTTCAACAAGTGAAGCTCTTTGGAGTGTTATTAATGCCTTTGAATATCTCTGGAGTGAGACTATTGTGCATAACTCTATTGGTGTGTAAGTCGGACTATCACAACCGCCATTAGCATCTTTACCTTTGGAACAATGGATTGACATACCGTATTGTAACATAATGATTGAATGATGTACTGTGTTGACATCATACTGCTGGAACATCCTATCAAAATTGAATGCTTGAAAGTAGTTGGCACTGCACTGGGTTTTTTTGGGGTAACTTATATTAAAGAAAGTGTGGGAGCGACCGCGAGACATTTACACAGTGCACCGTACCGTACCGATCGTCTAAAATGAAATGTACTGTCTAAAGTGATTTGAGATCCGCCCGGGTGAGCGCCCCCGTGGCATGAGATGAGCTCAATGGTTGCACACTGTACTTTCCTATATAAGTCACGTAGTTTCTAGCTTTACTATTGCTTACTTGTCCTTTTAGTGTTACTACATCTACCTGGTTGTCTTACTATTGTCATCGCATTGCCTGCTGGTTAAAACCTTGTTGCTACCATATGCCTCGCCACAGTTGTTGCTCTTGCACGTTACTTTTACCTTGCACAGTCACCTTTACTTTATGCATTACATGCACTTTACTTACCACACCTGAGCACCACCAGTACTTTACTTATCACTCTTGCATGTATGTCCGTTCTTACCTTACTTTCTGCACTTGCATGGTCATCTTTTGTTTACTATAGCATGTTTTATACTTTTGCACTACTCTTTTTCTATTACTAGAATTGTTGTGACTTACCTACGGTTCCATCTTCATGGCACCACAGACGATGCACCTGTTGAAGTAGATGTTCTTGAGTTGGCAGAGCCAGAGTTCGACCCTAAGACCGCATCTTTCAGATTTATTTCACTTATGTACTTTCTTCTTTCATGTATCTTTGTAGGAATATTTTGTACAGTATGGATTGTAATAATTGGACAATCTTTGGGTATTTTTGTACATAGCTGCATCGTGGCTATATTGGTTTCACTGGTGATCTGCAGACATGCAATTAAATCAAATAAGTAATGGTCCCCCGAGAGCGGGTCGTTACAAGTTTGGTGGCCTACGTAGGTTCGTGCTAACTACCTCGTGAACAATATAGTATGATCAGGACGTACAGTTTAAGATACTCAAATTGAACTCTCGAGTACATGATGTCTCGAGTGTTCACCTGTATTGGATATACGGGTAAAATGTTCTTATTATACAGCTTCCTTGATCCTCCTTGATCCTCATCACTTCCTTTGAACTCTTAACCCTTGCTTAGGAACTCGTGTTTCATTCTTGGTTATACCTTCTATTGTAACCTCCTTCGTTGACAATCCGAGGGATATTCGATAAGTTGAACCATTCTTTCACTTCAACATCGTCACCCTTCCTTTAGTTTGATGACCTTTCGATTGACCTTCTTAGAATCTTTCTATTTTTAGTTCGCTTGAACTCTGGTTACATTCTATTTTAAGGAGGGTAGCGTTCACCAAAAGTTTGAGTTCGACAACGGAAGCGAATCGAAGGACGCTCAAAAGTATTTGAGGACGGTGCGAGACAAATTGAGACGAACCAAACCGAGACGTGTAAGTTGATGCTGCTACTTCTTCATCTTTCTTGAACTCGTCTTCTTCTTCTATCTGAGCCTATTTTGACTTGAGACTAGCTATAGAAGCTATGGTGATGTCAATATTATGTATTCATACATAACATCATCTCTTGTTATCTTGATGCTGTGATATCACATTTTATTTCATGCTATTAACAACTTATTTTCATATATCGTAATCGTTCATCATGCCTTCCTTTCGATCGTTTAAATTGCTTAGGCAATCATCGGACTTCTGAATTCTTAGGACGGAATTATTTTAAGGAGGGTAGGATGTAACGACTCGTATTTCGTCAATACATTTATCTACGTATTTAACGTATTTTCATCTTTAAAAGTATTTTATAATGGTTAGTCAGGAGTTTTATATCCAAAAAATGATTTCAAAATTTCTTATAAAAATATTTTGAAGCATCAAACTAGCTATGGTGTATTTCAGTAAGTTCGGGTTCCATCAAATACCTCTAAACAATTTTGATAAAAATTCATGTTCAAGTATTACTGTTTTGGCTTAATGAATTAATTTTATATACAAACATCATCAAAACTTTTTCAAACTTCTACAGTATCATCCTATGATCATTTAGGGCTCCCCATTTTAATTTCCTAATTTTCTGATATCATATCAACATAGAACCCGCAAACCCGCGTCCTAAAGGTTTTGGCCTAAAACTCGTAGCTCAGTAGCTCAAACCATGAAATGGATCTCGTATTCGCGATCCTCGCGATGATAGGAACATGTGGCTAGGTTTTCATAATTTTTCGGACATGTTTGGTTTCGGAGGCAAACTCGTAATTTCTTTAGCTCTTATGTTTTAACTAATTATTTCACTAATTAAAGTTTACCTTTCACTAATTACCTTAAACCCTAATTACCTACCCTAAACTAGCAGCCCACGAGAAACTCACTTAACCCATATTCTTCCCTTAGTCAAAATTTCACCTAAATCTATTTAATTCTATTGACTAAATATTAAACTCTCCTAATATTATATTACATTAATAATCCTATTTAATACCCTCCCCTATTAATCCCTTCTCCCACACTCAACCCAAACGAACCCCACTCTCTCACCCTCTCCCCTCCGAGGGAAGCCACCACACCCGCCGCCCACAAGCACCACCTCCCACGTTCAAGCTGCTGCACCCCCCCTCTCCACTTCGTCCTCCTCTCAGACCCACGCCCTCGTCGAGACAGCCCCGAAGAATGCCAGCGACGCTGCCTACACCCTCCCCCACGTCCACCGTCCATCCTTCCCTCTTCGGAGCAACCTCCACCCGCAGCGCCTCGACAACCCCACAAAGAGCCCCCCTCGCTGTTCTCAGTGACCTCCGACCACCGCTACTCCCCGCTCCGACCCCGCTCTCCGCCCCTCGGATTCCCTCTACGACTGCACCCCAGCTGCACCCACCATCGCCTGTCCCTGCCTCGTCGTCAACCGCCGCAAACACCCCCTTTCGAAGCCTCGAACCCCCGCATCTCTTCCACTCTCCGACACCAACGCCGCCCCTTCAGCCCGACGACCCACGAGCTCCGACACCGAAGCTCCCACGACCCACAGTCGGTGCAAAGCCACGGGCCCCCTCCACTGGGCCCCGCCCAGCTCCGAACCACACCCTCCAATAGCTCCGCCCAATGACACCGTCGTGCTCCGGCTGCGTCACCCCGTGAGCTCCTCAGCAGCTCTGACGAAGCCACCACTCTCTCCTTTGCCTCCCACCACCTCTCGATGTCGCAGACCCCGTCGCCCGCTCCTCCGAAGCCCGACCTTACCGCCGCCTTGCCGCCCCTCCGCCGCCTCAGTCGCTGCCACGACGAAGAGCCCTCCCCCGCATGCATCGTACGAAGAGGAGAGAGTATGAGTTTTAAACGTTTGTTTTTAAAACGAAATACGTAAATACATATTCGTATATTAATGGTATATAGTATTTTATAAAAATTTATATAAGGGTAATTGGTTTTAAATTCACAATAAATCCTATCGGCTTCAGAAAATTACAAGGCCAGTTCCAGAAAATCAGAAATACCATTCTGGACCCAATGGTACTGGTTTCATCTCAATCAGACGAGTAGTTTTTCCAAAATGAATTTTTAAGCCTAAAACTGAAATACGTTGTTTTCTTTTAAAAATCCATAACTTGTTATTTTCACGTAAACTGATATGTGGAAAAAAATATATGTTGTAGTACTCTTCGAAACGGGTTGTTTTGACAGCTCACTTGAACCATTCTGATATGTATTTCACCCAGAAGAAATTATGGAACAAATACGATAACTAATTAAAAATAGTTTTTAAATTGTTTTGAGCTTTTAAAAATTATAAAAATTACTAGAAGCTTCAGAAAAATATTTCCTTCTTCAGTAAAATTATTTTTCTCATTTCTAGCCTATATAAAAATTTAGAACACTTTTCGACTCTGTTTCAATCGATTATAAAATCAAAACGATCAAGTTAAATAGATAGAAAATAGTGTGTTCGTTAACAAATTATTTCTTGTGTTTGCAGGTACCAATTATCGTGCACCAACTCCATTGGAAGCTCTAGCTCCAACCTCGTCTTACTACGACGATCTCGACAGGGTAAGTCACAATGAATTCTAATTTTAGAAATTTAGATAGTGTACTAAATGGAAATACCGCATGCTCGAAGCATGGATCGGTATCATAGTTGTTGGACGTCAAACCATTACTCAGGACTGACATTCTCTGTTGAGGCTTCTGCCTTGACTTTTCAACAAGTGAAGCTCTTTGGAGTGGTATTAATGCCTTTGAATATCTCTGGAGTGAGACTATTGTGCATAACTCTATTGGTGTGTAGTCGGTCTATCACAACCGCCATTAGAATCTTTACCTCTGGAACAATGGATTGACATACCGTATTGAAACATAATGATTGAATGATGTACCGTGTTGATATCATACTGCTGAAACATCCTATCGAAATTGAATGCTTGAAAGTAGTTGGCACTGCAATGGGTTTTTAGGGTAACTTATATTAGAGAAAGTGTGGGAGCGACCGTGAGACATCTACACTGTGCACCGTACCATACCGATCGTCTAAAATGAAATGTACCGTCTAAAGTGATTTGAGATCCACCCAGGTGAGCGCCCCCGTGGCAGGAGATGGGCTCAATGGTTACACACTGTACTTTTCTATGTAAGTCACGTAGTTTCTAGCTTTACTATTGCTTACTTGTCCTTTTAGTGTTACTACATCTACCTGGTTGTCTTATTATTATCATCGCATTGACTGCTGGTTAAAACATTGGTGCTACCATATGCCTCGCCACAGTTGTTGCTCTTGCACGTTACTTTTGCACTTGCACAGTCACCTTTACTTTATGCATTACATGCACTTTACGTACCACACCTGAGCAGCCACCAGTACTTTACTTATCACTATTGCATGCATGTCCGTTATTACCTTACTTTCTGCACTTGCATGATCATCTTTTGTTTACTATAGCATGTTCCATACTTTTGCACTACTCTTTTTCTATTGCTAGAATTGTTGTGACTTACCTACGGTTCCATCTTCATGGCACCGCAGACGATGCACCTGTTGAAGTTGATGGTCTTGAGTTGGCAGAGCCAGAGTTCGACCTTGAGACCGCAGCTTTCAGATTTATTTTCACTTATGTACTTTCTTTCTTTCATGTATCTTTGTTGGAACATTTTGTACAGTATGGATTATAATAATTGGACACTATTTGGGTATTTTTGTACATCTCTGCATTGTGGCTATATTAATTTTACCGGTGAGCTGTAGACCTGCAAATAAATCAAATAAGTAATGGTCTACCGAGAGCGGGTCGTTACAGATGGTCCCATTCGAACTATGCTTTCCAACGAGTGTGAAATCGGCCCAATCGAAGTTGTAGAACTCAAGAAACATCCCGTAAGGCCAGAACTGGGCAACCAAGCCTAGCTTGAGCAGGCGGGTCCAGATCCGCTAGGCGGGCTGAACCCGCCCGCTAGGGGGGTCCAGCCCGCTGGCGGTCTGGACCCCGTCGCCAAGCAGGCGGGTCTGACCTGCCCGCTTATGTGGGCGGGTCAAGCCCGCCTGCCTGGGCTGGCGGGGCTTGAGCCGCCCGCACAGTGGGCGGGTCAGACCCGCTCGTCCAGGATCGGGCCGGCGCCCAGATTGGACTGGGCGTGCCCTTTGGACGCGCCTAGCTGGCAAGTGGGCCCCACCTGCGGGGCCCACAGTCCAGCAAACCCTAGGGGTTTGTGACGGCTACAAATTTCAGCCGACTTGTGATTTTTGCTCAACTTTGAGCAATTGTTTCAGGGGTCAAACAAAGTCGAAATTCGTCGCCGTTTGTTTCTATGCGTTCACCGTTCATAGTTCTTCGAAATGATAGGTTGTATCACTTCTGAAGCTCAACGGTGAGAGAGATTAAATTAGTTGAAGTTTAGCCTTTAAGAAAGGCAAACTAACTTAATTAATTCTCCTATTCATTAATTGTCCCACATTGCTTGTGCGACGAGCAAGGGGGTCCGACTCCCGATATAAATAGGGGTCGACACCCTTTAGAAAAACTTGCACCAAGTCTCTGAATTGAGTAGCTCCAAAAATTTTTGCGCACGCTCAGTTCAAGACGAAAATTATTCTCTCCTCTTTTCTTCTGTTTCCTTCGCTCGCGTTCTAGCAAAACGTCGAGAAGGATTTGGATTCGATCCGAAGTCTAAGACGTTGGATCGCACTCAAATGAAATCTTATTTGGCAAGTGGTTGGCTCGGAGGCGCGGTGTCGGCTAGCTTCGGGTGGATCGGTTTGGGGCGCATATGCGGCTAGCTTCGGGGAGCAGAAGGCGGTTCGGAACACTTTGTCTGTGCAAGCAAAGTTCCGGGTATGTAGTTTACATAGCTTTCATTTAATTATATTGCAATAGTTTAGATCTATCTTGGGGTGGTCAGATCCACCTCAAGATAGCAGAGATCCTGGCTAGGGTCTTGAATCCTTAGGGGTTTTATTAAAAAGTTTAACGATTATTTTCCGTTGCTTATTTGATTTGCTTCTTTCGCCCGTCTGATGTAGGACGAGCATAGAATAATGCCCTAAGGGTCCCCCAAAACCCTTCAGTGGTATCAGAGCATTAGGTCTGCATGTGATCTAAGGACTGCAATATCTTAAATGATTGTATGTTTTTTAAGATACATATAAAATACATTTTAACTTTATGCGATATTGTTAAAATGAAACCCCTTCATTTGAGATGCTTTAAAAATTGTTTTAGGTGATAAAATTCTATTTAGTAGCATGAAAATTTAGATGATGATTTTAAAATGAATGTTTTTAGAAATAAAAATTATGTGATAATTTTTATGAAACTATTGATTTTTATTAGATAAAAATTTTATGTTTTTAAAATCATTCTTATAATTTAAGTGTTAAAATTTAAGATTGAATATTATTATTTATAGGATAAATTTTAATATGTTGTACATGTTTAATAATTATTTGATAATTATTAAATAGTTAGAAACTTTTATGCGATATTTAAGTTGATAATTGCATGCTAATTTTATGTGATAAAGTTAGATTATGTTTTAATGGCCATTCTAAATTCTTGCTTATTATTTGATAATTCAAGAAACCCTTTTAGGTTAGCCATTAAAAACACCTTTAAAATTTATGCGATGAATTTTAAAATAACATGCTATGTTTAATAAACTGTTACAACATTTAAAGACCTAATTCCTGATTAGGGTAGCCCTTTTGACGACGATTATTATTTTAATCATAATAATAATAATTTTCATTAAAGGCTACACTTTAAGTGTTGTAATTTATATTTATTAAAATCCTAATAATGATTAGGATAGCACGTTAATACAAATGAAACCTTATAATTGATAAGGACTTAATAAAAGTTATTAACAAATCCTAATAAATTTTGAATTTTAAGGATTCCACTAGTTGATAGAATTAACTAGTCCTAATAAAAGCTTTTTATTTGATGGTATACATATAAATGATAAGTTTCATTCATTGGACATTGATCAGGTCAATGTGCTTGGCTAAGTTTGTTGGATCACCCTAGCTAGACTGGGGATAAGTGATTCTGGCCTAGTCAATTCCCTGGCCGTGTCTGTTGGACCGCAATGACATGAATCATGATTACATGACACCATCGACTTTACCTAAGTCTAATACGTTAATAAAATCTTTTTCAAGATAAAACGTAGCCATCCTTGTGTTGGAGTTTTGGCAACTATAGGATCCATGTTACAATTGTTGAGCACACTCAAGCTGTGACATGGCAACCTTATAGAAACCAACTTCTTATTACATATGATGTAGTCTATCCTTGGCCCAAACCGTCGTGCCGTGAATACACCAAGCGCCGACGTAAGTTAAGATAGACACGAAAACAAGGGTCTGACTAGGCTAGTCATTATGATTTGGATGAGCACACTCATGGTCATAGGGGCTAGGGGTAAGAATAAATAGGGAGTCATATATGATATGATTTATGAAGAATTCAGCTACTGACTGCAGAGTCAAACAACTTGTTGAGCACACTCAAGGTTGTGAGACTCAGGGTGGTTGGATCCCTCTCCCACAAATTTTTTAATTATAATAAATTGTTTATTATTACGGATTAAAATTCTTTAAAAATAGTGGGAGAATATAGTTTAATAAAAACCTCTTAAACTATACAAGAACATATGCTAAATTCAAATTCTATTAAAATGCAGTATGGAGTCAGGATTAAAATTCATAATCGAGAAAAACATGCTGGATGGGACGAACTACAAGGACAGGCTAAGAAACATCAATTTGGTCCTCTTGCTAGCTGGGATAGGCTACAACTGACGGATGACGCTTTGGAGAAGCCCGATAAGGATGCCATCAACGAGGAGAAGGAACCATACAAGCAGTACCAAAGGGATGCAGAGAAGGCCATGTGCCTTACTCTGGCCTCAATGACCAATGACCTGCAAAGAAAGCATGAACATATGGATGTTTGGAGCATGCTTTTGAATGCAAAGGAATTGTGTGGCAAGCATTCTAGAGCTTTCAGGTTTGAGGCCACCTGCAACCTTTGGGGAGCCAAGATGACGACGGTCCCTGTGCATGATCATGTTATCAAGATGATCGACTATATAGAGGATGCAGCCCAACTAGGATTTGTCCTCGAAAATGAAATGAGCATGGACATAATCCTTAGATCTTTGACCACTGACTTTAACCCGTTCATTACGAGTTTCATAATGAATAGCACGGAAGTGGATCTTCCTAGACTCCTGAACATGCTCCGGCAGTTCCAGGAGATTAAGAAGAAGCCAACAGCGTTGGTTGTCGGCTCTGCCCCTTCTCACCAGCCTAAAGTCATGGGTAAGAAGAGGCAGACCCTTAACCTGTGAAAGAGAAGAAGGGGAAGAAGAACAAAGGGGCAACGTCAAAATCTGAGTGCTTCCACTGCCACAAGCCGGGTCATTGGAAGAGGAATTGCAAGGTCTACCTTGCAGAGAAGAAGGGGCATGATGATGCCTCTACCTCAGGTACAAATCTTATTAAGAGCATATAAATTTCCATAAAGCTTGGATACATGGTATAAGATATTAATATGATTACTAAGACATCTGTATACTGTCTATATGTGCTTGAAGCAAAGGATGGAAGAAGTTCCCAACACGGTCGGCAATCAGAGTAATTATTGCTACTGGGGCTGTCTAAGGACTTTAGAAGATATCAAGAAGCAGTCGATGCTTTTTTATTTTTGAATAAATGTATCGATGTTTTATTTTAAAACAATGATTGAGTGATTGTCACGCAATGTATCTGTGATGAACAAATTTTTCATTCTGAATGAAATCGTTGTCTTTCTGATATCTTGGTAAAATGTGCTTTGGTAAAAATATGATTTGTCGTGAATGACTATTTGATTTGCTGTGTATAACTATCTGAGTTGTTGAGAATGTTTTTTCCTATGCTGTCGTGAATGCTTCTAAGTTAATGAGATTAATTGGAGCCGTCGGTATATTTAACTAATCCATAGTAACGAGTAAGTCCCAGGAGCGTATAAATTAGATGTGATCTTAATTATGCGCACAATAAGAATAGTTCTTGTTGGACTGCATTTAATACTTCAAGTTAGAAGATTAATGTAGTTAAAGGATATAACAGTGTAGGAAGTTTTGATTGAGTAAGTTATCATCAAGACTCCTATAGATGGATCTTGATATGACTTATTCGTCAAATCAACCTGACGTTGGTACATTCCATTTTAATTAATTCAGCACAAATGTGCTGGTTATACTTAAAAAATATTCTAAATAGGATTTAGAAATTTAAGTTGAAGTATTTAACCAGACGGTTCTCAAAGTCTGTGGGAGCGAGCATGTTACTTAGTTCCGTTTTGACTAAGTAAAAGTTCCAAGTTATAAAACCATCTATATGTGACATCAAATCAAAAAAGTTTTGATTATGTCAAAGATATAGAAACTTTGGTGTCATATGTACTAGACATAATTGACACAAGAATAATTGGAATATGCTATGATATGACTGACTTGTAGGAATGATAAACATTACATCAAATTGTGTATTCTAATCATTAGCTGTACAGAAGGAAAATCGTTGGATGTGATCCAAAGACGGTTTCGAAGGATCACCCCTGTGTGATCAAATGGTGTATTAATAATAAGACTTCGTTATTCTGCATAATAGATACGTTTAGCAGATCCCTTTAGCAGATCCCTTTTAGGTTTGACAGTATGAGATACCGAGATAAATAGCCTAAGTGCAAGTGGGAGATGTAAGAAGATATATGCCCTTAAGCAATTTATCCTAAGAAAACATCTTTCTCAAAATATAATTGGTACTAATTATCCTAGTATAAATTCAATGAATTATATACTTGGATAATTTTCTTAGACTTAAAATGAGGTCATTACATATTTAGATGTAGATCTCGATTATGAAAAGTGAATGAACGATATGAACTTAAGTCTTAAAATGTTCATGGTCATAGATGTGTCGAGAAAAGGATATCAACACATCGGACAGACCATTGTGTCTTTGTCTTACCCTAAAGAGTAATGATGATCTCATAGTCATTCGACCTAGCGAAGTCGGAGACAAGGCACATGTGCTCATTAGAGAATGAGTCCACTGAACGTCCCAATGAAGAGTTATTAAATGGTTAAACTTTAACTAAACTGTCATTAATAACTCTATAGTGATGATAGGCAAGTTGGTTCTTAAGACCTGAAGTCATTGTACGAACTTGTGTGTAAATAGTGGCACTTTGATCTATGATCTAGCTTCGAGGCTAGGCCTGCTGAAAGGTCTTAGGTTGGATGACACTTGAAGCATACGAGGTAAGTAAATGACTAAGATGGGATTCGTCTCTTCCGTTAAAGGGAAGTTAGTGTCACAAGCTCAGTACGGTTCTTTGTACTAAACCTCGACCGTGGTATGTTGTAAGATGTACAACATGCATATAACAAAGACCGAAGTATGCTGACCGATGCTGGCTAGTAGGGTTGATGGTTTACCATACCTTAGGCCATGTAGGGACATAGTTATGACGAAGGGACTAAAACTGCGGTATTCATCACTGACACAGTCAGAGTGATCCCGACGACACTTTTTGTCGATGGGTCAATCACGTAATTATGATGCTAAAACAGGGGCGACACCTGCTGCTCGTGGTTACTGTCGTCTAGGGGTATCAAGCCCCAACCTATAGTAGAGTCAGGCTGTCGGGTCTCACACCGAGTTCGGTTTGCGTCTTAGTAATAGTAAGAATTTAGGAAGAGTGCACTCGGGTGCATGAGAATAAATGAAGTCAGTAAGAGGTAGTGACATTAAGTCGATCTATATTAAATAGGATTTAATAGGGTCGCATAGGTTTTTTACATTAAATGAGATTTAATAATGTAGCAAAATATTTGCGACTTCAGCATTAGTAGAATGCTGTATGAGAATAATGCATGTGATGCAAATGGATTTAAAATGCATCGTAAATAGTTTGCGATAATATTTTAGATCATATAACGCATAGAAATAGATAGATGGCTCTTTGGGATGGTCCCATTCGAACCATGCTTTCCAACGAATCTGAAATTGGCCCAATCAGAGTTGTAGAACTCAAGAAACAGCTCGAAAAGCCAGAACTGGGCAAAAGCCCAGTTCTGGCCCAAGCCTAGCTTGGGCAGGCAGGTCCAGATCCGCTAGGCGGGTTGAACCCACCCACTGGCGGGCTGGACTCGCCCGCCAAGCAGGTGGGGCTTGAGCCAGCCTGCACAACGGGCGGGTCAACCCGCCAGCCCAGGATCGGGCGGGCGCCCAAATTAGACTGGGCGCGCCCTTTGGGGGCATCCAGTTGTTAGGTGGGCCCCACCTGTAGGGCCCAAAGTCCAGCAAACCCTAGGGGTTTGTGACGGCTACGAATTTCAGCCGACTTGTGATTTTTGCTCAACTTTGAGCAATTGTTTGAGAGGTCAAACGAAGTCGGAATTCGTTGCCGTTTATTTCTATGTGTTCACCATTCATAGCTCTTCGAAATGATAGGTTGTATCACTTCTGAAGCTCAATGGTGAGGGAGATTAAATTAGTTGAAGTTTAACCTATAAGAAAGGCAAACTAACTTAATTAATTGTCCTATTCATTAATAGTCCCATATTGCTCGTACGACGACTAAGAGGGTCCGACTCCCTATAAAAATAGGGGTCGACACCCTTTGAAAAACTTGCACCAAGTATCTGAATTGAGTAGCTCCAAAAAGTTTTGAGCACGCTTAGTTCAAGACGAAAATTATTCTCTCATCATTACTTTCGTTTCCTTCGCTCACATTCTAGCAAAACGACGAGAAGGATTTAGATTAGATCCAAAGTCTAAGACGTTGGATCGCACTCAAGTGAAATCTTCTTCAGAAAGTGGTTGGCACAGAGGCACGGTGTCGGCTCGCTTCGGGTGGATTGGTTTGGGAGTGCAGAGGCGGATAGCTTCGGGGAGCAGAAGGCGGTTTGGAACACTTTGCCGGTGCATGCAAAGTTCCGGGTATGTAGTTTAAATAGCTTTCATTGAATTATATTGCAGTAGTTTAAATCTATCTTGGGGTGGTCAGATCCACCTTAAGATAGCAGAGATCCTGGCTAGGGTCTTGAATCCTTAGGGTTTTCGTTAAATAGTTTAACGATTATTTTTCGCTGCTGATTTGATTTGCTTCTATCGTCCGTCCGACGTAGGACATGCATAGAATAACGCCCTAAGGGTCCCCCAAAATCCTTCACCCACGGCATCTTGGCTGCCTTGCCGCTGGCCGTCGTTGTTTTTCACTGCCCCGTAGGTGGGTTTCTCCCCCTTACGGCTGCCATGCCATCGCATCACCCCCCCGCCTCACAGCGGAGGGGGTATGCAAGTCCCCAACCCACCTCACGCTCGAAGCAAGAGGGGGGCGTCGTCCCGATAAACCCCCCACCTCACAGTGGGGGGGGGGGGGGGGGCGCCGCCCCGATCGCCCCCCACGTAGTAGCGTGAGAGGGGGGCGTCGTCGATATTGCTGGACCCCCCTCCTCGCCTGGATGCAGATGGGGCTTCGCTGTCGTCCTTGAAACGACGGGCCACCTCCCCCGGTGGAATTGAAGGGGGGGACGACATGACCTAGCCACCGCCCCCTCCTCTCTCATGAAACAAGTGGACCTGCATCCCACAAATGAAAAAAAACGTAAACCCTGCGGGCCTGAAGCCCGTAGCGAAGCTGTGGGCCTCAGGCCCGTAGGCCAAAATATTTTCAAGAAAAAAGAATAAAAGGGGGCTGCGAGCCTGCAGCCTACAGCCACGCTGCGGGCTTCAGGTCCGTAGGCCGAAATTTTCTGAAAAAAAAACAGAAAAGAAATAAAAGGGGGAGGAGGCTAAAATACGATTAAAAAGGTTTTTTGGAGCCTCAAAATTACAGAAAAATTATGATAAAATGTGGGATTGAAATGGGTCATTTGGGGACTTGTAGGTTTATTGGGTAAAAAGGAAAACTTCTTCCTTTTCATGAAGAATATGTAAATATTGGGCTCTTTTCAAATCCTTTTGAGTAATCCCATCATGCACAACTTTTTGCATTATATGATGCCTTTTAAGATCATAATTATATGCTCTGCATCACCATTAAATGGCTCATTCTGTGGATAAACTTATATTCTGTTGTGCAATATTAACTTAATATTAGAAAGATCCTGCGACCGTTCTATCGTTAGTCACCAAACCTAACGGTGTATGACATTGCCTAGTGGTCCAATAATTATTAAGTATTTAAATTGTTTATCCTTCTGTGAATCTATGATGCCTGTGATGAAAATGTCTGATGAAAATGTTTGATGAGCACAAATTTTTGCATGGATATATAATTGTGGTTTTGGATCGGCTGTTTAAGTCCCATATTTTACTTTTCCAGCATTTTTCTTTTCTTTTTGAGAGAAATTGTAGTGAGGAATTTATGTAATGTCCAAGACCGATGACTACTTTCCATGGAGACGGATGCCACTCTTGAAGCTGAAGATTTTATATAGGACCCACTGGGTTTTCAAAGTTGTAATTTCTTTTTTCGCTTTCATTTGTGTAATATGAACTGTAATATGAACTTTGGACTATTTTATTTATGTGGGACTGGCCGATTCACGTAATTAGCTATTCATTTAAAAATTACCTCCGCATGAAAATGTTTAATGAATAAATTATTTTTTCATGCAAATTTGTGCTCTGCTAGATAAAATGGCCAAAATTGCAAGTGTTGATTTCGAAGTGCTGGATGCATCAGGAAGAAATTATCTGAGTTAGCAGCTCGATGTGAAATTTCACCTGCGGGCTAAGTCCCTAATTTCTATAGTGACAAAGATGGAAATGCAAACGATATAGAAAAGACGCAAGCCATTATCAATATTCGTCGCCATGTGTGGACAAGAACCTAAATGCTGAATACCTTACGGTCGAAGATCCACTTGAGCTGTGGACTGCCCTTGAGGATAGATATAAACACCAGAAAGATGTTATACTATCAAGGGCACCATATAAGTGGGAGAACCTGAGACTGCAGGACTTTAAGTCCATAACTGAGTACAACTCAGCTCTTTTTAGCATCACCTCACGCCTGAAGTTGTGTGGTGAAAAGGTATCAGAAGATCACATGCTGGAAAAGATGTACACGTCTTTGCACGAGAAGGATGTGATACTGATGCAGCAATACCGTGCACGAAAGTTCACCAAGTATTCTGAGCTGCTGTCATGTTTACTCATGGCTGAACAAAACAGAGAGCTTCTCCTCGCCACTCACAACATGCGCCCCTGGCATTACCCCCCCAGAAGCTCACAATGCATCTTCTTCTAAAAAGAAGAAAGATAATAAAAGAAAAGAAAGACCACAGAAAGGGGGACAGAACAAAAGGGCCAGAGGCCAAGTCCAACAGCGAAGAAATGAAGGGAGGCAGAAGTTCACTTGGCGCAGACATGACAACAACAGAAATGAAGTACCCACACCCAAGAGGGAATGGGAAGACCAGTGCCATAGCTGTGGCATGAAAGGCCACTGGTCTAGAGTGTTCAGAACTCCGCGACATCTCCAGGAATTGTATAAAGAGAACATGAAAAAGAGATCTGAAACAAACCTGATGACCACAAATTCTCCAGTAAAGTTTACAGCTGACGACTTCGAAAGAGATGACCTGCTTAATTAGCCACTATTTTTTATCTTAGCAATTTGTTTTTGAGAACAATTTATGTTATGAGAGCATTTGAATTATGTATTAAATGAAAATGTGATTATGTTCCTGAAATGCAAATGTTTTATTTATCTTTTATATATAGATGGATCGCTCTCATGACTGCTTAGTAGATAGTGCTTCAACACATACGATCCTTCAGTATAAATGCTATTTTCATAGCATTATACCATATGAAAGCCATGTAAATACAATTTCAGGGCCATCGAATATAATTGAAGGTTCTAGGAATGCAACTTTGTTGCTCCTAAATGGAATCGAAATAAAAATAAAGGATGCACTATTCTCTCCGAATTCCAACAGAAACATACTAAGTTTCAAGGATATCCGTTTAAATGGATTCCATTTGGAACCCGCATATGTAAATGAAAAAGAATTACTGTATGTAACGTCTCAAAAAGGAGTAAAATCCATACTTGAACGTTTGAGAGCCTTTCATCAGGCCTTTACCATACAAATATTCAACGAGAGGAAGCAAATTTGACGGAGCACCTAGTGCCTGACATCAGCCAAGTTTTTACTTTGGCATGATAGACTTGGCCACCATGTATCTGTGATGATGCACCGCATCTTATTTCAATCCCATGGGCATAACTTGAAGAACCAGAAGGTTCTTCAGAAGGGAGAATTCCCTTGCATCTCCTACATTAAGGGAAAATTAATAACAAGGCCATCACCACTAAAGTGGATATTGAATCTCCAAGCTTCCTCGAAAGAATACAAGGAGACATATGTGGACCTATCCGCCGCCCTAGTAAGCCATTTCGGTACTTCATGGTACTAATTGATGCATCCTCAAAATTTTCGTATGTGTGTCTACTATCGACCCGTAACTTAGCTTTTCCAAAGCTATTGGCACAAATAATAAAGTTACGGGTGCATTTTCCAGACAACCAAATAAGGAAAATATGTCTGGATAATGCTGGAAAATTACCTCCCAGTCATTTCAAGAGTACTGCCAGGCAATGGGAATAGAAATTGAACATCCAGTGTCACATGTTCATACCCAGAACAGGTTGGCAGAGTCACTGATAAAAAGACTCTAATGGATTGCACGTCCATTGTTAATGAAATCCTGATTGCCGGTGGATGCATGGGACATGCAATTCTGCATGTTGCATTGTTAATAAAAATAAGACCCTCTGGAGGTCAGAGTCTCTCTCCAATGCAACTTGCATATGTAATGCTATCGAACATTTCTCACTTGAGAATCTTCGGTTGCACAGTTTACATCCCCATTGCACCATCACAGAGGACAAAAATGGGTCCTCAACGTCGCCTAGGTATCCATGTAATGTTTGACTCACCCTCAATTATAAGATACCTATAACCCCAAAGGACAAACGCATTGAAGGCACATCTTGAAGACTGTGATTTTGATGAGACAAGTTTCCCTAAAATGGGCCCAAACACTGAGATATCTGGTGCGAAGCAAATTATAACGTGGGATATAAAAAGTTTGACCCACTATGATTCGGTAACAAAACAATGTGAAGATGAGATCATGAAGATCCTCCACATACAGAACACTGTTCACCGATTACCGGACTCATTTACTGACAACCAGAAGATTGTCAGATCACACATCCCTGCTGGAAATACTCCAGCTAGTATTGACACGGCTGTACCTCAACAGAAAAGAGGCAGACCACCAGGCTCCAAGGATAAAAATCCAAGAAAAATAAAAATACCTAGAGACCTTGGGACGATACTCCCACAGAGAAATGAGCTCATGTCCATACCCTCACCCCTCCCGAAATCCACTGCAGAGAAACTGCTGGGAGAAACTGAAATATCATTAAATTATGTACGTGCAGGGGAGGTGTTGGACAGAAAGAGTACAGTCGTCGACGAAGACTTCGCATTTCATATTGCTATTCATGTCACCGGAAGCGACGATGATCATGATCCACATTCCATTGCTGAATGAAAACATAGAAATGATTGGCTAAAGTGGAATCAGGCAATAGAAGCTGAGCTGGACTCGCTTAAGAAACGCAAAGTTGTTAGGCATATAGTCCAGACACCTACTGGTGTCAAACTTGTGGGATATAAATATTCGTGAGAAAAAGAAATGAAAATAATGAGATCGCACACTACAAAGCAAGGCTTGTAGCGCAAGGATTTTCGCAAAGACCGGGTATTGACTCAGAAGAAACATACTTCCCGGTCATGGATGCGATCACTTTCCGATTTCTGATAGGCTTAACGGCAAAAGAAGGTCTAGATATGCAGCTGATGGATGTTGTGACTGCATATCTATACGGTAATCTCGATAAGGAGATATACATAAAACGTCCTGATGGCTTTTCAATGCCTGCTGAACTAAAAGATAGACATCGGGACGTCTACTCTGTTAAGCTTCAAAGATCATTGTATGGTCTTAAACAATCGGGAAGAATGTAGTATAATAGACTGAGTAAATTCATTGTACAACAAGGATTCAACAATAATGAAGTCTACCCTTGCATCTTTATAAGAGCAAATGGAAAAGGATTTGTCATAATAGTAGTCTACGTAGATGATTTGAACCTCATTGGATCTCCTGAAGAGATCGCTGAGATATCTGTAAGCCTGACAAAAGAATTCAAAATGAAAGACCTAGGCAAAATGAAATTCTGCCTTGGCTTACAGATTGAATATCTAAAAGACGGAATCCTATTACACCAAACCACATATACGAAGAAAATGTTGCAAAGATTTCATATGGACCAATGTCATCCACTTAGTACACCTATGGCGGTACGATCTTTGGATGCACATAAAGACCCCTTCCGACCGCTGGAAGAGGGGGATGATATACTTGGTCCAGAAGTCCCTTATCTAAGTGCTATTGGAGCACTTCTATATTTGGCCAACTGCACGCGTCCCGATATAGCGTTTACAGTAAATTTACTAGCCAGATACAGTGTAGCGCCTATGCAACGCCACTGGACCGGGGTTAAGCACCTTCTGTGCTACCTCCAAGGGTCTACAGATTTGGGACTCTTTTACAAAAATGAATTATCTTCCACACTTGTTGGTTATGCTGATGCAGGTTACAGGTCTGATCCCCACAATGCAAAGTCACAGACATTGTACGTGTTTACCTATGGTGGGACAACCATTTCTTGGAGATCTGTCAAGCAAACCATGACGGTGACCTCATCCAATCACTCAGAGATCATCTCCATCCATGAGGCAAGCAGAGAATGTGTCTGGCTACGGTCAGTTATAAATCACATCCTGGTGACGACCGGATTGAAGACTGTGGACCTTGAACCTACTACCATGTTCGAGGACAACGTTGCTTGCATTGCTCAGCTACGAGGTGGCTACATCAAATGCGACAAAACGAAGCATATTTCTCCTAAATTCTTCTGGACGCATGAGTTACAAAGAGATGGCGAGATCGACGTCAGACAAGTACAATCATGTGACAACCTGGCAGACTTGTTCACTAAATCTCTTCCTACTGCTACCTTTAGGAAGTTTGTACAGAAAATTGGGATGAGGCGCCTAAGAGATCTGAAAGCCTGAGTGCTTGTACAGATCAGGGGGAGTTAGAGAGTGTTTATACTCTTTTTCCTTAACTATGGTTTTTCCCACAGGGTTTTCCATAGCTAAAGGTTTTAACGAGGCAAACATCATCAACTCAGGATCCTGAAGTATCCACCCCATGTGAGACTCCTACTACACTCAGAATCCTGAAGTATTCATGAACAGACTCCACACCTATGACTGGATAAGGGGGAGTGTTGTGAATGGATGTTGATGAGTTAGTTAGGATCACGTCTTATCTTATAGATAAGACCGTATCTATTGTATCTTATCTCTGTACGCTCCTCCACCCGCTATAAATAATGACCTATGGGTTTCTCTCCCAGATGATGATTCATAACATCTTTGTATTTTTCTTTCTTTTTTCAATGCGAATAAAGCATATGAGCAGCGGTATATGATTTTTCCTACACCAAACCTAAAAACTCCACTTTCCACTTTATTTTTTCATTATTGGTATGCAGGTTAATCATAATATGTAATAGCATTGATATGTCAATAATCTTTTGGTTTCTAAAAAGGGGTGTTAATTCACTAGATTTGTTGTTGTTAAAGCCAAAATTGGCATCAACAGAATTTGGTCTGACATGGACTCTCTTGACGAAGTGGATCCTCGTCAGCTGGTGGAGTAGACCCTTGGTTAGCAGAACTAGGGTCGTTGATGGTTGGGAATCGGAATGCAGCATGGAAGCTCACTCGATCCAATGGCTGGATGCACCGATCGTTCGACCCACTAGCGGAGTCGATCCTCAAACGATTGTTCGTCAGGAGCTATCGTTTGACCCTCCTGTTGGGTCATGCCTCGATCTTCCTGCACCAGAAAGGAGCATCAGGGGGGTCGGATCTGGGTCCGACCAAAATCCCCTCCGATGCTTAAGTTAGAATGGGAACTTAAGTGAAGGCATGTGGCTGTCAAGATCGACCCACGGAGGTTCGTCTCGAGTCAATCGCCACAAGCTATTTGGAGGAAGAATTATAAAGTGGAAAATAGAATGTCAGAGTATCAGGTATCTCGTACCTTCTTTCTGTTCATCTTCAGTGATTTATAGACTTTGTAAGTCTCTTTGGTGACGTTAGGAGGATAACGGTCACCCATTATGGTGCTATGATCCTCCCCCCTTAATAGGGGTAACCGTCGTCCACGCCTCCGCTATTTATGAGCCCATTATCGATCATACTTTTGAGACGATGGAATTCCAACGGAAAAATGATACGTGGGCTTTGCCTAGGTCAGCTTCAAGCTTTCCTCGTGGGCCTTGTGGGCTCTGGTTCCATTTGAATGAAATCCTCGGGTGCCGACCCAAGGGTTAATAATAGCCCACATCACTCGAGCTCAGACAGTTCGTCTGTTGGGGTCAAGTGACATGACGTCTTATTAATGGGTCATGACAGTCGAGGAAAAAGTACTCAAGTCTAAGTGCCAAAATGCTTATTCTTTTGATTTGGACGATGCATCAATTCGAAATTCAAGATACAAGAGTACCTGGATTTCCAACACGTGTCCCGATTTGATGAGATCGTCTTGCCTTAATAAGGTAGGTTTGGAGGGAGATCGAAATCATCGTCTTTGGCATCCTTGACCCAAACCTCCTCCTTCGCTAATGACTTCCTCCCTGCTTATGCTACCGGTAAGGTCTCAGCCTCCATCCCTCAAAAGGATAAGGGGGCAACCGACGGGCCTAGTCTGATCGCCAATCAAATCTCTTAAGTGGGGGCAGATTAAATTCCTGATCTACAAGAGAAATATGTTCGATATGACAATCAGATCCGATTGCCTCAAAGGGAGGAGAGGGCTCATCTCTCTGGTCATCGAGAGGTTGGAGTTTATGTCAAAGCTTTCCATCAGGGACTTCGATTTCCTATGCACCCCTTCATGTTCTTCTTGATGAGGACATTGGGTCTTTCCCTTTGTTAACTGATGCCGAACTCCTTTGGCGTCTTGGTCAGCTTCATCGTAGTGCGTGTGATGAATAATATTGAACCAACCATGGAGTTGTTCAATTTATTTTTCATAATTCCTCCTTGCAAGATCCTGGGCTGGTATCAGATAACCGCTTACCGAGGCAGGAAATTATTTGGAGATCTTCGCACCTCAAATCCGAAATGGAAAGACCAAATCTTATTTTGTGGTGTTTTACGGTGAGTTAAGTGTTTTACGGTGAGTTAAGTTTCTATACCCGGTGGGGGACTCCTGATTTGTGCATGAGTGAGGACAAGCCTTTTTCCGTTGAGGAGGAAAAGTTTGCTCGTTCGTTGATGAAGCTGCTCGTAGGGATTAGGTCGATGAAGTGGCTGTTGTCTGACCTGTGCTACTCAGTACAGTGTGGACGTAAGGTCGATTCGACCTCACTCATCACTAACTTGTTCTTCGTTTTCTTGAATATTGCCTCCTCCATGCAGGCATGGTCGGTCTGGACTACCAGGTAGACCCTGGGATACGGGAGGCATTTGAAGCTTCCATCAGAGAGGCTGAGGAAAATATGTCTTCTCCTCAAGTGTATTCTCTAGAGGGACGAATGATTGGGACCTTCGAGGCTTTACCCCTAGTGGTCCATGAAGTTTCTCAGTCGATTCGTCTGCGGCATAGGAAAAAGAAGAAGCTCCGCACCAAATTTGAGGTGGTTGCGATTGAGAAAGTGAAGAGATCGAGGCGGCAGCTTTGTATTGTCGACTCGGACTTGTATGGATCGGATGACGCCATGGAGCCATCTGCCTATATGAGTGCAAATCAGTCGCGTGATGAGATCAGTTCCCTCGAACAAGAACATGTTCCCCTTTTAAAGAGAGATTCGGGGAGTCATGTTCTCCTCAGGAGCCAATTCTGCGTCAGGATTCTTGGCCCTGGGGAGGTCTGTTTCCTCCTAAATAGCTGGCCAAGGATATTCCTTTGGATTTTAAATCAATCTTGCTGGAAGATCAGTCGGCTCAAAACCTATTTCAGTGTTATGAGGAGGAGCTCCTTAGGCCAAGCTTTCCAATTAAAATAGATGAGCCGGCTCTTTTGGATCGAAGGATTGCCTCACGACTTGTTGAGAATTTGACTCTTCCTAGGGACAGGGACATTCTGGAGAGGGTCGATCATGAGAGGTTGTCCACAATTGATGTTCACGCGAACGTCCTGGTAATAATTATGCTTGTCTTTATTATGGCTGGAGCAAGAATTGAAATTCACAATTTGTGCTTGTCTGCAGGCCCTCGTGACTAACACTGAGTTATGTCGCCGCTCGTTGGCGGTGGCTAATTAAGAAGCCAGATTGAAGGGAGCTGAGATGGTCATTGAAAAGGCTGAGACGAAGCTAGCAATATGGAAGCTTCTCAATAAAATGATCCAGTTTCGGGTGCTTCGACTCGAGCATGAGTTGGGCGAGTCTCGCACGATGGAGCCTGGTCTAAAAGTTTCGAGGGAGCAGTCAGAAAAAATGCTACTTGAGGAAAAGGCCAAGTGGGAGGCCTTAGAGAGTGAACTTCAAGCTCGACTTCTTGATGGCTCTCAGGAAATCAACGCTGGAGAGATCGAAAAAAGGCAGTCCAAGAATGTATGGAGAATTTGCATGATTTCGACGAGCTATGTGTACAAGGCTACGGGCGGTGCCAACTTGAAATAAAGGGTCGATTCCCAGATTTTGCGACTGAACTCGATGAAATCCCTGTCATTTTCCCATCGACTGGAAATAAGGCATAGTTCTTGAAGTTGTGTAATGGATGACCTCTCATTTTGTGTAGGTCATTCAGTTACATTAATCCTTACAGTCAACGGATGATTAGGGTCGTTGAGTTGCGAGTGGGTGGCCCATCGACGTACGGTTGATAACCAAATAAAGTTGCCCAGTTGCAAGGGAGTGGCCCCTCGGCTTACGGCTGTTGACTAAGTAAGGTCGTTCAGTTACGAGGGGATGGACCCTCGGCTTATGGCTGACGACTAAGTAGGATCGTTTAGTTGCGACAGGGTGACCCCTCGGCTTATGGCTGACGGTCAAGAAGAGTTGTTCAGTAGTGAGGGGTATGTCCCCTTCGTCTTACGGCTGACGACTAAGTAGGTCGTTTAGATGCGAGGGGTTGTCCCCTTGGCTTACAGTTGACGACGAAGTGGGATTGTTCAGTTGCGAGGGGGTGACCCCTTGGCTTACGGCTGACGACAAAGTGTGATCGTTCAATTGCGAGGTGGTGGCCCCTCGGCTTACGGCTGACGATGAAGTAGAGCCGTACAGTAGTGTGGGGGCATGGCCCCTTCTTTTTATGGTCGATGACGAAGTAGGCCATTCAGTTACAAGGGGGTGGCCCCTCGGCTTATAACTGACGACCAAGGAGAGTCGTTCTGTTGGGAGGGGGTGGCCCCTTGGCTTACGTCTGATGACCAAGGAGGGTATTTCGGTAGCGAGGAGAATGGCCCCTTCATCTTACGATCAAAGACAAAGTAGGGTCGTTCAATTACGAGGGGGTGGCCCCTTGTCTTACGGCTGACGACCAAGGAGGATCGTTCGGTAGCGAGGGGCATGGCCCCTTCGTATTACGGCCGATGAAGAAGTAGGGTCATTCAGTTGCAAGGGGGTGGATTCACGGCTTACGATTGAGGACCAAGGAGGGTCGTTCACTATCGAGGGGAATGGTCCATTCATCTTACGGCCGACGACGAAGTAGGGTCGTTCAGTTGCAAAGAGGTGGCCTCTTGGCTTATGGCTGACGACTAAGGAAGTCATTCGGTAGCGAGGAGCATGACCCCTTTGTTTTATGACCGATGATAAAGTAGGATCATTCAGTTGTAAGGGGGTGGCCCCTCGGCTTACGGAGGACGACCATGGAGCATCGTTCGGTAGCGAGGGGGCATAGCCCATTCTTCTTACGGCCAACGACGAAGTAAGGTCGTTCAGTTGCGAGGGGATAGCTCCTCGACTTACGGTGGACGACCAAGGAGAGTCGTTCGGTAGCGAGGGGCATGGTGCCTTCGTCTTACAATCAAAAATGAAGTAGGGTCGCTCAGTTGCGAGGGGTGGCCCCTCGGCTTACGACTGACTACCAAGGATGGGCATTTGGTAGCGAGGGGAATGGCCCTTTTGTCTTACGGCCGATGTACCGACCACTTTCTGTTGTACGTATTTCGTTTGCATGCTATTAATGAATTGATTATTTGAGAATTTTTTATATGATTTCATTTGTCAGCTTCCGTAGCTTGAACTCGTGATCGGACACCGTATTTGTGATCCACTTGCTTTCACGATCGCGCTGATGCAAATTTTGTTATTTTTGGGCATTGTTAATGTGCAGTGGCAAAATCGTAATAATTTGAATATTTTGAACCATATTGATTATCCTAGATTCAATCATATCCTATAGATTTTAATGAATCTTAATGGATTTAAATAAAACTAAAATATCCTAACAAAAATATTTCCCTAAATATTAATTATCCTAATTAATTTTCTAATATCCCAATTAAATCCTTTTTTCCTAATAATAATTTAAATCTTAACTAAATCTAATCTATATCTTAACAAACCCCCCACGATTTTCTCCATGCGGCATATCCCAACATCCCCACAAATCTCAACAACAAATCCCAATCAACTCGCGCACATCCACCACGTCCTCAACAACACACACACGCGAGATACTTTGGATCTCAACGGCCTTGCACGATCTTCTCCCTCTCTCCTTCAAAACCCCACATCAGCCTTAACCAAACCGCCATGCACGTTGCCTTCTCCTTCTTCTTCTTCAAAAACCCGCAACGCTCAGCCGCCCTCCGACATCCAAGCGAACCCTTCCTCAGCCCACGCAACCACTGTCGCCGCCATCTCCTCCCATCAAAACTCCACGTGCCGTCCTCCTCCTTCCGTAGGCAAACCCGCACAAATTGCCACCGTCGACCTCCGACCACCCCCACTTCTCCCGCAAGCCCTCATCTCCTTCTCCACTCAAACCCATCTCTGGCGACCCCCTCTCAAACCCAACACCGCCTTCTCCCCACTCCAATTCTGTCTTCCAACTTTCCCTCAGCCTGTCATCAACTTCCATTGACGACCCTCTATCTCCGATCGCCTGTGCCTTCCTCCGCAACCCAAGCCCGCAGCAACAACGACCAACCTTTCAGACAACAGCTCTCACGCCAGCGCCTCCCTCCGGCAACCTTCAAAGCCGCCACCCCTCTTACCTCCAGCACCTCAAACCTATCTCCCCATGCTCTCCGATAACTCCCCAGTCGCCCGCGACGACGACAACGTCCACCGCTCACAACGACTCCTCCAAACACCCGCCTTCCTCATGTCGAGCCTTGCGAGCAACTAACACCTCCCCCGCGCTGCCCTGTAGCTGCCAGACCTTGACACCGATGGCAACACCATCTTCTTGCTTGCACCACACGCTTGCCATCGCCGCCACCAAACGACCACCGAGATCCTGCTGCGACTTTCAGCCCGCGAGCAAGGACGGACCACGCACCGTCGTTCAATCGCGTCGTCCATGTATATATATATATACACAATGTAACATAGTTTATTATTATGAGATGTTAGTATTAGTATATATATGCAGTATATATGTGATAATTATATACGTTAGTTCACAAACTGTATTATAAATGTATAATAGTGAGTGTGTCTATATATATAAAATAAACAGTAATGTATAAAGTTAAGATTTATATTATTCTGTTAAGTTAAAATGGTTAGCTTGATACTCGAATATAAATGACACAGATAAAAAGCGACTCTCGTTACGATCGTCTGGACACCCAATATCAGCTCCAGGCAAGTATTTTATCGTAAATGAATTGCAAACTGAACTGTCCAATCTTAGTGCTAAAATCTTATTTTAATGCGCTTGTCGACTTTAGAAGCTGACTTGCATGCTTTCATTATACCGGTTGTTTTCTGCTTTAAATGGACATGTAATAATAATGTTGCTTGTTGGAACAAATTACTATCTGCGTGCTATCAATTGAACTAACTTGGACAGAGTGTATGACATAACCCTCGAAACACATATGTTATACAATCGAATACAGATGGGATGAACCTAATCGAAGACTAGACAGACACTTTGGGTGGGGTTGGTCCATGTAGTAGAGTTTGTAAGTGTGTCTTGAACACATTACAGCTTTTTCTATACCACACTAATGGAATCAAGCATCTTGGCCATTTTCCAGGTTAGGGATGGAAAGAAGCATCACGATAAACCCCCGATGATAGGGTGTATCGAGAACACTTTACTTCCTCGGACATGGACTTATGCACGAGCACAAATTACTGAAAGTACTCAACTTGCAACTATATTTAATTCCTTAAAAATACAAATCATATGTTAATTATTTCAGCATGCTCATACTTTAAATTATGAACTTGTTTACTCATAAATGTGTACCGACATTCTTTTGTTTCCTTCCTAAGTTAATACCTTTTCTTTAATTTAAAATCTTGTCGAGCTTCGCTGACATATATTTCAATGAACTTATGAAATATATGTTAGGTACAGAGATGGAGTACATTGAGGACCCCACCTTCGAGAATCCGAATCAGGAGGTAGATCCCACCGACCAGAGCTACGAAGACGCTGAGATCCTCCCTACTGAAGACTAGAGCATCATTGCAGTCTTTATTTATTTAGTTATATCTGTTGTTTTCAGGCGTGTTGCATTTGAAAATAAAATGTACGGCCATGCTAGTGTTGTGGGATGTATACCCTCAGTTCATTTGTATTGGATGCAAATGGATTTTATAAGTCGCAAAGAGTTTGCGATATATTAGATGTGGAGATTTTACATATGATGCAAAGGGTATTAAATATGTCGTAAATTGTTTACATATATATTTAATATAATAAATGCATAAAAAGGTTAACTGGATGACGTGAACGTCCTGGTCTAAACCCAGGTTCGAACGGCGTCCAAAACGGACGCCAAACGTAGGATTTAGAGCAAAAACTGCCCCCCAGCCCAGCCCAAGGGGACTGGGCACCCAGCCCAGGTGTGGCCAGCCCGCCTAAGGTTGGGCGGGTCAGCGCCCACTCGCAAGGGCAGGCGCTTGACCCGCCTGCTGATGTGTCTATATTTTCTACCTTTTTCATATCATCATCCATTGCATTTCATACCATTTTCGCATCCAAATCCCATATTTTACTACGATATTGCGTTTCTGACGTTATATTCGAGTTTCGTAGTGTTTTATGAGTTTTTAGGGATTTTGGAGCGATCTGGGATCCCACTTGGGTATGGACACATCCGACATGCCTGTGAGCTCATTGGTGAAGCCCCACAGGAGTTTGCCATATTTTGGGATCCTCGGGAGGAGTGGAGGAGAGAGCAGGAGGAGAGGGGAGCCTTCAGCAGCCTCAGGAGTGAATTTCCCAGGCTGCTCGATCGAGCAGTACAGGTGCTCAGACCGAGCAGATGCAATTGAAGAAGGGAAGGCTGATACGGTGATTATTCGGACCGAGCACTTACAGCTGCTCGGTCGAGTAGATATTTCATCCCGAAGCGTAACTCATCCAGTGCACGGCCCAAGCAACCTTTCAGTAACTGAGTCAGCTCTCTGATCGGACCTAGCAGAGCTGACTCGGCCCGTGCAGGCAGAGTGAAGATTTTGAAGGAGTTGGATTTCCTGTCGTGCTCGGTCGAGCAGTGCAGCTGCTCGGACCGAGCAACCGAACGAGCAACGTATTGCTCGACCGAGTAGCTTACTTGGTCGACGATGCCAGGGCCATTTTTGGAAATGTTTTGTGAAGCGGTTTGGGCGCTATTCGGGCAGTGAAGGCTGGGGGAGCTGGACATCGACGGGGGGCGATTCATTTTGGGAGTTTTTGAATAGGTTTTTGGAGAGCGGAGCTGAGGGATTCTTGTTGGTCTTGAGATTAATTTTTGTTAGAGAATACTGGATCGAAACTCTGGGATTGTTAATTTGGTTTTCTATTTGCTATTGCGTATTGGAATCTAGAATTTTCTTGGATCTATCGCTCGTTTATTTTCTTCATCTCTCTGTAAGTTTCTGACCTTTATGCTACCAATTTCTATGATGTTCTGTTCTATAAAAATGATGTTTTTATCCGCTAATATTGACATGTGTGAGTAGATCTTTCTAGGGTTGACGGGTTAGCCCTAAGATCCTAGGGGGAAGATGTAGATCTGGATCTCTACGTTGAATTAGGGATTTAGGGGAGTATTTCGGTCGATCCTACCAAATCCCTAGATAACCCGTACTGAGATCATGCCCATGGTCTGTGGAATTGATATGCTTAAGGGGTATCTCTGGGATTCGAATAGGGAAATCGGTGGATCCAACCAAGGCTCGTGACCATGCCCGGCTCGTGCCTTGAGGGGATCCATCGACGAACTATACTGCTACGTTGACGGCTACCACCATTGCGTCAATGAGATCTACCGAATTACCTCATAATTCTAACCCACGAAAGTGGTACGAATTGTGAGAATAATCCCCTAACCCTAATGCAACGTGAGGATTCTATTCCAAAGTCGACCCCCGACTATCTTAGTGGTGATCCCTAATGCCCTGGTCCTTTTTATTAGTGAAACAACAGCAGTACCCCAATCAACTCTTCCAACCCGATAGCTATCTCCATTCGAGATATAGAAGTGAACTGAGAACCCATATACACTATCACCGTCCCTGTAGGATTCGATATCATTTATACTACAACTTGACACCGTCAGCTTGCAGATTGAGCCCGGAATTGAAACATAGGGGCCATACCACGCCTGGCGATCGTGACACTGCCGGGTTGAGTCTAGGTGTAGGTTTCGGGTGCGTCAAGTTTTTGGCGCCGTTGCCGGGGGACGTCAATAGTGTTTATCTCAGTTTATTTTTATTTTTTTTTTGAAGTTTGCTTACACTCTAATCATTTCTCACCTTTCCACCATTTTTATTCTTTTATTTATCATTGTGCTATTGATGGTATCTGTCTGAGTTTTGTTGGTGCATGAACACCTGCTTCAAGGGATCTACTAGAGAATTATTATTCGATCCCGAGATCGAGAAAACAGTGAGGGCCTTGAGAGCCTCAAGTATAAGTTCATCTCCCTCCACTCAGATGGCGAACAACAACAATCCTCCTCCTCCTCGCACCGGGTCCATTAGGGACCATATGAAGCCGACGTTTGGAAACAACTCCTCCATCCTTAGACCGCAACTTGCGGCGGCGAGCTTCGAGTTGAAGACATGGCTAATCAATTTGATGCAGCATGATCCCTTTCACGGGCATCCACATGAAAACCCCAACCAGCATATTGACACCTTCCTGATGAAGTGTGACACGTTCAAGGCCAAGGACGTGAGCGATGATGCTGTGAAGCTGCGGCTTTTTCCGTTCACTTTGAGGGATAAAGCCTCATATTGGCTCTAGGCCCACCCTCCCAATCATTTCACCACCTGGAAGAAGTTGGCACTTGCCTTCGTGGATAAGTTCTATCCACCCTCGAAGACAGTGCGGATCCATGGAGCGATCTCAAACTTCAAGCAGCTCCCACATGAATCACTTTATGAGGCATGGGAGAGGTTCAAGGACCTCCAACATCAGTGTCATCACCACGGGATTCAGCCATGGGATTTGTTGCAGAGATTTTACAACCGGCTTCAGTCTAGCACCAAGATGATCATAGATGCTGCGGCGCAAGGCGCCTTACTGGATAAGTCTCTTGAAGAGGCTATTGACTTGTTGGAGCATATGGCGGCCAACAATCAACAATGGAGCGAAGAAAGAACTATTGTGACCCGGACTCCCGAGGTCAAAGCTGCTAGCCACTTGGACTCTCACATCGAGACCATATGCAAACAAGTGGCCAGGATCGAACAGCGCCTGGATTCCATCCCGGCATCGCCCATCACATCTTATCATCCTGCAGAGGAGTATGTAGATTAGAGCTATATTCTTAGTGAGGCACACTATGATGGCACCGAATTATCTGAATCCGTGCAATACGTCCAAGGAGAAGGACGGAATCAATGGCAGCATCCAACCGCTAGGAATCATCCAGGATTCTCTTATGGGAATGCAAGTGGAGGGCTGCAACCTCCACAATTTCAGAGACCACCACCCCCTCCTCAGCAGCAGCAGAATCAGCAACAAGGCGGATTTAGGCCAGCTGGACCTTACAGACTGCCAGTATATCAATTCAACCGGTCGCCTCAGCAGGGCTATGTGCCAAACCCGCCGCGGTCAAATCTGGAGGCCACTTTGGAGACCTTTATGAGTGGTCAGGCCCGCTTCAATCAGGACACCTCGACCCAGTTCAAGAGCATAAATTCATCACTTGATGAACTGAGGGGTCAAATGTCCCAGCTCTTGAAGAATAAGGGGAGATTGCCCTTACTGCCGGAGACAAACCCAAGGGCCCAAGCTAATGCTGTGGTTTCTGTTACCACACGTGGAGGACGGGTGACTGACCCCGTCATGGTCCCGGTGCTGAGTAAGGAGAAAGTTACCGTTGAAGAAGCCATTGCTGACGGCGATAGAGAAGAGGCTGCTGAAGAGCCTATAATTACTGAGGAGAAGGCAGATGCACCACCCATCACTCCTACTACAGCACCTCCTCCCGTTAATGCTACAAAGAGTAAAGCTACCCGACCTCCCCCTCCATACACACAGAGGCTAGCCCTAGCCAAGATGGAGAAGAAATACTCCAAGTTTATGGAGTTGCTGAAGGGAATCCAGTTGAACATCCTGTTCATGGATGCTATTACAGAGATCCCGATCTACGCAAAATTTTTGAAGGATCTTATCACCGGAAAGAGGAAGCCGGAAGAAACTAAGCTCATGGAGGACTCCACCTCTGTTATCAAAAATCATCTCCCTCGGAAGCTGCCGGATCCGGGGAGCTTCACCGTGCCATGCTCCATTGGAGGGATGCCTATCAACAGAGATTTGATTGATCTGGGGGCTAGCATCAGTCTGATGTCCCTTTCTATTTTCAAGAGATTGCAGACTGGAAGTGAGCTAGAGCCGACAAGTATGTCCATCCAGCTTGCAGATCATTCTATCACCTACCTGGTGGGTATAGCAAGGGATGCCATTCTTTAGATACCCCCAGGGTTATGTGTTCCTGTCGACTTTGTTATCATGGACATGCCCGAGGGAGGGAGCTCCCAGCTCATACTCGGTCGCCCATTCATGGCGACGGCCGGTGTTTTGATTGATGTCCGGGAAGGGACTTTATCTCTGAATGTGGGGAATATCGAAGGTGAGTTCTGGCTACAGAAGCCGATGAAAGAGCGTGCTCATGTGGAAGGGGCCAGCTACTTGGAGCTTCTGGAAGATGAAGCCGTTGAAGACTTCACTTCTGAGGGGGTCATGAAGGACCTCGTAAAAACAGGTATCGACGATGACGGTGACCCAACCTACCATAAAGCGGTCGCTGCATACATCCGAGTGTTGGATGAAGAACTTCTCAATCATTCTCTGAGTCATAAAGAGCCGGAGACCATAGGCTACTCGGGGGAGAGTCTTGAAGTGGGCAGATACCAAGTACCGTCAGATTGCACCGTCGGAAAGAACGACGCGTGTCTTCCACGTGCACCAAATGATAATTGATAAATCAAAGGGAGTCGAGCTCACGACTAAAAACGAGCGCTTATTGGGAGGCAACCCAATTTCTAAGATTTCGGATTTTCTTTTTCAATTTCTTATTTTTATTTCATATTTTAGATATAAAATTATAAAATCACAAAAATTTGATGAGTTCATCTTTTGTACAGGTTGGACATGTGGGGGCATGCGTATCGACATTACAAACGGAAGGAAGCTGGAGGAGAGCAGCATAATTGGAGATTTGAAGAGAAAATAGAGGAAAAAGGAGACACAAGAGACTCGACAGAGCAGCTACACTGCTCAGTCGAGCAGTGCAGAGACGAAAAAAGAGGCAAATTATCGCTTCCTCTACACGGCCCGAGCAGCCTCCTGCTCGGTCCGAGCAGACATCTGCTTGACCGAGCAGTCAGCTGCTCGATCGGATTGCACAGGATTTTGGAAAAATGGAGAATTCATCACTCTGCCTACACGGCCCGAGTGGCATTGGCACGGTCTGAGTGATGAACAGTCCGACCGAGCATTATACCACTCGATCGAGCAGGCGAGGGAGTATCTTACAACTCAATTTATTAAAACTCCTCAGCAAGATTGACTCGGTCGAGCAGCTAAGCTGCTCGGACCGAGTCGTTTTACCCAATCACGTGGGTCCTACCCCAAACGAGTTGGTTTTTTTATATACCCAAACCCGTTTTAAAATTACCTTAAGCTAAAAATTTTACCCAAAAAAAATTTTCCTCCCCCCCGAGCTCCTCTACTCGGACCCCCTCCTCTTCGCTGTCGTCCTCTGCCTGCGTCGCCGTCGCACCGTCGGTCATGTCGCCCAACTCCGGTCAGCCACCCCGCCTCCTTCTCTTTCTCTCTCTCTATTTCCCCCTCCCTCTCTTTCTCCCCCTCGTCCCCCTCTATAGTCGACGGCGCCGTCATCGGCACCGCCGCCGCCGACGGCACCGCCCATCTGCCCACCCCGAAACCCCCCCACGCCTCATCCCCCTCCACCCATCCCCTCTCTCATCGCCCGCCCAAAACAAACCCCCCCCATTTCGATCGTCGCTGCCCTAGGGCACGACTTGAGCACTCTAATGCTCAGTCCACACTTCCCCACCGAGCACCACGGCTCAGACCGAGCAGTAGCACTGCTTGGTCGAGCACCCCAAAATCTGCACACCCCCCATTTAAATGCCCTATTCCGACATTTTAGTTGCCTATATTGCAGGTGTTAGTTACCGACGTCAGGAACTGCTGTCCGGACTAGCTTGGGGGATATTTTGGCACTCGCATCGCTCGCATTTTCGGTACACTATTCTCTTTATCTATTATTATGCCGTTGCTTCACATTACCATCGATACGATGGTTCGTACGAGAGGGACCACCACCCCACCCATCCGTGGGAAGAGGCCATCGTCTGGCACCTCCTCTTCCCGCCCACCCCATCGTGTCCGCCTCACACTACCACCACTGCTCCACCCATTACTCCTGCTCCGCTGCAGAGGGACCCATCACCACCCCGAGAGGGTGGTGCCTCGGCATGATGTCGTCCTTACCAGTTTTTGCCTCCCTCATTTATCTTGTGCCCATCTGTCTGTTCGGGGCCCTGCACTTACTTAGCTTGGGGGAGGTCACCCACGCATGCATCATATTTCATTCAGCACTGCATCATATCATATTTTTATTCTCTTTTTACACAGTTTTTATTTTCACCCGCCAACCCCACCCTTTTTTAGCATCATCTCCCGCCTACTAGCGTTTTCTCAGCAGTGAGGACACTGCTGGGTTTAGCTTGGGGGATGAGCACTACCGCTTTATTTTTCATTTTTCGTTTTACATTTTCTTCCCTTTTTCAGTCTTTATTTTACTTTTTTCACCACTTTTCCACGTCGTTTTCTTTTTCTCATTCCGCATCATATTTTCTGCTTTTTTTACTATGAATGCATATCTTTTTCTTCATTTCCTTATTTTCTCCACCTTTTTCTCTTTATATGCTAAGGATGTTCTGCATGATGATACCTCTCATGGCCTTATTAGTCATTTACGATGCTCACTTTCGATGACATGCTATTAGGGTAGTTTCAGCTTTATTATCTATATGCGTGCATTTCTTTTGCTGATCTACCTGATTTAATGCTTGAAATGAATTGAAAATCAAATGCATGAATTAGTATCTAGTATGCACTATGTTGGATAATGCACCCAGGTCACGCATCACTAGAACACTTGGAGCATATGTTTTTCTTATCTTATTCACTTCTGTTTGCATGCCTGCTTTTATTGTGCCTATTACTGCATGCCTTTTCAGTATTCATCTAGAGGAATGAAAATATACATGCTATTTATGAGTTTAGTTAAGGTATTATTTTATCAAAGCGTTGTGCACCTCTTATGAGTGAACCGAGAGATATACTATATTCCTTCTCCACATACCTATATATTTCTCAACATATCAGTTGGTTACACCCCCACATCTATTTTTACTGCATCTCACTTCCCAAACCCAAAAAGAAAAAGTATAGCTTCTAAATGAAAAAAAATGGAAAAGAAAAAAAGGGTGTATATATTCATATGTGAAAAAGAAAAGAAAAAGAAAGAAAAGGAATAAAAATTGTTTTGTATCCTTTAATTAGAAGCTATCACTTATACTTGGAAGAAAAAGAAAAAATTTACTATCCTATTCCTAGATGCGACGCCTCAAGGTAAGCTTGGGGGGATAAAACCAACTGATCAAATGAGTGAGCGTGACATTAGAGTGGAGATGGTGCATAATGGGGAAATTTAGTAATACTCAAACTTTACGATATGCTTTAGTTTTTGGTGATTTTTCATGAATCGAAATGAATAACTGAATGTCATGACTTTTTCTATTCTCTATTGCATGTTGTGTGATTTCTATATGCTTCTTCTGTATCTGTGATTGAAAAGGGCATTGCCAACTTTTCTATATGATTGTTCTTTATTTTACACCTTTTTTCTGCATGTTTTCATGTCATTTCGATCGCCCATATTGCGTTTTCCACGATTATTTGACAATATCGCGTTGCTTTTCACTATTTCTTGTTTTTGTTGTATTTCAGGAGATATGGAGCGATCTAGAGCGAAAATAAGATCAAAGGATTTTCACGCACATCAGAGCATCACCCACAGCTTATTTGAGGAGTTAGCAGTGCTAGAGGATGTGCGGAAGAGAAAGAAATTCAATAGAATCGACGAGGAGGCGAGGAGGAGTAGAAAAGAGCCCAGAAGCAGCTTACTCGGCCGAACAGAGAGTTCACTTGTCCGAGTAACGGGCTGCGTTCGGCCGAGTGAAACGGATACGTACTGCTAAATTTTCAAAGTTCACTCGGCCGAGCAAGAAAGTCTACTCGGCCGAATGGAGAAGACCACTCGCCCGAGTGGTACAATGATTTTCTTCCGAGAAGTGGCCCAGTTACTGGAAATTTTGAGAAGCCTACTCGGCTGAGCAAGATTGCTCACTCGACCGAGTAAAGAAGCCCACTTGCCCGAGTCAGACAGAGCGACAAACCCCAATTTTCCCAGACTTTCTGTCTTTTATTGGGTCTGTCACTCGGCCGAGTGACATTTTACTCGGCCGAGTGACGCAGTCCGACTGCTACGCAAATTGGGATTTCTGGGCTGTGCATGGTCAAATCTGTCAGGATGTTTTGGACGAATTTGGCTTGTATTTAAACCTAGTTTTATCCCTAGTTTTAGAAGAGACTTCTATTATTTTTTGACGGCTATCCCTTTTGTAAATCTCAGCTGGAGATCATAGGCGACAATTTTGGTTTGTTCTTTCTTGCCAAAACTCTTATCTTTATGAATTGTTTCTTCTCTATAATGGATTGTGCTATGATCTTATTTGTTATGTCTGGGATTTCCATGATGATTTATGAGTAGTTTATTCCTTCTAGGGCATGGGGATGAACCCTATGGACCCGATCTTTGAATTGTGATGAATGAATAGAATTGTTGCTAGGATTGATAAAAGGTTAGGTTGTGATTGATTTATTGCGAGTAGCTAGAAATTTCCATCGATTGGGATTTGCAAGAGATTGGATCTCAATTGATGGGAAGGCCTAGATATTCGACCTAGGTTTACAATTGAGATTCTCTAGATTTGGTTTGCAAGAGATTAGACCAAAGCTAGGATTTTTATTATAAATCTATACTAATATTCATTTGCAAGAGATTGGATGAATACGAACTATCATAACCTAGGTCGTAGCTCGAGTTTGCACGAGAGTGGGCTCGAGATGCGATTGGACGATGATGTCGATCTTCACGCTAGTGGCTTAGGTTAGGGTTTGCACTAGAGTGTGCCCTAATCTAGGTTGCTATAGACTGGCAATAGCGCGAGAGCGTGAGCTTGGTTCTACATTAAGTTACGACTAGTCCACCTACATTCAAGCTTTGCAACATTGATATTCATGATCCACAAGGATAAGAAACGATCCGTAGTGGGGATTTCCTATCCCTAGACGCTTTATTAAATTAAATTCTATTTGCTATTTGAATGATTGTGACATTACCATCAAGACTATTCTTATTCCATCGATAGCTAGGTGATCAAAGTAGGATGCTGTCAATTGTCCTCCCTGTGTTCGATACCTGCTCGCCACTACGCCGTGCGCTTGCGGTAAAACTACAGTCATTTTCCGGGTGTATATCAGGGCGCGATCAAGTTTTTGGCGCCGTTGCCAGGGAGACGACGGTATTTTATTTTCTTTACTTAGTTATTTCTTTTTATTTTTATTATTTTTACCTTTTTATTCCTCTATCGAGCTAACAATTCCATCGAGACTCTCTTTTTCTGTGCATGTACACGAGATCGAAGGCACATCAAGAAGATATATTATTTGATCCCGAGATCGAGCGTACGGCAAGGAGGCTTAGAGCTGAGAGGAGACTTTCTATAGAGGAAGATCATTTGACCGCTCCAGAAATGCTAGAGGAGTTAGCGGCACGCATGGCTAGGCTTGTCTCTATCCGAGATAGGCTACGGCCTAAGACCACTTCCACCACCTCTTCCATAGCCACGCCGGAGTTGGCGGCTGATAAGAATTTTGAGCTGAAGACTGGACTAGTAGTGTTGATGCAACAAGACTCATTTCATGGGAACTCACATGAAACCCTCACTACCATTTGCAGTCATTCTTGGCTAAATGTGCTACTTTTCAGATGCCCGGCGTGCTTGCCGACGCTATTCGACTATGCCTCTTCCCATTTACTCTTCGAGACAAGACATTGTATTGGTTGAGGACGCAAGCCGAGTGGATCTTCACTACATGGGATGAGTTGGCGAGCGCATTTGTGAACAAATTCTACCCACCATCCAAGACTGTCAAGATAAGAAGCGCGCTAATGTCCTTCAAGCAAGGACCTCAGGAAACTCTATTTGAGGCATGTGAGCGCTTCAAGGATCTCCAACACCAATGCCCCATCATAGTATTGAGCCATGGGAGCTTGTGCATAGCTTTTACAACGGATTACAACCGGGCACCAAGCAAATAATCGATGCAACCGCCAATGAAGCTATGTTGTCTAAGACGCCGGATGATGCTACGGCCTTACTCGAGGAGATGGCCTCAAATGACCAACAATGGGATGACGAGAGGGGACATTCTTTATCATCCTTGAAGCCGACATGTATTTATGAGGCAAAGGCCGTAGCGGAGCTCTCTACGAAGTTTGATTCTCTTCATAAGGTCATGGAGAGATTGGAGAAGTTGATAAGTGAACCGCATGGAGCCCCCACCGTATCTACACCGGAAGGAAGCACGGGCAATTTGCAAGACTAAGGCCATGTTATGTTTGTTGGAGGGGAGCAATGAGAAGGAGCTATAGAGAAAGTTCAATATGTTGCGGGAAGCACCGGCTATTGGGCAAACCCGGCTACGAGAAATCACCCGGAATTTTCATATGCTAATAATGATGGAGTCTTGAACCCACCATCGCAACAACCACAAGCTCGGCCCCCATAACAACCACAATATCAACCAAGAGGACCCCAACAACAAAGCTTCCTGCCGAGGCAACAAGCGGGGCCATATAGACCCCCGGGGTAAAATCAAGGGTGGAGAGCACCTAATCCACCACAAGCACCATCGAGATCGGACCATGAAGCAAGGGTCGACGAATTTATGGCCAAACAAAAGAAGATAAATGCTAGATTGACGGCCCAACAAGACTCTCTCAACACCGTCGTGGCACAATTATCGGAGCAACTAGCATTGCTCAATAAGAACACTCAACAATTGTCGGCTCAACCGGAACAAAACCCACGGAGTAATACCGGCCACATCAATACGGTTGTGGCGGTAACTACAAGGGGCGGGAAGGACACTACTCCTGCCATGGTTCAAACCGAGGAGCCGAGGGAAGAAATTTTGGATGACAAGGAGCCGGCCAATGAGGAGGAGTGCCCAAAAGAGCCAAGAGATGGTGAAAAAATCTGAAATTGATAAGCCACAAGTGGAGCGCACTTACATGCCATCAGTACCCTTCCCATAACGGTTGGTAAATGCAAAGATTGAGAAACGGCTCGCCAAATTTCTGGAGTATTTGCGAGGAGTGAGCTTGAATATTCCTTTCTTGGATGCTATTGTAGAAATCCCGTCATATGCTAAGTTCCTAAAAGACTTGATTGCAGGAAAGAATCGGAAGGAAAAGATCATGCTCGCCAAGCAAGGTACATGGTTTACCCGGAAGGAGAAGGAGCCTACAAAATTTAAAGATCCCGGATGCTTCCGCATTCCTTGCACGCTTGGAGGAGTCCTGCTACAAAACGCTTTGGTAGATTTGGGAGCAAGTGTGAGCCTAATGCCCCTAACAATGTTTAAGAAATTGAATACAGGGACCGACCTAAAGTCGACGAATATGAGAATACAACTCGCGGACGGTCGGGTCACTAGGCCAATGGGAATTGCGGAGATCATACCACTCCAAGTACCGGGAGGAATTTGCTTACGTGCGACTTCATGGTAATGGATATCAAGGAGGAGGGCGATACATCGCTAATTCTTGGACGCCCCTTCTTGGCCACCGCCGGCATGATAGTTGACGTAAGAGAGGGCACCTTGTCGTTGAACGTCGGAAACATTGAAGTTGAGCTCCACATTCCTAAGGCGATGAAGCATATGCCTTGGCAAGAGGACGTCGATTACGTGGACCTCCTCAATGAAGTCATTGATGACGCTATGCCATATCCTATGGTCGCCTTACACAATGATGGCTTCGAAGAAGGGAAATCTCCTAAAGACGGTGAGATGTTGGGAGACCCGCTGGAACATTCTATGGACGATGACAAGGACGACGCTGATGTCGCAAGAATTAGAGAGCTATGCAAGCTCTCCACGGCAAAGAATTTGAAGAAAGCTCCACCGGATAAGAAATTATCGCCTCCGGCAAAGAAAAAGGACGGTAAAAGCTAAAGCTTGGGGGACTCATCCCCCATTACTATCCATGATGAAGGGGAGCCGAGGAACGCCGATGAACAACAACAATTAAATCCAAGTGGCCTTTCCGGCAAGTTTGATGCGCGCATCTCACATGCGCCGAACATCGAGCATTAAACGAGTATCTTAAGGGGTCGAGCTCAAGACCTTTAATGATCGCTTGTCAGGAGGCAATGCGACGGTTTTATCTTATTTGTAGATGAATTCTTCATTTTATTTTTGTTTAGATCTTTGTTAGATTTTAGAGTCAAGAGTCGATAAAAATCCTGACAACGGGCTCTATTTTTCATGACAGTAGATGGAGAACAAGGAACCATTTGAATGGAGGATAACCATGGAAAATAAGAGCGCTCCAGGAATGCGCTCAGGCCTCAGGAGAAGGAAGGAACTGATGTGGAGAAGAAAAACAAAAAGTAGAAGAAAAACAGAGCTGGAGCTGAAATTTGCAGCCCACTCGGCCGAGTGACAATGTCATTCGGCCGAGTGAAGACCCTACTCGGCCGAGTAGAGTACTGATTAGGGAAGACTCTGAAAACCACTCTCTGTATTTTATATGCCACTCGGCCGAGTGACCTTGTCACTCGACCGAGTGAATCAGATACTTTCAGCGCTCAAAAAGCTCTGAGTGGCCTTGCCACTCGGCCGAGTGACCTTTGTCCACTCGCACGAGTGGTAAGATGTACTCGCCCGAGTCGCAACTTTTGCGAGAAATTTCGAAATTTTTCTAAAACTGTGCCACTCGGCTGAGTGAACGCGTCACTCGGCTGAGTGAACGCGTCACTCGGCCGAGTGATGTATCCTTTATAATCGAAACGACACGGGCTCAAATCCCAAAAACCCAAAAATTCCCAAAATTTCCCCGAGCCTCTTCGACTTTCCCCGCAGTCGCCCGATCCAACCCCGCCTTCGCCCGAGCCACCCTGACCCGCTGGCCGAGTCGCCACCCCCCATCATCGACCCACGCCTGCCGCCGCTGCCTGCGCTGCGTCCCCGTCGCTGTTCCTCCTCCATTGAATCCTATTTCGCCCCCTTTCTCCCAATCTCCGATCCGTAAGCCCCATTAAGCCCCGACTCAAAATTAATCTACATATATATCTATTATCTCCAATCTTCTCCCATATATATTGATATTCATTGCTGATTTGTCTATTTGTGTTTCAGACTAGCTTGGAGGAGATACATGAGCCGATTTGGAGCTTCTAGGAGGAGATGATTCTCCACACGCATCCACCGCTTGGACTCGCATCGTGTTCGGGTACACTCGTTCCTCATTTACAGCACTTCGCATTTGGGTGGGCACTTTTTGTGGCTCACATGTCGCCCCGCACTAGGTCGCGCACGCGGGCACCCGCCTCGAAGCGGAAGAGGACTAGCGAACCTGGCCCCTATTCTGCTAGAGCAGACTCCCCTCCACGTAGCCTGCCACCACCCACACTTCCACCTCCTACCGCACCTATCCCACCACCACCGGCACGGCCCGCCCCCGCGTTCGATACGCTGGGCATTACGTTCAGAGGTGACGCACACCGTGCCAGATTTGAGCATATCACCCATCATTTGATCGTACCCTCTAGGTTCGTGCACCTAGCAGAATTTGAGCGCCTAGGGGTACTCGAGGGGTTACTCCAGTTGAATGACAACGTGGGGTGGCGTGACCTTTTGTCGGTGTCGGCGGACACCTATATCCGGCCGACACTAGAGGTTCTGAGTTCTATTACTTGGACTCTTGGGAGTTGCTCTTTCTGACTGATGGATCGTGAGTGCGATGTCACTCTCGACATGCTCCGAGCCTACTTTTAGTGGCCCCCAGTCCCGGACCCAGACCGAGCCTACAGTCCCACGCACATCCCACCGCCGTCATTCGACACACACGCCTTCTGGACACGTATTACGGGATCTCCTCTCGCCTTTGACCCTAGCCGGGCCAAGGCCTACGCTATCCTCCACCCATGCCTTTGCATTGCACAGCACCTCATGGCGACCACTTTCCTAGCGAGGTATGAGCCGGGGACGATGTCGACCCCTAAGCTTTACATGCTCTACGGGATGACTCGTGCGTGAGCCTTTGAGAGAGGTGGATATGTCTTACTCCCCGCCACTCAGATTGACATAGCTAGTTGGTACTTGGACCGCATCATTATCTATGTTGGCGCCCGGATGCCTATCTGTTGCGGCGGTCTCATTACTCTTCTGGCTCCCATGTGCGGAGTAGACCTTCCAGCTGGTTTGCTTAGACCCCCGGGCCCCACTTCTCTTTCTATAGATGTTATAGCCTGGATGAGGATGCTTCGTCCTCACAGTCAGCACCACTGGGTATGGCTGCACGGTCCTTTTGGCGCTGATTACATGATTCTTCCGAGCCCCGCTCGGACTCATATTGGACCTGCAGGAGGGAAGTGGATTCCAGCGATGGACGTCCTCATCCCTACTGCGTACGTGCTACATCCTGAGGGCGCTCAGCAGGAGCCCCTCCTTCCACCCCTGGACCTGGAGATCCCTCAACCTGCACCTGATCTGTCTGCACCTCCCGACACCTCTATCCACACTTCTGTCAATGTCGAGAGTACACTTGCTGAGTCCACCCCCACCACCACTGTACCGATATCCATTGATCCCATTTCTGCTGCGAGCCATGAGCGTCCCACCACCATTATTGAGAGCGGCGAGCCCTCTTTTGCCTCTGCAGTAGAGACCCTATCCACTTTCTTATTCTCGACCCCTGAGGAGTCATTTTCTGCACACTTCACGGCCTCCCCAGTCGTCGACCCTTCCGTCTCAACTGCAGTTGTCTTCACCGAGAGTGTCGTGACGTCTGTCCCCATTTCTGTGTCATCGACCTCTCTGTCCTCCTCGCCCTCTGTTACCGCTTCAGCCTCTACTGCTGCTCCGTCTTCCTTGACCATTCCTACGTCTCAGCCTCCCACAGAGGCTGAGCGTCTTTTTGTGAGCACAGCACCACAGCCCTACCAGGTAGTTGCACATGTCATTTACGGTAGCCGTGCAAGGCAGCCCCGTTCCTTACCTGTTCAATCCTCTACTCCACCTCCCCCCGACACCCTAGTTCAGCACATGCGTGCTCTAGAGGGGGCCGTGAGTGGACTCAGAGGAGACTTCCGGGTTCTCTCCGCTACCGTCAGTGCTGTACAGTCTCGCATCGCTTTACTTCCTGGTATTCAGGCTAGCCTGAACCAGATCCTAGCGCGACTGTCACAGCCGCCACCCGCCACCACCCATACCACCACCCAGCAGCCACCACCACCTTCTCCACCACAGGACGGTGCTGGTGCCCCACCGCCCACTTAGGCGGATGCCTCTCATACTTTTACTACTGTTATGCTGGATATCTTCTGCCTGCTGATTTTGCACCCCTCCTCCACACACATTTTTGGTCACATTGTGCTCATACTTGTCTATATCATTTTGGGAGAGAGGACGTATTTTTAGGGACACTTATATTGTGCCATCTTGATCTCTGCATACATCATTTGCATACCAATCTCACTTTCTTTTATTTACATCCTTATCATGCATGCATCCTTACCCGCCCCACCCATATCATTTTTCTCGGTGTGCCACACTTTGTACATTGAGGACACTGTGCAGTTTAGCTTTGGGGAGTGAGTGTCTCACGCACTTTTTATTTTTCTTCACGTTTACTTTTATTTTCCCACCTTCTTTATTTTACACTTATTTTCACCCACTTTTTCATTTTTTTCTCATGCTTCACGTTTTCTTACTTTTCATGTGTGCTGCATATGTATAGCAGTTCTTTCTTTTCCTTTATCTTTATTTCTTTTATCCTTTTGGCTAGAGATGAATTTTTTGTGATGATGATGACGTGGAATTAGGTTATCTCTATATGCATATTATCTTGTCATGCCATCATTTTTATTTCAGATATCGTATGCCATGCTTGCTTGCATTCGAGGTAGTAACCCGCACCTTCATTATATGAATGTGAATGAAATTCTACTATTAGCTGAGTCAGATGATTTATATTGTATACTCTTCATAGAAAACACACCATGCTTCACGCAATGATTGCCTATGTTTGGAGTACTGCTTTGCTATCTGATATCACTTCTTATTGCATGAAAATTGTACATTTTACTTTCAGGTTGATTGAATGTATGCTATGTTGATATAACTGGATTAGTTTACTTTCTGAAATCAAACTGAGTGGATTACGTTACTCTGCTGAAAGTTGTCGTGCACATTCTATAGAGTGAACTGAGCATTGCATACTTTTCTTTCTCCACATATCTTGAGCATTATTTCTATATTTAAAATCATTGGCGAATCTCCCTTTAGAGAATCTTACATTGGCATGTCCCCCTTGCTATAAAAGTCCATGCTCCAACACCCCAAAATCAAAGAAAAAATACATGTATATCTCTCTGTCTTTTGATTTGGGATCTTTATTGTATATATATATATATATATATATATATATATATAAAGAAAAAAAGAAAAAAAAGAAAGAGAAAAAAGAGAGAAAAGAAGCACATATATGATCCAAATTTCAATTCTTTTTTCTTCCTTCTTTTTATTAAATTATTGGAGCTTCAAAAATGGGGAAAGTCTTATTGTTAAATTTGATGCCACCACGCTTATAGATAAGCTTGGGGAGAGGATCCAATGATGTGTGAGAGAGTGGCTACTTGTATGTGCATGACAACCTAAGCTAGGTAATTTTCTATACTCAGGGAGATTACTAAAATATTACGAAGTCCAGGAATTGAAGTTTAAAATGCATTTCATGAAAACCACTCATTTCTATTCTTATTGCTTCATATTGTGTGATACCTCTTAGACTCCAAATAGAAAGCGATCAATTGAAAAGTGAGTGGTCTATTATTATGTATATTGATTTAGAGGCTTCAGACGATGCTAATTCTAGGATGATTTCATATTTCATATTGTTTTGATATTCTTGGGTTTCTATATTGAATGCATCCTTATATGATCCTGATATCAGATAAAAATCTTTGGCATGTTCTTATTCGCTGTAAGCTATTTGAGTAAGCAAGTCCACATCCTGAGAAAATGATCTAGCACCTCCCTCTTTGTTTTTCTTTTCTATCTTCTTTTTCCTTTTTCCTTATTTTTACCCGCCGGGTTCGCCTTTTACTCATCTTCTTCGAGGACGAGTAAGAGGTAAGCTTGGTGGATTTTGATCGCTCCTTATTTTACACCTTTTTTCTGTATGTTTTCATGTCATTTCGATCGCCCATATTGCATTTTCCATGATTATTCGACGATATCACGTTGCTTTTCACTATTTCTTGTTTTTGTCGTATTTCAGGAGATATGGAGCGATCTGGAGCGAAAATGAGATCAAAGGATTTTTACGCACATCGGAGCATCACCCATAGCTTATTTGAGGAGTTAGCAGCGCTAGAGGATGAGCGAAAGAGGAAGAAATTCAACAGAATCGACGAGGAGGCGAGGAGGAAAAGAAAAGAGCCCTGAAGCAGCTTACTCGGCCGAACAGAGAGTTCACTCGGCCGAGTAACGGGCTGCGTTCGGCCGAGTGAAACGGATACGTACTGCTAAATTTTCAAAGTTCACTCGGCCGAGCAAGAAAGTCTACTCGGCCAAATGGAGAAGACCACTCGCCCGAGTGGTACATGGATTTTCTTCCGAGAAGTGGCCAAGTTACTGGAAATTTTGAGAAGCTTACTCGGCCGAGCAAGATTGCTCACTCGGCCGAGTAAAGAAGCCCACTCGCCCGAGTCAGACAGAGCGACAGACCTCCAATTTTCCCAGACTTTCTGTCTTTTATTGGGTCTGTCACTCGGCCGAGTGACATTGTTACTCGGCCGAGTGACGCAGTCCGACTGCTACGCAAATTGGGATTTCTGGGCTGCGTAGGGCAAATCTGTCAGGATTTTTTTGGACGAATTTGGCTTTTATTTAAACCTAGTTTTATCCCTAGTTTTAGAAGAGACTTCTATATTTTTTGACGGCTATTCCTTTTGTAAATCTCAGCTGGAGATCATAGGCGACAATTTTGGTTTGTTCTTTCTTGCCAAAACTCTTATCTTTATGAATTGTTTCTTCTCTACAATGAATTGTGCTATGATCTTATTTGTTATGTCTGGGATTTCCATGATGATTTGTGAGTAGTTTATTCGTTCTAGGGCATGGGGATGAACCCTATGGACCCGATCTTTGAATTGTGATGAATGAATAGAATTGTTGCTAGGATTGATAAAAGGTTAGGTTGTGATTGATTTATTGCGAGTAGCTAGGAATTTCCATCGATTGGGATTTGCAAGAGATTAGATCCCAATTGATGGAAAGGCCTAGATATTCGACCTAGGTTTATAATTGAGATTCTCTAGATTTGGTTTGCAAGAGATTGGACCAAAGCTAGGATTTTTATTATAAATCTATATTAATATTCGTTTGCAAGAGATTGGACGAATACGAACTATCAAAACCTAAGTCATAGCTCGAGTTTGCACGAGAGTGGGCTCGAGATGCGATTGGATGATGATGTTGATCTTCATGTTAGTGGCTTAGGTTAGGGTTTGCACGAGAGTGGGTCCTAATCTAGGTTGCTATAGACTGGCAATAGCGCGAGAGCGTACGCTTGGTTCTACATTAAGTTGCGACTAGTCCACCTACATTCAAGCTTTGCAACATTGATATTCATGATCCACAAGGATAAGAAACGGTCAGTAGTGGGGATTTCCTATCCCTATACGCTTTATTATATTGAATTCTATTTGCGATTTGAACGACTGTGACATTACCATCAAGACTATTCTTATTCCATCGATAGCTAGGTGATTAAAGTAGGATAATGTCAATTGTCCTCCCTGTGTTCGATACCCGCTTGCCACTACGCCGTGCGCTTGCGGTAAAACTATAGTCGTTTTCCGGGTGTATATCCAAGCGCGATCACTATACTAGACTCTATGGATTGCATGAGATTGAAATGAATTGATGACGTTAATTCTGTAGATCCCTGTCTTTTGCCTGTACTGCATGCTAGACGTATGATCTGTAAAACTTGAAATTGCCAGTAGCATATATGTTTACTATTCAGAGCATTGTGATATACTACCTAGGCCTGAGATCTGACCGAACATCCTCAAGCATCCTCCATCCACTTCCATTCTCCCATCTTCCTATTTTTATTTCTTATTTTCTTTTTGTTTTCCCCCGGCGTACCTAGTATTCGTCTTCCTCGAGGACAATTAAGAGGTAAGCTTGGGGGATTTTGATGTGTCCATATTTTCTACCTTTTTCATATCATCATCACATTGCATTTCACGCCATTTTTGCATCCAAATCCCATATTTTACTACGGTATCACATTTCTGACGTTATATTCGAGTTTCGTAGTGTTTTATAAGTTTTTAGGGATTTTGGAGCGATTTGAGACCCCACTTGGGTATGGACACATCCGACATACCCGTGAGCTCATTGGTGAGGCCCCACAGGAGTTTGCCATGTTTTGGGATCCTCGGGAGGAGTGGAGGAGAGAGCAGGAGGAGAGGGAAGCCTTCAGCAGCCTCAGGAGTGAATTTCCCAGGCTGCTTGATCGAGCAATACAGGTGCTTGGACCGAGCAGATGCAATTGAAGAAGGGGAGGCTGATACGGTGATTACTCAGGCCGAGCACTCACAGCTACTCGATCGAGTATCTATTTCATCCTGAAGCGCAACTCATCCAGCGCACGGACCGAGCAACCTTTCAGTAACCGAGTCAGCTCTCTACTCGGAATGAGCAGAGCTGACTCGGCCCATGCATGCAGAGTGAAGATTTTGAAGGAGTTGGAATTCCTGTCGTGCTCGATCGAGCAGTGCAGCTGCTTGGACCGAGCAACCGAACGAGCAACGCATTGCTAGACCGAGTAGCTTACTCGGTCGATGATGCCAGTGCCATTTTTGGAAATGTTTTGTGAAGCGGTTTGGGCGCGATTCGGGCAGTGAAGGCTGGGGGAGCTGGACATCGATGGGGGGTGATTCATTTTGGGAGTTTTTGAATAGGTTTTTGGAGAGTGGAGCTGAGGGATTCTTGTTGGTCTTGAGATTAATTTTTGTTAGAGAATACTGGATCGAACTCTGGGATTGTTAATTTGGTTTTCTATTGCTATTGCGTATTGTAATCTAGAATTTTCTTGGATCTATCGCTCGTTTATTTTCTTCATCTCTCTGTAAGTTTCTGATCTTTATTCTACCAATTGATATGATGTTCTCTTCTATAAAAATGATGTTTTTATCCGCTAATATTGACATGTGTGAGTAGATCTTTCTAGGGTTGACGGGTTAGCCCTAAGATCCTAGTGGGAAGATGTAGATCTGGATCTCTATGTTGAATTAGGGATTTAGGGGAGTATTTCGGTCGAGCCTAGCGAATCCCTAGATAACCTGTACTGAGATCATGCCCACGGTCTGTGGAATTGATATTCTTAAGGAGTATCTCTGGGATTCGAATAGGGAAATCGGTGGAGCCAACCAAGGCTCGTGACCATGCTCGGCTCGTGCCTTGAGGGGATCGATCGACGAACTATACCGCTACGTTGACGGTTACCGCCATTGCGTCAACGAGAGCTACCGAAATACCTCACAATTCTAACCCACGAGAGTGGTACGAATTGTGAGAATAATCCCCTAACCCTAATGCAACATGAGGATTCTATTCCAATGTCGACCTCCGACGATCTTAGTGGTGATCCCTAATGCCCTGGTCCTTTTTATTAGTGAAGCAAGAACGATACCCCAATCAACTCTTCCAACCGATAGCTATCTCCCTTCGAGATATAAAAGTGAACTGAGAACCCATATACAATATCACCGTCCCTGTGGATTCGATATCATTTATACTACAACTTGACACCGTCCGCTTGCGGATTGAGCCCGTAATTGAAACCTAGGGGCCATACCACGCCTGGCGATCGTGACACCGCCGGGTGGAGTCTAGGTGTAGGTTTCAGGTGCGTCACCTGCACCTGGGCAGGTCTAGCCTGCCCAGCGGGTTGGGGCAGGCGCCCAGCCCCAGATCCGCCCGTAGGATGCGGGTGAGGGTTACGGGCAGAATTGTGACGGCTACAGTTTTTGTGAAAATCTATGTTTTGGGCAACTTTGAGACACCGTTTGAGGGGTCAAACGAAGTCGGAATTGAGTGTCGTCTGAACCTATGCGTTCACCGTTCAACCCTCTTTGATTTGATAGGTTGTATCACTTGCGAAGCCCAACGGTGAGGGAGGAAAAATTCACCAAAGTTTGCCTTTGTGAAAGACAAACTTTAATTAATTTTTCTTCCAAATTTTTTAGTCCCACATCGGATACGGAGTAAAGGGGATGGGTCAGCCGCATATATAAATAGAGGCCTACTCCCCTCCTTGAAACTCGTCCCAAGCTCCAGATGTGGGTAGCTACATTAAATGTGACCAAGCCTGAATTTGAGCTTAAAATAAATATTCTCTTTCTCCCTAAATTTCTTCCTTGCTCCTTTTCAGGCTCTAGCAAAGCTATGAAGGAGCTCGGATCGTATCCGAAGTCTTGACGAAGGATCCACTCAAGGTGAAATCTTCTTCGACGCATAGTTGGCTCGGCGACAAGGGTGTTGCTCACCTTGGGACGCGGTGCGGTTCGGGAACGGGGTTCGGCTCGGGGCATGGTTCAGCTTAGGAGATGCGGCGCATGTCTAAAGAAGTGTTGCTGAAAACGTCGCTTCGTATTCTACGGAAACGAAGTGAAAGGTATGTAGTTTAAATTAAGCATGTGTTTATAAATTGCAATTGTTAGACAGATCTATCTATTATGAACTAACAATCGGTAGTTCGGCTGGTGAGCTGATGTCCCTGGACCTGTACCTGGAGAGTGGGGGAATGGTGCACGGCACAGCGTGTTGTGGGATATTGGACTCCCCGGATTTGGTTTTGGATGATGAACAAACATAAATATATTGTGAACTAACAATTTGTGAGCGCAGTTATGGAGATCGTCGCCAAATTCATATGAACATCCAAAGCGACGTCTCGAGACTTCTCAAAGCACGTAATCGTATGCCTAAAGCTTCGTTGAAGCTTTTGGACCATTTTAGAAGTCATGAAGATTCGGATCGAAGCTTTCGAAGACGGTTCGTCAAGTTTTATTTATAGTCTTTTAGCTTCGTTCCGTAGAATGTTAAGACTTGAGTAGGTCTTACGTTTTAATCTTCATAACGCTCCTATCTTAGACATATGAACTTGTAAGAAGTCCATACGAACTTTCCTGAAGCATCGCGCTTCGATTCGCGACTTCTTGTGCATGTTAGTTGGTTCAAGAAGAAGAACCAACCGACTAGATGGTGATCTAGTCGGCCGGCAATGCTTCTTGGACCGACTAGTTTGCCTTCTCAAATCATAGCTCTTTACTGTTTACAGTTAGTCGATCTACGTTGACTCACCGACCGACTAGTTTGTGAACTAGTCGGTCAGTGATCCTTCTTAGACCGACTAGTTGAGCTTCTTCTGTACATGCCCAGTTACTGTTTGTCGTTAGTCGGCTATGTACATTTGGCGACCGACTAGTTGATGAACTAGTCGGTCAACTTTTGTTCTTGGACCGACTAAATCTATTTGTGCTCAGACTATGTGTTTTATCTCTTAGTCGGTCTGAGTTGAGTCACCGACCGACTAGTTGTGAAACTAGTCGGTCAGCAACTCTTCTTTGACCGACTAGTTCCCTTCAGTCTGAACTTTGTCTTTTGGCTGTTCTACCATTAGTCGGATCATGCTGTTTGACCGATCGACTAGTTGGTGAACTAGTCGGTCAGTCAACCTTCTTTGATCGACTAGTTTGGTTCAGAATAGAGCTGTTGGAGCTTTAATTAAAACGTTTTTCTCTCTCTCTCCTCTAACCTATAAATACTTGTTGAGCTGCATTCATTGCACTCAAGGCTGATTTTAAGACAAGTTTAGAGTTCAAAGAGAAATCATTCCCTCTCAGTCAAAGCTCATTCATTCCAATCTTGAATCTCTTCTCACTCTTATTTCAAAAGAGAGATTCATTGATTGTGAGCCTTCCAAGCCAAGTGCTTGATCCTAGGTCACCATCAACCCCATAGCTCTCCATTGCTGGTCATCTACTTGGAGCTAGGGTTTGGTGCCTCTTCATCTTCCCCAAAATCCGTTTTTCCCTAAATCGTAAGTTTACTCAAGGCATAGGTATTTTGTGGTAAGAACTTTCATTTCAATTTCCTTTGTTATTGTAAGTGATTCACTCTCGGTTGTGAGAGTGTGTTTGTGATCCCGGGTTGTGGGAGTCACAATTTTCATTTGTGTATGATTTGACTTGTGAAGGTTTTTCACAAGTATTTCATAGTGGAAATCTTGAGTTAGGGTTTCTAAATCAAGTATCCGGAAGTGATCCGGGTGGTTGGGACGTAGGATCACCGGGAACAAGTCGGGGAGACTTGGGTGGATCCGAACCCAGTAATATCGTTTGTTTGCGATTGTTTATTTGTTGTCGATTATTTACTATTCCGCATTTCCGCATTAATTGGTAGAGTTTGCAAGGTAATTAGGAATTAGCCTCTTAATTATATTAAAGTACTATTCACCCCCCTCTAGTACTTGTGCAGTAGCTTAGCAGGGCATTACATTTGGTATCAGAGCCAAGTCTATAGCTATGTCTGCCAACGACAACAAGACCGTTCGTCCACCTTCCGACTATAGCACCTTCAAGAATCGTGAAGGAGCGTCTTCGGTGATGGAAGGACACTCCTCAACGAGGCCTCCATTCTTCAACGGTACCAACTACGGGTACTGGAAATGCCGGATGGAAACTTTCCTCCGGAGTGCTTCATTATGGAGGGCCACGATGAAGGAGTATGTCGAGCCCGCCGAAGAAGATTTCGAGAAATGGACTCCCGAGGAGATCGCCGTGGAGGTAAGCAATGCCAAGGCAATGAACGCCTTGCAATGCGCTTTGGAGCCCGAGGACTTCAACAAGATATGCACATGTAAGAGTGCATATCAAATATGGAACTCCCTCCTCATCTTGCATGAAGGAACAAGTTGTTGAATATTGGACTCCCCGGATTTGGTTTTGATGATGAGCAAACATAAATAATTCATGAACTAACAATTTGTGAGAGCAGTATTGGAGATCGTCGCAAAAATCACGAGAACATTCAAAGCGACATCTCAACACTTCTCAAAGCTCGTATTCATGCCTAAAGCTTCGTTGAAGCTCTTGCGCCGTTTTGGAAGTTATGAAGAATTAATCGAAGCTCTCGAAGACCGTTCTTTAAGGTTTTATTTATAGTCTTTTTAGCTTCGATATATAGAATGTTAAGCCTTGAGTATATCTTACGATTCTAACTTCATAACGCTCATTTCGTAGCTCTAGGATCTTAGTACAAGTTCATTCTAACTTCCTCGAAGCGTCGCGCTTCGATTCGGACTTGTTTGTGCATGTTAGTTGGTACAAGAAGAAGTACTGACCGACTAGATGGTGATCTAGTCGGTCAGCAACTCTTCTTGGACCGACTAGTTTGATTCCTTAATTTCTTGGACTTTACTGTTTACAGTTAGTCGGTCTACGTTGACTCACCGACCGGCTAGTTTGTGAACTAGTCGGTCAGTGATGCTTCTTTGACCGACTAGTTGTGACTTACTGTTCATGCTAAATTTCTCCTAAGCTACTGTTTATCGTTAGTCGGTCTAAGAACGTTTGGTGACCGACTAGTTGACAATCTAGTCGGTCAACTTTTGTTCTTGGACCGACTAAGTCAATTTGTATTCAGACTATTTCATTATGCCTCTTAGTCGGTCTACGTTCACTGACTGACCGACTAGTTGTGAAACTAGTCGGTCAGAAAGTCTTCTTGGACCGACTAGATTTCTAGGTCTGAAATTCTAACTCTTCTCAGTTCCTCACTTAGTCGGTCCATGTTGTTTGACTGACCGACTAGTTGATGAACTAGTCGGTCAGTGGTTGTTCTTTGACCGACTAATTCTCCCAGATTTCTATCCGTTGGAGAATGACCTAACTTGTTTTTATGGGACCCTATAAATACGAACCTAGGTCATTTCTATCTAGGTTAGAGCTTCCATTCAGAGATTCATTGAGATCAAAAGAGATAGCTATTCTCACTCAAATCTAAAGCTCTCTTCCTCACAAGAAACCCATTCTCTCACTATTCTAGATCTAGAATCCATATTGAGAGAAGCTTGTTCTTGGTGAGCTCTTCAAGCTATAGCTTGATCCAAGTCTCCAAATCATCCCTAGGCATCTATTGCTGGTCATTTCCTTGGTGCTAGGTCTTGGTGACTTCATCTTCCTCAAAACCTCCATTTCACCTATTGGGTAAGAAAAACTCAAGGTATAGGATTTTGTGGTAAGTTTGCTTATTTCAATATAACGCATTTATATTGCTTGTTGATTCTCTCGGTTGTGAGAGAAGGTTGTGATCCCGGGTTGTGGGATTCACTATTGCCGTTGTTGTATGATTTGATCTTGTGAAGGTTTTTCACAAGATATTCATAGTGGAAATCTTGGGTTAGGGTTTCTAACCCAAGTATCCGGAGGGGATCCGGGTGGTTGGGACGTAGGATCACCGGGAACAAGTCGGGGAGACTTGGGTGGATCCGAACCCATTAACATCATTTGTTTGCATTGTTAATTTTGTTGTTGTCATTCAATTTAAGCTTCCGCAAATTGATTTGGTAGTTGTTTGCACAATAATTTGGAATTATACTCCTTGTTATTTTTAAAGTACTATTCACCCCCCCTCTAGTACTTGTGCAGTAGCTTGTAGGGCATTACACAAGTAGCGTAAGAGACTCTAAAATCGTTGTAGTTAATAAAGATTTCGAGTTATTTCATATGCTACAGGGTGAGAAGATGAAGGAGTACTATGCTCGCTTCGTCGACATCACAAACGAGTTGGAAGCTCTCGGTAAGACCTACACCCAAAAGGATAAAGTCTCGAAGATTATCGATGGACTTCCTTCTAGTTGGGAGAAACGGACCTTCGCCATCAAGGAAGGTAATGATATGAAAACTTATACCGTTGTTCAACTAATGGGTACCTTGATGTCTTATGAGGTACGCAAGGATAGCAAGTTTAAGTTGCAAGAAAAGATGAAGTCCTACATACAGCAAGACGAGCCAAAGAAGAAGGCTATTGCTTTCAAGGCCGCTCCATCTACTTCCACATCAACCGATGATGAAAACTCAAAATACGAGTTGGACTTGGAGTCCATGGCTCTCATGGCCAAGAAGTTCAACCGGTTCTTCCGGAAAGGTAACTTCAAAAACAAATCGAAGTTTAATTCTTCAAACGCCTCCTCTTCTTTGTGCTTTAAATGCAACAAGCCAGGACACATGAAATCGGAGTGTCCTCTAAATAAGCAAAAGGAAAAGTCGAAGGCGCCGAAGTACGACAAGTCCAAGAAGTACAAGAAAGGGAACAAAAAGGGGCTTGTCGGAACATTCACCGACTCCGATGATTCCTCTAGCGGAGAGTCGGATGATGAGCAAGTGGAGCAAGCACACATGTGCTTCATAGCTAGAGAGGAGCAAGATAAAGATTCTTCCTCCGATGATAGCGACAACGAAGGCGATGAGGTAACAATGGATGACATTAGGAATGCTAATTCTCAATTATGGTCTAAATACACTAAGTTAGTAAATAGGTATACTAAAGTAAAAGATGATTTAGCTAGCATCCAAACCTCGCCTAAAACTATCATCACCAACAACGACACCGTTGTTGAAGGGTTGAAGAATGAGATTGTTAATCTCAAGACTCAACTTGAACATGTTAGCATTGAGGATCCGGAAGAACACAAGATAGTGGATTTGACTTCTCAATACTCTACTTTGAGTATTGAGAATGAAAATCTCAAATCTCGTGTTTATGTGCTCACATCGCAAGTATCCACTTTGGATGCTTCTATGCGTTCTCTCACCGAAAAATATGAGAGCACATTAGGCCGAATTAATAAATTCAATAAGGGTAAGGACCATTTGGATAAAATCCTAAGTGACTTACTTCCGGCCAATCACCACATTGGTTTGGGGTATACGATGGGAACTTCATCCAAAGCGGCCACTACTTTTGTTAGGCCAACTTTCGGTGACTCAACGAATGGTAGCAAATACTCTATTGGTAGTTCATCTACCAATAGTGCTTCCACCTCGTACACACCCTCTTTCGGAAAGAAACCCACTTTGGGTGGACCTCCAAAGAAGGGCCATGCTTACATGTACACGAATACCATGCCACGTAGGAACACACCTCATACTCCACCGGCTCACACATATGATGATTTCTATGCTACACGTTCACGGGCATGTGCACACCATGTGAGACACCCTCATGCACGTGTTCCTCCACATGCATATGTTCACACACATCATCGTATGAATAATTATCCACATGCGCCATTCCATCATGTTCCTTATGCCTATCCACGACATGCATCACGTAGAAACCAACAACGCATGCATGCACCCAATAGGATGAGGGCTCCCAAAATATTCACAATTTGGAGCCCAAAGGACACAAGCATGGATGAAAAACAAGTTTACATGAATGCTTACTTTTCGAATGTTGTGCATAGTAGTAATTATGTGGGGAAGTCTAAGTCCAATTGGACTTGGCTTCCAAAGGTCTAATCTTTTGGACCCAATGACCTTGGGTACCATGATACGATATTTTCTATCTTTAGGTACTCAAGGAAAAGAAAAAGAAACGGAGCAACAAATTTAAATTTATCTCTAAGGGGAATTGGATACTCAATAGCGGGTGTTCAAAACACATGACCGGTGACGCTCAATTGCTCTCCGGAGTGGTGCCCATTGCAAATGGAAACCGCATCGTCTTTGGAGGCAACGAGAGCGGAACCATCATAGGTGTTGGTAAAGTGGGTAATCCTTCTAAACCTCTTATAAATGATGTTTACCTTGTTAAAGAATTAAACCACAATCTTATTTCAATAAGTCAACTTTGTGACAAAGGTTACAAAGTTAGCTTTGCGAAAGGAATGTGCCATATTTTAAGAAAAGATAATAATGAATTATTGTTTTCCGGCACACGCCATAAGGATATATACATCCTAGATCTTCCAAGATCACATGAACAATGTCTCATTGCCAACACAAGTGAACAACACTTATGGCATCGACGTTTTGGTCATGTGAACTTTGGAACACTATTTAAGCTTTCCAAGTTGAATGCTATTAGAGGCTTCCCTAAGCTTGTCTTTCAAAAGAAAAGCTTTTGTGACTCGTGTCAACGAGGCAAGCTTCCAAAATCGTCTTTTAAACCTAAGAAAAGCATTTCTTCTAAGCGGCCACTAGAGCTATTACATCTAGATTTATTTGGGCCAACTAGAGTTGCTTCATTAGGAAATGCACGATATGGACTTGTCATCGTTGATGACTTTTCTAGGTTTACTTGGGTATTTTCATTATGTAATAAAAATGAAGCTTTTGAAAACTTCACAATCTTTGTTAAGAAAGTACAAAATCTCTTAGGAACCACCATTGTCACTATTCGTAGTGATCATGGAGGAGAATTTGAGAATGAGTCTTTTGAGACATTTTGTGATGAAGTTGGTATTACACACACATTTTCATTCCCTCGCACACCTCCTCAAAATGGTGTTGTTGAGAGAAAGAATAGGACGCTAGTGGAGTGTGCTCGCACTATGCTTGATGATAGCCAACTTGGCCATCAATTTTGGGCGGAAGCGGTACACACCGCTTGCTATGTGTTTAATAGAATACTTTTGAGGCCCGGCACTAAACAAACTTGTTATGAATTGTTGTTTGGTAGGTTGCCTCAAGTTAAACATTTTCGTGTTTTCGGTTCAAAATGTTTTATTAAGTACACGTATGGTAGTTTGGACAAATTTGATCCAAGATCCGATGAGGGGATTTTTGTTGGGTATTCCTCACATAGCAAAGCCTACCAGATATACAACAAACGAACCTCAACGATCGAGGAATCGCTTCATGTCTCATTTAATGAAGGATTTGTTCCAACTAGAATTACTAATGATGATGACTCTATGGATGTCTTATGTGATTCAATTGGTAATTCTAACTCTATTGATTCTATTGATTCTATTGATACTAACCCGACTAATGAAGTTGTTGAGAATGTTCCTAGTGATCAAGGAATTCCCAAACAGCTTCATACCGTTCGTGACCATCCTCATGAGCAAGTCATTGGCAATATCCATGATAGTGTCAAGACGAGATCTCAAGTCAACCACTTCGCTCATTGTGCCTTTGCCTCCTCGATAGAGCCAAAGAATGTTAATGAAGCATGCGAAGATAGCGCTTGGATCCTTGCCATGGAAGAGGAACTCATTCAATTCGAGAGGAATGAGGTTTGGGAGCTTGTTCCTTTGACATAGAAGAACCACACCGTCATAGGGACAAAGTGGATCTTCAAGAACAAGACCGACGAAAACCAAGTCGTCGTCCGGAACAAAGCTCGGTTAGTAGCTCAAGGCTATCGGCAAGAGGAAGGTATCGATTTCGAAGAATCCTTTGCTCCGGTAGCTAGATTAGAATCAATTAGATTATTGTTATCTTTTGCATGCCATAAGGATTTTAAATTATTTCAAATGGATGTTAAAAGTGCGTTTTTAAACGGAGATGTTGTTGAGGAAGTTTATGTTTCTCAACCTCCGGGTTTTATTAATGAAAAATTTCCAAATCATGTTTTCAAACTTAAGAAAGCACTTTACGGTTTGAGACAAGCTCCTCAAGCTTGGTATGACCGTTTAAAGAATTTTCTTTTGGATTTAGGTTTTAAAATGGGAGAAGTTGATTCCACATTATTTGTTAAGTATTCGAATAATGATATAATTTTAGTTCAAATATATGTTGATGATATCATTTTCGGTGCTACTAACTTTGCTCTTTGCGAAGAGTTTTCTAATGTGATGAAGGATCAATTTGAGATGAGCCACATGGGTGAGCTCAAATATTTCTTAGGTCTCCAAATTCGCCAAATGAATGATGTAATCTTCATCCACCAAACGAAGTATACGGTGGAGTTGCTAAAGCGATTTGGAATGGAGAATGCCTCCGGGAAAAAGACTCCGATGAGCACCACTACACATCTTGATAAAGATGCGGGCGGAAAATATGTAGACATTCGTCTATATCGAGGTATGATAGGTAGTTTACTTTATCTTACCGCAAGTAGGCCCGATATTATGTTTTCCGTATGTGTATGTGCTCGTTATCAGTCTCAACCTAAGGAGTCACACTTAGTAGCGGTAAAACGTATTTTCCGTTATTTAAGTTACACACTTGATTTTGGATTACTTTATCCAAAATCTAGCACGTATGAGTTAATCTCATATAGTGACGCAGATTATGCGGGATGCAAATCCGATAGGAAAAGTACTAGTGGCACTTGCCATTTTATAGGAAATTCTCTTGTCTCTTGGTTTTCCAAGAAGCAGAATTCTGTATCACTTTCAACCACCGAGGCGGAATATATTGCCGCCGGTGCCGCGTGTGCTCAAGTTCTTTGGATGAGACACACACTTAAAGACTTTGGTATAAACTGTGATACTTGCCCTATCATGGTGGACAACCAAAGTGCAATTTGTCTCTCCAAGAACCCGGTACACCATTCCCGTTCTAAACACATAGATGTCCGACACCATTTCTTAGATGATCATGTTGCTAAAAAGGACATCATATTAGTGTACGTTGAAACCCAGAAGCAAATCGCCGATATTTTCACGAAACCCCTAAAGGAAGACTCCTTTGTGCGGTTACGTCGAGAATTGGGGATTATGGGTGAATCCGAGATTTAGGATTCATTTTTATTCAATAATCTTGCATGCTATTCAATTTCATTATAATTGCTCATGCTAGATTAATTGAAATTTTCTGGATTTTTCGCTGAATTTTCGGAATTTTCGCTCGATTTGTGCGTAATCGTCAAATTTCAGATTTTCGATGTTTAATGGGGTAGTATAATGATTAATGAGAGTTTAACGATGTTTCGTCCAAGTGCGATTTGGAGAGAAATCAAAATTTCAATATTTTCTATTTTTGGACTCTCTTAGTCGGTCCAAGTTCAATGGCCGACCGACTAGATTCAGTTCTAGTCTGTCAGTGAATGAGCTTAGACCGACTAAATCTTGTCAGGATATTTGGCTTCAGTTACTGTTTACAACTAGTCGGTTCAAGCTCATTGACCGACCGACTAGATCGTGATCTAGTCGGTCAGTGCTTGAACTGTGACCGACTAGTTGTGACGGGGGCTCTCTTGTCTTTTGAGCTTCCGATCGATTAAAAGACTCTTCCAACCGACTTATGTCTTTTCTAGTCGGTTCACTCTTTCTCCTCCAGCTTAAAAACCCCCGACCCCTTCGACTTCCACCCTCTCCCATCGTCGACTTCCGGCCATCTCTCCGACCATTTCCGGCCGTCCTTCCGTCGACCTCCTCCTAGGGTAACCCCCCTCTCTCCAATCTCCTGTCTAGGGTTTCCAATCTCTAGGGTTTACATTTCAGCTCCTAGGGTTTGCTAGGGTTTCGAATTTTTTTTAGGGTTTGTGATCTTAGATCTCTTGTGTTGTTCCGTGCGTGTTGTGTCGCGCTTATGGCATGTAACGACCACTTTTCGTTGTACGTTTTTCGTGCACGTGCTTTTGGCCGTGCACGTGTTTGTTTTAGACTTTGTTCGTTTGTGAACACTTTCGTGTGATATGTCGTTGTGAACGTCTCTGAGAATGTTAAATAGTGGCACTATTTTGGAACGACGTTTCTCGAGTCGTTTTCCCACAATTTAAACTTATTCGATGAGACGTGGCGATTTTCACTTTTGACGGGAGACGTTTCTATTTTTAGTTTCGTCGTCCGACATCAAAATTGAGATCCGTCTTCTTAGTTAGCTCACTTTCGTCACCACGATCACCCCGATATTTATTTTATAATTTTTGGAGTTTATTTGACCACTTTTATATTTTTAACAAGGTTTATAATATTTTTTAATAATTTATTTTTAAATTAATTTCGGCCAAATAAAATTTATTTGAGTTTTAAACGTTTTAAAGAATTTTTGAGCCAATTTCCAGCTCATTTGGACCAGGTCAAATCCTTGGGTGAGTTGGAGAAGTTGAATTTCAAATTTTAAATTATTTTAAACTCCTAATCTCATTAGGATTAGCCCTAGACCTAGTCAACCCCTCTTCACTATATAAACAACCCCTAGGAAGACCTATTTTCGCAAGAAAATAGCCCTAGCCTCTTCCAAAACTCAGATTTGACGTTGCGACGATTCGTCGCAACGTTGCGACGAACGGCAGCTGCACGACCGAAGGAATCGCCCCCGTTCCCCCGCTCCGACCGAAGCCCAACCCCGCTCACGCTCCGCTCCGCACACTGTAGCAGCCGCCGCCCCCGTTCCCCCGCTCTGACCGAGAGAGGCCCTCGGTCAGACCGAGAGCCTCAAGCCCGCACAGCGCCCGCACCAACCCCCGCTTGTCGCCCCGCTCCGCACCGCGCCTGACCGACCCGCTTCTCCGCACCGACCGGTGTTGCAAGTGTTGCAACGTTGCAACATCACGCCCCCCGCATCTAAGCGCCTGACCGAGCCCCTCTCCCGCACTGACCGAGAAGAAACCCCGCACCAAGCACCACCCCGCAGCCGCTGCACGCCCCAAACGTCGCAGCCCCGCATTCTCTGTGCACGACCGAAGGAGCTCCCCACACCGAGGCTGTACGACCGAGAGTCATTCGTCACAACCCCGCACCCGTCGTACCACTTGCCACCGTGCCCCCCCCAAGTTCTCTAGAGGTATTGTGGGTCCCCCAAAGGTCCCTAAGACTACTGTGGGCCCCACCTAGGTGTTTTCTCTCCGACGATTTTCCGCGTACGACGTTGCGACACGTCGTAGCCCGTCATCGCACGTGCTAGCTTTGGAATCTGGAACCGTTGCTCCGGTTGATGCTCTGAACTTTCCAGCGAGGAAACTAATTTGGAATCTGGACTTGGAGCGCGATCTTCTATTCCAACCCCCGGCGTCGCTACCCGACGCCGGTGTAGCTTTCGCGTCGTGTTGAGGTAACGCTTTGCACCCCTAGGACCCCCAACCCAATGCATGCTAATCAAGACTAAAATCAGTATTTTTAAAGTATTTTTAAATGTTTTAAATTCATTAATCAAGATTAATAATATGGACTTTAGGCCGGTGGACTTGTGCACGTATGTTATTTGTGACTTGGACTCTCGTTGGACGATGTGCTCAGACGTTGTACTTGCAGGCAAGTGAAACTTGCCAACTCTTGTGTATGGCCATGTTTTTAGGCCACTTCCTTGTTTTCAGCGTAAAAGAGACTAGTCAGTGAAATGATAGCTGGCTAGACGCTTACTTGATCTAGTTTGACAACGAAACTAGATCCGTCACCTAATTGATCTAGCTTGACAACGAAGCTAGATCCAACCCTTTAAACTTGTTGTTCATGCATACTAAACTGTCACGTTTACTTTCCTTACCTGTACGCACTTTTAACTGCCATGCATTGCATCTTACATGTCATTCAAATTGATTGTTGCATCGTAGCACACGCTACAAAATACTTGTACAATCCGTGTTTCCGTGTTTCCGGCTAGGTGCACCCCTACGCCATACTTGTTTAAAACACTTCCTGGCTCGTGGTCCAGAAGCGGGCCTCATGTGTTGGCTGAAAACCAATGCCCGATACACGTGGAGGGGTAGGGATAAACGGTCACTTGAGCTTAGGAGTTGGCCCGATCAGCCACTCTAGCCAAAAGACGGAATCTCTGTGCACGAGGTGCTTACCTTACTTGTCTTGTACTTGTCTGGTGAATGATTCATGCCATGCCATGCTCGTACTTTACTTTACTTTACTTTACTTTACTTTACTTTACCTGTTGCACTCATACTTTAACTGCCATGTCATTGCATTCATGCTAGAACTGCTAGGTTGCTTTACTTTTGCATACTTCCAGTTTCCTTGCACAAGTCTCTTGTAGACTTGCTGACATGTGCCCCTTGCTCTTTTGGGTGTCACATGTTAGACCTGAACCAGAGACCGTTGCTGTGTACGTGATGAGTTGCTGACGCTGAGCCTGAGTCCATGTCTGCCTAGGAGGAGTTTTGTGGATGTCAGTGATCTTTCTTGGTGACTTTTGCTGAGCTTTCTTTTGTTTTAGGTTTGTTGTTAGTTGTCGGTGCGTAGCACCGTTGTTTTGTACGTTGTACTTTTGTTGGCCATGTTGGGCCTTTAGACTCTCTTTTATTTCAGCCTGGTGGTTTTTCTGTGATGTTGGAATTTATATTTATGGATATTCTGAGATTATTCTTTGGTCTCATTTCATTATTATTATCTTGTTTCGATCGCATTGCAAGGGCCTGCAGTTTTAAATTTGATTGACGCTTATCGGACTTGCAGCTTTGTAGCTTCAAGTCTGAGCGGACCTTCTCACGCTTCGCCTCCATATTTTTGGGAAGCGGGGCGTGACATGGCACGTATGCATATTCCGATCCGTCCTACGAGCCCATTGCCTATGACCGTATAGCCATCCCCTACGGATCCCGATCAACCTACGCGAACCCCTCCTAGACGCCGTTCGAAGCCTACCCAACCCTCTTCGTCTTCGCCTCCTCTTAAGCGTAAGAGGACGACAACAGCGAAGCCACGTGCCCAACCTAAGCCCAAACCCAAACCTTCAAAGCAAATTGCGTCTCCCTCCTCTTTCCATACTCCTTCGGATTCTGACACGGAGTATAGACCCGAGACCGAGACCCATAGAGAACCCTCACCTCCTCCTAGGCAACCTGAGTCTAGCTCCCGACCCCGTACTTCCACTCGTCAGCCTAAGGGAAAGGGTCCGATGCCGGTTGGTGGTGTTGATATTTCGTTGTGTCGCGACGACCCGTTCTGTCTCGCGGCTTACAGCCGTATCGAACACTGCCCATTGCTTCTGGAGCATTTCGTTCAGTTTTCTGACTTCATAGGGCTAGCTGACCTTCTGTCGTCTTCGGGTCTTATCGATTACCTTCGATATGACCCTAAGGCGAATCCTCATCCCTACCCTCGCCTAGTGAAACTTTTCTATGCCAATAGGATCCGGGGTCAGTACGACGCGACCCACTCGATTGAGACTACTGTCTTGGGGACTCCGATAGTCCTCACGGCAGAAATCTTAGGCGAGTTGATAGGTTGCTTGTCGTCTGGCCTCCTCCCCTCTGATATTTCCATTGATGATATCTCTTCACTTGATCAGGTTATCCTTTCTCAGATCTTCCATGAGATTCCTCCCGCCATGATTGGCGTCCCCTCCAAGTCATTCAAGCCCAATGGCTGGGTCCTGAATTTGATTCTGAAGTCGTGCTTACTTCCTAAGTACGGCTCCTCCTCTTTGCCTTCCCAGCCATTTCTGAAGTTGATTTATGCCATCTTCATGGGTAGCGCGATTAACTGGGCCCGGATCATACTCGATAAGATGGATTCTTTCGAGTGCATCCGAAAGACCACGAAGTCTGCGGATATCCCATATCCTTGCTTGTTGACTCTAGTCTTTCGCCACTTCCGTGTCACACTTCTTCCTGACGATGAGCGTCCACTTGGTCCCCCTCTGAACGTGACGGCCGTCAAGAAGTCTCTTGCGGCGCTCTGTCACGTTCAGAGGACGACACCTTCAGCGTCTACCTCTGCCTCTGCCTCTGCTGCTCCCTCTACCACTCTTGACGAGCTCGCACGTTCAGTGAGACGTGTGGAGTCTCGTTATGCTCATACCGAGGAGATTCTTTCTCGTATCGCTCGTCACCTTGGTATTGAGATCCCTCCGTCATTCTTTGACGAGGAGGAGATGGATCAGGAGGAGATTGAGGAGCTTGTGCGTGTTTCTACTCGTGCCCCCGAGGGCACTTTTGGTGCTGCTGTTGCCTCTTCTGCTGGTGACCCCGAGAGCACACCTGTTGCAACCGTTCCTGCGGTGGATACTCCGACTGGTGCTCCCGAGGCCACTACTGTTGCTGCTCCAGAGATTGCCTCTACCGTCGCTGCCGTGGACACTACTGCTGATCCGGTGACCACATCCACTCCTGCAGAGCCTGCTGCTGCTGCAGATCCTGCCGCTTCCTCTTGAGCTTCTTTGAGGACTCTCCTATGCTCCTTGGATGATAGATCTAGTGTGAGAGAGTTTGGGTAGGATAGAGTGGGGTTCTGGATCATTTTGATGTCTTTTGATGTATCTTCGTGTGGTTTGATGTATTTTGGATGGATGTCTGTATGTTTTGTGACACTCTTTTATATGTGTGATATGATGTTGTATTTTTTGTGCTTCGATCGCTGGATCGCATTTTGTATGTTGACGGCGATGTATCATTTTGATGTACTCATGCTTTTTATATATATATACATCGATGTTGACATTTCATTCTGTTGTGCACATTTAATATTTTATATGTCTCTGATGTTTTGATTTCGTCGCTCGACGAAAATACTTGGTTAAATAGAATTCTTTTTATGAAAACATAGAATTGTTTTCCATGCACTAAATTAACCAAGAATGTTGATATTGGAGAGTATATTCCATAACTCAATTCGTAAAATTAATTTGAGTTTTGATGATTTTATTTATCGATTTTCGACTTTGGTCTCATTGACACGCTTTGATTTCATTCGGCTTTTCCTTTGGTGTCATTTGGACCGTGGTCGTATTCTACGACTCCCGTGCTTTTATTTGAAGCCATTGTTGTTGTCGGTGATCTCCTCCCACTCTTTTTGCTAATGACAAAGGGGGAGAGATATAATAATGACATGTGCTAAATGATAATTTAAGCATTTTTTCCAAGAATCTAATTTGATATGTTAGGTTTAGGGGGAGTTAAGATATAAAAATTGGATTTCAAATCCTAAATTTCAATATTTGATTCTCATTTTATATACTTCACTCGTCTGCTTGATGCGTATTATTATTTTTTAATTTGGAATTAACGTGTCATCAATGCAGGGGGAGTAAGTAAATTACATTTGAATCATTATTTTTGATTATTATTTATGTTGGTTTGTCATCACCAAAAAGGGGGAGAATGTTGGATATTGGACTCCCCGGATTTGGTTTTGGATGATGAACAAACATAAATATATTGTGAACTAACAATTTGTGAGCGCAGTTATGGAGATCGTCGCCAAATTCATATGAACATCCAAAGCGACGTCTCGAGACTTCTCAAAGCACGTGATCGTATGCCTAAAGCTTCGTTGAAGCTTTTGGACCATTTTAGAAGTCATGAAGATTCGGATCGAAGCTTTCGAAGACGGTTCGTCAAGTTTTATTTATAGTCTTTTAGCTTCGTTCCGTAGAATGTTAAGCCTTGAGTAGGTCTTACGTTTTAATCTTCATAACGCTCCTATCTTAGACATAGGAACTTGTAAGAAGTCCATACGAACTTTCCCGAAGCATCGCGCTTCGATTCGCGACTTCTTGTGCATGTTAGTTGGTTCAAGAAGAAGAACCAACCGACTAGATGGTGATCTAGTCGGTCGGCAATGCTTCTTGGACCGACTAGTTTGCCTTCTCAAATCATAGCTCTTTACTATTTATAGTTAGTCGGTCTACGTTGACTCACCGACCGACTAGCTTGTGAACTAGTCGGTCAGTGATCCTTCTTAGACCGACTAGTTGAGCTTCTTCTGTACATGCCAAGTTACTGTTTGTCGTTAGTCGGTCTATGTACATTTGGCGACCGACTAGTTGATGAACTAGTCGGTCAACTTTTGTTCTTGGACCGACTAAATCTATTTGTGCTCAGACTATGTGTTTTATCTCTTAGTCGGTCTGAGTTGAGTCACCGACCGACTAGTTGTGAAACTAGTCAGTCAGCAACTCTTCTTTGACCGACTAGTTCCCTTCAGTCTGAACTTTGTCTTTTGGCTGTTCTACCATTAGTCGGTTCATGCTGTTTGACCGACCGACTAGTTGGTGAACTAGTCGGTCAGTCAACCTTCTTTGACCGACTAGTATGGTTCAGAATAGAGCCGTTGGAGCTTTAATTGAAACGTTTTTCTCTCTCTCTCTCTCTCCTCTAACCTATAAATACTTGTTGAGCTGCATTCATTGCACTCAAGGCTGATTTTAAGACAAGTTTAGAGTTCAAAGAGAAATCATTCCCTCTCAGTCAAAGCTCATTCATTCCAATCTTGAATCTCTTCTCACTCTTATTTCAAAAGAGAGATTCATTGATTGTGAGCCTTCCAAGCCAAGTGCTTGATCCTAGGTCACCATCAACCCCATAGCTCTCCATTGCTGGTCATCTACTTGGAGCTAGGGTTTGGTGCCTCTTCATCTTCCCCAAAATCCGTTTTTCCCTAAATCGTAAGTTTACTCAAGGCATAGGTATTTTGTGGTAAGAACTTTCATTTCAATTTCCTTTGTTATTGTAAGTGATTCACTCTCGGTTGTGAGAGTGTGTTTGTGATCCCGGGTTGTGGGAGTCACAATTTTCATTTGTGTATGATTTGACTTGTGAAGGTTTTTCACAAGTATTTCATAGTGGAAATCTTGAGTTAGGGTTTCTAAATCAAGTATCCGGAAGTGATCCGGGTGGTTGGGACGTAGGATCACCGGGAACAAGTCGGGGAGACTTGGGTGGATCCGAACCCAGTAATATCGTTTGTTTGCGATTGTTTATTTGTTGTCGATTATTTACTATTCCGCATTTCCGCATTAATTGGTAGAGTTTGCAAGGTAATTAGGAATTAGCCTCTTAATTATATTAAAGTACTATTCACCCCCCTCTAGTACTTGTGCAGTAGCTTAGCAGGGCATTACACGTGTCAAGTAGGAAACTCAACCACACAAGCCACATTCACATCACTGCACACAAGTCACTAATACTAAGTTTGTTAAATTAATGTTCGTTGTTTGGAACCTAACATCAAGTGGGGCACAAGGGCGCTGGACATCACCCATAAGGCGGGTGGAAAGAATCTCCGACTCTTTGGCATGCTAGCTCGTCAGGAGCCTTCGTAACTCAATCTCTCTCTACGACCCAAAAGGGCCATGACCTTGAAAGGCCAAAGAAACCACACACCCCAAAGGGGCACGACCACTCCCCGCGGTAGGAGGGCCAAGGAAACCACCTCGAAAGTCCAGTCCACACTATGTCCACCTAATGCTTTGGTTCTCCCACCCCATTCCCTAAGATGCTCACCCACCTTAAAGTGGAAAGAGACATCCCGTGTTTTCATTTTAATCATTTAACATTTAGGATTGAATCGGGATTATCTGCAACATAATGGAGTAAAATTTTAATATCCATCTTTCAATTTAGCAAATCAAACCAACATTCTCGTATATAAAGGTAACATCGCCATGGCATTATAATCACATTCATTAACGCCTTCAAAGCATAATTAAAATTTACCATTCATCCTTTGCTTAATTAAACATAAGAATATGAGCCATATCTACAACCAACTTCCAAGGAAACTTGAACTCAACCATTTAAGCACTACCAAATAAAACATTCCATAGAAAAACAACTTCAAGTGTGGTCACTAGTCTCATTTGGAAGGAAATAGAAGAACAACTAAGGTAGGATGAAAACAAAGCATTCATTAGTTTGGTTAAAACTTTATAAAATTTAGAAGAGGTTTTAACATAAGACTCAAAAATAAATGAAGTTTCATAAGCATAATTAGTAGGATTTCATAAGGGGGCTATTTAATGATAATTATAAATACCTAACTCTAACTTTTTGCTTATTGCTAAAGTGGACAAAAACCCTCTTTAGAAAATTATGGTTTTGTTAGGAAACTCAAGTTTTTCAAAAAGTTCTTAAAATACTTCATGTAGTAATTCCTAAGTAGGCTTAAGATTACTAATAGTTTAGGAAAACTAAAATTCTTATTTACATTGCAAGTTCACAAAAACTCCTTTATTAAGTTTATGGAAAACACACTTTCCTATTGAAATGGAACCAATTTGACATGGAAATCAAAGTTTACATAAAGGGAACTCATAGGAACTTGTAAATGATGATACTTAAGGTTCCTACACTCTCTAAAATCATTTAGAGTTTCTAACTTGCAAGTCATCAAAAACCCTCTTACTAACTTTTCATTTATATTAATTTTACAAGTGGGTTGTCATTAAACATGGAATTTTTGTGAGAGGTAGCAAGTAGAATTTTGTGTAGTCTTCCTAACTTAAGTTTCTAATGCTTAGAATGTTATAGAAATGCTCACGAATTGCTCTAAAATTTTCGGCAGAGTTTCCCTTGTAATTATCTAATTTTTCCAATTACAACATAAGTAATATTACAAGAAAAACATGTTATAATCACAAAAAGATAATCTTGCTCAAAGAATCATAGGATAAATAACCCTAACATCAAAACATGAAATCAAAAAAGAACTAAACTTGACCCAGTTCTCCATTTGATCCAAATAACAACTTTTACAAAAGATGAATGAACAAAATCATAAATTTCCACATATGGCAACATGTTGGGAGTATGGAGAGAATCCTACATTCCTAGTGCTTATGAATGGTTGTAGGAGAGCTAAAGAAACCCCTTGATGTAGCGGTACAAGAACTGCCTTTTTCTTCTTCCAATTTTCTTCTCTTTCTCTCTTTTTCTTCCTTCTTTTTCTTTGTTTTTGTTGTTTTTTTTTCATGTGCAGGTTTCGGCCACCAAGGGGGAGGGTTCAAAATGAAATTGAAAATGAAAAAAAAAAAAAATAGAAGGAGGAAGAACCTTGTAGAAGAGATGAGGGACAAAAATATCTTCGAGGCTTTAATTTATTTACAAATTTTCCATGCCTAAGCTTCTCATTAAAAAAACCACTCAACTTAATGGGTTAATTACAAGGTTGCCATTACCAATTAGGTTAGCTCATCATTTTAATTATTTACAAGTATGCCATTGTCTTTCATTTTCATTTTTTTGGGCTTTTAATAAATACCCTTCTTTGGGTATAATTGCAAACTAGTTGGACATGTAAGTAAACTTGGTCCAAATTAGTGGTTAATGGGTGAATTTTCCATATACTTGAAGGAGGAATACTTGTATTATCACTTAGGAGCATTACACCATACCCTCCTTAAAGAAATTCCGTCCTCGGAATTTAAAACAAGAAGGAGGGTCTTATATCTATATGACAAACATACAAAAGATCTTTAAACAAACAGATGAGGATACTTCTCCCTCATTTCATCCTCTCGCTCCCAAGTTGATTCTCCGGGAGATTCTTGTTGCCACATGACCCTGACCAAATTAATAGCCTTCTTCCTCAACATCTTTTGTCATCGATCGAGAATTGCCACTGGTTGCTGGTCATACGTCAGGTCTGGACGTAATTCAATCTCTGAGTAGTCCACAATATGACTAGGATCTCCAATATATCCTCTTAATTGCGATACATGAAACACATCATGTACGCCTTCAAGATGTGGCGGCAGCACTAACCGATAAGCCATATCGCCTATCCGGGCTGTAACTTCAAACGGGCCTATATATCTGGGACTCAACTTTCCATGTTTACCAAACCGGATCGTCCCACGGACTGGTGATATCTTCAAGAATACATAATCACCAGGCTAAAATTCAAGTGGACGCCGTGTTTATAACGGTGTTGGGCTACACGAAGATTCTCTCTGACCATCCGCACTACATCAACTGTAGCAGTCACTAGGTCTGTTCCCAAATTTTCAGCATCTCCCACATCATCCTAGCTCAGGGGCGATCGGCAATTCCTACCATACAAAGCCGCATAGGGAGCCATACCAATACTTGCCTGATAACTATTATTATAAGCAAATTCCACTAGATGGAGATGGTCCTCCCAGGACCCCTTGAAATCCAACATGCAAGCCCTAAGCATATCCTCCAATATTTGAATGATGCGTTCCGACTGTCCATTTGTTTGTAGGTGATATGTGGTACTGAACTTCAAATGGGTCCCCAAACTGGCCTGCAAGCTTCTCCAGAAGTGAGATCTAAATCTAGTATCACGATCCGACATAATGCTTACAAGAATTCCATGCAACCTTACAATCTCTTGCATATACTTCCAAGCTAAGACTTCTGTAGACTGACCAAGTCGAAATGGAATAAAGTGTGCTGACTTAGTCAATCGGTCGATAATCACCCATATAGCATCATTCCCCTTCGGAGTACGCGGTAGACCAATCACAAAGTCCATGGTCACATGTTTCCACTTCCATTCCGGTATCGGAAGGAGTTGCAATGAGCCTGCGGGTCTCTGGTGTACTGCTTTCACCTGCTGGCAAACAAGACACGAAGCCATGCTCTTCACCACACTTCGTGTCATCCCATGCCACCAGTAGTATCGTCGCAGATCCTTATACATTTTGGTCCCTCCAGGCTGAATCGAATAAGGAGAATTATGTGCCTCCTTCAGCAGCTCTTCTCGAATATTTCCCGCTGGCACACACACCCTGTTCCCAAACCTTAAGGAACCATCCTCATGAATACAAAAGTCTTTCCGAAGCCCTGCCTCGACTTGTTCTCGAATCCACTTCAATTTCACATCGTTCAGCTGATCAGCCTTAATTCTATCCATCAAGTCAGATTGTACCTGCAAACCCAACATATATACCATTTCACCTGGAAGGAGGCGACGGTCACTTGGCGAGCGGGTATCAACATCCATCCCTAGTCTTATATCTCCTTGAAGCCGAGGCTGTACAATCGTCGGGCAAAGTATGTGGATATAAAATCAAATAAAGACGTCTAGGGCTAGGGAATTCCCACTACGGATCGTCATACATCATTGTAAATAGTGAATCTTAATATTACTAAACTTGCATTGAGGTGGACTAGTCGCAACTTAATGTAGAACCAAGCTCACGCTCTCGCGCTATTGCCGGTCTATAGCAAACCTAGGTTAGGGCCCAATCTCTTGCAAACCCTAACCTAAGCCACTAGCATGAGGATCGACATCATCGTCCAATCGCTCCTCGAGCCCACTCTCGTGCAAACTCGAGTTACGATTTAGGTTGTGATAGTTCGTATTCGTCCAATCTCTTGCAAACGAATATGTGTATAGATTTACAATTAAAAATCCTAGCTTTGGTCCAATCTCTTGCAAACCAAATCTAGAGAAACCCAATTGTAAACCTAAATCGAATATCTAGGCCTTCCCATCGATTAGAATCCAATCTCTTGCAAATCCCAAATCGATGGAAATCCCTAGCTATCCGTAGGAAATCAATCACAACCTAATCTCCTAGCAATTCTAGCAATTTAGAGTTCATTCTTCACAAATATGAAATTAGATCCATAGGGTTCATCCCCAAACCCTAGAACAACAAATCTACTCTAGCATAGCAATAAGGATATATGAATCAATAAAAATCATTGCTTGCATACAAAAAGATAGAAAAACAAAGATTCAAATAAAAAGAAGAAAATACTTAGCTTGATGATGATCTTCAATCCAAAATACAAGCTTTTAGATCCAAGAGGGGGCCTAGGGCATGGCCTAACCTCTAAAATAATCCTCCTAAAACATCTTGGGAACCCCCTCTAATGGTGGCTACAAACCCCTTAAATACTCTCCCAAAACCCTAGCAAATAACCCTAGAAAACCCCTCAAATTCGTGCCCAAAAACAGCCCAAACCGCAACTTTAAATCTGGGCCCAGGCCGCACTCGGCCGACTGGAATATGTGACCCGGCCGAGTGACACTGACATGCAAATTCCAGCACTGCAGCATCAACTTGCAGAAATTCCCCAGATTTCATCCGACCTCCGATTTGCGCGTTCTTGGCGGCGTTGGAACCGTCATGAAGTCTACTATCCATAAAAAATATGAGAAAAATGATTTGATTGCTGGAATGATAGCAGATTTCAAAAGAATGAGAGGCTGTCTGAAAATCTGGGCGCTGCATGTCCTCGGCATCACTCGGTCGAGTGGCAAATGTCACTCGGCCGAGGGGCATTTGGTACTCGGGCGGACGGCTTTTGTTACTCGGTCGAGTCGGGCTTCTGGGGCAGACTGACGGATTACAGTAAGTTGGACATTTTGGCTTGCCGTCGTCTGGGTGCCACTCGGGCGGACGGAGTCTCCGCACTCGGCCGAGTCGGCGTGCGATGCTCGGCCGAGTGCACGCTGATACATCTCTGTTGCGTGTCCGATCTGACCGGCCGAGCGGGGTCTCAATGCTCGGCCGAGTGACTCCTTCACTCGGCCGAGTGGCATGCTGAAAATGCCCAATCTTCATCTTTTCGCTCCCCCGTCGCTCCTACGACATTCTTTCTTCTTCCACTCCTCTTCCATTGCAGAATAACCCTCAAAAGGGCCATGGTTGACACTCCGGAGTGGGTGCAAATCCTCTTGATCTCACAATCGATCCAAATCGCTCCATATTTCCTGAAATACGACAAAAACAAGAAATAGTGAAAAGTATCGCAATATTGTCGAATAATCGTGATAAGCGTGATATGGGCGATCAAAACGGTATGCAAATATGCAGAAAAAAGGTGTAAAATATGGAGTGATCAAGCTGAGGCCACATAGTCAACCTCATCACAGCTGATAGTCGACTAAGAGCATCAGTCACCACATTCACCTTTCCTGGATGGTACTGCAAATCAATGTCATACTCAGCCATTAATTCAAGCCAACGGCGTTGCCTCATGTTTAACTCCTTCTGAGTGAAGACATATTTCAAACTTTTATGGTCGGTGTAGATCTTTACATGTTCGCCCAGTAAGAAATATCTCCACAACTTTAGGGCATATATGACGGCAGCCAGCTCTAGGTCATGGATAGGATAATTCTGCTGATGCGCCTTCAATAATCTGGAAGCATAAGCTTCCACTCATCCATGCTGATGAAGGACACAACCAAGCCCCTTTCCTGAAGCATCACATAAAATCTCGAAGCCGTCTGATCGGTCAGGAATTGTCAACACTAGAGATGTGGTCAATGACGCTTCAGTTCCTCAAATGCGCATTGACACTCCTCTGACCATACATAAGGCACTTCCTTCTTAGTCAAATGAGTCAAAGGTGAGGCAATCTTAGAGAAGTCCTTGATAAACTTCCGATAGTATCCGGCCAACCCCAAGAAAATCCTGATCTCCGTGACTGATCTAGGGATGTGCCAATTCTCTACTACAGCGACCTTCTCTGGATCAACCGACACTCCCTCTCCTATAATAATGTGTCCAAGGAATTCGACCTTAGTCATCCAGAATTGACATTTACTGAACTTAGCATACAACCGATGCTCTCTGAGAGTATTCAACACCATCCGTAAATGCTCAGTATGTTCATCCTTTGTCTTTGAATACACTAAAATATCATCGATAAAGACTACCACAAACTTATCCAAATAATCAAAGAAGACCTGATTCATCAGCCTCATAAAGGTTGTCGGGGCATTTGTTACTCCGAATGGCATCACCAAGAATTCATAATGCCCATACTGAGTTCTAAATGCCGTCTTTGGAACATCCGATCACCGCACCTTCACTTGATGATAACCGCTTCATAAATCCAACTTCGAGTACACTCGTGAACCACCGAGCTGATCAAAGATGTCATCAATCCGAGGAAGGGGGTACTTGTCTTTCACTGTCACTTTGTTCAGATCCCCGTAATCAATCCACATCCTCCGAGTTCCATCCTTTTTATTTACTAACAACACTGGTGCTCCCCAAGGGGATACACTCGGACGTATCAGTCCTCTATCAGACAAGTCAGTCAACTGATCGCGAAGCTCAACTAATCAGGTGGAGACGTACGATAAGGAGCTTTTGTTATTGGCTGTGCGCCCGGCAATAGGTTAATAGTTAATTCTAAAGACCTATCTGGAGTTAGTCCAAAAATATCATCGGGAAATACATCTGGAAATTCCTGAACTACCCTAGGCAAATCTATTTCGGCTTCCATCTTCATCTCCAAGGACAACGCCTTAAACTTCAAGGGTTCCAAAGCCCGAGTACCACTACAAAAGTCAAACTCTGTGGGGCCAGGGATTCGAAAGACTACCTTCCTTAATCTACAGTCTATGGTCGCATAAAACAACCCCAACCAATCCATTCCAAATACTGCCTCATAATCTGGTAGTTCGATCACGAGAAAATCTGCATATAGCTCTCGACCTCCTATCTCCACAGAACAATTCCGTAATCATGACACTACATATCACACCATTACCCGTGTGCACATTCCACCTTGCAGCAAAAGAATCAACAACTATAGAATGCTTCGCCACAAATCCCATGGATAAAAAACAATGTGACGCTCCCGAATCAAACAAGGACCAGGGTGGATATGAAGCTACTCTAACCATTCGTATAATAGCATAGCACAAACAACTAACCATCTAGCAATAACTAAACATAGCGCTATGAAATACAAGGACTAGGGTTAGGATCATACCAGAGATCACCTATCCTGAGCGCTAGGCCTCGACCGCGGTCATTTGAAACTGCGACGGCCTCTGCGGTGCAGGAGCCTACCTCTATAATTCACGCCATGGAGGCCTCCCTGGAGGTCTCCTCGGAGCAGTCGGTCATGGCCCCGACGATGGTGGAAGAGCCAACCGCTGCGGTGCCGGTGGAAGAGCCCTCGGTTGAGGCGGTGCAGCTGCTACTTGTACTGGTGCCTCTATAGGCCGTCTCCGTCGGGGGAAATCCCTAAAGAAGTGCCCCATCTCGCTGCAGGTGTAGCACTGTCTGCCCATAACCCTACAATCCTTGGCTGCATGCCCAGGCTTCCCACACCTCGAACAAGCATGCCCCCTCTGATGTACTGGAGGATATCCTGATCGCTTGAAGGTCACCTGGTGAGTCAGGCGAGGAACAGCTCTCTGTGGTGCTATAGGTCATCTGTCGATGACTGGAAGCTTTCCCAGACTCCTCAAGTGTAGCTTATATCGTCGAGCCGCGCTACACACTGCCTCGTATGTCAACTACTCCTGTGTAGCCATAGCCCCTCTGACCTCTGGGTCCAGGCCCATGCGAAAGCGTCTAGCTCGAGTAGCATCTGTCGCCACCAAATCTGGGGCGTATCTGCTCAGTAGAGAGAACTCTGCATCATATTCGTCTACCATCCTGCGGCCCTGCGTCAGGTGCTCGAACCGCTGCCTCAACTCATCCATCGCCTCTCCTGGAAGGTAATGGGCCTCAAACCTCTCCCTGAAGGTTTTCCACTCCACTACCCCTGTCATATGCCTCTCCTGGGCATCCCACCAATCTCGGGCTTGATGAGTCAACTACCGCTTGAACAATTCTATCCATGCCTCTGGGGGTATGCCAGCCAAAGTCAGGTCATCCTCTGTGTGACGTAGCCACTCATCGACCTTCTAGGCTGGTCTCTCTGCCAGAAAAGTACACTGGTCGCAAGGATCGGAACTGCTTATACCTCGGGGCCTTCGATGCAGGCGCCTCGTGTCCAGCTGCCCTGTCCTCCAACCGCTGCAAGTGGTCCAAAATCCCCATCAGGACCTTCGCCATCAGGGCTGACTCTGAGGTCCGGTCTACCGAGCTACCCGAAGCTCCGATCCCTCAAGATCCTCCAGGTGTCCCGTCGCCACCAGACGTCCCGTTCCCTGCCTCTATACTGAGGAGGAGAAACAGAACAAATCTGAATTAGTACCTCATATACATCTTGAAGTGTCGGAGCATTACATGTGTCGTCCTTACACAATCGCAGAGTGTGGTGACCTGCATGGGCCACCATAAATCCTGTCACGCCCCGGTGCCCAAAAACGGGGCAAGGGGTGATCGGCCGCGATACGGGAGTACCATGCGTTATGGCGCTACAAGGAAAAATTTAGCAGGCCACTGCAACTGCTAGAACAACACAGACAATTAAAGTAGGTGCAAAAGTAAAGCACGAACTGTAAAGCTCCAACACAACACAAAAAGGTACAGCGAGGCGACGACAAGTAACAAGCGGGAGCGTACGAGTGTGTATCACAGACCATCTACTATCAACACACCACAACATCGTATACTGTACATATACCACCACCAGGGGCACGGGGCACAAAAGCAGAAGGGGGAAACAAAAGTGTCTGCTTACAAAAGAAACTACCCTGACCCACTACACCCGATCCCTAACTAACCACTCTGGGCTCCTGGCTTGGAAGAGTCGCCCTAAGGGCGTCGGTAGTCCGGCTGGTGAGCTGATGTCCCTGGACCTGGACCTGGAGAGTGGGGGGAAAGGGGCAGGAGAGTGGGGGTAGGGGCACGTCACAGCGCGTCAAGTAGGAAACTCAACCACACAAGCCACATTCACATCACTGCACACAGGTCATAATACTAAGTTTGTTAAATTAATGTTCGTTGTTTGGAACCTAAACATTAGGTGGGGCATAAGGGAGCTGGACCTCACCCATAAGGCGGGTGGAAAGAATCTCTGATTCTCTGGCGTGCTAGCTCGTCAGGAGCCTTCGTAACTCAATCTCTCTCCACGACCCAAAAGGGCCACGACCTTGAAAGGACAAAGAAACCACACACCCCAAAGGGGCACGACCACTCTCCGCGGTTGGAGGGCCAAGGAAACAACCTCGAAAGTCTAGTCCACACTATGTCCACCTAATGCTTTGGTTCCCCCATCCCATTCCCTAAGATGTTCACCCACCTTAAAGTGGAAAGAGACATCCTGGTCCTTCAGTTTAATCATTTAACATTTAGCATTGTATCGGGATTATCAGCAACATAATGGTGTAAAATTTGGACATCCATCTTTCAATGTAACAAATCAAACCAACATTCTCATTTTTAAAGGAAACATCGCCATGGCATGATAATCATCTTCATTAACGCCTTCAAGGCGTAAGTAAAATTCACCATTCGTCATTTGCTTAATTAAAAACATAAGAGTATGAACCATAGCTACAAGAAACTCCCAAGGAAACTTGAACTCAAGCATCCAAGCACTACCAAATAAAACATGCCATAGAAAAACAACTTCAAGTGTGGTCACTAGTCTCATTTGGAAGGAAATAGAAGAACAACTAAGGTAGGATGAAAACAATGCATTAGTTTGGTTAAAACTTTATAAAGTTTAAAAGAGGTTTTAATATAAGACTCAAAAATAAATGAAATTTCATAAGCATAATTTGTAGGATTTCATAAGGGGGCTATTTAATGATAATTATAAATACCTAACTCTAACTTTTTGCTTATTGCTAAAGTGGACAAAAACCCTCTTTCGAAAATTATGGTTTTGTTAGGAAACTTAAGTTTTTCAAAAAGTTCTTAAAATACTTCATGTAGTAATTCCTAAGTAGGCTTAAGATTACTAATAGTTTAGGAAAACTAAAATTCTTATTTACACTTGCAAGTTCACAAAAACTCCTTTACTAAGTTCATGGAAAAACATACTTTCCTATCGAAATGGAACCAATTTGACATGGAAATCAAAGTTTACATATAGTGGACTCATAGGAACGTGTAAATGATGATACTCAAGGTTCCTACACACTCTAAAATCATATAGAGCTTCTAACTTGCAAGTCATCAAAAACACTCTTACTAACTTTTCATTTATATTAATTTTACAAGTGGGTTGTCATTAAACATGAAATTTTTGTGAGAGGTAGCAAGTAGAATTTTGTGTAGTATTCCTAACTTAAGTTTCTAATGCTTAGGAGGTTATAGAAATGCTCACGAAATGCTCTAAAATTTTCGGCAGAGTTTCCCTTGTATTTATCTACTTTTTCAAATTACAACTTAAGTAATATTACAAGAAAAACATGTTATAATCACAAAAAGATAATCTTGCTCAAAGAATCATAGGAGAAATAACCACTAACATCAAAACATGAAATCAAAAAAAACTAAACTTGACCCAATTCACCATTTGATCTAAATAATAACTTTTACAAAAGATGAATGAACAAAATCATAAATTTCTACATATGGCAATATGTTGGGAGAGTGGAGAGAATCCTACCTTCCTAGTGCTTGATGTAGTGATACAAGAACTCCCTTCTTCTTCCAATTTTCTTCTCTTCCTCTCTTTTTCTTCCTTCTTTTTCTTCTTTTTCTTTGTTTTTTTGTTTTTTTGTTTTTTTTATGTGCAGGTTTCGGCCACTAATAGGAAGGGTGCCAACGAATTAAATGGAAGGGAAAAAAGCAAAACAAAAATGGATAAAATGAAGAAGCTTGTAGAAGAGGAGAAACAAAAATATCTTCAAGGCTTTAATTTATTTACAATTTGCCATGCCTAGCCTCTAATTAAAAAAAACCACTCAACTTAATGTGTTAATTACAAGGTTGCCACTACCAATTAGGTTAGCTTATCATTTTAATTATTTACAAGTATGCCATTGTCATTCATTTTCATTTTTTTGGGCAAGTTCCTGCAACATTCTTTTTAATAAATACCCATCTTTGGGTGTAATTGCAAACTAGTTGGACATGTAAGTAAACTTGGTCCAAATTAGTGGGTAATGTGTGAATTTTTCATATACTTGAAGGATGAATACTTTATTGTCACTTAGGAGCATTACAGGCCTTAAAAGCGTTGCAATGATATCAGAGAGATACCTACAGTGGTATCAGAGCCACTTGTCTACATTGATCTATAGTTTTGCAATTTATAAATTGTTTATGATACAACATGCTTCTCCATCAGATGGAGGTTTTAAATTAAACTTTAAAATGTCGTTTTTAAAGCAACGTTTTTTTTCGAAATTTTTTTTCGAAAATTAGATTTAATATTATTTTAAAATTAAAATTTTAAAATTATGTGATAATTTTGGATGTAACTTAAACTTATGCGATAAATTTTAGGTTGCATATTTAGCAAGATATTTTATGAGATAAAATTTAAATTGCTTTGTTATGCCATGCTAAATTGTTTAGTTAATGTTTTTAATGGTTATATTAGTTAATTTTGATTATGTGATTATTCAAGAAAGACTATTAGGATAACCATTAAAAACTTCCAGAAAAATTATGAGATAATTTTTGAACATGCTATGATTTAAAATTTGTTGCAACAAATTAAATTCTTGTTTAGGGTAGCCCCCTCTGAATTATTATTTTAATTGTTTGAATAATAATTTCGAACAAAAGGCTATCATTAGAAATTGTTGCAACTTGAATTTTAAAATGCCTAATACATGATTAGGATAGCACCTTAAAAATCCTTATAGTTGATAAGAACATTAATAAAAGTTATTAACCAATCCTAATAATTTCGAATTTTAGGATTCAACTAGTTGATAGGATTAACTAGTTTTAATGAAGCCAATTCTAATCGTACGGGACACACATGAATAATAAGTTTCCTTCAATGGACCATGATCCGGTCTAGTGTGTTTTGACTAGTGTTGAAGAACACCCTAGCTTGACTTGGGATAGTGATCCTGGCCTAGTCAAATCCCTGGCCGTGTTCCGCTGGACTGCAAGGATGCGAATTATGATTATGTGACATCGTCGATTATATCTAGTCAATTACGTTAAAAATCTTCTTCAAGGTTAGTCGTAACCCTCCTTGGACGCCTGTCATAATTGTTGAGTCTCCTCAAGCTATGACATGGTCTCTTTTAGAAACCGACTCCATCATACATGAGATGTAGTCTGGTATTAACCCTAACCGCTGTGTCGGGTCTCTTCGAGTATAGGTGTAAGTTAATATTAGATATGAAAACAGAGGTTCGACTAGACTAATCATTATAGTTTGTTGAGTCTTCTCAAGATCATAAGTGACTATGGGTAAAAACCAATGGGAGTCACATGTGATGTGATCGATAATGAGATTACCTACCAACTGCAGAGTTGATCAACTTATTGAGTCTCCTCAAGGTTGTGAAGCTCGGTGTGGTTGGGTCCATATCCCATTAAATAACTATATTCGTTCATCTATATGGCTAAAGATGATCACAAAAATAGTGGAAGATATAGTTGAATAAAAACAATTTTAACTATATTTAAAAATCATGAACATATGCTAAACTAGGGAAATTCTTTGTTAAACCGGGTGGAATCCAAAATTATAATATCCTTAAAAAGAATTAAGTCAACTGGACAAAATGATTAGTTAATAAATGTTTGAAAAACCAAAATGATTAGTTAAGGAATATTTGAAACCCCAAACTATATTCTCATTGATATTAAAATGTCCTTCCTAGTACTGAGTTGAATTTCTATGATTTTTTGAATGCAGAATACTATTTAAAAGGAGAAATACGCACGAAAATACGAAAATACGTGGAAAAACGTGACACGTGGCATCATCCTAGCCGCTCCCGCTCAATCCGACGATCATGATCAAGGGGGCGACGCGGCTTTTTCTACGCCGTTGGATCTTGATCCAACGGCCATCAACTGCGCTCATTGAAGCGGGCGGGCGCGATTCCATCGGGGTGACGTGGCAGAATCAGTGTCGTCCACTCCTGATCCAACGCTACTGAAGAGCGGGTGACGTGGTGACATCATCACCATCTGATGCAGATCCTACGGCCAAGAACGCGAATCAACAAAGAGCGGAGCGGCGGAGATTCCATCGCCACGTGGCAAAATCGCACGCACTTCCGATCAAATCAAGCGGCTCCACGCGAACGACGACGCGGTGAATTGTTGACCCGATCGATCAAGATCAGACGGCCCAGATCCGGGCCGATTCGAATTCGAATTCGAATTCGCTGTGGGTCGACGCGGAATGATTTTGGCCGTTGGATCTCGATCCAACGGACCGCACGCGAGGAGAACGGAGCTGCGAGCGGCAATCTTGAATGCCACGCGGCCGCACATGGTTTAATCCCACCTGAAATCAACGAATTCGATTCAATCCGATGAGATCTCGGAATACTTGGTGGATGCGGGCGAACAGAGCATCCCCTAGCCACGTGTCGGCTCCACGTCCGATCCCGCATGGATCGGACGGCTCTTATTGGCTCCGGCTATTTAAATGGGTTTGGGTTTGATTTCTAAGCGGATTTGAACCTGATAAGCGCACCAAACCCGCAATGAGCCTATATAAGCGTATTTCTAGGGTTTTTGAGAAAGACTAGCGTATTATGGGCGTATTGGAGGCTCTAGGAGCCGTATTTCGCCAGGGAAAAATTCTGTAAAATTCCAGAGGCTGTTCTTATTATTTCCAGAGAGTTTTGGTGTATATCTTGGAGATTTGGTGATATTTTCTTAAACTTCTACCCTGTATTTGATGCTTTTCTATCGTATTTTGCTATTAGATCAATGTATTTTGCTATGAACCTTGATTATTCTTGCATTAAGAGTAGCTAAAACTTATTTGTGCATGGTATGGAGTAGTTAGGGGATGTGATTTGTGTTAGTTTGTTTGAATATCATCGTGCTTGATCGCTAACGTCGCTAAAGTTGTGATTTTTGTTATTAAATCGTCTTTTTCATCTTCTAAAAGAAGTGATTGAGTTGATGATCGCCCCAAAAGGGTGGGCTTTGATCTCTCCAAAAGAGAGTTTCATACCGTAGTTGTAAGATTATAGCTTTAGCAACGACTTTATTATTATAGTGCTTGAACCCCCAAAAGGGCATCTTCCGATGAATTGCTCCCAAAAGGAGAATTCATTGAGTTATATTGGGTATTTTCCGGTGAATTGCTCTCAAAAAGAGAATTCATTGTGTTATATCCGTCAACCAAGTTAATACGAATCATTGATCCTAACGAACCCATACCATGTGCATACTTTTCGTCGACACTTTCATACACGACTTTTCTTTGTTCGTATTGTTCGCACATCACCATCACGCACTTTCACACCATCACCATCATTATTAAGTGGTTGGTTTCCCTTCGTCAGATTTCTATTTGATTTGAGTTGTGGTAGCAACAGATTTCCTCCCGAGGATTCGACATCTGGACTCCCAGATTATATTACTTGTACGGACTCTTGCGCTTGAGAGAAGCACCTTTTCGGGCCCACCACCTAGTACTGAGTTAAGGACAAAGATTTCCTTAAGCTCAAAACTCTAACACAATAAAAGCACGCTACTTAACACTCGCTTATATGAACATGGGCAGCTTGAACATACTGATGTTCAAAGCGGTTTCTCAATATGACTTGTTGAGTGTCCTCAAGGTTGTATGGAAAACAGTTTAAATCCACAAGGCTTGAAACTTCGATCAAACTGTTTGACTCGAAGATGAGTGAAAGAGCGGTACAAGACAATGTATCCAAATTAGATCTTGAGACGAGCAACTTGTTGAGTCTCCTCAAAGTTGTAAAGCTCAAGTGTTTGGATGCATGTGATGCTTGCAAAACTAATATTTATGTTAGGATATGAAATGTCTAAATATGATTTAGAAAGGAGAAGGCACTAAGTAAAATTCAATGAGAAAGGATATTTGGTTTATCATAAGACAAGGCATAGTAGGAGAAACTGAAAGTACGACATGTTTGATGTCTAAAATTTCAGAATAATTGTTATACAGAGATAGTCTCACATATTGGCTAATGAACAAAAGTTGTCTTTAGGCCATATGGAACTTATATTCACACTTGGCGAATGTCGTCACATTGCTTTAGAAGAAATGTTTTTGATGTGATTATAATGTATAACAATGTTGTATTAAGAGTTAATACATGAATATACAAGTTAGCAATAAATCTTATACGGCAAAATAGACTAGGTTGTACCGAAGAGACTAAGTTTCACAAGTCACATAAAGAGTGGTCTGCCTTCTCGTATTATGAGTCGAAAGACACTTGTGAATCTTTTCTCAAAGGTATGATGGCCGAAATTCCATCTGTAAGACAGTGGGAGAATGAGTTGGTGAACTCGTAGTCTCGTACATTCGGATATACCCGGACCCAAGTCTAAATAAGTAGAGATTAGGTATTCTTATTTTATTACGACACGTGTACTTGATGAAACACAAGTCTAATAAAATAGAAAACATAATGACAGAAGTATTTGAACTGATTCGATCGGATCGAATAATCGAATACTTAGCTATGTAACTTGTGCGTAACTAAAAGAAAATGAGATTTTCTCTCAGGTCAAGTCTTTTAATACATCGGTGTGTTAGAGAGCATGAATCGTACTTTGTTAGACTTAGTGCGAAACATGGCTAGTGATTCTAAGTTACATTCCTCGTTCTGGGTTAAAACCCAGATAATAATGCCTAAGTATTTAATAAGGTTATGTAAGAACCTTATAAATATAATATTTCTCAAATTAATCATTATGAAGTCATAAGGTTACTCGAGTCTCGTGAGACAATAAGTCGAGTAAAACATCATAGTTCATGATGACTTAGTCAATTTCCAGAATGCCACTCGGAGTAGGGACTCGGATCAATAACTTGATTCAATCCGAAAGGGGTCCGTGCACGTAAATAAAGTATGGACTATAGTTTACGTGCCCAAAAAAAGTGTTTCTTTTTGGCTGCAAGTAAATCTTCAAGACAGAAGATTGGTGCAGAAAGAAAATAGTGAAGTACAACATATGTTGGTTGATTACGGTTATCATCCTAACTCCTATAAACAGATTATGATGAAACTTTCTCACCAACAGATGTGTACAGATCTACTCGGACCGAACTTGATGTAAATGCTCATGATGACCATGAAAATTGGAGCATTCATGTATAGTCTGTTTTCTAAATGTGATTTAGAAGAACGAACTTATATGAATCGGCCAGAGAGTTTTCAAGGTCAGTGGGAGCGAATATAAAACATGCGAGACATCAAGGAGCCGGAACATATGGTTTGACAAAGTGGTCAAAGAGTTTGACACTTTATCAGGAATGATTATGAACTGACTAAATAACCAGTAAACTTATTTGGATTATTCTCGTATGGTACGATGAGCTGGATGAGATCCAGGCAAGACATTAATTATGGATTCCAAGAGACCAAAGGAATTATTTGGATGAGATTCAATTATGTGGTCTAACATGAACATAGAAACCCCTTAAGTCTATACAGTAGACGGTTTAGCAGATTCACTCACGAAGGCTCTGTCACATAAAGTCTATAGAGACTTATGTGTAAAAGCGGTATAAGATACCGGGATAAATGAGCCTGAGTGCAAGTGAGAGATGTTGTGAGAATAGTATGCCCTCGAACTCGAGGCAATTTATCTTTGTGTAAGTATACAGACATCTTGTTCAAAATAACAGTAAGCTGTTTGGTAAGTATTTACCTAAGTTTAATAATAATGTAGTTTTCATTAGAGCTTAGGTAAAGTCCTAAGACTTAATGCGAGGTTAAACAAGTATCGAAATGAGGATCTCAATTATAGAGAATTGTTTGACCGTTAGTAGCATAAGTCTGAAACCGTTCGTAGGCATAGATGTTTCGAGAAAAGGATATCGAAACATCGGATAGACCATTGTGTCTTGGTCTTCACCATGAAGTGGTGACGATAATCTCATGATTGTTTGACTTGGCGAAGTCGAAGACGAGACATAGGTGCTCATTGAAGAATGAGTTCACTGAACGACCCAACAAGAGTTATCATATGGTTATGATTGACCAATCTGTCAATGATAACTCTTAGTGATGATAGGTAAGTTGGTCTTTTAACTTGAGGTCATTGTATGAACTTGTGCATGAACGGTGTCACTTAGATCACTGATCTAGCCTCGGGAAAGGCTCATTGAAAGGTTTTTGGTTGGATGACATTTGAAGCGTGCGAGGAGAGTAATGACCAATATAGGATTCATCTCTCCCAGTCAATGAGAGTTAGTATCGCCGTGTTAGTTCAATCTTTTAGTGAAAACTCTGGACAGAGTATGTTGGAAGAAGTCCAACATTATTTGACTAAAGATCGATGGAGACTAACCAAGTTCAAGCTGGTAGGGTTGACAGTTGACCATACCCTAATCTTGACAAAGCGGCATAGTTTTGACGAAAAGACTATAACTACGGTATTCATCACGAACACAGTCAGGGTGGTCCCGACAATACTCATGTCAAATAAGTTAACCACATAAGTATGATACAGAAACAGGGACGACACCTGCTGCTCATGGTCTCTGCCGTCTGGAGTTTCGAACCCCACCTGTAGTAGGGTCAGGTTGTAGGGTCTCACACAGAGTGAGACATTCGTCAAGTAATATGGAGAAATTAGGGAGAATATGCAAGGGATAGAAAACTGCAAAGAGTTTGCAGTTAGCTCCTACATTCGGGAGAAATGATCCTAAGTGCAAGTGGGAGATGTTGGGGGATGTATGCCTTCTGTTCATTTGTATTGGATGCAAATGGATTTTATAAGTCGCAAAGAGTTTGCGATATATTAGATGTGGAGTTTTTGCATATGATGCAAACGGTATTAAATGTGTCGTAAATTATTTACGTACATATTTAATATAATAAATGCATAGAATAGGTTATCTGGATGATGGGAACGTCGCGATCTAATACCAGGTTTGAACGGCATCCAAAACGGACGCCAAATGCAATATTTAGAGCAAAAACAGCCCCAACCCAGTTCCAAGGGGACTGGGCGTACCAGCCCAACTGGGCTGGGTGCCCAGGCCCATTTTAGGCATGTGCACCTAGCCCAGGGGCAGGCCCGCCTGTCCAAGGCTGGACGGGTCGGGCCCGCCCGCATGGGCGGATGCCTGACCCGCCGGCACCTGGGCGGGTCTAGCCTGCCCAGCGGGTTGGGGCAGGTGCCCAGCCCCAGATCCACCCACAGGATGCAGGTGGGGCCCACCCAACCAAGGGTCGCGGGCAGAATTGTGACGGCTGCAGTTTTTGCGAAAATCTATGTTTTGGGCAACTTTGAGACAACGTTTGAGGGGTCAAACGAAGTCAGAATTGAGTGCCATTCGAACCTATGCGTTCACCATTCAACCCTCTTCGATTTGATAGGTTGTATCACTTGCGAAGCCCAACGGTGAGGGAGGAAAAATTCACCAAAGTTTGGCCTTTGTGAAAGGCAAACTTTAATTAATTTTTCTCCCAAATTTTTTAGTCCCACATCAGATATGGAGTAAAGCGGAGGGGTCAGCCGCCTATATAAATAGGGGCCTACTCCCCTCTTTGAAACTCGTCCCAAGCTACAGATCTGGGTAGCTCCATTAAACGTGAGCAAGCCCAGATCTGAGCTTAAAATAAATATTCTCTTTCTCCCTAAATTTCTTCCTTGCTCCTGTTCGGGCTCTAGCAAAGCTACGAAGGAGCTCGGATCGGATCCGGAGTCTTGACGAAGGATCCACTCAAGGTGAAATCTTCTTCGGCGCGTGGTTGGCTCGGCGACAAGGGTGTTGCTCGCCTCAGGATGCGATGCAGTTCGGGAACGAGGTTCGGCTCGGGGCGCGGTTCAGCTTGGGAGATGCGGTGCGGGGCCAAAGAAGTATTGCTGAAAACGATACTTTGTATTCTGCGAAAACGAAGTGAAAGGTATCTAGTTTAAATTAAGCATGCATTTATAAATTACAATTGTTAGATAGATTTATCTTTAGGGGTTGGTCGGAACCGACCCCGGGATAGTAGAGATCTTGGTTAGGGTTTGTTCCCTTTAGGGCTTAACTTAAAATTGTTTTAAGTTTATTTTTCGTTGCTGTTTTGATAACTTCGTTCGACCAACTTAGGCCAGACGTCGTATTTATGGCCCTAAGGACCCAGAAACCCCTACAGCTAGGCCTAACTTGTTTGTGTACCTTGCTTTTAAACTCTGTAACAAAAGTTGCAATAAATATATGTGTTGTTTCTGAGAAATTCGCGTGCATGGACCTGATTGCTAACCACAGATGCTTATTGTGCTTAAGTCAAAGAATGAAGAAAAAAGTACTTCTTCTTTGCTTTAAGCACATGCGGACCCGCTCACGCTCTCGCTCCCAAGTGCAATGGAAAGCGGGGCGTGACAGCCGATGACGAAGTAGGATCATTTAGTTACGAGTGGGTGGCCCCTCAGCTTATGGCTGACGACCAAGGATGGTCATTCGGTAGCGAGGGACATGGCCCCTTCGTCTTACGGTCGACGACAAAGTAGGGTCGTTCAGTTGCGAGGGGGTGGCCCCTCGGCTTATGGAGGACGACCAAGGAGTGACATTTGGTAGCGAGGGGCATGTCCCTTTCGTCTACGGTCAACACCGAAGTAAGGTCGTTCAATTGCGAGGGGTGGCCCCTCGGCTTATGACTGACGACCAAGAAAAGTCGTTCGGTAGCGAGGGGCATGGCCCCTTCGTCTTACGACCGATGATGAAGTATGGTCATTCAGTTAGAGGGGGTGACCCCTTGGCTTACGGCTGACGACCAAGGAAGGTCATTCGGTAGCGAGGGAAATGGCCCCTTTATCTTACAGCTAACGATGAAGTAGGGTCGTTCAGTTGCGAGGGGGTGGCCCCTCGGCTTATGGCATACGACCAAGGAGGATCGTTCGGTAGCGAGGGGTATGGCCCATTCCTATTACGATCGACGACGAAGTAAGATCGTTAAGTTGCGAGGGGGTGGCCCATCGGCTTACGGCTAACAACCAATAGAGTTGTTCAGTAGCGATGGGTATGGCCCCTTCTTCTTACGGCCGACGACGAAGTAGGGTTGTTCAGTTACGATGGGATGGTCCCTCGGCTTACGGCTGATGACCAAGGAGGGTCGTTCGGTAGCGAGGGGAATGGCCCATTCATCTTATGGTCGACGAAGAAGAAAGGTCATTTAGTTGTGAGGGGGTGGCCCCTCGGATTACGGCTAACGACCAAGGAGGGTCGTTCATAGCGAGGGGCATGGCCCTTGGTCTTACGACCGACGATGAAGTAGAGTCGTTTAGTTTTGAGGGGGGTGGCCCCTTGGCTTACGGCTGACAACCAAGTTTTCTCCAAGGCAATTTTCATCAAGACAATGTGAATTGGAGTGAGCTTGGTTCATTTAGATTTATCCTAAAGATTGGATCCTCGTGAATAATGAGCTTGTCGAACATTAACTAAGCATTATATTGAACGATTCTCATAAAATTCATAAACGTCATGTTGAGAAAATGTATTTTGAAGGAAAACAGACTTTATTAATATAGAAAGCTTTGACACTCTGATAATAATTGAAAACGTACAAGTGTTTTTATTCTGCTCGGAGCTAGTTTCTGCCTTGGCTTTTATTTGATCCTTGCTAAGAAGCTTTCTAATCGACCACCTTGGTGACGGGTGACCCGATCATTGGCCCCTTGCCTTTCTACCTCGGGGTCCCTTCCTTGTTTTGTTGGTCGTCACCCGGCTTCTTTGGATGACCTCGTTTGACTAATGCATCAATCTCCTTCTTGAGTGTCTAGCAATCATCGGCGTCATGCCCGTGATCATTGTAGTACCTACAGAATTTGAGATCATCCCTTTTTCGTCCATGTTCTTTTTGACAGGCTCATTGATGAGTCCTTCGCTTTGGGCGTATGCCAAGACTTCTGCCTTAGGAGCAATTGACCTGACGTAAGCGTCTTTGGCATGATGCTCCTTACTCCGGGAACTATTGTCTCTCTGCCATCGATATCGCGGTTCTGGTCGAGAGTTCCATCCGGATCATGCATCTCGCTTTGTTTCCTCCTGACGCTTAGGAGTGTCGTTCTTTGCAGTGGCGAGTGCTTCATTTGTGGTCATGAATTGACCCATCGTACTGAACAGCTCCGCGAGAGTGCTCGGTGGGAATTCATGCAAGTACCTTAGCAGATACGTATTTCTGACTGCTTGGGTGTGGGCTCCAATGATAATAGGGTCCGGAACGTCCTCAACTTCCAATCGTTCTTCATTAAACCGCTTTATGAAGTCCCGAATTGATTCTCTCACACCTTGTTTCAGAGGGAAGAGATTAGACGATTTTTGCTTCGAGCCTCTCCCAGCAACAAACTGCCTGCAAAAAGGTCAGACAAATCATCAAATGACCCGATGTTATTATCGGGCAATCTGTTATACCATCCATCTGCTGCCTTTGTTAGAGTGGTTTGGAAGGCTCGGCAGAGGTATGGCTCATCGGCCCCGTGAAGCTCCATCATGTTTTGATATCTTCGGCCATGCTCCCATGGGTCTCCAGTGTCATCATACATCTACAAGACTGGGATCTTGAATTTAGTGAGCATTGGAGCAGACATGATGTTCTCCTTCAGAGGAGTTCTCCGGTTGGTAGGAAGAATGAGTGTTGCACGTTCCTCCTCCCGCCACTGGTGAGTGGTGCTTGAAGAATGGTTGGGGCTTGCTTCATTCTCCTTTTTCTTTGTGCCAGCTGCAAGATTTGGTGGACTGTGACCTTGGTGATATTATCTCTCCCGTGATCCAAGATGTTGCGGGTGGTCCGCCCATTATTGGAGGGACCTGGACATCCATTATGACCAGGGGTGAGGTGGTTATTCCTCATCTCTCCGTTCTGTTGTGATGGGGGAATGGTATTCGACTGCAAGTTCTCTTGTTGCTCGAGTCCTTGCTCGCTAAGCTGCTGGTTTTCTTGAGTAGCCTGCCCTCCTCCTGGCTATGGATGCTCGATGTCCCGTTGAACGATAGCTGCTAATTTGACCATGCTCTTTTCAATCTTCTCAGTGAACTTGTTAAATTATTCCTGAGTCATCACTCGAGCGTTGGGTGGGATTCCTTTGTCTTCAGGATTCACATTCGGAATACCCTCGTTCAATGTGTTCTCAACTAGATCGTAGAGTGATCCAGTGTAGTCGGGTCCAGTTGACATTGGGCTTTAGTTGCTTCGGGATGTTGACTGGTGGTTTCCCACAGACGGTGCCAACTGTTAAAGCTACAATTGGCGTTAACAGAATTTGGACTGACGTGGACTCCCTTGACGAAGTGGATCCTCGTTAGCAGGTGGAGTGGAACCCTCGGTTAGCAAAACCATGGTCGTTGATTGTTGGGAATCAGAATGCAGCGTGGAAGCTCACTCGATCCAATAGTTGGATGCGATGATCGTTCGACCCTCTAGTGGAGTCGATCCTCAAACGACTGTTCGTCAGGAGCTATCGTTCGACCCTCCTGTTGGGTTGTGCCTCGATCTTCTTGCGCCACAAAGGAGCATCAGGGGGGTCGGATCTGGTTTTCGACCCAAATCCCCTCCGATGCTTAAGTTAGAACTGGAACTTAAGTGAAGGCCTGGGGCTGTCGAGATCAACACACTGAGATTCGTCTCGAGTCAGTCACAGCAAGCTATTTGGAGGAAGAATTATAAAGTTGGAAGTAGAATGTCAGAGCATCGGGTAACTCGTATCTTCATCTTCAGTGTACGTAAGTCTATTTGGTGACGTTGGGAGAATAACAGTCACCCATTATGGTGCCACGATCCTCCCCCTTAATAAGGGTAACCATCGTCCATGCCTCTGCTATTTATGAGCACATTATCGATTGCACATTTAAGAGGATGGCAGTCCAACGGGCAAATGACACGTGGGCTTTGACTGGTCAGCTTCAAGCTTTCCTCGTGTGCCTTGTGAGATCTGGTTCCATTTGAATGAATCCCTCAGGTGCCAGCCCAAGCATTTAACAATTATATATCTAGGTTTTAGTATATGAATACCACCATGAATGGTACCAATTATCAAAAAACGCATTGAAATGAAGGGCAACTTTTCTACATCGAGTAGGAATCTACCTTGACCTTTTAATTTAGGCGAGATTTCTTCAAACTACATGAAACTTTCATCTATTGGCTCCAAACTATATTGAACTCAAAATATATCTCAAAACCCGAGAACATCATTTTTTTAATCTCTAAACCCCCTAACCGAGTTAACGGAGATCCGTAAAATGATAATTTTGTCCTATTATAAGCATTAATTGACGTTGGCCTGTTAAAATTAAAAAAATCAAAATCAAAATAATTTTAGGAAAATGTTAAGATGATTATATATATATATAACATTTTGGGTATTAAGATGGCCATCAATATCACTGCATACTTAGGGCTCCCGTTGTCTTCCAAATACCCGAAACTGTGGATGACACCAGGCTGTTAGACATTTTTGGCCGTATTGACTCTTTTTGGCTATATGTTTACCGTATTCCGAGAACTATTTTGCGTTCCATCACATCTTTGTGTCGCAAATTTATATGGGGGTCGTCAAATCTAAAGGAGGAGGGGGTGCAAGATATCAATCTGGCTGGTGGTGTGGCTCTGACATGGAGGATGTTAACTAGTAATAGGTTATGGGCTATATATATGAGGAATAATTACAATGACACACGTAATTTCTTTGGAGCAAAGGCGGATGTCTCTCAATCGGGTACTTGGAAATTTATGCTATTTTGTAGGAAGTACTCTAAGAATCTTATTAGGAGGCAAGTTCGGGATGGCTCCTCCACCTCTTTTTGGCATGACAACTGGCTTCCATGTGGTCCTCTATGCGACACTTTCGATGTACCACCGGATTCTAGTACAAGATGCGTAAGAGATTATTGGGATGGATTAGCGTGGATTGAAGACCCGGCCTTAACAATGATTCGGCCAATCATCCAAAATTTCGGCAAGCTCTCTACAGGGACGGACAAATGGTTATGGTCAGCTGGCGAAAATTACACATTTAAATCGGCTTGGGAAGGCACGCGAACTTGCAGGCAGTCGTTCCCATTTGCAAAATTGGTATGGTTTACAGGGCATGTTCCGAAATTATCATTGTCATTGCTTAGAGCATTCCACGCAAAGCTTCTAACTAGAGATCATCTGGTTGGATGGGGAATAACCATGCACATAGGTTGTGTCCTATGTGAGGAGGACATAGATGAAACAGTGGATCACCTATTCTTCGAATGCCTCTATTCTAATTATATATTGAGCAGAAGCCTCCTGAAAATGGGTGTTACTAGCCACATTGCTCCGCGCCTTGCTGATGTGGGCAATTACTATCTTTTACACTTCAACAATAAGAATACTATCAGTTTACTGGCCAAAACTGTGCTCTCTGTAATGGTTTGGCATATTTGGAAGGAAAGAAATCGAAGAGTTTTTGAGGGTGCCACCAGATCAAAAACATTGTTATTTGGAAATATCTCAAATGGTATCAGATTAATTCTTAGAGGCCATGATCCTACGGCTCCAGATGAAGTGCAAGCTATGGATAACTGGGAGTTTAGAGATGCGGGATAAACACTTTGCTCTTCACTGTATCAGTTTTTCTTTCCATTCTCTGTCTGTATATAAGAGTTGGGAACGGACGAGAATGGTTATTTGAGGGTGACAGCGCTTGTGCCCTCTCCCCTCTATAGCTACTATCTCCTCTAGACCCAACTCTTACTTGTATAGTTTATAGATATATGAATAAAGCTGCTCACTAACTTTCCAATATATATATATATATATATATATATATATATATATATATATATATATATATATATATATTAAAACACATTTTTTTGAATCCTATGGCTGATTAGGACAAGCTGACTAGGACAAACAGGTTGATAGAAGGATGGTTGAGATTTAATATTGGGAAATCAAAGGTTGAAATGAGAGTTTGTGAAAATTTTGGGAGGGAAAAACATTTCTTGGGAAATAAAAGTTTATGGAAAAACAAAAATTTTTGGGGAATGAAAGTTTCTGGGGAATAGCAGAGTGCAATTAATGCATTTGGGGAAAAAACTTTAACTTGCACTTAATGCTGTAGATCGAATGCTGTGCAGATCGAATGATCTCTCCCTCAACATGGGGCTCACCGTCTCTTCGACGTATGGGGCAACAAGATGAGAATAATTTCTCGCGCCGAAGGCGTCCGCGAATTTTTTACGCTAATTTGTTCTTCCACGCCGAAGGCGGCCGCACCGAATTTGTTGTTCAACGCCTTTGGCGCCTACTAAAATTTTTACGCTAATTTGTTGTTTTGCGTCGAATTTGTTGTTTCGTGTCGAATTTGCCTGCGCCGAATTTGTTGTTTCGCACCGAAGATGACTGTGCTGCTAAATATTTTTACGCTAATTTGTTGTTTCGCGTAATTTTGGTTGTGGAAATATATTTTTGGGGAACAAATATTTCGCGAGGGAAATTCTTAAATAAACCGTGCCTACGGGCACGAGTTATGACTATATATATATATATATATATATATATATATATATATATATATATATATATATATATATATATATATATACACCTATATAGGGCAATCTTCAGGTGCGAAAAAACCCGTGCGAAAACTTTTTTTTTATTTTTTTGAAATTTTTTTTTCAAAATTTTTTTTTTTGATGTTTAATCCATACAATTATATACCCCAGGGAAAATAATGGGTGAACCCGTTGGGGATTAGAGCACCCATCCACCCGTTTACAAATTTAACGGTCTCAAAACGTGCGAATTTGATGAAATGCCTTGATCGAAGGCCAAAGGACATTATTTCTCAACCATTATTTTTTGAGGGGGGTATAACAACATATAATGAGGGTGGAAAAAAGAATTTTTGAAAAAAAAAATTTCAAAAAAAAGATAAAAACATTTTCGCACCGTGCGAAATGTTCTCACATGAAGATTTACCTATATATATATATATATATATATATATATATATATATATATATATATATATATATAGTAAGTTTAGCATGATTTGGAAATAATTAAGGGAAGGTTTAGATAGTTTGGAAAATGTTAACATTTTATTTATTACACATTTAGTAAGGATATAGAGATTAGTACATATATTATATATATGGCATATTTGGTCCCCTATTTGCTACCCTTTTGTCATACCCCGATGTTGCATGGGGCGCATGTCTTCAAATTCCGAGAGTTTATTTATATTTTTATATTTTTTTGTTGCATTTGGATTCAGACATGAACCTTCTAGAAGCTGTTTGATCATATGGATGCAACGGGCGTTGTCTCAGCACTCAGCAGAAGAATCTGAACAGATGAACAGTCAACATACGCTTGTTTTTTATTGGGTTAATTGCATTAAAATACCCTCACGTTTGGGCCATTCTAGCGTAAATACCCTGAGGTTTATTTTGAGACAAATTGATACCCAAAGAGCAAATTTGGCTAACGGGGTGAAAGAAGTAAACTTTTGACCATTGTGCCCTCAACCCAACTAACCCCCCTCGACTCGGTAAAATTAAGGGGAACGATCGAGAAGTTGGAGGAGAAGAAATGAGGGGAAATTTTTTTAAGCTAGGGTAAAATTTGGGGAAAAATTTTCTTGGAAAGAGAAGAAACGCATGCTGGGGGGCGATTAGCTGCTGGGGGCGAGCCACATATGAATTAGGGTGTGCTGCTTGCAGGGATCTTTCCAAAGAATCGGGAAGAAAGAGGAGTAAGTTGCCGTTAATCACAGAAAATGGTGAGTTATGGGTAAATTCTTCCAAAAATTATGTTAAATTAAAGTGGTAGGAGAGACTTAAAGATGAATTGTGTTCAGGAATTGTGCGAAGTAAGCATGCAGAATTTCAGAAGTAGTATTATGTTTGTTTACTATGTTAATTATGCACAATGCAACATGAACCATGCTCATTGTGAAATATGCACAATGCATATGTCGGTTATGTATTTATGGTTGTCAATTACTCAATTTGAAATATGCATCATGCTCAATGTGAAACATGAAACATGCACAATGTGAAACATGCACAATGTACAATGAACATGATGTAATTATTGTTGTCAATTACTGCATAGTATTTGGTGTAATATGATATGTTAAGTATTGTGTTTTATCTGTTTTATAGAGCCAGAAAGTAACATTGAAGGTACATCATGGGGGCTTGCTGCGAATTGGGCCGGCAGGGGGTTATGTAGGGGGGAGGAGACAGTATTCTCAGATTGCATTACAGGGTTGTTAACAATGGAGAATTTGGTCATGATGATAAAAGATTTAGGGTATAAAGGAAGAGTATACATATACTACAAACCATAGAGGAAAAATTTTAATTGGTGCATTAGAATAGATGATGATCTGAAGGCATAAAACTATTAAACATGCAAAGGAGTAGGACTGTGAACTTGTATGTTTCCCATGAATGTCAAGGGCAGGTAATAGCAGACATGGATGCTTCAGATGGGCACATTATAAACTTGTGTGAGTCTGAAGGTAAAGACACACCTAATGAGCCAACAACTGGGCCAAAGACTGGGCCAAGCAATGATGAGCAAATGAAATAAACCTTAGCCAGCCCTCATCATTGCAGACTGAGGAGCCAAGTGAATGGCATACTGAGGAGCCATTGAGTGCACCAACACAAGAGATGATTGATGAGGTAGGGATTGATAGAACAGAAGAACAGAATGATGAGGCTTGGAGGCAACAAACAGAAGAACAGCATGAAGAGCCAGTGAGTGAGCAAACAGATGGACAAGAAACAATAGAAGAGGACGGACAGGTTGAGCAGCCAACACATAGACAGACAGATGGTGATTGGAGGCAACAGACAAAAGAACAGCATGAAGAGCCATTGAGTGAGCAAACATAAGGTCAGGAATCCATAGAGGAAGGACATACTGAGTAGCCAACACATAGACAGACATGACATACTAATCATCCACTGGAGCAGACTGATGGGGATGGGTTTAAGCCATCATAAGAACAAGTGGAGCAACCAATGTATGCCAATGATAATGCAGGACATAACACAGAAGCTGGAGGGCATAGCAGTGAAACTACCAAGCAGATTCTTTCAGATTCAGATGCTGATTCTGACTATCATCCAACATCTGAAGATGAGGCAGATGATGAGGGAAGTTGCAGTGAAGATGATGTAGCAGTTGAGGATAGATTGTCTGATGATGGTGTTGACAACATTGTGCATCAACCAAGGCTTAAAAAGACTGATGGCATTTATGTGATGGGAGGTCCTGAATGTGAACCCCAGAATGTATGGGCATCAGATTCTGACGATGATGATTCTGATGTCATTGGGAGTTTGCATGGTAGTGATGATGAGGTGAACAAAAGAAGGGGGAAGTCTTCACAAAAGATTGATTTGGAGAACCCTCATTTGGAAGTAGGCATGCAGTTTGCAACCCTTGCTGAATTTAGTGAGTTGTTGAGAGAGCATGCCATAAGGAATGGCTATGACTTCAAGTTCAAGAAGAATGAAGGAGGAAGAATAAGGGTACATTGCATTAATAAGTGTGGTTGGGTTTGTGCAGGGTCATGGGATAGGAACAAAGAGAAATGAGTATTGAAGAAGCTTATAGCACATGTGGACTGTCATGTGATGAGAAGCAATAATCAAGTGACATCACAGTGGATTGCAAAGAAATATCTTGAGAACTTCAGAGACCAACCACAGTTACCCATACAAGTATTGAGAAATTTATTGAGCAGCGACTTTGGACTTGATGTGAAGCAAGATACAAAGTTATACAGGGCAAGGAAATTTGCTAATGAGTATATTGTAGGCTCGTATAAGAAGCAGTTCCAAAAGCTTTGGAACTATTCACATGCTATTTTGCAGAGGAACCCTGGGACATACTGCAAGGTAAGATTACAGCCTAGTGGCCCTGAGGGTGAGCCTATTTTGATGGAATATTCATAAGGCATCCATGTCAGGTCAGTGGGTTCACGGAAGGATGTAGGCCTTTCATTGGCCTAGATGAGACATTTCTGAAGACAGAAACTGGGGGGTATTGCTCAGTGCAACAAGTAGAGATGGGAACAATCAAATGTTCCCATTGGCAATTGCTATTATAAATAATGAATAGAAGTATACATGGTCTTGGTTCTTAAGCTGTTTGCTGGAGGCTTTGGATGTAAACCATGAGCAGCAATTCACTTTCATTTTAGATAGACAAAAGGTACACACTAAATATTTATGACTTATGTGTCATATTTAGACTACAAACCAAAACCAATTTGTTTGCAAATATGTTATAACTATTGTTTTCTTTGTATAGGGGCTGCTAGAGACCTTTAAGGATATACTACCAAGTGCACATCATAGGTTTTGTGTACGACACATGTATGAAAATTTCAGGAAGAATTTCAGGGCCCTACTTTACAGGAAGAAGATGTGGAGCATTGCAACATCATATGTAGAGGAAGAGTGTATATCTGTAATTGAAGAATTTTACAAGATGAGTCATGCAACTGTGAAATGGTGTTGTGATATTAGGATTGATGCATGGTGTAGAAGTTATTTTACAGATAATAGTTGTTGTGACCTGATAGTTAACAACATTTCAGAATCTTTCAACAAATTCATTTTGGAAGCAAGGGACAAACCCATCATCACATGCCTTGAAATGATAAGGAGGAAACTAATGATGAGGTTCCAGAAGAAGAAAATAAAAGCATCCAATTGGACTTCAGAGACATGCCCTAGAATCATAGAAAAACTAAAGAAGTTGAAAAGAAAAAGCAGAAATCTACATGTTGTGTATGCTGGAGAAGGACAAAATGAAATCAACACTGAGACTGGTGTTTACACATTGAGTGTTGCAAATAGGAGGTGTGATTGTAGATATTGGGATGTTACAGGGATCCCTTGCGTTCATGCTTGTGCAGCTTTGATGTCAGAGAATAAGCATCCTGAAGAGTATGTTCACAGTTATTACACTAGGACTGCATACATGAAAGATTATGCAGGAATGATCAATCCCATACCAGATTCTAGGTTTTGGCCTATGACAGAATATTCAGAGTTAGTTTCCCCAGCTCTACGGAAGCAGCCTGGTAGACCACCCAAGAAGAGGAGAAGATGAGAGTTTGAATCTAGCTCTGGACAAAGTTCAAAAAGGGGAAGTATTCAAAAATGTCAAAGGTGTCAAGGAGAGGGACACAACAAAAGAAGTTGTAAGAATGTGCCAGTGCCAAAGCCATCTACAAGCACTGGAAACCCTAGAGGAAGGCCCCCATCTCATCAAAAAGAGTTTAACAAAGAGGATCAACTAGATTTTCAGACATTCTTGAGGGGTGTGACTGGTGGGGCTGTTAGCAGAGTGCCACAACATCAACTTCACCATGGAGGAAGAGTAAGTTCAAGTTCATATTTTTTATTTATAACTGTTTATTTATAACTGATATCTGCTAACTCAACTTACTGAAAATTATACTGATAAAGGAAAATTGATAGCTGGTTATTTCTGCACAGCAATACTCAGCAACAAGGGTGGGCTGGGAGTAGTGTGACACAACCTCAAGTGAATCCTAGAGTAAGTTCAATTTTTCGTTCTTAATCAGTTGTAGCATGACAATTTAGGGGCATGTATAAGCTGAACAATTTAGTGCCTCTATATGCTATATTTCTGACACCTAACCATTCATGGACTGATATTTATGCATTCATGGACTGATATTTATGCAATTATGCACAGCAATATGCACAACAACAAGGGTGGGCTAGGAGGGCTAGGAGCAGTATGGCACAGCCTCAAGGGGCTCATGTAGTAAGTTCAGTTTTTTTTATTACTTATGTGAAGTAGTGGCAGGATTAATCTGAAAAATTTAGTGCAACTAAAACATATATTTCTGATAACTAGGCATTCAGTTAATGATATTGATGCACAGCAGTATGCACAGCAACAAGGGTGGGCTGGGAGCAGTGTGGCAAAACATGTGAATCCTGTAAGTTCATATTTTATATAAATCAAGTGTTGTAGGGACATGTATAATCTGAGTTTGGTAGTGCCTATATGACATATATTTCTAACAACTGACCATTCAGTGAATGATATTTATGCATAGCAATATGCACATCAACAAGGGTGGGGTGGGGTGGGGTGGGTGGGGTGGGGGAAGTGTGGCACAGCCTCAGGTGACTCATGGAGGAAGTTCATTTTTTTATAAATCATTTGTAGTATGGAAATGTAGCTGAAAAAATTAGTGCATATATGCCATACATTTCTAACAACTAACCATTCAGTAAATGATATTTATGCACATCAATATGCACATCAACAAGGGTGGGATGGGTGGGATGTGAGTAGTGTGGCACAGCCTCAGGTGACTCCTTGAGTAAGTTCATTTTTTATATAAATCATGTGTAGTAGGGACATGTATAAGATGAAAAAATTAGTGCCTATATGACATATATTTCTAAAAACTAACCATTCAGTAAATATTTATGCACAGCAATATGCACGTCAACAAGGGTGGGCTGGGTGGGCTGGGAGTAGTGTGGCATATCCTCATGTGACTCCTAGAGTAAGTTCATTTTTCTGTTCTTACCACTGTGTGCTAGTGACATTTACAGCTTTTTAATTGAAACTGCATTTTTATGTACAGCAATATTCAAAGCACCCAGGCCATATGAGGAAGAAAAAATCATGTTTCCCAGGATTGAGGAAAGGAGTGGGAGACACAAGTGCAGAATCCATGAGCTGAAGATTAAGGAATGGAGGGTTATGATTTTTGTTGTGAAGTTGTGTATGTCAGGAAGTTGTATTCACTTTTTTTGTGAACTTGTGTATATCATGAAGTAGTGTTATCTTGGGTTGTGAATTTTTGAGTGTGATCTCCTGCACATCATGGTGATGGGTCAATTTCTGTATATGTGACATGTTTTTTAGTTATGAGTATGATGGGTGTATTGTGACATGTTTTTTAGTTATGAGTAAGATGGGTGCATGTTGCTGTCCTTTGTGGCCATTGCAGCTATGGCTTATTACAGACATTTCATTGTGAATGCCACTCCATAGAATTGGTTGTGTATGATGCAGTGTTTGATGGGTGTATGATGGGTCAGGTCAATTTAATTGTGATGTGAATTATCTGTATTACATAGAATTGGTTGTGTACAGCCATTTCAGCATCATACCAAGTTTTTAAGGAGTTATCCTTAAGTTAGTTATGAGTATGTTGGGTGTATGATGCTACCCTTTGTGGCCATTGCATTATGGGTTATTACAGACTTGTGTATGCTGCAGTGATACTCCAGACATTTCCTTGTGATATGCATTGATGACTAGGGGAGGTATCTATAAATAGAGCACTTGTTGATTTGGGAGCAAGTGTAAGTTTGATGCCCCTCTCGCTTTACAGAAGGATCAATATGGGTGAACTGGAACCTACGGGGATGACCCTGCATCTGGCAGATAGATCCGTCAAGTACCCTATGGGAGTCTTCGACGACTTACCAGTTAATGTCTGCGATGTACGTGTGCCGGTGGATTTTGTGGTGATGGACATGCCTGAGGATAATCACACTCCGATTATTCTCGGAAGACCTTTTATGGCAACCATCGGTGTGCTCATCGACGTAAAGAAGGGAAAATTGTCTCTAAACATCGATGATCAAATGGTGGAATTTGATTTGGTGCTGTCCAAGAAGCTACCACCCAGGGAATCCAATTGCAACCTTCTGGAGGTTGAAGAAGAGAGAGTTATTGAAGCAGGAACATTGGAAGTACGGTCTAGGTACCCCCCTGAAGACTTGGATGGAATAGTGGAGAACTCTGAGCCGGACAAAAAGGAAATTATCGGGCCAGAATATGTCTCCCAGTCAACTCCCCCTGGACTTGGAAGGAATGCTCGGATGAAGAGCAAGGGGAAAGAGACTTTGACGCTCCCTACTGACGAAGTTCAAATTTTGAAGAGAGTGGCGAGTGTCGCCAACACAAATGAGAAGCCCCCGGATATCACCAGTGGGGGAGTTATTGAGACCATCCATTTGTCGTCGCTGTCAACAACCAGAATTTCTGCCCCAACCGCTGAGAGGACGCCAACCGTTGAGCGTCACCCGTTCAAGCCCCCCTGAATATCATATCGGGAGTCGAGAGAACGACTATTAAAAACAGCGCTTCATGGGAGGCAACCCATGCCCTAAACTTCTGTCGGTTTTTAATAGGATTAGTTTATTAATTTTTGTAAATAAATGCTGCTGTGAGGATTTTTGTCGGGACACTTAGAGGATTTATACTTTTTGTGCAGGAATTGCCCCACCTGATCGGGTTATACATCAACCGATCGGGTGGATCGTTTCAGTAAGTGGCTAGTTTCAGTCGAAGAGTGAACAGATCGGGTGATAAAGTCGGCAATCGGGTCGGTGATCGGGTGAAGAAAACAGAGGCTTGGGATGTTTTTCGGAGAGCGATCAACCGATCGGGTGAGATCTCACCCGATCGGGTGACCTGGAGCTGCTGATCCACAAAATTTTTTGAAAATTGATCCAATCGATCGGGTGATTTTCACCTGATCGGTTCACCTAAACCCTATATATATCAACCCCCACCCGACTTCCATTTCACTCGAGCTCCAAAAACTCCATTCGAGCGATTCGTTTCGACTTCTTCCAAAATGATCTTCCCCATCACTCCTACTGCTCCTAATTGTACTCCCCCACTCCCTCCACTACTTCCCCACCATCAAGGCCCCTCCGTCGACCACGTTCAAACTGCAACCCCTTAAACCCCTAGCCATAATCTCCCCGATTTGCAAAAATTCTGTTTCCTTTGGATTAGCGTGCGACGGCTCCCCGGATCACTCCTTCGTGTATTGTGGGATCTTTTGTAAGCTAGGAGTCGCATCATTGCTGGGTAAACTTGTAATGGCCGGTACTTGCTATTCATCATACGGTTGTGCGTATAGCAATTTCGAGTACCTGATTGGTTTTGTGCTTGGTATGTGAGGCATGTCATTGAGTTGATAGGGCCGTAGCACCTTGGTTGCATCCTTAGCAAGCCACCCCCAACATGTGCCCAACTTGGGATTACTGTCGCTTTTGGACCCCGTATCCTATGTACGCTTTATGTGCACGTAAGTCTTGTTCGTGCACGTATTTATTTTAGACTTTGTCTGTATCCGAACCCTATAGTGTGATATGCTGTTGAGACACTCTCTGAGAGTATTAAATTGTGGAATTAATTTGGAACGTCATTTCATGGGTCGTTCTCCCACGATTTGACTTTATTTGGAGAGACGTCACGATTTTCACTTTTGTCGCGAGGCCTTTCTATTTTTAATTTCGGTTCTCTTCGTCGAAATTATGATCCGTCTTTTTAGTTTCGTTTCTCTCGTCCGTGCAGTCCCTCCAGTATTTATCTTACAATTTTAGGGCTCCGTTTGACCCACTTCTGTGATTTTTGCACAAACTATTTTATCATCTCATTAATGTTTTTAACCATCTTCTTATAATTCTTTTTCTTATATCCTAGCCCTGGTTTCCTTTGGGTGAACCCTAGTCACGCACACGCACATCCGGTTAGGGTGAGAGTTCTATTGGGTATTTTGTAAATATCTAATTCTACCCTAACTAACCCATATTAAATAGGACCTAGACCTTAGACCCCATCACGTGAGCCTATTGAACCCACAGGCTAACAAATAGCAGCCACCCTATTTTAAAGAGACCTAGGTTTCTCTTTTCCCAGCTAACCCACGTGCGTCAGCCCCCTTACTCTTTAAACTTTTGCCCTAGGGCTCTTTGAAATCGCGCAGCAAATTCTCCAAGCCGCCGTCATCGCACAGCATCTCCCCAAGCGAACATCTTTTTCACAGTGATGCACCTACCATGTTCCCGATCTCCGACCGAACCCCACGCCGCTGTGGCTGCCTGTTTCCTTGCCTGTAGCACCGCCGGAGTTCCCCAGGCACGTCGCTGCCACGTAAAAATTCCGCACGCAACCAATTACCCTTGCTTCCGACCTTAACCCACGACCGGCGGCCTCCTCTCCGACGTCCTAACCCATCCCTGACGCATCTTCCCCCTAGCTCTGCCTGGCCCGTCGGTGCTCCACTGCAAGGCCGCGTTTTTCTGCACAGCAGCTCGCAGCGGCAAAACTCGCCACCGCGTCGCCGTTCCGGCGTCACCGTCGCCGTGGTCGACCCCCCTCCGATCTCTACGTGGCCGTGGCAATCCTGCAGGCCGTACAACCTCTGAAACAGCGAGCCCCTCAATGTTTCGTGTTTTTACGACGTCGCCACGCATCGTTGAGATCTCGTCGTCCCTACTCGCTGTTGGATTCTTCCGACAGCCCCCTACTTCTCCTAGGGGTGTTTTCCGACGTCACGAACGTCTCCTACGACGCTCAACGTCGTAGACCTTGCGTGCCTCAAACCGTTCGTTTCGGTTAGTTGATACGGCTTTCCGGAAGCCGTAGAAACGCCTACCGACACCCTACTCGCTGTTGGAATCTTGATCGTTGATCTGGACGCTGCCCAAGAATTGGCGAGCGTGGAATCTTAATTGGAATCTGGATTTGGAGCGCGATCTTTTATTCCAACCCCTGGCGTCGCTACCTGACGCCAGTGTAGCTTTCGCATCGTGTTGAGGTAACGTTCTGCACTCTTAGGACCCCCAACCCATCCCTGTTAAACAAGATAAAAATCGGAATTTTGGTTGTCTGATAATTCACTAATGAAGATAACTTAATTTGGGACTGTAGGCTGGTGGATCCGAGAACATAGGTAAACTGGACTGGTTGGATGATATTTGCAGGAATTCAGGCAAGTGAAACTTGCCAGATCTTTGCTTAGGCCGTGCTTTAGGCCATTTCTTGTTTTAGGCGTAAAAGATACTAGGCAACGAAATGATACTCGCCTAGACGCAATTTTAAGATCTAGCTTGACAACGAATCTAGATCTGTCACCCTGCCATGTTATTCATGCATATCTGCCTGTCACGTTTAATTTTCGTAACTGCATGCTCTTTACTTGTACTCTTCCTGTCACGTTTAAATTCCTTACCTGTACGCATTTAAATTACAACTTGCCATGCCATGTCATCCATGCTTGAGTGTTGCATTCGTAGCACACGCTACTATACTTGTACATCCTTGTTCAGGCTAGGCACCTGCGTTGCAGGCACAACCCTATGCCAAATACACTTCCTGGCTCGTGATCCAGAAGCGGGCTACATGTGTTGGTCAAAAGCCAATGTCCGATACACGTGGAGGGGTAGGGATAAGCGATCATTTGAGCTTAGGAGTTGGCTCGTACAGCCACTCTAGCCAAAAGGCGTAATCTCTGAGCACGACGTGTTTACTTGACTTGTTAAATCCATGTGATTGTTTAGTAGCTTTCTACCCATGCCATGATGTACTTGTGCCTTGTTAAACCTGCTGCCATGTCAAACTTGTCGCATTTATTTAATTGTTGCACCATACTTTAAATGCCATGTCATCGTACATTTTTATAACTGCTAGGTTGCTTTACCTTCCTTTTAGTTTCCTTGCAAAAAGTCTTTGTAGACTTTGCTGACATGCGCCCTCGTCTCTTTGGGTGTCGCATGTTAGTTACTAAGCCAGAGTCCGTTGCTGAGGACGAGGAGTTCGTGGACATTGAGCCTGGGTCCACAGCTGACGTGGAGTACGAGGACACCGACGACCAGTCGTAGAGTTTTCCTTCGTCGTTACTTTTTGCTTAGTCTGTTGTTAGGTTGTCGGTGAGTAGCACCTTTCTTTCTGTACGTTGTTTATTTTTGTTGGCCATGCTGGGGCCTTTTAGCCTCTTTTCTTTTAGCCTGGTGGCTTTTCTGGGATGTTGAAATTTGTTTTGGACATTCTGAGATTGGTTATTTTATGTCTCTTTCTTTATTATTATTTTTGTTCCGTATCGCACTTGCAGGGACCTCTACTCGGTTTAAATCCAGACGCTTTACAGACTGGAGCCTCACAGCTCCAAGTCTGAGCGGACCTTCTCATGTCTCGCCTCCATTTTAGGGAAGCGGGGCGTGACAGGTTTTTTGGTGGCCCATGCAGGTCCACTGCAACTGCGAATTATCGAAACAACGATAATAATTATAGAATGTCCATTAAATAAATTAAAACATCCAAATCATAAGCCCTGAGTCTAAAATTTCTTTTATCGTTTCCTATGTCTTAGGTGGCTGATGGACATGTTGCCCGAACATCTGTCTCAGCTTAGTAGGGAATCCATTAGATCAAGACTATAGTAAGACTTAGCTAGACGTCTGTGCTTGATAGTTAGAGGTCCCTGATTGTTAGTTAGACTCCCTGCTAGGAATTGATTTAATAGTCGTAGGAGTTACCTCAGTGGTTCTTGTCTAACTCTGACCATATTAGACTTCTAGGATTTCTTTAGTCGTTCGCTTGGGTTCATCGATTTCGGGCCAAGCTGAACGCATTTCATTACAGTCTTGTTTCTTAGGGAGTCGTAGCGCCAAGTTTCTTAATCTTTAGTTGGTCGACCGTAGGAGTTTCCCGTAGATTTTCCTGAGTCATATCCTAGGCGTGTTTATGTTTCGATCATGCGACCAATTCCTTGCCTCAATTCACATGACCACCACATTTCGATAATCGTTGATCTTCGAATGTCCTCTTTCGAAAAGCTTGATTCTTTTAAATTTATTTTTTTTCGATTTCCCTTATTGAAAGTTTTCGCTAAGTTTAAATTGTATTTTAAACCCTCTACGTATATATTTAAATTTTTCACTTTTCGATTGAGTCAAAATTCCTTGTAGATTTTGAAGTCTATTGGTTGTAATTTTAATCACTAACTCGTAGCTATTCTGTAATCTACATTTTTCGCATTTCGGTTTAAGAACTCTATTATTATTTTGAAAATTCGATATACCATCTTTTCTAAACTATGAGGTTCATTTTAACTGCTCACCATACATACTTTAGAATATTTTCCAAGCTAATTAGAACTTCAATTATTTTTATATATATCAGTTCTAGGTTCGTGGTACTCGTACTTTAAGGTCTTTGTATAAATCAGTTGTTTGGCAAATCCGGGTCTCTCTAAAAAGTATTTTCAATATTATTTATTTGAAAATTTCTCTCCAGTTTTAAGACTTTGAAAACATTTAGCATGAGCTTAAATTCTTTACACTATAATTGATCTGATTTCATTCTTTGAATTTCAAAATTTTTACCGAAATTAGATTAAATTACTGCCGTATAATATTTTCTAACCTACGTCCGTAATGTCCGTGTGAATGTTTTATTCTTTTTCAGTAAGCTAATAAACCATTCTTCTTATTATGTATATACGACTCAAACTTATTTCGAACAACTCATTTTATCGACCACCAATATTTTTCTATGCATAAGAGAACTCCAATTTTTGAGGTACGACCGGTTTTGTACCCTTCGTATTTTAAATTATATCCTTTACACACTATCCTTCTTTTCCCACCTAAACATTCACAATTATACCCCTGATTCACTTAATCAAGCTGTCTCCTTATCTTCGTCCTATCTGAACTCATGCTTATCGATCTTGTTCGTTACGCTTGGGTTTCGGTTTCTTTCCTATTGTTTAGCCACTAGTGCTTGTCGTTGCCTGTGTCAACCTTAGTATAGCTTGGTGGGCCCATTAGTATAAGTTGTTATGTCATGGAGGTGCATGCGTATAAGTAGAGTGTGTGGACCCGTGCGTGTGAACCCCGGCGTATCACTCACGTATGAGTGTACTCCCCCGTAGTATATTAATGTTGGCCTATTGTGTGATATATACATACTCAGTGTTATTCGTGATATATGTGTGTGGTTGTATATATGGTGATGTTATTATATATGTGCGGATAGCTATATCATTTAGGAAATTGTATTGGAGTATATACTAGTAGTGTGAGTAGCTTGAAGATACTTGTAGACGCTTGGTATGTAATATATTAGTAAGTCGTGTGTATGTTAGGTGTAATGGTAGTGGGTGTACTTATAGTTAAGTGAGTAGGCCTATTATATGACCTATATGTTAGTACGTATGAGTGTGTGCTTGTACGCAGTTATGTATTGTGCTTAGACATAAGTAGTTATGTATTTGCTGCATTAATATATATGTGAATTACGTATGGTAGTAGGATTATAATTTCGATGGTATTGCTTGCTTTTACGGGATGTTGTGTGCGTGTATACCATGAGGTATACACGATTAATGCATATCGTAATTATGTATGGATAAGTATATGTATAGATAAGCTAATTATAGGTAGATGGATATGGTGTGAATATATATGTTACATGTGTGTGGCTATGCGATGAATGCATGTGTTAGGGAATATATTATAATTATACGTGTGTAGATGTCTGTGATATTATATAAAGTGATTGAAATATGTGGGTGTTACCTGACTAGATATTAAGTGTGATTGACATTATGGTATGTATATAGTTATATTGGTAGGTGTGTATACATCGGAGTGGTATTGGTATATGTATAGATACCGTGTTACATATATAGAGCATCCTGATATGTGTTTTGAGTCTCACTCAAGCTTGAGTAGATATACTCTAAGTATACTGTTACATATGTCTGTGGTTTGCGTGTAGTACCATGAACATAGCGATGGATGAGGTATGTATAGAGATAGGAATTGTTTGTGCCTGGTTGTGTTACGTACATGATTGTGGGTCGCTATAACAGTATATAGGCATAGGTGTTGATCTTGTGGTATAGTTATTTACTAAGGACTTGCATGTGCGAACGTATGTGTGCTAGCTAAACTAGGTGTGTAGATGTGTTGGATATATAGTGGTATGATTGGTATGTATGTATGTAATAAGTGATTAGTAGTTATGTAGGGATGTACGTGATTATATGCTGATTGGAATACGTGTATGAGTATGAATGACTATGATAGGTATAAGTGTATAATGTGCGTGAATATATATATACATGTTAGTAGTGTTAATGTTTGACTACCTAGTGCATATATGAGCACTTGTAATGACTATACTTGGGTTAAATTATAATGTGATATAATTGGGGTAGTTACTAGAGCGACTAGATATGTTAGAAATTCCGAGGACTGACTTTATCCTAAGGTGGGCAGGATGTAACGGCCGGTACTCGCTATTCGTCATACGGCTGTGCGTATAGCAATTTCGAGTACCTGATTAGTTTTGTGCTTAGTATGTGAGGCGTGTCGTTGAGTTGATAGGGCCGTAGCACCTTGGTTGCATCCTTAGCAAGCCACCCCCGACGTGTGCCCAACTTGGGATTACCGTCGCTTTTGGACCCCGTATCCTATGTACGCTTTACGTGCACGTAAGTCTTGTTCGTGCACGTATTTATTTTAGACTTTGTCTGTATCCGAACCCTATAGTGTGATATGTCGTTGTGACCCTATCTGAGAGTATTAAATTGTGGAATTAATTTGGAACGTCATTTCACGGGTCGTTCTCCCACGATTTGACTTTATTTGGAGAGACGTCACGATTTTCACTTTTGTCGCGAGGCCTTTCTATTTTTAATTTCATTTCTCTTTGTCGAAATTATGATCCGTCTTTTTAGTTTCGTTTCTCTCGTCCGTGCAGTCACCCCAGTATTTATCTTACAATTTTAAGGCTCCGTTTGACCCACTTCTGTGATTTTTGCACAGACTATTTTATCATCTCATTAATGTTTTTAATCCTCTTCTTATAATTCTTTTTCCTATATCCTAGCCCTGGTTTCCTTTGGCTGAACCCTATTCACGTACGTGCACATCCGGTTAGGGTGAGAGTTCTATTGGGTATTTTGTAAATATCTAATTCTACCCTAACTAACCCATATTAAATAGGACCTAGACCTTAGACCCCATCACGTGAGCCTATTGAACCCACAGGCTAACAAATAGCAGCCACCATATTTTAAAGAGACCTAGGTTTCTCTTTTCCCAGCTAACCCACGTGTATCAGCCCCCTTATTCTTTAAACTTTAGCCCTAGGGATCTTTGAAATCGCGCAGCAAATTCTCCAAGCCGCTGTCATCGCACAGCATCTCCCCACTCGAACATCTTTTTCGTAGCACCGCACCTACCATGTTCCCGATCTCCGACCGAACCCCACGCCGCTGTGGCCGCCCGTTTTCCCGCCTGTAGCACCGCTGGAGTTCCCCAGGCACGTCACTGCCACGCAAAACTTCCGCACGCAACCAATAAACCTTGCTTCCGACCTTAACCCACGACCGGCGGCCTCCTCTCAGACGTCCTAACCCATCCCCGACGTATCTCCGCCCCCTAGCTCCGCCTGGCCCGCCAGTGCTCTGCTACAAGGCCGCGTTTTTCCGCACAGCATCTCGCAGCAGTAAAACTCGTCGTCGCGCCACCGTTCCGGCGTCACCGCCACCGTGGTCGACCCCCCCTCCGATCTCTCCATTGTCGTGGCAGCCCCGCAGGCCGTACAACCTCTGAAACAGCGAGCCCCTCACTGTTTCGTGTTTTTACGACGTCGCCACGCGTCGTTGAGATCTCGTCGTCCCTACTCGCTGTTGGATTCTTCTGACAGCCCCCTATTGCTCCTAGGGGTGTTTTCCGATGTCACGAACGTCTCCTACGACGCTCAACATCGTAGACCTTGTGTGTGTCAAACCATTCGTTCCGGTTAGTTGATACGGCTTTCCGGAAGCCGTAGAAACGCCTACCGGCACCCTACTCGCTGTTGGAATCTTGATCGCTGATCTGGACGCTGCCCGAGAATTGGCATGGAATCTTAATTAGAATCTGGATTTGGAGCGCGATCTTTTATTCCAACCCCTGGCGTCGTTACCCGACGCCAGTGTAGCTTTCGCGTCGTGTTGAGGTAACGTTCTGCACTCTTAGGACCCCCAACCCATCCCTGTTAAACAAGATAAAAATCAGAATTTTGGTTGTCTGATAATTCACTAATGGAGATAACTTAATTTGGGACTGTATGCTGGTGGATCCGAGAACATAGGTAGACTGGACTGGTTGGTTGATATTTGCAGAACGTTTGAATTCAGGCAAGTGAAACTTGCCAGATCTTTGCTTAGGCCGTGCTTTAGGCCATTTCTTGTTTTAGGCGTAAAAGAGACTAGGCGACGAAATGATACTCGCCTAGACGCAATTTTAAGATCTAGCTTGACAACAAAGCTAGATCTGTCACCCTGCCATGTTATTCATGCATATCTGCCTGTCACGTTTAATTTTCGTAACTGCATGCTCTTTACTTGTACTCTTCCTGTCACGTTTAAATTCCTTACCTGTACGCATTTAAATTACAACTTGCCATGCCATGTCATCCATGCTTGAGTGTTGCATTCGTAGCACACGCTACTATACTTGTACATCCTTGTTCAGGCTAGGCACCTGCGTTGCAGGCACAACCCTATGCCAAATACACTTCCTGGCTCGTGATCCAGAAGCGGGCTACATGTGTTGGTCAAAAGCCAATGTCCGATACACGTGGAGGGGTAGGGATAAGCGATCATTTGAGCTTAGGAGTTGGCTCGTACAGCCACTCTAGCCAAAAGGCGTAATCTCTGAGCACGACGTGTTTACTTGACTTGTTAAATCCATGTGATTGTTTAGTAGCTTTCTACCCATGCCATGATGTACTTGTGCCTTGTTAAACCTGCTGCCATGTCAAACTTGTCGCATTTATTTAATTGTTGCACCATACTTTAAATGCCATGTCATCGTACATTTTTATAACTGCTAGGTTGCTTTACCTTCCTTTTACTTTCCTTGCACAAAGTCTTTGTAGACTTTGCTGACATGCGCCCTCGTCTCTTTGGGTGTCGCATGTTAGTTGCTGAGCCAGAGTCTGTTGCTGAGGACAAGGAGTTCGTGGACATTGAGCCTGGGTCCACAGCTGACGTGGAGTACGAGGACACCGACGACCAGTCGTAGATTTTTCATTCGTCGTTACTTTTTGCTTAGTCTGTTGTAAGGTTTCAGTGAGTAGCACCTTTCTTTCTGTACGTTGTTTATTTTTGTTGGCCATGCTGGGGCCTTTTAGCCTCTTTTCTTTTAGCCTGGTGGCTTTTCTGGGATGTTGAAATTTGTTTTGGACATTCTGAGATTGGTTATTTTATGTCTCTTTCTTTATTATTATTTTTGTTCCGTATCGCACTTGCAAGGACATCTACTCGATTTAAATCTAGACGCTTTACAGACTAGAGCCTCACAGCTCAAAGTCTGAGCGGACCTTCTCATGTCTCGCCTCCATTTTAGGGAAGCGGGGCGTGACAAAACTCGCTCCATAAATTGATTATTATATTGCCCAGGAATTTTAGTTTTGTCACTTTGTCATTTGTTGCGTGCACCCACATATCATCTTGCATATCACACCAAATCGCCACAACATCATGGCAAAAGACAAAGATAAGGGTAAGAAACCCATGGTGGTGGTGGAGCCGTCTCGCAAGAGACAACGACTCACACGTCCTACACGTGGACGTGTTCCTCAACCACCGCCTACCCAACCACCACCCCCACCTATCATTCCGGTGAGAGACCCATTGCTTGGACCCCAAGGTAGCCAAGCCCACAAAGATTTTTACTCTCGCCTGGACCAACGCCCCCACCTCGCCACCAAGTTCGCACATGATCAAACCCTATTCGCTCTTGGAGTTTTCTCCGAAGTCGAGTCTTTATTCGTGAACTTGGGTTGGCTTGTTTTCCTCCATGCCCATGCTCAATCCTACACTGTGCTCACGTTAGAATTTCTCTCCACTATCAAGATCGAGCCGGAGTCAAATATAGCTTTTCGCCTTCGGAACCGAAATTTCCATGCCCCTTTTACCACCATCAACGATATTTTCGGTTTCCCCAATCTTGAAGGCAGCTCCATTCCCCATGAATTGCATCCCGACTTTGACGTCTAATTCTTTTGGCAACGCCTCACATTACTCGATCATTATCCTAGGGGCAAGGCCAAGGCCTCTTCTATTATTCACCCAGTCTTCCGCCTCGTCCATCGCATTATCTCAAGCACCTTCTTTCCACGGGATGAGTCTGGCACCGTGACCATCCTAGATCTATTCATTTTATGGGAGATGACTTTTCTTTTCATCCCCGGTGTTGACGGGATTACTTTCGAGGCATCGCGCATACGCATCAATGCCGCTACGTGGCTAATTTAGAAGCTTGTTGATATTAGCCATGCAAATAAAGGAAAATATTGCTGCGGTGGCCTCATCACTATCATTGCCCTACACCCACCCTTCAACATCGAGTTCCCCCTCCCCCCCCCCCCCCCCCCGATTTCCCCGTGCCCCAGGATCTACCTATCTTGACATCGATGTCCTGAGGCACACTCATATGATCAAGCCGCTAGGCGGCGGTCGGTTTGCTTTCCACTATGGCCATCCATCTGCACCTTAATACCATTCTGCCGAACCCTGACCGTGTCACTATTGAGCTTCCTGTAGATTGGTGATTTCCACCCAATCCTGAATTTGTGGGGGGCTACACCTTCAGTTTGTTCTTCCTGACGCTCCTAGACCACCTTCCCCTGCCATCCACGTGGGCGAGCAGGAAATTCCTGAGTTCAGAGGAGACCCCAGGGCTGGGCCCAGTGCCACCACCCCGGCTGCTGCTGTCGTTTCTCCCGAGGCCCTGATCACGGCCATGCATGGCCTGGCCTCTCATGTCGACACAACCACTGCTTCTGGCACACACTCTACCATGAGCCGTGCCACTTCAGCTTGCCTCGCTCTCGAGGCCGAGATGGCTGCTTTGCACGCTGGCGCAACCTCCTCATCACCCTCGGATCCATCTACCTCTTTCTTTTCCCACCCCCGTTTCCTCGCTCTCGAGTGAAACATACACACCATCGTCCGCATTCTGACCCATATCCACGGCGCTCCACCCCCATCACCTCCCCCATCGCCTCCTCGATGATCTTTCCCACCCACCACCACTACCACTGACCCACCACTCCCACCACCTTTCACCTCCATCACCACAGCCTACTCACGTCGCAGGAAACAGGTCGATGTGCGCGCGAGATCATTACCCACACCCTCCTCATCAGTCGTCATATCATTACCACCTTCCGTTACCACCGATACCCCACCCATCATTCACATCCCCACCGAGTCCATCCGTCCACCATCTCCACTTCTTTCTCCACTTCTTCGCACACCTGTCACCTCTCCCGACCACACCCCTCCGCTCTCTTCCGAGGAGGATGAGGAGCCTTCCGCTCCTGTACATTGACTTCCCTTTTTCTGATTTTCTCCTAGCCAGTTTTTTCTGATTCAGCTTGATCATATCTTTTTTTCAGGCATTATTGAGATTAGCTTGGGGGAGATCAATATTTTGTGATTGTCGTCGTGTCACTTGTTTGATGTGTGCTTGTTTCGTTTGTTTGTGTGTATGTCTTTTGTATAGTTTGTTTCGGTATTTATTTTCTTTATTTCTTTATGTCTCATTTTGTTTGTTTTTCATGATTTTTCCGTTTCTTTGTCTGTGCATACTTCCCTCCCATATTTCGTTGCCCTCCTGCATTTAATCATATTGCATTGAGGGCAATGCAACGTTTAGCATGGGGGAGTCGCACTATGTGCGTCAGTTGTGTCTTTTTCACCGTTTTTGAGTCGTTTTCGTCGTGTTTTTCTTTTTCCTTTCATCCTTTTATTCTCCCGCTCGTAGAGATGACCCAACATGATGAAACTGCCACTAAACCACACGCACACTTAGCTGAGCGATGATACCTATCTTCACTAACCCTAGGAAGCCGAGTTCTATTGCATTTTATGCTCCGTGGGTTCACTTTGTTTTTTGAATTGAGTTGTGTGTGTTGTGACTAGCTAGTTGGTGTGCTTCTACGTTGTGCGATTTTATTTTATATGCCTGTCCTTGGATGACCCCGAGACTATCATGCTTCAATTTTGAATATGCGGTATATCGCCTCTACTTTCTGCTTCATTATGCATGAATCATCTATATATTTACGCTTCAAATCGCATGTGTCGGGACTCTACCAATAGGACTAGGATAACCTATGTTGCTTACGCTCTGATCCGCGAAGAAATTCCTTTGGCCAAGTGTTTATAATTCGAATTCTTTTTTGTTTTACTTGGTGCAAATCCCCTCGTCGTGTACTTTACTTCCACTTGGGAGAGTACACAATTTTGCCACTTACCTGCGCATCGTTCTCCCGCTTTTGGAGAATGCGCATTATCCCACTTCTAAAAAAAGAGAAGAAAAGAAAGGAGAAAAGGGAAAAGAAAGATTATGTATGGCCAAAATCTAAAAAATATATACAAATATCCCAGGCCCAAAAATATTTCTATTGTGAATATTACTCCTACTGCCGTGAATAAAGGTAAGGCGAGAATTTGCACCAAGTGCTCTCCTCCAAACCTACTCAACCCCTTTCATTTTCGAACACACTTGGCATAGGAGCTTTCTAGAATCATCTAGGAAATCGTGCGGCAATTTCCTAGTTCCTAGCAGTAGAGTCCCTGGCATATGACATGTTTCTATTCTTACTCTATTCTCATGCATGCTTGAACTACTATTCACCGCTAACTCGAATTGATTTGATACTTGGGTCATTCTATGGATATGTGTATATGGAGCTTGATTGTACGATTTAGATAGTTACACCATTTGCTAGCTCATAACCACACTCACTCGCGCTTCACCGCGTGGACCCACGACACAAGTAAGGACTCGTATTCCTGGGCTTAGTGTTATGCTTCTCGCGTGCTTGCTTAGTGTGTCGTGTTAGTTTCCGTTGGCTCTGACGGGTAATCTAGGATTTCCTTTTCTTTTCATGTTTCTTTCTTTCTATTTTTCCCTCCGAGCTTCTATTCTCACTCATCTTCCTCGAGGACAAGGAGGGTTCAGCTTAGGGGATTTTGACGTGCGTCTAAATTTTATATATTCACGCACGTCTTCTCCGTAATTTCCCGTCGTTTTTCGTTATTTCAAATCCGTTCCTTTGTGTTTTTAGTTCCTTTTTTACCTTTGTTGTGTTTGTGTCCTTTTGTAGGATATTGCTAGCACAGGGGACATACAACGCCAACATCATGAGTCCCCAAAGCAACGGAAGGTGTCGCACGAGACCCTGAGAGCCAATCGTCAAGATAAACCATGTATCAGCTCTCAACCGATCGAGTTGACAGATCCACCCGATTGGTTCATGCGACCGTATCAGTCCCGAGGAAGAGGCAATTCCACTCGATCGATTCAGTGATCGGGTGGACGTGATACAGATCGCTATTTTGAGAGCCAAAGTTCACCCGATCGGTTGACTTGTCAACCGATCGGGTCACCTGTAGCTGCTGCTTCCCATGCTCGAGAATTCGAAGAGTCACCCGATCGGTTCAGCGATCGAGTGAGATTTATCAGAGCCGAAGACCAAGTTTCCCGATCGTCTCATCCGATCGGTTGAGGTTTCAACCGATCGGGTGAAAGTCAATTTTTTTGTCTTTTAGTGGGAATATTCACTGGCATCTTGCCAAATTGTATAAATAAGGCTAGGTTTTCCCAGAAACGAATCCGCATTTTAAGCTGTTTTTAGGGATTTTGGCTGCTCTGAGTTTATTTCTATTTGTAAGTTCTTTGATCGTTCCTATATTTTAACATTACATTTATACTACTATTTGCTACGTAATCTATTGCATGATTTCCATTTTGATGGCTATAATCTGTTTTATTGCATTTCGTGCCTTGAATAGTGAGTAGTTCTTCAATCTGGGACATTGGTGGAAGCCCCTTCGTGGGTTCTCCCTAGAACGACCATAGGATTAGGGATTCGATAGGATATAGGGATTTTGATGGTTACGCGGGGGCGTTTCATTGTCATCGGTGGGAGAAAGACCGCCTTTGACCGTCGGGCCAAGGAGAAATAAAACGGGAGTTTGATTCCCTAGCCACAGCTCACCCCCTTAGCGTGACATTGACTCCTTGCGCGTGGGAACGGCTTGGATGAAATGTCGGGAGCTTAATGCTCCCGGAGTCGGGCGGTATTGGACATGGAAATGACCACCGTCCGAACCCTGGTAGAGCTAGCGTATCATCCTGGGTATCGACCGGAATATCGGGCCCATGGGACGCTAGGTACCACTATTGGAGGCAACGTCTCACCGGTAAACCCTAGAATCCGATCGCATTCCTATCCTTCGGTCGTAATAGTGAGAACTCGTGATAGGGCGGAAGCCAAAGTCCTAGGTTACCCTTTTTTACCTCTTACATCTTTTCCATTAATCTACTATCGTGACAACCACCCAGAGAATAGGCTAGCTCACCCACCGGGTGATCCGGATCCTAAATGTTCACAAGCACAACACATGCCTCCCTGTGATCGACCCCCAAGCTACACTTCGACACCGTGCGCTCGCGGTTTACAAATTCTAATCCTAGTATCCCCGTTTCGATTTGAGTGCCAAACGGACGGGCGGTCACTGCCCTAGGAATTATGGGAAAGGGGCTTGACGCGACCGCTTCAAGAAACGATGTGGTCGTGTCATTCCTTAAAAGAACGGGGGACTGTGGGCTTGGCCACGCGATCGCGTCAATGGAGACGCGGCCGCGTTGAAGATGGTCACGCGGCCGCGTGGTCTGTTGACACGGTCGCGTCATTTTGCTCTGGAGGTGGAAGTTTCGTGGACGCGTCATCATAGATAACGCGGCCATGAAACTCGCTGATATTCATTCTTCATTTCACTCAAAAAAGTCTTCTGACGCGGCCGTTTGGTGAAGTTGAAGCGGTCGCGTTAAAGTTGCTTCTTTAACGGGTTGACGCAGCCGTGTGGACATAGTGACACGGCCACAAGGAGCTATATTCTTCACAAAACTCTTCTCCCTTGCGCAATTGACTCCCCGGCTTCTCTCCTTTCGCTACTTTGTGCTTAGATCTTGCTATATGTAACGACCACTTTTCTTCGTACGTTGTTCGTGCACGTGCTTTTGGCCGTGCATGTGTTTGTTTTAGACTTTGTTTGTTTGTGAACACTTTCATGTGATTTGTCGTTGTGAACGTCTCTGAAAATATTAAATAGTGGCACTATTTTGGAACGACGTTTCTCGAGTCGTTTTCCCACAATTTAAACTTATTCGATGAGACGTGGCGATTTTCACTTTTGACGGGAGACGTTTCTATTTTTAGTTTCGTCGTCCGACGTCAAAATTGAGATCCGTCTTCTTAGTTAGCTCACTCTCGTCATCACGATCACAACGATATTTATTTTATAATTTTTGGAGTTTATTTGACCACTTTTATATTTTTAACAAGTTTTATAATATTTTTAATAATTAATTTTTAAATTAATTTCGGCCAAATAAAATTTATTTGAGTTTTAAACGTATTAAAGAATTTTTGAGCCAATTTCCAGCTCATTTGGACCAAGTCAAATCCTTGGGAGAGTTGGAGAAGTTGAATTTCAAATTTTAAATATTTTTGAACTTCTAATCCTATTAGATTTAGCCCTAGACTTAGTCAACACATCTACACTATATAAACAACCTCTAGGAAGACCTATTTTTGCAAGAAAATAACCCTAGCCGCTCCCAAAACCCAAATTTGACGGTGCGACGAATCGTCGCAACGTTGCGACGAGCTTTCCCCGCACCGACCGAGAGAACGGGCTCAAAACTACCGCACCGACCGCTGCCAATGCCCGCTCCTCCGCTCCGCTCGCTTGCACGGCCATCGCCCCGCTTCAGCTGTGTCCGACCGAGGAATTCTCTCGGTCAGACCGATGGCCGACCCCGCTCACGCCCGCTTCCCCGCTCCGCACCAAGCTGCTCCGTTCGCTCGCATCGCTCCGTGCCCGACCGACGCCCACGCCCGCATCGCCCCGCGTTGCAACATTGCAACGTTGCAACGACCCGCTCCCAAGCGCACGACCGACCCGATCTCCCGCACCGACCGAAGGAAGCCCCCGCACCCGCCTAGCGCCCGCACCCCGCAGCTGCACAGCCCCGTTCCCCCGCAGCGACCGAGAGATTTCCCCGCGTGGCTGTGTACGACCGAGAGCCACTCGTCGCAACCCCGCATCCGTCGCACCACTTGCCTCCGTGGGCCCCCCAAGTTCTCCAGAGGTATTGTGGGTCCCCCAAAGGTCCCTAGGACTACTGTGGGCCCCACCTAGGTGCTTTCTCTCCGACGATTCGCTGTGCACGACGTTGCGACACGTTGAAGCCCGTCGTCGCACGTGCTAGCTTTGGAATCTGGAATCGTCGCTCCGGTTGATGCTCTGAATTTTCCAGCGAGGAATCTATTTTGGAATCAGGACTTGGAGCGCGATCTTTTATTCCAACCCCCGGCATCGCTACCCGACGTCGGTGTAGCTTTCGCGTCGTGTTGAGGTAACGCTTTGCAACCCCTAGGACCCCCAACCTATTGCATGCTAATCAAGACTAAAATTAATGTTTTTAAAATGTTTTAAATGTTTTAAATTCACTAATCAAAGATTAATAATATGGACTTTAGGCCGGTGGACTTGTGCACGTAGGATAATTGTGATTTTGGACTCTCTTGGACGGTGTGCTCAGACGTTGTACTTGCAGGCAAGTGAAACTTGCCAACTCTTGTGTAGGGCCATGTTTTTAGGCCACTTCCTTGTTTTCAGCGTAAAAGAGACTAGTCAGTGAAATGATAGCTGGCTAGACGCCTACTTGATCTAGTTTGACAACGAAACTAGATCTGTCACCTAATTGATCTAGCTTGACAACGAAGCTAGATCCAACCCTTTAAACTTGTTGTTCATGCATACTAAACTGTCACGTTTACTTTCCTTACCTGTACGCACTTTTAAATGCCATGCATTGCATCTTACATGTCATCCAAATTGATTGTTGCATCGTAGCACACGCTACAAAATACTTGTACAATCCGTGTTTCCGTGTTTCCGGCTAGGTGCACCCATATGCCATACTTGTTTAAAACACTTCCTGGCTCGTGATCCAGAAGCGGGCCTCATGTGTTGGCTAAAAACCAATGCCCGATACACGTGGAGGGGTAGGGATAAACGGTCACTTGAGCTTAGGAGTTGGCCCGATCAGCCACTCTAGCCAAAAGACGGAATCTCTGTGCACGAGGTGCTTACTTTCCTTGTCTTGAACTTGTCTTGTGAATGATTCATGTAATACTTGTCATCCATGCCATGTTTAAATGCCATGCTCGTACTTTACTTTACTTTACTTTACCTGTTGCACTCATACTTTAACTGCCATGTCATCGCATTCATACTAGAACTGCTAGGTTGCTTTACTTTTGCATACTTCCAGTTTCCTTGCACAAGTCTCTTGTATACTTGCTGACATGTGCCCCTTGCTCTTTTGGGTGTCACATGTTAGACCCTGAGCCAGAGACTGTTGCTGTGTACGTGATGTGTTGCTGACGCTGAGCCTGAGCCCATGTCTGCCTAGGAGGAGTTTCGTGGACACCGGTGACCTTTCTTGGTGATTTTGCTGAGTTTCTTTTGTTTTAGGTTTTGGTTGTTAGCTGTCGGTGTGTGGCACCTTTGTGTTGTACGCTGTACTTTTGTTGGCCATGTTTGGGCCTTTAGACTCTCTTTTATTTCAGCCTGGTGGCTTTTTCTGTGATGTTGAAACTTATTTTATGGATATTCTGAGATATCTCTTTTGTCTCATTTTATTATTATTATCTTTGTTTCGTTCACGTTGCAAGGACCTGCAGTTTTAAAAGTTAATTGACGCTTATCGGACGTGCAGCTTTGCAACTTCAAGTCTGAGCGGACCTTCTCACGCTTCGCCTCCATATTTTTGGGAAGCGGGGCGTGACAGGTTTTGTTGGTGGCCCATGCAGGTCCAGTCTTGCAATTGCGAATTAACGAAACAATGATAATAACGGAATGTCCATTAAATAAATTGCAACATCCGAGTCAGAAGCCCTGAGTCAAGTTGTTTTCTTAGGACACTAGGTGATAAGAAGACTTAGTTAGACGTCTGTGCTTGCTAGTTAGAGGCCCCTGATTGTTAGTTAGACTCCCTTCTATCAATTGATTTAATCGTCGTAGGAGTTACCTTAGTGGTCGTTGTCTACCTCTGACCATATTAGACTTCTAGAATTTCCTTCAGTCGTTCGTTTGGGTTCATCAATTTCAGACCAAGCTGAACGCATTTCATTACCGTCTAGCTCCTTAGAAAGTCTTAGCGCTTAGTTCTTAATCTTTAGTTGGTCGACCGTAGGAGTTTCCGTAGACTTTCCTGATTCATATCCTAGGCGTATGTATGATTTGATCATCCGACCATTTCCTTGCCTCGATTCACGAGATCGCCTCATGACGATCGTCGTCAATCTTCGAACCTCTCCATTACAAACCTGAACCTTCTGAAAGTATTTTTCGATTTCCTCTTTCCCTAAGTTTAAATTTGTTCAAAAATTTTATATAAATATACTTAACTTTGTACTCGTTGATTTAATTCTTTTTAAACTTTTGACGAAAATTTTTGAACTCTAGCTTATAATATTTTTTCCAGCCTATATTTTTCGTACCTATGAAAATACATATTTCCTTTCATATATTAATTTCATTCTGAACCGTACTTTTGCTTTGCCTAATTCGATTTATAATTTTCCTTCTATTTGTGTTATACGAATGATACGTCGTGTTTACTTTAATATACTTCCAAGACACATGGACTTTCAGCTTTCAGCAAGTTGGCTTTTGCTAGTCGTTTTCGCTACTTCAGATTTTTGCAAAATTACTATTTTCATAACCACTTCCTGATTTAGACCCTCCATGACTTGATTTTAAAGACTTGCTATTCGATCTTGATAATTTTTATACTAAGTCGTTAATATTATTTTTCCGTGCACCATACATACTTTCAATTATTTTTATATCTGTACCAGACTTGTTGTGCTCGTATATTAAGAACCTTGTGTAACTCTGTTTCTCATTTTTGGCAAACCTTGGTTCTCTAAAAGTAGTTTCAAATTGATTATTTTCAATTTTCCATAGCCCAAAGTTTTGAAAGCATTTAACCTGATTTTTAAATCCTTCCGTTGCTTGATTCCATTCTTTGACTTTCAAAAACTTTTGACAACATTATATTAAATTACTGCCGTATAATATTTTCAAAAATTACGTCTTTAATGTCCGTGCGAATGATTTACTTTCCTTTCTTAATGATTTGCGATAAGCCATTAAAAACATTTTCCCTTATTATGAATTTTCGACTCAAATTTATTTTGAACAACTCGTTTTATCGACCTCCAAATATTTCTTTACAGACGAGGATTTTAACTTTTGAAGTACGACAGTTTTCAAATTTCGCGTAAGTTAGCTTATGTTACTTATACTATTTCTTTTCTCCCTCCTATATAAGCATCATTACATCTCCCTTCCCCTACCTAAACATCACCATTGAGTCAATGTTTCGTCTAACCAAGCCGTCTCCTCGTATTCGTCCTATCTGAGCTCGTGCTTATCGATCCTTCCCTCGTCACGCTTTTGACCTCGACCTCTCTCTAAATTGTTTAGGCTTTAGTGCTCGTCAATGTCTGTGTCAACTCTAAGTTGTTAGTAGACCCTTGGACCTCGTGAGGTAGTCGTAGTGCACGTACCCAAGTTATGTACGTGAGCTTGAATGAGTATAACCCCATAGTATATTAATGTTTGCATATTGTGTGATATATACGTACTTGGAGTTATTCATGATATTATAAAGTTATTTGTGTGTTATTATTTATAGATTTGTATGTGGTTAGCTATACCATACTAGGGATGCCTGTGTATATAAAAGTTAGCGTTGAAATATCTAAGTTGTGTATGTAGTAAGAGATACTTGTAATGGTTGAAATAAAATGATTGGTAAAGCTATGTGTATGTTAGGAGTGATAAAAATAAGTGTATGTATAGTTAAGGGAGTAGGCCTACTATATGACCTATACACTAGTACGTATGAGTATGTGCTCGTAGGTAGATATGTATTGTGCTTAGACGTAAGTAGTTATGTTTAGTTGCATGAGTATATAGGTGTTATGCATATGATAGTAGAATTATAATTTTGATTAGTATTGCTTGCTTTTACGGGATGTTGCGTGCGTGCATACCGTGAGGTATACACGACTATTGCACATCTTAATTATGTATGTGTGGATGTGTTAGTATACTAATTATAGGTAGTAGGCTATGGGGTGAATATATATGTTACATGTGTGTGACTATATGATGAATACGTATGCATGTATTAGGGAGTGTATTATAATTATACGTGTGCTGATGTCTGTATTATTATTATTATGGTATATAAATTGATTGAACTACGTGAGTATTGCCTGACTAAATATTAAGTGTGATTGATTTAGGGAATGTATATGGTTGTATTGGTAGATGTAAATATATGGGAGTGGTATTGGTATAGGTATGAATGTCGTGTTATGTATATAGAATATTCTGATATGAGCATTGAGTCTCACTCAAGCTTTAGTGGGTATACTCTAAGTATATTGAATGTATGTCTGAAGTTTGAATATAGCGATGTTTGATGTATGTATAGTGATAGGAGCGTTTGTGCCTGGTTGTGTTACACACATGATTGTGGGTCGCTACACCAGTATATAGTTATAGGTGTTGGTCTTGTGGTATAGTTATTTACTAAGGACTTGCCTGTGTGAACGTATGTGTACTAACTAAAACTAGGTGTGTAGGTGTGGTAGTTATATAATGATATGATTGGTATACGTGAATGAAATGTTAGCGTGTATGGGTGTGCACCATGCACGGGTAAGTATGTGCTTAGTTATAGTTATTGGTGACTATGGTATGTGTGGCGTGTCGTAAATATAGTTATAGGACCGTATGTGATGTGAATATATGGTAAACTATTTGCATGCATTTGAATGACTATATGTTGTGAAACTATAGTAGTGGTGAATATATATATATAGTGAAACTTGATTTAATTATGGTATGGTGTGACTACATGAGTTGATGCGTTGGATGTGTACTAGGAAATATTAGAGGGTAGTATACCCTTGATGTTTGTGCATAGGTAGCCATCTATACGTAGAGCAATGATTGTATTTGCTAAGTGTGAGACGATCCTTATATGAGTATCTGAAATATTGTTTTGTGTAAGTAGTAGTTATATAAAGGATGCATGCTTATATATATATATGATTGAAATACATGTATGAATTTGACTGACTACAATAGGTATAAGTATATGGCGTACGTGAATGTATATATATACGTGTTGGTAGTGTTAATGTTTGACTACCTAGTGCGTATAAGAGCACCTGTAATGACTATACCTGGTTTGAATTATAATGTGACTTGATTGGGGTAGTTATTAGAGCGACTAGATATATTAGAAAGTCCGAGGACGGACTTTATTCTAAGGTGGGGAGGCTGTAACGACCACTTTTCGTCGTACGTTATTCGTGCACGTGCTTTTGGCCGTGCACGTGTTTGTTTTAGACTTTGTTTGTTTGTGAACACTTTCGTGTGATTTGTCGTTGTGAACGTCTCTGAAAATATTAAATAGTGGCACTATTTTGGAACGACGTTTCTCGAGTCGTTTTCCCACAATTTAAACTTATTCGATGAGACGTGGCGATTTTCACTTTTGACGGGAGACGTTTCTATTTTTAGTTTCGTCGTCCGACGTCAAAATTGAGATCCGTCTTCTTATTTAGCTCACTCTCGTCATCACGATCACCCCGATATTTATTTTATAATTTTGGAGTTTATTTGACCACTTTTATATTATTAACAAGTTTTATAATATTTTTAATAATTACTTTTTAAATTAATTTCGGCCAAATAAAATTTATTTGAGTTTTAAACGTATTAAAGAATTTTTGAGCCAATTTCCAGCTCATTTGGACCAAGTCAAATCCTTGGGAGAGTTGGAGAAGTTGAATTTCAAATTTTAAATATTTTTGAACTTCTAATCCTATTAGACTTAGTCAACCCATCTACACTATATAAACAACCTCTAGGAAGACCTATTTTCGCAAGAAAATAACCCTAGCCGCTCCCAAAACCCAAATTTGACGTTGCGACGAGCTTTCCCCGCACCGACCGAGAGAACGGGCTCAAAACTACCGCACCGACCGCTGCCAATGCCCGCTCCTCCGCTCCGCTCGCTTGCACGGCCATCACCCCGCTTCAGCTGTGTCCGACCGAGGAATTCTCTCGGTCAGACCGATGGCCGCCCCCGCTCATGCCCGCTTCCCCGCTCCGCACCAAGCCGCTCCGTTCGCTCGCATCGCTCCGTGCCCGACCGACGCCCACGCCCGCATCGCCCCGCGTTGCAACATTGCAACATTGCAACGACCCGCTCCCAAGCGCACGACCGACCCGATCTCCCGCACCGACCGAAGGAAGCCCCCGCACCCGCCTAGCGCCCGCACCCCGCAGCTGCACAGCCCCGTTCCCCCGCAGCGACCGAGAGATTTCCCCGCATTGGCTGTGTACGACCGAGAGCCACTCGTCGCAACCCCGCATCCGTCGCACCACTTGCCTCCGTGGGCCCCCCAAGTTCTCCAGAGGTATTATGGGTCCCCCAAAGGTCCCTAGGACTACTGTGGGCCCCACCTAGGTGCTTTCTCTCCGACAATTCGCCGTGCACGACGTTGCGACACGTTGAAGCCCGTCGTCGCACGTGCTAGCTTTGGAATATGGAATCGTCGCTCCGGTTGATGCTCTGAATTTTCCAGCGAGGAATCTATATTGGAATCAGGACTTGGAGCACGATCTTTTATTCCAACCCCCGGCGTCGCTACCCGACGCCGGTGTAGCTTTCGCGTCGTGTTGAGGTAACGCTTTGCAACCCCTAGGACCCCCAACCTATTGCATGCTAATCAAGACTAAAATTGATATTTTTAAAATGTTTTAAATGTTTTAAATTCACTAATCAAAGATTAATAATATGGACTTTAGGCCGGTGGACTTGTGCACGTAGGATAATTGTGATTTTGGACTCTCTTGGACGGTGTGCTCAGACGTTGTACTTGCAGGCAAGTGAAACTTGCCAACTCTTGTGTAGGGCCATGTTTTTAGGCCACTTCCTTGTTTTCAGCGTAAAAGAGACTAGTCAGTGAAATGATAGCTGGCTAGACGCCTACTTGATCTAGTTTGACAACGAAACTAGATCTGTCACCTAATTGATCTAGCTTGACAACGAAGCTAGATCCAACCCTTTAAACTTGTTGTTCATGCATACTAAACTGTCACGTTTACTTTCCTTACCTGTACGCACTTTTAAATGCCATGCATTGCATCTTACATGTCATCCAAATTGATTGTTGCATCGTAGCACACGCTACAAAATACTTGTACAATCCGTGTTTCCGTGTTTCCGGCTAGGCGCACCCCTATGCCATACTTGTTTAAAACACTTCATGGCTCGTGATCCAGAAGCGGGCCTCATGTGTTGGCTAAAAACCAATGCCCGATACACGTGGAGGGGTAGGGATAAACGGTCACTTTAGCTTAGGAGTTGGCCTGATCAGCCACTCTAGCCAAAAGACGGAATCTCTGTGCACGAGGTGCTTACTTTCCTTGTCTTGAACTTGTCTTGTGAATGATTCATGTAATACTTGTCATCCATGCCATGTTTAAATGCCATGCTCGTACTTTACTTTACTTTACTTTACCTGTTGCACTCATACTTTAACTGCCATGTCATCGCATTCATGCTAGAACTGCTAGGTTGCTTTACTTTTGCATACTTCCAGTTTCCTTGCACAAGTCTCTTGTATACTTGCTGACATGTGCCCCTTGCTCTTTTGGGTGTCACATGTTAGACCCTGAGCCAGAGACCGTTGCTGTGTACGTGATGTGTTGCTGACGCTGAGCCTGAGCCCATGTCTGCCTAGGAGGAGTTTCGTGGACACCGGTGACCTTTCTTGGTGATTTTGCTGAGTTTCTTTTGTTTTAGGTTTTGGTTGTTAGCTGTCAGTGTGTGGCACCTTTGTGTTGTACGCTGTACTTTTGTTGGCCATGTTTGGGCCTTTAGACTCTCTTTTATTTCAGCCTGGTGGCTTTTTCTGTGATGTTGAAACTTATTTTATGGATATTCTGAGATATCTCTTTTGTCTCATTTTATTATTATTATCTTTGTTTCGTTCGCGTTGCAAGGACCTGCAGTTTTAAAAGTTGATTGACGCTTATCGGACGTGCAGCTTTACAGCTTCAAGTCTGAGCGGACCTTCTCACGCTTCGCCTCCATATTTTTGGGAAGCGGGGCGTGACACTATATGATCCTAAATCGACATATATCTCATGCAAAGCATGTGAGGGACCATAAAGCAAAAGAAGAAACAAAAACGGGGAAAACGGGGATGAATATAGAATGAAACAGTGTAAAACGTGCATGAAAAAGAGTGGAAAACTATATATGATAAACACTCATCAAAATCCCCCAAGCTAAACTCTTCCTTGTCCTCGAGGAAGACAAGAGAGAGCGTAGATCGGAGGAATTCAGTCAAACATACAGATGATGCGATGGAGCTTTGAGAATTTTCAAAACCCGAGAATATATACGTGAGTGAAACAAAAATTCGAATTCGAGAAACCAAAATGCTCGAAAATCTTTTCATCGATGAGAATATGTTCCTAGGACGGCATTCCTACTCAAATCACCAAGCAATACACTAGGCGACGGCTATACTCGCATTCTAAGACATTTCCTCTAACCTGACCTTAGATTGAACATGTAGGAACCTAAGCTATACAATGGTCGAAGAGGGGATACGTACGAGATACTGGAATATTAGTCGATCGAGGAAGTGGCGCTCATGACACGACATGGTTCCTTGATTCAAGAATTTTCCAAGTTTATCCATGATTTCATATAACAGCGTATATACACAAAGAAATTCTATACATAAATATATGTTTTTTTGGATTTGCACTTGGGTCACGTAAGGAGCGTTGGGGCGGTGACTCCCAGGTCAGACGACTTTAGGGCACCGGACCAAGAAGGACCGCTCGGACCTACTAACTCAACACAAATGAAATCCTTATTCAAACGCACTCCCCCAAGCTAGGCCTTTTTACGCGAGGCCCCGACGGTTACTATCGTGGGGATTCAGTTACTCAGCTTCCCTGGGGAACGGTGCGTATTATTTTTTTCTATTTACAATTTTTTTTCTTTTGTTTTTTTGAAAATCATGGGGTGAACTAGGCAGATTCAATCCTCAGTACTAGGTGAAGTGTGGTTATCCAAGTCTCGAGGTACTATAAATCATTATACACAACTATCAGCTCTAGCGTCCATGCATAGGATGAGTTCCTAGGTGTCAATCTAAGTCGGTTCCAAGTACTCCTATCTTAGGGGTTGCGAGGACGGCCAAAGCTAGGATATTGCAAGGGATTTGAGTTTAGGCTACGAACTATTCACATATTCAAATCGACATCATGGAAATCGAGCATTAAAGTTCGGAAAACGAATTTCAAATCAAGATTTAGTGCATATAAAAACTCGTTTTCGAAAAATTCTCAAGGCGAATGCAAGTATATACAAATGCATGCATGAAGGTGCAAGATGCATGATGCGAATGCAGATATTTTTGGACTTTTTTTCATTTTTTTTCATTTTTTTTTGTCTTTTTGGATGCATATATTAAATTTAAACGTGATGCATATGAAAGCGAAAGAAAGATGGAAAATGAGAAAGAAAAAGTGAATATAAAGTGAAAACAACGATAAAAATGGGGAAATAAGAGGGAAAAAGAGGAAATAAGCATGAAAGAGCTCCTCTCCCCAAGCTAAACCAAGCGTTGTCCTCAACACGAATAAAACACAGAAAACAATCGTGAGGACAGATAAGATGTGGAGAAGGAGACCCACAAGCATCCCACAAGCTGTGTAAAATCGTGCCTTAAAATGATGCAAGTGTGCTATGCATGGGCTAAATGATGGGGGGTGCCAAAAATGTGTGGTGCTCCTATCAGGGTGAGCCACCGTCAGGTGGTGGCTAGGTGTGTGTGGTAGGTGGAGTGGACAAGACGACGGAATCAGCTGAGTGCGCAGTTGCCTGTCGGCATGTGGTGGGGAAGGAGTGGTATGTACAAGCTCAGATTTGATGAGTGGAGGTGGAGGTGGAGATGGGATAGTCCAATCGTCGTCGAAGGACGACGAGAGGAGGTTAGTGCCGTTATATGGTGGGGAAGTGGGATGAGGTGAGGGGGATGTGTAGGGGATGGAATGGGAGCTGGCTCTATGATGGGTGTAGGGGAAGTGTGTGAAATCACGGGGTCGGGGTGAGGTAATGGTGGGGTGGGAATGTGCTCAAGCTCTGGGTCAGGCTGTGGAGAGGGTGGTGGTGTGGGGAGACGTGGTGTGACGTCGGGTGGGTCCTCGGGCACCAGAGATGGGTGGGGTGGGATGGATACGTGCAGTGATGTGGATGGGATATCTGTGGGAGTGGAAGTGGATGTGGGTGCCTGAGCAGTCTGAGGAGGGTGAGATGGGTGAGGTGGGATGCAGACAGGAAGGAGATGAGGTGCAGTAGCTGGGTAGTGACCCTGACTGTAGTGGTACTGATAGACCTGGTCAAACTATGACTGGAGTGTCACCATAGCAAGAGCCAGGTCATCGAACGAAGTGCGGAAGTCAGAGAGGGTGTCTCTGACCTCAGTCAGGGTACTGCTCGTGGAGTCTTTAAAGGATTGGAACTCCCTCCATGCGAGCTAGCTGCTCGAAATGTGGTCGTGGTGTGGAAGGGGAGGAGCGCTGCTAGAACTCTTGACATGGGGTCGAGATCTCCTATACTGTAGTAGAGATGCGACAATAACAGGCCCAGGAATAGATGAGAAGGCACCGGGAGTGTCAGAATGGTCATAGGGCTAGGCCTGGCGTGGGTCAATCAGCTGGACCGGGGTCTGGACACTTGAAGTTAGAATAGTGTCGGGTGAGAAGAGCCATTTCAAAGTGGTGCCAGGTCCAAAATGCCCAGGGTTGGGTAGCCTAGTGTATGGGGTGGAGGCAGGGCCATAAAGACAGAAGTAACGCTCTCGGTCAAGTGCTCGGATCATACGCACGTTCATGAGCACCGAGAGGTCTAAGGAGGTGGAACTGGGGATAGGAATCATGGTATCGGGAATCCTAAGAGAGGCAGGAGCGAGGGTGGCTATGACGGTGATGAGTCCCCTGCAACAAATAGGTGATCTGGGGTCGGCTATAGTGTGGAGAAATCTCTGCATAAGCCACGACCCAGCGTGCAGGAGAAACTGGGGGACTGAGGCGTTGCTCTCGCGAAGGACACAACTTTGTGTAGCACACCACAGGAAGAAAAGCTCATCCTGAGAGACCTGGCCAGTCTCGTATCGACAGAAAAGTGTGTTCGTGATAATGTAATGCACAACACGGAGGCCAGGATGTATGATGCTATATGCCTTCGCTCGAGTCTTCGGGAAGACATCGAGCCTGGTGATCTGGAACCAAAAATGGTTCGCATCAAACTCTCAGGGGTAGGGGTGATTGTTGTGGATGGCTATGGACTCGAGTGCTCTGGGCCACCTAAAGAGCAGGTTCAAGGAGTCTTTGGAAAGACCATACTCCTTGTTCATGATTCTGAATGAAAAACATGTGGGGTATATCCTAAAGGTGGATAGGAGCTCTAGAGTGAGTCTCCTATACGTCCTAGCCTCACACTGCAAAAATTCCTCCCATCCGAGATTTCGGAGGAGGGTCCTGATGATATCTAAGAGGCTTAGGGCAGACAGAGTGGGGACACTAGAGAATTTGGTAGGGACGATCGCACGAGACTTCATCAAAATGAACTTCGTGTGCTCGTCCTCACTCATGATGTTTATGTCTAGTGTTTCTAATTGAGGGCCTGGGAGTGGTTCACTACCCATCTCTCTAATGGCACGTGCCCGGGCAATGTCGGCTTCAAGAGCCGTCGTCTTTTGATGCTTTTTCTTGCCCTGGGAGGGGCCGGTGACTGTGGCCTTCATTCGGCGCTCACGGGAAGGCATCATGAAAAGGCATGAGAGATGCAAAGTGAATGTGATATGAGTGTGTGCAACTCACGCAAAGACCGACAAATTTTCAGCGATAAAAATATGGAATTTGAAGAGTAAAGGAGCGAATTTACCCAAATGGCGCTCCTCGCTGAAGGCTGGCCGTCAATTAGTAGTTCGTCGGTGGATCCCATCAAGACACGAGCCAGACATGGTCACGAGCCCTAATATAATCCACTAAATCCCTAATTAAGTTTATAGGATACTCCTTAAGCCAATCGTTTCCACTGACAATAGGCACGATCTCAGTACGAGATATCCTACAAACTTTGCTAGATCGACCAAAATACGTCCCTTTTATACCAACGCAACCTAAAAATCCTAACTTTACATCTAAATCCTAAGATCCATGGGCTAATCCATTAGCCCTAGAAAAGAATACTCATGGATCATAGAAATTAATATGGAATCGATAGAAAACTTCATTGCATGCATCAAAGAGATATTCAATAAGCAATCAATCAGAAGAACTAAAATAGAATTAAAGAGATAGAATACTTAGCTTGATACAAGAGAAGGGGCCTATGGCATGGCCTAACTCCTAAAAGAGTCTCCAAGAGCTCCAAAGAAAATAAGATCTAACCTCTCCCTAAAAACTCCCCTCTAATGACAGCTACAGTCCCTTTATATAGTCCCCTCAAAACCCTAGCAAATAACCTAAGAAACCCTCTGAAATTCATGCCCAAAATCAACTCTGGCCGCAACTTAAGTTCTGGACCCCAGCCAGCTCGGTCGAGTAGAACACAGCACTCGGTCGAGTAGGTGTTTTAGAACTGTAGCGTCAACTTACAGAAATTCCCCAGATTTCATCTGACCTCTAATTAGCGCGTTCTTGGTGGTATTGGAACCTTCATGAAGTCTAATATCCATAAAAACTATGAGAAAAATAATTTGCCAAGATCTCAAAAGAGTAAGAGGCTATCTGAAAATCTAGGCGCTTGCCTTACTCGACCGAGTAGCCTCCCTACTCGGTCGAGCTACATTAGATCAGAACTTCCTCCAAAACACTGCTCTATTTGATGATGACTCGGGTCGAGTAGGTGAACTGCTCGATCGAGTTACAGTGCCTTGGAGAATATCTCATAATCGTCGCTCGGTTTGATGCAGCTCGGGTCGAGCTGGCTGTCTGCTCGGTCAAGTAGGTCGTGGCCATTTCCGTGCTAACTTTGCGTGTCAGCTCGGCCGAGTAGCTGTTGCTACTCGGTCAAATCGCCTGGAAAACTTAAGATGGCCTAAGCTTCTCATCTTTCTCTCCCTTCTCCTCCTCTCGTCTTCTTCTTTGGCATCTCAGACATGTCATCATGAGTCTTCTAGGTGCTCTCACGTCGCCGATCGTCTCATTGGATCCAAATTGCTCCAAAATCGCTCCAATCCCTGAAATGGGCATTAACGCTCCGAAAGTCATAAAAGCATATTAAATGAGGTTTTGGAGGGTGAAATGCGAGGTCAACCCCCGGATACACGCTCCGGGGATACGATGTAGTTTTACCGCAGGTGCACGGTTAAGTGGCAAGCAGTATCGAATCACTGGAAGGACTAATGACGGTAATCTACTTTAATTACTAAGCTACTTGGTGGAAAATTGTTTGGGAATGGTTGGTGTCACAGTCGTTTGAATATCAATGCAAATCTAATATAATAAAGATGTTTAGGTCTAGGGAATCCCCACTATGGATTTTCAAGTCATCAATGTGAGTTATGAATTACCATGCAATCAAACTTGGTTTAAGGTGAACTTGCCGTAACTAATTGGAGAACCGGCGCATGCTGTCGCGTTACGCAAGTCTATAGCAATCTAAACTAGAGCCTCGCTGTCGTGCAATCCCGGTCTAAACCACGAGCATTGAGATCGGAAATTATGTCCAATCCCAACTCTATCTCGCTGTCGCGCAACTTGAGTTCGGAACTAGATCGTGATGGTTCGTACTCGTTCACCATCGTGCAACGAATATGAGTATAGGAGAACAATAAAAATGCTAGCTTTGGTCGTTGTCACGCACCAAGTCTAGGAAATTTCGATTGTAATCATAAATTGAATATCTAGGGCTTTCCTTGGATCAAGATCCTCTGTCGAGCTCTCAAGATCCAAGAGAAACCCATATCTATCCGTAGTAAGTTAATCAAGATCTAAACTTTCTAACAAGCCTAATATCATAGCAATTCAATAAATCTCACAAATCAAGCATTTAGATCCATAGGGTTCATCCCTTTGCCCTAGAGCAAAGGAACTACTCACAAGTCATATCAGAAATCAATAGGAAAGCAAGATCAACAATAGAATTCATCATGCAATTAAGATTTGGCAAGAGATATAGCATAAAAATCAAAGCTGGCAAGAGATCAAGACAAACCAATGTCGTGAAGAAGCTTCAAATAGAAAATTTTGAACAAGTCTTCAATCTCTCGCCAATAAAAAAGCTTAACTAAAATTAAAACTAAAGAAAAATTATTCTAAGAAGTCTCTCTTGTCTCCCCTAGGGCTGGAGACAAAACTGGGCTTAAATACATGCCCAAAAAAACCAAAAAATCTAGAGCAAATTGCCCCTGCGCCGCCAGAAACCCTAGTTTTCACGACTGGCTGTCGGTGCTACTCGGCCGAGTGAGAAGTCTACTCAGTCAAGTAGGATTGTCTACAGATCACTCCAAAAACAGAGAAGTCACCTTGGATTTCTTCAGAATCTTTGCCTCCACTCGGGAGAGTGGAGTTCTTACTCAGCCGAGTGGAAGTTATCACTCGGCCGAGTACATTTAGGTACTCATGCTGGAAATGATCTTCGTATCAGCGTTATTCGGCAGAGTAAGCTGCTTCACTCAGGCGAGTGAGTTGCGTCGCTTGGCCGAGTGGCCTGTTTCTCAACTCTTTTCTTCTTTTCCTCGCTTTCTCGTCGATTCTTTCGACGTTCTTCTTCTTCCACTCATCCTCCAGCATCGTTAGCTCTTCGATATGATCATGGGCGATGCTCTGACACATGTGTGGGTACTCTAGGCTCCCTCCCGATTGCTCCATATCTCCTGAAATCAGACGAAAACCAAGAAATAGTGAAAAGCATCGAAATATCGTCAAATAATCTTGAAAAGCGTGATATGAGCAATCTAAATGGCATGCAAATATACAGAAATAAAGTGTAAAATAGGAGCATATCAAAATCTCCCAAGCTTAACTCTTACTCGTCCTCGAGGAAGATGAGTAAAGAGACGAACTTGGCGAATAAAAATAAAGAAAAGGGAATGAAAGAAAAAGAAAATGAAGACGTGAAGATGCTAGATCGTTCTCTCATAACTCGGAGTTGCATACTCAAATAGCACGAACAATGAATATAAACATGCTAACGCTTTTTTACTTCGATATCATTTCATATTGGTGCTTTTGATAGAAAAACTAAGAACATCGAGAATCATATGAAATATGAAATCATTTTAGAATCGACATCGTCTAAGGCATATAAAACGATATACATAATCATAGATCACACACTTTTCAATTGATCGATGTCTACTTGGAGTATAAGAGATATCACGCAATTCAAGGCAATAAGAATAGAAAAAGATGGTTTTCATGAATTTCATACCAATTTTCAATTCATAAATGTTGTTATATTCTAAGTAATCTCCCTAAGTATCAAAAATTACCTAGCTTAGGTTGTCATGCACATATATGTAGTCACTCTCTCACACGTCATTGGATCCCCTCCCCCAAGCTTATCTATAAGCGTGGTGGCATCAAATCTAAAAATACGACTTTTTCCCATATTTTTGTAGCTCCAAATGAAAATAAGAAAGAAAGAAAGAAGAAGGGATTGCGTATATACAATAGAACTTTCTTTTTGTTTTTCTTTTCTCTTTTTCTTCTTTTTTCTTTTTTAATACACAAGAATAATCCCAAATTAGATAGAAAGATATATATATTTTGTTTTGAGATTTTGGGATTCATGGAGCTTATTCTTTTAGCATGGGGAAGATGCAGATATAGGATTCACCTAGGGGAGATTCACCAATGATGTTCAAGATATGTGGAGAAAGAATTATATATAACGCTCTATTCACTCTTCGTATGTGCACAACAACTTCAGCAGTGTAATGTAGTTTACTCAGTTTGATAACAGAAAGTAAACTAATCTAATCATATCAAATGGAAATCATTCATTCAACCTGGAAGTTCAATACACATTTCATGCAAAAAGAAGTGATAATAGAGATGCACAACGGTACTCCAAGTATAGGCAATCAATGCGTGAATCTTGGTGTGTTTTCTACGAAGAGTATACAATAATAATTTCCAGACTCGGTTAACGCTAAAATTTCATTCATAATTATATAATAATCGATGGAAGTTCTTTTTCTCAAATGCATGGCAATATATCACATATGATATCAGAAATAATAATTCCCAGACCCAGTTAACGCTAAAATTTCATTCATAATTTTATAACAAGCGATGGAAGTTCTTTTTCTCAAATGCATGGAAATATATCACATATGATATCAGAAATAAAAACGATAGCATGACAAGAGAATACGTACGTAAGAGTAAAGAAAACTCCAAGATATATTCATCATAGTGAATTCATCTCTAGCAAAGATAGTAAAAGAAATAAGGATGAAAATAAAAACTAACTATACATGTGCAGCTCACTCCAAAAGTAAGAAAACATGATGCATGTCAAGAAAAAAAATGAAAAAGTGAGTGAAAAAAGTGAAAAATAAAGAAAGGTTAAAAATAAAGGTAAAATGAAAGAAAAATAAAAAGTGCATGTGTACACTCACTCCCCCAAGCTAAACATCACATTGTCCTCAATGTGCTAAGTGTCGACTGATGACAGGCGACTGTCGTTCGCCAGACAATCACCCGGTTAGTAGGCTGCGTAGCTTACAAATGAAGGCAGGCGACTGTCTTGAATATTACAGTCGCTTGTGTGATCCACAGGCGACTGTATTTTATGCTTCAGGCGTCTACTGTAGAAGTGCTAAAATAAACAGTAAGTCGGCTCTTTTGGCTCCCACAGGCATCCGAGAAATCAGGCGACAGATGTGAAAATGGCAGGCGACTGTACAATATTACAATCGACTGTCAATACTCTTGCAGGCGACTGTCGTTAAGCTTCAGTTTCTCCAGCTACAGCTCTTTAAAGGCAGGTGACTGCTGTTGTTCGGGCAGTCGCATGTTTGGTTGCCCAGGCACCTGCCATTCCTTCGACAGGCACCTACTATGCACTTCTCTTCGTGAATTGATTTAGTCCCCTTCGGGACACCTGAAAAATCCAGAAAAATGCCTAAAAATATAGTAGACATTTATAGTGCTTTGGGAAGTGAAATTGTGTCAAAATAAAATCATATGCTCACAAATGATGAATTAACTTAAATGTAGTTAAGAGAGCATGATTCCATGGAGTATATGCACAAGAGGAGATGGTTATGATGTTAGAATATGCAATATTTAGTCATAATCATCGTCGATTGGCCAATTCTAAAAGGAATGAAATGAGCCGATTTGGTCAATCGATCAACGATTACCAAATAGAACCATATCCTCGAGATATACGAGGTAAACCAGTCACAAAATCCATCGTCACATGCTGCCACTTCCACTCCGATATAGGAAGAGGTTGTAGTAGTCCTGCCATTATCAGGTGCTCTGCCTTCACTTGCTGACAGGTCAAGCACGAAGCCACACTCCTAGCTATGCTACGCTTGATACCATACCACCAAAAATGGTGTAGTAAATCTCTGTACATCTTGGTGCCTTCGGTATGAATAGAGTAAGGAGAGCTGTGAGCATCCAATAAAAGTTCATCCCGAATGTCACCAGATGGCACACAAATCCTGCTTCCAAAGCGTAGTGATCCATCTTTATGAATACATAAATCTGTGCAAAGTCCAGTCTCTATCTGCTCTCGAATCTCCTTCAATATCTCATCTTCGGACTATGCTGCCTTAATCCTCTCAACCAAATTAGATTGGACTTGTAAATTCATCATCATCGCTAATGTGCTAAGAAGGAAAACTTCAATCTCCATCTACCGAAAATAACCCCGAAGTTGTCTCTGTGCTGTCATCATCATCACTGTTGGTATACGACTAAGAGCATTAGGTACAACGTTAACCTTCCCAAGATGATATTGAAGGTCAATATCGTAATCTGCCATCAGTTCAAGCCATCTACGATGTCTCGTATTCAGCTCTTTCTGAGTGAACACATACTTCAAACTCTTATGATCCGTGTAAATCTTAACACGCTCACCCAGAAGGAAATGTCTCCATAACTTCAAGGAAAATATCACTGCATCCAATTCTAAATCATGCGTAGGATAGTTCCGCTCATGCATCTTCAACAATCTGGAGGCATAGGCTACTACACTACCATGCTGATGGAGAACACATTTCAATCCTCTGCCTGACGCATCACAAAATATCTCAAATCTACCTTAGCGATCTGGAATTGTCAGGACAGGTGCAGTGATCAGTCTCTACTTCATCTCATCAAATGCTTACTAACATTCCTCTGATCAATTATAATCAACATTTTTCTTGGTAAGATAAGTCAACAGTGCAGTTATCTTAAAGAAATCCTTGATAAACTTCCTGTAATACCCAGCCAATTTCAAGAAACTTCTAATCTCCGTGACTGACTTAGGAACTGGCCATTTCTCTACTGCAACGACCTTTTTCGGACCCCACGGCTATTCCATGTCCTGATACATTATGTCCAAGGGAAGAAACCTTAGATAACCAAAACTGGCATATGTTGTACTTGGCATACAACTGATGCTGCCTCAGAGAATCCAAGACTATCTTTAGATGCTCAACATGGTCCTTCTCCGTCTTCGAATATACCAAGATATCATCTATGAAGACTACCACATACTTGTCTAAGTATTCATAAAAAACTTGGTTCATCAACCTCATGAACGTGGCTGGTGCATTAGTAACACCGAAAGACATTACTAAGAAATCATGATGACCATAACGAGTTCGAAATGCAGTCTTCGAAACATCTGATCCTCTGACCTTCACTTGGTGATACCCACTTCTCAAGTCCAGCTTTGAGTACACTCGCGATCCACCAAGATGATCGAAAATGTCATCAATCCGAGGAAGGGGATACTTGTTCTTCAATGTAACCTTGTTCAATTCTCGATAATCAATGCACATCCTTTGGGATCCATCCTTCTTATTCACCAATAGCACTGGCGCACCCCACAGAGATATACTAGGTTGAATCAATCCACGTTCCGACAAATCCTTCAACTGAATACGAAGCTCAACTAGTTCTGGAGGAGCCATTAGATATGTAGCCTTTGCAACCGGTTGGGTGTCTGGAATGAGATCAATGGTGAACTCCAAGGACCTTTCTGGGGGAGTCCATAAATATCATCTGGGAAGACATCAGAAAAATCTCAGACTACCCTTGGTAAAATTGGTTCAGCTTCCATCGCCATTATCACCTCTTCTACTGGATTGGCCTTAAACTTCAACAGTCCGAGTGCACTATTACCACTAAGGAATTCAAACTCTGGATGGTCAGGAATCTGAAATACTACCCTCCTGAGTCTACAATCTATGGTGTCATATAACATTCCTAACCAATCCATTCTAAACACAGCTTCAAAATGAGGCATCTCCATCACTAAGAAATCTGCATATAGCCTCCGTCCACAGATCTCCACAGGACACTAACGGAATCCCGAAGAACTGCAGAGTACCCCACTTCCTGTGTGGATTTTCCAACTAGAAGCAAAGGAATCTATTACTCTAGAGTGCCTAGTCACAAACTGTTGGGACAGGAAGCAATGAGATGCTCCTGCATAAAAAAGAGTGACAGGTCAAGAAAAGAAGCAACTTTAACAATGCTTAAAAGGAAAAAAACTCATAAAACTAATATAAGAGTCTAACATCCTAACCATATCAACAACATATCATACTATAATTAAAATGAAATGGCAATCATCACTTAAGGAAAGATGAAGAAGTACCAGTGATGACTCGTCTGGTATCATCTGCCTCCATTGCTGTCATAGTAAAGGCCTGACACCACGGTGCCTCCTTCCAGATGGGCTACTATTGGGTAGGCCTAGGTGGTACTCTAGGAGCAATCATACCAGGAGCTGATGGTGCTGGTAGAGGAACTCTCTGTGGAGCAGGCAGAAGGGTCATCTGCTGTATCGGCCTGGTCGCCACTGGTGTCACTGATCCTGAGTTCTGTCCTTGCTGAGGACAAGATCTGCTAATATGACCAGTCCGACCACTCATGAAACATCTGTTGGGTTTTCTGGGTCCTTAGGGCAATAAAATCGACATTTGGCCTAAGTCGGTCGGATGACGAAAACAAAATGGCAGCGGAAAAACAGATTTAAAACTATTTTAAATCTAGCCCTAAAGAGAACAACCCTAGCCAAGATCTCTACTATCACGGGGTTGGGTCCGACCAACCCCTAAGGATAGATCTATCTAACATATTTGCAATTATAAACACATGTTTAATTAAACTACATACCTTTCACTTCGTTTTCACAGAATACACAGCGTCGTTTTCAGCAACATTTCTTTGGCCCCGCACCGCTTCTCCTAAGCCGAACCACGTCTCGAGCCATACCTCGTCCCGAGCCGAACTGCTTTTCGAACTGCACTGCGTCCCGATGCAAGCAACACCCTTGTCACGGAGCCAACCACGTGCCGAATAAGATTTCACCTTGAGTGGATCCTCCGTCAAGCCTTTGAATCCGATCCGAGCTCCCTCATAGCTTTGCTAAAGCCCGATCAGGAGCAAGAAAGAATTTAGGGAGAGAGGAAATAATTTATTAAAGTCTTAATGTAACGACCACTTTTCGTCGTACGTTGTTCGTGCACGTGCTTTTGGCCGTGCACGTGTTCGCTTTAGACTTTATTTGTTTGTGAACACTTTTGTGTGATATGCCGTTGCGAACGACTCTGAGAGTATTAAATAGTGGCACTATCTTGAAACGACACTTCTCGAGTCGTTTTTCCACAATTTAAACTTACTCGATGAGACGTGACGATTCTCACTCTTGACGGGAGACGTTTCTATTTTTAGTTCCGTCGTCCGACGTCGAAACTGAGATCCGTCTTCTTAGTTAGCTCACATTCGTCGCCACGATCACCCCGATATTTATTTTATAATTTTTGGAGTTCATTTGACCACTTTTATAATTTTTACAAGTTTTATATTATTTTTAATAATTTATTTTTAAATTAATTTCGGCCAAATAAAATTTATTTAAGCTTTAAACGTTTTAAAGAATTTTTGAGCCAATTTCCAGCTCATTTGGACCAGGTCAAATCCTAGAATGGGTTGGAGAAGTTTAAATTCAAATTTCAAATCTTTTTGAACTTCTAATCCTATTAGATTTAGCCCTAGACCAAGTCAACCCATCTATACTATATAAGCAACCCCTAGCAAGTCCTATTTTCCAAAGAAATTAGCCCTAGCCTCCTCCAAACTCATTTTGGACGTTGCGACGAATCGTCGCAACGTTGCGACGTTCAGCCCCCGCGCGACCGAGGAAAATCGCTCCGTTCTCCCGCTCCGACCGATAGGAGACCCCGCATCCATCGCCGTCCGCACACAGCAGCGACCCCCGCCCGTTCCCCCGCTTGACCGAGAGGAGCTCTCGGTCTGACCGAGGCCCCGCTCCGCACCGACGCCCCGCTTGTCGCCCGCTTGTCGCCCGCTCCGCAGCGTGTCTGACCGACCGCTCCGCCCGCTGTGACCGAGCGCCCGAGCGTTGCAACGTTGCAACGCTGTCCCGCCCGCATCCAAGCGCACGACCGAAGCTCCCCATCGATCTGACCGACGGAAGCTCTCGCACCCAGCCACCCCGCAGCCGCTGCACGCCCCAAATCGTCGCAGCCCGCATTCTCAGCGCACGACCGAGAGTTTCTCCCGCATTGGAGGGGTACGACCGAGGGTCACTTGTCGCAACCCCGCACCCGTCGCACCGCTTGCCACCGTGGGCCCCCCAAGTTCTCCAGAGTTATTGTGGGTCCCCCAAAGGCCCCTAGGAGTACTGTGGGCCCCACCAAGGTGCTTTCTCTTTGAGGATTCGTCGCGTACGACGTCGTCGCACGTCGTAGCCCGTCGTCGCACGTGCTAGCTTTGGAATCTGGAATCGTCACCCCGGGTTGATTGCTCTGAATTTCCAGCGAGGAAACTAATTGGAATCTGGACTTGGAGCGCGATCTTATTATTCCAACCCCCGGCGTCGCTACCCGACGCCGGTGTAGCTTTCGCGTCGTGTTGAGGTAACGTTTTGCACCCCTAGGACCCCAAACCCAATTGCATGCTAATCAAGACTAAAATCAGTATTTTTAAAGTATTTTAAATATTTTAGAATTCACTAATCAAGATTAATAAAACGGATGTAGGCCGGTGGACTTGTGCACGTAGGAATCGTGACTTTGGACTCGTTGGACGGTGTTTTCTTGACGTGATAGTTGCAGGCAAGTGAAACTTGCCAACTCTTGTGTAGGGCCATGTTTTTAGGCCACTTCCTTACTTTTAGCGTAAAAGAGACTAGTCAGTGAAATGATAGCTGGCTAGACGCCTACTTGATCTAGTTTGACAACGAAACTAGATCCGTCACCTAAATGATCTAGCTTGACAACGAAGCTAGATCCAACCATTAAACTTGTCATTCATGCATGCTAAACTGTCACGTTTACTTTTCTTACTTGTACGCTTTACTACTTGCCATGCCATGTCATCCATGCATTGATTGTTGCATCGTAGCACACGCTACAATACTTGTCCTCGTATTACTTGTCCGGCTAGGTGCACCCCTACGCCATACTTGTTTACACACTTCCTGGCTCGTGGTCCAGAAGCGAGCATTCCAAGTTCGGGGGTAAGGCCCTGGCTCGACACACGTGGAGGGGTAGGGTTGAGCGACCACTCAGCGTAAAAGTGTGCCCGTACAGCCTCTTTAGCTGTAAGGCGTGAACTCTGTGCACGAGGTGCTTACTTTTCTTGTCTTGTACTTGTCTTGTGAATGCCATGCCATGCTCGTACCTTACTTTACTTTACTTTACTTTACTTGTTGCACTCATTACTTTAAACTGCCATGTCATCGCATTCATGCTAGAACTGCTAGGTTGCTTTACTTTTACCACCTTTCAGTTTCACTTGCACAAGTCTTCCAGACTTGCTGACATGTGCCCCTTGCTCTTTTGGGTGCCACATGTTAGACCCTGAGTCAGAGACAGTTGCTGAGGACGAGGTGTTTGCTGACGCTGAGCCCGAGCCTACGTTCGTTGAGGAGTTCGAGGATACCGGAGACCAGTCTTAGAGACTGATCTTACTTGCTTTTGCTTTAGGTTGCTATTAGATGTCGGTGCTTGCACCTTATTTCCTTGTTTTCGTACTTTGTACTTTGTTGGCCATGCTGGGCCTCTTTTAGACTCTTTTATTTGTAGCCTGGTGGCTTTTCTGCGTTGTTGAGATTTATTATTATGGATATTCTGAGATGTTCTTTTTGTCTCTTTCGTTATTATTATCTTTGTTCTGTTTCGCGTTGCAAGGACCTGCAGTTTTAAAGTGATTGACGCTTATCGGACTTGCGGCTTTGTAGCTCCAAGTCTGAGCGGACCTTCTCACGCTTCGCCTCCACGTTTTGGGAAGCGGGGCGTGACACTTAATCCGAGCGTGCTCCAAACTTTTGAGAGCTTCTCGGATTTGGAGACTTGGTGCGAGTTTTCAAGGAGAGTGTTGGCCCCTATTTATATAGGAGGCTAACCCCTCTCTTTCTCATCCTATCCGATGTGGGACTAAAAATTTTGGAGGAAAAAATAATTAAAGTTTGCCTTTCACAAAGGACAATCTTTAGCGAATTTTTCCTTCCTCACCGTTGAGCTTCGTAATTGATACAACCTATCAAATCGAAGAGCACTGAACGGTGAACACATAGAAACAAACAGGGCTCAATTTTGACTTCGTTTGACCCCCTTAAACGTCATCACAAAGTTTAGCAAAAACCCCATTTTTCCTGAAATTCCAGTCGCCAAAGAAAATCTAGGGTTTCTCAAATCTGTGGGCCCCACAATGGGGCACACCCGTATATTCTTTCAACTGGGCGGGGCCCAGCTAGTCCGGGCTGGGCGCCCAGGCGCCTAGGCTTGGGCGCCCCAGGCCCAGCACCTGTGAAAAACCTGTTGGGTTTAATCTTATTGGGCCTTTGGCTATGCTATTTAAAACTCCTTTTAAATAGATTTATTGGACTCGTTTGAACTCCGATTTGAGCGTGGTTTTCTCCGTGACCTTCACAGGAAAATCCTCTTCGTTTATATGCCTTTATAAAATATATTTGTAAACATTTTACAATATGTATTTTATTTTCTATTGCATCCTATGCAATAATCCACATCTTTAATATTAAAATCCATTTGCATCAAATACAAATGAACTGAGGGCATACATCCCTCAACATCTCCCACTTGCACTCAGGATCATTTATCACGAATGCAGAAGCTATCTGCAAACTCTTTGCTGTTTGATGTTTTAGACTTTTATCACAAACTCTTTGCGACTTAATTAATTTCCATACATCATATGTATTTTCTCACTTAATTCTACCTATTACTTGACAAAGGTCTCACTCTGTGTGAGACCCTACAGCCTGACCCTACTACAGGTGGGGCTCGAAACCCCAGACATCAGTGACCACGAGTAGCAGGTGCCATCCATGTTTCAATATCATAATTATGTGGTTAACTTATTGGCATGAGTATTGTCGGGACCACCATGACTGTGTCCGTGATGAATACCGCAGTTTTAGTCCCCTCGTCAAAGCTATGTCGCCTAGGCAAGCCTAGGGTACAGTTAAACTGTCAACCCTAATAGCTTGAACTTGGTTAGTTTCCATCGGTCTTTAGTCAAATAATGTTAGACTTCTTCCAACATACTTTGGCCAAAGTTTTTCACTAAAAATCGAACTAACACATGTGACACTAACTCCCCATAACAGGAGAGACGAATTCTTTCTTGGTCATTACTCTCCTTGCACGCTTCAAGTGTCAACCAAACAAAGACCTTTCGACAGGCATTGCTTCGAAGCTAGGTCAGAAATCTAAGTGATAACATACACGTACAGGTTCGTACAATGACCTCAAGTCTAAGGATCAACTAGCCTATCATCACAGAGAGTTATCACTGACAAATTTGTTATGTTAACCATGTGATAACTCTCATTGGGCCGTTCAATGAATGCATTCTCCGATGAGCACCTGTATCTCATCTTCGACTTCGTCAAGTCGAATGACCATGAGATCATCGTCACCACTTCATGGTAAAGACAAAGACACAATGGTCTATCCAATGTTTTGATATCCTTTTCTCGAAACATCTATGAGTTAACGAACATATTTAGACTTATGCTACTAACGGTCAAATAATTCTCCATGATCGAGATCCTCATTTCGATACTTGTTTAACCTCACATTAAGTCTTAGGACTTTTACCTAAGTTCTAATGTCGACTACATTATTATTAACTTAGATAAATTCTTACCATACAGCTTACTGTAATTTTGAACATGATATTTGTACACTTACATAGAGATAAATTACCTCGAGGTTGAGGGCATACCTGTCTTCCAACATCTTTCACTTGCTCTTAGGCTCATTTATCCCAGTATCTCATAACGCATTTACACATAAGTCTTTATAGCCTTTATGTGACAGAGCCTTTGTGAGTGAATCTGCTAAACCGTCTTTCGCATAGACTTAAGGAGTTTCTATGTTCATGTTAGACCACACATTTGAATCTCATCCAAATAATTTCCTTGGTCTCTTGGAAACCATAATATTTAATTTGCCTGGATCTCATCCAGCTCATAGTACCTTACGAGAATAATCCTACCAAGTTACTGGTCAACTGCACGGTTCATAATAATTTCTGATAAAGTATCAAACTCTCTGACCATTTTTCCAAAATATACGTTCCGGCTCCTTAATGCCTCGCATGCTTTTAATTTGCTCCCACTGACCTTGTAAACTCTCTGGATGAATGCTCTAGTTTTCATGGTCATCATGAGCATATACATCGAGTCTAATCCGAATATATCTGTACACATCTGTTGGCAAGAAAGTTTCATCACAATCAGTTTATAGGAGTTCTGATGATAACTATTCTCAACCCACATAACTTGTACTTCACTCTTTTCCCTTTGCACCAATCTTCTATCTTGAAGGTTCACTTGCAGCCAAAGAAACACTATTCTTGGGCACGTAAACTAAATTCCATACTTTATTTATGTGCACGGACCTTTTTCGGATTGCGTCAAGCCATTTCTCAGCGTCACTACTCCGAATGGCATCTTGGAAGTTGTCTGGACCATCATCAACTATGATATCTTACTCGAATTTTTGTCTCACGAGACTCGAGTAATCTTTTAACTTCCTAACCATTTAATTTGAGGAATATCATATTGATAAGATCCTCACAGAACCTTATCAAGAACCTAGGCACTATTATCTGGGGATTAACTTAGAAGGAGAATTATAACTCAAAGCCACTTGTCATATATCACATCATGTCTAACAGAATGCGATTCATGCTCTCCAACACACCAATGTGTTAAGAGACTTGACCTGAGAGAAAATCACATTTTCTTTTAATTTTGCAAAAATTTTATAGCCAAGTATTCGACTCTTCGATCTGATCGAAGCAGTTCAAATACTTCTGTTATTGTGTACTTTATTTCATCAGACTTGTGTTTCATCAAGAACACATGTCGTAATACAATAAGTATAACTTATCTACGCTAATTTAGACTTTGGTCTGAAAACATCCGTATGTACAAGACCATGAGTTCTCCAACTCATTCTCCCACTGTCTCAAAGAATGTGTTAGCCAATTATACCTTTAAGACAAGTCTTACAAGTGTTTTTCGACTCATAATATGAGAGATTAAAATTCTCTTTATGTGACTTGTCAAGTCTGTTCTCATTGGTACGGCCTAGTCTATTTTGCCATAGATAAAGTTTCTATAACTTGCATATTCGTATATTAATATGTAATACAATATCGTTATACAAAACATTCACACCTAGACATTTCTTCAGAAGCAAAGTGACGACATTCGCCAAAATGTGTTCTCCTTTTGTATAACAAGTATCCGGAAATCGTGACATCAAATGTCACATTTTCTGTTCCTCCTACTTTTGCCTTTTCTTATCATAGTCAAAACTTTCTTTCTCAGACTTTCTTTAATGTCTTCTCCGTTCTAAATCATATTTAGACAATACTTTCCCAACAAAAAAGTATTAGCTGTGCAAGCACCTTACATATCCAAACACTTGAGCTTCACAACCTTGAGTTGACTCAACAAGTTGCTTGACTCAAGATCTGATTTGGATACATGGTCTTGCACCGCTCGTGCAATCATCTTTGATTCAAACAGTTTGATCGAAGTTTCGAACCTAGCGGATCGAACCCATTTTCCATACAACTTTGAGTTGACTCAACAAATTGTATGAATAAACTTGCTTTGAACATCAGTATGTTCAAGCTGCCCCTCATAGAGGCGAGTGACCGGTAGCGTGCTTTTATTTTGTTGGACACATAGCTCAAGGAAATCATTGTCAGTAAGCTTGTGCTAGTAAGGACATTTAAAGGTCAGTGAGAACCTGGTTTAGACTATCAAACTTGATCTTGGCTTGATATTCCTTAAACAATCATCTTGACCAATTAACTTATTTCTTTAGGATATTATTTTTGGATTCCATCATGTATTACATAGAATTTCCTAGTTTAGCATATGTTCAATGATTTTTAAATATAGTTAAAATGGATTTTTATTTAACTATATCCCCCGACTATTTTAGCGATCATCTTAAGCCATATAGATGAACGAATAATAATATTTAGTGGGAAAGGGACCTGACCATCCTGAGTCTCACAACCTTGAGTTGGCTCAACAAGTTGCTTAACTCTGCGATCGGTAGACGACTCTTCATCAATCACATCGAATGTGATTCCTTTATTGTGTAATTTTAGCCTGTATGGATCAATACACTAGAGAGGGTGAATAGTGTATATAATAAAAACTGTTGCAAATAAAACGTTACTAATATTTGCAAAGATGGCACAGAAATAAAATGATAAGTACTGAAAATAAATCAATCGCAAACACAGAGATTTATCCTGGTTCGGATCTTTATGATCCTACTCCAGTCCTCTACTCCCAGTAGAGATTTTCAATCCACTATAATCACTTGCCCCGCAAGCACAAACTTACAAAAATGGCGACACTCCCCGTGTCCCAAACTTTGTACAATCTCTAAACAAAGATTCAAACCTGTTAAATAATGAAATAGAAAAACACCTATAGCCTTGGTATAATTTTCAGAGAAAGAATTCAAGGATGGGGTTTAGAAGATGAACTTCCAGTTGTATAAGATATGTAATGAAGAGCAATACTTGAAGTTATCTGGTTCATAAAAGAAGAAAGAGATCAATCGATTTCTTCTTGTAATTATGAACACAAACAACTTTCCAAAATGATGTTGAAAAATCCAAGTTCTTCCGATCTTAAACGAAGAAAGAAATCTAATGATTTCTTCTTACAAATAAGAAAAGAACAACTAATGGCCTAAAGCTTTAGAAAATGAAAGACTTGATTTCAACAAATAAGAGAGTAAAGAAGAGGAAAGTGAGTGAAGAGAAAGAGAGGGTCTACCCCTCTATTTATAGTGTTTAGGGACGGTTGGGGACTGTAGTTAACGTTGGAAAATGGGCAAGAACCGTCCCTGAAAATTTGGGATCAAAACGGCTAGTTTTGAAATTGGTCGACCAAAAGGACAAATTGGTCGACCAAAATTTAGAGAGAGAATTTTGACCGTTGGAAGATAGTTCTAGAATCTACACGGTTATGGGAGTTAGCATATGTAATCCCATAGTCAAATTTGAAGGTTTAAAATTGGTCGACCAAGATGGGGTTATTGGTTGCCCATTTTCAAAGTTGCGAATTTTCGAAATTGGGAAGTGTAGATCTCTGAGTAATGGAACCTAGATGACTAAGACATATTATCACAAGGCTTTGTGACTCTAATAAAGTAAATTTGACATTGATTACATAAAGCCGTAGATAGGACTGTATCTGAAACTGAATCTGAGAAGCTTCTTTGCAGGGGATCCTTATCAAGTGATTATATATCCAAGTTGTGGATTAGGTGCCTTTGCCTTTCCAGCTTCATGTATGATATATCTGTTTGAATACGCATGAAGATATCTGATTGTGTGGAACTCAGCATTGATTTGTATCTGCATACATAGAGTTAGTAGCACTGAATGTGTTTGTCATATCAAAACCATATGGGAATAGAAATAGGAATTATGAAATTCCAACATATTGGTTTTTATCCATAGTTACTTATGACCTTGAGTTGGCTCAACAAATCATAACGACTAGTCTAGTCAGACCATTACTTTCTTGTCCAATCCTAACTTACACCGGCACTCAGTTTGTTCACGGCACGACTGTTTGGGTTAGGTCGAACTACATCACATGTTTAATGGAACTGGTTCCTAAAAGATAGTCATGTTACAGCTTGAGTTGACTCAACAACTATAACATGAAATCCTTGGTTCCCAAAGTCCAAAAGTAAAGAGGGTTACGACTAACCTTGAAGAAGATTTTTAACGTAATTGACTAGATGAAATCGATGATGTCACATAATCGTAATTCACATCCTTGCGGTTCAGCGGAACACGGCTAGGGATTTGTCTAGGCCAGGATCACTCTCCCAAGTCGATCTAGGGTGATCCATAATTACAATGATAGCCTTCTATTCGAAATTATTATTAGAACAATTAAAATGATAATTAGGAGAGGGCTACCCTAAACAGGAATTTAATATGTTGCAACAATTTTTTAAATCATAGCATGTCCACCAAAAATTTATCTTATAATTTTCTGGAAGTTTTTACTGGCTATCCTAATAGTTTTCCTTGAATTATCACATAATCAATAAAACTAATATAACCATTACCAACTAAACAATTTAGCTAAGCATAACTAAGCAATTAAAATTTATCTCATAAAATTTTCTTACTAAACATGCAACTTAAATATCATTTCATAATTTTAAGTTACATCAAAAAATTATCACATAATTTTAAAGATTTAATTTTAAAATAAAATTAAATCAAATTTTTCAAAAACAATTTTTGAAAATAAAATCGTTGCTTTAAAACGACATTTTTTATATTTAAATTAAACTCTCCATCTCATGGAGAAACATGATGTATCACATATATTTTATAAATGCAAAATATAGATCAGGTAGACTGGCTCTGATACCAATGTTGGGTTTTCTGGGTCCTTAGGGCAATAAAATCGATGTCAGGCCTAAGTTAGTCGGACGACGAAAACAAAATTGCAGCGAGAAAAACATATTTAAAAATATTTTAAATCTAGCCCTGAAGAGAAGAACCCTAGTCAAGATCTCTACTATCCCGGGATTGGGTCCGACCAACCCCTAAGGATGGATCTATCTAACATATTTGCAATTATAAACACTGTTGGTCTTAATCTTATTGGGCCTTTGGCTATGCTATTTAAAACTCCTTTTAAATAGATTTATTGGACTCGTTTGAACTCCGATTTGAGCGTGGTTTTCTCCATGACCTTCACAGGAAGATCCTCTTTGTTTCTATGCCTTTATAAAATATATTTGTAAACATTTTACAATATGTATTTTATTTTCTATTGCATCATATGCAATAATCCACATCTTTAATATTAAAATCCATTTGCATCAAATACAAATGAACTGAGGGCATACATCCCTCAACAACATCACCTAGAAATAAATCTACAATCCTTCTGCTCAGGTCCTGGCTTTCCGCACTATCAGCAAGACACTCGCCGCTGTGATGCTGGTGGAGCTCCAAGCCTTCTGAACTGAGTGGTCTGAGTAGGCCTCGGAAAAACCCTCTGCTAACCTGTATGACGTCTCTCCGCTGCTACTGGTGCCCTTCCTACACTCCTCAGATGGGTTTCATGCATCTGGCCGCCTTCAGCATGACCTCATGTGTAGCCAGGTCCATTGTAGACACGCTGCTCTAAACTCTGGGTCCAGTCCCATCCTGAAAAGTCTGGCCTTAGTAGTCTTTGACTTCACCAACTCCGGAGCAAACTTGCTCAGCAATGAAAACTCTGCATTATATGCATCCATGCTCCATCGCCCCTAAGTCAGGTGCTCAAATCGCAGACGCAACTCATCCTTCTTCATCTTCGAAATTAACTGGGCCTCAAACAACTCCCTGAACTTCTCCCACGCGACTGGTCTGGTTAAATGTAACTCCTATGCATCCCACCAGTATTGGGCCTGATGAGTCAGCTGTCTCTTCGTTGCATCTACCCATCCATCCCGTGGATATCCAATTACTGTCAGGTTATCCTAAGTATGTCTGATCCACTCGTCTACCTCCAAAGAACTCTCCTTGCCCGAAAAGGACTTTGGATGCAAGACCATGAACTGTCTGATACATCCCATCTTCTGCACTGAAGTGATGGGAAATCGAATCCCACCCCTAAGTAATTTTGATGATGAGCACACCAAATGATGTTAGTGTACTTATAAACACTATCTAAAGTGTGCAGGTTATGCGATGAATAGCTTTATGCATACACCAATGAAGCTCAACCACACTCAGAGGATGGAGACGAATTTGATAGCTCTACGTCAAGCACAAGTGTAGCTCAATGTTGAAGCTTATGCAGGTGCTCAAGATTAACGTTAGAGGAGCTCAAATTCAAGAGAAGCGCGTATCTACATCAACATCTGATCGGCTTCTAGTAGTCTTCATTTAAGTCTAGTGTGTGAGTTGGTCTTTCTAGGAATATGTTAAAGCCAAGTCTTATTGTGTGCACAAACAAAATGATTTACAAAACAAAAGTTTTTAAACTCATTTTTATAACTCTTTAAGAGCATAAGTTGTTTGCTTAATTCTTCGTAGTCAATCTCCAGACACCCAGGAGTTGATTACATGTCTTTTCAGCTGAGTTTCAGTGAAAACATGCTCTGGGAGTCGACTACCAAAGGAGGGAGTCGACTACCAGCTGTGCGCAGAGTTTATAGTGAAAACTCTCTGAGAGTCGACTACCTCCCTTGGGAGTCGACTACCAGCTGTGTTTTTGCTGCGTTTTGACTTTCTGATTTCGCTTTCAATTTCTTAATTTATAGGCAGAAGTCAAACGTTTTTGAATTTCAAAAACACTTTTGAAACTCAATAAATAGAGCCCCTTTAAGATTATTTCAATATACCAATCTCTCTATTATTTTTGAGCTAAAAGTTATATTCTAAAGATCTCAATCGCTCTCAACGTTATAGCCAATTTCTGATTCAATTTTCTGATCTCAAGTTTTAATCTGAAATTCTTTTTAAGATCCATTTTTATTTTGGCAATTTAAATTGTTTTTCAAAATCCCTTACTCTTTATTTTGCATTCTTGAAAGGTTTTTGAAAACAAGAGACCTAGATCACAACGAATCAATTTATATTCTTTGTGTGATCTAAGATTCATTTAAATTCTTTTAGCCACATAAAGCACAATTGCAATATTATCTTGGCTATAGAATTTTGTCGGGTGTAAACCAATCTCCATCAAATATTGTGGAGAACTGGAACTTGTTTTTATTTGGGATTTCCTTTATGATAAGGGTTGTGAAAATCCTAGACAAGTCTATGTGGTCGGAAATCCTCGTAGTGATACTAGGTGGTTAGAAATCCTAACAAGTGGAGTTAGGTAATTGTTTGCCAAGGCAATAGTGGATTAAATCTCGTACTGAATTGGTCGGGGACTGGACGTACCTAGATTACGGGGAACTAGGATAAAAATCTCTTGTCTCTGCGTTGCTTTTCTGTGTCTGTGATTATTTATCTGTGCAAGCTTTCTTTTATTTATTTGTCAATATTGTATCTTTGTAATTCTTTATTTATATAATTGCAAAGTTCATCTTTTTAATTTCGCTGTGTAAAGATCTATTTGTTTGTAATCTTATTTGCTTATAACTTATCTTTGTAATCATTTTTAAGATTAACTTGTTGATTAAGAACCAAGCGTAGATCACTCTACTTGGTTTCTTAGGCAACATTGGAAGGGATTTAATTGTGTTGTATTAATCAACGAAAAAGTTTTATAATTCATACAACACTATTCAACCCCCCTTCTAGTATTGTTTGCCATCTACAGGATCCAACACTTGGTATCAGAGCGGGGTTAAAAGACAATGGCATTGATATCCTTCCACTCTGAAGGACTCAACACCATAGGACCACCGTTGTTCAATGGAACAAACTATGCAAGCTGGAAGATACGCATGAAGACTCATTTAGAGTCACTAGAAATTGAAGCATGGACTGTCACCAAGGATCCATACAAAGCAGCCACTGAAGTTGAGACCGGAAAATGGTCTGTCGACGAAAAGAAGAAAGCCAACCTTGACGCCAAAGCCATGAATGCACTATTCTGTTATGTGATAGGTAATGAGTTCAACCGTGTCTCTCAATGTGAGACGGCACATCATATATGGCATACTCTTCAGGTAAGTCACGAAGGAACCGAGAAGGTAAAAGAATCTCGTATAAATGGTTTACACTCTAAATTTGAATCTTTTAAGATGGAAGAAGGAGAGAGTATCACCGATGTGAATACTCGTTTTACTAACTTCACAAACGAGCTCGCATGTCTAGACAAGAAATTATCTGACTATGATCAAGTAATGAAGATACTAAGATCTCTTAGACCTGAATGGAAGGGAAGACAACGGCCATTTGAGAAGCTCACAACGTGAAAGACATTACCATCGAAGAACTAATGGGAAATCTCATGGCATATGAGATAGAGCTTGAGGAAGACAAGAAGATAGAAGAAAAACCGAAGAAAAAGAACCTAGCGTTCAAAGTACAAGAAGAAGACTCCGATTACACCGACAAAGAAGACACATTGCCTTTGTCTCGAAGAACTTCAATGATTTCATTACAAGTAAGTATGGTAAACGATCATTTCGTCCTACTAATAGTATTATCTGTTTTGGTTGCAACAAACCAGGGCACGTGAAAAGAGACTGTCCCTTGGAGAAGAACAACCGAGACATCAAAGATCGTGACAAAAGCAGAGAGAGCAATGAGAGAAGGAACGATAGAAGGAATAAGCTTCGACGACCAAGGAAAGAAGCATATGCAGCCTTTGATCACAGCGATGATTCTACCTCCGACGAATCATCATCAAATGACAAAGAAGAGAGAAGAGAAACAGCTCATATGTGTTTCTTGGCCTCCACATCATCACAGGTAAGTTCATTGCATGATTCATCCTTTAGTGTAAATGATTCAGTATCAAGTGATGATGAAGACATGGACTATAGAGGAGCATATAAGTATCTTTGCTCAATGCATGAAAAGCTCATTAGAGAACATAAAAGAACACTTAGATTAGTTAAATAGGATGCAAAGAAAAAAGAAGAACTCCTTAAAGAAAATGTTGTTTTAAGAGAAAAGAATGATTTATTAGAAAAGGATGTACAATCCAAGAAAATGAAAATTGAAGGTTTGGATAATCTTCTCGTGTCTATTAAAGACAAATATGATTATACGATGACGATTGTTGAAAACTTCAATAAAGGGAAAGGAAAGTTAGATAGTTTAATAAATAGTCAAAAAGCATATCTAGCAAAACTGGACTTGGTTATGATTCTAATCATACCAAGAAAAGGATTAAGCATACTAGGATGCATCATACTAACCCAAATTTTTTGAGCATATGGGTTCCCAAGAATTTGACGAAATCAAAAGCGAAAAAGGTATGCAGTCGATTTTGTTCAGAATGTTCATTTAAATAAAGATTATAAGTATATTTCTATTGAAGGAACTAAACCATATTGGGTTTGGTTTCCTAAAGGCTAACCCCTTGGACTCAAAGTAAAAAGAGTACCATAAACGATCATATTTTTCAGGTACTCTAAACCAAGGAGAAGGAACAAAATATCATATCAACGCTTTACGAAGATAATATAATTACTTCTCAAACCTTAATTATATGAATGTTCAAATGTTTGTTTAATGTTTTTTGCTTCATATAAGTGCTTATATATGTTGATTAGTTTTGCTCGTGAAGGATTTTTGGCCGAACACTCAAATCATTGCATCAAAAAACCCTCGGGATGAGAAAACTGTTCAACCAAGCAGGGAGTCGACTACCACTCCTAGGGAGTCGACCACCAGAGTGCTGAGCCAAAAATCTGTGTTTGATTTCTTGATTTTTGACTATTTGATTTCTTGATTTTTGACTAACTCCTATTGGGTTTTGTTGAGCCTATTGGGTTCATAGCCAAGGAATGACTTAAACCCACTAAGAGAAATTGAGCCTAACTCTTCACTCTCAAGATCCAAAGGCTATCATTCATCACTCTAGGAGTTGGAACAATGCTTATGGTTATGCTTTGACATGTTTTAAAACATTGATATCATTCATGTCATCATATATATATGTATATATATATATATATACATATATATATACATACATACACACATACATACATACACACACACCAAAAATATACCTGAGGTCAACCTCAAGTAGAAATACCTGCGGACACCCCCTCTGTTCGGGTGTTTTAAGTAATTTTTTTTGAATTTTTTTGCAGTAAGTAGATATACTTGTTATGTAGATCTCCACAAAATTTCAGGTCAATCCAACGCCATTTGAGCCTCCGTTTATCGATTTCAAAAACGTTGCGTAAAACTATCCAGAATTCTAGACAGTTTTGCGAAACGTTTTTGAAATCGATGAACAAAGGCTCAAACGGTGTTAGATTGACCTGAAATTTTGTAGGGAGCTACATAACAAGTATATCTACCTAATACAAAAAAAATTCAAAAAAATACTTACAAACCCCAAACAGAGGGGGTGTGCGCAGGTATTTCTGCCTGAGGTCAACCTCAGGCACATTTCCTATATATATATATATATATATATGATATATATATATATATATATATATCTATCTATCTATTATACATTTGACAGTGTTTTTTGAATTTCAGGGCTGACTAGGACAAGATAAAGAATGGTTGAGATTTGATCTTGGTAAATCAATGGTTGAGATTGTATTTTGTAAAAAATTTAGTGGGAAAACTTAAATTTTGGTGGAAAAAGTGTCCTGGGAACCAAAACATTGAAATTAAAAGTATCTTGGGAAAGGGAGAAGTGCCTTGGGAACCTAAACTTTGAAATTAGAAGTGCCTTAGGAAAGATTGTGGAGATTAAATTTGGAGGGAAAATTGCCTTAGAAACATAAATTTTGAAATTAAAAGTGCATTGGGAAAGATTATGGAGAAGCATGGGGTTTGTTGTTCCGCGCAAAACAATTTAGCAGAACAACAAATTAGCGTAAAAATACACTGAGATTTGTTGTTCCGCGCCCGGGCCGAAGGCGCCCGCTAAATTTTTTACGATAATTTATTCTGTGCCGAAAGCGCGGGTACCAAATTTGTTTTTTGACGTCGAATTTGTTGTTACGTGTCGAATGCACCTGCACCGAATTTGTTGTTCCGCGCCGAAGACGTCTGTGTCGAAGGTGCCCATGCCACTAAATATTTTTATGCTAATTTATTGTTCTGTTAAATTTTAGCTGTGAAAATTTTTTTCGGTGAACAAAGATTTTGCAGTGGAAATCTTAAATGAACCGTGCCCTCGGGCACGGGTTATGACTAGTATATATATATTCTATAAAATAGGAATGTTATCAAGAGAAATTGGATAAGAGAAATTGGACAAGAGAGATTGGATAAGAGAATTTGGACAAGTGTATATACATATATTATATAAAAGAGGGATGTTATCAAGTGAAATTGGATAAGAGAAATGGGACAAGAGAATTTGGATATGAGATGAGATTTTGAGGGATATCTATTATCTGTTATATAAAATAGGGGATGTTATCAAGAGAAATTGGATAAGAAAAATGGGACAAGAGAAATTGGATAAGAGATGAGATTTTGAGGGATATCTATTATATAAAAGAAGGATGTTATCAGGAGAAATTGGATAAGAGAAATGGGACAAGAGAAATTGGATAAGAGATGACATTTTGAGGGATATCTATTATATAAAAGAGGGATGTTATCAAGAGAAATTGGATAAGAGAAATGGGACAAGAGAAATTGGAAAAGAGATGAGATTTTGAGGGATATCTATTATATAAAAGAGGGATGTTATCAAGAGAAATTGGACAAGAAAATTTGGACATGGGAAATTGGATAAGAGAATTTGGATATCTATTATAGAAAAGAGGGATGTTATCAAGATAAATTGGATAAGAGATGATATTTGAGGATAAGAGATGAGGTGGGGGAATTTTGCACATACAACCCTGATTTTTTCATTTTTGCCCCTGACCCCTCCCCACACACACCCACACTTTTTATTCTTCCCCCCTTTCCGAACATTTTTTCAGTCCACGTGCAAGTGTGCACGGGTTATTTGCTAGTATGTATATATATATATATATATATATATATATATATATATATATATATATATATATATATATATATATATATATATAACTACTAACCTTTTTTCAGATATATATATTTGGTTGAAACTTTTTTTCTACATGATAAAATGCTTGATTGATGGTTGAACTTTGCTTAATTGTTAAAATTATAATCAACATACTTCGATGTTATCATGGTTGTCAGCTGTTTGATTGATGACAAGGGGGAGAAAATTTGTTAAATGCAAAACATGAAAATGAATAAGTGCTATATGCTAACTGATTCCGAATGAAAATGTCATTTTCACCCCCTATTTCCTTGGGTTTTAGCGTATATATTTCACATATAGGCTCTATCTAGCCTGTAATTCTACAAAGTCCGTATTTTAGATATTATCACTTTTTATGATTAAAACCCACTTCTTGTCACTAATTATTACATTTAATATTTTTCCGGATTTTTCTGGAATTTATGGAGATTTATCGGAAGCAAGAAGAAGAGAAGAAGAATTCTGCAATGCCTTCTCTTGTGCAGAATTTTGCTGTCAATCCAGTGCATATTCCGGCCTCGTGATATTTTTCAGTTGAAGTTCGTGATGTCCCGATTCCAACACATATTTTTCCAGAATTTTTGGAGGTCGGAGCAATTTACTATATTTTTTGGAAGACAGGGTGACTGTGCTGGAAATTTCTGCTGATTTGTGCTTTAGTTACGGGTTTTGGGTGCGGATCTGACCCGTTAGTGTTGTTTCCCAACCCAGTTCAGCTGAGGACCTTTGTGGCTGCTTTTTAGGCTCTTGGGAAGCCCTCATTACCCCCATCTCCATTACACACCTCTCTCAACTTAGGGCTAAGATTAAACTAAAAACAAAATAAAACTATTCAAAGATTAAACTAAAAACAAAATAAAAACAAAATAAAACACGAAGAACAATTAAAGATTAGGGCTAAGATTACCCCCAGCCCCATTGCACACCTCTTACTATTCAAAGATTAAACTAAAAACAAAATAAAACACGAAGAAAAATTAAAGAGTTCAAAGAATTAAAAGTTTAACACCTGAAAAGCTCTGAGAAAGTCTACAAAAAGCGTCCAAAAGGGATCCTCTACACAGAGAGGTCTCAAAAAGCTATTATACCTATCAAAAATACCTAAAACTACCCCTTGACGGCATCCACTCGGGCCGCAAAACCTAGGAGGACGTGGCCGCATCAAGAAGGACGCGGTCGTGTGGCCTAAAGTGCGTAAAAGGGCTAAAAATCCTACAGGCGACGCGGTCGTGTGGATAGCCCACGTAACTGCATTGTCTGGGGGCTATTTGCTCAAGATCTGATCTAAAAGGACCGCATGGAGAGGTCGTTTAGATTCATCTCTGCACGGAAGGATGTGACCGTGTCGGATCCAATGACTCAACCACATCGTCTAGTTTCTTCTCCTCCTTTAGCTTGCATGACGCGGCCGTTTGGCTTCTGGGTACGCGACCACATGGCTTCAAAATGTGTCTCTTCTCAGCTCCTCCACATGGTCATTTGGCTCTGACGACGCGACAGCGTGGCCTCGATCCTATTGGCTGCTTGGGTTCCTGGTCGATGTGGTCGCGTGGTTTGGCTTACACGACCACGTGTACATCCTGCAGCTCATTTCTCCTCATTTGGCTTCCCAATTGCTTCTTGCTCCATTTCATCCTCTTTTCTCCATATTTTGAGCCCAAAATTCCTGATTTCTCCTGCAACACATGAGAAATACCAAAAAGCGTAAAAAGGAAACAAAAACGGGGGAAAATGGGGTGAAACGAGGGATGAAATGATATGAAATGCAAATGAAAAGAGTGTAAAATATGTGTAATAATGTCACACATCAAAATCCCCCAAGCTAACCTCTACCTTGTCCTTAAGGAAGGCATGAAAGGGTAGAGCTTGGAGAAATGCAAGGAAGCAGGCGAATGATGGCATGAAGCTTGAGAAATTCACGAAATTAAGCATATATACATGATCGAGTAAAATTTTCAAATTCATTTGAACAAAATACGATGATCCCTCTCCATTGATTAGGATATAGTCCTAGGACATCGCTTCTAGCCCAAATCATCAAATAATATATTAAAATCACGACTACACTCAAGTCCTAGGATGTTTCCTCTAACCCGTCTCTAAGTTGAAAATGAAGGAATCGAAGTTATACTATGGTCGTTGGAGAGATAAGTTTAGGATAATGAGTTACTAGACCATCGGAGTAAGTTGTTCATACGGTGTATCAAAGTTCATTGATTCATGGAGTTGCTATTTTATTCAAGCTTTCAATTTTTTCTTCTTTTCAATTTTTTTTCATTTTTCAATATATATTTTTTCTTTGGGATTATACTTGGTTCGTGTAAGGAGCGTTAGGTCGGTGACTCCCATGCCAGACAACCTTAGGGCACTGGGCCAAGAAGGACCCCTCGGACCTACTAGCTCAAACCAATATATATCCTTATTCGAATGCACTCCCCCAAGTTAAACCTTTCGGCGCGAGGCCCCAATGCTTCCAGAGGCATGGAGATCTGGATACTTTGTGGGAAATGGTGGATTATTATTATTTTTCTTTTCATATACACATAAGCAAATATATTTTTTTTCTTTTTTCTCAAAAGCATGAATAGGTCAAGCTACAATAATCCTCAGTACTAAGTGATACATCGTTATCCAAGTCCCGAAGGATTATAAAACATTATACTTAACTATCAATTCATCGTTCCATGTATAAAGTGGATTCCTTAGTAAAACTCAACTTAGCACGATTTCATGTACTTCTATCCTATGGGCTATGAGAATAGTCCTGAAATGCATATTAAGTGGAATCTGAAGGTAAAAGCTTATCCTAGTCAAATATCCTAAGCAATATCAAGAAATCGAGCGTAAAAGTTGAAAATGAAATTCGACTCGATATATCACGCATATAAAATCTCAAACTCGAAAAATTCGCAAGGCGAATGCAAATATAGACAAATGGATGCATGGTGATGCATGATGCATGATGCGAATGATGATATTTTTATTGATTTTTATTTTTCAAATTTTATGGGGTTTTGAAGCATATATGAGCTTGAAATAGATATGATGCATGGTAAAAGAGAAACGAAAGGAAAATGAGAAAGAAGAAGGAAAAACAAAAAAAAATGGGTGAGAAGAACATGAAAAATGTGGATGATGAAGAAAGAAAATAAAATAAAAATAAGCATGGAAATGCTCCTCCCCCAAGCTAAATTACGCATTGTCCTCAATGTGATAACCCTTGAATAAGTGAGGACGAAAAATGTGAGGGGGAAGAGAATGGTAAGCTCATCAAGCTGGGCCACCTTCAGGTGGTGGCAATGTGGGTGATGTGGTGGGTGGGTGTTCGTCAGAGGGTGATGGGTATGCGGCAGCTGTGGGTGGTGAAGTGGGTGGAGGCTCACGTGTGGATGGTGGAGGGGATGGTGGTGCTCCAAATGAGTGTGGTGGTGATGGTGGTGGTGCAGGAATATGTGGTGTGGATGTGGATGTCTGTACAGATGATGATGAATGAGGTAGTGGTGGAATGAGGAGAAGATGTGGTACAGCAGCAGGATAATGTACCTAACCGTAATGCCAACGGTAAACGGCATCGAACTACGACTGTAAAGTCGTGACGATGGATGTGAGGCCGTTTACCGAGGACCGTATGTCGTTCAGGGAGCTAGTCATGGAGGACTTGAAATCCTGGAATGACCTCTCCAAAAGTGTACCTGGAATGAACTCTCCAAAAGTGTAAGTCTCTCGTCGGAGGAGAGAGATGGAGGAGGAGTGCTGCTTGTACCCTCGCCATGTGGGTGAGATCTCTGTGAGAAATGACAAATGGAAGTCTGGTGTGGTGTTGTGGTGGAGGCCTGACGAGGCCTGACTATGTGGCAGCAGAAGGATCATGAATACTGGGATTTAAACGGGATGATGCTGATGATGTGCAATCTGTGCAGGATGGGGCTGGTGCAGCGACAGGTAGATCTGGGTCTGGTGGAAATCTCCACTGCACAGTTCCAGCTACAGGAATCCTAAAACGATTAGAATTGGGGAGAATCGTGTATGGTGTGGAAATGATCCTGTAAAGCCAATGATACCTCTAGTCTCCGATATCCTTAATCATGTGCATGTTTGTGGGGACCGAGAGATCAAGTGAGGAGGGGCTGAGGACGGGCATCCAGTCATCAGGGATCTAAAAGGATACAGGAGGGAGGTTGGTAAAACCTGGGAGTCCAGGTGTCGAATCCACGGGAAGAAATCTGTTGCATCCACAGCTCAAATCAAATAGAAATCTTACGGAAAGAAACTAAACACTTCAACAATGGTGACGGTGATGGTGATGTGAATGGTGAACAATTGAACGAGGAAATACGTGTAAGAAAATATATATATAAAGTTTGCACATGGTATGGGTTCGTTAGGGTCAACGATTCGTATTAATTTGGTTGATAGGTATAACGCAATGAATTCTCCTTTTGGGAGCAATTCACCGGAAAAATACCTAATATAACTCAATGAATTCTCCTTTTGGGAGCAATTCATCGGAAGATGCCCTTTTGGGGGTTCAAACAAAATATTCAAAAAGATCGTCGCTAAGATTATAATACGATATGAAACTCTCTTTTGGAGAGATCAAAACTACGGGATGAAACTCCCTTTTGGGGAGATCAAAACTCACCCTTTTGGGGCGATCGTCAACTTAATTAATTCTTTTGGAATCTAAAAAAGTCGATTTACGAACAACGATTACAATTTTAGCGACGTTTAACGATTAAACACAAGGAATTTCAACCAAACTAACACAAATCATAGCCCCTAACTACTCCAAACCATGCACAATAACAATTTAGCTACTCATGGCGCAGAAATAAACAATTTTCAGATCAGAATTCATAGGTTTAATAGCAAAATACGGAAGTTTAGAGGCAAAATACAAGCTAAAACACCCAAATACAAGCTAAAGTTGAAGAGAATATCACCAAATCTCTCTCAAAAGTCTTCAAAACTCTCTGGAAATTAGAAACAAGCCTCTGGAATTTTACAGAATTTTTCAGGGGGAAAATACGGCTTCTAGAGCCTTCAATACGCCCAAAATACGCCCCAATCTGCTTGAATACGCCCAAAAAACCCTAAATACGCTTAAATATAAATCATTGCGGGTTTGGGTTGCTTAACGGGTTCCAAACCCGCAATAAATTCGCGCCCGCATCATCCAGGCCGCACATCTAAGTCGGCGCAAACAACATCCGTTGATCCAAGCGGGATCTGCCTTGGTGATGCCACGTGTGCATCAATTTTCGTGTACGGCCCGCTCCGCATCCGAATTCGCATCGCCTTCAATCCTGGCCGCTCGATTCGCAGATCAACGGCTACGATGCCGCGGCTGCCGCCCGCTCGCTGCGCTGCGATGATTTCGAGCGGGGTCGTTCTCATCCGTAGGATCGGCATCGTGTGGCTCCGAGTACGCCACGTCGCCCTCATCTGAATTCAGCCGCTCCGCTGCTTCGATGCCGTTGGATGATGAATCAACGCTCCACAACGAGCCACGTGGCCGCCTGATCTCGCGAATTCGCGTTCGAAGCGGATTGACTCTGCGCCGTCCGATCTAAATCGGGCCGTCCAAGTGAAGCCACGTCGCCGCTTACGGTTTCGAACGCGGGGATGTCTTCGACCGTTGGATGAAGCGGAGATATGTCCGATGGCCGCCACGTGTCGCTTGTTAACTTTCGCCCGCGTCACACATTTTTGCGCTGCTAACATCCGTTCGATCGAAATCGAACGTTGTACGAATTTCCACGTCGTCGACTGCTGTGAGACGTTGGATACGGCGGGAAGCGTTGGATGACCGACACGTGGCAGTGTCTGATTGGTCGGCGGCCGTATAATCGTATTTCTTTGCGTATTTCTCTAATTAATTGGTATTCTGCGTTCAAAAATACACAGTAATTAGCACAGATCTCAGAAAAATACAAATAAATAGTCGTTGGAATCGTGAGATCGAGACGGTGCTAAGAAAAATATAATAAGTGCAGAAATAGTTCATTATTTGCTGTTTTGTGCTCAAATAGTGTGTTTTCCCTAATAAATAAATGTGTAGAAAATATGTATGAATTAGAGATAAATGTAGCATCGCATGAGCACAAAATAAGGCTAAATGAGGGGTTAAATATGTAATATTGAACCCGAATCACACCCCCCAACTAGCGATTTGCTAGTCTCTAACAAAAAGAGCGATAAATACGGACGATCAATAAAATAATAAGTTCTTTCAAATTGCTCATGGCGTGGCTCAATAATACGCATTCCAACATGGTCTTGGCCATCAATATACACATCCATGAACAAAATCAATCACATGAAATTTTCTCTAATTTAGTATGAATAAATAACATGCAAGCATCGTTTTGCGCAAGCGAAAGTATAACACGTCGTTATATCCTAGTTTTCTTGCTTCCAAGGAATTGGCCTATCAAAATAATCATTCAAGACATGGGTATTGAAGTTGCTTAGTATATTCACCGTTTCTTTTCTTTTATTCGTTCCGCGTAACGCGCATCAAGCAACATTCGCAGAAAAAAGTATAACTTGGATCGCTCCATCAAATGAGTGAGGTTCCGGTCAATGGCTCCCAAATCAGACGATAATAGGGCATTAGGCCAAAAAGGACCCCTCGGACTGTACTACTCGAGCCAACCAAGTTATTTATTAGTGACATACATATTCATTCATTTTTCATCGTTCATTTTTCTTTCTTTTCATTTCTTTTCTTTTTTTTCTTCTTGTAAGCAACTCAAAACCCATCAACATGAATATAAACATTAATAACAAAGGCCAAATTCCTCTTCAACTTGAAAACTATTCTAAAAAATCGTGTATACTTAAGCTTTTTCCATCACATTAGCATGCATGAAACCAATTCAAACTATTTCGAGATATTAATCATGGAAATTGAAAATTTTCATGAATAGCATATTAACGGCAATTCCATGAAGGAAAAATAATCAACTCAAGCCATAAACAATTTTTAGAACTCAATTAACGTATAATCATCCGCATTTGAGGCATATGAAGGAGTTTTAAAAGATGAGATTTGGTGATTTATTCTTCTCAAAAAAAAAATCCTAAGGTCTCATACACACCCCCCAACTAAAGATGGACATTGTCCTCAATGTCGGAAGAGGTACGAGTTTATTCAAGCAAGCAACCTAGAAAGCATATAAAAACTACACTACTGGAAAGAACACACCGTGATCAAATGGCGGATCCCGAATCTTTGATGGTGGAGGAAGTTGTTCAATTTGCTCCTTGCGCTCCTCGGCGATTATTCTTCCTCCAAAAACTAATTTGGACCCCAGCAACACAACTCCAAGCATCTCTATAAGCTGTTTGTTAATGTCCTGCGAGAGATGAGTTATGTCAGTCCAAATTATTTTAAGATTCTTCGCAATAAAAATATTCCAAATATAGTCATCAAAATAAGTGAAAGAAATTAAAGCAAGTTGACGACTACTCCCTGAAAGATTTGCACTACTCTCTGTACGATGCTCGTTCATTGGGGAGAGGGGTAAATGATTTTGGGACAAAACTGGAGGAGGGCATGGTTCTGACTCCATGGCGATAATCTCAAAACCCTTTTCCCTAGCTGTCTCCTCCTCTCGTTCATCCAAAATTGCTAGTTCGTCCTCTCTTTCGCACACACTTTTTGCCATGTATATATTTATATTCGTGTCCTCGCTCGGTATACCTGCAATAGAAGATGAACTCGTATTAGATTCTTGAAATCGAGTTTCAAAAGCATTACCTTCTTCTAAGCAAGCGGCAATTAAATTAAGATTTTCAATGGATTTCTGAATTTGCCGACTCCGAGCAAGGAAATTTTCTTGGAATTGATGGGATGTGGCCTCCTGTGTCTGAATAGTCTGGTAAGCTTCCTCTTTCAAGGATTGCAAAGGTACGTCTACGCTTTGCTCTTCTTGATCGAGGCACGAAGGCTCCGTTGAATCGCTCTCTGAAGTCTCTTCCACGGTTTCTTCGTTTTCTTGCAGAGACTCCATGTATTCCCACGCCACTGTCGGCGTCATGCCTCCCAATAATTCCTGCAGCTGCGGTTGTAGTCCATCTAGGAAGAACTCCATAAGCTCTTCATTTGTGTACCCATGCTGCGGATAGCTCGATATTAGGTCTGTGAACCTCCTCCAGGCCTGAAAGAAAGTTTCACAGTCAGTTTGATTAAAATTTACAATTTTGAGCTTCTCCATTCTATGTTTGTGTGCATTAGCATATCGTGCATCATAAAGATTGTTTGTGCAATAGAAGTTCATATATTCCATTTTGAAATAAAATAAAATAAAAAAAGTTTATGTACAGTAAAGTGGAAAGATCTCACCGAAGGTCCTCTAAATGAAATAAACCGTAGTCACAAACCATTCCTCCCCGGCAACGGCGCCAAAAACTTGGTGGGACCGAAAAGGTGCTCTCTCTCAAGTGCAAGAGTCCGTACAAGTAGTAAAACCTGGGAGTCCAGGTGTCGAATCCACGGGAAGAAATCTGTTGCAACCACAGCTCAAATCAAATAGAAATCTATCGGAAAGAAACTAAACACTTCAACAATGGTGACGGTGATGGTGATGTGAACATGTGAACAAAATAAACATAGAAATACGTGTAAGAAAATATCTATAAAAAGTTTGCACATGGTATGGGTTCGTTAGGGTCAACGATTCGTATTAATTTGGTTGATGAATATATCACAATGAATTCTCCTTTTGGGAGCAATTCACCGGGAAAAATATCCAATATAACTCAATGAATTCTCCTTTTGGGAGCAATTCATCGGAAGATGCCCTTTTGGGGGTTCAAACAAAATATTCAAAAAGATCGTCGCTAAAGCTATAATACGATATGAAACTCTCTTTTGGAGAGATCAAAACTACGGTATGAAACTCCCTTTTGGGGAGATCAAAACTCACCCTTTTGGGGCGATCATCAACTTAATTAATTCTTTTGGAATCTAACAAAGTCGATTTACGAACAACGATTACAATTTTAGCGACGTTTAACGATTTAGCAAAAGGAATACAACCAAACTAACACAAATCATAGCCCCTAACTACTCCAAACCATGCACAATAACAATTTAGCTACTCATAATATCAGAATAAACAATTCTCAGATCAGAATTCATAGGTTTAATAGCAAAATACGGAAGTTTAGAGGCAAAATACAAGCTAAAACACCCAAATACAAGCTAAAGTTGAAGAGAATATCACCAAATCTCTCTCAAAAGTCTTCAAAACTCTCTGGAAATTAGAAACAAGCCTCTGGAATTTTACAGAATTTTTCAGGGGGAAAATACGGCTTCTAGAGCCTTCAATACGCCCAAAATACGCCCCAATCTGCTTGAATACGCCCAAAAAACCCTAAATACGCTTAAATATAAATCATTGCGGGTTTGGGTTGCTTAACGGGTTCCAAACCCGCAATAAATTCGCGCCCGCATCATCCAGGCCGCACATCTAAGTCGGCGCAAACAACATCCGTTGATCCAAGCGGGATCTGCCTTGGTGATGCCACGTGTGCATCAATTTTCGTGTACGGCCCGCTCCGCATCCGAATTCGCATCGCCTTCAATCCTGGCCGCTCGATTCGCAGATCAACGGCTACGATGCCGCGGCTGCCGCCCGCTCGCTGCGCTGCGATGATTTCGAGCGGGGTCGTTCTCATCCGTAGGATCGGCATCGTGTGGCTCCGAGTACGCCACGTCGCCCTCATCTGAATTCAGCCGCTCCGCTGCTTCGATGCCGTTGGATGATGAATCAACGCTCCACAACGAGCCACGTGGCCGCCTGATCTCGCGAATTCGCGTTCGAAGCGGATTGACTCTGCGCCGTCCGATCTAAATCGGGCCGTCCAAGTGAAGCCACGTCGCCGCTTACGGTTTCGAACGCGGGGATGTCTTCGACCGTTGGATGAAGCGGAGATATGTCCGATGGCCGCCACGTGTCGCTTGTTAACTTTCGCCCGCGTCACACATTTTTGCGCTGCTAACATCCGTTCGATCGAAATCGAACGTTGTACGAATTTCCACGTCGTCGACTGCTGTGAGACGTTGGATACGGCGGGAAGCGTTGGATGACCGACACGTGGCAGTGTCTGATTGGTCGGCGGCCGTATAATCGTATTTCTTTGCGTATTTCTCTAATTAATTGGTATTCTGCGTTCAAAAATACACAGTAATTAGCACAGATCTCAGAAAAATACAAATAAATAGTCGTTGGAATCGTGAGATCGAGACGGTGCTAAGAAAAATATAATAAGTGCAGAAATAGTTCATTATTTGCTGTTTTGTGCTCAAATAGTGTGTTTTCCCTAATAAATAAATGTGTAGAAAATATGTATGAATTAGAGATAAATGTAGCATCGCATGAGCACAAAATAAGGCTAAATGAGGGGTTAAATATGTAATATTGAACCCGAATCAGTTGGCAATCTTGGTGATAAGTCCTCCACAGCAAATCGAGGAACGGGGGCTGGCAACAGTGTGGAAGAACCTATACCCCAAATAAGAACCGGTATGGATAAGGTAGTGAGGAGATGTGATGCTGTTATCGTGAACGATATGGAGTTGGGTCATCACCCACAAAAGTAAGAGCTCACTACGAGAGATCTGGCCGGTCTCCCCCGACAGAAGATAGGGTTCGCAATGATGCGAAGGGCTACGCAGAGGCATGTGTGGATGATAACTGAAGCCTTAGACCTAGTGACAGGGAATTCTTTTTGACCTGTGATCTGCTTCCAGAAAGCGTCATGTTCATAAGCCATGGGCTCGCCGTCCTTGTATCTAAATGAACCGGGGGTGATGGCCTTGTGCCACTTGAAGATGTTGTTTAGAGAGTCATATGACATGTCATAGTCCTTGTTCATGAAGCAAAAGGAAAGCCATCTTTTTGGCACTTGATTGAACTCATAAACTCTAGAGTGAGTCTCCGATAGGTGTGTGCCTCACACTCTACGAAATCACTCCACCCTGTATTGTGTAATAGGGTATGGACACCCTCAGTAAGACCTAAAGCATTTGGAACAGGGATGCTCGGGAATTTGGTGTAAATGATGGTCCATTGAGAGAGTGATATGAATGTGTCTAACTAATGTTTATCAACAAATATGATACTCATGGTGTCCAACTGTGGAGGTGGAATGGCATATGTCGGAGGTGCTGTGGATACAGATGCAACGTCTATGGACGTGCGTGCTCGTAATTTCCTCCCTTGTGTGGGTCTAGAGGTAGTGTGTTTTCCCTTGCGAGGGGCATCGTGAGTGTAGATTGTGTATGCAAAGTGAGATGTGTGTGTGAATGAGTGAAAGACATGACTCTACGCAAATTTAGCAAAAATCAGTGAGCAACTCAAGGAATTGGGCGAAAATTTAAGTGGAGTGAGGAATGAGTTTACCCAAGTGATGTAGGCTCATCGTTGTAATGGAGTCACTCCCAAGCTTCACTCGATGTCCCCAAGGGTGTAGTCGTGCCTACGTCGTCTGAAGTGCAGTGAAAAATCCCCAAATTCGGCCGTTCTAGGGTTTTACTTCAATCGTTTCAAAGAAGAGGATGAAGGTGGTGGAGGGTTTGGAGGAAAGGATGGATGTATGGAGGTGAAATTGGAAGGTGAGAGGGGATTTGAGGGTGGTTGGATGATCGGAGAAGAAGAAATCGAAACGTTTGGAAAAAACGATGAGAACTCGGTCGCGTGGGGTTCTTGGGTTTATATAAGCAAACGACGCAGTCAAGTGATGTGGTCACATCGCTTGACAGAACGGCCACGTCGCTCCAATTGACACATCCCCAATTATTTATGGATGCTGCGAGTGAGACGACGTGGTCGCGTCGATGGCATATCGACCATGTCATCTAGGGAAATGAGATTCCAAAATTTGTATCCATGCAGTCGCGTTGTGATGGTGACGTGATTGTTTCTGTCAGAAGGAATTAAAAGCCAAAAATCCAAAGATTTGGGCGTTTTACGTGATTGTGTTGCTTGGACGAAACGACCGCGTCGTTTAAGGGTGAGATTTTGGCCTTGGTGATGGATGGACAAAACGGTCGTTACGTTTGGATGAAACGACCACGTGGAGGGGGATTTTGACTTAGAAATTTGGCTTGAAAAGTGGGTTGACGCAGTCACGTCACTTGGACAACGGGATCATGTCAGACAGATGGAATTGTGGCCAAAAATCCAGAGATTTTGCCTTTTTACACGGTCTCATCAGTTAGACAAAACAACCACGTGGTCCTCAACTTCCTAGATCCAAAATCCTATTCGTCTTGCCTCCCTTGACACGGTCTAGTGTGATATCTCACACGACCGCGTCTGCCAGAACATGTTGCTTTAAATCTTGCTCTTCTTGCCTTCCTCCACACGACCGTGTAGGTGATTCCACGCGGCCGCGTGCTTCTCCCTGCATTGAAAATTGACTTGGATTAGTATGGGTTTTGAGGGTTCTTTATTCACTCTAAATAAAACTACCCCAACTAAGAGAAAAGGAAAAATAAGAACTAGAACGCTAAGAACTTGGGTTGCCTCCCAAGAAGCGCTTGTTTTAAGTCTTTAGCTCGACTCCCTTTAAGTTTTTCATGGTGGTTCCGAGGTGGAGATTATTAAAATCATTTCCTCTCTGATGGTTTCTCCCACGATGTAGTGCTTTAATCTTTGGCCCTTAATCTTGAAGGGTAAGTTTACTCCTACTATCTCGATTGATTTGCATGGATATACTCATGTAACCTTGAAAGTTGCGAACCATCTCAGATGTAGCTTCCCTGGAAATAGACCGAGCCTCGAATTAAAAAGGAGCACCAGGTCGCCTTCCTTAAACTCATTCCTTACGATGTGTTTATCGTGTATTCGCTTCGTCTTCTCCTTGTAGATACGGGAGTTCTCGTAGGCATCAAATCTGAATTCGTCCAATTCATTTAGCTGCAAGAAACGGCGCTCTTGTGCAGTTTTGCAGTGTTGTAATTCAAGTGTCTGATTGCCCAATAAGCTTTATGTTCGAGCTCCACTGGAAGGTGACATACTTTCCTGTAGACTAAGCGATATGGCGAGGTTCCAATTGGAGTTTTGTTGGCAGTCCGGTAGGCCCATAGTGCATTATCCAATTTTGTTGCCCAATATTTTCTCAAATTCTCCACTGTCTTCTCTAGGATACTCTTTATTTCATGGTTTGAGATTTCCACTTGTCCACTCATCTGAGGGTGGTAGGCAAGTCTGATGCGGTGACGTACTCCATATTTCTTCAATAGTGCCTCAAACTTGCTTTCTAAAAAATGTTTCCCTCCGTCGCTTATTACCACCATCGGAACTCCAAACCTGGAAAATATATTGTGTTTGATGAACTTGGCGACTACTCGTGCATCGTTGGTTGGCGCAGCTATTGCCTCGACCCATTTGGAACCGTAGTCCACCGCAACTAGTATATATTTGTTACCTAGGCTAGATGGGAACGTGCCCATAAAGTCAACTCCCTAGACATCAAATATTTCCACCTCCAGGATGATGTTTAGTGGCATTTCATTCCATTTGGAGATGTTTCCTGCTCTCTGGCATCGATCATACCCCTTAACGAAAGCGTTCATATCCTTGAATAGCGTCAGCCAATAGAATCCGCATTGGAGGATTTTCGATTTTGTCTTAGTTGTGCTTGCATGTCCTCCACAATGAAGGGCGTGGAAATGTGATATGACGGAAACTGGGTCGCTCTATGGGATGCACCTTTTAATAATTCCATCATTGCAGGTCTTGTATAAGAGTGGATCATCCCAAAAGTAACTCCTAACATTGTGTAAGAATCTCTTGCACTGTTGGGAGGTTATGTCACGAGGCATGATTCCGCAAGCGAGATAGTTCACAATATCTAAAAACCATGGAGTCTAGGTTGAAGCAACGGCAAACAATTGATCATCGGGGAAGGAATCATCTATTGGCAAGGACGCACTCCTCATTAATAATACGTGACAGGTGGTTTGCAACTACGTTCTTGGCGCTTTCTTGTCCTTAATCTCCAAGTCAGACTCTTGCAGTAAAAGTATCCATCGTATGAACCACAGCTTAGCATCCTTTTTTATTGAGCAGATACCGGAGTGCAATGTGGTCCATATGGATGATGACCTTTGATCCAACAAGGTATGATTTGAACTTCTCTATGGGCAAAGATCACTGCTAGTAGCTCCTTCTCTGTAGTGGTGTAGTTTTTCTAAGTCTCATCTAGTGTTTTGCTAGTGTGATAAATGGCATGAACTTTACCATCCTTTCTTTGGCTTAGAACTGCTCTGACAACATAATCACTTGCGTCACACATCGTTTCAAAAGGCAAATTCCAATCTGGGGGCTGAATGATAGGTGCAGAGATGAGTTCCTTTTTTAACCTGTTGAAGGCTACAAGATACTCGTCAGTGAAGATAAAATGGACATTAGCCAATAGTTCCATGAGGGGTCGTGCGATTTTAGAAAATTCCTTGATGAACGGCGATAAAACCCCACATGACCAAGTAAACTCATAATTCCTTTCACGTTCGTAGGAGGGCGGTAACCCCTCTATGACCTATATCTTGGACTTATTGACTTCAATCCCTTGTAAAGAAATAACGTGTCCTAGTACTACACCCTCTTGCACCATAAAATGACATTTCCCCCTGTAACGTCATGCACCCCAGGATACCCAGGAAGTACGAATCCATCTCATGTATTCTCGAAGAGACGGTGCGAAGAAGAAGCGAAAGAAGAGGGAAAGAAAAAGTGCAAAAGAAACTAGCAGGCCACTGCGCACGTACTGGGAAGTACATGTAATGCTCCACTCAGAAAGATAACACAAGATAATAAGTCATATAAACCATCATTCATTTTATTACATTATTACAAAGAGTACATCATACATCATCATCTATATCGTGGTACAAAGGGGACAAAGGGAAATCCTAGAAAACCCCCCAAAAGACAAAAAGATCCACACATGGTACAACTCACTCCTTAAACTACACCTGAGAACCAACTGCGTAGGGTCACCCTCTGTGGGCTCCATCTCAGAGTAAAATTTTGAGTCGGTCTGCTCTAGCTGTACTGATCCTAAACATGTAAAAAGTAAATTAGGCACGTCAACGCGTGACCCATTAGGAAATCCTAACATCGCTAGTAGGATCTAGTTTTAGAACCGAACTACCTATCTAACGGGTGGTCTACACAAGTAAAGAGGGTCCACAGAATATTCATCAAATCACATCACGACAAGCAAAAGCTGAAAGTAAACTGTGAAGCATAACAATATGATGAAACATGAGATATACATTAAAGACAATTACATTAGAGTTATCAATTTATTTGTTTGGGAACCTGTGTAAAATGTATGACACTTTAGAGCTGGACTTCACCCAGATTGGGTGAAAAGTGGTACCTCAACCAGCGTCACGAGCATTGGAGGGGCCTCTCATAACTCCCCCTTTCGAGAGAGAGACAATTCTCGGGTTTTTGGGTCAAACGGAGAAAACCATCAATTACCGTGTCGGTACATCATGAGTACACCACCGGTCTCTCTAACTCTAGTCACTCTCCCTTTTGGGAATGGAATGCGAATGAGAATCAAATATATATCCACTCCTTAGTACCTACTTTTTACATGTGTCCCCCCATACCCACATCTGGAGTCTCACACATTTCTGAATGGACTGAGTACTCCAGATTATTACGCTCATCTCACTCTAAATTTCATTAATACATGATACTTTTCATTTTACGGTCTCATTACCACTTTTCACATTCCATACGTCATTTACATCATTGTCACATGGATATCTCAATATATCCATTCATTTCCATTCACTTTCTTTTCATTTCCAACTCCATATGAAAATTAATATAGAACTTAACATGCTTTTCTTTCATGCTCAATTAACATGTAACACCATCTTTCTTCATACGAAACACATCATGGTATGGAAACAACTTGTCATGAAGCATGCCAATATGAGAATAAGGAACATACATAACATTTGTGTGTCATAATACAATCATAACATCACAACCATAAGCAAGAATATCACCATTTTAGCATCATATGTTTCTCAACTTTTAGCATGAAATTGTAAGCCAAAAACAGAATCTGTTTGGAATCTGGACTCTGATATATCAATCTAAAACAGCTATCTAAGGCCATAATTTGAATTAGTACTGAATAGGAAAGTTGTAGATGCTTCAGTTCTGTTTTCGAATTATCTAATATTGTGTCATTTGGGGGGTCTGTAGAGGGAGATATGACATTTCCCCCCACAAAGTAACAGATTTTGTCTAAAACTAACATCATGGTAAAGTCGTCTGTTTACACCATCCTACAGTCAAAAATAGGCTCTACTTCCTTCCAGAGTGTTGTATTTAACATCATAACCTTTCCAGAACATCTTAAATCATCCCATTTGGAGTTCTACACTAGCAGATATGAATTTTTCAATCTACAGGACAGAACTGAAATTTTTACAGCACATCATTTTCTTTGGACAACATTCAAGTTCCAACTAATTAACATGCATGACCTTAGCTTAGTGTTACTTGAGCCCTACATATACTTGATAACAAAACAATAGTATAGTCCATGTTAAAAAGTTGGATTTACTACTCAATTATTCTACCCAAATATGACATGTCAACATGAATGAAACTTAGAGAACACTTAGATTACAACATGCACCTCCATACCATGTCATACAAAACTTAAATTTTTGCAAATTCATATTCTTTTCTTGCATGGGCTTAAGCTACAAAATTATACCATATTCAAACTTAAAATTAACTAGCTTGATGGAATTCTACAATCTCAAATCCTAAAACTACATCCTAACTAGGATGTTAGAACTCCTACATTCAAATAGTCCTTCTTAATATTCTTTGGCCCTTCTTATTTCCTTGATGACCTCTAGCTTATCTTCTCTCTTCAAGCTCTTTCTTCTTCAAGTATGATTCTGGTGAATATTTGTCATTGGTGATGAGAAATGGTGTACTATAGATGAAGGTTGTATGGAGAATTTTAATGGAGGCTTGATTTAGTGGTGGGAGAGGAGTATGTGGTGGTGTTGGGTGGTGGGAGAGGAGGAGCTAAGGGAGGAGGAAAGAGAGAGGGAAGAGGATGAAAACTTGCAAAATTTTCTAGTTTTCTTTTTATTTTTCCCTTTTGTATTTCCTCCCATTTAATCTCCACCACACAACTTAGTCAAGGCTAATGACACTTGTAATTAGGAATGCAAGCATCATGACACATAACATGGTTTTGTGTCATCCTAATAATTTTTCAAATTTAATTTTTATTGAAAATAGAAATACATAATTAATACATCATACCCTTCCAAATACATGGTATTTCATTCAAATATTTCATTTATATAATTCAAATGATGTTTTAAAATTTATTTAAAAATAATTTGGTCATTAGAAAATTATGGAAAATTCATGAAAATACTCAAATATTTCATATGTACAAATATGTCCAGAAATACGTACATTATACACGTGTATACGGAAACGAGGTATTACACTCCCAATTCAAGACTAGGCTCTTTTATTGGCATCTTTGCAAGACCCTAGTTAGGTTCCTTAAACATGTGTCAAAGCATGTGCCATAGACAGAAAAATCGTCCATAAACACCTCCATAATGTCCTCCACGAAATCAGAGAATATGGAGGTCATACATCTTTGAAATGTAGCTGGAGCAATACATAATCCAAACGGCATTCTCCGGTAGGGAAGGTGCCGTAGGGACATGTGAAGGTGGTTTTCTCCTTGTCATCGGTATGGATGGGTATTTGGAAGAATACAGAATACCCATCTAGGAAGCAAAAGTGTGAATGCTTAGCTAAGCGCTCAAGCATTTGGTCAATGAATGGGAGGGGGAAGTTATCATTACGGGTGGCCTTATATAGCTTTCTATAGTCGATACACATTCGCCACCCGGTGACGGTCCTAGTGGGTATGAGTTCATTTTCCTCGTTTTTCACTACCATCATTCCCCCTTTCTTCGGAACCACTTGGGCCGGGCAAACCCACTTACTATCAAATATATGGTAGGTAATTGAAATTAACTGATGTTTACAGCTAAGTGATTCGGTTTTTAGACAAATTCTGCACATATGTCTCATGTTATGTTAATGATTCATATTAGGTTATTCTTCATCCCTGTGTTAATGCCAAGTGAATGATATGTTAAATGAGGCCATGTCCCATTAATATTAGTAGTAATTTGGATATGTTAATACTGATGTGTTCTTGGCCATATTGATATGTTAATGTACATGTTAAATGGAATGTGCTCTCTAGTTTATGCTAGCATGTTGATTTTTTTCATACTAAGGTCCATACTAATATGCCATGTTTATATTTCATATGTTTATGTTTATGACCAAATGGAATCCATGCTATGCATATCATGCTTTAGGTCTTAATGTTATGCTTCATGTTCACATTGTATGCTTAAGGTCTCAAAGGTTGTGTTCCATATAGTTTGCCTCTTATATATTAGTTGGCATGTTATGTTCAACTTGTATGTTATAATGCCATGTTCCATGTCCATATTGAACATGATGGAATCATAGGCTCGATGTGTTAATTGGCATTGATAGAATCATGTGATGTTGAAATGTAATGTAATGCGATGATCGTTGTAACACACGGCATGAGTGAGATTATGAAATGGAATGGAAATGAGAATGCGGTAAGTGAGACCGCCGGAATGAATGAGATGATGAAATGATTTGTAAACTGAGAGTGAGGAATTGAGCATAAACAACAACCTGAAATGTCTCAGTTTACTTCAAAGTAGGTGAGCATTCCATTGAATGGGTTGGGGGAAACTTGGGTAAATGTAGGTATAAGAAGACTGGACTAGTGAGGTTATGTGTCTCCCTCGTACTACCAAAATGGGGGAGTTGTGCAGAGGCGGAGAGGCCCATGGGTGTACTCGTGATGCACCATGAGGAGTTGTGCCTGTGTGGCGAGTGATTCTCCTGCCAAAACAGGGGAGGTTCGACATGCCCCGTTAAAAATGATCAGTGCTCGTGTACCACTGGCGGGGTAGTTTGAGAGCCAGCCAACCTTAGGGTGAGGTCCAGTCCCTTATATCTTACAGACATCCAAGTTTCCAAATATAAATAGAAAAGATTTTAACAAGTTTAATGTTATTAATTTTTCCTTCTCCTTGTAACTGTCACGTTAACTGTTATATATTTATGTCTCGGTATCCTTAATTGTTTATTTATGCACGTTTTCATTATTTGTAACTGTACCCATGTTCATGAAATTGCGGTCTGCCTTTCTTTCCTTTGTATATATCAGTTTTGTAGTACTTTTTTCAGTGCATGCCTGCGATGTTCTGCTTTACTTTATACATTAATATGTGGTTATGATTATTACCACTAGCCAGACCTTAGTTAGGTAGATCAATTCTGAGACTGGCCCCTACCTAGCGTAGTTAGATTTCCTACTAGGTCACGTGTTGACGTGTCCCATCCCATTTCCCCCAGGATTAGAGACAGAGAAGATGGAGCAGGACTTGGCTCAAGAGTTTTATACCGAGTTTCGAGGTAGAAGTGGAGTCCCTTGGGAGTGGCATAGAATTGGGATGTTTGGGTTGGAGTTGTGTGGTTGTACCTTGGGTTTTGGGTGTAGTGTTATAGATGAGAGTGGAGTGTATCTTGCAAATGTTGTTGTACCAAGGAGATGTAATAATATGAATGATTTTTTATATGTACTATGTTCTTTGAGATGTGTACTTCTGTGATGTTGTTTCTGAGTTGGAGCATGGTCCGTGCTACCCAGCATATGCGCAGTGACATGCGTCTTTCTTTGTACACTCTCTCTTCATTTATTTTCTCTTTACCCTCGCCTCTTCATGAATACGTGGGACGGACTGGGTATTCTGGGGAGCAGGGCGTGACAGCTTTTCTATAGTATACCATGACGACATAGTGATCTACAACGGGTGCATCACAAATCATATGGAACACTTGAGGCAAGTGTTCAAGGTCCTTTGACAGTATGAGCTATATACGAAGAAGATAAAAATGCTCATTCATGCATGAAGGTGTCGTATTCTTGGGCACGTCATCAGAATGGGCCAAATCAAAATCGACCAAGGGAAGGTTCATGTCATTCTAGAGTAAGAACATCCCACAAAGGTGACATAACTGCAATTATTCCTAAAATTGTCAAACTACTACTAGATATTTATCTAAGGCTATTCGATTATAGTGGTTACACTGACAGACTTGCTGAAGAAGAATCAGGTGCGGAATTGGAACCCAAAATGCCAGAAAGCATTCAAAGGACAAAAGAGAGCGTGACCGAGGAGTCGATCCTCTCCCTTCTAGACTTTAACATGACTTATGAGACACGAGTTACTGTTGAGTATTGACTCCCCGGATTTGGTTTTGGATGATGAACAAACATAAATATCGTGAACTAACTCTTTGTGAGCGCAGTTATGGAGATCGTCGCCAAACTTCTATGAACATCAAAAGTGACGTCTCGAGACTTCTCAAAGCGCGTGATCGTATGCTTGAAGATTCGTTGAAGCTCAAGGACCATCATTGAAGTCAAAAGATTCGGATCGAAGTGATTGAAGACGGTTCGTCAAGTTTTATTTATAGTCTTCTAGCTTCGTTTCGTAGATTGTTAAGCCTTGAGTAGGTCTTACGTTTTAATCTTCATAACGCTCCTATCTTAGAGCTAGGATCTTATTAGAAGCCCATAGAATCTTTCCTGAAGCTTAACGCTTCTCATCGCGGCTTCTTGTGCATGTTAGTTGGTTCAAGAAGAAGAACCAACCGACTAGATGGCAATCTAGTCGGTCGGCAATGCTTCTTGAACCGACTAGAATGCCTTGTTCATTTTCAGCTCAGTTACTGTTTACAGTTAGTCGGTCCAAGAAGGTTCACCGACCGACTAGTTGTGAAACTAGTCGGTTAGGAATCCTTCTTAGACCGACTAGTTGAGCGTCCATTTTTGAGCCTAACTTACTGTTTACAGTTAGTCGGTCAAAGCACAACTGCCGACCGACTAGTTGATGATCTAGTCGGTTGGAAGTTGTTCTTAAACTGACTAGCTGTATTTGAATTCAGCCTATTCTATTTCAGCTGTTAGTCAGTCAAAGAACACTCACCGACCGACTAGTTGTGAAACTAGTCGGTTGGCAAGTCTTCTTAGACCGACTAGTTCTATATTCCCTGAACTTCATCTTTTGGCTGTTCACCTGTTAGTCGGTTCATGTTGATTTACTGACCGACTAGATGTGAATCTAGTCGGTCAGTGATCCTTCTTTGACCGACTAGTCTGCTTCAGAATAGAGCCGTTTGAGCATTAAATGCCACGAATTTTGCTCTCTCTTTCCTCTATCCTATATATACTTGAAGGGATGCTTTCATAGCATTCAAGACTGATATTTATTGAAGTTTAGATATCAAAGAGAAGCAATTAATTCTCATTCAAAGCTCATTCATTTCTCACTTGAATCTCTCCCTCACTCTTATTTCAAAAGAGAGATTCATTGATTGTGAGCCTTCCAAGCCAAGAGCTTGATTCTAGGTCACCAACTCCTCCCTAGGCTTCCATTGCTGGTCAACATCTTGGAGCTAGGGTTTGGTGCCTTCATCTTCTCCAAAATCCTTCTTGCCCTAAATCGTAAGTTTTACTCAAGGCATAGGGTTTTGTGGTAAGCATTTCATATTTCAATTACATTGATATTGCAAGTGTTTTACTCTCGGTTGTGAGAGTTTGTGTGTGATCCCGGTTTGTGGGAGTCACATTTTCATTTGTGTATGATTTGATCTTGTAGAGGTTTTCTACAAGTATTTCATAGTGCAAATTTGAGTTAGAGGATTCTAACTCAAGTATCCGGAGGGGATCCGGGTGTTGGGACGTAGGATCACCAGGAACAAGTCGGGGAGACTTGGGTGGATCCGAACCCGTTAATTCGTTTGTTTGCGATTGCATTTCTTTGTTGTCAATATTTACATTTCCGCATTGTTGGTTGAGTTTGCAAGATAATTAGGAATTATCTTCTTAATTATTTTAAAGTACTATTCACCCCCCTCTAGTACGTGTGCAGTAGCTACGTAGGGCATTACATTTGGTATCAGAGCCAAGTACCTAGCTATGTCTTCCAACGACAACAAGAACGTCCGTCCACCTTCAGACTATAACACCTTCAGGAACCGTGAAGGAGCTTCTTCGGTGATGGAAGGACACTCCTCGACTAGGCCTCCCTTCTTCAACGGTACCAACTACAGGTACTGGAAATGCCGGATGGAAACTTTCCTCCGGAGCGCTTCACCATGGAGAGCCACGTTGACGGAGTACGTCGAGCCTGAAGAAGAAGATTTTGCTGAGTGGACTCCCGCGGAGGTCGCCACGGAGGTAAGCAATGCCAAGGCAATGAATGCCTTGCAATGCGCTTTGGAGCCCGAAGACATCAATAAGATATGCACATGTAAGAGTGCATATCAAATCTGGAACCTCTCCTCATCTTGCATGAAGGAACGAGTAGGGTAAGAAACTCCAAACTCGTTGTTGTAAATAAAGATTTCGAATTATTTCATATGCAACAGGGTGAGAAGATGAAGGAGTATTATGCTCGCTTCGTTGACGTCACCAACGAGTTGGAGGCTCTTGGTAAAACCTACACCCAAAAGGAGAAAGTCTCAAAGATCATTGACGGACTTCCTTCTTGTTGGGAAAAGCGTACCTTCGCCATCGAGGAAGGTAATGATATGAGTAAGTATACTGTTATCCAACTAATGGGTACCTTGATGAATTATGAGGTACGCAAGGATAGCAAACTAAAGTTACAGGACAAGATGAAGTCTTACTTGAAGCAAGACGAGCCAAAGAAAAAGGCGATTGCGTTCAAGGCCGCTCCATCTACATCTACATCTACCGATGATGATGAATCGGAAGAAGAGTTGGACTTGGAATCCATTGCCCTCATGGCAAAGAAGTTCAACCGGTTCTTCCGGAAAGGTAATTTCAAGAACAAATCAAAATTTAGTTCTTCTAATGCCTCCACTCCTTTGTGTTTTAAATGCAACAAGCCAGGACACATGAAAGCGGATTGTCCTCAAAACAAACACAAGGAGAAATGGAAGGCGCAAAAGTTCGACAAGTCAAAAAGTACAATAAAGGGTACAAGAAAGGGCTTGTCGGGACATTCACCGACTCTGACGAGGACTCGTCAAGTGGAGAGTCGGATGATGAACAAGTGGAGCAAGCACATATGTGCTTCATGGCTAGAGAGGAGCATGATCAAGAGTCTTCCTCTGATGATAGCGAGGATGAAGGCGATGAGGTAACTATGGACGACCTTAGATTAGCTAACGAGCAAATTTGGTCTAAATATTCTAAACTAGTAAATAGATATACTAAGACCAAAGATGAGTTAGTTAGTCTCCAAACCTCACCTAAGCCTATCGTTATCAACAATGACACCGTTGTTGAAGACTTGAGAAATGAGATTGTAAATCTCAAATCTCAACTTGAGCATGTTCATATTGAGGATTCGGAGGAACACAAGATAGCGTATTTGACTTCTCAAAACTCGACTTTGAGTATTGAGAATGAGAATCTCAAATCTCGTGTTTATGTGCTTACATCGCAAGTGTCCACTTTGGATGCTTCTATGCGTTCTCTCACAGGGAAATATGAGTGCACATTAGGCCGAATTAATAAAATCAATAAAGGGAAGGACCATTTGGATAAAATCCTAAATGACTTACTTCCGGCCAATCATCACATTGGCTTGGGGTATAAGATGGGAAATTCATCCAAATCGTCTACCACCTTTGTTAGGCCAACTTCCGATGCCTCAACGAGTGGGACCAAACACTCTATTGGAGTTCATCTACCAATGGTGCTTCCACTTCGTACACACCCTCGTTTGGAAAGAAACCCACTTTGGGTGGACCTCCAAAGAAGGGTCATGCTTATATGTACACCAATACCATGCCACGTAGGAACATACATCCTACTCCACATGTTCACACATATGATGATTTTTATGCACCACATCCATGGACACGTGCACACCATGTGAGACACACTCACGCACGTGTTCCTCCACATGCATATGTTCACCCACACCATCATATGAACAATTATCATCATGCACCATTTCATCATGTGCCATATGCCTATCCACAACATGCATCACGTAGAAATCAACAAGCATGCATGCTCCCAATAGGAATAGGGCTCCCAAAATCTTCACTATTTGGAGCCCGAAGGACACAAGAATGCATGAAAAACAAGCTTACATGAATTCTTATTTCATGAATGTAGTGCATAATGATGATTATGTGGGGAAGTCTAAGTCCAATTGGACTTGGCTTCCAAAGGTCTAATCTTTTAGGACCCAATGACCTTGGGTACCATGGAATGATATGTTTATCTTTAGGTACTCAAGAAAAAGAAACTGAGCAACAAATCCAAATTTAGCTCCAAGAATAATTGGATACTCGATAGCGGGTGTTCAAAACACATGACGGGTGATGCTCAATTGCTCTCCAGAGTGGTGCCCATTGCTAATGGGAACCGGGTAGTCTTTGGAAGCAAAAAGAGCGGAACCATCATAGGTGTTGGTAAAGTAGGTAATCCATCTAAACCACTAATAAGTGATGTTTACCTTGTTAAAGGATTAAACCACATTCTTATTTCAATAAGCCAACTTTGTGACAAAGGTTACAAAGTTAGCTTTGCGAAAGGAATGTGCCATATTTTGAGAAAAAATAATAATGATTTGTTATTCTCTGGCACATGCCATAAGGATATTTATATATTAGATCTTCCAAAATCACATGAACAATGTCTCATTGCCAACACGAGTGAACAACACTTATGGCATCGACGTTTTGGTCATGTGAACTTTGGAACACTTTTTAAGCTTTCCAAGTTAAATTCTATTAGAGGCTTTCCTAAGCTTGTCTTTCAAAAGAAAAGCTTTTGTGACTCGTGTCAACGAGGCAAGCTTCCTAAATCGTCATTTAAACCTAAGAAAAGCATTTCATCTAAGCGGCCTCTAGAGCTATTACATCTAGATCTTTTTGGGCCAACTAGAGTTGCTTCATTAGGAAATGCACGATATGGACTTGTCATCGTTGATGACTTTTCTAGATTTACTTGGGTATTTTCCCTAAGTAATAAAAATGATGCTTTTGAAAACTTCACAATATTTGTTAAGAAAGTACAAAATCTCATTGGAACCATCATTGTCACTATTCGTAGTGATCATGGAGGGGAATTTGAGAATGAGTCTTTCTCAAATTTTTGTGATGAAGTTGGTATTACTCACACCTTTTCTTTCCCTCGTGCACCTCCTCAAAATGGTGTAGTTGAGAGGAAGAATAGGACGCTATTGGAATGTGCTCGCACTATGCTTGATGATAGCCAACTTGGCCATCAATTTTGGGCGGAAGCGGTACATACCGCTTGCTATGTGTTTAATAGAATACTTTTGAGGCCCGGCACCAAACAAACTTGTTATGAATTGTTGTTTGGTAGATTGCCTCAAGTTAAACATTTTCGAGTTTTCGGCGCGAAATGTTTTATTAAAAACACGTATAGTAGTTTGGACAAATTTGATCCAAGATCCGATGAGGGGATATTTGTTGGATATTCCTCACGTAGCAAAGCCTACCGGATATACAACAAACGAACCTCAACGATCGAGGAATCTCTTCATGTTTCATTTAATGAAGGTTTTGTCCCTACTAGAATTACTAATGATGATGACTCCATGGATGTCTTATGTGATTCTATTGGTAATTCTAATTCTATTGATTCTATTGATACTAACCCTACTAATGAATCTTTTGAGAATATTCCTAGTGATCAGGGAATTCCCAAACGGCTTCATATAGTTCGTGACCATCCCCATGAGCAAGTCATTGGCAACATCCTTGATAGTGTCAAGACGAGATCACAAGTCAACTACTTCGCTCATTGTGCCTTTGCCACCTCAATAGAGCCAAAGAATATTAACGAAGCGTGCGAAGATAATGCTTGGATCTTAGCCATGGAGGAAGAACTCATTCAATTCGAGAGGAATGAGGTTTGGGAGCTTGTTCCATTGCCTTCGAAGAACCACACCGTTATAGGAACGAAGTGGATTTTCAAGAACAAGACCGACGAGAACCAAATTGTCGTCCGGAACAAAGCTCGGTTAGTAGCTCAAGGCTATCGGCAAGAGGAAGGTATAGATTTCGAAGAATCCTTTGCTCCGGTAGCTAGATTAGAATCTATTAGATTATTGTTATTATTTGCATGCCATAAAGATTTTAAACTCTTTCAAATGGATGTAAAAAGTGCGTTTTTAAACGGAGATATTGTTGAGGAAGTTTATGTTTCTCAACCTCCGGGTTTTATAAATGAAAATTTTCCAAATCACGTTTTCAAACTTAAGAAAGCACTTTACGATTTGAGACAAGCTCCTCGAGCTTGGTATGACCGCCTAAAGAACTTTCTTTTGGATTTGGGTTTTAAAATGGGTGAAGTTGATTCTACATTATTTGTTAAGTATTCGAATAATGATATTATTTTAGTTCAAATTTATGTTGATGATATCATTTTCGGTGCTACTAACTTCACTCTTTGCGAAGAGTTTTCTAATGTTATGAAGGATCAATTTGAGATGAGCCAAATGGGTGAGCTCAAATATTTCTTTAGTCTCCAAATTCACCAAATGAACGATGCAATCTTTATCCACCAAACCAAGTACACGGTGGAGTTGCTAAAGAGATTCGGAATGGAGAATGTCTCGGGCAAGAAGACTCCAATGAGCACGACTACACATCTTGATAAAGATACGGGCGGCAAAGATGTAGACATTCATCTATATCGAGGTATGATAGGTAGTTTATTATATCTTACCGCTAGTAATCCCGATATTATGTTTGTTGTATGTGTATGTGCTCGTTATCAGTCTCAACCTAAGGAATCTCACTTAGTAGCGGTAAAACGTATTTTCCGTTATTTAAGTTACACACTCGACTTTGGATTACTTTATCCAAAGTTTAGCACATATGAGTTAATCTCATATAGTGACGCAGATTATGCGGGATGCAAATCCGACAGGAAAAGTACTAGTGGCACTTGCCATTTTATAGAAAATTCTCTTGTCTCTTGGTTTTCCAAGAAGCAGAATTCCGTATCACTTTCTACCACCGAGGCGGAATATATTGACGCCGGTGCTGCGTGTGCTTAGGTTATTTGGATGAGACACACTCTTAAAGACTTTGGTGTAAACTGTGATACTTGCCCTATCATGGTGGACAACCAAAGTGCAATTTGTCTCTCTAAGAATTCGGTACACCATTCCCGTTCTAAACACATAGATGTCCGTCACCATTTCTTAGATGATCATGTTGCTAAAAAGGACATCATTTTAGTGTACGTTGAAACCCAGAAGCAAATCGCCGATATTTTCACGAAACCACTCAAGGAAGACTCCTTTGTGCGGTTACATCGAGAATTGGGGATTATGGGTGAATCCGAGATTTAGGATTCATATTTTGTTCAATAATCTTGCATGCTAATAATCTTCGTTATATTTGGTCATGCTAGATGTGTTGAAATTTTCTGGATTTTTGGTTGAATTTTCGGAATTTATGCTCGAAATATTCATGAACGTCGTATTTAAGATTTTCGATGTCTTATGGGGTAGTATAATGGTATATGAGAGTATTTGGCTGTTTCGTCCAAGTGCGATTAGGAGAGAACTCAAAATTTCTGATTTTCAAATTTTTGGACTCTCTTAGTCGGTCCAAGTTCATTGGCCGACCGACTAGACTCGGTTCTAATCGGTCAGCGAATGAACTCAGACCGACTAACTCTAGCCCTAATTTTGGCTTCAGTTACGATTTGCACTTAGTCGGTTCATGTTCATTGGCCGACCGACTAGATTGCAATCTAGTCTGTCAGCGCATGAACTGTGACCGACTAAATGCTGAGGGGCTGCTGTGTCTTTTTCTCTTCTGTTCGACTTATACCCCTTCACACCGATTAGATATCATTCTAATCGGTGCATCCCTCTTCTCTCAGCCCCTAAAACCCGTGACCCCCATGTGTCTCTTCATCTTCTCCGTCGATTGCATGGATTTTCGGCCGTTTTCCAACCATCTCCGGCCGTAGATCCCTCAGTCGACCTAGGTATCACTCTCCTCTACCTTTTTAGGGTTTGATTCTAGGTTAAATCTCGTTTTAGGGTTAGACTTCAATTCATTTTCCGTCGACCTAGGGTTTGTTTTAGGGTTCTTGCTTTCGATTTCTCGTTTGATTGCGCGTGTCTCGTCTCGATCATGGCGAAGACACGTATTCCCATCCGACCCTCGAGTCTGTCACCCATGACCGTAGAGTCTCCGTCTACGGACCCCCCGCAACCCAAATGCCAAGACAAAACGACCCATCCATCGTCTTCTTCGCCTCCTCTTAAGAAGAAGAGGACGGCGACCGCTAAGCCTAGATCTCAACCCAAGCCTAGGAAGCAGACCGTGTCTCCAGCTTCATTCCGTGCTCCATCTCCTCCCGATGACTCCGACACTGAGTATATTCCGGAGACCGAGCATACCGCTAGGGATCCTACTCCTCCTCCACGATCTCGCACTCGTCCATCTAAGGGGAAGGCTCTCATGCCAGTTGGCGGTGTCGATATATCGCTATGTCGCGATGACCCGATGTGACTCGCGGCATACAACCGTATTGAGCACTACCCACTGTTATTGGAGCACTTCGTTCAGTTCTCCGATTTCCCACATCTTGTAGATCTTCTATCATACAGCGGTCTCCTTGACTACCTTCGCCATGACCCCAAGGCGAACCCACACCCGTACCCCCGTCTTGTCAAGCTTTTCTATACGAACCGTGTTCGGGGTCAGTATGACGAGACTCATTCCATTGAGATGACTGTGTTGGGGACACCGATTGTCCTCACGGCAGAAAACTTAGGGGATTTGATAGGTGTCTCCTCTTCTGGCCTCCTTCCTGCCGATATCTCTGTCGATGACATTTCTGATCTTGACCAGGCCATGCTCTCTGAGATATTTCATGTCATCCCTCCCGCCATGATTGGCGTCCCATCCAAATCTTTCAAGCCCAATGCTTGGGTCTTGAATCTTATCTTGAAATCGTACCTCCTTCCGAAGTACGACTCATCGAGCTTGCCATCCCAGCCATTCCTTAAGCTGATCTACGCTCTCTTCATGGGGAGCGAGATCAATTGGGCTAGGATTATTCTTGATAAGATGGATTCCTTCGAGTGTATTAGGAAATCCACAAAATCTGCTCACATCCCATACCCTTGCCTTTTGACACTCGTCTTCCGTCACTTCAAGGTCCCTCTCCCTCTCGATGACGAGCGTCCTCTTGGTCCTCCTCTGAATGCGACGACCGTCAAGAAGTCTCTTGCGGTGCTTCGTCACGTTCAGAGGACGACACCTTCAGCTTCAGCTTCAGCTTCTGCTCCTCCTCCTGCTCCTACTCTCGCTGAGTTTGCACTTTCGTTGAGATGTGTGGAGTCTCGTTGTGCTCGTTCTGAGGAGATGCTTTCTCACATCTGTTCTCACTTTGGTATTGAGATTCCTTCGTCTGTTTCTGACGAGGAAGAGATGGATGAGGCTGAGCTCTAGGAGCTTATTGGATCTGCTGCACGTGCCCCTGAGGGTACGTCTGCTCGTGCTGCTGCTACTTCTACTGGTGATCCCGAGAGCACACCTGCTGCCACTATTCCTTCGGTGGATACTTCGTCTGGTGCTCTCGAGGCCACTCCCATAGCGACTCTCCCGTCTGTGGACACTCCTGTTGACCCAGTGACCACCACTCCTTTTGCAGAGCCTGCTGCTGCTGCTGACCTTGCCTCCACCTCCTGAGCTTGCTTGGAGGGCTCTCCCTATGCACTTTGGATGATATATCTTGTAGTGAGAGTGTGGTTTAGGATAGTTTGGGTGGTTCTGGACTTTTGATGTATTTTGGATGTTTTCATGATGTATTTTGATGTATACATGTTTTGTGATATTTCGATGTATGCTGTGAGCTATGTTGTAAGATGTGCTCCGATCGTTCGATCGTTATTATGTATATTGGCAGATGTATACTTTTGATGTATCCATGTTCTCTTATTTATATATACATCGTGTCGCCATTTACTTCCATGTGCACATTACTTATATTTTTTTGTCTCTGATATCGACTTCGTCGCTCGACGAATTTCTTGATTTAATAGAAATTATTTCTATGAAAACATAGAATTGTTTTCCATGCACTAAATTCATCAAGAATGTTGATATTGGAGAGTATGTTCCATAACTCAATATGTAAAATTAATTTGAGTTTTGATGATTTCATTTTCGATTTTCAACTATGGTCTTGTTGGCACGCTTTAAGTTACATCGTATTTTACTTTGGTGTCATTTGGACCATGGTCGTATTCTACGACTCCCGTGCTTTTATATTTTAGCCATTGTTATTGTCGTTGATCTCATCCCGCTCTTTTTGCTAATGCCAAAGGGGGAGAGAAATAATAATGACGATGTGCTACATGATATTTCAAAGCAATTTACCGTGAATCTAATTTGATATGTTAGATTCAGGGGGAGTTAAGATATAAAAATGGATTTCAAATCCGATATTTCAATAATTGAATTCTCATTTTTTACTTTCCTCGTCTGATTGATGCGTATGATTATTATTTAATTTGGAACTAACGTGTCATCAATGCAGGGGGGGTAAGTAAATTTCATTTGAATCGTTATTTTTGATTATTATTTATGTTGGTTTGTCATCACCAAAAAGGGGGAGAATGTTGAGTATTGACTCCCCGTATTTGGTTTTGGATGATGAACAAATATAAATATCGTGAACTAACTCTTTGTGAGCGCAGTTATGGAGATCGTCGCCAAACTTCTATGAACATCAAAAGCGACGTCTCGAGACTTCTCAAAGCGCGTGATCGTATGCTTGAAGCTTCGTTGAAGCTCAAGGACCATTATTGAAGTCAAGAGATTCGGATCGAAGCGATTAAAGACGGTTCGTCAAGTTTTATTTATAGTCTTCTAGCTTCGTTTCGTAGATTGTTAAGCCTTGAGTAGGTCTTACGTTTTAATCTTCATAATGCTCCTATCTTAGAGCTAGGATCTTATTAGAAGCCCATAGAATCTTTCCCGAAGCTTAACGCTTCTGATCGCGGCTTCTTGTGCATGTTAGTTGGTTCAAGAAGAAGAACCAACCGACTAGATGGCAATCTAGTCGGTCGACAATGCTTCTTGAACCGACTAGAATGCCTTGTTCATTTTCAGCTTAGTTACTGTTTACAGTTAGTCGGTCCAAGAAGGTTCATCGACCGACTAGTTGTAAAACTAGTCGGTTAGGAATCCTTCTTAGACCGACTAGTTGAGCGTCCATTTTTGAGCCTAACTTACTATTTACAGTTAGTCGGTCAAAGCACAACTGCCGACCGACTAGTTGATGATCTAGTCGGTTGGAAGTTGTTCTTAAACCGACTAGCTGTATTTGAATTCAGCCTATTCTATTTCAGCTGTTAGTCGGTCAAAGAACACTCACCGACCGACTAGTTGTGAAACTAGTCGGTTGGCAAGTCTTCTTAGACCGACTAGTTCTATATTCCCTGAACTTCATCTTTTGGATGTTCACCTGTTAGTCGGTTCATGTTGATTTACCGACCGACTAGATGTGAATCTAGTCGGTCAGTGATCCTTCTTTGACCGACTAGTCTGCTTCAGAATAGAGCCGTTGGAGCATTAAATGCCACGAATTTTGCTCTCTCTTTCCTCTATCCTATATATACTTGAAGGGCTGCTTTCATAGCATTCAAGGCTGATATTTATTGAAGTTTAGCTTTCAAAGAGAAGCAATTAATTCTCATTCAAAGCTCATTCATTTCTCACTTGAATCTCTCCCTCACTCTTATTTCAAAAGAGAGATTCATTGATTGTGAGCCTTCCAAGCCAAGAGCTTGATTCTAGGTCACCAACTCCTCCCTAGGCTTCCATTGCTGGTCAACATCTTGGACCTAGGGTTTGGTGCCTTCATCTTCCCCAAAATCCTTCTTGCCCTAAATCGTAAGTTTTACTCAAGCATAGGATTTTGTGGTAAGCATTTCATATTTCAATTACATTGATATTGCAAGTGTTTTACTCTCGGTTGTGAGAGTTTGTGTGTGATCCCGGTTTGTGGGAGTCACATTTTCATTTGTGTATGATTTGATCTTGTAGAGGTTTTCTACAAGTATTTCATAGTGCAAATTTGAGTTAGAGCATTCTAACTCAAGTATCTGGAGGGGATCCGGGTGTTTGGGACATAGGATCACCGGGAACAAGTTGGGGAGACTTGGGTGGATCCGAACCCGTTAATTCGTTTGTTTACGATTGCATTTCTTTGTTTTCAATATTTACATTTTCGCATTGTTGGTTGAGTTTGCAAGATAATTAGGAATTATCTTCTTAATTATTTTAAAGTACTATTCACCCCCCTCTAGTACTTGTGCAGCAGCTACGTAGGGCATTACAGTTACTTCACTATCGGAGTAATGTAAATGAAATATGTGTTGGGATTTTGATGGACCCTTAGTGCACAATCTGTGCCCATCCTAAGTCGGACGGACCACAGACGCAAAATAATGCAGCGGAAAAATTAGATATGTTAAACTATTTAACAAGGCCCTAAGGTTCAAGACCCTTTAGCCATGATCTCTTCCAACTTGGGATGGGTCTGACCATTCTAAGAGGGAGCTGAGCTATGATTAAATTAAAAGAATGCTAATTAAATTCACATACCCAAAACCTTGCCCTGGTTCAAGCAAGGTGTACCACACCGTCTTCCAAGCCGCTCCACGTCCCCTGCCGAACCGCTCCTCCCGCATGTCGCTGAGCCAACCACGTGCCGAAGAAAGTTTCACCCGAGCACGAACCTTTGCCAAGATATCGAATCGGATCCGAACCCCTTCGTGGCTTTGCTAGAGCCCTTTAGAAGTAAGGAAGAAATTATAGGGAGAAGAGAATATTTAATTTAAGCCTAGATCCGAGCGTGCTCCAACATTTACGGGAGCCGCTCAGATCTGGAGCTTAGGACGAGTTTTGAGGAGGAGAGCAGACCCCTATTTATATAGGCGGCTGACCCCTACCCTTTACTAAAATTTCAATGCGGGACTAAAGTTTGGAGTTAATAAATTCAATTCAGTTTGCCTTTCACAAAGGCCAAACTTCCGTGAATTTTAACTCTCTCACCGTTGAGCTTCATGATTGATACAAGCTATCAAATCGAAAGGCGTTCAACGGTGAACGCGTAGGAAAAAATGGCGAGTCAATCGGATTCTGTTTGACCCCTTAAATGATCGCCCAAAGATCAGCCCAAGGCTTGATTTTCGTCCAAAATCAGCCGTCACAAAAACTGCACTGCCCTAGGGTTCTGCACCCATATCTGCAAGGCCCACAACGCTAGCTGGGCGAGCCCAGACCAGGCTGGGCGCTTGGCCTGGGCGTGCCTAGCCTGGGCGCCTGGCCCAGGCGCCAGGCGACAGGCCCAGGCGCCAGGCGCCCGCCTGGGCCTGGCGCCCAGGGCGCCCGGCCAAGCCCTGGGCGCCCAGGCGCCCAGGGCACCCAGGCCAAGGGCGCCTGGCCCTGGCTGGCTAGGCGACCAGGCCAGACCCAGGTGGTCTGGCCTGGGTCAGTCTGGTCTGACCCACGTCCAGTTTGGGCATGGGTTAGACCTCTTTGTGCTGTTTTGGGTGTGACTTGGGCATTTGGCGTCCGATTTGGACGCCGTTCGAACATGTGTTTAGAGCGGGACATTCCCGTCTTACAGGGAACTTTTTCCATGTGTTTATTATATTAAATATTGTCTTAAACAATTTAAGACACATTTAACCCTTTCTGCATCATATGCAAATTAGTCCCTATCTAGGCTTGAAATTTTTATTTGCATCAAATGCAATTTTCTATCCCTTGCATCAAATGCACATTCTCCCTAATGTTTCTACCTATTACTAGACGATGGCCGCACTCTGTGTGAGACCCTACAGCCTTACCCTACTACAGGTTAGGCTCGAAGCCCTATACGATAGTGACCACTAGCAATAGTTTGTCGTCCCTGTTTCAGTATTATAATTATGCGGTTAACTCATCGACATGAGTATTGTCGGGACCACCCTGACTGTGTCTGTGATGAATTCCGCAGTTTTAGTCTCTTCGTCTAAACTATGTCGTTTAATTCAAGTCTAGGGTACGGTCAAACTGTCAACCCCAATAACTCAAATCCGATTAGTTTCCATCGATCTTTAGTCAAATAATGTTGGACAACTTCCAACGTACTCTGGCCAGAGTTTTTACTAACTACCAAACTAACACTACAACACTAACTCCCATTGACCAGGAGAGACGAATCCTATCTTGGTCATTACTCTCCTCGTATGCTTCTAATGTCACCTGACCAAAGACCTTTCGACAGGTCTTGCCTCGAAGCTAGGTCCGTGATCTAAGTGACACCGTTCACGCACAGGTTCGTACAATGACCTCAAGTCAAAGACCAACTTGCCTATCATCACTAAGAGTTATCATTGACAGGTTGGTCAATTTAACCATATAAAAACTCTTGTGGGTTGTTCAGTGAACTCATTCTCAAATGAGCACCTGTGTCTCGTCTTTGACTTTGCCAAGTCAAACGATTATGAGATCATCGTCACCGTTGTACGGCGAAGACTAAGACACAATGGTATATCCGATGTTTCGATATCCTTTTCTCGAAACATCTACGACCACGAACCCTTTTAGACTTATGCTACAGACGATCAAACATTTCTCCATGATCGAGATACTCATCTCGATACATGTTTGACCTCGCATTAAGTCTCAGGAATTTACCTAAGTTAATTACTAATGATAACTACATTATGATTTAACTTAGATAAATACTTACCATACGGCTTATTGTAATTGTGAACAAGATGTTCGTATAGATGCACGGAGATAAATTGCCTCGAGGGCATACATCTCGCAACATCTTCCACTTTCACTTAGGCCCATTTATCCCAGTATCTCATATCGCATTTACACATAAGTCTTTCCAGACCTCACGTGGTAGAGCATTCGTGAGTGGATCTGCTAAAACATCAACTGTATAGACTTAAAGGGTTTTCTATGTTAATCTTAGACCATTCATTTGAATCTCATCCAAATAATTTACTTTGGCCCTACGGAATCCATTTAATTTTCATGGATCTCATCCAGTTCATCGTACCTTACGATAATAAGTTATTGGTCATTTTAGACGGTTCATATTTTAAAAGGCTCAAACTCTTTTAACTACTTTATCAGAAATATGTTCCATCCTCTTGATGCCTCGCATGTGTTTTTATTCGCTCCTACTGACCTTGAAAACTCTCTGGCTAATTCATATAAGATTGTTTTTCTAAATCATATTTAGATAACGGACTATAAATGAATGCACCGGTTTTCATGGTCATCTTGAGCATTTACATCGAGTTCGGTCCGAGTAGATCTGTACGCATCTGCTGGCGAGACGGTTTCATCATAATTCGCTTATAGGAATTAAAATGAAAACGTTCTCAACCAACGTAAGCTGTACTTCACTACTTTCTTTCTGCACCAATCTTCTAAACTCGAAGATTTACTTGCAGACATTAAGAAACAATTTCTTTGGGCACGTAAACTGAAGTCCATACTTTATTTACGTGCATGGACCTCTTGCATCAAGTTTTTAATCAGAGTCTATACTCTAAATTTCATCCTGAAAGTTATTTTAAACCATCATCGACAATGATGTCTAACAGGACTCTTCGTCTCACGAGACTCGAGTAATCTTTTAACTTCCTAACGATTGATTTAATGAATATCTTACTGATAATGTTCTCATAGAACCATATCAAAACCTAGGCATTTTAATCTGGGACTTAACCCAGAGGGAGGATCGTAACTCAGACAACTTAGCCATGAGTCGCACTATGTCTAACAAAGTGCGATTGATGGTCTCTAACACATCCAATATGTTAAGATGCTTGACCTGAGAGAAAATCACATTTTCTTTTATTTACGCAAGATTTATACAGCTAAATATTCAACTTTTCGATCTAATCGAATCAGTTCAAATGCTTGTGTGTTTTGTTCTCTATTTTATTAGACTTGTGTTTCATCAAGAACACGTGTCTTAATAAAATAAGAATAACTTATTCTGGCTAATCTAGACTCGGGTCCAGGTACATCAGTATGTACGAGACTGAGTTCAACAACGCATTCTCCCACTGTCTTACAGAAGGAGTTTCGGCCATCATACTTTTGAGAATAAGGTTCACAAGTGTCCATAGACTTCATAATACGAGAGGTCAGACCTCTCTTTATGTGACTTGTGAAGCTTAGTCTCTTTGATACGGCCTAGTCTATTTTGCCATATAAGTTTATTACTATCTTGCGTATTCAAGTATTAACATTTAATATATTATAGTTATTACAAATTACTTAACACAGAACATTGCTTCAGAAGCAAGGTGATGACATTCGTCAAAAATGTGTTAGACGTCTTTTGTATAACAATTATTCTGAAATCGTGACATCAGATATGTCACATTTTCAGTTCCTCATACTTATGCCTTTACTAATGATAAATAAAACTATTTTTCTTAATTGACTTTTCTTTAGTGCCTTCTTCCTTTTCTAAATCTCATTTAGATATTAAACGTCTCAACAAAAATTAAATAGATATGCAAGCATCTCAGGTATCCAAACGCCTGAGCTTTGCAACCTTGAGTGTAGCTCAACAAGTTGCTTGTCTCAAGATCCGGTTGGGATACATAGTCTTGCACCGCTCATGCACTCATATTCGATTCAAACAGTTTCATCGACTTTTCGAACTTTACGGACAAATCTGCTTTCCATACAACCTTGCGTGTAGCTTAACATATTGTATGGAGAAGCGTGCTTTGAACATCAATATGTTCGAGCTGCCTCATATAAAGGCGAGTGACATGTAGCATGCATTTATTTTGGTGGACTCAGAACTTAATGAAATCATATTCCTTAAGTCTGTTCTTAAGAAGGTCATTTTAATGTCAACGAGAATATAGTTCATTTTATCAATTAGAATTTAACTTGATATTCCATTAATCAACCTATTCGACCATTTAACTTATTCTGTTAGAACATTATATTTTTGATTCCATTGGTAAACTTAGACCTTACCCTAGTTTAGCATATGTTCAATATTAAATATAGGTAGAATTGCTTTTATCCATCTATATCCTCCCACTATAATGTTCAATATTAAACTTAGACCTTACTACAGGTTGGGCTCGAAGCCCTATACGGCAGTGACCACTAGCAGTAGTTTGCCGTCCTTGTTTCAGTATCATAATTATGTGGTTAACTCATCGACATGAGTATTTCGGGACCACCCTGACTGTATCCATGATGAATTCCGCAGTTTTAGTCTCTTTGTCTAAACTATGTCGTTTAATTCAAGTCTAGGGTACGGTCAAATTGTCAACCTCAATAACTCGAATCCGGTTAGTTTACATCGATCTTTAGTCAAATAATATTGGACAACTTCCAACATACTCTGGCCAGAGATTTTACAAAAGATCGAACTAACACTACGACACTAACTCCCATTGACCGGGAGAGACGAATCCTATCTTGGTCATTACTCTCCTCGTATGCTTCAAATGTCACCTGACCAAAGACCTTTCGACAGGCCTTGCCTCGAAGCTAGGTCAGTGATGTAAGTGACACTGTTCACGCACAGGTTCGTACAATGACCTCAAGTCAAAGACCAACTTGCCTATAATCACCAAGAGTTATCATTGACAGATTTGTCAACCATAACCATATGATAACTCTTGTGGGTCGTTTAGTGAACTCATTCTCAAATGAGCACCTGTGTCTCGTCTTTGACTTCGCCAAGTCAAACTATCATGAGATCATCGTCACCGTTGTACGGTGAAGACTAAGACACAATGGTCTATCCGATGTTTCGATATCCTTTTCTCGAAACATCTACGACCACGTACCCTTTTAGACTTATGCTACAGACGGTCAAAAATTTCTCCATGATCGAGATACTCATCTCGATACATGTTTGACCTTGCATTAAGTCTCAGGACTTTACCTAAGTTATTTCTAATGATAACTACATTATGATTTAACTTAGATAAATACTTACCATACAGCTTACTGTAATCTTGAACAAGATGTTTGTATAGATACACGGAGATAAATTGCCTCGAGTGCATACATCTCGCAACAATATGGACATCCCGTTGCCTACGAGAGTCGAAAACTCAATGATACTGAAAGGTGGTACAGTGTTCAGGCAAAAGAGATGACTGTAGTGATTCACTACATATGGATATGTAGGCACTACTTACTTGGCTTTAATTTTATAATGAAAATAGGCAACGTACCCACTAATTACTTCTAGACCTATAAAAAATTGTCCCCCAAGCAATCTAGGTGGCAAGATTTCTTTTCAGAGTTTGACTACATGCTTGAATACAAGCTAGGCTGAGCAAACTTAATGACAAACACATTAAGTTAGAAGGCAGAATTTGAAGCCATAGTGAGTCTACCATAGAGTTCATTGCTTAATCTTATAAAAGGGTATAGTACATGATCCAACTGCAAAAGCACTCGTTAAATATGCAAATGATGGGAAAAATCGAAGATTTTGGCTTGAGGATGGTTTACTATATGCTAAATGAAGACCAGTATACGTGCCACTATTTGGGAACATACAACGTGAAATTCAGGTAGAGTGCCATAACTCTCCATGGGAGGACATCTGAGAGTGCATCAGACCTTGTCACCAATGAAGGTTACTTATTGTTGGTCCCGTATGTATGATGATTTCATGCATATGTGAATACTTGTCTTGTATGCCAACAAGACAAAGTGAAAAAAGGAGCGTCAACGGGAATACACTCGATCCATTGCCAATTTTAGAACAACCATGAGAAAGCATTTCTAATGACTTCTGTTAAATCATTGGGCCGACACTCGAGATGACTCGACCCACAGATAACTAAGGCCACGGGGCCCACAGGGGCAGCCCGATATCAACTCAGTCAAAGCCCATTGGCCAGTCGACCGTTGCATTCCCCTCACTCGAACATGGGATTAAAGACGGGCTCGTAATTCGTAGGACAGTGTACAACATTTACTCCTATTAAAGGGGAAGATCGTGGCCCCATAATGGGTGGCCGTTATCTCCCCAATGTCATTAAAGGGACCCATGATGCTTATAAATAGAGAGAGTGTTCCAATTCCAAGTTACGAGATCTAAGACTTAGAACTCTACTCTCTCAGCAGATATTTCTTACACTATAGAGCTTGCGATGACAGATCTGAGGCGAGCCTCCGTAGGTCGATCTCAGCTGCTCCAAGCTCCCTCTCATCCTTAAGTTTCCATACTAACTTAAGCATCGGAGGGGATTTGGGTCGGAACCCAGATCTGACCCTTCTAACGTGTCTCTGTGGTGTAGATCGATGAGTCTCCATCTTCCGTGAAGGTTGCTCCCGAGCTCCCCAACCTCGAACGATCAACATACAAGCTGATCGAGGGTCGATCGAGTATCGCATCATCATCTACCTCCATCACTCGACGCAGGTTCTACTAACCTAGGGTCCCACTTCACCAGCTGATGAGGCGCTGACTCAGCACGAAGAGCCAACATCAGCTTGACAACTGTCTCAGTCATTTTTGGCCTTAACAGTTTGGCACTGTCTGTGGGAAACGTTAACCAGCTTGATATTCTTAAGCTAACGAAAAGCTATACCAGCTGGACCCATTAATACTGGACCGATCGAAGGTCTGAAGGAGAAGCAAAAAAGCGAACAGTGTCCAGGTGGAGGACGCCATAGATTCCACCTCACCGTCGAAGCGCCCTGAAGGGGCCACTAAGGAGCCTAGAGTGACCCAGAAGGAATTCACCGAATTCTCAAAACAGGTCGACAAGAGTCTCGGTGTTTTGGCAACTTTGATATGCCAAAGCATGGGGAGTCCATCGCTCTTGAATGACAATTACCACCTCCAAATCCAATCCTGACGCCGACTAGGGGCATAGCCTTACTCAAAGATCCAGGGGATCCGAGGGCAGACCGACTAGAGATCGGCCAACACAACGCAACCCCAATGTCTCACCAATATGGTAGAATGGGGATTGACAATCGTGTCTTCGTTCTCCAGGGGGAACCCATTCTCCCCAACTACAAAGAAGCGACCCACAACATCCCGAATCAGGTAATGTACGGGGCTCCCCGGGTTATAACCCTCTTAGTCTTGCAGGTGGATTTGGGATGAGAGACGAGATCCCAACCCGATCTTCAGTAGTTAATTGTGGGCAAGGTGGAGAGGGGAGATCTCTACTCATCCAATCCGCACTTTGGAGAACTCCACTGAAGGAGAATATCACTTCTGCTCCTCCTCTTTCGAAATTCAAGCTTCCTGCCCTACCAGCTTATGATGACAGAGGCGACCCGTGGTCGTACATACATAAATATCTAAACGTAATGTTGCTCCATGGGGCTGATGATACATACCTTTGTCGAGCTTTCCATGCAACCTTATTCAAAAGGGCAGAGGGTGTTGAGTATTAGACTTCTCCCTACTATGTGTTAATGACGAGCAAACATAAATACTTGTGACTAATCCCCTATTTTGCAGTTAATCCATTGCCTAAGCTATTTATGAAGATCTACTAGCAAAGGATGACTCACAAAGATCATTGAAGACAAATGAAAATGGATTAGATGATCGTAGATGTTGATTGAAGCTCCATGAAGACTTCAAGCTCATACGTTGGATAGAAGAGAGAATTCGTCAATGTAATTTCTTTTATCTCTTCTAGTATGTTGATGGAGCACTCACACACATCTTCATTTCAGTCTTAGGACATCATTAGATCAATTGTCCTTAGACCCCAATTCATTTCCTTAGTGATTGTGCTTGGATTGTTTATAACAGTCGACTGCTGAACGTTTTACAGTCGTCTGTCTCAAAAACAGACTTCTGTATTTTGTTCTACAGTCGCCTGTTATACACAAACTTTTGCAATATAGTTTTGGGCCTATCTGTTTATTTCACACAGGCAACTGATGAACGATTCATAGTCGCCTGTCCAAGTGACAGTCGACTGTGGTTTGTAAATCAGTCGCCTGTCTATCCTTCTGCCCAAACTTTGTTGATCTAACTTTTACGGTCAGTCGACTAATGTTGAATATACAGTCGACTGTCCCTTGGACCAGTCGACTGTGTATGCTGCAACAGTCGTCTGTCTGTGAGCCAATTTATTGACTCAGCTCTCTGGATTTTCTCAGGGTATTTGACAGTCGTCTGTATAAGGATTTACAGTCGCCTGTTCAGATTAATAATCGACTGTATTATCCTCATTAGTCGTCTGTCTTGTTATCTTACAAGATTTTCATATTTCTTCATCTTACCATTCTTTCGGCCAGTCACCTGTAGAAGTAATTACAGTCGCCTGTTGGTTCAACAGTCGACTGTCTTTGCTTCATCAGTCGACTATCCACGTGGTAAGTTACCGTTATGAATTCTTACCTACCCATGCTGACTGTGCAACAGTCGACTGAGGTTTCTTCAACAGTCGACTGTTGCGAGTTCAGTTTCTATCAATTGAGATTTTTCTCACGGATTCCAAAGGGGTTTTTGCCTAAACTGTTTTGTGGATTTGAGAAACCTATAAATGGGGCTTCTACTGTTCCATTGAAGGGTTACCTAAGCTATTGCAAAATCTCTTAAGCTTTCATTTCTAAAGTTTAAAGCTCTCAAATCCAAAGCCCTAAGAATTCCAATCTTTGATCTCTTGCTCTCCAACCTAGAACCAAAGAGTGATCCTCTAGGTATTTGGTGCAGTCAAGAGAAAGGGCTTTCTTCTCTCTTCCAAGAGAGTCTTCAACACACATAAAACTTCTCCTTCAAGGCATAGGTGATTGTAAGTGTTGCTTTCAAATTTCATTACTTTCGTAAATTGAATTTGCTCTCGGGTTGTGAGAGCGGTATGCTTGCTCCCAAGTTATGGGAGTCAAGGACATCGATGGTATTCGATTTCACTTGTAGGGTTGCGACAAGTGGAGTTTAAGTAAACCTCAAGTTAGGGTTCTAACTTGAGTATCCGGAAGTATCCGGGTGAAAGGGACGTATGATTACCAGGAACAAGTCAGGAAGTGACTTGGGTAATCCGAACCCTAGAAACATAATTGTGTTTGCATTTGTTTCTTATTTGGGTTTAATTCTAATTCCGCACTATATTGTTGGTTAGCATTTTAATTTGGTGTAACTATCGTTTTAAATTGCTTAAACACTATTCAACCCCCTTTCTAGTGTTTTCTCCATAGACAGGATCCGTACAATTGGTATCAGAGCGCAAGGTTATAGCTATTGCATCCAACAACAACAACGTTCCTCCGCCGACTTCGTACAACAATCACGACCGTGATGGAGCGTCCACACTTTTCGAAGGTCAATCAACGGTGCGTCCTCCGCGTTTCAATGGCACTAACTTTGGCTATTGGAAGTGTAGGATGGAGACGTTCCTAAGGAGCGCTTCGCTTTGGAGAACCCTCCACAAGGAATACGTCGAGCCCACCGAAGAGGATTTCGAAAAATGGACGAATTCCGAGAAGTCCGCCGAAGTCAACAACGCTAAAGCAATGAACGCTCTTCATTGTGCGTTGGACCCGAATGAGTTCAACAAGATATGCACATGTAAGAGTGCATATCAAATTTGGAACCATCTCATCATTACCCATGAGGGAACGAACAAGGTAAAACTTTCAAAGTTATATGTTGCCGTGCAAAACTTCGATTTGTTTTATATGCAGGAAAATGAGAGCATTGCATCGATGTACGGACGCTTTACCGACATCACAAATGAATTAGAAGCCCTTGGCCAAATATACACCGAAGCTGAAAAGGTAAGGAAGATCATCATGGGAATGACCTCCAAATGGGAAAGAAGAGCGATCGCCATCAAGGAGGTCAATGATTTGAAGAATTACACAGTTGTGAATCTTATCGAGACTCTCATGTCTTACGAAGTAAGACGGGAGAACAGATTAAAGATTCAGCTATAATGAATCCCTCGGAGGCCAAGAAGAAAGCTTTGGCATTCAACGCCAACTCATCATCATCCGATAGCGAAGATTCGAAAGATGAGATGGATTTGGGTGAAATGGCCCAAATGGCGAAGAAGTTTCAACGCTTCTTTCGCAAAGGTAAATTTTCCTCAAACAAACGTTTTGAGTCTACTAATGTTACTTCCTCTCTTTGCTTTAAGTGTAATAAGCCATGGCACATCAAGAGGGATTGCCCAATGCTAAAGAACAAAGAGAAGTGGAAGGCTACGAAGTACCCCAAGTCCGACAAGAACAAGAGAGACGAGAAGAAAAGACTCGTAGGTACATTCGATGACTCAAGTGAAGAATCATCAAATGATTCCGATGATGAGAAGGGTGAGAGCGCCCACATGTGTTTCATGGCACGTGAAGATTCACTCTCCGATGAGAGTGATTCTGACACGGATGATACCGATGTAACAATGGATGATTTTCATATTGCAAATGAAGAATTATTTGCTAAATATCAATCTTTAATGCTTAGATATACTAGCTTAAAGAAATCAAATGTTAGCAAGTCATCCATTCCATGCATTATCAACAATGACACCATTGTTGATACTTTAACTCTTGAGAAAGCAAATTTAGCTTCCCAAAATGTCACTTTGAGAGATGAGGTGAATAACCTCAAATCTCAACTAGATCAAACACATCCCAAGGATAATAGTGATCTAGTTACACGACACACACAATTGGGTTTAGAGAATGATTCTCTTAAAACCCAAGTGCACGAGCTCAAAGCACGGGTGTCCACCTTGGATACCAACATTTCTTCTCTAAAGGAGAAATATGAGCTCATGTCCTCCCGTATTGTGAGATTTAATAAGGGAAAAGGACAATTGGATGATTTGCTTGCAAACCAATTTCCAGCCACACATCGTGTTGGTCTTGGGTTTGTGAATGCGAATGCATCCAATGCTCGCACCTCCTATAGTGGTGTCACTATAGATTTTGTGCGGCCTTCCTCCGGTGCATCCACAAGTGGTGTCAAAGACACTATAGGTAGAAAACCTACCAAGAAAGTCACCACTTCACCTTCTCTTCCTTTTGGCAAGAAACCCACTATGGGTGGAAACCAAAAGCAAGGCCATGCTTACATGTACACTAACACTCATCCACGTAGGAAACCTCCTACTTCACAAGTGGATAATCATGACATTTTTTATGCTCCACACCCACGGACACGTACAAATCCACACATGAGAAATACTTATGTACGTGCTCATATACACCCATATGTTGATACGCATCATTCCTACATGTATGCACATCCTCCTCATGTCATGCATAATCAATATGTTCCATACGACATGCATGTTCCTAAGCATACATATAATACTTATATGTCATATGCATATCCACCTCCTCATGTTTATGCTAGAAACCATGTTCCTGAGAAGCATGCACCACATAGAAATTCAACAAGTATGCATGCAACTAGGAAAAGGACTCCCAAGATTTACACTATTTGGGGTCCTAAGAACACTAGCCTAATTGATAGGAATGCCTATGTTGATTCCTATTTTCATGACGTTATTAGGAATAGTAATTATGTTGGGAAGCGGAAGTCCACTTGGACTTGGCTTCCAAAGAGCTAATCCCCTTGGACCCAACAAACATGGGATACCATGAGCTTATGGTATATTATATAGGTACCCAAGAGAAAGAAGAAGAGCAATAAAAGTCATATTAGCTCTAAAGGGAAAGGATGGATTCTCGATAGTGGTTGCTCCAAACACATGACGGAAGATCTCTCTTTGCTCTCCGAAGTGATTAGCATCAAGGTGGTGCAACGGTCACTTTTAGAGAAAATTAAAAGGGAACCATCATTGGAGTAGGTATCGTTGGTAATCCTTCAAAACCCTTAATTACTAATGTATTTCTAGTTAGTGGTTTGTGTCACAATCTCATTTCCATTAGTCAACTTTGTGACAAAGGTTACAAGGTTAACTTTGGAGAAGGATTGTGTACAATTGTTGATTGTGATTCAAATGTTTTATTTTCCGGTATTAGGCGTAAAAATATTTATTATTTGAGCTTGCCTAAAACCGTAGAACATTGCTTAGTTGCTAACACAAGTGAACAACTAGTATGGCATCGCCGTTTTGGTCATGTTCACTTTAAGCACTTATATAAGTTAGCTAAGCATGATCTAGTCAAAGGTTTTCCTAAAATCGCTTTTAATAAGAAAAACTTTTTTGATTCTTGTCAAAGAGGTAAACTTAGTAAATCTTCCTTTAAGCTTAAAGAAGGGATTACTTCTAAGAGGCCCCTAGAACTTCTTCATTTAGATTTGTTTGGGCCAACTAGAACCGCTTCTTTAGGAAATGCTCATTACGAATTAGTTGTCGTAAACGACTTAGATTTACTTGGGTTTCATTCTTAACTAATAAGAATGAAGCTTATGAAGAGTTTACCAAAATTGCAAAGAAGATTTAGAATCTCTTAGGATCCACCATTATCACTATCCGTAGTGATCATGGAGGAGAATTTGAGAATGAATCTTTTACTAAGTTTAGTGATGACACCGGGATAACTCATAATTTTTCCTTCCCTCGAGCACCACCACCACAAAATGGTGTTGTAGAGAGAAAGAATAGGACTCTTATTGAGTGTGCACGCACTACGCTCCATGATAGTCATCTAGGACTAATTTTAGGCTGAGGTGGTGCACACGGCATGTTATATGCTCAATAGGATCCTAGTGAGACCCCGAACGAACAAAACTTGTTTTGAATTGTTTTATGACAAAAAGCCTCTAGTAAAATATTTTCGTGTTTTTGGTTCAAAATGTTTTATCAAGAACACATTCGGTAATCTAGATAAATTTGAGCCAAGATCCGATGAAGGAATTTTTGTTGGATATTCAACACTTAGCAAAGCCTACCGGATATACAACAAAACTTCTTCAACTATTGAGGAATCACTACACGTATCATTTAATGAAGATTTTGATTTTCCTCGTGTTGATGATGATAGTGTAGATGTTTTGTATGATCCCCTTAGTAGTGTTAAGATTAATGATTCGATTATTGATACTAACCCTACTAACGAAATTGTTAAAGATGTTTCTAGTGATGCAGAAATACCCAAAGCTTATCCGACCGTTCGCAATCATCCACATAACAAAATAATTGGAGATATTGGTGTGGGTGTTCGAACAAGGTCGAGAATTGAAGAATTCTCTCATTGCGCATTTATCTTTACCATTGAGCCAAAGAACATCCAAGAAGCTTGTAAGGATAGCTCTTGGATAGTGGCAATGGAAGAAGAACTAATGCAATTCGAGAGAAATGAAGTTTGGGAACTCGTTCCTCTTCCAAGTGGTCACCAAGTCATTGGGACCAAATGGATCTTCAAGAAAAGACGGATGAGAACGAGGTGATCACAAGGAACAAAGCAAGGTTAGTAGCTCAAGGCTACCGGCAAGAGGAAGGTATTGATTCGAAGAATCTTTTGCTCACGTAGCTAGATTAGAAGCTATTAGATTACTTTTATATTTTGCATCCCATAAGAATTTTAAACTATTTCAAAGGGATGTTAAAAGTGCATTTTTAAATGGGATTGTCAATAAAGAAGTTTATGGTTCTCAACCTCCCAGTTTTATTCATGAAAAATTTCCAACCCATATTTTCAAACTTAAGAAAGCGTTGTATGGGTTGAGACAAGCTCCTAGAGCTTGGCATGATCGACTTAAGACCTTTCTTTTGAATTTAGGTTTTAAAATGGGAGAAGTTGATTCTACAATCTTCATTAAAGATTATGAAAATGACATTCTCTTGATTCAAGTTTATGTAGACGATATAATTTTTGGTTCTACTAACTTTAATCTTTGTCAAGAATTTTCTAAGTCAATGAAGGATGAATTCGAGTTGAGCCAAATGGGAGAGCTCACTTATTTCCTTGGACTGCAAATTCGACAAATGGAGAATGGCACATTCATACATCAAACAAAGTACACAGGGGAGCTTATCAAGCGATTTGGGATGGAATCGTCTTCAAGCAAAAGGACTCTCATGAGTACTACTACCCATCTACACAAGGATGAAAGCGAAAAAGAAGTAGACGTTCGTCTATATCGAGGTATGATTGGTAGCTTACTTTACTTAACCGCTAGTAGGCCCGATATCATGTTTTCCATATGCTTGTGTGCTAGATATCAAGCTAGACCTAGGGAGTCACACTTGATTACGGTTAAACGAATATTTCGTTATCTCAATCAATCTTTAGATTATGGGTTACTTTACCCTAAATCTAGCACATATGAGTTAATCTCATATAGTGATACCGACTTTGTCGGATGCAAGTACGACAGGAAAAGTACTAGTGGCACTTGCCATTTTCTAGGAAATCCCTTGTTTCTTGGTTTTCTAAGAAACAGAATTCGATTTCATTGTCCACGACTGAAGCGAAATATATTGCCGCGGGTCTTGCATGTGCACAAGTTCTTTGGATGAGACACACTCTTATGGACTATGGTGTCAACTGTGATACTTGCCCGATCATGGTTGATAACCAAAGTGCCATATGTCTTTCCAAGAATCCGGTACACCACTCCCATACCAAACACATAGACGTGAGACACCATTTTATAAATGATCATGTAGCTAAGAAGGACATCATCTTAGAGTACATTGAAACCCAAAAACAAATTGCCGACATCTTCACAAAACCTCTTAAAGAAAATTCATTTGTGAGGTTGCGTGGAGAATTAGGAATTATGGGTGAATCTGAAATCTAGATGCTCAACTTTCATGTTATAACACCTTTTGAGCTCATGTCATCATATTGTCTTTCTTCTTTTGATATATGCTATATATGTGCTTAAGAAATGCCATTGAGATTTTTGTGATTTCATGAATTCTTTGAGATTGTTTTTAGAGATGTTGTTACAATTGATTTATCATATTACATTGTTTTTTTATGATGAGTTTGTGATTAGAGTATAGGTCCTAGGGTGAGTGTTCTTATTCTCTGGATTTCTATCTTACTGTGATTTTTTGGACCAGGACAGATGACTGTCTTTCCTTCGATAGTCGATTGCCCTACTCTATCTCCTCAGTCTGAGAATTTGTATCTTTTGCACAGCCGACTGATGACTGATTTACAATCGACTGTTATTTTAACAGGCGACTGAATTTTAGTCATCAGGCGACTGTTCTCTCTATCAATTTTTCTACAGAGCTCTCTGTATGTTTGATAAAGTTTCTTGATTCTCGGTCAATCGACTGTTGTTTAAAGTTCAGTCGACTGTCCCTCGGACAGGCGACTGTATGTTACCCAACAGTCGAATGTCTGTCTTTCTGAGATTAATTCTTATCACTTCATCCAGTCGACTGACTTTTGGTCATCATTCGACTGTCTCCTGTTTGTGACGGTTCACTGTTTCAATCTGAGCCGTCGATTCTTTGATCCAACGGCCCAGGTTTATTCCCTCTTTCATATAATCTTCGAGACGGTTCATTTCCCCACGTCGTTTCTCTCTCCTACGATTGAACCGCTTCGACTTCCCGCTCTTTTCCTCAGCCGTTGCCGTCGATCTTCTCCTCCCCATAGTCGATTGTTTCGTCGTTGCTTCTTCGTGTCTTCTCGACTTGGTTTGCATCTCTTTCTCGAGTCTTTCGTTCGTTAATTGTCTACCTATTTCATCGCCTGTTGTTTCTCTCTCTCGATTCCATGGCACCCAAAACCAAGGGAAAAGAGAAGATCTTAGCTCCTAAGAAACCTATGGCTCCTAAGAAACCTAAGGCACCCAAGAAACCTATTGCCAAGAAACCCTACAAAGCCCGAACCAAACAAGCCGACTCTCCCTTGCATTCTTCTTCGCAGGGATATTCTCCTTCAGCGTCTTCTTCCGACGCTCAGCCCCTGATCAATCGTCAGCGGAAGCGCATTGGTTTTTCCATCAATGAGCCTACTGCTGACGCTCCCCATCTGTCTGCTTCTGCTTTGAGTTCTTCTGAAGAGTCTCCCGTAGTGCCCCCTACTGATCCCCTAGTTCCCATTTGCCGAGATGATCTTTGTTTGGCAAATTTTCACTCTCTTCTAGGGATCAAACTTCTTAGGGAGCGGTACATTGTTTTTCCCGCCTTTACTGCTGAGAGACTTTCAGACATCTTATCTGCTACACACTTGGCCGATCTTTTTCGCTTCTCTCAGAGCGAGTCCCCTCGAGCCTATCCATTTCTGGTGAAGCTATTCTATGCAAACCGCATTCGCGGTGAGTATTCGTCCTCCGGTGTCCTTGATACCGTTGTTCAGGGAACCCCCATTCAGATTAATCCCACACTCTTAGGGACCATTCTTAGGATTCCCTCTACCAGTTTTCTTCCTTCAGATATTTCCATCTCAGATATTGACGAGCTTGACCCCTCTGTCCTTCGGGATATGTTTCGTGAGATACCTTTAGCCATAGATTCTGGTATCAAGTCATCTATGTTTTCGGCTGAGGTTGGGCAGTTCACCTAGTGGTGAAGTCCAACATCATGCCGAGGTATGGATCATCTGACCAGCCTTCCCAGGATATTCTGAAGTGTATGTATGCGATTTTCTCTGGGATGTCCGTGAACTGGGCCGGTGTCCTCCTTGACATGATGGACAAGGACGAGTTTACTTCTTCCTCGGCCCACATTCCATATAGTGGTCTTTTGACTCTTGTCTTTCGACATTTTGGTAATGATTTGTCTCGCTACGAGCCCATGCCTTTTGCTCCTCTCCTTGATGCTTCTGCGAAGTCGAAGTCCTTTTTGGCTCTGCAGTCGGCATCAAAGAAGAGGAAATCTGCTTCAGCCCCATCTTCCTCCACTGTTTCTCCAGCTGACGTGCCATCTTCATCTGCTCCTCTTTTTTTGACACTCTTCTTGAGATGGTGTCAGTACTTTATGAGTTGGCCTCTATTTCTTTCCAACATCAGGGAATACCCTTCCCTGAGCATCTGAGACGCTTCGTTCCTCCTCGGCCTCATAAGCCTCCGCAGCCCATCGTCACTGATGTCGTTAAGCCTCCTGGTTGAGCCTCTACTCAGGATGCTGCTGATGCTGCTGATATTGTTGCTACTGCTGACCCTCCTCCAGAGGACACCCATGTTGTCACAGAGCCTCGTTCTTCCTCTGCAGCACATGGCGACACTCACTCATAGATTGTGTTTTTGTTTTTGAGTGGTGTCTGTCGAGTTTATGTGTTTCAAAGTTTGGATACTTTGGATAGATGTTTTGGATATTTTGTATGATGATGTACAATGGTATCATGATGTATTTTTTGGATCATGATGTATGTATTTTTGTTGGACATGTTGATGTCCGTATGCCATGTACTCATCTTGTTTTATTTATATATATATATATATATATATATATATATATATATATATATATATATATATATATATTACATTTGACAACGATTTTTGAATTCTAGGGCTGACTAGGACAAGATAAAGAGTGGCTGAGATTTGATCTTGGTAAATCAATGGTTGAGATTAGATTTTGTGAAAAATTTTGGGGGAAAATGCCTTGGGAATATAAACTCTGAAATTAGAAGTGCCTTGGAAAAGAGTGTGGAAATTAAATTTGGGGGGAAAAGTGCATTGGGAAAGATTGTGGAGATTAAATTTGGAGGAAAAGGTGCATTGGAAACCTAAACTTTGAACTTAAAAGTGCCTTGGGAAAGATTGTGGAGAATCATGATCCATTAAATTAAACAAAATACAAAATTTAGCGTAAAACAATTTAGCGGAACGACAAATTAGCGTAAAAATACATTGATGTTTGTTGTCTTCGGCGCCCGCTAAATTTTTTTACAAAGATTTGTTGTTCTGCGCCAAAGGCGCGGGCGCCAAATTTGTTGTTCGACGCCGAATTTGTTGTTCCGTTGTTCGGCGCCAAAGGCGCGGGCGCTGAATTTGTTGTTACAAAGATTTGTTGTTCTGCGCCAAAGGCGCGGGCGCCAAATTTGTTGTTCGACGCCGAATTTGTTGTTCCGTTGTTCGGCGCCAAAGGCGCCCGCGCCGAAGTCACCCGCGCAATTTTTTTACAAAGATTTGTTGTTATGTGCAGAAGGACCGGGCGCCAAATTTGTTGTTCGACGCCGAATTTGTTGTTCCACGCCGAAGACGCCCGTGCCGAAGGTGCCCGTGCCACTAAATATTTTTATGCTAATTTATTGTTCTGTTTAATTTTGGCTATGTAAATAATTTTTTGGGGAACAAAAATTTGTCGGGGAAATGTTAAATGAACCGTGCCCGCGGGCACGGGTTATGACTAGTGTATATATATATATATACATATATCTATATTATAAAAGAGGGATGTTATCAAGAGAAATTGGATAAGAGATATTGGACAAGAGAAATTGGATAAGAGATATCTATATTATAAGAGAGTGATGTTATCAAGAGAAATTGGATAAGAGATATTGGACAATAGAAATTGGATAAGAGATATCTATATTATAAGAGAGGGATGTTATCAAGAGAAATTGGATAAGAGATATCTATATTATAAAAGAGGGATGTTATCAAGAGAAATTGGATAAGAGATATTGGAAAAGAGAAATTGGATAAGAGATATCTATATTATAAAAGAGGGATGTTATCAAGAGAAATTGGATAAGAGATATTGGAAAAGAGAAATTGGATAAGAGATATCTATATTATAAACGAGGGATGTTATCAAGAGAAATTGGATAAGAGATATTGGACAAGATAAATTGGATAAGAGATATCTATATTATAAAAGAGGGATGTTATCAAGAGAAATTGAATAAAAGATATTGGACAATAGAAATTGGATAAGATTGATGTTATCAAGAGAAATTGGATAAGAGATATCTATATTACAAACGAGAGATGTTATCAAGAGAAATTGGATAAGAGATATTGGACAAGAGAAATTGGATAAGAGATATCTATTATATAAAAGACGGATGTTATCAAGAGAAATTGATAAGAGAATTTGGACATGAGAAATTGGATAAGAGAATTTGGATATCTATTATATAAAACAGGGAAATTGAATAAGAGAAAATATAAGAGATGAGATTTTGAGGGATAAAAGAGGAGGTGGGGAATTTTGCACATACAACCCCGGTTTTTGTATTTTTGACTATGGACCCTCCCCACACACACACCCACACTTTTTATTCTCACCCATTCCGGCCATTTTTTTCCAGTTCTATAAAGATTTTTAATCTTATCCTACTAGGACAAAGCTTTGTCCTACGTGGCAGCTTTGTCCTAGGTGGTAATGACAATTTTGGGGGGACTTAAATTTTGGGGGAAAACTTAAATTTGGGGGGAAACTTGAAATTTTGTGTGAAAACTTGAAATTTGGGGGAACTTGAAATTTGTGGGGGAGAAAAACTCAGCCATTAAATAAACTGTGCCCTATGGGCACGGGTAATGACTAGTATATATATATACATACATATATATATATACATACATATATATATATATATATACATATATATATATATATATATATACATATATATATATATATATATATATACACATATATATATATATATATATACATATGATGTTGCTGTTGAATCTCATGTGTCACACCATGTATAATTGTTTATCTTCTCTGTGTGATGGTTGCCTCATTGTCTCCTTGAATGATTTATTCTCTTCTGATGTTTTGTTTAGACAATGTGGATTTGTTATTGGATATTTCATGCTATCTCTGATGTGATGCATTTTTGAAATTATTTTCGTTTCGTCAATCTATAATGTTGATATTGGACTTTAAATTCCTCTATTCACATAAGTATATGATGTGCTTTTATGAGTGTTTGATTCTTTATATCTTTATACTCCTTGATTGTTGTTATTTTGTATTTAGCACGATTACTGTTATTGTTATTCACTCCCATCTTTTTGGATAATGTCATAGGGGGAGAGAAATAAACATACAAGATTCATAATGAATGTGCTAAGTATATTCTAACACTTTGAATCTAAGATTGAAGTTGTCTTAGATTCAAGGGGAGTAAGATTACAATGAATAGGGATTTTTAATTCCTAAATTTCTTGAATTAAATTCATGTGTATCTTACTCATTTGCTTCAATTGATATGTATATGCCCTATTATTTGTTGACTAACTTGATTGGCATCTATGTAGGGGGAGTAAGTTTTCATTACGCACAATTATTTATCTTTTTGTTTATGTTTGTTTGTCATCATCAAAAAGGGAGAGAATGTTGAGTATTGGACTTCTCCCTACTTGGTGTTAATGATGAGCAAACATAAATACTTGTGACTAATCTCCTATTTTGCAGTTAATCCATTGCCTAAGCTATTTATGAAGATCTACTAGCAATGGATGACTAACAAAGATCATTGAAGACAAATGAAAATGGATTGGATGATCGTAGATGTTGATTGAAGCTCCATGAAGACTTCAAGCTCATACGTTGGATAGAAGAGAGAATTCGTCAATGTAATTTCTTTTATCTCTTCTAGTATGTAGCTTAGAAGTAGAACATTGATGGAGCACTCACACACATCTTCATTTCAGTCTTATGACATCATCAGATCAATTGTCCTTAGACCCCAATTCATTTCCTTAGTGATTGTGCTTGGATTGTTTATAACAGTCGACTGCTGAACGTTTTACAGTCGTCTGTCTCAAAAACAAATCGACTGTGTTTTGTTCTACAGTTGCCTGTTATGTACAAACATTTGCAATATAGTTTTGGGCCTATCTGTTTATTTCGTACAGGCAACTGATGAACGATTCACAGTCGCCTGTCCAAGTGACAGTCGACTGTGGTTTGTAAATCAGTCGCCTGTCTATCCTTCTGCCCATACTTTGTTGATCTAACTTTTACGGTCAGTCGACTAATGTTGAATATACAGTCGACTGTCCCTTGGACCAGTCGACTGTGTATGCTGCAACAGTCATCTGTCTGTGAGCCAATTTATTGACTCAGCTCTCTGGAAATTCTCAGTGTATTTGACAGTCGTCTGTATAAGGATTTACAGTCGCCTGTTCTGTTTAACAGTCGACTGTATTATCCTCATCAGTCGGATGTCCTGTTATCTTACAAGATTTTCTGATTTCTTCATCTTACCATTCTTTCGGCCAGTCACCTGTAGAAGTAATTACAGTCGCCTGTTGGTTCAACAGTCGACTGTCTTTGCTTCATCAGTCGACTATCCACGTGGTAAGTTACCGTTATGAATTCTTACCTACCCATGCTGACTGTGCAACAGTCGACTGAGGTTTCTTCAACAGTCGACTGTTGTGAGTTCAGTTTATATCCGTTGAGATTTTTCTCACGGATTCCAAAGGGATTTTGCCTAAACTGTTTTGTGGATTTGAGAAACCTATAAATGGGGCTTCTACTGTTCCATTGAAAGGTTACCAACTGACCAACCTAAGCTATTACAAAATCTCTTAAGCTTTCATTTCTAAAGTTTAAAGCTCTCAAATCCAAAGCCCTAAGAATTCCAATCTTTGATCTCTTGCTCTCCAACCTAGAACCAAAGAGTGATCCTCTAGGTATTTGGTGCAGTCAAGAGAAATGGCTTTCTCCTCCCTTCCAAGAGAGTCTTCAACACACATCACACTTCTCCTTCAAGTTCTACTTCAAGGCATAGGTGATTGTAAGTGTTGCTTTCAAATTTCATTACTTTCGTAAATTGAATTTGCTCTCGGGTTGTGAGAGCGGTTTGCTTGCTCCCAAGTTGTGGGAGTCAAGGACATCGATTATATTCGATTTCACTTGTAGGGTTGCTACAAGTAGGTTTTAAGGAAACCTCAAGTTAGGGTTCTAACTTGAGTATCCGGAGGTACCCGGGTGGAAGGGATGTAGGATTACTGGGAACAAGTCAGGAAGTGACTTGGGTAATCCGAACCCTAGAAACATAATTGTGTTTGCATTTGTTTCTTATTTGGGTTTAATTGTAATTCCACACTATATTGTTAGTTAGCATTTTAATTTGGTGTAACAATCGTTTTAAATTGCTTAAACATTATTCAACCCCCCTTCTAGTGTTTTCTCCATACACATGATCCTTACAGAGGGCTGGTACGAATGGTTACCCGATGGCTGCATCAGGTCATTTAACAAATTAGAGGATATGTTCTGCAAACAATTCGTCGCAGGTTGACGCCCTAAGAAGAAGTCCTCCCACCTCTTCTCGCTCAAACAGAAAGAGAACGATTCGATTCGAGCCTTTGTCCAGAAATTCAACGACGAAAGGCTCGATGTAGAAGAGACACCGGACGTAACTGTCATAGTAGCACTCACTCAAGCGGTCCGAAACAAGCACCTACGAAGGGCCCTCCACCAGTTCCCCCTAACAACCTCGTCGAAATGTTCAACATAACAGATCGGTTCACCATCTTCGAAGAAGCGAAGGAACCGGCTGGAACTAATGGGAAAGGCACGCCCACTCACTGCAGAGACACCAGGCGAGAGAAACCAATGCAGGGAACCCCTCGCCAAGAGTCTTGAGACAAGAGACCCAGAGAGAGGAGCCCTAGAAGCAAGGAGGGGCCTATCTATGCGAAGCCAAGTGCACCCAAGGCAGAGGTCCTCGCTTACGCCCCGCGGGAAGAGCTGATCTAGGAATCAGCAAAGAAGGGCAAATACAAGAAGATGGACGACCTCAAATTCTGCAAGTACCACAATGACTATGGGCATGATACCAACGAATTTTGGACTCCCAAAAAGAAATTGATGCACTAGTCAAACAAATACATCCCAAAACCCCGGCTAACGATCAACCTAGCAAGGAGGGACCCTCAAAGAAGAAGGGCAAGATGACAGGGTCACCTGTCACCAAGGTGGTCGATTAGCAAGCCATCCGATCTCGGAACCAAATAAAACGGTGAGAGCAACTCCGACGAAGTTCGGAAACACATGTAAGACTTTTTATTTCTATCGTTCCTCTCAATAAAGCATGTCTTTTCATCAAGTAAAGTTTCACTTCTTGCTTGAAATTAAACCTTCATGAATTTTACAAAAGCTATCCCATCAAACCTCACACCAAAAGGATCTGATCATTGGGGAATTCTGGGTAAGCCGAATTCATATTTGATGAAACCCATGCAAATTACACACATGCGTCGATAGCCGTAAGTCGAAGGGGCCACCCATTCGCCTCTGAACGACCCTCCTAAGTGAGTCGTCAGCCGTTAGTCGAAGGGCAACCCCTTCGATACTGAATGACCATCCTAAACTGTCGTCAGCCATAAGTTGAAGGGGCAACCCCTTCGCCACTGAACGACCCTATTAAAATGTCGTCAGCCGTAAGTCGAAGGGGCCACCCATTTACCACTAAACGACCATCATAAGTGTGTCATCAGCCGTTAGTCGAAGGGGCCACCCCTTCGCCACTGAACGACCCTCCTAAAACATCGTCAGCTGTAAGTCGAAGGGGCCACCCCTTCGTCACCGAACGACTCTCCTGATGTGTCATCAGCTGTAAGTCAAAGGGGCCACCCCTTCTCCACTGAACGACCCTCCTAAAATGTCGTCAGCCGTAAGTCAAAGGGGCCACCCCTTCGCCACTGAACGACTCTCCTAATGTGTCGTCAGCCGTAAGTCGAAGGGGCCACCCCTTCGCCACTGAACGACTCTCCTAATGTGTCGTCAGCTGTAAGTCGAAGGGGTGGGTCGAAGGGGCCATCCCTTTGCCACTGAACGACTCTCCTAAGGTGTCATTAGCCGTAAGTCGAAGGGTCCACCCGTTCACCACTGAACGACCCTCCTAAAATATCGTCAGCCGTAAGTCGAAGGGGCCATCCATTCTCCATTGAACGAATCTCCTAAGGTGTCGTCAGCTGTAAGTCGAAGAGGCCACCTCTTCGCTACTGAATGACCCTCCTAAAACGTTGTCAGCCGTAAGTAGAACGGGCCACCCCTTCGCCACTGAACGACCCTCCTAAAATGTCATCAGTCGTAAGTCGAAGGGGCCACCCCTTCGCCACTGAACGACTCTCCTAATGTGTCGTCAGCCATAAGTCGAAGGGACCACCCCTTCACCACTGGACGACTCTCCTAAGGTGTCTTCAGCCGTATGTCGAAGGGGCCACCCCTTCGCTATTGAACGACCATCCTAAGTGTGTCGTCAGCCTTTAGTCGAAGGGCCACCCCTTCGCTACTGAACGACCATCCTAAACTGTCGTCAGCCGTAAGTCGAAGGGGCCACCCCTTTGCTACTGAACGACCTTCCTAAAATATCGTTAGCCGTAAGTCGAAGGGGCCACCCCTTCGCCACTGAACGACTTTCCTAAGGTGTTGTCAGCCGTAAGTCGAAAGGGATACCTCTTCGCTACTGAATGACCCTCCTAAAATGTCGTCATCCATAAGTCAAAGGGGCCACCCTTCACCACCGAACGACTTTCCTGATATGTCGTCAGCCGTAAGTCGAAGGGGCCACCCCTTCGCCACTGAACGACCCTCCTAAAATGTCGTCAGTCGTAAGTCAAATGGGCCACCCCTTCGCCATTGAACAACTCTCCTAATGTGTCATCAGCCATAAGTCGAAAGGTCCACCCCGTCGCCACTGAACGACCCTCTTAAAACGTCGTCAGCCGTAAGTCGAAGGGGCCACCCCGTCGCCACTGAACGACCCTCCTAAAACGTCGTCAGCCGTAAGTCGAAGAGCCACCCCTTTGCTATTGAACGACTCTCCTAACACGTCGCCAGCCGTAAGTCGAAGGGCCACCCTTTGGCCACTGAATGACCCTCCCAAAACGTCGTCAGCCATAAGTCGAAGAGCCACCCCTTCGTCATTGAACGACTCCCGCACTGTCAGCCATGAGTCAAGGAAATCGTTCCCTCACCATAGGATGTAGTGGTCCACTTCTAACATGGTATGATGGCTTACCCTCGATCATCCTAAAGCAGTGTCTAACCCATCGAGGGGCCATCAGGCATCGCGACCACCACATGACGTAAGAGACAACAAACAAAGAGATCCAACGACAAACAAAGATATGCAGGCCAATTCTTCTGGCACTCCTATTACAAAAAATTGTTTTCGTTTACATCTACATCACTCCTATACATTCAAAAAAGTAGGCGTAAAAAGAGCGTCGAGGTCTTACAACGGCTGGATAGGCCCTTGGTCTCCATCCAGCACGACTGTGGACTCTGGGTCCCCTGTAGCATCTACTCCTGCATCGTCGGCAGCCATGGTGGCAACTTCATCGGTGGGAGCAGCCTCCTCCGTGCCTTGGCTCGACTCGTCATCACCAAGATCGAAAAAAATCATCGGGGCCTGATCGATCTCAGCAGAGAGGTCAGGAAATCGGTTCTTCATTTCCAACCGACATCGCTCGTAGCCTTCCCTGTATATATCATCGAAGTCGGGGAATGAATCCTTGAATTCCTGAACCACCCTCTCCGCAACGACCTCGGCATGTGCTCTCTCTTCTAACAGAGCCTTCTTAGCCCGCTCTCTTAGGGCATCTTGCTCTACCTCCCTCTTACGAGGCTCCAAAAGCTCACGATCAAGCCGATCAAGGCGATTCATTCTCATCTCGGAGGGAATGCTGAGTCTAGTCAGCTCAACTTTGAGATCTTTCCATAGCCGTAACGGCCTCCTTGGTGACCTATGATTGGCCACCACCGGAGCGCGACGATGCAACACCACGGTGGCCCCGAGAACCTACAAACAACACACGATGGTCAATATCCGTGCTGGCATCACCTACGAGGGAGGCTGGAGCAATAATTACCTGGACGCTGGAATGAACGGCTATCGACGCAAGCCGATCATAGTCGACTCTCTCCACGATAGCATATCCCTTGGAAGGGATGCATTTTCTACAATACGGGAGGCAGTCCCGCAATCGAGAAGAGCGAAATCTTCTCGTCTCATCGGAAACTTCATTTGGACGAGCTACTCTGCGATACAGTTGAATGGGGCCTGGGGAGATCGACTCTCCAGCAAAATCAGCATGAATTCATCCGGGATGTCTTCAGACAATTCGACAGGAGGGAACAAACCCCCCAAGGCCAGGAGTCCTCGTGCAGAAGAAGCTCCGGAGGGACCTGAGTCTTCCCCGAATCTCCCTCCTGAGGGGTACCCCTCCCCGGCCGGGAGACCTACTCCGTGGTTGCATTCGACCCAGATGGCTCCGAGTCGCTGAGAACGAGTTGTCGCCTCCACTTATTCCCCCCAAGTGCAACTACTTCAAATTTGGAGGCGGGCTTTTCCTTCTTCTTCTTCTGAAGGCGGTCCACCTGAGAAACCCTCTCAACAATAATGGGTCAATCCTCCGACGGTTGGACCGTCTTTTTCCCCATAGTCGGCACCCGAGGAGATACCATGCTCACCTCCGCCTGTCCGATAGAAGCTTCGACTGCCTTCCTAGTGCAGGATCCACCTGATAATCAACACCGGCCATGCCTGCAGAAGTAACAAACGAGTTAAGTCGAAGAACAAAGGTCGAACAATTAGCGGGCACAATCGAACCAACCCTTCGTCCACACGGTCTGACGCAACATGTCGTCAGACCACATCCACTTGACCAAACTCATATTCTCTGGCAAACTCGTCAAGGTGTCGGTGGATTTTTTCTGCTCGCTAGTCAGCGGCTTATCCTCGGTGGGGCCCAAGTCAGGGGCACCCCATCCGGTGCAGAAGCTTGCCTCTCCTTGGAAGACCACAAACACAAACTCTTCTTTGGAGGAAGGAAGATCATCGAGCAGCTTCCTACCTCAACGGGCCATTATCGAATACCAGCCCAGGGGTCTTGAGGGGAGGGATCGAGAAAAAGTAACTGAACAGTCTCATAGATGGTTCAATTCCTTTCATCACACACAGAGCTATAAAGCCCGTCAGCATGCTAATGGCATTCGGCATCAATTGGCAGAGGGAAATGTTCAGGATACACAAGAAGTACCGCATGAAGGGGTGCATGAGGAATCGAAGGCCCCGTTTGAAGGCTTTGATGTATATCCCCACTTTCCGGTCGTCGGGACGATGGTCCCTCTCGTCCTTCCCTGGCGCCTGGATCTGATAATCGAGGTGGACATACTTTCTCTGAAGCTCGTGGACCTGATTGACCCTGACTTTGGACCTCGGGTTTGCAAGCAAACCCGGCTCCATAACCCCCTCCTTATACTTCTACATAACGATGACCAAGCTCCTCTCAGTAGCAGGGACGGAAGACGAAGCCATTTGTTTCGAAGAGAGAAAAATCTAAATTGAGGAGAATGAAGAAGATACCTTTACATGCTATCGCGGGACCCGTCTTATATCAGCGAGACGACAACCGCATGATGAAACACGCGTCGAAGATCCAAAGGCTCTAAGCATCTTGGATTTCGAACCGACAAATCATTCGAATCGACAAGGCGGGTGTTTTGGCACCGGGAACTTGAGTGCTATTTTCTCGACTGTTGTGCCCCATTAATGCGATGTAACATCGCTTGACTTCAACAGGCAGACCCTTTGAGGTCATGCGACGGGGGCCATTGTTAAATCATTGGGTTGGCACTCGAGATGACTCGACCCACGGATAACTAAGGCCCCACGTGGCCCACAGGAGAAGCCTGATATCGACTCAGTCAAATCCCATTGGCCACTCGACCGTTGCATTCCCCTCACTCGAACGTGGGATTAAAGACGGGCTCGTAATTCACAGGAACGTGTACAATATTTACTCCTATTAAAGTGGAAAGATCGTGGCCCCATAATGGGTGGCCGTTATCTCCCCAACGTCACCAAAGGGACCCCGGATGCATATAAATAGAGAGAGGGTTCCAATTCCAAGGTACGAGATCTAAGACATTGAACTCTACTTTCTCAGCTTATATTTCTTACACTATATAGCTTGCGACGACAGATCTGAGGCGAACCTCCGTGGGTCGATCTCAGCTGCTACAAGCTCCCTCTCATCCTTAGGTTCCCATACTAACTTAAGAACCAGAGGGGATTTAGGTCGGAACCCAGATCTGACCCCGCTAACGTGTCTCTGTGGTGTTGATCGACGAGTTTCCATCTTTCGTGAAGGTCGCTTCCGAGCTCCCCAACCTCAAACAATCGACATACAAGCTGATCGAGGGTCGATCGAGCATCGCATCATCATCTACCTCCATCACTCGACCCAGGTTCTACTAACATGGGGTCCCACTTCACCATTTGACGAGGCTCTGACTCAGCGCGAAGAGCCCACGTCAGCTTGATAACTGTCTCGATCATTTTTTTGGCATTAACAACTTCATTATGAGATTGCCCAAGTCAGATGGGTGAAACATTATTATGGTGGTTGTTGATAAATTCTCAAAGTATGGCTTTCCATCGTCTGCAAAGTGTCCAGCAGAAATAGTGGTCTCACTATTCTTAAAGCATATGATGAAACAGAAGTGGCTATTGAAGACCAACGTAGGTGACATGGATGCTTGCTTCACGTGAAAATTTTGGTCTGAGCTCTTCAAATTGTTAGGATCTAATTTGAGCTTATTCACAAGTTTTGATACTCAGACGGATGGATAGATAGAGACAATGAACAAACTACTAAAGGTGTGCTTGAGGCACAACGTGAGTGCTGGCCATCAAAATTTGAAAAATTGTTGGATATAGCTCAATTTTTATATAATCTCCTAGTGAGTAAGTCGATGGGAAAGATTCCATTCGAGATCATGATGGGACAACAAACACTCACTCTAAACGATGTTGTTACAGGCAACAAGGAGAATAGCCCAACAACCTACAAATTTGCTAAGGGATGGCAGGAATAAAATGAGTTGGTAAGGATGTGCCTTAGCATGGCTACAAAAAGGATGACGAAAATGGTCTGATAAGAAGAGAAAACATACAAAATACCAAGTAGAAGAAATGATCATTGTTAGACTATCTACGTTAGATCGACAAAAAGAACTATATTAAAGTATGATAAGGATATGAAGACTCATTTCTGATCGTAAAAAGAGTAATGAACGTGGCTTACAAGATGAAACTTCCTCCAACAATTAAGTACCTTTCAGTCTTCAATGTGAGCATGTTGAATCCATACCACGGAGATCCGTAGGATGCCAAGGGAAGTCTTCTCGTGTGTCGATGGAAATACGAATGGAGTTCGACGAGGAGGCCGAGGAGATCTCAGAGGGCATGGTGGTTCACGAGGGTAACCGTCATCAAATTACTTTGTTAAGCGAAAAGGATTACCGGAAAGCGACAATAGCCATGAACCTGCAAAGGCTCTATGGTAGTTTCAGGACTTGGTGAAGGAATTCCGTGAGGAGAAAGCCAAGCAATGGGGGTATCGCTGAGATAGTGGTAAAGAATGTTATGGACGCCACACCATCGCTTAGTTGGCGTCTAGTTGGCGCTTACTTGGCAAATGAGTTGGCATTCTCTAGAAGATTCTCAATGATTTTTTCGTAAATATTGATCTAAACTGTTCTTGTATATTTATGTAAACTCTTTAATAAGATGTCATTTTAGTTATTTATGGAGAAGGTTATACAGACTCGTCCTAGACGGTTAGATCATCAAAGTCTCTACAAGCCAAGTCTCCACCATTCATTGTAGAGGGAGCCTCCTATAAAACGGGACAAGAAGATGTCATTTGTATCCAACCAGAACCAATAAACAATTAACCAAGCAAAGTCAATATTAATGTCCTTGAGTGTCTTGTGAATAGAAAAATTTGTGGGAATGCCGAATTAGCCATTCTAATAGAGAGTGTGTTGAGGTAAATGCTGTATGAGATTACAGAAATCAAGTAGCTAAACAATCTGTCCGTTCACATTGTTAAACAAGTCGCGATTGATGATAAATCTAAAGAATACTGCTTCTAGAACTAATTTTTGAAATATAAATTTAAAGGAAACCAAAATAGAACTACAAACGCTCCAATTGCAAGACAGTAAAAAGACAAACTGATGATGCAATATTTTTTTTGGGTGCTTCGGAATATAATGATGCAATTATTAATTCTCTTCAGCGATGCTCACAAAGTTCAAACTAAATGCTCAGACAGTGAGGGGCATTTCCGTCTTCCAACTGTTCCCGAAAACTCCCAATTCCGTAACCGCTACCCGAATCCGAGGCGAACCTCGCCACGCGTCGAATTTCTATTCGACAAATGCCAGTCGTCGGGATTCAGAGCAGAAAGTCCTAATAAAAAATAAAAAAAATCCAAACAAAAGCGAGATAGGGAGAAAACAAACACACTCACGCTTGTACACTGTAGTCACTCTCTCTGCCCCTCTACAAAAATCCCCAATTTTTGCAAAAAACGAAGGAAAATAAAAAGGTTGAAACTTTGAGCTGGGATTCTCGGAGAATTCCGGCGAGAATTTAGGAATGCTGGAGGCTGGTGGGGTGGTGGCGAGCTGCGGCGATAGCGGCAGCGAGGAGGAGCTTACGGTGCTACCGAGACACACCAAGGTGGTGGTCACCGGAAACAATAGGACCAAGTCCGTGCTCGTCGGGCTACGAGGGGTCGTGAAGAAGGCCGTTGGGCTCGGGGGATGGCATTGGCTGGTAATTTTCTGGAATTTTGCTTCTTTCTAAGAGTGTTGGCGGAAGTTGGGAATTTGAGGGGGGGTTTTGGATATAATGTGGTTCAATTTGCTCTGGTTTGGGATTTTTAGACGTTTCTGCAAATGGGTTTTCTCTGTTTTTTTAATTTGGATCTTGAAACTGGGTTTTTTGTTGTGGGGGTAAATGCAGTTGGAATTAGTGGCTTTCCGACTCATTTTGAACTTTTTTATTTTGGTCTAATTGATGAATTTGAGGCTTTTTGAGTCGCATTTTAAAAAAAAATTGTATTGTGTTCTGCTAGATTCTTCTTGGGGCTTTTTATCTGATAGTGTGGTGGACTTGACTTCATTTTTTTTCTTTCTGAAAATAGAATTGGTTTTTATTGTTTTGGGATTTATGCTTAATTGGGTTTTTGCTTCTTTGTAATTTGGTTATTTTAGTCGTTTTCAGCTTAATTTTTGCAGATTGAATTTGCATGAATTGCAGCTAGCTAAAATGTGGTGGTGATTCCAGTTATTGGATTACATATGTGTGGATTTAAGTGCCCATTTATTTGAAACATTCGGGAGTCACTTTACCTAATTTAATTCTCGGATCATTTTGCCATTTGGATTGTTGCATGCAAGTTCTTAGTCAGCAAAATTGTACTTTGTGTAATGCTTAAGTTTTTATCGGATCATCTGGTTCAGGTGGGTTCATGAATTGCTGTTCGTTATTTGTTTGATTTCTTCCCTTTTAATTTATGATTTTGAGATGTGTTGGGAGTGTGATTTCCAAATTTAGTTATATGGGGGCGGTTATTGGGCAATACAATAGAATTGGGTTCATTTAGGATTTGAATTAGAGGCAGATTGATTTTCTCCATCATTGGTTTTGATCTTGAAAAATTCTATTATTACTTCGTTGCTTGCCAATTTTATGATTTGATTATCGTTTTGAGATTTTCCTTTTAGCAATATCAATTTGAAGTGTTATTTTTTAATTCTTCTGACTATTGTTTCTGTCATGCGTTAATTATCTTCAATTGTTTTCGATTGATTCAAAATTTTTTTAGGCCAGTTCAATTTAGGATCAATGCATGCGAGCTTTTTCTTAGCTACATTCCCCTCCCTTCTCTTGTGGGGAGCGGGGATGTATTTAATGGATGCCCTAGCAAAGTTGAGCTGATTAGGGTATAAAATTTTATTGCAGTTGGATTTTTGATATTAGATTTCCCCCACTCTTCTTTTGCTTCTCTTTATCCTAACAGATTTTGCTTTAAATTCGTTAAATTTCGTTGGGGATTATTGAGCATTTGGCAGAACTTCTCTCTTCAATTATTGCATAAATGCAAGCAACGTTACTCTTTACTTATTGTTCTTTGTTTAGATTTATTGGTGTTAATTGCCAAAACGATGACCACTGAGATATTAATTGGTTTGAATATATTGTTTTTATTTGGGTATTAGTGACACTTAGTTCCTTCCACTTATTACTTATTTCGGTTCAACTTATACATTTATGCTTCAGAGCTGTAACCATTGTGAAATAGGTAGCTGCATTACTCATATTTGTTACCGCGTTTGGTAGCTGTTGCTGTTAATATGCAAGATTAGGTCTTTCTGTATGTGAGTTCCTTCAAGTTGGTTTTTCGACTTAATTAATGTGTATTTTTCAAAACATGACTGAACAATTTTTTATTTTGGTGCTTGACACATATTTTGCTCAATATTGGGTTTTTAAAATATGGATATTTTGAGTTAGTGCATTCATCTGTGGTGCCAATGATTGATTTTATTTATTTGTTGATGACGATAATTATGCACAATTGGTAGCATGTAAAGATGCATCACACTTTTGGTTCCAAATTTGGTTTTGGTTTCTGATATTAACTGCAAGATATAAAGCACCCTAAAGCATTTACGTGTGTCTTAATTGGTGGAAATTTATGAATTTTGGTTGGCAATTGTTTTGGCTTAATTTAAATTTGAGATCTTTGTTTTTGTCGACTGGCTTTGCTAATTGTCACTTTGATATCTATATTACAATTGAGGACAGATTTTGAATTTGTCCTATGTGGCAATGTCACATCAAGTTTTGGATGGAAATTTTTGGGTTGAAGAGAAATTTGTTGGGAATACACAAAAACATTGAAATTAGGAATATCCTTTTAATATTAGTTATGAAAAAAAATGTTGTGCACACGCACAATCTCATCTTGGGAATGAACGCGAGCTGTGGGAGAATGAATGCGGGAGATGCTGCCAACTCATTGATCCGCGTTGCAAAACCTTGTAAAATTTCGATCCCATCTGCTGATATTTTAGGGGAAACTAATAATCATTGATGTTTGTTTAAAATTAGTGGGTTCAAGATTTTTAAATGAACAATGTCCTAAGGGCACGGGTTATATGTATATGAAGCCCGCGCCGAAGGCGCCCGCGCTGAAATTGTTATTTTACGTCGAATTTGTTGTTCTACGCCGAAGGCACCCACGTCGAATTTGGTGTTCTGTGTCGAAGGCGCATGCGCTGAATTTGTTGTTTCGCGTCGAAGGCGCCTGCCCCATTTTTTAACGCTGATTTGTTGTTCCGCGCCTAAGGCACCTGCGTCGAAATTGTTGTTTTACGTCGAATTTGTTGTTCTGCGCCGAAGGCACCCACTGCGAATTTGGTGTTCTGTGTCGAAGGCGCATGCGCTAACTTTGTTGTTCCGCACCGAAGGCACCTATGCCGAAGGCGCCTGTGCCGCTAAATATTGTAAGCTAATTTGTTTTTCTTTTAAATTTTGGCTTTGAAAAAAAAATTTCGGGGAACAAAGATTTTGCAAGGGAAAATCTTAAATGAACCGTGCCCGCGGGCACGGGTTATGACTAGTTCATATACATATGAGTATTGAAAATTGTGGTTGCAGTGTTGGTACTGAATCAATTTTTTAATTCAATAAAATGCTAGATAGTTTGAATTTTTGCTTAGTGTGGCTCATCTTGCTCATCTTTCTCCGTCTTTTGGATCTTACTTTATTTGTTAAATTTATTCTGATCTTTTGGTATTGCATTGGCATTTTTTGTTTTTGTTGTGTGCGTGGGGTTTTTTGGGGATGATAAATATTGGTTGGAAGCTATGCAGGAATATAAGTAGTTGGGAGTCATGGTGAATATGTTAGATGAGTTAGCTTTGGCTGATAGATGCATTAGTTGCTAGCATGTTTTCTAAATTCTGAATGGTGAAACTGCAGGTTCTAACAAATGGCATAGAGGTGAAGTTGCAAAGGAATGCCCTTAGTGTAATTGAAGCTCCAACTGGTAACGAGGAAGATGATGATCTCATGTGCGAAAATATGCAATGGAATGTTTCCGACATTGGTTAGTATTCACTCCAGACATTCTTTTGTTGTCGTCGTCATAGATTTTTCCAATTTTCAGTTGTATCATAATTGGGATACTGTTAAATAATTATTATTAGGAAGACATGTCTACATAAATTATGTAACCATGCCAATTTTTCGAGACCAATCAGTTTTAGGACACTGGTAGCATGTGCTAGGAGTGGCTATTTACCAATTCTGCAATGTATAAAATGTTTCTTTTTCACATGCACATTGGTGAGAACACCCTTTTGTTTTCTTTGTTTTTCCTCCTCGCATTATAGGGCATTTCATATACAGATGAATGACAATATGCTGTCTTTGGTACATCTTACTAATTTTCACTTCTAATATACTGTCGTTGGTATTCTTTCTATTGGTATTCTTTCTATTTCTAAATGCCGATAAGTTAGTTATTACTTAATGATTGGTCTGGGTCAAAAGACATGATTTAGATGTTTGACTTCTGAGGTGGGTAACGGATAAAATAATCTTATAGTATTTTGACAGGCTTCGGTTTATGGCAAACAGAAGGGCAATGTTTCATTGAATAAGGTCAATGTCTAAGAAATGTGTTCCGAATGCAGAAGCATGGCAGTAAGCTTTCATAGCCAGTCTGCAAAACAGTGCTCAAGGAGCTCATTTCAGATAATTATATACTCTTTAAAGAAGCCTATGACATTAGTTAATGTAAATGTAGAGGGGATTATATAATTCTTATTCTTCGATTCAATGGCATATGTATAATCTGTTGTTGACAATACGATTTTTAACTAGTTGTAAACAGAGATAATTTGACAAGAATATCCTCCTTGCTTTAGTGTTATAACAGGCATGCCCTTGCTTTTGATAAGTAGGATAAGTTTGCTAAGACATGCAGCGTCTACCTTTTTTTTATTTTTTTTCCCATTCCCAAGTCCAACCCTTCACAGATCGGGACGAGCTGCAGTTTACTGATGGTATGTTACCTTACTATATTGCGTACCATTCCTGCTATTTTCACCCGTGTTGTTTGAAGATGATCAAAGTGAATCGTCAGGATGTGGAAGTGGTGCATTCTAGCCATTTTATAGAGATTATAGATTATATATAGCCTAGATAGCCTCAATCTGTCTAGTGGGACTCAGAAGCATTCACTCGCGAAGGTGCCATTGGCTCCTACAACAAGGTCTCGCCAATGAGTGGGAGTTAAAAGGAATATCAGATATTTTATTCTGTCTTGATTATTCCAAACATCCCTTGTTTTCTGCTTCGAAAAAGGAGATCGCTTTTCATCTAGGGGATGTACTGATGTCTTACGAGGAATGAGATTACTGGAAAAGCCATACTTTGTCAGGATTGTCATGTGGCAATGGAATTTCCTTTGAACCGAAGCATGCTTGTCGCCTAAGTTTAATCTCTGTTCTCCATTTATTATCTTTTTCAACATATGGAATATCTTTTAAGTTTCTGCATCAGGACCTTAGGTTTCTTTATCTTTATTCTTTTTTGCAGCATCTGATGAAACGCAATCACTGAAGCCACAAAGATCCAGAAGTAGGCCACACAGGCTATCTAATCACAAATCCTTGAGTCGGTCTCAATCTTGTGACTCGCAATCTAAAGGTTCAGTTTCATCCTCTCAGGGGACGACCACGGTACATCCTCTTCTCACAATGCTAAGATCCAACTATGGTATATTCTAGGTTACCTGGCACATCACTTTGGTTTCAGTCCACCACATGTGGGTCGTGGGTCTGTGACGTGCTGGGTCGTAGTATCCTAAATTTCTCAAATCAATTCCTAACCTTTAGCAACACTAGTCATGGGGATTGGTTTGTGGTGACGATTGTTTGATGATTTCTTCATGAGTAACCTTTGTTTTTATGCGGTTGGTGCAGAGAGTTGACCTGAGCAAGCTAGAAACAACGGCATTGTGGAGATATTGGCGCCACTTTAACCTTGTAGGTTACTTGATTTTGTGATCATTTGCTTGAAAATAGTAAAAACGTCGTGAGTTTCCTGTGTGTGCATGTTTGTCCTCATTACTCTGGCTCCTTGTATGTTCCTGCGGTGCAGGTTGACGCCAGTCCTAACCCCTCGAAGGAGCAGTTAATTGACGTAGTCCAGAGGCATTTCATGTCACAGGTACGCGCGGGTAACATGTAACATGTTCTCTAATCCCATCCCTGAACGTTTGTGAGTTCTTGCCGTAAAAACCCTGGTTGCTTTCCGTTCATCCTGCAGCAATTGGATGAGCTGCAGGTAATTGTGGGATTCGTGCAGGCAGCCAAGAGGCTGAAGACCGTCTGCAATTGACCGGTGACGCACGGAGGGAGAAGCCCGGTGCACTAACTGATTGGTAGTAGGGAAGACCTTTTTACCGGATGTAGTTATATTTAATGTAGCATATATGTATCTCGAAGAAGAGTTTGGTAACTTGTAGCTGTGGGTGGTTTTCGGCGTCTCTAATGGTCCTGCTGTAATGTAGATACACACACTGTTCTAAAAGACTTCACCGTGGTTGTGGTGTCATCCCAGTTTGTGTTTTGAGCTGCGCAAAATGCCCTCTTTCTGCTGCTCTGTGCCTTGATTTTGATTCAGAAAATTGTTGGTTCAGGTGATTGGTGCGATGAGCGAGTTGATGTCGAGCTAAGGGGTTAGATGGAATGTATTATGAAGCCATATAGAACGATGCTTATAGGATTATTGTTAGGGATTGAACTAAAGGGTTCCGCTTATGCGAGCGAGGTTGGATATAGAAGCTTCGGAGATGGGTTTTTTATATAGCCGAATAGCAATGAACCTTTAAACTGCTATGGCATTCACACATTGTCTGTATAAATTGGTAAACCGTATTTTTGGGTTGAACATCAGCTTGCTCATTGTAAATGAGTACAATGGGTCGTTCCAATCACATCGGGTGATATGTTGTCCCATTTCGGCTGTATAAGCTTGCATTTATACACTGAGAATTGCTATATACACTCATATAAACATGGGTGCATGTAATGATTGTTGTCAAAAAAATCCATTATTTCACTTCATTTGGTCATTTCTCCCTCGCTCTTCCTTACGTTTTCCTTTTTTTAGCTACTAATGATTATGTACACCTCTATTATAGGGGTGTATATAGTTTGTTCCTTATCATTTCTATGAAGTTTTTAAAAAAAATATTTTCATTTTTGTTATGAGAGTGTCGTCTACTGAACCCGTATCCCTCTATTTATAGAAAAACAATTACATAATGGGTGGATACCCTAAACCCTATTGGGCTCCACTTGGGCCTACAAAAGCCCGTTCATAACACTTCCCTTATCCATCCATTGTTGTAAGCTTGGTATATGAATACTTCGGGATTCATAGAGCTTATCAGGTCATGAGGATGTAGATACTTCTGAATCCTAAGTTAGGAGGTCTTGCCTCGTTGAAACCGTTGGCTATGGAAACCCCAGTGGAAAAAACCAATAGCTAAGGGAAAAGAGTGCAACTCTCCTTAATTTCCCTTGATCGATAGATATTACCAGGGGTGGATGCTACTGGATCCAGAGTTGATGTGGTTGCCTTGTTAAAACCTTTGGCTATGGAAAACCCAGTGGGAAAAACCAATAGCTAAGGAAAAAGAATACAATACAACATTAACTCCCCCTGTTGTGTACAAGCTTCAGGCTTGTAAGTCTTTCAACTGTCGCATCCCAATTTCTATTACAAGTTTTCTAACGGAACAGCGAGATAGTGCTTTAGTAAATAGATTTGCCAGGTTGTTGCAAGACGGGATCTGCTGGATGTCGATCTGTCTGTCTTCTTGTAGTTCATGCGTCCAGACATGCTTGGGGGGAATGTGCTTCGTTCTGTCATCTTTGATGTAGCCACCTCGTAGTTGAGCTATGCAGGCTGCATTGTCTTCGTACATGGTGATTGGTTCAAGGTCGCACATCTTCATGCTGGTCGTCACCAGGATGTGGTGAATGACTGAACGTAGCCAAAAGCATTCTCTGCTAGCTTCATGGATCGCAATGAGTTCGGAGTGATTGGATGAGTTTGCTGTCGAGGTCTGCTTCACATATCTCCATGATATGGCTGTTCCACCGTAGGTGAATACGAAACCAGTCTGGGACTTTGTGGTGTGAGGATCAGATCTGTATTCTGCATCTGCAAAACCAGCTAAGGTGGAGGTTACGCCTTTTATGGTAGTATGGTCTCAGGCCGACTGACTCTTGGAGGTAGCACAGAATGTGTTTCATTCTGTTCCAGTGGCGCTTTGTAGGCGCTGAACTGTATCTAGCTAGTAGGATAATTGCGAATGCTATCGGAATGCGTGCAGTTTGCCAGATAGAGGAGTGCTCCAATGGCACTTAGGTAAGGTACTTCAGGACCAAGTGTTTCATCCCCCTCTTCCAGCAGACAGAAGAGGTGTTTATCAACATCCAATGATCTGACGACCATTGGTGTACTCAACGGGTGACATTTGTCTATTTGGAAATTTTTCAGCAATTTCCTTGTGAAAGTGGATTGATGTAACAAGACGCTTCTAAAAACATACCCGGAACCTTGCCTTGGGGCAGGCAAGGTGTATCGCACCATCTTCCGAGCCGATCCCTGTCCCACGCCGAACCGCTCCTCAACCCGCTCCTCGAACCGCTCCGCATCCTGAGGCGAGCAATCCTCATGTCGCCGAGCCAACCACGCGCCGAAGAAAGTTTCACACGAATGAAAGCCTTCGCCAAGATTTCGGATTCGAATCCGAACCCCGTCGTGGCTTCGCTAGAGCCCTTCAAGAGTAAGGTAGAAATTTAGAGAGAAGATGAATTAATTTAAGCTTTGATCCGAGCGTGCTCCAAAGTTTTGGGAGACGCTCAGATCTTGAGCTTGGGACGAGTTTGGATGAATGTGGAGGCCCATATTTATATAGGCGGCTGACTCTCCCCTTTTCTCCACAACCGATGTGGGACTATTAAATTTGAGTTAATTAAATCAAGTTAGTTTGCCTTTCACAAAGGGCAAACTTCCGTGAATTTTAACTCCCTCACCGTTGAGCTTCAATCTTGGTATAACCTACCAAATCGAAGAGCACTGAATGGTGAACGCGTAGGAAAAAATGGATCGTCAATCCGAGTCCGTTTGACCCCTCAAACGTCGTGCCAAAGATTGCCAAAAACACCCAAAACGCAAAATAGCAGCCACCGCAAATACATGCTGCCCTAGGCAGCGTGTGGCCCCACCAGTGTCAGGCCGCGTGCAGCATATGCGCCTCTGTCTGCGCCACACATGCCCATGCAAAGTACGGGCACGTGGAGCCCGGGCCCGTGCAAAGCCCGGGCCCGTGTTGAGTCTGGCGCCCAAGAGGGCGCCAGCTCATTGGCCCAATTGGGGGGCGCCAGCTGGCGCCCCCCCTTCTTTTGTGTTGGCGGATAGCGCCCCAAGGCGCCAGCATTTGCGTTAAATGCCTGGCCAAATGGCCAGGCTAATAACCTTTAAAAAACATTTTCTTTCCTTAAAAAATAGTTTTAATCTCATCAAAACTTTTGGACTGCCTTTTTGGCTTGCTATTTAAACACCTTTAAATAGTCTTATTTGGCTTGTTTGGACTCCATTTTTAACGCAGTTCGAACCTGTGTTTAGACCGGGACGAACCCGTTATCAACGTAACCTTTTCAACACACTTATTTAATTAAATATAGTCTTAAACAATTTAATACACATTAAATCCAGTTTGCATCATATGCAAAATAGTCCCCTATTTTAGCTTAAATATTATATTGTATCAAATGCAATTATTCTATCCCTTGCATCAAATGCAGATTCTTCTCCCTAACTAATTTCTACCTATTACTGGACGAAGGTCGCACTCTGTGTGTGACCCTACAGCCTAACACTACTACAAGTTGAGCTCGAAGCCCTATACGGCAGTGACCATGAGCAGTGGATGTCGTCTCTGTTTCAGAATCATAATTATGTGGTTAGCTCATCAACATGAGAATTGTCGGGACCACCCTGACTGTGTCTGCGATGAGTTCCGCAGTTATAGTCTCTTCATCTAAACTATGTCGTCTAGATCAAGTCTAGGGTACGGTCAAACTGTCACCCCCAATAACTTGAATCCGGTTAGTTTCTATCGATCTTTAGTCAACTAATGTTGGACTTCTTCCAACATACTCTAATCAGAGATTTTACTAAAAACCGAACTAACTCTACGACACTAACTCCCATTGACCGGGAGAGACAATCCTCTCTTGGTCATTACTCTCCTCGTACGCTTCAAGTGACACCGAATCAAAAACCTTTCGACAGGCCTAGCCTCGAAGCTAGGCCAGTGATCTAAGTGGCACCGTTCACGCACAGGTTCGTAAAATGACCTCAAGTCAAAAGACAAACTTGCCTATCATCACTAAGAGTTATCATTGACAGATTGGTCAATATAACCATATGATAACTCTTGTAGATCTTTCAGTGAACTCATTCTCTAATGAGCACTTGTGTCTTGTCTTTGACTTCGCCAAGTTAAACGATCATGAGATCATCGACACTGCTAAACGGTGAAGACTAATACACAATAGTCTATCCGATGCTTCGATATCCTTGTCTCGAAACATCTACGACCACGAACCCTTTTAGACTTATGCTACAGACGGTCAAGCATTTCTCCATGATTGAGATACTCATCTCGATACATGTTTGACATTACATAAAGTCTCAGGATTTTACCTAAGTTAATATCTAATGTTTGCTACATTATTGATTAACTTAGATAAAACTATATCAAACAGCTTACTGTTATTTCGAACAAGATGTTTGTGCTATTCACACAGAGATAAATTGCCTTGAGGGCATCATCTCTCAACAGGTCTTTCATCTCAAAAGTTTGTGTAAGGCTTTTGGATATCTCAGCTATCTCTTCAGGAGATCCAATAAGATTTAAATCGCCTACGTAGACAGCGATTATTACGAATCATGTTCACTTTGCTCTTATAAAGATGCAAGGGCAGACTTCATTATTTGTGAATCCTTGTTGCATGAGGAATTCACCGAGTCTGTTGTACCACATTCTTTCCGATTGTTTCAGACCATACAGTGATCTTTGAAGTTTGACAGAATAGACGTACAGAGGTATATCTGACATTTTGTTGGCAGTTTATAATCGTCCAGAAGTCTCATATAGATGTCCTTATCTATATTGCCGTATATGTATGCAGTCACAACGTCCATGAGTTGCATATCCAGGCCTTCCGTAGCTGTTAAGCTAATTATAAATCGAAAAGTGATCACATCCATGACCGGAGAGTATGTATCATCATAATCTATTTCTGGTCGTTGGGAAAAACCTTGTGCAACAAGGCGCGCTTTGTATCGTACGATCTTATTATTTTCGTTTCTCTTTCTTACGAATACCCATTTATATCTCACAGGTTTTACATCCTTTGGTGTTGGGACTACATGTCCAAAAAATTTGTGTTTCGAGAGTGAGTCTAGCTCTACTCCTATTGCCTTGTTCCATTTTGGCCAATACTCTCTGCGTTTATATTCGGCTAGAGAGCGTGGATCGATATTATGGTCGTATTCAATGACGTGATTAGCAATAACGAACGCGAAGTCGTCATCGATGATTGTGCTTTTTCTGTCCAGTACATCCCCAGTACATACATAATTTAATGATATTTCTCATATATTTTCCTATTTAGGGGTTTTTAGGAGGGGAGAGGTGTCTGGGCTGAGCTCAGCATCCTGTGGTGGTATCGTTTTAGTTTCTCCAGGAGTTTTCCTCTTTCGAGGAAGTTTATCCTTGGAGCCTTGGGGTCGTCCTCTTTTTTGTTGAGGTACGGCCGCTTCTGCTGCAGGTGGATTGCATCCATCTTTGGGTATGTCAATCCTAGCTGACGTGTTTGTAGCAAGGACGTGTGATCTGACAACCTTATGGGTGTCAGTGAATTTGTCCGATAGCATGTGAACTGTATTTTGTATTTGGAGGATCTTCAAGATCTCATCTTTACATTGGTTTGTACGCGGATCAAAGTGGGATGAAGTTTTGGTATCCCATGAAATGGTCTTTGAAGCTTCAGGCTTCTTAGTGTTCATGCCTAGTTTGGGAAAATTATTTTCGTCAAACTCACAGTCTTCTAGATGTGCCTTAAAAGCGTCACCCGTTAAGGGTTCCAGGTATCTAATGATCGACTGTGAGTCGAACCTTATGTATATACCTAGGTGACGTTGGGGGACCCATCTTGGTCCTTTGTGGGGGTGCGATGGGGACATAGAATGCGCATCCAAATGTCCTCAAGTGAGAGATATTTGGTGGAGTTCCATATGCAAGTTGCTTCGATGAATAAGTTTGACTACCAGATGGTCGTAATCTTATTAGCGATGTAGCATGCAAGATTGCATGTCCCTATGCAGTCCCCGGCAACTGGGATTGGATTAGCAATGGACGAGCGATCCATTGTAGTCTCTTTATAAGAGATTCGGCTAACCCGTTCTGGGTGTGAACATGTGCTACAAGATGTTCAACTTCAATGCCAGTTGCTTGGCAGTAGTCTAGAAAGACTTGTGATGTAATTCTCCAGTGTTATCCAGACATAATTTCTTAATCTGGTTATCTGGGAAATATGCCTGCAACTTAATGATTTGTGCCAGTAGCTTTGCAAAGGCTACATTGCGGGTGGACAGTAGGCACACATATGACCATTTGGAAGATGCGTCTATCAGTACCATAAAGTACCGAAATGGGCCACTTGAGGGGTGAATAGGCCCACAAATGTCTCCATGTATTCTCTCGAGGAAGCTGGGAGACTTTGAGTCCACTTTAGGTGGAGATGGTTTCGTAATCAATTACCTTTTGAACAAGGGGGACGAGTAAATTCACCCTTTCGAAGTAACTTCAGGTTCTTCAAATTAATTCCACGGGATTGGGATATGATGTGTTGCATCATTGCCGATCCAGGGTGTCCGAGTCTATTATGCCAGAGTTGGAATTCTGGTTGATTTTTGCACTTCTGGTGCCCAATTGTATCGGCTTCCATTGCTCGTATTGTTGTATGGTAGAGACCCAACAGGAGTCCCTCGAAACACTCAACGATGGTTTTAGCATTGTTTTCATAGCCGTTACATACAAGTATTCTTTGTTATATTTGTTCAACGTTTCTAAGTGGTATCCGTTTAAACGGATGTCTCTGAAACTTAGTAAGTTTCTATGCGAGCTTGGAGAGAAAAGAACACATTTTATTAAAATTTGTGTTTTATTGGGGATCAAAAAGTTTGCTTCCCCTGATCCTTTTATTATCTTGATGGACCGAAAATAATATTCACGGTGCCATCGTATTGGTTGATGCTTTGAAAGAAGCAAATATCTTGAAGGATCGTGTGCGTAGAAGCACTGTCCACTAAGCATTTATTATCCATCTATAGCAAGAAAGAAAAAGAATATTAGTATAAGGCACAAAACAAGTAACTGTCATTCAAAGTTTGAAAATTGAACTAACATGCTTGATAGAAATAAACAACCAGAAAGGAAATTGTTTTTTCAACTACATTAAAATGCAGACATAGATAAGGCATCAGTCTAGCAGGTCATTGGTCGAGAAGTCCTCGGCGATGTACCTAATTAGAGACATGTCTTCTTTTTCCACCAAGGTTTATTTCAGTAGACTTCTGGTTAGCTTGGTACAAATCCTGGAGGTGGCGTGGAGTGCGACAGTTTCTGGACCGGTGTCCAGTCATGCCACATCTGTGGCATTTGTCTTCCCAATCTTTCTTGTGGATAGATGTCTGGCCGTTGTCTTTCCTCTTCCATACATTTTTCCTCTTCCCCTCATTGTTGGTCTTTGGAGGGGGGGTCCTCTAGCCTGCTTCTTCAATGCCTTTCCCTCCTGGGGTTTGCCTTTGAATTTATTCTTCTTCTTCTGGGAGCAGATATTGTGCGCTTCAGGCGCAGGTGCAGTGCCAGCAGGGCGCACGTTATGGGTGGCCAGTAAGAGGTCTCTATTCTGTTCTGTCATCAGAAGGCATGAGAGAAGTTTAGAGTATTTAGTGAATTTTCATTCACGATAATGTTGCATGAGGATAACATCCTTCTCGTGGAAGGATGTATAAGTTTTCTCCAGCATGCGTTCCTCTGCCACTTATTCACCACACAATTTTAGCGTGAGGTGATGTTGAATAGTGCCGAGTTGTACTCGGCAATGGACTTAAAGTCATGTAGATGGAGGTTCTCCCATTCATATCGCGCTTGAGGAGGATAACATCTTTTTTATGTTTGCATCGATCCTCGAGAGCGGTCCATAACTCGTATGAGTCTTCCACTGTGAGGTACCTTCAGGGTCCGATCGATGTGGCGTCTGATATAGATAATTGCTTTCGCCTTATCTATGTCAGAAACCGTATCGCCTACAGCAATGGCATGACCCAATCCCAGTGAGCGCAGATGGAATTTGATATCCAACTGTCAGCTCAAAATAGTTCTTGCCAGTTGCATCCAATACGTCGAAGTTGACGCTCACTATCTTTACCATTTATCTAAGCATGTCAAACATGCAGTAATTAAATATTTGAAAATAAATAATTATGCATTTCAGACACAGATATTTGATGTGTGGATCGGTTAGTCACCATTTTAAAGTACAAAATAAAGTCCATTTACAGTCCCATTTAAAAAGAAAATACAACTAGGGAACCTTCATGTGGCCCATATTCTTCTGGAAGTAGATCTTCATCACCGTGGGACGTGCGCCAGACTTCGGGATTTATACATTTTAATCCTCACTACAATTTCTCTCAAAAGGAAAAAATGCGAGAAAAATAAATGGTGACAAATAGCCGATCCAAAACCACAACTAAATATTACCATTCGTCGTAGAGACATCAACAATGCAGCATGCATTTAATTATTCATCACATGCATGTAGTATGTGTAAACGCAATTTCATGCTACATGCAATGAAAATATACAACATCCCATGCATTTATAATAGAGTAAAATATTTTTGTTTAATAATTAATCGGGCCACATAGAAACGTCATACCCCGTTAGTTTAGCCGACTAACGAGAGAGCAGTCTCAGTATCCTCATAATTATTAAACGTAAAAAAATAATCAATTAATCCAAAAAATGCGATTAGTGATGGTTTACACATATGATGAATCGGATTTATTTGGAAAAAAATCGATCAGTAAATCCAATTAATTTCTGAAAATAGCTTTTTATTAAAAAACGGAAAAACCCTAGTTAGGGTTTTGTTGCGACGAGGCACGCACGGGAAGCGTGCGCGCGCGCGTGGCAGGCGCGCGGCAGCGGGGCGTCACGTACGGCGTCAGGCGCGTCAAGCATGGTGGCGGCCGCGCGTCGCCTACTCGTCAAGCGCGACGGCGAGCAGCGCTTCAGGCGGGGGGGGGGGGGGGGGGGGGGGGGGGGTGTGTGTGCGCGCGCCAAGTCCTCTGGATTCATGGATATCGGAGGAAAAATTCGATTTTTTTTTGTAAAATACAATTTTAATCTTTGAGTCAACGTTTTTACCGTAAAATATGATTTTTAGCGTGAAAAAGTTTATTTTTCATCCAAAAATGATATAAAAACTCTTTTTTGAAAAGTGATCTATATTAAAAATGTGATTTTTCATTCAGATCTAAGTAAAAGAGATAGATCTAATTATAGAAAATCACAGATCCATTATCATGCGCATGAAAACTTTAGATCTAGGGGATAAAGGTTACCTCAACATCCTACCCGTCGGATCTAGCGATGTTCGGTGAAAGAAGACCTTTTGCGTCACGATTCGTCCGTCGGCAGGGGCTGCTAGGCTTAGCTGTGAGCGTGCTGATAACGTGTTATGAGAGTACCGGCTGCTGAACCAGTAACCCTCTATTTATAGAAAAACAATTACATAATGGGTGGATCTCAACTTAGGCCTACAAATGCCTGTTCATAACAATTATATCTTTATAAAATTTTACTTTAAAGTTTTATAGAATTAGGACAAACCATCATTCATTATAATTTATGAAAACGCTCATAAAATTTCAGCGAATTTACTAAACTTTCTATAAATTATCAAAAATTAAAAAATTTTCACGAAACTTCTATTTTTAACCAAGACTTCCTCACGGCGGTTATGGCCCATGCAGAATGACTAAACCCAAACATCCCAGCTCATCCAATAATATGACTGCATCGGAAAAAAAACCGAGACAGAAAAAAAGAAGCCAAATTTAGGGGAAAAAGCATCCATCGATCTCAGCTAGTCGACATCGAATCATCCTCCATCGTTGGTCATCGTCGTCGTCGTTCTTCGCATGTGTCCTTCCCGAAGTCGACTAAGGGTGGATCATCTACTACGAGGAAGATGGCAGTTGCCGAAGCTTGGCGAGATCGTAGACCAATGAGTTGTTTTAGTTGAAAGGTGAATGCTTTGCTTCGCTTTATATCTGATCAGTGTCATACTTGTATTTAACATGCCGTGTGAAATTGTTCACAAGGGAAAGTGTGAAATTTTTTTGAATTATTGCCGAGTGAAGTGTAGGGCACAGAGAATTGGGGACTTTTTTTAAAGCTGGGGATAGACTTTTCCCATCTTCAGGAGTGACACTGTGAAGATGGAGTCAGTAATGCGAATGTCGTTGTTAGGGTTTGGGACCACTGCTAGTGCAGTAAGAGTAAACAAAAGAGGCAATGGAGATGGGAGTTATGTTAGCATATGTGGGGTGGTGTCTCTGTTTGATAGAGACATGATTCTCTTTGCGCCAACATATGTAGGGTAATTTTTAGTTTTAATACAAAAAATAAAAATAATTTTAAAATTCGACCAACAAAATAAATATTTACAGATTTCGACTTCGACTGTTTTTGGCCACGTTAGCGACCAGGCACGCGCCTGATCGCTGACTGGGCCTGCTTTGACTTGGCCGCACTTGGCAAGTGCGGCCAAATTGTGTTTGCACAATATGACCGCACTTGCCAAGTGCGGCCAAGTCATTTGGATGTCCACTTCTTTTAAACATTCAAATAGATTATTTGTATATAATTTATTGATGAGGTGCTTGCCTTGGTGGTAAGGCGTGTGGGTGAGGTGCAGAAAGTTGTGGGTTCGAATCTTGTTGTGTATGCTTAAATATTTTTTTTAAAATTATAAATGAAAAATAAATTTTTATGGGGCAACACTGTGAATTGATCTCATGACCACTTACCTCCAAACTAACAGTAATACAACTAGGCCAACAATTTCTTCATCATATTACATGCAAAATATCTTTTTGAAGGTTTGACTGAAGCTAGACCCTAACAATTTGGCCGCACTTGCCAAGTGCGGCCAAATTGAGTTTTGAAAATTTGGCCGCACTTGGCAAGTGCGGCCAAATTGTGAAAACACAATTTGGCCGCACTTGGTAAGTGCGACCACGTCAAAGCGCGTGCCAGAGTGCTGACGTGGCCAGACTTGTTCTGGTCGAAATCTAATTTTTTTTATTTTTTTCCTAAATCTAAAAATTACCCACATAGTTATTGTATTAGATGTTTAAGCAAGCAAATAATCACTGCTTGTTGTTAATTAAACACTTGGTTTATAATAAATAAAGAGGGCAACTAGTTAAAAACTGTGATTTTGTTTCGTATGCTTGTGACTAGGAATTTTTGAAGTGTAATTAGCAAGTAACTTTATAGCACAAAAAGTCTATATATGTTAATTGTAATTGCTAAATAATTAGTTATGATTACTATTATTTTTAGTTGGGTTGCTTGTGTTTATTATTAATGGCGTGGATCTATTTGTTTGTGAGGGCGTGCTTGTGCTTGTTTCTAAGTGGGTGCTTGTGTTGTGTCTGTGATTAAACATTTGTTAAGTAGAATGCGAATTGGGTCATTAGGGTGTGCTTGTGTTTGTTTGGGCTTGTGCATATGTTAATTAAGAGCATTAATTTGGAAAAAGAGGGTGTGCTTATGGTTGTTTGTATGGGTTTGTTTCTATGCATGTGCTTCAGTAATCTTCGTGCTTGGCCATTTGTTAATTAGAATGCTAATTGGGAAAAAGAGGGTGTGCTTATGGTTGTTTGGATAGTGTGAGCTTCATTTATGTTTGAAAGAGTGCGTTTGTCTTATGCTTGTTTGAGTGTGCATGCGTAATTTGAGAAACTCCCTTATACTTCATAGCTATTTATAAAAACAACACTCGGTTTTTTGTTTGTTTATATAAATATTCCTCGTTGTTTTCAAAAATTTATTAAAACTACTTCATAATTTGTATACGGGTGTGCTTAAGTTTATTGTTGGTGAATGTTTATTAATTGTTAATCTTTAATTTTAATTCTTATGCACATCCTATAAGGTTTTAATGTCTATATAACTACTAGTCATAACCTGTGCCCGTAGGGCACAATTCATTTAATATATCCCCCCTTCAAAATCTTAGTTCCCCCGAAAATTTAGCTCATCTCAGGAAATTTAGTTCCTTCCAAAATCTTATTTCATCCCAAAAGTTAGTACACTTAAAATTTAGTTCCGCTAAATTTTTTAGGGTTTTCACCACTAAAATTTTCGCTTACCAAAATTTTTAGTTCACTCCAAAATTTAGTTTTTCCAGAGAATTTAGTTCACCCTAACAATTAATTCCCTCTAGAATTAGTTTTCCAATAGTTCCATCCCAATTTAATTCTTCGTAAAATTATGTGTTTTCACCCTAAAAGTGAATTCAAAGTTAAATTTTTTCCCCATTAGATTTACCCCCAACACAAAAATCAAAAATCATTTAAATTTTCCCCCCAAGTTTTAATTTTCATATTGTTTCCCCCAAATTTCAAATTCAAATAATTTTTCCTATTATCATTGTTCTAGTCAGCATTATAGTCAGCATCCTAGTCACCAATGTTTGTCATAGTCATACTTTGGTGTCCACGTAGGAGAAAGTTTAAAAAAGTCTTCATTTATATAATAGATGTCATCCTAGACAGTTAATGGTGTGAAGGAAAGCTGAAGAAATATTTAGGTGGACACTTGTATATGATTGAAGCTGTTGACACATATACAATAGGGTATATGAAGTTAAGGTATATGTCGAGGAAAACTAAACTACACAGAGAGTACCACATATATCATAATCTACCTAACATTGATATAGACAAAGGCTTGATGAGAGTTAAGATTGATGCAAAGATGATGAATATAGTTCAAGATATGAACATGCGTACTAATGGAGTTTTGTCTTCAGAGAATTTTAAGCATGGTGAAAGGAGAGAGGAGTTGTTGCCAGCATGCTGTTTAGAGGAGTTTGACACATGATGTGCCCCTAACTGCTTGTATGCCAATTAGCGGTGACGATGCTGCAGGGAATGAAATTGATGTTGATAACAATTTGGCATTGTGTAGTGTATCAAACAAGGAGATTTATGTCAGGGTGGAGGGTGAAGGGTCAGGGAAGGGCAAGGCTTATGGCCATACTCAGCATGATGATCAAATGAATGCAAGCAGTGGGGAGGGGAATGTGCATGAGGATCATGAAGTTCCCTTGCATACAAGCAGGGGCGGAACCAGGATGAGACGACTGGGGGGGGGGGGCGATGGAGAAAATAATCTTCGTGTTTCCTTCAATCCCAATCAATAAATTTTTTTTTCGCATGACCATTTAAAACCCTTTGAAACATCTTAAGAGCATCAACAAGAAACCCTAGTTTTCCAACAACATGCTTTTTCTAACATACTGTATTATGAATAACAACGAACATATGAAAAAAGCACCCTAGTTCATAGCTAGAAGTCTAAAAATAAGTCCAGAATCAAATTAAACCTAAGAAACCTAATTTCAAAACCCACAGGAAAATTAGGGTGAGACGAAGCAAAATTATTTCCAACCCCAATGAATATATAAACTCACACTAAAGAAAAATTAAGATGTACAAATAAACTATAAATAAATGAACATGAAATTTTTTTAAAAATAATTTAACCTTGGATAGAGGGGGTGGTAGAGGTTTCCAAATCTCAAACGGATGTAATTTCGCACGAGAGATTGGTTAGCCGTTGATCCATTCACCTTGATTCTTCTTGAGGCTCCTAAAATTACCAAAAATGCACCATAAAAGCCTCCCTATCATTGCTCATATTTAGATTTTTCTTTCCAAAATCCAATTAACCCAAGTCACAAACAGTTAAAAATGTTTCTTTTCTTTTTTTCCCTTCAATTTTCACCATAATCCATCTGGTTCTCTATAATCTAATGTAGCCAAGAAAACAAATCGTATATTAATCGCTTCAAACACACTTAAAAATATCAGTCGAAAAAGCAGAACATAAATGATTGGAACAAAAATTATTAGAAAAGCAACCCTAATCTAAATAAACAAATAATAGAAGTATGTGACTATAATAGCAAGAATTTTGACAAAACTTTGGAACTCGAATTGAGATTAGGGTGTTAGAGCAACTGAGCAAGGGTTTTTACCTGGAAAAAAAATTCGTGAAATTTGCTTCAAAACCGAGTAAGAAAAATGAGATGGAGGCGCAAAAACCATGGGGCGCAGGTTCTGGACTAAATCGGTTACTTTTTGGGAGGGGGGGTGAAAATTTTGTAACCTAAACATATTTAAGTCTTACCTTTTAACGTCCAGGGTGCCTTGAAAAGAAAAACACAATTCTAACTGGAAAAGAAAACGCAATCAGTGTAGCCTCTTTTATTATTTTGCGAGAAGTTTTGCGAGAAGGCATTTTGAGTTGAGAAGAATGGACCACAAATTTCTGCGGGATGAATGGCCATAATGATCGAAATTTTTGCGGGATGAATTGCTGCCTCTGCATGCTAAGCAGTAACTTTCAAAAAATGGGGGGGGGGGGCCCCCAGTCAGACTGTGGGTCCGCCCCTGCATACAAGACATGCTGCAAGTGAGTCAGCATAGAAGAGTATGTAAGAGGGTATATTGCAAAGTCAATATCAATCTCAACTGCAAGGGGAGCAAGTGGATAGTCAGTATCAAGTGCCAGAGGAGATAGTGCATGTAAGCATTGAGTCTAAGTGTAAAGTATGCTAAAGGAAGTGCATGCACATCATAAAGTGCAAAGTCAATAAGATGATCAAGAGCGTACAGAATATTACTGACCAAGTGAATGTAACCAACTTTGAAATGGAGGTGGATACATTTAAAAGAAACAATTAAGGAGTTAATAACAATGACCTTTCTTATATAGACGAAGTATTAACACAAGCAGTGGGAGAGATAGAGGCAGCAATTACTTGGGTAGTGTTATCCCCATCAGGGTTTGAGGTATCGGTCGTGTCGTATCGTATCGGCAGTTGACGATACCGAAACCAATGGTTAGTTTCAGTATCGGCCGATACTGAACGATATCAGTCAGTTTCGGCCGATACCGGTCGAAACTGACCGATACCGGCCGAAACTGACCGATACCGTTAAGTACCGGTCGAAGACGGAGGAAGAAGAATGTGTAATTAAATAAAAATTCTCTAAAAAACCCAAAAAATTTCGTGAATGAATATGTTGCATAGAAAGCTCAGTTAAAAGAGAGGAGAAACCCCGAGGGTTTCGGCTTGAAAATGATGAAGAATTAGACGAAGAAGAGGCAGAACCAAGAAAAAATTGCTAAAAAAAGAAGAAAAAGGACAAAAGGAAGATGATGAAAAAATTGAACTCACCTCATCGTGTCGCCGCCTCGTCGAACCTGCCTCGTCGAACCCACCTCGACCATCTAGTGTGAGAAGAGAGAAAGCGGCCCGAGTCGTCTTTCAGGAGATGATGCTGGAGATGGTGCGTTCTTTAAAAAGGCAAACTTGTAAATAAGTAGTATGTGCGTAACGTAAAACAGTGCGCATATCAAGCGGATATTTTGTGGCAACCTGGTAAAGAAGTGGTATGTGCGCAAAGCAAAATGGTGGGCTCGCAAAGCAACGCCCAGCAATTTTTTTGGCAAACTTGTAAATAAGTGGTATGTGCGCAAGGTAAAACGGTGGGTGCGCAAGACAAGTTTTAGGATCTATTCATTTATCTAATATTTAGTATTTAAGTACCAAATTTTAGGTATTTAATATTTGATATGTTACGAACTCAAAAATTTAGTTTATCTATTTAGTATTTAATATTTGATAGTATATGATTAATATTTTAGTTTGTTAAGTATTTAATAGTATTTGATAGGTTTATATTTAAGAACATTCGAAACCATCACTGTGTGTATATAGTATATACATATTTAAAGTATCTTTGAAACTGATACCCGAAACGAAACTACCGAAACTAACGATATGGACGAAACCGAAACTTGCTTCCGAAACCGCCGAAACGGGCGATACCAATACCGAAACCTAAATTTTGGAAAGAACGATACTCAGACCGAAACTGAGACCTAAAACCTTGATCTCCATTGATTTTGAAATGGATGTCACAATGGAAGATCCAATGAATGATGCACCTATACAAGCTCTACTAGAGAGAGACCATTGTGCAAGCTTCTACAACACATGCGACCATTGCAAATCTCTTCTATAAAAGAGAACCTGCCACCTAGGATTGTCCTAGGTGGCCGGGTTTGTCCCATTCACAAGTTGACTGAGACATCCCCAAAAAATAACCCCTTCCTCTTATTTATGTGTTTGCCATTCCACCAAAAAACCCAAAAAACCCCAAATCCACTTATTGACGAGTTTTTCCTCTTTTGGGCTTTTTGGGGTTTTGGGTTTTGAGGTTTTGGTTTTGTTGTTGGGTCTCTTTACCCCGACGCTACCGACACATACCTACACTTCTCTCTCCTTTACGGTTGCACATGTGCATCACATCCTTTTCGTACGGGGGTTTTTCCTGCGCCGTACACTTTGTGCACGGATTATTTCTAGTACTTCTACAATGGAAGACAATTCATGTCTAACACTTGGTAATTATTGATGTTACTGCCAATGCCCAAATATTCACTAAAACTAGTATGGAGGCCAAGACTCCTACAAATGTAGACGTTTCTGCAACAAATTTCACCAATGTATAAGCCCCTTCAGTGAAGGATGTCAGTGTAGAAACTACTACATGACATGAAACCAATGCAAGCAGTATGTATCTAAGGGTGCCGTTCCTAAGGAAAGAGTCAATCAGATTTCTTCAAGGTACATATATACTCGTCTAAAAAAGAAACATAAGGTATGGATTTGCTCCTTGGATCTTGTCGTCGCCATGGATCACGTGTTCTGATACCAAATTGATGCGATCTAGGCTTTTTATGGAATAAAGATGTGATTTTTATATGAAAGTTGGGATTTTTGTCGGGATTTTTGTCGGTGGAAAGAGAATAAAAATATGATTTTTATTTATATTTTAGATCTGAAAATAGAAAGATAAATATCCCAATTCGAGAAGAGGCACTCTCCTAGCTATTCGAGAACAAATCCTAAATCTTCAACTAAAATCCTAAGACAAATTATCTAAGAAATAAACTAAAGGGTTTTCTCAACAAATTTCGCATAAACCCCATTAGGGCCGGCTCTAGGCTATAAATAGAGAACAATTACAGAACTTGTCAAATTACGAAAATGCCCCTGGGGCCAAAAATCCAAGCCGCATCAGTATGTGTTGGCATAATTAGTTCTTATGATTTTGGCTGTGGATATCATGTTGTTAGGTCACAAGTTACATACTTGCTACTAATGTCTAATGGATTTCATGAATGCTGAAACTTGCATAGTGTTTCAGTCCCACCAATGAGATTCAGCTCTGCCCACAAATCTATATTAAGGTAAAAAGGTTGCCATCTACACTACTGTAGCTTAAATAGCCTCTTTCTTGGGGGAGACTGCTCAGACTTACTCAGATAAGCATACCTGCCCGAGTATGTGTTGCTCTTGGCATATATACAAAATGGTTGTAGTTAGTTTCTTTTAGGATTTGATTCTTAATTCGAGTTGTTAAAAACTAGTAGAGCTGATATGTTTGGAAGAGTTTTAGTGCAGAATAGAATCAATAGATCTTTTGGCGAATGTGTGAAATGTTGGGACTGTGTGAAATGTTTGGCTGTAATTGCATCCAATGGACATTGTTTATCCCAAAAAAAGGACCGGTGTTCATCAATCCCATATCATAAGAAAAGCACGATTGAATTTATAGTATTGGATTAATTTTCTTTTTTATTTCTTCAAGGATTTGGTTTTAAAGGAAGTGTCTTTAAGGAGGATGATTGGAAGTTTAAGTGTGACATATGTGCTATGCGGATGAAAATGACGGACTAAAGTAGAATGATAATCACAGAATAACTTAATATCTAAAGTATTACACCAACACGTAAGATGATATCTTGGTGGAACGAGTAAGTGAAGGTTGATGTTAAAGCTAAATGTGATAGCTATAGAAACCTTGGGAGATGTAGAGATGATACCTTAAAGAGATGTAAATTAGATAAGAAGTTATCTAAAAGAGTTATCCAAAAGAGTTATCCAAAAGGCTAGACAATATTTATAATAAATTAGATACAATTGAGGGAGGAAAGAACATCTATCCTAGGCATGAACGAGGGAGAAAAAGCAAAGAATGTGTCAAGTTAATTGCATTAAAGGCGAAAATTAAAAAATTTTCATTTAAAAAAAATAACATGATCAGAGGTAAGTGGAGGGAGTACTTTGACAAACTCTTTAACTATGTTATACCCAAGGTATATGAGAATCTGTTATTGCTGGGAGTACCAATATAATTTGGAAGCAAAATTGTGAAGGAGTACAATTAGTTTGCACTTTGCAACTAGATTTGGTAGCCTGAAGTCTATATTACTTAAGCTTACCATAATTACTAATTTAATGACAGTAGATGTTATTGCGTGGTAGTTGTTTTATATTCTTATCTTGGAAGATCTTGAGATATAACAATGGTTTCTTTTTTTTTTCTTTTAAGAGCCAAATTTAAGTTTTGATCATTGCCCTTCAAATTAATTTTGCTGATCTTCTCCACCTGTACATAGTCATATAGTTATATTGTGATTTTTATGGTCTTTGACTTCCAGAGCATGCGATTCTTGCACTCTTCATAGGCGTTTCTGGTAAAACCTGCACTGAGGCGACATGGCAGATTCATACAAGGCTGGACAAATGGAGAGAAGAATTAAATGGCTGAACCTGTCTATAGTGTTATCTAACTAATGCTGCAACACGCAAAAGATTTGCAAGTTTGTTGTAGATATGCTAAGTGCCTAGTTTGTCTATCACATCTCAGCCCCGCATAGACGAAGAAATTGATAGACTTTTGACTTCAGGAATGTTGAGGAGGGTGTTGGTAATTAGAATGGGAAAGAATGTGAATTTGCAATCACCTGCCAGGTCCTTGCGCTTTCCTGGGGAGGAAGAGAAAGATGGTGGAGTTGGTGGATGTGAGCAGGGAGCATCAGCTATATCTTGAGACTAAGTGATCAGAGCCATAAAATACCAGAAACAGCAAGCAGGTAATTTTACAATGAAGTACTCAGCGAGACAGAAAATGGAGATGATGCTATGCTGTTATGGTATGGGAGGGTTGAAGAGGTTAGTAGCATGAGACTAATTTTATCCATTTCTTCCATTAAATTGAAAATTGGTATCTTTCTGATGCTGCTACTTTTTTCTCTAGTGAATACTGGAAACTGAAATTAAGTGATGAGCAGCGTCTCTAGTGTGGATGTAGTTGCTTTGTTTATTGGGCCTCCTAACGAATTTGACTTTACCATTAGATTTATGCATTTTGAATAAGGGTTACTTGGTCCAGCTAGTATGCCCTCAGGTTACTGATAAGACCACAGTATATCAATGAATGTGAGCCTCCAATTCTTCCACCCACCCCACACACACACACACACACAACTTCTGCTCCATCCCCCAAACTACCTCCACCCCCACCCAAAAAAAGAAAAGTAAAATTTACCCCCCAGATACGCACGCACACCCTGAGGAGGAGATCACATCACACCCTGAGGAGAAGATCACATCGTGCTATGCATCAGCCATATCTTGATGTTTGGCTTCCCCTTGTGGGCCTTCTACACATCCTTTTTTGTGTTTGCAGTGTAGTAATAGTAATGATAATGGACTGTCTCCTTTCCCCTACGACATGAGAGAGTCTCAGGTGCACTGCCTTTTCACTTGCAACTAACAAGGTTAATCCCTGCGAGTTGCCTTCCAGTCAGCTACCTGCAAGAAATCCTTGTTTTTGTATTAGGAACTCGACCTTCCTAATGGTTCCAGAATTCAGTTGTAGGATCCCTCCATTGCTTTGAACCCCTCCCACGGTTACTGGGCCTGAAGGAATTGGATCATATTTTCATTTTTTTTGGTATTGCTAGCACCAATGGTGTTGAGAGTCATGATATAAACATACATGAGTTTGAATCCGGATCTGTTTCAATAGTTGGATTCATTTAAAATTCCTTTTGGTAAGGAATTAGATACTTGTTGGAAGTCTTATTGGGCTTAGACCTTTGATTATTTAGTTGTGTGCGCTACGACTAAAGAAGAGTTGCACTCGCATAGCTTTCCTTATATATGAGTTATATTATGATAGGGATTCCTTGTGTGTGTGCATGCCCGGCCCTGACCTAGGGCATCCAAGGCAGCCGCCCAAGGCCCAAGGCCGGGGCCCATTTTTTTTACATAAGCATTGGTTCTTGGTTCATTTTTACTCCTATCAGTTGGTGGGTTGTTAGAAATACAGGCTTCTGAACTGAACTGGCATTCTAGAAATTCATGGTGGATGTGGGCAAATCCCTGAATTATTATACTGGCATGTTTCTAGGTATATTTCATGAATTTTCTTGCCTGCTGCCATATTTGAACATCCTTTATGCATCCTCGTTGTCCGTGTGTTGCAAGTGTGGAAATGCATACCATACTCAAACTCCTTTCATTCAATTCCTCCATTTTGAGCAAACTCTTGTGCTTGCTATCAGGCATGTTGCACCACTCATCCTCATCATTGTATTAAAACAGTTAGGAGGCTCAAGCTAAGTCTATTGTGTGTGTGTGTATATGCACGCACGTGTGATCGAGTTCCAAATTATGCGTTTCATGTAACATTACATTGTGTTGTTTCTTTGTTATGCCGTTCATTTGTGTATATGTTAGGTCATTCGTATATGACTGTGTTGTCATCAGTGGCACAATATGGGTGTGTCTGGAAATGTTGGATAATATGTCGTACATTATGTTGTACACAATGTCCAACATTCTTGATCAGGTTTTTGAAGATGTTGTATGAGGCTGGGCGTATTGCTGTGTATTGAAGATAAGAGGCTGTTTGGTTATTGGGTATTGTCTTCAACGGATCTGGTGGTCTTTCAACTAAAGAATCGTTGCAGATTCTGTTGAGATCGTGTATCTCCAGCTTTGGTTAAAGCGGCTATAGAGAGAAGTTGGTTTTCGCTCAATTACGGTTATTGCTGTTGGATCCTATGGATGGCAAGCAACACTAGAAGGGGGGTTGAATAGTGTTGATCAAATACTAAAACTTTTTCGCTCAACGATGTTAACACAAATAAATTCCTTCTAACGTTGCCTAAGAAACCAAGTAGAGTGATCTACGCTTGGTTCTTAATCAACAATATAATTTTAAAGTGCACAGCGAAATTTCACAGCAGGTAGTCGACTCCTTATGAGCAGTAGTCGACTCCCAGAGAATATGTTAGGACAAATAAGATTATAAATATGAATTTCAGCGTATATAGATAAAATTGATCTTTGCTGTAAATAGAAGATATGAATGAAAAGATAATCAAATACAGATCAACAATCGCAAACAAAAGGATTTTATCCTGGTTCCCCGCAACCCGGGTACGTCCAGTCCCCGACCAATCCGGTACGAGATTTCCACTATCTGCCTTGGCAAATACAAGCACCTAACTTCACTTGTTAGGATTTCCAACGACCTAGGCTTAACCAGGATTTCCGAACACAACACCTAGACTTGTCTAGGGTTTTACCCTTGCCTCACAAACCGAGGACTTTCCAACTGGCAACAACTAGACTTGTCTAGTGTTCCAACAATCAACACAATAAGAAATTTGTTCAATACTCTACAATGAATGATAGAGATTGAAAATACACCCGATTCTATAGCTAATCAAAGCTAATCAAAAGATAGACAATTGTGTAGTGGCTTAATAGAATGATAGTCTAGATCACACAAAGATACGAGATAAGTTCTTTGTGATCTAGAGCTTTTTCAAAAATCCTTCAAAAAAAATTAGAGAGAAATAATAGAAGGGATTTTGAAAAACAATTTAGCCAATAGAAAATACTAATATGATCTTAAAAAAGATGAGAAAATATTGCAAGATCAAAACTGAAATTAAACTGGCTAGAGAGAAAAAATTAGAGAGCTTTGATTCACGAGAGCTTTTACGAATTTTGATTTTCAATGTTGTGTTTTCACAAAAGAATTTAGCTCTATTTATAGGGAAAAACTGAGATTTGAATTTCGAATTTCGTTTGACTTTTGTCCCAAAAATTTCGGAGTAAATTGCTCAAAAGATTTTAAAATTCAAATTCAAAACGTCTGAAAATTTCCAGCAGGTAGTCGACTCCCTCCTATAGGTAGTCGACTCCCAGAGGAGTCTAGGAAATTTTCATCCCTGACAAGTAGTCGACTCCCTACTTTTGGTAGTCGACTCCCAGATGAGTTTTTCCTGTTCTAGTAAAAAAGGGTAGTTAGCTCCAGGGTGCGTGGAGTTTCACTACGAGAATTATGAAGTGACTAGAAAAGCTCTTGAAAACTATTTTGAAGATAGTTAAAAATTGTTTCGAAATCATTTGTGTGTGTGTGTATTGTCTATTTGATATGGCTTTGACAAATATCCTAAAAGACACGACACACTCACACTAGACTCTGAACATGTCTTCGGAAGTTTAGTCAACTTGATGAAGTGAAGGTGAGCTTCTCTTTGAGCTTCTTGTTCTGTTTGAGCTTGAGCTTCATCACTTGAGTTTAGTCATGTTCGTCTTTGTCGTGGAGTATTGATGCGTGCTTCTTGGAGTATAAGTAGAGCTTCTCGAAATCTGCATACTTAAAGTGTAGTGTAGTTAGTACACTAAGCTTTCGTTTGGTGTGCTCATCATCAAAATCACTTGGGGTGGAATTCAATTTCCATCACTCTTCCCCTTTTTGATGATGACACCCAAAATAAAAAAATGAGGTAAGTTAAAAAAATATGACGATACATAGTATACTTACTCCCCCTGCTTTGATGCGAGTCTCCCCCTGCATCGAAGCCGTTAGAAATAATGCATTCATTTTTGTATTTCGTTATTTTCTCCCCCTTGTCATTAACAAAAAGATATTAGAGCTGAGCATTATTCAATTCTTTTTCTCCAACAATACCCAATTCTCGACGAAGTCTAGAGAATGTATCCTTTTGTAAGGGTTTTGTTAGAATATCAGCAACTTGAAACTCAGAGGAGACAAATTTAAGTTAAACATCCTTTTTGGCACAATGATCATCAATAAATCTGTGTCTTATATCAATATGTTTTGTTCTAGGATGAAGAACAGAGTTTTTAGTGAGATTTATGGTGCTTTTATTATCACAATAAATTACACATGTAGATGTATTAACACCATAATCGATGAGGACTTGTTTCATCCAAAGTATTTGAGCACAGGCAAGTCCGGCAGCTATATACTCTGCCTCAGTGGTAGATAGTGAAACGGAATTTTGCTTTTTGCTAAACCACGAAACAAGGGAATGTCCAAGGAAATGACATGTTCCACTTGTGCTTTTTCTTGTGGCTTTACAACCAGCATAGTCTGCGTCACTAAATGAAGTTAAATCGAATGTGCTTCCTTTGGGATAGAAGAGTCCAAAGTCAGATGTGGTTTTAAGATATCTAAATATGTATTTTACTGTTTTAAGGTGTGATTCCCTAGGATCACATTGAAATCTAGCACATGCACAAACACTAAACATGATGTCAGGTCTGCTGGCGGTTAAGTAGAGTAACGAACCAACCATACCTCTATATGTTTTCTGATCAACCTTCTTACCTGCTTCGTCTTTGTCTAAGGAAGTGGACGTTGCCATTGGTATGTTCTTTCCTGATGCAGTTTCCATCCCGAACCTTTTGATCAAGTCTCTTGCGTACTTTGTTTGATGAATGAAGGTTCCTTCTTTTCCTTGTTTGATTTGTAATCCGAGAAAATATGTTAGCTCCCCTATGTGGCTCATTTCAAATTCTTCCTGCATTAACTTGGCAAACTCTTGGCAAAGATCATCATTAGTAGATCCAAAAATGATGTCATCTACATAGATTTGGATAAGAATGATATCATTATGATCTTTCTTAACAAATACGGTTGTATCTATTTTTCCAACAGTATAACTTGAGTCACTTAAAAATTTTCTTAGTCTTTCATACCAAGCTCTTGGAGCTTGTTTTAGCCCATATAATGCTTTGTTTAACTTGTAAACAAATCCTGTTTTCTTATCATGTTCAAATCCTGGAGGTTGTTCAACGTAGACTTCCTCCTTTATGAATCCGTTTAGGAAAGCGCTTTTTACATCTATTTGATAAAGTTTAAAATTCTTATATGATGCAAATGCGAGTAACATCCTAATGGATTCTAGTCTAGCAACAGGAGCAAAGGTTTCATCGAAGTCTATACCTTCCTCTTGAGAGTAACCCTGTGCTACTAACCTTGCCTTATTCCTTATCACATTTCCATCTTCATCTAGTTTGTTGCGGTATACCCATTTAGTACCGATAATGGGACGATCTTCCGGTCTAGGCACTAACTCCCATACTTGATTGCGTTCAAATTGTAGAAGTTCTTCTTGCATAGCCTCGATCCATGCTTCATCTGCAAAAGCTTCTTCTTCTACCTTTTTCGGCTCAATGTTAGAAACAAATGCAACATGTGTTAAGTGTTCTATTTGAGATCTAGTTCTAATTCCTGCATCAATGTTACCTAAGACTTGTGTGTGTGGGTGATGTGTGACTTCAGGAAATGATTTAGGCAAAGAACTAGGGATATCATTGAGAGATTCATTATTAGGAGTGCGTGTAATGAGCATGCTATCATCATCATCATGAGCAATGTTATGAGGTAAAGATTCATCAAATGTTACATGTAGAGTTTCAACAATAGTCTCGGAACTTTTATTGTAAATTCTATATGCCTTACTACGTAAAGAGTAACCGATAAATATGCCTTCATCCGCTTTGGAGTCAAACTTATCTAAGTTATCTTTAGTATTCAGAATATAGCATTTACAACCAAAAACTCTGAAATAAGATACTTTTGGAATTCGTTGGAGCAATAATTCATACGGGGTCTTTTCAAAAGGTTTTCTAATTAAAACTTTATTTTGAATATAGCACGCGGTTGCTACAGCTTCCGCCCAAAAATTCTTTGGAAGGTTGCTTTCACACAACATTGTTCGTGCACACTCTTGGAGTGTTCTATTTTTCCTTTCAACTACCCCATTTTGAGGAGCAGCTCTGGGAAAAGCAAAAGTGTGAGAAATGCATCGTTCTTCACAAAATGATTTAAAATGTTCATTTTCAAATTCTCCACCGTGATCACTTCTTAAGGAAATAATTTTCTTGGAATATAAACGTTCAATCCTTTTGAAAAATATTTCGAATTCACGGAAGGCATCATTCTTATGAGTTAAGAATAATACCCACGTATATCGAGTAAAATCATCAATTATGACAAATACGTATCTAGAGTTGCATAATGATGGAGTTCTAGTTGGGCCAAACAAGTCCATATGGAGTAGTTCAAGTGGTCCATTAGAGCTGAGAGCACCAATATTTTTAAATGAACTCTTATGCATTTTGCCAAATTGACATGAGTCACATATTTTATCTAATTTAAAACTTATCTTAGGAAGTCCTTGCACCAACTCTTTCCTAGAAATCTTATCCATGTTTTTGATGTTCACATGGCCAAAGCGTCTATGCCAAAGCAGTGGATCGTTTGTTGAAACAATTAAACATACATTTGATTCATACTCATTTAGTCTAAGTACATAGATATTTTCTACTCGCTTACCTTTAACAAGGATATTTTTCATATCTTTGTCATAGACTAAGCATGAGTCAAGAGTAAATATAACTTTCATACCTTTGTCGCATAGTTGACTTATGCTTAAAAGATTATGCTTTAATCCTTTCACCAAGCTTACATCTTTGATGAGCAATTTTGAGTGACTGCCGATATTGCCAATTCCGACAATTTTACCTTTCTTGTTGTCACCAAATGTCACGGTTCCGCCGTCATACATTTTTAGATTGCTAAGTAATTTTGCGTTCCATGTCATGTGTGCAGAGCATCCACTATCCATTATCCATATGTCCTTTTCCTGATTGTCTTGACAAGCCATCATGCACATATGATTTTTGGATTGCTCTTCCTCTTCTTCGTTGGTGTTGATGGTGTCAAAAGTCCATTTATCTTCAACAATCTTCTTTTCATACTTTTCATCGTTGGATTTGATTGTCTCTATGGGTGTTTGAATTTCTTTTGACTTTGATCCGAATATCTCATCCAATATGTTGAGGATTTGGTGTGCGGTTTCAGCCCTTTCTACAAGATCTAACATTTCATTAGTTAAACCAGTATAGAGTAAATGCATTACCTTTATGTTTCTGAAGTAGGCTTCTTCTTGATCCGGATTCCATTGATTTTGAGGAGTGGTTGGAATCTCATATCGTTCACCGAGAGATCTTGAGTAGCTTAGATCTTGTGCTTCCAAGAAGATCTCCATTCTCCTTCTCCATTGGGAATAAAAGTTGTCGTCAAAGATTGGAGGAGTATGGGTGTTGTAGACGTTTGTTGATGCCATCGTTTTGACCTTGCTCTGATACCAAGTGTTGGATCCTATGGATGGCAAGCAACACTAGAAGGGGGGTTGAATAGTGTTGATCAAATACTAAAACTTTTTCGCTCAACGATGTTAACACAAATAAATTCCTTCTAACGTTGCCTAAGAAACCAAGTAGAGTGATCTACGCTTGGTTCTTAATCAACAATATAATTTTAAAGTGCACAGCGAAATTTCACAGCAGGTAGTCGACTCCTTATGAGCAGTAGTCGACTCCCAGAGAATATGTTAGGACAAATAAGATTATAAATATGAATTTCAGCGTATATAGATAAAATTGATCTTTGCTGTAAATAGAAGATATGAATGAAAAGATAATCAAACACAGATCAACAATCGCAAACAAAAGGATTTTATCCTGGTTCCCCGCAACCCGGGTACGTCCAGTCCCCGACCAATCCGGTACGAGATTTCCACTATCTGCCTTGGCAAATACAAGCACCTAACTTCACTTGTTAGGATTTCCAACGACCTAGGCTTAACCAGGATTTCCGAACACAACACCTAGACTTGTCTAGGGTTTTACCCTTGCCTCACAAACCGAGGACTTTCCAACTGGCAACAACTAGACTTGTCTAGTGTTCCAACAATCAACACAATAAGAAATTTGTTCAATACTCTACAATGAATGATAGAGATTGAAAATACACCCGATTCTATAGCTAATCAAAGCTAATCAAAAGATAGACAATTGTGTAGTGGCTTAATAGAATGATAGTCTAGATCACACAAAGATACGAGATAAGTTCTTTGTGATCTAGAGCTTTTTCAAAAATCCTTCAAAAAAAATTAGAGAGAAATAATAGAAGGGATTTTGAAAAACAATTTAGCCAATAGAAAATACTAATATGATCTTAAAAAAGATGAGAAAATATTGCAAGATCAAAACTGAAATTAAACTGGCTAGAGAGAAAAAATTAGAGAGCTTTGATTCACGAGAGCTTTTACGAATTTTGATTTTCAATATTGTGTTTTCACAAAAGAATTTAGCTCTATTTATAGGGAAAAACTGAGATTTGAATTTCGAATTTCGTTTGACTTTTGTCCCAAAAATTTCGGAGTAAATTGCTCAAAAGATTTTAAAATTCAAATTCAAAACGTCTGAAAATTTCCAGCAGGTAGTCGACTCCCTCCTATAGGTAGTCGACTCCCAGAGGAGTCTAGGAAATTTTCATCCCTGACAAGTAGTCGACTCCCTACTTTTGGTAGTCGACTCCCAGAGGAGTTTTTCCGGTTGTTCTAGTCAAAAAGGGTAGTTAGCTCCAGGGTGCGTGGAGTTTCACTACGAGAATTATGAAGTGACTAGAAAAGCTCTTGAAAACTATTTTGAAGATAGTTAAAAATTGTTTCGAAATCATTTGTGTGTGTGTATTGTCTATTTGATATGGCTTTGACAAATATCCTAAAAGACACGACACACTCACACTAGACTCTGAACATGTCTTCGGAAGTTTAGTCAACTTGATGAAGTGAAGGTGAGCTTCTCTTTGAGCTTCTTGTTCTGTTTGAGCTTGAGCTTCATCACTTGAGTTTAGTCATGTTCGTCTTTGTCGTGGAGTATTGATGCGTGCTTCTTGGAGTATAAGTAGAGCTTCTCGAAATCTGCATACTTAAAGTGTAGTGTAGTTAGTACACTAAGCTTTCGTTTGGTGTGCTCATCATCAAAATCACTTGGGGTGGAATTCAATTTCCATCAATTGCTGTTTTTAACAGTTGAGGCGAATATATTTCCTAGCTTGGCTTCGGTAATTGCAGATGTCCAATCTTCCGATGATTTGATTGCGTGTACTTTCTTTAACGGCTCCATAATTGAGGGGGAGAGTTCGCTTAAAAAGGACACGAAAATTGGCGGCTAGGGTTACGACTTGAACGAAAATCGTGACCTCTTAAAGAAATATTCCACCAAATGGATGACCGGTATTCGCGTTTAATAAGGTAAGTATACCCAAAACATACTTTTATTTGAGTTTCTATAGTTTATATTTTCTTAGACACATCTGTGCTTTTATTTGACATCATTTTTAGCCTTTGATATTACACTCCGATATTTAGTCAATATCCCTGATATTCATATTTAACGATAGAAGTATAACCAAAACATACTTTTATCTGAGTTAATATAGTTTGTATCTTCTTGTATACATCTATGATTGCATATGTCATCATTTTAAGCCTCTGATATGACACTTCGATATTTAGCCAATATCCCCGATATATCCCCGATATCCGCAATCCGATATCAAATTTTCTAGGCCGATACGCGACCGATATTTGATATTTAGAACACTGCATGTGAGTATGCAAAGGAAGCATGTGACATTCTTCAGAATATTCATGAAGGGACAAGTACTGTAAGAGCTTCTAAACTTCAAATGCTTGCCTCTCAATTTTAAAATCTCAGAATGAATGATGATGAATCTGTGGCTGAATTCAATGGAAGATTACGTGATATAACAAATCAGGCATTCCAATTGGGGAAGAAGTACTCCCAAAAGAAGTTAGTTGAGAAAACTCTGAGATCTCTACCTGACAAATTTTCGGCAAAGATTGCAGCTATTGAAGAGGTGAGGAACACATCTACTATGAGATTGGATGAACCGATGGGGTCTCTTCAGACATACGAAATGAATTTGAAGCAAAATAAACGAGACAAAGGAGTGGCCCTGAAGGTGGAAGCTACTGAAATACCAAAGCCAGAAATTGAATCGGAACTTGAAGATGACATCACCTTGTTAACTAAAAACTTTAGTAGGATGATGAGGAAGATCAGCAACATGGGCCAGACTTTCAGATCTGTCAACAAGGAAGTGCGTCCAAGTCCTCACACTGCAGGAAAGGGTATTAGCCGTCCTGTACAGAAGTACAAATCAAAGAGCAAAGGCAAGGGAATACAGTGCAAGGAGTGTGAGGGTTTTGGTCATATACAAGCCGAATGTGCAAATACTCTCAAGAAACAAAAAGGAAAATCTCTAGCCAGTTCCTGGAGTGATGATGAGTTCGAAGGTAGTGCTGGAGATGAGGACATCGTCAGCAATTATGTTGTGTTTACAGCCATTCTGAATGATCAATCCGATTGTGACACCTCTAGTCATGTTGGACCAAGTGGTGTCACAACTTGTACACCATTGGAGAATAAACTTGGAAGTGTCAGAAAGAATGTTATAACATATAGTACAACATCTGACAGTGAATCTGGTTCAGAAGTGGGTGCCGATGAGGAGGTTGATGAAGATGATATTCTGTATGATTATCAAACTATGTTCATAAATTGGATGAAGATCTGTGAGATCAACACATCCTTAAAGAAAGAAAATGTCAGACTGAAAGGAGAAAAGGATGGGTTAGGGCTCAACTATTGAAGACTGAGCTCAAGTTTAGAAATCTCGAAAGCCAACTCAGGAGAACACTACTCAGAGCCGAGAAGGTAGAAAGCATCCTCAACAAGGGAAACTCCAGAAAGGCAAAGCTCGATGACATACTGAATATGGGGGAAAGTATCAAGAGATCGTACAGGTGTAGGGTACAATAGAGGAGGCTACCTTCATGCATCCAAGGAAAGACAGGTTCGTGTGACTGAAGGTCAGAAGAAGATGAGGCACGTCAAGCAAGGTGATCATAATGTGGAGCAGAGGAGGAGTGCTACATCCAGGCGTCCCGTGTGTAATTACTGCCAGTTTAAAGGACACACTGACATGAATTGTTTTATGCATATAAAACACCAGCGTGAAGGAAGAAACACTGGACATCCTGGGAAAAGGCTCATGAAAAAGTGGGTTAGGAAATCTGAATTTCTCAGTTTGGTTGCCTACACGTCAATGGTTGCTTTTTCAGAAAATATGTGGTACTTCGACAGTGGATGTTCCCGGCACATGACAGGTAATCGAAGTCTTCTCACTGAATATACTACGGACAACAAAGGCCATGTTATCTTTGGTGACGGTCAAAGGAGCAAAGTCATTGGAAAGCGAGAGCTGAAGATGACTGGATCTATTACTCTGAAGGATGTGATGCATGTAGAAGACTTGAAGGCTAATCTTATTAGCATAAGTTAATTGTGCGACCAAGGTCTGTTCGTTCAGTTCACCAAAAACAAGTGTGTGGTTCTCAATGAAGCCGGAACCTGCATCCTGACTGGGAAAAGATCTTCCGACAATTGTTATTTACTTCAGGAAGCTAACAGTTGTCTCAGTGTAAGTGTTGATGTTTCTGAGCAGTGGCACCAAAAGCTAGGGCATCTCAATTACAAGACGTTGATGGAGATATCCAGAGTGGGAGCGGTTCGAGGGATACCTGCCATAAACAAGAGAAGAGAAGGTGGTATGTGGTCCTTGTCAACTGGGAAAACAAAAGAAGACTAGTCACAGACAACTTCAGACTATCACCACATCTAAGAACTGGAGCTGCTACACATGGATCTGATCGGACCCACAACAGAAGTTAGCATGGAAGGTAAGAAATACATCTATGTTTGTGTTGACGATTTTTCACGTTTTACTTGGGTAGATTTTCTCAAGGAGAAGTCAGACACATTTGACGCTTTCAAGAAGCTATGCACCCGTCTTCAGATTGAGAAAGGAGACACCATTGAGAAGATCGTCAGAATTCGAAGTGACCATGGTAAGGAGTTCGAGAATCATTTCTTTGCTGACTTTTGTGAGGCGCATGGAATCGCTCATGAGTTTTCCGCTCCTAAGACTCCTCAACAAAATGGAGTAGTTGAAAGGAAGAATCGTACTCTACAAGAAATGGCTTGCGTGATGCTGAATGCCTGGAAGGTCAGTATTAGATGGTGGGCAGTGGCTGTTAACACTGCATGCTACACTATAAATAGAGTGTATCTAAGACACAGAACGGAGAAAACTTCATATGAGATCTGGAAAGGTAAAACATCCGATGTATCTTACTTTCATATCTTCGGAAGCAAATGCTACATTTTGCAGGATCGGACCCCTAAAGGAAAGTTTGATGCTAAGAGCGACATGGGGATATTCCTTGGATATTCTACTACTAGCCGTGCCTTCAGGGTGCTAAATCATCGCACAAATGTCTTGATGGAGTCAATCAATGTTGTTGTCCATAACTTTGAGCAGGATGAAGCTGCTATAAGTGGAGGGACAACTCCTCAGGAAGAAGGCAATGAAGACGAAGACTGTGTTGAACAAAATGTTACGATATTGGATACAACACAAGGTAATGTTGAACAAAATGTTGTAACACAGGGGTCAACATCCATAGAGGAACCACTGTCAGAGGAAAATGAAATTCATTCCTCAAGAGGGATCACGAAAGTCATACGAAACCATTCTCTCAAACTTGTTATTGGTGATGTTCAAGATGGTCTTCGAACAAGAGGTACTAGTCAAGTCAACTATCGTGATCTTGCTGGGTATGTCTGTTTTCTTTCGAGTGTCGAGCCAAAGAATGCGAGGGAAGCACTTCTTGATGATTTCTGGGTGTTAGCCATGCAGAAGAGCTGAATCAATTTCAACGTAATGACGTCTGGTGTCCTGTAGAGAGACCGAAAGGGTTGAATGTCATTGGGACAAAGTGGATATTCAAGAATAAAACCGATGAGAAGGGCAATGTCTCACGTAACCAGGCTCGTCTGGTGGCCCAAGGCTATACTCAGATTAAGGGTATTGAATTTGATGAGACGTTTGCATCTGTAGCTCGACTGGAATCAATCAGACTACTTCTGGCAGTGGCCTGCAATTTCAACTTCAAGCTCCATCAGATGGATGTGAAGAGTGCGTTTCTGAATGTGATACTAAATGAAGAGGTGTATGTCGAACGGCCGAAGGGATTTGAAGATCCATTTCTACCTAACCATGTCTATCAACTGAAGAAAGCCCTCTATGGTCTGAAACAAGCACCAAGAGCTTGGTACGAGAGGCTGACCAAATATCTTCTCCAAAAAGGCTATGAACGAGGGGGGATAAAACATTATTTGTCCAAAGAACCAGGTCAGCTGTTATTGTTTCTCAGATTTATGTGGATGATATAGTATTCGGCTCCACTTCACAACAGCTGGTGTGTGAATTCATTGACCTCATGCAGAAAGAGTTTGAAATGAGCATGGTTGGTGAATTAAACATGTTCCTTGGTCTTCAAGTAAAGCAATCTAGTGATGGATTGTTCATATCTCAAAGTAAGTACGCTAAAAATCTTGTTAAGAGGTTTGGCCTGGAAAATGCTCGGCAAGTTCGCACCCCTATGTCCACAACTGAGAAGCTGTCTAAGGATGATGGTAGAAAATCAGTAGAGGTCACATAATACAGAAGTATGATAGGAAGTTTACTGTATCTGACAACTAGTAGGCCAGACATCAGTTTTAGTGTTGGGGTATGTGCTCGCTACCAAGCCTGTCCTAAAGAATCTCATATCACTGCTGTGAAACGTATAATAAGGTATATCAGCGGGACAGCTGATTATGGTATTTGGTAGTCTAAGGACACTAATACCTTACTCTCAGGCTACATTGATGCTGATTGGGCAGGAAATACAGATGATAGAAAAAGTACCACATGATGATGTTTCTACGTTGGAAACAATCTAGTTTCCTGGTACAACAAGAAGCAGAACTCTATTTCCCTCTCCACTGCCGAGGCCGAATACATTGCGGCAGGAAGCTGTTGCACTCAACTCCTGTGGATGAACAAATGCTGACAGACTACGTTGTGGAGCAAGATGTCTCGACTATTCTGTGTGACAACCAGAGCGCCATAAACATATCCAAGAATCCCGTTCAACATTCCAGGACCAAGCATATCGACATTCGACATCACTTCATCAGAGAACTGGTGGAAAAGAAGGTTCTTGTCATGGAGTATGTTGCAACTACCAGTCAATTAGCTGACATCTTTACAAAACCCTTGGACTCCGACAGATTTGAAGAATTACGACAAGCTCTTGGGCTGTGTCGTATCTAATGTTGCACATTATGTTGTACATAATGTTGTATATTGTGTTACAACATAAAGTGGGTTCTGAGGAACTTTTGGTAGGTGCAACTTATTTTCCTTTCTTGCCCTGTCTTTATTATCTTTGGTTTCTCTCTTTCTCGGCGCTCTACTTTTCTCTAGCTTATTTCACAAGTTCTAAGGTGCGCCTAGGGTTCTTGATTTTACTCCGATAAAGAACTTCCTTGTCTCTCTTCACCAAAATGGGGCGCGCTCAGAGTCAGAAATCCTCTCCTAACCCTCGCCGCTCATCTCGTCAGGCAGCATCTTCTCAGAGTGCTTCCTCTTCGTCTCATCGTGTTAAACGAAAGGGGACGGAGCCTCGTGGCCCTAGGGCTTCATCGATTGGTAACTCTCCTCTCTCCTCTTCCACACTGTCTCATGATAACATGCAGTTCTGCTCCTCATCAAATTTGGCTGTAGTAGTATTTCCCCCAATTCTCGTTATCCCTCTTCATTCGGCCAAACCCTTCGTGTCGGAGTTTGAAGAAGAGAATCAATTTCCTCATCCTGTAACTGTTCAAGATTGGTTCTGGTACCTCCGTCGAACTAGGCGCAAATTGGATGTTTCTTGGTTGGATTTATCTGGAGTTCGTATTGGTTCTCTCAAACTTAAAAATGTGTGGCAAATTGGTTAGTGTGCATGTGCCCTTTGATGACCTGATCATCCTCAAAACCTGGCATCCCCGTAGAACATCGGTGAAAATCTCTGAAATTGTCGTTGTGGAGATCTCGGATTCTGAATCATCTATGTCTGCAGAAATCCCTAATATGGATATTGATGAGGATGCTGAATCCAGTCATGGTGATATGAGTACTGAAGATCATGGTGCCAGTGATGATCCCTCAGGTAGTGGAATTCATGGTGATGATCTCAATGTTGGTGGTAGTGGTGTTATGGGTAGTTCTGTTACGCATATTGAAGGAGGGGTTGATACATTGACTCTTAACAACAATGATGTGGTAAATGTGACCTGTGTGTCTGAAGTTCCTGCTGCTCCAGGAAAGGAGGTCAATTCTGGTGTGTGGATGGGTGCTGGACCAACAAATGCTGTGGTTGATGATACTCCTTCTGAAGAAAACCCAGTGATGGTGACCCCAGTTTTTCAATCTGAGTCGCATGAGTCTCTTGTCCATGAAGATGTTCAGGTTGAGGTTCTTGTGGCAGTACGAGAAGAAGAGATTGATCATTCTCCTAGTAATGTTACTACTCCGTGTGCCAATGTTGGACCTAGTAATAATGTTGCATCAAATGTCAGACCATCTGCTGAAATAGAGAGGAGCGATGCTCAAGAAGGAGCCCCAGTAGCTGACTCTCCTAGTGTGGATCCATTTCTCTCTCGCAAAACAAGGTCTGAATCTCGAGAGCCTGCTGCTTCATCCGGGTTGTGTACTCCTAAGAAGTCCAAAGTGTCCGGCCCTTCAGGTTCTCCTTTCTCTTCTTCTATTTCTGCATCCAATGCTTTGTCAAAACAATTCTTTGACAAATCCTGTCAGAAGAGATGGCCTTCATACTCTGAGAGGTCCATTCTAGGTGAAAAATCTATAGTCATTTCATCTTTTGCTAAGACACAATTCGTATCTTTCCTCAAGGAGATTGATCTGTTCCATGCTGGGAGTTGTTTTAAGACGTTTTATCCTGTCTTAGTTCGAGAATTTTATTGCAACCTGTCCAAATCCTCAGGGGATTCTTCATCTAGATGGGCGTTCAGGACCTATATTAGGGGCAAAATAGTTCCTTTTTCTCCATCTTTGATTAACAAACTTCTGAAGTGACCTTGCTTTCAGAATCTGCCTGCTTATGGAATTTCTGTTGGTGATGACTTTAATCTTTTTGTGAAGACTGTCACAGGAGGACAGTACAAATGTTGGCCCAAATCTTTCTCCTTTCCATCCTCAGCTCCGACTGCTAAATTTTTCTTACTCTATTGGATTGCTACTAGAAACTGGCTACCTACCACCAATATGTCCATAGTAACTAAGGCCATGTGCAAGTTGATTTCTGCTGCAGGAACTAAGAAGCCCTTCAATCTGGGACGTATCATATTCGATTCCATTCTCTCTCTTTCAGAGTCCTCTGCACCATCTTCATCTCTTCCTCATGCCTCTCTTATATACATGGTGCTCTTCTCCCAAAGTATTGTCCCTGATTCTTCTGAGCTTGCCTTGTCATGTGAAGGGATCAGCTTTACTGCCAAATCTGTGGCAGGTAAAATTGATGATATATCAGTGGGTTCTGTATCTCCCCAACCGTCTGTGTCTACTTCTCCTAGATCCCCCCCATCTGCCTCTGCATCTGGTGTCAAAGTGCCTCCATCTTCATCTGTCTATGTGGATGGACAGTCGGTTATACTGGAAGACATTCTTGTGCTTGAGGTGTGAAGAATGTGGATGATCAGCTGCTTCTTCTTCAAAGTCTGAGGGTCTTGCTAGAATCTCATAATGAGTTACTTCAGGACAGAATTTCTCAGCTCAAATCCAAACTCTCCTCAGAAAAAGGTACCTAGTAAGGTATGTCCTTTGTCTTTTTGTGTCCCAAAGGGGGAGTAGTATTGCAGTTGCAGTATTGTATATGGTTATGGATCCTTGAAACTGTGCAGTATTGTATATGGTTATGGATCCTTGAAACTCTGGTGGAGTAAGGTGGTGTTGTGGTGCGGGTATACTGTATGCTGTATGCTGCCTCTATGATATTCCATATGCATGATTGCAACTTCTCTGTGCTATCCTTTAGTGTGTTTTTCTTAACCCGACTTTGTGACTATGTTTATTGCTGATTGTGTCACTAAAAGCCAAAGGGGGAGATTGTTAGGTCATTCGTATGTGACTGTGTTGTCATCAGTGGCACAATATGGGTGTGTCTGGAAATGTTGGATAATATGTCGTACATTATGTTGTACACAATGTCCAACATTCGTGATCCGGTTTTTGTATGAGGCTGGGCGTATTGCTGTGTATTGAAGATAAGAGGCTGTTTAGTTATTGGGTATTGTCTTCAACGGATCTGGTGGTCTTTCATCAACTAAAGAATCGTTGCAGATTCTGTTGAGATCGTGTATCTTCAGCTTTGGTTAAAGCGGCTATAGAGAGAAGTTGGTTTTCGCTCAATTACGGGTATTGCTGTTTTTAACAGTTGAGGCGAAAATATATTTCCTAGCTTGGCTTCGGTAATTGCAGACGTCCAATCTTCAGATGATTTGATTGCGTGTACTTCCTTTAATAGCTCCATAATTGAAGGGGAGAGTTTGCTTAAAAAGGACACGAAGATTGGCAGCTAGGGTTACGACTTGAACGATAGCTTTTGCGAAAGCTACAAGAAGCTCTGGGAGGAGGCTGACTACTACAGAGGTAGGAGATCAAGGGAGTTGATCTTTGTCAGTTTTTGCAAGGGGATCTTTTGCACGCAAAGGGAGCTTGCACAAATTACTCCACGGGGTTGATTGAGATCACCCCTAGCGGTTTGTATTGAGGGGGAGTTTGTTCCCTCCAATATCACGTGGTATTGGTGACTGTAATCATTAATATTTAGTGGAGTAATTTGATTTTCTGGGCGAGGCCCCGCAGATGTAGGTGTGCACACCGAACTGCGTTACCAATTTCCTTGTGTCATACTGTGTTCTCTATTGTTCCCGTGCGTTTTATTGCTTGAGCTTGCGTACTAAATTTCAGTATACACACTGATTAGTTTTCTCGCCATAGGCGCACTCGCAGACGGACCCCTCCGACTCCGAGAAACAGTTTCTCAATCCTTTGTCAGGCAAGTTTTTGTTGTTGGTAAACATAAGTTATTAATATTAATATTATATATATATGCCAAGCCTGACTGCCTGAGGCCACTTATACACTTTTAGTATGCTAATCCTTGTATTTGTTTTATTTTAAAGGGCATTGGTTTTATGTCCCCCCTATTTTGGACCATCTTTTAGCATATCAATAAAAATTTCAGGCGTAGGGATGAGCTTCCTAGTATTGCACTTGGCTAGGTTCCAAACCCCAAAAAATTTAGAATTTCAATTTTTAAAAAAATTATATTTAAAGGGCCCAAATTTAACTTGCCATGGGCCCTAATATCGTCAGGACCGGCCCTGTGTGTGGGTGTGGGGGGATAGTAAGTCTAGACTCCATTCGGATGTGCCAAACCTGCGAATATATCATAGTCAATTTTAAAATTCGGTAATCTAAATAGAAAATCCATTTCATTGGATGTCATCTACTATGTCTAAACTACATACGAACAAAATTTCAAATAATTTAGACATGTTAAGTGGTTGCAAACCCAATGTTTTAGAATAGTTATAAAATCGACTAATTTAGCAACCACTTGATGCATGTGTAAAATATGTCCAAATCATTTGAAATTTTATTTGTAGGTAGTTTAAATATAGTAGATCACATCCACCGGAATAGATTTTTCATTTAGATTATCTAATTTTAAAATTGATTAAAATGGATTCACATGTTTGGTCCATCCGAATGGAGCCTAGTCTTACTATATATATATATATGAGGGATCAAATAACCCCAAAAAATAACCCCCAAAAAACCCCTAGCAAAAAGTATATGCCCCCCTATTTTTTCGGAAGATTCGAACCGTTCATATTGATCTCCACCCTCTAAACCCATGACCCACCAATTTTCAGCCCGATCCTTTGTGTTTTGCCTGTTCATCAACCATTCGCAAAAGTTCTGTTCATGCAAAACCGTTAAATTTGGGTCGGATGTATGAACGAGCAAAACACATGGGATCGAGCTGAAAAAATAGGGGGCATATACTTTTTGGTAGGGGGTTTTAGAGGGTGGAGATCAATATGAACGGTTCGGATCTTTCGAAAAATAGGGGGTATAGACTTTTTGGTAGGGGTTTTTTGGGGGTTATTTTTGGGGGTCATTTGATCCCTCCTCATATATATATATATATATATATATATATTCAAAAATCCTATGCCCCCAATTTTTTCGGAAGATCCGAACCGTTCATCTTGATCTCCACCCTCTAAATACCTGACCTATCAATTTTCAACCCGATCCCATATGTTTTGCCCGTTCATCCATCCGACCCAAATTTAACGGTTTCGCATGAACACAACTTTTGTGAATGGTTGATGAACGGGCAAAACACATGTGATCGGGTTGAAAATTGGTGGGTCAGGTATTTAGAGGGTGGAGATCAAGATGAACGGTTCGGATCTGCCGAAAAATGGGGGGCATAGGATTTTTGATAGGGGTTATTTTTGGGGGTTATTTTTGGGGGTCATTTGATCCCTCCTCATATATATATATATATATATATATATATATATATATATATATATATATATATATATATATATATATAAAATCAGAAAATCAATTAGTCCTCATAGAAGTCCAGCATTTATTGTAATGAAACATGCAGAACAAGTTAAAAATAAATCTAGAATGGTTATAGATTATAGAAGGCTTAATGATAATACTATAGATGATGGCTATGATATTCCAGATAAGAATGAGCTGCTAAATAAAATACAAAATGCAACTGTTTTTAGCAAGTTTGATTGTAAGTCGGGATTTTGGCAAATTAGAATGCATGATGAAAGCATAGCATGGACATCATTTACATGTCCCCTAGGACACTACGAATGGTTAGTAATGCCTTTTGGACTTAAGAATGCTCCTAGTATATTTCAAAGGAAAATGGATAACATGTTTAGTAAATTCGGTAATTTCACATGTGTTTACATTGATGACATATTAGTTTTTAGTAAAAATAAAAATGAACATATTAGCCATTTAAAATTAGCACTTGTGGAATTCATGAAAAATGGAGTAATAATTAGTAAAAGTAAAGCTCAATTTTTTAAAACATATATAGAATTTCTAGGAGTTAACATAAGATAAGGTAAGATAGAACTTCAACCCCACATAAGCCAGAAAGTTTTAGAATTTCCAGAAGAACTAGGCACGAAACAATTACAACAGTTCTTAGGATTGCTAAATTATGCCAGACCATTTATTACAGATTTAGGAAAAATCATTAGACCTTTATATAGTAAGTTAGTTATTAATGGAGTTAAGCAATTTAATGAAAAAGATAAAAAAATTAATTAGAAAAATTAAAACTACTGTCAAAATGCTACCAGCCTTAAAATTACCATTAGATACAGACTATCTAATCGTAGAAACAAATGGAAGCCAGTTTGGGTGGGGAGCAGTTCTAAAACGTAAGCCCCATAAATATGATAAAAAGGAAACAGAAGAAATAAGTAGATACAGCAGTGGGAGTTTTAAAGAAAAAAGGAACTTAACTAGTCTCGACTACGAAATATTAGCTATAATATATGCACTTAATAGTTTTAGTTTATTCCTTATAAATAAAAGAGAAATCCTAATAAGAACAGATTGTGAGGCCATAGTCAAATTCCACCATAAGTTAACAGAAAAGAAGATTTCCCAAAAAAGATGGCTAAATTTTAGGGATGTAGTTATAAATAGAAATTATAAAATAATTTTTGAACATATTAAGGGCACAAACAACAAGTTAGCGGACATTTTATCAAGATTATTAGAAAGCTCTTCTGAGCATCTTTAGACAGTTAATTCATGTAGCATTTGCATTTCTATTAAAATAGCATATTACCTTGCAATGGTAGACAATTAATAGCATCTTGCAACAAAATTTATTTCTTTGAATAATAATTTTCTTTCTTCTTGCAGAGGATGGATAAAGGTAAACAACAGTAAGCAGAGCTCTCAACCGTGTGTCAATACGGTTCGATTAGACTCCCTCAGTTTAAAACAGCTACAAATTTATCCTTTAGAAACATGTACAATTACAAATTAGAAATTAGCCAACAAACACTTTTAGACAATATATGGAACCTTAGAACTGAAAGTACAGCTATATCCAAAAAAAGTCACTGTCCTTAATGCATTAGCATATTACCTTAATCAAATTAGAGAAAAACCCCTATCTAAAAATTTTGCCTACTATGTAGTATTCCGAGGTAGGCAACCAGGCATTTACACACAATGGCTAGACATACTTCCACAAATACAAGATTACCCAAATGCTATTTTTAAGGGTTTTTACAATTTAGAAGATGCATTGTACCATGCTAGGCAAAATGTAGGACATGCATATTATGTAGATCCTTCAGTAAACAAGCAGCATGTTACCATTGTCTGTAATGATATATCATATGCATCATCAGTAGGAATTTGTGCAGACCCAGCACTTAGAAAAGCTCCAGTCCCAGAAGCTTCATGTAAAAATTGTGAGGTTGTCATGTCATCATTTAGAAAAATAAACATACAAAAACAACAACTAGAGGTAAAATACGAATCGATACTACAAAATCATACAGACCTTATAAAACACATGCATAGTACAGTAGACTTTAAAGATCCGAAAGGCAATAATCCTCTCCAAACATTGATTACAGAAAAAAACCCCTAGAAATTTCCTTAGAAATCCTTTGTTTCAACTGCTCCCAACAGATATTACATAAGTATATCAAAAGGTTGAGAAGTCATTTTTAGAAGAATTTCTTAAGGTTCAGTCTGTACTGGAAATGGTTGAAGAAAGAACTTTGGAAGTTAAAGGCTTAACTACAATTCGAAAATGGGGAAACAGCTTACACCTTTTGAATTTTGGTAAGCCTCAGTTTTCCATCATCCGAGCAAACATTGAGCTGCCAAGGTTCAAGCCGTTCACGGTCAATGAGAAAAATTATACACCACAAACATTTCTGGATTATGGGTTATTGGAAGGTGTTATAATTACGGATCCCGATCAAACAGATTATTTTGGCAGGCAAGTAAGCATAGCAATTCTCAGTATGATGGCAGAAGTGGGATCAGTCAGTTTGCATATTGAATCCACTCCTCCTGAAAAGATCGTCACAATTGAGCCGGCTCAACATAAAATATGGGTAATGAAACAACAAAAGCCTTATTTCCATCGACAAGATCTAGAAGAAAGAGAATTATACAAAGAGAGCCTAGAGCATCAACTGGAACACTGGAAAGCCTATGTGTTGGGCACAGATTTCTTATCCCATGAACATTTAGAATTCAAGTTATTTGCAGAAAGCCAAATCCAAAAAATCTATGTTCCAGAAGAATGTTATCCTGGAGAAGTGACACTCATAACTAAAACAAAAAATCAAAGTCTTGTAGATCAATATCAAGCCAAGTTTGAACATCTTATTGATCTTCAATATAGAAATTCAGATGAAGACGGTCTCGATGAGATACTATAAGGTGAAGAAGACACTGTCAGCATGGATGAAATTGAACATGCAAATCTAATCAACAGGATGGAGGCCTAGTAGTAAAAGCCTAAACAACATCTACATCCGCCTAGAAAGGGTAAAGGAGCCAGAGCACTAATAACAAGAGACAAAGAAAAGACAGCCAACGGATCACCTTTTTTAAAGAATCTGCTTTAGCATCGGCCTTTGTGAAAAGAAAAGATATCTGCTTTAGCATCAAATCTGTTAGACATCGCATCACATTTGCTATAGCATCTACTTTGTAAAAAGGGTTTTCTTCACTACGAAGGAACTCTCCCCCTCTCTTCTCTATAAATACATCTCTCTTAGAAGTAGGAAGGCAGAGTTATATATATCATTGATAGATGAGAGATGGTTTGGTTTGGCTTAGGTTTTGGTGGCTTTGAAAATCATATGATAAAGATTGGGTGTATGTGGGAAAGAGGAGATTATCGGTGATATGAGCGTGCATCTTGTAATCTTATTTTCTCACATAATGAATTTTTCTATCGATATCCAGTTGGTGCAGGTCATGTTTGATCTATTCTATAAAAGAGGACCTGCCACCTAGGATTGTCCTAGGTGGCAGGGTTTGTCCCAGTCACAAGTTGACTGGGATAAATCCCCAAAAAATAACCCCATCTTTCCTCTTATTTACGTGTTTGCCATTCCACTCAAAAAACCCAAAAAAACCCAAATCCACTTATTTACAAGTTTGCCCTCTTTTGGGCTTTGGGGTTTTGGGCTTTCTTTTAGGCTTTGGGGTTTTGGGCTTTCTTTTAGACTTTTGGGGTTTTGGGCTTTGGGTTTTGTTGTCGGGTCTTTTTAACCCTCGACACTACCGACACACGCACCCATACTTCTCTCTCATTTATGATTGCGCGTGTGCACCGCATCCTTTTCGTACGGGTTTTTTACCGCGCCGTGCACTTTGTGCATGTGTTATTTCTGGTGTGTGTGTGTATATATATGGAAATGTGCCTGAGGTTGACCTCAGGCCGAATTACCCGCTCACAACCCCGCTGTTCGGGGTTTGAATTTTTTTTGCAGTAGGTAGATATCCTTGTTATGTAGCTCCCCACAAAATTTCAGGTCAATCCAACACCGTTTCTGGACAGTTTTGCGCAACGTTTTTGAAATCGATGAACGGAGGCTCAAACGGTGTTGGATTGCTGGACAGTTTTGCGCAACGTTTTTGAAATCGATGAACGGAGGCTCAAACGGTGTTGGATTGACCTGAAATTTTGTGGGGAGCTACATAACAAGGATATCTACCTACTGCAAAAAAAATTCAAAAAAAATACTTACAAACCCCGAACAGCGGGGTTGTGCGCGGGTAGTTCTGCCCGAGGTCAACCTCAGGTACATTTTTTGGGATATATATATATATATATATATATATATATATATATATATATATATATATATATATATATATATATATATATATATATATATATATATATATGGTTGAGTTCACAGGCTGAATAAAGGAGATTGTGTGAAGATCATTGGTGTCATAAGATCAAGGAAAAAAAGCCAAATGTTGTGAGGGTTTTGTTGGTGAATGATACTTGGGGTTGGTGGAGAAGCATGCGGATTTTGTTGGTGATCGGACCGTCAAGATTGATATGAGCATAGATTGCAAGTTCGGAAGTCAATTATAGTGATCCAAGAGTCAAACCTTATGTTTTTGTGCTCCGGATGCAACAAGGAAGCAGATTCGGTAAATTATACTGTTTGGGGGTGAGTATTACAGATCAATTACATGATCGATATGAATTAAGAAGATCAGATGTAGGTCGGATGATCGGAAGGTTGATGGTGGTATTGAATGTACATTGATGTGAAGAACCCACATGATTTGAATGTTGATATGCTTCGAGGCATTGTGTGGCGCACAGTTTGTACATCATCAATTTTGTCTCAATAGTTGATCATGGTAATTGAATCCATGTGAATCATGGTGTAGTGATCACAAGTGTTTGGGTCGTTATATATGAACGTTATGAGTGCTCGGTTAGAGATCCAGATGGAGCATGTAGTGAGATCATAATTGTTCAGGAAATGATAATGGAAAGCCATGAGTACTCAGTTTTGATCCAGATGGATCAATGTGTATTGAACATGATTGTCTGGGACGTAATATGAGAGATGTCATTAGTGTTCGGTAGGAGATTTTAATTTATGTGCAGATTTACATCGTGTATGTGCGGATTTACAAGAGGTAAAACATGATATATATGCGGATTTATATGTGAAGTGGGATGACGAGAACAATGGTATAACTTCAGTTTTAATGTAGTTCACTGGATGAGTCAAGGTGGAGTGTTGTGATTATGTCTCGCATCTAAGTATTGTATCCAAAGGATCTTGTGTGTTAGTATAAAGTAGGGTGTTGAGAATTGTGACATAAATACACATTAGCTTGAGTCCAGATCGGATTCAAGAGTTAGATTCAGCTTAAAATTCTTTTTTGGTAATGAATTGGATCCATGCTGGAAGTCATATTGGGCTTAGAACTTTGATTGAACTTTGATTATTTAGTTTTGTGGGTTACAATTAAATAATAGTTGTATTAGAATATTTTTTTTCATAAGAGGTATACTAGGATAGGAATTCTGTATCACTACATGTATCTTTCATTGGTAAACGAGAGATGGGTTAGCTTGGTTTTGACTTGATGGCTTTGAAAGTTACGGGATAGAGATTGAGAGTATGTGAAAAGGGTGGAGATTATTGGTGAAATGAGTGATCTTGTTTTTTTATGGTGGATTTTCTATTGGTACCATGTGGATGTAGTACATGTACATCTTGATGTCTTTTCTTGATCTTGTGCATGTTTTCGTTTTCTTGCATGCTCTGTTTTTCTGCAGAGAAAACACTAACAAAGGTATGTTGGAACTCTTTTTAAGCAATTACTGGACATATACCCTAGGCTATTGTGAAGCAACTGAGTTGGTTTTCAACCCATGCAATCTCAAACAGGCCAGAAAAATTGAGCATAAGACGGTTGGCACTGTGGCACTTGTCTTTGCAGGTGCTTATCGCTAGTCCTTTCTAGATGGTGGAAGAAGTAAGAGTTAAGAAGAAAGTGTTGGAACTTATCCAACAAGTTGGATCTTAATCCAACGTTGGGCTAATATGCGGTAAATAATTATATAAGTGCTACGCTGTCATGTTAAGCCCAATATATTAGAGATCTGGTTTTAATTAATTAAATGGGTTAAATGAGTTAAACAGGTTGTGGGGCCTTTATGTGTAGAGAATATTGGGCTTCAACTCGTTGATGGGCCGAGTTGGAAACCCTAGGGTTATGGAGGCTAGCCTATAAATATTAGCGGTCATGGTCCCCGGAATACACGAACAAAGTTGAGCCGTCTTTTCTACGTCCCGTCGCTAGGAGAGAAACCAGGAGAAAGCTAAAGGGGTTCTCCAACGGTTGATTCGTGCTATTCTGGAAGATCGTCCGTTGCGTTATCGTCAGGATCTTTTTCAGATTATTAGCGATGGACTCAGGTACGCTTCCGTTAAATCAGAGTATGCAATGATTTAAGATTCCGCATGTTATATATCTAGATCTGTGTTGTTCGGTTTGTACCCATGTCTAGATCTTTAGTTTCTACAAGTGGTATCAGAACCCGCATGCTGTGGTTCTTAAATTTTTGCCTGCTCGTAGTAGATCTGTTAAAAATCAGATTTTTAATCTGTTTTCTATTCGGATCTGTGCAAAATTTGGTTTTTTGATTAATTTTTCCAAAAAAATTGGTTTTTACAAACCCTAGAACGGGGGCGGCCCGCCGGCCACAGCCCGACACAGCAAAAGAGGGGCAGCCCTGCCGCCCCCGTCGGAAGATCGGCGCCGGTGATGCCGGCGTCGACACAGATCAGAAAGGGGCGGCCTTGCCGCCCCTGTAGGTTGACGGGAAGGTGAGAAAGGGGGCGGCGCTGCCGCCCCCGTTAAATCTGCGACAAAGGGGGCGGCAGCGCGCCGCCCCCGTTCATTTTCAGTAAAGGGGGCGGACTCGCGCCGCCCCCAGCACGAGTTTCCGGCGACCGGGGGTGCCCTACCCCTGTCGCCGGCCAGATCTGACCCCCACCTTCTGTGGGGGTCTGTCGGATTCGCAGAAAAGGGGCGGCGGTTGCCGCCCCTGATCAGGCGACGGCAGGCGCCTCTGGCGCCTGCTCGTCGCGGAGATGGGACGGCAACCGCCGCCCCTGATCGGGCGACGACAGGCGCCAGAGGCGCCTACTCGTCGCAGGAGACGGGGCGGCGGTTGCCGCCCCTGATCGGGCGACGGCAGGCGCCTCTGGCGCCTGCTCGTCGCAGAGACGGGGCGGCCCCGCCGCCCCTGTCGATTGCGGCCGGCGCCGGCCCCCCCACCGGCGCCGGATCTGAAGAAAAGGGGCCGGCGGCGGCCGGCCCTCTTGTTGGACGCCGGCCCTCTTGTTGGACCTAAAACCCGGCTAGGGTTTCCTAACTCTAGCAGATTTTGCGCCAAATTGGGCCCAAACAGTTATTTTTCAAAATAATTTTTAATTTTTCAGTATATGGGCTTCTAATTTGGGCCTGTTTTGGGCACTTCACAGTTTTGGGCTTAAAATTGAATTTTTTGATATAATTGAACCCTATTTTAGGGCTACAATTAATTTCTTTTGAAGCCCTATTTTGGATATGTTAATGCACTAATAATTAGAGGAAATAAAAGGCTGTTTTGTGTATATTTCCTCATTCGGTTTATTTTGTGTGATTAAATTTAAGTTCATTCCAATTTTAATTCTTTAGGCAAAATTCAGTTAAATATACATTTCGAAATAAGTCTATTTTTTGTGAAATTCCGCTAAAGTGGGTTCCACTATTAAGATTGTTATTATTTCGGAATGTAAAGGGATTAAAATACATACACAGTATGATCAGTTGCCTGGATGAATTTTAAACGGATCGAAGGAGTAAATAAAAGGGTTTCCTGTATATTTACATTTAAGTTCAGTTTCATTTGAATTCAATTATTGGGCACATTAGATTATATGTTTCAAAATAATTTTAATTATTATGGGACCCCACCAAAGTGGGCTCTACTGTTAAATTATTTTTATTTCGGAACATAAACCGTTAAATACATACTTTTTGTATGATTAGTTGCCCAATATTGAAATTTAAAATGGATTGAAGGAGGAAATAAGATGCTAAACGTATATTTCTCCTCAAAGATAAAATTTTGTGTTAATTGTGCAAAATAAATTTAAATTCTAAAGTTTAAGGCTTAAAACCATATATATATATATACACTTCGGTATATAACAAGTTGACTTCTTACTTTGGTATGAAAATTCAGTTCGCCTGAATTTAGATTTAAATTAAAACACAAAATTCAAGTGTTTTCTTCGGGAGCAAATAAAAAGCTTTAAACATATATTTCTCCCCAAGTATAAGTTTAAAAGGCCTTAAAGAATTTTGTGGGCTAACCATCAAGTAAATGGCCTTAAGGAATTTTGACACATTTTAAAGTTATATATAAAATGGGATAGGGTGTATATTTATATATATATATCTTTCTATGTATGTTCATATACACATTAGTACACATATATACCCCATTTTTAAGAAGAAAAATTTGTGTTGAATCTATGGATTTTTATTTAACTCAATATAAATGATTAGAAGGGTGGAATAAAAGGTTCTTATATATATTCCGCTTAGTGTAATCATTTTTGTGTTAAATTCAGTTTAATTTCAAATTCAATTTTTGGCACAATTAATTATATATTTCGAATATAAATTGATTGGATCATCAACTCACCAAAGTGGGTTTTCTTGTGAAGATTAGTTATATATAAAATCTCGAAATGTAACAAGTTGAATACATACTTTTGTATGAAAATTTTGGTTGCCTTAAATTTGATTTTGAATAAAAGTGGACTTGAATATCTCCACTTAAAGTATATTCATGTATTAAATTGCAACTTAGATTCAAATTTTGCAAAGGTATATATTTTTGAAATGACTTCGTGCAATCATCACCTCGCCAAAGTGGGCTCTGTTGATTTGCATTATTTCATTTCATGAATATAAAAAGAATTTTGTGTGCCTATGATTTTCGTAAGAATGCTAAATCGGCCCAAAGGAAGATTACTGTTCTATACCATTTCATGCGCACCTGTGGCAATAAACAAGGTGATGATTAGTGAGATCAATGCATGCAAATTTAATTCGGTCCAAAGGAAGTTTTATTTTTGGCATGTTATTATTGTCATTGTTTGATTGCTACAACAAGATGTCAGTGACTAGTCAATAGATTATCCACAGATAAATATTGGGCTAGTGGGGGATGTCTTGAGATGAGAAAATAGCATTAATTTGAATTTGGTGTTTTGTTTAATACTCATATGAACATGTTAAAATTGTTTTCTTGTTCTTTTTTAGCTATTATTCCTGAAAATTTTTTTCCCAACCTAAAATCAATTCCAGTCCTTAATGGCACTAACTTCAAGGCATGGAAGGAGAATCTTTTGATAATCCTCGGAGTCATGGATCTTGATCTGGCATTAAGGACTCATTGTCCTCCACCACTCACTGATGAGAGCACCTCTGATGAAAAGAGGGAGTTGGAAGAGTAGAAGAGATCAAATCGCATGTGCCTAATACTAGTGAGGAATGCCATTCCAGAATATCTCAGGGGCTCTATTTCAGAGAAAATTTCCACAGCTAAATGGTTCCTTATTGAGCTTGAAAAGAAGTTTGTCAAGAATGAAAAGAGTGAGATTAGTACACTCTTGACAAACCTATCTTCAATGAAATATGAAGGTAAAGGAAACATCAGGGAGCATATAATGAAGATGTCTAATATTGCTTCAAGGTTGAAAGCACTTGAGCTAGACCTCTCTGAGGCTCTGCTAGTGCATTTTGTTTTGATATCTCTTCCATCTCAGTTTGACCAGTTTAAGATGAGCTGCAATCTGAAGGATGAGACTTGGTCTCTGGATGAGCTTATCTCAAACTGTGTAAAGGAAGATGAAAGGCTTGAGCAAGAAATGATAGAAAGCCCTCTCCTGACATCCACCTTCAACAAGAGGAAGAAGGATACTGAAGCTGCAGATACAGCTTCTCAAAAGAAATAACAAAGGGAACTGAAAAGTTCAGAAGGTAATGGTTGTTTCTTCTGTGGAGCTGAAGGGCATGTAAAGAAGAACTGCACAAATTATCACGCTTGGCGTGCTAAAAAGGGTATGTTTCTTTGATTTGGTTTAATTCTAAGTTAATTTCTTTTCCTGCAAACTTTGGTACTTATAGACACGTAATGGAAAGATCATGGTATAACCATTCACATCATTGTGTCTATGCAGGATTGCCTAAGATGCCAAGAGCCAAATGATGGTGAAAGATACATCGATATGGGCAATGACAAGATGGTTCAAGTAGAAGCAAATTAAATTTAGATTATTTCTTTTAAAAGCTAGATTGTTTTTGAATTTTATGAGACTATTGTGTACCATTTTCAACGGAATTTGGATTTCCATTTCTATTTTTGAACAAATTTGGTTATAAGTGTTCAATTATGAATGGAAAATTTGGTTGTCTCTTGATTCAAAATTAGTTTATTCTAGTTCTTTAAAAGATCATTATAATCTTCATTTATTTGGAAATGTTGCTTCATTTATAGAATTTCTGCATTTAAGTACATGTGTTGTAATGAAAGAATTAACAGTTTAGAATTCAGTTATATTTTGATTGCAGCTTATATCCTTAATAAAGTTTCAACAAATGAATCATTTGCATGTTTGGAGATGTCCAACTAAGGTAAGGCTTTATAAGCCTAATAAAGAAATATGACATAATGCTACTGATTTTCTAGTTTTGTTGAATAGTTTAAAAAGTTGATATTATTTTGTATAATGTTACATAATCCCACTATTAAGTTAGTTTACGAATTAGGAAATGCACACCTATTTGAGGATACTGAGTTTGAGGGGGGAAGTTTGGTTAGTGACATTATTCTTGAAGAAGATTAATCTCACAGGTGTTGGCATTGTTCAGGATGGTATTCCTGACATTGTTCAAGACATAATAAATTCCAGATAATGTTGCAATTCCTCCTATTTGGGAAATTGTTCATAAGGACAAACTCTAGCACCCTCAAAGCACTAATTGTTATTCAGGAAATCCATTAAAGAGATGACAAGCTCACTGTTGACATTAGGATGATGGAAGTTCGACTTACATCAAGTCATAAAAGTTCTACCTCTCTAAAATGGATTATTGCATTAATTAAGAAAGTCTTTAAATGATACTTAAAATTTTTTTCTCGTTGCCATAAGGTTTGAAACCTATTGATTGTAAATAGTTTTACAATCAAAAGGAATTCAAAAGGGTATTAAGAAAAGATTTAAAGCGTATCACTCACAGACTTTATACGGAAAAGAATGCATTAATTGTAAAGAGAATTTTATTCAGTTTTCATGAAAGACTCTATAAGGTTTATAATGGCATTAGTAGAGCATTGCAATATCGTTACTGATATATTAAATTTCATTAAGTGATCATCTCGTTTGGTTTTGAGATGATATTTAATGATGTAATCTAAGTTCTGTGGGAGCATGTAATTTATATAATATCTATGTGGTAATGAATGCTAAGTTCTGTGGGAGACAAGTTTAGTCTCAATAATTGCCCTGAGAATAATCTTCAGAAGATTTCCTATATCTCACCAATAGGGAGTCTAAAGTATGCTCAGTTTTATATGCATTTGGTTATTGCATATATTTCAGGTGTGTTGGGCAGATTGTTAATTTCAGGAGTTGACCATTTGACAGCAGCCAAATGTGTCTTACGGTATTTATGGAGAACAAAAGGGTTACATGTTCAAGGATCAGTAGTCAAAAGGTTTGAGATCATTTTGGTATACTGGATGCAAAGAATGTATGAAAATCTATGTTAGGCGCCATATACTAGAAGAGATTTAAATGGTCCCCTTTATATAGTCTTTTCTGACATGGCTTTAGATTTCATATCATATTATGTGACATCCAAATCATGAGATATATCTGCATATTTTGTCACTATGCTGCAAATTAGGGATGATGTTGAAACACCACACAGTTTATTTAGTGACAATGAAGTCTGCAGTTTTATATTCCAGCAACAACAGGAACTCGACAAAGTTTAGATATTCGGAGATCAAATTCCTAGATTGTTGATTATTAATAGGAGTGTATAATTGTCTAATCAGCACATCAGAACAAACCATGTAATTACGGATCCGTTATAGTAAGGAAATGTCATCCAAAAGGTTTTATGAGCTAGCTACTCATATGGATGTCATTTCATTAAGAACATTCAGTTTTGTGGGAGTTTGTTCTTTTGGGTGCTCATATGATAGACAAAATTAAGTCTCCAGCTTAAGCTTGAGGTTATTTTCTGATCAGAAATAAAGTTTTTGGTTTCAGTTCGGCTTCTCTCCGATTTTGGTTTGTTTATGATCTTACTAAGGTTAAGGAGGATCATTTGGAAATAGACATGTTAGATCACATTACATGTAATTTCTATGCTACACATCCACTTCATAATCCATGTCATTCTTTTGTATTAGCACGGTGACCACTGATGGGTCGAGCTGCAATTGCTGCGGCGAAGAACTCTTTGATCCCTTGCTAATATAATTGATGGACCGGATTGTTCTTGACTCATTAAAGAAATGACAGTAAGTTAAGATCTTATTTGGTTGTATGCACTATGAAATATAATTATAAAGTTTAGCATATAGCCCAAGTGGGAGATTGTTGGATCTTAATCCAACGTTGGGCTAATATGCGGTAAATAATTATATAAGTGCTACGCTGTTATGTTAAGCCCAATATATTAGTGATCTGGTTTTAATTAATTAAATGGGCTAAATGAGTTAAACAGGTTGTGGGGCCTTTATGTGTAGAGACTATTGGGCTTCAACTCGTTGATGGGCCGAGTTGGAAACCCTAGGGCTATGAAGGCTAGCTTATAAATATTAGCGGTCCTGGTCCCCGGAATACACGAACAAAGTTGAGCCGTTTTTTCTACGTCCCGTCGCTAGGAGAGAAACTAGGAGAAAGCTAAAGGGGTTCTCCAACGGTTGATTCGTGCTATTCTTGCGTTATCGTCAGGATCTTTTTCAGATTATTAGCGATGGACTCAGGTACGCTTCCGCTAAATCAGAGTATGCAATGATTTAAGATTCCGCATGTTATATATCTAGATCTGTGTTGTTCGATTTGTACGCATGTCTAGATCTTTAGTTTCTACAGAAAGGAGTAAAGATAAATACACATCACAAGGAAGTAAGTGCAAAAGTTGCAGCACGCCATCTGTACCACGAATCACATCATTCTGCAACTCGTCTACATGTGTTTTTATCCTTAAAATTTGAGAGATTCATGGTCTTTCTGCAGCTACACTAAACTACTGCAAATCTCTTTTTCCACTTAAGCTTGTGCAGTTCTTTAGTCGTATTGGAAATGCACTGTGAGTTGGCTAAACAAAAAGCTGCATTTGTTATACTTAAAAAAGAGTGATCAATATTTCATGGATTGGATGTATCATGGACTTAGCAAGGTTGTACCTAATAAGGGCACACATGAATGCCACATGAATACTACATCATTAACGGTGGATGAATCACAATACTTAATGGCCATTCATATGGAGAATTTTACTACACAGGAAATATATGGAGATGCTTAATATATTAAAGGAAGTTAAATGTAAGTTTAAGTTGTCAAATGTGGATAAGTGAAAACGTGGCTGGATGAGTCTAATAGGTACGGCTTTTTTTCTAGTATTTTAGGCTTTTTTCTAGTATTTTTATGGAGACAAGGTAAAAGATGTTGAATACGTTGGTTAACCGTAGTTAGAATAGTTAAAATTGTGGTGAGATTTTTTTTTGGATTCTTCGGAAAGCTGGTAACTCAAGCGCGATGATCCCATCCACTAGGGATTGAACCCTGGTGGCCTCGCAGTAAGCGGGTGGAGATGCCAATCGGACAACAGTCTGCTGGCATTGCGGTGAGATTCGAATGCAAAGAAAGATGACAGGAAACATAGCGGTGGTTGTGGTCTGTACTTGAACATCATTGACGATGATTTTTTGACCGTCTTGACATTCGTTTTGATATCATAAAATTTTAGTTATTGGCGTGGGCAAAAGATTGCACGTGCTAACTCCCAAGTGTAGGAGGTCGCCAAGTAGTAATATTCCGAGTGAGCCTAGGATCAAACACGGGGACAACTTGTTTACGATCGACACCAGTCACAATTGGCTTAAGCGATGTGAGAAATACCACCCTTTGGGGGTGAGGATTGGTTGGGCGAATTTTTAAAGTAAACCAAAGTCAAGCATACAAACAAAGAAAAATGTGAGATAGTATTCAAAGATGCGAAGTGCGTGTGTTTGTGGTTTCATGATGTAGTCGGGCTTATAACTCAATCTCAAATCACTACGACCTCTCGTCCGGCTAAGGAAAGAGTGATCAGATAATTTAACATTTCATCGAACACATGGGGTGCAAAAAGTGATGAATGAAACATTGAGAATAATCAACATTAAGCACAATAGAGAGGGTCCACTAGGATGAGCCTCTCTTTGGATTTCCCACTAGGGTTCCAATAAACAACCCTAACTCAAGGTTTCATCCACATATGAGAGATTGAAATCATGCTAGAGATGAGATGTACAAGCCAAACATACATCAATCCACCAAAAAAACACACAAAAAGATTAGCCACTCATAATAAACATAGTCAACATCTTTGATTTCAAAATCATCATCCAAGAGTTCTTACAAATAACAAAGATTAAAAAGAGAGGAAAATATAAACTTGAATGCAAAGAAACCCCCTTGTGAGAAGATCCCAAGCTTTCCCTTTTGAGCTCCTCTCTTAATCTTCCATATTCTCCATGATCTCCAAGCCTTAGAAGTTGTTTTGAGAGCAAAAAAACTAAGCAGAAACTGAAAATCAACCACAAAGAACACTTAAAAACGCAAATCAGCAATTCGGGTCTGTAATTGGCACGGTCGGGTCGAAAATCTGCCCAAAACCCGCTCAAAACAATCCCCTAAAGCACAAAATTACATTGCGGGTCGGGTCTGATGCCGCCCGACCCGCCAAGCTCCCCTCCACACGCGCTGGGGAGAGAAGCGGGGCCGGGTCTGGCGCTGGAATGCCCCCGACCCGACACCCGTTGCCCGCCCGAAAAGAAATGGGGGGCATGCGCCACCCGCGTGCCCCCCGCTGCTTCTGAATGCGGGAGCGGGCCGGCCGGCCCGCAAAGCTCGTTGGCTTTTTTTATTTAAAACAATAGCGGCCCGCGGGCTTTTTTTCTTTCTTTTCTTTTTTTTGTTTTTAAATCCCAGAATTTCCTCCATGGCTTGTAAAATTCCTAGAAAATACCTCCAAGCTTCAAAAATTCTGGAAAAATTCCAGAAAATTCGGAAAATTCCCAGGAGTACCTGAAAAATAAGAGGAGCTAATATTAGTCCATAGAAATAGCATTTTATGTATAAAAAGAGAATAGGCTTTAATATTACACAATATTGCAAAAACACACGTATCAAAGCCAATATTAACATGATATACACATAAAATGCCCAGAAATGAGGGGGGAAAAATAAGCAATTTATACCCCGAATCACACCCCCAACTAGCTATTTGCTAGTCCCTAGCAAAACAAGCGATATATTCGGATTAAATGGAAAACATGCATCAAACTCAAGATATCATCATGTCATACCACAAATATTATTTCCAAGTGATTTCAAAGCCAATATACACAATGTATGAAAGTAAACAACAAATGACAATCTCCTCAATCCAATTCAAAGAAAAGTAAAGTAATAAGCACCGTATCACATTTATCGGGATATATCACAAATGGCAAAGTTTCTAATTTTCATGGAAATGGCCAAAACAAAAGAGATTTCCTCTAAGTTGTGGAAGATGAGGTTGCATCACTCATGTTTCTTATTCTTTCATTTATTCATTCATTTTTTCTTTTTCTTTTCTTTTTTTCTTTTTTGTATTTTTTAGTATGTTTATGTATATGTTTTGCATTCACGCAATCATGCTAGGAAATACAAATACCGCCACCTTTGCATACACGCGATAACGCTATATATGCGAAGGGATGGAATGATCCCTAAATTTTATCTTTGGCATCCTCCCCAATGTTTCGTAGCCACCGCAATAATGCTCAACGCCGAAAGGAGGAGACAAGCCCTCGAGACGATGGAGGAAATACTCAACCCCGTGAATGGTCCCCCACCACCACCGCCACCACAACTACCACCAGCTAGGTCGCTCCTGGATTATTCCATACCCCACAATAGATCAACATCTAGCATCCAAAGGCCGGCGGTGGAGCCAAATAACTTCGAGCTCAAAACATCTTTGGTTGACTTCGTACAAAGGGACCAATTCTCAGGGGGCCCGATGGAGAATCCGAACGACCATCTCAACACCTTGTAGAAAATGGTCACGCTGAAGATAAATGGCGTCACTAATGACGCCATCTGGCTGAGAGTATTCCCTTTCTCACTTAGGGATAAAGCCAAAGACTGGCTAGGAGTCATAGTCCCAACACGTTCACTACATGTGACAGCTTATCTCTTGCTTTTCTAACGAATTACTTTCCTCCAGGAAAAACTGCTAAGCTGCGCAATGAGATCACTAATTTCAAGCAGTCGGAGCGAGAGTCTTTATATGAAGCATGTGAGAGGTTTAAGGACCTCCAAAGAATCTGCCCCCACCACGACGTGCCAGACTGGTTGCTTATTCAAGCCTTCTACAACGGGTTAACGCCGTCGGTGAGGATGTCTATCGATGTTGCCATTAATGGCGCTATAATGAGCAAGCCCCCAGTTGAAGCAAAGAGACTGCTGGAAGCCATGGTTGAAAACAATGATTCCTGGAGCAATGAGAGAAGCACCTCTGTGAGGGGAGGTAAGTATGATGTTGATGAGGTATCACTTCTTTCAACAAAATTTGATGCCTTGACTAAACAGCTTTCCCACATTGGACTCGGTGTTGCTAAACCGCCCATGACGGCAGTTTGTGAAGTTTGTGGTATGCGGGGGCACCAAGGCACTGAATGCTTTTCACCCATGGCGGCGCCTCCGGACATGACCATTGAGCAAGCAAACGCCCTATTCGGAAGCAATCCGAGGCCGCCGAAAAATCTGTACTCCGAGACTTACAATCAAGGTGGAGGAACCACCCGAACTTTTCTTACTGGACTCCGAGTTTGCAAGCCCCTCCACCGTACCCTCAGCAGCCCCAAGAGTTCCAGCCTCCGCCTCCTCAAGGACAGTTTCAAAATTTCAACCAGATGCCCCCTATGAATGCATCTCCTGTCCAGAAATCCAGTTTAGAAGTGCTAATCGAGGGCAATATCCGGACCCAGAGCCAACAGAACGACTGCTTCCAGAGCTCGATCCAGTAGTTGATGACAACGATGCAGCAACTCGCGTCCACCTCACAGCAGCTGGCGTCGGGCCATAAATATATGGAAACCACCATGGCACAAATGGCACTGCAGCTCTCACAACTCTCTAAGGCATAAGGGAAGCTGCCATGGCAAGCTGAAGAGAACCCCCGCGGGCATATCAATGCCATCACATTAAGGAGTAGGAGGAAGTTTGATGGCCCCGCCATGCCATCGTAGACAAAGAATCTGAGGTGGAAAGAGAAGCTCACGTTGAGCTTGGATCTGGAAATGACAAGGGAGATGAGCGGGAGGTAGAGCCTCCGCATCCCAAACCCTCCAAGGAAAGGAAGTAGAAAAAGAGCATGGGAAGCCCGCTGACGAGCCTCCTAGGACTTATATGCCAAGGATCTCGTTCCCGTCAAGACTAGCAAAAGCCAAATTGGACGAGAAGCACGTGAAGTTCTTTGAGCTCATGAAGCAGCTGAACATTTCCATCCCCTTCCTCGACGCAATTTCGGATATACCCACCTACGCCAAGTTTCTGAAGGAGATAATCACTAAGGGTGGTTGGCCGGAGGAAGTGGTGCTATCTGCAGAGTGCAGCGCCATCATTCAAAGGAAGGCGGTGGAAAAGTTGGAGGATCCGGGGAGCTTCTCAATCCCGTGCGCCATATGAGATTTGAATATCACAAGCGCTCTACTTAGGGGCAAGCGTCAGCTTAATGCCTATGGGGATTTGTGAGAAGCTCAATCTTGGAGAGCTCCAGCCTACGAACATGTCGCTCCAACTGGCAGATCGCTCGGTGAAGTATCCTCTTGGAGTGGTCGAAGACGTTCCGGTGCAAATTGGAAAGATAGTGGTGCCATGTGACTTCGTCATCATGGATAAACCCGAAGACGCATGCATCCCGATCATACTCGGGCGACCATTCCTAGCCACGGCGGGAGTCCTCATCGACGTGAAGGGAGTGAGACTCTCACTCAATGTCGGAAAAGATAAGGTCGAGTTCGACCTCAAAAAGTCGATGAGGAGCTTCGTGGAAGTAGATTGCATGGACCAAGTGGACCTCCTTGAGGAAGCCATCAATGAGACTAATTTGGAGGAGCTCTTCCTTAGCGACAATGTGGAACCCCCCATTGGGCGAGAGGCCAAGCTGAAAGAGATTGGGACAAAGGAGGAGCACGAGGAAGCCTCCAAGGGGAGTCTTAAGGAAAAACCGCCGCGATCACACCCACTTGACCCCGAGGAGAAGAAGAAGCGAGGAGAGAACCACCATGAGCTGAACGAGAAGAACGAATATGGATATGACCGCATTCGGGACCTCTTCACCCTCAAACCCCCATGACAACACCAATAGAGGGACTCGAGCTCACGACATAAAACGAGCGCTACTTGGGAGGCAACCCAAGTGTTTTGATTCAGATTTTTCATTTAAATTTTCATCTTCATTTTAGACTAGGTTAGTCTAGATTTTTTTTCTTGAATAAACCCCTAAAACCCAAGAATTTAACCAAGTGTTTAATTGTAGGATGATGAAGAAGAAGTATGGGGGAGAGGCATCCACACAGCCGTGCCATACGAACTCACACAACCACGTGGAAGACAAAATGAGAGGCAATCAACGCGCCCACGTGAAGATATCACGAACGGCCGCGTCGTGTGGGGTAATCCTTGACCCTAAATTTTTCATTCCACACGGCCGCGTCGTTCAGTCGACGCGGCCGCGTAACACACTGTAGATCAAGCCCACAACACACTCTCTCAGACGTTTTTTGCGACCGCGTCGATTCATTCGACGCGACCGCAAAAATTCTCCTTTTAACCCAATCGACACGGCCGTTTAAACCATTCACAAACGGGCCGTGTAACTTACTGAAAATTCGAGCCCAAGTTCCAAATTCTCAGAGGATTTTCGCGACCGCGTCGTGTTACATGACGCGGCCGTGTCGATCTCCCTTTGTGGACAAATCGACGCGGTTGTGTTAACTTAATCCACGTGGCCGCGAAACTTTCTGTATTCTAAAGCAAAACTGTTTCAAACCGAAAAGGAGTTTTCGTGGCCGCGTCGTTAGGTCGACGCGACCACGTCAGCCCCACTTTCAGAACCGATCAACGCGGCCGTTTCGATTTTTCACGCGGCCCGCGTCCCGTGCTTATATAAGCTCCCCCAACCCTCAAACGGTACGACTCACGCTTATTTGCTCGAAACGGTTCGCATTCAAAAACTTTTCTCTGACTCGATCTCCTTCCAAACTCCTCCAAAACCCCATCCTACCCCTCTAATCACCTTCCAAGGCTCCTCTCTCCATCAGCTCCTACTCCATCACCCTTCTCCACTCCTTAGCCGCTTCGAGCAAACCCTAGAACGAGCAATTTTTATGGTTTTGGGCAACCCAAACAACGCGGCCATCAATGGATCATTTCATGGCTTGAGATCAGCTTAAGGGAGTCATCTACAAGCTTCGGGGGCATCGATCTCAGCACGGAGCTCCATCTTGGTAACTTCGCTCGTCTACCTGCTCATTTTTCGAAATTTATCATTGAAATCGCTAATCTTTGCGTGAGTATGCACACACCTCATTGCACACACCTTGCATTACTCACTTCACACGATGCCTCCTATAGATCGCAAGAAGAAAGCTACCACCACTGGCCCTTCCCAAGGCAAGGGTAAACGTCGAAAGACGAAGGCTTTTCAAGCCGAACTTGCCTGCACCCATGCCATTAGTGAGGGGGGTGAACCACTTCCTGCCCCTCAGTTGGACACTTTAGGAATCAACTTCATCAGTGAGGACGAGCGCACGAAATTCATATTATTTACCTCCTGTGCGATAGTGCCTACCAAATTCCCGAGCGTTACCGCTCTTTTGGTACTAGGGCTCCTCGACATTGTCAGCACCCTCCTCCGAAACCTCGGATGTGAGGAGTTCCTAGAGTGTGAGGCTAGGACATATAAGAGGCTCACTCTAGAGTTTCTATCTATTTTTAGATTTTTTCCAGCGGGTTTTTCATTCTGAATCATGAACAAGAAGTATGGTCTATGCAAAAACTCCTTGAACCCGCTCTTCAAGTGGCCCAGAGCTCTAGAGCCAATAACAATCCACAACAACCATCCTTATCCCTCTGAGTTTGATGCAAATAATTTTTAGTATCAGATCACCAAGGTCGATGTCTTCCCAAAGACTCGAGCGAATGCTTCTAGCATCATTCACCCTGGCCTTCGCATTGTCCATCGCATCATTGCGAATACTTTATTCTGCCGATATGAGACAAGCTAGGTCTCTCAGGATGAGCTTTTCTTCTTGTGGTGTGCCTCACAGAGTCGTGTCCTTCGTGTGCGTAATAACACTGTCCTTCACTATATCCTCCACGCCGGGTCATGGCTCATGCAGAGATTCCTTCATATCATAGCTGATCCCAGATCCACTATCTGTTGTGGGGGACTCATCACTATCATCGCCTCCCTCCCTCCTGTCTCCTTTAAGATCCCAGACTCCATGACCCTAGTCCCAGTCCCTACTTCTCTCGATCTCTCGGTGCTCACCAACATGCACATGATTCGAGCCATTGACCGAGAGAGATATTTTTGGCTATATGGCCATACCTCCACTCCTTACACCAGGCTACTCAACCCTGGACTATTTGGACTTGGCACCACTTTAAGGTGGTTTTTCTCACCCGACATCGACCTATCTTCAGGTGTCCAGGAACCAATCCAGCAGCTTGACCCACGCCAGCCCCGGGACCGTGTTGATCCTTCTGGTGCTTCCACATCAGCTAGCCATGTAGTCACCGCAGCCCTCCGTCAATATTGGAGATCTCGACACCAGGTCGAGGGTACCAGCAGCGCTCCTCCCCCACCACATTCCCATACCAAGCACGTAGCTCGCTTGGAGGAGTTTAGGACTTTTAGAGACTCCACCGTCAGCACCCTGATTGAGCTCAGAGATACTCTCTCTAATTTCAGGACTTCATTTAATGGCCTCGCTCTTGCTGTCGTGACTCTCCAGTCCCAGTTTAACCAGGTCTATCAGTATCATTATAGTCAGGGCCATTGTCCTGCTGCTGCATCGCACTCCTGCCTGTTCGTATCACACCCCACCCATCCCAGCCCACTCAGACTGCTCAGACCCCAACTTCCACTTCCATTCCCCCCATCTTGTAGATATCCCCTTCACCTCACCACACGTTTCCATCCCATCCCATCCCATCCCAGCCGTCTCTGGTGCCCAAGGACACCACCGTCATCACACCCCGCATCATCACTACACCACTACCTTCCCCACAGCTTGATCCTGAGATTGGACACATTTCTACCCCTCCACCATCACCCCACCCCGACCCCGTGATTCCACACACTTCTCCACCACCCATCACAGAGTCCGTTCCCATTCCATCCCCTTCACATACCCCCTCACCTCCTCCCACTTTCCCACCACATGGCGGCACCATCATCCTTCTCTCCTCATCCTCAGAGGATGACTGGACCACCCCATCTCCACCCCCACCTCTACCAATAGAGTCTGAGCTTGTTCACACCACTCCATCCCTACCACACGTTGACACGGCAGCTGAGCATTCAGCTGATCACGTTGTCCCATCCACTCCACCCACCCAGCCACCACATGATGGTGGCTCAGCTTGATTGGAGCACCACATTTTTAGCACCCCCTTATCATTTAGCCATTGCATAACACACTTGCATTATTTTCGGGCACGGTTTTATGTAGCTTGGGGGAGATGCACCTGGGTCTCCTTCCCCTTATTTTATTTGTCCTCACACCATTTTCTTGTGTTTTATTCGTGTTGAGGACAACGCTTGGTTTAGCTTGGGGGAGGAGCTTTTTCGTGCTAACTTTTTATTTTTCCCTCTTATTTTCCTATTTTTATCGTTATTTTCGTTTTCATTTCACTTTTTCTTTCATATTTTTCCATCTTTCTTTCTTTTTCATATGCATCATGTTTAAATTCAATATATACATTCAAAAGCCAAAAAATATATATCAAAAACTCCAAAAATATCCGCATTCGCATCATGCATCTTGCACCTTCATGCATACATTTGTATAAACTTGCATTCGCCTCGAGAATTTTTCGAAAACGAGTTTTTATATGCGCTGAATCCTGAATTGAACTTCGTTTTCCGAACGTTTATTGCTTGATTTCCATGATGTCGATTTGAATATGTGAATAGTTCGTAACCTTGGCTTAAATCCCTTGTAATATCCTAGCTTTGGCCGTCCTCACAATCCCGAAGATATGAGTACTTGAAACCGACCTATGTTGTCACCTAGGAACCCACTCTATACTTGGACAGTAGAGCCGATAGTTGTGTATAATGGCTTATAGTCCCTCGAGACTTGGATAACCACACTTCACCTAGTACGACCTAGGTTGACACCTAGGAACCCACTCTATGCATGGACCGTAGAGCCGATAATTGTGTATAATGGCTTATAGTCCCTCGAGACTTGGATAACCACACTTCACTTAGTACTGAGGATTGAATTTTCCTATTTACCCCATACTTTTCAAAAAAAATCAAAAAGAAAAAAAATTGTGAATAGAAAAAATAATATGCACTGTTCCCAGCGAAGCTGAGTAACATGATCCCCATGATAGTAACCGTCGGGGCCTCGCGTAAAAAGGTCTAGCTTGGGAGAGTGCGTATGAATAAGGATTTCATTTGGGTTGAGTTAGTAGGTCCGACGGGTCCTTCTTGGCCCTGTGCACTAAGGTCGTCTGATCTGGGAGTTACCGACCCAACGCTTCTTACACAACCCAATTGCAAACCCAAAAAAAGAAAAAAAAATTTGTGCATATAAAATTTTTTGTTTATGCATGTGTATATATGAAAGCATGAATTAAACTTGGCAATTTCTTGAATCAAGGAACCGTGTCGTGTCGTGAGCGCCACTTCCTCAATCGACCAATATCCCATTATCTCATACTTATCACCTCTTCGACCGTTGTATAGCTTAGGTTCCTACACTTTCAATCTAAGGTCGGGTTAGAGGAAATGTTTTAGAATGTGAGCATAGCCATCGTCTAGTGTATTGCTTGGCGATTTGAGTAGGGATGACGTTCTAGGAACATATTCTCTTCCACGGAAAGTTTTGTGAGTATTTAAGTTTCTCGAATTCGAGTTTTCATTTCACTCACACATATATTCCCGATTTTTGAAAATTCTCGAAGTTTCATCGCATCATTTGACTGCATTCCTCCAATCTACTCTCTCTCTTGTCTTCCTTGAGGACAAGGAAGAGTTTAGCTTGGGGGATTTTGATGAGTGTTTATTGTATATAGTTTTTCCCTCTTTTTATGCACGTTTTACGTCGTTTCATTCTCCATTCCTCCTCGTTTTCCCCGTTTTGTCGCCTCTTTTGCTTTTGAGGTGCCTCATGTGCTTTGCAGGAAATATGTGCCGATTAGGGACCATATGGTGAGATTCTAGCGCAAAGAAGTGAAAGGAGCGAAGCCGGTGGGTCAATTGGTGCAAGGGAAAGAGATTTTGTGAATAACTGAGACCCACGCGACCACGTCAAACTGCGTTGGAGAAGACATCTACGCGGCCGCGTCAAAGACCACCAAACGGCCGCGTCAGAGAAGATAAAGATTGATGATCTGAAGCTTATGCGGTCCGCGCGGACGAAGATGACGCGACCACGATTTTACGAAGACTGGAGCAGATCGATGCGGCTGCGACAAAAGACAACGCGGCTGCGTAGCCGTTTTCGACGCGCCCGCGTCGCTGAAGCCTCATTTGCCCATTTCATGTAAGGGATCAACGCGACCGCGTCGTTTCCGACGCGGTCGCGTCAGATCGACTTTCTAAGGCGGCTAGGGCGAAATTTGGGGGCTATTTTGGTCTTTTGGGCGCGTGTATATAAGCGCCCATTCTTCCTCCTGCGAGAGGATCTTCTTTTTAGACATTTTTCTGTTATTTTTTAGGGTTTGGAAAGTTTTGTAATGATTCTAAACTCTATTTCTTTGCTAATTTTGTTCTATTTTCTTATTAGTGTAATAGCTTAGTTTGTCTAAATAGAAATTCTCTCTTTTTGTTGCCACTGCTGTATTTCATCATCCACTGCTCATTAAATCTGAATCTATGGCTTTAGATGCTTACCTATTGCTAGGATTCCCTTCCATTGTAATGTGTAGTGAGTAATTCCCTTATAGGGTAATGTGATGAACACCATTGGATTAGGGCTGTGGGTTGAACTAATTAATTGATTCAATTGCTGGGCCAATTGAGATTAGGAATACATTGGGATGATTATTTTCGTTGTAGATTCGACCCCTTCCCTTCGGGGCGATCGGATTGGCCGCCGACTAAAAGTCGGGACTAATTCGGGGATCCGATCCCCACAATGATCCTTACTATCAGTGTGGCTGACGAGAGTCAGACGTTGATTAGAGCTCTCCCAATGTAGGTCTAATTCCCGAACGCCACTGTGGGCAGGAGGAAGATTGGGGATATTCATCGAGCGTAATGCGCCCAACATACACTGATGCATCGGAGACCACTGACATCGGTGTAGGTTGGGTTGGCCTATCATTGCATCACGACAGCGGGGGGTAGGACATGACTTAAGGGAATAACCTATCATGCATCACAACATTGGGGGATAGGCGAATGCCCTTAGGTCACACGACCTCTCCCGAGTCCCAATGAAGCCGGCAACCGGTTGATTGGTAGTCTAACCCTAACCTTAGTCCAATGGGGGGGATTCCCCACGCCCTAGAGCTTTTATCCTTTGATCCACACTTTTCCTATTTTCACCGACCAATCACCGATATTATTGCGCAGCTTTCACTCAAAGACTCATAAACCAATACTCACTGATTGTCTCCTCGTGTTCGACCCGTTAGCGACTACACACGACCCGTGCATTGCGGTTTAGTAGCATCGTCCCCTTGGGAGACGATCAGTGGCTATTGGACTCGCGGTGCTCATTCCATATGACTCCGGATCGGAGTGTGTTCGACTCATACATTCCATGCATTGGAGAGCGGATTCTCATGGGGAATGATATGGAGTGTGAGCAGGTTGGGAGTGGCACAGTCAGAGTCAGGATGCACGACGACATCGTCCGTGTGTTTGATGGCATCAGACATGTTACTGATCTTCGCAACGGCCTGATATCGATAGGGGCTTTGACCAGGATGGGCTACAGGGCAGTGATCGAGGAGGATCAACTGCGTATTTCCTAAGGATGACTGGTTGTCATGAGGGGAACGAAGCGTGTCAACTTGTATGCGCTCGATGGGCACACGACAGTGGGCGAGACTAGTAGATCACAGGAGTCCGAGAGTGGAGATCCAGCGAGACCGTGTCATCTCTGATTGGGGCTTGTTGATGACCAGAGCCTTGACATTCTTCATATGAGGAGTGTGTTTGGAGTTGATCGTGGGCTTGTGTCTTGCAGTGACTGTGGTGCGGAGCGGCCGAGGCAAGAGCAGTTTAGGTCAACTGTCAGACATAGCATGGAGCCCCTGGAGTGCGTCTACGCCGGCGTATGGGGTCCATGTCCAGTTCCTTTCCTGGAAGGCACGAGGTGTTGTGAGATGTGTATGCCCTCGAGGTAATTTATCTCTTATACAAATATCTTGTTCAAAATAATTGTAAGTTGTTTGGTAAAAAATTACGTAAGTAAATAATAATGTAGTCTTCATTAGAACTTAGGTAAAGTCCTAAGACTTAATGCGAGGTCAAACAAGTATCGAGATGAGATCTCGATCATGGAGAAGTGCTTAACCGCTTGTAGCATAAGTTTAAAATCATTCGTGGTCATAGATGTTTCGAGAAAATGATATCGACACATCGGATAGACCATTGTGTTTTTGTCTTCACCTAGTAGCGGTGACGATCTCATGGTCGTTCGACTTGGCGAAGTCAGAGACGAGACACAATCACACATGTGCTCATTAGAGAATGAGTTCACTGAACGACCCAACGAGACATATCACATGGTTAACATAAACTCATCTGTCAATGATATCTCTAAGTGATGATAGGCACGTTGGTCTTTAGACTTGAGGTCATTGTACAAACTTATACGTGAACAATGACACTTAGATCTCTGACCTAGCTTCGAGACAAGACATGTCAAAAGGTCTTTGGTTGGGTGACACTTGTAGCGTGCAAGGAGAGTAATGACCAAGAGAGAATTCGTCTCTCCTGTGTATGGGGAGTTAGTGTCGCATGTGTTAGTTCGGTCTTCAGTAAAAACTTTGGCCAAAGTATGTTGGAAGAAGTCCAACATTAATATACTAAAGACCGATGGAGACTAATCGGTTTCAAGCTATTAGGGTTGACAGTTGACTATACCATAGGCTTGGCTAAGTGACATAGTTATGACGAATGGACTAAAACTATGGCATTCATCATGGACACAGTTAAAGTGGTCCCGACAATACTCATGTCAATGGGCTAACCACATAATGATGATACCGAAACAGGGACGTCACCTGCTGCTCGTTGTCACTGCCGTCTGAGGTTTTGAGCCCCACTTGTAGTGGGGTCATGCTGTACGGTCTCACACAGAGTGATACATTCGACAAGTAATAGGAAATTTAAAGGAAATAATACCATACGATGTAAGTGAATTTATTACGTCGTAAATAGTTTGTGATATAGGCTAAAATGATATTAATGATGTGGGATTATTGCATATGATGCAAAATATTTAAATATGTCGAATTTACGAGCATATTTTATAATAAAAGTATAGAACAAGCTCAATCCAAGGGTTTGGGAAAGTCCCCAACCTATTTGTTTTGGTCTAAGCCCAATAGGGCTGAAGAAAGACCAAAAGAAAGCAAAAAAGGCACAACCCATGCCTAAGCTGGGCATGGGCTAGCCCAAGCCAACCTCTGGGCGATGGGCGACCATGCCCAGCTGTGGGCCTGAGCGCCCAGGCCAGGCGGGCTGGGCCCGACCGACGGACCCGCGGGCGCCTAACAGGAGGGAGATCCACAGGCGGGCCCCACCTGTGGGGCCCACGAGATTCCTTTGATGCGGATTATCGATCTACACAGGTTTGTGCATTTTTTTGGCGATTTTTGAATGTTCATTTGTTTCTATGCGTTCACCGTTCAGTGCTCTTTGATTTGACATAAGATATCTCTTTCGAAGTTCAACGGTGAGGGAGGAAAAATTCGTTAAAGTTTGGCCTTCATGGATGTCAAACTTGTAATTAATTTTTCCTCTCTAATTAATTAGTCCCACATCAGGTATTTTGAGAATATGAGGGGTCAGCTCCCTATATAAATAGGGGCTAACTCCCCTCATTGAAACTTGCACCAAAACTTGTATCAAGGGAGCTCTCAAAAGTTAAGAGCACACCTAGATCGAATTGGCTAAAATAATATTTCCTCTTTCTCCCTTTTCTTCCTTGCTACTGTTTGGGTAATAGCAAGACTACGAAGGAGTTCGGATCAGATCTGAAGTCTTAACGGAAGATCCACACAAGGTGAAACTTTCTGGAGCACGTGGTTGACTCAGCGACAAGGGGATTGCTCGTCCTGGGACGCGATGCAGCTCAAGGGAAGCGGTTCAGCCCCAACCCAGGGCATTAGTCTGTGAGGATCGACGTTCTGCTAACGTGCGGAACAAAAGTATGTCATTTATATTCATGCGTTTATTATTGCAATAATTTTATATATCTATGTTTAGGGGTTAGTCAGACCCAACCCGGGATAATAGAGATCTTGGTTAGGGTTTTTAATTCGGGCTTTCTTAAAATGGTTTTAAGTTGTTTTTCTGCTGCTTATTTGTTTTCGTCCTCTGCCCGACTAAGGCCAGACGTCGATTTTGTGCCCTAAGGACCCCGCAAAACCCAACACGATGTACTTTGCGGCCTTCATAGATGACTTCTCGAGGAGAGTCATGGTTTCTCTCGTGGGATCTCGGGAGGAGATCCATGAGAAGGTTCGGCTATAGAGGAGCATAGTCGAGAGATGGATGTGTATACCCGTTGGAGAGATCCGTACCAATGACGTAGAGATACGTGATGTTTGTAAGTCAGAGGGGATCACATGCTGATACACCGTTCCTGATGGAGACCCAAAAGGTGGCGTAGCAGACATCATGATCACGATGTTTGTAGAGAAGACACATGGGCTATTGAGACCATTCGGCCTTCATAGGAATTTATTGGGGGGGCCTTTGCTACTGCGGTATACCTCATCAATCGAACATTGTCACTAGCTGTAGGTAGTTCTTTTCTCGAGGAGTTATGGACAGGCAGAGTCGTTGACTTCTCGCACTTGCATATGTTTGGATGCCCTGTGTGGCCACATGAGAGGGGCGATGTCGAGGTAGGACAATGTGCACTTGATTGTGTCCTACTCGGGTACGATGTTGGAGGTGCGAGAGGGTATATGTTATGGTGTCTTAGTACATACGAGGGGATTGTCAGACGAGACGTCATGGTTGACGAGTCTGCAGTGCTTAGGGCAGAGCGGGCTCATGACGATATGCAGAGAACAGAGGACAGCCCGATCCATAGAGAGGATGTGGTGGTTCAGATTTAGACTCGGGCAGATGATCAGACACATGTACAGACAAACATTGTACAGTGTTCATCTGATGTGGTCTGTGTCAGTGATCAGCCGACATCTCACGATGTAGCTCCAGGTTCAGTTTAGTTGGAGGTGTAGAGGGCAGTGGTCTACGAGGAGGCGTTATAGTCAATCGTCATTATCAATGCCTCAGTTGCAGTGTGTGAGGAGACAGCGGTCTCTCACAGTTCTAACCTGCACGTTGTGGGTGCTCTTGTGTAGACCCATCATGCTTAGGTGTGCAGCTTTAGCTCTAAAGTAAAGCTGTCAATCTATGGAGGAGTAGGGCAGTCGGTTTTTGCACCGATGCTAGAGGTTGCAGTGGGTGATGAGCCGGAGGTCTCTTACTTTTCCAGCACGCATGAGTTGGTAGCTCTTGAGGATGACCAGCGGGTTGAGGTGTGCATCTTCAGCTTCAGGGTTGAGAAGTCTTCTGCGGAGCTTGACATCAGGGTAGAGCATTTGTTGTACATAGTAGAGCAGTCTTCACTACATGGGCACATGCGATATGACTCTTGTTTGTCTAAGGATGATTTATCAGGTGCATCTTTTGATACTTCGAAGGCCAAACTGGTGGATATGCAGAGTAGGGAATCTGATAGTGTAGTGGAGCGTGGAGGCTCATACGACAGTGTGGAGACTGCGATGGTGATCCTATGTGGAGTTGCCACAAGGGACATGGATCTGAGAGTTAGGAGGCCACGTATCGAGTGTGTTCTCGCTCAATATATGGAGGAGGCAGAGCCTGTTGGCGTAAGTTAGTTCTCTAACTGAAGCCAAAAAGTAATTTTAATCATGTCAAACAAGTCATACGGGTCTAATGTTTTTATCTAGTGAGTTTTGTGTCAATCGGAGGTCAAACGGTGGTGAAACGTGCCAAAACAGGGTTGACACGGCCGTGCGTATCAGCGTCTGAGATCTGCAGAAGGGCCCAAGTCAGCATGGCCGTGCAACACGGCCATGTCGGAAAAATGATCTCTGTAATCTCAGTACAGGGTTAACACGGCCGTGCACTATTCACAGTTTCTGGAAATTCTGTGAATAGTGCCAATACGGCCATGTCAAGATGCAGAGTCCATATCAAGCCATAATTTGACCAGTTTGACTAGTCAAACGTCCATGTTTGACTTCAATCAATTTGGAGGAGTTTTTAATCTTTTGGAAGACCAATTTGAAGAGGAGTTTCCAAATAAAAGAGATCTATCAAATTGATGAAGATTTGATTGAAGATTTGAATATCAAGAGTTTTAATTGAAGAAAACCTCATATCTCTATAAAAGAAAGACACATCCCTTGGAGAAAAATGTCATTGAAACCCAAAGAGCCAAAAAATCTCCAGAGATCATCTTCCTCATCCTTGGCTGAATTCTCTTTCTCCAAGCTTCAACGAGATTTTCAAATTCGCATGAAGAAGAAGCTCGATAGACGCTGAAAAGTACATAACTTTCTCTTCAGAGCTCGGATTGACGAACCGTTTACGCCACGATGATCACAACTCAACGTTCTATGCTATGGTGATATTGTTCTGATCTTAATCTTTGTATTAAATCGGTTCTTTTTATTTTAGTGTGAGTTGTATTATGAATAGCTTCATTCCGAGACTGTCATTGGGCATATAATCTTTTGTTTTATTCTTGGAACGGTTAGATCACCACTCGAAAGCGTGATCAAGGTTGTAACGGTAGGATCACCACTCGTAAATGTGATCAGGTTGTTTTTCTCTTTTTGGTTATAAAAGAATGTGAAATCCTCAAAGGATTTGGGGTCGGAGTAGAGGTGGGAGGCCTAGGCGGGGAGCCACTCCGTTAAAGACACTTGTGCTTGCATCTCTGATCTGTGATTATGTGCTTTGCATTATTCCACTATGCTTAAATTTTTAATTTATGCCATACACCCTATTCACCCCCCTCTAAGGTGTTTTCAGAGCCTAGTGAGCTTCTTCAGTGTACACTTATCTCTCACTTTTGGCAAGTTCATCACGGGGCATGGCAGGTGAGGACGATCTCTTGAGACTGGATGTTGGTGCGGCAGATAGTTTGACGCATGTGTGTGCACATTCGTGTCTTGAGTTGTCGGCACAGTCAGTTGAGGCGCAGAGCCGGTGGACATCGAGTCTTGTTGACAGACATCGACAAACATAGCAGATACAGACGGCGTATTGATGTGACCCAGCTAGGATCAGTTTGCATAGCAGCGGGAAATACTTCGTGTTTCTCATAGATGATGGCCATGGCAAGCATGAGTTGTTCGCGGACCAATGTGGTGATGATTGTGATATTCGTGGATCGACAGAGGGCTCATTGGATGCTGGAATGGCGTCATTTGGTTTGTTCATGGAGTCCAAGCTTGCAGAGTTACCCTCAGAGACAGTTGACTTCATCACAGACATGGCGATGGCGATGTGGAGATGCATGAGGCTAGGCTCACACGACTTTTGAGCTTGAAATGTCTCTAGGAGGATTGAGACGCCAGAGGGTGTGATTTGATCTGATGCACATGATGGAGGTTTACATGTCCGATGATAAGGGCAACGTGAGTTCATACACGAGGGTGCAGGTTGGTGCTTGTGCTGGAGTATTGTTGTAGGAGTGCCGAAGATTTTGTAATAAGGTAGAGTCTTAATTTTGTGCTGCAAAGTCTTCATGCACACAGTCCAGATGGGCTCAACCTCTTGGTGTTAGTTGTTGGGTCTTAAAGCTTTGTTTGGCAGCCAGCTCTCTCCATGAGTGAGCGACTGACTTTTTTCAGTAAGAAAAAAAATCTGTGAAGCTGAAAAAAAACAATGTGCTTGGATCTGAGATTTGGAGGAGAGCAAAGCTAGGTTTTTTGGAGAGCCAAGAAGCTTGCTTTTGAGATCCATAATGAGTGTCTTCTTGTCTTCTTCCTTGTTTGAGATCTAGAGTCCCTTAGGGAGTGTCCTAGCTTTTGGGAACTCTATTACCAAGGAGTGATCTCCATTGGTGTGGGGTTAGTCACTTGAGGAGCTCTACATGTTGTAGGGGCTTTATTATCATTGGTTGAGAGAGTATATGAGTTTGGTGAGAGATCTAGGGTTAGGTCTTGTTGCTTGAAGCTTTTATCTCATTGTGGTGGATGAAGAAGAAGATGATGGGGTCAGTGTATGTCTTGATTGATCATTAGTGGAACCGGATGCATTAGATGATGTATGTATGCTGTTCGCAACCAAACCATGGTAAATCTCAGTGTCTCTTTTGTGTTGCTTTCTTTATTTCGTATTATGTTCGTGGTCATGCATTGTCAATTGCAAAGATCGTTGAAGGAGTTGGTTGTTAGTGACAACTCTTTCTTGTGCCAGTGAAGTTTGGTTTTATGCCTAGGTGATATCTCGGTGGAATATGGGCATTGGGATTATTTGTGCGCCATTGTATAACTAGTATAAGTGTTAGAGAGGTGCATGGTGAACCAACACTAGTATGGTATAAATCATTAGCCAGGCTAGTGTTAGGGATCTAGTATGAGCTAGGGATCTAGTATGAGCTGTGTTGTTGGTCGAAATCCGCCCGACAATGTAATTTGTTTAGCGAAGAATCAATGGCACGATGATTAACAAGTGAGGGGTGTTTGTAGAGGCTGTTTACAGGTGGTAAGGGGGTGTAGAGGCCGAGCGTGCTTCAGATGATGATCTCAGGATCAATTCTACAAGGTCGCCTCTTGAACGCCGCTCTCCTGGAGTTGGTCGCAGGTTACTCGCAGCTAGGACGAGCTTTCCTGTGCAAAGATCGGCTCGTCAGAAAGGCGGGGTTGGATGCCAACCCTTAGCCTCTCCGATGCTTAAGTCAGTATTGAGGCTTAGAATGTAGGTTGGACACGTAGGCCGAGCTTAAGGTAGGTCGACCTTACGTAGACGAGCTTGAGTGGAAGAACAAATATATGGAAGATATTTGCTCTTGTCTATGAGGTGTGAGTTTATAATTTGGATCAACTAACATCTTTGTCGATGGAAGTAGAGGAGTATTTATAGCCGAGTAAGGCGGTTAGCTTTGGCTGAGCTGGCGTGCTGAGCTGGCATGTCAGACTGCTGAAGGTTCGGTCGAGGATGTCAGATCTGAGCGTGTCAGGCGTGCTTTTGTCAGGTTGCCAGAGCCGAAAGCGTCAAGCGTGCTTTTATCAGGCTGTCAGGCGGCGAAACGGTAATGTGCTCTTTTGTCAGGCTGTCGGGCGGCGAAAGTGCCAGTGATGTTCTCGTTGAAGGGCGTTTGTCGTGTTCGATAGGCTGAAATGACATCAAGGTGCATCCAAGGAGCGGAGTCGCTCATGGGTCGCTCTTCGAGAGTGTTGAGCTTGTTACCTAAGCTCGATGCCCCAAGCTCTCGCTGGCCGTCCCTCGTGCCTCGGTCCGGGCAGGGGTGGACTTGGAGGACGACGAGCGAGCTGGTTGCTCGACTGGCGAGCTTGGAGGGGGACGTGCGGCCAATCGGTGAGTCTGGGGGCGGCGTGCGACCTCTGTTCGTCGAGGCGGACTTCTTGGTCGTCGAGTGAGCTGGTTGCTCGTCTAGCGAGCTGGGTGGACGTTGAGGGGTTCCGATCTTTGGTCGTAACAAGCTGGATCTCTAATAAATGGACTAGTGTTAGGGGCCAGGTATGGGATGTGTCTCTAATAGTTATCTATCTCGGAGGTGGTAAAAAAATCCGGGTAGATGGACTCATAGAGATAATGCCATCAAACTTGATATTTTAGTGTAGTTTAAAAGGTCCAAAATCGAGAACCGTGCACCCAATTACAAGCCACATCTGATTCCCGTTATTGATATGGATAATTTTCACTAAACTACCATAAATGTTCACCATTTCCACACTAAAGTACCGTGAATCCTCAAGTTTCAGCAGGCAACATGGGGATTTAATGCTTATATTAAACTCCCTAACAATGTTAATGGCGATTGTAAAGTCATCTATTTAGAATTGATATTGGTCCGAGCTGTGTTAAGTCAATACTGTACTACGATAAGGATGCATTGACCGAGCTCTCATTTCTGATTCATTGGTAGGGAATCCTCTCTCCCTCTCTCTCCCTCCCTCTCTCTCTGAGTCGTGTCCACTTCTAAAGCTTACAAATCACTTCTTTCAAACACGCATCGGCTATTCATTGGGTGAAAAGTGAAATTTAGTCTGGCTTGCACCAAAACAGGTTTTATTTATTTTTCATGGCAGACCCATCTTGCCATGTGAGAAGGGATAAGGTTTGCGCAAGTGGGGTGATGGAGATTGCTTGCATGAAACAGTACATGTTAGGCCATTAACAAAATGTTTGAGCCAAGCTCTTTTGACCCATGGCAATGACTTGTCGAAATTGGTCTTTGAATTTGTCTTGAGTGGGATGATCAATGATTTGTTTATGGCCACCGAACTTTTATAGCTAATTAGTTGCGGCCACCTTCTCTCTTGCGTGCCGGCCTGGAGCCTTGGAAACCTCGGCGGTCGCACGTGCACTTGCCCACGTTTAGTTGGAATAAACTAGAGCAGTAGCGCAGGTGGGATGCTTCCCTGGAGAGAGACCCATCTTTATCCACATCATGCAGGGGATTAGATTTGGGTTGGGGAGACTGGAAACAAGGAGACGCTGATCCTATACCTCTCCAGTGATTCTCATCCTACATGATGGGCTGCAGTGAGGCAGGATTATATTAGTTTTTTAAGTCCATGCTTTCCCTATTGTCTGCATGACACTTGACCCAATGACAGTTTCAAAGGAGACAGCATTGGAGAGTTAAAACCAACACATTGAGGATCATGTAAAATTTGTGCTCATTGAGGATCTGATTGCAGGGTCTTTTGGGGATATTATCCATCTTTTTAGCCTTTTCAAATGTTTTCAAATCCATATTGCATATAGCCAGCTCAAATTCTTGATTTACAGACATATGGCCTCTGTCCACAAGCCCACATGCACTGCCTCCTTCCTATTTGAGATTGAGGATCAGATGGGGCAGAGAAAGCCATGCTTTCCACTTCCCCTCCTTGGTTTCTCAAAAACAGAACTGAAAGGAAAAACAAGAAGCTGAGCAGGATTCTCCCTTCTGTTCCTTTTGCGGTGCTTCATGTGCATGATGGCTGACATTTGCCACAAGTATCCCCTACCAAGTCCAGATACAATTTGAGCTTACGTGAGAGCTCATCTACAACAATGCATGCTTAGATTTTATCTTGGTGCTCTGCTGTGTTATAATACTTGAGGATTCTTGATGGGTAAGTGGGGGAGTGGAGGTAGAGTTGAGAGAAAAGAAAAGCTTGGAAATTTTATTCTCTCCTCTCTTTTGCCCAGGTTGTTTCCCATTGCACTGACAGTTGAAAAAAGAAACCAAACAAAATAAAAACAAGAAGCATGCATAGATCTATTTGAGATCTTTACAGGTTGCCTTCGATCTGTTTTCCTTGCTGCACTCACCATAATTTTTTCTCGCCTCCTTCACTTGACACCTACAGACACAGATGAACCAAGAAAATTAAACTCGGTAAAAGAGCCAAGAAACAATATTATTTTTTCTAAATGATTTGTTCACTCACTGAAGCTGGATTCGTAGGGTCACATGATTTGAAGTAGCCCATGTGTTTCCTCAATGCAGATTTCCCCTGTGAAGGAGATGCGTATCAATGGGAAGGAAAACAAGAGGAGGAAGAAAATCGAAGAAATGTACCTTAAACTGAGTAGCAGAGAAGCCACAGGAGAGGTCCAGTGCATCATCAACAAACAGTTTCTTATTGTTGCTGCAGCTGCCGCTGGCGGTTGGGGTCAAGCTTGTCTGCGGAGACAAGCCGAAGAAAGGAGAGCTGGCGGTGTCGTCAAGAAGGGGAGAACGTGGCTCTTGCTTTGATCTGCCGTGCTCGTGCCGCTGGGCCTCAACCCTCCTCTTCTTGCCGCCGTGGCCCCTGCCGCGAGGGAGGAGGGAGGAGGCAGCAGAGCAGAAGCAGCGTCCGTTCATGCAGTAGCGGCAGTGCTCGTCTTCGTTATCGGGGGGATGGGGAGGCCCCGATGAAGCGTCGGAGACCATGGAGAGGTCTTCTTCGTCTTCTGCATCTTGCTGCTGCGCGGAGATTGCTCTGTTATCATCGGAGTGGTCCAGGTACATAGTCCACCCTGATTGGCACCCGCTGCTGCATTCAGACGAGCTCTTGGCATCTCCGTCGGCATCTCTCTCAAGGTCCATTGTTCTCAGCTTCATTTCCTGTTGTTTGTTGTCTAGCGTTCTCTTCTGGGATATTAAGTAACTTGCAGTGAGCTATTAAAAAACGAATAGAATCGCACCCAAATCACAGACTAGTTTTGTCCTTTACCCATGCCATCATTTTGAGATACCACCTTGTTCTCCTCGCTTCAGAGGATATTTAAAACTGCCTGTTGGGCACTGGGCTCTTTGTTGGCGTTGCGGAGACTGTAAATCTTAGAGAGAGAGCCACAACGGCTTCACATGCGATACAGCGAGGCATGGTGTACTCTCTTTACAGGTTCATTATTTGCTTTCAAATCCCGTGAACAGGGGGGAATGGCTGTGAGAGAGTGATATTGGTGTGTATATGGTGGTATATTAATGGGTGTATTCATTGGACGAGCGGATGCCCCCATCCATTTGCTCTTCATTTCTTCATTTAAGTAGTCTCTCTCTCTCTCTCTCTACCCCCCAGGCGTCAGCCAAACCAGTCATTTGCACAGAGTACCGTACCACACGTAATGGCGTGGTACAATGGGCAACCACATGCTCTTGTAATAAGCTGCCCCAGCCAACTCTCAGTTAGACAACCATCTCTTAGATTGTTAATGATCGGTGTCATGTTAAGATAAAATATTTAAGCATTGTTGTATCCCATCTGCATACCATTGACAGAGACAAGGGTACCCCATCTGTAATGTTGCATTATACTCTTTGCAATTAACTAGCGGCTAAAAAACGTATGATGTGGCCGACTCCTCACCACGAGTAAACAAGTTGAAGGTAGAAAAAATTTGTATTCATTCCTCTCTCTTTATTTGTGGTCGGAAAACATGCTATATCACAGGGATCAGCAGATACATGGTTCAACAATTACTCTCATGAGAAGGATGTCATATGCTTGTAAGTTGACTAGCAAAGAAATGAATGCCACCCCACATGCTACCATCTCTCTGCCCGCAAGTTTCCTTGCCTAAAGTGTGTGACACGTCACATGCCCCTAATTGAGGGGCTCTGATATTTCTTCACTCAACTAGAGCATGAGATCTGTCTCCTCTCTCAAGGTCTCTTTGCTCGCATGGTCGATACATACATTTCTCTTTTCTCATGTAGTCAGATTTGTATGTATTCGGACTTAACGACGACGAGGCGAACGACGTGCACGTATCGTTACGAATGTTGTCGAGACGAGGAGGAAGAAGAGCTGGGGATGGTTTTAGTTTTTCCTCGACTAGTACCCCTTTTGTGGAGGGCAGTTGAGCAACCATTTACATGGCTCTTTTTTCGCATCTCTGAGCAGACACCCACACATGATTCAGCTACATGATATGGACTCACAGCTACTCCCCACAAGTACCCCTTTTGTCACGTGAAGTCCACTCACAAGGCAGCCACAAGTCCTGTGATTAAATTGCTTTCATGTTGAAAATGGCATGTGAAGTGGCTTTCAACCATCCCCAACTGCCAATCCATTGATGAAGTTGGTTGCTTTCCCCCTTCATTTCAATAGGAATATCCCTGCATTATTGACGCACTGGTCATAATCTGTGATCTTAGATCAGGAGTCATTCAACATATTTTTTCCGAAAAAATTTCAACAAATTCGAAATCTTTCTCCTGAGAAATTTTGCAGCCTCTTTCAAAATATTCCCACCAACAAAATTTGTTTAACACATTCAAACTAAAATTTAGTTCTTCCGAGAGAATTTAGTTCACCTAAAAAATTGTAGTTCCCTCCAAATTTGGTTCCCACAAAAATTTAAAATATTAGGTCCTACCGAAATAGTTCCCTCCAGATTTAGTTCTACCTAAAATTTTAAATTAAAATGTAGTTCTCCTAGAGAAATTTAGTTTACCCAAAATTTTAGTTCCTCCCAAAATTTAGTTCCATCCAGACATAGTTCACTCCAAACTTCAAAATTTTAGTTTCATCAAAATTTAGTTTCATCAAAATTTAGTTTCTTACGGATGTAGTTTTCGCCAAAAATTTTGGGGTTTTCTTCAAAAATTTTCACAAACCAGGCCACCAGTTACGATGGGGCCCGCGTCGACAAGACCCACAGTCTCAGCATGGATCTCTGGTCGATCCACGGTCGTGCTACGTCCAAACCAGGCCACCAACCATGATGGGGCTCGCGTTGTCGAGACCCACGATCCCAGCGCCAACATCTGACACTCGATCCATGGTCGTGCCACGTCCAAACTAACAAACAACACTCGATCTAGGTCGTGTTGCGTTCAACTAAGCCCCCAGATCGAGTTGGGGCCCCTGCTACTACAACTCCAAGCTCATGCCTCAGGTGCCATTCAACTTTGGTCATGCCGAGCCTAGTTGACCCACGATGCAGACATGAGCCTACTGATCTAACATCAAACTGCTCGCTGTTTCTCACTTTACTAAGGGGCCAATGCAAACTCAGCAACGCACGCTCTGCAAGTGGTGCCTAGTGGTATGTTATGACTCAAGTGTTATTCTCTTGAGTTCGAGATCAAGAGATCAGTACAACATTTTATTAAGCAACAAAGGTTCGAGATCAGCACACAGGAGCATAGCAAAATGCAAAGTATAGAAGTAAAGCAATTTCAAAGGTTGTACGAGATTCTTCATTCATAAATTTTTTTCTATAGAAGTCTTCAATCACTCCACGTGGCGTACAAGAATTTCAATAAAAAGCAAAGCTACATATTATGTCCTAGAGCGGGCTCATTTTCGACAGGGGCCGCTCTACCTCTAAGAGCTTCCGTAGGAGCCTCATCAACAGCAGCAGTGGGGGAGGACATGCTCCATCAGGAAGGAGAGCAGACTTGATTAAGCAGGGTGCGTCTCTAAGAATGCATCTCTCACATATTTTACCCTGGCATCGAAAGAAACATTGTCCTGGGATTTGATTTTCATCGGCTCAGCACGATAGACCCTAGCCGCATTGGCATCTTGATCTATGTGTTCCTACTCAGCCATCTCCTTCTGCTCTCTTAGCTCCACTTCAACCCTCCTCATCTGTTAAAGCTCCTCCTTAGCCTCCAGAATCCTCCTCTGGAGGGCCTACACCCCCTGCGGGTTGCTGATTTTTGCACACCATGTTGCCAGCTCCCAGAATAGGGAGTCTATTCAGTACGAGACCGAGCTTGATCCCTCCAAACACGATGGCTATGGAAGTATTGATATAGCTCTTCCTGACCCTAAAGCAATAAAACCAAGGAAAAGATGGTAGAAGGAAGCTAAGCAGGAATACCAACAGTTGCAACGGGGCATACATGGCTCATGTGCTGGCGGGCCAAGGCAAACCCATCGATCTCCAACCTGAGAAGACCGGCCTCCCTCCCGGTCTCCCCTACCATATAGCCGAGCTTACCTTCTCTTTCCCCTTCCTTTTCCTCAAACGTTCGGCCAAGGCACGACTGTTAGAATTGGCCTCACTATCTGAGTTGATGAGGATCACTAGAGGTTATGCAGACGCCACCGGGGGTATGGTTCAGTTTGGGCGACAGTTTGACGAGGATCAGGTGGCACTGCCTAATGGGTCTGGGTACCACGATGGACCGACAATCTCCCTGCCACATATGCAAACCTGTCTGGCTTCCTGGGCCCAAACTCCACCTCATTCTCTCCCATCTCCTAGAGGGGATGGCCGCCCTCTCCACTAAGTGATGACTAATGGATGCCTCAACTGGAGACGACACTCTCTGATGACGATGAGGATAGTGCTTAGAGGGGGTGTCTTAGGAATTGATGGCGTCCGATATGATCAGAGAAAGCAACTGTAACGGCCTGTATTTTTCAAACACTTCAAATATGCATTTAACGTATTTTTCAACAATTTTAAATTCTCTTTATAATTGTTAGTCCAGAGTTTTATAACAAAACTAGTTTCAAAAATTCTTATAAAAATATTTTGAAACACTAGAATTAACATATTGTATTTCAGCAATTTCAGATTTCCTCAAATGCCCAAAACATTTCTGTTAAAATTCATCTCCCAAAATTACCGTTTTGTTTTGACGAATTTATTTTCTATTCAAACGTATTCAAAACGTTTTCAAACTTCTACAGTAACCTCCTATGATCATTTAGGGCTCCCCACATTAATTTCATAATTTTCAGACATCATTTCAGCCTAGAACCCGCAAACCCGCATTCTAAATGTTTTGGCCTAAAACTAGTATTTCCGTAACTCAAATCCCAAAACGGATGTTGTATTCGCGATACTTGCGTCGATACGATCCCGTGGGTATGTTTTCGTAATTTTTCGGAGTCGTTTGTGAAAACGTGTTTGTATTTGACCGCTCTGCTAATTACAATCACTAATGACCTTTTTATAATCACTTTTTTGACTGATTTACTTTACCTCCCCTAATTAATTTTTAACCCAACCGACTTGTTGGTTGGATCTGAATGAATTCAGATCCAACGCCCACCAATCCCATTATTTTTCTTGTCTACCATTAATCACAAGTTTGCCACTAGTTAACCCTATTTAAACACCCCCTTCCACTGTGTAGTAATCACACAGTGACACTCTCCCTCCCTCTATCAATCGCAATCTCTCTCTCTCCCGCCCTCCTTCTATCTCTTCTCCGATCGAACCCCGGGCCTCTCCCTTCGCTCTCACCCTCGCCGACGAGGCCACACCCAAACACCGCTCGACCTCCGGCCGCCCTCCCTCGAAGCTGTCGCCGTCCCTGGAGCCACCGCCGAGCAGCTCCCCGTCGCCGCTGATCCTCGCCATCACCCCCTCCGCTGAAGCCCGCAGCCCGCCGCATAGCTGCTCCGTGCACAGCTTGCCGAGCGGCCTGCATCGACCCGCCACTTCGTACCGCCGCCGGCCGCCTTCGCAGCACCGCACCGACCACCGCCGCTCGAAGCCCCGGAGCCCCCGACCGCCCGACCGCCCGACCCGCCCCGTGCTCCTCCGCCCTCTGCCTCCACTGCTCCGATCCTCGAGCCCGCCGCCCCATGCCGGATCCGCGCCGCCGTCGAGTCGAAGCCCCCGCCAACGACCGCCGCTTCCTCGCCCCGCTCCGCCACAGCGCCCGGAGCTGCCCCGACTGCTCCCCGCCGTCTCCGCCTCCATCGACCAAAGCCGTCGCCTTCGCCGCCGCCCACTCCGCCGAGCGCCCCCGTCCGCCGCTGTCGAAGGGAGTTGGGTGCGTGAGTTTTTGGATGATGGCATTTTCGTAAATACGGCGAATATTTCGTATTTTAGATTTTAAATTGATTAATAATTGGATTTTAGGGTTTTTAATCCATAACTAATTATACATGGATCAGAAAAATGCGGGGATAGCTCCAGAAAATCAGAAACGATATTCCGGACCCAATGGCGCTAGTCTCACTGCGAGCAGACGCCTACTTTTCCCAGAATCGTTTTTTGAACCTAAAAGATAAATACGTATAAATCTTTCTAAAAATCGTAACTCGCTATTTTCACTCACAATAATATGTGATAAAATTATATGTGAAAGTAATCTTTGAAACGGTCATTTTGACTACTTACTCAAGTTATTCCGACCTGTATTGCTCCCGTAAGAAATTACGGAAGATACGCGCTAGTAGAATAAATTGGGGTTTTAAACTAGTTTTGAGTTTCTAAAAATTATAAAAATTACTATAGACTTCAGAAAAATATTCCCTCTTGCAGTAAAACTATTTTTATCATATATAGTCTATATAAAAATTTAGGACCCTTTTCATCTCCGTTTTAACTAGTTTTAAAATCAGACACTCAACTTAAATAAATAAGAAAATAGGGTATTCTCTAACTAGTTATCTCTTGTGTTTACAGGTAGCAAATCTCGTGCATCGACACTAGATCCAGTCCCGGATCACTACCACCACCTCGAAGATTGTAAGTCACAGTAAATTCTACCCTTAGAAATATAGATAGTGTACTCGTATGAACATAGGACTTGACACCTAGTCTCGGAACAGTTATTGACCTGAACAGATTATTGACATTGTTTGACAGAAAGATTGTAATTGGAAATGTAAGAACAGTAAATGACTGGTAAAATTGCAAAGTACGGTAACCTGCACAGACACTGGGTTTGGGGTAACTTATAATTGCGGAAGTGCGGGAGCGACTAGTCCAGACTTTGTTGTCACCGTGCGGGTTCTAGCAACCCATAACAGTGCCGGTGACAACCATCACAGATCACAGATCACAGTTTATTGCACAGTACTCAGAGAATTGGTTCGCCCGGGTAGCACCCGCGGCAAGAGTTGGCCTCTTGGTTGCTCACTGTACTTCCCGTTATAAGTCACGAACTAGGCTAGGCACAATTACTCTCCCTATTGCTATTGTCATTGATATCGTCATGGTTATTGCTATTGTCATTGCTCGGCCACCTTTACTTTACTTGTCACCCTTGCATGCTTGATAGATGTACTTTACTTATCGCACTTGCATGCTTGTCTGTCCCTACTTTACTTTCCGCACTTGTTTACTATAGACTGCTCCATATTTGTGCACTCCTCTTTTTCTATCGCTAGAATTGTTGTGACTTACCTTCGGTTCCATTTATGGCACCGGCAGACGAAGACCTGATCGAAGAGATTGCCCCAGAGTTCGAGGAGCCTACATTGACCCAGAGGCTGCAGAGTTTCAGTTACTATTCTGTTGGTGTGTGTGTTGTATAGTGTATTTCCTTTATCGCATTTCCTTTCAGTACTTCCTTCATGTATTTGTGTGAGAGAGTGCTGGTTGTTGTTGTACTTTAATTTGGACTGTAATAACGTCTGTACGCTGGTCTGAGTATTGTGATACATCTCTGAGTTGTGGCTATGCTGATTTCACTGGTAAACTGCGGAACCTGCGAATAAACCAAATAAGTAACGGGCCCCCGAGAGCGGGTCGTTACAGCAACTGAAATAAAACTTGAAACACACAATCGAAGAAGAAAGAAGGCAAGGAAGTAAGCATAAGTATGGTTAACCGCTACCTTCATTCGCTTTTTAACTTGCCTAAGGTGAGAACCGATGGGGGACGATTGTGACCACCCGATCCCCATGAAATGCATTTGGCAGGTGCTAACCGTAGTCGCTCGATCTTCACGACTGGTCAACTTCTGCTCGTTTACCACATTCAAATCAAGCTCCGCCATGTCAGCATCCCTTCGAGAATCGGGCCTGTCCTCTTAAGTCCCATAATAAATGCGGGTCGCATTGACTCTGTCGCTTCATGTCCTAAGGGGCAATCGGTTGCGTCAACAGGCATGATGGAATCTCCCTTCCCTAGATGCTGACCTCAAACACCACATTCTGAGGCGAGTTAGTCCAATCATACGATGTTGGTTGGTATGCCTTGACTTTACAGCTTTCGTCTCATTGCTTCTCCATGTCCACGCTCGAGGGTGCAGCTTAGGTCAATATTGTAAAACCAGAAGAGGAGGGGCCATTGTTAGATGCTTTAGGTTGGGGTCCAGCCAGATCTAACATCGGGACCCATTACGCCCGAGTACGGAAGCTACGCGTGTCCTCAGGGACCACTCAAGCAAAGCCTGGGAGGCTAGCCAGACCAAGCTACTAGCATAGCTCTCCCGATAGCTTTGTACTAGCCAACCAGTTCGGCCACCAAGGCTCATACATGGACGACCACTACGAGGTCGATCCTTTAAGCAACTACGCCTCACAAGTACTGTTGGAGAATGTATGCCCTCAGATCATTTGTATTTGGTGCAAATGATTTTTTAATATTAGATGTGGAATTTTTCCATATGATGCAAAAGAAATTAAATGTGTCGTAAAAGTTTACGTGCATATTTAATATAATAAACACGTGAAAGGGGTTACCTAGATGATGGGATCGTCCCGGTCTAAACGCAGGTTCAAACCGCGTCAAAAATAGACTCCAAACGTGCAAAATAGAGCCGAATGAATCACAATGGCCCCTTTTGGGCATTACGGGTCGGGCGCCCACTAGGAGGGCACCCGACCCGCACCAGCTACGCTTTGCGGGCGGGCGCCCAGGCTCGAGGGCCGGGGCCTGCCCGTAATGCGGGGGGGGGGGGGGGGGGGGGGGGGGGGGGGGGGGGGGGGGGGGGGGGGGGGGGCGCCCAAGCCCACTTGCGGGCTGGCAAGCGTGGGGCCCACGCGGTGGGCCCCACAAAAGGGGTTTAACCATGTTTTTGTGACGGCTGCATTTTTTTACGAAAAAACAACTTTTGGGCCATGTTTGGGACATCGTTTGAGTGGTCAAACGAAGTCGGATTTGAGTGCCGTTTCTTCCTATGCGTTCATCGTTCAACCCTCTTCGCTTTGATAGGTTGTATCACTTACGAAGCTCAACTCTGAGGGAGGAAAAATTCGCTAAAGTTTGACCTTTGTGAAAGACAACCTTTAATTAATTTATTCCTCCAAAATTAATAGTCCCACATCGGATATGGAGTGAAGGGGAGGGGTCAGCCGCCTATATAATAATGGGCCTACTCCCCTCCTTGAAACTCGTCCCAAGCTCCAGATCTGAGTAGCTCCATTAAACGTGAGCAAGCCCGGATCTGAGCTTAAATTAAATATTCACTTTCTCCCTAAATTTCTTCCTTGCTCCTGTTCAGGCTCTAGCAAAGCTACGAAGGAGCTCGGATTGGATCCAAAGTCTTGACGAAGGATCCACTCAAGGTGAAATCTTCTTCAGTGCGTGGTTGGCTCGGCGACAAAGGTGTTGCTCGCCTCAGGACGCAGTGCGGTTCATGAAGTGGTTTAGCTCGGGACAAGGTGTGGCTCAGGACGCGGTTCGGCTTGGAAGAAGCGTCTCGGGGCCAAAGAAATGTTGTTGAAAATGATGCTTCGTATTCTGCGGAAACGAAGTGAAAGGTATGTAGTTTAAATATTCATGTGTTTATAATTGCAAATATTAGATAGATTTATCCTTATGGGTTGGTCGGACCCAATCCCTGGATAGTAAAGATCTTGGATATGATTTGTTAATCTTTAGGGCTTAGACTTAAAACTATTTTAAGTTGATTCTTCCACTGCTTTATTTGATATCTTCATCCGACCGACTTAGGCCGGACGCTGATTTTATTGCACTAAGGACCCAGAAAACTCTTTAGTGGTATCAGATCTTGTTGAGCTCGAGTACGGGTTCTCGGGTTATGAGCTGACCCGAAGTAATCGCTCTTACCGTACCAAGTCCCGATAAGATGTGGATCTTATGATGGGCTGGGCGTTGTCGAGAGGCATGTCGTAAAACAAGTTCGTGCGGGATCTTGTGACGGGTCTAAGGTGCCATGGATGATGGGCCTTAACAGCGTTTTAATGATATCAGAGCGATACCTACAGTGGTATCGGAGCCAGTCTACTTGATCTATGATTTGCAATTTATAAAATGCAGCATGTTTCTCCGTGAGATGGAGGTTGAATTTTAAACTATTAAAATTTTCGTTTTAAAGCAACGTTTTTATTTTCGAAAATTGTTTTAAAATTATGTGATAATTTTTTGATGTAACTTAAAATTATGAGATAATGTTTAAGTTGCATGTTTAGCAAGAAAATTTTATGAGATAAATTTTAAATGCTTGGTTATGCTTAGCTAAATTGTTTAGTTGATAATGGTTATATTAGTTTTATTGAAATGTGATAATTCAAGAAAAACTATTAGGATAATGATGTGTCCATATTTTCCATTCTTTCATAGCATCATTCCATTACATTTCATATCATATTCGCATCCAAATCCCATATTTTCCTACGATATTGCAATTCTAACGCCATATTCGAGTTTCGTAGAGTTTTGTGGATTTTCAGGGATTTTGGAGCAATTCGGGACCCATTTTGAATATGGACACATCCGGCATATCCTGGAGCCCATTGGCGTAGCTCTACAGGAGTTCGCGGAGTTTTGGAAGCCTATGGGAGGAGTAGAGGAGATTGCCAGGAGAGAAGGAGAAGCTGCAAGAAGCAGCTCAGGATTTCCCAGGCGACTCGACCGAGCAGAGCACCTGCTCGGTCGAGCAGATGCATGAAGAAGAAGGAGGGCTGATATGCAAGCTGCTCGGACCGAGCAGTATGGTGCTCGGTCAAGCAGCTCCTATTTCCGAAACCCAGCCAACCTCTTACTCGACCCGAGCAGATCTAATGTCCACCGACTTAGCTGGTTGCTCGACCGAGCAAGGCTGACTCGGGCTGAGCAGAAAGAGTGGCATATTTTGGAGAAGCGCGACTCACTGACGTACTCGACCGAGCAGGAGGGCTGCTCGACTGAGCAGCCCGACCGAGCAAGCCTCTGCTCGACCGAGTCACTGACTCGGTCGGTGACAATGAAGGCTATTTTTGGAAATTCACGTGGCCGTCTGATGCGCACAGGGAGAGTGAAGTGTGGATCTGGGTGTTGCGTTTAAAAAAGGAGGTCAATTCTTTTGTAATTTTTGAATTACTTTTAGAGAGAGAAGGAGATTAGAAATATTTCTTAGATCTAAACCTAATTTTTGGGTGATTATTGAATTGTTTTTGGAGATATATTATTCTTTGCGTTTCGAAATCTTTGGGATTTCTTCGGATTATTATTTGTTGCTATTCCTCTTCGTCTTTGGTGCGTAAGTCATTCGATTCTCAATTGATTAAATTCCTATAATGTTTTCTCTTATAAAAATCGCATTTTTATTCGTTAAAATCACCATGTGTGAGTAGTCTCCTCTAGGGTTGATGGGCTAGCCCTAAGGCTTTAGGGAGAAGATGTAGATCTGAATCTCTAGGTTGAATTGGGAATAAAGGGGAGTATTTCGGTCGATCCTTCCGAATCCCTAGGATAACTCGCAGTGAGATCATGCAGACGGTCTGTGGAATTGATGAGCTTGAGGAATATCCTTGGGATTTGAATAGGGAAATCAGTGGATCCAACCAAGGCTCATGACCATGCCCGGCTCGTGCCTTGAGGGGATCCACCGACGAACTATATCACTTCATTGACGGCTACCGCCATTGCGTCAATGAGAGCCACCGAAATACCTCGAAATTCTAACCCACGAGAGTTATGAATTGAGAGATCAATCCCCTAAACCTAATGCAATGTAAGGATCCTATTTCAACATCGATCTCCGATGGTCTTAGCGATGATCCCTAAAACCCTAGTTATCTTTATTATCAAATCGACAACAACATCAAAACCAAACTTTCTCAACCGACAGCTATCTCACTCTGAGATATAAAAATAAGCTGAGATCTCAATTACACGGTCACCGTCCATGTGGGATCCGACATCTTTTATACTATAATTTGACACCGTCCGCTTGCGGATAGAGCCCGGAATTGACACCTAGGGGCCATACTATGCCTAGCGACCGTCACACCGTTAGGTGGAATTTAGGTATAGGTTCCAGGTGCGTCAAGTTTTTGGCGCCGCTGCCGAGGATGGCAATAGTGTATCTCTGTTTATTTTTATTTTGAAGAGTTTGCTAGCAAATCTCACCATTCCTTATCTTACCATCCTTGTCATTCTTTAAAAATTATTACCTTGCTACTAATGGTATTTTTCTGAGCTGCTTTGGTGCATGAACACTCGCATTGGGTATTTAATCAAGAATTATTATTCGACCCTGAGATTGAGAAAATAACAAGGGCTCCGAGGGCCTTAAGTAGAAATCAATCTCCATCTGGTCAGATGGCATACAATACCACTGCCCACCTCGTACTGGGCCCATCAGGGACCACATGAAGCCACCTTTGGAAATAATTCTTCCATCCTAAGACCGCAACTGGCGGCAGCTAGCTTCGAGCTGAAGACGGGGCTTATAAATTTAATGCAGTAGGATCCCTTTCATGGGCATCCTCATGAGAACCCCAATCACCACATCGACACTTTCCTGGCAAAATGTGCTTTTTAAGGCTAAAGATGTGAGTGATGACGCCATCAAGCTCAGACTTTTCCCCTTCACCTTGAGGGATAAAGCCTCATACTGGCTACGGGCCCATCCACACAACCACTTTACCACATGGGAGAAACTGGCGCTCGCCTTTGTGGACAAATTCTATCCACCCTCAAAGACGGTGCGGATCCGGGGGCTATCTCAAATTTCAAACAACTTCCGCAAGAATCTCTTTACGAGGCCTGGGAAAGGTTAAAAGACCTTCAACATCAGTGCCCTCATTACGGGATCCAGTCCTGGGACTTGGTTCAGAGTTTTTACAATAGGCTGCAGCCCAGCACTAAAATGATAATTGATGCTGCCGCGCAAGGCGCCCTGCTGGACAAATCACCTGAAGAAGCCATAGACCTGCTTGAGCATATGGCGGTAAATAATCAGCAGTGGAGCGAAGAGCGAACATTGTGACCTGAACCCCCGAGGTCAAAGCTGCCAGCCATCTTGATTCTCACATCGAGACCTTGTGTAAACAGGTGGCCAGAATTGAACAACGTTTGGACTCCATCCTAATGACCACTGGCACCTCTGCATACCATCCTTCAGAGGAATATGGAGAGCACATTTATGTTCCCAATGAGGGACATTATGATGGTGCTGAATCATCTGAGTCCGTGCAATATGTCCAAGGAGAGGGACGCAACCAATGGCAACACCCGGCCACTAGAAATCATCCGGGATTTTCTTACGGAAACCCAAGTGGAGGGCTGCAACCTCCACAGTTTCAGAGACCGCCACCCCCTCCTCAACAACAACAAGGGTAGTCACAGAATCAGCAGCAGAGTGGGTTTAGGTCAGCTGTGCCATATCGACCACCAGGCTACCAGTTCAATCGCCCACCTCAGCAGGGCTATGCACCATCTCTGCCTCGGTCCAACTTGGAGAGCACTTTAGAGACATTTATGAGTAGGCAAGCCAGATTTAATCAGGACACCTCCGCTCTATTCAAAAACATAAACAAGTCGCTAGATGAACTAAGGGACCAGATGTCCCAGCTGCTAAAGAACCAAGGGAGGTTGTCTTCGCGACCGAAGCCAAATCCGAGGGCTCAAGCCTCCGTTACCACACGTGGAGGACGGGCAACCGACCCCGTTATGATTCTGGTTGTGAACAAGGAGCAAGTCATAAATGAAGAGACCATTATTGGCGGGGATAGAGAAGAGGCTACGGAAGAGCCTACAAAGAATGAGAAGAAGGCAGATTCACCATCCACCACACCCACAACAACGCCGTCTCCTAATGATTTTGCAAGGAACAAAGGAAGCCGACCTCCTCCGCCGTATCCACAGAGGTTGGCTTTGGCTAAAATGAAGAAGAAATACTCTAAATTCACGGAGCTTCTGAAGGGCATCTAGCTCAACATCCCATTCATGGATGCCATCACAGAGATTCCCATTTATGCAAAGTTCTTAAAGAACATTATCACGGGGAAGAGGAAGCACGAAGAGATAAAGCTCATGGAGGACTCTACCTCAATTATAAAGAATCATCTTCCGCGGAAGCTGCCGGATCCGGGAAGCTTCACGGTTCCATGTTCCATAGGAGGTACGCCCATCAATCGTGCTCTAATTGACTTGGGAGCGAGCATCAGCTTGATGCCGCTTTCCATATTTGAAAGACTGCAAACTGGGAGCGAGCTGGAGCCTACAAACATGTCCATACATCTAGCGGATCATTCGATTACATATCTGGTGGGCATTACCAGGGACATTATTCTGTAGATACCTCCTGGGCTGTGTGTTTCAGTTGATTTTGTTATTATGAATATGCCTGAGGGAGGGAGCTCCCAGCTTATACTTGGCCGCCCCTTCATGGCGACGGCCGGCGTTCTTATTGATGTCCGTGAAGGGACTCTCTCGTTCAATGTGGGCAACATTAAAGCCCAATTCAGGCTGCAGAAACCTTTGAAGGAGCATGTTCGTGAAGAAGGAGCTAGCTATTTGGAGCTCCTAGAAGATGAGGCTGTAGGAGATTATACTTCTGAAGGGGTCATGAAGGACCCGATAAGAACATGTGTTGACGACGATGGTGACCCAGTTTACCACAAAGCGGCCGCCGCCTATATCCATGTGTTGGATGAGGAGCTCTCATCACGAAAAGCCGGAGGCCATCAGTTATGCCACCGAGGAAAAGCCTGGACTGGAAGGATGCCAAATACCGCCACGCGGTATCATTGGTAAGAACGACGCGTGAATCTCATGCGCACCAAACGACCATGGAAGAACCAGAGGGAGTCGAGCTCAGGACTCAAAACGAGCGCTTATTGGGAGGCAACCCAATCTTTTATATCTTGGATTCTCTTTTTCGATTTCTTATTTTTACTTTATCTATTTAAGAAAACCAAATAAAAACATTGTTTATTCTTCTTAAAAATACAAAAATCATAAAAATTTGATGGGTTCTTCCTTTTTATAGGTTGAACATGAAGGGGCACGCAAATCGACGTTTTAATGGAAAAAAGCTGGAGGATAGCAGCAAATTTGAAGAGCAGATCAATGGAGAAGAGCAAAACAGGGACACAGGTTGCTCGACCGAGTAGCCACCTGCTCGGTCGAGCAACACAGGCACGAGAAAGAAGCTCAAGAACATCACTCTGTCTACACGGCCCGAGCAGCTTTTGCTCAGTCCGAGCAGACACCAACTCGACCGAGCAGCCACCTGATCGGTCGAGTGCGCAGGCTCGTGAAAACAAAGTAGAAATGACGTTCTGTCTATGCGGTCCGAGCTGCCTCTGCTCGGTCCGAGTAGCGATCTGCTCGACCGAGCATACCATGCTCGATCAAGCATAAAAGGGAGTGTTCTAAACTCATTTTTATTTCTGTCTGACTCGACCGAGCAGCTCCGCTGCTCGACCGAGTCGATTTATTTTAATCCGGGCCCCACTTCCAATCGAGTTGGGTTATTAAAACCCAACTCGTTCTCATCTAATCCCTAAGCTTCCTCATCAATTCTAAATCGATTGCCCAAGCAAACCCCCCATGCCCTACTCGATCTACCAACCCCCGTCACCGTTCACCCCTCCTCCGCTCGTGCCGCCGCCTGCGTCGCCTGTACGATCAGTCCCTCTCTCTCTCCACCCCCTTCCATATTCCCTTCCCCCTTTTCAGATCGCCGATGGCGGCGGCCGCCGCCACCCATGCCGGCGGCGTCGCCCCCCCCACAAAACCACCCACGACATCCACCCTCCTCCACCCCTCTTATCGTTCATCATAACCCCCATCTCCCGGTCGTCGCTGCCCTAGGGCATCCCCACTACTCGATCGAGCATCCATGGTGCTCGATCGAGCAGCTTGTCTCCTCCCCCATAGCGCTCGACGCAGCTGACCGATCACATTTGCTGCTCGGTCAGGATATCCCCAACGAGCCAAACTGCTCGACCGAGCAGTACAGCTGCTCGGTCGAGCAGCCCCAACTCAACACATCCTCTTAGCATCTGTACTGCTCGGTCGAGCAGCCCCAACTCAACACACCCTCTTAGCATCTGCACTGCTCGACCGAGCAATGTTACTGCTAGGTCGAGCAGATGCACATATCCCCTATTTTAACTTTCATATACTGACGTTCTATTTGTCTCTATTTCAGGTACGCTTTGCCTACGTCAGTGGACACTAGCGGGATTAGCTTGGGAGAGACTTTCGCTGCGCTTGCTCAGTCGGTACACTCTTTCCTCTTTTTACTTTTATACCGACACATCATCCTGCCACCTCCATGATGCCTCGCACTAGAGAGGCCCACACACCTACGGGTCGTGGGAAGAGGAGGGCCACTGCCACCTCCTCTTCTCGACCCCCACGACGCCCTCACCGATGACCCGGTTCCCCGCTCCTCCGAGTACAAGGAGCACGACCTGGCGGCCCTTGTGGCCGCCCTTCCAGCTCTGCCCGTACACCCACCACCCCCCAGGAGGCGTTTCTTCTACCACCTCTGTATCCACCACCTCTGAAGGATCCTGTCAAAAGGACGATGTAGGATCGAATGATAGGAGACTTACATTAGCATATGCTTCGCTATAGTCTCTGAACTTTGCCATTGGATTCGCCACAACAGTCGGTACTTTGTCACAGAGGATCAAAGCAACGTTTCACCGTCTAAATCTCTATTTGGAAGAAGAACTTAATGGAAGGGAGAAGAGGAAAAGGTTTGCCTTATGCAAACTTATGGCATTAAGGATTAGCCTAAAATACCTTACCCTTGGGTCCTATTTATAGGCTTTAGGGGTAGTTATTGTAGGAAATAACTACATATAAGCTTATTAGCTTATATTAACACCCTTTCTTATCCTCTTCTTCATGCACTTATCAAGTGCCTTTATGCACTTATAATGTGACTTTTTCCACTTATCGAGTGGTCCTTTTCACATATGAAAAGGTTCCCTTCGCACATGCTTTCATGCACGCGACATCTGAGGTCCGTAGACCCTCATACATCCCCTCATGGGTGTATACATGTCGTCCATATCCAACATCTCCCACTCACACTTGAGGGGATTGTAAGGAAATAGTTCTTCTGTTTATCATACTGAGAAATAGACCGTGTGACCGTCATGCGCATAGAGTCTGCTGTTGTGCACTTGTTAGAGAGACACAACACTCCTTGAGGTGCAAAGTTGAGTAGATCAACGCATTCTTTACCCTAGATTATTTCCTCACATTTCTTATACTTTATATTCAACAATTGAATCCCATCTGGATTACAATTGGCTGGCCAGCTTTGAATATCTAAAGTCCAAATGTGAATATGAAATTAATCTTCCTCTTCTTACGATCCTTTCGATCTTGACTTGACTCGCTTTTCTAACATGCCCCGCCGGACCGAATTGATCATAGTCCATAAGCAACATGGTAAGACAGCGATCACCCAATCAAATCTAAAGGAACCAATTAGAGTCCATAAGGGTAAGAAATTCAAGACCCCATGTGGTCTTTGGGTCTCACATAATAGTAAACACAATTACTATTCTAACCCAATGGTCAAATGCATACGTAGTATGAATACGTATTACAACATCACTCCTTTCCCAGGGAGCGTATGTCTTAATGATGTTGTAAGGATGATGGTCAGACACCACAATGTCTGACTTTGAGTCCCTTTTACTACTCATTGATCTCCTGGACACACATCCCGCATAAGACAGACAAGAAAACATTCTCTTAGATCTTTTGTAAGCATCCATATGATGCAGATCTTTCATACAACCATTTTGTTTAAGTCATGACTCTAAATCATCCGTCTGACGATTTTGACTTTAAACAGGTCTCATCTTTATCTTATCCGTCTGATAAAAAAAGCGGTTGCTCATGTGAGAGAGCCAACCTCAATCTGTCTGACATACTAGAAAATATTGTTGAGATTTTAAATGTACACAAAAATTTTCAAGAAACTCATATGCAATGTCGAAAAGAACTTATTCTTTTATTAAATTTGATCTTTCATAGACATGGGAATATACATTGATACAACTCAACTCTTACGCAATCCTTGAAATGATAAGTGTTTGTAAAACACATCTCTGGGGATCGCCTTCGTAAGCGGATCCGCTATCATCTCATGCGTAGATATGTACCTAATGTCTACCTTCTTGTTCTTATCAAAATCTTTTGCAAATTTGTAGCGGATATCAATGTGTTTGGTCTTACAATGGAATTTTGGATCTTTGACATGGGCTATAGATGCTTGACTGTCACTGTGTATTGGTACATCACCTGAGTCACTTGCATCAATTAGCATGTCTAAGAACCTCCTAAGCCAAACAACTTCTTGGACTGCCATGCTAAATGCCACAAACTCGGCTTCCATAGTTGAAAGTGTGATGCATGATTGCTTCTTGCTACTCCAGGATATTGCACAAGATCCGAGTAGAAAAACATATCCTGAGGTCGATCGTCGCTCATCGAGATCACCCGCCCAATCAGCATCAGTGTAGCCTTCGAGCCTCAAGGCATCTCCTTGATAGCATAAAGCATAGTCTGCAGTCCCTTTAAGAGACCGCATTATCCTCTTAACCGCTTTCCAGTGTGCTTGCCCTGGATTGGATTGGTAACTGTAATGCCCTACCAGCTACTGCACAAGTACTAGAGGGGGGGGGGGGGGGGGTGAATAGTACTTTTAAAATAATAAGGAGTATAATTCCAAATTAAATTGCAATCAACTACCAAATCAATTTGCGGAAGCTTAAATTGAATGACGACAACGAAATTAACAATGCTAACAAACGATGTTAATGGGTTCGGATCCACCCAAGTCTCCCCGACTTGTTCCCGGTGATCCTACGTCCCAACCACCCGGATCCCTTCCGGATACTTGAGTTAGAAACCCTAACTCAAGATTTCCACTATGAATATCTTGTGAAAAACCTTCACAAGATCAAATCATACATGCAATAGCAAACGTGAATCCCACAACCCGGGATCACAACCTTCTCTCACAACCGAGAGAATCACAAAGCAATATTAAAAAGTTTAATATGAAATAAACAAGCTTACCACAAAATCCTATACCTTGAGTTTTTCTTACCCAATAGGTGGAATGAAGGATTTGAGGAAGATGAAGTTACCAAACCCTAGCACCAAGGAAATGAGCAGCAATGGGTGCCTAGGGATGATTTGGAAACTTGAATCAAGCAATAGCTTGAAGAGCTCACCAAGAACAAGCTTCTCTCTAGATCTAGAAATGAGAGAGAATGAGTTTCTTGTGAGGAAGAGAGCTTTAGATTTGAGGGAGAATAGCTGATCTCTTTTGAACTCAATGAATCTCTTAATGGCAGCTCTGTTGAAGATAGAAATGACCTAGGTTCGTATTTATAGGGTCCCATAAAAACAAGTTAGGTCAATCTCCAACGGAAAGAAATCTGTGAGAATTAGTCGGTCAAAGAACACTCACTGACCGACTAGTTTATCAACTAGTCGGTCAGTCACAAAGCATGGACCGACTAAGAGCAGATCTGAGAAGAGATAGAATTTCAGACCTAGAAATCTAGTCGGTCCAAGAACACTGTCTGACCGACTAGTTTCACAACTAGTCGGTCATCCAATGAACGTAGACCGACTAAGAGGCAAAACAACATAGTCTGAAGGCAAGTTGACTTAGTCGGTCCAAGAACAAAAGTTGACCGACTAGATTGTCAACTAGTCGGTCATCAAACGTTCTTAGACCGACTAACGGTAAACAGTAGCTTAGGAGAATTTTAGAGTGAACAGTAAGTCTTAACTAGTCGGTCAAAGAAGCATCACTGACCGACTAGTTCACAAACTAGTCGGTCGGTGAGTCAACGTAGACCGACTAACTGTAAACAGTAAAGTCCAAGAAATTAAGGAATCAAACTAGTCGGTCCAAGAACAGTTGCCGACTGACTAGATCACCATCTAGTCGGTCAGTACTTGTTCTTGTACCAACTAACATGCACAACAAAGTCCGAATCGAAGCGCGACGCTTCGAGGAAGTTAGAATGAACTTGTGCAAGGATCCTAGAGCTACGAAATGAGCGTAATGAAGATAGAAACGTAAGATATACTCAAGGCTTAACATTCTATATATCGAAGCTAAAAGACTATAAATAAAACCTTAATAAACGGTCTTCGATAGCTTCGATTGAATCTTCATATTTTCCAAAGCGTCGCAAGAGCTTCAACGAAGCTTTAGGCATGAATATGAGCTTTGGAAAGTGTTGAGATGTCGCTTTGAATGTTCACGTGAAATTGGCGACGATCTCCAATACTGCGCTCACAAATTGTTAGTTCATGAATTATTTATGTTTGCTCATCATCCAAAACCAAATCCGGGGAGTCCAATATTCAACATTCTCCCCCTTTTTGGTGATGACAAACCAACATAAATAATAATCAAAGATAATAATTCAAATGTAAAATACTTACTCCCCCTGCATTGATGACACGTTAATTCCAAAATGAATATAAATGAATTGCATCAAGCAGACGAGTAAGATAAATAAAATGAATTGATTTTTGAAATATCGGATTTTGAAAATCCTTATATGTATCTTAACTCCCCCTGAATCTAACATATCAAACTAGATTCTTGGAAATTGAGTTAAATTTTCATTTGCGCTATTTTATTATCATTATCTCTCCCCCTTTGGCATTATCCCAAAAATGGGGGGCATACAACGACAACAATTAGGAAATGTAAAATCCAACATCGGGAGTCGTAGACAAAGGCAATGGACCAACTCGACACCAAGGGAAAAATGTGGAAATCAAAACAAGGTGTGCCAAATTTTCCATTATCAATAAAAATCAACGATAATCAAAATCATCAAAAATAATATTTGGTATTTTTTTTATTTATTGAATAATGAAACATACTCTCCAATATTCAATATTTCTTGGTTAATTTGTGCATGTAAAACAATTCTATATTAATATAGAAATATAATCTATTTAACCAAGTTTTTAATCGTCGAGCGACGAAATCACATTTCAAATATATTCAACGAATATTAAAATTTGCACGACGAATAAAAGACAAAGTGAACGATGATGAACATATATATATATATATAGACAACATGAGTACATCCAAAAAGATATCACATCGAATATATGAGATACATCATATCAAGCGCTACATATCATCAAAAAGAAATACATCATCATCATCATCATTATCAAAATAAATACTACAACATCGACAACATCCAAAATACATCAAAACATCATAACCCTCATACTCTATCCTAACCCAAAATACTCTCGCTAAGATATATCATCCAGAATGTATATGGAGAGTCCTCGGAACAACGATCACGGGGAGGAGGCTGGATCTGCAGCGTCCGTGGGTCCAGTCGACGGAGTGGACTCAGGATCCGCAGGGAGTAGAGGTGTCTCAACAGATGGAATCGTCGGGGCAGGAGTCGAGATCTCAGGAACAGGCTCTACAGCAGCATGGGTCTCGACAGCAGATGTGTCAGCAGGAATATCAGCAGGCTCAGCAACAGGGTCTACAGCAGGCTCAGAAGACTGAAGTGCTGAAGCAGAAGGCTCTGGAACACCGGAAGTGGTGGCAACTCCAGGAGCAGAAGTGGAAGTACCAGCAGCAGCAGCAGTGGCCTCATCGCCACGGGCAAAAGAAGTGACAAGCTCGTCAATCTCCTCATCGTCCATCTCCTCGGCCTCAGAAACTGAAGGAGGAAGATCGATCCCCATCAGACGAGCCATACGACAAACGACCTCCTCGGTACGAGCCAAACGTGACTCGTGCCGACGAAGAAGGCGTACGACATCGTCCAATGTAGCAGGACGAGAGGGGGCTGCGGCAGCAGACGGAGAACCCTGAGAAGCAGATGCGGTAGACCTCTGTACGTGACGAAGATCCGCTAGAGATTTCTTCACGGCCGTCGCGTTCAGAGGCGTACCCAAAGGACGCTCATCGTCAGGAGGGAGGGGGACTCGAAAATGACGAAATACGAGGGTCAACAAGCAGGGGTATGGAATGTGCGCAGACTTATTGGTCTTGCGTATACACTCGAAAGAATCCATCTTATCGAGTATCACGCGAGCCCAATTTATCTCGCACCCCAAGAAAAGAGCGTATATGAGTTTCAAGAACGGCTGGGATGGGAGAGAAGAGGATCCATACTTAGGGAGGAGACACGACTTCAAAATCAGGTTAAGAACCCACGCATTCGGCTTAAAGGATTTCGATGGAACACCAATGAATGCAGAGGGGATAACCTGGAAAATCTCAGAAAGAATAGACTGATCCAAGGAAGAAATGTCGTCTACGGAAATGTCCGAAGGAAGGAGACCACACGATGAACAACCAAGGATCTCCCCCAAGATTTCTGCCGTGAGAACTATAGGAGTTCCCAAGACAGTCGTCTCAATGGAGTGGCTGGCATCGTACTGGCCTCGAATACGGTTGGCATAGAACAATTTCACGAGGCGAGGATACGGTTTGGGATTGGCCTTGGGGTCGTATCGGAGATAATCTAGAAGGCCACTATAAGAGAGAAGATCAGCAAGGCCGAGAAAATCAGAGAACTGAACGTAATGCTCTAACAACAGTGGACAGTGCTCTATACGGTTGTACGCGGCGAGACACTGAGGGTCATCACGGCACAACGATATGTCTACACCGCCAACTGGCATAGGAGCTTTACCCTTGGCCTTACGGGTCTTCAGAGGTGGGGTAGGTTCCCTAGTAGGCTCATCCTCAGGAATAAAATCAGTGTCGGAATCGGGAGGAGTAGCCGGAGTGTGAAGAATAGGCTTTTTGGTCTTGGATTTGCGGGGTTTAACTGTGGCAGTCCTAGGCTTCTTAGGAGGAGGCGAAGATGGATAGCCTTGGGTTGACTTGGCACGACGCTTAGGCTTCGGGGGATTCCTAGGGTCCGAAGGTTGTTCTACGGTCATAGGAGAGGCCCCGGAAGAGGCGATCGGAATACGAGTCTTAGCCATAGCACTACGAGCACAAGCAATCGAAGACTAGGTCACTAACAACCTAGAGATCACAAGCTAACAACCCTAGAGATCAAGAAAATTCGAAAATCACAAGCCCTAGGTTAGAAATTGAAACCCTAGGATCTAGAGCTTGAAAACAAGGAGAGACAACCCTAGAATAGGAAATCGACCTAGGAGAGGGAGGGAGATACCTAGGGGGTGGAGTCGACGGTGGCGGATGGCGGCGATCGACGGAGAAACGGCCGGAAGACGAAGGGTTTCGAGAGGGGGTTTTGGGGTTTTCGAGTTAGAGCTGAGAGGAAACCGACTAAAAATGAAATTAGTCGGATAAAAATGAGTATAAGTCGGTTGGAAGACGAAAAGACTCAACTGCCCTAACCCACTTAGTCGGTCACAGTTCAAGTACTGACCGACTAGATTACGATCTAGTCGGTCGGTCAATGAGCTTGAACCGACTAAGTCGAAACAGTAGCTCAGAGTGATTTTTAGGGCTGGATTTAGTCGGTCGCAGTATACTTACTGACCGACTAGTTTTCAATCTAGTCGGTCGGAAAGTGTACTATAACCGACTAACGAAAGAAAATGATAGGAGATGGATATTTGCTTGATCTAGTCGGTCTGAGTTCATTGGCTGACCGACTAGTTGAGCATCTAGTCGGTTGACAAGTGAACTGAAACCGACTAGAAGAGTCCAAAAATTGAAATTTGATTTCTCTTCACAAACCACTTGGATGAAACATCCTAACTCACTCATTAGTCATCTAAATTACCCCATAAAACGTCGAAATCTTAAGTACGACATTGAAATACGAATTCGATCATAAATTCAAATAAATCACATAAAATTCCCAAAAATTCAATTAATCTAGCATGAATGAAATATCGTGAAATATATTAGCATGCAAGATGATTGAATTGAAATATGAATCCTATATTTCGGATTCACCCATAATCCCCAATTCTCGACGCAACCGCACAAAGGAGTCCTCCTTTAGGGGTTTCGTGAAAATATCGGCGATTTGCTTTTGGGTTTCAACGTACACTAAAATGATGTCCTTTTTAGCAACATGATCATCTAAGAAATGGTGTCGGACATCTATGTGTTTCGATCGGGAATGGTGCACCGGATTCTTTGAAAGACAAATAGCACTTTGGTTATCCACCATGATAGGGCTAGTATCACAATGAATACCAAAATCCTTCAATGTGTGTCTCATCCAAAGAACCTGGGCACACGCGGCACCGGCGGCAATATATTCCGCCTCGGTGGTTGAAAGTGATACCGAATTTTGCTTCTTGGAAAACCAAGAGACAAGAGAATTTCCTAGAAAATGGCAAGTGCCACTAGTACTTTTCCTGTCGGATTTGCATCCCGCATAATCAGCGTCACTATATGAGACTAACTCATATGTGTTAGATCTCGGATAAAGTAATCTAAAATCTAATGTGTAACTTAGATAGCGAAAAATACGCTTTACCGCTACTAAGTGAGACTCCTTAGGTTGAGACTGATAACGAGCACATATACATACGGCAAACATAATATCGGGCCTACTTGCGGTAAGATAAAGCAAACTACCTATCATACCTCGATATAGACGAATGTCTACATACTTACCGCCCGTATCCTTGTCAAGATGCGTAGTCGTGCTCATTGGAGACTTTTTCCCGGAGGCATTCTCCATTCCAAATCGCTTTAGCAACTCCACCGTGTACTTCGTTTGGTGGATGAAGATTGCATCGTTCATTTGGCGAATTTGGAGACCTAAGAAATATTTGAGTTCGTCCATGTGGCTCATCTCAAATTGTTCCTTCATCACATTAGAAAACTCTTCGCAAAGAGCGAAGTTAGTAGCACCGAAAATGATATCATCAACATAAATTTGAACTAATAAAATATCATTATTTGCATGCTTAATAAAAAGTGTTGAATCGGCTTCGCCCATTTTAAAATTCAAATCCAAAAGAAAATTCTTTAGGCGATCATACCAAGCTCGAGGAGCTTGTCTCAAACCATAAAGAGCTTTCTTTAGTTTAAAAACGTGATTCGGAAATTTTTCATTTATGAAGCCCGGAGGTTGAGAAACGTAAACTTCTTCAACGACATCTCCGTTTAAAAATGCACTTTTAACATCCATTTGAAATAATTTAAAATTCTTATGGCATGCAAAAGACAAAAGTAATCTAATTGATTCTAATCTAGCTACCGGAGCGAAAGATTCTTCAAAATCGATACCTTCCTCTTGACGATAGCCTTGAGCTACTAACCGAGCTTTGTTCCGAACGACGACTTGGTTTTCGTCGGTTTTGTTCTTGAAGATCCACTTTGTCCCTATGACGGTGTGGTTCTTCGATGGCAATGGAACAAGCTCCCAAACTTCATTCCTCTCGAATTGAATGAGCTCCTCCTCCATGGCTAAGATCCAAGCGCTATCTTCGCATGCTTCATTAATATTCTTTGGCTCTATCGATGAGGCAAAGGCACAATTTGCGAAGTGGTGAACTTGCGATCTCGTCTTGACACTATCATAGATATTGCCAATGACTTGCTCATGGGGATGGTCATGAACCGAATGAAGCCGTTTGGGAATACCTTGATCACTAGGAACATTCTCAACAACTTCATTAGTTGGGTTAGTCTCAATAGAATCATTAGAATCATTAGACTTAGAATTATCAAACGAATCACATAAAACATCCATAGAATCATTATCATTTGAAATTCTAGTTGGAACAAATCCTTCATTAAATGAGACATGAAGCGATTCCTCGATCGTTGAGGTTCGTTTGTTGAATATCCGGTAGGCTTTGCTACGCGTAGAATATCCAACAAAAATCCCCTCATCGGATCTCGGATCGAATTTGTCCAAACTACCATATGTGTTTTTAATAAAGCATTTCGAACCAAAAACACGAAAATGTTTAACTTGAGACAACCTACCAAACAACAATTCATAACAAGTTTGTTTAGTGCCGGGCCTCAAAAGTATTCTATTAAACACATAGCAAGCGGTGTGTACCGCTTCCGCCCAAAATTGATGGCCAAGTTGGCTATCATCAAGCATAGTGCGAGCACACTCCACTAGCGTCCTATTCTTTCTCTCAACTACACCATTTTGAGGAGGTGCACGAGGGAAAGAGAAGGTGTGAGTAATACCAACTTCATCACAAAATGTCTCAAAAGACTCATTCTCAAATTCACCTCCATGATCACTACGAATAGTGACAATGGTGGTTCCTAAGAGATTTTGTACTTTCTTAACAAAAATTGTGAAGTTTTCAAAAGCTTCATTTTTATTACACAATGAAAATACCCAAGTAAATCTTGAATAGTCATCTACGATGACAAGTCCATACCTTGCATTTCCTAAGGAAGCTACTCTAGTTGGCCCAAATAAATCTAGATGTAATAGCTCTAGTGGCCGTTTAGTAGAGATGCTTTTCTTAGGTTTAAATGAAGATTTAGGAAGCTTGCCACGTTGACAACAATCACAAAAACTTTTCTTTTCAAAAACAAGCTTCGGAAAACCTTTAATAGAATTCAATTTTGAAAGCTTATATAGTGTTCCAAAGTTCACATGTCCAAAGCGTCGATGCCATAAGTGTTGTTCACTTGTGTTGGCAACGAGACATTGTTCATATGACTTAGGAAGATCCAAAATATAAATGTCTTTACGACGAGTTCCGAAAAATAATAATTTTTCATTATCCTTTCTTAAAATATGACACAATCCTTTCGCAAAGCTAACTTTGTAACCTTTGTCACAAAGTTGGCTTATTGAAATAAGATTATGATTTAAACCACTAACAAGATAAACATCACTAATTAGGGGTTTAGAAGGGTTACCGACTTTACCAACACCTATGATGGTTCCGCTCTCGTTGCCTCCAAATACGACGCGGTTTCCATTCGCAATGGGAACCACTCCGGAGAGCAAACGAGCGTCACCCGTCATGTGTTTGGAGCACCCGCTATCGAGTATCCAATTCCCTTTGGAGCTAAATTTAAATTTCATGCTCCTTTTCTTTTTCTTTTCCTTGAGTACCTAAAGATAGACACTTTCATATCATGGTACCCAAGGTCATTGGGTCCAAGGGATTAGACCTTTGGAAGCCAAGTCCAAGTGGACTTAGACTTCCCCACATAATTCTTACTATGCACAACATCCGAAAAATAAGCATTCATGTACATTTGTTTTTCGTCCATGCTTGTGTCCTTTGGGCTCCAAATAGTGAAAATTTTGGGAGCCATCATCCTATTGGGTGCATACATGCTACGTTGATTTCTACGTGATGCATGTTGTGGATAGGCATATGGGACATGATGGAATGGTGCACGACGAGAATTATTCATATGATGAGGTGGGTGTACATATGCATGTGTGGGAACACGTGCGTGAGGGTGTCTCACTTGGTGTGCACGTGCTCGAGAATGTGTTGCATAAAAATCATCATATGTGTGAGATGGTGGAGTAGGACGTGTGTTCCTACGTGGCATGGTATTTGTGTACATATAAGCATGGCCCTTCTTTGGAGGTCCACCCATAGTGGGTTTCTTTCCGAAAGAGGGTGTGGACGAGGTGGAAGCACCATTGGTAGATGAACTACCAATAGAGTGTTTGCTACCACTCGTAGAGTCACCGGAAGTTGGCCTAACAAAGGTAGTGGCCGCTTTGGATGGACATCCCATCGTATACCCCAAACCAATGTGGTGATTGGCCGGAAGTAAGTCACTTAGGATTTTATCCAAATGGTCCTTAACTTTATTGAATCTATTGATTCGGCCTAATGTGTTCTCATAATTCTCTTTGAGAGAACGCATTGAAGTATCTAAAGTGGATACTTGCGATGTGAGCACATAAACACGAGATTTAAGATTCTCGTTCTCAATACTCAAAGTTGAGTTTTGAGAAGTTAAATCCGGTATCTTATGTTCTTCCGCATCCTCAATGCTAACATGTTCGAGTTTAGATTTGAGATTCACAATCTCATTTCTTAACTCTTCAACAACGGTGTCGTTGTTGGTGATGATATTCTTAGGCGATGTTTGAATGCTAGCTAGGTCATCTTTTACCTTAGTATATCTATTTACTAATTTAGTGTATTTTGACCAAAGTTGAGAGTTAGCATTTCTAAGATCATTCATCGTTACCTCATCGCTTTCGTCATTACTATCATCGGAAGAGGAGGATCCTTGATCGTTCTCCTCTCTTGCCATGAAGCACATATGTGCTTGCTCCACTTTCTCATCATCCGACTCTCCGCTTGAGGAATCCTCGGAGTTGGTGAATGTTGCTCCGACAAGTCCTTTCTTGTACCCCTTTTTGTATTTCTTGGACTTATCGAATTTTGACGCCTTCCACTTCTCCGTTTGTTTGTTGAGAGGACACTCCGCTTTTATGTGTCCTGGCTTATTGCACTTGAAACACAAAGGAGAGGAAGAGGCGTTAGAAGAACCAAATTTACCTTTGGTCTTGAAGTTACCTTTCCGGAAGAAACGGTTGAACTTCTTGGCCATGAGTGCCATGGACTCCAAGTCCAACTCGTTTTCCGAGTCTTCATCATCGGAAGATGTGGATGAAGCCGCCTTGAATGCAATCGCCTTTTTCTTAGGTGCATCTAGGTTCAAATATGACTTCATCTTTTCTTGTAGCTTCACCTTGCTATCTTTGCGTACCTCGTATGACATCAAAGTACCCATTAGTTGAACTACGGTATATTTTTTCATGTCATTACCTTCCTCGATGGCGAAGGTACGTTTTTCCCAAGAAGAGGGAAGTCCTTCAATAAGCTTTAAGCACTTCTCCTTTTGAGTGTAGATCTTGCCGAGGGCCTCTAACTCGTTTATTATGTCAACGAAGCGAGCGTAATATTCTTTCATCTTCTCGCCCTGTTGCATATGAAACATTTCGTAATCTTTGGTTACGACTACGAGTTTAGAGTCTCTTACCCGACTCGTCCCTTCATGTAGTATGAGGAGAGAGTTCCAAATTTGATATGCACTCTTACATGTGCATATCTTATTGAAGTCCTCGGGCTCCAATGCGCATTGCAAGGCGTTCATTGCCTTGGCATTGCTTACCTCCGCGGCGACCTCCGCGGTAGTCCATTTCTCAAAATCTTCTTCTTCGGGCTCGATGTACTCCTTCATTGTAGTCCTCCATAAAGATGCACTTCGGAGGAAGGTTTCCATCCGACATTTCCAGTACCCGTAGTTGGTACCGTTGAAGAATGGAGGCCTTGTAGAGGAATGTCCTTCCATCACTGATGACGCTCCTTCACGGTTCCTGAAGGTGTCGTAGTTGGAAGGTGGAGGCACGGTCTTGTTGTCGTTGGCAGACATAGCTGAGTATCTGGCTCTGATACCAAATGTAATGCCCTACCAGCTACTGCACAAGTACTAGAGGGGGGGTGAATAGTACTTTTAAAATAATAAGGAGTATAATTCCAAATTAAATTGCAATCAACTACCAAATCAATTTGCGGAAGCTTAAATTGAATGACGACAACGAAATTAACAATGCTAACAAACGATGTTAATGGGTTCGGATCCACCCAAGTCTCCCCGACTTGTTCCCGGTGATCCTACGTCCCAACCACCCGGATCCCTTCCGGATACTTGAGTTAGAAACCCTAACTCAAGATTTCCACTATGAATATCTTGTGAAAAACCTTCACAAGATCAAATCATACATGCAATAGCAAACGTGAATCCCACAACCCGGGATCACAACCTTCTCTCACAACCGAGAGAATCACAAAGCAATATTAAAAAGTTTAATATGAAATAAACAAGCTTACCACAAAATCCTATACCTTGAGTTTTTCTTACCCAATAGGTGGAATGAAGGATTTGAGGAAGATGAAGTTACCAAACCCTAGCACCAAGGAAATGAGCAGCAATGGGTGCCTAGGGATGATTTGGAAACTTGAATCAAGCAATAGCTTGAAGAGCTCACCAAGAACAAGCTTCTCTCTAGATCTAGAAATGAGAGAGAATGGGTTTCTTGTGAGGAAGAGAGCTTTAGATTTGAGGGAGAATAGCTATCTCTTTTGAACTCAATGAATCTCTTAATGGCAGCTCTGTTGAAGATAGAAATGACCTAGGTTCGTATTTATAGGGTCCCATAAAAACAAGTTAGGTCAATCTCCAACGGAAAGAAATCTGTGAGAATTAGTCGGTCAAAGAACACTCACTGACCGACTAGTTCATCAACTAGTCGGTCAGTCACAAAGCATGGACCGACTAAGAGCAGATCTGAGAAGAGATAGAATTTCAGACCTAGAAATCTAGTCGGTCCAAGAACACTGTCTGACCGACTAGTTTCACAACTAGTCGGTCATCCAATGAACGTAGACCGACTAAGAGGCAAAACAACATAGTCTGAAGGCAAGTTGACTTAGTCGGTCCAAGAACAAAAGTTGACCGACTAGATTATCAACTAGTCGGTCATCAAACGTTCTTAGACCGACTAACGGTAAACAGTAGCTTAGGAGAATTTTAGAGTGAACAGTAAGTCTCAACTAGTCGGTCAAAGAAGCATCACTGACCGACTAGTTCACAAACTAGTCGGTCGGTGAGTCAACGTAGACCGACTAACTGTAAACAGTAAAGTCCAAGAAATTAAGGAATCAAACTAGTCGGTCCAAGAACAGTTGCCGACCGACTAGATCACCATCTAGTCGGTCAGTACTTGTTCTTGTACCAACTAACATGCACAACAAAGTCCGAATCGAAGCGCGACGCTTCGAGGAAGTTAGAATGAACTTGTGCAAGGATCCTAGAGCTACGAAATGAGCGTAATGAAGATAGAAACGTAAGATATACTCAAGGCTTAACATTCTATATATCGAAGCTAAAAGACTATAAATAAAACCTTAATAAACGGTCTTCGATAGCTTCGATTGAATCTTCATATTTTCCAAAGCGTCGCAAGAGCTTCAACGAAGCGTTAGGCATGAATATGAGCTTTGGAAAGTGTTGAGATGTCGCTTTGAATGTTCACGTGAAATTGGCGACGATCTCCAATACTGCGCTCACAAATTGTTAGTTCATGAATTATTTATGTTTGCTCATCATCCAAAACCAAATCCGGGGAGTCCAATATTCAACAGTAACGACTTACCATTCCAACGGCAAAACAGATGTCCGGTCTTGTACACATCATAGCGTACATAAGACTACCAATTGCACTAGAATATGGAACTTTTTCCATAATTTCCTTTTCCTTTTGGTTCTTTGGACACATTTTCAGACATAAATTATCGCATTTGCTTATAGGAGTATCAATGGACTTACAGTCCTGCATATTAAAACGTTCTAGAACCTTCTTTATATAAGTCTCTTGTGAAAGAGAAAGAAGTTTCTTCGAACGATTTCTTGAAATCTTAACTCCAAGAATATATGCGGCTTCTCCCATGTCTTTCATCTCAAAAACTGATGAAAGCCAAGCCTTGATATCCATCACAAAGCCCTTGTCATTTCCGGCTATTAAAATGTCATCTACATATAGAGACATAATAACATACTTGTTTTTGGTCCTCTTGATATATACACAGTTATCTTCATCAAGCATGGTAAAATCATTTGATAAGACAACTTCTTGAAATCGTATATACCATTGCCTAGAGGATTGTTTAAGACCATATATGGACTTACGAAGTTTACAAACCTTATGTTCGTTTCCTTCTTTTACAAACCCTGTTGGTTGTTCCATATAGATCTCCTTGTCCAATTCTCCATTGAGAAAGGCAGTCTTTACATCCATTTGATGTAATTCGAGGTCTAAGAAAGCTACTAAAGCCAGAATCAAGCGAATCGAGGTAAAACGAACAACAGGTGAGAAGGTCTCTTCGTAGTCTATCCCTTCCTGTTGCGAAAAACCTTTCGCGACAAGGCGAGCTTTATATCTGTCTATAGAGCCATCAGCCTTATGCTTGATCTTGAGAACCCATTTGTTCCCAATAGCTCTACGTCCTCTGGGTAAGTTAACCAAGTCCCAGACTCGGTTAATTTTCATGGATTCTAATTCCTCCTTCATCGCTTCCATCCATTTGTCTTTTGCAGGGCATGATACGGCCTGTTTGAAAGTAGCAGGCTCGTCATCTTCTTGTAGTAAAGCATAAAGGTTTGGGGGAATTCATCCTCAAATCTTAGAGGAGTTAACCTTGTACGACTACTACGTCGTATTTGAGATTCTTCAAGTCCTTGTTGACTCGAATTTGGATCAATTCTAGTACCACTCCCACTTGGAATGTGGTTAGAATTGCTCCCACTTGGATCATTATTCCCATATGGAATAGGATTCGCATCATTCGTATCAACCATTGGTAAAGGTGGAAATGTATTTTCGTCTTCACCAAGAATTCTCCCACTCGAATGAGGTAATCTTTCTCGATCATAAATCTCAAATAGAGATAAGTCCTGACTTATCTCGTCTTGTCTTGGAAACTCTTTTTCCAAGAAAGTAACATCACTCGACTCAAATTCAATCAGTCCTCCATTGTCTTCCTGACCAATGAAAACATAACCTTTGGAGTTTTCTGCGTATCGTATAAAGATACATTTCCTCCCCCTTGGCCCAAGTTTGCCATACTTATAGGAGGAAATTGTTGGATCCTGTGGATGGCAAGCAACACTAGAAGGGGGGTTGAATAGTGTTGATCAAATAATAAAAATTTTTCACTTAATGATATTAACACAACTAAATTCCTTCTAACGTTGCCTAAGAAACCAAGCAGAGTGATCTACGCTTGGTTCTTAATCAACAATATAATTTTAAAGTGCACAGCGAAATTTCACAGCAGGTAGTCGACTCCTTATGCGCAGTAGTCGACTCCCAGAGAATATGTTAGAACAAATAATATTACAAGTATGAATTTCAGCGTATAGAGATAAAATTGATCTTTGCTGTAGATAGAAGATATAAATGTAAAGATAATCAAACACATATCAACAATCACAAACAAAAGGATTTTATCCTGGTTCCCCGCAACCCGGGTACGTCCAGTCCCCGACCAATCCGGTACGAGATTTCCACTATCTGCCTTGGCAAATACAAGCACCTAACTTCACTCGTTAGGATTTCCAATGACCTAGCCTTGACCAGGATTTCCGATCACAACACCTAGACTTGTCTAGGGTTTTACCCTTGCCTCACAAACCGAGGACTTTCCAACTGGCAACAACTAGACTTGTCTAGTGTTCCAACAATCAACACAATAAGAAATTTGTTCAATACTCTACAATAAGTGATAGAGATTGGTAAATACACCCGATTCTATAGCCAATCAAAAGATAGACAATTTGTGTAGTGGCTTAATAGAATGATAGTCTAGATCACACAAAGATACGAGATAAGTTCTTTGTGATCTAGAGCTTTTTCAAAAATCCTTCAAATAAAATTAGAGAGAAATAATAGAAAGGATTTTGAAAAACAATTTAGCCAATAAAAATAATAATATGATCTTCAAAAAGAATTGAGAAAATATTGCAAGATCAAAACTGAAATTAAACTGGCTAGAGAGAAAAATTAGAGAGCTTTGTTTCACGAGAGCTTTCACGAATTTTGATTTTCAATGTTGTTGTTTTCACAAAAGAATTTAGCTCTATTTATAGGGAAAAACTGAGATTTGAATTTCAAATTTCGTTTGACTTTTTTCCCAAAAATTTCGAAGTAAATTGCTCAAAAGATTTTAAAATTCAAATTCAAAACGTCTGAAAATTTCCAGCAGGTAGTCGACTCCCTCATATAGGTAGTCGACTCCCAGAGAGATCTAGGAAATTTTCATCCCTGAGAGGTAGTCGACTCCCTACTTTTGGTAGTCGACTCCCAGAGGAGTTTTTCCTGTTTGTTCTAGTCAAAAGGGTAGTTAGCTCCAGGGTGTGTGGAGTTTCACTACGAGAATTATGAAGTGACTAGAAAAGCTCTTGAAAACTATTTTTGAAGATAGTTAAAATTGTTTCGAAATCATTTGTGTGTGTGTGTTGTCTATTTGATATGGCTTTGACAAATACCCTAAAAGACACGACACACTCACACTAGACTCTGAACATGTCTTCGGAAGTTTAGTCAACTTGATGAAGTGAAGGTGAGCTTCTCTTTGAGCTTCTTGTTCTGTTTGAGCTTGAGCTTCATCACTTGAGTTTAGCCATGTTCGTCTTTGTCGTGGAGTATTGATGCATGCTTCTTTGGAGTATAAGTAGAGCTTCTCGAAATCTGCACACTTTTAAGTGTAGTGTAGTTAGTACACTAAGCATTCATTTGGTGTGCTCATCATCAAAATTACTTGGGGTGGAATTCAATTTCCATCACTCTCCCCCTTTTTGATGATGACACCCAAATGAAAAGAAAATGAAGTAAGATATGTACACTAAGCATTCATTTGGTGTGCTCATCATCAAAATTACTTGGGGGTGGAATTCAATTTCCATCAGAAATATGTGCATAGGATGCACACCCCCAAGGTTTTAAAATACTTAAGTCAGGAGACTTTTGGTTCCACAACTCATAAGGAGTGGAGCTAACTGATTTCGAGGGTATGCGGTTCAAGATGAAAGCAGTCGTCAATAATGCATCACCCCAAAAGGTGATTGGCAAGTTAGCTTGCGCCATCATTGAACGCACCATTTCCATTAAAGTCCAATTCCTCCTTTCAGCAACACCATTTTGTTGCGGAGTATACGACATAGTTACCTGATGAACTATGCCCTTTTCATCACAAAGTTTCTTAAAACTTGCTGATTGATATTCACCGCCTCTATCGGTTCGCAAGACCTTAATCTTGCGATCTAATTGATTTTCCACTAAACTCATATAGTTTTTAAAGCAGGCTATTGCTTCATGTTTGTGGGATATCAAATAGATATGTCCGAATCGGGTGAAGTCATCAATAAAAGTGATGAAGTAGGACTTCCCGCGTCTTGTCTTGACATTCATCGGACCACATTTGTCCGAATGGATGAGCTATAATAGAACTTCGGCTCTTGTGCCGGTTCCAAACGGCTTGTGACAAGATTTCCCTACAAGGCAATGTTCGTAAGTCGATATTTTGACCTTTGAAACATTGGATAGAAGGCCACGTTTGGCAAGTCTATCCATACGTATTGGTCCAATGTGACCAAGCCTTGCGTGCCAACAAATTACATCAGATTCACAAACCGAGGAATTTGTAACAAGGAAATTTTCATTAAAATTAGAGGAATCGTACATAGTATTTAATACAATAAATCCCTTAAAAACATACCCAGAACCAATTAAAGAATTATTACAAGATAGGTCCACATTACAATTATGAAAGAACTAACTATAACCAAGACCCATTAATACAACCACAGATATAATATTCCTTCGAATATCTGGAGCGAAGAGGACATCATGAAGTAAGATAGTGCGGCCGTTGTCCAAGACGAGCTTGCACGTCCCAACACCTTTCACTTCAACACGTGTGTTGTTTCCTACATATATCCACTTCGTTCCTTGGGGTATCCGGTGATACTCCACGAAGGACCGTCTGTCCCTTGATATGTGGTCGGTGGCACCTGAATCAATTATCTAAAATGGATTAGATTCTACAAGAAATATTGAACTAGAAACACATATGTAACTAGTATTATTACAAGTTACCTTGTCACCTCCATCTGTACAAGAACGGGCAAAGTGACCTAACTTGTTGCACTTGAAGCACTTGATCTTCTTTAAGTCCTTCTTCTTGCGCAATTTCTTGTTCCCACCCTTATGTTTGGGTTTCTTGGTAGACGCTGGTTGCCTTTTATGTTCATGATCATACTTCGAGCGATTTTTACGTTTATTTCCCCCGTGCGAGGAACTAGCAACCATGTGCACTTCTGCACTTGGCTTGGCGGCCGCAAGCCGCTCTTCCTCTAACTCGAGGTGCTTAGAAACATCGCTGAAATTCTTGATGCTCTCATTATGAGTGAGATGCATCTTCATTTGTTCCCATTCGATTGGTAGGGAACGTATGACCGCTTGGATTTGTTGCTCATCAGTGAGCACATGACCTGCATCCTTTAACTCTGAAATAAGATTCGCCATGTGTCGCAGATGCATTCCCATGGAATGATTTGGATGTTTTTTGTACGAATCGAATTTTATAGTTAAAGAGCGAAGTTTGGTCACCGAGGTGCCACCAAACTTGTCCTCTAGCTTGGACCATATGTCAATAGCTAGGTCATGTTCTCGGAAGATTCGCATTATGTCGTCAGCCATACTTGATAACTGTTGGATCCTGTGGATGGCAAACAACACTAGAAGGGGGGGTTGAATAGTGTTGTATAAAGATAAAACTTTTTCGTTCTTTAATCAATCAACACAAAAACAATTCCTTCTAATGTTGCCTAAGAAACCAAGTAGAGCGATCTACGCTTGGTTCTTAATCAACAATACAATTAAAAATGCACAGCGAAAATTCACAGCAGGTAGTCGACTCCTTATGAGCAGTAGTCGACTCCCAGAGTATAAGTTAGAGCGAATAAAATAACAGATGCAAATCTCAGCGTATAGGATTGATATTTACTGAATATAAAATAAAAGCAAAGATAAACAAACACAGAAAATGCAAGCGCAAAGACAAGGATTTTTATCCTGGTTCCCCGCAACCCGGGTACGTCCAGTCCCCGACCAATCCGGTACGAGATTTACACTATCAGCCTTGGCAAATACAAGCACCTAACTTCACTCGTTAGGATTTCCAACGACCTAGCCTTGACCAGGATTTCCGAACACAACGCCTAGACTTGTCTAGGGTTATACCCTTGCCTCACAAACCGAGGACTTCCCAAATGGCAACAACTAGACTTGTCTAGTGTTCCAACAAATAGCACAATAAGAAATTTGTCCAATACTCTACAACAAGTGATAGAGATTGGAAATACACCCGATTCTATAGCCAATCAAAAGATAGACAATTGTGTAGTGGCTTAATAGAATAATAGTCTAGATCACACAAAGATATGAGATAAATTCTTTGTGATCTAGAGCTTTTTCAAAAATCCTTCAAATAGAATTCAAAGAGAAGTAAAGTAGAGGATTTTGAAAAACAACTTAGCCAATAAAAAAAATATGATCTTCAAGAGAATTAAAAAGATATTGCAAGATCAAAAACTGAAATTAAAAATTGGCTAGAGAAGAAATGAGAGAGCTTTGATTCACGAGAGCTTTTGCAAATTTGATTTTTCAATAATCTTGTATTTTTCACAAAAGAATTAAGCTCTATTTATAGGGAAAAGCTGGGATTTGAAATTTGAATTTCGTTTGACTTTTGTCCCAAAAATTTCGGAGTAAATCACTCAAAGAAATTTAAAATTCAAATTCAAAACGTTTGAAAATTTCCAGCAGGTAGTCGACTCCCTCTATTGGTAGTCGACTCCCAGAGGAGTCTAGGAAATTTTCATCCCTGACTGGTATTCGACTCCCTACTTTTGGTAGTCGACTCCCAGAGGAGTTTTTCCTGATGTTCTAGTCAAAAAGGATTAGTTAACTCCAGGGTGCGTGGAGTTTCACTATAATTATTGAAGTGACTAGAGAAAGCTCTTTAAAATTATTTTTGTAGTAAAAACAATATTTCGAAATCCTTTTGTGTGTGTGTGTGTTGTCTACTTGATATGGCTTTGACAAATATCCTAAAAGACACGACACACTCACACTAGACTCTGAACATGTCTTTGGCAGTTTTAGTCAACTTGATGAACTGAAGATGAGCTTCTTCTTTGAGCTACTTGCTTTGTTTGAGCTTGAGCTTCATCACTCGAGTTTAGCCATGTTCGTCTTTGTCGTGGAGCGTAGATACGTGCTTCTTGGAGTATTTAGTAGAGCTTCACGAAACCTGTATACCTGTATACTTAAAGTGTAGTGTAGTTAGTATACCAAGCATTCATTTGGTGTGCTCATCATCAAAATTACTTAGGGGTGGAATTCAATTTCCATCACTCTCCCCCTTTTTGATGATGACACCCAAATGCAAAATTGGAAGCAAGACATATATGAATAATATTGCAAGTATACTTACTCCCCCTGCTTTGATGCGGTTCTCCCCCTGCATCGAAGCTATTTTTGCATTATAACATTTTTCTCCCCCTTGTCATCAACAAAAAATACAATAAAACAGTAATTTCTATGGATCATTAAGGATAGGAGGAATTCAATTCCCTATGCCTGCAATGAAGGTGTTAGTTCATAGAACAACTAATTTTAGCATAGCATATAGCTTCATAGAAGCTAGCATCCCACAACAGAAGTTATTACAAACCATAGTTTAAGAGAACATTGTTTTTGAAACGAAAATCCATTGTTTTTGAAGTAGAAGTGCATGAAACTAAGGGTGACCGCTGTTCTTTTTCAGTTCCTTGATTTCTTCAAGGATCATAACGAGCGTCTCCTCAGTCATCTTCTTGCTTTGCACTACGATTTCCTTGAGATCATCCACCTTTTGGTTGAGATCTTCAAATCCTTTCTCCTGTGAGATCTTCAATTTTCCAATCTTTTTCAGGAGCATCTCCTGAAGTTCAAGGATGTAAGCAGGAACTTCTTCTTCTTCCTCGTCGCTTCCTTTTTCTTCTTCTTCACTTTCTTCATCAGAATCTGCAATTACAACCTTCTTACCTCGCCTTGAGGATGATGATCCTCCTTCGGTAGCGATTTGCTCTTCAGGGACGTTCTCATCAAGGTCATGATGAAGATTCATTCTTCCAAGAGCATGAACATCAAAAACACGAGCAGGTTCTAGAATGGTTGTTTCATGATCCAAAGGCACGTTAAAGCTAATGAATAGGATGGTCAGATAGTGCCCATGAGAAAGTGTGGAGGAAGGTCTGTCAGATGAAGCTGAAAGTAGAATAGAATCCATGATGACTTTAGCCCAATTCACACGAATGTTACCAAGAATGGCATAGATGCATTTTGCTTGTTTTTCAGAAAGGATAGCATGACTTCCAGATTTTTGAGTAATGTTATACGACAGAATATTGGCTAAGATTCTCGCCGGATAGCGAAGATGGCTACAAGGAAGTTTAGTCAGAAAGTGTTTACCGGGCAGATACATTCTCTCTAGGATATTTTCGTCAGTCATCTCAATTTTCTCAAGGATCATACCGGAGTATGGGATTCCTAAGGCTTCACCTAGGGATTTTACAGTTATTGCAAGTTTGGTATCGAGAACCTTAGTAATGAAACGACTTTTTACGAGATCATAATCCATGTTTGCATAAAAGAGATGAATGAGCCTAGGATAACACATATACACATTTTCTGAGGAGAACAAATTTGCTAAGTTCTGGAAATCTAGAAGACTGTCAATACCGTAATTGATAACATCATTGAGTTTGACAAATCTTTCATGCAAGATAGGTTTCTTAGACACTTTAACAAAATGTTCATAGGTAGTTGATTTGAAGAGATATGGTAGAATGATTTCTTTTTCAGAATCAACATTAGGAGTAGCAATCTTTCTCTTCTTAGGAAAAGCTCCTTTGAAAGGCATCTAGATAGAGTAAAACAACAACAACAGAAATATTTTACACTACTAGATAACCAAGAGAAATAAAACAATAAAGTTCATGAGAGTAAAAAAAATTTTACCTTGGGTAAATTTGAAAGAAGATGAAAATTGCTCCAAATGCCCAAGCTTCAAGATGAAAACCCAAGAGAGGAGAGGGGAAAAGGAGGTAGTCGGCTACCTCTAGGGTTTTCTTGGGGTTTTGATTGAAGAGATGAAGGGATGAGGAGAAATAGGAACCATTAGATCTAGATTTGGGTGGCTAGGATGGGTTTTAGACTTTAGTGGGTAAGTTGTCTTAACGGATCTTGACCCAACCACTCAAATAGAACCCAATAGGAGTTAGAAAAAAAATTACAACCCAGAAATTTCCGCGCTGGTAGTCGACTCCCTCTGTAGGTAGTCGACTCCCTCCTGGGTAGAGTCGTTTTCTCATCCCGGAAAAAGTTTGGTCCAGGTTGAGCGAGCTCCTTTTAACAAAAAATATTTTAAGCAATAAAACACAATCATGCATACAATTTTAACTTATTTCAACTCATTTAAATAATTATATAAATATATAAAAATTTGTTCCGATTCAGCCGTTTGACTCCCTGAATTTTCTTCATTGTTTTCCTCCTTTTTAGAGCACCTGAAAGATGAGCGTTTTATGGTACTCTTTGGTTTTGAGTCCGAGGAGTTAGTCTTTAGGAAACCAAACCCAATACGGTTTAGTTCCTTCATGAACAATATACTTATAATTTTTATTAAAATGAATCTGTTGAACAAAGTTAGTAGCGTACCTTTCTTTTTGCTGATCAGATAATTTCCTTGGTACCCAGATGCTTAAAACATTATCGTTAGCATGATGCATCCTAGTGTGCTTAACCCGTTTCTTGGTATGATATGAATCATAGCCAAGTCCGGTTTTGCTAGATGAAGCTTTTTGATTATCTATTATATTATCTAGCTTCCCTTTTCCTTTATTGAAATTCTCAATAATTTTCATCGTAGCGTCGTATTTATCTTTGACGGATACGAGAAGATTATTCAGACTTTCAACTTTTTCATTTACTAGCAAAATATCCTTTTGTAAAAGATCATTTTTCTCTTTAAGAAGACTATTTTCTTTAACAACTTCTTCCTTTTCTTTAGTCTCTCTTTTAGCAATTCTAAGTGTTTTTCTATGTTCTTTAATGAGCTTTTCATGCATTTTGCATAGCTCTTTATATGCTCCCCTATAGTCCAAGTCTTCATCATCGCTTGATGATGACTCATTGTCGCTAGATGAATCATGATGCGAGCTTACCTTGGAGGATGTAGATGCCATAAAACACATGTGTGCTGTCTCTCTTCTTTCATCATTATCTTCGTCTGGGGATTCGTCGGATGAGGAATTGTCGCTTTGATCGAAGGCTGCATAGGCTTCTTTCTTTGGTCGTCTAAACTTGCTTCTTGTATTGGTTCGTCTTTCATTATTCTCTTTGTTCTTCCCACGATCTCTGGAATCACGGTTGTTTCTTTCCAATGGACAATCTCTCTTGACATGTCCTGGTTTATTACAACCAAAACAGATAATACCGTTAGTGGGTCTAAAAGATCGTTTTCCATACTTACTTGTGATGAACTCTTTAAAGTTCTTTGAGATGAACGCGATGTGATCTTCTTTGTCCGTATAATCGGAATCTTCTTCTTGAGCTTTGAATGCAAGATTTTTCTTCTTTGGTTTTTCTTCGATTTTCTTGTCTTCTTCAAGCTCGATTTCATATGCCATGAGATTTCCCATCAGTTCTTCGATGGTGAGATCCTTCACATTGTGAGCTTCTCGAATGGCCGTGGTCTTTCCTTTCCATTCGGGACGGAGTGATCTTAGTATCTTCATTACCTGTTCATACTCGGAAAGTTTCTTTCCTAGTCCTGCAAGCTCATTTGTAATGTTAGTAAAACGAGTATTCACATCGGTGATACTCTCTCCTTCTTCCATTTTAAAAGTTTCGAATTTTGAATGTAATACATTTATACGAGATTCTTTTACCTTTTCTGTACCTTCATGACTTACCTGAAGAGTGTGCCAAATTTGATGTGCTGTCTCACATTGGGAGACTCGATTGAACTCATTTCCTGTAACAGCGCAAAACAAGGCATTCATTGCTTTTGCATTGAGATTAGCTTTCTTCTTATCATCGATGGACCATTTTCCAAACTCAACGTCGATGGGTGCGATGTACGGGGCTTTGGTGATTGTCCATGCTTCTATGTCTAATGACTCTAGATGAGTCTTCATTCGGATCTTCCAGTTGGCGTAGTTGGTTCCGTTGAATAGAGGTGGTCGCATGGTGTTCAATCCTTCGGAGTGAAAAGATGTTGATGCCATCACTATTGTAACCTTGCTCTGATACCAAATGTTGGATCCTGTGGATGGCAAACAACACTAGAAGGGGGGGGGGTTGAATAGTGTTGTATAAAGATAAAACTTTTTCGTTCTTTAATCAATCAACACAAAAACAATTCCTTCTAATGTTGCCTAAGAAACCAAGTAGAGCGATCTACGCTTGGTTCTTAATCAACAATACAATTAAAAATGCACAGCGAAAATTCACAGCAGGTAGTCGACTCCTTATGAGCAGTAGTCGACTCCCAGAGTATAAGTTAGAGCGAATAAAATAACAGATGCAAATCTCAGCGTATAGGATTGATATTTACTGAATATAAAATAAAAGCAAAGATAAACAAACACAGAAAATGCAAGCGCAAAGACAAGGATTTTTATCCTGGTTCCCCGCAACCCGGGTACGTCCAGTCCCCGACCAATCCGGTACGAGATTTCCACTATCTGCCTTGGCAAATACAAGCACCTAACTTCACTCGTTAGGATTTCCAACGACCTAGCCTTGACCAGGATTTCCGAACACAACGCCTAGACTTGTCTAGGGTTATACCCTTGCCTCACAAACTGAGGACTTCCCAAATGGCAACAACTAGACTTGTCTAGTGTTCCAACAAATAGCACAATAAGAAATTTGTCCAATACTCTACAACAAGTGATAGAGATTGGAAATACACCCGATTCTATAGCCAATCAAAAGATAGACAATTGTGTAGTGGCTTAATAGAATAATAGTCTAGATCACACAAAGATATGAGATAAATTCTTTGTGATCTAGAGCTTTTTCAAAAATCCTTCAAATAGAATTCAAAGAGAAGTAAAGTAGAGGATTTTGAAAAACAACTTAGCCAATAAAAAAAATATGATCTTCAAGAGAATTAAAAAGATATTGCAAGATCAAAAACTGAAATTAAAAATTGGCTAGAGAAGAAATGAGAGAGCTTTGATTCACGAGAGCTTTTGCAAATTTGATTCTTCAATAATCTTGTATTTTTCACAAAAGAATTAAGCTCTATTTATAGGGAAAAGCTGGGATTTGAAATTTGAATTTCGTTTGACTTTTGTCCCAAAAATTTCGGAGTAAATCACTCAAAGAAATTTAAAATTCAAATTCAAAACGTTTGAAAATTTCCAGCAGGTAGTCGACTCCCTCTATTGGTAGTCGACTCCCAGAGGAGTCTAGGAAATTTTCATCCCTGACTGGTATTCGACTCCCTACTTTTGGTAGTCGACTCCCAGAGGAGTTTTTCCTGATGTTCTAGTCAAAAAGGATTAGTTAACTCCAGGGTGCGTGGAGTTTCACTATAATTATTGAAGTGACTAGAGAAAGCTCTTTAAAATTATTTTTGTAGTAAAAACAATATTTCGAAATCCTTTTGTGTGTGTGTGTGTTGTCTACTTGATATGGCTTTGACAAATATCCTAAAAGACACGACACACTCACACTAGACTCTGAACATGTCTTTGGCAGTTTTAGTCAACTTGATGAACTGAAGATGAGCTTCTTCTTTGAGCTACTTGCTTTGTTTGAGCTTGAGCTTCATCACTCGAGTTTAGCCATGTTCGTCTTTGTCGTGGAGCGTAGATACGTGCTTCTTGGAGTATTTAGTAGAGCTTCACGAAACCTGTATACCTGTATACTTAAAGTGTAGTGTAGTTAGTATACCAAGCATTCATTTGGTGTGCTCATCATCAAAATTACTTAGGGGTGGAATTCAATTTCCATCAATAACAACGTAATGCGAGCAATTTTGTTCTTCCGAGACCAAGCATCAAAGGCTTCCTTGTCTCTTCTGTGTTGGGCTGTAGTGCCTAACTCAGGTTCAATCATTATGTTCGTTAGAGTTTCGAGCACTTCTTGCTCCTCTAGAACATATTGTATCTTTATGGACCATAGTTTGTAATTATCGCCGTTGAGTTTTTCACCTTTGTTCAACTCAGTGACAATATTCTTAGTAGCGGAAGACATTTTAGCTTTAAAATGCTACAAAAGACATAAAAACAAGTTCGATCAAAAAACATTGCATAAATTTCTATATATAGTCATTATTTTACCACATTTTCATGATTCAGTTGTCTCGGCCAGCGGACCAACCAAGGGAATGGCTAGTCCATGGTTCACTATCCCCAGACAGAGCTGTGGTGACCCACAAAACTAGTCCAAACGACCACTGGTCGAATCATGATCCATTGAGACGCTGAATCAATTGAATGTGTAAATATTAGGACTAGTCTAATATCACTCCCATTTGCAATGATATTATTATATTTGATAAGTTACTTTCGAAAAATATTGAAGATGTTGCTCTAGAATCGGAAAGGTCATTGCGATGCCAATCACCATCTAGAACAACTTTCAATATTTCCTCATCACTTATCAAACAATAGTACTCTTATAGTACTTGCAGCGGAAAAACGATGCCAAATATATTGACAAACGGCGTGATGCAAGGCCGGCCGGGAGGTAGTGGCCTTCTACGGCCATTGCCGGGGTGGAGCCGTGGCCGTGCCAAGGCCAGATTCCCCTCCCTGAAGAGAGAGTTGCCATTGTAGCATGGCCAATGCCGAACACCCCCTGAGGGGAGTTTTCTGCAAGCTACCGCCACCGGCCTCCGTAGGGATGCAGGCGAGGCTCGGCGGCCCTGGGCCCCGGCCGATGCCAAGGCCGGCCGCGGCTTTGGCCTGCGGCCCTGGCTGATGCCAGGGCCGGCCTTTGGCCCTGGCCGACCAGGGCCGGCCATGGCCCTGGCCGGTGCCAGGGCCGGCGCCTTGGCATAGGCCAGGGCGCCTCGGCCTTGGCCGGCCTCTGGCCCTGGCGAGGCCAGGGCGGTCTCTGCCCTAGCCGGCCAGGGCCGGCCATAGCCCTGGCCAAGGCCAGGGCCTGCCCTGGCCCTGGAAGAGAGGCCAGGGCGGACTCTGCCCTGGCCGGCCAGGGCTGGCCATGGCCATGGCCCTGGCAGAGAGGCCAGGGCAGACTCTGGCCCTGGCCGAGGCCAGGGCGGCCTCGGCTAGGCCCTGGCCGAAGCCAGGGCCGGCCAGGCATGGCCCTGGCCGAAGCCAGGGCCGGTCAGGCCATGGCTGGCCTCCCTCCTTGGAGGCTGGCCACACACCCCCCCGGAAGAGGGGGGTGGTCTTGGTGGTTATTGGCCGAAGCCAACCCCCTTCCCAATGGGAGGGGTGCATAGCCATGCACCAAAGAGATATGCAATTGCCATACTACCATGGCAATCTTCTTCTCCGATGAGAAGGTTTGCAACTCCCATCTTCTCCGATGAGAGACCCGTTCATCGAGAAAGTGGTTGAGCTTTAATGGCCGTGTGCCAAAAACACACTTTCGCGGTCGTAAACTTCACGCTCTACATGAAGAGAGTGCACATTCCCTATTGAATGGAGACTCAGCATCCATGAGGAGTGCGAGTTTGACGAGATGAACGGTCAGTTCTTCCTGTCATGGAGAGTTCCTGCCATATCCGTAATGGCAGAAGACCATAACGTGAAAAGAACAACTTTTAACGTTCTCTCCATCACGATGCACTCCTACCATATCTATAATGGTAGGAAACTCATTCATGAAAGAGACAACGTGTCATTCATCGGTGAGACCGGGGCGAACCCGTGTGGCTCTGATACCAATGTAGGATCCCGTCAAAAGGACGATGTAGGATCGAATGAGAGGAGACTTACGTTAGCGTATGCTTCGCTATAGTCTCTGAACTTTGCCCTTGGATTCTGATTCGGGTTCAATATTACATATTTAACCCCTCATTTAGCCCTATTTTGTGCTCTCATGATGCTAAATTTATCTCTAATTCATACGTATTTTCTACACATTTATTTATTAGAGAAAACACACTATTTGAGCACAAAACAGCATTTAACGATGCAATTCTGCATTTTTTATATTTTTCCTAGCTTGGTCTCGATCTCACGATTCCAACGACTATTTATTTGTATTTTTCTGAGATCTGTGCTAATTACTATGAATTTTTGAATGCAGAATACATTTTAAATGGAGAAAATACGAATATACGGCTTAAATACGCTCGTACGCTGCCACGTGGCACGATCCAGACCGTCGGCGCTTCATCCTACGGCGCTGGGAGCATCGACGACGTGGCTTTATTATGGCCGTTGGATCGAGATCCAACGGCCCGTAACCAAACAAAACGCAGCGTCTCAATGGCCACGTGGCGAGATCCTATGCAATTGCCGCTGGAACGAACGGTGCCGATGAATCTCAATTCGAAATCGGTTTCGATCGTTAGCGGGCAACGTGGCTGTCTGTGAACCGTTTGATATCCATCCGACGGCCACCGCTTCGCCCGCTCGAACTCCCGCAGATTAGCGATCCAACGGCCATTGTTCACCCCGCTCGAATCAACCTCCATCCGACGGTCCATCAAATGCGGCGTCAGCGGGAAAAATCGACGAAAAATAGCGCAATCCTGGCCGCTGATTTAGAATCCGACGGCGGAGCTTTAAGCGGATGCGGATTGATGCGGGCGCACGATTTCTAACGGCCACGTGGCGCTCCCTCGTCCGATCCCGCATCAATCAACTGCCAGAATTTGCTCCGCTCGAGATGAGCGGCTCAGATCAATTCGGGTATGATTTTGATGCGGGTTTCGACCCGCGAAGCACAGTAAACCCGCAATGATTTATATATAAGGTATTTAGGGTTTTTTTGAGCGTATTCAAGCAGATTGGGGCGTATTTTGGGCGTATTGGAGGCTCTAGAAGCCGTATTCTCCCCCTGAAAAATTCTGTAAAATTCCAGAGGCTTGTTTTCTTATTTTCAGAGAGTTTGAAGACTTTTCAGAGAGAATTGGTGATCAAAAACTTGGTGGGCTCCGAAAGGTACTCTCTCTCTCAAGCGCAAGAGTCCGTACAAGTAGTAAAATCTGGGAGTCCAGATGTCGAATCCACGAGAAGAAATCTGTTGCAACCACAATTCAAATCAAATAGAAAGCCAACGAAGAGAAACTAAACACTTTTAATGGTGGTGATGGTGGTGTGAATGGGGATACGTGAATGATACGAACAAGGAAAATACGTGTATGAAAATACTTATAAAGAGTTTGCACATGGTATGGGTTCGCTAGGGTCAACGATTCGTATTAATTTGGTTGATAGGTATAACGCAATGAATTCTCCTTTTGGGAGCAATTCACTGGAAAATACCCAATATAACTCAATGAATTCTCCTTTTGGGAGCAATTCATCGGAAGATGCCCTTTTGGGGGTTCAAACAAAATATTCAAAAAGATCGTCGCTAAGATTATAATACGATATGAAACTCTCTTTTGGAGAGATCAAAACTACGGTATGAAACTCCCTTTTGGGGAGATCAAAACTCGCCCTTTTGGGGCGATTATCAACTAAATTAATTCTTTTGGAATCTAAAAAAGTCGATTTACGAACAAAGATTACAATTTTAGCGACGTTAAACGATTTAGCACAAGGAATTTCAACCAAATAAACACGAATAATATCCCCTAACTACTCCATACCATGCACAAATAAGTTCTAGCTACTCATCGTGCAATAATAAACAAGTTTCATAACAAAATACTTCAAGTTCATAGCAAAATACAATAGAAAACACCAAAATACGGGATAGACGTTGAAGAAAATATCACCAATTCTCTCTGAAAAGTCTTCAAACTCTCTGGAAATAAGAAAACAAGCCTCTGGAATTTTACAGAATTTTTCAGGGGGAGAATACGGCTTCTAGAGCCTCCAATACGCCCAAAATACGCCCCAATCTGCTTGAATACGCTCAAAAAAACCCTAAATACCTTATATATAAATCATTGCGGGTTTACTGTGCTTCGCGGGTCGAAACCCGCATCAAAATCATACCCGAATTGATCTGAGCCGCTCATCTCGAGCGGAGCAAATTCTGGCCGTTGATCGATGCGGGATCGGACGAGGGAGCGCCACGTGGCCGTTAGAAATCGTGCGCCCACATCAATCCGCATCCGCTTAAAGCTCCGCCGTCGGATTCTAAATCAGCGGCCAGGATTGCGCTATTTTTCGTCGATTTTTCCCGCTGACGCCGCATTTGATGGACCGTCGGATGGAGGTTGATTCGAGCGGGGTGAACAATGGCCGTTGGATCGCTAATCTGCGGGAGTTCGAGCGGGCGAAGCGGTGGCCGTCGGATGGATATCAAACGGTTCACAGACAGCCATGTTGCCCGCTAACGATCGAAACCGATTTCGAATTGAGATTCATCGGCACCGTTCGTTCCAGCGGCAATTGCATAGGATCTCGCCACGTGGCCATGGAGACGCTGCGTTTTGTTTGGTTGCGGGCCGTTGGATCTCGATCCAACGGCCATAATAAAGCCACGTCGTCGATGCTCCCAGCGCCGTAGGATGAAGCGCCGACAGTCTGGATCGTGCCACGTGGCAGCGTACGAGCGTATTTAAGCCGTATATTCGTATTTTCTCCATTTAAAATGTATTCTGCATTCAAAAATTCATAGTAATTAGCACAGATCTCAGAAAAATACAAATAAATAGTCGTTGGAATCGTGAGATCGAGACCAAGCTAGGAAAAATATAAAAAAATGCAGAATTGCATCGTTAAATGCTGTTTTGTGCTCAAATAGTGTGTTTTCTCTAATAAATAAATGTGTAGAAAATACGTATGAATTAGAGATAAATTTAGCATCATGAGAGCACAAAATAGGGCTAAATGAGGGGTTAAATATGTAATATTGAACCCGAATCACACCCCCAACTAGCGATTTGCTAGTCTCTAGCAAAAAGAGCGATAAATACAATTGAGTAATAAAACAATAAGTTCTTTCAAATCGCTCATGGCATGGCTCAATAATACCTATTCCAACATGATCTTGACCATCAATATACACATCCATGAACAAAATCAATCTCATGAAATTTTCTCTAATTTAGTACGAATAAATAACATACAAGCATCGTTTTGCGCAAGCGAAAGTATAACACGTCGTTATAAACTAGTTTTCGTGTTTCCAAGGACTTGGCCCATCAAAATAATCATTCAAAACATGGGTATTGAAGTTGCTTAGTATATTCACCATTTCTTTTCTTTTATTCGTTCCGCGTAACGCGCATCAAGCAACATTCGCAGAAAAAAGTATAACTTGGATCGCTCCATCAAATGAGTGAGGTTCCGGTCAATGGCTCCCAAATCAGACGATAATAGGGCATTAGGCCAAAAAGGACCCCTCGGACTGTACTACTCGAGCCAACCAAGTTATTTATTAGTGACATACTTATTCATTTTCTTCATTCATTTTTCTTTTCATTTTTCTTTCTTTCTTTTTTTCTTCTGTAAGCAACTCAACACCCATTCTTTGAATATAAACATTAGTAAACAAGGCCAAATTCCTCTTCAACTTGAAAACTTTCTAATAAATCGTGTATACTTAAGCTTTTTCATCACATTAGCATGCATGAGATAAATTCAAACTATTTTGAGATATTAATCATGGAAATTGAAAATTTTCGTGAATAGCATATTAACGAGTAATTCCATGAAGGAAAAATAATTAATCAAGCCATAAACAATTTTTAGAACTCAATTAACGTATAATCATCCGCATTTGAGGCATATGAAAGAGTTTTAAATGATGAGAATTGGTGATTTATTCTTCTCAAAAAAAAATCCTAAGGTCTCATACACACCCCCCAACTAAAGATGGACATTGTCCTCAATGTCGGAAGAGGTACGAGTTTATTCAAGCAAGCAACCTAGAAAGCATGTAAAAACTACACTACTGGAAAGAACACACCGTGATCAAATGGCGGATCCCGAATCTTTAATTGTGGAGGAAGTTGTTCGATTTGCTCCTTGCGCTCCTCGGCGATTATTCTTCCTCCAACGACTAAACTGGATCCCAGCAACGTGACTCCCAGCATCTCTATAAGATGTCCACCTATATCCTGCAAGAGATGAGTCACGTCAATCCATTTTAGTTTAAAATTCTTCGAAATAAAATTATTCCAAATGTAGTCATCAAAATAAGTGAAAGAAATTAAAATAAGTTGACGACTACTCCCTGAAAGATTTGCACTACTCTCTGTACGATGCTCGATCAATGGGGAGAGGAGTAAATGATTTTGGGACAAAACTGGAGGAGGGAATGGTTCTGGCTCCATGGCGATAATCTCAAAACCCTTTTCCCTAGCTGTCTCCTCCTCTCGTTCATCCAAAATTGCTAGCTCGTCCTCTCTTTTGCGCACACTTTCTGCCATGTATATATTTATATTCGTGTCCTCGCCCGGTATACCTGCAATAGAAGATGAACTCGTATTAGTTTCTTTAAATTGTTTTTCAAAATAATTATTTTCTCCTAAGCAAGCGGCAATCAAATTAAGATCTTCAATAGATTTTTGAATCTGCCGACTCCGAGCAAGGAAATTCTCCTGGAATTGAAGGGATGTGGCCTCCTGTGTCTGAATAGTCTGGTAAGCTTCCTCTTTCAAGGATTGCAAAGGTACGTCTACGCTTTGCTCTTCTTGATCGAGGCACGAAGGCTCCGTTGAATCGCTCTCTGAAGTCTCTTCCACGGTTTCTTCGTTTTCTTGCAGAGACTCCATGTATTCCCACGCCACTGTCGGCGTCATGTCTCCCAATAATTCCTGCAGCTGTGGTTGTAGTCCATCTAGGAAGGACGCCATAAGCTCTTCATTTGTGAACCCATGCTACGGATAGCTCGATATTAGGTCTGTGAACCTCCTCCAGGCCTGAAAGAAAGTTTCACAATCAGTTTGATTAAAATTTACAATCTTGAGCTTTTCTATTCTATGTTTGTGTGCATTTGCATACCGTGCATCATACAGGTTGTTCGTGCAATAGAAGTTCATGTATTCCATTTTTTTAAAAAAATTAAAATAAAATAATAAAAAAAAGTTTATGTACAGTAAAGTGGAAAGATCTCACCGAAGGTCCTCTAAATGAAATAAACCGTAGTCACAAACCATTCCTCCCCGGCAACGGCGCCAAAAACTTGGTGGGCTCCGAAAGGTGCTCTCTCTCTCAAGCGCAAGAGTCCGTACAAGTAGTAAAATCTGGGAGTCCAGATGTTGAATCCACGAGAAGAAATCTGTTGCAACCACAATTCAAATCAAATAGAAAGCCAACGAAGAGAAACTAAACACTTTTAATGGTGGTGATGGTGGTGTGAATGGGGATACGTGAATGATACGAACAAGGAAAATACGTGTATGAAAATACTTATAAAGAGTTTGCACATGGTATGGGTTCGCTAGGGTCAACGATTCGTATTAATTTGGTTGATAGGTATAACGCAATGAATTCTCCTTTTGGGAGCAATTCACCGGAAAATACCCAATATAACTCAATGAATTCTCCTTTTGGGAGCAATTCATCGGAAGATGCCCTTTTGGGGGTTCAAACAAAATATTCAAAAAGATCGTCGCTAAGATTATAATACGATATGAAACTCTCTTTTGGAGAGATCAAAACTACGGTATGAAACTCCCTTTTGGGGAGATCAAAACTCGCCCTTTTGGGGCGATCATCAACTAAATTAATTCTTTTGGAATCTAAAAAAGTCGATTTACGAACAAAGATTACAATTTTAGCGACGTTAAACGATTTAGCACAAGGAATTTCAACCAAATAAACACGAATAATATACCCTAACTACTCCATACCATGCACAAATAAGTTCTAGCTACTCATCGTGCAATAATAAACAAGTTTCATAACAAAATACTTCAAGTTCATAGCAAAATACAATAGAAAACACCAAAATACGGGATAGAAGTTGAAGAAAATATCACCAATTCTCTCTGAAAAGTCTTCAGATTCGCCACAACAGTCAGTACTTTGTCACAGAGGATCAAAGCAGCGTTTCACCGTCTAAATCTCTATTTGGAAGAAGAACTTAATGGAAGGGAGAAGAGGAAAAGGTTTGCCGTATGCAAACTTATGGCATTAAGGATTAGCCTAAAATGCCTTACCCTTGGGTCCTATCTATAGGCTTTAGGGGTAGTTATTGTAGGAAATAACTACATATAAGCTTATTAGCTTATATTAACACCCTTGCTTATCCTCTTCTTCATGCACTTATCAAGTGCCTTTATGCACTTATAATGTGACTTTTTCCACTTATCGAGTGGTCCTTTTCACACATGAAAAGGTTCCCTTCGCACATGCTTTCATGCACGCAACATCTGAGGTCCGTATACCCTCATACATCCCCTCATGGATGTATACATGTCGTCCATATCCAACAACCTCCACCACCGTCGAGTCCTCGGGGACTGTCACTACTATTTGCCCCGAGGCTCATACCACTGTCTCCACCGTACCCGTGCCTGAGGGCACTGAGATTTTGCCTGCTCCGGAGCATGCTGCTCTGGACTTCCCTGAGCACGATCCAGCCACCACCCTTCCACCTCTTAGGGACCTCTTGCTTCACTGTCCATCTCTTTAGGGTCCCACATTCCACCAGCTGGCACCACTCTGTCACCAGCGGTAACTGTCCTTACAGAGAGCGTCTCGACGTCTGTCTACACATCTGTATCGATGACTGCTCTATCCTCTGCTACCCCTATTTCTACCACATTCTCTCCTGATCGATTTCGACGTCTTCGTACGCTCGACAGCCACACACCGTTAGAGAGTCGAGGCAGACCTAGCCTCCATCATCGATATGCTTCGGGCACGTGGACCACCCCCCGTGATCCTAGCTCCCACCCCTCTACCACGACCAGCCCCTGTGACGACCGTTGCACCACTCAGTGCTCCATATTCTCAGGCTTCTGCAGAGTCTACTTCTCCCACACCTGAGTCGGTTACCACAGTCCAGTCTACTGCTGCTCTTGTCCTATATTCACCATCCACATCTTCTGGTCCACAGCAGCGGGACCCACCAGCACCTCCAAAAGGTGGTGCCACTGCTTGATTCTGTCCCTACCCACTTTTTGCCTCCCTCACATTATATTGTTCCCATCTGTCTGTTTGGGGCTCTGGTCTTACATAGCTTGGGGGAGGACCCACCATGCATCATTTCTTGCATACACATCATCTTTTCAGCATTGCATCATATCACGTCTTATTTTCTTTTGTACAGTTTTATCTCTCATTCATTTTTCTATCCACCCACCCACCCACCCTTTCTAGCATCATCTTCCGCATACTAGCGTTTTCTCAGCAGTGAGGATACTGCTGGGTTTAGCTTGGGGGATGAGCGCTATCGCTTTATTTTTTCTTTTATTTTTTTCTTCCTTTTTCAGCCTTTTAGTTTACTTTTCCAGCCATTTTCCACCTTTTTGTCTTTTTTCTCATTCAGCACCGCTTTTTTCATTTTTTTGCCATGCATGAATGTCTGTTTTTCATTCTTTTATTTTCTCCACCCTTTTCTCTTTTTGCTAAGGTTGTTCTGCATGATGATACTTCTCGTTGCTCTCAGTAGCTACTCACAGTGCTTATTATTTGATGACATGCTATTTAGGGTAGTTTCAGTTTTACTTTCTATATGTGTACATGTTCTTTTACTGATCTATCTAAATTAATGCCTGTTATGAATTGAAGATCAAATGCATGAAATAGTATCTAGTATGCGCTATGTTGGGTAATGCACCTAGGTTCACGCATCATTAGAACACTTAAAGCATCTGCTTGCTATCTCGTTCACTTCTGTTTGCATGCTTGATGTTATTGTGCTTATTACCGCATGTTTTTCAATATTCATCTAGATGAATGAAAATATCCATGCTAGTTATGAGTTTAGTTAGAGTATTATTGTATTGAATCGTTGTGCACCTCTGATGAGTGAACCGAGTGATTTATTATTCTCCTTCTCCACATATCTTTATGATTCTCTACATATCAGTTGGCTTCACCCCCCCCCCCCCCCCCCCGCAGCTACCCTTACGGCATCTTACTTCCCAAAAATCCCAAAAGAAAAAAATATAGCTTCTAAATAAAATGAAAAAGAAAAATTAAAAAAATGAAAAGAAAAAGAAAAAAAGAGGAAAAGAAAAGAAAAAGAAAGAAAAGATAGAAATAAAATTGTTTTATATTTCTTTATTAGAAGCTATCACAATTACTTGGGAAAAGACAAAAACTTTCAAATCCTATTCCTAGATGCGACGCCTCGAGCTAAGCTTGGGAGAGTGAACCAATTGATCATATGAGTGAGTATAACATTAAAGTGGAGATGTGCACAACGGGGAAATTAGATAATGCTTGAACTTTATGATATACTTTAGTTTTTGGAGATTTTTCATGATTCGAAATGAATATTTGAATAGCATTATTCCTTTCCATTCTTTATTGCATGCTGGTGTGATTTCTATATGATCCACTTGTATCTATTGATTGAAAAGTGCTTTGCTAACTCTTTTTATACTAGACTCTATAGATTGCATGAGATTGATATGAGTTGATGGCATTATTTTAGAAGATCCCTATTTTTTGTCTCTATTGCATGCTAGACATATGATTAGTAAAACATGAAAATACCATTACCATGTGTTTTTACCATTCGGAGCATCGTGACATACTGCTGAGGCTTGAGATCGATTGAACAATCTTAGCACCCTCCATCCATCTCTCTTCTTTTTTAATCCTCTGTTGTTTATCTCCCGGCGTATCGAGTATTCGTCTTCCTCGAGAACGAGTAAGAGGTAAGCTTGGGGGATTTTGATTTGTCCATATTTTCCATCTTTTCATAGCATCATTCCATTGTATTTCATACCATATTCGCATCCAAATCCCATATTTTCGTACGATATTGCAATTCTAACGCCATATTCGAGTTTCGTAGAGTTTTGTGGATTTTCAGGGATTTTGGAGCGATTCGGGACCCATTTTGGATATGGACACATCTGGCATACCCTGAAGCCCGTTGGCGTAGCTCTACAGGAGTTTACCGAGTTTTGGAAGCCTATGGGAGGAGTAGAGGAGATTACCATGAGAGGAAGTGTAATGCTCCTACGTGATAATACAAGTATTCCTCCTTCAAGTATGGGGTAAATTCATACATTAACCACTAATTTGGACCAAGTTTACTTACATGTCCAACTAGTTTGCATTTACACCCAAAGAGGGGTATTTATTTAAGAGAATGTTGTAGGAACTTGCAAAAAAAATGAAATGACAATGGCCTACTTGTAAATCATTAAAAGGATGAGCAAGCTTCATTTGGTAAATGGCCATCTTGTAATTAAACCACTAAGTTGAGTGGCTTTTAAGGAGAGGCATAGGATATGGCATGTGAAGTAATATAAGGACAAAGTTTGAGGGCTTTTTGATTAGGGATTAAATGTAATGGCAAATTTGTAAATAAATGAAAATTTTGAAGATATCTTTTTCTTTCCTCTTTCTACAAGCTTCTTCCTTTTTCCCATATTTTTTGTTTTGTTTTGTTTTTTCATTTCGTAAAATCCACTACCTGGCAGATTTCCTAGCAGAAACCTGCAACACAAAAGACACAAAAAAAAGAAGAAAACGAAACAAAACCAAAGAAAAAGGAATAAAAAGAGAGAAGGAGAAGGGAAATTGGAAGGAAAAGAGGAGAGATCTTGCATCCACAACATCAAGAGCCATCCTTAGCTCTCCTACAACAATTCCTAAGCATTAGAAAGGTAGGATTCTCACCATACTCCCAATATTTGTATATGTGTGGAATTTTATGTTTTTGTTCTTTCACCTTTGTAAAAAATTGCTATTTGGATCAAATTGAGTAATGGGTCAAACTTAGTTTTGTTAAATCTCATGTTTTTCATATTGATCATTATTCTCCTATGATTCTTTGAACAAGACTAGATGTTGGGGGTTATAGCATGTTTCTTCATGGGTTAATGAATCAAAAAGATCACATTTTTCCTTGTTGTTCTTAGCTAGTCACCCTCCCCTAAAACCCAGAATTTCTGTTGTGTGTTTCTTCTTCACTTATGGTCTCTATAGTTAGATTTACTTCCTGGAAAAAATATATAAATGTAGATCTTGAATTTCTACCCCAAAATCATATATATTTTGATATAAGTTCAATTCAGAAATCAGGGGAAAAAATTACATCTTTATAACATGTCTGTTTTATTTTCAGTTTTGACACAGTTTAGTAAAATTGCCCTCAGTACCAGCACACACAATGGAATTTCATGCTCTTAGTCTCGTTGGAAAGTTAACAAGTCTTTCTAAAAATTCACCACAGTATATATATTTCGAAATTCTGGCTAAAACAAGTCCAAAAACAGCAATCTTTACAGACTCTAAAATTTGTCTGGAAAACAGATTTGACAGACTTCACCAAATAAATCACCATAAATTATATACTTCATATTTTTGTACGAAATTTTATATGTGGTCCAAAACTTCCATATCTACAAATTTTGTTTATAAAATTTTTCCAAATTCTCATTAGAAATTGCTGATTTCTGTTGTTATTTATGACTGCTGGTAATTGTCAGCAAACTGAACTGTTTTGTGATGTTTCAAATTTTGTTTTATTTTATATATGAAAGTGAGTTCATGTTATGCATTTCTAAAGAAATTGTGGTCATGTGTATGATGCCGTTATATGTTCGATGAAATGCCTCTAGTTTAGTTGCAGATAGGGGTTTTGGCGCTTGGAACTCCATGGGATATATGTTGGCCTGTTAGGATATATTTGTTATATGTGTAGTATTTCAAATATAACCTAGTATTACATGTGTGTAGTATTCATGCCATGTGTGTAGTATTCATCTCGTTTATCTCACGATTATAATGCCATGGCGATGTTTCCTTTATATATGAGAATGTTGGTTTGATTTGTTACATTGAAAGCTGGATAATCAAATTTTACACCATTATGTTGTAGATAATCCCGATGCAGGGCTAATTGTTAAATGATTAAAATGAAAGCCCCGGGATGTCTCTTTCCACTCTAAGGCGGGTGAGCATATTAGGGAATGTGGTGGAGGAACCAAAGCATTAGGTGGACATAGTGTGGGCTGTACTTTCGAGGTTGTTTTCTTTGACCCTCCTGCCGCGGGGAGTGGTCGTGCCCCTTTGGGTGTGTGGTTCTTTGGCCTTTCGAGGTCGTGGCCCTTTGGGTTGGGGAGAGAGGGTGGGTTACGAAGGCTCCTGACGAGCTAGCACGCCAGAGAGTCGGAGATTCTTTCCACTCGCCTTATGGGTGAGGTCCAGCTCCCTTGTGTCCCACTTGGTGTTTAGGTTCCAAACAACAAACATTAATTTAACAAACTTAGTACTAGTGACCTATGTGCAGTGTTGTGAATATGGCTTGTGTGGTTGAGTTTCCTGCTAGACACGCTGTGACGTGTCCCTTTCCCCCACTCTCCAGGTACAGGTCCAGGGACATCAGCTCACCAGCCAGACTACCGACGCCTTGAGGGCGACTCTTCCAGGACAGGAGCCCAGAGCAGTTAGTTAGGGCTCGGGTGTAGTGGGTTGGGGTAGTTTCTTTTGTGAGCAGACACTGTTGTTTTTCCCTTCAGCTTTTGTGCCCCGTGCCCCTGGTGATAGTATATGTACAGTATATGATGTTGTGGTGTGTTGATAGTAGATGGTCTGTGATGCATACTCGTACGCTCCCGCTTGTTGCTTGTCGCCGCCTCGCTGTACCTTCCTGTGTTGTGCTGGAGCTTTACAGTTCGTGCTTTACTTTTACACCTGCTTTATTTGCATGTGTTGTTCTAGCAGTTGCAGTGGCCTGCTAATTTCTTGCAGCGCCTCAACTCTTGGTACTCCCGTACCGCGGTGGTCACCCCTGTCCCCGTTTTTAGGCATCGGGACGTGACAGGAGGAGAAGCTGCAAGAAGCAGCTCAGGATTTCCCAGGCGACTCGGCCAAGCAGAGCACCTGCTCGGTCGAGCAAATGAATGACGAAGAAGGAGGGCTGATACGCAAGCTGCTCAGACCGAGCAGTATGGTACTCGGTCGAGCAGCTCCTATTTCTGAAACACAGCCAACCTCCTACTCGAGCCGAGCAAATCTATTGGCCACCGAGTCAGCTGGTTGCTCGACCAAGCAAGGCTGACTCGGGTCGAGCAGGCAGAGTGGCATATTTTGGAGAAGTGCGACTCACGGACGTACTTGACCGAGCAGGAGGGCTAATCGATCAAGCAGCCCGACCGAGCAAGCCTCTGCTCGACCGAGCCACTGACTCGGTCGGCAACAATGAAGGTTATTTTTGGAAATTCGCGTGGCCGTCTAATGCGCGTAGGGAGAGTGAAGTGTGGATCTGGGTGTTGCGTTTAAAAAAGGAGGTCAATTCTTTTGTAATTTTTGAATTTCTTTTAGAGAGAGAAGGAGATTAGAAATATTTGTTAGATCTAAACCTAATTTTTGGGAGATTATTGAATTGTTTTTGGAGATCTATTCTTCTTTGCGTTTCGGAATCTTTGGGATTTCTTCGGATTATTATTTGCTGCTATTCCTCTTCGTCGTTGGTGCGTAAGTCATTCGATTCTCAATTGATTCAATTGCTATAATGTTTTCTCTTATAAAAATCGCATTTTTATTCGTTAAAATCACCATGTGTGAGTAGTCTCCTCTAGGGTTAATGGGCTAGCCCTAAGGCTTTAGGGGGGATGTAGATCTGGATCTCTAGGTTGAATTGGGAATAAAGGGGAGTATTTCGGTCGATCCTTCCGAATCCCTATGATAACTCGCACTGAGATCATGCCCACGGTCTGTGGAATTGGTGAGCTTAAGGAGTATCCTTGGGATTTGAATAGGGAAATCGGTGGATCCAACCAAGGCTCGTGACCATGCCCGGCTCGTGCCTTGAGGGGATCCATCGACGAACTATATCACTATATTGATGGCTACCACCATTGCGTCAATGAGAGCCACCGAAATACCTCGAAATTCTACCCCACGAGAGATGTATGAATTGAGAGATTAATCCTCTAAACCTAATGCAACGTAAGGATCCTATTCCAACATCGATCTCCGACGGTCTTAGCGGTGATCCCTAAACCCTAGTTCTCTTTATTATCAAATCGACAACAACATCAAAACCAAACTTTCACAACCGACAGCTATCTCACTCCGAGATATAAAAATAAGCTGAGACCTCAATTACACTGTCACCGTCCCTGTGGGATCCGACATCTTTTATACTATAATTTGACACCGTCCGCTTGCGGATAGAGCCCGGAATTGACACCTAGGGGCCATACTACGCCTAGCGACCGTGACACCGCTAGATGGAATTTAGGTGTAGGTTCAAGGTACGTCAGATAGCCATTAAAAACTTCCAAAAAATTATAAGATAAATTTTTGGTGGACATGCTATGAATTAAAAATTGTTGCAACATATTAAATTCATGTAGGGTAGCCCTTCCTAAATTATTATTTTAATAATAATTTCGAACAAAAGGCTATTATTTAAATTGTTGCAACTTGAATTTTAAAATGCCTAATACATGATTAGGATTGCACCTTAAAAATCCTTATAGGTGATAAGGATATTAATAAAAGTTATTAACCAATCCTAATAATTTCGAATTTTAGGATTCAACTAGTTGATAGGATTAACTAGTTTTAACGAAGCCAATCCTAATTGACGGGACACATATGAAAAATAAGTTTCCTTCAATGGACCATGATCCAGTCTAGTGTTTTTGACTAGTGTTGTGGATCACCTTAGCTCGACCGGGGATAGTGATCCTAGCCTATCCAAATCCCTAACCGTGTTCTGCTAGACCGCAAGGATGCGAATTATGATTATGTGACATCGTCGATTATATCTAGTCAATTACGTTAAAAATCTTCTTCAGGATTAGCTGTAACCCTCTTTGTTTTAGAGGTTGGCAATTATAGGTTCTTTGTTATAGTTGTTGAGCACACTCAAGCCATAACATAGGTACTTTATAGAAACCAACTTCTCATTACATCAGATGTAGTCTAGACTTAACCCAAACCGTCGCGTCGTGCCCATACACCGAGCGCCGGCTAGGCTAAACACGAAAACAAGGGTCCGACTAGACTAAACATTGTGATTTGGATGACCACACTCATGATCATAAGCGGCTAGGGGTAAAAACCAATAAGGGAATCATATATGATATGATTGATGAAGAGTCATCTACCAATCGCGGAGTCAAGCAATTTGTTGAGCACACGCAAGGTTGTGAGGCTCAGGGTGGTTGGATCTCTTTTCCATTTAATTTAATTTAATTTAATTGTTCATTATTATGGCTAAAAATGATCGTAAAATAGTGGGAGGATATAGTTAGATAAAAGCCATTCTATCTATATTTAAAATTGATCATATGATAAACTAGGGTAGTTCTATGTTTACCAATGGAATCCAAAACATAATATCCTCAGAGAATTAGTTAACCGGTCAAAAGGTTGGTTAAAGGAATATCAGTTAAAATTCTAATTGATAGATTAAACTATGTTCTCATTGACATTAAAATGACCTTATTAGCACAGGATTAAGGATAATGATTTTCTTGAGCTCTGGGTCCAACAAAATAAATGCATGCTATCTGTCACCCGCCTCTATGAGTGGCAGCTTGAACATACTGATGTTCAAAGCATATTTCTCCATACAATTTGTTGAGCACACTCAAGGTTGTATGGAAAACGGTTTCGATCTGCAAAGTTCGAAACTTCGATCAAATTGTTTGAATCGAAGATGAGTGCATGAGCGGTACAAGACTATGTATCCCAACCAGATCTTGAGACACGCAACTTGTTGAGAACAGTCAAGGTTGCAAAGCTCAAGTGTTTGGATACTTGAGATGTTTGCATGGCTATTATTTTTGTTGAGACACGTAATATCTAAATGAGATTTAATATCTAAATGAGATTTAGGAAAAGAAGAAGGCATTAAGGAAAGTCAATTGAGAAAGAAAGTTTTATCTATCATTAGTAAAGGCAAAAGAAGGCGGGACTGAAAATATGACATATTTGATGTCACGACTTCAGGATAATCGTAATACAAAATAGATTGTCATATGTGTTGGAAAAAGGAGCAATTGTTGTTTCTTGGACCATAGAGGACGTCTAACATTTTTGGCGAATGTCGTCAGCTTGCTTCTGAAGCAATGAGTAATTTGTATAACGATAATGTATTAAATGTTAATACATGAATACACAAGATAATAGCAAAACTTATATGGCTAAATAGACTAGGCCGTACCAAAGAGACTAAGCTTCATAAGTCACATAAAGAGGGGTCTGACCTCTAGTATTATGAAGTCAATAGACACTTGTGTATCTTGTCTCAAAGGTACGATGGCCGAAATTCCATCTGTAAGACAGTGGGAGAATGAGTTGGTGAACTCATAGTCTAGTACATACAGATGTACCCAGACCCAAGTCTAAGTTAGCCAGGATAAGTTGTTCCTATTTTATTATGACAGTGTTCTTACTGAAACACAAGTCTGATAAAATAGATAACATAATGAAAGAAGCATGTGAACTGCTTCGATCAGATCGAAGAGTCGAATACTTAGCTATATAATTATTGTGTAATTAAAAGAAAATGTGATTTTCTCTCAGGTCAAGTCTTTTAACACATCGGTGTGTTGGAGAGCATGAATCGCACTCTGTTAGACTTAGTGCGATACATGGCTAGTGACTCTGAGTTAAAATTCTCCATCTGTGTTAAGTCTTAGATAGTAATGCCTAGGTTCTTGATAAGGTTCTATGAGGACCTTATCAATAAGATATTCATTAAATCAATCGTTAGAAAGTTAAAGGATTACTCGAGTCTCATGAGACGAAGAGTCGAGTAAGACATCATAGTTGATGATGACTTAGTCAACTTCCAGGATGCCAATCGGAGTAGGGACTCTGATTAATAACTTGATGCAATCCAAAAAGGGTCCATGCACGTAAATAAAGTTTGGACTTTTGTTTACGTGACCAAAGAAAGTGTTTCTTATTGGCTGCAAGTAAATCTTCAAGACAGAAGATTGGTGCAGAAATAAAATACTAACGTAGAACTTATGTTGGTTGAGAACGGTTATCATCCTAACTCCTATAAACAGATTATGATGAAACTGTCTTGCCAACAGATGTGTGCAGATCTACTCGGACCAAACTCGATGTAACTGCTCATGATGACATGAAAACTGGAGCATTCTTGTATATTCTGTTTTCTAAATATGATTTAGAAGAAAGAACTTATATGAATCGACCAGAGAGTTTTCAAGGTCAGTGGGAGCGGATAAAAAAACATGCGAGGCATCAAGGAGCTGGAACATATGTTTTGACAAAGTGGTCAAAGAGTTTGACACTTTATCAGAAATGATTATGAACCGTATAAATGACCAGTAACTTATTTGGATTATTCTCGTAAGATACGATGAGCTGGATGAGACCCAGGTAAGACATTAATTATGAATTTCAAGAGACCAAGGAAATTATTTGGATGAGATTCAAATGTATAGTCTAACTTGAACATAGAAAACTCCTTAAGTCTATAACTAAAGATGGTTTAGCAGATTCACTCTTGAAGGCTATGTCACATAAAGTCTATAGAGACTAATGTGTAAATGCGATATGAGATATCGGGATAAATGGGCCTGAGTGCAAATGTGAGATGTTGTGAGATAAGTATGCCCTCGAACTCGAGGCAATTTATCTCTGCGTAAGTGTACAAACATCTTGTTCAAAATAACAGTAAGCTGTTTGGTAAGAATTTACCTAAGTTTAATAATTATGTAGCCTTCATTGGAACTTAGATATAGTCCTGCAACTTAATGCGAGGTCAAATATGTATCAAGATGTAGATCTCGATCATAGAGAAGTATTTGATCGATTGTAGCATAGGTCTAAAAATATTTGCGGAGTGTCTTAGTCTTCACCATGTAATGGTGACAATGATCTCATGGTCGTTTGACTTGGCGAAGTCGAAGACGAGACACATGTGCTCATTGGTGAATGAGTTCACTGAACGACCCAACAAGGGTTATCATATGGTTATAATTGACCAATCTGTCAATGATAACTTTTAGTGATGATAGGTAAGTTGGTCTTTTGACTTGAAGTCATTGTACAAACCTGTGCATGAACGGTGTCACTTAGATCACTGATCTAACCTCGAGGCAAGCCCCGTTGAAAGGTCTTTGGTTGGTTGACACTTGAAATGTGCGAGGAGAGTAATGACCAAGATAAGATTCGTCTCTCCCGGTCAAAGGGAGTTAGTGTCGCAGTGTTAGTTCGATCTTTAGTGAAAACTCTAGCCAGAGTATGTTGGAAGAAGTCCAACATTATTTGACTAAAGATCGATAGAGACTAACCAAGTTCAAGCTAGTAGGGTTGACAGTTGACCATATCCTAGGCTTGACTAAGCGGCATAGTTTTGATGAAAAGACTATAACTGTGGAATTCATCACGGACACAGTCAGGGTGGTCACGACAATACTCATGTCAACGAGTTAACCACATAAGTATGATACCGAAACAGGGAAGACACTTGCTGCTCGTGGTCTCTGCTGTCTGGGGTTTCGAGCCCCACCTAGAGTAGGATCAGGCTGTAGGGTCTTACACAGAGTGAGACCTTCGTCAAGTAATAGGTAGAAATTAGGGAGAATATGTATTTGATGTAAGGGATAGACAACTACAAAGAATTTGCAGTTAGCTCCTACATTCGGGATAAATGATCCTGAGTGCAAGTGGAAGATGTTGGGAATGTATGCCCTCAGATCATTTGTATTTAATGCAAATGATTTGTCAATATTAGATGGCATGCCCTATTTAGCACTATGCGTGTATTCTACTGAACACACGTGGTATTTCTACGATACGTAGATAAGCATGGAATAAGCATGGATATCGATGTATGTAGCGTAGTACAAGGGAGATTAGGCCGTAATACGTGGCTAAGAGGCGATAAAGTGAGAATGAGTGCGGGAGAAGTGCGAATGACGTCGTGGGTGTAAAACAACAGGAATGTGTTGGACGTGCATGTGTGATGCATGTATGCATGCATGGATGTGCATGGATGTGTGTAGGGAGAGCCATGCTAGTGTGAAAGGGGTTTGTGGTCAATGGCAACCCCCGTAAATTTTTAGAAAGGTTTAGGGTAAAACGGTCATTTGGACTAAAGCTGATGTGCGTACATATTAAAATGGTGTGTACGTAAAGTAATGGCAAACTTATAATTACTTGAAAGTTGAGGGGCATTTAGGCAAGGGCACTTTGGTCATTTTATGTTGTCATGATGACTAGGATAAGGATGGAGAGATTTTTTAAGAGAATTCTAGGGTTTTCTCCTTATGGAGAGATTTTTTAAGAGAATTCTAGGGTTTTCTCCTTCTTTCTTCATTCTTAACTCTTTTCTTCTCTTCTTTTCATTCTTTTTCCACACACTTCTCATCTTCTCCTCCTCCTTGACCTACCCATCCATCCCCCATGGCGTGGCTGAAATTTCCATGTCACAAAAAAGGGAAGAAGAAGAAGAAGAAGAGGAAGAGAGAGAAGAGAAGAAGAAAGAGTTCTCTTGAGGTAGGAATCCAACTTGGCTTTGGAAATTTATTTAGGGTTTCTTTCCATCATGTTTTTATATAAGGGATTAATGGGTATCATACGGCATATGAGAGCCTCTCTCATACGTCCTCTCACATAAAGCACCCAAGTACAAACCCACATGGGCTTGTACTTGGTTGTACTTGCGTGCTTTATGTGAGAGGGCGTATGAGAGAGGCTCTTATATGGCGATGATAGCCATTAATCCCTTTATATAATGTTTTAACAATATGAAGTAGTGGTAATCAAATTAAGGTGCCATGATTCAATTTTAATGCAAACCCCCCTTGAAATTCCAAGCAAACCCATCTCTTTAAAATCCTGAAATTCTGTTGTGTGTTGTTGCTGTAATTACGGTTACTGTAGCTTGAATCCTGTTTCGAAACAATTATATTATGATATATCTTGAAGTTATACCCCAAAATCATATAAAGTTTGACATAGTTTCAATTCAAAAAATTGGGAGTAAAAATTACATCTTTACAACATATCTGTAAGATCTTCAGTCTTGACACAGTTCAGTAAAATTGACCTCAGTACCTGTGCACACAATGGAATTTGATGTTCTTAGTCTCTTTGGAAATTTAAGAAGTTTTTCTCCATCTTCATCTTGCATGTATTTCGAAATTCAGTCTAGAACATGCCCAAAAACAACAATCTTTATAGACTCCGAAATCTGTCTGAAAAACAGATTTGACAGACTCTACCAAATAATTCACCATAAATCACCTACTTAATATTTTTGCTTGAAATTGTATATGTGAATCCAGGACTAATATATATATATATATAACTTTCATTTAGGAAGTTTTGTTAAATTCTGATCATAATTTGGTGATATCAGCCATGTTTTAGGAATGTCCATATGTTTCCTGCCAGCTGAAGCATGTAAGTGGTGGTATGAATTGTGTAATGTTGATAAACTGCCCTCTATGATGCATGATTATTGATGTTACTTGAAAGATAGTTGGTTACGCAAATGGATATTGCATTTTCTAATGTGACAATGATCACACGTATGTCGCATGCCAAGTGTTTGTGTAAATGCCTCAATGAAACAAAGGTAGAGAAACATGTAATTTGAGTTGTATACGCATGTATCGATAACCATGTTATGTATCGGCAATGATGGGTTCATGAAAGGCATTGTTTTATATGTTATAAATGATGAATTGAAATGGCTATGTCGAAGGGCATGACACTTGGGTACATGGCCCACGTTGATATGTGATATGACTATGATGGAGGGCGTGGCACTTCGGTGCATGACTCATGTTGATATGAATATGCAATGTGATGCCATGCAACATGACTTCTTCAGTACTAAAATGATAAAATGAAACTCTTGAATGTCTCAGTCCTCTCTAATGAGGGTGAGTTAGCAAAACCCGGGTTTTAGGTGGGATTTGAGTAAAGTGTGGATATGAGGTCTGGGCTGTGAAGTTGGAAGAAATGATTATATGATATGTGATATTTATACCCACTCGCCTTTACTGGGAGTAGAGGGGATATTTATATCCACTCGCCTTTACCGGGAGTGGAGGGGACATACGGAGGTTGTGTTATTATGTGAAGATCCTCACTCCTGCCAGGGACGGGGGAGCTGAGAGGCCCGGTGTCATACAGTGCCCGTGTCCACTGCGCCGTGTGCTATATTCACCCTAAATTTAGGGTGAAGTCCAGGTCATGGTATCACACAGTTTACCCAAGTTCTAATTAATTCAATTACAAAATAATAAAATAAGAACTTGGCATGCTACTCCTTCTGCTGGCAGCACTTCCCTTTCCTTTACTTGCTTCACTGGTGACATTGAGTTATTCTTCTGACACTTGTGACTCCCCTTTTTGATTGTGGTTGTATGAATATTTGTATCATTATTCATGCTAACACTTTTCTTGCAGTAGTTCGACATTGGACCACAGGTTTGATCCTCTTACTTGGCTATTTACTTTTCGCTATATACTTAGTTTACATGTCTTATTTCTCTTGCCTTGCCTTGTGGATTGATAACCTTAAAACGATGTTTCAAATCCAAGTTGGTTCCTACTGGGGCACGCATTGACGTGCTCCCCCTTATTTTTCAGGTAGCAGGGACATCATGGTTGGTGGTGACTTGGAGTTGGGTTTCAGGGGTAGTCTTGGTGTGAGCTGTAGTTGTATTATGACTGGGTTGTGTTGGCAGATGGAGAGTGGTGTATATGTATTGTTACACCTGGATTATGTATATAAATGAACCATGTTATATATAAAATGTTGTTGTTGTTCATGAGGTTGTTTGATATTATAGTGGAGCTTCACTTGTACTATCCCAGCATGTGCGCAGTGGCCTGCCTATTCAGTTTCATCTTTCTCTCTCTTTTTCTCCCTCATCACCCTCATTCTTCAGGATACTTGGAAAAAAAATTAAATGCCGGGTATTCTAGGAAACAGGGCGTGACATTAGATGTGGAATTTTTGCATATGATGTAAAGGAAATTAAATGTGTCATAAAATGTTTACATGCATATTTAATAAAATAAAAGCGTGAAAAGGGTTACCTGGATGACGGGATTGTCCCGGTTTAAATGCAGTTCAAACCGCGTTAAAAACGGACTCCAAACGTGCAAAATAGAGCCAAATCAATCACAATGTCCCCCCCCCCTTTGGGCATTGCGGGTCGGGCGCCCGCTAGGCGGGCATCTGACCTACACTAACTACGCTTTGTGGGCGGGGGCAGGGGCCTACCCGTAATGTGTAGGGATTTCTAGGACCCTTAGGGCACAAAAACTCTATGCTCGTCCTAAGTCGGACGGAACATAGACAGAAAAGCAGCGGAAAAATAAACATATTAATCTAATTAACATGTAACCCTAAGGTTCAAGACCCTAATCCAAGATCTATGCCGACTTGGGATGAGTCTGACCATCCCAAGAAGGATCTAGCCTACTGCGATTAAATTAAACTAATGCTTAATTAAACACATACCCGGAATCTCAGCCCTGGGGCAGGCGAGATGTTCCGCACCGTCTTCCGAGCCGCTCCTTGAACCGCTTCCCAAACCGCTCCTCGAACCGCTCCGCATCCCGATGTTGGATCCTATCAAAACAAGGACGATAGGATCGAATAATAAAGTATAGACTTACGCTTACGTACGCGGCACCGTAATCTCTGAACTTCGCCCTCGGATTCGCCACAACGATCAGTACTGCGTCACGGAGGATCGAAGCAGCGTTTCACCGCCTAAATCTCTATTTAGAAGAGGATTTTAGTGGAAGGGAGAAGAAGAACATAAGTTGCCTTATGCAAACTTATGGTATGGATGGAATGGTGTAAATGCCTTACCCTTGGGTCCTATTTATAGGCTTTAGGGATAGTTATTGTAGGAAATAACTAAATATAAGCTTATTAGCCTATATTAGCACATTTACTTATCCTCTTCTTCATTCACTTATCAAGTGCATTTATGCACTTATAAAGTGACTTTTTCCACTTATCGAGTGGTCCTTTTCACACGAGAAAAGGTTCCCTTTGTGCACGCTTTCGTGCACGCGACATCTGAGGTCCGTATTCCCTCATACATCCCCTCATGGGTGTATTCATGTCGTCCATATCTAACATCTCCCACTCACACTTGAGGGGATTGTAAGGAAACATCTTTTCCTTTAACTCTTCTGTTTATCATACCGAGAAATAGGTCGTGTGACCGTCATGCGCATAGAGTCCGCTATTTGTGCACTTGTCAGAGATACACAACACTCCTCGAGGTGCAAAATTGAGTAGATTAACGCATGCTTTACCCTAGATTATTTCTTCACATTTCTTATACTTTATATTCAACAATTGAATCCCATCTGGATTACAATTGGATGGCCAGCTTTGAATCTCTAAAGTCTAAATGTGAATATGAAATTAATCTTCCTCTTCTTGCGATCCTTTCGATCTTGACTTGACTTGCTTTTCTAACATGCCCCGCCGGACCGAATTGACCATAGTCCATAAGCAACATGCTAAGATAGCAATCACCCAGTCAAATCTAAAGGAACCAATTAGAGTCCATAAGGGTAACGAGTTAAGACCCATGTGGTCTTTGGGTCTCACATAATAGTAAACACAATTACTATTCTAACACAATGGTCAAATGCATACGTAGTATGAATACGTATTACAACATCACTCCTTTCCCATGGAGCGTATGTCTTAATGATGTTGTAAGGATGATGATCAGACACCACAATGTCTGATTTTGAGTCCCTTTTACTACTCAAATAATCTTCTGGACCCACATCCCGCATAAGACAGATAGGATTTAAGAATCCTCTTAGATCTTTTGTAAGCATCCATATGATGCAGATCTTTCATACGAACATTTTGTTTAAGTCATGACTCTAAATCATCCGTCTGACGATTTTGACTTTAAACAGGTCTCATCTTTATTTTATCCGTCTGATATAATAAAGGCGGTTGCTCATGTGAGAGAGCCAACCTCAATCTGTCCGACATACTAGAAAATATAGCTGAGATTTTAAAATGTACACAAACATTTTCAAGAAACTCATATGCAACTTTGAAAAAGAACTTATTCTTTTATTAAATTTGATCTTTTACAGACATGGGAATTTACATTGGTACAACTCAGCTCTTACGCAATCCTTGAGATGATAAGTGTTTGTAAAACACATCTATGGGGATCGCCTTCGTAAGCGGATCCGCTATCATCTCATGCGTAGATATGTACCTTATGTCTACCTTCTTGGTCTTATCATAGTCTTTTGCAAATTTGTAGCGGATATCAATGTGTTTGGTCTTACAATGGAATTTTGGATCTTTGACATAGGCTATAGATGCTTGACTGTCGCTGTGTATTGGAACAGTACCTGAGTCACTTGCATCAATTATCCTGTCTAAGAACTTACTAAGCCAAACAGCCTCTTGGACTGCCATGCTAAATGCTACAAACTCGGCTTCCATAGTTGAAAGTGCGATGCAGGATTGTTTCTTGCTACTCCAGGATATTGCACCAGATCCGAGTAGAAAAACATATCTTGAGGTCGATCGTCGCTCATCGAGATCACCCGCCCAATCAGCATCAGTGTAGCCTTCGAGCCTCAAGGCATCTCCTTGATATCATAAAGCATAGTCTGCAGTTCCTTTAAGATATCGCATTATCCTCTTAACCGCTTTCCAGTGTACTTACCATGGATTGGATTGGTAATGACTTACCATTCCAACGGCAAAACAGATGTCCGGTCTTGTATACATCATAGCGTACATAAGACTACCAACTGCACTGGAATATGGAACTTTTTCCATAATTTCCTTTTCCTTTTGGTTCTTTGGATATGATTTCAGACATAAATTATCGCATTTGCTTATAAGAGTATCAATGGACTTGCAGTCCTGCATATTAAAACGTTCTAGAACCTTCTTTATATAAGTCTCTTGTGAAAGAGAAAGAAATTTCTTCGAACGATTCCTTGAAATCTTAACTCCAAGGATATATGCGGCTTCTCCCATGTCTTTCATCTCAAAAACAGATGAAAGCCAAGCCTTGATATCCATCACAAAGCCATTGTCATTTCCGGCTATTAAAATGTCATCTACGTATAGAGACATAATAACATACTTGCTTTTAATCCTTTTGATATATACACAGTTATCTTCATCAAGCATGGTAAAACCATTTGATAAGACAACTTCTTTTACAAACCTTATATGGACTTACGAAGTTTAAGGCCATATATGGACTTATGAAGTTTACAAACCTTATGTTCGTTTCCTTCTTTTACGAACCCTGTTGGTTGTTCCATATAGATCTCTTCGTCCAATTCTCCATTGAGAAAGGTAGTCTTTACATCCATGTGATGTAATTCGACGTCTAAGCAAGCTACCATAGCCAGAATCAGGCGAATCGAGGTAAAACGCACAACAGGTGAGAAGGTCTCTTCGTAGTCTATCCCTTCCTGTTGCGAAAAACCTTTTGCGACAAGGCGAGCTTTATATCTGTCTATAGAGCCATCAGCCTTATGCTTGATCTTGAGAACCCATTTGTTCCCAATAGCTCTTCGTCCTCTGGGTAAGTCAACTAAGTCCCAGACTTGGTTAACTTTCATGAATTCCATTTCCTCCTTCATCGCTTCCATCCATTTGTCTTTTGCAGGGCATGATACGGCCTGTTTGAAAGTAGCAGGCTCGTCATCATCTTGTAGTAAAGTCATAAAGGTTTGCGGAAATTCATCCTCAAATCTTAGAGGAGCCAACCTTGTACGACTACTACGTCGTATTTGAGATTCTTCAAGTCCTTGTTGACTCGAATTTAGATCAATTCTAATATCACTCCCACTTGGAATGTCGTTAGAAATGCTCCCACTTGGATCATTATTCCTGTATGGAATAGGATTCACGTCATTCGTATCATCCATTGGTGAAGTTTGAAACATATTTTTGTCTTCACCAAGAATTCTCCCACTCGAATGAGGTAATCCTTCTTGATCATTAATCTCAAATAGAGATAAGTCCTGAATTATCTCGCCCTGTCTTGGAAACTCGTTTTCAAAGAAAGTGACATCCATCGACTCAAATTCAATTAGACCTCCATTGTCTTCCTGACCAATGAAAACATAACCTTTGGAGTTTTCTGTGTATCGTATAAAGATACATTTCCTTTCCCGTGGCCCAAGTTTGCCATACTTATGGGAGGAAATATGTGCGTAGGATGCACACCCCCAAGGTTTCAAAATGTTTAAGTCAGGAGACCTTTGGTTCCACAACTCGTAAGGAGTGGAGCTAACTGATTTCGAGGGTACGCGGTTCAAGATGAAAGTGGCCGTCAATAATGCATCACCCCAAAAGGTGATTGGCAAGTTAGCTTGCACCATCATTGAACGGACCATTTCCATCAAAGTCATATTCCTCCTTTCTGCAACACCATTTTGTTGAGGAGTATAAGGCATAGTCACCTGATGAACTATGCCCTTTTCATCACAAAGTTCCTTAAAACTTGTGGATTGATATTCACCGCCTCTATCGGTTCGCAAGACCTTAATCTTGCGATCTAATTGATTTTCCACCAAACTCATATAGTTTTTAAAGTAGGTTAATGCTTCACTTTTGTGGGATATCAAATAGATATGACCGAATCGGGTGAAGTCTTCAATAAAAGTGATGAAATAGGACTTCCCGCGTCTTGTCTTGACATTCATCGGACCACATATGTCCGAATGGATAAGCTGTAATGGAACCTCGGCCCTTGTGCCGGTTCCAAACGGCTTGCGACAAGATTTCCCTACAAGGCAATATTCGCAAGTCGACATTTCAACCTTTGAAACATTGGATAGAAGGCCACGTTTGGCAAGTCTATCCATTCGTGTTGGTCCAATGTGACCAAGCCTTGCATGCCAACAAATTACATCTTATTCATAATTTGATGAATTTGCAACAAGGAAATTTTCATTATCAAATGAGGAATCATACATTGTATTTAATACAATAAATCCTTTAAATACATACCCAGAACCAATTAGAGTATTATTACAAGACAAGTCCACTTTACAATTATGAAAAAACCAGCTATAACCAAGACCCATTAACACGACCACAGATATAATATTCCTTCGAATATCTGGAGCGAAGAGGACATCATGTAGTAAGATAGTGTGGCCGTTGTCCAAGACGAGCTTGCAAGTCCTAACGCCTTTCACTTCAACACGTGGGTTGTTTCCTACATATATCCACTTTGTTCCTTGGGGTATCCGGTGATACTCCATGAAGGACCGTCTGTCCCTTGCTATGTGGTCGGTGGCACCTGAATCAATTATCCAAAATGGATTATATTCTACAAGAAATATTGAACTAGAAACACATATGTAACTAGCATTACAAGTTACCTTGTCACCTCCATCCGTACAAGAACGGGCATAGTGACCTAACTTGTTGCACTTGAAGCACTTGATCCTCTTCAAGTCTTTCTTCTTGTGCCATTTCTTGTGCCCACCCTTATGTTTGGGTTTCTTGGTAGACTCCGATTGCTTATTACGTTCATTAGTAAACTTCGAACGATCTTTCCATTTCTTTCCCCCGTGTGAGGAACTAGCAACCATATGCACTTCTGCACATGGCTTGGCAGCCGCAAGCCGCTCTTCCTCTAACTCGAGGTGCTTAGAAACATCGCTAAAGTTCTTGATGCTCTCATTATGAGTGAGATGCATCTTCATTTGGTCCCACCCATTTGGTAGGGAACGTATGACTGCTTGGATTTGTTGCTCATCAGTGAGCACATGACCTGCATCCTTTAACTCCGAGATTAGATTCGCCATATGTCGCAGATGTTTCCCCATGGAATGATCTGGACGTTTCTTGTATGATCAAATCTTATAGTTAAAGAACAAAGTTTGGACACCGAGGTGCCACCAAACTTCTCTTCTAGCTTGGACCATATGTACATGGCTAGATCATGCTCTCGGAAGATGCGCATTATGTCATCGGCCATACTGGACAATAACGTAATGCGAGCTATCTTGTTCTTCTGAGACCAAGCATCAAAAGCTTCCTTGTCTCGTCTGTGTTGGGCCGTAGTGCCCAACTCTGGTTCAATCATTATATTCTTCAGAGTTTCGAGCACTTCTTGCTCCTCTAGAACATATTGTATCTTGATGGACCATAGTTTGTAATTATCGCCGTTGAGTTTTTCACCTTTGTTTAACTCAGCGACGATGTTCTTTGAAGCGGAAGACATTTTAACTTTAAAATGCTGCAAAAGACACAAAACCGAAGGTTCGATCAAAAATCATTGCATAAAATTTCTTATACATAGATATCACTCCCACTTGGAAAAAAATCCCACTTGAAATGATATTATAATATTTGATAAGTTACTTTCGAAAAATATTGAAGATGTTGCTCTAGAATCGGAAAGGTCTCTACGATTCCAATCACCATCTAGAACAACTTTCAATATTTCCCCCTCACTTATCAAACGATAGTACTCTTATAGTAATTTGCAGCAGAAAAGCGTTTTTGAAAAACGTATTTTGAAAACGTATTTTTCACACGTATTTTGCAAATGTATTTTGCAGTATTTTGAAAACGTATTTTTCAAACGTATTTTGCAAACGTATTTTGCAGGGCCTACACTCCATTACAGGGTGACATAGTCAAAATATTTCGACAATTCCCCGGCCATTGCCGGGGTTGTGTCGTGGCCGTGCCAAGGCCGAATTCTTCTTCCTTCCGAAGAGAGTGCTGCCATCGCAACTTGGCCAAGGCCGAACTTTCCTTGAGGGGAGTTTTCTGCAAGCCACCGCCGCCGGCTCCCGTATGGATCCAGGCGCTTCCCCCCTACAGGAGAATTTTGCCGCAGACAACTGCCGCCGGCTCCGTAGAGACCGGCCATGCAAACCACCCCCTCCGGTCATGCAAGCCCCCCCTTTCCCCATGAAAAATAGGGCCAACCGGGGCTTGGCCCTGGCCGAGGCCAAGGGCCGACAATGACCGTGGCCCTGGCCTCTGCCAGGGCCGGCCGTGGCCCTGGCAGCGGCCAGGGCCGGCCTCGGCCAGGTCCTGGCCTCTGCCAGGGCCGGCCAGGCCCCTGGCCAGGTCCTGGCCTCTGCCAGGGCCGGCCAGGCCCCTGGCCAGGCCCTGGCCTCTGCCAGGGCCCTGGCCAGGCCCCGGCCAGGGGCGAGCAATCCTCGTGGCGCCGAGCCAACCACGCGCCGAAGAAATTTTCACGCGAGTGAAACCTCCGCCTAGATTTCGGATCTGAATTCGAACTCCTTTGCGTCTTTGCTAGAGCCCTCAAGAGTAAGGCAGAAATTTAGGGAGATAAAATAAATATTAATTTAAGCTTAGATCCGAGCGTGCTCCAACATTTACGAGAGCCGCTCAGATCTAGAGCTTGGGACGAGTTTTGAGGAAGAGAGCAGACCCCTATTTATATAGACGGCTGACTGCTCCCCTTCTCTCAAAATCCGATGTGGGACTATTAATTGGGTTAATTAAAATCAAGTTAGTTTGCAATTCACAAAGTGCAAACTTCCGTGAATTTTAACTCACTCACTGTTGAGCTTCATGATTGATACAACCTATCAATACGAAGGGCGTTCAACGGTGAACGCATAGGAAAAAACCGTTCGTCAATCGGAGGTCGTTTGACCCTCCAATTGACCTCTTAAAGTTCAGCCTACGGCTAGCTTTTTGCAAAAACTGTCTGTCAAAATCTGCCATTAGATCTAGGGTTCTGCACCTTGAGGTGGGGCCCAGCCTGTGGGCCCCACCAGCCAAAAGGGGCTGACTGGGCACCTGCCAGACCTGGGCACGGGCGCCCAGGCCTGGCACGGGCGCCCAGGCGCGGGCGCCCAGGCACGGGCGCCCAGGCGCCAGCCAGGCGCCAGGCGCCTGGCGGGCGCCTGGGCTCCCAGGCGCCCAGGCCCGCCTGGGCAGCCTGCCTGGCCGCAGGCCCAGGCGCCCAGTGCTTGGGCCTGTGCCCAGGCCCTGTGCCTGGCTTCCTGGCTCAGCCAGGTCTGGCCAGGCGCCCAGGCCAGACTTGGTCTGGCCTGGGTCAGCCTGGTCTGACCCGGTCTAATCTAATGGGCTGTTTTGGCTCTAACTTGAGCATCTGGCGTCCGATTTGGACGCCGTTCGAACCTGGGTCTAGACCGGGACATTCTCGTCTTGCCCGTGAACTTTTCCTTGCATTTATTTAAATATTGTTTTAAACAATTTAAAACACATTTAATCATTTTTGCATTAAATGCAAAATAGTCCCAATCTAGGCTTAAATTATCCTATTGCATCAAATGCAATTATTCCATCCCTTTGCATCAAATGAAAATTATTCTCCCTAACTAATTTCTACCTATTACTAGACGAAGGTCACACTCTGTGTGAGACCATACAGCCTGACCCTTAGAACAGGTTGGGCTCGAAGCCCTATACGGCAGTGACCACTAGCAGTGGTTGCCGTCCCTGCTTCAGAAATCATCATTATGTGGTTGACTCATTGACATGAGTATTGTCGGGACCACCTGACTGTTTCCGTGATGAATTCCACAGTTTTAGTCTCTTCGTCTTAACTATGTCATGTAGATCAAGTATAGGGTACGGTCAAACTGTCAACCCTAAGAACTTGACTCCGGTTAGTTTCTATCGATCTTTAGTCAACTAATGTTGGACTTCTTCCAACATACTCTGCGCAGAGATTTAACTAAAGACCGAACTAACTCTACGACACTAACTCCCATTGACCGAGAGAGACGAATCCTGTCTTGGCCACTACTCTCCTCGTACGCTTCAAGTGACATCCAATCAAATACCTTTCAACAAGCCTAGCCTCGAAGTCAGGTCAGTGATCTAAATGGCATTGTTCACGCACAGGTTCGTAAAATGACCTCAAGTCAAAAGACCAACTAACCTATCATCACTAAGAGTTATCATTGACAGATTGGTCAATGTAACCATATGATAACTCTTGTGGATCGTTCAGTGAACTCATTCTCTAATGAGCACCTGTGTCTTGTCTCCGACTTCGCCAAGTCGAACGATCATGAGATCATCGCCACCGCTTAACGGTGAAGACTAAGACACAATGGTTTATCCGATGTTTCGATATCCTTGTCTCAAAACATCTACGACCATGAACCCTTTTAGACTTATGCTACAGACGGTCAAACATTTCTCCATGATCGAGATACTCATCTCGATACCTGTTTGACCTTGCATAAAGTCTCAGGACTTTACCTAAGTTGATATCTAATTATAATATAACTTAGATAAATCATTACCAAACAGCTTACTGTTATTTCGAACAAGATGTTTGTGTTATTCACACAGAGATAAATAGCCTCGAGGGCATCATATCTCTACATCTCCCACTTGCACTCAGGCCCATTTATCTCGGTATCTTATACCGTTTTTACACATAAGTTTTCTCGACTTCATGTGATAGAGCATTCGTGAGTGGATCTGCTAAAACCGTCTACACTATAGACTTAAGGGGTTTCTATGTTCACGTTAGACCAACCATTTGAATCTCATTCAAATAATTCACTTGGTCGTTCGGAATCCATAATATTTTTATTTACTTGGATCTTATCCAGTTCATCGTACCTTACGATAATAATTTTTAAATTAGTTATCGGTCATTTTAAATGGCTCATATCTATTTCTGATAAAGTATCAAACTCTTTGATTACTTTGTCAAAATAAATGTTCCATCCCTTTGATGCCTCGCATGTAATTTATACGCTCCCACTGACCTTGAAAACTATCTGGCTAATTCATATAAGTTGGTCTGTCTAAATCATATTTAGAAAAATGAACTTATAAGTGAATGCTCCAATTTTCATGGTCAACTTAAGCGTTTACATCGAGTTTGGTCCGAGTAAATCTGTACACATCTACTGGCGAGAAACAGTTTCATTCTAATCCGTTTATAGGAATTAATATGAAAACGGTTCTCGACTAACATGATTGTACTTTACTATTTTCTTTTTGCACCAATCTTTCAACTTAACGATTTACTTGCAGGAAGTGAGGAAACATTTTCCTTGTGCACGTAAACTAAATTCCAAAATTTATTTACGCACGTGGACCTATTCTGATTGCATCAAATTTTAAATCGGAGTTACTACTCCGAATTTTATCCTAGAAGTTGACTACGTCATCATCAGTTATGATGTCTAACTCGACTCTTCGTCTCACGAAATTCGAGTAATTATACAACTTCTTAATGATTGATTTAATGAATATCTTATTGATAATGTCCTCATAGAACATTATCAAAACCTAGGCATTACTATTTGGGACTTAACCCAGATGGAGGACTTAACTCAGAGTCACTGGCTATGGATCGTACCAAGTCTAACTTAGTGTGATTCATACATTTTAACACACGGATGTGTTAACAGACTTGACCTGAGAGAAAATCATATTTTCTTTTAATTACGCAAGATTTAATATAGCTAAGTATTCGACCATTCGATCTAATCGAATCAGTTTAAATACTTTAGTCATTACGTTCTTTATTTTATCAGACTTGTGTTTCATCTAGAACACGTGTCTTAATAAAATATACGAATAACTTATTTTGGTTAATATAGACTCGGGTACATCAGTATGTACCAGACTGAGTTCGACAACTCATTCTCCCACTGTCTCACAGATGTGTTTCGGCCATTATATCTAAGAGGATAAGACTCACAAGTGTCCATAGACTTCATAATACGAGAGGTCAGACCCCTCTTTATGTGACTTGTGAAGCTTAGTCTCTCGATACAGCCTAGTCTATTTTGTCATACAAGTTAGCTACTATCTTGTGTGTTTATATATATTAACATTTAATATATATATTATCGTTATACATATTACTCATTTCTTCAGAAGCAATGTGACGACATTCGTCAAAATTTGTTAACCTTTTGTATAACAATAATTACGAAATCGTGACATCAGAATATGTCACATTTTTATTTCCTCCTACTTATGCCTTTATTAATTATAAATTAAACTATTATAACTCGATTGACTTTCCGGAGTGCCTTCTGCCTTTTCTAAATCACATTTAGATATAAATAGCCCAACATAAATAAATAGCTATGCAAGCATCTCATGTATCCAAACGTTTGAGAGTTGCAATCTTGAATGTAGCTCAAGAAGTTACTTGTCTCAAGATCCGGTTGGGATACATAGTCTTGCACCGCTCATGCACTCGTATTCGACTCAAACAGTTTGATCGAATTCTCGAACTTTGCGGATCAAAATTGTTTGTCCATACAACCTTGAGGGTAGCTCGACAAGTTGTAGGGAGAAACATACTTCGAATATCCTATATGTTCAAGCTGCCTCATATAGAGACGAGTGTCATGTAGCTTGAATTTATTTGTTGGACCCAGAGTTTAATGAAATCATATTTCGCAAGTCTGTTTCTTTAGAAGGTCATTTTAATAATGTCAACGAGAATATAGTTTTAACTCTATCAATTAGAATTTAACTTGATATTCAATTAATCAACCTATTTGACCAATTAACTAATTCCACTAAAATATTATAATTAGATTCTTTTGGTAAACATAGTCTTGCCCTAGTTTAGCATACGTTCAATATTAAATATAGGTAGAATGGTTTTTATCCATCTATATCCTCCCACTATTTTTACGATCGTTTCAAAGCTTAATAACGAACGATTTAATCGAATTAAAATTAATGGGTAAGAGGTCCAATCACCTTGAGCCTAACAACCTTGAGTGTAGCTCAACAAGTTGCTTGACTCTGCGATCGGAAGATGACTCTTCATCGATCATATCAGATATGACTCTCTTAATCGGTTTTTGCCCCTAGCCATTTGTGATCATGAGTGTGCTCATCCAAATCACAATGTCTAGTCTAGTCGGACCCTCGTTTCCGTGTCTAACCTGACTTGCCCCGCCGCTCGGTGTATTCACGACACGTCGGTTTGGGTCAGGTCTTAGACTACATCTAGTCAGACTACATCATTGATTTAACTTACGCCGGCGCTCGGTGTACGAGACGACGGTTTGGGTCAGTCAAGATTTCATCTTATGTATTAAAGGAGTTGGTTTCTATAAGGTTGCCATGTTACAGCTTGAGTGTATCTCAACAACTATAACATGGGTCCTATAGTTGCCATCCCCTAAAACAAGGAGGGCTACGGCTAATCTTAAAAAAGATCATTAACGTATTTGACTTAGATATAGTCCAGGGTGTCATACAATCATGATTCGCGACATTGCGGTCCATCAGAACACAGGCAGGGAATTGACTAAGCCAGGATCACTATCCCTTAAAGGGTGATCCAGAACTCTTAGCCAAGCACATTGACTAGATCATGGTCCAGTGAATGAAGCTTGTCATTTTTGTATGTGTGCCATAGACTAAACAGCTTTTATTAACAACTAATTAATCCTATCAACTAGTTGAATCCTTAAATTCATAATTTTAGGATTTGTTTAATAACTTTTATTAAGTCCTTATCAACTATAAGGTTCTCGTGCTATCCTAATCATTATTAGGATTTTAATAAATTATTAACAACGCTAAAAGCGAAGTCCTTTAATGAGAATTAATGTCATAACATTTATAATTTAAAAAACATTAAAAGGACTACCCTAATCAGGAATTAGGTCTTGAAGGGTTGTTAATGTTTTATTAAAACATAGCATGTCATTAAAATTCAAGTAATAAATTTTAATTATTTCTTAATGGCTAACCTAAAGGGCTGTCTTGTGTTATCAAATAAGGGACAAGGTTATGCATAGCCATTAACATAAGATTACACTAATTTTATCGCATAAAATAAAGTGTACAACTATTTAACAATTTAAATAGAACAATGTCTATCGCATAAACAATTTTAGCATGCAAATATAAATTTAACATTTAAATTTAAAATATGATTTTAAAAATATTTTATTTTTATCTCATAAAAACTTGTTTTTAAAATCACAAATTTGCATGCTACTATAAAAAATTATCGCATAAAAATTTTAACCTTTAAAATCAGTTTTAAAATTATCTCATAAAATTAAAACATCATTTTAAAAAACTTTCATGCTTAAAAATTTATCATATAAAATTTTTAGGCACTTTAAACTTATCGCATAAATTTTAAAAGATTTAAAATTAGTTTTAAAAATTATCACATAAATTTTTAAAACGTCATTTAAAAATTTCCATATTCAAAAATTTATCACATAGATTTTTAAACATCAAAAACATTTTTAAAATTTATCTCATAACTTTAAAAACATTTTTAAAAGTATTTAAAAGCATTTCTAAGTTTAATAATAATAGCAGTCTTAGATCGCAACGCATACAAAGCTCTGATACCACTGTAGGCATTTCTAGGACCCTTAGGGCACAAAAACTCTATGCACGTCCTAAGTCGAACAAAACATAGACAGAAAAGCAGCGGAAAAATAAACATGTTAATCTAATTAACATGTAACCCTAAGGTTCAAGACCCTAATCCAAGATCTATGCCGACTTGGGATGAGTCTGACCATCCCAAGAAGGATCTAGCCTACTGCGATTAAATTAAACTAATGCTTAATTAAACACATACCCGGAATCTCAGCCCTGGGGCAGGCGAGATGTTCCGCACCGTCTTCCGAGCCGCTCCCGTCCTACGCTGAGCCGCTCCTTGAACCGCTCCCCGAACCGCTCCTCGAACTGCTCCGCATCCCGAGGCGAGCAATCCTCGTGGCGCCGAGCCAACCACATGCCGAAGAAAGTTTCACGCGAGTGAAACCTCCGCCTAGATTTCGGATCTGAATCCGAACTCCTTTGCGGCTTTGCTAGAGCCCTCAAGAGTAAGGCAGAAATTTAGGGAGATAGAATAAATATTAATTTAAGCTTAGATCCGAGTGTGCTCCAACATTTACGAGAGCCGCTCAGATCTAGAGCTTGGGACGAGTTTTGAGGAAGAGAGCAGACCCCTATTTATATAGGCGGCTGACTGCTCCCCTTCTCTCAAAATCCGATGTGGGACTATTAATTGGGTTAATTAAAATCAAGTTAGTTTGCACTTCACAAAGTGCAAACTTTCGTGAATTTTAACTCACTCACCGTTGAGCTTCATGATTGATACAACCTATCAATACGAAGGGCGTTCAACGGTGAACGCATAGGAAAAAACCGTTCGTCAATCCGAGGTCGTTTGACCCTCCAATTGACCGCTCAAAGTTCAGCCTACGGCTAGCTTTTCGCAAAAACTGGCCGTCAAAATCTGCCATTAGATCTAGGGTTCTGCACCCTGAGGTGGGGCCCAGCCTATGGGCCCCACCAGCCAAAAGGGGCTGACTGGGCGCCTGCCAGACCTGGGCACGGGTGCCCAGGCCTGGCGCGGGCGCCCAGGCGCGGGCGCCCCGGCGCCTGGCGGGCGCCTGGGCCGGGCGCCCAAGGCTCCCAAGCTCCCAGGGCGCCTGGGCTCCCAGGCGCCCAGGCCCGCCTGGGCGGCCTGCCTGGGCGCAGGCCCAGGCGCCCAGCGCCTGGGCCTGTGCCCAGGCCATGTGCCTGGCTTCCTGGCTCAGCCAGGTCTGGCCAGGCGCCCAGGCCAGACTTGGTCTGGCCTGGGTCAGCCTGGTCTGACCCGGTCTAATCTAATGGGCTGTTTTGGCTCTAACTTGAGCATCTGGCGTCCGATTTGGACGCCGTTCGAACCTGGGTCTAGACCGGGACATTCCCGTCTTACCCGTGAACTTTTCCTTGCATTTATTTAAATATTTTTTTAAACAATTTAAAACACATTTAATCATTTTTGCATCAAATGCAAAATAGTCCCTATCTAGGCTTAAATTATCCTATTGCATCAAATGCAATTATTCCATCCCTTTGCATCAAATGAAAATTATTCTCCCTAACTAATTTCTACCTATTACTAGACGAAGGTCACACTCTGTGTGAGACCATACAGCTTGACCCTTACAACAGGTTGGGCTCGAAGCCCTATACGGCAGTGACCACTAGCAGTGGTTGCCGTCCCTGCTTCATGAATCATCATTATGTGATTGACTCATTGACATGAGTATTGTCGGGACCACCTGACTGTTTCCGTGATGAATTCCGCAGTTTTAGTCTCTTCGTCTTAACTATGTCGTATAGATCAAGTCTAGGGTACGGTCAAACTGTCAACCCTAATAACTTGACTCCGGTTAGTTTCTATCGATCTTTAGTCAACTAATGTTGGACTTCTTCCAACATACTCTGCGCAGAGATTTAACTAAAGACCGAACTAACTCTACGACACTAACTCCCATTGACCGAGAGAGACGAATCCTGTCTTGGCCACTACTCTCCTCGTACGCTTCAAGTGACATCCAATCAAAGACCTTTCAACAGGCCTAGCCTCGAAGTCAGGTCAGTGATCTAAATGGCACTGTTCACGCACAAGTTCGTAAAATGACCTCAAGTCAAAAGACCAACTAACCTATCATCACTAAGAGTTATCATTGACAGATTGGTCAATGTAACCATATGATAACTCTTGTGGATCGTTCAGTGAACTCATTCTCTAATGAGCACATGTGTCTTGTCTCCGACTTTGCCAAGTCAAACGATCATTAGATCATTGCCACCGCTTAACGGTGAAGACTAAGACACAATGGTATATCCGATGTTTCGATATCCTTGTCTCGAAACATCTACGACCATGAACCCTTTTAGACTTATGCTACAGACGGTCAAACATTTCTCCATGATCGAGATACTCATCTCGATACCTGTTTGACCTTGCATAAAGTCTCAGGACTTTACCTAAGTTGATATCTAATTATAATATAACTTAGATAAATCATTACTAAACAGCTTACTGTTATTTCGAACAAGATGTTTGTGCTATTCACACAGAGATAAATAGCCTCGAGGGCATCATATCTCTACATAATGCGGGGGGGCCCAGGCCGGCAGTGCGGGTGGGCGCCCCGGCCCGCATGGCGGGTGCCCGTGCCCGCTTACAGGCTGGCAAGCATGGGGCCCATGCGGTGGGCCCCACAGCTTGGTTTTAACCCTGTTTTTGTGACGACTGTATTTTTTGCGACATGGTTTGAGTGGTCAAACGAAGTTGGATTTGAGTGCCGTTTCTTCCTACGTGTTCACCGTTCAACCCTCTTCAATTTGATATGTTGTATCACTTACGAAGCTCAGCGGTGAGGGAGGAAAAATTCGCTAAAGTTTGGCCTTTGTGAAAGGCAAACTTTAATTAATTTATCCTCCAAAATTAATAGTCCCACATCGGATATGGAGTGAAGTGGAGGGGTCAGGCGCCTATATAAATAGGGGCATACTCCCCTCCTTGAAACTCGTCCCAAGCTCTAGATTTGAGTAGCTCCATTAAATATGAGAAAGCCCGGATCTAAGCTTAAATTAAAATTCTATTTCTCCCTAAATTTCGTCCTTGCTTCTGTTCGGGCTCTAGCAAAGCTACAAAGGAGCTCGGATCGGATCCAAAGTCTTGTAACGAACCACTCTCGGGGCCCGTTACTATTTGGATCATGCGCAAGTCCTGATAGGCACCAATGAAGTCAATACAGGCTCTGTTGCAGAAATACGACAAATACTCATACATGAAAATGGTATACAACCTTCTTACAAACCCGCAACATACAGGAAAGGAAATACAACTGAAAACAAATAATACACCAAGCCACTCTGAAAACAATAAAGTAACTCTCCCACACTCACTCTCAATACCCAGCGTCCTGCTGGTCAAACTCAACAACAAACTCAGCGTCTGCAGTCTCTGCAATCTCTGGTACAAACTCTTCAACCTGTGAGATATCTGGCAGGTCCACTACAAAGAGAAGTGTCGCCAGGATCAGACGTAACTCAAAGTATCTCTAAGCATGGAGATTAATACAATGTGCAAGCATGGTAATATAAAGAGAAGAGAAGTAAAGTGCGAACAATAATCGTGAGGAAATAGAGCGGAAACGTAACTTTGCAGTTTTACAACTATCAGCAATTTCCAGCAATTAAATGTACATTATTAAAAGTGACCATGTTACGAGAGTCTAACTGTGACATACCTAGATCGTGACTTATAATGCGGGGGTACAGTGAGAAACCAAGAGTTCATCTCTTACCACGGGTGCTACTCGGGCGAACTATGCTATGAATACTATTCAAGAATTTGTGATTTATGAATTTGTCACTGGCTTCTGTGATGGGTTGCTAGAACCTGCACGGTGACAACAAAGCCTGGACTAGTCTCTCCCGTACTCTCGCTATTATAAGTTACCTCAAACCTACTGTTTGTGGTGTTACCGTATTTGCAATTTCGGAATCATTTATCTAAAGTTGCACATTTTTACGATACTGTTCAAACGATCAAGCTTCCACGATACTGTGCAGTCTTTTAATCTAGATTTATATAATTTACAGTACTAGCATGCAGTCTTTAGCGATACTGTGCATATTGTCAAAATTAATTAACTATCCAAACGATCAATTGCTAATGAAAGAAAACTAACTTTAGCATGTATTTGTTTTTGTTTTAAAACCCATAGCAAGAATACGAAGAGTTACCAATTTGCCTTGTAGTGAAAGGCGTGTTTTGATTAGCGGTAGGGATACCTGGTTCACATGCGTTACAAGGCAAGTTAGCTACACACAAAAATATGGCTATCATGTTATACTTAAGTAATGATGTTATAGAACTAATTCTTTATATTTAGGATTTAATGCAGAAAAGGTGGCACCTGATCCATTGGATTAGGTGCTTAGACACAAAAAAGGTGGGAAGTACAAGCCCCCAGATGGGCTTGTACTCGTGGGTCCCCACCTTTTTGTGTCTTGCACCTGATCCAATGGATCAGCTGCCACCTGCTCTACATTAATCCCTTATATTTATTAGCTAAAAATAAATAAACTTTATACTAATAAATTAAAAACTTAATACTTACTCTTATAAAACTTTATAACTTAGTTAATGTCTTATAACTTAACTTATATATTAACTTAACTTTAACTTATATAATAACTTAATTTTATTTAATAAATCATAACTTAAATTAAAACTTAACTTGTTATACAAAAATAGCTATATTATAACATGTTAATAATTTACATATGCTACTAACATCTTATACTAATATAGGTTTATAAACTATTAACTTATAAAATAACTTATGAAATTAGTTATCTTAATAAAATACTTAACTTATATAATTAATTAACTTAAACTTAACTTATATATAAAAATATAACCTAACTTACTCTTACCCTCTCAGCTCTCTCTGTCTCTTCATTTCTTCTTCTTTTTCTTTTTCTTTTTTTTTCTCTTTTTGTGTTGTAGGGGAGCGCACGGCAAGGGCGGGCGGCCTGGAGGTGGGCGGCAGTGTGCGCAAGGGGGTCGACGGCCTGGGGCTATGGCGCAAGGGGGTTGCGCGCGGGGGCTAGGGCGCAAGGGGGCCGGCGGCCTGGAGGGCAACGCAGGCGGTCGGGAGGGCGGCGCAGGTGGTCGGGAGGGCAGCAGCCTGGGGAGGAAGGGCAGGGCAAAGCAACGGGGGCACGCCCAAGTGGAGGTGGTGGTGCGGTAGCTAGGAGGAAGGGGAAGAATAGAAGCGAAGATGATGAATTTTTGATTCCCACTTTCAATTTCTAGTCCTCCCTCTCTCAATTGATTTGGTTGTTTAATTTGGGATGAAGAAATTTTGGGTTTGATTGATTTGTTTGCTGTTGGGTTGAAGGAGGGGGATGATGAATTTTTCAGATTTAGGTGCCTGAGATGATGAAAGGGCTTGGGGATCTGTTTGCAGACAATGGGGAGGGGGTTATAATGAAGGGAAACCCCATCTGAAGGAGGGTGCCGTGAGAGAGTGGGTGTGTTGTAATTGAAGAGGGGGAGATGGTGATTGCCGACAGGGAAAATTAGAGGGGGCTACCAACATATTGGTTAGGATTAAATAGGTTAGGTTAATTAGTTTAAGGGGTAAAAGTAATTAGGCTATGGCGGTAAATAAAATAAAAATAAATACTCGAACTACTGAAAAATGAGATACGGTCACACCACCATCAAACAGGTCTAAAAATACCGGCCGTTACAAGTCTTGACGAAGGATCCACTCAAGGTGAAATTTTCTTCGACGCGTGGTTGGCTCGGTGATAAGGGTGTTGCTCGCCATGGTACGTGGTGCGGTTCGAGAAGCGGTTCAGCTCGGGACGAGGTGTAGCTCAGGACGTGGTTTGGCTTGGGAGAAGCGGCGTGGGGGGCAAAGAAATGTTGCTGAAAACGACGCTTCGTATTCTGCGGAAACGAAGTGAAAGGTATGTAGTTTAAATATTCATGCGTTTATAATTGCAAATATTAGATAGATTTATCCTTAGGGGTTGGTCGGACCCAACCTTGGGATAATAGAGATATTGACTATGGGTTGTTAATCTTTAGGGCTTAGACTTAAAACTGTTTTAAGTTGATTCTTCCGTTGCTTTATTTGATATCTTCGTCCGACCGACTTAGGCCGACCGTCGATTTATTGCCCTAAGGACCCAGAAAACCCTTCAGTGGTATCAGAGCTTATTGAGCTTGAGTACGGGTTCTCGGGTTATGAGCCGACCCGAAGTAATCGTTCTTACCGTACCAAGTCCCGATAAGATGGAGATCTTATAATGGGTTGGGGCATGCCGTAAAACAAGTTCGTGAGGGATCTTGTGACGGGTCTAAGGTGCCATGGATGATGGGCCTTAACAGCAGTTCAATGATGTAACGACCGGTATTTTTAGGCTGTTTGGTCGTAGTGTGTCTGTATTTCATTTTCAGTAGTCTGAGTTTTTATTTTGATGACCGCCATAGCCTATTACTATTATCCATTTAACTAATTAATCCCTAAACCCCCTCCTTTTCATCTGTCGGTAACCACCCTTCAACTCCCCCCTTCAATTACAAGGCCAGCAAGCACAACCATCATCCCCAACCTCCCCATTGTCTACAGATCGAGCAACAACGATTAATCCCTAAACCCCACCCAAAATTATTCCTTTTCCTTTAAAAAGAAATCAAACCCTCTCCCGTTCATCCACAACAGGCAAACTTCAACCTCCTTCGACCCAACAGCAAACAACCCCAATTTCGTCATTTCAACCAAATCAAAACTGAAATTGAGGGGAAAAGAAGAGAAATTGAAACTGAAATCCCCAAATACACACTCCCAATCAACCCAATTTCGTCCTCCTTCCTCCCACACTTCGAATCACCGCTGCCCTAGCCTCTGCACGCAACCCCCCTTGCCCCAAGCAGCCGCCACCGGCCCCCCTTGCGCGTGTCGCCGGCCAACCCCCTTGGCCGCCGCTCCATCCCCCGTGCGCCCATCAGGCCACACCCTAGCTCACTGCCATGTCTCCCCGTGCCCTTTGCGTCGCCTCGTGCCCCCATTGTGTCGCCGCTGCACAGGCCGCTGCCGCCTCCCCCTTTTGCACGTGCGTGCCCGATGCTCCCCCTGCCGCTCTCCCCGCCGTGCGGCCTCTGTAACCCAAAGCAAAAAAGAAAAAGAAAAGAAAAAGAAAAGAAAAAGAAAAGGAGAAGACAGAACGAAGAGGTAGAGAGAGAGAGAGAGAGAGAGAGAGAGAGAGAGAGAGAGAGGTAAGTTAATATATAAGTTTTGATAAGTTAAGTTATATTATAAAGTTAGTTATTATATAAAGTTAAGTTTTAATATAAGTTTAAGTTTAAGTTAAGTTTTATAAGTTAGTATTAATAAAGTTAGGTAATATTTTTATAAAGTTAAGTTATATTTTTTAGTTAGTTATTAAATAAGCTAAGATAACTTATTAAATAAGTTATATAAGTTAAATTATTTTAGTAAGTTAGGTTAATAAATTAGTTAAGTCTTTAACTTAGTTATAAGTTTTTAATATATAAAGTTTTATTATTAGTTTTGTGTATCTAACTTGCCATGTAATGTATGTGAACCAGGTACCCCTACCGCTGATCAAAACGCGCATTTCACTACAAGGCAAATCGGTAACTCTTTGTATTCATGCTATGGGCTTTAAAACAAAAACAAATGCATGCTAAAATTAGTTTCCTTTCATTAGCAATTGATCGTTTGAACAGTTAACTGGTTGACTCGGAAAACGCGCAAGTGCACGCCTTCCGCTCCCAAGCGTAGGAGCGTCAATGCAATATAAAAATAACCGGTGAGTACAGGGTCGGATCACAGGGACAATTCGTTCTACTTTCACAAATTCTGATCGATAAAGAGAATTAAAGTGTTTTACAACTAAATCGCTAACGGTGGATGAGTGGTAAAAGCGTGGTGAAAACGTGAAGAAACTAAAAATTCTAACCTAAATGGGTAGGGGTGGAGGGCCGAATCGGCAAGTAACGAGGACGACTCGTGTGGTGTGCATGCGAATGAGGCCGTGGGCACAAGAAATCATCCCAATATATAACTCAATTGATCTCCCGGCTAAGGGAGCTCAATCGGAAAATACGGCATTTCATCGAACATGTGGGGTGCAATAAGTAGTGAATGAAACTCATGCGAGTAATTAACAATAAGCGCATTAGAGAGGGTCCGCTAGGATTATCCTCTTCTTGGATTTCCCCTTAGGGTTCCAATAAACAAAATAACACAAGTTTCATACACAAATTTTTGAAGATAAAATTGTGCTAGAGATGAAATCACAACCCAATCAACCAACAATCCCCAAACACAACCACACAAGCAAAATTTAGAGATTCATGATGAAAACGGAGTAATCTTTACTCAAAATTAACATCCAATTTACAACTTAAAACCCTAAATCAAAATACACAAGAGAATAGGAAAATTTCACCCAAGTGTCACTCCTAGATGAGTTCTTCCACTCCCAAATGCCTCCTCCAAGCTCCAAGCTTCATCAATGGCCTCCAAGCCTCTTGGGGAAGAAGAATCCCCTTCCAAGCCCTAAAAAAACCAAAAAAAAAACAGAAAAACCGAGAGCTAAAAAACTCAAACAGCCGATCCCCCTAATTTTCGCAACACAGGCCACTTACAATGTATTGCGGGTCGGGTCGGGCGCCCCGACCCGCCCGCATCCGGGCTGCGCGCGCGCCTGCAGCCAAACAAAAGAGCGGGGCCGGGTCGAAGACCCGGCCCGCTAAGCCCCCAGCGCCCGCACAAGCGGGCGCTGCATTAAATCGAAAGGGGGGGGCACGTGCGGGGCACGTGCCCCCGGCCCCCCCGCTGCTTCGCGAAATTCGCGGGCGGTCCGGCCAACTGGGCCGGCCCGCTCGCAACTAATATTTTTTTAAAAAAATATATATTTTTTTTTCCGCGGCCCGCTCGCTGAGCGGGCCGCCGGCCTGCGGGCCTAAATCAATATTTTTTTTTGTTTTTTTTTCTTTTCTGTTTTTAAAAAAATTACAGAAAAGCCATTTTTGCTCCAAATAATCCCCAAAAATAGCTAGAAATTCCCAAAAAATCTGAAAAAATTCCAGAAAATCCAGAAAAATCCCAGGAGGTACCTGAAAAATACGGTGAGCAAAAATTAGTCCATTTGATGTGAAAATAAATATAATGACTATTAAAAACACAATATTGACCTCCCAATAAGCTATATAAAATATTCCAATGCTCCAATAATTCTCAAAAATTGACCATATAATCACAATAATACCAGGAGCATATGAAAAATAATAGGAAGCCAACAACGACGATAAAATCCGTATTTTGTGTCTAGAATGAGAATAAGCTCCGAAATTGATATGAAATGAAAATATACCCAAAAAGAGCACAATTAAGCCTACTCTTTAGCACAAAATGGGGATAGTTAGGGGTAAAAACATACAATTTATATCCCGAATCACACCCCCAACTAGCTTTTTGCTAGTCCCTAGCAAAATATGCGAAAAATTCGGATTAAATTGAAAAACATGCACCAAATCCTCGATATCTTCATGGCACAACCCAAATGATATTTCCAATTGATTTCAAAACCAATATACCAAATGTATGAAAGTAAACAACAAATGATACTCCCCTCAATCCAATTCAAAGAAAAGTGAAGAAATAAGCCCCGTATCACACGTATCGGGAAATATCACGATGTCAAAATTTCCAATTTCCATGAAAGTGGCCAAAACAAAAAGAAATTCCTTCTAAGTGGTGGGAGATGAGATTGCATCACTCATGTTGCTTATTCTTTCATTTTTTTCATTAATGTTTCTTTTCTTTTCATTTTTTTTCTCTTTTTTTTTGTTTTTTGGATTTTGTATGTTTATGTTTTGCATTCACGCGATAACGCCATAAATGCAAACACGGGCACATTTGCATACACGCGATGACGCTATATATGCAAATGGATGGAATGATCTCCTAAATCTCATTTTTGGCGTCCTCCCCAATGTTTCGTGGGGCACCGGCTACTCAATTCGATTAGAAAGAAACATTCACTTATACTAACTTTTTTTTTTCATTCTCCAACATGAATTAGCAACTCATCCACCCACTTCTAAGAAGAAAACAAAGCATGCACAATTGGCCAAATCCAATCCAATTAGAAACTACACCATTCATCCCAATTCATGCAATTACTTACACTAAACTATTCCCGAATTGTTTCAAAGAGAAATCACGATGTATAAAATTGTTCATACATGGCATATTCGCATGTGAATCCAAAATGGAAAAGAAATGAAACATGCCAATCCAACATCCAGAAATTTATACCAAAATAATAATCCGAAAAATCGCATGGCATTAAGCAAGTAGGGACTAAACAAAGCTAATGGCGTAAGGACAATGAGGCCAAAATATGATATGCAATGACATTCATGGAATGAGGTGAAACATGGAGGAATCTCAAAAAAAAATTCGGTCAAAATCCTAACTATCCTAAAGATTCTAACACTCTCCCCCCAACTTAAAATAAGCATTGTCCTCAATGATGGAAGAGTACTAGATCTTGGCAAAAGATCCTAAAAAAAGAAAAGAAAAACACATGAAAACAAACATGCAAAAGCAAACTAACTTTTTAATTTTATTTATTTACACTACATGGAAAGAACACACCGTGGCAAATGGCGGATCTCGAATGTATAACTGTGGTGGTAGCTGCTCGATCATATCCTTTTGCTCCTCCGCCAGCTGCTTTGGAGCTAGGCCACCACCGGCCTCCTTGGATTCCAGCAATGCAACTCCAAGCATCTCCTTTTGATAATATGTGGTATGTGGGAGACGAGTTGCATCAATCCAAGCCATGTCCTCATGCCCTACAAAAGCATTCCAAAACGGGTCGTCAAAACAAATAAAAGAATTTAGATGAAATGGACGACAATCTGAAACAAATGTATATGGCAGTGAAAATTTGGTTTCAGAAATGCAAGGCATGAGATGGTGGAAACTTCCCTGAAATGTGGTGCTAGATGTGGCATGATGCACGGCCTCATGAGGAGGTGGAAGTGGCTGCAGAGAGAAATCTGGAGTAAGAGGGAGCTCGGGCTCAATATATACCATCTCGCAATCCCCGTCGCTATCATCCTCCTCGACATCCATATCAACATCAACGATCTCTGTGGCACTCCCAACATCTGATAACTGCTCCTCACAAAACTCCTCGATGACTGGCAAGTGCGCATCCTGAGGCGAGGGAAGTGACATCTGTGATAGGACTGGAGGTAGACACGTCTCGGGCAAATCCAAGCACGCCTCATCCTCGCCATCCCAGAAATAGCTCATCTCAGTCGTCCTCCCAAAATACTCAATCGCCTCGACCTGTGAAGCTAACTCTGAAGTGGATCGTGGCTCAGGCCCCATGGTGTCCTCAATCTGCTCTCGGCCATCATGCACATACACTTCATCCTCAACCTCAAATTGAAAATGCATCGTGTCATCGTCGTGGTCGACACGCACTCCATCATCTGTCTCCTCCGACTCAACAATATATAATCTGTCAATATCCTCTACCTGGCTCTCATGCAACCCATCCTCCTGTTCTGCTTTATATCCCATGGGGTCGCAAGAAAAAGAGCCCAAAGGTGGCTCCTCAAGCTGACACTGGACCTGCAGCTCTGCATCCTGAAGTGGAAACTGGGACTGGCCATCATCCTCATATCCAAGTGACGGCTCTCCAGATGGCACAGTCCGCTCCCACTCTGCAAGGTCCCTCAGGTAACACCACGAATCCTCGGTCGAATAATCAAAGAATGTCCCACCGCAGCTCATCTGCACCAAATCTCGCCCAGATGGCGATAATCCTGTGTAGAAGATCTGCAGAAGATGATCCTCATGAAAGCTCTGGTGTGGGCACGCAAGCACCAAATCTGTGAACCTCTGCCAAGTCTGATGGTAGGCCTCCCACTCAGCCTGGATAAAGCTCTCTATATGCTCCACGGCCTGCCGCCCCTGAACCTGCTCCAAAAAGATAGGCAAAAATACTCGGAGAAATTCAGCCTGAAATGACAACCAAGTAAAATGTGAGTCCAGAGACAATGAATCAAACCAAAGTCTAGCATCATCCTGTAAAGAATCGGGAAAGAATCTAAAATATATGCAATCATCATCGATATTCCCACCAAGACATGAATGCATCCAATCTTCAAAATTTTTAATATGTAAGTGAGGGTTCTCCCACTCCGTGCCATGGAAATATGGCGGAAGTGGGATATCCTCCGAATCAAAGTCCGAAAAATCCGAAGAAGATGCCATGTTGTTGTTTAAAAAAAAATTCCAAGAAAATGAAAATAACAACCAAAAGACTCAATAAAAGGAAAATAAATAAACGAAAAGACACACACTAAAAGATAGAAGTATCACACTAAATATTTCAAAATCAATCAAAGATTGCTAATAGTAGAAACCGTTGTCCCCGACAACGGCGCCAATTGGTTGACTCGGAAAACGCGCAAGTGCACGCCTTCCGCTCCCAAGCGTAGGAGCGTCAATGCAATATAAAAATAACCGGTGAGTACCGGGTCGGATCACAGGGACAATTCGTTCTACTTTCACAAAATCTGATCGATAAAGAGAATTAAAGTGTTTTACAACTAACTCGCTAACGGTGGATGAGTGGTAAAAGCGTGGTGAAAACGTGAAGAAACTAAAAATTCTAACCTAAATGGGTAGGGGTGGAGGGCCGAATCGGCAAGTAACGAGGACGACTCGTGTGGTGTGCATGCGAATGAGGCCGTGTGCACAAGAAATCATCCCAATATATAACTCAATTGATCTCCCGGCTAAGGGAGCTCAATCGGAAAATACGGCATTTCATCGAACATGTGGGGTGCAATAAGTAGTGAATGAAACTCATGCGAGTAATTAACAATAAGCGCATTAGAGAGGGTCCGCTAGGATTATCCTCTTCTTGGATTTCCCCTTAGGGTTCCAATAAACAAAATAACACAAGTTTCATACACAAATTTTTGAAGATAAAATTGTGCTAGAGATGAAATCACAACCCAATCAACCAACAATCCCCAAACACAACCACACAAGCAAAATTTAGAGATTCATGATGAAAACGGAGTAATCTTTACTCAAAATTAACATCCAATTTACAACTTAAAACCCTAAATCAAAATACACAAGAGAATAGGAAAATTTCACCCAAGTGTCACTCCTAGATGAGTTCTTCCACTCCTAAATGCCTCATTCAAGCTCCAAGCTTCATCAATGGCCTCCAAGCCTCTTGGGGAAGAAGAATCCCCTTCCAAGCACTAAAAAACCAAAAAAAAACAGAAAAACCGAGAGCTAAAAAACTCAAACAGCCGATCCCCCTAATTTTCGCAACACAGGCCACTTACAATGTATTGCGGGTCGGGTCGGGCGCCCCGACCCGCCCGCATCCGGGCTGCGCGCGCGCCTGCAGCCAAACAAAAGAGCGGGGCCGGGTCGAAGACCCGGCCCGCTAAGCCCCCAGCGCCCGCACAAGCGGGCGCTGCATTAAATCGAAAAGGGGGGGGGGCACGTGCCCCCGGCCCCCCCCCCCCCCCGCTGCTTCGCGAAATTCGCGGGCGGGCCGGCCAACTGGGCCGGCCCGCTCGCAACTAATATTTTTTTTTAAAAAAAAATATATTTTTTTTTCCGCGGCGCGCTCGCTGAGCGGGCCGCCGGCCTGCGGGCCTAAATCAATATTTTTTTTTGTTTTTTTTTCTTTTCTGTTTTTAAAAAAATTACAGAAAAGCCATTTTTGCTCCAAATAATCCCCAAAAATAGCTAGAAATTCCCAAAAAATCTGAAAAAATTGCAGAAAATCCAGAAAAATCCCAGGAGGTACCTAAAAAATACGGGGAGCAAAAATTAGTCCATTTGATGTGAAAATAAATATAATGACTATTAAAAACACAATATTGACCTCCCAATAAGCTATATAAAATATTCCAATGCTCCAATAATTCTCAAAAATTGACCATATAATCACAATAATACCAGGAGCATATGAAAAATAATAGGAAGCCAACAACGACGATAAAATCCGTATTTTGTGTCTAGAATGAGAATAAGCTCCGAAATTGATATGAAATGAAAATATACCCAAAAAGAGCACAATTAAGCCTACTCTTTAGCATAAAATGGGGATAGTTAGGGGGTAAAAACATACAATTTATATCCCGAATCATTAACTAATCTTGACAATCTTCACAGTATCGCTAAAGACTGCAAGCTAGTCTTGAAAAATGTGTAAATATAAATAATGATTCCTGGATTGTAAATAGGGTAACATCACACACACTTAGGATTTGGGGTAACTTATAATAGCAAGTGTGTGGGAGCGACCAGTCCGATCTTTGTTGTTGTTGTCCCGACCCGCCAGTCGGTGACAAATTCACAGACATAGTATCGAATTTGTTGCACAGATTTGGGTTAATCTGGGTACGCACACCCGTGGTATCAGGTGGACTCTTGGTTTCTTACCGTACTATGCTTTATAAGTCACGATCTAGGTTCATGCACAGTAATACTCTCGTAACATGGTCTCTTTTTAACGTACATTTAATTGCTGGAAATTGCTGATGGTTGTAAAACTGCATGTTACATTTCTGCTTTATTTCCTTACCATTATTGTTCGCACATTACTTTTCTTCTTTATTAGATTGTCATGCTTGCACATTGTTTTAATCTCCATGCTTGGAGATACTTTGAGTTACGTCTGATTCTAAAACATGCTTGGAGATACTTTGAGTTACGTCTGATTCTGGCGACCCTTCTCTTTGTGATGGACCCGCCAGATATCTCTCAGGTTGAAGAGTTTGCACCAGAGGCTGCAGATGCTGAGTTTGCTATTAAGTTTGACCAACACGACCAGCTGGACACTGGTTATTGAGAGTGAGTGTGGGAGATTTACTTTGTTGCTTTCAGAGTGGCTTGATGTATCATTTGTATTCCGTCGTATTTTCCTTTCTTGTACGCTGCTGGGTTGTAATAAGGTTGTATACCATTTCTATGTATGAGTATTTTGGCGTATTTCTGCAACAGAGCCTGTGTTGACTTCATTGGTGCCTAGCAGGACTTGCGCATGTTCCTAACAGTAACGGGCCCCGAGAGTGGGTCGTTACAAGTTTGGTGGCCCATGCAGGTCCGTGCTAAATACCATATGAACAGTACAGGAAGTTCAGAATATGTCGTATAAAATACTCAATGGAACTGATCAAACCTTATGAAACACAGGTAAGCTATGGAAAGGAACACTTCGGGAAGCGAGGACAGTGCTTTCGGATCTGGGACAACAACCTGAATTGGGGTCCCAACCAGAATAATGCTGGAAATAGATCCAACAACGGTCCAGACTCGACGACATTCTCAACTGCACCGTTGTCTGCAGAAGATTACATGTGAGGCATGTATGCCCTTCATCAGCAGCTTGGACAGGCTATGTGACAGGCTTTGCTTAGAGAGCAGAAAGCATACCCGAGTGCTTATCACATTCGAGGGATGAGCTCGAAGACATTCGCAGGGACTGAGAACCATCTTCAGGCGGAAGAATGGCTTAGAGGTATTACTGATGATCTGAGGGCATCTCAGATCCGAGAAGAAGCATGGGTGGCTACCGCCAAGAGACAATTGACTGATGGTTCTCGAGACTGGTGGCAGGCGGTAGAAGACCGCTTGGGATTGTCTATTTCGTGGGATGACTTCACCAGTACCTTGAACGCTCAGTACTTTCCCCCACAGGCAAGGATCATGATGAGGAAGAAGTTCATCAACCTGAAGCAGGGCTCAATGACTGTGGATCAGTATAACGTTGAGTTCTCCAGGCTCAGCAGGTTTGCCCTAGAGATGGTTACAAATGCTATGACTCGAGCCCAGCAGTTCTAGTAGGGACTCAACGTTGAGATTCGGAGGATGATGGTCGGTGCTAATCCAACCACACATGTTGCAGTTCTGACCATTGCTCGTAACCATGAGATGGTCGAAGAGGAGGAAAAGGAAGAGCTTAGGCTGGCAGCATCTGCGAGGCCCCCACCAAACCATGCTGGGCCTAGAAGACGACCACAGATGCACCGCCATATTCAGCAGACTTAGTTTAAGAAACTAGGGCAACAACAGCAGGCCCTCCCGGTCTGCCACTACTATGGGAGGCCTGGACACTTCAAGTCTGAGTGTCGAAGTCTTTTAGGCCTTTGTCTGGTTTATGGGGCGTCAGGACACATGGTTAAGGATTGTCCACATTTTAAGCTACGTGCTCCAGCTCAAGCTCCAGCTCCCCGTACTGTCCCGATTGGGAACGCCCCCACAGCGTCCACCACCACCTCCACAGCAAAGGGTGTTTCAACAAGCAAGGCAACAACCACCACCGAGATGACAGGCTTACACCATGACCGTCGAAGAGGCCGAGGCCACCGGTGAAGTGATCACAGGTATAATTCTTGCATATTAAGAATATCATTTCTTTCATTAGCATTGGTTGCTTAGATTAGTATTTGTAACTTGGTGTCGTGCCAGTAGCTGGGAAACCCGCCATCTCCTTGTTCGACTCAGGAGCATCACACTGCTTCCTGGCGAGTCGATTCGTTCACACCGACACCGTTCTTGTCAAAACTTTATCTACCAGTTGGAGCGTTAAAACGGGTGGCGGTGTGATAAAGGCGACCAGTGGGTATCCTCAATGCCCCGTGGTGATTTCTGGGCGAGCTTTATTCGCTGACTTCATGATGTTAGATATCTCGAACTTTGATGCTGTATTTGAGATGGATTGGTTGGGAACTTTCCATGCCACCATCGACTGTTGTCGAAGGAGGGTAGCCTTCGACATTCCTGATCAACCGAAGTTCGAGTTCATTAGTGGGAACAGATCTGTAGGCCCGGTGAAGTACAAATCCAGGTCGACCGAAGCAGTAGCAGCCGCGATGGAAGCTGAGCTCGATATACCAGAGGTGGTTCGAGAGTTCATCGATGTGTTTCTAGACGACCTTACAGGTTTGCCTCTGGATCGCACCCTCAAATTTGCCATCGAAATAATGCCAAGAGCCCAGCCGATGTCCAAGGGACCATAACAATTAGCACCATCTGAGCTCGAAGAATTGCGGGTCCAACTTGATGAACTGCTGAAGAAGGGATGGATACGACCCAGTGTATCTCCCTGGGGATCTCCTATATTATTGGTGAAGAAGAAAGACGGATCCCTTCGTATGCGCGTTGACTACTGCGAGCTGAACAAAGTCACCGTGAAGAACAAGTATCCTCTATTGTGCATCGACGATCTTTTCGACCAGCTCGGTGGATCAAGCATCTATTCGAAGCTGGATCTAAGGACAGTGTAGCATCAAGTGAAGGTGAATGATGAAAATGTTTCCAAGACTGCATTCAGAACCAGATATAGACATTATGAGTACTTAGTAATGCCGTTTGGTATGACCAATGCACCCATGGTATTTATAAGTCGCGTGAACCAAGTATTGTATGAATACTTGGACAAGTTCGTAGTAGTCTACATCGAAGTGTTGGATATGGAAGACGTTTGTACACCCTTGTGGGGGATGTACGAGGGATTACGGACCTCGAACGTCGCGTACACGAAGTCGTGTGCAAAGGGAATCTGTTCCCTTGCGGAGAGGATCTCTGGATGAGCGGGAAAGTCGCATTATATATGCATAAGTGCATGTGACATATGGCTAATAAAGGGGGAATATCTTAAGCTTATGTTGTACCATGCATATGGTACAACTTAAGCTTATAATGTGCCATGTATCATGGTACACCTTAATTAAGTTGTTCCAAAGGAACAACTTACCCTAAAATAACTACCTTGGGGGCTATAAATAAGACCCAAGGGTAGCCATTTTCCTAACACTTTTTGCATGAAATTCATGCATGCATCTTCTTCATAGCGAAGCTCTGCAGAAATATTTCCTCTCCCTCCATCCAAGTTCTTAATCTAAAATAGAGATTTAGATTGTGGATTTAGTAGCCTTACTCCGTTCGTGAGTAGACTCGATCCGTCGTGGCGAATCCGAAGGCGAAGTTCGTAGACTACCGTGCAGCGTACGCAAGCGTAAGTCTACACTTCATATTATCGATCCTAACTCTGTTTTGGACAGGATCCTACATTGGTATCAGAGCCATATGGGTTCGCCCCGGTCAATCCACCGCCCCGTCGAAACTACGAACGAGTCGTTGTCTTTTTCACGAATGGGTCTCCTACTATTACGGATATAGTAGGAACGCTTCGTGACGGAGAGAACGCAGCGGTTGTTTTTTTCACGTTAGGGTCTCCTATCATTACGAATATGGTAGGAACTCTCCGTGACGGGAAGAACCGACCGTTCACGTAGTACGTTATTCATTTTTGGCACACGACCATTAGGAAATAACTAATTTCTCGACGAACGGGTGCTTCATCGACGAACGGGTGCTTCATCGAGGAAGATGATGGAAGTTATTTCCATCGGGTAAGAGGAAAATTTGGTGCATGTGCACCATGGCCAAATGGGATATGAAGGCCATGCACCCCCTCTCCCCATGCGGAGGGGGTTGGCTACGGCCAATAACCACCGGCGACCACCCCATCAAGGGGGAGGAATGAGTGCGGCAACCCCATTTAAAGGGGGTGGCCGGCCATGGCCAAAGGGGCCATGGCCGGCCAACGCCGAATGGCCTTGGCCATGACCGGCCATGGCCAAGCCATGGCCGGCCATGGCCAGGCCGGCATTGGCCGGCCATGGCCAGGCCAGCAGTGGCCGGCCTTGGCCAAGCCCTGTCGGCCAGGCCGGCCCTGGCAGTGGCCAGGGCCGGCCCTTGGCCGGCCTGCCGGCCCTGGCAGAGGCCAGGGCCGGCGCCCTGGCCTCAGGCCAGGGCCTGGCCGAGGCCAGGGCAGGAGCCCTGGCCCCGGCCAGCGGCCTGCCGGCCCTGGCAGAGGCCAGGGCCGGCGCCCTGGCCTCAGGCCAGGGCCTGGCCGAGGCCAGGGCAGGAGCCCTGGCCCCGGCCAGTGGCCTGGCCGGCCGGCCCTGGCCGAGGGGGCCAGGGCCCCTGGCCGGCCAGGGCAGAGGCCCTGGCCGGCCCTTGGCCAAGCCCCGGCCAGGGCAGAGGCCCTGGTCGGGAGAATTTGCATTTCGAAAATTGGTCGACCAATTTTGTGTTTTTGGTCGACCAATCTGGCAGAAGGTCTGAGTCGGCTGCAAATTTGTCAACTGACCCATACGGGGTGACAAAGGGCATTGGTCAAACTCGAATGTGTCGATTAGCCCATACGGGGCTAACCACAGTGCCGACTAGTTCATACGGGACTAACGTTTTAATGAAGTTTTTCATTGGGCTCTACTCCTTGAAGATTAGCCATAGTGCTCTACTTCATGCGAGATTAGCCAAGTCATTGTGCTCTACTCTTCGGAGATTAGCCAATGTACTTATGAAATTGTGCTCTACTCCTTGAAGATTATCCGTAATGCTCTACTTCATGCGAGATTAGCCATGTCATTGTGCTCTACTCTACGGAGATTAGCCAATGAACTTATGACGTTGTGCTCTACTCTACGGAGATTAGCCAATGTATTTTATATTCATTTTGAAAAATACGTTTTCAAAAACGCTTTTCCGCTGCTAAGTACTATAAGAGTACTAACATTTGATAAAGTGAGGGAGAAATATTGAAAGTTACTCTAGATGGTGATTGGAAACATAGTGACCTTTCCGATTCTAGAGTAACATCTTCAATATTTTTCGAAAGTAACTTATCAAATACTTATTTTCCGCTGCTAGTACTATAAGAGTACTATTGTTTGATAAGTGATGGGGGAATATTGAAAGTTGTTCTAGATGGTGATTGGAATCATAGAGACCTTTTCGATTCTAGAACAACACCTTCAATATTTTTCGAAAGTAACTTATCAAATATAATATAATTCCAAGTGGGATTTGAATTTTAGAACTATCCAAATGGGATATTCTATTATCATTTCAAGTGGGAGTTATATTTTAAGAATTTTTTATGCAATGTTTTTGATCGAACCTTCGGTTTTGTCTTTTTGCAGCATTTTAAAAGTAAAATGTCTTCCGCTTCAAAGAATATCGTCGCTGAGTTAAACAAAGGTGAAAAACTCAACGGCGATAATTACAAACTTTGGTCCATTAAGATACAATACGTTTTAGAGGAGCAAGAAGTGCTCGAAACTCTAAAGAACGTAATGATTGAACCCGAGTTGGGCACTACGGCCCAACACCGAAAAGACAAGGAAGCTTTTGATGCTTGGTCTCGGAAGAATAAGATAGCGCGCATTACGTTATTAAGCAGTATGGCTGATGACATAATGCGCATCTTCCGAGAACATGACCTAGCCATGGACATATTGTTGGATATGGAAGACGTTTGTACACCCTTGTGGGGGATGTACGAGGGATTACGGACCTCGAACGTCGCGCACACGAAGTCATGTGCAAAGGGAATCTGTTCCCTTACGGAGAGGATCTCTGTATGAGCGGGAAAGTCGCATTATATATGCATAAGTGCATGCGACATATGGCTAATAAAGGGGGAATATCTTAAGCTTATGTTGTACCATGCATATGGTACAACTTAAGCTTATATTGTGCCATGTATCATGGTACACCTTAATTAAGTTGTTCCAAAGGAACAACTTACCCTAAAATAACTACCTTGGGGGCTATAAATAAGACCCAAGGGTAGCCATTTTCCTTACACATTTGCATGAAATTCATGCATGCATCTTCTTCATAGCGAAGCTCTGCAGAAATATTTCCTCTCCCTCCTTCCAAGTTCTTAATCTAAAATAGAGATTTAGATTGTGGATTAGTAGCCTTACTCCGTTCGTGAGAAGACTCGATCCGTCGTGGCGAATCCGAAGGCAAAGTTCCGAGACTATCGTTCCGCATACGCAAGCGTAAGTCTCTACTTTAATTATCGATCCTAACTTTGTTTTGGACAGGATCCATCATTGGTATCGGAGCCATATGGGTTCGCCCCGGTCAATCCACCGCCCCGTCGAAACTACGAACGAGTCGTTGTCTTTTTCACGAATGGGTCTCCTACTATTACGGATATAGTAGGAACGCTTCGTGACGGAGAGAATGCAGCGGTTGTTCTTTTCACGTTAGGGTCTCCTATCATTACGGATATGGTAGGAACTCTCCGTGACGGGAAGAACCGACCGTTCACGTAGTACGTTAGTCATTTTTGGCACACGGCCATTAGGCAATAACTAACTTCATCGACGAACGGGTGCTTCATCGAGGAAGATGATGGTAGTTATTTCCATCAGGTAAAAGGAAAATTTGGTGCATGTGCACCATGGCCAAATGGGCCATGAAGGCCATGCATCCCCTCTCCCCGTGCGGAGGGGGTTGGCTACGGCCAATAACCACCGGCGACCACCCCATCAAGGGGGTGGAATGTGTGCGGCAACCCCATCCGAGGGGGTGGCCGGCCATGGCCAAAGGGGCCATGGCCGGCCAATGCCGAATGGCCTTGGCCATGGCCGGCCATGGCCAGGCCATGGCCGGCCATGGCCAGGCCGGCAGTGGCCGGCCAAGGCCTGGCCGGCCCTGGCAGTGGCCAGGGCCGGCGCCCTGGCCACTGCCAGGGCCTGGCCAACCCTGGCAGAGGCCAGGGCCGGCGCCCTGGCCTCGGCCAGGGCCTGGCCGGCCCTGGCAGAGGCCAGGGCCAATGCCCTGGCCTCGGCCAGGGCCTGGCCGGCCTTGGCCGGCCTCGGCCAGGGCAGAGGCCCTGGCCGAGGGGGCCAGGGCCCCTGGCCGGCCAGGGCAGAGGCCCTGGCCGGCCCTTGGCCAAGCCCCGGCCAAGGCAGAGGCCCTGGCCGGGAAGAAGTTTTTTTTTGAAAAATTGGTCGACCAATTTTGTGTTTTTGGTCGACCAATCTGACAGAAGGTCTGAATCGGCTGAAAATTTGTCAACTGACCCATACGGGGTGACAAAGGGTATTGGTCATACTCGAATGTGTCGATTAGCCCATACGGGGCTAACCAAAGTGCCGACTAGTTCATACGGGACTAACGTTTTAATGAAGTTTTCATTGGGCTCTACTCCTTGAAGATTAGCCATAGTGCTCTACTTCATGCGAGATTAGCCATGTCATTGTGCTCTACTCTACAGAGATTAGCCAATGTACTTGTGACGTTGTGCTCTACTCTACGGAGACTAGCCAACGTGCTTTCAAATTTTTGAAAAAGATGTTTTTCAAATAGGTTATGTCCCGTCCTTAAATCGGGATAGCGCAATTTGGAATTCCAAGTCCTACCACGATCCGGCCATGGTTATCTAACCCATGGGTGTGTAGAACAGGTCTCGTGGCTTGGCAATTGTTGCGTTAAAATTCTTTGCGCTAATTCTCACCTATTCTATTTTGAAAGATAAGTTTTTCAAAGTGATTTTCCGCTGCTAATACCATACGGGTATTATTTCTGATTTCTTTTTACTTAAGATCAGTAAGAGGGATACTTTGAAAGTTACTTCTAGATGGTAGTTGGGAACGTAGTGAACTTCTCGATTCTAGAGTAACATTTCAACGCATCCAAGGAACTTATCAAGTGTTTAAAGAATCGAAACTTTATGCATAGAATTTTGATCGTGTTTTTCATTCTCTTTGCAGTTTTTTGAATCGAAAATGTCTACCGCTTCTAAGAATATTGTCGCAGAGCTTAACAAAGGTGAAAAGCTCAACGGCGACAATTATAAACTTTGGTCAATAAAGATCCAATATGTTTTGGAGGAGCAAGATGTGCTCGAAACACTCCAAAACATAATGGTAGAACCTGAGTTGGGCAATACGGCCCAACACAAAAGGGACCGGGAAGCTTATGACACTTGGACTCGAAAGAACAAAATAGCACGTATTACGTTACTGTCCGCGATGGACAATGACATAATGCGCCTATTTCGGGAATTCGACCTAGCTAAAGACATATGGTCTGAGCTAGAGATAAAGTTTGGTGGAACTTCGGTTACCAAACTCCGCTCCTTGAATATTCAATTTGATTCGTACAAGATGCGGCGAGATCATTCTATGAAAAAGCATCTCCGCCACATGGCGAATCTTATATCTGAATTAAAGGATGCGGGTGCTACGCTGTCTGACGAACAGCAGATCCAAGCGGTCATTCGTTCACTCCCAGATAGCTGGGATAACATGAAAATGCATCTCACTCATAATGAATGCATTAAAACTTTAAGCGATGTTTCGAAACACCTCGAACTCGAGGAAGAGCGGATTCAAGCCGCAAAACCAAGTGCAGAAGTGCACGTGGCCGCTAGTTCCTCACATGGAGGAAATAAGCGGAAACGCTTAAGGTTTGTGAACGAACGTAAGCAAGAACCGGAGACCTCAAAGAAGACAAAGAACAAAAAGTGGCAAAAGAATGTGCACTCAAAGAAGAAAAACTTGAAGAAGATCAAGTGCTTTAAGTGCAACAAGTACGGTCACTTCGCCCGTAAGTGTACGGATGGAAGTGACAAGGTAACTTGTAGGGCTAGTTACATATGTGTTTCTAGTTCCGTGTTTCTTGCTGAATCTAACTATTTTTGGTTGATTGATTCAGGGGCCACAGACCACGTTGCGAAGGACAGAAGGTTCTTCGTAGAGTATCGAAAGATAACTCAAGGAACAAAGTGGATATACGTCGGCAACAACACACGTGTTGAAGTCAAAGGCGTCGGAACATGCAAGCTAGTTCTCGACAACGGCCGGACTTTATTATTGCACGACGTCCTCTTTGCTCCAGATATTAGAAGAAATATCGTTTCCGTGGTCATGTTAATGTCTTTAGATTATGAGTGGAGGTTCTATAAACAATGTGTTGACCTTGTTTGTAATAATTCTTTGATTGGTTCTGGTAATGTTTGTAATGGATTAATTGTTTTAAATACAATGTATGATGTTGCTTCTTCCATTAATGAAAGTTTTCATTTGACAAATGCTTCTAACTCTGAGTCTGAAATCATTTGTTGGCATGCAAGACTTGGTCATATTGGACCAACTAGAATGGATAGACTTGCCAAAAGTGGCTTGCTATCTAATGTTTCAAAAGTTGAAATGTCAACTTGCGAACATTGTCTTGTAGGGAAAACTTGTCGCAAGCCGTTTGGAACTGGCACAAGGGCCGAAGTTCCATTACAGCTTATCCATTCGGACATTTGCGGTCCAATGAATGTTAAGACAAGACACGGGAAGTCCTATTTCATCACATTCATTGATGACTTCACCCGTTTCGGACATATCTATTTGATATCCCACAAAAGTGAAGCTTTGGCTTGTTTTAAAAACTATATGAGTTTGGTGGAGAATCAATTAGATCGCAAGATTAAGGTTTTGCGAACCGATAGGGGCGGTGAATATCAATCAATAAGTTTTAAGGAACTTTGTGATGAAAAAGGCATAGTACATCAGGTAACTATGCCTTACACTCCGCAACAAAACGGTGTTGCGGAAAGAAGGAATAGGACATTGATGGAAATGGTCCGATCAATGATGTCTCAGGCAAATTTGCCTATCACCTTTTGGGGTGACGCATTATTGACGGCAGCATTCATCTTAAACCGTGTACCCTCGAAGTCGGTAAGTTCTACTCCTTATGAGTTGTGGAACAATAGAACTCCAGACTTAAACATTCTAAAACCTTGGGGTTGTGCCTCTTACGCACATTTATCCTCTCACAAATATGGCAAACTTGGGCCACGTGGGAGGAAGTGTATCTTCATCCGATACGCTGAAAACTCCAAAGGATATGTTTTCGTCGGTCAAGAGGACAATGGGGGTCTAATAGAATTCGAATCGAGGGATGTTGTCTTCTTGGAAAAAGAGTTTCCAAGACAGGGTGAGATAAGTCAAGACTTATCCTTGTTTGAGACTTGGGATCAAGAAGGATCGGAACGTTCGAGTGGGAGAATCCTTGGTGAAGAAGAAAATACGTTTCAAACTTCACCAATGGATGATACGAACGATACCAATCCTAATCCGAGTGGGAGTGATGTTATTCCAAGTGGGAGTGATGTCATTCCAAGTGGGAGTGATCAAACTCAAACAAGACGTAGTAATCGAACGAGGCTAACACCTCTGAGATTTGAGGATGAATTTCCTCAAACATTCATGACATTACTACAAGATGATGACGAACCTGCAAACTTCAAACAGGCCGTCACATGCCCTGCTAAAGATAAATGGATAGCGGCAATGGAAGAAGAACTTCAATCCATGAAAACAAACCAAGTCTGGGACTTGGTTGATTTACCTAAGGGACGTAGAGCCATTGGGAACAAGTGGGTTCTCAAAATCAAGCATAAGGCTGATGGCTCCATCGAGAAATATAAAGCTCGCCTTGTTGCAAAAGGTTTCACGCAACAGGAAGGAATAGACTACGAAGAGACTTTCTCTCCTGTCGTGCGTTTTACCTCGATTCGCTTAATTCTGGCAATGGTGGCTTGTTTGGACCTCGAATTACATCAGATGGATGTAAAGACTGCCTTTCTTAACGGAGAACTAAATGAGGAGATCTACATGGAACAACCAAACGGGTTCGTACAAGAAGAAAACAAACATAAGGTTTGTAAACTTCGTAAATCCATATATGGTCTTAAACAATCCTAAAGGCAGTGGTATATGCGTTTTCAAGAAGTTGTTTTGTCGTATGGATTCTCCATGCTCGACGAAGACAATTGCGTATATATTAAGAGGATTAAAAACAAGTATATAATTATGTCTCTTTATGTAGATGACATACTTATAGCCGGAAATGATAAGCGTCTTATATTGGATATCAAAGCTTGGCTTTCATCCGTCTTTGAGATGAAAGACATGGGTGAAGCTGCATATATCCTTGGGGTTAAGATCTCAAGGAATCGTTCCAAGAAACTTCTTTCTCTCTCTCAAGAGACGTATATAAAGAAAGTTTTAGAACGGTTTAATATGCAGGACTGCAAGCCAATTGATACTCCAATAAGCAAAGGCGAGGGTCTATGTTTGGAGATGTGTCCCAAAGATCCAAAAGAAAAGAAAGCTATGGAAAAAGTTCCATACTCCAGTGCTGTCGGGAGTCTGATGTACGCCATGATGTGTACTAGACCCGACATTTGCTATGCTGTTGGTATGGTAAGCCGTTACCAATCCAACCCAGGGCAGGCACACTGGAAAGCGGTGAAGAGGATATTAAGATACCTCAAAGGGACTGCGGACTATGCGTTATGCTATCAAGGCAATACCTTGAGACTCGAAGGCTATACCGATGCTGATTGGGCGGGTGATCTCGACGAGCGAAGATCTACCTCAGGCTTTGTTTTCTTACTCGGGAATGGTGCAATATCCTGGAGCAGCAAGAAACAAACCTGCATCGCTCTATCAACCATGGAAGCCGAGTTCGTAGCATTCAGCATGGCGGTCCAAGAAGCTGTTTGGCTTAGGAAATTCTTAGACAGGCTGACGAATGCCTCTGACTCGAGCACTGTTCCTATATACAGTGATAGTCAAGCTTCGATTGCCTATGTCAAAGATCCTAAATTTCATTGTAAGACCAAACACATTGACATTCGATTTAAGTTTGCGAAGGATTATGATAAACGGAAGGAAGTAGACATAGGATACATATCCACGCATGAGATGATAGCGGACCCCCTTACTAAGGCGATCCCCAGAGATGTGTTTTTCAAACACTTATCATCTATGGGAATGCGTAGGTGCTAAGCTGTATCATGTAATATTTCCCATGTCTATAGAAGATCAAAATTTAATTTGCATACAAGTTTCTTACAAATGATTTTATATACATTTGTGTTTAAGTCTCAGCTATTTTTATGTGTATGTCGGACAGATTAAGGTTGGCTCTCTCACATGAGCTACCGCCTTATCTTATCAGATGGATAAGATAGAGATGAGACTAGTTTAAAGTCAAAATCATTAGACAAATGATTTAGAGTCATGACTTAAACAAGATAGTCGAATAAAAGATCTGCATCCTACGGATGCTTACAAAAGATCTGAGATCTGTATCACAAGGATATAAAGATCTCATTGGATTTTTTGAATCCTATCTGTCTTATGCAGGATGAGAGTCCGTGAGTATTTCACGAGTAGTATGGGGACTCAAAAAGATAGGCACTGTGGTGTCTGATCTTTTCATCCGTACAACATCATTAAGACATACTCTCCCTGGGAAAGGAGTGATGTTGTAATACGTGTTCATACCACGTATGCATTTCGACCACTGAGTTAGTAGCAATAGTGTTTGCTATTATGTGAGACTCAAAGGCCATACGGGTCTTAACTCTTACCCTCAAGGACTCCAATTGGTTCCTTTAGATTTGACGAGATGATCGCTATCTTAGCGTGTTACTAATGGGCTATGGTAATTCGGCTCGGCGGGGCACGTTAGAAAAGCGAATCAAGTCAAGATCAGAAGGTTCACAAGAAGAGGAAGATTGATTTCATATTCACATTTGGACTTTAATGATTCAAAGCTGGCCAGCCAATTGTAATCCAGATGGGATTCAATTGTTGAATATAAAGTATAAGAAATGTGAAGAAATAATCTAGGGTAAAGCATGCGTTGAACTACTCAACTTTGCACCTTCGAGGTCGTTGTGTATCTCTAACAAGTGCACAACAACAGACTCTACGCGCATGACGGTCGCACGGTCTATTTCTCGGTATGATAGATGAAAGAACTAAGGGAAAGACGTTCTCTTACAATCCCCTCAAGTGTGAGTGGGAGATGTTGGATATGGAAGACGTTTGTACACCCTTGTGGGGGATGTACGAGGGATTACGGACCTCGAACGTCGCGCACACGAAGTCATGTGCAAAGGGAATCTGTTCCCTTACGGAGAGGATCTCTGTATGAGCGGGAAAGTCGCATTATATATGCATAAGTGCATGCGACATATGGCTAATAAAGGGGGAATATATTAAGCTTATGTTGTACCATGCATATGGTACAACTTAAGCTTATATTGTGCCATGTATCATGGTACACCTTAATTAAGTTGTTCCAAAGGAACAACTTACCCTAAAATAACTACCTTGGGGGCTATAAATAAGACCCAAGGGTAGCCATTTTCCTTACACATTTGCATGAAATTCATGCATGCATCTTCTTCATAGCGAAGCTCTGCAGAAATATTTCCTCTCCCTCCTTCCAAGTTCTTAATCTAAAATAGAGATTTAGATTGTGGATTAGTAGCCTTACTCCGTTCGTGAGAAGACTCGATCCGTCGTGGCGAATCCGAAGGCAAAGTTCCGAGACTATCGTTCCGCATACGCAAGCGTAAGTCTCTACTTTAATTATCGATCCTAACTTTGTTTTGGACAGGATCCATCACATATGGTCCAAGCTAGAGGAGAAGTTCGGTGGCACATCGGTGTCCAAACTTCGCGCCTTAACTATAAAGTTCGATACATATAAGAAACGTCCAGATCATTCCATGGGGAAACATCTGCGACATATGGCGAACCTTATATCAGAGTTAAAGGACACAGGTCATGTGCTCACGGATGAGCAACAAATCCAAGCAGTCATACGTTCCCTACCAAATGGGTGGGATCAGATGAAGATGCATCTCACTCATAATGAGAGCATCAAGACCTTCAACGATGTTTCCAAGCACCTCGAATTAGAGTAAGAGCGGCTTGCGGCTGCCAAGCCAGGTGCAGAAGTGCACATGGTTGCTAGTTCCTCACACGGGGGAAAGAAACGTAAAGATCGTTCGAAGTCTTCTAATGAACGTAATAAGCAACCTGAATCTACCAAGGAACCCAAACATAAGGGTGGACACAAGAAATGGCACAAGAAGAAAGACTTGAAAAGGATCAAGTGCTTCAAGTGCAACAAGCTCGGTCACTATGCTCGTTCGTGTACGAGTGGAAGTGACGAGGTAACTTGTAATACTAGTTACATATGTGTTTCTAGTTCACTATTTCTTGTGGAATCTAATCCATTTTGGGATAATTGATTCAGGTGCCACCGACCACATAGCAAAGGACAGACGGTCCTTCATAGAGTATCACCGGATACTCAAGGAATGAAGTGGATCAATGTAGGAAACAACACACGTGTTGAAGTGAAAGGCGTTGGGACTCGCAAGCTTGTCTTGGACAACGGCCGCACTATCCTACTTCATGATGTTCTCTTCATTCCATATATTCAAAGGAATATTAAAATTGTGGTCAATTTATTGGGTCTTGGTTAATGGTTGGTTCTTTCATGTTTGTAATATGGACCTATTTTTGTAATAATTCCTTTATTGGTTCTGGGTTATGTATTTAAAGGATTCATTGTAATAAGTACAATGTATGATTTCTCATTTCCTTATGACAAATTCTTTGACTAATGAGTCTAATATAATTTGTTGGCACTCAAGGCTTGGTCATATTGGACCAACGCGTATGGATAGACTTGCCAAACGTGGCCTTCTATCCAATGTTTCAAAGGTTGAAATGTCGACCTGTGAACATTGCCTTGAAAGGAAATCTTGTCGCAAGCCGTTTGGAACCGGCACAAGGGCCAAGGTTCCATTACCACTTATCCATTCGGACATATGTGGTCCGATGAATGTCAAGACAAGACGCGGGAAGTCCTATTTCATCACTTTTAATTGATGATTTCACCCGATTCGGTCATATCTATTTGATATCCCACAAAAGTGAAAGCACTAAACCTGCTTTAAAAACTATATGAGTTTAGTGGAGAATCAATTAGATCGCAAGATTAAGGTCATGCGAACCGATATGGGCGGTGAATATCAATCAACAAGTTTAAAGGAACTTTGTGATGAAAAAGGCATAGTACATCAGGTAACTATGCCTTATACTCCTCAACAAATTGGTGTTGCAGAAAGGAGGTATAGGACTTTAATGAAAAATGGTCTGTTCAATGCTGGCGCAAGCTAACTTGCCAATCACCTTCTGGGGTGATGCATTATTGACAACCGTTTTCATTTTAAAACCGCGTACCCTCGAAATCAGTTAGCTCCACTCCTTATGAGTTGTGGAACCAAAGGTCTCCTGACTTAAACATTTTACCTTGAGTTTGTGCATTCAACGCACATATTTCCTCCCATAAGTATGGCAAACTTGGGCCATGGGGAAGGAAATGTATCTTTAAACGATACGCATTAAACTCCAAAGGTTATGTTTTTGTTAGTCAGGAAGACAATGGTGTGCTAATTGAGTTTGAGTCGAGGGATGTCACTTTCTTGGAAAACGAGTTTCCAAGACAGGGTGAGATAAGTCAGGACTTATCTCTATTTGAGATTTGTGATCAAGAAGGATTACCTCATTCGAGTGGGAGAATTCTTGGTGAAAACGAAAATACTTTTCAACCTTCACCAATGGATTATACGAATGACGATTATCCTATTCCATACGGGAATAATGATCCTATTCCATACGGGAATAATGATCCAAGTGGGAGCAATTCTAACAACATTTCAAGTGGGAGTGATATTAGAATTGATCTAAATTCGAGTCAACAAGGACTTAAAGAATCTCAAATATGCCACATCATGCCCTGCAAAAGACAAATGGATGGAAGCGATGAAGGAGGAATTGAAATCCATGAAAGTTAACCAAGTCTGGGACTTAGTTAACTCACCCAGAGGACATAGAGCAATTGGGAACAAATGGGTTCTCAAGATCAAGCATAAGGCTGATGGCTCTATAGATAGATATAAAGCTCGCCTTGTCGCGAAAGGTTTTACGCAACAGGAAGGGATAGACTACGAAGAGACCTTCTCACCTGTTGTGCGTTTTACCTCGATTCGCCTGATTCTGGAAATGGTAGCTTGCTTATACCTCGAATTACATCAGATGGATGTAAAGACTGCCTTTCTCAATGGAGAATTGGACGAGGAGATCTATATGGAACAACCAACAGGGTTTGTAAAAGAAGGAAACGAACATAAGGTTTGTAAACTTCGTAAGTCCATATATAGTCTTAAATAATCCTCGAGGCAATGGTATATACGATTTCAAGAAATTGTCTTATCAAATGGATTTTCCATACTTGATGAAGATAACTACGTATATATCAAGAGGATTAAAAGCAAGCATGTTATTATGTCTCTATATGTAAATGACATTTTAATAGCCAGAAATGACAAGGGCTTTGTGATGAGTATCAAGGCTTGGCTTTCATCAGTATTTGAGATGAAAGGCATAGGAAAAGCCGCATATATCCTTGGAGTTAAGATTTCAAGGAATCGTTCGAAGAAACTTCTTTCTCTTTCACCGGAGATTTATATAAAGAAGGTTCTAGAACGATTTAATATGCAGGACTGCAAGTCCATTGATATTCATATAAGCATATGCGATAATTTATATCTGGAATCGTGTCCAAAGAACCAAAAAGGAAAAGGAAATTATGGAAAAAGTTCCATATTCCAGTGCAGTTGATAGTCTTATGTACGCTATGGTGTGTACGAGACCGGACATCTGTTTTGCCGTTGGAAACGGTAAGCTGTTACCAATCCAACCCAGGGCAAGAACACTGGAAAGCGGTTAAGAGGATAATGCAGTATCTTAAAGGAACTGCAGATTTGCAAAAGACTATGATAAAACCAAGAAGGTAGACATAAGGTACATATCTACGCATGAGATGATAGAGGATCAGCTTACGAAAGCAATCCCCAGAAATGTGTTTTATAAACACTTATCATCCCAAGAATTGCGTATGAGCTGAGTTGTACCAATATATATTCCCATGTCTAAGAAAGATCAAATTTAATAAAAGAATAAGTTCTTTTTCAAGCATTGCATATGAATTTCTTAAAGAAATGTTTGTGTACATTTTTTGAAATCTCAGCTGAATTGTGTGTATGTCGGACAGATTAAGGTTGGCTCTCTCACATGAGCAACCGCCTTATCTTATCAGATGGATAAGATAGAGATGAGACTAGTTTAAAGTCAAAATCATTAGACGAATGATTTAGAGTCATGACTTTAACAAAGTTAGTCGAATGAAAGATCTGCATCATATGTATGCTTACAAAAGATCTGAGATCTGTATCATAAGGATAAAAAGATCTCATTGGATTTTATAATCCTATCTGTCTTATGCAGGATGAGAGTCCGGGAATATTTCCTGAGTAGTAAGGGGACTCAAAAGATAGGCACTGTGGTGTCTGATCTTTCATCCGTACAACATCATTAAGACATACTCTCCCTGGGAAAGGAGTGATGTTGTAATACGTGTTCATACCACGTATGCATTTCGACCACTGAGTTAGTAGCAATAGTGTTTGCTATTATGTGAGACTCAAAGGCCATATGGGTCTTAACTCTTACCCTCAAGGACTCCAATTGGTTCATTTAGATTTGACGAGATGATCGCTATCTTAGCGTGTTACTAATGGGCTATGGTAATTCGGCTCGGCGGGGCACGTTAGAAAAGCGAATCAAGTCAAGATCAGAAGGTTCGCAAGAAGAGGAAGATTGATTTCATATTCGCATTTGGACTTTAGTGATTCAAAGCTGGCCAGCCAATTGTAATCCAGATGGGATTCAATTGTTGAATATAAAGTACAAGAAATGTGAAGAAATAATCTAGGGTAAAGCATGCGTTGAACTACTCAACTTTGCACCTTCGAGGTCGTTGTGTATCTCTAACAAGTGCACAACAACAGACTCTACGCGCATGACGGTCGCACGGTCTATTTCTCGGTATGATAGATGAAAGAACTAAGGGAAAGACGTTCTCTTACAATCCCCTCAAGTGTGAGTGGGAGATGTTGGATATGGAAGATGTTTGTACACCCTTGTGGGGGATGTACGAGGGATTACGGACCTCGAACGTCGCGTACACGAAGTCGTGTGCAAAGGGAATCTGTTCCCTTGCGGAGAGGATCTCTGGATGAGCGGGAAAGTCGCATTATATATGCATAAGTGCATGCGACATATGGCTAATAAAGGGGGAATATCTTAAGCTTATGTTGTACCATGCATATGGTACAACTTAAGCTTATAATGTGCCATGTATCATGGTACACCTTAATTAAGTTGTTCCAAAGGAACAATTTACCCTAAAATAACTACCTTGGGGGCTATAAATAAGACCCAAGGGTAGCCATTTTCCTAACACTTTTTGCATGAAATTCATGCATGCATCTTCTTCATAGCGAAGCTCTGCAGAAATATTTCCTCTCCCTCCATCCAAGTTCTTAATCTAAAATAGAGATTTAGATTGTGGATTTAGTAGCCTTACTCCGTTCGTGAGTAGACTCGATCCGTCGTGGCGAATCCGAAGGCGAAGTTCGTAGACTACCGTGCAGCGTACGCAAGCGTAAGTCTACACTTCATATTATCGATCCTAACTCTGTTTTGGACAGGATCCTACACGAAGACATTCTCATTTACTCGAAGAATGCGGTGGAGCATGCAGAGCATCTCAGGAAGTTTCTCGAGACCCTGAGAAGACACCAGCTTTATGCCAAACTTAGCAAGTGCGAGTTCTGGCTGAACGAAGTGGCATTTCAAGGCCACGTAGTGTCCGGAGCAGGGATTGCTATTGATCCTGAAAAAGTAGCCGATGTTCAAAACTGGCCAGTCCCCCAAACGGTGACCGAGATTCGAAGTTTCTTGGGACTTGCTGGCTACTACCAGAGGTTCATCAAAGACTTCTCGAAGATCGCAGGAGCCATGACACGATTGACTAGAAAGGATGTGATGTTTGTTTGGTCGAAAGCATGTGATGATGCTTTCCAGGAGCTGAAGAAGAGGTTGACGACTGCACCCATTTTGATCATTCCAGACCGATCAGGAGGATTCGAAGTCTTCTGTGATGCATCTGGCAAAGGACTTGGATGCGTGTTACATCAGCACGGTCGAGTTGTAGCATATGCATCCAGGCAGTTGAAGATCCATGAGAAGAACTACCCCACTCATGATCTTGAGGTGGCGGCAGTGATTTTTGCATTGAAGATTTGGAGGCACTTCCTATTGGGGGAGCACGTGAAGGTGTTCTCGGATCATAAGAGTATGAAGTATCTCTTCACTCAGAAGGAGCTCAACAAGCATCAGAGACGATGAGTCGAGCTCATGACAGACTATGACATTGACCTTCAATACCATCCTGGGAAAGTCAATGTCGTACCTGATGCATTGAGTCGTCTTCCAGTGGTGATGACCCTTACGACTCAGTGGAGGTTGCAGCAAGAGATCCGGGACATAGGTATAGAAGTGATTCTACCAGGGATGACTACATCTTTGATGTGCATACACATCCAGTCGACGTTGGTGGAGAGGATCAAGACTACACAGATGGACGATGAGAAGCTGCAGAAGATTAAAGATCTGGTGATAGCAGGCCAGAGGCTAGAGTTTAAGATTCATGCAGATGTCACTACTACAAAATGGACCTTTAACAGCGCTTAAATAAGGCCTTTAATAGCGCTTTACAAGCGCTGTCTATCTCGCCGCTGCTATAGGGGGCTGGTTTTAATAGCGCTTTACAAGCGCTGTTAAAGGGGTCCTTTAACAGCGCTTGTTTGTGCAAGCGCTGTTAAAGGGGGTCCTTTAACAGCGCTTGTTTGTGCAAGCGCTGTTAAAGGGGTGGCCTTTAACAGCGCTTGTTAGTGCAAGCGGTGTTAAAGGGGGGCCTTTAACAGCGCTTCTTTAGTGCAAGCGCTGTTAAAGGCCCCACTTTAACAGCGCTTGTTTGTGCAAGCGCTGTTAAAGTGGGGCCTTTAACAGCACTTGTTAGTAAAAGCGCTGTTAAAGGCCCCCCTTTAACAACGCTTGCACAAACAAGCGCTGTTAAAGGGGGGCCTTTAACAGCGCTTGCACTAACAAGCGCTGTTAAAGGCCCCCCTTTAACAGCGCTTGTTTGTGCAAGCGCTGTTAAAGGGGGCCTTTAACAGCGCTTGTTAGTGCAAGCGCTGTTAAAGGGGGGCCTTTAACAGCGCTTCTTTAGTGCAAGCGCTGTTAAAGGCCCCCCTTTAACAGCGCTTCTTTAGTGCAAGCGATGTTAAAGGGGGGCCTTTAACAGCGCTTCTTTAGTGCAAGCGCTGTTAAAGGCCCCCCTTTAACAGCGCTTGTTAGTGCAAGAACTTCTTATCCCTACCGCAATAAAATAACAAATTTTGTGAGAACTTCCTTATTCTTTGCACGAATCGTTAGATCAAAAATATGTTGTTAAAAAATGAAATTACACAAGGACACTGATGACATGGAATCGGGTATTCAAATATAACCCAAAGTACATATTATATAGCAATATTTATGCCAGAGTATTGTTCGCATATCATATGCGAAATTATGTTAAATAACACAATATCAAATACATTTTTTTTAAAGAAAAAACCCTACTATGTACTATATCATAGTGTTGCCAAGCCCTTCTTGTGTACTGTCAAGCCCTTCTTGTGTACTGCTTAAGGCTGTGCGAAGAGAGAACCACAGAGTCTATGAGAAGGTCCACACCAGGAGGAGGCCCTTCCAGATAAAACACAACACGATTTGGCATATTTGACAAAGAAAAAGAGCCTTCCACTTTCTCCCAAAGATCATTCGTAACAGGGAGGATTCTGCAAAAGCCACATCTTGTCAGTTGAACACCAAATTTAAACATTGTACATAGTATGACACAAACCCAAAATCAGAATATTTTGCAAATTTACCTTCCTAAAAACAAGTAGTTAGTATCAGAATTGGGATGCTCTAATCTCAATGTTGCTTGTACTTCCGTAGATCCCTACAGTTCCCCACAGACCCTAACATAGGCTGAGACATTATATGTTGGGCCAACTGTAACTTTCCATGTGATGTCATGTTCTAATCCTTGCCAGCATTCAGTTCGTGCAGTCACAACAGCGAACCTCTCCCCAGTGTGTGCCGTAATTCCATTAAGAAACCCAGATTCCAACCTTGATAAGCCTATCGGTTGGCAGCCATGCAGGGGCAGTCGGAATTCCAACCCAGGCAATCTAAGAACATGTAGGACAAGCTACACATAAATATTCTCAAAATGAAGTGCACCAGCTTTTACACTAAATATGCAGAAGAAATTCGCTCAGAAACATGAGAGTTGGGAGACAAGTTTTCAGTTTAACAATAAACTTGGATTAGCTCATGCAGTTTTGCATTCCAACACAAATAGCAACAGAGGTTTGTGAACCTGCAAACATGTATGTGCATGCACAAGCCAAGTTGGCTTTGTAAAGAACAGAATCAATTCTAAAAAGGGAAATGCCCAGATCATTTTCAATTGCTCTAGATTCCAAGAACTATATGTTGATTTTTTTTGTTGATACGAGGATGTAACTTACAAGAGCATATTCTCCGGTCTCAAAGATCCTAATATCCAAAACCTGTATACGTAAAGCAAATAGCCAATCAAACACAATAAAATGGAAAATGGAAGGAACAAAATGAAACTAGATGATAAACTGAGAATATTATAGATAAACTGATGCGAAAAAACTGAGCTCAAGATGTCAATTAAATGGTACCTCACCCCGGTCTTCGTATATGTAGTCCAAGCCTTTGTAGTAAGGAGGATGGCCAACAGACAGATACTGAAATTAAACAACAACCAAAGCAAAAACAACAACAAAAAAAAAATCAAATCATTGCTTTACTGGGAAAAATAGTTGATTATCAATATAATGGCATAGAGAACTAAAAAACACAATCATCTGTGAATTTAGCTCGATGCAGCTTGTTAACTACGGTTCGCCATGATAGATGAGTATCCATATTTAAAAATGCAGTGTGTCAAGCTTACGTTGATGTTATTTAGGTACTTCCCTTTGTCCACCCGTACAATTTAATTGTCCTTTCTTCACTGGAAGGGAAAAAAAGTATAAATGAGATGCGTTACTCTATATCATTAAGATGTTGAGATTGAGATGAAGACATAAACTTAGAGTACAGAAAATGAAATATTTATTGAAGGACGAAAATGAAATATTCATCGCCACTGAGAGCTCGGAGCACCCTGGAGTACATCTCTCTCTGTTGAATGATGGATCTCAAAAGCCTAGGATTTCCAGCTTCAATAAATGACATGGCAAACCTAACAAATGCTCGTCTGGTCGAACCCCGCCTCTTCTCTTGCTTTGCATCCTGCCGTCCTCTCTTCTTCTGATGAAACCCAGAGAGCTTTTTGGAGAACTCTGACAGCTTGGATTCAAACTTGTTAGCAACCTCCGAAGCCAAACCTACTCCTAGCTTGACAATAGATGCAAGCAAGCACATTGCCGCATTTTGTCGCCTGTGCTCTTGTGAATTTAGCTCGGTGCAAATATCGTCGTATTTTTCATTCAAGATAAACTGGGCAAGCATGTGAATTTTTATAATAATTCCACCGTCCCGTGATTTTGCGACAGGATGACCAAAAATAGCCGAAAGCAAGGACAGGATGTGGGAAACCCCAGGCTTGCCCTGGTGAAGCTTCCATGATTCCAATATCTCCGAGCATTTAGGAGACAATTGTATGTACTCCCTGAGGATATCGCCCCCCGCACCCCCTCCAACAAACTGACAAACTCCTTTGAGGCTTCAGAATATATCTTCACTTCCGCGGAATTCAAATTTTTTAAGATTTCGAGAAGCTTTGTTCTGAATGAAGTGTGAATGTGAGGTTTCGACTGCTCTATCTCTTTTATATTATCTTCTTCTTTCTCTTCCACCTGCTCCAATCCCTCCATTGCCTCCACTAAATGCATGAAAAATAGTCTAGTTCATCCGAATACTAAGAAAAGATCAATTTTTTTCTAACTGCGCACAAAGGGGTTTTGAGCGATTTTCACAAAAAAAATGCAACGGAAGGCCTGATTGAAGTATAAAATCATAAAAAATTAGGGTTTTTGAAGAAAAGGGCTGATACCTTGATGCTGATCCTGATCGAGAAATTCCACGTCGTAGATTTCTCCGTTGTTCATTGAAGGGAATTTCAGGGTTTAGGGCTTTGAGTTGGTTTCTTTTTATAGGTAGTGCAGTGCGGTTCGTTCTCCTATTCGAAAGAGATAGGGAGAGAGAGTTTGGGTTTGGGGTGCTGCTGATCGTTGATGTTGTTACCCAGAGAGGCGGGAGCCTTTGGATCGGCTGTTTGGTAAAATTGGTTATTTACAACGAGTGGGTCTGGGCTTGCTGGTTCAAACAAGCGCTGTTAAAGGGAGGCCTTTAACAGCGCTTGCAGATACAAGCGTTGTTAAAGGGTGGCCTTTAACAGCGCTTGTTTATAAAAGCGTTGTAAAAGGCCCCCTTTAACAGCGCTTGTCTGTGCAAGCGCTGTTAAAGGGGGGCCTTTAACAGCGCTTGCACAGACAAGCGCTGTTAAAGGGGGGCCTTTAACAGCGCTTCTTTCTACAAGCGCTGTGTATTATCTGTGCCTCTAATACACAGCGCTTACAGAAAGAAGCGATGTCTATTATCCGACCTTTAACAGCGCTTGTAGAAAGAAGCGCTGTCTATTCTCTAACCTTTAACAGCGCTTGCAAAAAGAAGCGCTGTCTATTATATGTGCCTCTAATTAACAGCGCTTATAATTGGCAAGCGCTATTAAAGGTGTGCTATTAAAGGTCCTTTTTGTAGTAGTGTGTGTTCTTGAGGTTTGAGGACAGGATCTGTGTACCGTCCGGTGCCATTAGAGAGGAGCTGTTGGAGGAAGCTCACAGTTCTCCATACTCCATATATCCTGGAGGTACCAAGATGTATCAGGATCTGTGACAGCATTACTGGTGGCATGGCAAGAAGAGAAGTGTCGCATGGAGCATGACGAAGTGTATGGTGTGCCAATAGGTGAAGGTTGAACACCAAAGAACGGTCGGCCTGTTACAGCCTTTGCCCATTCTGGAGTGGAAATGGCAGCACATCACAATGGACTTCGTGACTGGACTACCCAAGAGTACAAAGCAGAATGACGATGTCTAGGTGATCATAGACCGATTGACCAAGACCGCACACTTCATTCCTTTCAGAGTGGGCCAGTCTACAGAAGTATTGGCTAAGAAGTACATGGATGAGATTGTGAAGCTGCATGGAGTTCTTATCAGCATTGTCTTGGACAGAGACACCATGTTCACATCTCGTTTCTGGAGGAGCCTTCAGGAGAGCTTGGGAACCACTTGAGCTTTAGTATGGCTTACCATCCGCGGACAGATGGTCAGTCAGAGTGTACTATTCAGAGAATGGAAGACATGTTGCGGGTATATATGCTAGACTTCAAAGGATCATGGGAAGATCATCTCCATTTGGTGGAGTTTGCATATAACAACAACTACCAGTCTAGCATTGGTATGGCACCTTTTGCGGCACTATATGGGAGAAAGTGTCGATTCCCATTGAGCTGGGATGATGTAGGAGATCGAGAGTTGTTTGGTCCTGAGCTAATCACCAAAGCCATGGATGTGGTTCGAACCATCAGAGAGAAGCTGCAGCTGGCTCAGGACAGGTACAAGCATTGGGCAGATGCGAAGCATTGACATCTGGAATTTCAACCAGGTGATCATGTTTTTCTGAAGATCTCGCCCAACCGAGGATTGATTCGCTTTGGTCGGAGAGGAAAGCTTAGTCCTCGATTCATTGTGCCTTTCTATATTCTGGCGCGAGTAGGAGAAGTGGCCTACAAGCTTGCACTGCCCGCTTCTTTAGAGGGAGTGCATAATGTGTTCCACATCTTGCAATTGCTCGCTATGTGGGTGACCCGAGTCATATCATGGACTACTCAGAGATTGCAGTTTGTCCAGACTTGACGTACGAGCAGCAACCCATGGAGATCCTAGATCGACGCCAGAAAGTATTCAGGAACATGACTATTGATCTAGTCAGAGTGATGTGGCGTCGCGACTCGCCAGGAGAGTCTACATGGGAGCGAGAGGATGAGATGCGAGGACGTTACCCTAACCTTTTTCATGCCCTGTAGAGAATTCCGAGGACGGAATTATTCTAAGGAGGGTAGGATGTAACGACAAGTATTTTTAGGCTTGTTTGGTCGTAGTGTGTCTGTATTTCATTTTCAGTAGTCTGAGTTGTTATTTTGATTACCGCCATAGCCTATTACTATTACCCCCTTTAACTAATTAATCCCTAAACCCCCATCCTTTTCATCTGTCGACAACCACCCTTCAACTCCCCCCTTCAATTGCAAGGCCAGCAAGCACAACCATCATCCCCAACCTCCCCATTGTCTACAGATCAAGCAACAACGATTAATCCCTAAACCACACACAAAATTAGTCCTTTTCCTTTAAAAAGAAATCAAACCCCTCTCTCGTTCATCTATAGCAGGCAAACTTCAATCTCCTTCAACCCAGCAACAAACAACCCAAATTTCTTCATCTCAACCAAATCAAAACTGAAATTGAGGGGAAAAGAAGAGAAATTGAAACTGAATCCACACTCCCAATCAACCCAATTTCGTCCTCCTTCCTCCCCCACTTCGAATCACCGCTGCCCTAGCCTCCACGCGCAACCCCCTTGCCCCCAAGCCGTCGCCGCCGGCCCCCCTTGCACGTGCCATCGGCCAACCCCTTTGGCCGCCGCTCCATCCCCCCCGTGCGCCCATCAGGCCGTCGCCCTAGCTCGCTGCCATGCCTCCCCTTGCCCCTCGCGTCGTGCCCGTGCCCCCTTGCGCCGCTACCTCCCCCTTTTGCACGCGCGTGCCCAGAGCTCCCCTTGCCACTTTCCCCGCCGTGTGGCCTTTGCAACCCAAAGCAGAAAAGAAAAAAAAAAGAAAAAAAGAAAAAGAAAAGGAGAAGACAGAACGAAGAGGCAGAGAGAGAGAGAGAGGTAAGTTAATATATAAGTTTTGATAAGTTAAGTTATATTATAAAGTTAGTTATTATATACAGTTAAGTTTTAATATAAGTTTAAGTTAAGTTTTATAAGTTAGTATTAATAAAGTTAGGTTATATTTTTATAAAGTTAAGTTATATTTTTTAGTTAGTTATTAAATAAGTTAAGATAACTTATTAAATAAGTTATATAAGTTAAATTATTTGAGTAAGTTAGGTTAATAAATTAGTTAAGTTAAGTCTTTAACTTAGTTATACGTTTTTAATATATAAAGTTTTATTATTAGTTTTGTATAGCTAACTTGCCATGTAACATATGTGAACCAGGTACCCCTACCGCTGACTAAAATGTACCTTTCACTACAAGGCAAATCGGTAACTCTTCGTATTCTTGCCATGGGCTTTAAAACAAAAACAAATGCATGCTAAAATTAGTTTCCTTTCATTAGCAATTGATCGTTTGAACAGTTAACTAATCTTAACAATCTGCACAGTATCGCTAAAGACTGCTGCTAGTATTGAAAAATGTGTAAATATAAATAATGATTCCTGGATTGTAAACAGTGTAACATCACAGACACTTGGGTTTTGGGGTAACTTATAATAGCAAGTGTGCGGGAGCGACCAGCCCGATCTTTGTTGTTGTTGTCCCGACCCGCCAGTCGGTGACAAATTCACAGACATGAATCACAGTATATCGAACAATATCGAATTTGTTGCACAGATTTGGGTTAACCCGGGTACGTACCCGTGGTATCAGGTGGACTCTTGGTTGCTTACCGTACTACGCTTTATAAGTCACGATCTAGGTTCAGGCACAGTAATACTCTCGTAACATGGTCTCTTTTTAACGTACATTTAATTGCTGGAAATTGCTGATAGTTGTAAAACTGCATGTTACATTTCTGCTCTATTTCCTTACCATTATTGTTCGCACGTTACTTTTCTTCGTTATTAGATTGTCATACTTGCACATTGTTTTAATCTCCATGCTTAGAGATACCTTGAGTTACGTCTGATCCTGGCGACCCTTCTCTTTGTGATGGACCCGTCAGATATCTCTCAGGTTGAAGAGTTTGCACCAGAGGCTGCAGACGTTAAGTTTGCTATTGAGTTTGACCAGCACGACCAGCTGGACGCTGGGTATTGAGAGTGAGTGTGGGAGATTTACTTTGTTGCTTTCCGAGTGGCTTGATGTATCATTTGTATTCCCTCGTATTTTCCTTTCTTGTACGCTGCTGGGTTGTAATAAGGTTGTATACCAGTTCTATGTATGAGTATTTTGGCGTATTTCTGCAACAGAGCCTGTGTTGACTTCATTGGTGCCTAGCAGAACTTGCACATGTTCCAAACAGTAATGGGCCCCGAGAGTGGATCGTTACAAATGATATCAGAGTGATACCTATAAGTACGACCTCAACGAGGCCGGCTCCTTCAGCAGCTACGCCCCATAAGGGCGACCTCCACGAGGTCGGCTTCTTCAGCAGCTACGTCCTAGAAGGAAGACCTCCACGAGGTCGGCTCCTTCAGTAGCTATGCCCCCACAAGGACGACATTACCGAGATCGGCTGTTCCTGCAGCCACACTCCGTGGGGATGACCTCCACGAGGTCGACTCCCTGACAACATCCCTGCAAGAACGACCTTCATGAGATCATCTCCTTAGCAGTATGGTTCTTCAGGACGACATCAGTGGCACACACCCGAGGTTGGTTCCTTCGACTGCATCATCCAAAGGTCTGCCTGCTTGACAGCTCATCTTCCATAAAATCCCTACGCAATCAAGTGACGCAATATTTGGCGATCTCATCTACAGAGTCCAGACTGTTACGGGTAGGAAACCGTCCAAGTTCATCTAGCCATGTAATGAGCAAGCATGCCTAATTTGGAAGTCATCAGATCCTTTCTTATCCATTCACTTAGCGATCTGAAGGATCAGTTACGCGTGAAAGATCTGGGATTTTCATAACTCTCCCTGACGTGGTATAGCCAACCCTCAGCCTATAAAAACTCCGGATCAACGTGATCTCAGGTACGCACAGACAAACGTGACAAAACCCATGCCTCCTTCATACTTCTAAGAACTAATTTAAGCATCAGAAGTGAATAGGAGGCAATCCCTTCTGATCTGTTCTAGTTGTTTCAGGCAACGACGAAGGAGCATCTCGGCCCGACGAAATTCTGTCCGAGTTCTCTGCTGGTGTGAGATCCTTGCGCTCAACGGCGTATAAGTTTTCGTCATCAATAATATGAACTTAAAAATTAATAGTTTACGAAAAAAAATCTAATATATTATAGAACACTTCGTATACTTTATATGAAAACTAATCTCCAAACACATAAGTGGTAAGAATATTTAGTTGGTTTGTAGGACGAAAAAATTATGAAAAAAAAGTGAAGGGATAACATCTAGCTAGTTGTGATTAATTTTTTTTCATTCTCTAATTTTATTGTGCATGATGCTGAAAGAAATGGGAAAATAAATAAATAATTTTATTTTTCTCACTCTCCGGAGACCGTAGCCAAAGTCACGAGGCACAATAAAATCGCACGGGATGTTAATTAATTTGTATTGGCCAAATTTATTAAAAGACAATGAAGGCATCGTGCTGCTGCCCCCTACGGTCCGACCGACCGACGAAGGCGCCACGTGGCAGGAGGGAGGACAGCTACGGCATGCACGTACTGTTTTATAACTGTTCATACATAAATTGACGATTGTGTTTCAACAAATGAACCGTATATGCATTTTAATCCTTGAGAATTGCTATGTGCACCTCATCTCTTGAGGTGCATATAAGATATTTGTTATTTTTGGAAAAAACAGAAGAGGATGGGATTTGTGAAGATGATGTTATATTTGTATACTAGTCATAACCCATGCCCGCGGGCACGGTTCATTTAAGATTTTCCCCGCGAAATCTTTGTTTCCCGAAAATTATTTCCACAGCCAAAATTTAACAGAAAAATAAATTATCGTAAAAATATTTAGCGGCGCGGGCATCTTCGGCGAGGAACAACAAATTCGGCGCAGGCGTTTTCGACGCGGAACAACAAATTCGGCGCAGGCGCCTTCGGCGCGGAACAACAAATTCGGTGTCGAACAACAAATTTGGCGACCTCGCCTTTGGCTCGGAACAACAAATTAGCATAAAAAAATTTAGCGGGTGCATTCGGCGCGGAACAACAAACCTCAGGGATTTTTACGCTAAGTTGTTGTTCCACTAAATCGTTTTACGCTAAATTTTTTATTTTATTTTATTTAATGGATCATGCTTCTCCACAATCTTTCCCAAGACACTTTTAATTTCAAAGTTTAGGGTTCCAAGGCACTTTACCACCCAAATTTAATCTCCACAATCTTTCCCAATGCACTCCTAATTTCAAAGTTTAGGTTTCCAAGGCACTTTTCCTCCTAAATTTAATCTCCAAAATCTTTCCCAAGACACTTCTAATTTCAAAGTTTTGGTTCCCAAGACATTTTTCCCACCAAAATTTAAGTTTTCCCACTAAAATTTTTACAAAATCCAATCTCAACCATTGATTTACCAAGATCAAATCTCAGCCACTCTTTATCTTGTCCTAGTCAGCCCTAGAATTCAAAAAACGTTGTCAAATGTATAATAGACTCCACACTCTTTCCCAATGCACTCTTAATTTCAAAGTTTAGGTTTCCAAGGCATGTTTCCTCCTAAATTTAATCTCCAAAATCTTTCCCAAGACACTTCTAATTTCAAAGTTTTGGTTCCCAAGACATTTTTCCCACCAAAATTTAAGTTTTCCCACTAAAATTTTCACAAAATCCAATCTCAACCATTGATTTACCAAGATCAAATCTCAGCCACTCTTTATCTTGTCCTAGTCAGCCCTAGAATTCAAAAAACGTTGTCAAATGTATAATAGACTCCACACTCTTTCCCAATGCACTCCTAATTTCAAAGTTTAGGTTTCCAAGGCATGTTTCCTCCTAAATTTAATCTCCAAAATCTTTCCCAAGACACTTCTAATTTCAAAGTTTTGGTTCCCAAGACATTTTTCCCACCAAAATTTAAGTTTTCCCACTAAAATTTTCACAAAATCCAATCTCAACCATTGATTTACCAAGATCAAATCTCAGTCACTCTTTATCTTGTCCTAGTCAGCCCTAGAATTCAAAAAACGTTGTCAAATGTATAATAGATTTTTTGGCAAAATAAAGTACATGCACCTCATTTCTTGAGGTGCATGTAGCTGTGCCCTAATCCTTTCCATTGATCGTATATGTGGCAAAATGAACCCGACCCATTCCGATCCTGGCCTCCTTAACCGGATATGGGTGTGGCCCATTCCGGCTTGGGTAGGATCCGAGTTGACTGACCAACCCGAATAAAATCCGGGTCGGGTACAGTTTTGACGCGTCAACCCTTATGACCCGAATTCCATCCGATTTACTTAAAATTTATGTAATAATTTAACACACAATTGCACGGGGAGTTATGGTTATACGGTTAAAATTGTAGTACTCTTCTTTGCAAAGTTTGGGAGGCAATTACGCAGCACTTAATAAATTGACGGTGGCTCTTAATAAATAGCAGGACATCTAACAATAAGCAGCTGCGTGTAATTCAAATCGTAATTCTAAATGAGATTAATTAGTTTAAATGCTTAGTTTTGTATCAGGAGCTTCCTAGCTCAATTGGTTTGTGCATGTGGTGGATGGGATGGAGTGTGGCTGATCGCATGGTCTAAGCTTGATTTCACAGTTTAAGTGAAAAAGTAATTTTTTTAAACTGAAAATTTTAAATAAATCCGGGTTAACTCGAACCTTACTCGAGTATATTCCGGGTCACCCGAACCCGACCCGAATTCAATCTGCGTCGGATTAGACTTTACCAATATCTGGATCATATCAAATCTGACCCGACCCGACATGTTTGCTACTCCTAATAAAGGTATGATGGGAGAAAAAGCAAAGGATTTGTTGCACAGTTGAGTGCATTAGAGATTGAAATTATAAAGTTTTGATTAAAGATGAGTGCATTAGAGATAAGTTGAGACAGTAATTTCACGAACTCTTTAATGGAAGTCATATCCAGGATATATGAGATAATGCGGTTCCCGCAGAAGAGTTGAATTATGCGAAGAAACGAAAGAGAATGAAATCAAGAAAAATATGTGGATCGGATGATATTTTTATTGATTTGTGAATGAGATGTAAGAGTTGTATGGCCGGTAAATATGGTTAACAAAATTGAGAATCAAATAGAATAATAAAGAAGTGTGGTGGTATTCTTATAAACAAAGCCATCAGCGTCTTTGGCATATTGGTAAGACCTCAGCCCCGACTATCCAGGTCGAGGTTCGAGGCCTGCTGCCATTGGATTGAGGGACGTTTGGTGAACGACATGTAAGTCGTCTGTAAGCACTCTAAGAGTCCGGAGGCTTGCCCTGACCGGTGATAAGAACCGCTGCCTAAACCACCCGACCTTCTACTTGCCCCCCCCCCCCCCCCCCCCCCCCCCCCCCCCCCCGAAAAAAAAAAGCCACCAGCGGGCCTCCCTCTTCGCGCTTCAGCGAAAAATCCAGAAAGCGACAAATCGAGCTCGTGTTTCTCTGACACGCGGCGAAACTCGACGCCGGCGGATACCTAATAGAGAGCTGAACGGCTGAACTTAACTGGACTCAGCCCACCAAGGCCCACGCCTGGCGGAAGAGGAAGTGAAAGTCGTGCCCGCAAGGTGTTTGCGGGAATTCCCGAAAGAGGGGACCCGTGCTGTGATAATTCCGAACCGAAAGGTATGGATTGTAGTAAATCTAGTTTTGAATAATGGATCTTCAATTTTGTTCAATTTTTATAGCAGAGAATTTTCGTTTACATGAGCTATGGTGATCCTGCTGAATGCTTCACTCTGCAGTTGTATGGGAAACAATACTTGAACAATGATGACTAGGGTTTTGTTCTTGAACCGTGGTATATCAATTGTGTATTGATTGCCAGTGTGTTTTGCTAAATATCCTCCATATAATCTTCCATCTTCATATATACTATCGGCTCATATTGAGCAACATGTGCTGCGTTTTTGGTTTGGTTGCGTAGACTATGCACATGATGCTATGATAAGCACGTGCACTATTATATCTCTTTATTTCCGGGCCTTTTCGCACAAACATGGGTTTTAGTCGTGGGTTTGAGAGGTTCAAAAGATCTATTTAAGATGCCGCAGTAAGCTCTCGTTTTTTGCATCTCCATTCTTCTTTCTTTCTGAATCGAGGGTCGAAAGCTCATCAATGGTTGCTTGCTACATATGCACGTTGGCCTTGTATAGCTTAGTGACTAAAATGCTCATCGGCTATCTCTATATAAAGTCATTTCATCATCCTGATCTAACTCATTATATTCATAACTTTTTATTACTTGACGTGATATTGTTTATCTTTTTTGGGTCTAACTTGGTCATCGAAGAAGCTGAATCTGGGGCCTCCATCCCGGGTTCGACTTGTTAACATTCTTGTTGGCTGTAATATGCGGATCACATAATTGTCCAAACACCGACCCATTCAAACAACTAGCTCATCTACTCAGCACAGATCCATCCGCCACCACGTCAATGGCAAACTTTTTATTGCCAACTAGTTGATGCATATACCATTGATACCATCAATGGAATATTATTTATATTTAGCAGTTTTCATGTCAAACTACAATTACCACTTCAAAGTAAATTCTTAAACTTTTGTGAATATCCAGTGGTGCGGAACATGTCCTTGATCTGTCAAGAAAGCTAGACCAATTTGCTTTCATAAACCAATTACCAGCCATAGATCAATCTTGTTTAGGCTTCCAATTAGGTCACACCATCAGTTTCGAATTGTTTGAACTATAGAAAGCATGCAGTGGGGATGTTTATATGTAGCCAATGTTATTGTTTCTCTAATCCTCGTGTTCTTGGGGAAAAAAACCTCAAATCTTCTCCGCATTTACATTTTCTCATCTCTGGCCCTCGCGCTAATGATTCCATTTCATCCTCAGGTTCAGTAGTAAAGGTATTGATTTGATGTATGAACTCGCAAATTACAGGCCGACAACAATCTTTGGAAGATCATTTAACAACTGATATATATATTCCCCTAAATCTCCCTTTTTAAAAATAATGCATGCCACCAAGTTTTCAAGATAAATATGTATATCATATTTTAGTCATTTTGGATCTTTTGGTTAAGATCTTCTTTTACAGTTCATAGTTTATCGATTTCATTCAACATGGGGAGTTGCATTATTTGTGATGTACTCTGTCATTCATCAATCTTCATCGATTTTCATCAATTTTACTGCCTAGAAAGTCAGCTAAGTTTATGTAGCCCAGCAAATTCATTCTTTTACTGACGGATAACTTGTTATTGGCCCTTGCCAACTAGAACATCGTGAGCTCTGAATCTTACGATGCAGATTAGTTTTACTAAATATATTAGTCTTACTACATAGATTGTTGGAAGGACCATAATGCATCACAATATTTAGACTTCAACGTTTACTGATTCCTGTAAGCGTGGAATTCTGTTATCTAAAGTGACAGAAATCATTCTGCTAAATACAGGCTTCGATATTTACTGATTCATGTGAGTGTCATATTTTGATCTCCTAAGTGACATAAATCCATGTACTAACAGATGTGAACGAGTATCTTCTATATCTTATCTTTAGCAGGAACTGTGTACAAGCTCCTGCCATCTAATTATCAAGTGTAGTTTAAGATGTAGGCATCGAGACCAAATTATTATGACATAAGAAGGAAAGAATTAGAAAGGTCTTTGTTCTTACAAAGCCTTGGACAACTTATCTTGTAGGATCACAAAAGCCTGTTATTACTTCGCCAGGTTTGGCTTTCTGATTATGTACGATCCCCGAATGCTCAACCGGGGCTGCCTCCTGACACTAACATTTCTCTGCATCTCGCCACTCAAGGTAGACAAGCCCAGCAAGATAATGTGCATACGCCCCTCCTATGACAAGCACATGAAATAGCTGATGGCTGTTACCTATGAGATCAAACTTTCCAGGCTTCCACCGCTCAGGGACCCTCGTTGTGTATACCACCACCCCGAGCCCATAGAAAGTGCCCATCATCAGCTCATAGCAGGTTGAGAGAACCGCCTCTGGTCGATCGTTGAATGCAACAAGCTTGTGCATTATGGGAACTGTACCGGATACCCCCATGCAGAAGAAGAGCAGGGCCCTCAAGGTCCGAAACTGAGGACTCTGGAATACCGGCACGAAGGAGACTAGGACGGTGGCAACCCCAAAGGTGGTGATGAAGCCTATGTAGAGGTTGCAGAAGAAGGGATCGCACATGAAGGAGTAATAGACTAATGGATAGAAGGACGTGACGATGAGCGCAGATATGCCCGTGTAGTCGAGGCGGAGCATGGCGTAGGCCGTTTGTTCGGAGTGGCAGGATACGAGGTGGCAAACGCTGCTTGTGAGCAGGCAGAGCATGGCGCCGCAGAGGAAGGTGAAGAACGGCCAGCGAGTGATTGGCTCCCCAAGAAGTGGAGATATCATGTTGGACACATCGTCTTTGATCCTCGTCTGCGGTTACAATGCAATAAGCATGTAAAGATATTGTGACATATATTGCCGATAATTGGGGCTCAAGAATTTTACCAAAATGCACGGATCTGTCAGGTTGTTGGCATGGTGGAATCTGATGGGCACACAGTTTGTCAGAATCTCAGGAATTTTCCAGCCTGATAACAGCGGATGCAAGTCTTCCGCAGAGTTCACATAATTCTTCGACTCGTCTAACAGTGGTGAAGTTATGCAGGTAGAAGGGAGAGAATGCTGAACTGATGTGCTCTTATCTCTCGGTATCATCTCTGCTGCACATACGGTGAGAGCTACAAAGATGAGGAATCCTATCAGGTGCCTGCGGAATCACAAAGTTTCACAGGTAAGCGATCCACCGAATAGATTAACATTTTATATGAGGAAATATTTGTCTATATTGATGAAGTGTTTCTAAGATGAAGCATCTAGACTGAAAGATTAAAAGATAGAGAACATACGTCCAAACATTGAGAGTCTCGTTGTGGAGGGAGAATATACTGAGGAGCGTCTGCTTCAATGGCCATTCACATCTATAGTAACCCAAGATGAACTCGTTGTCCTTCATATAATCTGGCAACGAATCATAACATACAAGCTCACATTTCTGTTCCCCATACATTTTCCTACTTTCTTGAATGCTGCCTCCACAATTATTCTTCGTTAGGCTAGTTTCCTCAAATGCAGCAGAAGGAAATTCCATGGAGCTCTTAACACCTATTCTCTCTAAATGACCTGAATAATCACAGAAACAAGCATAAAAATCCAACAATTTCTGGGATGAACGGCATTTTGAGAAATTAAATGATATGGGCACGAATGGTTAGAGGATTGCGATGGCTTACTTCCTCTGCACCCCTTGTCACTTATTGTGCAGCTCAAATTTGGTGGGTGTTTATGATTGCTGGTGAGCAAATAGAAATATTGGGGAATTGTAACTTAGAATTGGAATCCTTAAGGGGATATTCCAAGTTTAGATCCATTACTTGTGTTAATATAGAACTTTTGGACTCGCTTTCTAAATTATGTAGACTATTTGATGATGACTTCACTAATGATGTAGGTAGATGTAATTTTTTGCCACTGTAGGAGAGGACGGGAAATTTAATGTAGGTGTGTTATCCGTAGTTAAAGGGGATGAGAAATTTATTGTGTTGCATTTCAAGAATAGCTTTTGGGAGATTCACACTTTGTCATGCTCATTGAGTTCCTTGCTGCTCAGTCGACTAGGCTCTTTACATTCAAACAGAGTTTACTTTCTCCAAATTTCGTTCGTATTAGACTTTGGTGACATTGATGGGTAAAAAGTCTCATATTAGGCTTTTGACTATGTTATTTTCTCGAAAAAGAACAGTCATGACTGCTTATTGTCAACAATTTGCAGAAGATTTGCGTAATCCGGAGACCATCACATATTGTTCAGACCAATTCTTCTATTGTGCCATGAGAACTGGGTAAAACCATCAAAACTTTGGTTTGGATATCAAAACCCTGTCAATTTCGTTGACATTGGACTTTAGTACCATTTATCCAAGAAAAATTCTACAATCCAGGATTTTCAGCCTTTATCCATGCCCATAGAAGTCAAATATATGGCTGAAATTTGCAATTGACAAAAGATTATGTCAGGTTATGAACCTTGCCTATATTCAACAAAGAAGAGAGATAACAATACTGCAGGCAGTCTAGTACTTGAGTTCATTGACAAAAGCATGAAATTGATTCACACAGCCAGCAGAATACAGGCAGGTGTCTTTAATGGGAGCCAGTATCTATACACTAGTGGTCATCAAATGGTCCAGCGAGTTTGATTGATACTTAGAACTGCACCCATTTATAGATGTGAAAATATATGATTTGTTCGTTGCAAAAATTTTGCTGGTTGTGTTATTGGTTTGTGAAATGTTTGAAATTAAAGCATGCATGCTGGCTTCTATCTGTTTGTTCTAATGCTACCTCCAATCATGAGGTGGGCGGCCACACAACGTGGTGCCTGATTAGTTCAATAGTTTGTACTTTGTCTTGTCATTCTGTCAGGGTTTTTTGTTTACATGTAAATCCATGATACTAGTGAAAGGAGCAAGGATAGGCTGAATTTTTGGATCAAAAGAATAGAACTGAGGTTGGATGATAAGTTGTTAGAGGCTGCGTCTCGCATCCTTCCGAGTAATTACAGCGATGGTGTGGAACATGAACTAGAAAGTGGGTTTAGCCTCATATCGGTTAAAATAAAGGATGGGCACGTGGTTAAATATGCTACGAGTCATGACTCAAAACGGATTAATATTTTTGGGTCAGTATGTGTTTCAAGTATATTGAACATACCTGTTGACGGTCGGGTTCTGGTCAACAGTAAAGGGTACTGACTTGGACGTTCCAGAGTAACATGGATTCTCGTCAGCTGGGATGATCGGGCCCATGTACTGGGTAGCTCGGGTCTGGATGGATGCGGCCGAGCTACTTGGATGGAGACCGACCTAGTTCGAAGGTGCTCCAAGCTACTTGATGAATCACCTGCCGAGCGATCTGCGCCATAGACAATTGTTACGGGGTCAGATCTGGGTTTCGATCCAAACCCCATCTGATACTTAAGTTAGTAGGGAACTTAAGAAAGACCCGGGACAATGGGATCGATCTGAGAGGAGATCGTCTGAGCTGTCACGCCAAGTTGAGTCAAGGAGGAAGAAATATATTGTGGAAAGTAAAGAGTAGGTGTTGTTAGAGTACATAGCCCTCGGTAGTTCTCGACCTCCCCCCTTCCTTTGAAGTCCCGTCTTCTTATAGACGAAGATATTCCTTCAGTCCACTAGTCAAGTAACCACCTCGCCATGATCATGTCACGTACATTCCTCTATTTCAGGCATAATGTGTGTCTGCCCACTACGTCATTATTGGGCTCATTTTGCCAACCTCTTCTTCGAATTGTGGGGGCTTAATGGGCATAATTCGAATGGCCTTTGACCAAGTAAACAACCCATATTAAGGTGGACTACATGGGCTCGATGGGCTGCTCCGTCCACCTTAGCAGGTCGTGTTTACCCGGGTGGTAATAATCATTCTGTCTTTGTGGGCCGGCCCAATGCTGTAACAATGGCCACAATCACTTGAACTCAAATGACGCATCGATTGAGGTTGAGTGATTTGATACCTCATTAATTGGGCACAACAGTCAAAGCTATAACACTTGATTTGAACCGCCAGGATCCCAGTCACTTACTTAGGTTACAGGTTCGGGATGAGAGTTGGAAAATTGGCATCCACTGATGATGACATGTGTCCGTGTTCAAACGATGAAACTTGGTTTGAGTTGGGTTCCTTAGTATAAATAAGAAGGAAGAAATAAAACGCCAAACTATTCTTCACTCCTGAAGGATTCCGCCTCCGCTTTGGATGCTTCCACAAGGTAGATCTCCTTTCTCCTTGCTCGTCTCCTCTTTGGGCATTTCTACCGTGCAGCCAATGTTGAAAATTAGAGAGCTGTCTCCTACGGAGGCCCCAAGTGGTCGCCAGTCCCTGCAAAGCGATTCAGTTTTGGGGAGAGGCAAGGGGTTGCTCGTAGAGCCCAAATTTCTTATTCGTCGGGCATGCGAATCTCCTTCCGCGCCCAGAGAGATCTTAGACTTGGTTCCTGAACTAACTCTTTCCCTGGCTGATAAAGTCTGGATGAGCTATCTCTCCTCTCTTTATGGGCTTAGGATTCCCGAGTTAGACGAGAGTATTTGCTTTCCCATGGGGCAAGAAGTCGGGGTGTATTTGAGAGCCTTCGAATTCGACCTCCGTTTCCCGCTTCATCCGTTTGTCTTCGAGATCCTGGGTTATGCGGGGCTCTCTATTTGTCAGCTTGCTCTGCATGCCATCGCCCCAATGGTAGGTTTTATTATGCTCTGTTTATTGAACAAAACAGATCCGACCCTTCCACTTTTTATATACGTCTTCCAATTTGCAATTGACCCCGAGCGTATGGTATCATATTGTCGCTCGAAAGAATATGAGACTCGTTTGGAATCTCCCTGGTCCCACTCGTGATTGGGAGAGTGCCTTTGTATTCATCACACTCCCGAGTGTAGCTTCCCTCCTTACCCACTGGGATAGCATTGATTCTTCAGCTCTTGAAGAACTTAAGTTAACCCCATCAGAGGCTAGGGCGGCCAGATGTTTGATGAATCGTCTACGAGAAGAGAGGTCGATCGAGCATCTGTTGGATGACAGCTTTATGAAGACCACCTTATGGAACCCTGGTAACGCTCGTCAGTCTGACGGTTTCCCCCTGATCGCTTGCATTAATCTTTGTTCTTTTTACAATATGGCTGGTCAAGAATTCGAGAAGGTGTCATCCGAGTTACAGAAGATTTTTATGGAGCAGCGTCAGAAAAGAGTTGGTAGCTCGTCCGCTCATCCACCTCATGACCGTCGTCGAGTGTCATCCGATGAAAGAGGACGACCCGAGCTGACTTCGAGGTTATTTCCCCAAATCCCCTTGCAGACGGCCCCGCCACGTCAGTTCTTGAGGCTGGGTCGTCTTTGTCTTCAACCCTTGGCCCTTGCATCTCAACTTCGTCCCTGGGTCAGAAGACAGTGGATCCTGCGCCAATAAAGAGAGTTGCCTCCACGATCGAAGGAGGTGGCCAAGAGAAGAAAAGTAAAAAGGACGGGGCATCGCTCCCGAGCCAAGTGTCATCGGAGGGAGGAGGAAGCAAAGCTTCTCCACTTCATTCTCAAATGACAATTCATGGTGCAGAGCAAAGGGAACCCGTGCCATCCCAGAGTTGTCCCTGAGACACTTGGCCCTGGGGCGATCGTGTCCCGCCTGGTCACATCCCCTCGGAATACGAAGGGATTTTGTTTGATGAACATACGACCATCTATCCCTCAAGAGAGTTCTAGGGGAGCGTCATCAACACACCTTTGCCGTCTGGGACGAGGAGTCAGCCCTTTTAGATCACGGAGCAGCCACTCGGCTGGTGGAGAATTCCATCTTGCCCTGTGACTGTAATGTCCTTCATCAAATCGATAGCGAGAGACTAGCCAACTTCATGGTCTATTGCAGCTATCAGGTTGGTTATTGTTCCTTCTACCCCGTCTTCGCACCACCAACACATTTAATTTTGATTCCTCACAGATATCTGTGGTTGGTGCGGAGCTGTGTCGCCAAGTCGCGGGGACGATGGAGGTTGAGTCCCAACTGGCTGCCAAATGTCAAAGAGCAGATTCATTTGAATCCAAAATCAAAGAGCTGGAGGAGAAATTGAAAAAGAAAGGGACCTTCAGTCTCAAGCCATCTAGTGATCCCAAACTTCAACTAAAGTCGCTCCAAATGAGCCATCTGGTGGTGTTGCTCCATGAACATGTAACACGCTTGTGTTGATGTGGCAAGCCCTTTTTGTTTAGACATGCTGACTTAGAAAGTTGTTCAGTGCCTTGTAACACGCTTGTGTTGATGTGGCAAGCCCTTTTTGTGCTGTATCGAGTTCAGGTTGCGTTGTCGCGTTGAGCCATATGTGCCCCCTCAAGGATCTGAGTATAGGCATGGTGTGAAATTCTGATCATTGAATATTTAAGGCGACCCTTTTTGACTTTGGCACATTTGTCAAAACAGTCAGTCATCCCCGATCATGTAGCTTGGTCGGTCCGTGAAGGGTTGGCCCCTCCGATCGTGTAGCCGAGCGGCCCGCGAGGGTAAAGTCATCCCCGATCACGTAGTTCGATTGGCTCGCAAAGGAGGTAGGGTCATCTTCGATCGTGTAGCTCGGTCGGCCCTCGAAGGGTTGGCCCCTCCGATCGTGTAGTCGAGCGGCCCGCGAGGGTTAAGTCATTCCTGATCGCGTAGCTCGATTGGCTCGCGAAGGGGATAGAGTCATTCCCGATCTTGTTGCTCGGTCGACCCACGAATGGTTGGCCCATCTGATCGTGTAGTCGAGCGGTATGCGAGGGTAAAGATAGATCGAAAGGAGATGCTCCTAATTCGGGCGATTCAAACAATAAACTAAGTGGATCAACATAAGTCTCACATTTGAAGCACATTTTTCACACGGTAAGTACAACCAAAAAATGGAATGCAAACATGAAACATTAATCATCCGCTTCACTCACACATCTATCTATTGGTAGTACTTCCGCAAGTGATCCGCGTTCCAGGAGTGGATGAGCTCCTTGTCGTCTGTAGTGGAAAGTCGATATGTCATTGGGCCGAGTACATCGGTCACCTTGTAGGGACCTTCCCACTTAGCAACGAACTTTCTTTATCGAACAATATCTGGGGAAAAACGACTTCCACAGTACTAGGTCGACTATGCTGAATCTTCTCGCTCGAACCTTGGAGTTGTAATATCGCGACATGCGCTCCGTTTGTCTGATGGTAGTGACCCGGGCTTGGTCTCTCGCCTCATTGATCAGATGTGAATTTAACTTAAGGCCTTCTGAGTTCCTTTCTTCATCAAAATATTTGAGACGGATCGACTCTTTCCCTACTTCAACAGGAACAACCGCTTTATATCCGCAAGCAAGCATGAATGTGGTTTCTCTTGTTGTGTCTTTCCGAGTGGTTCTATATGACCAAAGTATCCTTGGAAGCTCCTCTGGCCATGCGCCTTTAGCCTCTCTGACCTTCTTTCGCAGGGGCTCCAAAATGCTTTTGTTTGCCGCTTCGGCCAACTCGTTAGCTTGAGGATGAGCTACGGAGGCAAAGTGCAATTTGATTTTCCACGCTGAACAAAATTCTTTGAACCCGGTGCTGTCAAACAGGGTTCCGTTATCCGTGACGATGGAGCAAGGGATGCTGAATCTGCAAATGATTGACTTCCATACAAAACTTTTGACTCTCTTCCAAGTGATGCAAGCTGAAGGCTCTGCCTCGATCCACTTGGTGAAGTAGTCGATATCCACAATCAGGAACTTTAGTTGGCCGCTCGTGGGGGTTAAAGGCCTAAGAATGTCTAGTCCTCATTTAGCAAAGTGAACGTGGCTGATAATCGGAATCAAGTCGGTGGGTGGTTGACTGGTCCAAAAAGATGAACTGATAATCCCAAGTATAGGACGTCGGTCAAGTCGTAACCCTGGTGAGTCTGGGATCGTATTCCTCGGGGACAAAGTAGCCTGCAAGTTTCACAATTTAGAATTCGGAGAGAAAGATTACTTGATGAGAAGTGAACCACCCTTTGAAGGCGAATGTTTTTGGTTGGGTTTTACGTGATGTAAAATTTGTTTTAAGATTTTACTAAAATAGAATAACGTGAATGTAAAAATATGATTTATAACAAGCGTGTGTGTGTTGTGTTTCCGTTTGTGTTGCAGTAGGTTATGCTATTCATTCTCCATAGTTTCTCAACCTCGCATCCATGCCAAGGTATGAGGATCGGATGATAAAGCTTTAAAAACGATGATTTTCAATTAAAAAGATAATCGTAAAAACAAGCGATTTATTTGAATAATAAAATATAAAAGATGAATCTCGATGTTCATCACCCTCCTTGGGCTCCTCTACAGATTCATGCACTTAGACGATGCCTCGCGGCATGTCATCCTAAGCGGATTCCTCTACGGATTGTGCATATTTCAAAAAATGAAGAAATCTTTAACGGTTTCGGTAATTGCACAAATTATGGAGATATGAAAGCAAGATCCTAGCAACACTAACTTCCACACAACACACCCACAGTACCTTAGCCAAGCATGGTAACAAAAACAACAAGTTTCATTAATACAAACATGGGTTTCACACAAATCTTAATACAAAACTAATACAATTTTAATAAAAACAAGGGAAAACAAGGAGTTTTCACCACTTTTGATGTCCAAACAAGCCCAAACTTCTCCCAAAGCTGCAAAATGTTGTCTGGAATTTGATGGAGAGAATTTTGGCTCAAGAATCACTCAATTCCGAGTTGTGATGATGAAAATATGCTCAAAATACTCCCCTTTTTAATAGGAAATAAGCTTATCGGGCTTGCGGGTGGCGCAACCCGCAACCCGCAATTCAAAGGAGGCTGGGGGCAGGTCAAAGGAGGCAGGCGGGCGTCGCCTGCGTGGAAAATGCGGGCGGGCGCCAATTTTGACTGGCGGGCGCCCGCCCGCAATTAATTGTGTGCGGGCTGGGCGCTCGGCCGCAAACAAATGCAGGCTGGCTGGCGCCCCCCGCATTTTATTTGTGGGTCGGCCGCCGGCCCACCTCAATGTTCTGTCACTTTTAGTTATTTTTTTTGTTTTCTTCTCTTTACAACAGCTTTATTGGGCCTTTTAATTCACAGAAATTTGATTCGATCTCCGAAAATATGAAAAAATAGTCGTTGGATTCGGAAAATTGCAAGCTTCTCCTGAAAAATAAAATTGAGAGAAGATTAGGCCATAAAGTTGTATTTTGCGTATAAACAAGTGATATAATCTATTATTAAATGATATTACAAAAATACACTTATTAGAGATCAAATATATATTACATATACGCAAAATACGGTCTAAATGAGGTGTTAAAAATGTAATATTCTCTCAGAATCAATGGTGCCGAGTCATGCTTCGCGAACTTTTGACCTGTTGGACATTTCGTGATGTACTCAGTCGCCTCTCTGAACATCGTCGGCCAATAGTAGCCTTGTTTCAAGGTCTTCAAGGCTAATACCTTACATCCGAAATGGTTCCCACAAAGACCCTCGTGGCTCTCTCAAAGCACATAATCAGCCTCCTGCAGGTTCAAACATTTGAGGTAATGAAGCGTGTCATACCTGCTGCATTACCTCTTGTAGAGTGAGCCTTCGTGCAAGACGAATCGGAAGACCAGCCTTTCCAACTTCCTGGCTTCTGTTGGATCGATCGGCTTTTCTCCAGTCTTGAGGTATTTAATTATAGGGTCCATCCAATTCTGTTCTTGGTCGAGGGCCAGCAGCAATTCCTTTACTTGTAGGCTCAGGTGTGGAAGGTTTTCCATGTACATGACTCGCCCTAACTCCGCTGGCGAAGATGAGGCAAGCTTTGAGAAGACATCTGCCCGAAGATTCTCCGATCATGGCATGTGGTAGACCCCCACTTTTTCAAACAGCTCCAACTCGATTCTCGCGATTCGCAGGTAGTTTTGTATCGTCTCATCGCGAGCCTTGTAGTCTCCATTGAGTTGGCAGACGACCAAGTTGGAGTTAGTGTACATGCAAGCGCTTCGTGGCCCAACGCCTGAGTCAGCCTTTGGCCGTTGATGGCGGCCTCACATTCTGCTATATTGTTGGCGGTTGGAAAGTTGAATCATAGTGCATATTCGAGTATGTTGCCTTCGGGGGTCTGGATGACAATTCCTGCACCGCCCCCGACTTTTGTAGCTGACCCATCCACATGTACAATCTATGTTCCCCATCCTCCCCAAGCGGCTGTTGACGAGCCATTGCTTGTCGAGGAAGTAGAAGGTAGGCTGCTTATATGGTTTATTGAATGTACCTTCGTCGGAGGTTCGTCGTCATAAGTGAGCTCGACTATGAAGCCCGCTAGGACATGTCCTTTGATGGTTGTCCTTGGTTTGTAGTGAATATTAAATTCACTTAGCTCGACTCCCCACTTCAGCATCGTCCCCGATCGATCCAGCCTCCTCAGGGTCTGCTCCAAAGAAGTGTCGGTGAGAACCCAGATAGCATGAGCCTGAAAATAAGGTCGCAGCCTCCTCGTCGACTGAACCAGGACGAACGCCAGCTTCTCTATTCTACTGTAATTGACCTCTACACCGGTGAGGACTTGACTCACATAGTAGATTGGTCGTTGAACCCCAGAGTCTTCCTTGACTAGGGCTGAGCTCACAGCTTCCATGGTGGCCGCCAAGTAGAGAATCAGCTGATCTCCATTATCGGGGTTCGTCAAAAGTGGCAGGCTGCGAAGGTACTCTTTTAACTCAGAAAAGGCCCGCTTGCAGTCCGCATCCCATTTGATGGTCTTCCTTTTGCTTTTGGGAAGAGCAATCAACTTCCTCAAGACTTTAAAGAAAGGAAGTGACTTTTCCACCGACTTGGACATGACGCGCCCAAGAGCTGCTATCCTGCCATTCAGTCTTTGGAGCTCCCTTATTGTGGTTGGCTCCTTCATGCTGATTATCGCCTCTACTTTATCGGTATTGGCCTCTATTCCTCGGTCCGTAAGCATGAAGCCGATGAACTTTCCTGACCAAACTCCGAATGTGCACTTTGTGGTATTCAGCCGAAGATTGTACCGCCGAATTTTCGCAAAAGTTTCTGCGAGATCTGCGATGTGGTCTGTCGGGCTCTTCGATTTGACCACCATGTCGTCGATATAAACCTCCAAGTTCCTCCCGATTTATGCCTTAAAGACCTTATTCACCATTCGTTGATAAGTTGCTTAGGCATTCTTTAACCCGAATGGCATCTTCGTTTAACAGAAGTTCCCTTGGTCTGTGATGAAGGAGGTCTTTTTCCTCGTCCTTGGATGCCATCTGGATCTGATTGTATCTATAGAAAACGTCCATGAAGTTGAGGAGTTCGTATTCGGACACATTGTTCACCAGGTGGTCAATCCGAGGCAGTGGTAGCTGTCCTTCGGGCATGCCTTGTTAAGGTTGGTAAACTCTATGCACATTCTCCATTTGCCATTGGCCTTCTTCACCATAACCACATTAGAGAGCCACTCAGGGTAATGGACCTATCTAATAAAGCCAGCCTCTAGCAATCGTTCGACTTCTTCGACGGCCGCTTTTATCTTGTCACCGCCGATGTTTCTCTTCTTCTGCTTCACCGGCTTGAAAATGGGTCGACATGTAGTTTGTGGGAGATGACTCGAGGATCAATGTCGGGCATATCGTCAAGTGATCAGGCGAACACGTTCTCGTTTGCCCTTAAGAAGTCTATCAACTGCTCTCTTAGATTGGGAGGAAGCCGGACCCAATGGTGACAGTCATCCCTTCTCCGCTAGGTAGCAGTGTCGACCCTGTTTCCTCAATTGGGGCCGGCCTTTGGTTTGTCGGATCCTTTATGTCATCGTCGAGCTCATCAGAGGACACTTGCTCCGCCTTTCTGATTGCAGCTGATAGGAGATAGCACGATCTGGCATGCATCTGATTTCCTCTAACTTTTTCGACCCCACGAGGGGTCTGAAACTTGACCATGTGGTGAAATATTGAGACTACCGCCGCCACTGAGTTAAGAAGCGGTCGACCTATAATCCCATTATAGGCCGAATTGATTTGACCACAATGAAGGAAGTCATTCGAGGCACCTGATGGGGGGATGCCTTAATATGACCGGTAACGCGAGTATACCTACAACAAGAGCAGTATGTCTCGTGAAGCCAACGAGAGGTCCGGGACATTCCCTCAGCTCTGATGAGGCTAGCCCCAATGACGTCGCACGAACTTCCCGTGTCAACAAGCAATCTTCTGACCTCGACTGTATTGATGACGACGCTGATGACGATGGTGTCGTCGTGCGACAGCTCTACAACCTCATGATCTTCATCAGAAAATGATATTGGGGGCGTTGCTTTCCTCGGTCACTTCTACCCAACAACCGTGGTCATCACCCGATCAGCGTAGTGGCTTTGTAGAGATCAGAGAAATCACGGGGGTAGGTCTGCCAAATATCATGTTTAGTTCATCGATGTTCGGTGGAGTTGAGAAATCCTTCGCAGGGGAATCATATTCCTTCGTGTTTTGATCGACGGGCCGAGTCAACATGGTCTCTCTGCTTGGTGGGGATGGGAATGTAGACTCATTTTCCCACAGACGGCGCCAACTGTTGACGGTCGGATTCCAGTCAACAGTAAAGGGTGCTGACTTGGATGTTCCAGAGTAACACGGATCCTCGTTAGCTGGGATTATTGGGCCCACGTACTGGGTAGCTCGGGTCTGGATAGATGCGGCCGAGCTACTTGGATGGAGACCGACCTAGTTCGAAGGTGCTCCGAGCTACTTGATGAATCACATGCCAAGCGATCTGCGCCACAGACAATCGTTAAGAGGGTCGGATCTGGGTTCCAACCCAAATCTCCTTCGATGCCTAAGTTAGTAGGGAACTTAAGAATGACCTGTGGCAGTGGGATCGATCTAAGAGGAGATCGTCAGAGCAGTTGTCACGCCGAGCCGAGTCAAGGAGGAAGAAATATATTGTGGAAAGTAAAGAGTAGGTGTTGTTAGAGTACCTAGCACTTGGTAGTTGTCGACCACCCCCTTCATTTGAAGTCACGTCTTTTTATAGAAGAAGATATTCCTTCAATCCACTTGTCAAGTAATCGCCTCGCTATGATCATTGCACATACATTCATCCATTTCAAGCATAATGGGTGTCTGCCCACCATGCCATTATTGGGCTCATTTTGCCAACATCTTCTTCGAATCGTGGGGGCTTAATGGGCATAATTCGAATGGCCTTTGACCAAGTAAACAACCCATATTAAAGTGGGCTCCGTGGTCTCCATGGGCCGCTCCGTCCTCCTTAGCGGGCCGCGTTTATCCGGGTGTTAATAATCATTCTGTCTTCGAGAGCCGGCCCAATGCTGTAACAATACCCATCTAAATCAATAGGTCTGGTTCATTTTTGTTAGACCTACATGCGCCTACAAATTAGTATACGAACCAATGGTTGATGTGGTTTTGTCAAGAATGCATATTTGATTGCTTCATTTATACACATGATTGTTTAGGTTTGAGGTGCAGCTTGCATGCCTTGCCATTTGTTACATGTGTTATTACACTTTGGTGACATGTATGATCTGATTCATCACATGGTGGTGTAATTTTGGTGTCCAAACTCCTAGCAACCAGACGTCTGATGAAGAACCATCAAACAGCTGGAACACTGACGACTGGAACACTGTTCAGTCATCTGATCATCCTTCATCCGACAGCTGACAAAAACGTGGGTGAGGAGAGAGACAGCTCTCAGGAAATAATCCACAAAAATTCCTCACCGAACAAACGTCTAGAGTTACCAGTCAGGCGTCTGATCCACTATTCAGACATCTGGCCAATGAGCTTCATACGGCTGACAGATGACTCTGGCCAATAACCTTCATACGGCCGACAGATGACTGTGTCTGAAGAAGAATATATCAGACACGCCAGACGTCTGGTGACTCTATACCAGACGACTGATCCTGGTCCAAAGACACTATAAAGAGTGTTTTGGCCAAGGAACCAAATGGGATGGTTCTAGACTAATTCTATGATATCCTAAGATGGAAATGATGCATATGAGTGTGTGTGCATCTATTCAAGGCTACATCAATTATAGAAAAGAAAGAGCAAAATACATGAAGAAAGTATAAAATACTCTTGAAGTAAAATACTCTTCATGCCAAGCATTTGCTTCAAAGCCCTGAAACCGTCATCCCATCACCTAATGCTTTGTCTCCTCATCAAGATAATCAACAATTAAATCTAAGACGAAAACATATAAGATGATTAGCACACAATATAATGTTGATCATCATCAAAACAACATTGGTCTTGAACTCAAAAACCAACAATAGGGAGTGATATCACTCAATAGGGAACCAACCCCATTTAGGTTTAGACTTCCCATCATAACAAAATCTATAATTACTATTATAATGAATATTGTTCATGAAACTATAAACGTATTCATCCTTCATTTGGATAGTCATTCTCTTTGGTATCCAAAATTTGACAAACACATTTTTAGTTTTATGAACACTAGCATGATGATGAGTAGCCCTAGCTTGTATTGTTATACCCTAAGCCAAATTTGCAACTTGTGGGTCTTTGTGAGCTAATAAAATCATCTAGCTTTTCTTTATCCTTAATAAACCTATTCACATTTCTACATAAATAAATCCTCGTGTTTAGTCTTAATGGTTACCATTTTCTTTTCTAAGTAACTAAAATTGGGTCCATATATTCATCGAAAGTTTAAGCGGTATGTGAACTGAGCAATTTGGTATGTTCGCATAGCAACTCCCCTTTTCCTAAATTCTGATTCCACGGACTTTCATGATTCCAAAACCAACTTTAAAACAAAACAAACAGCCCCTTGGTCGGCTCTTACCATTCAAACAAAATTTAACTTTCTCCAAATTTTGCCAAAATTAGACTTCAGTGACATCAATGAGTAAAAAGTCTCCTATCAGGCTTTCTGGCTATTTTATTTGCTCGAAAAAGAATAGACATGGCTGCTTCTTAACAATTAGTATTATCAACTGGACTGAGTACCAATTTACTGGGATGATTTGTTTTTGTCCTTCCCTAACAAAGATTAGCACGTAATCCACAGAGCCTTGTATGTGATTCGTGCATATGTACCAGTCATCCACTAGCTTAGGCTGGCATTGCTCATTGCATGCAGATGTACAAGTCATCCAGCCTAGGCTCTGGACCCTCTCTATTTTCGTATTGTCTATAGTTTGTTGATGTTGACAGGAGTATTCTGACCGGGCCCGGAAGAGCAAAGTCAACTATGACTGGTCAACCGGGTTACTACGACCTTGGGGCCTCGGCCCAAGGATCTCACGGGCGGGCCGCGCTTATCCACCCATGACGAAGGCCCACTTCCTCAGTGGAGGAAATCGAGGCCCAAATCGAAGAAGTATCCGCCAAATATGGCAACCGTCCAAGGCCTTCACTCTATAGCCATCATGGCTCGGCTTAATGGCTCGGCTTAATGGCCCGACTTAAATGGCCTTCACTCTCCAGCCATCATGGCCCGCCGAATATGGCAACCGCCCGAGTCCATCACTCTAGCCATCATGGCCACCTTTAGGACATTCATCTCCTCATCAAGATGGGCGCAATTAGTGAAGGTCAAAACTTCCCACATTTGCACGTCCCTATGAATGATGGCCATGATGTCACATCATGGCACATTATTAGGACGAGTCACCTATATGAGGGGAAGAGGATCATCATCCAAGGGGGGCGGATGTTCACGATCGACAACGGAGGTATCACCAACTCCATCTTACACCTTCTTTCGCTTTGACATATTTCTCCTCCATAGCTCGGCTCGAGGATGGGGGCTCGGTCTCTCCGCGAACCGAGCCCGATCCCACCAAGCATCCCTCAGACAAGATCTGACTTTGGCATCGGAGGGGATTCGGTCGGAACCAAGGTCCGACCCCCCTGACGAGCTCTTTCGTCCATTCAGGTCCAGGAGATCCCGCGGCGCCGAGGCTACCCCTCAGCGTCATCACATCCGGAGCCGAGCGCCCTCGTCCCCGAGCCCGTTCGTCTCCACCACCAGAAGATAGTCGCTCTGCCGAGGCCACCCCTAGGCTAGCTGACGCGAAGATCCGCGCGTCCCCTCACCGAGCGACCTCGCCTTCTACCGCATCACAGGTAACGAAACCTAAGACGTTAGATCCAAGTGCCGAAGCTTCCCTTCGACACCAGGCGAACGCCATCAAGCGAGACGACCGAGGCTACCCCTCGTCGTCCGATCGGCCGAGGCCGAGCGCACCCATCCGAGCCGAGGCTTCCCCTCAGCTCCGCGTCGGTCGCGCGTCAAGCCAAGGTGCCGAGGCTTCCCCTCGTCGCCCGACCGTCCGAGGCCGAGCATCTCACACCGGGCCAAGGCTTCCCCTCAGCCCCCCTGAGGCCGATGATCCAGACCCGGCCCAGCTGACGTGCTCTGAGTCGACTACATCTTCGATTCGCGTCGCGTCTACACGCGCTCGACGCACCCAAGGGACCCTAATCGGCCCCTTGACCACGTTGACCGGGCAGTCCGCGGTCAACGATTCTGTAGTGAGAAAACACTCTGAAACATCTGGCGCCGTCTGTGGGAACGAATCAACATCCACGAATTATCCACGTTGGCAGCGATTCTTTCCTTTAAAACAAAAATCTCTCTTTTGTTGTAATCCGCAGAGAGATTCAACGGAGAGAGGGCTCAAACTCTTCTTGACACGAAACCCAAAGGCCGACCTCAAGGGGGACAACTCTGCCGACTGCGGCCCTCTTATCTCAGCCACATGACCGATGTCAACAAGACCGCTCCTTCGACCCCAGTGCCCCGGCGAAGCTCCGACGGAACGACGACGAAATGGCAAAACACTCCGCACCCACACACACGGCGATCCTCGGTAGACGAACTGCGGCAGTGCGGAAAACGCCTTGGGGGAGCCGCCGGCGAGCGGAGTGAAGGCAACAACGACAAATCAGCCGAGAAGCTGGGTTTGGGTTGTTCGGTCGTTCGATTCCTGCGACAGATCTGGGATCACCGGTGAAGTGGCCGCCCCAACTCCCTCGTCATTGCTGGCGACTGACTTAAAGACCCCGATTCGAGGCTCGTCGGACCCGGGACCTAGTCTGGCCCGATCTGATCACTTTTCTACTCAGGTGACCCAGATCGGGTGCTCCCCCTCTCTGACCGCGTCATCGGCGTCTTCATACACCTCCGGAATAGACTGCAATGATGGCCCTCCTTGGCCCTCGCCAACGGAGCAAATCGCTTGCGACGGAGACAACGTGCAGACGTGGCAGTGTGCAGGATGAGCACTCGTACCTGCGCGATGAAGGTCTTGCCCCGAGGAGCGGCAATGGTGGCCCCGATGCTGCTGCCTCCACTCCTCCACCGCCGGTGGTGAACCCCCCTTCCGATCTGATCCTCGTCGACTTGGATTTGATCCGAGTCTCACGAGTTCCCGGAGATCAAAGGTTACCGTTCGCTAATCTCGAGAATGGGTGGCTGCCGCCATCGAAGGGTCCAGCCCGCCGACTTCAGGTGCGATCCGTCGATCTGCGCACTCAGCTTTGACGAGAGGAGTGGCGATTACATCGATTCTCACTGCCTCAAGCCAGCGGTCAAGAAATATCCTCTTGGCTTCTAACAGTTCCTCAAGTGCCTTCGACGAGATGATCAAGGCTTGGTGATCAGCAGTTTCGGAGACGAGCCCGAACGTCTCCAGGGGCGTCACTCTCAGCGACAACCCCTTTGATCACTCATTCCCTGCCATGTTCTTGAAGCTCCGCTTCATCTTCATCACCTCAAGATCCACACCTATTCTCGGATCGGGAGGATCCCTGCTCGGCCTGCAGCTCTGCCCTGTTACTCATGTGGCAAAGCAAAGGTCCTTCACAGAGATGACAGCCGCTGACATCAATCCTGTCCCCTTTAGGGAAAATTATAGGGATCATGGGTGGACGATGCACTGGATCGTGGAACCCTACGGCCTCCTCTCTGCTGCCATGGGTGGTGGATTGCTGCTTATTTCAAAAAATGGTGCACGGCAAGGGCTTCTCCATCGTCACCTCCTTCTCTCTCTCTCCATGGCTGCCCCCTCACGTCCCTCTCGCCGGCGTCTCCGTGGGCCTTCGCACCTGACCGGCCAACAAGGACTGAGTGGAGCTGCTCGGCAATTCCCCGAACAAGCTCGTGTAGTCGCCACTGGTTATAGCTCCCGGTCAGTCGAAGCCGCGGTGGCTCCCAGCAAGAGCGGGCTCACTTGGCTTAGTGCCGCCCCCACAAACCAGGATGCCCTCTCCGACGGATCTGATAGCAACCAGCCATGGTGGGACAAGGCGAAGAATTGGAGCGATGGGGTTCGGAGAGATGGGCGGTGTAGATCTTGTTGATGATATGGCTAAGGCCGTCGAGTTGAGCGGCGGTGACCTCTGTTTTCGCCTAGTGGAACTGCTGCTTCGGCGAGCTCAACAGGATGAGCCTTGCCAAGCGGACACCGTTCATAATGGCCGCCCTCTACAGTAGCACCGACGTCATCAACTACATCCCCCGATGCTGCCACGATCCTTGACGACAATCACACTCAAGGTCAAACTATCCTCCTCCCTGCTAATTGATTGGATTCTATCTACCGATTACGGAAACTCTCTTAGCAAACTTCCTCCTTTCGAATTCTTGCAAGATTGAGATTATCCAGCCACTTTCACTGCTGAGAACTCGAGCTGCATCAGAGATCGAACCGAACTTCCAACCACCATACGAGCGGTCGATCGATCGTTGGAAATGAGCTCGACCGATCATCATCAGAGGTCATCAGCAACCAGTTCCTGCTTGAGCTTCATCGGAGGTCGATGCTCCTGCCAGCACTTTGTCGAAGCTCGCGGCCCTCTTGATCTTCATCAGACTTGGCCTCCAAGCCCCGTCGAAGGTCGACACTACTGCCAACTCGAGTCCCCTCCATCGAAGCTCATGACGCCACCGAAGTCTTATTGAAGTCCGATCCTGAACTCCAGGCCTAGTCAGAGCTAATCAGAGCTCGATGCTCGCCATAGAGACGTCGTCGAAACTTGAGAATCAATAACACGGCCTCGTCGAAGCTCGCCCTGTGATCGGTCCAATCCTACCAATCTGAGACAGGGGTCAAAATTGGACCCAGGCTGACAAGCTCAAAGAGCTACCATCTCCATCCCAGAAGCTGAAGCTCGCCATCAAGCCACCATGCGAGGCTCTGATCCATCAAAACATGATGACTACTGGACTCACATGCCGACGAATCCACATGGCTTGCCGGGAACATCGAATCCCCGACACTTCGTCTATATCCTCAAGCTCAATCCGAGCTCCGGAGCGTCGACCGTCGTCGGAGAGCCTCCCCGAAGCCCCCATGCCGAGCATTTGAGTCACTGTGCCAAGCTTCCAAACTTGCCCGAAGCACGCTCCATCATCAACACATCAAGGGGCATCTCAAGGTTCTGGAGCATCTCGGCTCCAAGAGTCGCCTGAGCGAGGAGATGTCCGCTGCCACTCATCTCCAAGGTCAAACCTGAACGAGGAGATCCCTCGTCGTCTGAACGAGAGAAGTTTTCGGGTCCAGGCGCCCGCTCGATCCAGCATCGTCCGAGCTCAAAGCGGGATGCCCGCCATGCCGAGACCTCTTCGCAAACCGGGCCGAAGCGCAACTGTTCGAGTTCGAGCAACCAAGCAGCTCCTTTGACCGTGACCGAGTCGATCAGGCCGAAGCACCACCGTCCGGGTCGAGCGTCCAGACCGCTCCTTCGACCGCGCTGTCGGGTCCTCGCTTGCCGAACAGCTCCAGCATCCATCTGAGCGGGACGAAGTAGTGGCAGAGCGCCACCATGGAATCTTCGGAAGTATTCACAAGGTCCTCACTTCTTCGTCGGCCGTAAGTCGAGGGGCAACTCCCCTCGTCACCGAACGAATCTCCTTCGTCGGCCGTAAGTCGAGGGGCAACTCCCCTCGCCACCGAACGAATCTCCTTCGTCGGCCGTAAGTCGAGGGGCAAATCCCCTCGCCACCGAACGAATCTCCTTCGTCGGCCGTAAGTCAAGGGGCAACTCCCCTCGCCACCGAACGAATCTCATTCGTCGGCCGTAAGTCGAGGGGCAACTCCCCTCGCAACCGAACGAATCTCGGACTGACGATCTATTGTCCCTAGCCAACTCCGCAAGACGGACCAAAGTTTCGCAGAGAGTGCAACTTCTTCCCCATTATACTACATCTCCCGACCTCCACCTCAACAATGGTAGAGCTCAGAAGATGGGGGCTGTTGACAGGAGTATTCTGACCGGGCCCGGAAGAGCAAAGTCAACTATGACTGGTCAACCGGGTTACTTGGGGCCTCGGCCCAAGGATCTCACGGGCGGGCCGTGAAGGATCCTGCCAAAAACAGAGTTAGGATCGATAACATGAAGTTTAGACTTACGCTTGCGTACGCGGCACGGTAGTCTACGAACTTCGCCTTCGGATTCGCCACGACGGATCGAGTCTACTCACGAACGGAGTAAGGCTACTAATCCCACAATCTAAATCTCTATTTTAGATTAAGAACTTGGATGGAGGGAGAGGAAATATTTCTGCAGAGCTTCGCTATGAAGAAGATGCATGCATGAATTTCATGCAAAATGTGTAAGGAAAATGGCTACCCTTGGGTCTTATTTATAGCCCCCAAGGTAGTTATTTTAGGGTAAGTTGTTCCTTTGGAACAACTTAATTAAGGTGTACCATGATACATGGCACATTATAAGCTTAAGTTGTACCATATGCATGGTACAACATAAGCTTAAGATATTCCCCCTTTATTAGCCATATGTCGCATGCACTTATGCATATATAATGCGACTTTCCCGCTCATACAGAGATCCTCTCCGCAAGGGAACAGATTCCCTTTGCACATGACTTCGTGTGCGCGACGTTCGAGGTCCGTATTCCCTCGTACATCCCCCACAAGGGTGTACAAACGTCTTCCATATCCAACATCTCCCACTCACACTTGAGGGGATTGTAAGAGAACGTCTTTCCCTTAGTTCTTTCATCTATCATACCGAGAAATAGACCGTGCGACCGTCATGCGCGTAGAGTCTGTTGTTGTGCACTTGTTAGAGATACACAACGACCTCGAAGGTGCAAAGTTGAGTAGTTCAACGCATGCTTTACCCTAGATTATTTCTTCACATTTCTTATACTTTATATTCAACAATTGAATCCCATCTGGATTACAATTGGCTGGCCAGCTTTGAATCATTAAAGTCCAAATGCGAACATGAAATCAATCTTCCTCTTCTTGAGAACCTTATGATCTTGACTTGATTCGCTTTTCTAACGTGCCCCGCCGAGCCGAATTACCATAGCCCATTAGTAACACGCTAAGATAGCGATCATCTCGTCAAATCTAAAGGAACCAATTGGAGTCCTTGAGGGTAAGAGTTAAGACCCGTATGGCCTTTGAGTCTCACATAATAGCAAACACTATTGCTACTAACTCAGTGGTCGAAATGCATACGTGGTATGAACACGTATTACAACATCACTCCTTTCCCAGGGAGAGTATGTCTTAATGATGTTGTACGGATGAAAGATCAGACACCACAGTGCCTATCTTTTGAGTCCCCTTACTACTCAGGAAATATTCCCGGACTCTCATCCTGCATAAGACAGATAGGATTAAAAAATCCAATGAGATCTTTATATCCTTGTGATACAGATCTCAGATCTTTTGTAAGCATCCATATGATGCAGATCTTTCATTCGACTATCTTGTTAAAGTCTTGACTCTAAATCATTCGTCTAATGATTTTGACTTTAAACTAGTCTCATCTCTATCTTATGCATCTGATAAGATAAGGCGGTTGCTCATGTGAGAGAGCCAACCTTAATCTGTCCGACATACACACAATTCAGCTGAGATTTCAAAATGTACACAAACATTTCTTAAGAAATTCATATGCAATGTTGGAAAAAGAACTTATTCTTTTATTAATTTTGATCATTTCTTAGACATGGGAATATATATTTGGTACAACTCAGCCCATACGCAATCCTTGAGATGATAAGTGTTTATAAAACACATTTCTGGGGATCGCTTTCGTAAGCTGATCCTCTATCGTCTCATGCGTAGATATGTACCTTATGTCTACCTTCTTGGTTTTATCACAGTCTTTTGCAAATCTGCAGTTCCTTTAAGATACTGCATTATCCTCTTAACCGCTTTCCAGTGTTCTTGCCCTGGGTTGGATTGGTAACAGCTTACCATTTCCAACGGCAAAAAACAGATGTCCGGTCTCGTACACACCATAGTGTACATAAGACTATCAACTGCACTGGAATATGGAACTTTTTCCATAATTTCTTTTTCCTTTTGGTTCTTTTGGACACGATTCCAGATATAAATTATCGCATATGCTTATATGAATATCAATGGACTTGCAGTCCTGCATATTAAATCGTTCTAGAACCTTCTTTATATAAGTCTCCTGTGAAAGAGAAAGAAGTTTCTTCGAACGATTCCTTGAAATCTTAATTCCAAGGATATATGCGGCTTTTCCTATGCCTTTCATCTCAAATACTGATGAAAGCCAAGCCTTGATACTCATTACAAAGCCCTTGTCATTTCTGGCTATTAAAATGTTATCTACATATAGATACATGATAATATACTTGCTTTTAATCCTCTTGATATATACTCAGTTATCTTCATCAAGCATGGAAAAAATCCATTTGATAAGACAACTTCTTGAAATCGTATATACCATTGCCTCGAGGATTATTTAAGACCATATATGGACTTACGAAGTTTACAAACCTTATGTTTGTTTCCTTCTTTTACAAACCCTGTTGGTTGTTCCATATAGATCTCCTCGTCCAATTCTCCATTGAGAAAGGCAGTCTTTACATCCATCTGATGTAATTCGAGGTATAAGCAAGCTACCATTGCGAATCAAGGTAAAACGCACAACAGGTGAGAAGTTTTCTTTGTAGTCTATCCCTTCCTGTTGCGTAAAACCTTTCGCGACAAGGCGAGCTTTATATCTATCTATAGAGCCATCAGCCTTATGCTTGATCTCGAGAACCCATTTGTTCCCAATTGCTCTATGTCCTCTGGGTGAGTTAACTAAGTCCCAGACTTGGTTAACTTTTATGGATTTCAATTCCTTCTTCATCGCTTCCATCCATTTGTCTTTTGCAGGGCATGATGTGGCATATTTGAGATTCTTCAAGTCCTTGTTGACTCGAATTTAGATCAATTCTAATATCACTCCCACTTGAAATGTTGTTAGAATTGCTCCCACTTGGATCATTATTCCCGTATGGAATAAGATAATCGTCATTCGTATAATCCATTGGTGAGTATTTTCGTTTTCACCAAGAATTCTCCCACTCGAATGAGGTAATCCTTCTTGATCACAAATCTCAAATAGAGATAAGTCCTGACTTATCTCGCCCTGTCTTGGAAACTCGTTTTCCAAGAAAGTGGCATCCCTCGACTCAAACTCAATTAGCACACCATTGTCTTCCTGACTAACAAAAACATAACCTTTGAAGTTTAATGCGTATCGTTTAAAGATACATTTCCTTCCCCATGGCCCAAGTTTGCCATACTTATGGGAGGAAATATGTGCGTTGAATGCACCAACTCAAGGTAAAATGTTTAAGTCAGGAGATCTTTGGTTCCACAACTCATAAGGAGTGGAGCTAACTGATTTCGAGGGTACGCGGTTTAAAATGAAAACGGTTGTCAATAATGCATCACCCCAGAAGGTGATTGGCAAGTTAGCTTGCGCCATCATTGAATGGACCATTTTTCATTAAAGTCCTATACCTCCTTTCTGCAACACCAATTTGTTGAGGAGTATAAGGCATAGTTACCTGATGTACTATGCCTTTTTCATCACAAAGTTCCTTTAAACTTGTTGATTGATATTCACCGCCCCTATCGGTTCGCATGACCTTAATCTTGCGATCTAATTGATTCTCCACTAAACTCATATAGTTTTTAAAGCAGGTTTAGTGCTTTTACTTTTTGTGGGATATCAAATAGATATGACCGAATCGGGTGAAATCATCAATTAAAAGTGATGAAATAGGACTTCCCGCGTCTTGTCTTGACATTCATCGGACCACATATGTCCGAATGGATAAGCGGTAATGGAACCTTGGCCCTTGTGCCGGTTCCAAACGGCTTGCGACAAGATTTCCTTTCAAGGCAATGTTCGCAGGTCGACATTTCAACCTTTGAAACATTGGATAGAAGGCCACGTTTGGCAAGTCTATCCATACGCGTTGGTCCAATATGACCAAGCCTTGAGTGCCAACAAATTATATTAGACTCATTAGTCAAAGAATTTGTCATAAGGAAATGAGAAATCATACATTGTACTTATTACAATGAATCCTTTAAATACATAACCCAGAACCAATAAAGGAATTATTACAAAAATAGGTCCATATTACAAACATGAAGGAACCAACCATTAACCAAGACCCAATAAATTGACCACAATTTTAATATTCCTTTGAATATATGGAATGAAGAGAACATCATGAAGTAGGATAGTGCGGTCGTTGTCCAAGACAAGCTTGTGAGTCCCAACGCCTTTCACTTCAACACGTGTGTTGTTTCCTACATTGATCCACTTCATTCCTTGAGTATCCGGTGATACTCCACGAAGGACCGTCTGTCCTTTGCTATGTGGTCGGTGGCACCTGAATCAATTATCCCAAAATGGATTAGATTCCACAAGAAATAGTGAACTAGAAACACATATGTAACTAGTATTACAAGTTACCTCGTCACTTCCACTCGTACACGAACGAGCATAGTGACCGAGCTTGTTGCACTTGAAGCACTTGATTCTTTTCAAGTCTTTCTTCTTGTGCCATTTCTTGTGTCCACCCTTATGTTTGGGTTCCTTGGTAGACTCAGGTTGCTTATTACGTTCATTAGAAGACTTCGAACGATCTTTACGTTTCTTTCCCCCGTGTGAGGAACTAGCAACCATGTGCACTTCTGCACCTGGCTTGGCAGCCGCAAGCCGCTCTTCCTCTAATTCGAGGTGCTTGGAAACATCGTTGAAGGTCTTGATGCTCTCATTATGAGTGAGATGCATCTTCATCTGATCCCACCCATTTGGTAGGGAACGTATGACTGCTTGGATTTGTTGCTCATCCGTGAGCACATGACCTGCGTCCTTTAACTCTGATATAAGGTTCGCCATATGTCGCAGATGTTTCCCCATGGAATGATCTGGACGTTTCTTATATGTATCGAACTTTATAGTTAAGGCGCGAAGTTTGGACACCGATGTGCCACCGAACTTCTCCTCTAGCTTGGACCATATGTCCATGGCTAGGTCATGTTCTCGGAAGATGCGCATTATGTCATCAGCCATACTGCTTAATAATGTAATGCGTGCTATCTTATTCTTCCGAGACCAAGCATCAAAAGCTTCCTTGTCTCTTCGGTGTTGGGCCGTAGTGCCCAACTCGGGTTCAATCATTACGTTCTTTAGAGTTTCGAGCACTTCTTGCTCCTCTAAAACGTATTGTATCTTAATGGACCAAAGTTTGTAATTATCGCCGTTGAGTTTTTCACCTTTGTTTAACTCAGCGACGATATTCTTTGAAGCGGAAGACATTTTACTTTTAAAATGCTGCAAAAAGACAAAACCGAAGGTTCGATCAAAAACATTGCATAAAAAATTCTTAAAATATAACTCCCACTTGAAATGATAATAGAATATCCCATTTGGATAGTTCTAAAATTCAAATCCCACTTGGAATTATATTATATTTGATAAGTTACTTTCGAAAAATATTGAAGGTGTTGTTCTAGAATCGAAAAGGTTTCTATGATTCCAATCACCATCTAGAACAACTTTCAATATTCCCCCATCACTTATCAAACAATAGTACTCTTATAGTACTAGCAGCGGAAAATAAGTATTTGATAAGTTACTTTCGAAAAATATTGAAGATGTTACTCTAGAATCGGAAAGGTCACTATGTTTCCAATCACCATCTAGAGTAACTTTCAATATTTCTCCCTCACTTTATCAAATGTTAGTACTCTTATAGTACTTAGCAGCGGAAAAGCGTTTTTGAAAACGTATTTTTCAAAACGAATATAAAATACATTGGCTAATCTCCGTAGAGTAGAGCACAACGTCATAAGTTCATTGGCTAATCTCCGTAGAGTAGAGCACAATGACATGGCTAATCTCGCATGAAGTAGAGCATTACGGCTAATCTTCAAGGAGTAGAGCACAATTTCATAAGTACATTGGCTAATCTCCGAAGAGTAGAGCACAATGACATGGCTAATCTCGCATGAAGTAGAGCACTATGGCTAATCTTCAAGGAGTAGAGCCCTAAAAACTTCATTAAAATGTTAGTCCCGTATGAACTAGTCGGCACTTTGGTTAGCCCCGTATGGGCTAATCGACACATTCGAGTTTGACCAATGCCCTTTGTCACCCCGTATGGGTCAGTAGGCAAATTTTCAGCCGACTCTGACCTTCTGCCAGATTGGTCGACCAAAATCACAAAATTGGTCGACCAATTTTCAAAAAAAATTGAAAAAACAACTTCTTCCCGGCCAGGGCCTCAGCCCTGGCCGGGGCTTGGCCAAGGGCCGGCCAGGGCCTCTGCCCTGGCCGGCCAGGGGCCCTGGCCCCCTCGGCCAGGGCCTGCCCTGGCCGAGGCCGGCCAAGGCCGGCCAGGCCCTGGCCGAGGCCAGGGCGCCGGCCCTGGCCTCTGCCAGGGCCGGCCTGGCCTCTGCCAGGGCCGGCCTGGCCCTGGCAGTGGCCAGGGCGCCGGCCCTGGCCTCTGCCAGGGCCGGCAGGCCGGCCCTGGCCACTTCCAGGGCCGGCCTGGCCCTGGCAGTGGCCAGGGCGCCGGCCCTGGCCTCTGCCAGGGCCGGCCAGGCCTTGGCCGGCCATTGCCGGCCTGGCCATGGCCGGCCATGGCTTGGCCATGGCCGGCCATGGCCAAGGCCATTCGGCCATGGCCGGCCATGGCCCCTTTGGCCATGGCCGGCCACCCCCTCGGATGGGGTTGCCGCACACATTCCACCCCCTTTGATGGGTGGTCGCCGGTGGTTATTGGCCGTAGCCAACCCCCTCCGCACGGGGAGGGGGGATGCATGGCCTTCATGGCCCATTTGGCCATGGTGCACATGCACCAAATTTTCCTCTTACCCGATGGAAATAACTTCCATCATCTTCCTCGATGAAGCACCCGTTCGTCGATGAAGCACCCGTTCGTCGAGAATTTAGTTATTTTCTAATGGCCGTGTGCCAAAAATGAATAACTTAATACGTGAACGGTCGGTTCTTCCCGTCACGGAGAGTTCCTACCATATCCATAATGATAGGAGACCCTAACGTGAAAAGAACAACCGTGAGTTCTCTTCGTCACGAAGCGTTCCTACTATATCCGTAATAGTAGGAGACCCATTCGTGAAAAAGACAACGACTCGTTCGTAGTTTCGACGGGGCGATGGTTTGACCGGGGCGAACCCATATGGCTCTGATACCAATGAAGGATCCTGCCAAAAACAGAGTTAGGATCGATAACATGAAGTTTAGACTTACGCTTGCGTACGCGGCACGGTAGTCTACGAACTTCGCCTTCGGATTCGCCACGACGGATCGAGTCTACTCACGAACGGAGTAAGGCTACTAATCCCACAATCTAAATCTCTATTTTAGATTAAGAACTTGGATGGAGGGAGAGGAAATATTTCTGCAGAGCTTCGCTATGAAGAAGATGCATGCATGAATTTCATGCAAAATGTGTAAGGAAAATGGCTACCCTTGGGTCTTATTTATAGCCCCCAAGGTAGTTATTTTAGGGTAAGTTGTTCCTTTGGAACAACTTAATTAAGGTGTACCATGATACATGGCACATTATAAGCTTAAGTTGTACCATATGCATGGTACAACATAAGCTTAAGATATTCCCCCTTTATTAGCCATATGTCGCATGCACTTATGCATATATAATGCGACTTTCCCGCTCATACAGAGATCCTCTCCGCAAGGGAACAGATTCCCTTTGCACATGACTTCGTGTGCGCGACGTTCGAGGTCCGTATTCCCTCGTACATCCCCCACAAGGGTGTACAAACGTCTTCCATATCCAACAGGCCGCGCTTATCCACCCATGACGAAGGCCCACTTCCTCAGTGGAGGAAATCGAGGCCCAAATCGAGGAAGCATCCGCCAAATATGGCAACCGTCCAAGGCCTTCACTCTATAGCCATCATGGCTCGGCTTAATGGCTCGGCTTAATGGCCCGACTTAAATGGCCTTCACTCTCCAGCCATCATGGCCCGCCGAATATGGCAACCGCCCGAGTCCATCACTCTAGCCATCATGGCCACCGTTAGGACATTCATCTCCTCATCAAGATGGGCGCAATTAGTGGAGGTCAAAACTTCCCACATTTGCACGTCCCCATGAATGATGGCCATGATGTCACATCATGGCACATTATTAGGACGAGTCACCTATATGAGGGGAAGAGGATCATCATCCAAGGGGGGCGGATGTTCACGATCGACAACGGAGGTATCACCAACTCCATCTTACACCTTCTTCCGCTTTGACATATTTCTCCTCTATAGCTCGGCTCGAGGATGGGGGCTCGGTCTCTCTGCGAACCGAGCCCGATCCCACCGAGCATCCCTCAGACAAGATCTGACTTTGGCATCAGAGGGGATTCGGTCGGAACCAAGGTCCGACCCCCCTGACGAGCTCTTTCGTCCATTCAGGTCCAGGAGATCCCGCGGCGCCGAGGCTACCCCTCAGCGTCATCACATCCGGAGCCGAGCGCTCTCGTCCCCGAGCCCGTTCGTCTCCACCACCAGAAGATAGTCGCTCTGCCGAGGCCACCCCTAGGCTAGCTGACGCGAAGATCCGCGCGTCCTCTCACCGAGCGACCCCGCCTTCTACCGCATCACAGGTAACGAAACCTAAGACGTTAGATCCAAGTGCCGAAGCTTCCCTTCGACACCAGGCGAACGCCATCAAGCGAGACGACCGAGGCTACCCCTCGTCGTCCGATCGGCCGAGGCCGAGCGCACCCATCCGAGCCGAGGCTTCCCCTCAGCTCCGCGTCGGTCGCGCGTCAAGCCAAGGTGCCAAGGCTTCCCCTCGTCGCCCGACCGTCCGAGGCCGAGCATCTCACACCGGGCCGAGGCTTCCCCTCAGCCCCCCTGAGGCCGAGGATCCAGACCTGGCCCAGCTGACGTGCTCTGAGTCGACTACATCTTCGATTCGCGTCGTGTCTACACGCGCTCGACGCACCCAAGGGACCCTAATCGGCCCTTGACCACGTTGACCGGGCAGTCCGCGGTCAACGATTCTGTAGTGAGAAAACACTCTGAAACAGTTGACATTGAACCAAGAACAATTCCCATAATCCAAAGATTAATTTCAGCCATTATCAATGCCCATAGAGTCATATCTATCGCTGGTATTTGCAATGGTCATAGGGCAATGTCAACCGAGCTATCTAGTCCTGGAGTTCATTGACAAAAGCATAAAATTGGCTCATACTCTGGACCTCTGGACCTCTGGAGTTCATTGATCGAAAGGGAATCAGAAACTCTGGACCTCTCTATTTTCGTATTTGTCTCTATTTTGTTGACATTGAACCAAGAACAATTCTCATGTCCGAGATTAATTAATTTCAGCCATTATCAATGCCCATAGAGTCATATCCATCGCTGGTATTTGCAATGGTCATAGGGCAATGTCAACCGACATAAAATATACAATCTTGAACAAGGATTTTAGATGCTTACTGCGAGCTATCAAGTCCTAGAGTTCATTGACAGAAGCATAAAATTGATCCATACGGCCGACAATAAGTCAACATTTAAACTGCACCATGTATATATGTGAAAATATGTGATTCGTCGGCCGCAAAAACACTGCCAGTTGCTTTGAAAGTGATGGCTTTGTGACCAGTTCCCATGTGACCATTTCCAGGCTCACAACTCTCCGACTCTCACCACAGGGGTTCAGACGCTGTGGGGGACTATAAGTACACATGCATCTTGTCTGAACCCCAACATCCCCAGCATCTCTCCTCCTCATCAACAATCACGACAATCCAAAGTCTACTACTTACCGAAGATACAGCAGCGATGGCTTCAGCCGTGACGCTGGAGAGGACCGCGACGGCCTTCGCCTGGCGGCGCGGCAGCCAGTTTCTTGTTTCAGTGACCAAGGAAGGAGCGAAGGAGGACGAGGGATCGTGCGACGGGTGCAGGTGCGAACTCGTCGACTACGGCTCGTTGCCTGGATTCTTGAAGCACAACGAGTTTGTGGTCAGCTACTACCGGGCGGAGTGGCCGTTGAGGCAGACCATCCTCAGCATCTTCTCCATCCACAATGAGACCCTCAACATCTGGACGTAAGGGCTCTCGACTAATATTTAGCAACCGCAAACTGATCTTTATCTCATATTAATTCCTCATGTATTAAATTTCTCTATATTGATGTCGAATCTCTGTACCTATGACTTGGAGTACTGCTCTCTCCCTTTTCCAGGCACTTGATCGGGTTCGTAATCTTCCTTGCCGTCGCCACCGCCATGATTGCTTCGGTCGGCACAGGTTCTCAAGCTGCGGCTACTCTTTCTTCAGTCAACATTAATGGGTCAGTTGTTCTGAGGATGCACCGGGAAGTACTGTTTGCCCTGCCATCGTTCCAAGCAAACATAAGCGACAAATTCGTGGGCGTCGCTGAAACAACAAGACCAATCACTCGTTGGCCCTTCTACGCCTACATTGCTGGGGCTATGTTCTGCCTTCTGGCCAGCAGCGCGTGCCACCTCCTCTCCTGCCACTCCGAGCACACGTGCTACGTCATGCTTCTTCTTGATTACGGAGGCATCTCCGCGCTGATCGTCACCTCCTTCTACCCGCTAGTCTACTACACATTCGCCTGCGATCCCTTCTTCCGCAACCTCTACATGGGCTTCATCACCCTCTTCGGCCTCGCCAGCGTCCTGGTCTCCCTGGTGCCGGTGTTCGAGAGGCCCGAGTTCACGTTGGTTCGAGCCGGGCTGTTCGCATGCATGGGCCTGTCGGGGCTGGTTCCCATCACTCACAAAATGGTGGCCTTCGGGGATCGACCGGAGGCTGTTATCACGGCCGCGTACGAGATTGTGATGTTGTCTTTCTACGGGCTCGGGGTGATCGTGTATGCGTTGAGGATACCGGAGCGGTGGTTGCCGGGGACGTTCGACTTGATCGGGCATAGCCATCAGCTATGGCACGTCCTGGTCATTGCAGGGGCGTACACACACTACCTTGCAGGATTGGCCTACTTGAGTTGGAGGGATGTTGAAGGTTGCTAGGGACGTTCAAAGAAGTTTTGGAGTCATATGTTTTTGGGGATGTGCAGATGGTGTAAATTTTGATACAGAAGGGTAGATGTAGCTAGAGACTCTTGTTGGTGTCAAATTCAAATGTAAATGTTGCCAAAATGGACCGTTTACATGTAAGAAGTCAACTGTCAACAAAGAATTACCTTTTTTTTTTTGGGTTTACAAATGTAATATTTTTGGGAGCAATTTATATAATTAAAGGTGTCTTGAGTCCTGTGAATTAGACCTTTGGGTTTTAATCAAGCTATGAACATAACAACTAAATGAAAGACGTGTGATTGTCATGTTGGGACCTGTGGTGGAGCAATTAGAGGATTTTGGATACCACGAAAATTGGTTTTCTGGTATTTTATAATCATAAATAATTTGCAATTACTTGGTTACTTATGGAAGCAGTGGTAGGGTCATAAATAATCTTGCCCCCATTGTTAAGACCAAAAATGACCGAAACAATCAAGATGTTGACGTGGACCCTTTCCTGCTAAGTTGGATCATCGTCATTCGGTTGAGTGGGACCCTAGGTCGGAAGAACCAGGGTCGTTGGTAGATGGTAATCGACTTGCGGTACTCGTTCGACCCTCGAACAGGTCGAGCCTTCGATCTGATCTACCTGAAGCGAGCCGATCACTGGTCGAAGAAAGTTTCACTTGAGAAAATCCACATCAGAGACTTCTGGATCCGACCCAAACTTCCTCGCCGTCTTGCCAGGACTCGATTGGAGGATAGGAAGAAAGATGAGGAATTAAGTCGTCGATCGAGCGTGCTCAAAAATCAAGAGCTTCTCGAATTGGAGACTCGGTGCACTTTTCAATGAGGAGCGCTAACCCCTATTTATTTAGGGAGCCGGCCACTCCCCTCTTGCCACGAGTAATGTGGGATAATAAAATGGCGTAATGAGGTTGATTTCATTAGAAAACCAAACTTCTAAAATCAACCATAAATCTATTTCTGAGTTTCGACTTTCAAACAACCTGCCAAATCGAATATCTTGAGACAACGATCGGATAAGAAAAAACGGAATCCAATTCAGATATCATTTGACCCCTCAAGTGTCAAAAATAGACTTCCAAATCCCGTTTTCGCAAAAAAAAACAGCACAAACACGTCTCTCGAGGCGTTGGGCTCAGATCGTGCCACGTGGCGCGCTGTGCACGCACCATGTGGCACGCGTACAGTCGCCCCCGACCTGCACTCAAAGAGTGCCGGCCCCGCCCGCATGCGGGCTGAGCCCGCGTGCTGTGCACGCGGGTTTGGCCCCGCGAGTCGGCCCGCTACTCCCTGGCGGGTCTGACCCGCCAGGTGCGAGTCAGACCCGCAAGCCCTCTTGAGGCCTTTCCGTAGCTGTTTTTGCGTTTCTGGGCTCGTTAGAGCTCCGATTTGGACGCGGTTTCTTCCTGTGGATTTCTCAGGAAGTCCCCTTCATTCCCATTAGTCTAAGTAAATATAATACCATGTATTAATATGTCCCAAATGCTTAACTCTTTAGCTTTAAGTTCACAACTTACTTGTGAGCCATATTACTCCATTGCATCGAATGTATTCCTCTTACCATTCTTCCTATTACTAAGACTGAATACTACTCGGTGTGAGATCCTATTACCTGATCCTACTACAGGTTGGGACTCGAAGTCCCTAGACGACAGTAACCACGAGCAACAGGTGTCGTCCCTGTTTCAGAATCATACTTACGCGATTGACCCATTGACTATGGTGTCGTCGGGATCACTCTGACTGTGTCAGCGATGAATATCACAGCTTTAGTCCCTTCGTCACGACTGTGTCGCTGCATGCCCTAGGGTATGGTCAACCGTCAATCCCACTAGCCAGCATTGGTTAGTATATAGTGGTCTTTGTCATATACACGTTGTACTTCCTACAACACACCTCGGCCGAGAATTATCACAAAGACCGTACTGAGCCTGTGACACTAACTTCCCTTTACCGGAAGAGACGGATCCCATCTTAGTCATCTACTTACCTCATATGCTTCAGGTGTCACCCAACCTAAGACCTTTAAGCAGGCCTAGACTCGAAGCTAGGTCATAGGTCTAAGTGACACTATTCACAAACAAGTTTGTACAAATGACTTCAAGTCTTAAGGACCAGCTTGCCTATCATCACTCTAGAGTTATTATTGACAGTTCAGTTAAAGATTAACCATTCAATAACTCTAAGTTGGTCGTTCAGTGAACTCATTCTCCAATGAGCACATGTGTCTTGTCTCCGACTTCGCCAGGCCGAATGACTATGAGATCATCATTACCCGTAAGGTAAGACAAAGACACAGTGGTCTATTCGATGTGCTGATATCCTATCCTCGACACATCTATGTCCACGAACCGTTTAAGACTCAAGTTCTTATTGGTCAATTACTTCCCAAAATCTAGAACTTCATCTAGATACGTAACGACCTCACTATAAGTCTAAGGAAATTATCTAAGTATATATAATTTATTATTATTATACTAGGACAATTTGCACAGTATAATTATTAGAACAAGATGTTTATCTTAAGATAAATGCCTCAAGGGCATACATCTTCCTACATCTCCCACTTGCACTTAGGCTATTTATCCCGGTATCTCATACCGCTTACAGTATATCAGTCATAGTGAACATCATATGTCAAACCTAAAAGTGGATCTGCTAACGTGTATCTATTTTGAAATTTTAATGGAGTCTTATTTATACATCACTTGATCATACCAGGTTGATTCTCCAAAATTGTTTTGGATCTCATCCAACAATTTTCCCTCCTTGTATGGTTAACGATTAGCTCATACAATTTGATGTAATGCTTATCATTTCTATAAGTCAGTCGTGGCATCTTTCAGTTATTCTTGTGTCAATTATGTCAAGTACATAAATGGCACCCAAAGTTCTATATCTTTGACATAATCTAAAAAATTTTGATTTGATGTCACATATAGAGTTTAATAACTGGGACTTCTTACTTAGTCCGAAATACCGGAACTAAGTTTATATGCTAGCTCCCACTGACTTTAAGAACCTTCTGGTTAATTACTTTGACTTAAAAGTCTAAATCTTATTTAGAAAATCTTAAGTCTTACCAGTTTATTAGTGCTTAATAAGAATGCACTGTGTCAGGTTGGTTTGACGAATGAGTCAAACCAAGATCAGTTTATAGGAATCTTGATGCTAACTAACTCAATCAAAATTCCTACACCTTTCTTTCCCTTAACTACATTAATCTTCTAACTTGAAGTATTAATTGCAGTCCAATAAGAACTATTCTTATTGACCGTATAAGTTAGATCACATCTATTATACGTTACTGGAACCTACATATTACTTTGATTAGCAATATATCCATATATATCCATGTGTGTGTGTGTGTACTGACAACTTCCAAATAATCATATTAACATAGAAGTTTTCACGACAGCTCAAGAAATTTTTCACACCAACTTTAACAGCCATATCTGCAGCAATCAGCCATTCTCAACCAATCACATTTGAAGACAAAGCATATATATACCAAGGATAATAACCAACAACCAATTCATTCCTAATGAATCAAAATTTGTTCACCATCAAAATAAATATAGAGCGACAATCGCTCAATCATTGTTTTTAAACAAAATATAATCGACACATTTATTCAAATAATAAAAGAGTGTCGATTTCTTCTTCTTCTTGTTGTTATCTCCTGAAGTTCACATACGTCCCCAGCAGCAACGATTACACCGATGCCGACCGTGAACTGAACTTCTTTCATCCCTTGCTTCGCCTTAAGCACCTGTAGACATTATACAGATGTCTTAGTAAATATACTGGTATCTCATACCATATATCAAAGCTTTAATGGAAATTTTATGCTCTTAATTAAAATTTGTACCAGAGGTAGAGGCATCAGTATGCCCCTTCTTCTCTACAATGTAAACCTTGCAGTTACTTTTCCAATGGCCTAGCTTATGGTAGTGGAAGCACTCGGCTTTCGACGGAGCCCCTTGCTTCTTCTTCTCCCCCTTCTTCACCTTGGCTGGTTGTGGGACCTGCCTCTTCTTGCCCTTGCCTTTCGGCTGGTCAGAAGAAGCAGAGCCAACAACCAACACAGCTGGCTTCTTCTCAATCTCCTCGAACTGCCTATGCATGTTCAGGAGACCAGGAAGATCCATTTCAGTACTGTTCATGATGAAACCAGTAATGAATTGTTTGAAGTCGAGGGTTAAAGATGTCAAGATAATGTCCATGCTTATTTCGTTTTCGAGGACAAAACCTAACTGGGCAACATCTTCTATGTACCCGATCATTTTTATGACATGATCTTGCACAGGGCCGGTCTCCATCTTAGTAACCCAGAGGTTGCAGGTGGCTTCAAACCAGGCAGCTCTAGACTGCTTGCCATATAGCTCCTCTGCGTTTCGGAGCATACTTTGAACATCCATATGTTCATGCTTCCTTTGCAGTTCATTGGTCATAGAAGCCAGAGTAAGGCACCTGGCCTTCTCTGCATCCCTCTGGTGCTGCCTATAAGCCTCCTTTCCCTCTGGGGTGGCATCCACGTCAGGCTTCTCTGGAGCATCCTCGGTCAGTACGTAGCTAATCCCGGCCAGTGAGAGAACCAACTTAATGTTCCTTAGCCAATCCTTATAGTTGGTTCTATCTAGCACATTCCTCTCTATAATGAACTTCATTCCCGACTCCATACTGCATTTTAAAATAGATTGAATTAGTATATGTTCTTTGTATAGTTTTAAGCGGTTTTTATTAAAACTATTTTCTCCCACTAATTTTATGAATTAAAGCCACTATAATAAACAATTTATTATACTAAAATATTTGTGGAAGAGGGATCCGACTACCCTGAGTCTGACAACCTTGAGTGTAGCTCAACAAGTTGTTAGACTCTGTAGTCGGCTCATGAACTCTTCATGAATCATATCAAATATGACTCCCTATCTAGTTTACCCCTAGCCATTTATGATCATGAGTGTAGCTCATCCAAATCATAATGTCTAGCCTATTCGAACCCTTGTTTTCGAGTCTAGCTCAACTTACGCTGGCGCTCGGTGTATTCACAACACGACGGTTTGGGTTAAGACTAGACTACATCTTTAGATTAACTTGCACTGGCGCTCGGTGTATTCACAATATTACAGTTTGGGTCAATCAAAATTACATCATATGTATTTAAGAAGTCGGTTTCTACAAGGTTGACATGTCACAGTTTGAGTGTAGCTCAACAACTTAAACACGGGTTCTATAGCTGCCAACCCCTAAAACAAGGAGGGCTACGATTCATCTTAAACAAGATTATTATCGTATTAGACTTAGGTATAGTTCAGGGTGCCATATAATCATGATTTGTGTCATTGCGGTCCAGCGGACATGTCCATGGAATTGACTAAGCCAGGATCACTTAACCCCCAGTCTAGCTAGGGTGACCCAACAAACTTAGCCAAGCACATTGACCGGTATCATGATCCATTGAATGACACTCATCATTTATATATGCGTGCCGTAAACTAAAAGCTTTTATTAACACTAATTAATCCTATCAACTAGTGGAATTCTTAAATTCAGAATTTTTAGGATTCGTTAACAACTTTTATTATATCCTTATCAACTATAAGGTTCTCGTTGTTCAACGTGCTACCCTAATCAACATTAGGATTTTAATAAATCAATTACAACATTTTTAAAATGTAGTCATTTAATAAGAATTATTATTGAAACGATTAAAATAACAATCATCTTTAAAGAGAACTACCCTAATCAGAAATTAGGTTTAAATGTTGTAAATGGTCATTAATACATAGCATGTCACATTTTAAAAATTCATCTTATAAAATTTTAATGAATTAATGGCTAATCTAAAAGGGTTCATGAATAATCAAATTATACATCATGTCCATTAACGTTAACCAACAATAATTTCATCGCATAAAATAAGGGTTCAACTATTTAACATCTAAATAGCATAACATGTTAAAACATTTATCAAAATAAATAAGCATGTCACATTTTAAAAATTCATCTTATAAAATTTTAATGAATTAATGGCTAATCTAAAAGGGTTCATGAATAATCAAATTATACATCACGTCCATTAACGTTAACCAACAATAATTTCATCGCATAAAACAAGGGTTCAACTATTTAACATCTAAATAGCATAACATGTTAAAACATTTATCAAAATAAATAAATATCACGCTTCTTTAAAATTTAACATTTAAATTAAAAAGACATGATTTTAAAATTAAAACATTTTATCTAATAAAATGATGGTTTCATAAAAATATCAAAGATTTATTTATTACAAAACCATTTTATTTAAAATCATTTAAACACATTAGAAAGCTTCAAAGAAGATTTTATCACATAAAATAATCTTTAAAAACATCTAAGCATAAGAAACCTAATTTTAACATCATCACATGAAAATAAAATCTTTCTTAAAAATTTCCATGCCTTTTTTAAAAACAATTTTAAAAACATTTTACATGGAAGTGATGCATTCTAACTATATCGCATAAAGTCAGAAACTTTTGTACAATCATTTAGTAAGCAATCGATAATTTTAAAATGTCGCAGTTCAAGATCAACTTGCATACTTAGAAGCTCTGATACCACTGAATGGTTTTGGCAGACCCTTATGGCTCAGATCTGTGCACGTCCTACGTCGGATGGACAACAGAGGGATTAAAAAATCACAGCGAAAAAACATATAGCTAAACATTTTAGCTAAGGCCCTAAGGCGAGCCAGAACCTAGCCAGGATCTACGCCGACTTGGGGTGAATCTGACCACCTCAAGAGAGATCTATAATACTGTGACATTATTAAAATTACACTAGAAAGCTACTAAATGACATACCCGGAATCTTGGCCGTAGGGCAGGCAAGATGTACCGCACCACCTTCTTTCACTCCTCGAAGCTGAGCCGCCTTGCGTCTTCGATCCGATCTACCGGAAACGAGCCGATCACTTGTCGAAGAAAGTTTCACTTGAGAAGATTCACGTCAGAGACATCTAGATCCTATCCAAACCTCCTCGCCGTCTTGCTAGGACTCGATTGGAGGATAGGAAGAAAGATGAGGAATTAAGTCGTCGATCGAGCGTGCTCAAAAATCAGGAGCTTCTCGAATCGGAGACTCGGTGCACTTTTCAATGAGGAGGGCTAACCCCAATTTATATAGGGAGCCGACCACTCCCCTCTTGCCACGAGCAATGTGGGACAATAAAATGGCATAATGGGGTTGATTTCATTAGAAGTCTAAACTTCTAAAATCAACCATAAATCCATTTCTGAGTTTCGACTTTCAAACAACATGTCAAATCGAAGATCTCAAGACAACGATAGCATATGAAAAACCGGAATCCAATTCCGATATCATTTGACCCCACAATTGTCAAAAATAGACTTCCAAATTCTGTTTTCGCAAAAAAACAGCACAAACACGCTTCTCGAGGCGTTGGGCTCAGTTTGCGCCAGGTGGCACGCGTACAGTCGTCCCCGGCCGGCACTCAAAGAGTGCGGGCCCTGCCAGCACGCTGACTCAGCCTGCATGATGCACACGCGGGTTTGGCCCCGTGGGTTGGACCCGCTACTCCCTGGCAGGTCTGACCCGCCTGGTGCAAGTCAGACCCGCAAGCCCACTTGGGGCATTTCTTTAGCTGTTTTTGCTTTTCTGGGCTTGTTAGAGCTCCGATTTGGACGCGGTTTCTTCCTGTGGATTTCTCAGGAAGTTCCCTTTGTTCCCATGCGTCTAAGTCAATATAATACCATGTATTAATATGTCCCAAATGCTAAACTCTTTAGCTTTAAGTTAACAACTTACTTGTGAGCCAAATTACTCCATTGCATCGAATGTATTCCTTTTACCATTCTTCCTATTACTAAGACGTGAATACTACTTTGTGTGAGATCCTACAGCCTGACCCTACTACATGTTGGGACTCGAAGTCCTTAGACGACAGTAACTACAAACAGCAGGTGTCGTCCCTGTTTCAGAATCATACTTACGCAATTGACCCATTGACTATGGTGTCGTCGGGATCACTCTAACTGTGTCAGCGATGAAAATCGCAGTTTTAGTCCCTTTGTCATAACTGTGTCGCTGCATGCCCTAGGGTATGGTTAACCGTCAACCCCACTAGCTAGCATCGGTCAGTATACAGCGGTCTTTGTCATACACATGTTGTACTTCTTACAACGCACCTCGGCCGAGGATTATCACAAAGACCATACTGAGCCTGTGACACTAATTTCCCTTTAACGGAAGAGACGAATCCCATCTTAGTCATCTACTTACCTCGTATGCTTCAGGTGTCACCCAACCTAAGACCTTTCAACAGGCCTTTCCTTGAAGCTAGGTCATAAGAATAAGTGACACTATTCACGAACTAGTTTGTACAAATGACTTCAGGTCTTAAGGACCAGCTTGTCTATCATCACTCCAGAGTTATTATTGACAGTTCAGTTAAATATTAACCATTCAATAACTCTAAGTTGGACATTCAGTGAACTCATTCTCCAATGAGCACATGTGCCTTGTCTCCGATTTCGCCAGGCCGAATGACTATGAGATCATCATTACCCTTAAGGTAAGACAAAGACACAGTAGTCTATCTGATGTGCCGATATCATATTCTCGACACATCTATGTCCACGAACCGTTTAAGACTCAAGTTCTTATCGGTCAATTACTTTCCACAATCTTGAACTTCATCTAGATACGCAACGACATCACTATAAGTCTAAAGAAATTATCTAAGTATATATAATGTATAATTATTATACTAGGACAATTTGCACCGTATAATTATTAGAACAAGATGTTTATCTTAGGATAAATGCCTCAATGGCAAACACCTTCCTACAGCAACTCCATGATCGACCCGAAACTAAATCCGGAACGATGTCATTTAATCGCAAGTGTACGGTATAGTGGCAAGCGGGTATCGAACACGAAAAAGCGATGCTATACAACCTATCTACTCCTAGATTGAGTTAGACTTGCGGTTTTATTGGTGGATGGGGAGTATGGAGGCTCGTAACGGTGATGCATGCGAAGGTCGTTCACTTGATATCGTAAACAAAGGATTCCACACAATATAAAAAGACTAGGGCTTTAGGACTCATCACTAGGACCGTCGGATGTCAACGCTACGATCGGACTCTTACATTGCATTGGTTTTATTGGGGATTGTAGCATCTAGGAAGTGAATTCATGCGTCTAGGCATCATGAATGTAACATACCATATTCACCCCGCTCGTGCGATAGATGCATACTGTACGTGCATTAAGGATCTACAATAATCTCACCACTCTCGTGGTTCGAATGCTCTCAACTCATACCACTCTCGTGGGTTAGAGCTTCGAGGTATTTTGGTGGCTCTCATTGATGCAATGGTGGTATCCGTCAATTAGTAATATAGTTCGTCGGTGGATCCCATCAAGGCACGAGCCGGGCATGGTCAGGAGCCTTGGTTGAATCTACTAACTCCCTAACTAAATTCGTAGGATACTCCTTAAGCTAATCGATTCCACCGACCATGGGCACTATCTCAGTACGAGTTCTCCTAGAGAGTTGCTAGATCAACCAAAATACAACTCCTTTTATATTCAACGCATCATAAAAATCATATCTTTGCATCTAAATCCTAAAATCCTAGGGCTAATCCATTAGCCCTAGAAAAGATTATTCAAGCATCATAGATATAGATATAAGAACGATAGAAAACTTCATTGCATGCATCAAAGAGATATTCAATAAGCAAGCAATAAGAAGAACTAAAATAGAATTAAAGAGAACAAAAATACTTATCTTGATACAAAGGAGGGGCCTAGGGCATAGCCTAACTCCCAAAAGATCGTCTCCAAAACTCTCTAAAAAGGTCTAAGCTCCCCTTCTAATGATGGCTACAATTCATATATATAGTCCCCTCAAAACCCAAGCAAATAACCCAAGAAACCCTCTAAAATTCGAGCCCAAAACCAATTATGGCCGCAACTTAAGTTCTGGGCCCGCTCTGACTCGGTCGAGTAGCCCATGCTGCTCGGTCGAGTAACGATTTCAGCACTGCAACATCAACTTGCAGAAATTCCCCAGATTTTATCCGACCTCTGATTGGCACGTTCTTAGCGGCGTTGGAACCGTCATGAAGTCTACGATACATAAACAATATGAGAAAAATACTTTGCTTGCTAGAATGATAGCAGATTTCAAAAGAGTGAGAGGCTGTCTGAAAATCTGGGCACTTGCCTTACTTGACCGAGTAGCCTTCGTGCTCGATCGAGTAGCCGTCTGCTCAATCGACTCGTCAGTGGATCTGAGCTTCTCCTCAAATTTTCATTCTGTCTGCTTGGGTCGAGTAGGTCCTGCTCGGTCGAGTCTTCAGGAAGCCTGGATTCTTCGTCCAAAACCTCGATCTGCCTTCTCGGGTCGAGTAGGGTCTGGTCGGTCGAATAGGAATTTCGTGGGAGGAAGCTCGGAATTAAGTGTGACTTAGGTCGAGTCGGATCTCTACTCGATCGAGTAGGGCGTATCTATTTCCTCTACGAGAATTGCGTGTCAGCTCGACCGAGCAGCTGATGCTGCTCGATCGAGTCGCCTGGGAAACTGAAGCTGGTTGCTTCTTGGCTGCTCCTTTATCTTTCTTACCCTCTAGTCTTCTTCTTTGGCACCTCAATCATGTCATCATGGGTCTCCTTGGTGCTCTCACGTCACCGATCATCTTATCGACTCCAAATTGCTCCAATATCGCTATAAATCCCTGAAATGCACATAAACGCTCCGAAAGTCATATTGGTCCAAATAATAGCGTAAAAGCGCATAAAATGAGGGGTTGTAGGGTGAAATGCATCATGAAAGTATGCGATAAAACATGCAAAATAAGACCATATCACTCCCCTAGCAGGCCGATCGCGATGATCGACCATAAGGCTGAGGGCAACTCCCCCAGCAGACCGATCGTGATGATCACCCGTAAGGCTGGGGGAAACTCCCTTAGCAGGCTGATCACAATGATCGACCATAAGGCTGGAGGCAACACCCCCAGCAAGCCGACCACAACGATCGACCATAAGGCTAGGGGCAACTCTTCCAGCGGGCCGATCACAACGATCGACCATAAGGTTAGAGGCAACTCCTCCAGCATGTCGATCCAACGATTTACCGTAAGCATGTGGGTAGCTCCCGAGCTGGCAGACCGACCCGACCGACTGTAAGGCTGGGGAAACTCCCCCAGTAGGCCGGTCTATCGATCGACCGTACGCCTGAGGGTAGCCTCCCCAGCTAGCCGACTGACCCGATCGATCATAAGGCTAGGGGCAACTTCTCCAGCAGGTCGATCACCCGATCGACCGTAAGGCTGGAGGCAAGTCCCTCAGCAGGACAATCACTCATTCGACCTTAAAACTGAGGGCAACCCCTTGGCTGGCTGAACATCCAGTCAACTGAAAATCCGGGGCCACTTCCTTGGCACCTGCTTGACAGACCGACCATCAAGTGAGTTGATGCGATTCTACCAGGCCCTTTTGCTCAACCCAACGGAGGACGAGACATTTGCGAGGAAACTCCCGGGGAGAACTGGAAAAACGTCAGCCTCGAAAATGCCCAACTCCCCCAGTAGGCCGATCACGATGATCGCCCGTAAGGCTGGGGGAAACCCCCTCTGCAGGCCGATCGCTCCGATCGACCACATAGCTAGGGCAGACTCTCCCAGCGGACCAATCACCTCGATAAGATGATGACTCAACCAGCAAAAAGAAAGCATTCCACAACTCAAACCTGCGGGCTGCCTCGGCGTGAACAGCGGAAGGGGGCAACAAAGAGTCAGAAGTGCAATCCAGAAAACACTTGATAAAATAATGACAACACGCAAAAAGGTAAAAAATTCAAGGAAAATGAGTTATCTTTCAAATTCAAAATTGTCTTTTTTACAAGGGAGGGGACAAAAACGGGGGTACATCGCCTACGACGTCGGGGCCCAAGAGAGGCATCCCCGGGGGCCTCACCCTGCCCTGATCGAACGGGCTCCTCAGGTCGCGCCGGAGGACGAGAAAGCGCCCGTCGGACCCACTCCTCGAACCTCAGAAACCCTTCCCGAAAGGCTCCCATGATCCTCGAGGCCAGGATGTCTTCATAGACCTCGAACGCACCCTCAGAGGGATTCCGCGATCCTCGACTTCAGGATCTCCTCGAAACCCCTCTCCACCTCCTCGACGAGTCGGGCGAGGTTCGCTTGCTGCAGGACCCCAGCTCGGCCCAGAGCTCATTCCTTTTCGATGGAACGCCTCCTCCGCCTCCTGAGCGGACCTCTCGGCGACCGTTAGGGCCTCCCTCAAGTCCCTTACCTTGGAGGTGAGCTCGTCCACCTAACGCTGCAAACGACGAGCTTCCGAACGGGCCTCTTCAGCCGCCACCACGTGTGGGATCTCGTCATGCGAGGATGGAGGATCGAAAGAGAACTTACGTTAGCGTACGCAGCACTGTAGTCTCTGAACTTTGCCCTCAGATTCGCCACAACGGTCAGTACTTCGTCACAGAGGATTGAAGCAGCGTTTTCACCGTCTAAATCTAACTTTAGAAGAAGAATGAAATGGAAGGGAGAAGAGGAAAAAGTTTTGCCTTATGCAAACTTATGGCATTCAAGATTACCCTTAAAAGACTTACCATTGGGTCCTATTTATAGGCTTTATGGGTAGTTATTGTAGGAAATAACCATATATAAGCTTATTAGCCTATATTAGCACATTTCCTTATCCTCTTCATTATGCACTTAACAAGTGCCTTTTTGCACTTATAAAGTGACTTTTTCCACTTATCGAGTGGTCCTTTTCACACATGAAAAGGTTCCCTTCGTACATGCTTTCATGCACGCGACATCCGAGGTCCGTATACCCTCATACATCCCCTCATGGGTGTATACATGTCGTCCATATCCAACATCTCCCACTCACACTTGAGGAGATTTGTAAGTAAACATCTTTTCCTTCAGTTCTTCAATCTATCATACCGAGAAATAGACCGTGTGACCGTCATGCGCATAGAGTCCGCTGTTGTGTACTTGTTAGAGATACACAACACTCTTTGGGGTGCAAAGTTGAGTAGATCAACGCATGTTTTACCCTAGATTATTTTTTCACATTTCTTATACTTTATATTCAACAATTGAATCCCATCTGGATTACAATTGGCTGGCCAGCTTTGAATCTCTAAAGTCCAAATGTGAATATGAAATTAATCTTCCTCTTCTTGCGATCCTTTCGATCTTGACTTGACTCGCTTTTCTAACATGCCCCGCCGGACCGAATTTACCATAGTCCATAAGCAACATGCTAAGATAGCGATCATCCAGTCAAATCTAAAGGAACCAATTAGAGTCCATAAGGGTAAGAAGTAAAGACACATGTGGTCTTTGGGTCTCACATAATAGTAAACACAATTACTATTCTAACCCAATGGTCAAATGCATACGTAGTATGAATACGTATTACAACATCACTCCTTTCCCAGGGAGCGTATGCCTTAATGATGTTGTAAGGATGATGGTCAGACACCACAATGTCTGACTTTGAGTCCCTTTTACTACTCATTGATCTCCTGGACTGTCACGCCCCGCTTCCCAAAAATATGGATGCGAAGCATGAGAAGGTCCGCTCAGACTTGAAGCTACAAAGCTGCAAGTCCGATAAGCGTCAATCAAATTTAAAACTGCAGGTCCTTGCAACGCGAAACGAAGCAAAGATAATAATAATGAAATGGGACGAAGAATAATCTCAGAATATCCATAAATATAAATTCCAACATCGCAGAAAAGCCACCAGGCAGAAATAAAAGAGAGTCTAAAGGCCCAAACATGGCCAACAAAAGTACAGCGTACAAAACAAAGGTGCCACGCACCGACAGCTAACAACAAAACCTAAAACAAAAGAAACTCAGCAAAATCACCAAGAAAGGTCACCGGTGTCCACAAAACTCCTCCTAGGCAGACATGGACTCAGGCTCAGCGTCAGCAACACATCACGTACTCAGCAACGGTCTCTGGCTCAGGGTCTAACATGTGACACCCAAAAGAGCAAGGGGCACATGTCAGCAAGTCTACAAGAGACTTGTGCAAGGAAACTGAAAGTAGGTAAAGCAACCTAGCAGTTCTAGCATGAATGCAATGACATGGCAGTTTAAAGTATGAGTAAAGTAAAGTAAAGTAAAGTAAAGTAAAGTACGAGCATGGCATTTAAACATGGCATGGATGACAAGTATTTCATGAATCATTCACAAGACAAGTACAAGACAAGAAAAGTAAGCACCTCGTGCACAGAGATTCCTTCTTTTGGCTAGAGGGCGGATCAGGCCACTCCTAAGCTCAGTTGACCGTTTATCCCTACCCCTCCACGTGTATCGAGCCAGGGCCTTACCCCCGAACGGGAATGCTCGCTTCTGGATCACGAGCCAGGAAGTGTTTTTAACGAGTATGGCATAGGGGTGCACCTAGCCGGTCCAGGGAACCCGGGCATTGGCTTTTGACCAACACATGAGGCCCGTTTCCCCAGAAGAAGTATTCAAGGAGTACAAGTATTGTAGCGTGTGCTACGAATGCAACAATCAACTTGGATGACATGTAGAATGCAATGCATGGCAGTTAAAAGTGCGTACAGATAAGGAAAGTAAACGTGACAGTTTAGTATGCATGAACAACAAGTTTAAAGGGTTGGATCTAGCTTCGTTGTCAAGCTAGATCAATTAGGTGACGGATCTAGTTTCGTTGTCAAACTAGATCAAGTAGGCGTCTAGCCAGCTATCATTTCACTGACTAGTCTCTTTTACGCTGAAAACAAGGAAGTGGCCTAAAAACATGTCCCTACACAAAAGTTGGCAAGTTTCACTTGCCTGCAAGTACGACGTCTGAGCACACCGTCCAATGAGTCCAAAAATCACAAATAACCTACGTGCACAAGTCCACCGGCCTAAAGTCCATATTATTAATCTTGATTAGTGAATTTAAAACATGTAAAATACTTTAAAAATACTGATTTTAGTCTTGATTAGCATGCAATTGGGTTGGGGGTCCTAGGGGTGCAAAGCGTTTCATCAACACGACGCGAAAGCTACACCGACGTCGGGTAGCGACGCCGGGGGTTGGAATAAGAGAACGCGCTCCAAGTCCTGATTCCAATATAGTTTCCTCGCTGGAAAGTTCAGAGCATCAACCGGAGCAACGGTTCCAGATTCCAAAGCTAGCACGTGCGACGACGGGCTACGACGTGTCGCAACGTCGTGCACGGCGAATCGTCGGAGGGAAGGCACCTAGGTGGGGCCCACAGTAGTCCTAGGGACCTTTGGGGGACCCACAATACCTCTGGAGAACTTGGGGGGCCCACGGTGGCAAGTGGTGCGACGGGTGCGGGGTTGCGACGAGTGGCTCTCGGTCGTACACAACCAATGCGGGGAAATCTCTAGGTCGCTGCGGGGAAACGGGGCTGTGCAGCGTTTGGGTCGGTCGCAGCAGCGGGTGCGGGGGCCTCCTTCGATCAGAGCGGTAGGGCGGGTCGGTCGTGCGCTAGGATGCGAGGGCTGCGACGTTGCAACGTTGCAATCGTCGGTCGGTGCGGGCGGCCCGATCGGTCAGGCGCGAGCGGAGGCAAGCGAACGGGGCGGGGGTCGATGCGGAGCGCTGTGCGGAGCGGGGATGCGAGCGGGGTGCTGCCAAGTCCTCGGTCAGACCGAGGGAACGAAGCGGGGGCGATGCGCTACGATGCGGAGCGGGGTTGGGTGCGGAGCGGCTAGCGGTCGGAGCGGGAGATTTGCGGTGGTTTTCTCGGTCGGTGCGGTGGCTGAACGTCGCAACGTTGCGACGAATCGTCGCAACGTCCAATTTGAGTTTTGGGAGTGGCTAGGGTTATTTTCTTGCGAAAATAGGTCTTCCTAGAGGTTGTTTATATAGTGTAGATGGGTTGACTAGGTCTAGGGCTAAATCTAATAGGATTAGAAGTTTAAAATAATTTAAAATTTGAAATTCAACTTCTCCAACTCACCCAAGGATTTGCCCTGGTCCAAATGAGCTGGAAATTGGCTCAAAAATTCTTTAAAATGTTTAAAACTCAAATAAATTTTATTTGGCCGTAATTAATTTAAAAATTAATCATTAAAAATATTATAAAACTTGTTAAAAATATAAAAGTGGTCAAATAAACTCCAAAAATTATAAAATAAATATCGGGGTGATCGTGATGATGAATGTGAGCTAACTAAGAAGACGGATCTCAATTTCGACGTCGGACGACGAAACTAAAAATAGAAACGTCTCCCGTCAAAAGTGAAAATCGTCACGTCTCATCGAGTAAGATTAAATTGTGGGAAAACGACTCGAGAAATGTCGTTCCAAGATAGTGCCACTATTTAATACTCTCAGAGACGTTCACAACGGCATATCACACTAAAGTGTTCACAATCAAATAAAGTCTAAAACAAACACGTGCACGGACAAAAGCACGTGCACGAACAACGTACCACGAAAAGTGGTCGTTACATCCTCCCCACCTTAGAATAAAGTCCGTCCTCGGACTTTCTAATATATCTAGTCGCTCTAATAACTACCCCAAAACAAGTCACATTATATTTCAAACCAGGTATAGTCAGTACAGGTGCTCATATACGCACTAGGTAGTCAAACATTAACACTACAACCATGTATATATATATATACATTCACATACGTATACACTTATACCTATTATAGTCAGTCAAATTCATACACGTATTTCAATCATATATATAAGCATGCATCCCTTATATGACTACTATCTACCTAATCACAAAACAATATTTCAGGTACTCATATAAGTATGATCTCACACTTAGCAAATACAATTGTTGCTCTACATATAGATAGCTACCTATGCCCAAACATCAAGGGTATACTACCCTCATCCAACGCATCAACTCATGTAGTCACACCATACCATTATTAATCAAGTTTCACTATATATATATTCACAACTACTATAGTTTCATAATATATATAGTCATTCAAATGCATTCAAGTATTTCACTATACATTCACATTACGTACGGTCCTATAACTGTATTTACGACACGCCACATATATCATAGTCATCAATTCCTATAACTAAGCACATACTTACCCGTGCATGGTGCACACCCATACACGCTAGCTTTTCATTCACGTATACCAATCATATCAGTATATAACTACCACACCTACATACCTAGTTTTAGCTAGTACACATACGTTCACACAGGCAAGTCCTTAGTAATTAGCTATACCACAAGACCAACACCTATAACTATATACTGGTGTAGCGACCCACAATCATGTGCGTAACACAACCAGGCACAAACACTTCTATCACTATGCATACATCAAACATTGCTATATTCAACTACAAACATACATTCAATATACTTAGAGTATACCCACTCAAGCTTGAGTGAGACTCAATACACATATCAGAATATTCTATATACGTAACACGGCATTCATACATATACCAATACCACTCCATTATATATATGTATATATATATATATATATATCTACCAATACAACCATATGCATACCATAGGTCAATCACACTTAATATTTAGTCAGGTAATACTTACATAGTTCAATCACTCTATATACCATAATAATAATAATACAGACATCAGCACACGTATATTTATAATACCCTCCCTAGTGCAAACATTCTCAGTATAGTCACGCATAAGTAATGTATATATCCACACCATAGCCTACTACCTATAATTAGTATACTAACACATCCACACATACATAGTTAAGATGTGCAATAGTCGTGTATACCTCACGGTATGCACGCATGCAACATCCCGCAAAGCAAGCAATACCAATCAAATTTATAATTCTACTACCATATGTATATCACGTATATACTCAGGCAACAAAACCTAACTACTTACGTCTAAACACCTTATATATCTACCTACGAGCACATACTCATACATACTAATATATAGGTCACTCATTAGGCCTACTTACTTATCTATATGTACACCTATTATCATCACACCTAGCATATACATAGCTTTACCAATCATTTTATTTCAACCATTACTAGTATCTTTAACTACATACACAACTTAGATATTTCAACGCTAACTCTTATACACACCGGCATCCCTAGTATAGTATAGTATAGCTATCCACACAAAAATCTATAACTACTAACACACAACAACTTCATACTATCACGAATAACTCCGAGTATATATATATATATATATATATATATATATATATATATATATATATATATATATATATATATATATATATATATATATATATACCACACAATAGGCAAGCATCAATATACTATGGGGGTACACTCATTCAAGCCCACGTACACAACTTAGGTACGTGCACTACGACTACCTCACAAGGTCCAAGGGCCTACTAACAATTAAGAGTTGACACAGACAATGACGGACCCTAAGGCCTAAGCAATAAAGAGAGGTCGAGAGCGAAAGCGTGACGAGGGAAAGATCGATAAGCACGAGTTCAGATAGGACAATTACATGGAGACAGCTTGGTTAGACGAAACATTGACTCAATGGTGATGTTTAGGTTGAGGGAAAGGGAGATGTAGTGATGCTTGTATAGGATACATAAAAGAAAATAGGGTAAATAGCATTAGCTAAAATACGCAAAATTGAAAACTGTTGTACTTCAAAAGTTGGAATCCTTGTCTGTATAAAAATATTTGGCGATCGATAGAACGAGTTGAAATAAGTTTGAGTCGAATATTCATAATAGGAGAAAATGGTCCATTGATCTATATAAAATCATTATTAAAAGGAAGTAAAACCATTTACACGAATATTAAGGACGAGGTTTTAGAAATCTTATACATTAGTAATTTAATATAGTGTTGTCAAAAAGTTTTGGAAAGTCAAAGAATGAAATCAAGTAACGGAAGAATTTAAACTCATGTTAAATGCTTTCAAAAATCTAGGCTATGGAAAATTTAGAATGATCAATTTGAAACTACTTTTAGGGAACCAGGGTTTGCCAAAAATGAAAAACCGATTTACACAAGGTTCTTAATATACGAGCACAACAAGTCTGGTACGGATATAAAAAGAATTGAAAGTATGTATGGTGCACGGAGAAATAATAATAATGACTTAGTAGTAGAATTATCAAGATCGAATAGCAAGTCTTTAAAATCAAATCATGGAGGGTCTAAATCAGGAAGTGGTTATGAAAATAGTAATTTTGCAAAAATCGACGAGCAAAACCAACTTGCTGAAAGCTGAAATTCCATGTGTCTTGAAAGTATATTAAAGTAAACACAACGTATCATTCGAATGGCATAAATAAGAAGGAAAATCATAAATCAAATAGGGCAAAATAAAAGTACGGTTCAGAATTAATATATGAAGGGACGACGCATTTACCTAAGTACGAAAAACGTAGGCTGGGAAAATACTATAAACTAGTATTCAAAAATTCCGACAAGCGTTTTAAAATTTCAACCAATGAAGGAGTATGAAGTATAAGTATATTAAAATTTTGAACAAAATTAAACTTAGTGGAAGGGAAGATTGAAAAAAATATTTTCAGAAGGTTCAAGATTTGCAATGGAGATGTTTGAAAATTGACGACGAACGTCATGAGGCGATCTCGTGAATCGAGGCAAGGAAAATAGTCGGATGATCATGAATCAGGAAAATCTACGGGGAAACTCCTACAGTCGACCAACTAAAGACTAAGAACTAAGCGCTAAGACTCTCTAAGGAGCTAGACGGTAATGAAATGCGTTCAGCTTGGTCCGAAGTCGATGAACCCAAGCGAACGACTGAAGGAAATTCTAGAAGTCTAATATGGTCAGGGGTAGACAAGGACCACTAAGGCAACTCCTATGACGATTAAATCAATTGCTAGAAGGGGGTCTAACTACAATCAGGGCCTCTAACTAGCAAGCACAGACGTCTAACTAAGCCTTCTTACTCCCAGTGTCATAAGAAAACGACTAGACTCAGGGCTTATGACTCGGATGTTGCAATTTATTTAATGGACATTCCGTTATTATCGTTGTTTCGTTAATTCGCAATTGCAAGACTGGACCTGCATGGGCCACCAACAAAACCTGTCACGCCCCGCTTTCCAAAAATATGGAGGCGAAGCGTGAGAAGGTCCGCTCAGACTTGAAGCTACAAAGCTGCAAGTCTGATAAGCGTCAATCAAATTTAAAACTGCAGGTCCTTGCAACGCGAAACGAAGCAAAGATAATAATAATGAAATGGGACGAAGAATAATCTCAGAATATCCATAAATATAAATTCCAACATCGCAGAAAAGCCACCAGGCAGAAATAAAAGAGAGTCTAAAGGCCCAAACATGGCCAACAAAAGTATAGCGTACAAAACAAAGGTGCCACGCACCGACAGCTAACAACAAAACCTAAAACAAAAGAAACTCAGCAAAATCACCAAGAAAGGTCACAGGTGTCCACAAAACTCCTCCTAGGCAGACATGGACTCAGGCTCAGCATCAGCAACACATCACGTACTCAGCAACGGTCTCTGGCTCAGGGTCTAACATGTGACACCCAAAAGAGCAAGGGGCACATGTCAGCAAGTCTACAAGAGACTTGTGCAAGGAAACTGAAAGTAGGTAAAGCAACCTAGCAGTTCTAGCATGAATGCAATGACATGGCAGTTTAAAGTATGAGTAAAGTAAAGTAAAGTAAAGTAAAGTAAAGTAAAGTAAAGTACGAGCATGGCATTTAAACATGGCATGGATGACAAGTATTTCATGAATCATTCACAAGACAAGTACAAGACAAGAAAAGTAAGCACCTCGTGCACAGAGATTCCGTCTTTTGGCTAGAGGGCGGATCAGGCCACTCCTAAGCTCAGTTGACCGTTTATCCCTACCCCTCCACGTGTATCGAGCCAGGGCCTTACCCCCGAACGGGAATGCTCGCTTCTGGATCACGAGCCAGGAAGTGTTTTTAACGAGTATGGCATAGGGGTGCACCTAGCCGGTCCAGGGAACCCGGGCATTGGCTTTTGACCAACACATGAGGCCAGTTTCCCCGGAAGTAGTATTCAAGGAGTACAAGTATTGTAGCGTGTGCTACGAATGCAACAATCAACTTGGATGACATGTAGAATGCAATGCATGGCAGTTAAAAGTGCGTACAGATAAGGAAAGTAAACGTGACAGTTTAGTATGCATGAACAACAAGTTTAAAGGGTTGGATCTATCTTCGTTGTCAAGCTAGATCAATTAGGTGACGGATCTAGTTTCGTTGTCAAACTAGATCAAGTAGGCGTCTAGCCAGCTATCATTTCACTGACTAGTCTCTTTTACGCTGAAAATAAGGAAGTGGCCTAAAAACATGTCCCTACACAAAAGTTGGCAAGTTTCACTTGCCTGCAAGTACGACGTCTGAGCACACCGTCCAATGAGTCCAAAAATCACAAATAACCTACGTGCACAAGTCCACCGGCCTAAAGTCCATATTATTAATCTTGATTAGTGAATTTAAAACATTTAAAATACTTTAAAAATACTGATTTTAGTCTTGATTAGCATGCAATTGGGTTGGGGGTCCTAGGGGTGCAAAGCGTTACATCAACACGACGCGAAAGCTACACCGGCGTCGGGTAGCGACGCCGGGGGTTGGAATAAGAGAACGCGCTCCAAGTCCTGATTCCAATATAGTTTCCTCGCTGGAAAGTTCAGAGCATCAACCGGAGCAACGGTTCCAGATTCCAAAGCTAGCACGTGCGACGACGGGCTACGACGTGTCGCAACGTCGTGCACGGCGAATCGTCGGAGGGAAGGCACCTAGGTGGGGCCCACAGTAGTCCTAGGGACCTTTGGGGGACCCACAATACCTCTGGAGAACTTGGGGGCCCACGGTGGCAAGTGGTGCGACGGGTGCGGGGTTGCGACGAGTGGCTCTCGGTCGTACACAGCCAATGCGGGGAAATCTCTCGGTCGCTGCGGGGAAACGGGGCTGTGCAGCGTTTGGGTCGGTCGCAGCAGCGGGTGCGGGGGCCTCCTTCGGTCAGAGCGGTAGGGCGGGTCGGTCGTGCGCTAGGATGCGAGGGCTGCGACGTTGCAACGTTGCAATCGTCGGTCGGTGCGGGCGGCCCGATCGGTCAGGCGCGAGCGGAGGCAAGCGAACGGGGCGGGGGTCGATGCGGAGCGCTGTGCGGAGCGGGGATGCGAGCGGGGTGCTGCCAAGTCCTCGGTCAGACCGAGGGAACGGAGCGGGGGCGATGCGCTGCGATGCGGAGCGGGGTTGGGTGTGGAGCGGCTAGCGGTCGGAGCGGGAGATTTGCGGTGGTTTTCTCGGTCGGTGCGGTGGCTGAACGTCGCAACGTTGCGACGAATCGTCGCAACGTCCAATTTGAGTTTTGGGAGCGGCTAGGGTTATTTTCTTGCGAAAATAGGTCTTCCTAGAGGTTGTTTATATAGTGTAGATGGGTTGACTAGGTCTAGGGCTAAATCTAATAGTATTAGAAGTTTAAAATAATTTAAAATTTGAAATTCAACTTCTCCAACTCACCCAAGGATTCGACCTGGTCCAAATGAGCTGGAAATTGGCTCAAAAATTCTTTAAAATGTTTAAAACTCAAATAAATTTTATTTGGCCGTAATTAATTTAAAAATTAATCATTAAAAATATTATAAAACTTGTTAAAAATATAAAAGTGGTCAAATAAACTCCAAAAATTATAAAATAAATATCAGGGTGATCGTGATGACGAATGTGAGCTAAGTAAGAAGAAGGATCTCAATTTTGACGTTGGACGACGAAACTAAAAATAGAAACGTCTCCCGTCAAAATTGAAAATCGTCACGTCTCATCGAGTAAGATTAAATTGTGGGAAAACGACTCGAGAAATGTCGTTCCAAGATAGTGCCACTATTTAATACTCTCAGAGACTTTCACAACGGCATATCACACTAAAGTGTTCACAATCAAATAAAGTCTAAAACAAACACGTGCACGGACAAAAGCACGTGCACGAACAACGTACCACGAAAAGTGGTCGTTACATGGACCCACATCCCGCATAAGACAGATAAGATTTCAAAATCTTCCTAGATCTTTTGTAAGCATCCATATGACGCAGATCTTCCATACGACCATTTTGTTCAAGTCATGACTCTAAATCATCTGTCTGACGATTTTGACTTTAAACAGGTCTCATCTTTATCTTATCCGTCTGATAGAATAAAGGCGGTTGCTCATGTGAGAGAGCCAACCTCAATCTGTCCGACATACTAGAAAAACATTGCTGAGATTTAAAAGAAAATGTACATAAACATTTTCAAGAAACTCATATGCAATGTCAAAAAAGGAACTTATTCTTTCATTAAATTTGATCTTTCATAGACATGGGAATTTACATTGATACAACTCAGCTCTTACGCAATCCTTGAGAAGATAAGTGTTTGTAAAACACATATCTGGGGATCGCCTTCGTAAGCGGATCCGCTATCATCTCATGCGTAGATATGTATCTAATGTCTACCTTCTTGTTCTTATCATAGTCTTTTGCAAATTTGTAGCGGATATCAATGTGTTTGGTCTTACAATGGAACTTTGGATCTTTGACATAGGCTATAGATGCTTGAATGTCACTGTATATTGGTACAACACCTGAGTCACTTGCATCAATTAGCCTGTCTAAGAACTTCCTAAGCCAAACAGCTTCTTGGACTGCCATGCTAAATGCTACAAACTCGGCTTCCATAGTTGAAAGTGTGATGCAGGATTGTTTCTTGCTACTCCAGGATATTGCACCAGATCCGAGTAGAAAAACATATCCTGAGGTCGATCGTCGCTCATCGAGATCACCCGCCCAATCAGCATCAGTGTAGCCTTCGAGCCTCAAGGCATCTCCTTGATAGCATAAAGCATAGTCTACAGTTCCTTTAAGATACCGCATTATACTCTTAACTGCTTTCCAGTGTACTTGCCCTGGATTGGATTGGTAACGACTTACCATTCCAACGGCAAAACAGATGTCCGGTTTTGTACACATCATATCGTACATTAGACTACCAACTGCACTGGAATATGGAACTTTTTCCATAATTTCCTTTTCCTTTTGGTTCTTTGGACACGATTTCAGACATAAATTATCGCATTTGCTTATAGGAGTATCAATGGACTTGCAGTCCTGCATATTAAAACGTTCTAGAACCTTCTTTATATAAGTCTCTTGTGAAAGAGAGAGAAGTTTCTTCGAACGATTCCTTGAAATCTTAACTCCAAGGATATATGCGGCTTCTCCCATGTATTTCATCTTAAAAACTGATGAAAGCCAAGCCTTGATATCCATCACAAAGCCCTTGGCATTTCCGGCTATTAAAATGTCATCTACATATAGAAACATAATAACATACTTGCTCTTAATCCTCTTGATATATACACAGTTATCTTCATCAAGCATGGAAAAACCATTTGATAAGACAACTTCTTGAAATCGTATATACCATTGCCTCGAGGATTGTTTAAGACCATATATGGACTTACGAAGTTTACAAACCTTATGTTCGTTTTCTTCTTTTACAAACCATGTTGGTTGTTCCATATAGATCTCCTCGTCCAATTCTCCATTGAGAAAGGCAGTCTTTACATCCATTTGATGTAATTCTAGGTCTAAGCAAGCTACCATAGCCAGAATCAAGCGAATCGAGGTAAAACGCACAATAGGTGAGAAGGTCTCTTCGTAGTCTATCCCTTCCTGTTGCGTAAAACCTTTCGCGACAAGGCGAGCTTTATATCTGTCAATAGAGCCATCATCCTTATGCTTGATCTTGAGAACCCATTTGTTCCCAATAGCTCTACGTCCTCTGGGTAAGTCAACCAAGTCCCAGACTTGGTTAACTTTCATGATTCTAATTTCTCCTTCATCGCTTCTATCCATTTGTCTTTAGCAGGGCATGATAAGGCCTATTTGAAAGTAGCAGGCTCGTCATCTTCTTGTAGTAAAGTCATAAAGGTTTGTGGGAATTCATCCTCAAATCTTAGAGGAGCTAACCTTGTACGACTACTACGTCGTATTTGAGATTCTTCAAGTCCTTGTTGACTCGAATTTAGATCAATTCTAATATCACTCCCACTTAGAATGTCGTTAGAAATGCTCCCACTTGGATCATTATTCCCGTATGGAATAGGATTCGCATCATTCGTATCATCCATTGGTGAAGTTTGAAACGTATTTTCGTCTTCACCAAGAATTCTCCCACTCGAATGAGGTAATCCTTCTTGATCATAAATCTCAAATAGAGATAAGTCCTGACTTATCTCGCCCTGTCTTGGAAACTCGTTTTCCAAGAAAGTGACATCACTCGACTCAAATTCAATTAGTCCTCCATTGTCTTCCTGACCAATGAAAACATAACCTTTGGAGTTTTCTGCGTATCGTATAAAGATACATTTTCTCCCCCTTGGCCCAAGTTTGCCAAACTTATGGGAGGAAATATGTGCGTAGGATGCACACCCCCAAGGTTTTAATATGCTTAAGTCAGGAGACCTTTGGTTCCACAACTCATAAGGAGTGGAGCTAACTGATTTCGAGGGTACGCGATTCAAAATGAAAGCGGCCGTCAATAATGCATCACCCCAAAAGGTGATTGGCAAGTTGGCTTGCGCCATCATTGAACGGACCATTTCCATTAAAGTCCTATTCCTCCTTTCAGCAACACCATTTTGTTGAGGAGTATACGACATAGTTACCTGATGAACTATGCCCTTTTCATCACAAAGTTCCTTAAAACTTGATGATTGATATTCACCGCCTCTATCGGTTCGCAAGACCTTAATCTTGTGATCTAATTGATTTTCCACCAAACTCATATAGTTTTTAAAGCATGTTAATGCTTCACTTTTGTGGGATATCAAATAGATATGACCAAATCATGTGAAGTCATCAATAAAAGTGATGAAATAGGACTTCCCGCGTCTTGTCTTGACATTCATCGGATCACATATGTCCGAATGGATGAGCTGTAATGGAACCTCGGCCTTTGTGCCGGTTCCAAATGGCTTGCGACAAGATTTCCCTACACGGCAATGTTCGCAAGTCGACATTTCGACCTTTGAGACATTGGATAGAAGGCCACGTTTGGCAAGTCTATCCATTCGTGTTGGTCTAATGTGACCAACCCTTGCATGCCAACAAATTACATCTGACTCAAAATTTGATGAATTTGCAACAAGGAAATTTTCATTATAAAACGAGGAATCATACATTGTATTTAATACAATAAATCCTTTGAAAACATACCCAGAACCAATTAAAGAATTATTACAAGACAAGTCCACTTTACAATTATGAAAGAACTAACTATAACCAAGACCCATTAAAACGACCACAGATATAATATTCCTTCGAATATCCGGAGCGAAGAGAACATCATGAAGTAGGATAGTGCGGCCATTGTCCAAGACGAGCCTGCACGTCCCAACGCCTTTCACTTCAATACGTGTGTTGTTTCCTACATAGATCCACTTCGTTCCTTGGGGTATCCAGTGATACTCCACGAAGGACCGTCTGTCCCTTGCTATGTGGTCGTTGGCACCTGAATCAATTATCCAAAAAGGATTAGATTCTACAAGAAATATTGAACTAGAAACACATATGTAACTAGCATTATAAGTTACCTTGTCACCTTCATCCGTACAAGAACGGGCATAGAGACCTAACTTGTTGCACTTGAAGCACTTGATCCTCTTCAAGTCTTTCTTCTTGTGCCATTTCTTGTTCCCACCCTTATGTTTGGGTTTCTTGGTAGACTCTGGTTGCTTATTACGTTCATTAGTAAAATTCGAACGATTTTTCCGTTTCTTTCCCCCGTGTGAGGAACTAGAAACCATGTGCACTTCTGCACTTGGCTTGGCGGCCGCAAGCCGCTCTTCCTCTAACTCGAGGTGCTTAGAAACATCGCTGAAGTTCTTGATGCTCTCATTATGAGTGAGATACATCTTCATTTGGTCCCACCCATTTGGTAGTGAACGTATGACTGCTTGGATTTGTTGCTCATCAGTGAGCACATGACCTGCATCCTTTAACTCTGAGATGAGATTCGCCATATGTCGCAGATGCTTTCCCATGGAATGATCTGGACGTTTCTTGTACGAATCGAATCTTATAGTTAAAGAACGAAGTTTGGACACCGAGGTGCCACCAAACTTCTCTTCTAGCTTGGACCATATGTCCATGGCTAGGTCATGCTCTCGGAAGATCCGCATTATGTCGTCTGCCATACTTGATAGCAACGTAATGCGAGCAATCTTGTTCTTCCGAGACCAAGCATCGAAAGCTTCCTTGTCTCTTCTGTGTTGGGCCGTAGTGCCCAACTCAGGTTTAATCATTATGTTCTTTAGAGTTTCGAGCACATCTTGCTCCTCTAGAACATATTGTATCTTTATGGACCATAGTTTGTAATTATCGCCGTTGAGTTTTTCACCTTTGTTCAACTCAGCGACGATGTTCTTAGCGGCAGAAGACATTTTAGCTTTAAAATGCTGCAAAAGACATAAAACGAAGGTTCGATCAAAAACATTACATAAATTTCATATTTATAGTCATTATTTTAGACATTTTCATAATTCAGCAGTCTCGGCCAGCGGACCGACCAGGGGAATGGCTAGTCCGTGGTTCACTACCCCCAGACAGAGCCGAGGTGTCCCACAACCTAGTCCAAAAGACCACTGGCCGAATCATGATCCATTGAGACGCTGAATCAATCGAATGTGGAAATTTCATACTAGTTTAATATCACTCTCACTTGGAAAAATCCCACTTGGAATGATATTATTATATTTGATAAGTTACTTTCGAAAAATATTGAAGATGTTGTCCTAGAATTGGAAAAGTCATTACGATCCCAATCACCATCTAGAACAACTTTCAATATTTCCCCATCACTTTATCAAATAACAGTACTCTTATAGTACTTTGCAGCGGAAAAGCTTTTTTGAAAAACGTATTTTGAAACATATTTTTCAAACGTATTTTGCAAACGTATTTTGCAGCAGGAGGTGTTGGTCTACACCGGCCATTGCCGGGGTCGAGCTGTGGCCGCGCCAAGGCCCGATTCCCCCTTTCGTGGGGTTTTGCCGTATGCAACTGCCGCCGGTCCCGTATGGGTCGGCCATGCAGGTGGCCGGGGCCTAAAACGACGACACCGTAGGACTCCTTGGCGTGGCCATGTCCCCTCGGCCAGGGCCTCTGCCCTGGTCGAGGCCGGCCAGGGCCAGCCATGGGTTCCTGGCTGGTCGGCCAGGGGCCCTGGCCCCCCCGGCCAGGGCCTCTGCCCTGGCCGAGGCCGGCCAGGGGCCCTGGCCTCTGCCAGGGCCGGCCAGGGCCCTGGCCGAGGCCAGGCCGGCCTTTGTGCATGCCGACCATGGCCCCTTGGCCATGGCCGGCCTCCCCTTCCTTGGAGTCCGGTTTGCACACCCCCCCTCCCAGAGGGGGTGTCTTGGTTGTCATTGGCCGTAGCCAACCCCCTCCGCATGGGTAGGGGGTGTATAGCCTCCATGGCCCATAGGGCCATGGCGATCATGCACCAAAGAGGTAATCTTCTCCGATGAGAAGAGTTGTAACTACCATCTTCTTCTCCGATGAGACACCCGTTCATCGAGAAAGTAGTTATGTTTCAATGGCCGTGTGCCAAAAAAAATAACATACCTTCACGAACGCAAACTTCACGCTCCACATGAAGAGAGTTCACATTCTCTAATGAATGGAGACTCAGCATCCATGAAGAGTGCGAGTTTGGCGAGATGAACGGTTGGTTCTTCCCGTCACAGAGAGTTCCTGCCATATCAGTAATGACAGAAGACCCTAACGTGAAAAGAACAACTGTTGTGATTCTCTACGTCACGATGCGCTCCTACCATATCCATAATGGTAGGAAACTCATTCGTGAAAAAGACAACGCCTCGTTCATCGGTGAGACCGGAGCGAACCCGTATGGCTCCGATACCAATGTAGGATCTCGTCGCGCGAGGATGGAGGATCGAAAGAGAACTTACGTTAGCGTACGAAGCGCTGTAGTCTCTGAACTTTGCCCTCGGATTCGCCACAACGGTCAGTACTTCGTCACAGAGGATCGAAGCAGCGTTTTCACCGTCTAAATCTAACTTTAGAAGAAGAACGAAATGGAAGGGAGAAGAGGAAAAAGTTTTGCCTTATGCAAACTTATGGCATTCAAGATTACCCTTAAAAGCCTTACCCTTGGGTCCTATTTATAGGCTTTAGGGGTAGTTATTGTAGGAAATAACCATATATAGGCTTATTAGCCTATATTAGCACATTTCCTTATCCTCTTCATTATGCACTTATCAAGTGCCTTTTTGCACTTATAAAGTGACTTTTTCCACTTATCGAGTGGTCCTTTTCACACATGAAAAGGTTCCCTTCGTACATGCTTTCATGCACGCGACATCCAAGGTCTGTATACCCTCATACATCCCCTCATGGGTGTATACATGTCATCCATATCCAACACCACGACCGCCTTAGCCCTCAGGAGCTCCTATGCCAAGGCTGCCTCGAGACCGATCACCCGCTCCGCGTAGCGCTGTGTCTCTACGGCCATCGTGGAAGCCTGCAAGGCAGAAGGAATAATCAAAGGCCGCCGCAAAATAGAGGTGGAGGCAAAAGAAAAACCAACCTGCTAGAGCTACATGCGAGACCAGGGAGCTCGCTAAGTGATCAGAGTGGACCCTCTCCAAGAAAGAGCGATCCCTCGGGAGGACGAAACCCTACGCCAGCTGGACGACCACATCTCGATCGACGAAGATCGACTCTCTAGGCGGGACCTCTGGGCAAGCTCAAGCATGGACAGGGCACCCACCGCGTCAGCTGGCGGCTGCTTGACCAGGCTGGCAGAAGCAGCCACCTCCACCAGTGGGATGGTTGCTCCCAAGAGGATCGGCGTTTCGGGCACTACCAAAGGCATGCCCTCCCCTACCTTCTTTTTCTTCTTCTCCTCTTCGGCCCCCCAAACTCCGAAGGAGGGCGCCTCCTTTCTCACCCGCAGCTCCCAGCTAGGGTTCGGGACCCCTGCCCGGCACCCCCGGTGTCCCCCTCAACACGGGCAGAACCGGAGTCACCTCCGGCCATATTCCCTGCCACGGGGGGATCGACGACAACCTGGGGCGGTGGCGTGACAACGACCATGGGCTCCAGCCTCCCCACCGTAGCATCAGCCTCACGGATCTGTTCCTTCACCGTGAACCAAGGCGCATGGCCAGAAGGATTTCGAGCCCGCTATTAGCTCCCCGACGAATAAGCTCACGCACGTCGCGGCTGAACTCCTGACCCGCCATCTCTGCAGAAGAAAAGAAGATCATGGTAAGTAAAAGGGGGAGTAGAAGGAAAAAAAGTGCCTACCGGGGGACCACGTGACATTCTCAAGGAGAAGGTCGTCCAGCAAAGGCCAGGCCGACCTCTCCACCAGAGGCAACGACGACAAAAGTCTGACCACCGCCTGATCGGCCTATGAAAGGGACAATGTCAGGTCATATTGACACATGCTCCCCCAACCGGTCTGGATCACAGCGTCTTATGGGAAAATGACAAAGAGGTAATCTCTACTCAAGTCGCCAACTCACGCACCCTGAACTTACACCTAAATTCCAGCTAGCAGTGTTACAGTCGCTAGTCGTAGTACGGTTCCTAGGTGTCAGCTCTGGGATCTATCCACAAGCGGACGGTATCAAATTATAGTATATAAGATAGTCAAATCCCACAGGGACGGTGACAGTGTATTGAGATCTCAGATTATTTTTAGATCTCAGAGTGAGATAGCAGTCAGTTTAAGAAGATTGGTTGTGATGGTATTATTGGTTCAATAATAAAAGAAGCTAGGGCCTTAGGGATCACAGCTAAGACCGTCAGAGGTTGATGTTAGAATGGGGTTTTTAAGTTACATTGGATTTAGGGGGTTGATCTCTCAACTCATACCACTCTCGTGGGTTAGAAATTCGAGGTATCTTGGTGGCTCTCATTGACGCAATGGCGGTAGCCGTCAATGAAGTGATATAGTTCGTCGGTGGATCCCCTCAAGGCACGAGCTGGGCATGGTCACGAGCCTTGGTTGGATCCACTAATTCCATATTTAAATCCCAAAGATACTCCTTAAGCTCATCAATTCCATCGACCGTGGGCATGATCTCAGTACGAGTTCTCCTAGGGATTCGGATGGATTGACCGAAATACTCCCCCTTATTCTGAATACAACCTAGAGATCCAGGTCTACATCTCTTTCCAAGAGTCTTAGGACTAACCCATCAACCCTAGGAGAGACTACTCACACATATCGATTACGACGAATAAAAATGCAATTTTTATCGAAGAAAACATCGGAGCAACTGAATCGAGCGAGAAATAAATATCTTACGTACCGTAAATGAGGAAGAATGATAGGCTATAGGGATCCAAGAATTCCAGCAGATTCCAAGACAAAAGAAATAGCAAAAACTTAATCTTTCTCCAAAAAATAATTCAATTCTCAAAAACCTTGATCTAGATCTACAATATTTTTTTCTCCTCTCCTCCCTCTAAACTCAGTTCAAAACATAATAATAAAACTCCCCATTTTCCTCCCCCAAAATCGCCTCCTGTATCCCCGTCTGGGCCCCATGAAATTAACTTCAAATTCTGGAGTCTGGGCCCGTCTATTGTCGACTGAGTCAGTGACTCGATCGAGTAGCGCCTGCTCGGTCGAGCAGGCGCATTACTGCTCCTTGCTGCTCTTTGCTCGGGTGAAGGGATCTGGGCTACTCGGTCGAGCATCCTGCTTGCTCGATCGAGTCTGTCAGTGGATCGGGCTCCTTCAAAAAGTGTCGCTCTGCCTACTCGGCCCGAGTAGGCCTTGCTCGGTCGAGTTGCCTGCTGGCTCGATCGAGTAAGTCCTGCTCGGTCGAACAGAATGTTGATGGGATGGAGCTTTGAAAATAGAAATGGCTCGACTGAGTCACCATGCTACTCAGTCAAGTAGGATGCGCTCGTGTATCAACTGCTAGGCTTCGTGTATCAACTCGACCGAGCAGCATACGCTGCTCAGTCGAGTCACCTGGGAAAGTTCCTAAACAACTCCTCTTTCCTGCCAGACTCTCCTCCACTCTGACCATAAGCTTCCGAACATCGGTGAACTCCTGTAGAGTCTCGCCAACGGGCTCACGGGCATGGTGGATGTGTCCATATCAAAAAGTGGTTCCAAATCGCTCCAAAATCCCTGAAAATCCACAAAACTCTACGAAACTCGAATATAGCGTTAGAATTGCAGTATCGTAAGAAAATACAGGATTTGGATGCGGATATGACATGAAATGCAATGGAATAATGCAATAAAAAGATAAAAAATATGGACACATCAAAATCCCCCAAGCTTACCTCTTACTCGTCCTCGAGGAAGACGAATACTAGGTATACCGGGCGATAAACTAAAGAAAATAGAAGAGGTAAGAGATGGAAGGGGGTGCTAGAATGTTCAATCAAATCTCAAGCCTCGGCAGTATATCACGATGCTTCGAATAATAAAGCACATTCTAATAGTATCCTCAAGTCCTACTAATCATATGGCTAGCATGCAATAAAGGCAAAAGTAGGATCTTCTAAAATCGTGCCATCAACGCATATCAATTTCATGCAATCTATAGAGTCTAGTATAAAAAGAGTTAGTAATGCACTTTTTCAATCAATTAATACAAGTGGAGCACAAAGAGATCACACCAACATGCAATAGAGAATGGAAAAAATCATGTCATTCAAATATTCAATTCAAATCATGAAAAATCTCCAAAACTAAAATATTTTGTAAAGTTCCAGCATTATCGAATCTCCCTGTTTGTGCAACATCTCCACTCTAATGTTATACTCACTCATATGATCAATTGGTTCACCCCCCAAAGCTTTGCTTGAGGCGTCGCATCTAGGAATAGGATATGGAAATTTTTGTCTTTTCCCAAGTATTTGTAGTAGCTTCTAATAAAAGGATAGGAAATAATTTTCTTTCCTTCTTTTCTCTTTTCTTTTCTTTTTCTCTTTTCAAATTTTTTATTTTTTATTTTTATTTTTTCTTTAATTTTATTTGGAAGCTATCTTTTTCTTTTGGGATTTTTGGAAAGTAGATACGGTAGAAGTAGTTGTAGGGGTGAAACCAAATGATATGTATAGAATCATAAAGATATGTAGAAAAGGAAAATAATGTATCACTCGGTTCACTCATCAGAGGTGCACAACGATTTAATGAGATAATACTCTAACTAAACTCATAGCTAGCATGGATATTTTCATTCATCTTTGTGAATATTGAAAGCATGCGGTATAAAGCACAATAATATCATGTATGCAAACAGAAGTGGATAAGATAACAAATAGTTGCTCCAAATGTACTAATGATGCGTGAACCTAGGTGCATTACCCAACAGGGAACGTACTAGATACTATTTCATGCATTCAATTTCAATTCATATCCGGCATTAGATTAGAAAGATCAGCAAGAGAATATGCCAGCATATAAATAGTAAAACTGTAAATAGCATGTCAACAGATATAAACATCGTGAGTAGCTACTGAGAGCTATGAGAAGTATCATCATGCAGAACAATTCTAGCTAAAAGGAAGAAAAGCGGAGAAAGCAAGAAAATGAAAACAGGCATGCAAGCATGGCAAAAAGTGGAAAAACGTGATGCTGAATAAGAAAGAAGATGAAAAGGTGGAAAATGGGTGGAAAGGTAAAGTACAAAAGGTGAAAAATGAAAGAAAATATAAAAGAGAATGAAAAATAAAGCGATAGCGCTCATCCCCCAAGCTAAACGTAGCAGTGTCCTCACTGCAGAGAAAACGCTGGTATGCGCGAAATGATGCTAGAAAGGGTGGGTGGGTGAGGGGATAGAAAAGGAATATAAAATAAAACTGTGCAGATGAAAGAAAACGTGATATGATGCAATGATAAAGAGATGATGTAAATGCATAGAATGATGCATGTTGTGGCCTCCCCAAGCTATGAAAGACTAAGGCCCCGAAAATACAGATGGGCACAATAAGAGGTGAGGAAAGGACACCAAGTGATGGAGGGACAACATCAAGCAGGGGCACCACCCTCTGGAGGTGGTGATGGGTCCCCCTGCTATGGACCAGGGACAGTGGAAGCTGGATGTGGCTCGACTTCTGGGTCGGATCGCCAGTGCCTAATCAGGTTGCGAAGACCTGGGAGGTCTTGCTCAATGGACTGTTGAGTAGTGCTGCCTCTATGACTAATGAGTAGGAGCATCGCGACGAAATGGTCGCCCTGGTCAGTGTCCCGGAAGGTAACGTCATATTCTACGTCGTTGAGATATAGACGCTTGGGAGGAGTTAGAGTGGGGATGGTCAGAAGTGTTGTGGTGGATGATTCACCAACAATGAGGCCTGTTGTGGGTGAGAGTGTACGACGGGTGCGTCGAGTTGGCCTAGGTTGGGTGCGTCGGTGTTGGCGTTTATGGGTCTAGCTCGGCGTGGTGGCATCTTGCAAGTATGCTAAAAACGAGGGTCGAAATGTAAAGTATACAGTAGAAAGAGTGTACCGACACGAATGATGAGGAGAGGGTGATGTGATCGGGTACATGACTACTGCTGATCAGGAATATTCCCCAAGCTTCTCCTCGACTTGTCCTCCATTGTGGGCGTAATGAACCTGAAATAGAATGAGAGAATAATGTCAGGGGAGGAGAACAAATGTGCAGAGGGAGATGTTTGTCGAAGCTCGACCGAGCAAAATTGATGCTCAGTCGATAGGTAGGGCTTTGTTGCAATGGTGATCGGCTTACTCGAACGAGCACTAATTGTGCTCGGTTGAGTGAATCAGGTTGCCCTAGGGGGTTGGGGGACAGAGCGAAGACGGGGGATTTCTATGGAAAGGGCGGAGGGTGGGAATGAGGGTGGGAAGAGAGAAATCTAACAAAAGAGGGGGGGAGAGGGATTGAGGGGAAGGGATTGACCGGTCGGTGGAGAGGTCCAGGTGATGTCAGCAGCAGCGGCAGTGAGAGGTGTTGGAAGCAACGATCTAGGATCTTGGTTTGATGATGACAAACGTGTCGTTATATCTGACGTGTGTGCTTAGTGTGTTTCAGGCTTGGCGAAACAATACATTTTCACTTTTTGGCGGAATTGCTACTCGTATAGCATATTGGGAGAGAGGGAGTGTGTGTGCACAAAGAAGTTTGACTTGGTCAATGGAGAGCAAAGTTGGACTTGGTCAATAGGGGAGAGATGTGGCCAAATATATTTGAAAAGATTGTCTCATATCCCTCTCCAATTCAAACACCAACTTGAATAATTCAAATCTCCTACCTATGGTACAAAGAGATAGAATCAAATCATGTTTGAAATTTCCAATCCCTATACTCTAGGGATTCTATCTTGTACAAAACCCTAGTACCCATCCTATAAATAGCCTTGTGCCTAGGGGAGAAAAAAAAGGCGGCAACCAAAAAAATTAGAGAGGGCGTCTGAAAAACATTTTTGCGGCAGCCAATAAAAAAACTCAGTACGCAATACAAATTGAGAGAGAGGGGGGGAGTTACAAAAAGGAACGTGCGGCATACTATTAAACAAACCTAGCCCATTTCTTTTCTTTCAAGCCGTCACCATCCTCATCTCCAAAAGCACAAACCAACATCACCCTCATCACCAAGCGAAGGGGCACCCTACTAGCCGTCATCATAAGAAGAGGACACCATCGACACGCAAGCAAACAAAGAAGCTATCGCTGCTACCGTTCTTCATCCCCATCAACGAAAGCGCTCACCTTGCCTTTCTCATCATCGGAGCAGCGAACAACACAGGGTTTTCGAAGCTCTCCACGTCATCGAAATCTCCTCACCGCTCTTCACCGTCGAGTTCGAGAGATCTCTGTCGGAGCTGCAGAGATCGATGCACGCTCGGAGATCGACGTCGTCACTGCATCAACTTACGAAGCCGCTGCAGAGATCATCGTACGAAGTCACCGTCGCCATCAAGTGATCGCTGCTGCACGTCACCCTTGAAGCGAACGCCGGAGAACGAGAACGAAGACGTCGAAGAAGAAGCTGCATCTGTCGTCGCGTCACCGCAAGAAGTCACCGGAGCTCACTGGGGTTCTCGTCACCATAGAGAAGGTCACCACCGGAGGCACTGATCGAAAAAGCCCACCGCTGCAACCATGAGAAGCCCGCTGCCGCCGCTGCTCGTCGAAGAGCACTTGAAATCGCCATCGGAGCAGCCACCGTGGCCATCACGAAGCTGTCGCTCGGAGCTTCGCTGATTGTCGCTGCTCGAGAACGCCGTCGTCGTCGGAGAAGATCACAGTCGAGGAGGAGACGAAGATCACCGTCGAGGAGAAGTTGAAGATCGCCGAAGTTGACTGCCACTGTGATCGAAGTTGCCGCCGCCGTGATCTGATCGTCGGAGGTGTCATTGCTACTGCAGCGAATCGGAGAAGCCGATGCCATCGTCGTTGAAGTTGAACGCCGCCGTCGCTGAAGACGTCACCACCGGAGGAGGAGATTGTTGGATATGGACAACATGTATACACCCATGAGGGGATGTATGAGGGTCTATGGACCTCAGATGTCGCGTGCATGAAAGCATGTGCGAAGGGAACCTTTTCATGTGTGAAAAGGACCACTCGATAAGTGGAAAAAGTCACTTTATAATTGCATAAAGGCACTTGATAAGTGCATAAGGAAGAGGATAAGGAATGGTGCTAATATAGGCTAATAAGCTTATAAGTAGTTATTTCCTACAATAACTACCCCCTTGGCCTATAAATAGGACCCAATGGTATGTCTTTTAAGGCTAATCCTTCATGCCATAAGTTTGCATAAGGCAACTTATTTTTACTCTTCTCCCTTCCATTAAGTTCTTCTTCCAAATAGAGATTTAGACGGTGAAACGCTGCTTTGATCCTCTGTGACAAAGTACCGACTGTTGTGGCGAATCCAAGGGCGAAGTTCAGAGACTATAGCGAAGCGTACGCTAACGTAAGTCTCTTCTCTCTTTCGATCATCTATTGATGGGAACCTACATTGGTATCAGAGCCACACGGGTTCGCCTCGGTCTCACCGATGAATGACACGTAGTGGCCGAGGCGCCCTGGCCTCGGCCAGGGCCCTGGTCGGCCTTGGCCTCGGCCAGGGCAGAGGCACCCTGGCCTCGGCCAGGTCCAAGACCGGCCCTGGCCGAGGCCAGGGCCAGACAAGGGTGCCATGGCCTCGGACAGGTCCAGGCCGGCCCTGGCAGAGGCCAGGGCCAAGGTCAGGCTGGCCCTGGCCGAGGCCAGGGCCAGGCCAGGGCCAGGCCAGGGGAACCCTGGCCTCGGCTAAGGCCAGGCCGGCCTTGGCTGAGGACAAGGCCAGGCCGAGGAGCCCTACGGTGTCGGCGGCCTCGGCCTCGGCCCCGGCCACCTGCATGGCCGGCCCCTATGGTGCCGATGGCAGTTGCCTGAGGCAAAGCCCCCTGCAGGGGGAGGGCCTGGATCCCTACGGGGGGAATCCGGCCTTGGCACGGCCACGGCTCGACCCCGGTAATGGCCGGGGCAGGCCACTACCTCCTGCTGCAAAATACGTTTTCAAAATACGTTTTCAAAATCGCTTTTCCGCTGCAAGTACTATAAGGTACTATTGTTTGATAAGTGATGGAGAAATATTGAAAGTTGTTCTAGATGGTGATTGGAATCGTAATGACCTTTTCGATTCTAGAGCAACATCTTCAATATTTTTCGAAAGTAACTTATCAAATGTAAAATTTATGCAATGTTTTGATCGAACTCCTTTTTATGTATTTTGCAGCATTTTAAAGCTAAAATGTCTTCCGCTACTAAGAACATCGTCGCTGAGTTGAACAAAGGTGAAAAACTCAATGGCGATAATTACAAACTGTGGTCCATGAAGATACAATATGTTCTAGAGGAGCAAGATGTGCTCGAAACTTTGACGAACAAAATGATTGAACCTGAGTTAGGCACTACGGCCCAACATAGAACAGAAAAGGAAGCTTTCGATGCTTGGTCTCGGAAGAACAAAATTGCTCGCATTACATTGTTATCAAGTATGGCCGACGACATAATGCGAATCTTTCGAGAATATGACCTACCTATGGACATATGGTCCAAGCTAGAGGAGAAGTTTGGTGGCACCTCGGTGACCAAACTTCGCTCTTTAACTATAAAATTCGATTCGTACAAAAAACGTCCAGATCATTCCAAGGGAATGCATCTGCGACACATGGCGAATCTTATTTCAGAGTTAAAGGATGCATGTTATATGATCACTGATGAGCAACAAATCCAAGCGGCCATATGTTCCCTACCAATCGAATGGGACAACATGAAGATGCATCTCACTCATAATGAGAGCATCAAGAACTTCAACGATGTTTCTAAGCACCTCGAGTTAGAGGAAGAGCGGCTTGCGTCCGCCAAGCCAAGTACAGAAGTGCACATGGTTGCTAGTTCCTCACACGGGGGAAAGAAACATAAACATCACTCGAAGTTTGCTCATGACCATAAAAAGCAACCAGTGTCTACCAAGAAACCCAAACAAAAGGGTGGGAACAAGAAATGGCACAAGAAGAAGGACTTGAAGAAGATCAAGTGCTTCAAGTACAACAAGTTAGGTCACTTTGCCCGTTCATGTGCGGATGGAGGTGACAAGGTAACTTGTAATAATACTAGTTACATATGTGTTTCTAGTTCAATATTTCTTGTAGAATCTAATCCCTTTTGGATAATTGATTCAGGTGCCACCGACCACATAGCAAGGGACAGACGGTCCTTCGTGGAGTATCACCGGATACCCCAAGGAACTAAGTGGATATATGTAGGAAACAACACACGTGTTGAAGTGAAAGGAGTTGGGACATGTAAGCTCGTCTTGGACAACAGCCGCACTATCTTACTTCATGATGTTGTCTTCGCTCCGGATATTCGAAGGAATATCATATCTGTGGTCGGCTTAATGGGTCTTGGTTATAGTTGGTTCTTTCATAATTGTAAAGTGGATCTGTCTTGTAATAATTCTTTAATTGTTTTTGGGTATGTTTTTAAAGGATTCATTGTATTAAATACGATGTACGATTCCTCAAATTTTAATGAAAATTTCCTTGTTACAAATTCTTCGATTTATGGGTCAGATGTAATTTGTTGGCACGATAGGCTTGGTCACATTGGACCAACACGTATGGATAGACTTGCCAAACGTGGCCTTCTATCCAATGTTTCAAAGGTCGAAATGTCGACTTGCGAACATTGCCTTGTAGGGAAATCTTGTCGCAAGCCATTTGGAACCGGCACAAGGGCCGAGGTTCCATTACAGCTCATCCATTCGGACATATGTGGTCCGATGAATGTCAAGACAAGACGCGGGAAGTCCTACTTCATCACTTTTATTGATGACGTCACCCGATTCGGACATATCTATTTGATATCCCACAAAAATGAAGCATTAACCTGCTTTAAAAACGATATGAGTTTAGTGGAAAATCAATTAGATCGCAAGATTAAGGTCTTGTGAACCGATAGAGGCGGTGAATATCAATCAACAAGTTTTAAGGAACTTTGTGATGAAAAGTGCATAGTTCATCAGGTAACTATGCCTTATACTCCGCAACAAAATGGTGGCGCAAGCTAACTTGCCAATCACCTTTTGGGGTGATGCATTATTGGCGGCTGCTTTCATCTTGAACCGCTGTCACGACCCGTTCCCCGGTATACGCATGGAGGCAGGGTACGCGACGAGAACTAAAACGTATCTGCAGGTCCACTACGCGCTGCTGGGAATAGTACATGTATTGTTTCACACCAAACACCAACCACAAAGACAAAGAACCACAGACACGCGAAGGCCAACATAGAGCAACAAAAGAAACAAACCAAACAACTCAACATAGGACAGAAACTGAACCATCAGATCAATTATACAATATCAAGAGTCCAAGTCCATTCTATACATCAATATCATCATCCTAGCAACTATAAGTACAAGGATCTAACCCAACCCAAGAAACCCAGAAGTACAAGCCCTCACCTAACCCCTCGCCACCCCAAACTATAGCTACTACTTTGAACACCAACTCCAGCTGCAACCTCTCCTCCAACTCTTCCATCCAACTCTAACACCTGAAAAGTCAACGGTGGGGCACGTCACAGCGTGACCCAGTAGGATGTGCCAACTCCCACTAGTATGCTATTATGGAAATGCAACTACTTTACTTGCAACCGTGACAATGTACAAAGGAAACATGAAATGAGCTAAAGGAAGCAAGCTAAAAGAAGCATGAGCATGGCTTAAAGAATTGCAATGCACAACATAAGAAAAGGCAACTACAATAAACAACGAGCAACATACTGAAACATAAGGCAAGTTATAAGAGCTACAAGTAAAGAAACCACAAGTAGGCAACATTTACCAAGGCTACAATAGTAATGAAAGGATCAATTAGTGATTTGGACCCTAAGTGGTGGGTAGACCTTCTTGGAACTGGACCTCACCCCCAGTTGGGGTGGAACAGGCAAACTCCCCGAGACACGCTCTTACTAAAGGAGCCCTGTTTTCCCCTTATTTCCCCTTCACATTTTCTCCATTTCTCCTCATTTCTGCCACTCCCCGCCACTCGGGCAAGAACAGGAGGGCCACCAACCACCAGTCCAGCCCCTCATGTTTTTCCCACAACTTAGTGTCCCCCAATCCCCGTGTCACCCTCCTTTAAGAGGACTCAATCATTTCTTAACATTTCAATTAAAATTAACGTGTAACAAAAGGAATCACATAACAACCACCATTTTCACCTCCTCTCATTCCAACACATATAACTTTTCCAACCACAACATTTGCCCCACAGTTTTCATTTCCAACACATATAACATGACAAATCATTAGTCCAATAGAAATCAACATGAAACTTAAAGCAAGACAACAACTTGATAGTATGTTGATTTAATTCATAACATGAAAAGAATGGTATATCCATGAATAGAGTTAATCTCTTTGATTGAGACAACATGAGCCCAATAGCATGATAACAACTAGATAAATCTTGATAGTATATTGATTTAATTTCATGGCATGAAAAGAATGCATAGTCATAAAGAAAGCTAACCTCTTTAACATACTTGGATGAAATTAGAATAACACAGTATATGTAGGGGGTTTCCTTCTTGATATAAATCAATCACATAATGAGATACCATCCATGCTACAAACACTACTAATTAGCTATATTATGGAATGAGACAACAAGCATGGCTTGAATAATAATCTTGCATGCACAAATACTAACTTTTATGGCCTATCCCAACTTTAACTGCAGATTGTTACAATTCTAATTAGAATTGGGCTTGGGCTTCTAAATGAAAGTTGTAGGTACACAGCTTATGAGTTCAGATATCAATTTTTATGATGTTCCGATGAGTATTCTATTTAATACAGAATTTACGGCACGGTATACAAGTGCTGGAAAATAAAACAGAGACTGTTCTGACTTGAGGACCAAATTACTCCTAATTGCTGATAAATTCAGAAAAAATGAAAAACAACAAAGTTGTGGGGCTTGAAGTCTTCTTTCCAACGAGACCAAGAACACACTATTTCGTTAAGAATTGAGGGACTGATCGCTGTTTCCGTGGAAGATGTACAGGTCGAGGAAAAACAGGCATGCTGAAATAGATGAATTTTTTTCCCATATTTCTAATCCGAATTAGACAAGGTGTTCAACATGAAAGTTGGAGTTAAGGGTCCCATTCTTCAGCCATAAAATTTTTAGAGCATTCTCAATACTAAATTATGAGATATAAACCAAACAAATAGCATGTAATTCTGTCCCAAATCTCAACGACAACAAGGTAATCAACCAAGCCTTAGCTTCTTCATCCAAACACCATCATGTGCATTAAACTTTGATAAAGATGTTAGCTTGCATGAAAAAGAGAGCATCTTGCAAGAAATGCAATAAAGATTACAACTTTGAATCAAAGATATCAACTTTCTTCATGAATTAATAAAAGGAGCTTGCTTTCTTTACAAAGGTATCATCCTTTCACAATTACTTGAGCAAAATAGCAACATTCATATGAATTCACAATAAAGACATGAACTTTACCACCACCACATATTAAAGAAGCTAACTTTAACAAAAGCATGCATTTGTGCTACTAAAAATGAGAGCTTTATTAATAAACATGCCATGCACTTAGTATACTAATAGGAGTTGGAATCCTACCTCTTGTAGCTTCCTTTTCTTATCAAAATCCAAGCTTTGACTTCATGAAAACATCTTCCCCAAACTCCATCACAAAAGCTCCAATTTGCATGCACAATCTCCTCTTTTGAGCTTCAATCAACTCCTACTTGATAGCACTTAGGATAAGGGCTTAAAAGGAGGGAAGGGATGAGATTTTCCCATGAAAAATTGAGGTAAAATGTGAGGGGAAAGGGGAAATCCGAAAATAGCAAGAAATAAGATGAAAAATAAAGGAAAAAGGTAAGGAAGAGGAAGAGAAATGAATGGATTCTAGAGTTTTCTCCTCTTTCTTTCATCTTCTTTTCTTTTCTAGACTTTTCTTTTCTTTTCTTTTTCTTTTTCTTTTTCTTTTCCTTAACCCTTAAGAATCCAAGTAGGACATGTCATCATGCTACTATGCACACATACACCCTCTTCAAATTACTAAAGAGCCATTACTCTACACACACCATCCCACTAATTACAATAATGCCATTCTCCAAATTCAATAATAATAATAATAATACTTAGCACCAATGAATCTCATGAAACAATCAAAATAATAATCTCTTAAAGTAATCTTCACAAAATAATTATCTTAAAATAAACCATATTAAAATAATATTAAAGTACGTTTTTACTATACACACCCACCAACTCAAATCTCACTACCCATTCATAATTCCAACGATCCAAACATTTTACTACCTCATAGACAGCTATATGCATCCAATAGGTCATCCAACACACCATTATTATATACACTACACAATTACTATATGCATCACACCATTCCTATACACACTACGGAGGCACACATGCACAGTATGTACCCGTTCAAGCATACGTATACTACATACATCGATCAAATAGACACACCCTAGCGTACATGGCACTAGTGCCATTACAACCGCGTACCCTCGAAATCAGTTAGCTCCACTCCTTATGAGCTTTGGAACCAAAGGTCTCTAGACTTAAGCATTTTAAAACCTTGGGGGTGTGCATCCTATGCACATATTTCCTCCCATAAGTATGGCAAACTTGGGCCAAAGGGGAGGAAATGTATCTTTATACGATACACAGAAAACTCCAAAGGTTATGTTTTTATTGGTCAGGAAGACAATGGAGGACTGATTGAATTTGAGTCAAGGGATGTTACTTTCTTGGAAAATGAGTTTCCAAGACAGGACGAGATAAGTCAGGACTTATCTCTATTTGAGATTTATGATCAAGAAGGATTACCTCATTCGAGTGGGAGAATTCTTGGTGAAGACGAAAATACATCTCTACCTTCACCAATGGATGATACGAATGATGCGAATCCTATTCCATATAGGAATAATGATCCAAGTGGGAGCAATTCTAATCACATTCCAAGTGGGAGTAATATTAGAATTGATCCAACTTCGAGTCAACAAGGACTTGAAGAATCTCAAATGCGACGTAGTAGTCGTACAAGGTTAGCTCCTCTAAGATTTGAGGATGAATTCCCACAAAACTTTGTGACTTTACTACAAGAAGATGACGAGCCTACTACTTTCAAACAGGCCGTATCATGCCCTGCAAATGACAAATGGATGGAAGCGATGAAGGAGGAATTAGAATCCATGAAAATTAACCGAGTCTGGGACTTGGTTGACTTACCCAGAGGACGTAGAGCTATTGGGAACAAATGGGTTCTTAAGATCAAGCATAAGGCTGATGGTTCTATAGACAAATATAAAGCTCGCCTTGTCGCGAAAGGTTTTACGCAACATGAAGGGATAGACTACGAAGAGACCTTCTCACCTGTTGTTCGTTTTACCTCGATTCGCTTGATTCTGGCTTTGGTAGCTTGCTTAGACCTCGAATTACATCAAATGGATGTAAAGACTGCCTTTCTCAATGGAGAATTGGACGAGGAGATCTATATGGAACAACCAACAGGGTTTGTAAAAGAAGGAAACGAACATAAGGTTTGTAAACTTTGTAAGTCCATATATGGTCTTAAACAATCCTCGAGGCAATGGTATATACGATTTCAAGAAGTTGTCTTATCAAATGGTTTTACCATGCTTGATGAAGATAACTGTGTATATATCAATAGGATCAAAAGCAAGTATGTTATTATGTCTCTATATGTAGATGACATTTTAATAGCCGGAAATGACAAGGGCTTTGTGATGGATATCAAGGCTTGGCTTTCATCAGTATTTGAGATGAAAGACATGGGAGAAGCCGCATATATCATTGGAGTTAAGATTTCAAGGAATCGTTCGAAGAAACTTCTTTCTCTTTCACAAGAGACTTATATAAAGAAGGTTCTAGAACGTTTTAATATGCAGGACTGTAAGTCCATGGATACTCCTATAAGCAAATGCGATAATTTATGTCTGAAAATGTGTCCAAGGAACCAAAAGGAAAATGAAATTATGGAAAAAGTTCCACATTCCAGTGCAGTTGGTAGTCTTATGTACGCTATGATGTGTACAAGACCGGACATCTGTTTTGCCGTTGGAATGGTAAGTCGTTACCAATCCAATCCAGGGCAAGCACACTGGAAAGCGGTTAAGAGGATAATGCGGTATCTTAAAGGGACTGCGGACTATGATTTATGCTATCAAGGAGATGCCTTGAGGCTTGAAGGCTACACTGATGCTGATTGGGCGGGTGATCTCGATGAGAGACGATCGACCTCAGGAAATTTTTTTCTACTCGGATCTGGTGCAATATCCTGGAGTAGCAAGAAGCAATCCTGCATCACACTTTCAACTATGGAAGCCGAATTTGTAGCATTTAGCATGGCGGTCCAAGAAGCTGTTTGGCTTAGGAGGTTCTTAGACAACCTAATTGATGCAAGTGACTCAGGTGTTGTACCAATATACAGTGACAGTCAAGCATCTATAGCCTATGTCAAAGATCCAAAATTCCATTGTAAGACCAAACACATTTGATATCCGCTACAAATTTGCAAAAGACTATGATAAGAACAAGAAGGTAGACATTAGGTACATATCTACGCATGAGATGATAGCGGATCCGCTTACGAAGGCGATCCCCAGAGATGTGTTTTACAAACACTTATCATCTCAAGGATTGCGTAAGAGCTGAGTTGTATCAATGTATATTCCTATGTCTATGAAAGATCAAATTTAATAAAAGAATAAGTTCTTTTCAACATTGCATATACTTGAAAATGTTTGTGTACATTTCTTTTTAATCTCAGCTATATTTTCTAGTATGTCGGACAGATTGAGGTTGGCTCTCTCACATGAGCAACCGCCTTTATTCTATCAGACGGATAAGATAAAGATGAGACCTGCTTAAATTCAAAATCGTCAGACGGATGATTTAGAGTCATGAATTAAACAAAAATGGTCATATGAAAGATCTGCATACAAAAGATCTAAGCGGATTTTTGAAATCTTATCTGTCTAATGCAGGATGTAGGTCCAGGAAATTAATGAGTAGTAAAAGGGACTCAAAGTCAGACATTGTGATGTCTGAACATCATCCTTACAACATCATTAAGACATACGCTCCTTGGGAAAGGAGTGATGTTGTAATACATATTCATACTACGTATGCATTTGGCCATTGGGTTAGAATAGTAATTTTGTTTACTATTATATGAGACCCAAGGACCACATGGGTCTTAAACGTCTTACCCTTATGGACTCTAATTGGTTCCTTTAGATTTGACTGGGTGATCACTGTCTTAGCATGTTGCTTATGGACTATGGGCAATTCGGTCCGGTGGGGCATGTTAGAAAATCGAGTCAAGTCAAGATCGAAAGGATCGCAAGAAGAGGAAGATTAATTTCATATTCACATTTGGACTTTAGAGATTCAAAGCTGGCCAGCCAATTGTAATCCAGATGGGATTCAATTGTTGAATATAAAGTATTAGAAATGTGAAGAAATAATCTAGGGTAAAGCATGCGTTGATCTACTCAACTTTGCACCCCAAGGAGTGTTGTGTATCTCTAACAAGTGCACAACAGCGGACTCTATGCGCATGACGGTCACACGGTCTATTTCTCAGTATGATAAACAGAAGAACTAAAGGAAAAGATGTTTCCTTACAATCCCCTCAAGTGTGAGTGGGAGATGTTGGATATAGACGACATGTATACACCCATGAGGGGATGTATGAGGGTCTATGGACCTCAGATGTCGCGTGCATGAAAGCATGTGCAAAGGGAACCTTTTCATGTGTGAAAAGGACCACTCGATAAGTGGAAAAAGTCACTTTATAAGTGCATAAAGGCACTTGTTAGGTGCATAAGGAAGAGGATAAGGAATGGTGCTAATATAGGCTATTAAGCTTATAAGTAGTTATTTCCTACAATAACTACCCCCTAAGCCTATAAATAGGACCCAATGGTATGTCTTTTAAGGCTAATCCTTCATGACATAAGTTTGCATAAGGCAACTTATTTTTCCTCTTCTCCCTTCCATTAAGTTCTTCTTCCAAATAGAGATTTAGACGGTGAAACGCTGCTTTGATCCTCTATGACAAAGTACTGACTGTTGTGGCGAATCCAAGGGTGAAGTTCAGAGACTATAGCGAAGCGTACGCTAACGTAAGTCTCTTCTCTCTTTCGATCATCTAATGATGGGATCCTACAGAGATCACCGCTGTGCTGTTCGTTGAAGTCGAGTCGCCGCTCCCGTCAGCCGTGAAGGAGACGTCACCGCCGTAGGAAGCAGTCTCGCCGTTGAGATCTCGGAGAAGCCAACGCTGCATGCAAAAAGGAATTGAAGCGAACGTGTTGACTTGGCGATAGGAGAGCCGTGAAATCGAAACGAAGGAGAATTAAATCAACGGCGTGGATTCAATCTTAGCGGATCACGTGAGTACGAAAGGAAGCTCCCGCGTGCTGATGTGGCAGGGGAAATTTATTAGGAGTTGCTGAGCGCACATGCCACTTAATTATTAAGAGTGAACTGATTTACTCTGCGCACCGACCGCTTATTTAAAGGGAGCTGCTCTGCGCACAGACCGCCCAATTATAAGGACCAGTGTGTATTTTGCAATCCAGGAGTCAGATTGAGACATCGTTTGCGTCAGATTGGAGCTGACGACGTGCTGATTGACAGAGACGCCTACACGGACACGAACTGAGCATTTCTAAACCCTTAAACTCTTTTATTCGTGTCTTAGTGTAACGTTCTCTGTAGGGAAAATTTTACCTATTTATTTTGTGATTATTTTGGGACTTGTCTAGTTGGGACTAGACAAGTGGGACCTAGCTAGTTTGGAACTAGCTGGTAGAAAGCGTTACTAGGATTGATAGTGAGAGAAAACACAGTGAGTGGGGTACTGAGAGCTTGGCGAGTGTAGAGACGTAGAGGGTGCTCGCATGAAAATCTACCTAGGTTTAATGGAGGTGATTATGCTTATTGGAAAAATCGAATGAAAATCTACCTTACTTCTGTTGATTATAAAGCTTGGCAAATAATTGAAAAAGGATATAAACTGCCTGTAATTAAAGTAGAAAATGTTGAGATTGAAAAACCAAATGACAAATGGGATGATAATGATTGGAAATCTTATTCTTTAAATGCTAAAGCTATGAATGCTCTCATTTGTGCACTTGATAAATCTGAATATAATAGAATCTCACATTGTTTAACTGCACAGGAGATATGGCATACTTTGGAGGTGACGCACGAGGGAACGTCACAGGTAAAGGAGTCTAGACTGTCTCTTTTGAGTGCAGAGTTTGAGGGATTTCGCATGCTACCATCAGAGAGCATATCAGAGATGTTTGCGAGGTTCACCGACATAGTCTACAAGTCTAGCTCGCTTGGAAAGCCATATGATAGCCTCGATCAAGTGAGGAAGATCCTAAGAGCATTGCCAAGCTCTTTCAGACCAAAGGTCACCGCCATCCAGGAAGCAAAGGTATTGTCACAATTGAAGGTGGAGGACCTTATTGGTAATTTGATGTCCCATGAGTTGGAACTGCAAAATGTTGAAGTAAGAGAGAAACCTGAGGAGAAAGAGAAAGCCATAAAGCCCCTTGCTTTGAAAGCTGACGAAAGTGAAGATGATGATGACGACATAGCGCTAATGGTGAGAAACTTCAGAAAGTTCATCTAGACCAAGCATGGGAGAAACGAAATGGCACCCAGGTTTAATCGTTCTAACTTTAATATTTCTTCCAAGCAATTTAATGATCAGAAATCTACTGATAGAATGCAATGTTTTAAATGCAAGGGAAGAGGACATCTGATGAAGGATTTCCTAAATGAAACTGCTCAGCTCGCTAAAGGAAAAGGAAAAGCGAAGGTATTAACATGGGATATGGATATCGAAGCTGAAAGCGAGGAGGAAAATGAAGCCCATTCTTGCATGGCTTTGATGGGGATCCAAGATGAGATACCGTCAGGTAGCAAAGCTGAACTTCTTAAAATTTATGAAGAAATGCAAAATCAAATAGTAGATCATAAGTTCACTATTAAATGTCTCCAAAATCAGAACTTTGACATGCAAGTTAGAGATGATAAGGTGTTTAAAGAGAATGAAAAGCTTGAAATTGAACTTAATGCATGTAAGTCTACTATTGAAATCATGAAGAAGGAAAAAGCTAGCTTTGATGAAATTGCTCCTTGTATTTCTTGCTCCTCATTATTAAATCAAAATAGCATGCTTAAACAAGATTTAATGAAGCTCGAAGCTGAAAAAGATTATGAAATAAGAGAGCTTAAGGATAAATTTTACATGCTAGATAATGACTTTAAAAGAAAAACGATTGAATATGAAAAGAAGGAAAAAGAAAACAAGTTGGCTTTCGTTAGTAATTGCACGATGCTTGTGGAAGAAAATAAACAATTAAAAATCAAAGTCTCTCATCTTGAAGTGGCCATTAAGAAATTCTCTATGGGAAAAAAATCGTTGGACAATATTTTAAAGAATCAATTATATGGCAATAATAGAAGAGGACTTGGTTTTGGTCTAAAAAACGTTGAAAAGCAAAAATTCAAGAAATTCCACAATGTACCCTCTATTGCAAAGAACAAATATGCAAAGTGCTTTACTTGTGATAGTGTAGGCCACACTTCATATTATTGTAAATTTAGGAACACAAATATCAAGTTTAAACAAGTTTGGGTTCCTAAATCTTTAATAGCTAACACTCGTGTACCGTGTTGGATTCCAAGGTCACACTTAACACCTTTCATGTAGGTGTGATGGAGGCTTGGCGAGGAGCAAACTTTTAAAGTCTCATTCTATTTCTAGCTCCTTAGCCAAATAGCGACGCGAATGTATAATTTTTATCCCTCTTTGCATTTCATTGCATACCTTCATAGATTGTGTTGTGTGCTTGATTTTTTGTGTGTGTGCTTGTTTTTTATTTTATTTTGTGTACTTGCTTGCATGATTTTTAATGTTTTTATTTCTGAAAAAAAAACAAAAAAAATTGAAAAACCAAAAACAAAAAAAATTGAGCTTAAAAGAATACCCTTTATGTTTTATCCTAAGTGGTATTGTATGAATGATCAAATCTATCCCTTGTAGAAGTTAATTCATTATTGTTGTAGCTACATGAACATGTTGTTATCTTTTTAGTAGCCATGACATGTCTCATAAGTTTTAAACTTGACTTCTACACCTACATTTACACCTTCACGATATTTGACTTCTTAGTATTTTTGGAGATTCTTTCGAAGAATAATGGAAAGTGAATGTAGGAGTGATTAATTTCTGAATTTTCTAAGGGATATGAAGTGTTTAGCCATGAATTAACATTGAGCAAAAAAATTGCAAATAAAAAAATATATGAAAATTGCTCCGTATGAAAAATGGATACACTTCATGGCTAATACACAACCCACGAGTATCCAACTTGTGCTAAATGGGTAATCATTAGCGTTGGTGTATATAACTCGTCAAGCAATGCCACCCCATATTTAAAAATCCTTTAAGGCTATGTTTTGGGGTTCGGTAACTTGAACTCATTTTTTATGAGGTGGGAAAAATCAATCCTAGTGATATTCATGAAAATTGGAAAATGTGGATTGATTTGGTTGATTTTCTAAAATTGAATCTCATCTTGTACTTTATTGTCTCTTTCATTACACTTATACAAAGGTGGAGAAGTCGTGTTATGAAACTCTATGAGCTTGAATTGTCTATTTTTTGGAAAACTCATGCAAATTGCACGCTACATTTAATAATGGTTTATTTTTTGCATGGAATAGTGTTGTGACTTCATTAATCCACTTTTGGTGATTACAAAGGGGGAGAAAGAAAAGATTTGCTTGATTGTTGGTATTATTTGTTTAGAGAATATTTGTTTAAGGGGGAGCCTGAGAGAAAGGTGAGCAATAATGTTGTGCATGCTATGTTGTAATACTTGATTATCTCATTCCACGATTCATATTGCATTACACCCTTCAAAACACTTCACACACCTATACTTATTGCTCAAATCTTTTATGGGTTTGTCATCGCCAAAAGGGGGAGATTGTTGGAAGCAACGATCTAGGATCTTGGTTTGATGATGACAAACATGTCGTTATATCTGACATGTGTGCTTAGTGTGTTTTAGGCTTGGCGAAACAATACATTTTCACTTTTTGGCAGAATTGCTACTCGTATAGCATATTGGGAGAGAGGGAGTGTGTGTGCACAAAGAAGTTTGACTTGGTCAATGGAGAGCAAAGTTGGACTTGGTCAATAGGGGAGAGATGTGGCCAAATATATTTGAAAAGATTGTCTCCTATCCCTCTCCTATTCAAACACCAACTTGAATAATTCAAATCTCCTACCTATGGTACAAAGAGATAGAATCAAATCATGTTTGAAATTCCCAATCCCTATACTCTAGGGATTCTATCTTGCACAAAACCCTAGAACCCATCCTATATATAGCCTTGTGCCTAGGGGAGAAAAAAAAGGCGGCAACCAAAAAAATTAGAGAGGGCGGCTGAAAAACATTTTTGCGGCAGCCAATAAAAAAACTCAGTACGCAATACAAATTGAGAGAGAGGGGGGAGTTACAAAAAGGAACGTGCAGCATACTATTAAACAAACCTAGCCCATTTCTTTTCTTTCAAGCCGTCACCATCCTCATCTCCAAAAGCATAAACCAACATCACCCTCATCACCAAGCGAAGGGGCACCCTACTAGCCGTCATCATAAGAAGAGGACACCATCGACACGCAAGCAAACGAAGAAGCTATTGCTGCTACCGTTCTTCATCCCCATCAACGAAAGCGCTCACCTTGCCTTTCTCATCATCAGAGCAGCGAACATCACAGGGTTGTCGAAGCTCTCCACGTCGTCGAAATTTCCTCACCGCTCTTCGCTGTCGAGTTCAAGAGATCTCCATCGGAGCTGCAGAGATCGCTGCACGCTCAGAGATCGACGTCGTCGCTGCATCAACTTACGAAGCCGCTGCTCCTGTCACGCCCCGCTGCCCAAAATAGGGAGGGTCGGCGTGACAAGCCGCGGTATTAGAGTACCAAGCGCTAAAGTACACACCAAAGTCACACAGGCCACTGCAAACGCTGAGGAAACACAGGCAGTAAGGTAAAATACGACGAACAGAACATCCAAGAGTCACAGAGCACCGCTACTACATGGCCAGTACTGCACAAGTCCACTGTACAACCCCAACAGCAAAAGCTCCCACAAAAGTACAACTCAACCCTACGGGGTACAAAGGGAACAGGGGTACAACACTGCGTTCATCACACACACACAACCCAAGACTACACCACGCGACCCACACTGACCATACACTACGTACCCTGCTGAGACGAGCTGCCCTCCGGGGTCTCCACTCCCGGGCCCGTCGCCAGAGAACCAGTGCCTGGACCTGTAGGGGGGAGGACACATCACAGCGTGCCCAGTAGGAACTCCACAACTCTACTACTCTAATCATAGTGCACAACAAGGAATCACGACAAAGGAAAAGGCATCACATTCCAGAGTTACTGTTTTTTTCTTTTTAGGTTAGTTTTCATGCATGAATTCGAAACCTCAGTAACGGGTCAGACATCGGGGACTGGACCTCACCCGGTAAGGTGGGTGGAATGCTACGACTTCCCGAGACAAGCTCTTACGAAAGAAGCCGTTCACCAACACAACCAACTCAATCACAACCGCACCAACTCCCCGCCGCTGAGGGCTCGTCAGGAGTGGTCCACAACCCAGCAGTCCATCCCCGCATGTCCACTCGTTACCTTGGTTTCACCCAACCCTCCTAGGGTCCTCACCCACTTCGAGTGGAACAAGATATCCCTAGGTTATCTTTTAGCTAATCATTAATCCTAGGGTATTGAGCATGTAAAATGACGTATGTAAATGATGTCCAAATTCATTCTTTTCATCAAGATATTCACAACAAACTAGCATGCTCCATACGACATGTATCATAACCTCATTGATCATATGCAATTCCTCGTGGGTAATACATGTCACACAATTAACAATGCCATTTTCCAATTTTCTTCAATCTTAAGTTCATTCAGGCATTTTAACAAACATATAATGAGCGCCACATAAATGAAGAGAATCATGTCACCAATTTTTGTAACAAATAGCATAACTAATCTTACATACATGCATCAACATCATTCATGCATTTGGAGTGAAAAATTAGCAATATAACACAAGTCCAATTTCACCCAACACCCTTCAACATACTGAAATTGCATGAACAGATAGAAAAATAGCATTTTTAACCCATTTCTTTTGAGAATTTGACAAATCTCAAATAATGAAAGTTGGAGATATTATAGTTCTGAGTTCACCCATAAAATTTTAGATAACAATATGAAGTATTGGATTTATAGTGAATTATTGGGTAAAGGGTGTCAAAACTGTTCTGCAGCCAGATTTCTGTGTCTGTGTTCAAAGCCAATTTTGGGCATTGTCTAGCCAGAATTTCAACATAAAACTCGAGATGGACTTTGAGAAAAACTTGTTAGCTTTCCAACAAGACCAAAATCAACAAAATCCAAGATGTGTGCAGATAGTGGTGCTCGTTTTACTGAATTGTGTACAGCTTGACAGAATTCCTGGCATGTTGCACAATTCGAATTTTTACCCCAATTTCCAGTTCGAATCAGAAAACGTGATGAACATGAAAGTTTCTCATAACTACGAGATAAATATCATATAAAATTTTCAGAGCATTTCTAATAGCCAATTAATCCCAGAACTCAGCTAAAGTTTCAGCAAATTTCAGGCATGCATCAAGATTCATAGTTCTACAACATTCTTCCCAAAATTTCAGAGAAAACTCATACATATAAGATGCTTTCCATCATTTATAATTAGAGTAGGAGAGTGAAGAGTTCCTACCTCTTTGGAGCTTCAAGAATGGTTGATGGTTTGAGTAGTAGCCCTCTCCTTCTCCTTCTCCTTCTCCTCTTCCTATTCTTCTTCTTCTTCTTCTTCTTTCTTCTCTTCCTTTTTCTTTTCCCTTTTTTTTCCCTAGCTATTTTCAGCCATGGGCTGAAAATAATGGAGAGAGGGGGAGAGAAAGGGACCTAGGAGAGGGGAGAGGGGTGGGGGGTTATGGTGTAGGGTGAGGGGAGAGATGGGGGGTTAGGTGTATTTGGTATGGCAACTTAGTGCCATACTCTATTTTTCTTTTCATTTCTTTTTTTTTTCAAAATTAGCCATCCAAATGCTTGATTTTATTACAAGTTTGCCATTGCAAATATCTCATTTCCCTTTTTCACAATAACCCTTCACTTAAAGAAATTTGCCTTAAACCCAATCTTACAATGATACCCTCATTTGGGTATAAATGAAAAATCGAGGGGCAATTTGCAAATCTCTCCATTCCCCGGGATTGGTGTGCACATGTACGAGAAACTTGGATGAATTTAACGATTACTTAGTATTTGCACACTAGGGTTGTTACACCCTACCCTCCTTAGAAAAATTTCCGTCCTCGGAAATTTAACAAAATCAGGAGAGCAGTCATTTATATACAATACCCAACAACTGCAGAAAATATAAGATACAACAGTCATTGCTCAAACAGGTACGGGTATTTCTCTTGCATCTCATCTACTCGCTCCCAAGTTGACTCTCCCGGAGACTCTTGCTGCCACATGACCCGCACCAAGTCAATGGTCTTCTTCTTCAACGTCTTCTGCCTCCGGTCCAAGATAGCCACTGGTTGCTGCTCATATGTGAGATCCGACCGTACTTCTATCTCTGAAAAATCTACAACATGTTTGGGATCTCCCACATATCTTCTGAGTTGAGACACATGGAAGACATTATGCACACCTTCGAGTGCCGGTGGTAATGTTAGCCGATACGCAACTTCACCGACCTTAGCGGAAATCTCGAACGGACCAATGTACCTAGGACTCAGCTTCCCACGTTTGCCAAATCGGATGGTCCCACGAACCGGTGAAATCCTTAGGAACACGTAATCCCTTGGCTGAAATTCCAAGGGTCTCCGCTTTGTATCAGCCCAGTGCTTATAACGGTCCTGCGCGATGCGCAGATTCTCTCTGACTGTCCGCACCACATCTGTTGTTGCCACCACCAAGTCTGGTCCTAAAAACTCCCTGTCTCCAACGTCATCCCAACTTAAAGGAGACCTACACTGCCTTCCATACAGAGCTGCGAAGGGAGCCATGCCAATACTTGCTTGATAACTGTTATTGTATGCGAACTCGACTAGATGCAGATGGTCCTCCCACGAACCCTTGAAATCAAGCATACACGCTCGCAGCATATCTTCAAGAATCTGAATGGTTCTTTCCGACTGCCCATCAGTCTGAGGATGATATGAAGTACTGAAATTCAAACGCGTCCCCAGACTAACCTGTAAACTTTTCCAGAAATGTGAGGTGAATCTGCTATCCCTATCAGATACTATACTCACTGGGACTCCATGCAGTTTCACGATCTCTTCCATGTACCTCTTAGCCAGATTCTCTGTTGACTGTCCAACTCGGAACGGAATAAAATGTGCCGACTTGGTCAATCGATCTATGATGACCCAAATCGCATCATTGCCCCTAGGCGTCCGAGGTAAACCAGTCACAAAGTCCATGGTCACATGCTCCCACTTCCATTCTGGAATAGGGAGAGGCTGCAACAATCCTGCAGTTCTCTGGTGCTCAGCCTTCACCTGCTGGCAAACCAAGCAGGACGCCACACTCTTGGCTACACTCTTCTTAATTCCTGACCACCAATAATACTGCTTCAAATCTCGGTACATTTTGGTCCCTCCAGGATGGATAGAATATGTGGAACTATGTGCCTCCTTCAATAGTTCTTCCCGAATCTCGCCACTTGGCACACAAACCCGGTTCCCAAATCTCAACGACCCATCTTCGTGAATACGAAAATCGGTACGAAGTTCAGCTTCCACTTGCTCTCGGATCCTCTTCAACTTGGCATCCCCTGATTGAGCTGCCTTAATCCTGTTCACCAAATCAGACTGGATCTGCAGCCCCATCATAACAGTTTTCTCTCCTGGGAGTACAACTTCTATTCTCATCTGTCGGATTGCCCACCGAAGTTGTGGTTGAGAGGTTAGCTTCATTACGGCGGGTAATCTACTAAGAGCATCTGGCACCACATTCACCTTCCCAGGATGGTATAGCAGATCAACGTCATACTCAGCCATTAATTCCAACCATCGTCGTTGTCTCATATTAAGCTCCTTCTGAGTGAACACATACTTTAGACTCTTATGGTCAGTGTATATCTTCACGTGTTCACCTAGCAAGAAATGTCTCCATAATTTCAAAGCCAGGATCACTGCTGCCAATTCCAGGTCATGAGTGGGATAGTTCAGTTCATGCTCCTTCAACAATCTGGAAGCATATGCCACCACTCGCCCGTGTTGATGAAGGACACAGCCTAGTCCTCTGCCAGACGCGTCACAGAAAACTTCAAATCCACCCGAACGGTCAGGGATAGCTAAGATAGGAGCAGTGGTCAACCGATGCTTCAGCTCTTCGAACGCTCGCTGGCATTCTTCCGACCAGACATACGCAACATCCTTCTTCGTCAAATGAGTCAAGGGCGAGGCAATCTTCGAGAAATCCTTAATGAACTTCCGATAGTACCCAGCCAACCCCAAAAAGCTTCGAATCTCTGTGACTGTCCGAGGTATAGGCCAACCTTCTACTGTGGCAACCTTCTCAGGATCAACAGACACTCCGTCTCCAGAGACTATGTGTCCAAGAAACGCAACCTTGGTCAACCAAAATTGGCACTTGCTGAACTTAGCGTACAATCGGTGCTGCCTGAGGGTATTCAAAACCATCCGCAGATGCTCAGCATGTTCATCCTCATTCTTCGAGTAAACCAGGATGTCATCGATAAATACCACCACAAACTTATCTAAATACTCGAAGAAGACCTGATTCATCAGCCTCATGAAAGTAGCTGGGGCATTCGTCACTCCAAAAGGCATCACCAGAAACTCATATTGACCGTATCGAGTACGGAATGCAGTTTTAGGAACATCAGATTCCCGCACCTTCACTTGGTGATACCCACTTCGCAAATCTAGCTTCGAATACACCCGGGATCCACCAAGCTGATCAAAAATATCATCGATCCGGGGAAGAGGGTACTTATCCCTCACCGTCACCTTATTCAATTCCTGATAATCAATGCACATCCTCCGAGATCCATCCTTCTTGTTCACAAGCAACACTGGCGCTCCCCACGGTGACACACTTTGGCGAATCAATCCCCTACCTGATAAATCGGTCAACTGATTGCGGAGCTCAGCTAACTCCGATGGGGCCATACGGTATGGAGCCTTCGCTATCGGTTGAGCGCCTGGAATCAGATCAATAGTAAACTCCAGGGACCTATCTGGGGGTAATCCAAAGATGTCATCTGGAAAGATGTCAGGAAATTCTTCAACAACCCTTGGTAATACGGGCTCTACTTCCATGTCCAAATACTCCACGACCGTAGCTCGAAACTTCAAGGGCTCAAGCTCGCTACTACCATCCCAAAACTCTCACTCTGGATGGTCAGGGATCCGAAAAACTACCCTCCTTAGTCTACAGTCTATGTTAGCATAGAACATCCCCAACCAATCCATTCCAAACACTGCCTCATAGTCGGGTAACTCAATCACCAAAAAGTCTGCATACAACTCTCGTCCCCCGATCTCAACAGGACAGTTCCGTATCCCAGAGACACTACAAATAACCCCATTTCCGGTATGAACATTCCAACTAGCAGCAAAGGTGTCAACTACTATGGAGTGTTGCGTCACAAACTTCTTCGACAGAAAACAATGTGACGCTCCAGTGTCAAACAAGGACATAGCAGGGTAGGAGGCTACTCTAACAATACCTAAGTATCACAACAATAAAACTTAGCCAACTAGCTAAATAGAATAACTAAGGCTCAAATCTAATAGACTGCATAGGGGCAAGATTCATACCGGTGATCACTCGACTAGCACCCTCCGAAGTCTCTACTGGGGTCATGGTGTACTGCTGCCGCCTCGGTGGAGGAACTGCCCCCTGGTTCCCTCGTCACTGCTGGGGAGGTGGAGGGGGTCCTCTCGGTGTAGACGGTCTCGATCCTGACGGTGCCGGAAGGGCAAGCCGCTGTGGCGGTGGTGGAAGAGGTCTCTGCTGTGTAGGCCGGACAGCTGCTGACGCCGGCGGCACCGGGGCATGACCCGACTGTGGGCAAAATCTGCTGATGTGTCCCGGCTCTCCACATGTATAACACCTGGCATTCGTAACTCGGCAGTCTCTCTGCACATGCCCTGGCTTCCCGCATCTGTAGCATGAAGGTCCCTTCTGTGTCGGAGGTGGAGCCCCCGGTCGCTTGAATGTCACCCGCTGAACTGGGCCAGGCACAGTCCTCTGCTGAGCAGCCGATCGCCTGTCACTGGCTGGTGGCCTCCCCACACTACGTAGGTGGGTCTCATGCTGTCTGGCAGCCCGCAGTACGGCCTCCTGAGTCAATAACTCATGAGTAGACATGGCCGCCCGAAACTCTACGTCTAGTCCCTTGCGGAATCGCCTGGCTCTGATGGCATCTGTCGCTACAAGATCTGGTGCGTACTTGCTTAGCAACGAGAACTCTGCATCATACTCATCCACCGTCCTCCCATCCTGAGTCAAATGCTCAAATCTCTGCCTCAACTCGTCCTTCGACGCCTCCGGAAGGAACTCGGCCTCAAACAACTCCCGAAAGGTCTCCCAAGCAATGTTCCCCTTCAGTCGCCTCTCCTGAGCCTCCCACCAATCTCTAGCTTGATGGGTCAACTGGCGCCTCACCAACTCTACCCAACCGTCTCGGGGATACCGACACATCGTCAGATCATCCTCAGTGTGCCGCAGCCACTCATCTACCTCGAGGCTACTCTCCCTGCCCGAGAAGTATCGCGGACACAGTGTCCTGAACTCCTTGTAGCTCGGCGGCTTCGGCGCCACTGCCCTCTCCTCCATCTGACCCATGTGCTCTAAAATGCCCATCAGGACCTTAGCCATCAGGGCTGACTCTGAGGTCCTGTCACCCGAAGACTGCACATCACCAGCTGGGCCAATCCCACCATCAGATTTCCGGTCCCGCCGGAACTCCCGTTCCCACTTTCCATCTACAGGCGAGAAACAGAACAAATGCATTAGTGTCGTGTACTGAAATTTTGGAGCCTTACATGTGTTCCCTTTATGCGTATCGCAGTGGGCGCTGACCTGCATGGGCCACCACAAAACCTGTCACGCCCCGCTGCCCAAAATAGGGAGGGTTGGCGTGACAAGCCGCGGTATTAGAGTACCAAGCGCTAAAGTACACACCAAAGTCACACAGGCCACTGCAAACGCTGAGGAAACACAGGCAGTAAGGTAAAATACGACGAACAGAACATCCAAGAGTCACAGAGCACCGCTACTACATGGCCAGTACCGCACAAGTCCACTGTACAACCCCAACAGCAAAAGCTCCCACAAAAGTACAACTCAACCCTACGGGGTACAAAGGGAACAGGGGTACAACACTGCGTTCATCACACACACACAACCCAAGACTACACCACGCGACCCACACTGACCATACACTACGTACCCTGCTGAGATGAGCTGCCCTCCGGGGTCTCCACTCCCGGGCCCGCCGCCAGAGAACCAGTGCCTGGACCTGTAGGGGGGAGGACACATCACAGCGTGCCCAGTAGGAACTCCACAACTCTACTACTCTAATCATAGTGCACAACAAGGAATCACGACAAAGGAAAAGGCATCACATTCCAGAGTTACTGTTTTTTTCTTTTTAGGTTAGTTTTCATGCATGAATTCGAAACCTCAGTAACGGGTCAGACATCGGGGACTGGACCTCACCCGGTAAGGTGGGTGGAATGCTACGACTTCCCGAGACAAGCTCTTACGAAAGAAGCCGTTCACCAACACAACCAACTCAATCACAACCGCACCAACTCCCCGCCGCTGAGGGCTCGTCAGGAGTGGTCCACAACCCAGCAGTCCATCCCCGCATGTCCACTCGTTACCTTGGTTTCACCCAACCCTCCTAGGGTCCTCACCCACTTCGAGTAGAACAAGATATCCCTAGGTTATCTTTTAGCTAATCATTAATCCTAGGGTATTGAGCATGTAAAATGACGTATGTAAATGATGTCCAAATTCATTCTTTTCATCAAGATATTCACAACAAACTAGCATGCTCCATACGACATGTATCATAACCTCATTGATCATATGCAATTCCTCGTGGGTAATACATGTCACACAATTAACAATGCCATTTTCCAATTTTCTTCAATCTTAAGTTCATTCAGGCATTTTAACAAACATATAATGAGCGCCACATAAATGAAGAGAATCATGTCACCAATTTTTGTAACAAATAGCATAACTAATCTTACATACATGCATCAACATCATTCATGCATTTGGAGTGAAAAATTAGCAATATCACACAAGTCCAATTTCACCCAACACCCTTCAACATACTGAAATTGCATGAACAGATAGAAAAATAGCATTTTTAACCCATTTCTTTTGAGAATTTGACAAATCTCAAATAATGAAAGTTGGAGATATTATAGTTTTGAGTTCACCCATAAAATTTTAGATAACAATATGAAGTATTGGATTTATAGTGAATTATTGGGTAAAGGGTGTCAAAACTGTTCTGCAGACAGATTTCTGTGTCTGTGTTCAAAGCCAATTTTGGGCATTGTCTAGCCAGAATTTCAACATGAAAGTCAAAATGGACTTTGAGAAAAACTTGTTAGCTTTCCAACAAGACCAAAATCAACAAAATCCAAGATGTGTGCAGATAGTGGTGCTCGTTTTACTGAATTGTGTACAGCTTGACAGAATTCCTGGCATGTTGCACAATTCGAATTTTTACCCCAATTTCCAGTTCGAATCAGAAAACGTGATGAACATGAAAGTTTCTCATAACTACGAGATAAATATCATATAAAATTTTCAGAGCATTTCTAATAGCCAATTAATCCCAGAACTCAGCTAAAGTTTCAGCAAATTTCAGGCATGCATCAAGATTCATAGTTCTACAACATTCTTCCCAAAATTTCAGAGAAAACTCATACATATAAGATGCTTTCCATCATTTATAATTAGAGTAGGAGAGTGAAGAGTTCCTACCTCTTTGGAGCTTCAAGAATGGTTGATGGTTTGAGTAGTAGCCCTCTCCTTCTCCTTCTCCTTCTCCTCTTCCTATTCTTCTTCTTCTTCTTCTTCTTTCTTCTCTTCCTTTTTCTTTTCCCTTTTTTTTTCCCTAGCTATTTTCAGCCATGGGCTGAAAATAATGGAGAGAGGGGGAGAGAAAGGGACCTAGGAGAGGGGAGAGGGGTGGGGGGTTATGGTGTAGGGTGAGGGGAGAGATGGGGGGTTAGGTGTACTTGGTATGGCAACTTAGTGCCATACTCTATTTTTCTTTTCATTTCTTTTTTTTTCAAAATTAGCCATCCAAATGCTTGATTTTATTACAATTTTGCCATTGCAAATATCTCATTTTCCTTTTTCACAATAACCCTTCACTTAAAGAAATTTGCCTTAAACCCAATCTTACAATGATACCCTCATTTGGGTATAAATGAAAAATCGAGGGGCAATTTGCAAATCTCTCCATTCCCCGGAATTGGTGTGCACATGTACGAGAAACTTGGATGAATTTAACGATTACTTAGTATTTGCACACTAGGGTTGTTACAGCTCCCGTCAGCCGTGAAGGAGACGTCGTTGCTGTAGGAAGCAGTCTCGCCGTCGAGATCTCGGAGAAGCCAACGCTGCATGCAAAAACGAATTGAAGCGAACGTGTTGACGTGGCGATAGGAGAGCCGTGAAATCGAAACAAAGGAGAATTAAATCAACGACGTGGATTCAATCTCAGCGGAACACGTGAGTACGAAAGGAAGCTCCCGCGTGCTGACGTGGCAGGGGAAATTTATTAGGAGTTGTTGAGCGCACATGCCACTTAATTATTAAGAGTGAACTGATTTACTCTGTGCATCGACCGCTTATTTAAAGGGAGCTGCTCTACGCACAGACCGCCCAATTATAAGGACCAGTGTGTATTTTGCAATCCAGGAGTCAGATTTAGACACCGTTTGCGTCAGATTGGAGCTGACAACGTGCTGATTGACAGAGACGCCTACACGGACACGAACTGAGCATTTCTAAACCCTTAAACTCTTTTATTCGTGTCTTAGTGTAACATTCTCTGTAGGGGAAATTTTACCTATTTATTTTGTGATTATTTTGGGACTTGTCTAGTTGGGACTAAACTAGTGGGACCCAGCTAGTTTGGGACTAGCTGGTAGAAAGCGTTACTAGGATTGATAGTGATAGAAAACACAGTGAGTGGGGTACTGAGAGCCTGGCGAGTGTAGAGACGTAGAGGGTGCAGGATCCTGTCCAAAACAGAGTTAGGATCGATAATATGACGTTTAGACTTACGCTTGCGTATGCGGCACGGTAGTCTACGAACTTCGCCTTCGGATTCGCCACGACGGATCGAGTCTTCTCACGAACGGAGTAAGGCTACTAATCCACAATCTAAATCTCTACTTTAGATTAATAACTTGGATAGAGGAAGAGAGGATTTCTGCAGAGCTTCGCTATGATGAAGTTGCATGCATGAATTTCATGCAAAAGGTGTAAGAAATGGCTTACCCTTGGGTCTTATTTATAGCCCCCAAGGTAGTTATTTTAGGGTAAGTTGTTCCTTTGGAACAACTTAATTAAGGTGTACCATGATACATGGCACATTATAAGCTTAAGTTGTACCATATGCATGGTACAACATAAGCTTAAGATATTCCCCCTTTATAAGCCATATGTCGCATGCACTTATGCATATATAATGCGACTTTCCCACTCATCCAGAGATCCTCTCCGCAAGGGAACTGATTCCCTTTGCACACGACTTCGTGTACGCGACGTTCGAGGTCCGTTTTCCCTCGTACATCCCCTACAAGGGTGTACAAACGTCTTCCATATCCAACATCTCCCACTCACACTTGAGGGGATTGTAAGAGAACATCTTTCTCTTAGTTCTTTCATCTATCATACCGAGAAATAGACCGTGCGACCGTCATGCGCGTAGAGTCTGTTGTTGTGCACTTGTTAGAGATACACAACGACCTCGAAGGTGCAAAGTTGAGTAGTTCAACGCATGCTTTACCCTAGATTATTTCTTCACATTTCTTATACTTTATATTCAACAATTGAATCCCATCTGGATCACAATCGGCTGGCCAGCTTTGAATCATTAAAGTCCAAATGTGAATATGAAATCAATCTTCCTCTTCTTGCGAACCTTCTGATCTTGACTTGATTCGCTTTTCAAACGTGCCCCGCCGAGCCGAATTATCATAGCCCATAAGTAACACGCTAAGATAGCGATCATCTCGTCAAATCTAAAGGAACCAATTGGAGTCCTTGAGGGTAAGAGTTAAGACCCGTATGGCCTTTGAGTCTCACATAATAGCAAACACTATTGCTACTAACTCAGTGGTCGAAATGCATACGTGGTATGAACACGTATTACAACATCACTCCTATCCCAGGGAGAGTATGTCTTAATGATGTTGTACGGATGAAAAGATCAGACACCACAGTGCCTATCTTTTTGAGTCCCTTTACTACTCGTGAAATATTCACGGACTCTCATCCTGCATAAGACAGATAGGATTTAAAAAATCCTACGAGATCTCTTTCAAATATCCTTGTGATACAGATCTCAGATCTTTTGTAAGCATCCATATGATGCAGATCTTTCATTCGACTATCTTGTTTAAGTCATGACTCTAAATCATTTGTCTAATGATTTTGACTTTAAACTAGTCTCATCTCTATCTTATCCATCTGATAAGATAAGGCGGTTGCTCATGTGAGAGAGCCAACCTTTATCTGTCCGACATACACACAATTCAGCTGAGATTTCAAAAATGTACACAAACATTTCTTTAAGAAATTCATATGCAATGTTTGAAAAAGAACTTATTCTTTTATTAAATTTGATCTTTCTTAGACATGGGAATATATATTGGTACAACTCAGCTCGTACGCAATCCTTGGGATGATAAGTGTTTATAAAACACATTTCTGGGGATCGCTTTCGTAAGCTGATCCTCTATCATCTCATGCGTAGATATGTACCTTATGTCTACCTTCTTGGTTTTATCATAGTCTTTTGCAAATCTGCAGTTCCTTTAAGATATTGCATTATCCTCTTAACCGCTTTCCAGTGTTCTTGCCCTGGGTTGGATTGGTAATAGCTTACCATTTCCAACGGTAAAACAGATGTCCGGTCTCGTACACACCATAGCGTACATAAGACTATCAACTGCACTGGAATATGGAACTTTTTCCATAATTTCCTTTTCCTTTTGGTTCTTTGGACACGATTCCAGATATAAATTATCGCATATACTTATATGAATATCAATGGACTTGCAGTCCTGCATATTAAATCGTTCTAGAACCTTCTTTATATAAGTCTCCTGTGAAAGAGAAAGAAGTTTCTTCGAACGATTCCTTGAAATCTTAACTCCAATGATATATGCGGCTTTTCCTATGCCTTTCATCTCAAATACTGATGAAAGCCAAGCCTTGATACTCATCACAAAGCCCTTGTCATTTCCGGCTATTAAAATGTCATCTACATATAGAGACATAATAACATGCTTGCTTTTAATCCTCTTGATATATACGTAGTTATCTTCATCAAGTATGGAAAATCCATTTGATAAGACAACTTCTTGAAATCGTATATACCATTGCCTCGAGGATTATTTAAGACCATATATGGATTTATGAAGTTTACAAACCTTATGTTCGTTTCCTTCTTTTACAAACCCTGTTGGTTGTTCCATATAGATCTCCTCGTCCAATTCTCCATTGAGAAAGGCAGTCTTTACATCCATCTGATGTAATTCGAGGTATAAGCAAGCTACCATTGCCAGAATCATGCGAATCAAGGTAAAACGCACAACAGGTGAGAAGGTCTCTTCGTAGTCTATCCCTTCCTGTTGCGTAAAACCTTTCGCGACAAGGCGAGCTTTATATCTGTCAATAGAGCCATCAGCCTTATGCTTGATCTTGAGAACCCATTTGTTCCCAATTGCTCTATGTCCTCTGGGTAAGTTAACTAATTCCCAGACTTGGTTAACTTTCATGGATTTCAATTCCTCCTTCATCGCTTCCATCCATTTGTCTTTTGCAGGGCATGATACGGCCTGTTTGAAAATAGCAGGCTCGTCATCATCTTGTAGTAAAGTCATAAAGGTTTGCGGAAATTCATCCTCAAATCTTAGAGGAGCCAACCTTGTACGACTACTACATCGTATTTGATATTCTTCAAGTCCTTGTTGACTCGAATTTAGATCAATTCTAATATCACTCCCACTTGGAATGTCGTTAGAATTGCTCCCACTTGGATCATTATTTCCGTATGGAATAGGATAATCGTCATTCGTATAATCCATTGGTGAAGGTTGAAACGTATTTTCGTTTTCACCAAGAATTCTCCCACTCGAATGAGGTAATCCTTCTTGATCATAAATCTCAAATAAAGATAAGTCTTGACTTATCTCGCCCTGTCTTGGAAACTCGTTTTCCAAGAAAGTGACATCCCTCGACTCAAACTCAATTAGCCCACCATTGTCTTCCTGACTAACAAACATATAACCTTTGGAGTTTTCTGCGTATCGTATAAAGATACGTTTCCTTCCCCTTGGCCCAAGTTTGCCATACTTATGGGAGGAAATATGTGCGTAGAATGCACAACCCCAAGGTTTCAAAATGTCTAAGTCAGGAGACCTTTGGTTCCATAACTCATAAGGAGTGGAGCTAACTGATTTCGAGGGTACGCGGTTCAAAATGAAATCGGCCGTCAATAATGCATCACCCCAAAAAGTGATTGGCAAGTTAGCTTGCGCCATCAATGAACAGACCATTTTTCATTAAAGTCCTATACCTCCTTTCTGCAACACCAATTTGTTGAGGAGCATAAGACATAGATACCTGATGTACTATGCCTTTTTCATCACAAAAGTTCCTTTAAACTTGTTGATTGATATTCACCGCCCCTATCGGTTCGCACGACCTTAATCTTGCGATCTAATTGATTCTCCACTAAACTCATATAGTTTTTAAAGCAGGTTTAGTGCTTTCACTTTTGTGGGATATCAAATAGATATGACCGAATCGGGTGAAATCATCAATAAAAGTGATGAAAAATAGGACTTCCCGCGTCTTGTCTTGACATTCATCGGACCACATATGTCCGAATGGATAAGCTGTAATGGAACCTCGGCCCTTGTGCCGGTTCCAAACGGCTTGCGACAAGATTTCCTCACAAGGCAATGTTCGCAGGTCGACATTTCAACCTTTGAAACATTGGATAGAAGGCCACATTTGGCAAGTCTATCTATACGCATTGGTCCAATATGACCAAGCCTTGCGTGCCAACAAATTATATTAGACTCATTAGTCAAAGAATTTGTCACAAGGAAATTTTCATTACATGAGGAAATACATTGTACTTATTACAATAAATCCTTTGAAATACAAACCCAGTACTAATAAAGGAATTATTACAAAATATGTCCATATTACAATCATGAAGGAACCAACTATTACCCAGACCCATTAAATTGACCACAGTATTAATATTCCTTTGAATATATGGAATGAAGAGAACATCATAAAGTAGGAGAATGTGGCCGTTGTCCAAGTTTAGCTTGCAATTCCCAACGCCTTTCTCTACAACACGTGTGTTGTTTCCTACATTGATCCACTTCATTCCTTAGGGTATCCGGTGATACTCCACGAAGGACCGTCTGTCCTTTGCTATGTGGTCGGTGGCACCTGAATCAATTATCCCAAAATGGATTAGATTCCACAAGAAATATTGAACTAGAAACACATATGTAACTAGTATTACAAGTTACCTCGTCACTTCCACTCGTACACGAACGAGCATAGTGACCGAGCTTGTTGCACTTGAAGCACTTGATCCTTTTCAAGTCTTTCTTCTTGTGCCATTTCTTGTGCCCACCCTTATGTTTGGGTTCCTTGGTAGACTCAGGTTGCTCATTACGTTCATTAGAAGACTTTGAACGATCTTTACGTTTCTTTCCCCCGTGTGAGGAACTAGCAACCATGTGCACTTCTGCACTTGGCTTGGCAGCCGCAAGCCGCTCTTCCTCTAATTCGAGGTGCTTGGAAACATCGTTGAAGGTCTTGATGCTCTCATTATGAGTGAGATGCATCTTCATCTGATCCCACCCATTTGGTAGGGAACGTATGACTGCTTGGATTTGTTGCTCATCAGTGAGCACATGACCTGCGTCCTTTAACTCCGAGATAAGGTTTGCCATATGTCGCAGATGTTTCCCCATGGAATGATCTGGACGTTTCTTATATGTATCGAACCTTATAGTTAAGGCGCAAAGTTTGGACACCGATGTGCCACCGAACTTCTCCTCTAGCTTGGACCATATGTCCATGGCTAGGTCATATTCTCGGAAGATGCGCATTATGTCATCAGCCATACTGCTTAATAACGTAATGCGCGCTATCTTATTCTTCCGAGACCAAGCATCAAAAGCTTCCTTGTCTCGTCTGTGTTGGGCCGTAGTGCCCAACTCGGGTTCAATCATTACGTTCTTTAGAGTTTCGAGCACTTCTTGCTCCTCTAAAACGTATTGTATCTTAATGGACCAAAGTTTGTAATTATCGCCGTTGAGTTTTTCACCTTTGTTTAACTCAGCGACGATATTCTTTGAAGCGGAAGACATTTTACTTTTAAAATGCTGCAAAAGACATAAAAACCGAAGGTTCGATCAAAAACACATTGCATAAAATTCTTAAAATATAACTCCCACTTGAAATTATATTATATTTGATAAGTTACTTTCGAAAAATATTGAAGATGTTGTTCTAGAATCGAAAAGGTCTCTTTGATTCCAATCACCATCTAGAACAACCTTCAATATTCCCCCATCACTTATCAAACAATAGTACTCTTATAGTACTAGCAGCGGAAAACCGAGTTTGAAAACGAATTTTTCAAATATAATTCCCACTTGAAATGATAATAGAATATCCCATATGGATAGTTCTAAAATCAACTCCCACTTGGATTGATATTAATAATTTGATAAGTTACTTTCGAAAAATATTGAAGATGTTACTCTAGAGTCGGAAAGGTCACTATGTTTCCAATCACCATCTAGAGTAACTTTCAATATTTCTCCCTCACTTTATCAAATGTTAGTACACTTATAGTACTTTGCAGCGGAAAAGCATTTTTGAAAAACATATTTTTCAAAAATTCAAAATACATTGGCTAATCTCCGTAGAGTAGAGCACAACGTCATAAGTACATTGGCTAATCTCCGTAGAGTAGAGCACAATGACTTGGCTAATCTCGCATGAAGTAGAGCACTATGGCTAGTCTTCAAGGAGTAGAGCCCAAAAAAAACTTCATTAAAACGTTAGTCCCGTATGAACTAGTTGGCACTGTGGTTAGCCCCGTATGGACTAATCGACACATTCGAGTTTGACCAAGGCCTTTTGTTACCCCGTATGGGTCATTAGGCAAATTTGCAATCGACCCAGACCTTCTGTCGGATTGGTCGACTAAAAACACCAAATTGGTCGACCAATTTTTGGTCTTGCAACTTCTTCCCGGCCAGGGCCTCTGCCCTGGCCGGGGCTTGGCCAAGGGCCGGCCAGGGCCTCTGCCCTGGCCGGCCAGGGGCCTTGGCCCCCTCGGCCAGGGCCTCTGCCCTGGCCGAGGCCGGCCAAGGCCGGCCAGGCCCTGGCCGAGGCCAGGGCGTCGGCCCTGGCCTCTGCCAGGGCCGCCTGGCCCTGGCAGTGGCCAGGGCGCCGGCCCTGGCCTCTGCCAGGGCCGCCTGGCCCTGGCAGTGGCCAGGGGCCGGCCCTGGCCTCTGCCAGGGCCGGCCAGGCCGGCAGGCCTTGGCCAAGGCCGGCCATGGCCGGCCTGGCCTTGGCCGGCCACTGCCGGCCTGGCCATGGCCGGCCATGGCTTGGCCATGGCCGGTCATGGCCAAGGCCATTTGGCATTGGCCGGCCATGGCCCCTTTGGCCATGGCCGGCCACCCCCTTTGAATGGGGTTGCCGCACATACTCCTCCCCCTTGATGGGGTGGTCGCCGGTGGTTATTGGCCGTAGCCAACCCCCTCCGCAAGTGGAGGGGGGGTGCATAGCCTTCATAGCCCATTTGGCCATGGTGCACATGCACCAATTTCCTCTTACCCGATGGAAATAACTACCATCATCTTCCTTGATGAAGCACCCGTTCGTCGATGAAGCACCCGTTCGTCGAGAAATTAGTTATTTCCTAATGACCGTGTGCCAAAAATGAAAAATAACATACTACGTGAACGGTCGGTTCTTCCCGTCACGGAGAGTTCCTACCATATCCGTAATGATAGGAGACCCTAACGTGAAAAGAACAACCGCTGCGTTCTCTCCGTCACGAAGCGTTCCTACTATATCCGTAATAGTAGGAGACCCATTCGTGAAAAAGACAACGACTCGTTCATAGTTTCGACGGGGCGGTGGTTTGACCGGGGCGAACCCATATGGCTCTGATACCAATGCGGGATCCTGTCCAAAACAGAGTTAGGATCGATAATATGAAGTTTAGACTTACGCTTGTGTATGCGGCACGGTAGTCTACGAACTTCGCCTTCGGATTCGCCACGACGGATCGAGTCTTCTCACGAACGGAGTAAGGCTACTAATCCACAATCTAAATCTCTACTTTAGATTAAGAACTTGGATAGAGGAAGAGAAAGGATTTCTGCAGAGCTTCGCTATGATGAAGTTGCATGCATGAATTTCATGCAAAAGGTGTAAGAAATGGCTTACCCTTGGGTCTTATTTATAGCCCCCAAGGTAGTTATTTTAGGGTAAGTTGTTCCTTTGGAACAACTTAATTAAGGTGTACCATGATACATGGCACATTATAAGCTTAAGTTGTACCATATGCATGGTACAACATAAGCTTAAGATATTCCCCCTTTATAAGCCATATGTCGCATGCACTTATGCATATATAATGCGACTTTCCCACTCATCCAGAGATCCTCTCCGCAAGGGAACTGATTCCCTTTGCACACGACTTCGTGTACGCGACGTTCGAGGTCCGTTTTCCCTCGTACATCCCCTACAAGGGTGTACAAACGTCTTCCATATCCAACAGAGGGTGCTCTGAGCGTGCTCTAACTTGTAGTTTTGTACCTATTGCGCTATTCAATACTAGTTCTGCTTTGGGAGCTGGAGTAGGTTGTTGGGACGACCGAACCAGGGTAAATCTGCTGTGTACTCTGTGTCTGCTTTTTATTTACCTTGTTGTTGCTATAAATGTGTGTGCTTATTCGTGGGTTGCACGAATTATTTTTAAAAGCCTATTCACCCCCCCTCTAGGCTAGGATCTAGATCCAACAAGAGGTGGGTTGGCAGCCGTTCGGATCGAGTAGGATGAGGTAAGAGAACTCAGAAGATGATTAGGGGATGAGCACTTAGGGCAGGAGTTTTAGGATGGGTTAGGGTAAAAAATGGCTCGAACCTGGCTTAGCATGGGTCCCAAAATCATGCAGCCTGCGACTTGGGCCGAGCAGTCTAATTGCTCGGTCGGGCTAGTTACTTAAATAAATCAAGATTCAAGTTTAATACTCCCTTAGCTGCTCGGTAGAGTGAGGTCTACTCAGGCTGAGCAGGCATTGCCGTTGTTTCATATGATCCCCTAGCTCGGTCGAGCAAATGGGTACTCGATCGAGTAGGTGTCTACTCGGCCGAGTAAATGCTACTCGGGCCGTGTAGGCAGAACACCATTTTTCATTGCTTCCATGTCTTTCTCTTAGCTCGGTCGAGCAAATGGTTGCTCGGTCGAGTAGGTGTCTAGTCTGACCGAGTAGAGGCTACTCGGGCCGTGTAGACAGAACGACATTTTCCTTTACTTTTCGTATGCCATGTGCCACTCGACCGAGTAAGTGGCTGCTCGGTCGAGTGACGCACCCGAAACCTACATCTAGATTCTACCTGGCTGTGTCACTATCACCAGGCGTAGTATGGCCCCTAGGTGTCAATCCCAGGCTCTATCTGCAAGCGGACGGTGTCAAATTATAGTATAAAGGATGTCGGATCCCACGGGGACGGTGACAGTGTATTTGAGTTCTCAGATTATTTCTATATCTCGAAGTGAGATAGCTATCCAGTTGAAAGGATTGGTTATGGTATTCTTGTTGATTCAATAATAAAAGGAACTAGGGTATTAGGGATCACCGCTAAGACCGTCGGGGATCGATGTTGGAATAGGATCCTTACGTTGTATTGGGATTAGGGGATTAATCTCTCAATTCGTACCACTCTCGTGGGTTAGAATTTCGAGGTGACGCAATGGTGGTAGCCGTCAACGTAGAGATATAGTTCGTCGGTGGATCCCCTCAATGCACGAGCCGGGCATGGTCACGAGCCTTGGTTGGATCCACCGATATCCCTATTCGAATCATAAGGATACCCCTTAAGCACATCAATTCTACAGACCGTGGGCATGATCTCAGTACGGGTTATCCTGGGGATTCGGTAGGATCGACCGAAATACTCTCCTTTATTCCTAATTCAACCTAGAGATCCAGATCTACATCTCTCCCTAAAGTCTTAGGGCTAACCCATAAACCCTAGAGGAAACTACTTACTCATAGCGATTTTAACGAATAAAAATATGATTTTCGCAAGAGAAAACATCATAGCAAATTAATCGAATAAAGATTGAGAAGCTTATGTGCCAAAGACGAAGAAGAATAACATCGCACAATAATATGAAGAAATACTAAAGATTCCAAAACGCAAATCGCACTAGAGCTCCAAAAATAATCCGATAATCTCCAAGTAATTAGGTCTAGATCTAACAATGTTTTCTAATCTCTTCTCCTCTCTAAAGATAATTCCAAAATTAACGAAATGAAAGAACCACCTTCCATGCAGCAGCCAGATCCGCACTTCACTCCCCAAGTGCGCAACAGACGGCAGCCGAAAATTTCCAAAATTAGCCTTCAGCGTCGTCGACCGAGTCAGTGACTCGGTCGAGCAGTAGATTGCTCGGTTGGCTGCTCGGTCGAGCAGCCCTTCTGCTCGGTCGAGTACGTCATGAAGTCCAGCTTCTCCAAAAATCGACACTCTGTATGCTCGGCCCGAGTTAGCTCTGCTCGGTCGAGCAACTAGCTGACTCGATCGCCAAAAGATCTGCTCGGGCTGTGTAGGAGGTTGGCCGAGCATCGGACTTAGGTGCTGCTCGACCGAGTTATTGTACTGCTCAGTCAGAGCAGCATGCGTATCTACAGTCCTCCTTCATCTTGCATCTGCTCGACCGAGCAGCTGCTCTGCTCGGTCGAGTCACCTGGGAAAATTATTTCTAAAGCTCCTGCAACTTCTTCTATCTTCTAGCTCTCTCCTCCACTCCTCCCATGGCTCCCAAAACTCGACGAACTTCTGTAGAGCTTCACCAATGGGCTCATGGGCGTGCCAAATGTGTCCATATCCAAAATGGGTCTCAAATCGCTCCAAAATCCCTGAAAATCCATAAAACACTATGAAACTCGAATATAACGTTAGAATTGCAATATAGTAGGAAAATACGGGATTTGGGTGTGAAAATGGCATGAAATGCAATGGCATGATGCTATGAAAAGATGTAAAATATGGACACAGCATCGAGTCACCATGCACTACTCGACCGAGTAAGTGGATGCTCGGACGAGTCACATGTGGCTCTTTCCCTCTTCTATCAGCTGCTCTCCTTCTAGCTCCCTTCCATTCAAAACATTGATTTGCACGCTCCCCTAGCGTTCAACTTGTAGAAAGGAAGAACCTATCAGATCTTCATAGTTTTGCATTTTTAAAGAATAGAGAGCATTTTTATTTAGTTTTCTATGATAGATAGTACTAACGAAAAAATTAGAAAAGAAAAAGAAACTAGGATATAGAAAATCGGATTGCCTCCGGATAAGCGCTCATTTTGAGTCACGAGTCGACTCTCTTCATGTCTTCAGCAAATAGTGGGGCATTCCTCGAGGAAGCATGTCTTCTCTCACCCAATTAGCTCTCCTGCTCAGTACAGTTTTATCCTCTGACCGTTTACTTTGAATATGTCGTTTTTCCTTTCGAGTTCTACGGCACCCCCAGGAGGTAGACTTGCTATCTTGTAGGGGCCAGACCACCTTGATTTTAATTTCGCAGGGAAGAGGCATAATCTTGAATTGTAAATGAGTACTGATGTGTCCATATTTTCTACTATTTTCATATCATCATTTCATTGCATTCCATGCCATTTTCACATCCAAATCCCATACTTTACTACGATATCGTATTCCTGACATTATATTCTAGTTTCGTAGTGTTTTATGAGTTTTCAGGGATTTTGGAGTGATTTGGGACCCCACTTGGGTATGGACACATCCGACACGCCCGTGAGCTCATTGGTGAAGCCCTTTTGGAGTTTGCCATACTTTTGGATCCATTGGAGGAGAAGAGAAAGAGCAGGAGGAGAGGAGGAGCTGCCTTCAGCAGCTGCAGCAAAACATTCCCAGGTGACTCGACCGAGTTGAGTAGCTGATTGGTCGAGCAGAGACAATTGGAGAAGGCGGAGCATATACAGGGATGACTCGGACCGAGCAGCTAAGTGCTCAGTCGAGTAGCACCAAAATTCAAAAGTCGAAGCATCCAGTGCACGGCCTGAGCAACCATTCAGCGATCGAGTCAGCCTCTGCTTGGACCGAGCTGAGCTGACTCGGCCCGTGCAAGCAGAGTGAAGATTTTGGAGATTTTTGATTCCCTGTCAAGCTTGGTTGAGCAGTATAGCTGCTCGGTCTGAGCGACTGGTCGAGCAACGCATTACTTGACCGAGTCACCTACTCAGTCGAGAATACTGAGGCCATTTTTGGAAACGTTTTGTGATGCGGCTGTTGCAGATCTGAGCAGCGAAGTCGGGGAGCTGTGTGTCGATTCCGGAGGCGATTCATTCTAGAGTTTTGGAGAAGTTTAGGAGAGCGAAGCTTAGGAGATTTTGATTGTTAGTTTTAGATTAGATTTTTGAATATGTTTTTGGATCGAAATTTGTGGATTGTTATTTTGGTTCTATATTGCGACTGCGTATTGGAATCTGGAATTTTATCGGATCTATTTCTCGTCTATTTTCTGCTTCTCTCGTTGTAAGTTTTTGATCTTTATTCTACCAATTGCTATGATGTTCTCATCTCTAAAAATCATGTTTTTATTTGCTAATATTGCCATGAGTGAGTAGATCTTTCTAGGGTTGATGGGTTAGCCCTAAGATCCAAGGGGGAAGATGTAGATCTGGATCTCTATGTTGAATTAGGGATTTAGGAAAGTATTTCGGTCGATCATACCGAATCCCTAGATAACCCGCACTGAGATCATGCCCACGGTCTGTGGAATTGATGTGCTTACGGGATATCTTTGTGATTCGAATAGGGAAATCGGTGGATCCAATCAGGGCTCGTGACCATGCCCGGCTCACGCCTTGAGGGGATCCATCGACGAACTATACCGCTACGTTGACGGCTACCGCCATTGTGTCAACGAGAGCTACCGAAATACCTCACAATTCTAACCCACGAGAGTGGTACGAATTGGGAGATTAATTTCCTAACCCTAATGCAATGTAAGGATTCTATTCTAACGTCGATCCCCGATGATCTTAGCGGTGATCCCTAATGCCCTAGTCCCTTTTATTAGTAAAACAACAACAACATTCCAATCAACTCCTTCAACCCGATAGCTATCTCACTTCAAGATTTAGAAGTAAACTGAGAACACATATACACTATCACAGTCCCTGTGGGATTCGATATCATTTATACTACAACTTGACACCGTCCGCTTGCGGATCGAGCCCGAAATTGAAACCTAGGGGCCATACCACGCCTGGCGATTGTGACACCGCCAGGTGGAATCTAGGTGTAGGTTTCAGGTGCGTCAAGTTTTTGGCGCCGTTGCCGGGGACGATAATAGTGTTTATCTCAGCTTTCTTTTATTTTTAGAAGTTTGCTGGCACTCTAATCATTTCTCATCTTTCCACCATTTTTTATTCTTTTATTTATTTCGGTGCTACTGATGGTATTTGTTTGAGTTTTGTTGGTGCATGAACACTCGTTTTGGGAGATCTACTAGAGAATTATTATTCGATCACGAGATCGAGAAAATAGTGAGGGCCTTGAGAGCCTCAAGAAGAAGTTCATCTCCCTTTGCTCAGATGTCGGACAACAACAATCTTCCTCCTCATCGCACCGGGTCCATCAGGGACCACTTGAAGCTGACGTTTGAAAACAACTCCTCAATTCTTAGACCGCAACTGGCAGCGGCGAGCTTCGAGCTGAAAACGGGGCTAATCAATTTGATGCAGCAGGATCCCTTTCACGGACATCCGCATGAAAACCCCAACCACCATATTGACACCTTCCTGGCGAAGTGTGACACGTTCAAGGCCAAGGACGTGAGCGATGATGATGTGAAGATACAACTTTTCCCGTTCACTTTGAGGGATAAAGCCTCATATTGGCTCCGGGCCTACCCTCCCAATCATTTCACCACCTGGAAGAAGCTGGCACTTGTCTTCGTGGATAAGTTCTATCCACCCTCGAAGACAGTGCAGATACAAGGAGCAATCTCAAACTTCAAGCTGCTCCCACAGGAATCACTCTATGAGTCATGGGAGAGATTCAAGGACCTCCAACATCAGTGTCCTCACCATGGGATTCAGCCATGTGATTTGGTGTAGAGCTTTTCAGTCTAGCACCAAGATGATCATAGATGCTGCGGCGCAAGGCGCCTTACTGGATAAGTCTCCTAAAGAGGCTATAGACTTGTTGGAGCATATGGCGGCCAACAATCAACAATGGAGCGAAGAAAGAACTATTGTGACCCGGACTCCCGGGGTCAAAGCTGCTAGCCACCTGGACTCTCACATCGAGACCCTATGCAAACAAGTGGACATGATCGTACAGGGCCTGGATTCCATCCCGGCATCACCCAACACATCTTATCATCCTGCAGAAGAGCATGCAGATCAGAACTATATTCCTAGTAAGGCACAGTATGATGCCGTCGAATTGTCTGAATCCGTACAATACGTCCAAGGAGAGGGACGGAACCAATGGCAGCATCCGGCTGCTCGGAACCATCCGAGATTCTCTTATGGGAATCCAAGTGGAGGACTGCAACCTTCGCAATTTCAGAAGCCGCCACCCCCTCCTCAACAGCAGCATGGGCATCAGCAGAATCAGCAGCAGGGCGGATTTAGGCCAGCTGGGCCTTACAGACCGCCAGGATTTCAATTCAACCAGCCGCCTCAGTAGGGCTATGTGCCAAACCCATTGCGGTCAAATCTGGAGGCCACTTTAGAGACTTTTATGAGTGGTCAGGCCTGCTTCAATCAGCACACCTGGACCCAGTTCAAGAGTATAAATTCTTCACTTGATGAACTGAGGGGTCAAGTGTCCCAGCTCTTGAAGAATCAGGGGATATTGCCCTCACAGCCGTAGACAAACCCAAGGGCCCAAGATAATGCTATGGTATCTGTTACCACACGTGGTGGACGGATGACCAACCCTGTCATGGTCCCGGTGCTGAACAAGGAGAAAGTTACTGTTGAAGAAGCAGTTGATTACAGTGATGGAGAAGAGGCTGCTGAAGAGCCTATCATTATTGAGGATAAAGCGGATACCCCACCCATCATGCCTACTACAACACAGCCTCCCGTTGATGCAGCTAAGAGTAAAGCTACCCAACCTCCCCTCAATACCCACAGAGGCTAGCCATGGCCAAGATGGAGAAGAAATACTCCAAGTTCACGGAGTTATTGAAGGGAATACAATTGAACATACCGTTCATGGACGCTATCACAGAGATCCCAATTTATGCCAAATTTTTGAAGGATCTAATCACGGGAAAGAGAAAGCCTGAAGAAATCAAGCTCATGGAGGATCCACCTCTGTTATAAAAAATCATCTCCCCCGGAAGCTACCGGATCTGAGGAGCTTCACCGTTCCATGCTACATTGTAGGGATGCCTTTCAGCAGGGCTCTGATTGATCTGGGGGCTAGCATCAGTTTGATGCCTCTCTCTATTTTTAAGAGATTGCAGACTGGAAGTAAACTAGAGCTAACAAGTATGTCCATCCAGCTTGCAGACCATTCTATCACCTACCCAGTGGGTATAGCAAGGGATTTCATTCTTCATATACCCCCAGGGTTATATGTTCCCGTCGACTTCGTTATCATGGACATGCCCGAGGGAGGGAGCTCCCAACTTATACTCGACCGCCCCTTCATGGCGACGGCCGGTGTTCTGATCGATGTTCGAGGAGGGACCCTCTCCCTGTGGGGAATATCGAAGCTGAGTTCCGGCTGCTGAAGCCGATGAGAGAGCGTGCTCATGTAGAAGGGGCCAACTATTTAGAGCTTCTGGAAGATGAAGCCGTTGAAGACTTCACTTCTGAGGGGGTCATAAAGGACCCAATAAAAACAGGAATCGACGATGACGGTGACCCAACCTACCACAAAGCGGTCGCCGTGTACATCCGAGTATTGGATGAGGAACTTCTACATCATTCTCCGAATCATGAATAACCGGAGACCATATGCTACTCAGAGGAGAGACACGAAGTAGGCGGAAACCAAATGCCGCCGGATTGCACCATTGCGAGGAACGACGCGCGACTGCCACATGCACCAAACGACCATCGATAAATCAAAGAGAGTCGAGCTCATGACTAAAAATGAGCGCTTAGTGGGAGGCAACCCAATTTCTTAGATTTAGTTTTTCTTTTTCAGTTTCTTATTTTTATTTCATATTTTTAGAGATAAAATTTTAAAACCACAAAAATTTGATGAATACTTCTTTTGTGCAGGTTGGACACGAGAGGGGCATGCGTATCGACATTATAAACTGAAGGAGGCTGGAGGAGAGCAACACATTTGGAGATTTGAAGAGAAAATAAAGGAAAAAAGGAGACACAGGAGACTCGACCTAGCAGCTGCACTTCTCGGTCGAGCAGCGCAGAGACGGAAAAAAGAGGCAAATTATCGCTTCCTCTACACGGCCCGAGTAGCCTCCTGCTCGGTCCGAGCAGCCATTTGCTTGACCGAGCAGTCAGCTGCTCGATCGGATTGCACAGGCTTTTGGAAAAATGGAGAATTCATCACTATGCCTACACGGCCCGAGTACTCGGCCTGAGCAGAAGGTGGCCCACCGAGCAGCATGCTGCTCGTTCAAGCAGACAAGGGAGTATCTTACAACTCAATTTATTAAAACATTTCTCAGCATGAATGACTCGGTCGAGCAGCTACGCTGCTCGGACCGAGTCGTTTTATCCTATCTCGTGGGTCCCACCCCAAACGAGTTGGGTTTTTTTTAACCCAACACGTTTTCGTTTTTCACCCTAACTCTAAAATTACCTAGCCTAAAAAAAATTTTACCCTAAAATATGCCCCCGAGCTCTCCCTCACTCCCTACTCATTCACCCCTCCCCTGTCGCCGTCGTCCTCTGCCATCATCCGCCGCCTACGCCACCCGCCCCGTCAACGATCTCCAGTCAACCCCCTTCTCTTCCTCTCCCTCTATCTCTCCGCCCCTCCCTCTCTTTCTCCACCCCTCCCATCGCCGCCGACGGCGCCGCCAATCCGTCCACCCCGAAACCCCCCACCCCCCGACGCCCTTTCCCCCTCCACCTACCCTGCCTCTCTCGTTCGATCGCCCAAAATCCCCCCCACTCCGAGTGCATGTGCCCTAGGGCACGGCTGCCTCCGCTCGGGCTACTGACCGAGCACACTAGTGCTCGGTCAATACTTTCCACCGAGTATCACAGCTTGGACTGAGCAGTAGCACTGCTCAGTCGAGTACCCCAAATTTTGGTCTGACCCCTATTTTTAATGCCTTATTCTGATGTTTTTATTGTTTCTGTTGCAGGTATTCGTTTCTTACATAAGTAGCTGCTGTCAACACTAACCCCGGCAACGGTGCCAAAAACTTGGTAGGCCCAAAATAGTGCTTCTCTCAAGCACAAGAGTCCGTATAAGTAATATAATCTGGGAGTCCAGATGTCGAATCCTCGGGAGAAAATCTGTTGCAACCACATCTCAAACCAAATAGAAATCCAACGTAGAGAAACTAACCACTTTAAATGATGGTGATGGTGATGTGAATTTGAATACATGAGCAATACGAACAAAGAAAATTCGTGTGTGAAAATATCTATGAAAAGTATGCACATGGTATGGGTTCGTTAGGATCAATGATTCGTATTAATTTGGTTGATGAATATAACTCAATGAATTCTCTTTTTGAGAGCAACTCATTGGAAAATACCCAATATAACTCAATGAATTCTCCTTTTGGGAGCAATTCATCGGAAGATACCCTTTTGGGGGTTCAAGCACAAAATTCAATAAGATCGTTACTAAAGTTATAATCTTACAAATACGGTATGAAACTCTCTTTTGGAGAGATCAAAACCTACGATATGAAACTCCCTTTTGGGGAGATCAAAACTCACCCTTGTGGGGTGATCATAAACTCAATCACTTCTTTTGGAAGATGAAAAAGATGATTTAATAACAAAGATTACAACTTTATCAACGTTTAACGATTTAGCACAACGAATACAACCAAATAAATACGCATCATATCCCCTAACTATGCCATACCATGCACAATAAGAATTTAGCTACTCATGGTGCAAGAATAATCAAGTTTCATAGCAAAATACATCAATCTAATAGCAAAATACAATAGAAAAGCACCAAATACGGGGTACAAGTTAAGGAATTTATCACCAAATCTTCAAGTTAGACACCAAAACTCTCTGGAAATAAGAAGAATAGCCTCTGGAATTTTACAGAATTTTTCAGAGGAGAAATACGGCTCCTAGAGCCTCCAATACGCCCAGAATACGCCAGAATCCCCCCAAAACCCCTAGAATACGCTTATATAATAAGCATTGCGGGTTTTGGGTTACTAACGGGTCTAAACCCGCACCCAATATCACTTCAAACCAAACCCGCTAGCCGCACCAAATACAGGCCGTCGATCGATCAATCCAACAGCCACGCGGAGCTGAAGTACATGTAAAGCGGCAGCGGCGATTTCTTTTTGGTAGGCCCAAAATAGTGCTTCTCTCAAGCGCAAGAGTCCGTACAAGTAATATAATCTGGGAGTCCAGATGTCGAATCCTCAGGAGAATATCTGTTGCAACCACAGATCAAATCAAATAGAAATCCAACGTAGAGAAACTAACCACTTTAAATGATGGTGATGGTGATGTGAATTTGAATACGTGACCAATACGAGCAAAGAAAATTCATGTGTGAAAATATCTACGAAAAGTATGCACATGGTATGGGTTCGTTAGGATCAATGATTCGTATTAATTTGGTTGATGAATATAACTCAATGAATTCTCTTTTTGAGAGCAACTCATCGGAAAATACCCAATATAACTCAATGAATTCTCCTTTTGGGAGCAATTCATCGGAAGATACCCTTTTGGGGGTTCAAGCACAAAATTCAATAAGATTGTTGCTAAAGTTATAATCTTACAAATACGGTATGAAACTCTCTTTTGGAGAGATCAAAACCTACGATATGAAACTCCCTTTTGGGGAGATCAAAACTCACCCTTGTGGGGCGATCATCAACTCAATCACTTCTTTTGGAAGATGAAAAAGATGATTTAATAACAAAGATTACAACTTTATCAACGTTTAACGATTTAGCACAACGAATACAACCAAATAAATACGCATCATATCCCCTAACTATGCCATACCATACACAATAAGAATTTAGCTACTCATGGTGCAAGAATAATCAAGTTTCATAGCAAAATACATCAATCTAATAGCAAAATACAATAGAAAAGCATCAAATACGAGGTATAAGTTAAGGAATTTATCACCAAATCTTCAAGTTAGACACCAAAACTCTCTGGAAATAAGAAGAATAGCCTCTGGAATTTTACAAAATTTTTCAGAGGAGAAATACGGCTCCTAGAGCCTCCAATACGCCCTGAATATAGTCCGTTGATCCAAGCGGGATTTAACCTGGGCTCGACACGTGTCCACGCGGATCGGAGTTTCGCCCGCTTCGCATCCGCTTCGCTGCGTTCTTCCTCACTTTCCAACCGTTGGATCGTGATCCAACGGCTCCCGAAGCGCCGCGTCGCTCACTGTATTCGCCCGATCTCCGTCCGCTTTCAGCCGTTCGATGAGGCGGGTTACGTCCGATGGCCGCCACGTGGACCCCCAAAACCCCTCCGCTGCTTCGTTCGCTACGCGGCCGTGAGCCGTCCGATCGGAATCGAACGATCAGCAAAATGCAGCGTCGTCCTCATCTCAGTGCCGTCCGATGCGGGCGGGAGCCGCTCCGATGCTGCCACCGCATGCGCCAAGATTCGTGCGCATTTATTTTATTTCCAATAAATGGTATTCTGCATTCAAAAATTCACAGTAATTAGCACAGATCTCAGAAAAATACAAATAAATAGTCGTTGGAATCGTGAGATCGAGAACAAGCTAGAAAAAAATATAAAAAGTGCAGAAATACTCCATTAATTGCTGTTTTATGCTCAAATAAGGTGTTTTCTCTAATAAATGATTGTGTACAAAATACGAATGTATTAGGGAACGGTATAGCATCACATGAGCACAAAATATGGCTAAATGGGGGGTTAAATATGCAAATATTACTCCAAATCACACCCCCCAACTAGCGTTTTGCCAGTCTCTAGCAAAAAGAGCGATTAATACGGATGATTAATAAAACAATAAATTCTATCAATCTCTTATGGCATGGATCAATAATACGCTTTCCAACATGATCTAGACTATCAATATACACAATCCATGCACAAGATCAATCACATGATATTTTCTCTAATTTAATTTAAATAAATAGCATGCAAGTATCTTTTTGCGCAAGCGAAAGTATAACACGTCGTTATATTCTAGTTTTCTTGTTTCCATGGAATTGGCATCTCACAAAGATCGTTCAAGTCATGGGCATTGAGGTTTCTTAGTTTATTCGCCACTTCTTTTCTTTTATTAGTTCTGCGTAACGCGCATCAAGCAACATTCGCAGAAAAATGTATAACTTGGATCGCTCCATCAAATGAGTGAGTTTCCGGTCAATGGCTCCCAAATCAGACGATAATAGGGCATTAGGCCAAAAAGGAGCCCTCGGACTGTACTACTCGAGCCAACCAAGTTATTTATTAGTGACATACTTATTCATTCATTTTTCTTCATTCATTTTTTTCTTTTCTTTTCTTTCTTCTTTTTTTTGTAAGTAACTCAATACCCATTCTTTGAACATAAACATTAATAACAATGGCCAAATTCCTCTTCAACTTGAAGACTATTCTAATAAATCGTGTATAATTAAGCTTTTTCATCACATTAGCATGCATGAAACAAATTCAAACTATTTCGAGATATTAATCATGGCAATTGAAAGTTTTCATGAATAGCATATTAACGAGTAATTCCATGAAGGAAAAATAATTAACTCAAGCCATAAACATTTTTTAGAACTCAATTAATGCATAATCATCCGTACTTGGAGTGTATGAAGGAGTTTTAAATGATGATATTTGGTGATTTATTCTTCTCTTAGCAAAAAAAAATCCTAAGGTCTCATACACACCCCCCACCTAAAGATGGACATTGTCCTCAATGTCGAAAGGGGTACGAGTTTATTCAAAGCAAGCAACTAGAAAGCATATAAAAACTACACTAATGGAAAGAACACACCGTGGTCAAATGGCGGATCCTGAATATTTAATTGTGGAGGAAGTTGTTCAATTTGCTCCTTACGCTCCTCGGCAAGTAATCTTCCTCCAACGACTAAACTGGATCCCAGCAACGTAACTCCCAGCATCTCTATAAGATGTTCACATGTATCTTGCAAGAGATGAGTCACGTCAATCCATTTTAGTTTAAGATTCTTCTCAATAAAAATATTCCAAACGTAGTCATCAAAATAGGTGCAATAAATTAAATCATATTGATGACTACTCCCTGAAAGATATGTACTACTCTCGGTATGATGCTCAGTCATTGGGGAGCGGGGTAAATGATTTTGGAAAAAAACTGGAGGTGGGCATGGTTCTGACTCCATGGCGATAATCTCAAAACCCTTGTCCCTAGCTGTCTCCTCCTCTCGTTCATCCAAAATTGCTAGCTCGTCATCTCTTTTGCACACACTTTCTGCCATGTAGATATTTTTATTCGTGTCCTCAACGTGACATGGCTTGCTCGATATACCTGCAATAGAAGATACACTCGTATTAAATTCTTGAAGTTGAATTTCAAAAAAATTACTTTCTTCTAAGCAAGTGGCAATCAAATTAAGATTTTCAATAGATTTTTGAATCTGTCAACTCCGAGCAAGGAAATTCCCTTGGAATTGATGGGATGTGGCCTCATGTGTCTGAATAATCAGGTAAATTTCCTCTTTCAAGGATTGCAAAGGTACGTCTATGCTTTGCTCTTCTTGATCAAGGCACGAAGGCTCCGTTAAATCGCTCTCTGAAGTCTCTTCCATGGTTTCTTCATTTTCTTGCAGAGACTCCATGTATTCCCACGCCTCTGTCGGCGTCATGACTCCCAAAAATTCCTGCAGCTCTGGTCGTAGTCCATCTAGGAAGGACTCCATAAGCTCTTTCTCTATGTACCCATGCTGCGGATAGCTCAATACTATGTCTGTGAACCTCCTCCAGGCCTGAAAGAAAGTTTCACGATCAGTCTGATTAAAATTAACGATCTTGAGCTTCTCCATCCTATGTTTGTGTGCATTAGCATACCTTGCATTATACAGATTGTTTGTGCAATAGAAATTCATATACTCCATTTAAAAAAATAAATAAACAAAAGTTTATGTACAATAAAGTGGAAAGATCTCACCGAAGGTCCTCTAAATGAAATAAACTGTGGTAACAAACCATTCTCCCCGGCAACGGCGCCAAAAACTTGGTAGGCCCAAAATAGTGCTTCTCTCAAGCGCAAGAGTCCGTACAAGTAATATAATCTGGGAGTCCAGATGTCGAATCCTCAGGAGAAAATCAGTTGCAACCACAGATCAAATCAAATAGAAATCCAACGTAGAGAAACTAACCACTTTAAATGATGGTGATGGTGATGTGAATTTGAATACGTGAGCAATACGAGCAAAAAAAATTCGTGTGCGAAAATATCTATGAAAAGTATGCACATTGTATGGGTTCGTTAGCATCAATGATTCGTATTAATTTGGTTGATGAATATAACTCAATGAATTCTCTTTTTGAGAGCAACTCATCGGAAAATACCCAATATAACTCAATGAATTCTCCTTTTGGGAGCAATTCATCGGAAGATACCCTTTTGGGGGTTCAAGCACAAAATTCAATAAGATCGTTGCTAAAGTTATAATCTTACAAATACGGTATGAAACTCTCTTTTGGAGAGATCAAAACCTACGATATGAAACTCCCTTTTGGGGAGATCAAAACTCACCCTTGTGGGGCGATCATCAACTCAATCACTTCTTTTGGAAGATGAAAAAGATGATTTAATAACAAAGGTTGCAACTTTATCAATGTTTAACGATTTAGCACAACGAATACAACCAAATAAATACGCATCATATCCCCTAACTATTCCATACCATACACAATAAGAATTTAGCTACTCATGGTGCAAGAATAATCAAGTTTCATAGCAAAATACATCAATCTAATAGCAAAATACAATAGAAAAGCACCAAATACGGGGTATAAGTTAAGGAATTTATCACCAAATCTTCAAGTTAGACACCAAAACTCTCTGAAAATAAGAAGAATAGCCTCTGGAATTTTACAGAATTTTTCAGAGGAGAAATACGGCTCCTAGAGCCTCCAATACGCCCTGAATACGCCCGCATCCCCCCAAAAACCCTAGAATACACTTAAATAATAGGCATTGCGGGTTTACTGTGCTTAACGGCTCGAATCCTGCTTGAAACCCGCTAACTAATCCCATCCGAACCGCTAATCCAGATTGGCGCAAATATAGTCCGTTGATCCAAGCGGGATTTAACATGGGCTCGACACGTGTCCACGCGGGTCGGAGTTTCGCCCGCTTCGCATCCGCTTCGCTGCGTTCTTCCTCACTTTCCAGACGTTGGATCGTGATCCAACGACTCCCAAAGCGCCGCATCGCTCACTGTATTCGCCCGATCTTCGTCCGCTTTCAGCCGTTCGATGAGGCGGGGTTACGTCCGATGGCCGCCACGTGGACCCCCAAAACCCCTCCGCTGCTTCGTTCGCTACGCGGCCGTGAGCCGTCCGATCGGAATCGAACGATCAGCAAAATGCCGCGTCGTCCTCATCTCAGTGCCGTCCGATGTGGGCGGGAGCCGCTCCGATGCTGCCACCGCATGCGCCAAGATTCGTGCGCATTTATTTTATTTCCAATAAATGGTATTCTGCATTCAAAAATTCACAGTAATTAGCACAGATTTCAGAAAAATACAAATAAATAGTCGTCGGAATCGTGAGATCGAAACCAAGCTAGAAAAATTATAAAAAGTACAGAAATACTCCATTAATTGCTGTTTTGTGCTCAAATAATGTGTTTTCTCTAATAAATGATTGTGTACAAAATACGAATGTATTATGGAACAGTATAGCATCACATGAGCACAAAATATGGCTAAATGGGGGGTTAAATATGCAAATATCACTCCGAATCAAGCACCCCAAATTTTGCTCTGACCCCTATTTTTAATGCCTTATTCTGATGTTTTTATTGTTTCTATTGCAGGTATTCGTTTCTTACATAAGTAGCTGCTGTCAGGACTAGCTTGGGGGATACTTTGGCACTTGCATCTCTCGCACCTTCGGTACACTCTACCCTTTATCTATTTTTATACAGTTGCTTCATATTACCATCGATACGATGGTTTGTACGTGAGGGACTACCACCCCACCCATCCGTGGGAAGAGGTCGTCGTCTGGTGCCTCCTCTTCCCTACCCCCACGTCGTGTCCGTCTCACCACCACCACCACCACCCCCCCTTCTACTACATCTCCCACCACTACCACCACTATCCCCAACACCACTATTCCTACCACCACAGTCCCTATCTCCACAGCTGCACCCACCGCCCCTCCATCATCACCCCCACACCCAGCCCCCACCAGGGACGCTCTTCCTGCACGTCTACGGACCTAAGGCATCACGTTCCGAGACGACGCACACCGAGAGTGCTTCGTTAGGCTCTCTCAGCGCCGTCTCGTACCTACACTGTTCATAGATGTGCCCACCCTCCGCTCCCTTGGACTCCTTCAGGGGGTCCATCACCTCTACCGAGTGATTGGTTTCGACCGCTTTCTCAGTGTCCACGCCCCCACCTACTCCCATATTGCACTTGAGGCGCTTAGCTCCCTCGCTCGCACCCCAGCGGGTGACGGCATCACTTTTCGACTCATGGATCACGATTGCACTATTACACATGCCATGATCCACGAGTACTTTCACTTCCCCGTCGTCCCTGAGCCCAGAGCCGCCTTCTCACCATACTATGATGTTGACTCATTTGATGTCACAGTTTTTTGGCAGCGTATTTCGGGTCTGGATCAGTACCGCCCTAGCCGGGTGAAGGCGTCGTGCATCGTGCACACGTGCCTTCGTTATGCTCAGCGGCACTTAGCCACTACTATTTTCTGCAGGCCTGAGGTCGGGACCATGTCCCTACCAGAGCTTACCCACCTTATGGGTATGACCCAGCCTCTACGCTTTCACCCTGATGGCTCTCTTCGTCCATTCATGCTCTCTGACGCAGCCCATTGGTTGTGCCACCGCCTTTACCAGACTGCCACCACCTACTTTTCTACAAACATCTGCTGCGGCAGTTTCTTTACCATTTTCACCCGCATGCTTGATATTCACATTCCAGATGACCTACACAGTCCCGTTGGCCCGACATGCTTGACCCTCGGCGTGCTCGAGCACATGCATATTATCAGACCTTACGGGGATCGTCACTGGTCTTGTAGGCACACACCACACTCCCCATATGATCCTTCCTGCCCCCACACCTCACCCATATTTCTCTAGTCCATCTTGACTGGATGATTCCTAGGATAAACCCATTCCCTCCCATACACGTACTCGAGCCCCCCGGAGCACCCGTCGAGGCACCCACCGATGACCCGGTGCCACGCTCTGCTGAGTTCGAGTTACATGACATTGCTGCCCTAGTTGCCGGCCTCCTAGCACCACCCTCATGCCCATCATCCTTTGTAGCCATTTCTTCCACCTCTGCTTCCACCACATTCGAGTCTTCGGGGACTGTCTCCATCTCTTGCCCCGATACTCAGATTTCTCTCTCCACCGTTTCCGTATCGGGGGCACCACTATACAGTCTGCTCCCGATCTCACAGATCTTGACTTTCTAGAGCATGACCCTGCCTCACCATTTCTTCTCTCAGTGACCTCATAGCTTCACTCCCTCTCTCTTTAGGTCGCCACATACCCGTCACCGACACTACTTCGTTATCATCGGCGGCCATCTTCACTGAGAGCGTCTTGACATCTGTCTACATTTCTGTGTGGACGACCGCTCCTTCTTCTGCCTCTGCCGATATGCCTTCGAGCTCACCTCTCCTACTTTCCATCCTAGGCACTGTGCCTCAGCTACACGGGACTGATTCACGAGAGTGGTGACTCACTGCCATGTTCACTGCCCTCCACCCGACTCCCGTACCACAGACGGTCGCCTAACAGCATTAGAGGAGTCAACTTCTCTCCTACGGAGAGATTTCGACGACTTTGTATGCTCCACGGCAACACACCACTCGAGGGTCGAGTCGGACTTGGCATCCATCATAGACCTCCTGAGGATACGTGGACCCCCTCCAGTGATCCGTGCACATGCACCACCACCCAGGCCAGCGACTGTGACTTCCACTGCACCACTCAGTGCTCCACTTTCTCAGGCTTCTGCAGAGCCTGTTTCTTCCACTTCTGAGTTGGACGTCACAGTAGACCCTCTGTCTGCCCTTGTTCTATATTCAGCTGAGCCTCACACTACCAGCTCTGACCCATCCACTACTCATGGTCCATAGCAAAGGGAACCATCACCACCCCCAGAGGGTGGTACCTCTGCTTGACGTCGTCCTTACCATTTTTTTGCCTCCCTCACTTATTTTTGTGCCCATCTGTCTGTTCGGGGCCTTGCACTTACATAGCTTGGGGGAGGACACACCCACTCATGCATCATTTTCATTTAGCTTTGCATCATGTCATGTTTTTATTTTCTTTCTGCACAGTTTTTATTTTTATATATCCCCCACCCACCCCACCCTATTTAGCATCATCTCCCGCCTTCTAGCGTTTTCTTAGAAGTGAGGACACTGCTAGGTTTAGCTTGGGGGATGAGCGCTACCGCTTTATTTTTTACTTTCTTCTTTTATATTTTCTTCCCTTATTTCAACTTTTATTTCACTTTTTCACCACTTTTCCACGTCCTTTTATTTTTTCTCATTCTGCATCATATTTACTGCTGTTTACCATGCTTGCATCTCTTTTTCTTCTTTTTTCTATTTTATCCACCTTTTTCTCTCTTTTTATGCTAAGGACGGTCTGCATGATAATACCTCTCGTAGTCTTAGTAGTTATTCACGATGCTTGCTATCTGTTGACATGCTATAAGGGTAAATTTCAGTTTTACTATCTACATGCGTGCATTTCTTTTGCTGATCTATCTGATTTAATGCTTGAAATGAACTGAAAATCAAATGCATGAATTAGTATCTAGTATGCACTATGATGGGTAATGCACCTAGGTTCACGCATCACTAGAACACTTGGAGCATCTGTTTTTATATCTTATTCACTTGTGTGCATGCCTGATATTATTGTGCTTATTACTGCATGCCTTTTCAGTATTCGTCTAGAGGAATGAAAATAGCCATGCTATTTATGAGTTTAGTTAGGGTATTATTTTATCAAACCGTTGTGCACCTCTTACGAGTGAACCAAGAGATATACTATTTTTTCTTCTATACATATCTATATATTTCTTTAGATATCAGTTGGTTGCACCCCCACAGCTATCTTTACCGCATCTCACTTTCCAAACCCAAAAAGAAAAAGTATAGCTTCTAAATGAAAAAAAGAAGAGAAAAAGAAAGAAAAAATTGTGTATACATTCATATGTGAAAAAGAAAAGAAAAAGAAAGAAAATGAATAAATATTGTTTTGTATCTTTTCATTAGAAGCTATTACTTATACTGGGAAGAAAAAGAAAAATTTCATATCATATTCCTAGATGTGACGCCTCAAGCTAAGCTTGGGGGGGTAAACCAACTGATCACATGAGTGAGCATGACATTAGAGTGGAGACGGTGCATAACAGAGAGATTTAATAATGCTTAAACGTTACGAAATGCTTTAGTTTTTGGAGATTTTTCATGAATCGAAATGAATAACTGAATGGCATGACTTTTTTTATTCTCTATTGCATGTTGTATGATTTCTATATGCTCCTTGTATATCTGTGATTGAAAAGGGCATCGCCAACTTCTTTATACTAGACTCTAGGGATTGCATGAGATTGATATGAATTGATGGCGTTATTTCAGTAGATCCATATCTTTTGTCTGTATTGCATGCTAGTCATATGATTTGTAAAACGTGAAATTGCCATTAGCATGTATTGTTATTATTCAGGGCATCGTTATATACCACTTAGACCTGAGATCTGACCGATCATCCTTAGCACACTCCATTCACTTCTATTCTCTTCCTCTTATTATTTCTATTTCTTATTTCTTTTTGTTTTTTTCCTCCCGGCATACCTACTATTCGTCTTCCTCGAGGATGAGTAAGAGGTAAGCTTGGGGGATTTTGATGTGTCCATATTTTGTACTATTTTCATATCATCATTTCATTGCATTCCATGCCATTTTTCGCATCCAAATCCCATATTTTACTACGTTATCGCGTTCCTGACATTATATTCTAGTTTCGTAGTGTTTTATGAGTTTTCAGGGATTTTGGAGCGATTTGGGACCCCACTTGGGTATGGACACATCTGACACGCCTGTGAGCTCATTGGTGAAGCCTTTAGGAGTTCGCCATACTTTTGGAGCCATTGGAGGAGAAGAGAGAGAGCAGGAGGAGAGGAGGAGCTGCCTTCAGCAACTGAAGCAAAACATTCCCAGGCAACTTGACTGAGCTGAGCAGCTGCTCGGTCGAGCAGAGACAATTGGAGAAGGCAGAGCAGATAGGGGGATGACTCGGACCGAGCAGATAAGTGCTCGGTCGAGTATCGCCAAAATTCAAAAGTCGAAGCAATCCAGTGCACGGCCCAAGAAACCATTCAGCGACCGAGTCATCCTCTGCTCGGACCGAGCTGAGCTGACTCGGCCCATGCAGGCAGAGTGAGTATTTTGGAGATTTTCGATTCCCGGTCAAGCTCGGTCGAGTAGTACAGCTGCTCAGTCCGAGCGACCGATCGAGCAACGCATTGCTCGACCGAGTCACCTACTCGATCAAGAATGCTGAGGCCATTTTTGGAAACGTTTTGTGATGCGACTGTTGCGGATCTGAGCACCAAAGTCAGGGAGCTGTGTGTCGATTCGGGAGGCGATTCATTCTAGGGTTTTGGAGAGGTTTAGGAGAGCGGAGCTTAGGAGATTTTGATTGTTAGTTTTAGATTAGATTTTTGAATATGTTTTTGGATCGAAATTTGTGGATTGTTATTATGGTTCTATATTGCGACTGCGTATTGGAATCTGGAATTTTGTCGAATCTATTTCTCGTCTATTTTTTGCTTCTCTCGATGTAAGTTTTTGATCTTTATTCTACCAATTGCTATGATGTTCTCGTCTCTAAAAATGATGTTTTTATTTGCTAATATTGCCATGCGTGAGTAGATCTTTCTAGGGTTGATGGGTTAGCCCTAAGATCCAAGGGGGAAGATGTAGATCTGGATCTCTACATTGAATTAGGGATTTATGGAAGTATTTCGGACGATCATACCGAATCCCTAGATAACCCGTACTAAGATCATGCCCACGGTCTGTGAAATTGATGTGCTTAAGGGGTATCTTTGTGATTCGAATAGGGAAATCGGTGGATCCAACCAGGGCTCGTGACCATGCCTGGCTCACACCTTAATGGGATCCATCGACAAACTATACCGCTACGTTGACGGCTACCGCCATTGCATCAACGAGAGCTACCGAAATACCTCACAATTCTAACCCACGAGAGTGGTACGAATTGGAAGATTAATTCCATAACCCTAATGCAACGTAAGGATTCTATTCCAACGTCTATCCCTGATGATCTTAGCGGTGATCCCTAGTGCACTAGTCTCTTTTATTAGTAAAACAACAACAACACCCCAATCAACTCCTTCAACCTGATAGCTATCTCACTTCAAGATTTAGAAGTAAACTGAGAACCCATATACACTATCACCATCCCTGTGAGATTCGATATCATTTATACTACAACTTGACACCGTCCGCTTGCGGATCGAGCCCGGAATTGAAACCTAGGGGTCATACCACGCCTGGCGATCGTGACGCCGCCAGGTGGAATCTAGGTGTAGGTTTCGGGTGCGTCAAGTACCTGGTCACCGACATCATGTCTAACCACTTTGATGTTCTTGTCATGATAAGCTTTGGTCCTCTCCTTATATATCGTTGCATTCTCGTAGGCGTGCCGTCGGATTTCGTCGAGGTCGTTGTTGTGCAAGGCTCATCTCGTGGCGGCACTCTTGTAATCGAAGTTCATTTTCTTTACTGTCCAATATGCTCTGTGTTCCAATTCTACCAGAAGGTGGCAAGCTTTTCCATATACTAGCTGGTAGGGGTTGTTTCGATGGGGGTTTTGAATACGGTGCGATATGCCCAAAGAGCGTCGCTCAACTTGTGTGACCAATCTTTTCTCGAGGCGCTCACTGTCTTCTCTAGGATGCCTTTGATTTCCCTGTTGGACACTTCCACTTGGCCACTTGTTTGAGGGTGATACGCAAGAGCGACCTTGTGATGAACTCCATATTTCGTGAGTATCGTCTCGAACTTCTTCTCAATGAAATGGCTCCCTCCATCACTTATGATTGTCTTGGGGATTCCGAAATGGGGAAATATTGTATTCTTAAAGAATTTGGCAACTGCCATTGCGTCGTTCGTCGGGGTGGCTATGGCCTCCACCCACTTCAAGACGTAGTCAACGACAACCAAGATGTACCTATTACCATTACTGACAAAAAGGGTCCCATAAAGACTGAGAGTTCTTGTGTAACCGGGTCGTCTGTAGGGAACTCCAATGGACCATGGGCCCATACATCAGCTACTACACTTTCCATTATACTCAATAGCTGGGAATCGTTCAATGGCTCCAATTGACGTGTATCTCTCCAGTTTGCGTCAACATGTAGGGCTTCAATAGTCTGAAGGAACATCACGTCCCCATCGAAGCTTATGTGAATGTCGCTCTCAATGGTACCTGCATCAGAAACCTTGTTCTTTACATGATCCATGACCATTTGCTGATTTACATTACCTGTCACATAGGTTCCTGATCCGATAAACCGAACTGCATCAATCAATTCTCTTGACGTGCATTCGATCATGGCTTCATTCATGTGCGAGTCCTGGAGACCATGTAGATGATACGGAGAAAAGATAATCTCATCCGAGTCACTGTCAGTTCACTGGTCCATTGTACTTGCATCACCATCTCCATCATGTCTGATTTCTTAAGTATGATCACTAACTGGAGGGAGATGTTAGTAGCGAGGTAGAAATAAAAGAGAATAAAAAGGTTGGAAAGATAAGGAATGTTGAGAGTTACTAGCAAACTCTTCAAAATAAAAATAAACTGAGATACACTATAACCGTCCCCGGCAACGGTGCCAAAAACTTGACGCACCCCGAACTTACACCTAAATTTCACCTAGCGGTGTCACAGTCGCTAGGCGTAGTATGGTTCCTAGGTGTCAGCTCTGGGATCTATCCGCAAGCAGACGATGTCAAATTATAGTATATAAGATAGTCAATTCCCACATGGACGGTGACAGTGTATTGAGGTCTCAGATTATTTTTAGATCTCAGAGTGAGATAGCAATCGGTTTAAGAAGATTGGTTGTGATGGTATTGTTGGTTCAATAATAAAAGAATCTAGGGCCTTAGGGATCACCGTTAAGACCGTCGGAGGTTGATGTTAGAATGGGGTCGTTACATTGCATTGGATTTAGGGGGTTGATCTCTCAACTCATACCACTCTCAAGGGTTAGAATTTCGAGGTATCTCGATAGCTCTCATTGAATGGCGGTAGGTGTCAATGAAACGATATAGTTCGTCGGTGGATCCCCTCAAGGCACGAGCTGGGCATGGTCACGAGCCTTGGTTGGATCCACTAATTCCCTATTTAAATCCCAAAGATACTCCTTAAGCTCATCAATTACACCGACCGTGGGCATGATCTCAGTATGAGTTCTCATAGGGATTCGGATGGATTGACTGAAATACTCCCCCTTATTCCCAATACAATCTAGAGACTAGGTCTACATCTCTTTCCTAGAGTCTTAGTGCTAACCCATCAAACCTAGGGGAGACTACTCACACATATCAATTACGACGAATAAAAATGCAATTTTTATCGAAGAAAACATCGTAGCAATTGAATCAAGCGAGAAATAAATATCTTACGTACCAAAAACGAGGAAGAATGATATGCAACAGGGATCCAAGAATTCCAGCAGATTCCAAGATAAAAGAAATAGCAAAAACTTAATCTTTCTCCCAAAAATAATTCAATTCTCAAAAACCTTGATCTAGATCTACCATAGTTTTTTTCTCCTCTCCTCCCTCTAAACTCAGTTCAAAAACATAATAATAAAACTCCCCATTTTCCGCCCCCAAAATCGCCTGCTGTAGCCCCTTTTGGGCCCCACGAAATTAACTTCAAATTCTGGAGTCTGGGCCCGTCTATTGTTGACCGAGTCAGTGACTCGGTCAAGTAGCGCCTGCTCGGTCGAGCAGGCGCATTACTGCTCCTTGCCACTCTTTGCTCGGGTGAAGGGATCTGGGCTACTCGGTCGAGCAGCTCGCTTGCTCGGTCGAGCAGCTCGCTTGCTCGGTCGAGTCTGTCAGTGGATCGGGCTCCTTCAAAAAGTGTCGCTCTGCCTACTCGGCCCGAGTAGGCCTTGCTCGGTCGAGTCGCCTGCTGGCTCGATCGAGTAAGTCCTGCTCGGTCGAATAGGATGTTGATGAGATGGAGATTTGAAAATAGAAATGGCTCGACCGAGTCACCATGCTACTCGGTCGAGTAGGATGCACTCGTGTATCAACTGTTGGGCTTCATGTATCAGCTCGACCGAGCAGCTAATGTTGCTCAGTCGAGTCGCCTGGGAAAGTTCCCAAACAACTCCTCTTTCCTGCCAGACTCTCCTCCACTCCTCCCATAAGCTTTCGAACCTTGGAGAACTCCTGTAGAGCCTCACCAATGGGCTCACGGGCATGCTGGATGTGTCCATATCAAAAAGTGGTTTCAAATCGCTCCAAAATCCCTGAAAATCCACAAAACTCTACGAAACTCGAATATGGAATTAGAATTGTTGTATCGTAAGAAAATGCGGGATTTGGATGCAGATATGACATGAAATGCAATGGAATGATGCTATGAAAAGATAGAAAACATGGACACATCACCAACCCAGCGGGGCAGACCCAACAGACACTACCTCCCTGCTTGGACGCAGATGTGTTGCCACGACCCCTGGATGACCGTCTGAACTAGAAATAGTAGAAGAAGAGGGGTAAGGTCAGCTCCAAGTCATGCACGTTGCAGATCATGATGAACCCGACCAATGCCGCGATCGAGTAAGGGGTCAGCTGACACAAGGCCACCACCAAAAACTCCATAACCTGAATGATGAAAGGGTGTAGAGGGAAGCAGAGCCACATGTGAAACATCTTGACATACACACCGACTTCGCTGCTCCCTGGAAAACAGATCCTTTCTTCGGCGAAAGGAACCCGAACGTCGTATCGGTGGCACATGTACTTCGCCCTGATCTCCTCGGCCGTTGAAAAAGGAACGGTGGACGACGACCCAAGGATCACAGGAGGAACATTAAACTCCTCTGCCGAATGGGCGTCATCCCGACGAGCCAGATCCTCGAACAACAGGCCCTTCCCTTTGTCAAGGGGTGGCTTAGGAGCAGAGGGATTGCCAGACCCCGGGGTGGGGGAACTACCAGACCTAGGAGCGGGATTCCCTATCCTCAACACAGCCATTGGGTGGATCAAATAGCAGAGAAAGAGGAAGGAGATTACCTTGAAGCGATTTGGAGAAGGAAGACGAAAAGGAATTCGTTAACAGTCGGAAGAGCGAGTTCAGATTAGAGGCGCAAAAGAAACAAAAAATCTTAAGGGGCGGCGATTTTATATGAAAGATTGTCTCGGTATCTTGGCCGCTCAAAGAAGAACGCGTGGCGACATCTTGCAACCGGTGGCACTTTGAATTCTGCTCCCAAGGGTAGGAGAAGTCCAACCAGGCAGTGCTATAATGACTCTCATTCAATGCCACTATCTTGATTGACTTCCCTGTCAAATCCTTGCAAATCACATAACTCAGACCAAACCGTCAGAGTCCGAACGGCCCGAGCGATGGGGGCAATTGATACGACCCTCCCAGAATGAGCCAAAACCGAACGGCCCAGGCCCGTATCGCAAGCCCATAGCCCCGTGAAGAACGGACCGAGCGATGAGGCCCCCACAAAGACTCACAGCTGGGAAGGCCTCAGACCGAAGTGGGCGCAACCGTCGACCCATGCCGGCAAGAGTTAACCGCTCCCCATAAAGCGCACCCCTTAATCACCATTAAGGGGCCCCATTACGTCCACCTTCATGACTCATGAAGGCGCCATTAATAGGCGGAGGATGAGGGTGAGATAGGGGGAGGTCGAGTAAACATGGCTGGAGGGAGGCTCATATAAAGAGACTCGAGGTACAACGTACAACGGGATCACTTCTTGGATACCCAAAACACTGAGGTATTCCTCTCATACGACCTTGTCTTCCACCTAATATTTCTCCTCCACAGCTCGGCCCAAGGACTCGCGTATCGGCCTCCCAGTGAGCCATACAGATCCCACCGAGTACCCATCAGATCAGTTCTGACTTAGGTATCGGAGGGGACTTGGTCGGAACCAATGTCCGATCCCTCTGACGAGCTTTCTTGTCTATTCAGGTCAAGCAGATCCAGCCACGCCGAGGCTACCCTTTGGCACCCGGCTAGACCGCAGCCGAACGCGCTCACTACCGAGTCTGTTCGTCTACACCCCAAAGGAGGTTGTCGCCCTGCCCGGGATTCCCTTCGACACGCCGACGCACGGACCTGCACGCTCTTCGACGAAGCCGAACTAGCCGGATTCCTCTCCTGGAGGCCGCAGGTGATCCTCATGAGTGCATTGACCTCCAGCCCCCCAGTCAACCATTCCATGGTAAGAAAACACCCTGAAACAGGAAAGAAATTTGGTTTAAGGGGGAGTTGGTTGGTTAAACCAAATTTGGTTCATGAATCATACTAAAAGTCTAGTCAAATTTTATAAGTTGCATGCATGGTTTTCAAAATTCTTCAAATTATCATATTCATGACGTCTTTTATCATATTTCAAATTGTAATTGCATGCATTTGTTTTGTAACACTCTCATTCAATATCCAATATGTGATTGACTAAAGGTCCGGGTGTACATCGGATCGGTCCGACCTGGGCCCGGCCGGGCCTTGACCGGGCCATGGGCTGGGCCCGGTTGACATTTTGACCCGGGCCGGGGGCCGAAAGTTAAGCCAAGTTTTTTAAAAAAAACAAAAAACAAAAAAACTAGTTATCTTTTAAAAAGCTTAAAAAATCAAAACAAATCAAAAACATTTCTACCAACATATAAAACAATCTACACTTAATATATTTCTAGAATTGCTATAGAAATTTTAAAGATAGATAATTTTATAAAAAACATAGTAATTTATTAATAGATAGTATTTTGTAAATTATAATTAGATAAAAATTTTAAAAATTATAATAATTTCTAAGTAGATAAATAAAGAAGTGAACACATCATGACAAAATGATATTTAAACCCGAAATTCTCAAAGGTCCTGGGTTGAACCTTTAAATTTTATTAAGTAAAATCTTTTTTTTTGGGGGGACATAAGTCGACCAGCCTTACCCCTCATACAATGGCAAAAACAAAAAATAATACAAATAAGAAAATAATAATACATCACTCATCTTGCGTAACTTCTTCTTCGGAATCTTCGGAAAGGTTCTTCTTGTTCTGCGAGCGGCTTTTAGCATGGAACCAATCCTTCGCATAAACCGCAACTTCAACTATGTCTTCCTTAAGTCGTGATCTCTTGTTGTCAAAACGTGACTACCTGCACTAAAAGCAGACTCCGAAGCAACTGTAGATATATGTACAAATAACAAATCACGTGCCATGATGGAAAGAATGGGATAAACTGATTCATATCCTTTCCGCCAGGCAAGAGAATCAAAACGCTCATCATCCATTACTTCCTCTGAAAAGGGAAATGGATTTGCTAAATATTTGGATAGTTCACTAGTAGAACAATCCGACTATAAAGTTTTTTGTTTCTTCTTTCCTAACATCTGTCGGATCCTACTAGAAGAAGTAGTAGTAGCAGGCACAGATGAAGTATGTGAAACACCACCAAATCTAGCCTCATAAAAAGTAAACATGGTTCTTAAGCTATGTTTAACAACAACTACTTGTTCAACATGGGAAAATCCCATGTTTTCAGAATACATTTCAAATAAACCTAGTGCAACATCCTCCTTATAACGAGGATCAAAAACTTTAGCTAATGAGTAAAGAAGAGGCACATGATTCCAATACTTAGCTAGTTTTACAGACATGTCTTGTATCATAGGCATTATAGCAGTGTTAGGTTGTGTACTATCTCTATGCTTAGATATGTGATCAGAAATACAAAGTAATTGTTTTAATCCTAAAACAGATGTTGGGTAGTAAACCCCAGATAATTTGTTTGTAGCAGTAAAAAAGCTTCAAAAAAATCATGCAGATGATCTACAGTTACCACTCTAGTTCAATAATGTCAAAAGCAGGGTCATGTGAAAGATATATAAGTGCATAATCTGTAAGCTGATGTCTATTCTTTAGCATAGATCGCATCATTAAGTAAGTTGAATTCCACCTTGATGCAACATCAAATTTAAATGCAAGGTATGGTCTCTGTCTAGTATGGCATAGTTGTTTGTACTGAAGTCGCCTAGTGTTAGAAGTATGTATGTACAACATGATATTTCTAATTTTATCTAAATAAGCTGAACAAGTTGTAAGTCCATCGCAAACTATCAAGTTCAAGATGTGACATGCACATCTTTGATGGAACAACAACCCCCCATATCGGGGGGTCAAATTTATTTTTAAGCAGCTAATTGCACCAGTGTTATTGGATGCATTATCAAACGTAACTGAAAAAATCTTTTCTGCAATATTAAAATCATGAATTACACTTATTATTACATTAGAAATTACACCCCTAGAATGAGCAAGCTCTAACATTCTAAATCCTATAATCATCTTATTTAGCATGTAAGCATTATCTACAAAATGCGATGTAACACATAAATATGAAGAACCCCATTTTGTTGTCAAAATATCAGAAGTCAAAGCTATTCTAGAGTTTACACTAGCAAAAGTTTCAATCAATTTTGCTTTTCCGTCTTGAAAAGCTAACATAACATCTCTTTGAAGAGTGTTTCTAGGCACTCTTCTAAAGGCAGTGTTAAGAGCCACTTGATTAAATCTTTCTGATTTGGGGCTTTTCCTTTAACTAAATGGCAATTCTCGGCATAAAATCAATATTGCCGTCTCTTTTCTTATAGTCTCAGCAGAGTATGAGAAATTAGATAAAGAGGACGAAGATCCAGATAAATTTAATGTTGTCTATTTAAGGTCTTTTTTAAGTGAGATGATATGTGTCTCTTTAGGTGTGTGTGCCATTAGAAGGGTTGCAAGTAAAATCAGATCTACATATTTTGCAAACTGCCTGCGAGCTTTTGCCAGTGACAGTTTCAACCGTAAAGTTCTCCCAAACCGCAGATTTTGTTGATCTGGATTGGGATTGTTATGTAGCTGGAACATCAGGAATAATAGGTTATGCATGTGTAGAAGCGTGTACAGAAGATTTTTGTGCAGAAGTGATATGTGCAGTTATAGCATTCGGGTAGTCACACGTTTCTGTTTGTGAATAATCCATATCATAAGATGGTGTTTCTATCGGGCTATCCCGCATCATATTAAAGTTATCTTGATCCTCCAGTGTTGTCAAAGTGGAAGGTATTAGACCTACGGTTTGGTGCAGACATTATGCTAAAAATATAGGAACCCGATTTGTCGAGTGGTGTAGAGAGCAGATAATCGTAATAGCAGAGGGAGCTGAGATGATCTTGATAGTAGAGGAAGTTGAGAGTGATAGCGATTTGAGCGGTGAGCTTGACGACGAGATTTACTGCGAAGTTGACGCGATGAGCCTTGAGCTTGCTTGCTTGAACGTATGAGAGAGTATGATAGTTTGAGAATTGTGAAAAAAATGAAAGTGGTTGGTTGAAATTTATAGGGTTTTCGGGTGTAAAATGACCAAAATACCCCTCCCAAATGGCCGTTTATGACCGTTGGGAGGTGTATTTTTGGTCAAAAGACCGAAAAATTACCTAAAAGCCCCCTTTGCTTCCAAAAGAATCAGGGAAAAAACTGCAGCTGCAGCCTGCAAGTGCAGGCCAGGCCCGGGCCAGGCCGGCCCCGGGCCCCGGGCCAGGCCGGCCCCGGGCCCCGGGCCGGCCCGTCGGGGTGCCCCCATGGCTGGAAGCCCGGCCCTGGCAGCGGGCCGGGTCAGGCTTCCGACCCGATCAACTCTCCCGAGCCTGCGGGCTTGTTGGCCACCTTGAACTAAAGGTGTCAAGCAGTCTCGTAGGTATGTTTCTTAGTATTCTTATTGAATATGTGATTGAATAAGTAAATTCAATAATTATACAAGTAAACTATAAATAGTCATTGTTGTACACATTTGTGTGTAAGCAAAAAAATTGATATAAATTTTTTAAGAATTTTTTTCCTACAATATCCTTTTCCTCTAATTCTAATCTTTGTGAATTTTTTTCCACGCATTTCCCAAACATAAACACAATAATCTCTTGCTATAGATTATTTCTATTGTTCAAGTGAGGTCGTGAACCAAACCAATCAAACAAAACCTGGAAAATAAACTAAAACCCCTTTTAAAAAAGAAAATATAACGAAACTAACAAGCAAACGAATAAATAATTAACAATACTTGGCAGCAGCGTACCTGACTTAGACTTCTTCAATTCCAAGCAGTTGTACTCAAAAGTTCTTCCAATATACTAAAAACTACAGAAAAACACAATGAATAAAATGTCACCACAGCCATTTGGTAATTCTAAGCCTAGTTGATATTACTCATGATGCTAAAAAGGGAACCAATAATTATAATAATTGGAGATAATAATTGGAGACACGCATGTTGAGTGTAGTTTCTTAACCATACTTATAATAATTACAATAATTATAATAATAATTGGAGACACGCATGTTGAGTGTAGTTTCTTAACCATACTTATAATAATTACAATAATTATAATTGTTGAGTCATCGGACCGGCACTTGAAGGGGCTAAGTCGGCAATCGACTAAAGCCTGCAGAGCCCACAAAAGAGGCATGTAGCTAACTCAGTCAAAGCCCACGTACCATTTGCCCATTGCACTCCCACCAATTCAATGTGGGATTGAAGGCGAGCTCATAAATAGCCGGGACGTGGACGACAGTTATCCCTATTAAGGGGGGAAGATCGTGGCACCATAATTGGTGACCGTTATACTCCCAACGTCACTGAAGAGACCCCGGAGGTCTATAAATACACGGGAGATGTACAGAATAGGGGAGGTACGAGATCTGATACTCTGACATTACATATTGTAACTTGTATTTCTTCCACAAGAGTGCTTGCGACGCTAGACTTGAGACGAGCATCTGTGGGTCGATCTCAGCTGCACCAAGCTCCCTCCCTCTCTTAAATCTCATTCTAACTTAAGCATCGGAGGAGGTTTGGGTTAGGACCCAGATCTGACCCTCCTGACGCTTCCTTGTGATACAGATCATTGAGTCCCAATCCAGTGAGAAGGTCGTGCATGAGCTTCTCAACAGCAATCGACTGAGACTCGACTCGTTCGAGGGTCAAACGAGCACCGCATGTCGATTACCATCTACCACCGACCCTAATTATTCCGACCTAGGGTCCCACTTAACCGACTGACGAGGATCCAACTCAGCAGGAAGTGGTCCACGTCAGCATCTTGATTGTTTCAGTCATTTTGGCCTTAACAGTTTGGCACCGTCTGTGGGAAATGTTCATCAGTTCGATATCCCAGAGCAATTAACAAGCTATGTCGGTTGGACCCAGCAACATCGACCCAAACCTAGGTCCAAACGAGAATCAGAATGCAAACAACGTCCAAGTGGAGGATGCCACAGATTATGCATCCTCATTGAAAGAACCTAGAAGGACAACCAAGGTGCCTAAGGTGTCCCAGGAGCAATTCGACCAATTTGCAGAGCGGGTCGACAAGAGTATCAGCGTATTGGCGACTCGGTGAGTCAAAGCATTAGAGATCCGCCACTCGCAAATGAGCAACTACCGCCTCCAAATCCAACTCCGACACTGACGAGGGATGCTGCCATGCTCAGGAATCCAAGAGATCTGAGAGTGGATCAACAAGAGAATGCCACACTCAATACAACATCCACATATCACCATAATGGCAAAATGGGGAATGATAACCGTGCCTTCGGTTTCCAGGGAGGACCCAGTCCCTCCAACTATAGACATGTGACTCGCAGCATCCGGGATCAGGTAATAAATGGGGTCATTTCAGGCCCCCCTCGATTTTGCAAGTGGAAATGGGAGGAGAGAGGCGAAGAAATTCATAACCGATCCTTGAGAGCTACTTACCTGCAAGGCGGAGATGGGCGATTCCAACTTACACATTCCGTAATTCGGCGGACCCCGTTGAAGGAGAACATCATGTCTGCTCCTTTTCTCCCAAAGTTCAAGCTCCATGCCTTGCCGACGTATGATGGCAAAGGCGACCTTGAGCACACATCTGCAAATACCTAAACGTGATGCTGCTTCATGGGGCTAATGAGCCATAACTCTGCCGAGCTTTCCACACTACCCTAATTAAGACGGTGGAAGGGTAGTATAACGGATTACTAGACGACGGTGTCGGGTCATCCGATGAATTGGCCGATTTGTTTTGCAGGCAATTTGGCACGGGTAGGTGTCCCAATAGAAAGTCCTCCCACCTCTTCACATTCAAGCAGAAGGATAAAGAGCCAATCTGAGCCCTCATCCAGTGGTTCAACGATGAAAGGCCCGATGTAAAGGACACACAGGATGTGACTGTCATCGCAGCTTTTACGCAAGCAGTGCAGAACAAGCATTTGCGGAGGGGCCTCCACCAGTTTCCACCTAACAACCTCATGGAGTTGTTCAATATAACAGATCGGTTCACTATCTCTGAAGAATGGAGGAACCAACTGAAACTACTGAGAATCACACTCATACCCGCCGTGGTGACCCCAGAAGAGGAAAGCAATCCCAGGGAACACCTCGCCAGGAATCTCGGGATAAGAGACGGAGGGAGAGGAGCCTTCGAAGTTAAGAGCACCCAGCTTATGCAAGACCAAACGCACCGAAGGCGGAGGTCCTAGCTTATGCCCAGCGAAAGGAACTGGTTCAAGAATCCGCCAAGAAGGGCAAATATGAAAAAAGGGATGACATCAAATTCTACTAGTACCACAATGATTATGGGCAAGATACTAATGATTGTTGGACACTTAAGAAAGAAATCGACGCACTAGTCAAGTGTGGGCACCCCAACAACCCAGCCGATGACCAACCAAGCAAAGAAGGGGCCTTAAATCAAAAGGGCAAAGTGACGGGGTCGCCTATCACTAAGGTGGTCGATTAGCGAGCTTCTAAGCTCAAGATCAAATAAAACCGTGGAAAGAAAGTGACCCCCGGCAAGAATCGGAAATGCATGTATGCTTTTTTCTTTCTTTGTTAAACATGTTTTCATCAAATACAATTCTGCTTCCTTTTCGAAACAACTTTCTTCGATAGAGCATTTATGAATTTTGTGAGAATTACCCCATCAATATCCTTGCTACAAGGATCAGATCCTTAGGAAAATCTAGATTGGCCGCATTCATTAAACAATTATATTGATGAAAACTCACATATGCATTTTAAACGATCGTGAGACGTAAGTCGAAGGGGCCACCCCCTCGCCACGAATGACCCTCTCGTGTCGTCAAACGTAAGTCAAAGAAGCCGCCCCCTCGACACTGAAGGACCCTATCATGTCGTCAAACGTAAGTCGAAGGAGCCGCCCCCTCGACACTGAACAACCCTATCATGTCGTCAGCCGTAAGTCGAAGGGGCCATCCCCTCGCCACTGAATGACCATCTCATGTCGTCAGACGTAAGTCGAAGGGGCCACCCCCTCGCCACTGAACAACCCTCTCATGTCGTCAGACGTAAGTCGAAGGGGCCACTCTCTCGCCACTGAACGACCATATCATGTCGTCAGACGTAAGTCGAAGGAGCCACCCCCTTGCCACTAAACTACCCTATCATGCATGTCATCAGATGTAAGTTGAAGGGGCCACCCACTCGCCACTGAACGACCTTCTCGTGTCGTCAGACGTAAGTCGAAAGTACCACCCCCTCTCCACTGAACGACCTTCTCATGTCGTCGGACGTAATTCAAAAGTACCACCCCGTCTCCATTGAACGACCCTATCATGTTGTCAGACATAAGTCGAAGGGGCTACCCCCTCGCCATTGAATGACCTTCTCGTGTCACAGACGTAAGTCGAAGGGGCCACCCCCTCACCACTGAACGACCCTATCGTGTCGTCAGACATAAGTCGAAGGGGTCCCCCCTCGCCACTGAACTACCATATCATGTCATCAGACGTAAGTCAAAGGAGCCACCTCCTCGCTGTAAGGACCGTCTTACCCTTACAATACTAACAACAATACACTAGAGTGGGGTGAATAGTTTAACGACACAAATTGTGTATTTAAAAATTAAACTTGCAAATGCGGAATTATAAATGCAAGAGGAATTTAAACACCACAAAAATCCAAACGCAAACACAAGATGTTACCTTGGTTCCCCAAACTTGGATACGTCCAGCCACACCAATATCCACTATAATTCTCACACAGAGAAGTGAATACAATCTCACACAGAGATATCTTACACAGAGGATTTGGATTCTCACACAGAGAAATCATTGCTCTCACACAGAAAGACTTTTCCTCTCACACAGAAAGGCTCAAACTCTCACACAGAGAGATCTCAACCAACCCTCACACAGAATGTTATACTCTCACACAGAGAGCAACTAGCTCTCACAAAGAAAGTTAGGGTTTCAATGAAATAACAAAGTAAAACAAATACTCTTACATATGCCTTGAGATGAACTTATTCAGTAATGAATGCAAAGCATGTAATAGAATCTCCAAGTGATGAGATGAGCTTGAAATGCACTTGGATGATTTTCCTTGAGCTTGACTTCAATGCATGAAGAGGATTAAAAGCTCTAAGAGGGAAATGAGAGAGTTTGAGAGTGGCTTAATCAATCTCTAATGATTTGCAATAGTTCCAAGAAGTTGTAATAAACTTAGCACTCTCCTATATATATGAAGCCCAAATGAACCCTCAAACCCAAAGAAAAATCCCAAAATAATAAATCTGCAACGGCTAGATTTTGGCAGTTTACGGCACATACAGTCGACTGATGAACAACAGATAGTCGACTGGTCAACGGATATAAAATTCCTAACGGCTATAATCTGAGCCAGGACAGGCGGCTGTAGAAGACTACACAAGCGCCTGTAAATGAGCAGGCGCCGATATATCCTTCAGCATGCGATTATCACTTGGGATGGAAAGGAGCTGAGAAAATGCAACTTTCACACTAGCGCCTTCAGTCGATAAATGACCATTTCACAGGCGCATGTAATTTGACAAGCGACTGTAAATACTTCATCAGTTGACTGACTTGCAAAGTGGGATGAAACCCAGAAAATACAAGTTATGCACTTTGGCACACATACGAGTGGAGAAGAAATCCCAGGCACCTGATGGAACACAGGCGACTGTGAAATGAACGTCTGTCGTCTGTCTCCAATATCTTAAGATAGAGTCAATAAAATTTGACTTGAGCTAGTACAAAACAGCCGACTGTGAAAGGCTGGCTAGGTGCCTGGAATCACCCAGTCGCCTGTCTTTTCTTCATTAGTCGCCTGTTGGAGAGCCAGAGACTCCAATTGAGTCATTTGGTATGATGAACCTATTGGGTTGGGTTCTATGATAATCCTAAGGCTCACTATGATGGTTATATGCATATGCATAAATGAGTAGACCATCTATCAAGGCATTACAATTAAACCTAGGCTCAAAACAAGAAAAGCAATTAAATGAAATTACATGGATTGCATTACTTCAATCCTTGATGTCGTGATGATCTCCATCATCTTCAAGCTTTGACACCCCTTGAGTCCAAACTTTGGCATTGCTCCCCTTGATGTCTATCATTGCACCAAGCTATTAGTCTCCAAATTATATTATTCTGCATTTGATAAATATGAGACTAAAACATGAGAGACATTAGCAACAACATAATGTTGTGATCATCATCAAAATAATGTTGGTATGAAACACCAATACCTAACACTCTCCACTGAACGACCATATCATGTTGTCAGCCATAAGTCGAAGTGGCCACCCCCTCGCCACTAAACGACCTTCTCGTGTCATCAGACGTAAGTCGAAAGGACCACCCCCTCGCAATTAAACGACCCTATCGTGTCGTTAGACGTAAGTCGAAGGGGACAGCCCCTTGCCACTGAACAACCCTATCATGCCATCAGCCGTAAGTCGAAGGGGCCACCCCTTTTCCATTGAACGACTCTATCGTGTCGTCAGACGTAAGTCGAGGGGACCACCCCCTCGCCACTGAACGAACTTCTCGTGTCGTCAGTCGTAAGTCGAGGGGACCAACCCCTTGCCACTGAACGATCCTCTCGTGTCGTCAGATGTTAATCGATGGGACCATCCTCTCGCCACTGAACGACCCTCTCGTGTCGTCAAACGTAAGTCGAAGGGGCCACCCCCTCGCCACTGAATGATCTTCTCGTGTTATCAGCCGTAATTCAAAAGGGCCACCCCGTCGCCACTGAATGACCTTCTCATGTCATCATCCGTAAGTCGAAGGAGCCACTCCCTCGCCACTGAATGACCATATCGTGTCGTGACGTAAGTCGAAGGGGCCACCCCCTCGCCACTGAACGACCATATCATGTCATCAGCCATAAGTCGAGGGGGCCACCCCTTCGTGTAACGACCTATATTTTAGGCGTGTTTTGATTGCGTGTGTGCCTGTATTTTTACTTTTGTCGACCAAGTGTTCTTCATCCGAGTGTTCTTTTCTTCTACGCGTCAACACGAGTGCGTCTTTGTTTTTGGTATTTTTCACCTAGCTTAACTAATTACTATTACCATTTAACTAATTACCCTAACCTCTACTTAATTAAACAACCCCACATCCTTCAACACCTCCATTTGGTAGATGATATCTGAAGAATTCAGATATCAACTTATTACATCTTACTCTATTTAGAGACCCTCTCCATCTTGCATGCAGACGAAGCCACTCCTCGTCTTTTGGCATCACAATCCCCATCCCCTCTCCCGTTCTTCCTCATCCCCCCTGCATCAATCAATCAAACCCTACCATCATCTTCATAACTGTTTCCTCCTTCTCATCAACCCAAAATCAAACACAACAAATCAGAAATTGAGGGTGAAAATAGAAGAAATTAGATCAACCTGATCAAATCCCCTCCCCCTTTCCCGTGATCCCCTCCCCCTCCTCCTAACCGTAGCCCGCGCCGCCGCATGCAGAACCCGTGCACGTTGCTCAGCCCGCAGATCTGCCCGTCGCCTGTGCGCAGCCCACAGGTTCAGCCCGCGTCGCCACATGCAGAACTCGTGCACGTTGCCCAGCCCGCAGATCTGCCCGTCGCCTGTGCGCAGCCCATAGGTTCAGCCCACCCCGCTACACGCGCCCCTGCCAGCTCGCCCTACCACTGCCCAGAAGTCGCGCGCGCTACCCAGCCCGCAACTGCAGCTCTACCGCACGCGTCCGCCAGCTGCCTGCGTGCTCCCTGCCTGTAGAACCTCGCGTGTGCCGCCCCGCCTGATCCGTCGCTGCCGCCGCCAGATCTGCCACCCGCGTGCCCCTAGCTGCCTACCCCGTGCTCACTTCATCCCCTCTCATCTGCAACAAAAAGACAAGAAAAAAAGAAGGGGGAAAGAAAAGAAGAAGAGAAGAAGGGGAAGATGCAAATAGAAAGGTGAGGGTTATTTGGTTATTTAAGAGTTAAGAAATTATATTAGTTAGTTTGAGGTATAAGTTATTATATAATTTATAAAAATAAATAATATTAAGTTTTAAGTTTTAACCTATGTGTTTCTTATAAAAATAACTTATGTGTTTCTTTAAAAAATAATTTAAGTTTTAACTTATGTGTTTCTTATAAAAATATATATACAGAGTTAGCTTTATAATTAGTATTATACTAAGTTCTTATTAGTTTATAATGATATAAAGAGATAGTGTTACATTAAAATTAGTATAAATTTGTTTCAGTATAAGTTTAGTTATATGTTTTTATTATAAGTTGTGTAGCTAACTTGCCTTGTAACACATGTGAAACCAGGTATCGCTACCGCGGATCGAACTGTGCCTTTCACGACACGACGTATCAGTAACTCATCGTGCCCTAACCGTGGGCGTTAAAAACTATACAGATGCATGTTAAACTAAGTTTCATACTAGTAACAAAGTGTCCCTTTTGAACAGTTAGATAAGTTTGATAATCTGCACAGTATTGTAAAAGACTCGATCGGACTACGAGTCATACTTGATCGTAAAATGTGTCAATCTAGATAATGATTCCTAAATTGCAAATATGGTAACATCACAGACACTTGGGGTTTTAGGGTAACTTATAATAGCGAGAGTACGGGAGAGACCAGTTCAGGCTTTGTTGTCACCGACCGGGTTCTAGCAACCCATTCAAAGTTGATCGGTGACAAGTTCACAGACTTGATCACAGATTCTTGAACAGTATTGCATGCTTAGCATAGTTTTGGTTTAACCCAGGTACGTGCACCCGTGGTATGAGATGGACTCTTGGTTGCTTACTGTACTTCGTATTATAAGTCACGATCTAGGTTCGACACAGGTATACTCTCGTAACCTGGTCACCTTTAATAATGTTCATTTAATTGCTGATAAATTGTGAAAGTCATAAATCAGCAATGCTACATTTCTGCTCTATTTCCATACCATTATTGTATGCACTTTTACCTCTAGTCTCTGCTAGTTTGCCATATTTGTATATTGTTTTGAATTCTATGCTAAAGATACTTTGAGTTATGTCTGATCCAGGCGACCCTTCTCTTTGTGGTGAACCTGCCAGATACTTCACAGGTTGACGAGGTGACATCTGAATTAGCTGACGCTGAGCTTGCAGTTGAGTTTGACCAGGAGGACGATGGTTACTGAGAGTGAGTGTGAGAGTGTTATGTTATCTTATGCTTTTCATTTCCAGAGTGCGCCTTGGTGTGTATTTGTATTTGGTCTGTAATTCCTTTTCTGTACGCTACTAGTTTGTAATAAGGTTATATTTCATTTTCATGTATGAGTATTTGGCATATTTCTGCAAGGGATCCTATATTGACTTCATTGGTGACTAGCAGGACTTGCGCATGTACCGAATAGTAACGGGCCCCGGGAGTGGGTCGTTACACTTTGCAACTGAACGAGGTGGTTTAGTTTGGACATGGTTCAACGACTTAACCCCGACCATCATGAGCAAGGGTTTAACCCGTCGAAAGGGACCATCAGGCATTACGACCACCCGTATGAGCGATAGCAAACAGAGAGATATAAGTTACCTTTTCTGGCGTTCAAACTACATTACAAAATTGTCATCGTTTATATGGCAATTACCCCCCTATATAATGGTAAATTTTGGCGGGATAAGAAGAGTGTCAAGATTCTGCAACGAATCACGGTGCCCTCGATCTCCCTCAAACGCAGCAACATGCTCTTGATCCCCCGGAGCACCAGCATCCACATCGTCACCCGTCGTGATGACGATCTCGCTGGTAGGAGCGGTCCCCTCCGTGCCTTGACTTAAATCGTCGCCATCGATGATCGGGAACCACACGGGGATCTGGTCGATTCCAGTGGCGATACCAGGGAATCGATCCTTCACCTCTGATTGACATCGTTCATAGCCCTACGTATACAGTTCGTCGAAGTCGGGCAATGAATCCTTTGTACTCATGGACCTCCCACTCTGCTATGGCCTCTATGCCAACTCCCCAAAAGTTGTCGGCAAGTCGGGCGAGGAGCTTGTTATCCCTGACTTCCCACTTGGCTTTCTCCTCCATCAACATTTTTTCCGCTCGCCCCCTCGAGGCAGCTTGGGCAGCTGCCTTCTTATGAGACTCCCTTAACTCGAGCTCAAGCTCAAGCACCCGTGATCGTCTTAGTTTACACAAAAGCCCCAGTCTATCCAGCTCCGCCTGAGATTTCTACTCGGCCTTCTTAATGGCCCCTAAGATGACTTCATGATTAGTCACCACCGATGCATGTCGACGTAACGCAGCATTGGCCACAAGAGCCTGCATACAAGGCACAATGGTCAATCTCCATTCCTGCATCACCTATAATGAAAGCTAGCGCAGTAATTACCTGGACATTCGTGTGGACGGTAATTGAAGTGAGCCTCTCGTAATCAACCCTCTCCAAAACGGCCCTATCCTGTGGAAGGGTCACGTTTTCGGCAATCCGAGAGACGGTCCCGCAATCCAGAAGATCAGACTCGTCTCTCTTGATAGGAAATTCTATTTGAAGGAACTCCTCTGTGGGACAATCAAATGGGGCTTGAGGCGATCGAATTTCTAGCAAAAGTGATCTGAATTCTTCAGGAATATCCTCAGCCAGAGACACTGGAGGGAACAGGCCCCCCAAGGCCAGGAATCCTGATGCAGATGGGGCTCCGGAGGAGCTCGGATTTCCCCTTAATCTCCCTCTAAAAGGGATCACTATTCCTGCTCGTGAGTATGGGCCTCGCCACGCAATTGGCTCGCATCCGAAGGCACATGCCGACACATGGCATCCGTCAACCCGGATGGCTCCGAGCTACTAAGACGAAGTTGTCGCCTCTTTTTATTCCCCTCAACTGCAACCACCTCAAATTCGATGGGGGGGCTTTTCTTTCTTCTTCCGCTAGAGACGAGCCAGCTGAGGACCCCGTAAGCAACAATGGGCAATTCTTCTGATGATCGTGTCACTCCTTCCTCCAGAAGGGGCTCTGGAGGAGATAACATGCTCTCCTCAGCTTCTCTGATAGAAGCCGTGACCCCCCTCCCTCAACGCAGAGTCCACCTGGTACACCAGACCGACTATGCCTCCAAGTAAAAAAACATGTTAGGACATGAAACAAAGATCGAACAGTTTATGGGACAGAATTGGATCGACCTTTCGTCCATACGGTCTGACGCAGCACCAAGTCGGACCACAACCACTTCATCTTCCTCATATTCTCCGGCAGGTTCAACAATGCATCGGCGGCTTCCTTCTCTGCTCCGGACAGAGGCTTGTCCTCGGCGAGACCTAAGTCAGGCACACCCCATCCAGTGCAAAAGCTCGCCTCGCCTTGAAAGACTTCCAATTTGAATTCAAGGAAGGGAGATCGTCAAATAGCGTCCTGCCTCGGTGGGCTTTTATCATGTACCAAACTGGATTCTTGAGGGGAGGAATCGAGAAGAAGTAATTGAACAACCCCATCGATGGTTCAACTTTCGTCATCATGCACAGAGCGATGAAACCAACCAATGCACCTATGACGTTTGGCATCAGCTGACAAAGGGAAATGTTCAATGTAATCACTACATAGGGCATGAAAGGATGCATGTGGAATCGAAGCCCACGTTGGAAGGCTTTGACGTAAACCCCAACCTCCCGATCGTTGGGACGATGAACCCTTTAATGCCTCTCCAGCAACCCGATCTGGTAGTCGAGCCGGACGTATTTTCTCTGGAATTCGGGGATTTGATCGGCTCCAATTTTGGATATTTTTTTGGCGATCAGGCCGGGTACCACGGCTCCCCCTTGTTCTTCTGCATGACAGAAACCGAGCTCCTCCCAGAGGCATGGACGGATGACGAAACCATTTAAGAAAGGAAAAAAATCTAAATTTAGAACGATAGAGATGATGACTTCAAATTTCCAATCCGGAACCGTCTTATATCGACTAGACGACCACATCGTGATAAGACACGTGTTGAAGATCTGAGCCTCTTAGCATCTTGGATTTCGAACCGGCGAATCATCCAAATCAGCAAAGCGGGTGCTTTGGCGCCTAAAAATTGAGTATTAATTCTTCGACTAACGTGCCACATTAATGCGATGTAACGTCGCTTGACCCCAACAGGCAAACTGTTTGAGGTCGAGCGACGGGGGCCATTGTTGAGTCATCGGGCCGGCACTCAAGGGGGCTCGTTCGGCGAACGAATCAAGCCCGCAGAGCCCACGAAAGAGGCTTGAAGCTAACTAAGTCAAAGCCCACGTACCATTCGCCCGTTGCACTCCCACCAATTGAAAGTGGGATTGAAGGCGAGCTCATAAATAGCGGGGACGTGTGCGACGGTTACCCCTATTAAGGGGGAAAATCGTAGCACCATAATTGGTGACAGTTATCCTCCCAACGTCACTGAAGAGACCCTGGAGGTCTATAAATACACTGGAGATGGACAGAATAGGGGAGGTATGAGATCTGATACTCTGACATTACATATTCTAACTTGTATTTCTTCCACAAAAGAACTTGTGACGCTAGACCTGAGATGAGCCTCTGTGGGTCGATCTCAGCTGCACCAAGCTCACTCTCTCTCTTAAGTCTCATTCTAACTTAAGCATCGGGGTGGATTTGGGTCGGGACCTAGATCCGACCCCCCTGACGCTTCCTTGTGGTACAGATCATTGAGTCCCGATCCAGCCAGAAGGTCGTGCCTGAGCTTCTCAATAATAATCGATCGAAGGCTCGACTTGTTCGAGGGTCAAACGAGTACCGCAAGTCGATTACCATCTAACAACGACCCTAGTTCTTCACTCCCACCTCACCCCACGAGGGAGATAGGATGGGACTTGAGCAAGCTGGAGGCGAATCAATTACCGCCTCGTCTCGACGATCGGGCTCGACGAATCGAAGAACGAACGACCGCCGGGCTTCGGGGGACCGAGCCCGACAGAGAAAGTGCCCGTCGAGTAAAGCTGGATAAGGGAGAATACCGAAGGGAGAAGAGGAACACCCGCCGATCAACCCCCACCCTCAGTTTGACGGGGACCCGAGGGAACCCCCCGACGTGAACATGCTCGATCGTCACGACCGGACAATCACGGTGGAAGCGCAGGAGGGCGACCGGGAGGCGCTAGTGGAGTCCGTTGTCCATTATCCCGAAGGATAAATGAGGCACGTGTACCCTCAAGATTCAAGGTGTCGACGTTGGAGAAGTATGACGGCACGGGCGATTCGACAGATCACGTGATGGACTATGAGGGGGTCATGGCGTTCCAAGGGGCTGACGACACCCTGCTCTGCAGGGGTTTCTATTCCACCCTCCAGAAAGCGGCCAGGAGTTGGTACCACAGCCTCTCCAACCGTTCCATTGATAGCTTCGAGGACCTCTCCCAGCAGTTCTGCAAGCAATTCATGGCCGGGAGTCAGGTAAAACCTGACTCAGAACTCCTGTTCAATGTGGTGCAGGGTCCTGGAGAATCCCTGAGGCACTACATGCCTCGCTTCAATGCGGAGCGACTGAACATGGAGAGCTGTCCCAAGTTGGTCGTTAAGACGGCCCTAAAGAAAGGGCTCCGACATAGGGGCCTGAAGAAATCGTTACACAATGACCCTCTAAAGGACGTTGCCTGGGTCATAGCTCGGGCGGAACGCTACATGCTGATGGAAGAGGCGCTGGCCGTGGATGACGGGAGTCGCTCGGTGGGGACCAAGCGGGGATCCAAGCACGACTAGATCGAGCGCCGTGACCCCGAGGAGCATCGGCAGGAGAAGAGGGCCAAAGGAAAGCGGCGCAGTGAGGAGCCACGTCACTCCCAGTGGAACATCGCCTCAGACGTCGTCCTCGTGCACGCCCAGAAGGAGGGGCGCATGAGCAGACCTCCTCCGAGGATGAAGAGAGGTAGAAGAGACTAAGAGAAATATTGCAAGTATCACAAGGACAATGGCCATGACACTGACTACTGATGTCATCTGAATAAGGACATAGAGAAGCTGGTGAGTCGGGGCCACTTGAAGAACTTCACCGACGACCCGGCCCTCGCCCCTAGGGAGGGAACATCCAAGCAGTTGGACAAGGGGAAGAAGGTGAACGTAGTCCAGACGGCCATGCGCATCATCGAGTGAGCGGACGGGACGATCAACTGCCGCCTCGCTTGGGCAAGGCTAGCTCGCCGTCGCCTCCTCCGTTTTTTGTTTTCCTCCAAATGTATACCCGGGTTCAAAGAATGGAAAGTGAACTGTGTTGGTACAACAATATCTCTTTATCACTTTGTCTGGCTAGGAAACCGATTGCAGAGCAGGCAGGACATCACCTCTCCAGAAAGAATGACGACCCGATCTACCGTAAGGCTGGGGGCAGCTCCCCCAGCAGGCCTATCATCGAGCCCATCCGTAAGGCTGGGGGCAACTCCCCCAACAGGCAGGACAGTCGGTCGGTCGTAAGCCGAAGGATGGATCCCCCCGCTGACCAGCCGACCTGATCGTCCGTAAGGTTAGGGGAAACTCCCCTAGCAGGCCGATCATCGTGCCCGTCCATAAGGCTGGGAGCAACTCCCCCAGCAGGCAGGATAATCGACTGGTCCTAAGCTGAGGGGTAGCTTCCCCCGCTGACCAGCCGACCAGATCGACCATAAGGCTGGGGCAACTCCCCCAACGGGCCGATTACCGAGCTCGTCTGTAAGGCTGGGGGTAACTCCCCCAGTATGCGGGATCGTTGGATGGTCATAATCCGAGGGATAGCTTCCCCGCCGATCAGGCGACATGATCAACCGTAAGGCTGGGGGCAATTCCCCCAGTGGGCTGATCACCAAGCCCGACTGTAAGGCTGGGGACAACTCCCCTAGCAGACGGGATCATCGGATGGTCATAAGCCAAGGGATAGCTCCCCCCCCCCCCCCGCGCTGACTACCTGACCCGATCAACCGTACAACTGGGGTAACTCCCCCAACGGACAGATCAACATCGCCGGTCGTAAAGCTGTGGTAACTCCCCTAGCAGATCGGAACATCAGATAGGCATAAGCCTACGGATAACATCCCCAGTAGCCCGGACGATCCGATCGGTCGAGGGGCGGGGGGCGATTCCTCCCACCCGTCAGGCCGATCCCTCGAACGACTATTAGACTAATGGCAAGCCCGTAGCTCGCACGGCGGTCACCCGACTGGCCTGAGGATCGCGAACAAGGGGAAAACCATAACAGGTTGGTTGAGGGCATCTCCAATGCCCTAGACTATCGGGCCAATGAACACAAAGTCCGGAGGACCACTCACACCTGCAACGAATGATAAAGGGATGTCGGCGGATCGCCTTCCCGAACTAGTTCAAACGCAATGGAGGATCAAAGAGACCAAGGGCCTCCTTCCTCCACGAAGCAGCCCTGCCAAAACAATGCCCAGATAACAAGGAAAGTGGCGAAAAGTACATGGACCAACAAAAACTTTATACATCATAAAAATTGTTCGGTATTACAGGCCGGGGGGAAACAAAAACAGAGAAGTGCCACCTAAGGTCCCGGGGCATGGGAGGAAGCGTCCTCAGGAACCTCGCCTTGCTCAGAGCGTGGGAGATCTGTGGGACCTGCCGAGGGTGGGGGAGCGACCCCCGGGCACGCTTCGAGAACCGCATAAAGGAGTCCCAGAAGACCCCCACAATCCGGGGGGCCAGGAGGTCCTCGTAGGAACCAAAGGCTTCCCTGAGGACCTCCGCGATCCGTGGCCTCAGGACCCCATCAAAGCCCCTCTCCACCTCCTCGACGAACCTGGTCGTCTGACGCGTGACCCCCAGCTCGTTCCAGAGATCGCCCCTCTCCCGACGGAAAGCCTCTTCAGCTTCTTGGGCGGACCTCTGAGCGTTGGCCAGTGCCCCCTGGAGGTCCCGCACCTCGGAGACGAGCTCGTCCACCGGACTTCGAAGTTACCGGGCCTCCATGCAGGCCTCTTCGGCGGCCACCTCGGTCGCCCCGGCCCTCAAACGCTCCCGAGCCGAAGACTCCTCAAGGCCTTTCGTCTGGGCCACCCGGCGCTGTGCCTCAATGACCATCACAGTGGCCTGCAAAGAAGAAAAAGTTACGCTAAGAGGAGTCGAGAGGTAGATTTGAAAGCAGCAGAGCGACCAACCTGTTGAAGCTGCCAGACCAAGGAATCTGACAGTTGGTCGGAGGGGGCCCTCTCCAGGAGAGAGCGGTCCCTCGGGAGAATGGAGCTCTGCGCCAGTTGGGTGGCCACGGCTTGGTCGACAAACACCAAGTCCCCGGGCGTAACCTCGGGACCCGTAAGGAGGTTCACCAGTGCACCACCGGCTCCCGCCAAGGAAGGCTCAGCCGAGTCAACAGGAGTGGCCACCAAGCCCAACGGGAGGGTTTCGCCCGAGGCAACCGGCGCGCCAGGAGCCATAGAAGAGTGGACTTCCCCACTCTCACTCCTCCTCTTCCTCTCGACGGGCCCCGCGGACTTTGGTGGGGAACGCTTACGCCCCACGCCGCGACCGCCCGTGGCACGCGAGGGGCCAGACAAGAGCCCTCGTTGCCTCCCTTTGCCCTGACGGGACGGGGAGGTTCGGCGCCCGTAGCCTCCACTACGGGGCGATCCATCGCAGTCGGGATGAGCGGCGCGGCCGCGTCCATAGGCTCCAGCCTTCCCACCGCAGGCTCGGTCTGACGCACCTCCTCCTCAACCGTGTGACAGGGCGCCTGGCCCGAAGGGTTCCTACGGCTTCGACCGGATCCCCGGCGGATGAGCTCGTCGACATTACCGGCAAATTCATGGACAGCCATCTCTGCAGAAGGAAAGAAGATCAGGGTAAGCGAGAGGGAAAGCGGAAAGAAAAAAGCGTCTATCGAGGGACCAAAGGACGGTCTTAAGGAGCAGGTCGTCCAGCAGAGGCCAGACCAACCTCTCCTCTAGGGGCAGAGACGACAGAAGCTGGACAGCGGCCTGGTCAGCCTCGGAGAGGGTCAACGTCAAGTCGTACTGACATAACCCTCCCCAACTTGTCAAGATCTCGGCGTCCCCGGGGAAAACAATGAAAACATAGCTCGAGCTCCAGTCCCTCTCCCAGCGGGGTAGACCGAGCAAACACTCCTTCCCCGCGCAGGCCCGGAGGTGCTGCCACGACCCCTGGCCAACTGTCTGGACCCGGAAGTAGTGAAAGAGAAGAGAAAGAGACGGCTCCAAGCCGTGGACGCGGCAGATCATGATGAACCTGGTCAGCACCGCGATGGAGTACGTGGTCAACTGGCACAAGGCCACCATCAAGAATTCCATGACTTGGATGATGAAAGGATGAAGGGGGAAGCGGAGTCCCAGGTGAAACATCTCGACATAGAAGCCGACCTCCCTGCTCTACGGAAAGCAAATCCGCTCGTCACTGAAAGGGATTCGGACGTCATATGGATGATACAAATACTTCTCCCGGATCTCCGTCACCTTCAAGAAGGGGACCAAAGACGGCGACCCAAGGACCGCCGGGGGAACATCGAACCTCTTAGTGGCCCGCGCCACGTCATCGCCGACAGGGTCCGTAAAAAGCAAACTCTTTCACTTGTCCTGTACGGGACGTGTCCCCTAGGGGACGCCGGGCCTTGAAGGCGGGAGGTCGCCAGACTCGAGCGCCGGGGGGTCCCCCGACCCCGACGCGGAATCACCTATCCTATGTGTAGCCATGGGGCAAATGAGGGAGGAAGAAGGTTACCTTGAAAAGGGTCTGAGGGAAGATAAACGAAGGAGAGAAGGAGCTTGCAAGACCAGAATCAGGAAGAAGGGCACGAAAGAATCAATGCTTGGAAGGCCAACGCCCTTATATGGAAGGCAATCTCAGAATCAAGACCGTCCAAAGAAGAGCACGTGGCAGCTTCTGATGACCAACGGCACTTCGAATCCCGCACCGAGAGAAGTTCAAACGGACCGCATCATAATGGCCTTCATTTAATGGATTGGCCTCGATTGACGCACCTGTCAAAACCCTCAAAAGTCACATCGTCCGAACCGAACCAACAGAATCCGAACGGCTCGAACGATGGGGGCAATTGATACGACTATTTTGGAGAAGCCCAAGAACGAGAGGCCTAAGCCCAAGCCAAGAGCGGGAAGCCCACGAGTGGGATTAGGCCTGCCCGACGAGGCCCGCGGAAGGCCTCGAAGTCGGACCGGCCCCAGCCCGGAAGACACACGATTAGCTTGCGCTCTCCGGAGATAACCGTTCCCCCGAAAGTGCGGCACCTTAATGACCATTAAGGAGCCCATTAATCGACCCCTCCACAATGCATGTAGGCGCCTCTATGGAGGCGGATCACGGGGACGAGAGTGGGGAGCAGTCAGGGGACGTAGATTAAGGGCAGTCGTGGGTCAGACCTTATAAAAGGACAACAGAGACGACCAGGAAGGGGATCGAATCCTAGACACCTACGACGGAGGTATTCCATTCACCGATCTTGTTTTCCCATTTCCCCTCTCCCATAGCTCGGATCGAGGATACGTATGCTGGCCTCCTTTCGAGCCGTACCGATCCCGTCGAGTATTGCTCAGATCCGTTCTGACTTAAGCATCGGAGGGGGACTTGGCCGGAACCAAGGTCCGGCCCCTTGACGAGTTTCTTCATCTGTCTAGGAAGGAGCAGACCAAGGCGCTGAGGCTACTCCTCGGCGCAGAACGAGCCCGCCAGCCATCAGTGAGCGCAGCCACCAACCGAAGACCGAGCAGCAATCAAGGCGCCAAGTCTACCCCTCGGCACTTGATCGACCGAGGCCGAGTGTCCACCCAGGTGCCGAGGCTTCCCCTCCGCACCGCGTTGACCGAGTCCCTCCACCCTCCAAGCGACCTGTTTGCACGTGCCGAGGAGGGAAACCGCGTGTCCAACATGAAGGACACGCTTTCTCGGAAGAACCAAGGGATCCCAACCGACCCCTTGACCACGTTGACCGTCAAGTCTTCGGTCAATGATCTTGTGGTGAGAAAACACCCATAAAAAGAAAGTATATGAATCAAGTTATCCCATTCTTTCCATCATGGCACGTGATTTGTTATCTGTACCTATATCTACAGTTGCTTCGGAGTCTGCTTTTAGTGTAGGTGGCCGCGTTCTGAGCAACAAGAGATCACGCCTTAGGGAAGACATAGTTGAAGTTGCGATTTGTACGAAGGATTGGTTCCATACTGAAAACCGCTCGCAGAACAAGAAGGACCTTTCCGAAGATTCCGAAGAATAAGATGCACAAGATGAGTAATGTATTATTATTTTCTTATTTGTATTATTTTTTGTTTTGGCCATTGTATGAGGGGTAAGGCTGACCGACTTACACCCCCCTCAAAAAAGATTTTACTTAATAAAATTTAAAGGTTCAACCCGGGACCTTCGAGAATTTCGGGCTTAAATATTATTTTGTCATGTGTTCACTTCTTTATTTATCTACTTAGAATTTATTATAATTTTTAAAATTTTTATCTCATTATAATTTACAAAATAATATCTATTAATAAATTAGTATTTTTTTATAAAATTATATATCTTTAAAATTTCTATAGTAATTCTAGAAATATACTAAGTGTAGATTGTTTTGTATGTTGGTAGAAATGTTTTTGATTTGTTTTGATTTTTTAAAGATTTTTTAAAGGCTAATTAGATTTTTTTTTGTTTTTTTGTTTTTTGTTTTTTAAAAAGAACTTGGCCGTGCTTCTGGCCCCCGGCGCTGGTCGGGGCCAGCCCGGCCCGGGTCAAAATGTCAACCTGGCCGGTCCAACCCATGGCCCGATCAAGGCCGGTCCGATAGATACCCGGACCTTTAGTCAACCACATATTGAATATTGAATGAATGTTACAAAACAAATGCATGCAATTACAATTTGCTCCCAAAGGTTCACATGACTCAAGACACCTTTAATTATATAAATTGCTCCCAAAAATATTACATTTGTAAACCCAAAAAAAAAAGGTAATTCTTTGTTGACAGTTGACTTCTTACATGTAAACGGTCCATTTTGGCAACATTTACATTTGAATTTGACACCAACAAGAGTCTCTAGCCACATCTACCCTTCTGTATCAAAATTTACACCATCTGCACATCCCCAAAAAATATGACTCCAAAACATCTTTGAACGTCCCTAGCAACCTTCAACATCCCTCCAACTCAAGTACGCCAATCCCGCAAGGTAGTGTGTGTACGCCCCTGCAATGACCAGAACGTGCCATAGCTGATGGCTATGCCCGATCAAGTCGAACTTCCCCGGCAACCACCGCTCCGGTATCCTCAACGCATACACGATCACCCCGAGCCCGTAGAAAGACAACATCACAATCTCGTACGCGGCCGTGATAACAGCCTCCGGTCGATCCCCAAATGCCACCATTTTGTGCATGATGGGCACCAGCCCCGACAGGCCCATGCATGCGAACAGCCCGGCTCGAACCATCGTGAACTCGGGCCTCTCGAACACCGGCACCAGGGAGACCAGGACGCTGGCGAGGCCGAAGAGGGTGATGAAGCCCATGTAGAGGCTGCGGAAGAAGGGATCGCAGGCGAACGTGTAGTAGACTAGCGGGTAGAAGGAGGTGACGATCAGCGCGGAGATGCCTCCGTAATCAAGACGAAGCATGACGTAGCACGTGTGCTCGGAGTGGCAGGAGAGGAGGTGGCACGCGCTGCTGGCCAGAAGGCAGAACATAGCCCCAGCAATGTAGGCGTAGAAGGGCCAACGAGTGATTGGTCTTGTTGTTTCAGCGACGTCCACGAATTTGTCGCTTATGTTTGCTTGGAACGAAGGCAGGGCAAGCAGCTCACGGTGCAGCCTCATCAGAACAACTGACCCATTGTTGACTGAAGAAAGAGTAGCTGCAGCTTGAGAACCTGTGCCGACCGAAGCATTAATCATGGTGGTGGCGAGGGCAAGGAAGATTACGAACCCGATCAAGTGCCTGGAAAAGGGAGAGAGCAGTACTCCAAGTTATAGGTACAGAGATTCGACATCGATATAGAGAAATTTAATACATGACTAATTAATATGAGATAAAGAGCAGTTTGCGGTTGCTAAATATTAGTCGAGAGCCCTTACGTCCAGATGTTGAGGGTCTCGTTGTGGATGGAGAAGATGCTGAGGATGGTCTGCCTCAACGGCCACTCCGCCCGGTAGTAGCTGACGACAAACTCGTTGTGCTTCAAGAATCCAGGCAACGAGCCGTAGTCGACGAGTTCGCACCTGCATCCGTCGCACGACCCCTCGTCTTCCTCTGCTTCTTTCTTGGTCAATGAAACGAGAAACTGGCTGCCGCGCCGCCGGGCGAAGGCCGTCGCGGTCCTCTCCAGCGTCACGGCTGAAGCCATCGCTGCTGTATCTTCTGTAAGTAGTACAGACTTGGGATTGTTGTGATTGTTGAGGAGGAGGAGAGATGATGTATTGGAGACTAGAGAAGGGAAGGGGGTGTTGGGGATGGTGAGGTTCGGACAAGATGCATGTGTAGTTATAGACCCCCAACTGCGTCTGAACCCCTGTGGTGAGAGTCGGAGAGTTGTGAGCCTGGAAATGGTCATATGGGAACTGGTCACAAAGCCATCACTTTCAAAGCAACTGGCAGTGTTTTTGCGGCCGACGAAGCACAAATTTTCACATATATACATGATGCAGTTTCAATGTTGACTTATTCTGTCGGCCGTATGGATCAATTTTATGCTTTTGTCAATGAACTCTATGACTAGATAGCTCGGTTGACATTGCCCTATGACCATTGCAAATACCAGCGATAGATATGACTCTATGGGCATTGATAATGGCTGAAATTAATTAATCTCGGACATGAGAATTGTTCTTGGTTCAATGTCAACAAAATAGAGACAAATACGAAAATAGAGAGGTCCAGAGTCAAGGCTGGATGACTGGTACATATATTAATATATGCATGCAAGTAGCCATGCCAGCCTAAGCTAGTGGGTTGCTTGCTTAAGCTTTGAACTCGGTAAATGTATTATTGATCTCGTTGAACTCTTCTATCAAGCGGCATATTCATGTTACAAAGCGCGGCATATTGATGATACGACCCTCTCAAAATGGGCTAAAGATAGAACGGGCCGAGCCCATGATCTGAGCCCATGGACCTTGATTGGATTTGGCCCCGGCCTAAAAGCCCCGCAAACGCCTCGAGTCATGCCGGCTCCAGACTGACGTGAAGGGAACCGCTGACCCTTGTAGGTTGAGGTAACCGCTCCCCCGAATTGCGCCCACCTTCATCACCATTCAATAGCCCCATTACACACACCTTCATGGCCTATCAAGGGACGATCAAAGCGGCGGGTACTTGGGGCGAGATGGGGGGACGTCGAGGGGGCGTGGCTAGAAAGACTCCTATAAAAGACCCGGAGATCGAAAGACAAAAGGACCGAATTCTGAATACTCTACACTCAGGTATTCTTTCTCCAACGACCTAGTATTCCACCGCATATTTCTCCTCCACAGCTCGGCCTGCGGATTGGTATACAGGTCTCTCCGCGAACCGTACTCAATCCCACCGAGCACCCTTCAGATCAGATCTGACTTAGGCATCGGAGGTGACTTGGTCGGAACCAAGGTCCGACCCCCCTGGCGTGCTTTCTCGTCTGTGTAAGTCGAGGAGACTTCACCCCCACCGGAGCTACCCTTCAGAGCTTCATCCACCGGAGCCGAGCAATCTCGACCCCGAGCTCGTTCGTCTTTCCACTCGAGGAGGCCGTCGTTCCCCCGAAGCTACCCTTCGGGATACTGACGCATGGATCCGCGCATTCCCGACCAAGCGAACGCGCCGCTACTCGATCTTGGAGGACGCACGTGTCTCACGCGACCACGTCGACCTCCGACCCTCGAGACTACCAAACTGTAGTGAGAAAACACCCAGAAACATCTGGCGCCGTCTGTGGGAACAAATCTTCACCCACGTCATCCACTATAAACAACATTGAGCATCACGACAACGGATTCACACGCTTGCCCACCATCCCCGAGAACAGTGGCTACGTCCCGAACAGAACAGGACATGGCCATTCTACAGAAGGAACCAACGACTCACGCTTGGTAACCCGCGAACTACTCGACCATCTCATTCAAGAGATGAACGCCAACTTCCAGACTCTGGTAGCGGCCATCCAGCAACTCGTGGGCCTGCAACACCCCTTCGGGGGGAACCAGGCGGGGTTCACTGACCACTCGGGGCAGCCCCCCTGCGCTCAACCGTAGTCATGGACCGCGAGGGTGAAGACCAGAACCGGGAGCGTTAACCGACCCCCACCTCTCTTCGAACTAGGGGGAGGGGGAACCCGGTGGACCGGGGACGAATCAACGGTAGCATCGTCCAAACGGTCCCGCTCGACCGGGCGTCAGTCGTCCAGCCGCACTGCCACCAAAGGGCGCCGGGGACGAAGCAGGAGCCCACGCCGGAAGAGGCCGAGAAGTCGCGAAGAACGCCGCCGCAGAGAGCGCACTCGACAACCTACGCCGATCCCCAGCCGGAATGGCATTCCGGCCACTGAGGGACCCCCCCCCCCCCCCCCCCCCCCCCCCCGCGTCTCCACCGACCTGCCTAGCCAACCCGAGTGCCAGGGCGAGGTGCCAACCGACCAGGCAAACCTGGGGCCTCTGGCGATCGACCACTGCCCATTAGCAAGAAGCATCACCGAAGCACGGGTGCCCTCCAGGTTCAAAGTGCTAGCCCTGGAGAAATACGACGGCTCGGGGGACCCCGAGTAACATGTTCTGGACTACAAAAGGATCATGAGGTTCCAGGTGGCTGATGACACTCTGCTCTGTCGCAGCTTCTACACCGCCCTTTAGAAGTCTGCCCGAGACTGGTACAACAGCCTCCCTGACCAGTCCATCGACAACTTCCACGACCTGGCCCAGATGTTCTGCCAACAATTTATGGCTGGACGGCAGAGAAAGCCGGGCTTGGACCTCCTGTTCAACATGATACAGAGGTCGGGCGAGACCCTAAGGGCCTACATGAAGCGCTTCAACACCCAGAAGCTGAACGTCGAGAGCTGCCTCGAGTTGGTCGTGAGGCCCTAAAGAATGGGCTCCAACATAGGGGCCTGAAGAAGAACCTACACGATGACCCTCCGAAGAGCCTCGCCGAAGTCATAGCACGGGTGGAACGGTTCATGCTGACCGAAGAGGCCCTGGCTGCAGAAGAAGGGGGTCCCCCGGCAGGAACCAAGGGAACTCCAAGCGCAACGAGGGCAACATCGCGAGCCCGAGGATCACAGTCAGGAGAAAAGCTGAGGGGGAAACAGCGCAGAGGAGAAGCGCCGCGCGCCAAGCTGAACGCAACCCAGGACGTCGTCCTAACACAGGCTCAGAAGGATGGCCACATCAGTAAGCCGCCACCTAAGATGAATGGCGGCCGAAGGGACGATGAAAAATACTGCAGGTACCGCACGGACAACGGCCACGACACCGACGACTGTTGGCACCTAAAGAAGGACATCGACCAATTGATCAGCCGAGGACACCTGAAGAATTTTTTCGATGCCTCAAAGGCAACCCCCAGCAAGGGCACATCAAGGCAAATGGAAAAGTGGAAGAAGGTGAACATTGTCCAGACCCCCCTGCGCGTAATCGAGTAAGGAGGCATGCCAATCAACCGTGGCTCCTCTCACGGGCAAGCTTTGCACGCCCACCGTTATCTTCCCTACTTTTCTGTATTTCTTTCTGAATGCATTCCTAGTTTTTATTTTCAAGAATGAAGTGCGAGTTCACACCAACAACTACATGTCTCTCGAGATCTGACTCAACACTCCGCCGTGTCAACCCTCCTAAAGCGGCAGTAAGACTGGGGGCAACTCCCCCAGCGGGTCGATCATTCAAATCGGCCGTAAGGCTGGGGCAACTCCCCCAGCGGACCGATCACTCAAATCGGCCGTAAGGCTAGGGCAACTCCCCCAGCGGGCCGTTCACTCAAATCTGCCGTGAGGCTGGGGGCATCGACCATAAGGCTGGGGGCAACTCCCCCAGCAGACCGATCATTCGGTCGGCCGTGAGTCTGGGGGGTAGCTCCCCCAGCTAGCCGACCGACCCGTCTACCGTCAGGCTGGGGGCAACTCTCCCAGCAGATCGACATCGCATCGACCATAAGGTTGGGGGCAACTCCCCTAGCAGTCCGATCATTCGGTCGGCCGTGAGTCTGGGGGTAGCTCCCCCGGCAAGCCGACCGATCCGTCGACCGTCAGGCTGGAGGTAACTCCTCCAGCAGATCGATGTCGCATCGACCATAAGGCTGGGGGCAACTCCCCGAGGAAGTCAGTCCTAAACCGACCACAAGGCTGGGGGCCACTCACCCAGCAGGTCGGTCATAAACCGACCATAAGGCTGGGGACAACTCCCCCAACAGGTCGGTCCTAAACCGATCATAAGGCTGGGGGCAACTCCCCCAGCAGGTCGGACATGATACGACCATGAGGCCGGGGACGAACCCCCCAGCAAGTCGGTCCCAAACCAAGGCTGGGTGCAATTCCCACAGCAGAGTGACCGTGGACCGCCACAAAGGGCTGGGAACGATCCCCTCAATGGATACGTTTCGCAGGTCAAGTCAGCGAACTGCCCTGACTTGAGCAGCGAGAGGGTGGCAGAACCAAACCAGATCAAACCAGATCAAAGACAATTCTGAAACCAGATAGCAGGTCAATTACTTTATTTATAATGTAATTTTTTATTACTTGTCTTAGTATGTTAAAGCTTGTTTGAAGCTCTTACACACACTTAGGAACGCCTTAAAATATTTTAAAATGTTTTAAAATGTTATTAATGAAAAAACCCTGAATTTTCTGAGTGTATCAGCGTATCAGAAAAACTGGTCGACTAGTGAAACAACTGGAGTCAACCAGTGCTCTTAGGAGTTTCTGGTTTTTTGCAGGAAGTCCCATAAGTCTGCTTGTGGGTAGGGGTGAACAAAAAATACCGAAAAACTGACCCGACCGAAAAACCGAAATGAACTGAACGTGAAACCGAACCGAACCTATTAAGTTCGGTTGGTTCGGTTCGTTTTGATATGAAAAATATCGATTTCAACCAGTGAAACAACTGGAGTCAACCAGTGCACTTAGGAGTTTCTGGATTTTGCAGGAAGTCCCACAAGTCGACTTGTGGGTAGGGGTGAGCAAAAAATACCGAAAAACTGACCCGACCGAACAACCAAACTGAACCGCACGTGAAACCAAACCAAACTTGTTGAGTTCGGTCAGTTCGGTTCGGGTTTGATAGGCAAAATATCGGTTTCGGTTTCAGTTGTCGGGCTGGTTCAGCAACCGAACCGAACCGAACCGACCTAACCGACCAGGTATAAGAGTTGGGTGGGAGAAGTCAACTATTGCGTAAGCATAATTGACTACTGCCTCCCAGGCTCCAGAAACAGAGTGCAAATTTTCATAAATATGTACAGTCCATTAATGGGGACACTCAACACAGTTGTGGATGTTATTTGGCCACAGGTATCAGAGACCATTAAGAACTCGGGTGGCTAAGGGAAGCTTGATGCGGTAGGGGTTTGCAGAAGTCATGGACCCGACGACAGTTGGTGGTGATGGAGATGGGTTCTAATGCCAAAACTGGCCTTGTGGTTGTCAGCGTCGAGGACGGCCCTAAATCGATCTCAAGGTAAAGGAAGGGAAGCTTATATTGGCAATTCATTGGTGGTGATGGGGATGGCAGGTCGGCTAATTGTGTCGTCATTAGAGATCTGCCCGTTCACAACCTATCCCATGAGATGGGGCAGAGAGATGGGGCAATTAATTAGTAGTGATGGGGCTTCGGGTGTTGCTGTTGATGTTGTTGCATGCATATGTCTGCGGGCAAAGATCTGGCCTAAACCAGATAGGATCTGGCATAAGCCGACGGGGGCTTGCTATGGGGAAGGGATCTATCAGATCTCTTTGCTTTGAGAAGGAAGAAGGATCGGGTTCTTTTGATTGGCTGATGGATGAAGCAAGAGAATGAAAAGGAGAGAATGGTTTGGCTTAGTGTTCGGGCCGAGGGAAATTGTTATCTGTGGTATTTTATATTTTAGCTGTCTCTGTAATACGGCAGTAGTCGACTACACTTAGGCAGTAGTCGACTACACTTAAGCAGTAGTCGACTCCTCCAACGAGTCCAACTGCACCGAAATCAAACCGACCTATTCTGTTCGGCTCGGTTTCAGTCCAGAACCCATATCGGTTCGGTTTGGTCGATTTCCTTGCCAGAACGGTTCAGTTTCGGTTTTGGAAATTTTACCAAAAACCAAAACGAACTGACTGATGATCACCCCTACTTGTGGGATAAAAGGAGTCAACTTGTGGTGTATTGGCTGCTTATAACAATAAAATTTCTAACCGTTTTTACTAGCCGTTAGAGGTGCATATTGGTCAATTGTTTGGACTCGAATGTTATTCTATAAATCAAGTGTTGTTCAGATTTTAATGCATGATTTCAATGCTCAATTTTCGAAGAGAAAAAAAAGTTTTTAAGCTTAAAAATTTTCAATAAAACCCATCTTCTTTGACCAAGTTTTTCAATGTGTTTCAATCTTTCTTTGGCCAATATTCCTTGATCTACCAAAGCTAAAGCTTCTATCTTTTGAGATCAAGTTCTTTTAAAGCCACTACACATTCACAAAAGCTTCAAGCAAGACTATATGTAATTGTATAAATTTCATTGTAAGTAGAAAATCCTCAAATGATGCCGTAGTGAGTTGTAAATCCTCTTGGGAAAAGGTGTTGTACTATTTGTTGAGATGGTAAAACTAGCCAAGTGGAACTTGAGTGCTAGAGTATGCTACGGGATACCCGAACCAGGTAAATTTATGTGTTTGTGATTGTTTTGCTTTTCAGCGTAGTGATATATCTTACTTGTGTTATTTCCGATTCATACTCTTTAGCAAATTATAATTGTTGATTCAATTTAAATTAAGTAACACTGATTGTAAACTTAGGTAGATTTTCTAGAAAAGATTTTATTAATTCATAGACATATCCTCCCTCTAGCGTCTACTTGACATCCAGCATGATGATCCAACAAAGAGAACTTCTTGATGTCATGTTTAATAGGATGTTTAATATTTTATGCATTTACGAGTCTAAGTGTGTATGCAAAAACACTAGAGTAGTTAGGCCTTGTGGTCATAAGCTTTGATAAGTTGGTAAGCAGAGAAATAAAAAAGGATTTGGAATAATAATTGATAAAGAATTGCAAAGAAATATAGTAGCTGTAAGAAGAAAAAATAACAAAAATGCGCATGTTACATTGGTGTAAGAGGAAAAGATGATGAATATTGTCGGCACTTATACATAATAAACATGCCATCAACAAGATTGAATGATGCAAATAAATAATAATTTTGGATGAATTTAAAGAATATAATGCAAAGAATACCGAATACCTATTGTAGAAAAACTTTTATGTACCAGTGGTCCATTATCTAAGAGGAAGCAATGATTAAGAAAGATAACGATCATACAATTAAAACAAAATGGTTGAAGTAAATAGCTGCAATAAGAGTGGTGTACAATTGAAATGTACCATTATGAATAAAGAGAAAATTTTACGCGATAACTATTATACCAACATTGTTATATGGTACAAAATGTTGAGATATCACCCAAAAGCATGGAAAGAGTACTAGTGCGGCAAACATGCAAGCGTTACGGTAGATGTGTGAGGTAGATGTGTGAGGTGGATGTATGAAGACACTCGAAAAAGATTTAAAGTATATTCAAGCAAAAGTAGTTGTGATCCTTAAAAGGATAAGACGAGAGAACGTCGTTTGAGATGATTTTGACCATACACACCAAAGTCCTGTTCACGTGCTCGTTCAGATTGTTCAGAAGACAGAATATATAAAGGTCGTCGAGATCAAGAGAAAGATGTATGCCGACGAAGACATAGATGGAAGTGATAAGAATAGATATGAAATTTTGGTTTAACAGAATAGAATGTTTTAAATCGCAATGTGTGAAAAACAAGTATCCAACGTCATAATCTGACGTGATCATGATCTGACATTTTTCTGTTAAGTCCATAAAGCCGACCCAATTTTTTTTTGGGGAAGAATGCTGCCATAATGATGATTCTTCAATCACTCAGCTAAACCCCTGAACCAATACAAACATATGGAATAGGATACAACCTTCATGCTAATCTGAGCTTGAACCTGTCCATAGTCAGATGTCAATCATGCCAAGATCTCATCTAACTTACTAAATTGGGTAGAGCCCTAGTGTTGGGTTCGTAGTCATATAAGATAATGTCAAGCTCAACTGACTTGAACAAAGATAAGCGCATAGAATTAACATAATGATAACTGTAAGACAGTCTTACATTGTGTAACTAAGTGTCATAGTCTACATCATGCAAAACAAGAACAAACCAATGGGAAAAAGAAACATATACTTTGGATGCATATCAAATCATTCATAATTGTACATAAACATGTAATCCAACCATAAACTCGGGGATTTAAGATCAACGAAAAGAAAACAGCCCCTATCAACTTTTCCGTAACATATAGTAAAAGATTGAAAAAATTGCCTAAGATAACACATCAGTAAAATCTCATAAAGTGTAAGAATTGGCTCAACAAGCAACCATATGTGGATAGCATAAGCAATGGGAATCAAGGCAGAGATGCCAACAAAAATAATAGGAATTAGCAATGAGCCTTCTATCAGGGGCTAAATTATCAATGGCCCTGAAATTTCCAGGAATAAAGTAGCTGCAATATCAGGAAACATCAATCTGGACAGAAAGAATAAGAATATCACTAACAGTCCAACTTGCCCTACATAGCAGAAGGCAGCGATCAGGAGGACCAATGGTCACAAAACCCATCTGCTGACAAGTACAGCAATAAATCAACATGGATTACCTTGCAATTAAGCAGAAGACAGACGTTCCACAAGAGTCGGATCACAAGAACATGTATGATGTGTATGCGTTAATGGAAGCTGCAAAGCATCCTAATTTCATTGAGCGTCAGTCAATGCCACAGCTTACTGCAGAAGCCGTTCCGCGGCCTCTTGCAGGTGACAATTTCTGAAAAGGAATCAAGCAATTGCCCCGCAAGGCTACTTGGCTCTTCAACAAGGGTACGGATGAATGTGATCACCACCCGTCTTTCCTGCTCGGTAGATCTCAAGCTGAACCAAGTCAAGAATTTCATACGGAAATCCTTCTCAATGTGGGCCTTGCACTCTAGCCACCTTATCACCTTCACACAATACTCATAGTTATCATCCAACTGACCGAACCCATTGGAAAATCGCAGGGGTGAGCCGTTGACCAAGGTACTATCTCCATCACAGGCCTCCTCATGAGCATTGGCAGACCGTTTCCTAGACCCTGGCCGAGACTCTACAGCAGGTACTTCACCAATGGTCACAGCAGCGCAGGTCTGAGAATCGCCGCTGCCATTTGACCTTGCCAGTTCATTCTTCTCTGAACTGCATTCATTATCTTCGTCAGGGGATCCCTCTAAGGGGGCAATTACCTCCACATTAAGGTCAGGAACCGAAACCACATTCAAGTCCAGTCTTCGGGCAACAGATGGCTCTACTTGGTGCTCTTCAGCAGCTTCTGGCTTCACTACACCACTACCACCACATGATTCTTCATCTACTTCGTCTTTGTATAACTCGTCATAGCAACCATTCTCTTCTTGTTCACAAGCTAAATGTAGGACTTTCCCAAGGTTTCGGACTTTAAAACCAAATGATCTGATGGATGGGGTCTTGGCCTCTTTCCTGGCATTGGATGAGCACCCTTCCGCCCCAGTGTGCTCGGTGTGCTTCTGGATTATCTCCACACTCTTTGTAAAACATTTAGCTTCTGAATGGCCCAAGTCTCCATCCTCTGTGAATGAGATAATTCGGAAAGTGTATTCTGTACATGGTTGAAGATTAGAGATTAAAATCCTTCTTTGAGCTCTTGGAAAGGTGACAGGCTCTTTATCACATGTTTCTTCCCTGGTTTTGTAATACCAGAGCTTGTAACCCTTGATGGAATCAGATGCTGATGAGGAGGTTTCTTTTAGAACGATTACAAGGGACGATGATGTTATTTCTTCAAACTGGTAGCCGCAAGCAGCAGGAAGAGAGTCTGCAGCAGCGTCAAAATATAACTACCTCATCAGAACTAAGGATTCAGAAATCTGGAAGAGGACATTAAAAAAGTGCATTTTATCGGAATTGTACCTCTGTGTTTTCTATCTGAATTAGTATTAGAGCTGAGCCACTCATCTGCCTTCTCAATTGCAAGAGAGCACAATCTCTGCACATCTCCAGAAATGGACAACCTGCTCACAATACCGCGAGCCATCTTAGCTGACACCCCATCCACTGGACCAACTTCTGTTTCCAGCTTTGCCTTTGCATCATCTACTATTTTATGCAATTCTTGGAACCGGGAAGTTCCATACAATAACCTATAACTCAGAAATATCCGGTAGCAAAGAACATCTACCCGGCGAGCATCTTTTGCAGTTACCAGTTGTTTCCTCCAGCTTCTGTAAAAAGAAGTCAGAAGTCCTCAAAATTCAGGGTTAAGCATGTAGGTTGCTGCCCGATGTCTGTAATGCTTACTGAATTATCAAAGTGAGGTAGTTTCATCAGCCACAGATAACATTATTCCAAAACAAAAAATAGTCATCATCTTTACTAGTCATATAAGAAATTAACCGTAAATTTTGGGTACCAGGTCCTTATGGATGCCCATCAGGTATAGCACGCCTAACTTTTCAATGAAGGATATACATATTGGACACATACATGACATTTCTTCCCATCTTCGTTCTTTACCTGCTAAGATACTATCCTAGAACTTTCTACGAGTCCAATGAAGTATCACATCCATGATGTATACAAGTTAGTGCTTTGGAGGATAAAGGAGAACAACTGAAAGTAAAGGCACACTAAAGTCAGGCACATCCAGAGCAGATATATAGTCTACCCATGCATGTTAATGAGCAACCTACAAATTGCGATAGTTAACTAAACCCCTAATTTTGGTTGTGATCTTTCGGGGAAAAATCCAAGTAAAACTGATCATATGAACATGGCCTTTATCATCTTGATTGATTATATTCAAAAATGCAGTAACCTGGTCAACCTCCGATCAGGAGTTGAACCCATACATTAGTTTGACTACCAAAGCTAGATGTGCAAATAATAGAAAACTTAGAATCATCAGTCATCCTGAGAAAAAAGTATATAAAGAATATCTAATATAGATCAAGAACCCACTCGATTTACCACTACCAGAAGGTTTCGATGCTACTTGTTGACCATTAAAACCACCAAGTATTACTTTTTTAATGCTAAATTTCACCTAAAAGTAATGTGTCTATACTTTGAAGAAGCATATTGGTCACGAAGCATCCCAGGCAAACAAACAGGCCCTTCACCAAAGAATATCAATTCATTCATTCATATGCATAACAGAATACTGTTCCTAAGCTATGGGTGTAGAAAACTACATGGCAGTCAATTTAAAAGCACAGGTAGATAATCCAAATATATAATCCACACCATTTTTCAAAATGTACCAAAATGTTTACATATTAAAAAGTGTTAGAAATTAAATCAAGCAGATTGAAAAGCTTTCAGTCATATATCAGAGGTCCTCCAACTGTTGAAAATTTGTTCATTTTACTAGCACTAGACAGACACGAGACAAGGTTGCAAATCATGATGAAATTTCACCTCTGAACATTTATAGGTCATGTAGATCATGATGAAAGAACCAGACGTAAGTTTTCCTAGCCATCATTTCTTACTTGTGGGCAATGAATTAATGTACTGCCCACCCCCTCCTGGGAGAGGAGAAATATCCGCTAATATGTTAGATTAAGCCTTGAATTTGTGACCACTCCACACAAGAAGTGCCCTTGACAACTCTATAAATGTATGCATGCACTAAAATATAGATAAAGCAACTTCACATATTATTGTGTTCCGTAGTACAACTTGCATAACTTCCACATTCACTGTGAACATTATAACAAGTTAATGCAAGTTAGATAATTTTATATTCATCCAAAAAGATCCAAAACATAATACTTAGGAGCTATATGACGTAAGTTTACCCTATTATACCAGAAACCTTTCCACATGAGGCACAGCAGTAGCTCCCATCAAGCTGCATAAACTGTCCATGATCAACAACACCTGCTTTTCCACGTTGAAGTGCACACTCGATATGGCAAGACAACCCACACCAATCACTGCCACCTGATTCAGATGTGCAGACCAACCAAAGACTTGGATCTTTGTTATCATCGAAAAGGTGACAGATGCAACAAGAGCATCTTTTGCAGAATGTATCATCCGCTGTCAAAACAGCCTTACAAGCAGAATTCTTGCAAGTCCAAGTGCTATAGCACCTAGAATCCGCAGAGACTTCAGCAGAAGGAACCCGAACAGGATTATCACCCTTTCTTGGCTGTTTCTTGGGAGCCTGATTGCTATTTGAAGTTGAATTGTTTGAAGAATGTTTCTTCAAATCCAGGTTCTTCCATTCTCTGATGCTCGCATTGGACAGTTCCTCAGTCATTTTACATTTTGATAGCCCAGATTGTTTCATTTCTTTATCAAGACTTGGCCGCACCAGCTCCTTCCTGGGATAGAACTTCAGAAACTCCTGCAAGCTTTGATTCTTTGCAACGTCATGCATATCTACATTTTTATCTGGAGTGCTTATAGCGCTTGAAGATGCATGTGAGCCAAAAGCTGAAGAAATAGAAATGATGTAATATTAACATGAGGAGACGTGCAGAGAGCAATGCCATGGCCTAATGATAAAGAAAAAAGTGTGCCATTTTTATAAATTATATTACAACGGAGTGCATATGTGAAAAGAAATTCTCACTAGATGACAACGTAAACAATAAGCACAATAAGGGGCAAGAACAGATATCCAAAAGATTAGTTTTGGATTAAGCAATAGAGAAACAAAAATGCCTCTAAGCAAAGAAGAGCACATACAAGGTAATGTAAGAGAAAAATATGTTTCAAAGTTGACACCTGGCCCAATGCCATTTTCTGTATGAAAAATATAAAATGTACAAAACCTAGTGTCATCTTGATGTAGGAAGTGTTGGATTTTAGGGTTTTAATGGATGATTTGGAGGAAAATCAAGATAATTTAAGGTTTCTTAGCTTCTCACCAAGAATTCCGAGGCTTTTCACCAAGGGGAAACCTTTCTCAGGTTTTTTTTTTTTTTTTTTTGGGGGGGGGGGGGGTTTCCCTTTCATTGATTCATTGATTGAAAATAAAACAAGCTAGGACCTTTATATAGGCTTACAAACTCTGACTTTTCTTCACCTTTCAGTTGTGGTACTAAACATTAAAATAACTAAAAATAAAATAAAAAGACTACTTAATGCCTAAAGGCCCTATCTAAACTCAAAACAAAATAAAAATAAAATTTACAATTCTCATCCACATCACATCTCTAATAAAAATGTAGCCCTCAGTGCAAAGGCTTGATACAAGTTTTTAAAAATGTCTAGATGGGTTAACCCTTTGATAACGTAATAAAGATTGCCTAAGCATTCCAAATGCGGCTGCCTAGAGACTGTTGTGCGGCGAAGGCCCAGCAATCGCGACACAGCACATCAGAATAACTCAGGATCGTAGAGATAGAGGACGAAAGATCAGCAGCAAACAAATAGAGTACAAACAAGATTGCTTTTAGGCCGTGGACGGCCAAAGGGGAACACCGGTGAACTTTATTACGAAAGGAGAGAACAATACAAATCTTTTCTTCGTCCAACGAAGAAGAAGCACACAAGATCTCTCCAAAAGCTCACAATACAATCTCCCAGTTGGCTCTCACAGATGGCGACTCTCTCAAAGGATACAAATGTGTTCCACATGAAACCCTAACCTAACCCCCCTATTTATAACCCTAGGTTACAATATGTGCCATCATTGGCTAGAGTCTCCTATCGGATACAGATCCCGACAATTACGGCATCCGATCCAATCGCCGCTTTACGCAATTAATGCTGCCGCAACCTAGTGGGTCAATCGCCGCTTCCTAGTGGGCCGCATCTCAATTGGCTCCCTTCGACCGATCGACCTTCCTTCTGTGTCGAACGACCCAAGTGTCGAGCCTCGCGTACGAGCCTTCATGCTTCGAACCTCCAAACGACTGATCGACCGAACACAGACTCTAACCGCGTTACGACCTATCCACCCAATGCCGAGCGATTGAACATCAGACTCGAACTAACAACCGATCGACCCAACTACGCTAACGAAGCCACTAGCCCAGTATCCTCGTATCAGACTTGTGCAGAGTCAGATAGGTCGAATCTAGGCACAGTCGAGTTACCTCTGCACAAGAAAACTCGGCTGCCATACAACTACTTCTCCTGTGCCGAATCGAGCCAACTTCTCCACAAATCTCCACATTAGCGAGATTCGAGCCTCTGTCCAACAGACGACCCTCACTGACCTTGGTTGAGCATCGAATGGTGTTCACCCCATTTTGTTCCGAAGAACTAAATGCTTCGCCAGAGCTACGACTGTCTCCTCCTCCTGAGATTGGCTGACTCTCTCGAGTCTCAAATGGATCCACCGAGCCTCAATGCCCCCTCCTGGGGTCGACGTCAACTTCTTTGAGGAACCACATTGAGCAAGTCCAAACAATACTTGAACTTGACTCCTGATACAACCTTCGTCAGCATGTCTGCCGGGTGTCATTTGTTCCGATCTTCAACAAGTTGATGTCGTCATCTTTTTCTCCCACATAGTTCCTGACAAAGTGGAATCGAACGTCGATATGCTTCGTACGAGCATGAAAGACCTGATTCTTAGCCAAGTGCACTGCACTCTGACTATCACAATGAACATCGTACCTCTCTTGGTAGACTCTCAAATCATCCATCAGACCCATCAGCCATATCGTCTCCATCGCTTCAGTCAATGCCATATACTCTGCCTACGTAGTAGATAGGACCACCATAGACTGAAGGATACTCTGCCAACATATTGGAGCGCCAGACAGGGTGAAGACGTAGCCTGTTATCGATCACCTCCCATCCAAGTCGGCTGCATAGTCAGAGTCGACATACCCGACAGTGTGTGGACCATGAACACTTCGGCTGTATGGCAGTCCAACTTCGACTGTGCCATTGATGTAACGTAGGATCCACTGCACTGCTCGCCAGTGCTCTCTTCCCAGGTTGTGCATGTATCTACTCACCATGCTAACTGCATGTGATAGATCGGGTCCAGTACATACCATTGTGTACATCAAGGCCCCTACCGCATTGGCATAAGGTACGCTCGTCATGAGCTTCTTTTCATCTTCGTTCTTCGGACACTGCTTGGCACTGAGCTTGAAGTGAGGTGCAAGCGAAGTAACTACGGTCTTCATCTTCTTACAGCCAAACTTCTGTATAACAGACTTCAAATAGCGACTCTGTGAAAGATGAACAGTACCTCCACTTCGATCTCTTGTGATTTCCATCCCAAGAATCCTTTGTGCCTCGCTCAGATCCTTCATCTCAAATGCAGAACTCAAATGAGACTTCAATCTCTGAATCTCCTCTTTATTCGATGAAGCAATGAGCATATCATCAACGTAAAGCAGAACGTAGATAAAGGACTCGTCAACCAACTTCCCGATAGAACACGCAATGATCATAGGGACTGCGAACATACCCTTGATCATCCGTCATAAAGCGTTCAAAACGCTTATACCACTGCCGTGGTGGTTGCTTCAACCCGTAGAGTGACTTCTTCAATCCACATGCACGACTGTCATCTCTCATAGTCATCGAGCTGAGCCATGTAGATCTCCTCTTCGAGCTCTCTATGCAAGAATGTCGTCTTGACATCTAGCTGTACCAGTTCAAGGTCGAACTGTGCAACCAATGCCAATAGGATCCAAATCGAGCAACGCTTCTCCACAGGAAAGAATACTTCAATGTAATCGATACATTCTCTCTTTGTGCAGCCCTTCGCTACGAGGCGAGCTTTGTAGCGAACATCTCCTGATTCGATCACTTGCTTCTGATGGAAAATTGAATCCCACCCCTAAGTGGTTTTGATGATGAACACAACAAATGATATTAGTGTACTAACTACACTACAACTCAAGTGTGCAGGTTATGCGACGAACGATGACTTTACGCATACTCCGAAGAATCTCAACCACATACGAGACGAAGACGCATTTGCTAGTTCTACATCAAGCACAAGATGAAGCTCGTGCTCAAGCTTAATGAAAAAAGAACTCAAATTCAGGAGAAGCAAGCATCTACCAGATCAGCTTCCCGAAGGTCTTGTCTTAGTGTAGTGTGTGAGTTCTTAGGATTATGTTAAAGCCAAAGTAGATATCACACACACAAATGATTTCGAAAGCGAAATGTTGTAAATTTTTTAATATCTTTTTTAAACTCTTGAGAGCAATAAGCTAGTCGGTCCATTATTAGTAGTCAACCTCCAATACACCCAGGAGTTGATTACGTCTTTCAACTAGCTGAGTTTCAGAGAAAATTGCTATGTGAGTCTACTACCAGAGGATGGAGTCGACTACCAGTCAGAAGCAGAATTTCTACTCAAATTCTCTAGGAGTCGACTACCACCTTGAGGAACTTGACTACCAACTGTCGTTTTCCAACGACTCTGCTTCCTGATTTCGCTCAATTTCCATATTTGCTTGAGCTGAAAGTCAAATGTTTTTGAAATTCAAATTCTTCTCTTGAAACCTATAAATAAACCATTGAGATCATTTCTAATATCAATATCAAGACAATCAAATTCTCTATTCTCTATTGTGCTGAAATTCTAGAAATCTCTCGTTCTATTTGCTCTCATCGTCATAGCCAACTCTGTTTTAATCGCTGATCTCATATCTCATTCTAAAGTTATTATTTTCTGAGATCTGATTTTTTGTTTGGCTATTTTTAAAGTTGTTTTTAAAATCCTTGTTCTTAAATTTCTATTCTTAAAGGATTTCTGAAAAACAAACAATCGAAGATCACAAAGAATCATCTTATATTTTTGTGTAATCTTAAGATTTGATTTGAATTCTTTTTGGCCACGTAACACATTTATTTACTTTGGTTATAGAATTATGGGTGTAATCCAAACTCCACTAATTTTTTGTGGTAAGTTGGTAACTTGTTTTTATTTGTGGATTTCCTTTGTTGTAAGGGACGGGAAAATCCTAGACAAGTCTAGGTGGTCGGAAATCCTGGTCAAGGCTAGGTGTTTGGGAAATCCTAATGAGTGAAGTTAGGTACTTGTATTGCTAAGGCAATAGTGAAAAATCTCGTATCGGATTGGTCGGGACTGGACGTACCCAAGTTGTGGGGAACCAGGATAAAAATCCTTGTATTTGCGTTTGCATTTTCTGAGTTTGTGTATATTCCCTGCAACAGTACTTACTTTACTTTTTGATACTTTGTATCTTTGTAAGTCATTCTTTTAATACTATTACAAAGTTCATTTATTTATTTCCGCTGTGTAGAGATATATTGCCTGTAATCTTATCTTTATATTATCTCATCGTTCAGCAGAGCTTTGCACTCAAACTCTCTGGGAGTCGACTACCACTTTGAGAGAGTCAACTACCTGTTGTGAGATCACTCTGTTAACATTCTTTATAATATTACTTTGTTGATTAAGAACCAAGCGTAGATCACTCTACTTGATTTCTTAGGTAACATTAGAAGGTTTTTAATTGTGCTAATCAACAAACGAAAAAGTTTAATATTTGCACAACACTATTCATCCCCCCTTCTAGTGTTGTTTGCCATCCACAGAATCCAACATTTGGTATCGGAGCAATGCTTCAAAGGCGATGGCATCAACATCCTTTCATTCTGAAGGACTCAATACCATGCGACCACCATTGTTCAACGGAACGAACTACGCAAGCTGGAAGATCCGTATGAAGACTCACCTAGAGTCACTAGATATCGAAGCATGGACCGTCACCAAAGCACCAAACAACGCACCCACGGACGTCGAGTTCGAAAAATGGTCTGTTGATGATAAAAAGAAAGCCAACTTCAACGCCAAAGCGATGAACGCATTGTTTTGCGCCGTGACAGGTAAAGAATTCAATCGTGTCTCTCAATGCGAGGCAGCATATCAAATATGGCATACTCTTCAGGTAAGTCATGAGGGAACTGAAAAGGTAAAAGAATCCCGTATTAACGTTTTGCATTCTAGATTTGAATCTTTCAAAATGGAAGAAGGAGAGAGTATCACCGATATGAATACTCGCTTTACTAATATCACTAATGAGCTTGCAGGTCTAGGTCTGAATATAATCAGGTAATGAAGATACTAAGATCTCTCAGACCCGAATGGAAAGGAAAGACAACAGCCATTCGAGAAGCTCACAACGTGAAGGATCTAACCATTAAAGAACTGATGGAAAATCTCATGGCATATGAGATAGAACTCGAGGAAGACAAGAAGTTCGAACAAAAGCCAAAGAAGAAGAGCCTAGCATTCAAAGCTCAAGAAGAAGACTCTGACTATACCGACAAAGAGGACCATATTCCTTTGTCTCAAAGAACTTTAAAGAGTTTATTACAAGTATGGTAAACGTTCATTTCGACCTATTAACAGTATTATTTGTTTTGGCTGCAACAAACCAGGACACATAAAGAGAGATTGTCTCTTGGAGAAGAACAACTGACATTCCAAAGATCGTGGGAAGAACAGAGAGAACAATGAACGAAGAAGCGACAGAAGGAACAAATTCCGACGACCGAAGAAGGAAGCGATATCTCATCGTCCAATGAATCCTCATCAGATGACAAAAACGAAAGAAGAGAAACAGCCCACATGTGTTTCTTAGCCTCCACGTCATCAAAGTTAAGTACCTTACATGATTCATCATCTAGTGATAGTGATTCATCATCAAGCGATGATGAAGACATGGACTATACTGGAGTATATAAGAAGCTATGCAAAATGCATGAAAAGCTCATAAAAGAACACCAGAAAAGTTAAGAAAGAGGTTAAAGAAAAGGAAAAGATTATTAAAGAAAATACCATTCAAAAGAAAAGAATGACTCTTTAGAGAAAGACATTCTTTCTATGAATGAGAAAATTGAAAGTTTGAGTAATCTTCTCGTACCTGTCACGACTCTACGATGAAGATTATTGAAAATTTCAATAAAGGAAAAGGGAAACTAGATAGTTTAATAAATTACCAAAAAGCTTCATCTAGCAAAACCGGACTTGGTTATGATTCTAATCATACCAAGAAACGGGTCAAGCACACTAGGATGCATCATACTAATCAAAATTTTCTGAGCATTTGGATACTGAAGAACTTGACCGATCAAAAGCAAAAAAGGTACGCAACTGATTTTGTTTGCAAAGTTCATTTAAATAAGAATTATCGATATGTTTCTAATGAAAGAACTAAACCATATTGGGTTTGGTTTCCTAAAGACTAACCTCTTGGACTCTATATATAAAGAGTACCACAAACGTTTACATTTACATGTACTCCAAAAAACCAATGAGAAGGAACAGAAACTGCTTCAAAAACACCTTGTGATGAAAATTGAACTGCGTCACAAAAATTTTAATTGTACAAATATTTATGTTTGCTTATATTAATATTCGCTCATTCCAAATGTTTTCAAAAGCTTATCATGTTTGCTATAAAAATTTTGACACACCCTCGGGATGAGAAAACAGCTCACCCCAGGGAGTCGACTACCACCCCAGGGAGTCGACTACCAGAGTGTTGTGCGAAATTCTGGGTTATGTTTTCTAACTTTCTTTTCTTACTAGTTTTGGATTTCCATTGAGTTATTGGGTTCACATCCAAAGGGTAACTTAAACCCAATAAGCAAATCAGATCACAACCCCACAATCTCTTGATCTAAAGGCCACAATACCTCATCTCTTTTCATCCCCAAAGATAAAAACCCTATGTAGTCGACTACCCCTTCATTCATCTCTTTGAAAATTTCTCTTGGAGCACTTTGAGTTCTCTTGGGTATTCTCTCCTCTCATCATCTAGAAGATCACTAAGGCATAACTCTTTCTCATCTACTTTTATTTACTTCTTGTTAATCTTGCATATCTAGTCTTGTAAAATTAATTTTGTTTTATCTAGATGCCTTTCAAGAAAGTGATATCAAAGAAGAGGAAGGTTACTAATGAATCTTTTACTGAAAAAGAAATCATCATACCATATCTTTTCAGAACCTCTACTTTTGAGTATTTTGTCAAAATTTCTAACAGGCAAATCCTTCATGAGGGGTTTGTCAAAATTGACTATCTTGAGAACTATGGCATTGATAGTATCTTAGAATTTCAGAACTTGGCCAATCTTTTTTCTTTTGAAAATATTTATCTATGATATCATAGGCTTGTGCATCTTTTCTATGCCAACATGGATTATGATCTGACTAAGTGTAGATTCATCACTAAAGTCCTAGACTCCAAACTTGCTATAACTGTCAAATCTCTAGGAGAAGCTTTAGGAATTCCTTACACTGGAGTGGTATTGGATAACATAGAGATAGTCGATGAGAATATTCTGGAGAAAATGTATTTGCCTGGAAGATACTTCCAAACAAAACTACCATGTAGCGATCTTCGCTATCCTGGAAGAATTCTAGCAAATATATTGTCGTATAATATTACTCAGAAATCTGAAAGCCACTCTGTGCTATCTGAGAAGCAAGCAAAGTGCATTTACGCCATGCTAGGAAACATTCCTGTAAATTGGGCCAAAGTCATCATAGACTCCATCCTTGCATCTGCTTCTTCTGATAGACCTTCATCTACCTTAGCACATGGTCACTATCTTACCATCTTGTTTATTGGCTATAAAATACATTTAGATAATGAAACCAAATGCTGGAACCGGCTCGCATCTTTGATGTACATGCTCTTGGCCGAATGAATCTTCATAAAGATCTCGACCAGAATATTCCAGAGGAAAAGCTCGCTACTGAAGGAGGAGCACATCCTCAAAGAAGAAAGGTAAAGAACCTCTTATTATTGATATAGATGAAGAGGAAGAGAATGATGGTGAAGAAGAAGAAGAACCACCGGCATACATTGTTGAGCTTCAAGATATGCTCTTGAAGAAAATTGGGAAATTGAGGATTTCTCAAGAAAAAGGATTTGAAGTCCTCAACAAAAAGGTGGATGATCTAAAGGACTTTGTGACAAGCAGCAACAAAATGACGGAGGAGACTCTGAAGTTGATCCTTGGCGAGATCAAAGAACTGAAGAAGAATAGTTGAGCTTCATAAACTAGCTCATTTGGTTCTTTGACAAACAATGATTCTCTAAACACTACTATTTTATGGTCTGTAATAACTATACTATGTTATGGTCTGATACACTTATGGTCTGATTGCGCTTATGATTTGATATCTTATGCAGGTTTTTATCATATTATAAATCTTCATCTATTAACATTGTTTTGCAAAAGAATCTTAAAGTACCTTGAATTATTTTTTCTCCAGTTTTTATTGTTAAAGCTTGGTTGATTCTTGGTGAAATATTATATGTCATCTTTTTGATTGATGACAAGGGGGAGAAAGGTGGTGAAATGCAAAAATGTGAATGAATATGAATGAATATTGTTTTGCTAATGTGAATGAATATTATTTTGCTAACCGGCTTTGATGCAGAGGGAGTACCGCATCTAAGCAGGGGGGAGTAAGTTATCTAATTAAGTCAATATTCACTTAATATACTTCATTTTTCATTTGGGTGTCATCATCAAAAAGGTGGACAGTGATGGGAAATTGAATCACACCCCTAAGTGGTTTTGATGATGAACACACCAAATGATGTTAGGGTACTAACTACACTACAACTCAAGTGTGTAGATTATGCGACGAACGGTGACTTTACGCATACTCTGAAGAAGCTCAACCACACACGAGACGAAGACAAATTTGCTAGTTCTGCATCAAGCACAAGATGAAGCTTGTGCTCAAGCTTAATGAAGAAGGAACTCAAATTCATGAGAAGCAAGCATCTACCAGATCAGCTTCCCGAAGGTCTTGTCTTAGTGTAGTGTGTGAGTTCTTAGGATTATGTTGAAGCCAAAGTAGATATCACACACACACACAAATGATTTCGAAAGCGAAATTTTTTAAATGTTTTAATATCTTTTTTAAACTCTTGAGAGCAATAAGCTAGTCGATCCGTTATTAGTAGCCAACCTCCAATATACCCAGGAGTTGATTACGTCTTTCAGCTAACTGAGTTTCAGAGAAAATTGCTCTGGGAGTCGACTACCAGAGGAGGGAGTCGACTACCAGTCAGAAGCAGAATTTCTACTGAAATTCTCTGGGAGTCGACTACCACCTCGAGGGAGTCGACTACCAGCTGTCGTTTTCCAACGACTTTGCTTCCTGATTTCGCTCAATTTCCATATTTGCTTGAGCTGAAAGTCAAATGTTTTTGAAATTCAAATTCTTCTCTTGAAACCTATAAATAGACCCCTTGAGATCATTTCTAATATCAATATCAAGACAATCAAATTCTCTATTCTCTATTGTGCTGAAATTCTAAAGATCTCTCGTTCTATTTGCTCTCATCGTCATAGCCAACTCTGTTTTAATCTCTGATCTCCTAAAGTTATTATTTTCTGAGATCTGATTCTTTGTTAGGCTATTTTTAAAGTTGTTTTTAAAATCCTTATTCTTAAATTTCTATTCTTAAAGGATTTCTGAAAAACAAACAATCGAATATCACAAAGAATCATCTTATATTTTTGTGTGATCTTAAGATTGATTTGAATTCTTTTTGGCCATGTAACACATTTATTTACTTTGGCTATAGAATTCTGGGTGTAATCCAAACTCCACTAATTTTTTGTGGTGAGTTGGAAACTTGTTTTTATTTGTGGATTCTCTTTGTTGTAAGGGACGGTAAAATCCTAGACAAATCTAGGTGGTCGAAAATCCTGGTCAAGGTTGGGTGTTTGGAAAATCCTAACGAGTGAAGTTAGGTACTTGTATTGCTAATGCAATAGTGGAAAATCTCGTACCGGATTGGTCGGGGACTGGACGTACCGAAGTTATGGGGAACCAGGATAAAAATCATTATCTTTGCGTTTGCAATTTCTGAGTTTGTGTATATTCCCTGCAACAGTACTTTACTTTACTTTTTGATACTTTGTATCTTTGTAAGTCATTCTTTTAATACTATTACAAAGTTCATTTATTTATTTCCGCTGTGTAGAGATATATTGCTTGTAATCTTATCTTTATATTATCTCATCGTTCAGCAGGCTTTGCACTCAAACTCTCTGGGAGTCGACTACCACTTTGAGAGAGTCGACTACCTGCTGTGAGATCACTCTGTTAACATTCTTTATAAGATTACTTTGTTAATTAAGAACCAAGCGTAGATCACTCTACTTGGTTTCTTAGGCAACATTAGAAGGTTTTTAATTGTGCTAATCAACGAACGAAAAAGTTTAATATTTGCACAACACTATTCATCCCCCTTATAGTGTTGTTTGCCATCCACAGGATCCAACAGCTTCTTGGTGTAGACCCATTTACACCCAATTGCCTTCTTACCCTTCGGAAGCTCCACAAGATCCCATATGTCGTTCTTCTCCAATGATTCCATCTCTTCATCCATCGCACTTCTCCACCGCTTCGGGACTTCAGATTGCTCCACCTCACCAAATGAGTTGGAAACATTGATACTACTACGAAAAAGGCAAATGAGACCAACTCTGAGTACCTCGTAGGTTTTCTTATCTCACGCCTTGGTCTCAATACTGCTATGGAATCTCTTGACTGAACGAACCTTGGAGACGAGCTATCTCCATCAACTGAGCTTGAGCCACCAACTACACCATCGATAGCCTGGAGCCCGCCTTCTGCTACATCTGTTGTGGATCGATCTGAGTCGTCGATCGACAGTTATGGAGTATCAGACACGTCAAAAACCTGCTTTAATTGTGTCTGTTCAACCTCCACCTTTGGCTCATTCTCTGTCTTCAGTAACGCCGACTCATCGAACGTTACGTCTCTGCTCAGGATCACCTTCCTCTGTGTCGAACACCATAGTCGGTATCCCTTGACACCACTGCTGAAGCCCAAGAAGATGGCTTTCTTGGCTCGAGCATCGAGTTTGACTTCCTTCACGGCATAGTAACTAGGACAACCTCAAACTCGAAATGATCCATAGTCGAAAACTGGCTTTTCCGACCATACCTCCAAAGGGAGGTCTTCCATCCAATGCAGCAGATGGTAGCCGATCAATAAAGTAGGTCGCATACGCCAAGGCCTCGGCTCAAAACTCCTTCGATAGGTCAGCAGTTGACAGCATGCATCGAAATTTCTCCAGCAAGGTTCGATTCATCCTCTCTGCTACCCCATTCTGTTGCGGCGTACCAGCAACGGTGTAGTGTTTTTGTATCCCTTCCGATCTGCAGAACTTCTCAAAGAAATCTGACGTATACTCACCACCGTTGTCACTTCGCAGTCGTTGGATTTGCCGACCAGTCTGAGTCTCGACCGGCTTCTTCCACTCGATGAAAGTGCTAGAACTTGGTCCTTCGACTTCAGCAGATCACCCACACCATGCGAGAGAAATCATCGATAAACGAAACAAAGTAGTATTTCACTCCCCATGAGGCCGTCCTAGACGGACCCTATATGTCGGTGTGTACATAGTCGAGCGATGCCTTCGTATTATGGATGGCCATCCCAAATGAAGCACGTGTCTATTTTCCAAACACACAGTGCTTGCAGAACTCAATCTTCCCGGTCTTGGCTCCCTTTAGACAACCCCCCACGATAAGCTTCTGCAATGCTTTCTCGCCCACATGGCCTAGTCGCATGTGACATAACATTGAGTCGTCCTCCTCAACCTCACGAGTCAGAGCCATTGTGCCAGCTACGACCCGTTGTGCCAGCTACGACCAAACCATCCAAATAATAGAGGTTGCCTTGACACTTTCCCTTCATCACGATCATTGCTCCTCGGGTCACCCTCAGAGCTCCATGCTCCATGGTCACTCGACATCCCTTGGATTCGAGTGAACCGAGCGATATGAGATTGCGTCTTAGGTCGGGAACAAAGCGCACCTCCTCGATGTCTCGTGTAACACCATCGCACATCCTCATCTGTACTGTCCTGACGCCTGCCATGCTACAGGCTTGGTCATCGCCCAGCAAGATTGTACACTTACAACCTTCCCTGAAGGTCGTAAAGTACTCTCGATGTGGTGTCATATGAAATGAGCACCCAGAGTCGAGCACCCAACCATCTGATGTTATGCCCTCCGAAGCACCGACCAATACATACTCTTCGACCTCAACGCCTTTCGCAACGTTGGTAGTTGCATCGTACTTCCTCTTCGCCTTTCAGTCTCTGACCCAATGTCCTCTTTCTTTACAGAAAGCACATTGGTCCTTTGCCACCTTGCATTGGGGGCCTCTTGTCTTGTCTCTGGACTTGGATCTACAATACACACTCATATATCCACCCTTCTCATCACTACGACCCCTTACGACTGACTGTAAGAGCGTCGCTCGAAGCTCGGCTACAGGTGTCCACATCGTTCTTCCTGAACTCGTTGCTCGTCAGAGCATTAGACACATCTTCAAATGTGATCGATTCATTACCATATGTAAGAACCGACACCAAGTACTCATACTCGATGGGTAGAGAGTTAAGGAGAATCATCGCCTTGTCTTCATCATCGACCTTCACGTCGACGTTCCTCAGGTCGGTAAGAAACTTATTGTAGTAGTCGAGGTGTTCCTCCATAGAAACCCCCTCGGCAAACAACCCGAAAAGCTTCTTCTTCAAGTATAGCCGGTTCTGGATGTTCTTCTTTATGTACTTGTCGCCGAGCTCCTTCCAGAACTTGCTTGCACTTGTCTTCTCCATATATGGGTATTTCTTCTCCTTTGACAAATACAAGCGGATGGTACCACATGCACTCCGATTCAAAGTTCTCCACTCCTGATCGGACATGTCCGTAGGCTTCTCATCTAATGCAATATCTTGACCAAGTTGTTTCAAGATATTCATGACTTCGCATCTTCATATACTGAAGTTAATCTACTATCAAACTTCTCGATTTCAAACTTTGTGTTAGCCACAATAGTCCGAGAGGATGAAGAATACCCAGAAGTCGATGCCTTTGGAGAACCGTCATCGTCACCGCTACTCATCTTCATCTTCTACGTTGATCGCCAACACCGTACAGATCTGATACCAATTTGTTGTGCGTCGGAGCCCAGCTCTGCCGACACAGCACAACGGACTAACTCAGGATCGTAGAGATCGAGGACGAGAGATCAGCAGCAAACAAATAGAGCACAAATAAGATTGCTCTTAGGCCGAGAACGGCCAAGGGGGAAACACCGGTGAACTTTATTACGAAAGGATAGAACAATACAAATCTTCTGTTCGTCCAACGAAGAAGAAGCACACAAGATCTCTCCAAAAGCTCACTACACAATCTCTCAATGTTGGCTCTCACAGATGGCGGCTCTCTCAAAGGATACAAATGTGTTCCATAGGAAACACTAACCTAAAACCCCCTATTTATAACCCTAGGTTACAATAGGTGTCATCATTGGCTAGAGTCTCCTATCGGATACGGATCCCGACAATTACGGCATCCGATCCAATCGCCGCTCTACGCAATTAATGTTGCCGCAACCTAGTGGGTCAATCGCCGCTTCCTAGTGGGCTGGATCCCAATGAGCTCCCTTTGACCGATCGACCTTCCTTCTGTATCGAACGACCCAAGTGTCGAGCCTCGCATACGAGCCTTCATCTTTCGAGCCTCCAAACGACCGATCGACCGAACACGTACTCTAACCGTGTTACGACCTATCAACCCAATATCAAGCGATCGACCTTCAGACTCGAACTGACGACCGATCGACCCAACTGCACTGACGAAGCCACTAGCACAGTATCCTCGTATCTGACTTGTGCAGAGTCAAATACGTCGAATCTAGGCACAATCGAGTTACCTCTACGCAAGATAACTCGGCTGCCATACACTGCTTCTCCTGCGTCGAATATAGCCAACTTCTCCACAGAGACTTGCATAGAAATCAAGCAATAGATAACATATAGATGTTAGAAAGTGGTCAAGCTTATTAAAATGTTGAGAAAACAAAAAGAGAATAGCAAACAGCAAGGCCAAAAAGAAAGAATGAGCAAAAGAAGAAAATGATACAGCGAGAAAGAAGAAAGGAAAATGAAAATAAGAAGAGGGGGGGCCCTCAAGAAGAGGCAAAATAAAGGATAGAAGACATGCAGAGCCAGAAATTTTCTTTAAGTCGTCCACATATAGACTACCATTTACTAAAATGTTTACATTATATTTCTGTTGTAAAAATATTTACAGAAATATTGAAAAAATTATTATCGTACTTAATATTAGTTTATTTAGTTTAAAATAATATATTCATTTGTTTAAGTAAAAATTTGCATCTAAATTCTTGCAGAACTCATATTTCTATAAGTCTTCTTAGTTAGACGCAAATAAGGATGTGCGAAAGGATTCCTCCATACACATTTGTCTTTATTTAAAGTTAGAATGAAAAATTAAAAAATTCAAGTTAATTTACAAAATAATTTATATTAATCTGATAATTAAGCAATATATAAAATTTTAAGCTAATCAATATGGTTTCAGTTGTTTATTTATTTTGCTAGTCTAATCGATATGGTTCGGTATGTATTTTTTTAATCAGATAAATGATTGGTGAAAGACACAAGGGATACGTTAAATCAAGAAGAAAAATAATTAATATGATCCCGTTCATAATTAAATAATTAATATGGTACTATTTATTTAAAATTCCTTTTAAAAATATAATTCATGTGAACATTAAAAACGTTTCGTTACATATAATGTGGTTCCAAATTTTATAGAAATTACAATTACAATTTTGTTGTTTTATCACCCTTGCAGACTTATTGCACAAGTGGATCACAAATAATTTGAAAAACAATATAAAAATAGGAGTGAACGTACCAAAGATCATATTGGTTGACTAATGAAGATTTACTTAGATTTGTGCAGCAGTAAAGATGGAATAATATTCTGCACAAATCATGGTGAGGCAATTATTTCCAAAAAAAGTGTGATTTACATGCATGTTAATAGTGACCAAAAGGAGAAATTTTCCAGAACAAATTTCCAAAGTCACATGGGCACATGCCCCCCCCCCCCCCCCCCCCCCCCCAAAAAAAAAAAACCCACACCCAAATGACCGAAGGAAGAGCACAGCCAGCCTTCGCCCATGACCAAAGGAAGGCAAGAAGAAGAACAGGTGGAGCAAAAGGAGAAGGAAGAAGAAGAAGAAGAAGGATGCACTGATGAAAAGGAAGAGGACAGGGGCAAGCAAAAGGAAGGCAAAAAAAAATCAAGTTATCAAATTTAAAAAACAACCAAGTAGTAGGGATTTTCTCCGAGAAAAGAGTCAAGTTAACCACTTTTTAAGAAGTGACCAACCAAGGCAATAAGAATTTGTCTAAACATAAAGGTCAGCCAAGCACATCAGCTGCTGCCTAGCATAGAATGTGGATAAATGCCCATGTAACCGGGCGACATCCAAGGGAGATACCTTAGCAATTCCCTGTGTAAGAATTGGCTCAAAGCATAATGATATTCCAAAGTTCTCCCAAGTCATTGCTGACAATGGAGACAGCATAGAGTAAAACAGGATGGTGCTGATTAGTACCAGCCTCTTCAGAATATTTGAGGAGCAAATAACAATTCACAAAACTAATTTGTTTGTTTAAATGGACAAGCAGGAAAAGTACGTTCAAAAATATAATCATGATGTATACCAAGCTATAAAATTTGGTTGGATCTATGATTTGCTACAGAAGATGGCGAATGAGGCCATGCAAGTAAAAAAGAGTAATCTAATAGGCTTAAATATGAGCCAGCACTTTCTCATGACTTTGACTTAGTCATGCTATGTTAGGAAAGAGATTTGCTTCAGATAGTAAAATCTTCTGAAAATACAGGTTGTGCCTGATGAAGTCAGATCTTAGCATATTTCCTTCACAGGACTGCCTACAGTTTCTACTTGAAAATTACTCCAATACATATCAAATCTGGAGTGAACTTTCCTCGTGCGGTTTAAAGCTTTCATGATTTTTGCTGATAAGAGCCACATTCTCCACAAAAGATCTGATAATCAGGGAAGACTCTTTCATCAAAACTATTTCGTAATTTATATTCTGAAATGTATAAGAAAACTCAAAGAAGGCATAAAACTTTATAGCAAATCTGACAATCTATAACAAAACAGTTGAGGCCGCACCAAATGTTAACAAATGTTAACGTATAACTTCAAAAGAAAAGGCACGAAACAAAAAATTTGGAAGGTACAGAATTGAGAATACTCATCCTAATCGACTGTTTGTAGTAATTTACATATAAAGATCACAGCAGAACTAGGAAAAATCCTCTCAAAATAATAAAAGACAAGTTTTATGTTATCACAAATAAAAGAATCATAAATCATAATGACCCGCTTTACCGATCGTTTTGACTTGTAAGCAAAGTTGTACCGAAAACAAAAAACTGCAGCAAACTATTTCCAGAGAAAAAAATGTGATTGGCTGGGGGTGTTGGAAGATGACAGATTATGGTCCGGGTCTTATAATCTGTGTAACCCTTAGATCACACACATTTACAACTATTATAACTATTACTAAAAATGATAAAATAAACTACCACATTTTGGGGCAAAACATAATTATGATCATGGGAATCATGTAGACGAGGTGGCACCTGATCTAGATCAGGTGCAATACACAAAAAGGCGGGTCCCATGAAAAGTACAAGCTCATGTGAGACTTGTACTTTCCAACTTTATGTGTCTTGGCACCTGATCTATTAGATCAGGTGCCACCTTTTTTACATTATTCTCTTATCATAATAATGCCTTGCATTTTGTAGACCAACTACACTTTCAATCATCGCATATTGTATGGCAGAACTAACGACCAACTTTCTCTGATTTTTCCGACACCCCAGCAAAGTTCTAATTTTTCTTACACCCCAGCAAAGTGGGTGCATTACAAGATGTGATTGAGTACACCAAATGATAGCCATGTGCCAAAATATTGTTACTTACACCAAACAGATAAAATGGAACGGTTTCAAATTTACTTACATGGTCCTTTTCATGGATTCAGAGTATAAAAGTCTAACATTATCAATTTAATGCAGCACTAGGTTGCGCTGGGGTTTTAAAACACATGGTTAAATGTTTTCTTTATGAAATTCAGATAGAAAGTGCTGAAATGAAGAAGGCCATGTATATACCTTTAGGTAAGACTTTATCATCAGAATCCATTCCTATCGAAACTTTGGAAATCAGTTATGTACTTTCTGCCAAAAAAATTCATGTATCAGCAGAACTTTCAACTTTTTCATTGAGAAAAAATGCTAAAGATACTATCACTCAATGGAACAGAATCGACTAGCTAACATCGACGAAAAGCATCCCTACATCAAACATGGGTTGATTTGTCATGTGCAATACAGACGATAAGACGATAAGACTGAAAAGAAAGACACATATATTTCTAGAATAATGGTTTTCATTGTATATTGAAGCTGTTTATATACATCATGCTACATAAATGACTGAGTGATTCTAGCTCCTATAATTGAGTAGCTGCTATCTCGATCCTACAATCAATCACATACAAATCTGCTATCTCATACACTTCTGTTATCAAATAAGGAAAACGTATATTGATCATTAATACAAATATTCTTCGACTTTCCAACACTCCCCCTCAAGTTGGAGAGTGGATATCTTGAACTCCCAACTTGCGGATCATTGATATGAACATATCCTTTCCCAAAGCTTTGGTTACCTTGAATCTTATCCCGTATGTAATGACAATCCATTTCAATATGTCTGGTGCGTTCATAAAAAATAGGGTTAGCGGCAATATGTAACGCAGCATTGTCGTTACAATATAATAAAGCAGATTCTTGATGAAAAACTCCCAAATCTTGAAGTAGACAGTGCAACCATGTCAATTCACAAGCTCTCTTCATTGCTCGATATTCGGCTTCTGCTGATGATAGAAAATCTATTTTCTGTCGCTTTGACCTCCATGATATTAAAGAATGACCCAAGAACACACAATAACATGTGGTTGATCTTTGATAGATCGGCACTTTTGGCCCATTAGGGGTGTTTTGGGACGTCAGGAGCGTTTAGGAAATTTTCAGATTTTAGAGTGTCTTTTTGTAATTTTCATTTATTAAGGGCTTTTTCGTAAATCTGTAATTTTCTACAATCTTTCTTTATTTAAAGCTAGGGCCGGCTAGGAGAGGGTGTATACTTGATTATTGTGAAGAAGAAAACCATTGAGGAGAGATTATCCCTCTTTTCATTGGAGAGCGCAGCTCCCTCTCGAATCGGTGGCATGGGAAAGCGAGATCCTCTCGAAAGGTCTCAACCCTTATCTTTGTAACCATTATTTTCAGTTTATTTCTAATAAAACCCCCTCTTTTATCACATTTCTCTCTAAAACCCTAAAAATCCCAATAAAAATCTCCTTTTTATCATCAAACCCCTAGTGGTTCCTATCAATCTTCTAGTGAGGGGGCATCCTACCAAATCTGAATCACAAAAGGCCCTTAGTTTAAAATCACTATTTGCATAAAAGAAAGACCTTGACCAGGAGACCTTTTTAAGTAGCGCACAACATGCAAAGATGCATCCCAATGTTCTTTCCGAGGCTGATGTACAAATCTGCTTAGAACATGAACTGCATATGTGATATCTGGTCTTGAAACCATGAGATAGATTAACCTGACAATAAGTCTTCTGTATTTTCCTGGGTCACGGAGTGGTTCACTAGTCTCACATAATTTTGTACCACGTTCCATAGGGGTCTCGATAGGAACAACACCTAATAAACCCACATCTTTGATAATCTCCAAAGCATATTTTCGTTGGGATATATTAATGCCTTTTCTAGATGTAGAAACCTCAATGCCCAAGAAATATTTCAAATCACCTAGATCTTTAAGTTGAAAATTATTATGCAGGAATTTCTTGACATGAGCTATGCTATCAGAATCATTGCCAGTAATCAGAATATCATCCACATAAATCAAAAGGACAGTAAAGACTTGCCTTGCCTTTTGTGAAGAGAGAATAGTCTGCCTTAGATTGCACAAAACTGGTTGAATGAATGGCTTCGAAAACAGTCGCAAACCATTGTCTGCTTCAACCCATATAAAGACGTGTGGAGGCGACACACTAATTGATCCTCCCCTATCGCCGGAGCCCTGGCGGAGTGACAGATATTTCCTCATCAAGATTGCCATGTAAAAAAACATTGTTTACATCAAGATGATGCAAGGACCAGCCACGAGCAGCAGCAATTGCCATCAAACACCGAACTAAAATAATCTTGGCTGTAGGAGAGAAAGTATCTTGAAAATCAACACCCTCCAGTTGTGTGTAACCCTTAGCAATCAACCGTGGTTTATACCGTTCAATTGAGCCATCTGACTTCCGTTTTAACCTTATACACCCAACGACAGCCAATCGAAATTTTACCAACGAAAAGTGGTGTGAGGGACCATGTTCCATTATCCTCAAGTGCATGTAACCCAGTTTGCATCGCTTTCTGTCAATTGGGATTAGTTGCTGCCTCTGAAGAGGAACTTGGTTCAATGTGAGATTGTATATTGGCCATAAAGGATCTATAAGTGGGTGTGTAGCAATGGTAAGAAACATAATGATTAAGAAGATAATGGGTACCTTTTATAGAACCTGACAGTAGAGAATTAGATTGGTCAGATGTAACAACAGAGCATACATAATCTCGAAGCTTTCGAGGTGTAACTGTGGAGCGGCTTGAGCGACGGACAACGACTTGTTCGGGCTGAGATGCGTCGGCGGTGGAAGGGTGGCAGATGGTGAAGCCGTCGCAGGTGGAGTGCCGGAGGGATCTGTGGTTTGGTCGATGTTGGCAGAGGGTGGAGCCATCGCAAGTGGAGTGCCGGAGGGATCAGTGGTTTGGTCGATGGTTTGGGTTTTCTGAGGCATATCAAATGGATCATCAAAAGTGGGTGGAATGAGGGGAACTTGGCTTGGAATATGGGCTTGTGTTTGGGTCTTGTATAAGTATCTGGAGAGGAGGAATAAGAAAAGATATTCTCATAAAATTTGACATCTCGACTAGTGAAGATTTTTTTGGTAGTAAGATCATATAATTTATACGCTTTTTGACCAAGAGAATAACCAATGAAAATAGTAGGGATGGCTCGAAAGTCAAATTTATGAGAAATCTTAACATTCGTAGCATAAGACAACCAAACACGCGAAAGTGAGAAAAAATTGGGGTTTTGAATAGAGAAGTTCAAAAGGAGTTTTGAAAGAAAGAAGTGGAGAAGGTAATCAATTAATAATATAAATAAATGTGGGGGCACACTCTCCCCAAAAATTTGTAGGGAGATTGGCCTGAAATTTTAAGGCACGAGGAACCTGAAGAATATGATGATGTTTTCGTTCTACTACCCTCCATTTTTTTGGGGTGTAAACGCATGAATGTTGAAAAATGACACCATTAGCTTGAAAAAAAGTGTGAAGAGAAAGAAATTCTCCACCATTATCACTGCGAAAAGTTTTAATGCGTGTTACAAATTATGTAAGAGCATAGCTAAAAACGTTTGAAAAGAGGTTGAATTTCATCCTTATGTTTCATCAAAAAAATCCATGTGAAACGTGTATATTCATCAACAATTGTGTGCAAATAATGAGCACCAGAAAGTGAAACATGACGGTAGCGAGACCCCAAATATCGCAATGTATGATATCAAATGGTTGAATGGAAGAAATAGTACTTGTTCCGAAAGACAAACGACTTTGTTTAGCCAAAGGACAAATATGGCAAACATTATTTGATTCAACTGAAATGTTCAGAAAATGTTTAGCGAGGAAGTTCAATCGTAAAGGAGAGACATGACCCAAACGATTATGCCACAGATCGGTAAATGAAGTGATAAGGTTGCAGGATGGAGGATTTTTTGGTTGTGCTTGACTGATGCTCATGTTTGTCCGCCTCTAACGCCACCAAATAGTATAATCCACTCTGTTGTCTACCCAAACCAATTGTCCTCCTCGTAGCCAGATCCTGCAAAATACACCAATAAGGGAAAAATGTGACTGAACAGTTTTAGACTCTTGTCAAACGACTTACAGACATTAAATCCACTTTAAATGTAGGCACAGATAATACATCATGTAAAATGTATTTGGAATTAAGAGACAATGATCCTTTGGTTGTAATCTCGACTGTATCTCCACTTGGCAACAATACAGGTGAAGGTGACAGTAAGCAATTTTTACCCTTGCGGAATAATTGTGATGAAACAATGTGATCAGTTGCTCCACTGTCAATGATCCAATTTTGAAATTTTATCTTGGACAAACTTGTTTTGCTTCCGTATTAGCTTTTGAACAAGAGGTCAAACCGGATTTGATTTCTTGATTGTTGAGCATTGAAAGGAACTGCTACAGATGGGCTTTAGGCATAGTCACAGTTCCTTCATCATCGGGAATCACAAAGATATTATTAGCAGACTTGGATTGGGCTGATCTTGCTTTTGGATGATTTGGTGGATACCGCGTAGTTCCCAACATGTATCAACCCAATGACCCAATTCGTTGTAATGTGAACATTGGGGACGTCCTCTCCCAACGCCAGTAGAACGACCTCCTCTGGTCTGACCGCGTCATCCTCCCCATCGACCACCATTACCGTCGCTCGGGTTCCAGCAACCGCCTCCTGACAACCATCGACCGTTGTCACCGGAGGACCACCGACAGCCGTTACCTGAGAACCATTGTCTGATGTTACCGGACGAATAACTGGAGTTTCCACCCAACAAGGGTTGAGTTTGTTGTTTGGAATTACTCTTGACTGCCATGGCTGCTACTGATTCATTGGCTGCAGAACTGATTTGGATCTGCTTTTCTGTCTGGGTAACTGAGGCGTAGGATTGACGAACATTGGGTAAAGAGATCTGCAACAAGATCTGACTCCGAATCCCAGTGTAAGTATCATTTAATCCCATTAGAAATTGCATCAGTTACTGTTGCTCACCTTGTGTTCCTTGGTTTGAGTTAGAATAGATAGCCAATTCATCCCATAAACTTTTCAGTTTAGTATAATAACAGAGACAAAGAGTTGTCCCTGTTTGAGAGATGTGATATTTTGCTGGATTTCAAAAACATGAGGCACATTACCTTGTGAGAATCGCTCACGTAGATCTTCCCAACCTTCGTGAGCAGTAGTATAGTAGATGACGCTACCGGCGATTTCTGGATCAAGATTGTTGATAATTCGGGAATGGACCATGTCATTGCATCTGGACCAGGATCCATAGGAATCAGGATGATTTTCTTTTGATGGTGGTTCACAAGAGCCATCGACGAACCCTAGCTTGTTCTTGGAGTTTAGGGCCAATGTCATAGCCCTTTTCCAACCAGGATAGTTGTCACCATTGAGGGTTTTGGAGACTAGAATCATTCTAGGATGATCTGAATGATGAGTGTGATAATCTGCCTTTGATGATTTAGGAAGAAGGCCGTCTTCTCTGGCCATGATGAGAGGAAAAAAATATGGAAGAACAATGGAAGGATAATGGAAGGATTCAAAAGAAACGAAGAGTCAGTGTATAGTCCTGCTCTGATACCATGAAAAGAAAGACGCCGATATTTCTGGAACAATGGTTTTCATTGTATATTGAAGTTGTTTATATACATCATGTTACATAAATGACTGAGCGATTCTAGCTCCTATAATTGAGTAGCTGCCATTGTGATCCTACAATCAAGCACCTACAAATTTGCTATCTCATACAATTCTGTTATCAAGTAAGGAAAACGAATATTCATCATTAATACAAATATTGTTTTACTTTCCAACAAACACAAGTCAGGTGGACCACGGAAATGCAATGGAGAAAATGAAAAGCAAGAGTTCGAGAAGCAACATACTCAAAAGAACATTAAAGAAGCAAAAGTGAAATTTAAAAAAAGCTAACTTATATGTTGTATGTGGAGTAGACAAAACAGATCCGAGATGGGTCTACTGTTGTGATAATATAGTTAAGTACAGTTTAGACGGGTCAATAGAGAGATTCATTTTGTTTGCGCTCAAAACAATTCAGCTTCAAATGGTCACAAACTCTAGCTAAAACGCAAACTTTTTTTCAAAATAGTTTCAAGCGAAACGGTAGTGCATCATATGGATTATTCAACTTTCCATCACCCAATTAAAATTTGAATGAAATTGACCAAGTTCAATAAAAGATTTAAAAGAAATAAGAAACAAGTATCACATAAGCAACAATAACCCCACGAAGTAAAAGTTGAAACTTTTCCTAAGAGTCAGCACACCATTAAGTTTCACAATTTTCCAGAGAATCGAAATTACACACACAAATCAGTGAAAGAAAATCAGAAATTCTACACCGTATGACAAACTTTCTAGTGCTTCAATAGTAAAAAATTATGCGATGGGGAATCAAAGAGGAGATACATAGAAAGTATGAAACTACTATTGACAAAAGCAAAGAAACAAAATTTGAAACGCTGTAATAATCTCAAAAGGAGATATACAGAGAGTTACTGACGAGAAAGAAAAAAAGGCGCAGCTTGGTGAAATTTTCAGATGAGTAGTTTATCTTTCTATCAAAAGCATAGAAGAAAAGATAGAACAACATAATGGACATAAAGAAGAAGAGAAGAAGATAAAGACTTGTCCCTTTTACAACCAAGTAGACAACACTAAACATGCAAGAAAGTTTGAATGATCTATTTGCATTCTAAAAAGATTTACTTATATACCTCAATTGAATCCCAGAAGTAACAAAATATTACTCTACTGATTTTCTAATTAGTTTGGATTAATATTTGGGTTAATTGGCTGAGTTCAATAAGAGTTCTCTTGATTAATCTTCACTTAGTATACATGTTTATATTATATATCCTTAGGCACTCCGTATGCAAACAAACTTAAGATGTCAATGTGTCTAGTGGCTGTAGACATTTAAACTACATATTTTTTACACACCAGGACCGAAGCCAAAACTCCAAACAACCCTTTTGAAACTAACGAAACATGGCAAAACCTAAAATCCAAAAAGGGCCAAAATGAAAATCTTGAGCCCTGTTAATTACTCAACAAAATTAACTGGAAATATGTGAAATGTCCATAATTATTATAACACACGCACACCAAAAAGTGGATATTTAAAATAGATAAGTACAAAAATTAAATTAAAAACAGATCAAAATCACATCCCCATTCTTATCAGACCCAAGTAAAAAGAAAATATGGAACGAACAACTAAAATAAAAACCATAATACTCTCTTCATTCCCTTGCTTACACTCCATACGACACAAAATGAAGGCAATCGATTCACCTTATTTCTATCCCACATCATTCATCTTCTTCACCCACCTTATTTCTATCTCACATCATTCATCTTCTTCACCCACAGTTTTTTTCTCATGTAGTCTTCATTTTATGTGCAACTTGAAGATCCGGCAAAATCTGAAAAGTAAACGAGATGTCTTCATCATCATTTGGTGTGTGAACATACTAGCATCCCCACTGTCTTCTGACACAAGTTCTGGCATCCCCTTGTTCAGAATTTCCTTTGCTAGTCCTTCCTAATGTCACATTCATTGGACCATTGCATTTACTGTCACTTGATTGCGGTCCTGATCTGATTACATAAGCAATCTCCTGATGCTTGACCAAACTTTATGATAGGAACCAAAAAAGATCTGATTTTTATTAAATAAAAACTGAAATAAAAGATATCTTGGTCACACTTAAAGGGACGATCACCCTCCCAAGATGCCGATTAAAGAGGACGTCCGCACTCTCCCGAATAACGAGGAACTATATCCTCTCTTTATCAAAATCAATCTCAAAATAAGCATACCCCTCCTCTTTTCCTCTCCCCGTCATTTATAACAATACTCCCACTAATTAGAAAATTAGTCAAAGGACTAAATCACCCACCCTATTTAAAATATTACCAAATAAAGTCCTAATTTTATTCTCCCATGAAATGACATGATTCCCACATTAAATCATTTTCAAATGAGATCACGTCCATATTTGCCGCATTCGTCGCACCGTCCAATCACATTATTTCCCATTAAACCCTTACCAAATGAGGTGCCTAAAATCACTCTCTCATTTAATGACATGATTTCCCCATTAAACCATTACCAATTGAGATCTCGTCTACATTCACTGCGCCGCTCGTCCTCATTTGACGTACCTCAATCGCATCATTACTCCACCCCCAAAGAACCATCTTGTCCTCAATGTGGTGCATGAAGTACGTGAGATACTCATCTCCGACTGATGGTGCTCGCCTCCTGGATCAAAAGGCCATCCAAGGTCTCCATCGTCCTCAACAAAATCCGAAAAGAAGTTATAGCAATCACCAAGGTTCCTCGTGGATTCATCACGGCATGAAACTAGTCGCAAGACTCGAATGAGCCCACCGTCTACCTCCGAAACTCTGCGAGGCTCCTAGGTGCCAGAAGAGGGGGCCTTGCAACGCAGGCCGGGGGGGCGTCGGCCCTGCAGAGGGATTGAGGGCCCTGGGAACCTATGAGGGGGCCATTGCCCACTTCAGTATCCTTTTGATGGTCAGGATGTCTTGGATCTTCGTCGGAGTCGTCGGCTGGGTTCAGAAGCTAGATCTTCTTTTTGTTGGACATCCTTCTCCAAAAAGATGATTCTGTCATTGTCCCTGTCCAAAGCTGGCAACTTTTGTTCCGCATCTTTTCTATTGTCTTCATCTTTGTTTAGATTTGATGTCGTGTCGCCCTTCGGATGGGTCTCCTAAGCAGGAAAAATTCCATAAAATTTATATCCGAGTCAGCAGCTTCAAGAAAACCAAGTGCTCTATAAGCTTGTTCTCTATAAAGAAAAACTGTGACATTCTTTGGATCATAAGTTAATACCTCTGAACCTAATGCACTGCAGCTTTGATTACATCCAGTCACCAGATAACAACTCATCAATTTAACTAGACATCATAAATGTTGAGTTTCATTAGCTGTGGGAATGTTGTTGAAATGAGTTTTTGCGATACCATACTTGTTCCCTTCTGAAATTTTTCATATCGATAAAGCTTGTTCCCTTCTTGTCGCAGTACATTAGCTCTTTGTAGCATTTCATCAAACACCTGGTGATCTTCCATCATGGGCGCAGAATTGTACTACTCTGATACCAAATTGATAGGAACCAAAAAAGATCTAATTTTTATTAAATAAAAACTGAAATAAAAGATATCTTGATCACACTTAAAAGGGCGATTACCCTCCCAAGACGCCGATTAAAGAAAACGTCCGCACTCTCCCGAAGAACAAGGAACTATATCCTCTCTTTATCAAAATCAATCTCAAAATAAGCATACCCCTCCTCCTTTCCTCTCCTCCGTCATTTATAATAATACTCCCACTAATTAAGTAATTGGTCAAAAGGACTAAATCACTCACCCTATTTAAAATATTACCAAATAAAGTCCTAATTTTATTCTCCCATTAAATGACACAATTCTCGCATTAAATCGTTTCCAAATGAGATCACGCCCATGTTTGTCGCATCGTCCGCATTCGTCGCACCGTCCAATCACATCATTTCCTATTACAACCTTACCAAATGAGATGCTTAAAATCACTCTCTCATTTAATGACATGATTTCCACATTAAACCATTATCAATTGAGATCTCGTCCACATTCGCTGTGATAAATGGAACCAAACTACTACATCATACAAAAACACTCAAAATATCAACCTTTGGACTATTACTGACATGTTGCCAAGCAAAGACATTGCTTTTCTAAATACGAGAACTTTTACGCGAGGCATATACAGCGATCACAAGAATTACGCAAACATTCAAAAAAACCAAGCCAAACTTGGATCATATCAAATTTCACCGCATAAATAATTCGATGCAATATATAAATCTAGTATCTCCTGGCGATGGGCGATTCGACGACAGCACCCACTATACCTGGGGGCTTCGCTGTTCTCAGTGCTGGCATGCTCTGGGCAGCCCCCCGACCCGGAGGAAGTGTCAAGTGGAAGTGATCTTCGAGGGTTGGAGGTCAGCAAGTCGGCAGTGGCCTCTGTTGTCATGGCGAAAGGAGATCTTCGAGAGAAAGGGGGTTCCGATCATCGAGGGGTCGGAGGTAACCACTGTGGCTGGATCCTATCGGCGGGTGTCCCTTCACCTGCTAGCATCTACATTGTCTTCTAACACAAGTTCTGGCATCCCCTTGTTCAGAATTTCCTTTGCTCATTCTTCATAATGTCTCATTCATTGGACCATTGCATTTACTGTCCCTTGATTGCGGTCCTGATCTGATTACATAAGCAATCTCCTGATGCTTGACCAAATTTTACTACTAGGTCTAGCCTCCTTGTCATTATCGCCTATTATTTTCTTACATTCCAAATTCTTTATACTTCTGCAGCATTTGCTTGCATAGCTTCAAGCACATTTTGAATACAAGCTAAATGGAACTAAACTACTACATCATACAAAAACACTCAAAATATCAACCTTTGGACTATTATTGGCATGTTGCCAAGCAAAGACATTGATTTTCTAAATACGAGTACTTTTTACACGAGGCATATTCAGTGATCACAAGAATTACGCAAACATTTGAAAACCCCAGCCAAACTTGGATCCTATCAAATTTCACCGCATAAATAATTCGATACAATATATAAATCTAGTATCTACTGGCGGTGGGCAATTCGGTGACAGCACCCACCATACCTGGGGGGCTTCGCTGTTCTCAATGCTGACAGGCTCTGGACCCCCCCGGCGACCCAGAGGAAGTGGCAAGTGGAAGTGATCTTCGAGGGTTGGAGGTCAGCAAGTCGACAGTGGCCTCTGTTGTCATGGCGGAAGGAGATCTTCAAGAGAACAAGGGCTCCGATCATCGAGGGACTGGAGGTAACCACGATGGCTGGATCCTGTCGGCGGGTGTCCCTTCACATGGGATCTTGTCGGTGGCTGGATCTGCTGAAGGCCAAGGAGCTACAATGCATCGGGTTGCGGTGGCTGCTAGCCGCGGTGATTTTACGAAGGGTGCTTGCAAATATCATGCTGCATGACAATTGGAATGTCACTTGGCGGTTGGCGATGATCGGTAAAGGTCAGCTATGGTAACGGTCGTAAACAGGCTGAGGTATGAGATGGGTGGTCGAAGGTAGTGTGTGGGGTGCTTCTTGGTGCTGGGACACCACTACGATGGTCAGAGGTGGTGAGTGGGGTGATATAGCAGTCGGTTGGGACAGGGGCCATGTTTACGGCCGGCTTATTGGTGTTGCAGCAGGGGGTGGCTGGCCGATTATCAGATCGAGCACCACATCAGAGAGGGGCTAGCCATCAAGTGTAGTAGAGAACAAGGGATTAGAAATTAATTCTATTCGTGATTAGGAGAATTTTCATGATTATATGCATGTTGCTCGACCTTCGATTGTTGGCAAAGGGAAGAATGCATCAGTTGATCAACCTATGGATACTACTGGGGAGGCTTTGAGGACTTCAAAGGCATGTGTGCCTTCTATGGGGAGGAACGTGGTAGCTGATGCAGAAACGATGGATTCTGGCTAGACTATGGTGAGGAATCGAAAAGGACGTAATCAAACACATCGAGCACAAGTCAACTGTAGTAACAAGGACAGCCTATGAAATTCTGAAGGGGCTAGACCTATTCCTATGGGGGTTAGGCATACTCCTGTATGGACCATCAAATACCCTAGTGCTCTTATTCGGAATCATCAAGCTTCCTTCACTCCAAAATTCTACGTCGGAGCTATGCCTCTAAGTTGGAAAGATATTTTCTCCATGGGCAAAGAGAGATGGGGTGACTGCAAGCTTCAGTGCATTGCTCCAACTGTAGACTCTGATGTACGTTTGTATGCCCATATTACTAGAGAGAAGATAGCTGCAAATGTTGAGCGATGGAAAAATACATTGGTAGGATATGTTCTGAGGAGCAGTGCATTTTTCTCGCATATCAAGGCATGTGTCACTCGATTATAGAAACCTGCAGGAGGTTTTCAAGTCTTCTCCCGAAAAAATGGATTCTTCTTTTTTTAATTCTCCCTGACTGAAGATTGTAATAGAATCCTCCAAGAAGGCCCATGTCTGTTCGATGGGAGTCTTATTGTCCTAAGAAAATGGAGTGCTGATATTGGTATGGGCCAAGATCTCCTAGCATCTGTCTATGTTTGGGTTCGCTTTCCTGCTATGCACTTAAAAATTTGGTCTAAAGCCATATCAGTAAAGCGACGAGTCTGATTGGAAAACCAGTATATATGAATAAAGCAAGAGCGATGGATGAACGTTTAGCTTATGTTAGATGCTTTGTTGAAATTGATGTTGCTGATTCTCTGCCGCATACACGATGTCTGGATATCGAAGGGGGACAAATGGAATTAGCCATAGAATATGAATGGATTCCTCCTAGGTGCTTGAAGTACATTTGTTTTGGACACGCGAATTTCCAATGCCCTGCAGTTCCCATGTGGAAGGCCAAACAGGTAACCCCTTTACCAAGGGAGCTTGCTCAACTTTCTGCAATCTCAGGTAACCCCCTTGCTTCCCCAAATGTTCCTCAGGTGACTAATACTTGTGTTAATGACAGTACTACGTCTGAAGTGAGTATCCTTTCTCATGTCGGTGAGGCTCCTGCTAATCATATTCATGTTGACTATATGCCTATGGATGTGCCCCTACTGGACCTGAGATATCTGTTTCTCAATCAGTGGATATTCCTGCTTATGGAAGGCTACCTAGCGCTATCGATGGATCAATAATCTAGAACCATGTTAATACCTCTATTTCTCATGCTACACGGCCTGATCATGTTCACATGCATCTGTTAATATTGAAGTGCCTACATCCGCTGATGCAAATGACACTGCCAACTCATATTGTAGTGGATACTGAGGAATGGCAATTGAGAATAAACAATAGTCTTAAGAAACGTACGTCAAATGGTGGATCCAACCAGGGAACTAAATTGAAGAGAGTTTCTCCTCTGTCTGGCCCACGGAGGAGTTTGCGTGTGACAAAGGCACTTAGAAATTATAAATGTCTATCTTTGTTTGGGACGTTCGAGGGTTAAATGAAGGGATATGACGTCAGGATCTTCAAGAACTTCTCAGACATCACTCGCCTTCTCTGGTTGGCCTTTTGGAAACCAAAAGTATGGATTCTAGTTCCCAGCGAGTCTTATCATGCTTTCCTAGAGACGGGTCTTCTATCAATGGATGTGCTTACTTAGGGGGTAGAATATGGGTTCTATGGGATAGCAGAATCTGGACCTGCGCACCTCTCTACTCCTCTACCTAGGTAATCACCATCTTTGCCACCAATAAGGGAGGTTTATGATGGGCCTGGGCCCAAACCCATGCGGGTTTACACCCGCCGGCCCAGGCCAGCCGCCGCACCCCCTTGGCCGAATAACCCTAGCCGCACCCCCCTTGTGCATGCCCTAGTTTTTATTATATATAGGGGGTAGTCTTCTATGGTTTCCCATGCTATTTTGATATTTGATACTTGGAGACTCTTAGGGTAAACGAGTGCGGACGTCCTCTAGGCGTCTTGGGAGGAGGGCACGCCTCTTTTGTGTCCAATTATCTTTCTATTTGCTATTGTTTCTTCAAATAAAAATCTTGCCTTTGTTAGTTCCTAACAATTTGGTATCAGAGCACGTGACGATCCATGGCGGCTTCAACTAGGTCGCAAGACAAATTTGAGGCATTGGAGGCGAAGTTCACCGGCGAGATCGAGGCAATCAAAAAGTCGTTGGCGGGGAACAACGATTCCATGGCAAAATTCACCGGCGAGATGGCAAAATTAACCACCTCCATATCGCAATTGACGTCAAATCAAGCACGGAACGACGAACAATTCGCACAATTGATGGGCGCCCTCAACCAATTGGCGGCAAACCCTAAGGGCGAAGGGAACCCTAATTCTTCACCAAAGGCGGCTCCTTTGAAGAGAGAGAAGGAGAAAGAGGAGGTCTTTCCCCAAAATCAACCCTACTTCGTGGAGATGGACGGGGAAGACGCCGAGGAGCCATGGAGGGACGACTACCGCGAGGAGGTGCGGCGGAGGGCGGTACAAGGCCAAGGAGAGGTCGGAGGACCTAGCCGCGCAACAAGGGGGCCCCAAGAGGCGCGTTCAACCCCCCACAGCGCGTGGGGGGGAGGGGGACTCGCCCCCCCCCCCCCCCCACCTGCGGGCTCAGGCAGGGGCGGCGGGACCCTGCCTGGGCCTGCCAGGCTCCGGCGACCCTGTCGGACCTCCGGCAGGGCCCGCCGGCCCGCCGGCCCTGCCGGAAGGCCGGCAGGGTCTGCCGACCTTCCCAGGAGGGCCCAGGGGCCCGTCGGGCCTGGCCGAAGGCCGACAGGCCCCTATCGGGCCGCGACAGCACAGAGACCCCCTGGCAGCCGCAGGGGGGCGAGGGCCTCGGACAACGGGCTAGAGGGGTTTTCGAACCCCCGGGCAGCGGACCGCGGCTACGGGAGGCCGCGGGCAGATTTCGGGAGACTTTTGTGATCCTCCAGGGCACCGACCAGCACTTGATGATCCCTTCTACGGCCATGGACGCGGGAGAGACTATTATTCCGACGGAATGAGCGGATATGAGGCGGAGTTCGGCGATGACGCAGGGTGGGACGACTTTGAGGGGCGTCGCGGAGGTCACCAGGGAGACTACGGGGGTCACGGAGGCGGACCACCCAGGCACTACGAGACACTGGAGGAGAGGCGTCAGCACTACCGTCCGCCGCCAAGACAGGAGGGGAGACCCGAGCAGGGGCGTTTTGGAGGAGATTGTCGCGTCCGGAAGCTGAAGATGCCGATGTTTTCCGGAGAGGACCCGCATGCCTGGTTATTCACCGCAGAGAGATATTTCACGGCCCACCACATGACCGAGGCCCAGAAGCTGGAGGCGGCGGCGATCTACATGGAGGGGCGTGCTTTGGGATGGTTCCAGTGGCGGGAGAGGCGACAGCCGGTGAGGAGCTGGGAGGAGCTGAAGGATATGGTGCTGGAGAAGTTTAGAGACCCCCGGCTGGGGAACTTGCACGAGCAGCTGTACGCCCTCAGGCAGGAGGGGTCGGTACGGGATTACATCGAGAGGTTCGAGACACTAGCGGGGCGAGTGCATGGCGTGTCAGACGAGTCACTGGAGGGAACCTTTCTGAAAGGGCTGCGCCCCAGCCTGCGCGCAGCAGTGAGACCATACAAGCCCAAGGGGCTTTCGGTGGTCATAGAGATGGCACAGATGGTGAAGGATGCACAGACCGAGGAGAGGCGTGTCCGGAGCAGTTTCAGTGGTCAGACAACGAGAGGCGGTACGTCGGGGACGGGAGGAGCTGGCACCCCGGCAGGGGTGGGGCAGGCGAGCCGGGAGAAGGCGGGGGAGAAGAGTAGCACACCAGTCCATGGGGGCAATTCAGGCGCATGACGGACGCAGAGATGAGGGACAAGAGACAGAAGGGCTTATGCTTCCGGTGCGATGAGAGGTTCTCGCCAGGCCATAGATGCGCAGGGCACAAACTCCAGGTGATCCTGCTGGAGGACGACGAGGGCGAGTCTGATATCGAGGAGACCGCTGCGGCAGAGGATGAGCTTGAGGGCCAGCAGTTGGACGTGGCAGAGGTGTCCCTCAATTCCGTGGTGGGGTTCACACCGAACCATACCATGAAGCTGAGGGGAGAGGTCGGAGACCAGGAGGTGACGGTGCTGATCGACAGTGGGGCCACCTACAATTTTATTTCCAGGAGTGTGGTGACAGAGCTGGGACTTCAGCTGACAGATTGCTTCAGCTTTAGCGTGATGATGGGGACAGGGAAGAAGGAGAGCAGCCGTGGAGTCTGTCGGGGTTTGGTTCTGACCATGCAGGGGATACAGATTATTGCAGACTTTTTACCACTGGACCTTGGGAGCACCGACGTCATCCTCGGCATGACTTGGCTCCAGACCCTGGGAGAGATGACCATTAACTGGAAACTACTGCGGATGCAGTTTCAGGAGGCCGGGCGAGCGGTGATACTACAGGGAGACCCCAACCTCTGCCGGACATTGGTCTCCTTGAAGACCATGGTTAGGACCATCCAGACGGAGGGTGGCGGTTATTTAGTGGAGCTGTACTCACTGACCGGAGCGGGGGGGAGCCGAGGCCAGTTCCGAGCAGCCCATTCCAGGAGAGGTTCAGCAGTTGATGGGCCAGTTTGAGGAGATATTTCAGGAGCCTCGAGGACTTCCACCGCCACGGGACCACGAGCACGCCATTGTTCTGCGAGAGGGGGTTTCCCCATTAGCGTGCGACCCTACCGATACCCTCAGCACCAGAAAGATGAGATCGAGCGGATGGTTTCAGAGATGGTACAGGCCGGGGTGATCCAGCCGAGCGTTAGCCCGTTTTCCAGCCCTGTTCTATTGGTCAAGAAGAAGGATGGTAGTTGGCGGTTTTGCGTGGACTACAGGGCACTGAACAAGGAGACGGTCCCGGATAAGTTCCCTATACCAGTAATTAATGAGCTCCTAGACGAGCTACATGGGGCGGCTTGGTTCAGCAAGCTAGATCTGAAGTCGGGCTATCACCAGATTCGGATGCGACAGTGGGATGTGCCCAAGACGACGTTCAGGACGCATGAGGGCCACTACGAGTTCCTGGTCATGCCCTTTGGGCTGACCAATGCCCCGGCCACCTTTCAGGCTCTCATGAATAAGGTATTCCGGCCCTTTCTCAGGCGGTTCGTTTTGGTCTTTTCGACGATATTTTGGTGTACAGTCGTTCGCTGGAGGAGCACTTAGACCACCTGCAGGTAGTTTTTCAGGAGCTACAGTACCATCAGCTTTATTTAAACAGGAAGAAGTGCCTCTTCGGGCAGCCACAGGTGGAGTACCTGGGACATGTGGTGTCAGCAGGAGGGGTAGCCGCCGATAGAGCCAAGATAGCGGCCATGCTGGATTGGCCACGACCTACTACTCTCAGAGCGCTGCGGGGCTTCTTGGGTCTTACCGGTTACTACCGCCGCTTCGTAGAGGGATATGGGACGATCGCCTGGCCATTGACAGAATTACTAAAGAAGGATCAGTTCCATTGGGGCGACGAGACGACGGCAGCTTTTGAGGCCCTGAAAAGGGCAATGACCACGGTGCCGGTCTTAGCGTTGCCCGATTTCACCCGACCTTTCGTGGTAGAGGCAGACGCATCAGGACAGGGGCTGGGCGTAGTACTGATGCAGGACCATCGTCCTATTGCATATTACAGCCAGGTATTGACCACCAGGGCCCGATTGCGGTCAGTCTATGAGCGGGAGCTGATGGCGATAGTCTTGTCCATTCAGAAGTGGAGACCTTATTTGTTGGGACGGAGCTTCATCGTTCGCACTGATCAGCGGAGCCTGAAGTACCTGCTTGAGCAGCAGATGGTAGCAGAAGAACATCAGAAGTGGCTGCGCAAGCTGATGGGGTACAGATTTGAGATAGAGTACCGGCCGGGACTGGAGAACAAGGCAGCTGATGCTTTATCCCGACGGGAGGAGGAGACAGAGTTAGCAGCACTCACCGTATCCATCCTGGAAGATTGGGGCCCACTGCAGCGGGAGGTTGAGGCGGACCCGGATTTGGCGGCTATACGAGAGACTCTTTTACAGGGGTCGACTGAGTACCCGGTGTATTCATTGCAGGAGGGTTGGTTACTGTACTGGGGCAGGCTAATGATACCGCGGACTTCTACTTTCTTACCGACCATCTTCATAGAGTTCCACGGCAGTGCTATTGGAGGACATTCTGGGGTCCTCAAGACCTACCAGCGGCTATCACGGGAAGTTTACTGGAAGGGGCAGAAGAAGGATGTGGCTAGGATGGTGACGGAGTGTGACGTGTGCCAGCGTCACAAATATCAGGCTATGTCTCCAGGAGGATTATTACAGCCACTATCCCTATCAGACAGAGTGTGGGAGGACCTTTCTATGGATTTTATTGATGGGTCGCCTAAGTCGGGGGGGTTCAGCGTCATTTTTGTTGTGGTAGACCGCCTCAGCAAATATACACATTTTATCCCCCTTAAGCATCCCTACAGCGACGTGTCAGTGGCCGACACTTTTGTGCGAGAGGTTATCCGTCTACATGGACCCCCAAAGTCCATTGTTTCGGATAGGGATAAGGTGTTCCAGAGTAAGTTTTGGCAGGAGCTCTTTCGCCTACAGGGGACATCATTGAAGAAGAGCACTGCGTATCACCCCAGACAGATGGCCAGACAGAGGTGGTCAACCGAAGTGTGGAGACGTATCTGCGGTGCTTCATCTCGGAGAATCCAAAGGAGTGGGTTCGCTGGTTACCATGGGCAGAATATTGGTACAACACTTCATACCACACGGCAGCCCGGACGACTCCCTTTAGGATTCTATATGGCAGAGACCCCCACACTTACTTCATTATGGGCAGGAGACGACCCCGGTTTCTGATGTGGAGCAGTACTTAGCTGAGCGGGACCGGGTTCTAGAGGAGCTGAAGCTCCATTTGGCGAGAGCGTAGCAGGTGATGAAGGCTCGGGCAGACCTCCACCGCCGAGATGTACACTTTGAGGTGGGCGACATGGTATATTTGAAGTTGAGGCCCTACCGGCAGAGGTCCGTAGCCCATAGGAGGAATGAAAAGCTGTCACTAAGATTTTTTGGGCCTTTTGAGGTTGAGGCACGAGTTGGATCGGTAGCTTACAGGTTGCAATTACCGCCAGGATCAACCATTCACCATGTATTCCATGTTTCACAGTTACGCCAGGATATTGGCACCCACACTTCTTCTCCGACATTGCCTGAGTCACTTACTGCTGATATGGAGATTGGGCTAGAGCCAGAGCTACTGAAGGGGGTCCGGTGGAGCGACACAGGCGCGCGACAGGTCTTGTTGCAGTGGAGGGGTCTACCAGAGCACGACAGCACTTGGGAGGACATGGCTGATATGGTGTTGGGTTTCCCAGATTTCCACCTTGAGGACAAGGTGGCTCTTTGGGGGAGTATTGATGGGCCTGGGCCCAAACCCATGTGGGTTTACACCCGCCGGCTCAGGCCAGCCGCCGCACCCCCCTTGGCCGAATAACCCTAGCCGCACCCCCCTTGTGCATGCCCTAGTTTTTATTATATATAGGGGTAGTCTTCTATGGTTTCCCATGCTATTTTGATATTTGATACTTGGAGACTCTTAGGGTAAACGAGTGCGGACGTCCTCTAGGCGTCTTGGGAGGAGGGCACACCTCTTTTGTGTCCAATTATCTTTCTATTTGCTATTGTTTCTTCAAATAAAAATCTTGCCTTTGTTAGTTCCTAACAGTTTACAATGTGGATTTTCTTTTATTTATGGTGCCAATAAATTGATTACTTGCTCGGTTCTATGGCCTGATTTATTACACATACATTCCTCTATTGGTTATCTGCCTTGGGCTGTTAAGTGTGACTTTAATATTGTTCTCTTTGCTGAAGAAAAGCTAGGTGGTCATACTCTATCCCAAGCCACTCTGGATCCATTTAATCCTTGTATCAAGGCTTGCGGACTTATAAATCTCAAATGTATTGGTAACATCTGGAGCTGGAATAATCATTCTGGGTGAACGGGACATATCTCTACTAGGCTGGACAGGATTCTTTGCTACACTCTTTGGATCAATTTTTTATCCTCTTCACATTATCGCTATCTAGCTCCCTCTTCTAGTGATCACTCGCATATACTTTAACAGATGGAAGAGAAACTTGTGTCAGTCTACAAACTTGTCAGATTCTCCAATTTTTGGACCCGCTCCCCAGATTTTCACAATATTTTGCTTACAGCATAGAATGCTAGTCAGTATGGCGTCCCATAATTCCATGTAGTCTTTAAACTAAAGATACTAAAATCTCATCTCAGAACTTGGGTCCATGGATTTCTTAATGACCCTGCCTCACATATTAAAGAGCAAAGAAGGAAGCAAACTGAGATACCAGGAAAAGGTGAGGAATACTCACAACTGGCTAGCAATAACTGTTTAGACCAGTTTAGTGTTGAATTGGATCAGATGGTTACAATGCATTCTTCTTTCAATCAAACTGGGATATTGTGGATTGTGACGTGATAAAAGCTATGAAATCTTTTTTTACCTTTAAAGGAATGTTAAAGGAAATCAATCATGCATTCCTTTGCCTGGTGCCAAAAACAGATTTTGCCTCTACTCTGAATGACTACATGCCTATTTCTTTTTGCAACGTGCTCTATAAGATTATTTATAAAGTTCTTTGCAACAGACTCCAAAATGTTATATCCAAGCTTATATCTCCACATCAGTCTGCTTTTCTAAAGGGTCGCCTCATCAATGATTGTTCATTATTGGCCTATGAACTCGTCATATATTTTAATAAACCTCTTGGAAGCCATTTGTGCCTTAAGTTAGACCTACAAAAAGCCTTTGATTCTGTCAACAGTGAATTCATCTATTTCATGATGCATCGTATGGGTTTCCATGCTCTCTGAATATTGGATTAGAGAATGCATATCAAATCATATATCTTTTATGTGCTTATTAACGGTTCACCTTTTGTATTTTTCTCTAGCAATCGAAGCATAAGTAAGGTGATCCATTTTCACCTTATTTGTTTGTATTGTTTATGGAATATTTCTCTATTATGATGGACTTGGTTGTGCTTGATGGTTTGGTTAAGTCTGTGAAGAGGTCCCATATTCTAACTCCATCTCATCTTTTGTTTGCTGATGACCTACTAATTTTTTGTTATGGAGATTTGGAGTCTGCAAAAAAATTGAATAGCCTTTTTGACTCAGTAAACTACATAGCGGGTTTACAGATTAACAAAGACAAAAGTAAGCTTTTTTGCAGCAAGGGGTGTTCTATCCCTTGTGACATTGCAGGAGTTATTGATATACCTCTTGGTTCTTTCCCAATTCGGTACTTGTGCCTTCATCAATCTATTTCATATCGAAAGGCAAGGCACTTCTATCCACTTATTGATAAGTGCAGAAGGTATCTAGAAGATGGAAACCTCAGCACTTATCGATGGCAGGCAGGACGGAGTTAATTCGATCAGTTATATGTAATTTGATTTCATATTGGAGTCTCTCTTTCAAGTTGAATTTTTTGTTCTTGGGACTATTGAGCAGTTATGTGCCTTTTTCCTTTGAAATAACAAGCTTTATGTATGGAGTTGGGATCATATCTGTAGACCTAAAAAGGACGGTGGGCTCGGACTCCGTAGTCTAGCAGACATCAACAAAGCTGTAGTGATCTGTCTTTTTTGGAGATTCATACATTTTGATTCTTTTTGGGCTACTTTTATGCGACGAACATACACCAAAGATGGAGTTGATATCTCTCTATCTCCAGTTCACTCCGGTACTTGAATATTTATCTTATCTTTCAAGAACTTGGCAAACTCTTTTTATGAGGTGAGTAGTGATCTTTCAATTCCATCCCTCTATTGGTTACCATCTCCGGTCTTTTCACTCAGTTCAGCATGGAGTGTTGTTTGAATTACGTCTCTAGTTATTTCGTATTATGATGTGTTCTGGTTTTCTCAATGTTGCCCAAAAATGTATGTCTGTCTACTAAGAGCACTTAATGATAAGCTACTAACCTATGGGAACTTGCTAAAGCGAAAATTTCGAGTTTCCAACAGCTCATGTGTCTTCTACCAACATCCTTTGAAGTCCATGAACCATCTTTTTTTCGAGTGCCCTTTCACTGCTTACTTATGAGAGTTATGTCTTCTGAAGTTTGGCCTTCCCACGGACCTATTGGGACACTTATAGATAAAGCGCTACTAATTCGGAATCACTTCAAGAAGGATGTTAATATTGCCGATATAGCCCGCCTAGCTTTATGCTCAGTGATTTGGCATTCTTGGCATGTAAGGAATCGACAGGTGTTTAATAACATTTTTAAGCAGAAAGTCCTTACCTTTCGAGATATCTATGAAGACATTCGTGTTCTCAGTGCTTCTATCCGATGGAATGAAGGAAGACATAATTTTCGCATAGCTCTAGGAAACTGGTCTTAGTCTGTATTGTGATATTAGCTTGTATTCAAGGTCTAAGTTGATCCGGCCTAGGATTGGCTAGTTGTGGATGATGACGTTTGTGTCCTCACTCGCCTCTACGTCCAGAATAGTACTTGTCACTATAATATCTCTGAGCTGTATTTTGTACTATATTTCTGTGTTAATGAATCATTATTATTCTTCAAAAAAAATTCGATGCAAGGGTTTTAAGGACTGACATCCATAGGGTTTTAAGCCCCGACATCTAGGGCTTCAAATCAGAGGAAAGCAAGTATGTAAATAGAAAAATTCAAAAGCAATCGGCGGATCACGGGCCAACGGGCTTATCTAGGAGTTACGTGGAGGATATATAAATAGAAACATCGGGAAATAAGAGACCGCACCTGCTCTTTCCGACTTCGGCGAGATGCCGCCGGTGCCGGCGGCGGAGAGGGACGGGCGCGATCGCAATCCACGGCCGCTGAAACCTCGAGCGGCGCTGTGGAACGAGACGGAGGAGAGTTATGGGGGATAAAGAAGACGGATTTGGGGGGGCGGGGGATTGCAGCGCAGAAATTAAGAAAAAAGGCGATGTCGTGTGCTGCGAGAACCCGAGTTATTTATAGGAATTTGATAGAGATAGGGAGAGGAGACTATTATTTAAAGCAGCATAGAGGTTTATTATTTATTATTTTTTTAATTATGTGGAGACTGAGGGCGTAGTCTTGCATGCACATTGGTTGGCCTGCCGTGGGGCCCACGAGTTGGAAGGTGTGGGGCCCGCTTTGCGCCAGCGGACTTTAGACGTCTGCAGGGCCCACCGGTTTCGTTGGTTTTTTTTTTATACATCCGAATAAAAATACAACTGGGATAATATAACCGGAGGGTGGTCCCCCAAGATTTTGTTGGGTTTGGCAACAACAGTCGTGAGTTTGCGACTGGGGCTCGGAGAATACAGAGAAGATGTTAGGAAATAAGATCGCATGTACAATACAGGGAAAGAGTTCTATTGTTTGCACTACACATTTGTATAAGCACCCTTCAATTACAAACTTACCATTATTTTTCGTACCCTACACATTCCTCGTTATATTTCATCTTTTCCTACTCTCCTTTAACGCCTTCTTGTCCCCCTTTCGTCAGCGTCGTCGTCGTCGTCGTCGCATCTTTTGCTTTTTGCCGTCGACGCAGCCTCTCCTTCCGCTCCTCTTCCCCCTCTTCTTCCCCCAAAATTACAAATTAAAAATCATTTCCCCTGGTTCTTAAATCCCCCGATCAAACAAATAGGAGTGTATGTTTGTATGTTTGATCTGGTCTTAATTTTCGAGTAACAATTTTTTTAAAATATATGTGTAATGTTCGGGCTTATATATACGAACACCATAGCATAACAAATAATGCTCAGTCTTTAAAGTATAAACACGTCGATTTAAAGGATTTTAATTGGTTTTAAATTGGTTTTCATATTCGTGGATTTAATAAAAAAATTTAGATTTTTGGGTTTAATTAAACTCGTTGGTTTTAATTGATTTTCTAAGAATTTTTTTTGTTTAATTCAACTTGTTAGGTTTAATTGTTTTTTTTTTTGAATATTTTTTGTTTGCTTGTGAGAAGATGAGAACATAAGGTGGTGGTGATGGTGGAGGCGACAATGACAGCGAGGAGAAACGTCATCGTTGGCAGCGCAAGGATAAAGAAGAGGAGTCTGAGAAATAGGGGGGCAAATTGTAAGGACTCTGTGCTATGAGAAAAACACTAGAAGGTGGGTTGAATAGTATTTATAAAATTAAAGAGGAAATTACTCCTAATTAAAATCCTAACCAACAATAATGCGAAAATAACTTAGAAACAACAAATAGAACAATGCAAACATAAGATATTCAAGGGTTCGGATTACCCAAGTCAAACCCGACTTGTTCCCGGTAATCCTACGTCCCTACCGCCCGGGATACCACCCGAATACTCAAGCTAAAACACTAGCTTGAGTTTTCCATTAAACCCACTTGTAGAAACCATACAAGTGTAATCAATATACAAGATTGTCGTCCTTGATTCCCACAACCTGGGATCAAGCAAATACTCTCACAAACCAAGAGCAAATCAATATAACGAAAGATTTATGAAATATAAAATCACTCTTACAAACTCATATGCCTTGAAGTGTAGAACTTGAAGTAAGGAGTCAGTGGAGTGTGTTGATCTCTTTCCTTGAAAAGAGAAAAGCTCTTGCACTTGTCTTCACCAAAGCTAGATGATGAAAGTTGATTCTAGTTGGAAAACAAGCTTAGATTTTGATTTTTAGGACTTTTAGGGCTTTGGAATGAAATGGGAGAGTTGAATTCCAAGAGATATGTTGGAGAGTCTTAGAAGTATCCAATGGAACAGTAAACCCCATATTTATAAGCTCTCTCAAAACCCCCACAAGATTACCCAAAAGCCCCTTTCAAACCCCTATGAAAAAGGCCAACGAATTAAAAATCCAGACAGGATAGGCGACTGATGAAGCACGAGCAAGCGCCTATCGCACTGTGTCAGAGGGTTGGTGAAAGTACAAATGGTAACTTACCACGTGGGACAGATGACTGCTTAAGGTTGGACGGGCGCCTGAAAAACAAGCAGGCGCCTGAAAACCAAGGGCAGGCATCTGAGTGGCAGAAGTGCAAAAGTTCAAAAATTCAAAGAATCTTGGTAATCAAGAATATGCGACTGATGTAGTATAAATAGGCGCCTGTGCCATAGGCAAACGAATGTAAAACCAACTTACAGTCGCATGAAATCAAAAGTGCGAAAATTGTCAAAAAGAGAATTTATGTCAAGGATGGACAAGCAGCTGTAGTGGAATTGACAGGCTCATGTGCCATGGATAGGCACCTATAAAACCAACGTACAACGCCTAAAAGTGCACAAGTGCGTAAGTTGACAAAATGGGATTTTTGGGCAAGAGGATACATGCAACTGATTAACAATGCACAAGCGCCTGAACGTCAGACAGTCGCATGTACTTTGTAGATCAGTCACCTGTTAAAATGAACAAAGAAAGCCCAAAAACCTTAGCAAGAAAGTGTGCATTACAGACAACTGAAGAAAAAACACAGGCGCCTGTCAGGAGACAGTCGCATGACTACTGTTCAGCAGTCGACTGTCAATTATCCAATTTGACAATTAAGCGGGTTTTATGATATAGAGTCCTAGGAAATGGATTTTAAAGGATTCCTAGGATAATGTGGGTTATGAGAGTGTATGTGTGTGCTCCAAGATAACTATATTTCAATGATACAATCTAAAAGAGAAATAAAAGATCAAAAAGATATACAATGAGATTTAGCTTCTTTTCTTTCTCTTAATTGAAGTTGAAGTCTTTGAGTCTTCTTTCTTTGTCTTGATTACTCAATCATCTCTTTGAGCTTTGATTGATATTGATTATCATGCATTGCAATTGATCTTCATGATTAGATTTAGCAATGACTTAATTGCATGGAGGGGATTAGTCACAAGTATTTACGTTTGCTCATCACCAAAACCAAGTAGGGAGAAGTCAATACTCAATACTAACATGAAGTGAGATGAAAAAATGTTGTGAGCTTAACACTTCCAAAATAGACGAAAAAATAAGATGATGTGAGCTTATAATGTGTAATGTGCATATAATTTTCGTAATGCATGAAGAAATTAAACGACTGAAGAAAAAGATAGAAAAGAAACCAATAATCTTTTCATTTCTCTTGATGTATTTAAATATACAAATCATCAAGGGTATAATAGTAATCTGCAGAATGATATGAGCCTTGGTTGTTTGGTAACTAAGAACCGTGGATCTTTGCAAGATTTGGCGCATTGTATCAGGACACGATCAGCATTGAATGACATTGATGTTGTTACAGGTCAAATCCGCCTAACAATAAAATTTGTAGTTAATGGGAATCATAGGTACAATGATTGCAAGTTTTGGGTTGATGGCGAGGTTAGCACGACTCAGAACACGCTTTGGGGATGAGGGATCCAAGGTCACCTGAAGTTCGACATCTCCCGGTAGCTGAGGCGAGCTTCCTGCGACAATAGCAACTTGTCAGAAAAGCGGGGCTGGCTGTCAGCCCGTAGCCTCTCTGATGCTTAAGTCATTGCGTGTCTTGAAATAAGGGTACCAGACACACTTGGCGATCTTAGGAGAGAAGCGTGGAGAGCTTATGAGGAAGGCACAGATATGTGGGAATATCCGACCTTGAATATGGGAAAGAGTTAGCGATTTTTACTGACCAACCCACCTATGGAGGTAAGAGGGGGGTATTTATTGTTAAGTATTGGACTTCTCCCTACTTGGTGTTAATGATGAGCAAACATAAATACTTGTGACTAATCTCCTATTTGCAGTTAATCCATTACCTAAGCATATCATGAAGATCAATTAGTAATGGATGTCACTCAAAGATCAATGAAAGCAAGAAAAGTGGATTGGATGATCAAAGATGGTAATTGAAGCTCTTAAAAGACTTCAAGCTCATACTTTAGATAGAAGAGCAAGCTCGTAATATAATCTTCTTTTTCTCTTCTAGTATGTAGCTTAGAAGTAGAACTATGTTGGAACACACGCACATCTTCATTTCAGTCCTAGGAAATCATTAGATCACTTTTCCTTAGACTCCAATTCATATTTTACCAAGCATGTGCATGTTATGATTTCAACAGGCGACTGCTGAACGATTTACAGTCGCATGTCTCAAAACAGTCGATTGTTATTTATTCTACAGTCGCCTGTTATGCATATACTTAATCAATTGATTTTTGGGCTTTCTAAACTTTAACTCTTTCAGGCGACTGATGTACATTTTACTGACGCTTGTCCAAGATACAGTCGCTTGTGATTTGTTAATCAGTCGCATGTTTATCTTCAGCCCAAAGATCAATTTCTGTTTCATCGGGCCAGTCGACTAATGTTGTATTTACAGTCGCCTGTCCAAGGCACAATCGACTGTCAATACTTCAACAGTCGCATGTCCATGATTCGTCTGCAGAATTTACTCTCTGGATTATTCCAAGTTTTATTGCCAGTTGACTGATGTTGTATTTACAGTCGACTGTCCATGGAACAGTCGACTGTCGATGCTTCAACAGTCGTCTGTATAAAAACTTCTCTGCAGACTCTGCTCTCTGGAAAGTTTCAGGTTTTGTGACAGTCGACTGATGTTGGTTTCACAGTCGCATACCCATGGCATATGCGCGTGTGTGTTCCACATCAGTCCCATGTCCTGCCTTTCCAAACTTTCTGAGAATTTCTCAACTTACCCATATTGCAGCCAATCGCCTGTAGAAGGATTTACAGTCGCCTGTTGGATTTACAGGCGCATGTCTTCTCTTCATCAATCGATTGTCCATGTGGTAAGTTACCGTTTGAATTCTCGCCTATCCTCTGACACAGTGCAGCAGTCGACTGTATTTTGTTCAACAGTCGACTGTCGACTATGTAAATTCTATTCGTTGGCTTTTTCTCCACGGATTTCAAAGGGGTTTTTTGGGATTTAGTTTGAGGGTTTTGAGAAACCTATAAAGGCAGCCTCTACTGTTCCATTGAGAGGTTACTCACTCATCTATTGAAACCCTAAGCTTTCATCTTCAAGCTTCTCAAGCTCTCAAATCTTAAAGCCCTAGAATTCCAATCTTTTCATCTCTTGCTCTCCAACCTAGAATCAAAGTGATATTTTATAGGCAATTGGTGGTGACAAGAGAAAGGGATTTCCTCTCTTCCAAGAGAGACCTCAACACGCAACACACTTGCTCCTTCAAGTTCTACTTCAAGGCATAGGTGATTGTAAGTGTTGTCATTTCAATATTTCATATCTTTCGTAATTAAATTAACTCTCGGTTTGTGAGAGTGGTTTGCTTGCTTCCAAGTTGTAGGAGTCAAGGACATCGAGTGTATTTCGATTTTACTTGTACGGTTGCTACAAGTGGGTTTAAAGGAAACCTTAAGTTAGGGTTCTAACTTGAGTATCCGGTGGTATCCGGGTGGAAGGGACGTAGGATTACTGGAAACAAGTCGGGAGTTGACTTGGGTAATCCAAACCCTTGAAAACCCCTTGTGTTGTCACTCGGCCGAGTGAACCGCTCCGCTTGCTGCTAGGGTTGCGATTTCTTGGCTGCGCATGGGTATTTTTGGCACGATTTTTTGGGCGATTTTAGAGGGTATTTAAACTCAGTTTTTGCCCTAGTTTAGGGAGCTTTTGAACAATTAAATTTTAGACTTTCTTTTAGGGATTTGAGGGCTACTCTTTGGTGAATTCTCAGCTGGAAATCAGTGGCATCTACATTGGTTTGTCAATTTCTATTGAAAACTCTATTTTTATGCATTATTTCTCTTTTGCAATGAATTGTGCCGATGTTTTTATTGTTGATTTTTCTGAGATTTGCATGATGTCTAGTGAGTAGTGTCGTCGTCTTAGGACGTAGGGATGAACCATATGGACCCTATTTCTAAATTGTGATGAATTTGTGGAATTGTTGTTAGAATTGATTAGGGTTAGGTTGAGATTGATTAATTACGGATAGTTAGGAATTCATATCGATTGGGATTTGCAAGAGATTGGATCCCAATTGATATGAAGGCCTAGATATTCGATTTAGATTGACAATTGGATTTCTCTAGACTTGGTTTGCAAGAGATTGGACCAAAGCTAGGATTTTTAATTGTGATTCCATACCCATATCCGTTTGCAAGAGATTAGACTGATAGGAACTATCACAACCTAGGTCGTAGCTCGAGTTTGCACGAGAGTGGACTCGAGATGCGATTGAACAATGATGTCGTTCTTCACGCTAGCGGCTTAGGCTAGGGTTTGCACGAGAGTGGGCCCTATCCTAGGTTTGCTATAGACCGGAAATAGCGCGAGAGCGTGAGCTTGGTTCTACATTTAGTTGCGACTAGTTCACCTATATTCAAGTTTAGCGATAATGAAACTTATGAATCACAATGATGAGGGAAGGTCCGTAGTGGGGATTCCCTATCCCTAGACGTTTTATTAAATTGATATTTCTCTTAATATTTGAACGATTGTGGTTGTTATACCCCCAAACTATTCTCGATTCTCTTGATATCTAGGTGATTGGAAAGATACACGGTCATTTGTTCCTCCCTGAGTTCGATACCCGCTCGCCGCTACACCGTGCGCTTGCGGTAAAACTACAAGTCGTTCTCCAGGTGTACACTCGAACGCGGTCAAGTTTTTGGTGCCGTTGCCGGGGAGGGCGGCAGAGGGTCGAACATGTGAAGTACGGGGCTGTCTCACACGGCCTCCGTAAAGGATGGGTGCAACTATGGGGTGGTGCTCGGGTGCTGTGCTTGCTAAGTGTCGCTCGGCCTCTGTGTGAGGCTGAGACGCAGGTAAGGAAGACGAGGAAGGAGCAACAGCAGAAGCTGAGGTGGAAACAGGCGACGAGGCGGGCAGAGAGGTCAGTGACAGAGAAGTGGGGACAGACGGCACGACGCTCTCAGAGAAAATAGCAGTAGTGGGGACAGACGGGTCAACGGCTGGGGTGGCTGTGAACAAAAGTGAGGACAGGGCCGCCACTGCGGCGGTAAAGGAGGTCTCGCCGCTCTCTAAGATGGTAGTGGGACGTTCAGGGCTGGCAGCGGAAATGTGATCGACAGAAATGGGCACAGAGGTGGTGGGGTTGGACGAGGACTCAGTAAAAGTGCTCCCGACACTAACAGAAGTGTGGACAGAAGTGTCGGGAGGTGCAGACAGGTCATGTGCAGGCTGAGGGATCACGGGGTCCTGGGGTGGGATAAGGGGCTCCTGCTGAGCACCCTCGGGCTCTAGTACGTAAGGGGCGGGGATGAGAAGGTCCATCGTTGGAATCCAATCTCCGTTCGCGGGTCCTATATGAGTCCGAGCAGGACTCGGAAGAATCATGTAATCGGCAACGAAAGGACCGTGGAGCCATACCCAGTGCTGACGACCATGAGGACGCATCATCCTCATCCGGGCCATAACATCTATCGATAGTGAAGTGGGGCCCGGTGGTCGAGGCAAGTCAGCAGGCAGGTCAACTCCGCATAACAGAGCCAAGAGGGTAATCAGACAACAAATAGGCGTACGAGCGCCGACAGAAATGATGATGCGGTCGATGTACCAACTGGTGATATCAATCTCTACATCGGGGACCAGAACGTCGGATCCATCAAAAACCCTGGGACGTGTCATCGCATATAGCATGTAGAGCTCAGGTGTCGACAACATACCGGGCTCGTACCTTGCAAGAAAAGTAGTCGCCATAAGGCGCTGTGCAATGCGGAGGCACGGGTGGAGGACGGCAGAGGCCTTGGCCCTACTAGGGTCAAAGGCAAGAGGTGATCCCGTAATCCGGGTCCAGAAAGCATGGGTGTCGAACGACGGGGGTGGGATGTGCGTGGGAGCGTAAGCGCGGTTTGGGTCAGGGACAGCGGGCCACTGGAAGAAAGCTCGGAGCATGTCAAGAGTGACCTGGCACTCCTGATCCATCAGGCGAAATGAGCATCCTCCAGGGATCCGCTCAATAGAGCAAAGGACCTCTAGTGTCGGGCGGATATAAGTGTCCGCCGACACCGACAAGAAATCACACCACCCCCACGTTTTCGTACAATGTGAGTAGCCCCTCTAGAATCCCTAGGCGCTCAAAGTCGGCGATGTGCGCGAACCTAGTGGGCACGATTGAGCGATGGGATATACGCTCGAATCTGGCGCGCTGTGCACCATCACAAAACGTAATCCCCATCGCATCGAACGCGGGGGCGGGCTGTGCAGGTGGTGGAATAGGATCGGCAGGAGGCGGCTGTGTAGGTGGTGGTGGTGGGCTAGGTGGAGGGGAGTCTGCCCTAGTGGAAGAGGAGCCAGGATCACCTGACTTCTTCCGCTTCGAAGCAGGCTCCCACGTGCGTGGCCTAAGGCGATGCGGCATATGTGCCGCGAGACGTACCCACCCAAAAATAAAAACGCGACGTGCTATGTAATGAAACGAGTATACATGAGCACGACGCGAGAGCAAAAATCTGATGTGTGTGAAGAACGCCTCCTCTGTGAGGCTCCGAATGCATCCAAAAAGCTCCCCCAAGCTCCCCCAAGCTAACCTGAAACCCAAACAATAAAATCAGCGAATGATAATCAATATACATGGGGGGAGATAGGGGATAACAGATATATATATAGGAGTTGATTTGAGTTCGGGGGGTAATGGGTGTACGAAATGGGAGAAAGGAGTAGAAAATCGAAATCGAGGCGTACTACGGGTGACCGGCGGCGGGGGAGGGCGGCGTCGGCGGCGTGCGGCGGCGGGGCGACGTCGGCATCGGTCGGCGGTCGACGTCAGCCGGCGGCGGGGTCGAATCGGGCGAAGGGGGGTTGCGGTTCAGACGATTGGGGAAGGAGAAGCAGCAGGCTCGGGCGAAGTTTGGGAAAAGCGGTGTTTCGAAATCCGCGCTGCCCGCTCAGCAATTATATAGGATAGTTACGACTCGGCCGAGTGATAGGTTCATTCGGCCGAGAGAATAAAATTTTCGAAATATCTTTCCAACATACGACTCGGCCGAATGACTTATCCCACTCGGTCGAGTGGATAAGTTACATTCGGCAATATTCAGAGCGTGCATGGTATCTGATTCACTCGGTCGAGTGACAAGTCACTCGCCCGAGTGGCAAAATATACTGTAAACCGCAAAAATGACAGAGAGTTGGTCAGAAGTATCTTCCCTGGTCTGTACTCCACTCGGCAGAATGAAGTCTTTGCTCGGCAGAGTGACATATGTTACTCGGCCGAGTGGCACCCTGTTTTCTGCAACGGCTCTCCGTTTTAGCTCCATTCTCTATTTTTTCTTCCTCCAGTCAGTCCCTACCTTCTCCTGAAGCCTGAGCGCGTTCCCGAAGCGCTCTCCCTTTCCTTGGTCATCCTCCATATGAATGATCTCTCGTTCTCCATCTCCTATCATCAAAAATAAAGCCCGTTGTCATGATTTTTATAGACGCTAGACTCTAAACACTAAGAAAAATCTAGAATAAAAATGAAAATCAACTATGAAATGATATGAAACCGTCGGGTTGCCTCCCGACAAGCGCTCGTTTAAGGTCATGAGCTCGACCCCTTATAATTTTCGTTTAGTGTATGATGTTGGGTGCATGCGAGATACGCCCATCAAATTTGCCGGGAAGGCCACTTGGATTTGGTTGTTGGTGCTCGTCGGTCCTCCTTGGCGTCCCCTCATCATGGATAGAGTCGGGGGATAAGTCCCCTAAGCTTGAGCTAGAACCGATCTTCTTCCTTACCGGTGACACCGATCTTTTATTCGGTGGAGCTTTCCTCGATTTGTTGGCCGTTGAGAGCTTGCAAAGCTCCCTTATCCTCACGACATCAGCGTCGTCTTTATCATCGGCCGTAGAGCTATCTAGAGGGTCCTCCAACTTTTCTTCAATGCTAGAAATTTGGCCTTCTTCAAGGCCATCATCATGGAGAGCGCCGATAGAGTGCGAAATGGCTTCGTCGATTACCTTATCAAGGAGGTCCACATAATCCAATTCCTCTTGATAGGGCATATGCTTCATGGCTTTGGGAATATGGAACTCAACCTCGATGTTTCCGACATTCAAGGATAATGTGCCTTCTCTCACGTCGACTATAACGCCGGCGGTGGCTAAGAACGGGCGTCCAAGTATAAGTGAAGTGTCGCCCTCCTCCTTGATGTCCATAACGACAAAGTCGCAATGCAAGCATATCCCTCCCGGAACTTGAAGTGGGATGTCTTCCGCAATCCCCACCGGCCTAGTAACCCGACCATCCGCTAGTTGTATTCTCATATCGGTTGGCTTCAAGTCGGTCCCCGTATTCAATTTTCGGAACATGCTAAGTGGCATTAGGCTCACACTTGCTCCCAAGTCAACTAAGGCCTTTTGAAATGGGACTCCTCCAAGTGCGCATGGGATATGAAAGCTTTCGGGATCCTTGAACTTTGCGGGCTCCTTTTCCCTTCGGGTGAACCAAGTTCCTTGTTCGGCAAGCATTATTTTCTCCTTCCTCTTTTTTCCCGATATTAAGTCCTTCAAGAACTTTGCATACGACGGGATCTCCACTATAGCATCCAAGAAAGGTATGTTGATGCTTACTCCCCTCAAATTATTCAAGGAACTTGGTGAGCCTCTTCTCAATTTTGGCTCTCGCCAACCATTGCGGAAAGGGCACCGGCGGCATGTAGGTGCGCTCCTCATTAGGCTTCTTCATTTCAGAATTTCCTACTTCTTGCGGATCTTTTGTGCCCTCCTCTTCAATAGTCGGCTCTTTCTCGTTCAAAATCTCTTCCACGGGCTTCTTGGTTTGGACCATGGCGGGAGTAGTATCCTTTCCGCCTCTAGTTGTGAATGCCACTACCGCATTTATGTGGCCGGTATTACTCCATGGATTGGGCTCTGGTTAAGTCGGCAATTGTTGAGTGTTTTTGTTTAGCAACGCAAGTTGCTCTCCAAGTTGCGCGACGACGGTATTTAGCGAATCTTGTTGCACCGTCAACCTAGCATTGATTTTTCTTTGCTCCACCATGAATTCCTCCACCCTAGCTTCATGATCCGATCGTGGTTGAGCTTGTGGTGGGTTGGGAGCTCTCCAACCTTGGTTATAACCGGGCGGCCTATACGGTCCCGCTTGTTGCTTAGGCGGGTAATTTTGTTGCGGTGGCCCCCTAGGTTGGTATTGAGGTTGTGGAGGTGGAGGCCTAGCTTGAGTTTGTTGCGGCGGTGGTGGGTTTATAGCCCCTTCATTGTTTGCATACGAAAATCCCAGATGGTTTCTTGCAGCCGGGTTGGCCCAATAACCGGAGTTCCCCGCAACATATTGCACTTGTTCCAAGGCTCCCTCTCCATGCTCTCCTCTTACGAACATGACTTGAGATTGGTCTTGCCAATCACTTATATTGCTTCCCGTCGTAGGTGTGAAGGGAGCTCCATGTGGCTCAGTGATGTACTTCTTCAATCTCTCCACTACCTTGTGGAGAGAGTCAAATTTATTCGAAAGCTCCGCTACGGCCATGTCATCATATATGCTCGTCGGCTTCAAGGAGGTAGAAGATTGCCCTCGCTCGTCACCCCATTGTTGATTATTAGTGGCCATCTCCTCTAATATGGCCGTAGCTTCATCCAGTGTTTTGGAAAGAATGGCTCCGTTGGCGGTTGCGTCTATGATTTGCTTAGTGCCTGGTTGGAGTCCATTATAAAAGCTGTGAACTAGCTCCCATGCCTCTATGCTGTGATGGGGGCACTGATGCTGCAGATCCTTAAAGCGCTCCCATGCCTCGTATAGGGTCTCCTGCGGTCCTTGCTTGAAGGACATGCGTGCACTTCTAATCTTCACCGTCTTAGATGGCGGGTAGAATTTATCAACAAAAGCGCTAGCCAACTCATCCCAAGTAGTGAATATACCTGTAACGACTGGTTTTTCTATATTAGTGTTATCGATATATATATATATATATGTCTTGGTGGATTTCCTCCTTATGTGTGGTTTTCGTCTCCGTAGCTTTCGTTTTCGATCGTTTCGTCGTGATTTTCTAGCCTCTTCCTTAAATCGTTGATCTTGGAGTAAGTCACTCATGACGAACTTCAAATTGCTCACATCTTAGAGTTAGAGTGATCCTAGAAGCCGTAGGAATACTCCCGGAACTTCGCGCTTCCATTCGACTCTTTTCGTGTACGTTAGTTGGTTCAAGAAGGGGAACCAACCGACTAGATTGTGATCTAGTCGATCGGCAACTCTTCTCGGAACGACTAGTTTACGTCAGTCATTTTTAGCCAAGTTACTGTTTACTCTTAGTCGGTCTAAGAACAATCACCGACCGACTAGATGTGAAACTAGTCGGTCAGAACTTGCTCTCAGACCGACTAGTTCCTTTGATTAATTTTACCTAAGTTACTGTTTATCGTTAGTCGGTCTATGAACACTCACCGACGACTAGGTCTCAAACTAGTCGGTCGACGGGCCTTCACAGACCGACTAATTCACTTCCCAGATTTCTTCCTTCTTTCGCTGTTTGATTTTAGTCGGTCACAGTTGAACGACCGACCGACTAGTTCCCAAACTAGTCGGTCAGCCACCCTTTGTTGACCGACTAAGTCACCCAGAAACCCTAATTTTTGGGCGGCCGTCGCAACTTTTCCTATAAATACGCCCGATCGTTTTCTTTTCTTTCTTTCACTTCTCCTGGCCATTTCCCTTCCCCTAGACCTCTGATCTTCCAACCTTCCTCTAGCTCTTCCTCCTCCCTCAAGAGCCCCTCTCCCTCTCCATTTAGGCCAGCCACCATGCTCTAGGCCGCCTCCAACCCCCAAAAACCCCACAAATCCCATTTCTCCAGATTTTCTCCCCATTTCCAGATCTGAGCCGTAGTTCTTCGGATCGTTCTTCCGTCGCCGTGCTTGTTCAGCATCGATCTTCTACTTCTATACGGTAGTGTTCGATCCTTTAATATTCTCATAACCCTCTTTGTGATTTTATTGAAACCCTAATAAAAATGGATGTTAGAGATATTGTTCTAATGTTGTTTTGCCATGGCAGCGATTCCATTCCCGTAGATTAGCTTTTTGTGCGACGTGCCTCGTTGATCGTCATCCTTGGTGCCAGGCAAGTGAAACTTGCCACTTAGGGTTTTGGGCCATGTCTTAGGCCATTTGCTTGTTGTAGGCGTAAAAGAGACTAGGCGACGAAATGATACTCGCCTAGGCGCAATTTCAGGAACTAGCTTGACAACGAAGCTAGATCCGACATTTATCATGTTGCACAACTACCACGTCATGTTTAATTTCAATTAACGGTACGCGAATTAATTGTCATGTCATTGCATTCTTTAAGTGTTCCCGTGGTTGCGTAGCTCCGCTACACCTAGTGAATTGATTGAGGCTAGGCACCTGCTTTTAGCGGGCACAACCATACGCCAAATTGTGAACCTAAAAACAAGCTCCTGTGCGGGGCAACCCTGGCTCCTTTACTGAGCATCGTGTACAGGGACCCTGGCTTGTTTACATGTGGGAGGGGTAAGGGTTAAGCAGCCATTCACCTGGGAGTCTGCCCGATCAGCAACTTCAGTTGTAAGGCGTAAACTCTGGGATTGTGGTAGTGTTAAGCGGCCACTTAGTGTGAATGTCCAACAGTTCAGCTGTAAGGCGTAAACATCTACAAATAACTTGAAAACGTGACTAGTGAAAAGATTGAGATTGTTAGTAGCTTGGCTACTCCTGTCATGCCATGATAATTGTTCTCTTGCCCTTATTGTTACACCATGTCTTACTTGTACTTGTCCGTGTTTATACTTGTAAAACTTGTTATCCATGCCATACTTGCTACTTGTTACTTGTTGCTTGCACCTTACCTAATTTGTTACTCACATACTAAACTTGCCATGCTATGCATCATACTATAATTGCTAGGTTGCTAGTTTGCCTTCACTTTTGTTTCCTTGATCAAGTCTTGTTAGACTTGCTGACATGTGCCCCTTTACTCTTTTGGGTGACACATGTTAGATCCTGAGCTAGAGGCCGTTGCAGAGGACGTAGTGTTGCTGGCGCTGAGCTAGTGGTTGCTGAGGAGGAGTTTGTGGTCACTGGTGACCTGTCTTGGAGGCCACTTGTGTTCTCTTCCTTTGTTTAGGTTGCTGTTAGTTGTCGGTGCATGTCACCCTTACTTGTATGTTGTACTTTGTTGGCCATGTATGGGCCTTAGGTTTTTCCTTTTGAGCCTGGTGGCTTTTTCTGCGATATTGTAATTTATTTTATGGATATTCTGAGATTTAATAAATTGCTTATTGTCTCATTTCTTTAATATTATCGTTGTTTCGTATTGTGTTGCAAGGACCTGCCAATTGAATTTTATACGCTTATCAGACTGCAGCTTCACAGCTCCACGTCTGAGCGGACCTCCTCACGTCTCGCCTTCCATTTTAGGGAAGCGGGGCGTGACAGGTTTTATTGGTGGCCCATGCAGGTCCATTTGCAAATGCGAACTATCGGAACAACGATAATAATTATAGAATGTCCATTAAATGAATTAGAACATCCAAACTATAAGCCTGGAGTCTAGGTTTTTAGCGTTCCTATGCCTTAGGTGGCTAGTAGACGTGTTAGAGCACCTGTCCCAGCTTGGTAGGAAATCCATTAGGTCAGGGCTATAGTGAGACTTAGTTAGAAGTTTGTGCTTGCTAGTTAGAGGCCTATGATTGTTTGTTAGACTCCATGCTAGTGATTGATATGATAGTCTTAAGAGTTACCTTAGTGGTTCCTGTCTAGCTCTGACCATGATAGATTCCTAGGATTTCTTTAGCCGTTTGCTTGGGTTCATCGATTTCGGGCCCGACAGAACATGATCTCGATTCTCTTAGAACCTTCCCTGAGGCCTCTAATTAGCCATTAGGAAGCCTTAGTGTTAAGTTTTTCTTGACCTTTAGTCAACCGATGATTAGGACCCTCTGATTCAATCTTTTCCTGGTCACTACACTTCTGTGTTACTGACCGTAGGTTTTCGTCGTAGTTTTCTTGAATCGTAATTTAGGTGCATTCATCACACAACCACATTCATTGCCCTCGATTCACATGGTCCCCTCATTACTATTATCGTTGACCTTTCAAATCTTTTCCGTTGCAAATCTTGATTCTTCCAAGGTCGTTTTCAAATTTTTCCTTATTAAAAGTTTCCACTCGATTTAAATTTTTTTTAAAACCTTCTTTCAGTATATTTCCATTACTTCTGTCTGAGCTAAAAGTCATTCTTAGATTTTGAAGACTATTTGGTCGTAATTTTAAATTACTATCTTGTAACTATTTTTCTAACATATATCGTCCGCACTTGATTTTAAACTTTAGTACTATTTCGATAATTCGATATACCGCCTTTTCTAAATTGCAAAATTCATTTTAGCTATTTACCATACGTCCTTTAAAATACTTCTTTCAAGATAAATAGAACTCCAATTAATTTATGAATATATACTAATTATAAGTTGTCGTACCCGTACTTCAAAGTCTTTACACCAATCCGTTCTTGTGGCAAATCCTTGTTTTCCCTAAAGTATTTTCGATGTTCCTCTTCGCTAAGTTTAAATTTGTTCGAAAACTTTTAATATATATATTAGATTCATACTCTTTCGCCGACTTAAATTTATTTGTTCTTTTCTAAATATTGAAGCTTTTGTCGAGATTTTTGATTAAGGGTTATAATATTTTCCAGCCTATACTTTCGTATCGATATAAATGTCTTGTCCCTTTTCATATACCAATTTTATTCTGAACCGCACTTCTGTTTTTCCTAACCCGAATTATAATTTTCTTTTCTTACTTATGCCATTAAAACTTATTCAGATACCGCATCGTGTTTACTTCTTATATACCTTTCAAGTCACATGTGACTTCAGCTTTCAGCAAGTCGATTTTATGCTCAACGTTTTCCCTAGTTCAGATTTTCGTAAAATTACTTTTCGAAACCATTTCCTGATTTAGACCTCCATAATTCGGTTTTAAAGCTTTATTACCAATTTAATAATTCTATATATATCCTCCCACTTACTTCCAAACAACTAAGATGTTATTATCTTTCCATTCATCATACATATTTCTAAAGATGATTTCTAGAATAGAACTTCAATTATTTTTATATATCAGTACTATGTTCGTTGTGCTCGTGCTTTAAGACCCTTGTATAAATCAGTTTCAGCTGGCGAATCCGGATTCTCTAAAAAGTACTTTCAATACGGTTTATTTGGAATTTCTCTTCAGTTTTAAAACTTGGAAAAACATTTGGCATGAGCATAAACCCTCTGCACTATATTTGATCTGATTTCATTCCTTGAATCTCGAAACTTTTCCAAAATTTTTAAACTACTGCCGCATAATATTTTTCTAGCCTATGTCCTTAATGTTCGTGTAAATGATTTACTTTTACTCGTGATAGCTTTATATAAGCTAAATAAACCATTCTTCTTATTAGGTATATACGACTCAAACTTATTTCGAACGACTCATTTTATCAACCGGTTTCGTACTCTTCGTTTTAACTTATATCTTTTTACACTATTTCCCCTGTATCCTAATAGAGCATCATTACATCATTACATGACCGTTCTCATGCTTTTCGATCCTTCTACTCGTTACGCTTTTGATTTCAGTTTCTTTCCTTTTGTCTAACCAATAGAGCTTGTCGTCGCCGTGTCAACCTTAATATAGTTTGGTGGGCCACATAAGTGTAATTTGATGTGTCGTCATAGTGTATTAAATTTCATGGTGCATATGAAGTTGTATGTGTGTTGGTATTGGTATATTGTGTGTAGGTAGTTATGTATTAGCTGCATGAGTGTAAGTGTGATATACATATGATAGTAGGATTATAATTGTTTGATTGGTATTACTTGTTTTTATGAGATGTCGTATGCGTGTATACCATGAGGTATACCCGACTATTGCATACCTTAACTAATGGATGAAGTAAGTGTATTGATGTGCCAATTATAGATGGATGAATAATGGAATATGTGTATTGCGATGAATGTAATGATTATGTGTATATAGTACATGAATAAGTATAGATACTTATGTGAGATAGTAGGTGTGAATATATAATGTCTGTGAATACATATAAGTCTTCGTGTTCCCTCGAGTACGAGTGGACATGCTTATAGATACTAGGATACGTAGGTGTTGCGTGATTGTATGTACGTATATAAGGGATAAGTATGGATTACATATTCTGATGTGTGAATGATTGTATAGTGATGTCTAGCTATTTACTAAGGCTACATATGATGAGTCGTGTCATATAGATTTATAGGAGTGTGTAAGTACATAGATTGTATATTGTTTGGTATGAATATATGATACTTGTATGAGACTATACGGTGAATGCATGTATTAGGGAGAGTATGTAATTATTAGTGTGCTGATATCTGTATTATTATTATGGTATATAAAGTGATTGAATATGTGATATTACCTGATTAAACATTAAGGATGTTTGACATTATGATATGTATATGGTTATGTTGGTAGATGTGTATGCATTAGAATAGTATTGGTATATGTATGGATGCTGTGTTATGTATATGGAAATATTCTGCCATGATTTCGAGTCTCACTCAAGCTTGAGTGGGTATACTCTATGTACATTGGTGTATTTGTATGTGGTTGGTGTATGGTGATGGATGATGTATGTATAATGTTTGGATTGTTTGTGTCCGGTTGTGTTACACACATGATTGTGGGTCACTAAACCAGTGTATAGTTATAGGTGTTGGTCTTGTGGTATAGTTATTTATTAGGGGGCTTGCCTGCGTGAATATGTATACGTGCTAGCTAAAACTAAGTGTGTCGATGTACTAAGTTTATAATTGTATGATTGGTAAATGTGAATGAAATGTTAGCGTGTGTGGGTGTGCACCATGCACGGGTAAGTATGTGCCTAATTATAAGTATTGGTGACCATGGTGTGTGTGGCGTGTCGTGAATATAGTTATAGGACCGTATGTGATGTGAAAATATGGTGAAGTATCTGTGTGCGTTGAATGACTATAAATTGTGAAATTATAATGATTGTGGAAGTATATTAAATATAATAACTTGAGTTTAGAATGGTGTGGTGTGATTACATGTGTTGACGTGTTTGTTATTGGATGTATACTAGGAGATATAGGGAGTAGTGTATTCTTATTGCCTTGTTTGTAGGTAGCTACCTAACGTAGAGTATTTCGATGGTATTTACTGGGTGAACTATTTAATTGGTTGTGAGTATATGGACTATTGTTTTGTGCTAGGTAAGTAATAGCTACATAAGGGATATGTGTATATGATGGAAATACGTGTATGCATCTGACTGATTATGATAGGAATAAGTGTATGATGTGCGTGAATATATATATACAGGTTGGTAGTGTTAATGTTTGACTACCTAGTGCATATATAAGCACTTGTAAGGAATATATCGAGTTGAAATGTTAATGTGATATTGATTGAGGGTAGTTACCAGAGCGACTAGATATGTTAGAAAGTCCGAGGATGGACTTTATTCTAAGGTGGGTAGGATGAAACGACAGGTTTTTCTATATTAGTGTTATCGATATATATATATGTCTTGGTGGATTTCCTCCTTATGTGTGGTTTTCGTCTCCGTAGCTTTCGTTTTCGATCGTTTCGTCGTGATTTTCTAGCCTCTTCCTTAAATCGTTGATCTTGGAGTAAGTCACTCATGACGAACTTCAAATCGCTCACATCTTAGAGTTAGAGTGATCCTAGAAGCCATAGGAATCCTCCCGGAACTTCGCGCTTCCATTCGACTCTTTTCGTGTACGTTAGTTGGTTCAAGAAGGGGAACCAACCGACTAGATTGTGATCTAGTCGATCGGCAACTCTTCTCGGACCGACTAGTTTATGTCAGTCATTTTTAGCCAAGTTACTGTTTACTCTTAGTCGGTCTAAGAACAATCACCGACCGACTAGATTTGAAACTAGTCGGTCATAACTTGCTCTCAGACCGACTAGTTCCTTTGATTAATTTTACCTAAGTTACTGTTTATCGTCAGTCAGTCCATGAACACTCACCGACCGACTAGGTCTCAAACTAGTCGGTCGACGGGCCTTCACAGACCGACTAATTCAATTCCCAGATTTCTTCCTTCTTTCGCTGTTTGATTTTAGTCGGTCACAGTTGAATGACCGACCGACTAGTTCCCAAACTAGTCGGTCAGCCACCCTTCGTTGACCGACTAAGTCACCTAGAAACCCTAATTCTTGGACGGCCGCCGCAACTTTTCCTATAAATACGCCCGATCGTTTTCTTTTCTTTCTTTCACTTCTCCTGGCCATTTCCCTTCCCCTAGACCTCTGATCTTCCCCAACCTTCCTCTAGCTCTTCCTCCTCCCTCAAGAGCCCCTCTCCCTCTCCATTTAGGTCGGCCACCATGCTCTAGGCCGCCTCCAACCCCCAAAAACCCCACAAATCCCATTTCTCCAGATTTTCTCCTCATTTCCAGATCTGAGCCGTAGTTCTTCGGATCGTTCTTCCGTCGCCGTGCTTGTTCGGCATCGATCTTCTACTTCTATACGGTAGTGTTCGATCCTTTAATATTCTCATAACCCTCTTTGTGATTTTATTGAAACCCTAATAAAAATGGATGTTAGAGATATTGTTCTAATGTTGTTTTGCCATGGCAGCGATTCCATTCCCGTAGATTAGCTTTTTGTGCGACGTGCCTCGTTGATCGTCATCCTTGGTGCCAGGCAAGTGAAACTTGCCACTTAGGGTTTTGGGCCATGTCTTAGGCCATTTGCTTGTTGTAGGCGTAAAAGAGACTAGGCGACGAAATGATACTCGCCTAGGCGCAATTTCAGGAACTAGCTTGACAACGAAGCTAGATCTGACATTTATCATGTTGCACAACTACCACGTCATGTTTAATTTCAATTAACGGTACACGAATTAATTGTCATGTCATTGCATTCTTTAAGTGTTCCCGTGGTTGCGTAGCTCCGCTACACCTAGTGAATTGATTGAGGCTAGGCACCTGCTTTTAGCGGGCACAACCATACGCCAAATTGTGAACCTAAAAACAAGCTCCTGTGCGGGGCAACCCTGGCTCCTTTACTGAGCATCGTGTACAGGGACCCTGGCTTGTTTACATGTGGGAGGGGTAAGGGTTAAGCGGCCATTCAACTGGGAGTCTGCCCGATCAGCAAATTCAGTTGTAAGGCGTAAACTCTGGGATTGTGGTAGTGTTAAGCGGCCACTTAGTGTGAATGTCCAACAGTTCAGCTGTAAGGCGTAAACATCTACAAATAACTTGAAAACGCGACTAGTGAAAAGATTGAGATTGTTAGTAGCTTGGCTACTCCTGTCATGCCATGATAATTGTTCTCTTGCACTTATTGTTACACCATGTCTTACTTGTACTTGTCCGTGTTTATACTTGTAAAACTTGTTATCCATGCCATACTTGCTACTTGTTACTTGTTGCTTGCACCTTACCTTATTTGTTACTCACATACTAAACTTGCCATGCTATGTGATCGCTCCGGAATGTAGTCCAAAGAACGGTTGTAGTTTTACCGCAAGCGCACGGTATAGCGGCGAGCGGGTTATCGAACACAGGGAGGACGAATGACCGTGCTTGTTCTAATCAACCTGGCTATCTAAGAAGAGAGAAATTTGCCTTTGGCGATCCTGTCACAATCGTCAGACAAAGTACGAAATATCAAATCAAATAAAGAACGTCTAGGGAATGGGGAATTCCCGCTACTCACCGTATCTCGTCAATGTGGTTCATTGGTATCAAAATTGCTAGAATAAGATTTTGGATGAACTAGTTGCAACTGAATGTAGAACCAAGCTCACGCTCTCGCGCTGTTGCCGGTCTATAGCTATCCTAGGTTCGGGTCCAATCTCTTGCAAACCCTAGCCTAGGGAAGCTAGCATTAGGATCAACATCATCGTTCAATCGCGCACCGAGCCCAATCTCTTGCAAACTCGACCCACGACCTAGGTTGCGATAGTTCCTACCCGTCCAATCTCTTGCAAACGGGTATCGGCACGGAATTGCAACCGGGAACCCTAGTATCAGTCCAATCTCTTGCAAACCGATACTACGGAAATTCGATTCCAACCCAATTCGGATTTCTAGGGTTTCCTATCGAATTGGGATCCAATCTCTTGCAAATCCCAATCGATATGAACTCCTAGCTATCCGTAGTAAATCACTCCCAAACTAATCCCTAATAACAATTCTAGCAAAATTTCTACCAATTCATCACAAATATGAAATTGGGCTCGTAGGGTTCATCCCCGCGCCCCAAGACGTGGAGACTACTCACAATTCATGGCACAAACACAAAAATAATCAATGAAATAAACAAGAGAATTCATCACAATATTGAGATAAGCAATAAAAATAGAATTTTTAGGAGAGAGAGACACAAACCAATGGAGTTCTTCAAATAATCCAACAAAAATCAACTTTTGTCTCCTCTCCAATCACAAGAATAAAGCTAAAAAAAGTTAATCAAAAAAGCTGCAAAAATCTAAGAGAAAAGCTCCCCCAAAACTAGGGTAAAAACAGGGGTTAAATACCCCCCAAAATCGTCCAAAAACTGTGACCAAAATACCCCTGCGCAGCCTGAAATCCACAATTTTCGCTACAGGCAGCGCGTCGCACTCGGCCGAGTGACAAAAGTCGCTCGGCCGAGTGAGAAACCCTGTAAATTTCCAGTAAGTCTTGATCTTCAGGGGTCTTCACTTCGGGGGCGGCTCGGCCGAGTGAGTTGTCGTCACTCGGTCGATGGCTTCTTGGTACTCGGGCGGTCGGGATTATCCACTCGGCCGAGTGGGTCTCCGTCGCTCGGCCGAGTGCACATATGAATCGTGTCTGATCTGGTCGGCCGAGCGGTGTCTCGCTGGTCGGCCGAGTGACGCCTTCACTCGGCCGAGTGGGACACCAAAAATGCCCAAACAGCTTGTTTTGGCCTCCTCGTCGCTCCTGCGACGTTCTTTCTTCTTCCGCTCCTCTCCAACAGCAAAATACCCCTCGGGGAGGTCGTCGGTGACACTCTGGAGTAGGCGTATCTCGAGATCACTCCAAATCGCTCCAAATCACCTGAAATGCGACAAAAACAACAAATCGTGAAAAGCATCGCAATATCGTCGATATATCGTGAAAAACATGATTTGGGCGATCTAAATGGCATGCAAACATACGGGAAAAAAAGTGTAAAATAAGGAGTGATCAAAATCCCCCAAGCTTACCTCTTACTCGTCCTCGAGGAAGATAAGTAAAAGGCGAACCCGGTGGATTCGGAAAACGAAAACGGCGAAAGATGAAAAATGAAAAGCGGAGAAGAACGAAAAACGAAATGAAGACAAAGAAGAAAGAAAGAAGCGAAGAGGTAAGCTGCTAGATCATTTTCTCAGGACGTGGGTTCCGCTTACTCATATAGCATGCACTGAATGAAAAATACATGTCAAAGAGTTTTATTTTGATATCATAGTATAATAGTGCAAATAGAAATAGAAAACCCACGAACAACGGTATAATCATGAAAAACGGAATAATTTTAGAATTAACATCGTCTGAATCATTTAAAGCGGTATACACATCGCAGATCACACACTTTTCAATTGAATGCTTTCTATGAGGAGTATAAGAGTATCACAAAATAGAATAGAGAGAATAGAAAAGTGTGGATTTCATGATATGAATGCTAGGCTTAGATTTCTGGATTTCGTAAAGCTAGAAATAATCACACCGAGTATAGAATATTACTTAGCCTAGGTTGTCGTGCAACGTCAAGTAGTCACTCTCTCACACATCAATGGATTCCCTCCCCCAAGCTTATCTATAAGCGTGGTGGCATAAAAAATATTTACATCCCTATTTTTATAAAGCTCCAAAAGTAATAAAAATGAACACGAAAAGAGAGAAGAAAGAAAGAAAGTGAGATGAGATCTTTTATTAAGGATTTTTCCTCTTTTCTTTTTCCTTTTCTTTTTTTTATGGTTTTTTTTGGTATAGCATATATAAATAACGATCCCAACTCAAAGAGAGACAACGATATACAAGAATATTTTCTCTTTTTTTTTGAATTCGGGAAATTTGGAGCTAGGAATTAATAGCGGGGGAAATGCCATATAATAGAATCGCTAAGGGGAGATTCACCAATGATTTTAAAAGTAGAGAAATGATGTTCAAGATTTGTGGAGAAAGAAATAAATATATCTCTCGGTTCACTCTATAAGACATGCACGACAACTTCAGCAGGGTAATCTAATCTACTCAGTTTCGATCACAAAAAAGCTAACTAATCCAGATTTATCATAGCTAACATCATTCAATCATCCTGAAGTGAAATGTACAATTCATGCATATAGAAGTGATATAGGAAAAGAAATCGGTACTCCAGATATAAGCATTCAATGCGTGAATCTTGGTGTGTTTTCTGTGATAGCATACATATGAATATTCAGACTCATCTAATAATAAAATTTCATCCATTTTCATGTGGAAAAGTGTGGGTTACTATCTCTAGATGCAAGGCAAGTCATAGCATATGATATCAGAAATAAAGTCTAAGACATGACAAATATAGCATGCATATAGAGTAAGCTAACTCCACGTCATCATCATCATAGAAAAGTCATCTCTAGCATGAGATGAAAAAAAGAAAAAAAGGAAATAAAGATAAAGGGAAAATAGAACTATTTACAATGCGGCACACAGAAAAATAAGAAAAACGTGATGCATGGTAAAATAAAAAGAAAAATGATGAAAATAAGTGCAAAAGCGGAAAATGGTGTTAAAAACTAAAAATAAAGGTGGCAAATCGAAAAAGAACGTGAGAACTCACTCCCCCAAGCTAAATGGCACAGTGTCCTCAATGTGCAAAGTGTGGCACACCGAGAGACAAGTAATGTGAGTGGTAAGTGAGGATGCATGCATGATGGAAGGAAAAAAAAGAAAAATAATGAAACGAAAAAAAAATGATGCGGACATGATGCAGGCAGATGTAGGAGTGATACAGATATATAGGTGTGGCACCAAAAACTCTCCCTCTCTCCCAAAAAAGATATTTAAAGATACGATCAGAATGAGAATCCCAAAATAAGTGAGGGGAGGGGGACAAAAATGCATCAGGACCCAGCAGAAACGGGCAGCACAACGGCAAAAATAATCGATGGCATCAAGGGTGCCTAAGAAGGTGGTGCTGCGCCGTCTCCGTCCTGAGACGGAAGTGGTGGTGGGAATGGGGCAGGCTGCTGAGTGGGTGTGGGTGTGGAAGTGGTAGCAGGCTGAGTGTGTGTGGGAGTGGCAGTGGGAACCTACTGGGTGGGCGGGGGTACGCGTGGGAGACGCTCCAGGACCTGGGTAAGACAGTAATGAATGTGTGGGAGCAGGTCAAAGCGGCCAGCCATCGCAGTGACGATGGCGGACAGGGTCCGAAGGTCGCCTCTGAGGCCACTCACCGCCCCCTCGAGATCACGAATGCTCTGAAGTACAATGTCAGGGGGAGGTGGTGCAGAGGGACGCACCGGTCGGGGCTGTGCAGGTCGGGGCTGGCGTACTCTGGTGGCGTAGGTGACGGGCTCAGCAGGCAAGGGAACAAAAGGGGCTGCGCTCGCAAGTGGGGGCCTGGCCTCAGTGCGAGGCTGGGCAGGACGGTGAGAGGTGGAGGCAGCCGCAGCGAAAGAAGAATACAAAAGTGGCAGCGAGGCGGCCGGAGAGGTCGATGGCACAGAAGTGTGGACAGACGCCACGACACTCTCGGAAAATACAGCAGCGATGGGGACAGAGGCGGAGACTACGGTCTCCGCAGGGGTGGCAAAAGAGGGCTCTCCGTACTCAACTATGGTCGGCGGCGCTCGGGTGGGGCAGAGGAAACGGGCTCAGCAGACAGAGGGCCAGTGGTGGTGGTGACAGGCTCGGAAGCAGTGGAAGTGGGCTCAGCTAAGGTACTCCCGACACCGACAGAGGTGTGGATAGAGGTGTCTGGGGCAGCAGAAACATCAGGGATAGGCTGAGGGGCCACGGGGTCAACAGGGGCAGCAGGCTCGGCAGGTGCAACAGGGTCTGCGGGGGCAGCGTGGGCAGCGTGGGCCTGCTCAGCCTCCTCGGCCTCGAGCACGTAAGCGGCTGGGATGAGAACATCCATCGCAGGGAGCCAGTCCACATGGGCCGGTGCAATCTGAGTCCGAGCTGGGCTCGGAAGAATCATGTAATCGGCACCGTAAGGGCCGTGCAGCCAGACCCAGTGTCGCTCACCATGCGGACGAAGCATCTTCATCCGGGCCATAACATCAATCGACAGAGAAGTGGGGCCCGGTGCTCGTCGCAGGTCATCAGGGAAGTCCTCGCCGGTCATAAGGGCAAGCAAGGTGATCAGGCCGCCGCAGCATATCGGTGAGCGAGCGCCCATCGATACAATGATGCGGTCCAAAAACCAAGCCGCGACATCAATCACGACGGCGGGGACCAGCTCATCGCCATCCCTAGATAGAGCTCTGGGCCGTGTCATCGCGTAGAGCATGTAGAGCTCTGGCGTGGACATCGTGCCCGGCTCATATCTGGCCAAAAAGGTCGTCGCCATAAGGCGCTGAGCTATACGGAGGCAGGGATGGACAATGGCCGAGGCCTTGGCCCTACTAGGGTCAAAGGCAGCGTGAAGACCCGTAATCCGGGCCCAGAAGGCGTCGGCGTCGAAGGAAGGTGGGGGGATATGGGTGGGGGCGTAACCTCGATCGGCCCCGGGGACATCGGGCCACGAGAAAAAGGCTCTCATCATACCGAGAGTGACCTGGCACTCCCGGTCCATGAACCAAAACGAGCATCCCTCATCGGTCCGGGCGATCGAACTAAGTACCTCAAGTGTCGGACGGATAAACGTGTCCGCCGACACCTGAAAGAAATCTCGCCAGCCCACGTTGTCGTACAACGTGAGCATCCCCTCTAGTACCCCCAGGCGTCCTAGGTCGGCAAGGTGTGCAAACCTGGAGGGTACGATCGAGCGCTGGGAAATACGCTCGAAAGCGACGCGGTGTGCGTCGTCTCGGAACGTAATCCCGAGCGGCCCGACGAGTGGAGCCGGAGGTGGTGGCTGTGGAGCGGCAGGGAGTGGCTGTGCGGGCTGTGCGGGCGCTGCGGGCGCTGCAGGCTGCGCGGGGTGTGCGGGGCCTGCAGGCTGCGCGGGGTGTGCGGGGCCTGCAGGCTGCGCGGGGTGTATGGGGTGTGTGGGGTGTGGTGGAGAAGGCGGAGGAGAGTCCTCCAACTCGTGGGAGGGGCCGGCATCATCCGACCGCTTCCGCTTGGCGGAAGCTCTCTTCGATCGTGGCCGTGTCTGGGGCGGCATATGGGCCCCGAGCGCGTGCCGAAAAGCGTAAAAAGTGCGGCGTGCGTAAAGTAAAGGAAAGAGTGTACCACGACACGCCGCGAGTGCAAAGCAATGGAAGCGTGCGAAGACGACGCCTCCACGCAGCCTAAATCAGTCCCGAGAAGCTCCCCTGGGCTCCCCTAAGCTCCCAAAAATGACCTGCGCATGAAATGGAGATATCAGCGGGTAATATTCAAAACGTATGGAGCATTAGGGGTATAATAGATAGATATAGAAATTAATTTGGGTTTGGGGTTCGTTTAACGCATGGATCCTCGAAAAATACACAAAAAGAGGAGAAATAGGCTAAATAGGCGATACCGGAGGTGGCCGGAGACGTGGCCGCCGGCGGCGACTCGGGCGAGGCGTGGCGGGGCTCGGCCGGCGGTGGCTGGCCGAGCGGCGGCGTGAGGGTCGACGGTCGGGTGAGTGGGGGTGCGAGCGAGGGGAACGGGCGAGGGAGCTGAAGGGTCGGGGCGCTGCGGTTTGTGTCGTTTCGAAAAACGCGCCTGACCCCGCCCCCTTTTATAGGGAAAAGTTACGACTCGGCCGAGTGACTGGGTCACTCGGCCGAGTGAGATCAATGGAAAATTCCTCCCCGCTTACGCTTCGGCCGAGTGGCCTTGCCACCCTCGGCCGAGTGGAGTAAGTCCATTCGGCCGAGTGGCTCAAGCTACTCGGCAAGACTCGCCCTAGGAGCGTATCCGTTTTACTCGGCCGAGTGAAAATATATACTCGGCCGAGTGGCAATTGTACTGAAATCGAAAAAATAAACAGAGAGTTGGGTACAGCAGACTTCCCTCGTTCGTGAGCGGCTCGGCCGGACGAACTTGTGTACTCGGCCGAGTGACTAGTATACTCGGCCGAGTGAGCCTTGTGTTCTGCTGTTTGTCTTCGTTTTGGCTCTAAACTCCGTCTTTCTTCCTCCAGTCGATTTCATCTTCCTCCTAAGCATCGAGCGCCTTCCTGGGGCGCTCCTTGTCACCTCGTTCATCCTCCTCATGATGGATTTACCTATCTCCTCTCCTGTCAAGAAAAATAGGACCCGTTATCACAAAATTTTTGGGCGAACGACTCAAAACACTAAAAATTTCTAAAACAAAAATAAAGAAAAAGTAAAAATAAAGCAATAACCGTCGGGTTGCCTCCCGACAAGCGCTCGTTTAAGGTCGTGAGCTCGACCCCCTATGATTTTCAATTAATGCGGGATGTTTGGTGCATATGAGATGCACCCATCAAACTTTCTGGGGGAACGCTTGGATTCGGAAGTTGCGGCGGCGTGTTCTCCCTCGGTGGTCTCCCGTCTCGAATAGTGTTGGGGGGAGGCTCCCCCAAGCTAGCGTTTGTTCCGGTCAATGGCTTCACCGGTGACGCCGATTTCCGTATCGGCGGAGCTTTCTTCGGAGACTTCAATTTCGAGAGCTTGCAGAGCTCTCGAATCCTTGCGACATCAGCGTCGCCTTCATCATTTTCAGCGGAGAGGTCGGGGGAATCAATTTTCTTCTCATCTTGGCCTAAATCCGGGCCTTCCTCGAATTCTTCATCGAATAGAGCGCCAATGGAGTGGGGGATCGCCTCCTCAATTACCTCATCAAGGAGGTCCATGTAGTCAAGCTCCTCGTGGTAAGGCATGTGTTTCATAGCCTTAGGAATGTGGAGCTCCACCTCGATGTTGCCTACGTTCAAAGTTAGGGTACCTTCTCGCACGTCGACAATGACTCCGGCGGTGGCGAGGAACGGGCGTCCAAGTATCAATGACGTATCTCCCTCCTCCTTAACCTACATGATTACGAAGTCACATGGCAAGCATATTCCCCCCGGGACTTGTAGCGGGATGTCTTCGGCGATCCCTACCGGCCTTGTTATTCGTCCGTCGGCCAATTGTATCCGCATGTCGGTAGGTTTCAACTTCGTCCCGGTGTTTAGCCTTAGGAACATGGAGAGAGGCATGAGGCTCACACTAGCCCCTAAATCTACCAACGCCTTTTGAAGAGGGACGCCACCCAAGGTGGAAGGAATTCGAAAGCTCCCCGGATCTTTGAATTTTGTCGGCTCCTTCTCTCTCTTGGTGAACCAAGAGCCCTCCTCGGCTAGCATAATCTTCTCCTTCATCTTTCTCCCCAAAATCAAATCCTTTAAGAATTTAGCATATGTGGGGATCTCCACGATGTCGTCGAGGAAGGGAATGTTGAGGCTAACCCCTCTCAGATACTCGAGAAATTTTGCTAGCCTTTTCTCTATTTTCGCCCTGGCAAGCCTTTGGGGGAATGGGACCGGTGGCATGAAGCGCCTCTCCTCAATCAATTGCTCCGCTCTAGATTTCTCCTTCTCTTGCGGCTCTTTTTCCTTCTCAACTTCAACTACCGGCTCAATTGGCTCTAAACTTTCCTCCACGGGCTCCTTGGTAGGAATCATGGCGGGGGTGGTATCCTTCCCGCCTCTAGTAGTGACGGCAACTACGGCATTGATGTGGCCGGTGTTGCCCCGTGGGTTTTGCTCGGGTTGCGCCGGTAAATGTTGAGTGTTTCGATTGAGCAACGCCAATTGTTCCGATATTTGGGCCACAACGGTTGTAAGGGAGTCTTGGCCTGCCTTCAAGGTAGCATTGACCTTCTTTTGCTCGACCATAAACGCCTCCACTCTAGCTTCGAAGTCGGATTGTTGTTGAGCTTGTGGAGGGTTTTGATTTTGATTTCTCCACCCTTGATTGTATCCGGGCGGCCTATAAGGTGGAACTTGTTGCTTTGGTTGGAAATTTTGTTGTGGAGGCCCCCTCAGCGGATAGTGTTGTTGTTGGGGTGGGGGTGGTGGTCGAGCTTGTTGAGGTGGTTGTTGTGGCGGGTTCAAAGCTCCTTCATTGTTGGCGTAAGAGAAACCGGGATGATTTCTTGTGGCCGGATTGGCCTAATACCCTTGGTTCCCCGCAACATATTGGACTTGCTCCAAGGATCCTTCTCCTTGCTCTCCTCCCGAATACATGGGTTGAGATTGGTCTTGCCAATCACACATTTGGTTCGATGGCGCGGAGGTGGAAGGGGTTCCTTGGGGCTCCGTGATATACTTCTCCAGTCTCTCCACTACCTTGTGGAGAGAATCAAACTTGCTTGTAAGCTCCGCTACGGCCTTCGCCTCATAGATACTAGTTGGCTTTAAGGAGGACGTAGAGTGTCCTCGCTCATCGCCCCATTGTTGATTGTTTGAGGCCATATCCTCAATTAGGGCCATAGCTTCTTCGGGAGTCTTTGATAAGATAGCACCATTCACCGCGGCATCAATAATTTGTTTGGTCCCCGGTTGGAGACCATTGTAGAAGCTATGGACTAGCTCCCAATCTTCAATGCTATGGTGCGGGCATTGATGCTGCAGATCTTTAAAACGCTCCCAAGCCTCATAGAGCGTCTCTTGGGGTCCTTGCTTGAAGGACATAAGAGCGCTCCGGATCTTCACCGTCTTGGAGGGCGGATAGAACTTATCAATGAATGCACTCGCCAACTCGTCCCAAGTGGTAAAGACTCCCTCAGCATGCGTCCTCAACCAATAGAGTGCCTTGTCTTTTAGCGTGAAGGGGAAGAGGCGCAGTCTGATGGCATCGATGGAGACCCCGGCATATGAAATGTGGCGCACTTCGACAAGAATAATTGGATGTGGTAGTGGGGATTTTCATGGGCATTCCCATGAAATGGATCCTGCTACATCAGAACCACTAGTCCAGTCTTCAGCTCAAAGTTCTTATCAGCCGCCAACTCCGGCATGGCAATGGATGAGGTCGTAGAAGAGGTCTTAGGCCGGAGCCTATCGCGAATAGAAATTATCCTTGCCATTCTTGCCGCTAATTGGTCCGCAGTTTCCGGGTTGGTCATATACCTCCCTTCCGGATTTTGTCTCCTCTCCGCTCTAATTCTCCTCGCGGTACGCTCAATCTCGGGATCAAATAATATAGCTCCAGGGTCCGCCGTGGATCTCGTGTACATGCAATGAGAAAACAGAGTTTCAAAGAAATGATTAGTACAGTGGAAGGGTTAGGTAAAAATAAAGAAATAAAATAATAATAAAAAAACGAAATAGCTAGGGTGGTAAGATCAAACGCAATCGCCTCCCCGGCAACGGCGCCAAAAACTTGATCGCTCCGGAATGTAGTCCAAAGAACGGTTGTAGTTTTACCGCAAGCGCACGGTATAGCGGCGAGCGGGTTATCGAACACAGGGAGGACGAATGACCATGCTTGTTCTAATCAACCTGGCTATCTAAGAAGAGAGAAATTTGCCTTTGGCGATCCTGTCACAATCGTCAGACAAAGTACGGAAATATCAAATCAAATAAAGAACGTCTAGGGAATGGGGAATTCCCGCTACTCACCGTATCTCGTCAATGTGGTTCATTGGTATCAAAATTGCTAGAATAAGATTTTGGATGAACTAGTTGCAACTGAATGTAGAACCAAGCTCACGCTCTTGCACTATTGCCGGTCTATAGCTATCCTAGGTTCGGGTCCAATCTCTTGCAAACCCTAGCCTAGGGAAGCTAGCATTAGGATCAACATCATCGTTCAATCGCGCACCGAGCCCAATCTCTTGCAAACTCGGCCCACGACCTAGGTTGGGATAGTTCCTACCCGTCCAATCTCTTGCAAACGGGTATCGGCACGGAATTGGAACATGGAACCCTAGTATCGGTCCAATCTCTTGCAAACCGATACTACGGAAATTCGATTCCAACCCAATTTGGATTTCTAGGGTTTCCTATCGAATTGGGATCCAATCTCTTGCAAATCCCAATCGATATGAACTCCTAGCTATCCGTAGTAAATCGCTCCCAAACTAATCCCTAATAACAATTCTAGCAAATTTTCTACCAATTCATCACAAATATGAAATTGGGCTCGTAGGGTTCATCCCCACGCCCCAAGACGTGGAGACTACTCACAATTCATGGCACAAACACAAAAATAATCAATGAAATAAACAAGAGAATTCATCACAATATTGAGATAAGCAATAAAAATAGAATTTTTAGGAGAGAGAGACACAAACCAATGGAGTTCTTCAAATAATCCAACAAAAATCAACTTTTGTCTCCTCTCCAATCACAAGAATAAAGCTAAAAAAAGTTAATCTAAAAAGCTGCAAAAATCTAAGAGAAAAGCTCCCCCAAAACTAGGGTAAAAACAGGGGTTAAATACCCCCCAAAATTGTCCAAAAACTGTGACCAAAATACCCATGCGCAGCCTGAAATCCGCAATTTTCTCTACAGGCAGCGCGTCGCACTCGGCCGAGTGACAAAAGTCGCTTGGCCGAGTGAGAAACCCTGTAAATTTCTAGTAAGTCTTGATCTTCAGGGGTCTTCACTTCGGGGGCGGCTCGGCCGAGTGAGTTGTCGTCACTCGGCCGATGGCTTCTTGGTACTCGGGCGGTCGGGATTATCCACTCGGCCGAGTGGGTCTCCGTCGCTCGGCCGAGTGCACATATGAATCGTGTCTGATCTGGTCGGCCGAGCGGTGTCTCGCTGGTCGGCCGAGTGACGCCTTCACTCGGCCGAGTGGGACACCAAAAATGCCCAAACAGCTTGTTTTGGCCTCCTCGTCGCTCCTGCGACGTTCTTTCTTCTTCCGCTCCTCTCCAACAGCAAAATACCCCTCGGGGAGGTTGTCGGTGACACTCTGGAGTAGGCGTATCTCGAGATTACTCCAAATCGATCCAAATCACCTGAAATGCGACAAAAACAACAAATCGTGAAAAGCATCGCAATATCGTCGATATATCATGAAAAACATGATTTGGGCGATCTAAATGGCATGCAAACATACGGGAAAAAAAGTGTAAAATAAGGAGTGATCACTATGCATCATACTATAACTGCTAGGTTGCTAGTTTGCCTTCACTTTCGTTTCCTTGCTCAAGTCTTGTTAGACTTGCTGACATGTGCCCCTTTACTCTTTTGGGTGACACATGTTAGATCCTGAGCTCGAGGCCGTTGCAGAGGACGTAGTGTTGCTGACGCTGAGCCAGTGGTTGCTGAGGAGGAGCTTGTGGTCACTGGTGACCTGTCTTGGAGGCCGCTTGTGTTCTCTTCCTTTGTTTAGGTTGCTGTTAGTTGTCGGTGCGTGGCACCCTTGCTTGTATGTAGTACTTTGTTGGCCATGTATGGGCCTTAGGTTTTTCCTTTTGAGCCTGGTGGCTTTTTCTGCGATATTGTAATTTATTTTATGGATATTTTGAGATTTAATAAATTGCTTATTGTCTCATTTCTTTAATATTATCGTTGTTTCGTATTGCGTTGCAAGGACCTGCCAATTGAATTTTATACGCTTATCAGACTGCAGCTTCACAGCTCCACATCTGAGCGGACCTCCTCACGTCTCGCCTTCCATTTTAGGGAAGCGGGGCGTGATAATACCTTCCGCCTGCGTCCTAAGCCAATATAGAGCTTTGTCTCTGAGGGTGAAGGGGAAGAGTCTCAAACGGATCGCATCGGTGGAGACACCCGGTATTAGAAAGGTGGCGCACTTGGACAAGAATAACTGGATGTGATAATGTGGATTCTCATGGGAGTTTCCATGGAATGGGTCTTGTCGCATTAAGACCACTAATCCCGTCTTGAGCTCAAAATTCTTATCCGTCGCCAGCTCCGGCATAGCGATGGAAGAAGTAGTGGAGGAAGTCTTAGGCCGAAGCCTATCTCTGATGAATATAATCCTCGCCATACGTGCCGCTAGTTCCTCCGGTGTCTCCGGGCGGTTCATACAATTATCCTCTATGTTGAGCCTTTTCTCGGCTCTGATCCTCCTCTCAGTACGCTCGATCTCCGGATCAAGTATGATACCCTCTGGATTCGCCGTCGATCTCGTGTACATGCAAAGAAAAACAGAGTTTCGATGGATTTGTTAGCACGATAGAGGAGTAAAATAAAAAAATAAAACAAAAAGAAATAGCTAAGTAGAGAAAATAAAACACTGTCGCCTCATCACATTTCCTCTTCCTGTTCCCAGGTAGATTCTCCAGGTGATCCGTGACGCCACATCACGCTGACAAGATTGACGACTTTATTCTTGAGGGTCTTCTGTCGTCGGTCCAGAATCTGAACTGGTTGCTTCTCGTAGATTAGATCTGGTCGAACAGTAATCTCGGACTAATCGACCCATGAGTAGGGTCACTGACGTAACGACGCAATTGGGAGACATAGAAAACATTATGAAATCCCTCCAACGAAGGCGGTAGAGCTAAGCGATCAACGGCTTTTCCAACCCGCTCTAGCACATCAAATGGTCCAATGAATCTCCGGCTAAGCTTCACTCGCTTCCCAAATCGTATCACTCCTCTGTTTGGAGATATCTTCAAGAAGACATGATCTCCCAGTTGAAACTCCAAGTGACGATGTTTGGCATCATCCCAATCCTTGTACCGGTCCTGTGCAATGCATAGCTTGTCTCTGATACCACGCACTACATCCACAGTCTCAACAATCATCTCTGGACCCAATAATTCTCGATCACCAATGTCATCCCAACTCAACGGGGATCGACACTTCCTTCCATAGAGTGCTGCAAATGGAGCCATGCCAATACTGGCCTGGTAGATGTTGTTGTAGGCAAACTCTATCAAATGCAGGTGATCTTCCCACGAGCCTTTGAAATCCAGCATGCAAGCTCGTAACATATCCTCCAATATCTGGATCGTACGCTCAGACTGTCCATCAGTCTGCGGGTGATACGCATTGCTGAAACTAAGACTGGTACCTATATTGATCTGCAGACTCTTCCAGAACTGAGATGTAAATCTGGTGTCCCGGTCAGAGACGATGCTCACTGGAACGCCATGCAGTCGAATAATCTCCTGCACAGTTTGGGTCACATTACAATGTATGCTATAAGAAGTTGTAAAGGTAAAGGATAGATTATTACATCCAAGTACTTATTGCCAATATTTCTACAGACTGTCCCACTCAGAATAGTATAAAGTGTGCCGATTTGGTTAATAGATCAACGATCACCCAATTGCATCATTCTGCTTAGCACTCCGAGATAGTCCAGTCACGAAATCCATGGTGATATGATGCCACTTCCACTTCGGAATGGCAGAGGTTGAAGCAATCCAGCAGTACAATGATGCTCAGCCTTCATCTGCTGACATACTAGGCACTTAGCAATACTACGAGCTATGCTTCTCTTTATGGCATGCCACAAAAAGTTCAGACACAGGTCCTTGTACATCTTGGTACCACCAGGATAAATAAAGTAGGGAGAGATGTGCACTTCATTTAATAGTTCGTCTCTGATATCTCCGAAAGGCACATAAATCCTACTACCATATCTCAAAGAACCATCCTCATGAATAAGAAAATCCGTCAGAAGTCCAGCTTTGACTTGCTCCCTGATCTTCTGTAACTTCACATCTCCAGTCTGAGCAGCTTTGATTCGATCCACGATAGTAGACCGAACTTGCATATTCATCAATGATGCGGAAGTCCCAGGTAAAATAACTTCAACATCCATCTCATGTATAGCCGGTTGAAGTCTCCATTGAGTCGAGAGAGTCATGATCGCTGGTAATATGCTCAATGCATCTGGTACAACATTTACTTTCCCTGGATAATACTGAAGATCAATGTCGTAATCAGTCATAAGCTCTAACCATCTGCGTTGCCTTATATTGAGCTCCTTCTGAGAGAAGATGTACTTCAGGCTCTTGTGGTCGGTGTAGATCTTTACTTGCTCACTCAAAAGAAAATACCTCCAAATTTTCAGAGCAAATATGACAACAGCCAACTCCAGGTCATGAGTCAGATAATTCTTCTCATGAGTATTTAGCTGTCGGGATGCATACACAACCACATGTCCATGCTGATGTAGGACACATCCGAGACCGTTGCCAGATGCGTCACAGAAAACTTCGAATCCTCCGGTTTTATCTGGTATAGCTAACACGGGTGCAGTCGTCAGCTTCTTCTTCAACTCTTCAAATGCTTGCTTACAAGCTTCAGATCAGATGAACTTGGTATCCTTCCTCGTCAGGCAAGTCATCGGCTCAGTAATCTTCGAGAAGTCCTTGATAAATCGATGGTAATAGCCAACCAATCCAAGAAAACTCCGGATATCTGAAGCTGATCGAGGAGTCAGCCAATTTTTGACTGAGGTAACCTTCTCCAGATCGACCGAAATATCGTCTCCCAATACTACATGCCCAAGGAATGCGACTTGATCTAGCCAGAATTCACACTTGTTGTACTTGGCGTATAATCGATGTCGTCGCAGGGTCTCCAATACAATCCGCAGATGCTCAGCATGTTCTTCTTCATTCCTCGAATATACCAGAATATCGTCGATGAAGATAATTACGAACTTATCCAGGTATTCATAGAAAATCAGATTCATGAGATTCGTGTATATAACTGGAGCGTTAGTCACACCAAATGTCATGACTACGAATTCGTAGTGCCCATACTTGGTCCTGAATGCCGTCTTCGGAATATCTTCACTTTTGACCTTAACTTGATGGTAACCACTTCTGAGGTCCAGCTTCGAGAAGACTTGCAATCCACCGAGTTGATCAAAAATATCATTGATATGCGGCAACAGATACTTGTTCTTAATGGTCACCTTGTTCAGCTCTCGATAATCAATACACATTTTTCTAGATCCATCCTTCTTCTTGACCAATAGAACAGGCGTACCCCAGGGAGATACGTTGGGATGTGTCAATCCCTTCTGTAACAGATCGTCGAGCTATTTCCAAAGTTCTTCCAGTTCAGCAGGAGCCATGCGATACGGTGCCTTCGAAATAGGTCGAGTGTTCGGCAGGAGGTCGATAGTGAACTCCAATGCTCGATTAGGCGGCAGTCCCAAAATATCCTCAGGGAACACGTCTGCAAAGTCTCGAACCACTCTAGGCTTCTCGGGCTCAACTAACATCGATGCAATGATCATATCATTCGGCTCAGCTCGAAACTTGATCGGTCCAAGTGAACGGTCTCCGCTGGAAAATTCCAACACCGGATGGTCAGGGATTTCGAACACTACCTTCTTCATATGAAATCGATGGTAGGTAGAAATTTCCCAACCAATCCATGCCGAATATTGCATCAAAGTTTGGCATGTCGACTATCATGAAATCTGCAAACAACTCGTGTCCACAAATCACTATAGCGCAAGATCGACAGCCAGAGGAAGTTTTCACTACTCCACTCTCGGTAGTGATGCTCCAACAATTAGGTAGAGGGTCAATTAGAATAGAGTGCTTCTCTACGAATCCTCTGGATATGAAGCAATGCGAGGCTCCAGAATCAAACAGAGATAGAGCCGGGTGAGAGGCTACTAATACAACACCTAAAATATAGGGGAAACACCTTAGCTAAGGGCAAACAATCACACACACACACATATGTATACTATAAGCATTTATAAAGAAAGAGTTCAGATAATACCTCAGATCACTTGCTCATCAGTCTTGGCCTCAGCGGCCATCATGGTAAATGCCTGGCGTCTCGGTTGGTTCTGCCTCGCCTGTTCATAAGCCTTCTGCTGTAGAGCCAGAGGTGGTCCACGCTGAGTAGGTCAAAGAGGTCCATGCTGAATCGGTCCGGGCGGTCCAAATGGTCCAGCGTCATCGGTTTGTTGGGCAAGGGCAGTCTCTGGTAGTATGTGTTGATGCTCCATATACTAAACACTGGTTCAATAGCTCCCGGCAGTCGTTCTTGAGATGACCAATGCGCTTACAGTGGAAGCACACCATCTAAGGTTGGTTGTTGGCAGGAGCAGCAGTCCTCTTGAATTGTGCAGTCTGAGTAGTCCTGAGGTTTCCCCTAGGTGGATCTGGTGGATGGCTGCTTCCTCCAATCTGAAGCGCCTTCTTCTGATTCATAATGAGTTCGTGCTTCCTGGCAGCATCCAGCACATCCTGGTGTGTAGTCAGATTCACCGAAGACATCGAACCCTGGAAATTTAGGTCCAGACCCTGGCAAAATTGATATGCACGGTCCTTGGGATCCTCCACCAGATGTGGAGCGAATCGACTAAGCATCGAGAACTCTGTCATGTATTCATCAACAGTACGATTGCATTGCTTCAGGTTGACGAATCTTTGCTACAGTTCCCTCTTTGCCGATAGGGGAAAGTACTGAGCATCGAAACGCTCTCAAAACATGGTCCAGTTGATGGGCTTGACCAGACGAGCTTCTTCCGTGTCCCACTAGTTTCGTGCATTGCCTGTCAGTTGCTTCTTGGCCACTTCTACCTATCCAGCTTGATCGATACGGGAAAGACTCAGATCGTCTTCCGTACTTCGGGCCCATTCTTTAGCTTCCAATGGCCCTTCTCTTCCGGAGAAGCTTTTCGGTTTCAGCTCCCAAAATTGTTTGGCTCCCGGTGCAGTCTGCGGAGGCGGTGGTGCAGATTGTACAGCTTGTTGTTGTAGACCTTGCTGAATGAGCTGTTGTTGGATCTCCAACATGCCTCTCATGACTCCCATGAGCTCATGTATGTCGGGAGTTATGTTTCCGTTGATTCCATTCCCATTGCGAGTATTGGGCCGTCCTGCCATTCTGCAAATAAAACAAGTAAACATTTTGTGTACTAATTTGTCTAAACATTCTGGTTACTAATAATATTTGCATTGTTCCTGAAATGTCTCGCAGGTTGCAAGAGGACCTGCATGGGCCACCACTAAAACATGTCACGCCCCACTTCCTATTGTATTCGGAAGCGAGAACATGAGCGGGTCCGCATGTGCTTAAAGCAAAGAAGACGTACTTTTTTCATCTTTGACTAAAGCACAATAAGCGTTTTGTGTAAATAGCAACCAGGTTCTTGCAACTGCACTATTCAGAAACAACACAGTTATTTATTACAACTTTGCCCAGAATTCAAAAGTAAGTACACAAATAAGTTAGGCCTAGCATGGCCGTACATTTTATTACATGAGCAACACACCTGCAATGATAAATAAAACTAAATAAATAGAGACATCAGCAATGATCTAGTCCTCATCAGGAAGAGTCTCGATGTCTTCGTTGCTTTGGTCCGCAGGATCTGCTTCCTGGTTCTGGTCCTCGTAAGTAGGGTCTTCGCTATACTCTGTCTCTGAACCTAACATATATTTCATAGTTTCATTGAAATATATGTCAGCGAAAAGCCTCGGCAAGGTTTTATAGTAATTGAAAGCATTAACTTTGCAACAAAAGAAACGTCAGACACAAATATTGATAAGCAAGTGCGTAAAGTAAAGTTTGAGCATGCTGGAATAGTTTAACAGGTGAGTTGCATTTTAAAGAAGTTAACACATTTACAAAATGGAATATTCTCAGTTATTTGTGCTCATGTAAGTTCATGTCTGAGTAGGTATAGTGCTCTCGATACATCATCAGGGGTTTACCGTGATGCTTCTTGCCATCCCTAACCTGGAAAATGGCCAAGATGCGTGCTTTCATTAGTGTGGTATGGAAGTAGCCGTACGATGTATATGATACACTTAAAGACTCTACTACATGAACCAACCCCACCCACGTGTCTGTTTAGTCGTTCGACTAGGTTTATCCCATCTGTATTTGATGGTGTTGCATAAGTATTTCGAGGGTTGTGTCCTACCCTCTGTCCAATTTAGTTCGATATGTTAACATGTAGATATTCAATTGTTCTCAGCGTCGACTTTATGTTTATGTGTCCATTCATCCAAAAACAACTACTAAGAGAAAGCACATGATTCAATTTTAAAGTCCACATGCATAACAATAGCAGATTTCAGCATATATTAATATTGAGCAGTTTGATTCGCAATTCATTCACAATAAAATACTTGCCTCGAGAGTCGTTGGGTGTTCAGATGGTCGTAAGGAGAGGCACGGTCATTCTGCGAATTTGGGTTTGATATCAGTTGAATGTTATTAACGAATTAATTACAGTATTAGGGTTATCCTTGTATAGTTGATATAAGTATATAATAGACAAGATTCGGTATATTAATAATAACTGCTATAGTTAACATGATTTGATACATCGATACTAAACTATATTTAATGTCATATACTAACTTTAATACCAACATATTATATTAATGAAATTATATTAATGAACTGTTATGTTCAGATATTAGAGTATTACTCATACCGATATATATATACACACCAAACTAGCATATTATAGTGTTAATCTTATAACATGCTAACTTATTAGTTTTAATACCGCAGTTTCAATTAAGAGTATTATATGACAGCCTATATTAATCATCATGTTGTTACATCAAACACTAATAAAATAATCCATATATTAACATTATAATAACATACAGATGTACTAATATCATACCCTATTATGACATATTGGTATATTAAAACATTAATGCACTTACGTGATTTGATGGGTCGTTCTTGCAGATGGCGACGACGGCAAGGACCGAGGAGCGGCAACAGTGCGGTGGGGTGGCACATCGTCGGCGAGCGTCGTGAGGGTAGCGGCGACTTCTAGAGTCTGTCGCTGGAGAGCACAGGGAGAACGAGGGCGCGACAAGGTTGGAACGGAGGAGGCAAGGCTTGAACGGATGGTGGGCTTGTGACTGGGAGAGAAGCTCGGCGGAAATGACACCGGAGTGGGGTGGAGCGAAATGAGGACGGAGAAGTCGGAGGCGTATTTGGGTTCCGGTGGAAGGTTGAGGTTGACGATGTGGAGTTCGATGGGAGGAAGGGCACTGGAAGGAGTTGCGAGGCGCTGGAGTTCGGGGTTCACTGGTGGAGGCACTGGTGAGCTCAGACGGTGCGGGGAGAATAAGGGGAGGGGAGGTCTGTCGTTGGGTTGATCGAACGATGGTGAGGGCTTGGGAGTGATGCACATGCGCTCGGTGGTGTTCGGGAGCTGATGGTGGGTCGAGGGTTACTCGGACGTTGGGGGTGATGGGGAGGTTGGGTTCCACCGGAGTTGGGGCGCTTGGAGAGGTGGTCTGGGTTTTGAGGGTGCTGCTGTTGGTTTTATGAAGAAGAGGAGGAGGACGGAGGCTTGAAGGAGAGCGACCGATTTTTTTGTTACGAGATCCCCCGCGTAAGAGATTTGCGTGATTGGTTTCGAACGAAAAGGAAGAAGTGCTCCTGGGTTTTAAGAAGGAAGAGATGGAGTAGAATAATGAGGATAGGGAGAGATCGCACACTGCTAGAGTTCCCATGCACGCGGGATGTTGGGATTGGGTTGTTTTGATTTCGGGTTGGTTTCAACGAGATCCGATCTAATCTGTGGCTACGTGAGTGCGCGAGATGAGGGGATTTGGTTACATGTGCTTTAAGATTAAGATATTATTGTTAGGGGAAAATTTTATTTAGAATGTTAAGAGTTTAGTTAGTATGTGATTAAAAAATCTTAAATCCAGATGTTTTAGTATTTATTAAGTGTATTAAGATTTATTAATAATTATAAGATATGATTGGATTATAGAAATCAATAGGGTTAATATGTTTGGATTATTACGGGTTTGCCACTGCATGCCAATGATGTCCAAAAGTGACAAAATTAGTGTCAGTGCGATCGTGAAGTCGAGTGGGTCGTAAATGCGGTAACGGATCACGCGTACAGGCTAATCAACCAAAATCATAACACATTTAATCTCCAAATTCAATACATCACAAAAATACGTACGAAATACGTACGATGAATACCAGTCGTTACAAAAACTGCGGGGGGTATTGGGTCGCGGATGCTAAACGGGTCGGGTATGCGGATATCCAAATTGGATTCGTACACGTGCACTAATAGTACCGAATGGTACAAAAGTACCACAATAAAGTATTAATCTGTTACACCTGTAGGTTTAGTCCAAATCCTCCTCCAAAATCAATTTAAAAATACCCAAGTTAGAGGGCCATAGACGGCATGGCCCACTCAGCCGTGTATAGGCTCATTAAGTGAATTGCACACTTGAAGCTTATCTGGTCGGAGTAGAGATGAGAATGGGCATGCCCATAGTCTGATGGGTTGGGGTTGTGCCCTTCACGTGTTGGACCATTTGATGGTCCAACGCGATCTCAGCCATTGGATTTATCAGCATTAATTACCATATCTTTAACTCCTCTTTAACCCCTCTTTTTCCTAATTAATACTGCTTAACGCCGTTGACCCCACCCTCCCCGCAAATTTCTCTATGCCCTCCCCCATCCTGCCCGCCTCCTGCCTTCTCGCTCCTGCCTCCACTCTCTCCAAGCTACTGAATCTCTTGCACCCGTTGCACTAAAACCCATCGATGCTAGCTAAATTCTTTGATTTCTACATTATATATCCATCAGCACATTGTTCACAACATTTTCAAATCCCAACACATGTCCATATATGAACCCATGAACAGATTTTCCCAGCCCAAGATGCTCAATTTGCCCAGATGTCGATCAGGCTTCAACGAATGCAAATGCATTGGGCTTTCGACCAGAAGCGAGGAGATTAGCGAAGCCTGAATCGAATTCTGGGGTTGGTTTGATTGTAAGTGGACGTTGATGAGGCCAGTGAGAGTGATGAGATCGGGGTCGGGGATTTGGTCGACGACATTGAGAGCATTAATGGGGTTGTTGAATTTTGAATAACATTTGAGGATGTTGCATGATATGGGTTGAAGCCGATGGTGAAGGGATTGGGTGATGGATTATGCAGGGATTTGTTGGAGTAGTTTTAAGTTTGTTCGCAGCTTCTTAGCGTAAGATGGCCGTTGGAGCGGTTCATTCCAATTGGAGTTTAAATTTTAATTCATTTTCCCTGTGAATTTATTTCAAGCTTCTGTGCATGTAAACGACTCTTCCGGCACCTTCAGCGCAGGAGAAAAGAGGAGTGGAAAGGGAGAAGGCGGAGAGAGGCGAGGCTGGGCAGACCAGATGGGATAGGGCACAAGAAATTTGCGGGGTGGGGTTATCGGTGTTAAGCCGCATTAATTAGGGGGAAAGAGGGGTAATTAATGCTGATAAATCCGATGGCTCAGATCGCGTTGGACCATCAAATGGTCCAACGCGTGAAGGACTCAACCCCAACCCAAGTCTGATTGAGCTTCCAATGTGACATGCCACATCATCATCCATACAAATCCTTCACTAATTCTAGAAGAGAAAGAATGTGAGGATGCAACTTTATTATCAAATCAATCATATATACAAATACCTTGCCTGAACTTTGGCTCAAGTGGCAAATTGGCCACAACTTGGCCTCTTCACTTCACACCATCTAAAAATTATACGAATGATAGTAACATTTCACAAATTTACAGACGCTTATCATCGTTGCAGTGTCGCAATAATCTCTAGCATCCCTCCATCTCCCTCCACTTGAGGTACTCCAGCCCCCCGAGGTAGTGCGTGTAAGCCCCGGCAACCACCAACACATGAAACAGCTCACTACTACAAAATGGACCTTTAATAGCGCTTAAAAAAGGTCTTTAATAGCGCTTTACAAGCGATGTCTATCTCGCCGCTGCTAAAGGGGGGCTGCTTTTAATAGCGCTTTACAAGCGCTGTTAAAGGGGGCCTTTAACAGCGCTTGTTAGTGCAAGCTCTGTTAAAGGGGGGCCTTTAACAGCGCTTGTTTGTGGAAGCGCTGTTAAAGGGGGGCCTTTAACAGCGCTTGTTTGTGCAAGCGCTGTTAAAGGGGGGCCTTTAACAGCGCTTTTTTGTGCAAGCGCTGTTAAAGGGGGGGCCTTTAACAACGCTTGTTACTGCAAGCGGTGTTAAAGGGGGGCCTTTAACAGCGCTTGTTTGTGCAAGTGCTATTAAAGGCCCCCCTTTAACGACGCTTGTTTGTGCAAGCACTGTTAAAGGGGGGCCTTTAACAGCGCTTGTTTGTGCAATCGTTCAGTTGCAGAGTACAGAGACGTTTGAGGTACAATTTGTGACAATATGCGCTTAGAACCTAGATTACATACCATAAGCCAGGCCCCAAATTCAAATTTTCTGCATAAAATCCAAAAGAAAAGAGAAAGATTCCAAACCTCAAAATTTATTTAACCAAACATTTCTTCAATTTCTTACAAGTGACCAAATGACACCGGAAAAAAAACCCCAATATCAATCTACAAACCCTACAACATTTTTATGGGTGTCTGGATTTAACACCGAAAAAAACCTCATTCTGAGCTGCTCTGGGTACCCAGTTGTTAGACCGAAGATTTTTCACATACGCCTGCTCACCTCTTTGCGACAGGGCACCCAGTTGTTAGACCGAAGATCCAGGACATCGCGAACCATGAATTTTAGACGTGCTGCAAGCTCTGGGTTCTTTATAAGTTCCTTTAACCGGTTAAATTAGGCATCACTGACACGGCGGGAATTGGGGCTCTCATCCAACTGCTGTAGTGTTGAAGAATTGACATCACTGACACGACGGTTATAGTGTTGAAGAATTGACAAATCGCCTCAACATTTTCCTCAGCTGGGCATGTTTTTCCATCATGGCCGAGTAATTCCTGCATGCGGTATCAGCATTAGCCAATTCTTTTTTTACAACAAGATCATACATCTAAACAGTAAAAAGTGGTGCATATACAGACCTGAACGATATGATGAACTATTTTCTCTGGCACCATCCTTTGCTTTAGAAGCTCGCCAATGACGCGAATGTTACCAAGGGTACGGAGCTTCACCATTCTTTCTTTATCCCTACGCTCCATTTCCTGATCTGGAAAGTCTCATTAATGGCAAATGCCAGATTATAGGTTATAAGGTTCTAAGAGAATCAGCTAGTATAATGAAAGTGGTAAAAGTTGACAACATTGACCTTTTCCCAATAACCTAGCAGCCAGGAGTTTAAAAGGTAAGAAATTGGGCAGAACTAAACAATCCTAAAGCATGACAGTCCCCACACCCCCACCCCCACCCCGGCAAATAAACAAAAAAGGGGCCAAACTAAGAAATGCATGGCATATGATACTAGCATATTCAAATTAGCATTGGATATAATTAACTTGACCATATTAAGGAATGAAAAGAACAAGTGTAAAGCACACAATATGGGATGGACATAAAGTCCTGATGTCCTAACAGTAAGCGGGTGCCGCTTTGTTAGACATAGCATAACCTCTTATGAGCTAAATAACATCAGAGACCAAAGACAAGGGTTACATCATAAGTACCTCGTAGCGAATGTGTATCCGAGTTCTTATCAGATCCAAGTGAGGGGAAATTTCCAAAGCTCAAGGTGAACCCACTGCTCTTGGATGATGGCGTCCCCTGTTACTCCAACAACAGATTAAGAAATGCACAGTGGATAGACTATAAAATAACCAGACTAAAAATCGAATGTCAAAAAAATCTATTGAACAGATTTTAAATATTCAAACAGAAGTGAAGACTTTAAATATTAAAATGAAGTTGTGGTAAGGGACTTACCAATTTCTCAGCTGTGCCTGCTGTTCCCCATGCAACTGTACTATCAGTAGAATTATCTGCAAATCGAGACAGCTGAGAACTACCAGGTCTGGTATCAGCACTTCGAGGACGCGTTGCTGTTGTTGATATCTTGTTCGATGTTAATACACCTGATGCTGATGAGGGACGAGAATTGGGACCCCCAGGCATTAGAAACTGGTTCATGGGATCTATCACTGCCAGCAGTAGAAGGCCGTGTACCACCTCCAGATGATGGACGGTGGCTTGGTGAGCCAACACTTCCATCAGTAAGGGGGGAAGAACAACTTGAAGTGCCCCATGCATTTAGCACTGGTGTAGATGGCCGGCTTCCCCAGGTAAGTGTGCCCCTAAAACAAGCAGCAAACGCCATACCATGAGCAAGCAAAACTAAAGTTTTCAAAATAGAATGGTAATAAAGTGCAGTCAAGACAACTTAATATACAATGTTGGTGAACCAGTGAACATCAGTGCTACAGAACATGATATGCATCACTGGGTTCCTGCGGTGGCTCTATTGCCTATAGCAGCATTGGAGGCTGCCTAGCCTACCAAACAGAAGCGGCTTGAGGGCCAACTTCCATTAGTTTGTTTTCAAACACTGATGTACAAAATATTCTGAGAAAATCAACGTAAATGATGAATGGGTGAAACTTACTTTGGTACGATTTCGACATTTGTGTCCAGCCCATGGTTTTCCAACCTAACACAAATATAAGCACTTGTATCATTTGGAGAAATAATTCACATAATGCTGGAAGTATTTGCAATAAATAGAAGTTACCTTTGGCAGGGTAAGTTAATGGGTTTCGGGACTTTCCCCAAAACAGTCAACTTCCGTGTCGCAGCACACCTATTAGAATACAATAATAAAACAACGTGTAAAGACACAAACTAGCTAGCTACAGAGAAACAGCATGCATTCAAACTATCAGGCATTGAATTAAACTTATAGGCAGCACAAACACTTAGCATTTACCTGAATGAAACTGAACTCTGCAACTTGTAAGACTATACTATACAGATTAGCACCCTTATGGTTAAACTATGGCCATAACCGAACGACCAGGGCCTTTACATAACCTGATCACATCCATTTACCATTGGACCATGCCTTTACATAACCTTTGAACAATACTACAAAAAATAATGGACACAGGGAGAGAAGAAACCAACTCTCACTAACCTTTCTTTAATATTTCCTATCCCTGCTTTCTACAGTAACAATACGACACACAACATTCAAAAATACTCTGAATTTTTTGTAGTTTTGTTGTTACAGAAATTATAGGAAAAAATCAACTACAGTGTAATTATCTCACCCCTTGATCTCTTCAAGCAACTCTGGAGGACGCTCCCGGTGAACTCTATTGATGAAGATGCCATGCAAATCCTCTGCTGGTCCATCTTCCCAACATCAAAAAAGATACTTATAAGTGACAAATATAATATCCACAAGCAAACATGGCACGAAATGAAAGCTGGATAGAAAATGTTAATGCTGCTTCGTATCAACTATACTTATAATAGGTTATCCATGATTCTTATTTAAACTTCTTTACTCAAAAATATTTAACTGATAAAATGTTTAAAGATAAAAAAAATAAAAGTTCTACCCTTCAGGTTACTGATCATCACCAACATCTAAAAATCAGATTGATGCCCCCATTGTCAACATAAAATAATGTGAGTTAAGTAAAATAGACAATCATAGAAAGCCTAATAGCTTGATTATATGGAGCTTTCCCTTCTAAGAAAGGCTAACCTAATTGTTCGTACTGAGAGGGGCATGAAGGATCTGACACTATCGTGATGCCCACCAAGTAAGCAATCTAAATAATAAAAAATAAGGCATATTATAATTTGCGTAACTTAATGTTTAAGTTCTATAAATTAACTAAACTATCTGTTGAATAAAGTCAGTATCGTATCCCATCTATTGGATTTGTGGCTCACATCCAGCCAAGCACGAATGTAGACGTAGCTAATAAACTTCAATTTGAATTACTAATTGTTTTCTTTTGGTACATCAACTTATATTATGTTAATGGATTTGTGGCAATTCAATCAATTTGTTGAAAAAAAACCAATAATGCCGTCAGCAAAGCCTTGGTCATTTGGCATATACAGCAATTATGTATTGAAGGTAAGAATAGGATCTTGTGCTCTGTTTGAAAATTAACCAAGTCAACTTCTGAGATTCATACAAAATGTTCTGAAAAAAGCATAAATCACTTCCCAAAAACAAACGCGGTCTCTATATTAACGAATTTTTTTCAAAGAACAAAAAGTCATTATATCAGCAACTGGACTCCCATCATTTAGTAACTGATGTAAACAAACTACAAGAAAAATATTTCATGGTTATCTGCATTGAAATTCTAGTTATTTCTTCAAACAATATGTAGATTTGTAAAAATTTGCAGCATTTAAAGGAAAACAAAGTGAAAAAATCCCAAGATCTAAATGCAGATACAAAAGAAACAACTTAAAAAAATTGTCCCAACTGACATAAGGCTGATCCACAAGAGTAACAATCCTAAAACTAAAGCATGAAATCCTTATAGTCTGAAATCCAGAAAGAAAAAAATTCTACTAGATGGCTTCAGATGGCATCACAACAAAGTGATTTTAATGATAATTCCTCCCCAAAACTTGAAAAATCTAAGCAAAACAAACCCGACAATAAACCAGAAGAAAATTACTAAAGGTGGAATCTCAATTAGTTACGTGAACTTGGGGGAGTCATGTAGGTTCTCAATATTGAGGTTCCGTTCGGGGACGGAGGTTAGTCACCATACCTCCAAATCTTAGAGGTAACTCACATCAGGTTTTTATTAGTGCTAGCAGTGTTTGGAAGACATTTTTAAGACCTCCAAAATTTTGGCCTACAAGCGGATGTAATGATAATCTAAAGGTTTTCTCTACCATTTTTTGAGGTAAAAGGTTGCAAAAGAGAGGCCGCAACCCCCTTAACTCCACTTAAAGGATATCTCCATGTATCTAACCTAAGTTCCCAAACAGAGCATGATGAATCCGACAAGGAAAAGAAAATTCACAAACCCATTCATCTTCTAACATGGCAACATGTCATCCAACGCTCAACCAGAGTAATTCAACTATCCAAGTAAAGAAGGCACAATCCGTAGGAAATTCCAAGATCCTATCAAACCCGTAACATTATGATGGCCTTCTCAAACAATCTTGATTTGAGGATAGCGAATTTTCATTGCCCCAAAGACATGCAAATTGAAGGTTCAAGAAACAAATGTGTAAACATATATGAAGATCAAGAAAGCTAAACTGTCAAAGTTTTGCAATTCAAGAAATGCAAAGAAATGTAGTGTCTCTAATAATCCACTTACAACCATAGGAGACCACAGAAAATGTCTTAAAATCAGTATAATAAATAGCCAATCACACATAAATGTCCGTTTAATTATATCAATAGTGCTTTGAAGAATGAAGCAAATCACAAAAAGAATGAGTAGGATTATTAGACCTATAATTCCTGAGCTGCTTGTAAGGAGGCAGATCACTAAATGTAATCATGACAGAGATGTCCATTTCTATTGGTTTTGAAATGAAAATTATAATGTCTCATTTTTTCCATTTTCTTTTCCGTACCTTTTCTTTTTCACATCTCTTTTGAGAAAAGAACTAGAGCTCAGTACATTTTTACCACCAGTGTGGGCCAAGTCATGGGTGGTCTTGCATGAATAAAAAACACTAAATTCTATGATACAGTACTTTCTCCAATGCAATCAATACTCATCTTGATTAAATTCAAGTGCCAACAATAAATACAGAACAGTATTATCAATAATATTTCATAGACTAAGTATTGTCATTTTCCAGGTAAAGAAAAAAACATCAGAGGACATGCTAGAATTTCCTCAGTGCATTTCCCTAATGTTATATTCTAGTCTGTCACAAAGAATGGGTACTGCATTTAGATGAGTTGTATACCTGGAGAGTGAGTAACCCAACATTGTCTGCTAAGCTGTAGGATGTAGCCATTGCTGATAATTTTCCAGCATGCGAATTCATCCAGTTACCTCCATCCTGAAAATCGAGACACACATGAGAGTAACAATTAAAAAAGAATTAATATGAACATGAGCTTACCTGCTCTGAGAATGCTAATAGAAGGGGAGAATATATCTCCTGGCCAAATGACCGACGCCACTTAGCTCCCTCTCCTTTTGGATAATTCGAAGAAAATATTTTCCTTGCACCTGTCAAATGATATTATAAGGCATCAGGCAGCTTCTACGAAGTCCTCAAATCTATTTGCTACCAAAAATAAACGGTTGTAATATGTCCTATGAGATCGAATACAAGGAATTTAAGTTGCATTTTTCGTTTCTCTTGACCAAACTGTTGTAATTTAACTGAAAATAGAAATCAGACCAATAGATTAGATTTTGAAATTAAAAATCATACCTTTGTCTTCTCAAACACTGCGACAATGTCCGTATCCTCCTCCATCAGAGCCCTAATCCTCCCAGGAGTTGCAACCACGATATGCGGCCTCTCCGCCAGCCCCTTCGCCTGGGCCGCCATCCCCATCCCCCCAATCACCAAGCAGCACCTCACGTTCATGCTAGCCCCAAAAGCCCTAAACTGCTCGATCAACTGGACGGCGAGCTCTCTGGACGGCGTGACAATGAGGGCGAAGACCCCGAAGGGGTCTTCGGCAAGGCGGTGGAGAATGGGGAGTGCGAATGCGACTGTCTTTTCGGAGCCGGTGCGGGTGATGGCGAGGACGTCCTTGCCAGCGAAGATGGCAGCGGCCGTGATGATCCTAGGGCTTCGGAGGCACGAAGATGGCAGCGGCCGTGATGATCCTAGGGCTTCGGAGCGCACGAAGATGGCAGCGGCCGTGATGATCCTAGGGCTTCGGAGCGCTAGAAGATGGCAGCGGCCGTGATGATCGCTATCGAGCTCACGATCTAGGGCTTCGGAGCTTCGGAGCGATATTGCGTGAATGAGAGATAAGATGAGTCGGGTTCGGAGCTGGGAAATTGCGAAACCGTGACGTGAATGTATACTATTTTTAACAGCGCTTGTTAAACACAAGCGCTGTTAAAGGCCAGCCTTTAACAACGCTTTCACAAACAAGCGCTATTAAAGGGGGGGCCTTTAACAGCGCTTGTTTGTGAAAGCGCTGTTAAAGGCTGGCCTTTAACATCACTTGTGTTTAACAAGCGCTGTCTATTGGGACTTTTCACAGCGCATGTTCTAAAGAAGCGCTGTCTATTTGGACCTTTAACAGCGCTTGTAGAAAAAAGCGATGTCTATTGTCTGACATTTAACAGCGCTTCTTTCTACAAGCGCTGTGTATTATATGTGTCTCTAATACACAGCGCTTGCAGAAAGAAGCGCTGTCTATTGGCGGACCTTTAACAGCGCTTGCAGAAAGAAGCGCTGTCTATTCTCCGACCTTTAACAGCGCTTCCAAAAAGAAGCGCTGTCTATTATATGTGCATACAATTAACATTGCTTATAATTGACAAGCGCTATTAAAGGTGTGCTATTAAAGGTCCTTTTTGTAGTAGTGGCTGGTGGCTATGCCCCACAAGGTCGAACCTCCCCGGCAACCACCGCTCGGGCACCCTCGCCGCGTAGATCGCCACCCCGATCCCGTAGAACGCCCCCATCGCCATCTCGTACTGCGCCGTCGCGATGGCGTCCGGCCTGTCCCCGAACACGACCACCTTGTGCGCGATCGGCACTAGCCCCGACAGGGCCATGCAGGCGAAGAGCAGGGACCGGAGGGAGCGGTATTTGGGCGTCTGGAACGCCGGTAGCAGTGACACTAGCACGGTTCCGACGCCGAACAGCGTGATGAAGCCGATGTAGAGACGGCAGCAGAAGGGGTCGCAGGCGAACGTGTAGTAGACAAGCGGGTAGAATGAGGTGACGATGAGGGTGGATATGCCCGCGTAGTCGAGCCGGAGCATCTTGTACGCGCATCGCTCGGAGTGGCATACGAGGAGGTGGCAAGCGCTGCTGGCGAGCAGGCAGCCCATCGTCCCGGCCAGGAAGGCGAAGAACGGCCACCGCGCCACCGGGCTTCCCCCTAGTCGATGCCCGGCATCAGCCGCGGCGGACGACGCGTTATACAGACTGATGGTGTAGCCTAGGTTGTACATAGAATGCAACGACTCGAAGCCTATTGGATCATCTTCTGCTCGAAATGCGGCCGCGGCGAAAACGGTCAGAGCGACGAAGATGAAGAATCCGATGAGATGCCTGCATGCAGGACGAACACTGTTTAGCAATGCATCATGGAGACAATGGCATGGATGAACGTGATGCTTACGTCCAGATGTTGAGGGTCTCGTTGTGGACGGAGAAGACGCTGAGAAGGGTCTCCTTGAGAGGCCACTCGGCTCGATAGTGCTTCAGGATGAACTCGTTATCCTTCAGGTACTCCGGCAGCGAATCGAATCCTACGAGCTCGCACTTTGGACCTTTGGTCCATGTCTCTGATCCCTCGCAGACTGCGGCCTTCTCGTTGAAGGAGCAGGTTTTTTCGAACATAACCGCAGAGTCCATCGCCGAGAATTTGGAATGATTTGAAACTGCTGATGACTTTTATAGGAGAAGTTGGAGTCTATTGTCTGAACCCAAGCGAGCAAGTTATTATTATAAAATCGTACAAGGGACGAAAGTATAATGCACGAAATGAACTCGGCCAAGTCGACTGTTTGGACTTTTCTAAGTCAATTATGGCTTGCAACCTATTTATATATCTATTTATTCATTTCGTGCATATGATTTCTCACATGAAACATTACTCTGGGATGAATCAAGGTTGTATTTCAGATCCCAAGCAAGAAGACGTCAAGCGTACAGCTCATGTCGAAACTCAAAAGGACCAAATTATTGCCTCGTGTTTTCATGACTAACATCCTACAGTTAGCTCATGCACGTGATCAGCTTAATTACAAGCAGGCAGTTTTCATATTTAGGGCTAATGATGCCGTTAAGCAACAAATGACAGCCTTTGAATCTTTTTTTTTTTTTTGGGTACTTCGGAAAACAAACGAGCCTTTGAATCTTTGATCTAAAAGCATAGAAGAAACAAACAACCCTAATTAAGTAGCCTTTGCAGTCAAATGAAACAAGAAAGTGTTAGAAGAGCATTAGAGAGGATCAACTATGGCGAATAGCCATGGTGCTATATTTATAAGAATCTCATAATAAGTTAGGAGTCCAAGGGCCTCCCCACTAACTTAGTGGGGAGTAATGGAGAGTGATGAGGGGAGGGAGGCCAAAGGCCTCCCTCAACTCACAACACTCCCCCTCATCTCTCCATTACCCTGGGTTAAGCATATGAATACTTAAAGATTCAGTATGCTAATGTGGTGGATACTTCTGGATCCAGAGCCACTGTGGTTGCCTCGTTAAAACCTTAGCTGTGGAAAACCCAGTGGGAAAAACCAGCAGCTTAAGGGAAAAGAGTACAACTATCGAGGGACTCCCCCTGATCTGTACAAGCTTCAGGCTTGCAGATCTCCTATGTATCTATACAATCATCTCCTATTCGTCTATACATCCATCATGTTCTGAAAGAAAATACAATTATCACTCATCTTATACAAGTTTCACTCATCTAGCGGCTATTGGAAGCCAGAGTCGCTCTGGAGTGTAATGCTCTTCGAAGTTGGTAGATGACTCCACTAAAGTATTCTTTGAATCAGTCTTCAGTGTGTCTGCAAGGTACTGCTGGACCTGGCTGAGCGTTTTCAATACTTGCTTCTTGGATGATGAGCTTCTCCGAAGATGTAGACATTGGATGATGATGTGTATATATTTAGGAGGTGGCCGGCCTATTGTGTTTTAGTCATCGCAATGATCTTTAAACCTGCGTATGCAATATATATTCCTTTACCCTTGGAAGTTGCGCAGAAGCAGCTTATCCTTGGTCTAGTGTTACTCTCCAGGACAACACTGTATCTGGTTAACAACTTTACTGGAGACATTCTATCAAAGATACGTGCAGTTGGCCAGATAATACACTAGAGCTAGGCTCTTCGGGACCTAGGATGTCCTCCCCCTCTTCCAGCTACTGGAAGGTGTCATAAATAAGCATCCATTTTTAATAGGTTGCAAAAGGACATCAATCTTCATAAACTCCAGGTGTATGAAGTATATGAAAGGGTTCCACCACGAAGGTGTTTAATATGTAAGCAAAGACATCTTCGGCATGATTAATAATAGTTCATCTTCAGGATGATTAATGTCATCTTCAGGATGATAGTTCATCTCCAGGATGATAGTTCATCTTCAGGATGATTAATGTCATCTTCAGGATGATGGTTCATCTCCAAGATGATAGTTCATCTTCAGGATGATTAATGTCATCTTCAGGATGATGATTCATCTCCAGGATGATAGTTCATCTTCAGGATGATTAATGTCATCTTCAGGATGATAGTTCATCTTCAGGATGTTTATTGCCATCTTCAGGATGATTAATGTCATCGTCAGGATGATTGTTATACCTAGGTTTTTCATTTTCAAGGTATGCTTTAAATCTATCTGAAATCTCAATGGTCTCTGCTGGAGATCCTATTAGCTTTTAGTCGACCATATGTAAGGCAAATTTAACAAATCCTATCAACGATCTTTAGAAAAAGATACATGGGCAGAATATTGCTTAAGATCAACTAATGATCTTTGTAGCCTTTATAGAGAAGACGTTTCTACGTTTCTCTTTCATCTCTGGGGTAGAGTATACCCTTTTGGAAGTTTTATATAGATCTATATATCTATATTGCAGTATATATGCAGTCACAACGTCCATGAGCTGCATGTATTGGCTTTTGCAGAGAAGTGTAGGCTTAGTAGGAAAATGATCACATTTCCTTCATTTCAATTTCTTTATGAAATCCGAATTATATTCCAAAGGTTTTTACACATTCAGGTGTATGGACAACTGGTCCAAAGACTTTGCTTTTCAAGAGTGCGTCCAGCTCTACTCTTATTGCCTCATCTCACTTTGGCCATTCTATACATTTACGTTATAGAAAAGTGGGTAGACGTCATTGTCGTATTCAACGACGTGAACGACAATAGTGAAAGCAAAACCTTCGTCGACGACTGTGCTATATCTGTCCAGTACCTCTCCAGTACGTACGTAATATAATGATGTCTCTCCTGTTGTTTCCTCTGCAGGGGAAATTAGGAAGGGAGATGTTACTGGTCTGAGCTCAGCATCCTGTGGTTGGATCATTTTGATATATCCAGGAATCTTCCTATTATGAGGAAATTTTTATTTTGAACCTGGCAGGCGTCCTCTTTTCAAATGAGGTACAACCAATTCTGCTGCCGGTGGATTGCATCCATCTTTGGGAATGTCAATCCTAGCTGGCGTGTTGGCAGCATGGACGTGTGAACGAACAATCTTCTGGTTGTCCGCAAATTTATCCGTCAATTGATGTACTTTAGTCTGAATGTGAAGGATCTTCTGGATCTCAACGTCACACAGAAAAAGTATGCGGATCATAAAGAGATGCGGACTTATGTGTCCCATGATATGGTCTCAGAAGCTTCAGGCTTCTTAGACTGCGTGCCTATTTCAATGAGATTTTTCTCATCAAATTCATATTTATCAAGACTTGGTGGTAAACCATAAGCAAGCAGCATCCGCAATAAGATATGGCAACAAGCGGGCCGTATCGTGATAAGCAATGCTGAATGCAGTGTGATGGTTCGTAAACATCAACAGGGAACTGCGATTTTACAATGGACGTGAAATCCATTGGAGTCTCTTTACCAGAGACTCTGCTAACCCGTTATGAGTTTGTACATGCTGCAGGATGTTCAATTTTAATGCCAGTTACTTGGCAGAAGTCTTGAATGATATGTGTAGTAAATTCACCAACATTATAAGCTTTTCAGAAAGCTAGGTTGCGAGTAAATATAAAGGCACACATAAGACCATCTAATAGATGCATATATCAGTATAGTAATGAAGTACTGAAAATGGGCCATTTGCGGGGTGAATAGACCCACAAAAGGTCACCAAGTATTCTCTCAATGAAGCCAGGAGACTCTAAACCCACTTTAAGGAGGGAAGGTCTCTCTATTAGTTTTCCCTTATGACAAAGGGGGACAAGGAAACTCAACCTTTTGAAGAATCTTCAAGTTCTCCAATGGATTCATTTGATGATGCGTCCATCATCGATGATCCAGGATGACCAAGTCCATTTTGCCAGAGTTAAAAATTATGGCAATGAAAGGCACTGCTGGTGCTCAGTCAAGTTGGCTTTTTATAGGATGAATATCTGTAATTATAGGGGCCCGACGGGGGTCCAATGAAATCGTAAGTAGATGGGCTTCTGGCCATCCTCTTGACGAGTTACATATTGATATTCAATATTTATTATCCACAGTTTTCAAGTTATGTTCGTTTAAACGAAAAATCCTTGAAAATTGGAAATTTCCTATATGTTTAAGGGGAGAAGTTTGCATCTTATAGTCTCGTTGTATGTGGGAGCAATATAAATGCTACACCACTGCAATGAGGCACTGTCCACAATATTATATACTTCATCTATAAGCAAGACGAAATTTTATTTAAGTAAATGTAAAAATACATTCAAAATAAAAGTTCGTATTTAATAAAATTAAAGACGAAGCTACATGGAAATTTAAATGCATAGATAAAAGATAAAGCTTAATCGAGCAGGTCGTCGTTCTCGAAGTCTTTTGCAGTAAACCTAAAGTTTGTTTCAGGCAGAGACTTCTGGCCCGCCTGATACAGTTCTTGGAGGTGGCGAGGAGTGCGGCAGTTTCTGGGTGAATGTCCTGTAATGCCACATCGATGGCATATATCCTCCCAGTTCTTTTTAGGAATTGACACTCGGTAAGTGTTCTTATGATTCATTGTGAGGTTTCTCATTTTTATATTGTTGTTGGTCTGGGTAGCTTCTCCTCGTGCAGGCTGCATTGTAGCCTTCCCTTTGTTCTTTCTAGCCTTCTTATTGTTTTTCCACTTCTGGGGAGAAAACGTGGTGGGCTTCAGGGATAGGTGCAGTACCAGCTGGACGAAAGTTATGAGTGGCAAGCAGTAAATCTTGATTCTGCTATGCCCTAAGTAGGCAAGATATCAGATCAGAGAATTTCGTGAAGTTGCGTTCACGATACTGCTGCATGAGGATTGCATCTTTCTCGTGAAACGAGGTAAATGTCTTTTCCAACATGCTTTGCTCTGTCACTTTTTCACCGCACAACTTCAGGCGTGAGATGATGTTATAAAGTGCAGAATTATACTCAGCGACGGACTTATAGTCCTGAAGTCTGAGTTTTCCCACTCATAACTGGCACGCTGTAAAATTACATCAATTTGATGTTTATACCATGCCTCCAGCGTTGTCCACGGATCCTTTGGGTCCTCTACCGTTAAGTATTCGGCCTTTAAGGTCTATATATTTGTTTCCTAATGTAGATTATGGCTTTCGCCTTATCTACATCGGAGACAGTGGTAGGAGTGCTGCTGCTAGATGTAGCAGAAGCATTAGCCGCTGCTGGGGCCGATGAAGGAGCCAAATTGGACCCAATCAGGGTCATCGAACGTAAGTGGAACTTCAGGTCCACTCGCCAACTCAGGTAATTTTTTTTTCTGCAGAGTCAAGGACTTCGAAATCGATGCATGCCAATTTTGCAATTTTATCCACGCAATTTAAAATAAGCATGAATTAATTAAAATTGAAATTCACGCATTAAAAATAAAATAAGTAAAATGTGGGGATCGGCCAGATACCCAAAGAAATACAAAGTCCAAAATCCGAATATACAGTCCATAAGAAAAATACAATTTGGAAAACCAGAATGGGTCCCTATATTTTCCAATTTCAGCCTCCGTCTTCATTTGTCGGTACATCGGTCTTTGGCATAAATACATATAATCCTCACTTACAAATTCTCTCAAAAAGAAAATAAAATTGCAAGGAATATAAAGGGTATCAAATTGGCCGATCCCAAAAATCACATTTTAGCTTATATTAACATCCACGCAGTTTATAAATGCCACAAGCACAAAAGAAACAACCACGCATGTATATAACACATGCATATATTAAATGGAAAAATAGGCTAGAAAATATAATAATCTCTCGGACCACGGGGAGACTTCATACACCGTTAGGTTAGTTAACTAACGGCAGAGCGGTCGCAGGATTCTTAAGATCATTATATTTTGAAAAAATCCTAATATTCCATAAATTAATAATAATGCAAGAGTGTTAACTTGTGCTGCAGGCCCATTTGCCAAAAATTTAACAAATTATTGCAATTGAATTAACTTGGCTTCAGGCCCAATAAGTCAAATTAAAATATTGTTAATATTTGGGCTTCATGTCCATTGGCAAAATTTTATTTAACTTGTTAAGTTTGCAAATGGAGTTACTGGGCTTCTGGCCCATTTTTAGTATTCCAAATTATTAGTTAATATAAATGGGGCTGCTAGCCCATAAAAATTATTTTCGATTATAAACTGGGCTTCTGGCCCACTGAACAGCCTATTTAATATATTTTTAAGTATTGGGCTTCTGGCCTTCATTTTATAAAAATCTCAAACAGCTGTCAATGTTTGTTGCTCTGATCTTTCAATGTCTACGTAGCATGGATACATCTATCCACTAGGCATGTCTTTGTCTGACATGCTTGCATCTTTGTTTACTTACTTGAGACACATGGTTACAGTGTAACTCTATCCAGGAACTTGTATTTTACAGCTTTTCATTTGTAATATTTGGCCGTGCTTGCTATTTGACACGTTTTGTGTATTTTGGAATGTTTTCTTTTCTGAAGCCATACAGAAATGTTTAATGATAAAAACTCTTGTGCAGGGATGAATACAAACAATAATTGAAATGGGCAGACTTTTTTGTAGATTCACGCAATACTTCAGTAGTGTCCATAGACGTCTTCAAGTTTGGTGAATAAAATAATTGGGCGAATATGAATTTTGATATTTTTATGTCGCAGGGGTAGCAATTAGAAGACCCCGCAATTGAGGAAACCCCCTCGCCGGGGCGCCGCAAGGGCAGAGGGCCCCCCCCGCTTCGCGGGGGGGGGGGGAGGCGATCGGTTATGATAGGGTTTTTTTTGTTATTTTTGTTAATGATTATCAAAAATGTGAAGAGTAATACAAGCCTATAAAATTGGCTATGTAAAATATTCACTTACTACAATATGTAGTTATCTACGAGAACGAAAAAAATTACCTCTAGATCAAATATCTAGGGAAGATCGAGTGAATAAAAATCCATAGATAGTTCCGCTCCCGATACGCTCCGAAGAAAAATCTCCGCAAAGCTTCACCGCAACAAACGATTCCTTCACGCGTAGTGATTGAATTTTTGAGGGGAGACGGGATGAAAAGCTCAAAGATTTTAGAGCAAACGCGCTGATAACGTGTTAGAAGAGCATTAGAGAGGATCAACCATGACGAATAGCCATGGTGCTATATTTATAAGAATCTCATAATAAGTTAGGAGTCCAAGGGCATCCCCACTAACTTAGTGGGGAGTAATGGAGAGTGATGAGGGGAGGGAGGCCAAAGGCCTCCCTCAACTCACAACAGAAAGGGCCTTTTGGGAGTTGTCTTCCCTTGACGAAATAAACCACCACCCCCCAAAAAAGGAGATGCTAAATCCAAATGAAACAAGGCCCCTTCCGCAAAACATTGCAAACATACTCTCCACAAGCAAAACAGTTGGGAAAAGGTACATGATCCTTGATTATTCGTTTTGTTTTTACCAAAAACATTAAGCGCAGCGCGACCCACACGTCATGTTAATAAGAATTTAATGACACAAAGCCATATGGCAACAATCTATTTGACACAGAGTAGGCACAGATGCACGTATTGGTTTACAGATACAATTCGGTAATGACAGCAAAGTTTGAGCTCAATCGGTTATTTATGCAAAAACATAATTATAAAGTTTGACATGTAGTCCAAGTGAGATTGTTGGATCATTAATCCGACGTTGGGCTTATATTTAAAATAATTATGTATGGCAGGTTGTCATATAAGTTATGCTTAATTAAAAGTGATCCGTTAAGGTTTTAGATGTTTGGGCTTTAATGTCTCCAACAGAGTGCTTTAATGTATCTGATAGAGTGTGGGCCTTTAATGTGTATAGACTTAATAGCTTTCTATTTTAATGATGGCCTAAAATAGGAATCCCAAAGGTAACAGTACTTGTTGCCTATATATATGGTAGTCATGGTTCTCAGATCGTACGAACGAAGTTTCTATTCAATTCTGCACCACATTGACAAAAATATACGTAGAGAAAACAGAAGGAATTCTCTATTGGAAGATTCGTGTTGATCGTAAAGACCAACCACACAGATCGTAAGGATTAATCTTCATTAATTTTCAGGTTCGCTTCTGCATTAAATTTCAGTATATCCTCATTGATTTCTATACGAATGTTTCCTATTATTTGGTGAAGGTTTTTGTTACGTCATATATGGCCCGCCATGGTTGGGCCATCACCGCGCCAGCCCACGGCTAGGGATGATAATGGGCATGCCCAAAGCCCATTTGGGATTCCATTTGGGCATGCCCTCTACCATCCCTTCATGGAAAAATGTGTACGAAAGATGGTATGAGGGCATGCCCAAATGGAAGCCCAAACGGGCTTTGGGCATGCCCATTATCATCCCTACCCACGGTCCATAGCTCCTGGGTTGACGAGTCAACCCCCATTTCCTTCACGAAGGGCCACTAATGAAGGACAGTTACAACTCCATCATGGCCCACATTAATAGCCATGAATTAAGCAATTAATGGCTAGAATAATGGTGGCGGTTACGCCAATGGGTCCACTTCATAAGTGGGAAGTTACAAGGCAAAGAGAGAGGTGATAAATACTCCATAGACCGATGAAGAAAGGGGGGCCAAAGGCTAAGTATCTATCTGCAATCCACAATACTCTTTATTTCCCTTTTTACATTTCTTCCGCTAGGAACTGCCTTGAGCATCGGAGGGGAATCGGTTGGGCCCCAGCCCCGACCCCCGACCCCCTGACGAGTTTCCTATGATGTAGACAATGGAAATAGCATGGAGCTAGGACCGCCTTCACTCAAGTAGCTCAATCTTATCTCACCATGGCATGGGGTCTTTTCCTATTCCAAGTCCCACGCTTCAGCCGATGGAGGGTCCTATCATCAAAGGCGTCCTCGTCGGCCTATCTTACTGGATGGCGGAACCCATCCATCAATAGTTGGCACCGTCTATGGGAAATCAGAGTCAACATCCCTGACACCCTTCTAGCATTGACGATGTCGATTCATCCAACCCGGCAAGGGCCAAAAGGCCCGTCCTCTGAGGAAGGAATACCCCGACTCCTTCCGCTTTCTTCTATCCCATTCTGCTTTGTTTTATTACCACTGATTTAAAAACAAAAAACAAATTTGATTCGTCATCCGCCCTTTGCCCACATGGACATCATCCGCCCGTGGCTCAGAAGAGGAGATGCTCGGTCAATCCGGGACATCGTTGTTTCAGCCTCATCTTGGAAGCCAATTGAGCTCGGGATCCATGCAAGGACAATGGCAAGAAGATGGTCAGGGTTAAAATATAAGAAGGATGCACAAGCCATTTTCTTTCTAATTCTCAAATGAAGAGAATCTCAGATCATGTTTATAATTCTTGTCGGTCGGTCGAGCTGAGGCAGCTCCACTGGGATGGATCTACTCGTAGGAGCTCGACAGGGGAGAAGAGAGCTCAAAGCAAGGCTGTCACGCCCCAATCCCCAGAATACTCAGAATTTTGTTTTTCTTAATTTTTTTTTCCAAGTATTCTGAAGAGTGAGGGTGATGTGAGCACACACACACACACACACACACACACACACACACACACACACACACAGAGAGAGAGAGAGAGAGAGAGAGAGAGAGAGAGAGAGAGAGAGAGAGAGAGAGAGAGAGAGAGAGAGAGAACAAGGAGATAGCAGGTCCACTGCGCATGTGCTGGAATAGTACAAGTACTTCTCCACTATAATATCAAAGAACACATCAAGTATAATAAGGAACAACAACAATATCTATAAACTTTGACATTCATACATATACGTAGTCCAGGTACAATACCATGTATGCACTGCCACTCTCGACCTCCCAAAGACAAACCAAGGACTCAACACAAGCTACAGCTCTCCCCAAGTGCTACCCCTAGAACCCAACTCCAAGCTCACATGCATCAAGCTGTCCCTGCTACCTGGAAAATGGCGAGGAGCACGTCAATGCGTGCCCCAATAAGAAATCAACTTGGATTTGGGACACCATTTTAGGGTTATTAACCACTAGGCAAGGCATATGAAATAACGCGTGTAAACTAAATAATATGGCAGAAAGTAAACAGCCAAGTAAGGGGGTCATACCTGCGGTTTGATGTCGAGCTACTGCAAGGAAAAGGGTTAGCACTAATAATGATGCAAATGTTCATACAAACATAATCTAAAAGAAAAATTACAAGTGCCAGGTGTATAACTCAGTGTCACATGCAAGGTAGGTAAAGGGAAGAGGGAAGTGCTGCATGCAAAAGAAGTAACATGTAAAACTTTTATTTATTAATTTAATTAGTTAGAAACTTGGGTAAATTATGTGATACAAGGACCTGGACCTCACCCCAAAGATTTGGGATGGAAACTTCACACGATACAGTGGACACGGGCACTGTATGCCAGGCCACTCACCCTGCCCCGTCAGGGGGCCTGCCTCACGGGTCTCACCCCAAAGGTTTGGGGTAAGTATGGCACACGGTGCAGTGGACACGTGCACTGTACACCGGGCATCTTCGCCTCCTCTCTGGACGGTAGCAAGAGTGAGGCTATCCACCATATACCTCTCCACACCCGAACCACATCATCACAACGCCAATACCCCTCCACTCCCTGTAAAGGCGAGTGGGAATAATCATCACATAGCACATCATCATCTTCCCACCTTCGTAGTCCAGGCCTCATACCCATAATTTACTCAAATTCCCCCCAAACCCCAGTTTTAGTAGCTCACCCCCTTTTGGAGGGGATTGAGACAAACCTAAACATCAATTAAGCAATATAAGTTCCATTATAGGAATCATGGTGGCATGTTACATGCTCAGTAACTTCCTTTCATCAACACGGGTTATGCACCTAAGTGCCATGCCCTCAGTCATCGTCTCATCACCTAGCAACTTGGGTCATGCACTCTCGTGACATGCCCTCCATCACATCACATAACACATTCACGTATAGTAGTGTAGCCATGCCATCCATGTCCCCAAAATCATGAATTTATAACAGGATTCTTGTTACAAGAGTATATGATCTCATTTCTCAGGTTTCTCAACTTCACATTCATTGGGGCATTTCAACAAACACGTGGCAGGCGCCATAAATGAATACTGTCACATCATCAAATTTAGTAACAAAAGCATAACTAAGCATTCCTTCAAGTAGCACAACATCCATGCATAATAGAATGGAAAATTGACATCACTACAAGATTCAATATTCAACCAAACACTCCAGCTTGCTGGAATTACCAGGACAGCCATAAAGATCAACACATTACATCCATTTATCTTGTGAATTTGACAACACGCTTTACATGAAAGTTGAATATATAGTAGTACTGGATTCACTTATAAAATTTCATGCAAAAATATGAACTATATGATTTATGGTGAATTCTTTTGTAAAGCCTGTCAGATCTGTTTTTCAGACAGATTCTAGGGTCTGTAATGATTGATGATTTTGGGCATGTTTCAGTCAGAATTAAGAAAAACATACACTTAGATGAAGTTATAGAAAAACTTGTTAACTTTACAACGAGACCAAGAATACAAAATTCCATGGAGTGTGTAGTGACGGAGCTAAGTTTTACTGAACTGTGTCCAGTCTGAATGAAATTCAGACAAGTTGGAAAGATGGAATTTTTACTTCTAATTATTGAATTGAACCTATGTTAAATTTTATATTATTTTGGGGAAGAACTTTCAGATCTACAATTATATAATTTTTTCGAAACTTAATTCAATCCACAGAGGCCATAATTCCAGTAGAAACACACAACAGAATTTTAGGATTTCAGGGGTGGTTAGCTTGCTAAGGATTTCAAAGGGTAATTAGTGAAATTAAATCATGGAACATTAATATGACTCCTCTCAACACATAATGAGTAAAACATAATATAAATCATGATAGCAAGAACACCTAATTAGAGTTCCAAATCCAAATAGATTTCCTACCTCAAAAAGCTTGATTTCTCTTCTTTCCTTCTCTTCCTTTCTTCTCTACTTCCTTCTCTCTTGAAGCAAGCTTGGATTCCTTCTAATTGGGATTGGAAATTAGGGTTTTCATTTGCATAAGAAGGGAAAAATGGGGAGAGTGGTGGCCGGCCTAATGAGAGGGAGAGAGTGTGGGAATTAACTTGAAAAAGAAAGAAAAGGGAAATGAAAAGGAGAAGATTTTTTTTTCTAAGGAATTTTCTACACACTCCTTTAACTTAAAGGATAAGCCATGGCATGGCTTATTGAATAAGCCATGACACTTTGAAATGACCTAAATACACTCTCAACTTCCCACTAATTACAAGTGTGCAATTACTTTATGCACACACCATTTTACTATACACACACACCTCCTTTAGCCTAAATGACCATTTTGTCCATCGCCTTTCTAAAAATTTACGAGGATGCCATTGACCCCTAACCCCTTCCACACTAGCATGGCTCTCCCTACACACCCATGCACACCCATGCACGCATACATGCATCACATACATACGTCCAATACATACTTGTTATATTACACCCACGACGTCATTCAAACTTCTCCCACATTCATTCTCGCTTTCTCGTCTCTTAGCCACGTATTACGGTCCAATCCCCCTTGCACTACGTTACATACATCGATATCCACAATTACTTCATGTCTACGCATGCATCGTAAGTAGAGATACCACGTGTTTACAGTAGAATACACGTACAGTTCAAAACAGAGCATGACAAAGCCTCACGAAGATCGTCCCAGGGCGAAGTAACTCGAGCAATGGAAAAATAATCACGGCCCGTTCTTGTTAGAAGTGTTGAGGAGTGCAGATCTGATCCTGTCTGAAGTTACAGGCCTCACCGGGAGGTTGACCAAGCGGCAGAGGGAAGGGGCCCGAGCTTGGCAGAGGCAAGCAGTGCTCTAAGGGTAAGCTCCGGCGTGATCTTCATGCTTAGCTTAGGCAATACCAATCTTCCAGAGGCAGCTTCTTCCAGCTTTGCTTGGTAGAGACAATGGAAGTGAGGCGAGTTTCCAGCTTAGCTCGGTAGAAGCATTAGAGGCTAGGGGAGCTTCGAGGAATCAACTCTGGCACGATCTCCTAGCTCGGTAGAGGCTGCAGTGGTGAGGTCAAGCCCGCCTGAGCTTCGATCTGCATCATCTTCAAAGCTCAGAGCTCAGCTAGGTTGCATGTCAAGAAGGGGAAGATCGGACATAAGACCCGACTTCAGCGGGGGAGTTCAGGCAGCAGCTCGGAGCTTGGGTGATCGAGCTCGGATAGCTCAGATTGGTCGCTCTCATCGACAGCTCAGTTGCTTGGATGATCGAGCTTGCGACAGCTCAGATTGGTCGATCCAACCTCGGTTGGTCGCTGGTTGGATCGTGCTGGAGTAGGGCTAAATTATTGTCGCCCTAACGGGTCCCCCATCATTACATATGAGGAGAAAAAGATGAGGATCCATTTGGTAAAATGATGGGGGGCTTGGGCCCATTAGCTGCTTGCAAAGAACTTTTTGACTGGCTTGACAAGGAGTATAGGTTATGGGGCAGGTCCTCGGTAGCTCGTCAGAGATGGGAGATGACGGGGAAGCTTGGGGAATCTGCAGCCACAGGGGAGGCGTTTGAAGGAGGGGCATCTCGGTTTTGGGGATCACTGGCATGGTTGCTGTTACGGCCTTAAGGCCGGCCCAGATAATAAAGGCCCAACTAGTCGAAGCCCAAGCGAACAGCTCTTCAATCATCCAGAATAAGAACAAGCTCGAACGGGAAGCTCGCCCCTGTTGGATCTAGATCCTAGCCTCGAGGGGGGTGAATAGGCTAATAAAAAATTCTCATGCAACCCACGAGAAATCACACGCAGTTAAAAACACAAGCAGGGTAAATACAATGCAAGCACAGAGTACGCAGCAGATTTACCCTGGTTCAGTCACAACAACGACCTACTCCAGCCCCCAAGCAAATACTAGTATTAATATGTTCCTTTTGTACAACTACAAGAGGGTCCTAGCTTCAACTCCCCACTTAGACTGTACCACACTCAACAAAGTGCAGAGCCCTATCAACCTAGTAAATATGTATCTTGACTGCTACAACACGTCTAGACCCTCTTGTCTAGCCCCAACCAGACAAGTCCCCAAATAGTCACAAATAGTGGTAAAGTTTCCCCTACAGAGATCTACACACAATCACAAATATAATGATAACGTAAAGGGTTCAGAAATGCTTAGATTGTGATGGTGTGTCGTATCTGTCGATCAGCATAGCGTCAGCTTCAGTCTGGTACAAACGGTGTCTCGATCTGACTCCTGGATATCAAACTCTGGCTCACATAGCACTCTGGTCTGTGTGTAAAGAAATCCGAGTGCAAACAATTTTAACTCGGTCTGTGCACAAAGAAATCTCCAATAAAAATCCACGTCAGCTTATTCTTTTTTGCTTTCATTCACAGCTCGATGGAATTTGCGTGGGCTTTGAGTTCTTCGACAACTCGACTTCTCCGATGGCTCAACTACGACGGCGGCGGTCGCTTCAACGGTGGCTCTTCACGGAAAGGGGTGCGGCGACTCCTTGGAAATGCAGACGGTGAGGTGATGCTTTGACGGTGGGCCCTCGACTTCTCCTGCACCGATAGTTCGACGGCGGGCTTCGATGGAAGGACTCCGACGGCACCTCCTCTTTGACGGTGGCCCATCAACTCCGACTCCGGCGTGCGGCTTTGACTTCTTCGACTTCGGCAATGACTTCGATGGCCGGCTCTCCTACAGCACCTCAATCAATGACGAGTTCATGTAATCGACAACAATCAACTCCGATGCCAAGTCGACTTCGACATCAGCACTTTGATGACGTCGCCAACTCAACTTCGCCGTCCAACTCGACACGACAGCATCTTCTTCTTGGCAGCGACTTAGGAGATGATCAAGTCGGAGAGGGGACTTCAACATCAACACAACTCCGGCGACGACTGTGGGTTTCGACTTCTCTCTGAGGGCGTTCCCGACGTTGGTAGTAGGTTGAGAACGATGGCTTTGGCACGTGTTGATGATGGCAAGTTGATGCGGTAAGTTGATGCGTGAGTTGATGGCAACTTTGTCTACTTGATGTATAAAGCTCTTCCCTTGTGGTGTTGCGTGAGCAAGATGATGGAAAGATTTTGGCGTTGGGTTATATTTGAGAAGAGGCTTGAAACTTAGGAGATGATGCCGCAATATACTTTGGGAAGTTGATGTAATGGCTGTCTCTTTCTCTCTTTTTGATTGTAAGCTTATAAAGGAATCCTAGCTTAGGTTTTCTATAGGGTGCGACTAGGATGAGTTTGGCAAGGGGAGGATTACGGCAAAGGGCTTGTGGGCATGTAGATGGATGAGCAATGGATGAGAGCAAATTAGCAATAGAGGATTTCAAGGAGATTTTGTTGGGATTTGATTTGAAGATGAATAGGAATATGATAGTAAGAAGTCTTTGTAAATCTCTCTAATGGATTTGACTAAGTCCATGAAATTTTCTCCATCTCATCTCAAATTGGACCAAGTCCACATTGCCTTGCGTATAGCTCTTTGACCAAGTTCCTTTGCTATATGAATAACAATTCCTTCAACAATTGACTTAGTCATCACTTTGAAGAATTACGTCCTTGCCATCCCTGGAACACACTTAGCACACACGTTAAATAGTAACACATGTTTGTAATCATCAAACTGGAGATCCTAGATCGTTGCTTCCAATAATCTACCCCTTTTGATGATGACAAAGTGATGACTTAGTCATCACTTTGAAGAATTACGTCCTTGCCATCCCTGGAACACACTTAGCACACACGTTAAATAGTAACACATGTTTGTAATCATCAAACTGGAGATCCTAGATCGTTGCTTCCAATAATCTACCCCTTTTGATGATGACAAACCCATAAAAGATTTGAGCAAATAAATGTGCATGTGTGAAGTGTGATGAAGAATGTAATACATACAGTGAACAATGAGATTCAAGCATGCTCCCCCTTTTCAAGCCCCCCATTCATGTATTTCTACTACTCACAAATAATACCATATGATGTGCTAATAATACCAAATCTTTTTCAAGCTCCCCATATTCATGTATTTCTACTGCTCACAAATAATACCATATGATGTGCCAAAAATACCAAATCTTTTTCAACTCCTTTTCTCCCCCCTTTGTTATCATCAAAAGTGGATTAATGAAGTCAATCTAATTTCACATGCAAAAATAGAGTATTATCAATTATAACTAGCACTTGCATGTATTTTATATAGAGTAGGCAATTCAAGTTCATTGAAAATCATAATTTAGACTTCACCACCATTGTGTAAGTGTAATAATATAAACATTGAAGTACAAAGGGAGATTCAATTTAGAACATCAACCAAAACCAATCCACATTTTCCATTAAACATGAATATCACTAGGATTGGTTTTTTCACCTCATTATAAATGAGTTCAAGTTACCAAACCCCAAAATATGGCCTATAAGGACTCTTAGATGTGGGGTAGCATTGCTTGATGAGTAAAATATACCAACGCTAAAGGTTACTCATAAAGCATATGTTGGATACTCGTGGATAGTGTACTTGCCATGAATTGTATCCATATTTCATACGGAGCAATATTCATATAAATATATGTTTTTTTCATTTCAATTCTTTTTGTGCTCAATTTTTATTCATGGCATTACATGCCATATCCCTTAGATTTTCAGTTTTTATTCATCCTACATTCACTTTCCAATATTCATAAAAAGAATCTCGAAATGTACAATCAAGTTTAATATTCGTGGAAGTGATGTAGGTGTAGAAATCAAATTAATCATTTCATGAAACATGTCATGGCTACTAAATAAAATCTAGCATGCTCATGTAGCTATAACAATAATACAATGATTTCTACAAAGGATATGAATGACCATTCAAGAAATACCACGTATAATGATTTATACAGATGTATTCATTAAGCACAATTTTATTTTTTATTTTTTATTTTTATTCTTTTATAAAGAACTAAAAAATCTAAAACCAAACAAACAAGCACACAAACAGAAATTAAATCAAGCACACAACAATGATCTATGAAGGTATGCAATGAAGTGCAAAGAGGGAAAAGATATACCTTCGCGTCGCTATTTGACTAAGAAGCTAAAAAGATGGGACTTACAAATCATTGCTCCTCGCCAAATCTCCATCCCACCTACATGAAAGGTGTCAAGTGTGACCTTAGAATCCAACAAGGTCTACTAGCGTTAGTCATCAAAGTTTTAGGAACCCATATCTGTTTAAACTTTATGTTTGTGTTCCTAAACTTACAATAATAAGATGTGTGACCAACGCTATCACAAGTAAAGCACTTTGCATGTATATGTTTCACAATAGAAGGCACATTGTGGAATTTCTTAAAAATAGGCTTTTTAGCATTTTTAGAACCAAATCCAAGTCCTCTTCTATTATTGCCGTATAATTGATTTTTAAGTATGGTATTCAACGAATGTTTACCAATTGAAAATTTTCTTAATGACAATTCTAGACTAGAAACTTTGTATTTTAATAATTTATTTTCATCCACAAGCAAAGTATATTTGCTTATAAAAGCTCTCTTATTTTCTCCTCCTTTTCAAATTCAATCATTTTCCTTTTAAGATCGTTATTTAACATGCACATTTTATCATTAAGCTCTCTAATCATATAATCCTTTTCAGTTTCGAGCTTAATTAAATCTTGCTTAAGCATGCTAATATTATTCAATAAGGAGGGACAAGAAAGACATGTAGCTTTTTAAGGCATGCTAGCCTTTTCTTTTTCTAGTGACACAATTTTAGCGTTACATGCAACAAGTTTCTCTTTAAGAATATCTACTTCATCAAAAATGTCACAGTTTTCTTTTTGTAATTTTAAGCTAGCATTCCTATAGTCAATCAACGTGAGTTCTAGTCATTAATCTCATTTTGCATTCCTTTACAAACATCTAACAATTCAGCTTTAGTGAAGGAATTTACCTCATCGTTCTTTGCGAGTAAGCAGACGACAGCGGAGTGGGCAATAATCTCTTCATCCTCGTCCTCAGCTTCGTTGTCCATGTCCCAAGTTAGCACCTTGGCTTATCCTTTATCTTTAGCTACCTGAGCAGTCTCTTGTCTGCATTGCTTCGCGAAGTGTCCCTTTTTCCTGCATTTGAAGCATTCAACTCTATCAGCAAAATCTTGTTCAGAAGAATTTTTATCATAATTAGAAGTGTTAGAGAGAATGAACCTTTTAAGCATTTTTGATCTTCCTTGAGGAGTTCTGACATACTTTCTGAAATTTCTAACCCTTAGCGCTATCTCCTCATCATCTTCTTCATTTTCGCTAGCTTTCAGAGCAAGTGGCTTTGAAGCTTTTTCCTTCTCCTCATGTTTCTCTCTTGCTTCAATATTTTTCAATTCAAGCTCATGGAACATTAAGTTACCTATCAAGTCCTCCATCCTCGTCTGTGATAGATCCTTCGCTGCTTGGATTTCGGTGACTTTAGGCCTGAAAGAGCTTGGCAGTGCTCTTAATATCGTCCTCACCTGTTCAAGGCTAGAATATGGCTTACCGAGCGAGCTAGACTTGTAGACGATATTGGTGAACCTCACAAACATCTCTGATATGGTCTTTGATGGTAGCATGCGAAAGCCCTCGTACTCTGTGCTCAGAAGTGCATGTCTAGACTCCTTCACCTGTGACGTTCCCTCGTGTGTCACCTCTAATGTATGTCATATTTACTGCACAGTTAGACAATGTGAGATACGGTTGAATTCAGATTTATCTAATGAACAAATGAGAGCATTCATAGCTTTAGCATTAAGAGAATAAAGTCTCCAATCATTGTCATCCCATTTATCATTAGGTTTAATCATCTCAACATCTTCAACTTTAATGACAGGTGTTTTATATCATTTTTCACCAATTTGCCAAGCTTTATAATCAATAGAAATTAAGTAGATTCTCATTCGATTTTTCCAATAAGCATAATCTACTCCGTTAAATCTAGGGGGACGTGATATAGACTGACCCTCAGTAAAAGCAATATCAATATGATTCATAGTCAATCCTAGGCTAGATCCTAAAACCTGCTCTGATACCACTTGTTGGATCTAGATCCTAGCCTTGGGGGGAGAATAGGCTAATAAAAAATTCTCGCGCAACCCACGAGAAATCACACGCAGTTAAAAACATAAGCCGTGTAAATAAAATGCAACCACAGAGTACGCAGCAGATTTACTCTGGTTCGGTTGCAGCAACGACCTACTCCAGCCCCCAAGCAAATACTATCATTAATATGTTCATTTTGTACAACTATAATGGGGTCCTAGCTCCAACTCCCCACCTAGACTGTACCACACTCAATAAAGTGCAGAACCTTATCAACCTAGTAAATGCGTATCTTGACTGCTACAACACGTCAAGACCCTCTTGTCTAGCCCCAATCAGACAAGTCCCCAAATAGTCACAACTAGAGGTAAAGTTTCCCCTACAGAGGTCTACACACAATCACAAATATAATGATAAAGTAAAGGGTTCAAAAATGCTCAGATTATGATGATGTGTCATCTTTGTCATTCAGTACGGCGTCAGCTTCAGTATGGTGCAAACGGTGTCTCGATCTGACTCCTGGATATCAAACTGTGGCTCAAATAGCACTCTGGTCTGTGTGTAAAGAAATCCCAGTGCAAATCAATTTTAACTCGGTCTGTGTGCAAAGTAATCTCCAATAAAAATCCACGTCAGCTCATTCTTTTTTGCTTTCGTTCACATCTCGACGAAATTTGCATGGGCTTTGAGTTCTTCGACAACTCGACTTCTCTGATGGCTCAACTACAACGACGGCAGGCGCTTCAACGGCGGCTCTTCACGGCAAAGGGTGCGGCGACTCCTTGGAAATGCAGACGGCGAGGTGATGCTTCAATGGTGGCCCCTCGACTTCTCCTGCACCGACAGCTTCGACGACATGCTTCGATGGAAGGACTCCGACGGTGCCTCCTCTTCGACGGTGGCCCCTCGACTCCGACTCCGACATGCGGCTTCGACTTCTCTGACTTTGGCAACGACTTCGAAGCGGGCTCTCCTGCAGCACCTCGATCAGCGACAAGTTCACGTCGTCGACAGCAATCAACTCCGATGCCAAGCCGACTTCGACAGCAGCACCTTGACGACAGCGCCAACTCAACTTCGTCATCCAACTCGACACGGCAGCATCTTCTTCTGGAAACGGCTTAGGAGATGATCACGTCGGAGAGGGGACTTCGACGACAACACAACTTTGGCGGTGACTGTGGGTTTCGACTTCTCTCTGAGGGTGTTCCCGTTGGCAGTAGGTTGAGAACGTTGGCATTGGCACGTGTTGACGATGGCAAGTTGATGCGGCAAGTTGGTGTGGGAGTTGATGGCAACTTTGTCTACTTGATGTGTAAAGCTCTTCCCGCATGGCATTGTATGAGCAAGCTGATGGAAAGATTTTGGCGTTGGATTATCTTTGAGAAGAGGCTTGAAACTTAGGAGATGATGATGCAATATACTTTGGGAAGTTGATGTAATGGCTGTCTCTTTCTCTTTTTTGATTGTAGGCTTATATAGGAATCCTAGCTAGGGTTTTCTATACGGTGCTGCTAGGATGAGTTTGGCAAGGGGAGGATTGTCGCAAAGGGCTTGTGGGCATGTAGATGGATGAGCAATGGATGAGAGCAAATTGGCAATAGATGATTTCTAGGAGATTTTGTTGGGATTTGATTTGAAGATGAATAGGAATATGATAGTAAGAAGTCTTTGCAAATCTCTCTAATGGATTTGACCAAGTCCATGAAATTCTCTCCATCTCATCTCAAATTGGACCAAGTCCACATTGCCTTGCGTATAGCTCTTTGACCAAGTTCCTTTGCTATATGAATAACAATTCCTCCAACAATTGACTTAGTCATCACTTTGAAGAATTACGTCCTTGCCATCCCTGGAACACACTTAGCTCACACGTTAAATAGTAACACATGTTTGTAATCATCAAACTGGAGATCCTAGATCGTTGCTTCCAATAATCTACCTCTTTTGATGATGACAAACCCATAAAAGATTTGAGCAAATAAATGTGCATGTGTGAAGTGTGATGAAGAATGTAATACATACAGTGAACAATGAGATTCAAGCATGCTCCCCCTTTTCCCATTCATGTATTTCTACTGCTAACAAATAATACCATATGATGTGCTAATAATACCAAATCTTTTTCAACTCCTTTTCCCCCCCTTTGTTATCATCAAAAGTGGATTAATGAAGTCAATCTAATTTCACATGCAAAAATAGAGTATTATCGATTATAACTAGCACTTGCATGTATTTTATATAGAGTAGGCAATTCAAGTTCATTGAAAATCATAATTTAGACTTCACCACCATTGTGTAATTGTAATAATATAAACATTGAAGTACAAAGGGAGATTCAATTTAGAACATCAACCAAAACCAATCCACATTGAGCTTGGCTTGGTACGCCAAGATCGGACATTGAGCTTGGCTCACCCTAAGGACGACCTACCGGGCACAAATATATCTGACATGATGACGTAGGGCCACCTACGTCCCCATTAATGTTAGAGGTTAAGAGTGAGAACTGATGGTCTCCCATTGTGTCTCCCATTAATGCATTAATATCTCTGACACCCTCGCTAATCTATCGCGTCCACACTTGTGCTCCAGCTAAGCAGAAGCGAAAGGTTATTAGACGTCGATCAACCGTCTCTCAACACTATAAATACCCCCCTCCAGCCACCAAGGAGCGGGTTGGTTAGCTGAAATCATAAACTTGCCTTCTATATTCAAGGTCAGATATCCTCCGTATATCTGTGCATTTCTCATAAGTCCTCCATGCAAAGCCGATCTACTTTAAGATCATCCAACGTGTCTGACCCACTCCTTAAAAGTCATCAACTGACTTAACCATCAGAGAGGTTATAGGTTGATAGCCAACCCAGCCTTTCTGACGTGATGTTCTTCTTACAGGAAGCTCGGTTCATTTCCAGCGGTCTGCGACCATCGGCGTCCAACCGACGACCTTGGACCTTTTGCCCGCAAAGTGTATTATAAGTCGTACTAGCCTCATCGACAACCCCACTACCTGTAATCATTGGACATGTGATTCACCTAATACAAATTATATTGTTAGGCAGACTTGACCTGCAACAATTGGCGCCGTTTGTGGGATCTAGGGTTATACCCATGTCAGATTCTGCACGCAGTCACCGCAGTAACCGTCGTGGTAAGCTGCCTATGACTGAGGAGCGCCGCTCTCCCAGAAGGACTCCCCCAATGAATTTGCCTCTTGAAGGGTCGGCCGCTTTCATTCAGGACGTGGCCCTCGGTATCTACAAAATATTCGAGAACTTCACCAAGATGATGGAAGACTGGACCACTACAAGACAAGCAAGGCCGCCTCCATCAGAGGGCCCCTTCAGACCCCGCAACATGAGACAAGACCTCCTCCCCCAGTTTGAAGTAGAAGTTGCCGCTCGACGAAGGCAGTTCGAGAAAGAAGATGCAGCTGCCTTGCAGAAGCAATTTAATGATTATGAGGAGGCCGCTTTACAAAGGCGACATAACGAAGAAGCAGTCGTCCGACAGCATCGACTCTTCGTCGCTACGAGGGAGAGGCTTCAGGAGGGGAGCCGAGGGGTCCCCCAGGCATCAGCCCTGATAGTATGAGAGAGCCCCATGCCGGATCATGCTGCTGAAAGCCACCATCGCAGGAGATCACCGAGCCCGAGACGAGAAGGGAGCGTGCACTGTAGAAGAAGTCCCCTCCGATAAGGACGCTACTCTCCTAGGCATAATGACCGGCGAGAAAGGAGCCACGACTGCAGCCCAACCCCCCCAGGTGAGAGAGGAACACCCCTAAGCATCGAGGTGGCTCATCCGACGATTCCAATCATCGACGAGAATATCGGGGCGGCAGGGACGTCTCCCGAAGGTCGCCAACACCTCCCCCTTATCCCGAAGAGGCCAACCCACTGACTAGGAGGGTGATCTCAGCCCCAGTACCTCATAGGTTCAAGCTACCACAATTTAAACTATATGAAGATTCGGACGACCCTCCTGGAGCATGTGCAATGTACCGGGGAGTGATGTAGATCCATGGAGCGGGTAACGCTATCCTCTACCGTGCTTTCCAGACGACCTTGAAGAAGTTGGCAGTGGAGTGGTACAACTGTCTGCCCAACTGCTCCATTGATTCATTCGGTGACCTTTCATGCAAGTTCTGTCAGGAGTTTTTGGCAGGGCGAAGGAAGAGGAAGACGTCGGACTATCTGTTCACGGTTGTCCCAATGGAGGGGGATACCATCCAAAAATTCTTACAGCGCTTCAATAAGGAGAGACTCAACGTGACGAGCTGCAGAGATGACCTCGTCATGGCGGCCTTCAAGAAGAGGCTGGAAAATATGCGTCTACTCAAGTCACTGCTCCATGACCCGCTTGCCGACCTCGATGCCCTCTTCTCCCGGACGGAGAAGTTAATGCTAATCGAGGAAGCTTTGGGGACGATGAAGGGGGCCACACCAGCCAAAGCCACTGTGTTGAAGCAAGGCCTAGTAACCGATCGAGGCAGGATGATCGCCCCCAATGGCATGATCAGGACCGCCCCAGAGGGTATGATCAAGATTGCCCACGTGGGCCCGATCAAGGAGGCCCTCGAGGGAAAGATCGCCCCGAACCGCTGAGGGGTTTCCTCGCTCCCAGGAACCCCGCTCCGAGAAGTGGGCCCGAAAGAGCGTAAAGGCTCACTACACAAGACTCAATGCCCCCGTGGTGGAGGTGATGATGGCAACCATGGCGAACGGGCTTCTCAGAGATGTGCCCCCGGAGATGAGGTTAAAGCCCGTCGCAAGAAATCCACAAAAGTACTGCCGATATCACCGAGACCACAGCCATGATACCGACGAGTGCTACACTTTAAAGAAGGACATAGAGCAGCTGATTCAAGACGGACATCTATGGAGATTCATAGACCAAAGAAGACTGGGCCGCGAAGGAGGAGCAACCACAGGAGCGATCGGCCGTCCCATGATGCCGAGCAAGTTCCCACCATTTGCCTGAGCCGATCATGCACATGAATGTAATTTGCGGTGGGCTGGCCCAGGGCGATACATCAACGTCAGCGTGGAAGACTTATGCTCGACAGGTTATGACGGTGGGTACCGACACAGGAGCAAAGTGGAGGAGAATAGTTTGTTCCACCATCTCCTTCTCTGATGACGACCTTGAGGGGGTCGAGCTGTCACATGAGGACGCCATCATCATCGAAGTTCTCATTGGGCCAGCTATCATGAGCAGCCTACTGGTCGACACAGGCAGCTTGTGCGACATCTTATTCTTGTCCATGATCTAGAAGATGGGACTGAACAAGGCAGAGCTAAAGCCATGCACCGGCCCAATCGTCGGCTTCACCGGCCATTGGGTGCCTATTATCGGAGTGATCACACTGCCCGTCACCCTGGGGAGAGGCCAAAGTTTGTCACTCGAATGACGCAATTTGTTGACATCGACGTTGCCTCAGCATACAACGACATCATCGAGCGGCCATACACGACCGCCATTGAAGCTCTCCCCTCGCTGCTGCATCAAATGGTGAAGTTACAGACTTCGCATGGGGTTGGACAGGTGTGGGGATGCCAGAAGCTCTCTTGAAACTGCTACGTCAGCTCCACCAAACACAAAAAGTCCGAGCAAGCCCTACCGATCGGCCTCCTCGACGGTCGGGAGGACTTCGCTCATCAACGACCAGCTCCAATGGAGGACATAAAGGAGGTGCTTGTGGCTGAGGAAGCAGACAAGACTCTGTCTATTGGCACAAAGCTGCCCGCTGAGCTGAAGGCGAGGCTAGTCGACCTCCTTAGGGTGAATGCAGATATTTTCATGTGGTCGCCCTTGGACATGCCTGGAGTCGACCCTGCGGTGATCACCCATGTGTTACACGTCAACCCAGAAGCTCTTTCTGTCCGGAAGAGGAAGCGGAGCGCGGGAGGAGAAAAATGCGGGCAGCGGACGAGGAGGCAGAGCGGCTCATTGAGGCTGGATTCATCAGAGAAGTGAGCTACCCTGATAGGCTCGCAAATGTGGTGATGGTGAAGAAGCCCAGCGGCAAATGGCAAATGTGTGTGGACTTCACCGACCTCAATAAAGCATGCCCAAAAGATAGCTTCCCACTGCCGAGGATCGACCACCTAGTGGACAATGCCTCTGGGTACGAGCTGCTGACCTTCATGGATGCCTTCTCGGGCAACAATCAAATCCAGATGGCGACCCACGACAAGGAGAAGATGTCGTTCGTCACCGACCGATGGACATTTTGCTACACGAAGATGCCATTCGAACTCAAGAACGCCGGAGCGACCTATCAACGGATGGTAAACATGATCTTTAATCCCCAGGTCGGTAGGAATCTCGAAGTCTACATCAATGACATGATGGTCTAATCAAAGAAGGCCGAGGATCACCTCGCTGACCTTGAGGAGACCTTCCAAAAAGTACGGTGCTACAATCTACAGCTCAACCCAGCAAAGTGCATATTCGGCGTCCAGTCTGGAAAGTTCCTCGGCTTCATGATCACCAAGCGAGGAATTGAGGCCAACCCCGATAAGATATCTGCCCTCATCAATATGAGACGATCAGAGACTTATAGAAGCTGAATGGGCGGATCGCCGCACTGGAGAGACGATCAGAGACTTATAGAAGCTGAATGGGCGGATCGCCGCACTGGAGAGATTCCTATCGAAGTCCATCGAGAGGTCCCTCCCATTCTTCAAAATCCTGCGGAATGCCCTCAGTGTTAGGAAGGGTACCAGGAAGGAGGTTGAGTGGGATGACTCCTACACCCAAGCCTTTGGCGAACTGAAAGCCTATCTACAGAGCCCACTGCTGCTCGCAAAGCCGGAGGAAGGAGAGCGGCTCGGCCTCTTTCTCGCCACCACTGAAGAAGCCGTCAGCTCGGGCCTAGTTAAAGAGGACGTGGGCATCCAGAGGTCGATCTACTACACTAGTCAGGTGCTCCGGAAGGCAGAGACACACTACAACCCCATCGAAAAGTTTGCATATTGCTTGACTCTAATGACGAGGAAGCTCCGACCCTACTTCCATGCGCACTCCATTGTGGTCTACACCAACTCGCCACTTGAAAAGAACGTGAAGAGACTGGAGAGATCAGGTCGAATGCTAAATTGAAGCATCGAGCTTAGTGAGTTTGACATCATCTACAAGTCCAGGGCGACGATCAAGGGTCAGGTGTTGGCAGACTTCGTTGCGGAGTGTACTATCGAAGAGATTGGCGAAGCTTCCACAGACACTCGGTCAGACGCAGAACAACAGTAGTGCGTCGATGAGAATCCCCCCTCAACATCCACCCCATATGAAGGCGCATTGTGAGTCGTCCACGTTGATGGATCCACCACGGGGTCAGGAAGCAGAGTAGGCATTGTAATAGAGACCCCGAAGGAAGCATGCTAGAGTATGCACTCCACTTCAATTTCTCGGCAACCAGCAACGTGACGGAGTACGAAGCTGCCCTCAATGGGCTGAAGGTCTATCGTGCTCTTGGAGCGATGAACATGTTGTTGATCAGTGACTCAAGGCTCGACGTCCAACAAATTTATGGCATCTTCCAAGCAAGGGAGGATCTGATGAAGCGGTACCTGAAGTGCGCCTGGGCCGAGCTCCTCAAGTTCAGAAAAGCAATGATGCAGCATCTGCCAAGGTCGAACAACCTCTGGGTCGATGCCCTCTCAAAGTTGGCGTCCTCTTCTTCGACCGAGATGGGGAAAGTTATCTACTCGAGAACCTACTAACACCAAGCATAGAGGAGGGCAAACTGCTGTGCGTCGATCAGGGACCGTCATGGATAAGCCCGATCATCGCCTACATAGAGATCGGGGCCCTACCAGAAGACATGCTGGAAGCGTGGAAGATTGAAAGACAGGTTTTGACATTCATGATTGTAACGACTGGTTTTTCATGTATGGATTTTATTATATATATATTTGGTTGCTTTTCCTTGTTGTGATTTCCTTTTTCCGTCTCCGTAGTTTTCATTTTCGTTCGTTTCGTCGTGATTCTCTAGATTCTTCCGTCGGTCGGCGTGTTTGGAGTAAGTCATTCGTGACGGGTTTCATAACGTCAATATCTTAGAGTTAGAACGAGCCTAGGAGACTTAGGAAACCATCTCGGAGCTTCACGCTCCATTTCGGAACTTTCAGTGCACATTAGCCGGTGTAAGAAGGGGCACCGACTGACTAGATGACGATCCAGTCGGTCGGAAAACCTTCTTGAACCGACTAGTGGGCTTTGATAAATGTTCAGGAGTTACTGTTTATCGTTAGTCGGTCTAAGAACGTTGGTTGACCGACTAGGTTGCAAACTAGTCGGTCAGCAATGCTTCTTTAACCGACTAACTCATTAATTATTTTTGGTACCAGTTACTGTTCACTTTTAGTCGGTCTAAGAACGTTCATCGACCGACTAGATGTCAAACTAGTCGGTCAGTAGTTGTTCTTTGACCGACTAACTCTTAGTTCAGATTTTCGTCAGGAGCAACTGTTTACACTTAGTCGGTCTGCGTTGGTCAACCGACCGACTAGTTCTCAAACTAGTCAGTCAACAGTCCTTCTTTGACCGACTAATCAGTACATGAAACCCTAGTTTTGCCCTAACCGCCACAAAACCCTATAAATACCCCTCCTAAACGTTTTCTTCTTCTTCTTCTTCATCTCTAAACCTAATTTCTCCCCCATTGAGCCCCCTACTACCTCAAACCCTTATTCCTTCATCCCAAGCCCAAAATCCATCATCCAAACCCTCACTTAACACATTCTACCTCTCATCTTCCTCAAACTTTCATCAAACCCCCAAAATCCACATCCAAACCTATTTCTCCAGATTTTTCCCTCATTTCCAGATTTGAGCCGGATCGTTCTTCCGTTGCCGTGGTTGCTCGGCATCGTTCCTCCGCTTCTTCACAGTAATACTCGATTCTTTAGTTTTAGCATTACCCACATTGACATTTGTGAAACCCTAATAAAATGGATTATTAGACGATTAGGATTCTATTAAGAAATCGATTTAGAATCGTTGTTCTAATAATTGTTTTTCTATAACAGTGATCTATTCCGTAGTTAGCTTGTGTGACGATCTTCATTGCTCGTCAATCCCGGTATCAGGCAAGTGAAACTTGCATCTCTTGATTTGGGCCATGTCTTAGGCCGTTACCTTGCTTTAGCGTAAAAGAGACTAGACGGTGAAAGGATAGCCGTCTGGACGCCATTGACCTAGCTTGACAACGAAGCTTGGTCCGTCACCTTCATCATGCTTGTATGTCACGTTTAATTTCAATTAACGGTACACGTATTAACTGTTCATGTCATCCATGCATCCTTAACTGCTATTGCATTTTAACTGCCATGTTTAATTTAAATTAACGGTACGCGAATATGTTCATGTCATTGCATTTTGCCTGTCACGTTTAATTTCAATTAACGGTACGCGAATATCTGCTCATGTCATTGCATGCTTGAACACTCATCGTGATTGCGTAGCTTCGCTACATACTTGTACTATTTGTTCCGGCTAGGCACCCGTTCTGCGGGCACAACCCTAGGCCAATTACAATTCTGACTCGTGTTCCAGAAAACGAGCTCAACACAGCCTGCGGGCAATAGGGCACTCTCTGAGTGATCCCTTGTACATGACCACAGCCTGCGGGCAATAGGGCATCCATGTGTGGGTGATCCCTTGTACTTGCTACTTGACAATACTTGTCACACTTACCACTTGATACTTGATACTTGTACTTCACTTTACTTGTTATCTCCATACTATACTTGCCATGCCATGCACCATACTTTAACTGTTAGGTTGTTAGTGTACCTTTCTTTCAGTTTCCTTGCACAAGTCTTTCGACTTGTTGATATGTGCCCCTTTTCTCTTTTGGGTGACACATGTTAGAGCCCGAGCCTGAGATACTTGCTGAGGATGCGGTGTTCGCTGACGCTGAGTCAGAACCCGCGTTGATCGAGGACTTCGTAGACACTGGAGATCAGTCTTAGTGTCTATGTCTGGTTTTTGTTAGATTGCTTAGGTTGTCGGTGCGTGGCACCTAGTTTGATACTCTGTTATGTTTGTGTTTTGTTTGGCCTTGTTCTGGGCCTTTAGACTCTTTCCTGTTAGCCTGGTGGCTTTTTCTGTGATGTTGAATATTTTGTGGACAAACTTTGGGATTGGTATTTCATATCCGTCTCCTTTTTCTTTTATTATTATTGTTGTTCCGTTTGCGTTTACAGGGACCTGCTTATACTAAATTGACGCTTATCAGGCGTGCAGCTTCACAGATCCACGCCTGAGCGGACCTTCTCACGTCTCGTCTCCATTTTAGGGAAGCGGGTCGTGACAGGTTTTAGTGGTGGCCCATGCAGGTCCCTCTGTAACTGCAATTATCGGGATAACGATAATAATATAAGATTGTCCAACAAATAAATTCGACATCCGAGCCCTAAGCTATGAGTCTAATTGTTTCGTTTTCCGTGTCACTAGATGGCAGGAAGGCGGAATACCCGTGTGGGTAGTAGTAGTGGCGCGCTCCCTCATGGTGAGGAACCTGAGCGGGAGCCCACTAATGGGGAGATGATGAGGATGATGATGCAGATGATGCAGGTTCAGCAGGGCGTGCTGCTGCAGGTCCAGAATGCTCCGGCCGCTCGAGCTGCTCGGGCAGTGGAAGCCCCTCGCCCCGAGCCTGGAGCGAAGCAGTTCCGGGAGCTGGGTCCTGCATCTTTCGATAGTTCTGAAGGTCCGTTGGCTACGGACGAGTGGATGAGGAACATTGAGGATAACCTGGCGATGGAAAAGATTAACCCAGCTGGATGGGTTGATTTGGCCAAGAGACAGCTGAAGGATAATGCCAGAAACTGGTGGGATGCTGAGGAGAATATGTTGGAGGTGCCTATAGTTTGGGCTACCTTCAAGGCAAGATTTGATGGAGAGTTCTTCCCGAAGGCTGCAAGGCCGGCGATGCTACAGCGCTTCATAGATCTGAAGCAGGGGAGCTTGTCGGTGGATCAGTACCACCAGGAGTTCACGAGGCTCAGTCGGTTTGCACCAAGGATGGTGCAGGATGCCGATGAGAAAGCTCAGCGATTCCTTCAGGGACTAGCCTTGGAGTTTCAGAGCTTTGTGACCTCTTCTGACCTGGAGACATACCAGAAGGTCCTGGTTGCTGCGAGGCGGTAGGAGTTGAATTTGAACCAGAGGAGGGGACAGGTTTCAGGAGCTGGGAAGAGGCCTGCGGAGCCGGTCCGTGCTGTGGTTAGACTTGGATTCAGGCCTGTTCAGCCTGTTCAGTTCAAGAGGCCAGGAGGGCCTATTCTGAAGACTTGCCATTTCTGTGGCAAGACTGGACACATCAGGGATCAGTGTAGGAGGTTCTTAGGGCAGTGCATTGTCTGCGGAGATCCTGCCCACACCATCAGAGAGTGCCCGAGGTCGAGGCAGCCTTGGCGGGGACCTATTGCTGCTCAGCCATTGCAGCAGAGAGCCCCTGTGCCCGCTGGACGTGGAGCGCCCCTTGTTCCACAGAGACAGGCCTTTCGGCAGGCTGTTCCACCGAGAGGGCAGGCCTTTTTGATGACTGAGGAGGAGAGCATGGCCGTGGACGAGGTTATTACAAGTAACGCTCATTCTAGCTATTTTTCTTCCTTAGTTAGTTTGATTGTTGATTATGTTGGTTGCTTGCTCATGTTTGTTGCTAGAATAGGATTTGATTGTTAGACTATTTGCTAGGTGTGGTTTTGGTTTGCACATTTCCTGCACGAGTCCTCTTTGACTCAGGTGCGTCGATGTGCATTTTGGCCCGGAGCTTCGTGGAGAAGCATTCCTTGTCGACGTCCTCTCTTCCTAAGAGTTGGAATATCGTCACATGGAACGGTGTGGTCTCGGTGCATCGTGGGTGCAATTCTTGCCCGTTGGTGGTTTGTGGACGTGAGCTTTGTGCTGATTTCATTGTCCACGACATCATCAACTACGATGCGGTCCTTGGGATGGATTGGCTTGCGAGCTTCTATGCTACGATTGACTGTCGGAGGAAGAAGGTGGTGTTCGAGATTCCCGGACATCCAGTATTTGAGTTCAGTCGAGGTAGCAGTTCGCTGGGTCCGGTCAGATTTCGGACCAGACCGGTGGAGGTTGTGGCTATGCAGATGGAGTTGGAGAGGCCAGCTGTGGTGCGAGATTTTGATGACGTCTTCTCCGAGGAGATGTCTGGATTGCCGCCTGATCGAGCTTTGGAGTTTTCTATTGATTTTATTCCAGGTGCGCAGCCCATTTCGAAGGCACCATATCGTATGGCACCAGCAGAGTTGGAGGAATTGCGTAGGCAATTGGATGAGCTTATGCAGAAGGGTTACATCAACCCTAGTGTGTCTCCGTGGGGAGCGCCGGTGTTTTTGGTGAAGAAGAAGGATGGTTCGCATCGCATGTGCGTGGACTATCGGGAGCTGAATGCGGTGACCATTAAGAACAAATACCCGTTGCCTCGCATCGATGATATCTTTGATCAGCTGGGAGGATCGAGGGTGTTTTCTAAGTTGGATTTGAGGAGTGGTTACCATCAGTTGAAGGTGAAGAAGGATGATGTGCCGAAGACAGCTTTCAGGACGAAGTATGGACACTATGAGTTTGTGGTTATGCCTTTCGGCGTAACTAACGCACCCGCAGTTTTCATGAATCTGATGAACCTGATTTTCTACGACTTTTTAGACAAGTTTGTCGTTATCTTTATTGACGACATTCTGATCTATTCGAAGTCAGAGGAGGAGCATGCCTCACACTTGAGGACGGTGTTGGAGATTTTGAGGAAGCATCGGTTGTATGCCAAGTTTTCGAAGTGCGAGTTTTGGTTGGACAGAGTTGCTTTTCTCAGGCATGTGGTGACTGGAGATGGTATTTCAGTGGATCTCGAGAAGATTAGGGCCATCAGGGAGTGGCCTGTTCCGTCGTCTGCGTCTGAGATTCGGAGTTTCCTTGGTTTGGCGGGATATTATCGGCGTTTTATTAAGGACTTTTCCCGTATTGCGAAGCCGATGACCATGTTGACGCGGAAGGATGTTGCTTTTGTTTGGTCGGATGATTGTGAGGATGCCTTTGGTGTTCTGAGGGAGAGGCTGACGACTGCCCCTGTTCTTGCTGTGCCTGATCGCAGTGGAGGATTCGAGATCTTTTGCGATGCTTCTGGCAAGGGTCTTGGTTGTGTTTTGCATCAGCATGGACATGTTGTAGCTTACGCTTCTCGTCAGCTCAAGGTTCATGAGAAGAATTACCCGACGCATGATTTGGAGTTGGCTGCTGTTGTGTTTGCTCTTAAGATTTGGAGACACTTCTTGCTGAGTGAGAAAGTGAAAATCTTCACCGATCACAAAAGCTTGAAGTACATTTTCACCCAGAAGGAGCTCAACATGCAACAGCGTCGATGGTTGGAGCTCATGGCGGATTATGAGATTGATTTGCAGTATCACCCTAGCAAGGTGAATGTGGTTCCAGATGCTTTGAGTAGGCTTCCCGCGGTGATGATGTTGACTTCGCAGTGGAGATTGCAACAGGATTTTTACGAGTCTAGAGTGGAGATTGTTCTTCCTGGGGAGGATTCCTCGTTGATGTGTATGCAGATACAGTCGACGCTCGTGGATCAGATTAAGGCGAGTCAGGCTGAGGATCCGATGCTGGTGAAGATTCGGGAGTAGGTAGAGGCCGGTCTGCGGGCTGACTTTTTGATTCATGAGGATGGCTCGCTGAGGTTTGGAGCCAGATTGTGTGTGCCAGCTGGGGATATTAGAGAGGAGTTGATGGTGGAGGCACACAGTTCGCCGTATTCTGTACATCCTGGTGGGACCAAGATGTACAAGGATCTTCGTCTGAAATTTTGGTGGCACGGCATGAAGAGGAGTGTGGCTCGGAGTGTAGCCAAGTGTTTAGTTTGCCAGCAAGTAAAGGCGGAGCATCAGCGTACGGCAGGATTGCTACAACCGCTTCCGATTCCGGAGTGGAAATGGCAACACATCACTATTGATTTCGTGACTGGATTACCTCGGAGTCCGAAGCAGAATGACGCGATTTGGGTGATCGTAGATCGATTGACCAAATCCGCGCACTTTATTCCGTTTCGAGTGGGACAGTCCACTGAGGCGCTAGCAAGGAGATATATGGAGGTAAATTCTTTTACTCTCCGTTTTTATTTCCTTTTCCTAGATTAGATAGTGATGTAACGTGAATCGTGCAGGAGATCGTGCGACTTCATGGGGTCCCCGTGAGTATCGTGTCGGACAAAGACACGAGATTCACATCTCAGTTCTGGCAGAGTTTGCAGAAGAGTTTGGGTACGCGTCTGAGTTTCAGCACGTCGTACCATCCACAGACGGATGGCCAGTCCGAGAGGACGATTCAGATTTTGGAAGACATGCTGAGAGCATGCATGTTGGATTTCAAGGGTTCGTGGGAGGACCATCTACACTTGGTGGAGTTCTCTTACAACAACAGCTACTAGGCGTCTATTGGCATGGCGCCTTTCGCCGCTTTGTATGGGAGGAAATGTCGATCGCCATTGAGTTGGGATGACGTTGGCGATCGGGAGCTGTTGGGGCCTGAGATGATTGTGGAGGCTGTGGAGGTCGTCAGGAATATTCGGGAGAGATTGAGGATTGCTCAGGACCGTTTTAAGCATTGGGCGGATGCTAAACACCGTCCTTTGGAGTTTCAGCCTGGGGATCATGTGTTTCTGAGGATTTCTCCGAATCATGGAGTGATTCGTTTTGGGAAGCGAGGGAAGTTGAGCCCACGATACATTGGACCGTTTGATATTCTGGAGAGGGTTAGCGAGGTAGCTTACCGCTTAGCCTTGCCGCCATCTTTGGAAGGAGTTCACGATGTTTTCCATGTGTCGCAGCTTCGTCGATACATCAGCGATCCATCTCATGCTGTGGATTTCTCGGAGATCGCCGTTCGCCCAGATTTGACGTATGACCAGCATCCAGTGCAGATTCTGGACAGGCGTCAGAAGTCACTTCGGAACAAGGTCGTCGATCTTGTTAGAGTGATGTGGCGGCACGGTTCACCGAGAGAGTCTACTTGGGAGAGAGAAGATGAGATGCGAGAGCGCTACCCACTTTTGTTCCCGGACACGTGAGTGTTGGGAATTCCAAGGACGGAATTTTTCTTAAGTTGGGGAGGATGTAACGACTGGTTTTTCAGGTATGGATTTTATTATATATATATATATATTTGGTTGCTTTCCCTTGTTGTGATTTCCTTTTTCCATCACCGTAGTTTTCATTTTCGTTCGTTTCGTCATGATTCTCTAGATTCTTCCGTCGGTCGACGTGTTTGGAGTAAGTCATTCGTGACGGGTTTCATAATGTCGATATCTTAGAGTTAGAACGAGCCTAGGAGACTTAGGAAACCATCCTGGAGCTTCGCGCTCCATTTCGGAACTTTCAGTGCACATTAGCCGGTGTAAGAAGGGGCACCAACCGACTAGATGACGATCCAGTCGGTCGGAAAACCTTCTTGAACCGACTAGTGGGCTTTGATAAATGTTCAGGAGTTACTGTTTATCGTTAGTCGGTCTAAGAACGTTGGTTGATCGACTAGGTTGCAAACTAGTCGGTCAGCAATGCTTCTTTAATCGACTAACTCATTAATTATTTTTGGTACCAGTTACTGTTCACTTTTAGTCGGTCTAAGAACGTTCATCGACCGACTAGATGTCAAACTAGTCGGTCAGTAGTTGTTCTTTGACCGACTAACTCTTAGTTCAGATTTTCGTCAGGAGCTACTGTTTACGCTTAGTCAGTCTGTGTTGGTCAACCGACCGACTAGTTCTCAAACTAGTCGGTCAACAGTCCTTCTTTGACCGACTAATCAGTACAAGAAACCTTAGTTTTGCCCTAACCGCCACAAAACCCTATAAATACCCCTCCCAAACGTTTTCTTCTTCTTCATCTTCATCTCTAAACCTAATTTCTCCCCCATTGAGCCCCCTACTACCTCGAACCCTTATTCCTTCATCCCAAGCCCAAAATCCATCATCCAAACCCTCACTTAACACATTCTACCTCTCATCTTCCTCAAACTTTCATCAAACCCCCAAAATCCACATCCAAACCTATTTCTCCAGATTTTCCCCTCATTTCCAGATTTGAGCCGGATCGTTCTTCCGTTGCCGTGGTTGCTCGGCATCGTTCCTCCGCTTCTTCACGGTAATACTCGATTCTTTAGTTTTAGCATATCCCACATTGACATTTGTGAAACCCTAATAAAATGGATTATTAGACGATTAGGATTCTATTAAGAAATCGATTTAGAATCGTTGTTCTAATAATTGTTTTGCTATAACAGTGATCTATTCCGTAGTTAGCTTGTGTGACGATCTTCATTGGTCGTCAATCCCGGTATCAGGCAAGTGACACTTGCATCTCTTGATTTGGGCCATGTCTTAGGCCATTACCTTGCTTTAGCGTAAAAGAGACTAGACGGTGAAAGGATATCCGTCTGGACGCCATTGACGTAGCTTGACAACGAAGCTTGGTCCGTCACCTTCATCATGCTTGTATGTCACGTTTAATTTCAATTAACGGTACGCGTATTAACTGTTCATGTCATCCATGCATCCTTAACTGCTATTGCATTTTAACTGCCATGTTTAATTTAAATTAACGGTACGCGAATATGTTCATATCATTGCATTTTGCCTGTCACGTTTAATTTCAATTAACGGTACGTGAATATCTGCTCATGTCATTGTATGCTTGAACACTCATCGTGATTGCATAGCTTCGCTACATACTTGTACCATTTGTTCCGGCTAGGCACCCGTTCTGCGGGCACAACCCTAGGCCAATTACAATTCTGGCTCGTGTTCCAGAAAACAAGCTCAACACAGCCTGCGGGCAATAGGGCACTCTCTGAGTGATCCCTTGTACATGACCACAGCCTGCGGGCAATAGGGCATCCATGTGTGGGTGATCCCTTGTACTTGTTACTTGACAATACTTGTCACACTTACCACTTGATACTTGATACTTGTACTTCACTTTACTTGTTATCTCCATACTATACTTGCCATGCCATGCACCATACTTTAACTGTTAGGTTGTTAGTGTACCTTTCTTTCAGTTTCCTTGCACAAGTCTTTCGACTTGCTGATATGTGCCCCTTTTCTCTTTTGGGTGACACATGTTAGAGCCCGAGCCTGAGATACTTGCTGAGGACGCGATGTTCGCTAACGCTGAGTCAGAACCCGCGTTGATCGAGGACTTCGTAGACACTGGAGATCAGTCTTAGTGTCTATGTCTGGTTTTTGTTAGATTGCTTAGGTTGTCGGTGCGTGGCACCTAGTTTGATACTCTGTTATGTTTGTGTTTTGTTTGGCCTTGTTCTGGGCCTTTAGACTCTTTCCTGTTAGCCTGGTGGCTTTTTCTGTGATGTTGAATATTTTGTGGACAAACTTTACGATTGGTATTTCATATCCGTCTCCTTTTTCTATTATTATTGTTGTTGTTTCGGTTGCGTTTACAGGGACCTGCTTATACTAAATTGACGCTTATCAGGCGTGCAGCTTCACAGCTCCACGCCTGAGCGGACCTTCTCACGTCTCGTCTCCATTTTAGGGAAGCGGGTCGTGACAATGATCTTCGGCGGTGTGCTTTATCGAAAGCATCGTGCAAGATACGGCGTCTTGCCTTATTTGAAATGCCTTAGGCCATCTAGAGCCGAGCAGGTCGTTCGTGAGATACATGAAGGACTCTGCAGGAATCACTACAGTGGTCGCACCTTAGAGCACAAGGCAATCTGGTATGGCTATTATTGGCCGACCATGCTGAAGGATGCCACCAACTATGTCAAGTGGTGCGAGGAGTGCCAAAGATTCTATAAACATACAACCGCCCCGCCCGTCGACCTGATTCCAATTCTCAGCCCAATCCCATTTGCCAAATATGGCCTTGACATCCTTGGACCCTTTCCAATGGCGACAAGAGGAAGGAAGTTTTTCGTTCTCGTCGTCGACTACTTCACCAAATGGATCGAGGTAGAGCCGCTGGCGCGCATCACCTGGAAGGAAATGTAGACCTTCATCCGGAAGTCTATTATATATTGCTTTGGGTACCCAGCTCCATAGTAATGGACAACGGAAAGCAATTCGATTGCGCAGACTTCAGGAGCTTCTGTTTGGATTGGGGTGTCAACATCCACTTCGCCCCCATGGCACATCCATAATGCAATGGAACGGAGGAATCGGAAAAACAAATGCATCCTGGAGCCCCTAAATAACAAGGTCAGCAGTGCCCATGGATCTTGGTCTGACGAGCTACCCATCATTCTTTGGTCCTACTGCACCACATACAAAGCTTCAACCGGGGCAAAGGCTGTCGTCCCAGTAGAGGTCAGCGAGGAATCCCTCTGACTCCAGTACTTCAACGAAGAAGCAAATAAAGAGGGCATCAACATCAACATCGAGCTCATCAACAAGGTAAGGGACCGTGCTCTAACAATCCTTATCAAGCATAGCGAAAGGATGACCAGATACTACAACTCCCGCGTGAGGAAGCGGAGATTCAGAGTCGGCCACCTCATCCTTAGAAATGCGACCTTCAGACCGGAGATCGGCCGTCGACCCCTAAAACTTAAAAGGTGGAAACGTTTTAAGAATTATCTAATTCATAGTCAAAACCATTCCCCACTGTCACACCCCGCTTCCCATTATACTTGGAAGCGAGGACGTGAGCGGGTCTGCATGGGCTGGAGCGGTGAAACTCCAACCAAATAAGCGTTTGTGATTAAACCATAAGCATGTCCTTGCATGCAACTCAGAATAATATGGAATTTCATTATTATTACTCAGAACAATATGGAACAATATGGAATTTCAATATGGAATTTCATTATGCATGGGCTGGAGAGAGAGAGAGTACGTGGGAGAGAGGGGATCACATGGGATGATGGGGAGAAGCTGTACCCGTTGGAATAGGATATGTGAGAAGCAGTTGTTAGGATATTATATAGGATTACTTTTTAACACATTTGACTTGGTTTTCCCCTTTTGAAAGTGACAGCAATGTATGTGTATTAACCTTGAGTAATTAAGGGTTAAGCTTTGATATAAAAACGTAACCCACAAATTGAATTTCAAAAATTAAAAGAAAATAACTTAATAATTAATAATGAGGTTAAAGCAGATTGGACCCTCGACGTTCAAAAATTACAAAGGAAAAACCGGAGCGATCGCGCCTTCGAGAGGGTTGTGAACACGGGGTCCGATCGCAAGTCCGAACTACGGATAAAATATTAAAAACCAAAGTGCAAGAAAACACACAATCCTACACAACAAGAGGTACGCACGAACTACGTACAATGGAAAAGTGGTCATTACATCCTACACACCTTAAGAAAAATTCCGCCTTCGAAATTTCTTAAGCTAGATAAGGATAAAAGAAACACCCGATAGACGAAGGATGGAAGTGATATCGTAGTGTCGAGGAAATAAGAGACATATAGGGGAAAAACTTCTGAATGGAAAAGGTCTATGATTTGAAACAAATACAAACAAACAAAGACTAGGATAAGACAAAGCTATGATAGGCACATTTATGATATGAATCATTAAACATGATAATAGTGCAGGACTCAGACGTCATTATTCGTCACCGGCTCGTCGTCTCTAACTTCCTCGACGACCATGGAGTAAGTTTGGTGCTGACTAAGATGCTGGGGAACCAGAGGTGATTCCTGTTGAGCAGGTCCAGGTACTCCAGAAGGTGCTTGACAGTTTCAGTTGTGAGTGCAGTCCCATGCAGCATGTGTTGGTGCTTCGCAGATCAGGCATTGGTTCAGCCTCTTCCTACAATCCCACCTCTGATGTCCAGCCTTGCCACAGAAGTGGCAGGTCAGCTGCGTACGGTCGACAGGAGTAGCTGGCATCTTGAACTGCGTGGTCTGGGGAGGCCGAAAATTTCATTTGGACTTCATCTTAGGTGGCTCCATGGGATGCTTGCTTTCTCCAGCTGGAGGTCCCACTGGAAGTCTCGCCACGACTTCATGTTCCCGTGCACAATCCAAAACGTCCTGAAGGTTCGTCAATTTCGTCGATGTCATCGAGGCTTGAACTTTGGGATTCAGGCCTTTGCAAAACTGAAATGCACAGTCTCCTGGGTCTTCGACCAGGTGGGGTGCAAAACGACTGAGCATAGCAAATTCAGCCTCGTACTCATCGACGGTCCTATCTCCTTGGGTTAGGGTAGAGAAACCCTACTGAAGTTCTCTTCTGGCTGCCTTGGAAAAGTACTTAGCATCAAACCTTTCCCAAAACATACCCCAAGAGATCAGTCTGACTAAACATCTCTCTTCCAGTTGCCACCAGCTCTTAGCTTTGTCGGTCAGTTGGAGCTTCGCAACATCGACCCATCCTGCCTGAGGCATACGAGCAGCACTTAGCTTATCTTTAGTTTCTTGGACCCATTCATCAGTAACTAAATGTCCTTTTTCGAAGAAACTCTTAGGTTACAACTCGTGGAATTGCTTAATCCCGGGTTCAGCTTGAGGAGGTGGTGGTGCAGGTTGCACAGGCTGTCGTCCTTATTGAATCAGTTGCTGATGAATCTCCAACATTCCTCTCATGACACCCATGAGTTCATGAATTTTGAGAGTACCACTTCTGTCAGCTCCATTTCCATTTCGAGTGTGGGGTCCACCTGCCATGCTGCAAAAGGAACATGGTAAACATTTGCGTACAAGATATATCTAAACAATCTGGCTAAAAATGACATCCATATTGTTCCAAGTAATTTGCAAAATGTACGACTTGCATGGACCACCACTAAAACCTGTCACGCCCCGCTTCCCATTATACTTGGGAGCGAGGATGCGATCGGGTCCGCATGGGCTGGAGCGGTGAAACTCCAACCCAATAAGCGTCTGTGATTAAACCGTAAGCCGGTCCTTGCATACAACTCAGAACAATATGGAATTTCATTATTATTACATCACGTCCAGATTTACATGTACACAAATAAGGCCTAGCATGGCCATTAGAAACAGAAACACAAATAGACTTACAACTTAATAAGATTACAACAATTAATAAAATATAGCAGAGCTGCGAAGGAACGCCGTTCTTCAGCAGGGGATTTTCGTACTTCCGGTCAACTAGCTCAGCCTCAAAGTATGCTCCTCTGTAAAATCTGTCTAACAACTGACGTATATTCCACAAGATAGAAAACAAGGAATATACGTTAGCGAGGGTCGCTCGGCAAGATCTAAAAAGTTAGTAGGAAAGACCCTCGACAAGGTTTTCAAAATCATTAACATGACATAATATGATTTCAATAATTGAAGCATGGCAGCGTAGTGTGCAAAGCAGTGGCATGGCAAGTGTTGTGCGTAAAACAGTGGCATGACAAGTGTAGTGTGCAAAGCAGTAGCATGGCAATTTTATTAAAGGCGATAACATGGCATTGCTATTAAAAGGACAATAACAGCAGTTTAAATGTTAAACAGTTGGTAGACTAATTAAAGGAAAGCTGTAGCAGTTTTAAATGTTAACATGTCTGATATATCCATTTCACTCTATTTCATAGTGTGTGCAAGTTCGTGACTAAGGTTCACGTCGTTAGGGAGCTAGTAAGTGGATCTACCTTTAGGTGCCCCGAGAGATAGTCCGTTTACTACCGGCTAGTGCCTGCGAACCCAACCCCATCCAAGTGTACTTTATCTGGACCACGAGCCAGATACAGCCAACCGAGCCATCAGGAGTTATAGTTCTGGCACGAGCCAGAGTAGCCAAACAGGCCATTTGTTCTATGATTTGCCAAACATGCAGCGTGTTCTATAATTAGCCAAACAGGACGCATGTTCCATGATGTGTCTTCTGCAATTTACAATGCACTTATTAATTAAGGTGTACACACACACACACACACACACACACACACACACACACACACACACACACACACACACACACACACACACACAGGTTCTGACCCCGTCAACTGACTTGATGATATGTCCACACACACACGCACACACAGGTTTTTATTCACAACACACGGAAGTAACGAGGTGAAACAATATTTCAGAGTACGTAAAAAGTGCACACTTGCATACCCTAATATCTCAGTTAAACATTTAAATGCAACAGTTATAAGATATGTAAAAACGTGCACTTGCCTGTTCAAGACGGATTTTGGGTGTTCAAGCAACTGTAGGGAAAGGCGCGACGTATCTGAGTCAACGAGTTTGGATATTAAGCTATATGTTTACAATTACTTATCAAAATACTATGGGATGTAACTTATATACTACTACTAATTCTGTTCGTAAATTCTAAACATGTATCCACTGATTATAACTTATACGTATTAAACTTACTACTAATATATAAACTACTCTTTGTATAATGTAACACTAACTGTCCACATAATTAAAAACCAATGTATTATCATGCAAAATTCACAGTTTCCCACAACTTACCATAGCGTAGGCTTGCTCTGCTGCAAGACATGGGTTGATGGTGGTCGGAGGCGACGACGGAAGGAGGTGCAAGCACAGTGAGCAGTTCGTCGGGACCGGGTCGTCGGCAGGAGCTGCTGACTTGGTCGACAGCGTCGGGCGAGCTGCTCGCAGGCAGAGGTGAGGTGCTGTGGTGAGGGGATGATCGGAGCTTGGAGCTGAAGGCGGCGGTCTGGGGCACTCGAGGTAAGACGCGGGAGGTGATTGGGAGGAACGTACGGCTGCCCACGGGTGGGGCGGTCTACAGTGGTGGGAGCTCGACAGTCAGGGGTGGAGGTTCGTAAGGGGATGCGGTGATGGAGAGGGGAGGCGTTGCGGGCAAGTTTGCAGCTGGGGGTCACCGGATAGCGAGGGGTGGAGCGGCGTTGGTCGGGAAGCTGCGCACGGAGGGGGAGGACGCCAGAGGGACTGAAGGCCGAGGGATAGGCCCAGGGTTCCCCGCTGCGTGAAAGCCTAGGGTTCACGAAATGTCATGGGTTATTGGATTTTTGTTGGAGATGAGATGATTAGGTTTGTTGCTTTTGTAGAGTAGGATTAGAAGGGGGGGAGAGAGAGAGAGAGAGAGAGAGAGAGAGAGAGAGAGAGAGAGAGAGAGAGAGAGAGAGAGAGAGAGAGAGAGAGAGAGAGAGAGAGAGAGAGAGAGAGAGAGACGTGGGAGAGAGGGGATCACGTTGGATGATGGGGAGAAGCTTTACCCGTTGGAATAGGATATGTGGGAAGCAGTTGTTAGGATATTATATAGGATTGGTTTTTAACAAATTTGACTTGGTTTTCCCCTTTTGAAAGTGACAACAAGGTATTGGTATTAACCTTGAGTAATTAAGGGTTAAGCTTTGATATAAAAACGTAACCCACAAATTGAATTTCAAAAATTAAAAGAAAATAACTTAATAATTAATAATGAGGTTAAAGCAGATTGGACCCTCGACGTCCAAAAATTACAAAGGAAAAATCGGAGCGATCGCGCCTCCGATAGGGTTGTGAACACAGGGTCCGATCGCGAGTCCGAACTTTGGAAAAAATATTAAAAACCAAAGTGCAAGAAAACACACAATCCTACACAACAAAGAGGTACGCACGAACTACGTACGACAAAAAAGTGGTCGTTACATCCTACCCACCTTAAGAAAAATTCCACCCTTGGAATTTCTTAAGCTAGATAAGGATAGAAGAAACACCCGATAGACGAAGGATGGAAGTGACATCATAGTGTTGATTCCTGTGTACGAGTAAGTTTGGTGCTGATTGAGACGCTGGGGAACCAGAAGTGATTCCTGTTGAGCAGGTCCAGGTACTCCAGCAGGTGCTTGACAGTTCCGATTGCAAGTGCAGTCCCTCGTAGCATGTGTAGGTGCTCTACAGATCAGGCATTGGTTCGGCCTCTTCCTACAATCCCGCCTCTGATGTCTAGCCTTGCCACAGAAGTGGTAGGTCAGTTGCGTATGATCGACAAGAGCAGCTGGCCTCTTGAACTGCGTGGTCTGGGAGAGGTCGAAAATTCCCTTTGGCTCTATCTTAGGTGGCTCCATGGGACGCTTGCTTTCTCCAGCTGGTGGTCCCACTGGAAGTCTCGTCACGACTTCATGTTCCTGTTCACAATCCAAAACGTCCTGAAGGTTTGTCAATTTCGCCGAGGTCATCAAGGCTTGAACTGTAACGACTGGTTTCCTTGTATATGAATTTATTATAATATAATATATGTTTTGGTGGGTTTTCTCCTCTTGTGTGGTTTTCGTCTCCGTAACTTTCATTTTCGATCGATTCGTCGTATTTTCTCGATTCTTCCTTAGGATCGTCGATTTCGAAGTACGTCGTTTGTGACGGGCTTCATAACGGTCATATCTAACTGTTAGATCAAGCCTAGGAGTCTTAGGAATCGATCCCGGGGCCCCGCGCTCCGTATCGGTACTTTTCTGTGCTCATTAGCCGGTGTAAGAAGGGCCACCGACCGACTAGATGACGATCCAGTCGGTTGGCAATCCTTCTTGGACCGACTAGTTAGCTTTCTAAATTTCTCAGGAGTTACTGTTTATCGTTAGTCGGTCTAAGAACGTTGGTTGACCGACTAGGTTGCAAACTAGTCGGTCAGCAATGCTTCTTTAACCGACTAACACATCATCTAAATTTTAGTATCAGAACTGTTCATTCGTAGTCGGTCTAAGTTCATCTTTCGACCGACTAGTTGTTAAACTAGTCGGTCAAGTTTTGTACTCAGACCGACTAATTCTTGGTTCTACTGTACAGTCGAGTTACTGTTTACTCTTAGTCGGTCTAAGAACGTTCATCGACCGACTAGATCTCAAACTAGTCGGTCAGCAGTTGTTCTTTGACCGACTAAGCAGTGCAGGAAACCCTAGTTTTGCCCTAGCCTCCAGCTCAACCTATAAATACCCCTCCCAAACGACTTCTTCTTCTCCAACACGACCCTAAGCCCTAGTTTCTCCCCCATTGAGCCCCCATCTTCCTCCAAGCTCCATTCCTTCATTCCAAGCCCTAAATCCATCATCCAATCCATCCATCTACTCTATCTACCCCTCATCTTCCCCAAATCTCCATCAAAACCCATCAAAATCCCCAAATCCCCCAAAACCCTAGTTTCCCCAAACTTCTCCAATCTTTTTCCAGATCTGATCCTAGGGTTCCCCGGAGTGTTCCTTCCATCTCCTCTTGGTAAGAAATCGATTCCTCTATGTTTTCATAGCCTATTGGTATTTTTATGAAACCCTAATAAATTTCATGTTGTTTGATGGTTGTCCCCCTATCAGTGATTTCCCCATAGATTGGCATCCGTGTGACGAAGTAGTCGCCATCCCCGGTGCTAGGCAAGTGAAACTTGCATCTCTTGATTTAGGCCATGTCTTAGGCCATTTACCTTGCTTTAGCGTAAAAGAGACTAGACGGTGAATGGATAGCCGTTTAGACGCCATTGACCTAGCTTGACAACGAAGCTTGGTCCGTCACTTTCATCATGCTTGTATGTCACGTTTACTTTCCTTAACGGTACGCGAAAATAACTGTTCATGTCATCCATGCATCCTTAACTGCTACTGCAGTTTAACTGCCATGTTTAATTTAATTAACTGTACGCGAATATGTTCATGTCATTGCATTTCGCCTGTCACGTTTAATTTAATTAACGGTATGCGAATTATCTGCTCATGTCATTGCATGCTTGAATACTCATCGTGATTGCGTAGCATCGCTACATACTAGTGTTACTTGTTCCGGCTAGGTGCACCCCTACGCCACACTTATCAAATACACTTTCTGGCTCGTGTTCCAGAAGACGAGCTCCTCACAGCCCGCGATACATTGGACCATTTGACGTTTTGGAGAGGGTTGGCGAGGTAGCATATCGCTTGGCTTTGCCGCCATCTTTGGAAGGAGTTCACAATGTTTTCCATGTGTCGCAGCTTCGTCGATACATTAGCGATCCATCTCATGCCGTGGATTTCTCGGAGATCGCCGTTCGCCCAGATTTGACGTATGACCAGTATCCGGCGCAGATTCTGGACAGGCGTCAGAAGTCACTTCGAAACAAGGTCGTCGATCTTGTTAGAGTGATGTGGCGGCACGGTTCGCCGGGAGAGTCTACTTGGGAGAGAGAAGATGAGATGCGAGAGCGCTACCCACTTTTGTTTCCGGACTCGTGAGTATACGGAAATTCCGAGGACGGAATTTTTCTTAAGTTGGGGAGGATGTAACGACTGGTTTCCTTGTATCTGAATTTATTATAATATAATATATGTTTTGGTGGGTTTTCTCCTCTTGTGTGGTTTTTGTCTCCGTAACTTTCATTTTCGATCGATTCGTCGTATTTTCTCGATTCTTCCTTAGGATCGTCGATTTCGAAGTACGTCGTTTGTGACGGGCTTCATAACGGTCATATCTAACTGTTAGATCAAGCCTAGGAGTCTTAGGAATCGATCCCGGGGCCCCGCGCTCCGTATCGGTACTTTTCTGTGCTCATTAGCCGGTGTAAGAAGGGCCACCGACCGACTAGATGACGATCCAGTCGGTTGGCAATCCTTCTTGGACCGACTAGTTAGCTTTCTAAATTTCTTAGGAGTTACTGTTTATCGTTAGTCGGTCTAAGAACGTTGGTTGACCGACTAGGTTGCAAACTAGTCGGTCAGCAATGCTTCTTTAACCGACTAACACATCATCTAAATTTTAGTATCAGAACTGTTCATTCTTAGTCGGTCTAAGTTCATCTTTCGACCGACTAGTTGTTAAACTAGTCGGTCAAGTTTTGTACTCAGACCGACTAATTCTTGGTTCTACTGTACAGTCGAGTTACTGTTTACTCTTAGTCGGTCTAAGAACGTTCATCGACCGACTAGATCTCAAACTAGTCGGTCAGCAGTTGTTCTTTGACCGACTAAGCAGTGCAGGAAACCCTAGTTTTGCCCTAGCCGCCAGCTCAACCTATAAATACCCCTCCCAAACGACTTCTTCTTCTCCAACACGACCCTAAGCCCTAGTTTCTCCCCCATTGATCCCCCATCTTCCTCCAAGCTCCATTCCTTCATTCCAAGCCCTAAATCCATCATCCAATCCATCCATCTACTCTATCTACCCCTCATCTTCCCCAAATCTCCATCAAAACCCATCAAAATCCCCAAATCCCCCAAAACCCTAGTTTCCCCAAACTTCTCCAATCTTTTTCCAGATCTGATCCTAGGGTTCCCCGGAGTGTTCCTTCCATCTCCTCTTGGTAAGAAATCGATTCCTCTATGTTTTCATAGCCTATTGGTATTTTTATGAAACCCTAATAAATTTCATGTTGTTTGATGGTTGTCCCCCCTATCAGTGATTTCCCCATAGATTGGCATCCGTGTGACGAAGTAGTCGCCATCCCCGGTGCTAGGCAAGTGAAACTTGCATCTCTTGATTTAGGCCATGTCTTAGGCCATTTACCTTGCTTTAGCGTAAAAGAGACTAGACGGTGAATGGATAGCCGTTTAGACGCCATTGACCTAGCTTGACAACGAAGCTTGGTCCGTCACTTTCATCATGCTTGTATGTCACGTTTACTTTCCTTAACGGTACGCGAAAATAACTGTTCATGTCATCCATGCATCCTTAACTGCTACTGCAGTTTAACTGCCATGTTTAATTTAATTAACTGTACGCGAATATGTTCATGTCATTGCATTTCGCCTGTCACGTTTAATTTAATTAACGGTATGCGAATTATCTGCTCATGTCATTGCATGCTTGAATACTCATCGTGATTGCGTAGCATCGCTACATACTAGTGTTACTTGTTCCGGCTAGGTGCACCCCTACGCCATACTTATCAAATACACTTTCTGGCTCGTGTTCCAGAAGACGAGCTCCTCACAGCCTGCGGGCAATAGGGCACTCGTTGAGTGATCCCTTGTACTTGATACTTGAACACAGCCTGCGGGCAATAGGGCACTCGTTGAGTGATCCCTTGTACTTGTACTTGTTACTTGACATTACATGTCACAACAACCCCTTGCCACTTGTACTATACTTTACTGTACTTGTTACTTGACATTACATGTCACAACAACCCCTTGCCACTTGTACTATACTTTACTTTACTTGTTACTTGACATTACATGTCACCCCTACCACTTGATACTTGCCACTTGTACTCTCCTTTACCTTACTTGTTACCACCGTACTTTACTTGCCATGCACCATGTTTTAATTGCTAGGTTGCTAGTTTACCATTATTCCCGTTTCCTTGCACAAGTCGTTCGACTTGCTGACATGTGCCCCTTTTCTCTTTTGGGTGACACATGTTAGAGCCCGAGCCTGAGTTACTTGTTGGGGACGAGGTGTTTGCAGACGCCGAGCCCGTGCTTGTGTTTGACGGGGAGTACGTGGACACTGAGGACCAGTCCTAGTGTCTTCGTTGTGTTTTACTTTTATTAGACAGTTGTTTTGTTATCGGTGCGTGGCACCTATACTATACTTTGTTATGTCGTTTCTTTTGTTGGCCTTGTTCTGGGCCTTTAGACTCTTTTCTTTTAGCCTGGTGGCTTTTCTGGATGTTGAACTTATTTGTGATGTTGGACAATATTTGTGAGATGTGAATTTTATTTCAGTCTCTCCTTGTGTTATTATTGCTATTCTGTTGTGGTTACAGGGACCTGTTTTTGTATTGTGGACGCTTATCGGGTTTGGGGCTTCACAGCTCCACTCTCGTGCGGACCTTTTCACGTACTCGCCTCCATTTTAGGGAAGCGGGTCGTGACATGAACTTCGGGATTCAGGCCTTTGCGAAACTGAAACGCATAGTCTTCTAGGTCTACGACCAGGTGGGGTGCGAAACGACTGAGCATAGCAAATTCAGCCTCGTACTCGTCGACTGTCCTATCTCCTTGGGTCAAGTTAGAGAAACAATACCGAAGTTCTCTTCTGGCTGCCTTGGGAAAGTGCTTAGCATCAAAACTTTCCCAAAACATGCCCCAAGAGATCTGTCTGACTAAACGTCTCTCTTCCAGTGGCCACCAGCTCCTAGCAATGTCGGTCAGTTGGAGCTTCACGACATCGACCCATCCTGCCTAAGGTTACGAGCAGCACTCATCTTATCCTCAGTTCCTTAGACCCATTCATTAGCAACTAAAGGTCCTTCTTTTCAGAGAAACTCTTAGGTTGCAGTTCGTGGAATCGCTTAATCCCGGGTTCATCTTGAGGAGGTGGCGCTGCAGGTTGCGTAGGCTGTCGTCCTTGTTGAATCAGTTGCTTCTGAATCTCCAGCATTCCTCTCATGACACCCATGAGTTCATGAATGTCGGGAGTACCACTTCTATCAGCTCCATTTCTGTTTCAAGTGTGGGGTCCACCTACCATGCTGCAAAAGAAACAAGGTAAACATTTCCGTACAAGATCTATCTAGACAATCTGGCTAAAAATGACATCCATATTGTTCCGAGTAATTTGCAAAATGCACGACCTGCATGGGCCACCACTAAAACCTGTTATGCCCCGCTTCTTTTTATACTTGGGAGTGAGGACGCAAGCAGGTCCGTATGGGCTGGAGCGGTGAAACTCCAACCCAATAAGCGTCTGTGATTAAACCATAAGTAGGTCCTTGAATGCAACTCAGAATAATATGGAATTTCATTATTATTACATCAAGTCCAGATTTACATGTACACAAATAAGGCTAGCATGGCCATTAGAAACAGAAACACAAATGTACTTACAACAGAATAAGATTACAAAAATTAATAAATTATAGCAGAGCTGCGAAGGTACGTCGTTCTTCTGCAGGGGATTTTCGTACTGCCGGTCAACTAGCTCAGCCTCAAAGCATGCTCCTCCGCAAAATCTGTCTAACACCTGACGTATATTCCACAGATAGAAAACAAGGAATATACGTCAGCGAGGGTCGCTCGACAAGATCTAAAACGTTAGTAGGAAAGACCCTCGGCAAGGTTTTCAAAATTATTAACATGACATAATATGATTTCAATAATTGAAGCATGGCAGCGTAGTGTGCAAAGCAGTGGCATGGCAAGTGTTGTGCGTAAAGTAATGGCATGACAAGTGTAGTGTGCAAAGCAATAGCATGGCAATTTTATTAAAGGCGACAACATGGCATTGCTATTAAAAGGACAATAACAACAGTTTAAATGTTAAACAGTTGGTAGACTAATTAAAGGAAAGCTGTAGCAGTTTTAAATGTTAACATGTCTGATATATCCATTTCACTCTATTCAATAGTGTGTGCAAGTTCGTGACTAAGGTTCACGTCGTTAGACGGTTAGTAAGTGGATCTATCTTCAGGTGCCCCGAGAGATAGTCCGTTTACTACCGGCTAGTGCTCGCAAACCCAACACCACCCAAGTGTACTTTATCTGGACCACGAGCCAGATACGGCCAACCGAGCCATCAGGAGTTATAGTTCTAGCACGAGCCAGAGTAGCCAAACATGCCATTTGTTCTATGATTTGCCAAACAGGCAGCATGTTCTATGATTAGCCAAACAGGCCGCATGCTCTATGATGTCTTCTGCAATTTACAATGCACTTATTAATTAAGGTGTCCCCACACACGCACACACAGGTCTTGACATCGTCAGCTGACTTGATGATATGTCCACACACACACGCACACGCAGGTTTTTATTCACAACACACGGAAGTAACGAGGTTAAACAATATTTCAGAGTACGTAAAAAGTGCACACTTGTATACCCTAATATCTCAGTTAAACATTTAAATGCAACAGTGATAAGATATGTAAAAACGTGTACTTGCCTGTGCAAGACGGGTTTTAGGTGTCCAAGCAACTGTAGGGAAAAGCGCGACGTATCTGCATCAACGGGTTTGGATATTACGCTATGTTTACAATTACTTATCAAAATACTATGGGATGAAACTTATATACTACTACTAGTTCTGTTCGTAAATTCTAAACATTTATCCACTGATTATAACTTATACGTATTAAACTTACTGCTAATATATAAACTACTCTCTATATAATGTAACACTAACTATCCACATAATTAAAAACCAATGTATTATCATGCAAAATTCACAGTTTCACACAACTTACCATAACGTAGGCTTGCTCTGCTGCAAGACATGGGATGATGGCGGTCGGAGGCGACGACGGATGGATGTGCAAGCACAACGAGCTGTTCGTAGGGACCGGGTCGTCGGCAGGAGCTGTTGCCTTGGTCGACAGAATTGGGCAAGCTGCTTGCAGGCAGAGGTGAGGTGCTGCGGTAAGGGGATGATCAGAGCTCGGAGCTGAAGGCGGCGGTTTGGGGCACTCGAGGTAAGATGCGGGAGGTGAACGGGAGGAATGTGTGGCTGTTCACGATTGGGGCGGTCTGCGGTGGCAGAAGCTCGGTAGTCAGGGGTGGAGGTTCGTAAGGGGATGCGGGGATGGAGAGGGGAGGCATTGCAGGTGAGTTTGCAGCTGGGGGTCACCGGACAGCGAGGGGCGGAGCGACGTTGGTCGGGAAGCTGCGTGCGGAGGGGGAGGACATCGGAGGGACTGAAGGCCGAGGGATAGGCCCGGGGTTCCTCGTTGGCTCAAAGCATAGGGTTCACGAAATGGCCTGGGTTCTTGGAGTTTTGTTGGAGAGGAGATGAGTAGGTCTGTTGCTTTTATAGAGTAGGGTTAGAGGGAGAGAGAGTACATGGGAGAGAGGGGATCACGTGGGATGATGGGGGAGAAGCTATTCCCGTTGGAATAGGATATGTGGGAAGCAGTTGTTAGGATATTTGCTAGGATTAGTTTTTAACAGATTTGACTTGGTTTTCCCCTTTTGAAAGTGACATCAAGGTATGTGTATTAACCTTGAGTAATTAAGGGTTAAGCTTTGATATAAAAAACGTAACCCACAAATTGAATTTCAAAAATTAAAAGAAAATAACTTAATAATTAATAATGAGGTTAAAGCAGATTGGACCCTCGACGTCCAAAAATTACAAAGGAAAAATCGGAGCGATCGCGCCTCCGAGAGGGTTGTGAACACGTGGTCCGATCGCGAGTCCGAACTACGGATAAAATATTAAAAACCAAAGTGTAAGAAAACACACAGTACTACACAACAAAGAGGTATGCACGAACTATGTACGACGGAAAAGTGGTCGTTACACCCACTTAATTATTTACCCTTATTAATGGCTAATAGGGATTCATTGTCACGCCCCGCTTCCCATTCTACTTGGGAGCGAGGATGCGAGCGGGTCCACGGTGTGCTTAACACAATGAGGAGTATTGCGTCTATGTAAAATTGCAGGTCCTTGCATGCGGATTTAAGAAACAGATTAAACGGCATTATTTCATATCAAGCGTTTAATAATTAAGATACAACATGAGCCTAGCATGTCCAATACAACAAATTACAACAAATTACATTATATAAAGCGCTGATGCGAAGGTAAATAAAATGCCTTAGTCTTCTATGGGCTGAACTCTATGTGATCATCGAGCGCTGGCTCGACCTCTATAGTAAGATCCTCTTTAAACTCACTTTCAAGTCCTGACGAATATTTCATAAGACAACAAAATGAAATGCCCATCAGCAAGGGTTACTCGGTAAGTATATTCCCATAGTAAATAAAAAGGTAAGAACATAAGTATAAGAGAGGCATGAGTTAAAGCATATCTTGAGTATAGCATGGTATGTTAAAACGTGGCAGGAAATGTTATACTAACATGGCATAGTAATTAAGAGCATGGTATAAGTATCTGTTAAGGCCAAAATGACCTAAATAATTGATGTGCTGACGTAGACCCTTTCCTGCAGAGTCGGTGCCTCGCCAGCCGGTTGAGTGGGACCCTAGGTTCGAAGAAGTAGGGTCGTTGGTGGATGGTAGATGACTTGCGATGCTCGATCGACCCTCGAGCGGTTTGTATGTTGATTGGTCGAGGCTGAGAAGCTCAGGAGCAACCCTCATGGAAGATCGAGACTCGGTGATCTGCACCATAAGGAAGCATCAGGGGGTTCGGATCTAGGTCCTAACCCAAATCCCCTTCGATGATTAAGTTAGAATGGAGCTTAAGGAAGAGAAGGAGCTTAGAGCAGCTGAGATCGACCCACGGAGGTTCGTCTCAGATCTGACGTTGCAAGCCCTTTTGTGGAAGAAATGTAAGATGGAATATGTAGAGTCTATGTATTAGATATCGTACCGTGGGAGTTGGAACCCTTTTACCATTGTCTTTTCAGGTATTTATAGGAGTTGCTCCGGTGATTGCGACCAACCGGTCCTCATTGATTCGGTCGGAATCTTCTCTGGGATTGGTGATAACGGCTGCCCATTTACTCGGTCTCATTAACTCCTCCCTGAGTATCAGCGGAAGCTTAACGATCGAGTGAGCTGGTTGTTTGACTGGGTATTACTCAGCCTTAATGATGGGTTTCGAGTCGTAGGCACTAAATGGGTCAGATATCTTGACGTTGTTTTGTGATCCGCACCAGTGCACTAACAATGGCCCGCCATCATTCGTGTTTTAGGAAACTGCGCTGATTGAGACTGCAAGATGTGTAATCTCCTTAAATGTGCACAATTTTCGAAATGTTTGATTTGATTTGTGCCGCCAAAAATCCTTCTTTTCTAAATCGATCCTCACCGCTTCTTGTGGCCGGTCTCAGACACGTGTCGCTCATCGACCACCAGTTGGTTGAGCTCCTCTATATAAAAGAAAAGGATGGGGAGAAAATGACTTTCTTGCTCTGCCTCCATTTTCATTTTGAAATCTTGACTCCTTCGTTTCCTCCTTCGGAGTTTGCTTGATCCTACTAAGGTACCTTCCCTAATCAATCTTTACTCTTCTTTAGATCCATACGTGCATGTTTTCGCCGGTTAGGATATGATCACGCCCGGATATACACCCAGAAAACGATTGTAGTCTTACCGCAAGCGCACGGTGAAGTAGCGAGCGGGTATCGAACATAGGGAGGACAAATGACAGTACTTTATCTTGATCACCTAGCTATCGATGGTGGAATGGAATGGTTTGGATAATAATGTCACTGTCGTTCAAATAATAAATAGAATTCTATATTATAAAAGCGTCTAGGGCAAGGGAATTCTCACTACGGATCGTCACTTATCCTTGTGGATCATGAATCTCAATGTTGCAAAGCTTGAATGTAGGTGAACTAGTCGTAACTGAATATAGAACCAAGCTCACGCTCTCGCGCTATTGCTGGTCTATTGCAACCTAGATTAGAGCCCACTCTCGTGTAAACCCTAACCTAAGCCACTAGCATGAAGATTGACATCATCGTCCAATCGCACCTCGAGCCCACTCTCGTGCAAACTCGCTACGATCTAGGTTATGATAGTTCGTATTTGTCCAATCTCTTGCAAACGAATATGAGTATAGATCTATAATAAAGATCCGAGCTTTGGTCCAATCTCTTGCAAACCAAGTCTAGAGAATCTCGATTATAAACCTAAATCAAATATCTAGGCCTTCCCATCGATTGAAATCCAATCTCTTACAAACCCCAATCGATGGAAATCCCTAGCTACTCGTAGTAAATCAATGACAACCTAACCGTCTATCAATCCTAGCAACAATTCAATTCATTCATCACAATTCTAAGATCGGGTCCATAGGGTTCATCCCCATGGCCTAGAAAGGCGGAACTACTCACAATTCATCATAGCAATCTCAGAAATAACGAATAAGATCATAGAGCAATTCATAGTTAAGAGAGAACAATTCATAAAAACAAGAAATTCAGATAGAAAGAACAAACCAAATTACGCGTCTTTGATCTCCAGCTGAGAATTACAATAAGAATAGCCGTCAAAATTAACTTCCGGTCTCTCCTAAAACTAGGAATAAAACTAGCCTTAAGTACAAGTCAAAATCAGCCAGAAATTCCTGACAGATTTGCCCCTAGCGCAGCCAAAACCCTAATTCGCGATACAGTTGGACTGCACTACTCGGCCGAGTGGAACATGTCACTCGACCGAGTGACAAACCCAAAGAAAAACAGAGAAACTGGGAAAATTGGGGGTCTGTCAACCTGTCACACTTGGGTGAGTGGTCTATCTCATTCGGCTGAGTGAGCTTTCTTGCTCGGCCGAGTGAGTCTTCTCAAATTTCCAGTAAGTCGGCTGATTTTCGGAAGAAAATCCATATCATACTGGGCGAGTGGGGTTCTCCATTCGGCCGAGTGGGTTTTCTTGGTCGGCCGAGTGAACTTTGAATTTAGGCGATCATGTATCCATTTCACTCGGCCGAACGCACTCCTTCACTCGGCCAAGTGAACTCTCTGGTCGACCGAGTGAGCTGTTTCTGGGCTCTTTTCTTCTCCTCCTTGTCTCCTCGTTGATTCTATCGAACTTCTTCCTCTTCCGCCCATCATCTAGCGCTGCTAGCTCCTCAATAAGGCCATGAGCGATGCTCTAATGCGCGTGAAAGTCCCTTGATCTCGTTTATACTCCAGATCGCTCCATATTTCCTGAAATCCGACAAAAACAAGAAATAGTGAAAAGCAACGCGATATCGTCGAATAATCGTGAAAAACTCAATATGAGCGATCGAAATGACATGAAAACATGCAGAAAAAAGGTGTAAAATAAGGAGCGATCAAAATCCCCCAAGCTCACCTCTTACTCGTCCTCGAGAAAGATGAGTAAAAGGCGAAACCGACAGGTAAAAATAAGGAAAAAGGAAAAAAGAAGATAGAAAAGAAAACGAAGAGGGAGGTGCTAGATCATTTTCTCAGGACGTAGAGATGCTTACTCAAATAGCATACGACGAATAAAAACATGCCAAAGATTTTTATCTCAATATCATGATCATATATAAATGCATTCGATATAGAAACCAAGAATATCAAAACGATATGAAACATGAAATCATTCTAGAATTAGCATCGTCTGAGGCATCTAAAGTAATATACATAATCATAGATTGCACACTTTTCAATTGATCGCTTTCTACTTGGAGTATAAGAGGTGTCACACAATAAGGAGCAATCAGAATAGAAAGGAATGCTATTCATGAAATGCATGCCAAATTTCAATTCGTGGACTTCGTAATACTCCTAGTAATCTCCCTGAGTATAGAAAATTACCTAGTTTAGGTCGTCATGCACAGACAAGTGGTCACTCTCTCACACATCATTGGAACCTCTCCCCCAAGCTTATCTATAAGCGTAGTAGCATCAAATAGAACAATACAACTTTTCCCAATTTTGAAGCTCCTAGAAAAATAAAAATAAAAGTGGGAAGAAAGAAAGAAATGGGATCATGTATGAACTTCTTCTTTTTTTGATTCTCTCCCTCCCCCCCTCTCTCTTGTTTTTCTCTTTTTTTCTCTTTTTTCTTTTTCTTTTTTTTGAAATCAATATATACAATAACGATCCCAAATCAAAAGACAGAGAGATATGCATGTATTTTTTCTTTTTGATTTTGGGGTGTCAGAGCATGGACTTTATAGCAAGGGAAAGACGCCAATATATGATTTGCTAAGGGGAGATTCACCAATGATTTTAAGTATTAAATGATGTTCAAGATATGTGGAGAAAGAAAAATATGCAACGCTCAGTTCACTCTTTAAAATGTGCATGACAACTTTCAGCAGAGTAATGTAATCTACTCAGTTTGAATTCAGAAAGTAAACTAATCCAATTATATCGAAATGACATACATTCAATCAACCTGAAAGTCAAGCGTACAATTTTCATGCAAAAAGAAGTGATATTAGACAACAAAGCAGTTCTCCAAATATAGGCAATCAATGCGTGAAGCTTGGTGTGTTTTCTATGAAAAGTATACAATATAAATCATCAGACTCATCTAATGGTAGAATTTCATTCACACTTATATAATGAAGGTGAATGTTACTATTCTCGAATGCATAGCAAAGTATAGCATATGATATCTGAAATAAAAACGATGGCATGGCAAGAGAATATGCATAAAAGTAAACTAGCTCCAGGTCATCGTCACCATAGAAAATTCATCTCTAGCTAAAAGGATAAAAGAAATAAAGATAAAGGAAAAATAAGAACTACTATACATATGCAGCACACACACAAATAAGAAAACGTGATGCATGAGAAAAAGCATGAAAAAGTGGGTGATAATAAGTGTAAAATAAAGATATGTGAAAAAAATGAAAATAAAAGCGAAGAAAACGAAGAGTGTGTGAGACACTCACTCCCTCAAGCTAAACCACACAGTGTCCTTAATGTGCTAAGTGTGGCATACGGAGAGATATGATATGGGTGGGGTGTGTGAGGATGCATGCATGATAAAGTATGAAAATGAAAGAAAATGAGATGTATATGCAAGTGATGCATGCAGATATGCAAGTGATGCATGCAAAGATCAAGATGGTGCAATATAACTGTCCTGAAACTACATCCTCTCTCCCAAGATGATATAGACAAATACGAACAAAAAGTGACCAAAATGTGTGTGGAGGAGGGACGCAAAATCAGCAGAAAAAATGATATCCATCACGACAGCGGCAGAAGTATGGTAGGCATCAAGTGTGTGCCTAAGCTGGTGGTGGAGCACCAGCACCGTCCTGTGGTGGGGGAGGTGTTGGTGGAGGCTACTGTGAAATGGGACAGGCAGCGACAGGTGGAGGCTGTGACAGTCGCGCAAGAATCTGGTTCAGGCTAGCCTGAATACCAGAGAGAAGAGCGATGCAAAACTGCACAGCTCTAACGGTAGCGGATGTTGGGGAATTTGCGGTCCCTTAGGGCACAAAAACTCTAGTCCCGTCCTAAGTCGGACGGAACATAGACACAAAAAACATTTGCAGCGGAAGAAAAACTTATGTTAACTAAATTAACATGCAGTTAAAACATTTTTAACTTAGCCCTAAGGTCCAAGACCCTATGCCAAGATCTATGCCGACTTGGGATGGATCTGACCATCCCAAGAAGGATCTAGCCTACTGCGATTAAACTAAACTAATGCTAATAAAATACTTTAACCACATACCCGGAATCTCAGCCCTGGAGCAGGCGAGATGTTCCGCGCCGTCTTCCGAGCTGCTCCCGTCCCACACCGAGCCGCTCCTTGAACCGCTCCCCGAACCGCTCCTCGAACCGCTCTGCATCCCGAGGCGATCAATCCCCGTGCCGCCGAGCCAACCACGCGCCGAAGAAAGTTTCACGCGAGTGAAACCTCCGCCAAGATTTCGGATCCAGAATCCGAACTCCTTTGTGGCTTTGCTAGAGCCCGCAGGAGTAAGGAAGAAATTTAGGGAGAAGAGAAAATATTAATTTAAGCTTAGATCCGAGCGTGCTCCAACATTTACGAGAGCCGCTCAGATCTAGAGCTTGGGACGAGTTTTGAGAAAGGGGGGAGACCCCTATTTATATAGGCGGCGGACTCTCCCCTTTTCTCAAAATCCGATGTGGGACTAAATGATGAGTTAATTAAAATCAAGTTAGTTTGCACTTCACAAAGTGCAAACTTCCGTGAATTTTAACTCACTCACCGTTGATCTTCAGGATTGATACAACCTATCAATACGACAAGCGTTCAACGGTGAACGCATAGGAAAAAACAGTTCGTCAATCGGAGTTCGTTTGACCCTCCAATTGAGTGTCCAAAGATCAGCCCTAGGCTAGTTTTTCGCAAAAAACTGAGCCGTCATTTGATTCAGCATACTTAGGGTTCAAAACCCTAGAGGTGGGGCCCATGGGTGGGCCCCACGCATCCAACGTGTGCCAATATTGCCCTAGACGCGCCTGGGCAGAGCCCAGGTCCACGCCTGGGCGCGCCCAGGCGACCTGGGCGAGCCCAGGCGACCTGGGCGGGCCCAGGCCTGCGCCTGGGCTCTGCCCAGGCGCTGGGCAGAGCCCAGGCGGGCCTGGGCGGGCCCAGGCCCGCGCCTGGGCTCTGCCCAGGCCACCTGGGCAGTTGCCCAGGCCCTGGGCAGGTCCAGGCCAGTGCCTGGGCTTGCCTAGGTCTGTCTTTTCTGGGCTTGACCAGCAGACTAGACCAGACTGGTCTGACTCGTTGGGCTGTTTTGGCTCTAACTTGAGCATTTGGTGTCCGATTTGGACGCCGTTCGAACCTGGGTCTAGACCGGAATATATCCGTCTTACCTGTGAACTTTTCCTTGCGTTTATATTATTAAATATTGTATTAAACAATTTAATACACATTTAATCGCTTTTTGCATCAAATGCAAAATAGTCCCTATCTAAGCTTAAATTATCATATTGCATCAAATGCAATTATCTCTTCTTTTGCATCAAATGCAAATATTCTCCCTAACTATTTTCTACCTATTACTAGACGAAGCGTTGCACTCTGTGTGAGACCCTACAGCCTGACCCTTACAACAGGTTGGGCTCGAAGCCCTATACGGCAGTGACCACGAGCAGTGGTTGCCGTCCCTGCTTCAGGAATCATCATTATGTGGTTAACTCATTGACATGAGTATTGTCGGGACCACCTGACTGTTTCCGTGATGAATTCCGCAGTTATAGTCTCTTCGTCTTAAACATGTCGTGTAGATCAAGTCTGGGGTACGGTCAAACTGTCAACCCCAATAACTTGACTCCGGTTAGTTTCTATCGATCTTTAGTCAACTAATGTTGGACTTCTTCCAACATACTCTGCGCAGAGTTTTTACTAAAGACCGAACTAACTCTACGACACTAACTCCCATTGACCGGGAGAGACGAATCCTCTCTTGGTCATTACTCGCCTCGTACGTTTCAAGTGACACCCAATCAAAAGACCTTTCGACAGGCCTTGCCACGAAGCTAGGTCAGTTGATCTAAGTGGCACCGTTCACGCACAGGTCCGTCAAAAATGACCTCAAGTCAAAAGACCAACTATCCTATCATCACTCAGAGTTATCACTGACAGATTGGTCAATATATAACCATATGATAACTCTAGTGGATCGTTCAATGAACTCATTCTAATGAGCACCTGCGTCTCGTCTTCGACTTCGCCAAGTCAAGCGATCATGAGATCATCGCCACCGCTAAACGGTGAAGACTAAGACACAATGGTCTGTCCGATGTTTCGATATCCTTGTCTCGAAACATCTACGACCACGAACCATTTCAGACTTATGCTACAGACGGTCAAACGTTTCTCCATGATCGAGATACTCATCTCGATACCCGTTTGACCTTGCATAAAGTCTCAGGACTTTACCTAAGTTGATATCTAATGTTGACTACATTACAATATAACTTAGATAAATTATTACCAAACAGCTTACTGTTATTTCGAACAAGATGTTTGTGCTATTCACACAGGAATAAATGGCCTTGAGGGCATAATATTCCTACATCTCCCACTTGCACTCAGGCCCATTTATCTCGATATCTAATATCGTTTTTACACATAAGTTTTCCCGACTTCATGTGATAGAGCATTCGTGAGTGGATTTGCTAAAACCGTCTACTCTATAGACTTAAGGGGTTTTTATGTTTGTGTTAGACCAACCATTTGAATCTCATTCAAATAATTCATTTGGTCTATCGGAATCTATAATATTTTATTTCCCTGGATCTTATCCAGTTTATCGTACTTTACGATAATCATTTAAATTAGTTACTGGTCATTTCAAATGGTTCATATCCATTTCTGATAAAGTATCAAACTCTTTGATTACTTAATCAAAATATATGTTCCATCTCTTTGATGTCTCGCATGTAATTTACACGCTCCCACTGACCTTGAAAACTATCTGGCTAATTCATATAAGTTGGTTCGTCTAAATCATATTTAGAAAAACGAACTTATAAGTGAATGCTCCAATTTTCGTGGTCAACTTGAGCGTTTTCATCGAGATTTGGTCCGAGTAGATCTGTACACATCTGTTGGCGAAACCGGTTTCATCTTAATCTGTTTTAAAGAAATTTGGATGAAAACCGTTCCCGTCCAACATTATTGTACTTCACTATTTCCTTTTCTGCACCAATCTTTCAACTTAAAGATTTACTTACAGAAAGTGAGGAAACATTTTCCTTGGGCACGTAAACTAAATTCTCAAATTTATTTACGCACACGGACCTGCATCAAGTTTTAAATCGGAGTTACTACTCCAAATTTCATCCTAGAAGTTGACTAAGTCATCATTAGTTATGATGTCTAACTCGACAATTCGTCTCACGAGATTCGAGTATTTTTACAACTTCCTTACGATTGATTTATTGAATATATTATTGATAATGTCTTTATAGAACATTATCAAAACCTAGGCATTACTATCTGGGACTTAACCCAGAGGGAGGAGTTAACTCAGAGTCACTTATTTATGGATCGCACCAAGTCTAACTAAGTGTGATTCATACCTTTTAACACACCGATGTGTTAACAGACTTGATCTGAGAGAAAATCACATTTTCTTTTAATTACACAAGATTTTATTTAGCTAAGTATTTGACCATTCGATCTAATCGAATCAGTTTAAATACTTTAGTCATTTCGTTCTTTATTTTATCAGACTTGTGTTTCATCAAGAACACGTGTCTTAATAAAACATACGAATAACTTATTTTGGTTAATCTAGACTCGAGTACATCAGTATGTACTAGACTGAGTTCGACAACTCATTCTCCCACTGTCTCACAGATGGGTTTCGACCATTGTATCTAAGAGGCTAAGACTCACAAGTGTCCGTAGACTTCATAATACGAGAGGTCAGACCCCTCTTTATGTGACTTGTGAAGCTTAATCTCTTGATACGGCCTAGTCTAATTTTACCATATAAGTTTTCTACTATCTTGTGTATTTATATATTAACATTTAATATATATATATATAGTTATTTACAAATTACTTAACACAAAACATTACTTCAGAAGCAATGTGACGACATTCGTCAAAATGTGTTAAACGTCTTTTGTATAACAATTTATTCTGAAATCGTGACATCAAAATATGTCACATTTTCATTTCCTCCTACTTATGCCTTTACTAATGATAAATTAAACTATTTAACTCTATTGACTTTCCGAAGTGCCTTCTTCCTTTTCTAAATCACATTTAGATATCAACATAAATAAATAACTATGCAAGCAACTTATGTATCCAAACGCTTGAGCTTTGCAATCTTGAGTGTAGCTCAAGAAGTTGCTTGTCTCAAGATCCGGTTGGGATACATAGTCTTGCATCGCTTATGCACTCGTATTCGACTCAAACGGTTTAATCGAATTCTCGAACTTTGCGGATCAAAATTGTTTGTCCATACAACCTTGAGGGTAGCTCGACAAGTTGTAGGGAGAAACATACTTTGAATGTCCTATATGTTCAAGCTGCCTCATATAGAGACGAGTGACATGTAGCTTTAATTTATTTGTTGGACCCAGAACTTAATGAAATCATATTTCTTAAGTCTGTTCTTTAGAAGGTCATTTAATGTCAATGAGAATATAGTTTAATTACATCAATTAGAATTTAACTTGATATTCAATTAATCAACTTTTGACCAATTAACTTATTAAAATAATATATTTTATTTCCTACGGTAAACATAGTCTTGCCCTAGTTTTAGCATATGTTCAATATTAAATATAGGTAGATTGGCTTTTATCTATCTATATCCTCCCACTAATTTTACGAACGTTTTAAAGCTTAATAACGAACGATTTAATCGATTTAAAATTAATGGGTAAGAGTTCCAATCACCTTGAGTCTACACAACCTTGAGTGTAGCTCAACAAGTTGATTGACTCTGTGATCGGAAGATGACTCTTCATCGATCATATCGGATATGACTCTCTTAATCGGTTTTTGCCCCTAGCCATTTGTGATCATGAGTGTGCTCATCCAAATCACAATGTCTAGTCTAGTCGGACCCTTGTTTTCATGTCTAGCCTGACTTGCCCCTCAGCTCGGTGTATGCACGACACGTCGGTTTGGGTCAGGTCTTAGACTTACATCAAGTCAGACTACATCGTTGACTTAACTTACGCCGGCGCTCGGGGTACGAGACGACGGTTAGGGTTAGTCAAGATTTCATCTTATGTATTTAAGGAGTTGGTTCTACAGGGTTGTCATGTCACAGCTTGAGTGTATCTCAACAACTATAACACGGGCCCTATAGTTGCTAACCCCTAAAACAAGGAGGGCTACGGCTAATCTTGAAAAAGATCATTAACGTATTTGACTTAGATATAGTCCAGGGTGTCATACAATCATGATTCGCGACATTGCGGTCCAGCGGAACTCAGCCAGGGAATTGACTAAGCCAGGATCACTACCCCTTGGACTAGCAAGGGTTGACCCAGAACTCTTAGCCAAGCACATTGACTGGATCATGGTCCATTGAATGAAGCTTGTCATTTTTGTATGTATGCCATAGACTAAACAGCTTTTATTAACAACTAATTAATCCTATCAACTAGTTGAATCCTTAAATTCAAAGTTTTAGGATTTGTTTAATAACTTTTATTAAGTCCTTATCAACTATAAGGTTCACGTGCTACCCTAATCGTTATTAGGATTTTAATAAATTTTATTAACAACGCTAGAAGCGAAGTCCTTTAATGAAAATTAATTATAACAATTTAGAATTGAAAATTCATTTAAAGGACTACCCTAATCAGGAATTAGGTCTTAATATTGTTGTTAATGATTTATTAAAACATAGCATGTCATTAAAATTCAAGTAATAAATTTTAATCATTTTTAATGGCTAACCTAAAGGGTTGTCTTGTGTTATCAAATAAGGGACAAGATTAACAAGCCATTAAAATAAAGCTACACTAATTTATCGCATAAAGATAATGCACAACTATTTAACATTTAAATATACTAAGTTTATCGCAGAAACAATTTTAGATTTAAAAAACAGTTTTAAAAATATCTTATAAATTTAAAACATTACTTTTAAAAAAAATTTCATGTTCAAAAATTTATCATATACAATTTTTAAACATTTTAAACATTTTAAACTTATCGCATAAATTTAAAGCCTTAAAATCAATTTTAAAATTTATCACATAAATTTAAAAAACATCATTTTAAAATTTCCATGCTTAAAAAATTTATCATATAAAAAATTTAAGGCATCCAAAATAATTTTAAACTTTTAAAGATTTAAAATTATTACATAAATTTTAAAACGTCAATTTAAAAATTTTCATGTCCAAAAATTTATCACATAGAATTTTGAACTTTTTTTAAAAAAAACATTTTTAAAATTATCTAATAACTTTAAAAAATTTAAAAGTACTTAAAAGCATTAACAGGTTTAATGAAATCGCAGTACCTAGATCGACTACGCAAACCTAGGCTCTGATACCACTGTTGGGGAATTTGCGGTCCCTTAGGGCACAAAAACTCTAGTCCCGTCCTAAGTCGGACGGAACATAGACACAAAAAACATTTGCAGCGGAAGAAAAACTTATGTTAACTAAATTAACATGCAGTTAAAACATTTTTAACTTAGCCCTAAGGTCCAAGACCCTATGCCAAGATCTATGCCGACTTGGGATGGATCTGACCATCCCAAGAAGGATCTAGCCTACTGCGATTAAACTAAACTAATGCTAATAAAATACTTTAACCACATACCCGGAATCTCAGCCCTGGAGCAGGCGAGATGTTCCGCGCCGTCTTCCGAGCTGCTCCCGTCCCACACCGAGCCGCTCCTTGAACCGCTCCCCGAACCGCTCCTCGAACCGCTCCGCATCCCGAGGCGATCAATCCCCGTGCCGCCGAGCCAACCACGCGCCAAAGAAAGTTTCACGCGAGTGAAACCTCCGCCAAGATTTCGGATCCAGAATCCGAACTCCTTTGTGGCTTTGCTAGAGCCCGCAGGAGTAAGGAAGAAATTTAGGGAGAAGAGAAAATATTAATTTAAGCTTAGATCCGAGCGTGCTCCAACATTTATGAGAGCCGCTCAGATCTAGAGCTTGGGACGAGTTTTGAGAAAGGGGGGAGACCCCTATTTATATAGGCGGCGGACTCTCCCCTTTTCTCAAAATCCGATGTGGGACTAAATGATGAGTTAATTAAAATCAAGTTAGTTTGCACTTCACAAAGTGCAAACTTCCGTGAATTTTAACTCACTCACCGTTGAGCTTCAGGATTGATACAACCTATCAATACGACAAGCGTTCAACGGTGAACGCATAGGAAAAAACGGTTCGTCAATCGGAGTTCGTTTGACCCTCCAATTGAGTGTTCAAAGATCAGCCCTAGGCTAGTTTTTCGCAAAAAACTGAGCCGTCATTTGATTCAGCATACTTAGGGTTCAAAACCCTAGAGGTGGGGCCCATGGGTGGGCCCCACGCATCCAACGTGTGCCAATATTGCCCTAGACGCGCCCGGGCAGAGCCCAGGTCGCGCCTGGGCTCGCCCAGCCGCCTGGGCGAGCCCAGGTCCACGCCTGGGCGCGCCCAGGCGACCTGGGCGAGCCCAGGCCTGCGCCTGGGCTCTGCCCAGGCGCTGGGCAGAGCCCAGGCGGGCCTGGGCGGTCCCAGTCCCGCGCCTGGGCTCTGCCCAGGCGCTGGGCAGAGCCCAGGCGGGCCTGGGCGGGCCCAGTCCCACGCCTGGGCTTGCCCAGGCCACCTGGGCAGTTGCCCAGGCCCTGGGCAGGTCCAGGCCAGTGCCTGGGCTTCCCTAGGTCTGTCTTTTCTGGGCTTGACGAGCAAACTAGACCAGACTGGTCTGACTCGTTGGGCTGTTTTGGCTCTAACTTGAGCATTTGGTGTCCGATTTGGACGCCGTTCGAACCTGGGTCTAGACCGGAATATATCCGTCTTACCCGTGAACTTTTCCTTGCGTTTATATTATTAAATATTGTATTAAACAATTTAATACACATTTAATCGCTTTTTGCATCAAATGCAAAATAGTCCCTATCTAAGCTTAAATTATCATATTGCATCAAATGCAATTATCTCTTCTTTTGCATCAAATGCAAATATTCTCCCTAACTATTTTCTACCTATTACTAGACGAAGCGTTGCACTCTGTGTGAGACCCTACAGCCTGACCCTTACAACAGGTTGGGCTCGAAGCCCTATACGGCAGTGACCACGAGCAGTGGTTGCCGTCCCTGCTTCAGGAATCATCATTATGTGGTTAACTCATTGACATGAGTATTGTCGGGACCACCTGACTGTTTCCGTGATGAATTCCGCAGTTATAGTCTCTTCGTCTTAAACATGTCGTGTAGATCAAGTCTGGGGTACGGTCAAACTGTCAACCCCAATAACTTGACTCCGGTTAGTTTCTATCGATCTTTAGTCAACTAATGTTGGACTTCTTCCAACATACTCTGCGCAGAGTTTTTACTAAAGACCGAACTAACTCTACGACACTAACTCCCATTGACCGGGAGAGACGAATCCTCTCTTGGTCATTACTCGCCTCGTACGTTTCAAGTGACACCCAATCAAAAGACCTTTCGACAGGCCTTGCCACGAAGCTAGGTCAGTTGATCTAAGTGGCACCGTTCACGCACAGGTCCGTCAAAAATGACCTCAAGTCAAAAGACCAACTATCCTATCATCACTCAGAGTTATCACTGACAGATTGGTCAATATATAACCATATGATAACTCAAGTGGATCGTTCAGTGAACTCAATCTAATGAGCACCTACGTCTCGTCTTCGACTTCGCCAAGTCAAGTGATCATGAGATCATCGCCACCGCTAAACGGTGAAGACTAAGACACAATGGTCTGTCCGATGTTTCGATATCCTTGTCTCGAAACATCTACGACCATGAACCATTTCAGACTTATGCTACAGACGGTCAAACGTTTCTCCATGATCGAGATACTCATCTCGATACCCGTTTGACCTTGCATAAAGTCTCAGGACTTTACCTAAGTTGATATCTAATGTTGACTACATTACAATATAACTTAGATAAATTATTACCAAACAGCTTACTGTTATTTCGAACAAGATATTTGTGCTATTCACACAGGAATAAATGGCCTTGAGGGCATAATATTCCTACAGCGGAGAGGGCCCGAAAATCTCCTCTGAGCCCACTAATGGCCCCCTCTAGAGCACGCAGGTGCTGAACTAGGGTGTCGGAGGGAGGAGGGGCAGAGGGTCGAACAGGTGGGGATCGGGGCTGCCTAGCACGGCTACCATAGACTAGTGGTGCCACTACGGGGTGGGGCTGTGGTGCCGTGCTCACTAAAAGGTGCTCAGCCTCAGTGGGAGGCCGAGACGCAGGACTGCTCTCAGAAGTGTGAGCAGCGACAGAAACAGAAGCGGTGACAGAGGACAAGAACGGTGGAGAGGTCGCTAACACAGAAATGGGGACAGACGTCACGACACTCTCGGTGAAGACAGTGGCAGCGGAGACGGTAGTGTCGACGACTAGGGAGGCCGTGAAGTCAACAGAGAATGACTGCCCAGGGGTCGAGAAATATAGAGTGGACAGGGTCTCGGCTGTAGAAATAAGGGAAGGCTCGCCTCTCTCAAGAATAGTGGTGGTGGCGCTCTCGAAACTCACAAAAGGAATGGGATCAACGGTCAACGGCACAGTGGTGGTGGTGGTGGACAAGGTGGCGGGGAGTCCACTCTAGCAGAGGAGGAGCCAGACTCGCTAGTCCTCTTCCGCTTCGATGCGGGCGCATGCGAACGTGATCTAGTCCATGGATGCATGTGTGTCATGAGACGTGCCTAACAATGAGAAGTGCTATAGAAAAGGAGTGAATGTACCCAAGCACGACGCGAAGGCAAGCAATGGATGCGAGCAGAGAAACGCCTCCTCCTAGAAGCTCCATATCTGCCCCTGATTCTCCCCCAAGCTGGCCTGAAACACAAATTGACAAATTAGCAATGAATATTAATATTTTTGGGGTAAAATCAAGAGTAATAGATGTGTATAGAGTTTAATTTCAGTTCGGGGCAGAATAGGGCTTACGAAATGGACATTGGGAGAAAAAGGAAGAAATTGGGGCAAAGGGCGGACGATCGACAGTGGGGAGAGCGACGTCGGCGGTGAGGGGTGCGCCGCTTATGCACGGGGTCGGTGCGACTCGGGCGAAGGGTAGGAGCGTTCGGGCGATTAGGGGAATAGTAGTTTTCGAATTTATAGAATAAGTCACTCGACCGAGTGGTGTGTCCACTCGCCCGAGTGGCTCAGTTTATTAAATTTTCAAAAAATTTCGTAAAAGTACTGACTCGAGCAAGTATCACTTCCCACTCGGGCGAGTAGACCAAAGTCACTCGCCCGAGTGGCATGGCCACTCAGAACTTTTCAAGTGATGAAAGTGTCTGATACACTCGGGTGAGTGACAAAGTCACTCGGCCGAGTGGCATATAAATGACAGAGAGGGATTTTTAGAATCTTCCCTGATCAGTACCCTACTCGGCCGAATAGGGTCTTCACTTGGCCGAATGAAAATTTCACTCGGCCGAGTGGGCTACTATTTTCAGCTTCAACTCTCTGTTTTTGCTCCACTTTCTGATTTTCTTTTTCCTGTCAGCTTCTTCCTTCTCCTGAAGCCTGAGAGCATCCCTGGAGCGCTCTCCTTTGCCATGGTCGTCCTCCATTCATACGGTCTCTTATTCTCCATCTCCTGCAATGAAAAATATTGCCCGTTGTCAGGTTTTTTCTTCGACACTTGACTTTAAACACTAATAAAGATCTAAAACAAAAACAAAAGGAATAATTCAACTAAAAATAAGATAGAACCGTTAGGTTTCCTCCGACAAGCGCTCGTTTAAGGTCTTGAGTTCGACCCCTTAAGATACGCATTTAAAGCTCGATGTTCGGCGCATGTGAGATGCGCGCGTGAAACTTGCCAGGAAGGCCGATTGGGTTTAGTTGTTGGTTTTTATCGACATTCCTCAGCTCCCCTTCATTATGAGTAGTAGTTTGGGATGAGTCCCCTAAGCTTGAGCTTTTGACATCCTTTTTATTGGTTGGTGACAAAGATTTGTTGTCCGGTGGAGCTTTCTTCATATGCTTCGCCGTAGAGAGCTTGCATAGCTCTCTAATCTTGACGACATCAGCGTCGTCTTTTTTTCCTCATCCGTAAGAGTGTCCGGTGGGTCTCCTATCATCTCGCCATCTTTAGCAAGTTGGCCCTCCTCGAGGCCGTCATCGTGCTGGGGTTCGATGGCAAATGGCATGGCGTCATCAATCACCTCGTCGAGGAGGTCCACGTAGTCTACGTCCTCTTGCCAAGGCATATGCTTCATCGCCTTCAGAATGTGGAGCTCAACTTCAATATTGCCAACGTTCAAGGACAAGGTTTCTTCCCTCACATCTACAATCACTCCGGCGGTGGCTAGGAAAGGGCATCCAAGAATCAGCGACGTATCGCCCTCCTCTCTAATATCCATCACCACGAAGTCACATGGCAAGCAAAGTCTGCCCGGTACTTGTAGCGGTATGTTTTCGACAATCCCTACCGGCCTAGTGATCCGACCGTCCGTGAGTTGTATCTTCATGTCCTTCGCTTTTAGGTCGGTCCCTGTATTCAATTTCTTAAACATCGTGAGGGGCATGAGGCTCACGCTTGCTCCCAAATCTACCAAAGCTTTTTGAAGTGGGACTCCTCCAAGCGTGCAAGGAATTCAAAAACTACCGGGATCTTTGAATTTGGTCGGTGCTTTCTCCTTCCTAGTAAACCACGTACTTTGCTCGGCGAGCATGATCCTCTCTTTTTGCTTTTTTTTTCCGTGATCAAATCCTTTAGGAACTTTGCATAAGACGGGATTTCGATAATTGCATCCAAGAATGGGATATTCAAGCTCACACCTTGCAAATACTCCAGAAATTTGACGAGCCTTTTCTCAATCCTCGCCTTCGCCAACCGTTGTGGGACTGGTACCTATGGCATATAAGTGCGCTCCTCTTGTGGCTTATCAATTTCAGATTTTCACCGTTTTTTGGGGCCTTTGGGCCCCCCTCTTCATTGACCGGTTCCTTATCATCCGAAATTTCTTTCCTCGGCTCCTTAGTTTTAATCATGGCGGGGGTAGTGTCCTTTCCGCCTCTTGTGGTTACCGCCACAATAGCATTGATGTGGCCGGTATTGCTTCGTGGGTTTTGTTCCGGTTGGACCGGCAATTGTTGATTGTTCTTATTAAGTAATGCTAGTTGATCCAATAATTGTGCCACGACGGTGTGAGGGAATCTTGTTGGGCCGTCAGTCTTGCATTGATCTTCTTTTGTTCAGCTATGAACTCTTTAATCCTTGCTTCATACTCCGACCTCGGTGGTGCTTGCGGTGGATTGGGTGCCCTCCATCCTTGATTGTACCCTGGGGGTCTATATGGCCCCGCTTGTTGCCTCGGTGGGTAGTTTTGTTGTTGGGGCGCTCTTTGTTGATATTGCGGTTGTTGTGGAGGCCAGACTTGTGGTTGTTGCGGTGTGGATTCAAAGCTCCATCATTGTTGACGTATAAAAATCTGGGGTGACCCCTTGTAGCAGGGTTCACCCAATAACCGGTACTACCCGCAACATATTGAACTTGCTCCATAGCTCCCTCTCCTTGCTCCCATCCAACAAACATAACATGGGCTTGATCTTGCCAATCGCTCATGCTTTCTCCCGGTGTAGAAACGATGGGGGCTCCATGCGGTTCACTAATCAACTTTTCCAATCTCTCTACGACCTTGTGAAGAGAATCAAACTTTGTAGAGAGCTTCGCCACGGCCTTTGTCTCATAAATACTTGTCGGCATCAAGGATGACGAAGAATGCCCCCTTTCGTCGGCCCACTGTTGATTATTCGAGGCCATCTCCTCAAGTAAAGTCGTAGCATCATCTGGTGTCTTTGACAAGATAGCTCCATTGGCGGTTGCATCAATTATTTGCTTTGTGCTCGGTTGCAATCCGTTATAAAAGCTATGCACAAGCTCCCATGGCTCAATACCATGATGGGGGCATTGGTGTTGGAGATCCTTGAAACGCTCCCATGCCTCATATAGAGTCTCTTGAGGTCCTTGCTTGAAGGACATGAGTGCGCTTCGTATCTTGATAGTCTGGGATGGCGGGTAAAACTTGTTGACAAATGCGCTCTCCAGCTCATCCAAAGTGGTGAATATCCCCTCAGCTTGCATCCTCAACCAATACAATGCCTTGTCTCGAAGAGTAAACGGGAAGAGGCACAGTCGAATAGCGTCGGCCGGCATGCCAGGCATCTGGAAAGTGACGCACTTAGACAAGAACAATTGAATATGGTAGTGCAGGTTTTCTTGTGAGTTCCCATGAAATGGGTTTTATTGCATCAACACTACAAGTCCGGTTTTAAGCTCGAAGTTCTTGTCGGCCGCCAACTCCGGCATGACTACAGAATAGGTGGTAGAAGTGGTCTTAGGCCGTAGCCTATCTCGGATGGAGACAAGCCTAGCCATACGCGCTGCTAGCTCCTTTGGTGTTTTCGGCGCGGCCATATGATCTTCCTCTATAGCAAATCTCCTCTCAGCTCTAAGCCTCCTTGCCGTACGCTCGATCTCAGGATCAAATAATACGTCTTCTTGGTGTGCCTTCGATCTTGTGTACATGCACAGAAAAAGAGAGTCTAGATAGAATTGTTAGCACAATAGAGGAATAAAAGAGTGAAAATAATAAAATAAAAATAAATAGCTAAGTAAAGAAAATAGAATACCGTCGCCTCCCAGGCAACGGCGTCAAAAACTTGATCGCGCCCGGATATACACCCGAAAAACGACTGTAGTCTTACCGCAAGCGCACGGTGAAGTGGCGAGCGGGTATCGAACACAGGGAGGACAAATGACAGTACTCTATCTTAATCACCTAGCTATCGATGGTGGAATGGAATGGTTTGGATAATAATGTCACTGTCATTCAAATAACAAATAGAATTCTATATAATAAAAGCGTCCAGGGAATTCTCATTACGGATCGTCACTTATCCTTGTGGATCATGAATCTCAATGTTGCAAAGCTTGAATGTAGGTGAACTAGTCGTAACTGAATATAGAACCAAGCTCACGCTCTCGCGATATTGCCGGTCTATAGCAACCTAGATTAGAGCCCACTCTCGTGTAAACCCTAACCTAAACCACTAGCATGAAGATCGACATCATCGTCCAATCGCACCTCGAGCCCACTCTCGTGCAAACTCGAGCTACGATCTAGGTTATAATAGTTCATATTCGTCCAATCTCTTGCAAACGAATATGAGTATAGATCTATAATAAAGATCCTAGATTTGGTCCAATCTCTTGCAAACCAAGTCTAGAGAATCTCGATTATAAACCTAAATCGAATATCTAGGCCTTTTCATCGATTGAAATCCAATCTCTTGCAAATCCCAATCGATGGAAATCCCTAGCTACTCGTAGTAAATCAATCACAACCTAACCGTCTATCAATCCTAGCAACAATTCAATTCATTCATCACAATTCTAAGATCGGGTCCATAGGGTTCATCCCCATGTCCTAGAACGGCAGAACTACTCACAATTCATTATAGCAATCTCAGAAATAATGAATAAGATCATAGAGCAATTCATAGTTAAGAGAGAACAATTCATAAAAATAAGAAATTTAGATAGAAAGAACAAACCAAATTGCGCGTCCTTGATCTTTAGCTGAGAATTACAATAAGAATAGCCATCAAAATTAACTTCCGGTCTCTCCTAAAACTAGGAATAAAACTAGCCTTAAATACAAGTCAAAATCGTCCAGAAATTTCTGACAGATTTGCCCCTGGCGCAGCCCAGAACCCTAATTCACGATACAGTCGGACTGCACTACTCGACCGAGTGGAACATGTCACTCGGCCGAGTGACAAACCCAAAGAAAAACAGAGAAACTGGGAAAATTGGGGGTCTGTCACCCTGTCACACTTGGGCGAGTGGTCTATCTCATTCGGCCGAGTGAGCTTTCTTACTCGGTCGAGTGCGTCTTCTCAAATTTCCAGTAAGTCGTCTGATTTTCGGAAGAAAATCCCAGTCATACTCGGGCGAGTGGGCTTCTCCATTCGGTCGAGTGGGTTTTCTTGGTCGGCTGAGTGAACTTTGAATTTAGGCGATCATGTATCCGTTTCACTCAGCCGAACGCACTCCTTCACTTGGCCGAGTGAACTCTCTGGTCGGCCGAGTGAGCTGTTTCTGGGCTCTTTTCTTCTCCTCCTCGTCTTCTCGTCGATTCTATCGAACTTCTTCCTCTTCTGTCCATCATCTAGCGCTGCTAGCTCCTTAATAAGGTCGTGAGCGATGCTTCGGTGCGTGTGAAAGTCCCTTGATCTCGTTTATGCTCCAGATCGCTCCATATTTCCTGAAATCTGATAAAAACAAGAAATAGTAAAAAGCAACGCGATATCGTCGAATAATCGTGAAAAACGCAATATGAGCGATCGAAATGACATGAAAACATGCAGAAAAAAGGTGTAAAATAAGGAGCGATCACGAAGAGCTTGTATCACGCCTTCGACCTCCTCGATGGGACGATGTTCCTGTTAAAGGGAAATGGGTTTACATAGAGCCAGCTCCTCCCATTCGTCGCAGGGATCTGAACTCAGAGGTTCCTAAAGTTATTTTGGAGATGGTTTCCAAGTTTTCTATTGATCTGGTTGCTGAGGTTTGGTCGGATTGCCTCTATCCTCCTTTTAGGGTTAGATTGCCCAGTTTGTACGAGAGAGTCTGCTTTTCCCGGAAGAGCGAGGTTGGAGTGTACCCCAAAGCTTTTCGTCTTGGGCTTCGCTTTCCTCTTTGCACATTCATCATAGAGGTCTTATGCTCTTCGAAGCTTTCTATTTATCAACTTGTGCCCCAAGACATTTCTCCCCTGGTCTGTTTCAACGTTCTTTGTGAGCTTTGTGGGATTCAACCATCCATTTGGCTGTTTAAGTATTTCTTTCGAATAATAGTCAATCCCCGCAATGTGTGGTATCACATTGTCGCTTGCCTGGAAAAGAGGCTCATATACGATCTCCCGCTTTCTGATCCTGGCTGGGAAGACACTTTTGTGTTTGTCGTTCTCTCCGACTTAGGACCGATTGCTCAATGGGTGGAGTTCTTTGAGCCCTGACCTCGCTGAAGAGTCCAAGGTAGTACCGGAAGAGGTCGATGTTAGGTTAACGTCAGGTGGGGTCGAGGTGGCCAAACTCCTTCTGAGTCGATCGTGGCGAGAGAGGTCGACTTCGTATCTATTGGATGCCCATCGACTAAAGACCATTTTGTGGAGTTCGGGTAATGTATTCCGCTACTATGTCTTTATTGCAGCCACTCTTGATAATTATATCTGTTGTTTGGAGATATGACTAACGGAGCTCGCAGAAACGTAGGCTCTGGACTGGTTCAAGTTTAAAGAGAGCAACACAAGAAGAAAATGAGTACTTGTTAAGTATTGGACTTCTCCCTACTTGGTGTTAATGATGAGCAAACATAAATACTTGTGACTAATCCCCTATTTACAGTTAATCCATTACCTAAGCATATCATGAAGATTAATTAGCAATGGATGTCACTCAAAGATCAAGGAAAGCAAGAAAAGTGGATTGGATGATCAAATATGGTGATTGAAGCTCCTAGAAGACTTCAAGCTCATATTTTGGATAGAAGAGAGACTTCTACAAAATGTAATCTTTTTATTTTCTTCTAGTATGTAGCTTAGAAGTAGAAATATGTTAGAGCACACACACATCTTCATTTCAGTCCTAGGAAATCATTAGATCACTTTTCCTTAGACTCCAATTCATATTTCTCAAGGATGTGCATGTTGTGATTTCAACAGGCGACTGTTTGAACGATTTACAGTCGACTGTGATTGCTCTACAGTCGCCTGTTATGCACATACTTAATCAAATGATTTTTGGGCTTTCTAAACTTTAACTCCTTCAGGCGGCTGTTGTACATTTTACAGGCGCATGTCTTATATACAGTCGTCTGTGATTTCTTAATCGGTTGCATGTCTATCTTCAGCCCAAAGATCTCTTTCATTTCCATCTAGCCAGTCGACTGATGTTGTATTGACAGTCGCATGTCCAAGGCACAGTCGACCTTCAATGCTTCAATAGTCGCATGTCTATGATTCCTCTGCAGAATCTGCTCTCTGGAATATTTCAAGTTTTAGTGCCAGTCGACTGATGTTGTATTTACAGTCCCCTATCCAAGTAACAGTCGTTTGTCTTTAAACTCTCTGCAGACTCTGCTCTCTGGAAAGTTTCAGATTTTTGTGACAGTCGACTGATTTTGGTTTCACAGTCACATGCCCATGGCACATGCACCTGTGTGTTCCACATCATTCATCTGTCGTGTCTTCCCAAAACTTTCTGAGATTTTCTCAGCTTACCCATATTGCGACCAGTTGCCTGTAGAAGGATGTACAATTGCATGTTGGTTTTACAAGCGCATGTGTTCTCTTCATCAGTCGACTGTCCACGTGGTAAGTTACCGTTTGAATTCTCACTTACCATGTGACACAGTGCGGCAGTCGACTGTGTTTTGTTCAACAGTCGACAGTCGACTGTGTAAATTCTATCCGTTGGCTTTTTCTCTACGGATTTCAAAGGGGTTTTTGGGGATTCAGTTTGAGGGTTTTGGGGAACCTATAAAGAGAGCTTCTACTGCTCCATTGAGGGGTTAATCATCAACTCTTGAGAAACCCTAGCTTTCAATCTTCATGATCAAAACTCTCAAATCCAAAAGCCCTAGAATTCCAATCTTTTCCTCTCTTGCTCTCCAACCTAGAATTAAAGTGATATCTTCTAGGCAATTGGTGGTGACAAGAGAAAGGGCTTTTCTCTCTTCCAAGAGAGACCTCAACACAAAACACACTTGCTCCTTCAAGTTCTACTTCAAGGCATAGGTGATTGTAAGTGTTGTTATTTCAATATTTCATATCTTTCGTAATTAGATTAACTCTCGGTTTGTGAGAGTGATTTGCTTGCTCCCAATTTTAGGGAGTCAAGGACATCGAGTGTATTTCGATTTCACTTGTAGGGTTGCTACAAGTGGGTTTAAAAGATACCTCAAGTTAGGGTTCTAATTTGAGTATCCGGTGGTATCCAGGTGGAAGGGACGTAGGATTACCGGAAACAAGTCGGGAATTGACTTGGGTAATCCAAATCCTTGAAATATCCTTATGTTTGCATTGTTTCAATTTAGGGTTTATTTACATTCCGCATTAATTGTTGGTTAGGAATTTAATTTGGTATAACTATCATTTTAAATTGCATAAACACTATTCAACCCCCTTCTAGTGTTTTCCTCATAGCCAGGTCCTCACAATTGGTATCAGAGCGTTGGTTTATATCTATGACATCCAACAACAACAACGTTCCTCCACCAACTTCGTACAACAATCACGACCTTGATGGTGCGTCTACCGTCTTCGAAAGACAATCAACGGTTCGTCCTCCACGTTTCAATGGCACGAATTTTGGCTATTGGAAATGCCGGATGGAGACGTTTCTTAGGAGTGCTTCTCTTTGGAGATCCCTCCACAAGGAATACGTTGAACCCTCCGAAGAGGATTTTGACAAATGGACACCCTCCGAGAAGTCCGCTGAAGTAAACAACGCCAAGGCAATGAACGCTCTTCATTGTGCTTTGGATCCGAATGAGTTCAATAAGATATACACATGTAAGAGTGCATATCAAATTTGGAACCATCTAGTCGTTACCCACGAGGGAACGGATAAGGTAAAGTTGTCTAAATTATATGTTGCTATACAAACTTCGACATGTTTCATATGTAGGATAATGAGAGCATTGCAACGATGTACGGATATTTCACCGACACCACCAATGAACTTGAAGCACTTGGACAAGTCTACACCCAAGAAGAGAAGGTGAGGAAGATAATCATGGGAATGGCCTCGAAATGGGAAAGAAGAGCAATCGCCATTGAGGAGGTCAATAACATGAAGAACAACACCGTGGTAAATCTCATCGGTACTCTCATGTCTTACGAAGTAAGAAGGGAGAACCGATTGAAAATTCGAGCAATGATGAACCCAACAGAGGCCAAGAAGAAAGCGTTAGCATTCAAAGCTACTTTTTCATCCTCCGATAGTGAAGAATCAGATAACGAGATGGACTTGGAGGAAATGGCATAAATGAAGAAGAATTTCCAATGGTTCTTTTCCAAAGGTAAATTTCCTTCCAAAAATAAATTTGATTCCACTAACAATATTTCAACTCTTTGTTTTAAGTGTAACAAGCTAGGGCACACCAAGAAGGATTGTTCAATGCTTAGAAACAAAGAAAAGTGGAAGGCTCCAAAATACCACAAGTCCGACAATTACAAGAAGGATAAGAAGAAAGGACTTGTTGGGACGTTCGATGATTCAAGCGGAGATTCCTCAAGTGAATCGGAGGATGAGAAGGGTGAGAGTGCCCATATATGTTTCATGGCCCGAGAAGATCCACTCTCCGATGAGAGTGATAGTGACATCGATGAACCCGAGGTAACCATGGATGGACTTCGTATTGCTAACGAAGAATTATTTTCTAAGTATCAATCTCTTATGCTTAGATATACTAGTTTAAAGAACTTAAATGTTAGCAAATCATCCATGCCCTGCATTATCAACAATGACACCATTGTTGATACACGTACACTTGAGAAAGCCACTTTGGTTTCTCAGAATGACATCTTGAGAAATGAGGTGAATTCCTTCAAATCTCAACTAGATCAAACTTATCCTAAGGATAGTATTGATCTAGCATCACTTACACATAATTGGGTATTAAGAATGATTCTCTTAGTGCACAAAACACGTGTATCCACCTTGGATACCAGTATTTCTTCTCTTAAGGAGAAATATGAGCTCATGTCCTCCCGAGTGAAGAGATTTAACACAGGGAAATGATAATTGGATGAATTACTTGCAAACCAATTTCTGGCCATACATCGTGTTGGACTTGGTTATGTGGAAGCAAATGTATCCAATGCTCGCACCTCCTATAGTGGTGTAACTATAGATTTTGTGAGTTCATCCTCCGGTGTATCCACAAGTGGTGTCAAAAACACTATTGGTAGCAAACCTACCAAGAAGGCCACCACTTCACAATCTCTTCCTTTTGGCAAGAAACCCACTAAGAGTGGAAACCAAAAGAGAGGTCATGCTTATGTGTACACCAACCTTCATCCACGTAGGAAATCTCTTACTTCACACTTGGACACTAATGACATTTTTTATGCACCACACCCACGGACACGTGTAAACACACACATGAGAAATACTTATGCACGTGCCCCTACACGTTCTACGCTCATATGCATCATTCTTCCATGTATGATCATCCACCTCATGTTATGCATACTCCATATGTTGCATATAATATGCATGTTCCTAAGTTTGCATACAACCCATATATGTCCAATGCTTATCCACCTCCATCTTCATATGCTAGAACTTATGCTCCTAGAAAGCATGCACCATATAGAAATCAATCAATTGTGCATGCAACTAGGAAAAGGACACCCAAAACATACACAATTTGGGGTCCTAAGAACACTAGCATAATTGATAGGAATGCTTATGTTGATTCCTATTTTAATGATGTAATGAATAGTGGTAATTATGTTGGGAAGCAAAAGTCCACTTGGAATTGGCTTTCAAAGGGCTAATCCCATTGGACCCAACAAAAATTGGGTACCATTAGCTTATGGTATACTATGTAGGTACCCAAGAAAACGAAATAGAGCAATAAAAGTCATATTGGCTCTAAAAGGAAAGGATGGATGTTCGATAGTGGTTGCTCCAAATACATGACGGGAGATCCCACATTGCTCTTTGAAGTGATTAGCATCAAGGATGGTGCAACGGTCACTTTTGGAGGTAATCAAAAGGGAACCATCATTGGAGTAATCAAAGTTGGTAATCCTTCCAAACCACTTATTACAAATGTTTATATAGTTAGTGGTTTATGTCATAACCTTATCTCCATTAGTCAACTTTATGACAAGAGTTGCAAGGTTAACTTTAGAGAGGGTATGTGTAAAATTGTAGATATTGATTCACATGTTTTATTTATCGGCATTATGTGTAAAAATATTTATTATTTGAGCTTGCCTAAAACCATAGAACATTGCTTAGTTGCTAATACAAATGAACAACTATTATGTCATCGCTGTTTTGGTCATGTTCATTTTAAGCACTTATATAAGTTAGCTAAGCATGATCTAATAACAGGTTTTTCCGAAAAATTCTTTTAGTAAGAAAAACTTTTGTGATTCTTGTGAAAGAGGTAAACTAAGTAAATCATCTTTCAAACTTAAAGAATGCATAACTTCTAAGAGGCCCCTAGAATTACTTTATCTAGATTTATTTGGGCCAACTACAATCACTTCTTTAGGTAATGCTCATTATGAATTAGTTGTCGTTGACGACTTCTCTAGATTTACTTGGATTTCATTTTTAACCAAAAAGAATGAAGCTTTTGAAGAGTTTACTATATTTACAAAGAAGATTCAAAATTTCTTAGGATCCACCATTATCACTATTCGGAGTGATCATGGAGGAGAATTTGAGAATGAATCTTTCACCAAGTTTTGTCATGACAATGGGATTACTCACAATTTTTCTTTTTCTTGCGCACCACCACAAAATGGTGGTGTAGAGAGAAAGAATACGACCCTAATTGAGTGTGCCCTTACCATGCTCCATGATAGTCATCTTGGACTACAATTTTGGGCAAATGCGGTGCACACGGCAGGTTATGTGCTTAATAGGATCCTAGTGAGACCCCGAACGAACAAAACTTGTTTTGAGTTATTGTATGATAAAAAGCCACAAGTTAAATATTTTGATGTTTTTGGTTCAAAATGTTTTATAAAGAACACTTTTGGTAACTTAGATAAATTTGAGCCAAGATTCGATGAAAGAATTTTTGTTGCATATTCCACACGTAGCAAAGCCTACCGGATATACAACAAAACCTCTTCAACGATTGAGAAATCATTACACGTATCATTTTATGAAGATTTTGATTTTCCTCATGTTGTTGATGGTAGTGTATATGTTTTATGTGATTCTCTTAGTAATGTTAAAATCAATGATTCTATTACTGAGACTAACAATACTAATGAAATTGTTGAAAATGGTCCAAGTGATGCAGAAATTCCCAAAGCTTATCCAACCATTCGTAATCATCCCATGACCAAATTATTAGAGATATGGTTGTGGGTGTTCGAACGAGGTAAAGAATTGATGAATTCTATCACTGTGCATTTGTTTCTACCATTGAGCCAAAGAACATCCAAGAAGCATATGAAGATAGCTCTTGGATAGTTTCAATGGAAGAGGAGCTCATGCAATTTGAGAGAAATGAAGTTTGGGAGCTCATTCCTCTTCCAAGTGGTCACCAAGTAATTGGAACCAATTGGATTTTTAAGAACAAGACCGATGAGAACGAGGTCATCACAAGGAATAAAGCAAGGTTAGTAGCTCAAGTCTATCGACAAGAAGAAGGTATTTATTTCGAAAAATCATTTGTTCCCATATCTAGATTAGAAGCTATTAGATTGCTTTCATCTTTTGCATCCCATAAAAATTTTAAGTTATTTCAAATGGATGTTGAAAATGCATTTTAAATGGTATTGTTAATGAAGAAGTTTATGTTTCTCAACCACCCAGTTTCATTCATGAAAAATTTCCAACCCATGTTTTCAAACTTAAGAAATCGGTATATGGGTTGAGACAAGCTCCTAGAGCTTGGTATAATCGACTCAAAACCTTTCTTTTGGATTTAGGTTAATTTTAAAATGGGTGAAGTTGATTCAACTCTTTTCATTAAAGATTATGAAAATGACATCTTATTAATTCAAGTTTATGTAGATGATATTATATTTGGTTCTACTAAATTTAATCTTTGCCAAGAATTTTCTAAGTCTATGAAGGATGAATTCGAAATGAGCCATATAGGTGAGCTCAACTACTTTCTTGGACTACAAATTCGACAAATGAAGGATGTGACTTTTATACATCAAACAAAGTACACCGGGGAGCTTATCAAATGATTCGGGATGGAATCGTCTTTAAGCAAAAGGACTCCCATGAGTACGACAACCTATCTACACAAGGATGAGAACGAGAAAGATGTAGATGTTCGTCTATATCGAGGTATGATCGGTAGATTACTTTACTTAACTGCTAGTAGGCCCGATATTATGTTTTCCATATGACTGTGTGCTAGATATCAAGCTTGACCTAAAGAGTCACACTTGATTGCGGGTAAACGAATTTTTCGTTACCACAATCATTCACTAGATTATGGGTTACTTTACCCTAAATCTAACACATATGAGTTAATATCATATAGTGATGCCGAATTTACCGGATGCAAATCCGATAGGAAGAGTACTAGTGGCACTTGCCATTTCTAGGAAATTCCCTAGTTTCTTGGTTTTCTAAGAAACAGAACTCGGTATCTTTGTCCACGACTGAAGCAGAATATATTGACGCAGGTCTTGCATGTACACAAGTTCTTTGGATGAGACACACACTTAAAGACTATGGTGTCAATTGTGATACTTGCCCTATCATGGTTGATAACCAAAGTGCAATTTGTCTTTCCAAGAATCCGGTACATCGCTCCCGTACCAAACACATAGATGTGAGACACCACTATATTAATGATCATGTAGCTAAGAAGGACATCATCTTAGAGTACATTGAACCCAAAAACAAATCACCGACATCTTCACTAAACCTCTTAAAGAAGATTCATTTGTGAGGTTGCGTGGAGAATTAGGGATTATGGGTGAATCTGAATTGTAGGAGTTCATACTTTCATGTTATTGTTGAGTATTGATTCCCCGGATTTGGTTTTGATGATGAACAAACATAAATATCGTGAACTAACTCTTTGTGAGCGCAGTTATGAAGATCGTCGCCAAAATTCTACGTACATCAAAAGCGACATCTCAAGACTTCTCAAAGCGCGTGATCGTGTGCCTGAAGCTTCGTTGAAGCTCAAGGAACATTATTGAAGTCAAGAGATTCGGATTGAAGCTTTGAAGACGGTTCGTCTAGTTTATTTTTATTGTCTTCTAGCTTCTTTTCGTAGAATGTTAAGCCTTGAGTAGGTCTTACATTATAATCTTCATAACGCTCATATCTTAGAGCTAGGATTATCTTAGAAGCCCATAGAAACTTTCCCAAAGCTTTACGCTTCATTTCGCGGCTTCTTGGGCATCTTAGTTGGTTCAAGAAGAAGAACCAACCGACTAGATTGTCATATAGTCGATTAAGAATCCTTCTTGAACCGACTAGATTTCCTTGCTCAATTCAGCCTCTTCACTGTTGACCAATTAGTCGGTCCAAGAAGGTTCACCGACCGACTAGTTGTCAAACTAGTCGGTTGGGAATCCTTCTTAGACCGACTAGTTATACTTTCATTTCTTCAGCCTAGCTACTGTTGACTAGTTAGTCGGTCCAAGAACATCTATCGATCGACTAGTTGTGAAACTAGTCGGTTGGAATTTGTTCTTAGACCGACTAGTTATCCTGTGTTCAGCCTATTGAATTTCAACTCTTAGTCGGTCAAAGAACACTCACCGACCGACTAGTTGTCAAACTAGTCGGTTGGCAAGTCTTCTTAGACCGACTAGTTCTATATCTCCTGAATTCTCTTTCTTGGCTGTTAACCTTTTAGTCGGTCCAAGAAGAATCACCGACCGACTAGTTGTAAAACTAATCGGTCAGTGATCCTTCTTAGACCGATTAGACTGCTTCAGAAATAGATCCGTTGGGCATTTAATGCAACGTTTTTGCTTCTCTCTTCTCTCTATCCTATATATACTTGAAGTGCTTCTAACCTAGCATTCAAGGCTGCCATTATTGAGTTTTAGAGAATCAAAGAGAAAGTATTCAATTCTCATTTCCAAGCTTCCACTTCTCACAAGAATCTCTCCAAACTCCTTGAGCCCAAATTTTCTCAAGAGAGATTCTCTTCATTGTGAGCCACTTAAGCCAAGAGCTTGATTCAAAGTCACCAACTCCATCCTAGCCTTCGATCGCTATTCATCTTGGTGGAGCTAGGGTTTGGTGACATTCTCTCCTTCAAAATCTTCCTTGCCCTAAAATCAGTAAGTTTACTCAAGGCATAGGATTTTGTTGGTAAGTGTTTATTGTTTCATTTACTTTGCTATTAAGTTTATCTCTCGGTTGTGAGAGAAGATCGTGATCCCGGGTTATGGGAGTCACGTTTTAATTTGTGTATGATTTGATCTTGTAGAGGTTTTCTACAAGAATTTCATAGTGCAAACTTGGGTTAGAGGATTCTAACTCAAGTAGCCGGAGGGGATCCGGGTGTTTGGGACGTAGGATCACCGGGAACAAGTCGGGGAGACTTGGGTGGATCCGAACCCGTTACATCGTTTGTTTGCATTGCTTAATTCTTGTTTGTCAATTTTCATTCCGTATTGTTGGTTGTGTTTGCACGATAATTAGGAATTATACTCTTGATTATTTTAAAGTACTATTCACCCCCCTCTAGTACTTATGCAGTAGCTATCAGGGCATTACATTTGGTATCAGAGCCAAGTTCATAGCTATGTCTACCAACGACAACAAGACCGTTCATCCACCTTCAGACTATAGCACCTTCAAGAACCGTGAAGAAGCTTCTTCGGTGATGGAAGGACACTCCTCAACTAGGCCTCCTTACTTCAACGGTGCCAATTATGGGTACTGGAAATGCCGGATGGAAACGTTCCTCTGGAGCACTTCACTATGGAGAGCTACGTTGACGGAGTATGTCGAGCCCGCCGAACAAGACTTTGCTAAGTGGACTACCGCGGAGGTCGCCGCGGAGGTGAACAATGCCAAGGCAATGAATGCCTTGCAATGTGCTTTGGAGCCCGAAGACTTCAACAAGATATGCACATGTAAGAGTGCATATCAAATCTGGAACTCATTCCTCATCTTGTATGAAGAAACGAGTAGGGTAAGAGACTCCAAACTCACTGTTGTAAATAAAGAATTCGAATTATTTCACATGCAACAGGGTGAGAAGATGAAGGAGTACTATGCTCGCTTCGTTGACATTACCAATGAGTTGGAGGCTCTTGGAAGACCTACAACCAAAAGAAGAAAGTCTCAAAGATTATTGACGGACTTCCTTCTTGTTGGGAAAATCATACCTTCGCCATCGAGGAGGGTAACGATATGAATAGGTATACTGTCGTACAACTAATGGGTACATTGATGTCTTATGAGGTACGCAAGGACAGTAAACTAAAGATGCAGGACAAGATGAAGTCGTACTTGAAGCAATACGAGCCGAAGAAAAAGGCGATTGCGTTCAAGGCCGCTCCATCTACATCTACCGATGATGAAGAATCGGAAGACGAGTTGGACTTAGAATCCATTGCCCTTATGGTAAAGAAGTTCAACCGATTCTTTCGGAAAGGTAACTTTAAGAACAAATCTAAATTTAGTTCTAATAACGCCTCTGCTCCTTTGTGTTTTAAATGCAACAAGCCAGGACACATCAAAGCGGATTGTCCTCAAAACAAACAAAAGGAGAAATGGAAGGTGCCAAAGTTCGACAAGTCTCGAAAGTACAAGAAAGGGTACAAGAAAGGACTTGTTGGCACATTCACCGACTCCGACGAGGACTCCTCAAGTGGAGAGTCGGATGATGAACAAGTGGAGCAAGCACACATGTGCTTCATGGCTAGAGAGGAACATGATCAAGAGTCCTCCTCTGATGAAAGCAAGGATGAAGGCGATAAGGTAACGATGGATGACCTTAGATTAGCTAACGAGCAAATTTGGTCTAAGTATTCTAAATTGGTAAATAGATATACTAAGACTAAAGATGAGCTAACCAGTCTCCAAACCTCACCTAAGCCTATCATCATCATCAACGATACCGTTATTGAAGACTTGAGAAATGAGATTGTAAATCTCAAATCTCAACTTGAGCATGTTCACATTGAGGATTCGGAGGAACACGAGATAGCGGATTGGATTTCTCGAAAATCAACTTTGAGTATTGAGAATGAGAATCTCAAGTCTCGTGTTTGTGAACTCACTACTCAAGTGTCCACTTTGGATGCTTCTATACTTTCTCTCACCGAGATGTATGAGTGCACATTAGGCCGAATTAATAAATTCAATAAAGGTAAGGACCATTTGGATAATATCCTAAATGACTTACTTTCGGCCAATTATCACATTGGCTTGGGGTATAAGATGGGAAATTCATCCAAATCGTCCACCACCTTTGTTAGGCCATCTTTCGAAGCCTCGACGAGTGGAAGCAAACACCCCATTGGTAGTTCATCTACCAATGGTGCTTCCACTTCGTAAACACCCCAGATTGGAAAGAAACCCACTTTGGGTGGACCTCCAAAGAAGGGTCATGCATTCATGTACACGAATACTATGCCACGTAGGAACACACATCCTACTCCACCGGTTCACAAATATGATGATTTTTATGCTCCACATCCACGGGCACGTGCACACCAAGTGAGACACACTCACGCACATTCTCCCCCACATGCATATGTTCATCGACATCATTATTATATGAACAATTACCATTATGCACCATATCATATGATGCCACCACCATTTCATCATGTTCCATATGCTTATCCTCGACATGCATTTCCTAGGCCACCTCCACGTAGGCCACATGCATCACGTAGACATCAACAACGTATGCATGCTCCCAATAGGAATAGGGCTCCTAAGACATTCACTATTTGGGGCCCAAAGAACACTAACATGCATGAAAAACAAGCATACATGAATTCCTATTTTATGAATGTCGTGCATAATGATGATTATGTTGGGAAGTCTAAGTCCAATTGGACTTGGCTTCCAAATGTCTAATCTTTTAGGACCCAATGACCTTGGGTACCATGAAATGATATTTTTATCTTTAGGTACTCAAGAAAAAGAAAAGGAGCAACAAATCAAAATTTAGCTCCAAGGATGGGTGGATACTCGATAGCGGGTGTTCAAATCACATGACGGGTGAAGCTCAATTGATCTCCGGAGTGGTGCCCATTGTAAATGGGAACCGAGTAGTCTTTGGAGGCAACGAGAGCGGAACCATCATTGGTGTTGGTAAAGTTGATAACCCATATAAACCTCTTATAAGTGATGTTTACCTTGTTAAAGGTTTAAATCACAATCTCATTTCAATAAGCCAACTTTGTGACAAGGGTTACAAAGTTAGCTTTGCGAAAGGAATGTGTCATATTTTTAGTAAAGATAATAATAATTTGTTATTTTCTGGCACACGCCATAAGGATATATATATCCTAGACATCCCTAAGTCACATGAACAATGTCTCATTGCCAACACAAGTGAACAACACTTATGGCATCGACGTCTTGGTCATCTGAACTTTGGAACACTTTTTAAGATATCCAAGTTAAATTCTATTAAAGGATTTCCTAAGCTTACTTTCCAAAAGAAAAGTTTTTGTTACTCGTGTCAACGAGGCAAACTTCCGAAGTCGTCATTCAAACCTAAGAAAAGCATTTCATCTAAACGGCCCCTAGAGCTTTTACATCTAGATCTTTTTGGGTCAACTAGAGTTGCTTCATTAGGGAATGCTCGATATGGACTTGTCATCGTTGATGACTTTTCTAGATTTACTTGGGTATTTTCTTTAAGTAATAAAAATGATGCTTTTGAAAACTTCACAATATTTGTGAAGAAAGTACAAAATCTCATTGGAACCACCATTGTCATTATTCGTAGTGATCATGGAGGGGAATTTGAGAATGAGTCTTTCTCAAATTTTTGTGATGAAGTTGGTATTACACACACCTTTTCTGTCCCTCGCGCACCCCCTCAAAATGGTGTTGTTGAGAGAAAGAATAGGACGCTAGTGGAATGTGCTCGCACAATGCTTGATGATAGCCAACTTGGCCATCAATTTTGGGCGGAAGCGGTACATACCGCTTGCTATGTGTTTAATAGAATACTCTTGAGGCCCGGTACCAAACAAACTTGTTATGAATTGTTGTTTGGTAGATTGCCTCAAGTTAAACATTTTCGAGTTTTCGGTGCAAAATGTTTTATTAAAAACACGTATGGGAGTTTGGAAAAATTTGATCCAAGATCCGATGAGGGGATATTTGTTGGATATTCCTCACGTAGCAAAGCTAACCGGATATACAATAAAAGAACCTCAACGATCGAGGAATCTCTTCATGTTTCATTCAATGAAAATGTTGTCCCGTCTAGAATTATCAATGATGATGACTCCATGGAAGTTATATATGATTCTACTGGTAATTCTAATTCTATTGATTCTATTGATACTAACCCTACTGATGATTCTTTTGAGAATGTTCCTAGTGATCAGGGAGTTCCCAAACGGCTTCATACAGTTCGTGACCATCCCCATAAGCAAGTCATTGGCAACATACTTGATAGTGTCAATACGAGATCTCAAGTCAACTACTTCGCTCATTGTGCCTTTGCCTCTTCAGTAGAGCCAAAGAATATTAACGAAGCGTGCGAAGACAGTTCTTGGATCCTAGCCATGGAGGAGGGACTCATTCAGTTTGAGAGGAATGAGATTTGGGAGTTAGTTCCATTGCCTTCGAAGAACCACACTGTTATAGGAACGAAGTGGATCTTCAAGAATAAGACCGACGAGAACCAAAACGTCGTTCAGAACAAAGCTCGGTTAGTAGCTCAAGGCTACAGGCAAGAGGAAGGTATAGATTTTGAAGAATCATTTGCTCCCGTAGCTAGATTAGAATCTATTAGGTTGTTGTTATATTTTGCATGCCATAAAGATTTTAAACTCTTTCAAATGGATGTAAAAAGTGTGTTTTTAAACGGAGATGTCGTTGAGGAAGTTTATGTTTCTCAACCTCCGGGTTTTATAAATGAAAAATTTCCAAATCACGTTTTCAAACTTAAGAAAGCACTTTATGGTTTGAGACAAGCTCCTAGAGCTTGGTATGACCGCCTAAAGAACTTTCTTTTGGATTTGGGTTTTAAAATGGGTGAAGTTGATTCTACACTATTTGTTAAGTATGCGAATCTTGATATAATTTTAGTTCAAATTTATGTTGATGATATCATTTTCGGTGCTACTAACTTCACTCTTTGCGAAGAGTTTTCTAATGTCATGAAGGACCAATTTGAGATGAGCCACATGGGTGAGCTCAAATATTTCTTAGGACTCCAAATTCGCCAAATGAATGATGCAATCTTCATCCACCAAACCAAGTACACGGTGGAGTTGCTAAAGCGATTCAGAATGGAGAATGCTTCTGGCAAGAAGACTCCAATGAGCACTACTACACATCTTGATAAAGATTCGGGCGGCAAAGATGTAGACATTCGTCTATATCGAGGTATGATATGTAGTTTATTATACCTTACTGCCAGTCTGCCTGATATTATGTTTGTTGTATGTGTATATGCTCGTTATCAGTCACAACCTAAGGAATCACACTTAGTAGCGGTAAAACGTATTTTCCGTTATTTAAGTTACCCACTCGACTACGGATTATATTATCCAAAGTCTAGCACATATGAGTTAATCTCATATAGTGACGCAGATTATGCTGGATGCAAATCCGACAGGAAAAGTACTAGTGGCACTTGCCATTTTATAGGAAATTCTCTTGTCTCTTGGTTTTCCAAGAAGCAGAATTCCGTATCACTTTCAACCACTGAGGCAGAATATATTGCCGCCGGTGCTGCGTGTGCTCAGGTTCTTTGGATGAGACACGCACTTAAAGACTTCGGTATAAACTGTGATACTTGCCCTATCATGGTGGACAACCAAAGTGCAATATGTCTCTCTAAGAATCCGGTACACCATTCCCGTTCCAAACACGTAGATGTCCGTCACCATTTCCTAGATGATCATGTTGCCATTTACTTCAGTGTGCACATTATATTTTTTTGTCTCTGATGTTGATTTCGTCGCTCGACGACTATATTAATTAAATAGAATTGTTTCTATGAAAACATAGAATTGTTTTCCATGCACTAAATTCACTAAGAATGTTGATATTGGAGAGTATGGTCCATAACTCAATAAGTGAAATTGATTTGAGTTTTGATGATTTCTTTTTTTCGATTTTCGACTATGGTCTCGTTGGCACGCTTTGATTTTCTTCGTTATTTTACATTGGTGTCATTTGGACCTTGGTCGTATTCTTCGACTCTCGTGCTTTTGTTTTAGCCATTGTTGTTGTCGTTGATCTCCTCTCGCTCTTTTTGCTAATGCCAAAGGGGGAGAGAATTAATAATGACGATGTGCTAAATGATAATTTAAAGCAATTTACCGTGAATCTAATTTGATATGTTAGATTCAGGGGGAGTTAAGATATAAAAATGGGTTTAGATCCTAAATTTCAATAATTTGGTTCATATTTTATACTTTACTCGTCTGCTTGATGCGTATGATTATTATTTAATATAGAATTAACGTGTCATCAATGTAGGAGGAGTAAGTAAATTTCATTTGACTCATTATTATTGATTATTATTTATGTTGGTTTGTCATCACCAAAAAGGGGGAGAATGTTGAGTATTGATTCCCCGGATTTGGTTTTGATGATAAACAAACATAAATATCGTGAACTAACTCTTTATGAGCGCAGTTATGGAGATCGTCGCCAAAATTCTACGTACATCAAAAGCGACGTCTCAAGACTTCTCAAAGCGTGTGATCGTGTGCCTGAAGCTTCGTTGAAGCTCAAGGAGCATTATTGAAGTCAAGAGATTCGGATTGAAGCTTTGAAGACAGTTCGTCTAGTTTATTTTTATTGTCTTCTAGCTTCTTTTCGTAGAATGTTAAGCCTTAAGTAGGTCTTACATTATAATCTTCATAACGCTCATATCTTAGAGCTAGGATTATCTTAGAAACCCATAGAAACTTTCCCGAAGCTTTACGCTTCATTTCGCGGCTTCTTGGGCATCTTAGTTGGTTCAAGAAGAAGAACCAACCGACTAGATTGTCATCTAGTCGGTTAAGAATCCTTCTTGAACCGACTAGATTTCCTTGCTCAATTCAGCCTCTTCACTGTTGACCAATTAGTCGGTCCAAGAAGGTTCACCGACCGACTAGTTGTCAAACTAGTCGGTTGGGAATCCTTCTTAGACCGACTAGTTATACTTTCATTTCTTCAGCCTAGCTACTGTTGACTAGTTAGTCGGTCCAAGAACATCTATCGATCTACTAGTTATGAAACTAGCCGGTTGGAATTTGTTCTTAGACCGACTAGTTATCCTGTGTTCAGCCTATTGAATTTCAACTCTTAGTCGCTCAAAGAACACTCACCGACCGACTAGTTGTCAAACTAGTCAATTGGCAAGTCTTCTTAGACCGACTAGTTCTATATCTCCTGAATTCTCTTTATTGGATGTCAACCTTTTAGTCGGTCCAAGAAGAATCACCGACCGACTAGTTGTAAAACTAATCGGTCAGTGATCCTTCTTAGACCGATTAGACTGCTTTAGAAATAGATCCGTTGGGCATTTAATGCAACGTTTTTGCTTCTCTCTTCTCTCTATCCTATATATACTTGAAGTGCTTCTAACCTAGCATTCAAGGCTGCCATTATTGAGTTTTAGAGAATCAAAGAGAAATCATTCAATTCTCATTTCCAAGCTTCCACTTCTCACAAGAATCTCTCCAAACTCCTTGAGCCCAAATTTTCTCAAGAGAGATTCTCTTCATTGTGAGACACTCAAGTCAAGAGCTTGATTCAAAGTCACCAACTCCATCCTAGCCTTCGATCGCTATTCATCTTGGTGGAGCTAGGGTTTGGTGACATTCTCTCCTTCAAAATCTTCCTTGCCCTAAAATCAGTAAGTTTACTCAAGGCATAGGATTTTGTTGGTAAGTGTTTATTGTTTCATTTACTTTGCTATTAAGTTTATCTCTCGGTTGTGAGAGAAGATCGTGATCCCGGGTTGTGGGAGTCACGTTTTAATTTGTGTATGATTTGATGCTGTAGAGGTTTTCTACAAGAATTTCATAGTGCAAACTTGGGTTAGAGGATTCTAACTCAAGTAGCCGGAGGGGATCCGGGTGTTTGGGACGTAGGATCACCGGGAACAAGTCGGGGAGACTTGTGTGGATCCGAACCCGTTGAATCGTTTGTTTGCATTGCTTAATTCTTGTTTGTCAATTTTCATTCCGCATTGTTGGTTGTGTTTGCACGATAATTAGGAATTATACTCTTGATTATTTTAAAGAAATATTCACCCCCCTCTAGTACTTATGCAATAGCTATCAGGGCATTACAGTTATATCATGCTTGAACTCATATCATCATTTTTACTTCTCTTGTTTTGATAAATTATATGTTTCACATATATTTGTTTTAAGAGATGTATTTGAGATTTCGATGATTTCGATTATTTGGATTAATTTACGAGTTTTGTACGTTAATCTATAATATTTTGATATTGATTTCTTGATCAGATTTGTGTTAGAGTATTGGTCCTAGGGTGAGTTGTTTTTATCCTCTGGATTTTAACCTCTCTGTGCATTTTTGGAGCAGGACAGATGACTGTCATTCATTCGACAGTCGCCTGCCCAACTCAATTTTTCCTTAAAGCAGACTGAATTTTTCGCGCAGGCGATTGATGAACATTTTCCAGTCGACTGTCTCTGCAACAGGCGACTGCAATTTGGTCATCAGGCGCCTGTCCAAATCTTGAGATGTCTTTGTTTTATCATTACATTTTTTGATTCTCTGTCAGACGACTGTTGTGTTAGTTACAGTCGACTGTCTCTCTGACAGGCGACTGTGAGTTAATCAATAGTCGACTGTCTGTCAACCCAAGCTGATCTATATCATATCAACTGTCAACTTCTATGGCAGTTCGTTAAATTGATCTGAGCCGTCGATTTCTCGATCCAACGGCCCAAAATCTTTTGACCCCATCATATAATATCGAGGGCCGTCGATTTCTTTAGTTATATCATCTCTCATTCGACTCGACTTCCCTCGTCTCCCTCCTTCGAATTCCAACTGTTGCCATCGATTTCATCGTCGATTCGCAGCTCTAGTCACTGATCTCACTTCCCATCTTCCGATTGAGAGTTTGATTGTCTCCTTCTCTGTCGATCGTCGCGGATTAGGTATCTTCTTCGATTATAGTGTAAGGATCGACTTACCCTTGCAATACTAACAACACCATACTAAGGGGGGTGAATAGTATAATGGCAATAAATTGTGTAATTAAAATTAAACTTGCAAATGCGGAATAATAAATGCAAGAGGAATTAATCACCACAATAAAATCAAACGCAAACACACGATTTTACCCTGGTTCCTCAAAACTTGGGTACGTCCAGCCACACCAATATTCACTATATTTTCCACAAAGAGAAGTGAATACAAATCCCACAAAGAGATACCTCACACAGAGGATTTTGTCCTACACAAGAACCAAACCAACCCTACACAAGGGTCTAACTCCCACACAGAGAATTAGGGTTAGCACTATGCTAGGACACCAAACACCCACAAAGAGAGTAACTCCCACAGAGAGAGTATCTAATTCTTGCAAAGAGAATTAGGATTTCAAAAAACACAAAGTAAAATAAATACTCTTACCTATGCCTTGATATGCTTACTCATAGATGAATGCAAGGCATGGAAGAGGATCTCCAAGTGATGAGATTTGCTTGAAAGCACTTGGATGATTTCCCTTGAGCTTGACTTCAGTGCATGAAGGAGATTTAGAGCTCTAAGAGGGAAATGAGAGAGTTTGAGAGTGGCTTATTTAATCTCAAAATATTTTCAATAGCATTAAGATGTTCCAATGAACTCAGCCCTCTCATATATATAAGAACCCTATAAGAGCTCTCAAAAGCCAAGAAAACAGCCAAAAACAAAAAGCTACAACGGCTAGATTTTGGTCTGAAACGTCAGTGACAGTCGACTGAAGAACAAATGACAGTCGACTGTCCAACGGCTAAATAAATATCAACCGCTATAATATTAGCCTCGACGGTCGACTGATGAAGACGATACAGTCTACTGAAAACAGGACAAGCGCTTGTAAAACCTTCAGCAGGCGACTGTTGCAGGGGATAAAATAAAACAGAGAGATGCACTCTTTTGCACTATGTGCAGACAGGCGACTGATGGCCAATATACAGGCGACTGTCAAAAGGACAGGCGACTGTAAGTACTGAACCAGTCGACTGACTAGCAAACTGGGATGAAGCCCAGACAATGCGAGTTACGCATAGTCGACTAATGATCAAATCACAGGTGACGTTGGAAGAAAAACGATGATGAATGTACCGTCAATCGACTTTTCCATAAGCTCAAGTATGAGTCAATCAAATGATGACTTGAGCAGTGCACCACAGTCGACTGTAGAAGACTCGACAGGCGACTGGAAATCACCCAGACGACTGCAAAACCTTCAGCAGACGACTATAGGAGAACCAAAGACTCCAAATGAGTCTTTGGTCAAGATGAGCCAATTGGGTTGGATTCTATGATAATCCTAAGGCTCACTAAGATAGTTAAATGCATATGCAAGAATGAGTAAACCATCTAATAAGGCATTACATCAAACCTAGAATCAAAAAGAGAGAAAGCAATAAATGAAATTACATGGATTACAATGCTTTCCTTAGAGTCTATGGCTTCAATCAGGATGCCTTGAAGCTCCCCATCATCTCCAAGCTTTGGCACCCCTTGAGTCTAAGCTTTGGCCCTTCTCCACTTGATGTCCGTCCTTACACCATGTGTTTAGTCTCCAAAAATGATATTCTTGAAATGTAACTAAGAGACTAAAACAAAGGAGCCATTAGCAACAACATAATGTTGTGATCATCATCATAGTAGCATTGGTATGAAACACCAATACTCAACAATCTCCCCCTTTTGATGATGACACACATTATGTCAAACATAAAGAATTAAAGCACAATGCTAATGAGCTCCCCCTACTTATATGTACCAATTGAAAAAAATGAGATATACAATTGAGAATACTCAATATACCAAAAGAAATAGAGAGTAATCATGGTGACATATAATATGCATGGATTACATAAACCAATTGCAATAAGAATAAAACATGCACACAAGAATGGTTTATATAATCCCACATATCTGTCCCCATAGATATATCTCTCTCCAAATGCATATATATGAAATACAAGAATTACATTTACATAATGCATATATCTCTCCCCCTTGACATCATCAAAAAGGTGGACATCAGAAATATCCCCATTGTCATCTCTAATTAAAGACGTGACAATATGCAAGAGTAAAGAAATGCATGATACCACATTGTAAAAATTTAGTGGGTATCAATCACTATTCCAAGCTCCTCCTAGATCATAGAAATGGTCAATTTTTTGACTTCTAGGATCTAATACCAATTGTAAAGTAGGAGATAAACAATCTCTAACAATTGAGGTAATACCAATTGTAGAAAAAGAATCTTGGAAGATAATCCTTTTTACCAATTGATAAACATACATTAGAGCCATGGGCCTAAAGTGTATCAAAGCAATAGATATGGAAAAATCAAGCTTCAATGATACGCAATGATATTGCCAAAACAAAATATAACATGAAATGTGTTGGCAATATCCAAGGGGTAGAGTTTGAGACCAAACTAATCAATTGAGACACCAATTGTGAAACAATGATCCCAAAGACACCCCGAAATGAGAGTCAAAATATGTTCTTAAAATAATTTTGAACAAATAACGTATTAACTCCCCCATTGTCATACATATGGATAAAAAATGCATGCATGACAATGTCTTCCCCAAGGTTCCCATTTTCACGAAAAATACATTTGAAAACATTTTCAAAATCATGAAACACACACACAAACAATGTGTATGCTAAAAATATACATTTAAGCACAATACACATGCAATATGCATATGTGTGATGAACCTAAACATTAGGGAACCAAACCCAAGAGGAGTTTGATTTCCTAATGTAATCACATGAGGTGATCACTACCTAACTAGAGAGTTGATGTAACTATCCCTCTCTTGCACACTAACCTTAGTGGGAATCCATAAACTCAAGGATTTCCTAGGCAAGGATTTTGCCTTTGCAAGAGGGGTGGATGTGGCACGCATAGGTGTAGAAAATATTTTCTTAGCATGCTTGAAGTGAGGATTTTGCTTCTTAGCAAAAAATGAAGAATTTTCATTTTTCCTCACCACCTTATGATCTACTTGCTTCTTGTTAGTGTTATTGTTATACAAGTAAGCATGGTGATTCTTCTTAGATGCTTTAGCAATATTTCTTGTATTTGCATCATAAGAGGAATTAGAGGTAGGTTTTGGGTACCACATTATGAATATATCCCAAGCCTCCTCTATGGTTTACCGGATGTTGTTTTTCAAGAAAACCGTGGAGTGAATCCCTAGAATAAACAAAGCTTTTGAGCTTTTGGGATTCCTCTTTGCATTTCAACGTAAGTTGTTGAATGCGAGTTTCTAAGCTAAGGTTTTGAGCTACTAAGTTTTCATTGGTTATGCTCAAATTCTTAACTTGAGAGATAAGTGTGTCTCTCTCACTAGTGTCACATACATGCAAAGCATCATAATCATTTACACTAGTAGATTTTAAGGCATGCAACCTACTCATAGCATTTTTAAATTTTGCTTTCAATTTAGCATATGAGTTGATGCACTTATTTACCCCATTGGAGACAACATTGAAGCGGTATTCGAGCTCCTCGTATGATAGTTTCTCCTCCTTAACTTTCTCATCGGTTTCCTCCTCACTAGAGCTAGACGAAGATTCTTCCCCCTTTACCATGAAGCACATTTTCTCGTTGGGGTTGAGCCACGCCTCCACCTCTTCATCACTTGAACTCGATGAGATTGATGAAGACTCATCAAAAGCCGCGAAGCACATATGAGCTCGCTCCTTGTCATCCTCTTTTTCATCACTTGATGTATCCTCATCGGAGTCATCAAAAGTGCCGACAAGTCCCTTCTTTTGGTTCTTGAACCTGGACTTGCCTTTCCAATGCTTCTTCCCTTTATCCTTATAAGCCTCGTTGGTGGGTTTAGAAGGGCATTCGGTGGAGCGATGACCTTTGCCACTGCAAGTGTAACAAGTAGGAATCTTGTTAGAATTGGAGGCAAACTTTGAAGCAGATTTACATTGCTTGCTTTTGAGGAATGCTCTTAGTTGCGTGGTAAGCTCCACGATTTCATCTCCACTAGCCTTATCTTCTTCATCTTCTTCCCTATGAGCTTCATGATGGAATTTCTTTCTCCATTTGATTGGCTCCTCCTTGGCATGGAATGCAACCCCCTTTTGCTTCTCCGGCTTCTCGGGCTTGGTTGGTTGATTCTCATTCTTGTGTTGAAGCTTCACTTCGTATGCCATGAGATTCCCAACACACTCCTCAATGGTATATTTGGACGTGTCGTTAGACTCCAAAATTCCGTTGGCCTTTGACTCCCATTTGGGTGTAAGAGAGTCAAGGATCTTCTCCACTCGATTCTCTTGGGAAATCACCTTTCCAAGTCATTCCAAAGCGTTCACGATGTCTGTGAACCTTGTGAACATTTCTGAGATGCTTTCTCCATCCTGCATCTTAAACATTTCATATTTAGATCTAAACACACTTTGTTTAGATTTTTTTACCTTAGATGTCCCTTCAAAAGTAATCTCCAAGATATGCCAAATTTCGTTGACCGATTTGCATATGGAGATGCGGTTGAACTCATTCGGAGTGAGGACGCAATGGAATGCATTCATAGCCCTTGCATTGACTCTGGTCGAGTCCTTCTCTGCCTTAGTTCTTGAAGCCGCAGGTGAAGTAGGCTCCTCAAATGGCAACTCCGTGATGTCCCAAAGGCCTTGACCCTTCATGTAGATCATCATCCCGATCTTTCGACTTGGGTAGTTGGTTCTGTTGAAGAGCGGGGGTCGAATGGTAGAGTGACCTTCTTCATGAGACGCGGATGTAGCGTTGAATGCCATCGTTGTAGTATGATATAATCTCGCTCTGATACCAATTGTAAGGATTGCCTTACCCTTACAATACTAACAACAACACACTAGAAGGGGGTGAATAGTGTAATGGCAATAAATTGTGCAATTAAAATTAAACTTGCAAATGTAGAATAATAAATGCAAGAGGAATTAATCACCACAATAAAATCAAACGCAAACCCATCATTTTACCCTGGTTCCCCAAAACTTGGATACATCCAGCCACACCAATATTCACTATATTCCCACAAAGAGAAGTGAATACAAATCCCACAAAGAGATACCTCACACAGAGGATTTTGTCCTACACAAGAACCAAACCAACCCTACACAAGGGTCTAACTCCCACACATAGAATTACTAACTCCCACACAGAGAATTAGGGTTAGCACTACACTAGGACACCAAACTCCCACAAAGAGAGTAACTCCCACAGAGAGAGTATCTAATTCCCACAAAGAGAATTAGGGTTTCAAAGAAACACAAAGTAAAACAAATACTCTTACATATGCCTTGAGATGCTTACTCATAGATGAATGCAAGGCATGGAAGAGGATTTCCAAGTGATTAGATTTGCTTGAAAGCACTTGGATGATTTCTCTTGAGCTTGACTTCAGTGCATGAAGGAGATTTAGAGCTCTAAGCGGGAAATGAGAGAGTTTAAGAGTAGCTTATTTAATCTCAAAAGATTTTCAATAGCATCAAGAAGTTCCAATGAACTCAGCCCTCTCATATATCTAGGAACCCTATAGGAACTCTCAAAAGCCAAGAAAACAGCTAAAAGCAAAAAGCTGCAACGGCTAGATTTTGGGCTGAAACGTCAGTGACAGTCGACTGAAGAACAAATGACAGTCGACTATTCAACGACGAAATAAATCCCAACAGCTATAATTTGAGCCTCGACAGTCGACTGATGAAGACGATACAGTCGATTGAAAACAGGACAGGCGCATGTAAAACCTTCAGCATGCGACTGTTGCAGGGGATGAAATAAAACAGAGAGATGCACTCTTTCGCACTGTTTGCAGACGGGCGACTGATGGCCAATATACAGGCGAATGTAAGTACTGAACCAGTCGACTGACTATCAAACTGGGATGAAGCCCAGATAATGCGAGTTACGCACAGCCGACTGATGAACAACTCACAGGCGACTGTTGGAAGATAGGCGACTGTGAATGTACCGTCAGTCGACTGTTCCATAAGCTCAAGTATGAGTCAATCAAATGATGACTTGAGCAGTACACCACAGTCGGCTGTAGAAGGCTCGACAGGCGACTGGAAATCACCTAGTCGACTGTAAAACCTTCAGCAGACTACTGTAGTAGAACCATAGACTCCAAATGAGTCTTTGGTCAAGATGAGCATTTTGGGTTGGATTCTATGATAATCCTAAGGCTCACTAAGATGGTTAAATGCATATGCAAGAATGAGTAAACCATCTAACAAGGCAATACATCAAACCTAGACTCAAAAATAGAGAAAGCAATAAATAAAATTACATGGATTACAATGCTTTCCTTAGAGTCTATGGCTTCAATCAGGATGCCTTGAAGCTGCCCATCATCTCCAAGCTTTGGCACCACTTGAGTCCAAGGTTTGGCCCTTCTCCACTTGGTGTCCATCCTTGCACCAAGTGTTTAGTCTCCAAAAATGATATTCTTGAAATGTAACTAAGAGACTAAAACAAGCGAGTCATTAGCAACAACATAATGTTGTGATCATCATCAAAATAACATTGGTATGAAACACCAAAACTCAACAAATCGTTCGTTTTTGCCCTTGTTTCGGTCGATCGATCTTCATGGAACCAGTGAGTCCATCGTCTTCTAATGAGTATTTGGGTATTTATGTCATAGACCCGCTTCCCTCAGCTACTGTCACTGAACCCACTCCTCTGCTTGCTGACCAGCCACCCTCTCCTCCACCTTCAGTTCCATCCGATGACGAGTTTCTTTGCTCGAAACGAAAGTTTTCGACTTAGATCAGAAGCTTTCGCTCCTACTTGAGCTAAACTAGAAGTCGTTTCTTCATCACGGCTTTCTGATTCTGGCCACACTCCATGCCATGTTTCCTCCTTCCGAGGATACTCCCCATTCTGCAGTCCCTCCTTCTCCAGGCTTTGTGCCTTTGTCTACTGATGTACTGCCCTCTGTGCCTGTTCACGTGGAGTCTCCTGCTGCTGGGGCGTCATCATCCAAGCGGAAGGCTCGTGTGTACCCTATTTGTCGCTCTTCCAGATTGATGTTCTGTCGTTCTTGTTGCCCTTCAGATCCATCCGACATCCAAATTGACTGATGCTGCTCTGCTTCGACTCATCATAGGATTTTTGTTGTTGTTGTTATGGTTTGAGTGTCTATCTGTATTTTTTTGTTTTGAGTACTGATGGATGATGTTTGTATGTTGATCACTTTTTGTTGATGTACATGGAGTTGTCACTATATTTTTTACTCATGTATCTAATGATTATATATATATATATATATATATATATATATATATATATATATATATATATATATATATATATGAAAATGTTTTTGCTTCATATGCTGCTTCACACTTTGTCTCATTTCTTATGTTAATTATGTGAACATTGGGAAATTGTCTCTCTTTGTTTGCTATATTATATACATGTGATGTGAGCGTTTTTTCTCATTTGGCTTGAAATATTGATATTGGATTCTCGTTCCTTTAGCCAACTAAGATTTCTTGTGTTTTATGAGTTTTTGGTATATATCTCAATGAGGTGCACCTTCGTGATTAGTTTTTCCCCGATTATATATTGGCATCACATTTGATATACATCCTATCTTTAGACTCTCGTGATTGTTTTAGTACTTATTTAGCACTATTGGTGTTTTTATTCTACTCCCACTTTTTGAATAATTCCATAGGGGGAGAGAAATAAACATATCATAATTATGTGCTAAGTAAATTCTAATTCTATACTTGAATCTAAGATTGAAGTTGCCTTAGATTCAGCGGTTTAAGGTATAATGAAGTTGGATTATAAAATCCTAGATTTCAAGATTTCAAGAAAATTATTTCATTCATTCATATCTTACATACTTGCTTCAATTGATCTACAGATGCCCTTATATTCATTGACTAACTTGATTGGCATCTATGTAGGGGGAGTAAGTTTTCTTTAAGCACAATTATTTATCTTTTTGTTTATGTTTGTTTGTCATCTTCAAAGGGGGGAGAATGTTGAGTATTGGACATCTCCCTACTTGGTGTTAATGATGAGCAAACATAAATACTTGTGACTAATCCCATATGTTTAGTATTGGACTCCCCGTATTTGGTTTTGGATGATGAGCAAACATAAATAATTCATGAACTAACAATTTGTGAGCGCAGTTTTGGAGATCGTCGCCAAATTCACGAGAACACTCAAAGCGACATCTCAAGACTTCTCAAAGCTCGTATTCAATGCATAAAGCTTCGTTGAAGCTTTTGGACCATTTTGGAAGTCATGAGGATTTGATCGAAGCTCTCGAAGACCGTTCCTTAAGGTTTTATTTATAGTCTTTTAGTTTCGATCTATAGAATGTTAAGCCTTGAGTATATCTTACATTTCTATCTTCATATCGCTCCTATCTTAGAGCTAGGATCTTAGTAGAAGTCCATACAATCTTTCCCGAAGCATCGCGCTTCGGTTCGGGACTTCTTGTGCATGTTAGTTGGTTCAAGAAGAAGAACCAACCGACTAGATGGTGATCTAGTCGGTCGGCAAAGCTTCTTGGACCGACTAGTTTGCTTTCTAAACTTCATGCTCTTTACTGTTTATACTTAGTCGGTCCATGTTGACTCACCGACCGACTAGTTGGTGAACTAGTCGGTCAGTGATGCTTCTTAGACCGACTAGTTGAGCTTTAATGTACATGCCAATTTTCTCCTAAGCTACTGTTTATCGTTAGTCGGTCTAAGAACGTTTGGCGACCGACTAGTTGATGATCTAGTCGGTCAACATTTGTTCTTGGACCGACTAAATCAATTTGTATTCAGACTATTTGTTTTTGACTCTTAGTCGGTCTAAGTTCACTGACCGACCGACTAGTTGTGAAACTAGTCAGTCAGACAGTCTTCTTGGACCGACTAGATTTCTAGGTCTGAAATTCAATCTGTTCACTGTTCATCACTTAGTCGGTCCATGTTGTTTGACTGATCGACTAGTTGATGAACTAGTCGGTCAGTGTTTGTGCTTTGACTGACTAGTTGCTTCAGATTTCTAACCGTTGGGATTTGACCTAGCTCGTTTTTATGGGACCCTATAAATACGAAGCTTGGTCATTTCTCTCGAGGTTAGAGCTGCCATTAAGAGACTTATTCAGATTGAAAGAGTTAGAGATTAAAACTCATTTCCAAAGCTCTCTCCCTCACAAGAAATCCATTCTCTCACATTCTAGATCTAGAATCCATCTTGAGAGAAGTTTGTTCTTGGTGAGCCATTCAAACTCTAGCTTGATTCAAGTCTCCAAATCACTCCTAGGCACCCTTTGCTGCTCATTTCAGTGGTGCTAGGTCTTGGTGACTTCATCTTCCTCAAATCCCTCCTTGCACCTATTTGGTAAGAAAACTCAAGGTATAGGATTTGTGGTAAGATTGTTTATTTCATTATAAACTCATTTATATTGCTTATTGATTCTCTCGGTTGTGAGAGAAGGTTGTGATCCCGGGTTGTGGGATTCACTATTGCCATTGCATGTATGATTTGATCTTGTGAAGGTTTTTCACAAGATATCATAGTGGAAATCTTGGGTTAGGGTTTCTAACCTAAGTATCCGGAGGGGATCCGGGTGGTTGGGACGTAGGATCACCGGGAACAAGTCGGGGAGACTTGGGTGGATCCGAACCCAGTAATATTCTATTGTTAGCATTGTTTATTTTGTTGTTGTCATCAATTTAAGCTTCCGCAAATTGATTTGGTAGTTGTTTGCACGATAATTAGGAATTATTCTCCTTGTTATTTTTAAAGTACTATTCACCCCCTCTAGTACTTGTGCAGTAGCTTGTAGGTCATTACATTTGGTATCAGAGCCATATACTTAGCTATGTCTGCCAACGACAACAAGACCGTTCATCCACCTGCGGATTATGGATCCTTCAGGAACCGTGAAGGAGCATCTTCGGTCATGGAATGACATTCCTCGACTAGGCCTCCATTCTTCAACGGCGTCAATTATGGATATTGGAAATGCTAGATGGAAACATTCCTCCGGAGCGCCTCATTGTGGAGAATTACCATGTCAGAGTACAATGTGCCTACCGAAGAAGATTTCGACAAGTGGACTACCGCGGAGGTCGCCGCGGAGATTGCTAATGCCAAAGCAATGAATGATTTACAATGTGCATTGGAACCCGAAGATTTTAATAAGATATGCACATGTAAGAGTGCATATCAAATTTGGAATTCGCTCCTCATTTTGCATGAAGGAACGAGTCGGGTAAGAGATTCTAAACTCGTCGTAGTCAATAGAGATTACGAATTGTTTCATATGGAACAGGGAGAAAAGATGAAGGAGTATTATGCTCGCTTCGTCGACATAATGAACGAGTTGGAAGCTCTCGGCAAAACCTACACCCAAAAGGAGAAGTGTTCGAAGCTTATCGAAGGACTTCCTTCTTCTTGGGAGAAACGTACCTTCGCCATCGAGGAAGGTAATGACATGAATAAGTATACCGTAGTTCAATTGATGGGTACTTTAATGTCATACGAGGTACGCAAAGATAGCAAGGTGAAGTTACAAGAAAAGATGAAGTCCTATTTGAACCAAGACGTGCCTAAGAAAAAGGCGATTGCGTTCAAGGCGGCTCCATCCACCTCTACCGATGATGAGGACTCGGAAGAAGAAATGGACATGGAATCCATTGCTCTCATGGCAAAGAAGTTCAATCGCTTCTTCCGAAAGGGTAACTTCAAACAAAAATCTAAATTTACTTCTACTAACGCCTCTCCACCTTTGTGCTTTAAATGCAATAAGCCAGGACACATCAAAGCGGATTGTCCTCAAAACAAGCAAAAGGAGAAGTGGAAGGCACCGAAGTTCGACAAGTCCAAGAAGTACAAAAAGGGATACAAAAAGGGACTTGTCGGAGCAACATTCACCGACTCCGAGGATTCCTCAAGCGGAGAGTCGGACGATGAGAAAGTGGAGCAAGCGCACATGTGCTTCATGGCAAGAGAGGAGCATGATCAAGGATCCTCCTCTTCTGATGATAGCGACAACGAAGGCGATGAGGTAACTATGGATGACCTTAGGAATGATAATTCTCAATTATGGTCTAAGTATACTAAATTAGTAAATAGGTATACTAAAGTAAAAGATGACTTAGCTAGCATTCAAATCTCGCCTAAAACTATCATCACCAACAACGACACCGTTGTTGAAGGGTTAAGAAATGAGATTATTGATCTCAAATCTAAACTTGAACATGTTAGCGTTGAGGATTCGGAAGAACATAGGATAGCGGATTTGACTTCTCAAAACTCGACTTTGAGTATTGAGAATGAAAATCTCAAGTCTCGTGTTTATGTGCTCACATCGCAAATATCCACTTTGGGTGCTTCGATGCATTCTCTCACCGAGAAATATGAGTGCACGATAGGCCGAATTAATAAATTCAATAATGGTAAAGACCATTTGGATAACATCCTAAATGATTTACTTCCGGGCAATCACCACATTGGCTTGGGGTATAAGATAGGGAGTTCATCCAAATCGGCCACTACTTTTGTTAGGCCTACTTCCGATGCCTCACCGAGTGGGAGCAAACACTCTATTGGTAGTTCATCTACCAATGGTGCTTCCACTTCGCACACACCCTCTTTTGGAAAGAAAACCACTTTGGGTGGACCTCCAAAGAAGGGTCATGCCTACATGTACACAAATACCATGCCACGTAGGAACACACGTCCTACTCCACCGGCTCACACATATGATGATTGTTATGCTACACATTCACGGGCACGTGCACACCATGTGAGACACCCTCACGCATGTGTTCCCCCACATGCATATGTTCACCCACATCATCGTATGAATAACTATCCGCATGCACCATTCCATCATGTTCCTTATGCCTATCCACGACATGCATCACGTAGAAACCAACAACGCATGCATGCACCCAATAGGATGAGGACTCCCAAAATTTTCACTATTTGGAGCCCAAAGGACACAAGCATGGATGAAAAACAAGTTTACATGAATGCTTATTTTTCGGATGTTGTGCATAGTAGAAATTATGTGGGGAAGTCTAAGTCCAATTGGACTTGGCTTCCAAAGGTCTAACCTTTGAGGACCCAATGACCTTGGGTACCATAAAATGATATGATTATCTTTAGGTACTCAAGAAAAATAAGCGGAGCAACAAAGTTAAATTTGGCTCCAAGGATGGGTGGATACTCGATAGCGGGTGTTCAAAACACATGACGGGCGATGCTCAATTGCTTTCCGGAGTGGTGCCCATTGCTAATGGGAACCGGGTAGTCTTTGGAGGCAACGAGAGCGGAACCATCGTCGGTGTTGGTAAAGTGGGTAACCCATATAAACTCTTAATTAGTGATGTTTATCTAGTTAATGGTTTAAATCATAATCTTATTTCAATAAGCCAACTTTGTGACAAAGGTTACAAAGTTAGCTTTGCGAAAGGATTGTGTCATATTTTGAATGATAATAATAATTTATTATTTTCCGGTACACGCCACAAAGATATTTATATTTTGGATCTTCCTAAGTCTTATGAACAATGTCTCGTTGCCAACACAAGTGAACAACACTTATGGCATCGACGCTTTGGACATGTGAACTTTGGAACACTTTATAAGCTTTCAAAATTAAATTCCATTAAAGGTTTTCCGAAGCTCGTTTTTGAAAAGAAAAGTTTTTGTGATTCTTGTCAACGTGGCAAGCTTCCTAAATCTTCATTTAAACCTAAGAAAAGCATTTCTACTAAACGGCCACTAGAGCTATTACATCTAGATTTATTTGGGCCAACTAGAGTTGCTTCCTTAGGAAATGCAAGATATGGACTTGTCATCGTAGATGATTATTCGAGATTTACATGGGTATTTTTCTTATGTAATAAAAATGAAGCTTTTGAAAACTTCACAATATTTGTGAAGAAAGTACAAAATCTCATCGGAACCACCATTGTCACTATTCGTAGTGATCATGGGGGTGAATTTGAGAATGAGTCTTTCTCAAATTTTTGTGATGATCTTGGAATTACTCACACGTTTTCTTTCCCTCGCGCACCCCCTCAAAATGGTGTTGTTGAGAGGAAGAATAGAACGCTTGTGGAGTGTGCTCGCACTATGCTCGAAGATAGCCAACTTGGTTATCAATTTTGGGCGGAAGCGGTACACACCGCTTGTTATGTGTTTAATAGAATACTCTTGAGGCCCGGCACCAAACAAACTTGTTATGAATTGTTGTTTGGTAGATTGCCTCAAGTTAAACATTTTCGTGTTTTCGGTGCAAAATGTTTTATTAAAAACACTTATGAAAATTTGGACAAGTTTGATCCGAGATCGGAAGAGTGGATATTTGTTGGGTATTCCTCACGTAGCAAAGCCTACCGGATATACAACAAAAGATCCTCTACGATCGAGGAATCACTACATGTCTCTTTTAATGAGAATTTTACTACTTCTAGAATTTCGAATGATGATGATTCTATGGATGTTTTATGTGATTCGTTTGAAAATTCTAAGTCTATTGATTCAATTGATTCTATTGATACTAACCCAACTAATGAGGTTGTTGAGAATGTTCCCAGTGATCAGGGAATTCCCAAACGGCTTCATACGGTTCGTGACCACCCCCATGAGCAAGTTATTGGCAATATTCATGATAGAGTCAAGACGAGATCGCAAGTCCACCACTTCGCCAATTGTGCCTTTGCCTCATCGATAGAGCCAAAGAATATAGTTGAAGCGTGCGAAGATAGTGCTTGGATCCTTGCCATGGAGGAGGAACTCATTCAATTCGAGAGGAATGAGGTATGGGAGCTTGTTCCTTTGCCATTGAAGAACCACACCGTCATAGGGACAAAGTGGATCTTCAAGAACAAAACCGACGAAAACCAAGTCGTCATCCGGAACAAAGCTTGGTTAGTAGCTCAAGGCTATCGACAAGAGGAAGGTATCGATTTCGAAGAATCCTTCGCTCCGGTAGCTAGATTAGAATCAATTAGACTATTATTGTCTTTTGCATGCCATAAAAATTTTAAATTATTTCAAATGGATGTTAAAAGTGCATTTTTAAACGGAGATGTCATTGAGAAAGTTTACGTTTCTCAACCTCCGAGCTTCATAAATGAAAATTTTCCAAATCATGTTTTTAAACTAAAGAAAGCTCTTTACGGTTTGAGACAAGCTCCTCGAGCTTGGTATGATCGCCTAAAGAATTTTCTTTTGGATTTGAATTTTAAAATGGGCGAAGCCGATTCTACACTTTTTGTTAAGCATGCGAATAATGATATTTTATTAGTTCAAATTTATGTTGATGATATCATTTTCGGTGCTACTAACTTCACTCTTTGCGAAGAGTTTTCTAATGTGATGAAGGAACAATTTGAGATGAGCCACATGTGCGAACTCAAATATTTCTTAGGTCTCCAAATTCGCCAATTGAACGATGCAATCTTCATCCACCAAACGAAATACACGGTGGAGTTGCTAAAGCGTTTTGGAATGGAGAATGCCTCCGGGAAAAAGACTCTTATGAGCACTACAACGCATCTTGATAAAGATACGGTCGAAAAAGATGTAGACATTCGTCTATATCGAGGTATGATAGGTAGTTTACTTTATCTTACCGCAAGTAGGCCCGATATTATGTTTGCCGTTTGTATTTGTGCTCGTTATCAGTCTCAACCTAAGGATTCTCACTTAGTAGCGATAAAACATATTTTTCGCTATCTAAGTTACACTTTAGATTTTGGATTACTTTATCCGAAATCTAGCACATATGAGTTAGTCTCATATAGTGACGCTGATTATGCGGGATGCAAATCCGACAGGAAAAGTACGAGTGGCACTTGCCATTTTATAGGAAATTCCCTTGTCTCTTGGTTTTCCAAGAAGCAAAATTCGGTATCACTTTCAACCACCGAGGCGGAATACATTGCCGCCGGTGCTGCTTGTGTCCAGGTTCTTTGGATGAGACACACACTAAAGGATTTTGGTATTCATTGTGATACTAGCCCTATCATGGTGGATAACCAAAGTGCTATTTGTCTTTCAAAGAATCCGGTGCACCATTCCCGTTCTAAACACATAGATGTCCGACACCATTTTTTAGATGATAATGTTGCTAAAAAGGACATCATTTTAGTGTACGTTGAAACCCAAAAGCAAATCACCGATATTTTCACGAAACCCCTAAAGGAGGACTCCTTTGTGCGGTTGCGTCGAGAATTGGGGATTATGGGTGAATTTGAGATATATGACTCATGTTTCATTCTATAATCTTGCATGCTATTATATTTCGCAATATTTCATTCATGCTAGATTTATTGGATTTTTCGGGATTTTATGTGATATTTTTGAATTTTTGCTCGAATTTATATTTGAGTGTCGTATTTGAGATTTCGATGTTTAATGGGGTAGTTTAGATGATTTTTGAGAGGATTATGATGTTTCGTCCAAGTGTATTTAGGAGAGAACTTAATTGTCAATTTTTGGACTCATCTAGTCGGTCTCAGTTCATCAACCAACCGACTAGATATTCATCTAGTCGGTCAGCTAATGAACTCAGACCGACTAGCTCATTCTCTAAACTTTTGGACTCTTTTAGTTGGTATCAGTTCAATCACCAACCGACTAGATTCGTATCTAGTCGGTTAGTAAAAGAACTCAGACCGACTAACTCAAGCTATTAGGATTTCCTCTCCAGCTTAGCTCATTTAGTCGGTTCAAGTTCACTTATCGACCGACTAGATTTTGTTCTAGTCGGTCAGTATTTGAACATAGACCGACTAATTCTCGTTCAGGAAATCTTCGACTGGTCTCTGTTTCCACTTAGTCGGTTCAAGCTCGTTAACCGACCGACTAGATTGTCATCTAGTCGGTCAGCTTTTGAACATAGACCGACTAAGTGATCAGGGGCAGTCTCGTCATTTCGTGTCTTCGACCGACTTAAGTTCCATCTAACCGACTTCTTTCTCTTTTAGTCGGTCTCCAGCTTCTCTCCAACTCGAAAAACCCCGAACCCCTGCTCGAGTCTCTTCGACTTCCGTCGATCTCCGGCCACTTTTCCGTCCATCCGCCGCCGTCGATCTCCCTCCCCTAGGTATATCTCCTCCTCCTAGGTCGTTTTCGTTTTCTAGGGCTTCATTTCATCTCCTAGGGTTGGATTTTTCTTCCAACTAGGGTTTCGAATTTCTACTTCTAGGGCTTGATTTCATTTCGATTTCTTTCAGCTGTTAGGGTTTACTGCTTAGTGTTGTATCGATTGCTTGAAATCGTTGTGCCACGATCATGGCAAAAACGAGGATCCCGATTACTTCCTCTGGGGCATCCCCCATGACCTAGAACCTGCGACCGCTTCGACCCCACCTAAGCGTAGGGCCAAGACCACTCGTGCCCCCTCTTCGTCTTCACCACCGTTGAAGAGGAAGAGGACTTCCAAGCCCAAAGCCAAAACCCAAGCTTCCCAAGCCCAAGCTTCTACAGCCCAACCGAAAGCTAAACCTAGAAAGATAGTCGCTTCCCCTTCCTCTTTTCAGGACACCACCTCTGATTCTGACGCTGATTTTCGTCTTGAGGAGCAGCCTACCCATCAGGAACCCCCTCCTCCACCTCCTCCTAAGACCCGTAAGGCTAAGGGTAAAGCCCAGATGCCAGTAGGCAGTGTGGATATATCGTTGTGTCGTGACGACCCTCAGTGTCTAGCGGCTTACAACCGTATAGAGCACTGCCCACTGCTATTGGAGCATTACGTTCAGTTCTCTGACTTTCTTGGCCTTGCGGATCTTTTATCCTATAGCGGACTTTTGGACTATCTTAGATATGACCCTAAGGCGAACCCACGTCCCTATCCTCGCCTGGTCAAGCTCTTCTATGCCAATCGTACCCGGGGTCAGTATGATGAGACCCACTCCATCGAGACATCTGTTTTGGGGACTCCTATAGTCCTCACTGCAGAGATCTTGGGGGAGTTGTTAGGATGCTCATCGTCTGGCCTCCTCCCGTATGACATTTCTGTAGACGATATCTCCACTCTCGATCAGCCGACCCTCGCTGATATCTTTCAGGTTATCCCTCCTGCTTTCATAGGCGTCCCTTCCAAATCATTCAAGCCGAATGCTTGGGTGATTAATCTTATCTTCAAATCGTGCCTATTGCCCAAGTATGGATCTTCCTCACTTCCGTCTCAGCCTTTTCTGAAGTTGATTTACGCTCTCTTTATGGGTAGCTCGATTAACTGGGCTCGCATCATACTCGACAAGATGGATTCTTTCGAGTGTGTTTGCAAGTCTAGTAAATCGGCGCACATCCCATATCCTTGCCTTTTGACCTTGGTATTCCGTCACTTTGGTGTTCCTTTGCCTCCGGATGATGAGCGTCCCCTCGGTCCACCCCTGAACGCGACGGCCGTCAAGAAGTCTCTTACAGCACTTCGTCACGTCCAGCGGTCGACTCCTTCTGCATCCCAGGCCACACCTTCAGCGTCTGCAGCCCCTCCTCCTACCACCACACTAGATGATATCGTTCGCTTACTTCGTCGTCACGAGTCTCGTTTGGCTCGTACCGAGGAGGTTGTGTGCCGTATGGCTAGTATGATGGGTATTCAGTTTCCTCCTCCTGTTTCTGAGGATGAGGAGATGGATGACGAGGAGATTGATGAGCTTGTCACCTCTTTAGCTCGTGGCGCTGAGGCCACTGCTGCTGCTGCTACTACTTCCACTGCTGGAGCTGCCACTTCTTCCGGTGCTCCAGAGTCTTCTGCTCCAGTGGATCAGACTCCTGTTGATGCTGCTGCTGCTCCTGCTGACGTCACTGCTCCTGTTGAGCCTGCTGGCGTTCCTGCTGATACTTCTACCATTGAGCCTGTCGTTGTTTCCACTCCAGCCCCGACGATCCCTTCAGTTGACACACCACTCCTTGCAGCAGAGCCTGAGTCCACTCCCTCGACTGGACCCACGGAGACTGCTGATCCTGCCACTTCCTCCTAAGCGTCAGTTTGGAGGACTCTCCGGTGATCATTGGATGATACATCTTCTTGAGAGTGTTTCGGGTTAGGATAGAGTTTGGTGGTGTTTTGATGTATTTCTGATTTTCTGGATGTCGGTGTATTTGATGTATTTTGGATGTTTGATGATAGTGTGTCGATGATGTTGTTGTATCTTTTTGTTGGTGATATAGATGTTGCACTTTATATGATGTAGTCGATGTATTTTTGCATGTACTCATGATATTCTTATATATATACATTGATGTTCTCTTTTACTTCGTTGTGCACATTTAATATTCATTCAATGTCTATGATATATGATTTCGTCTCTCGACGATTATTACCTTGGTTAAATAGATTATATTTCTATGATTGCATAGAATTGTTTTCCATGCACAAATTTAACCAAGAATATTGAGTATTGAAGAGTACGTTTCTTTATTCAATAAGTGAAGTTATATTTGGTATTTTGATGATTTTAATTTTCGTTTATCGAAAATGGACAATTTGGCACACTTTGATTTGATTTCATCTATTTTCCCTTGGTGTCAATTTGGTCCATCGTCATGTTCTACGACTCCCGATGTTGGATTTTCTTTATCCTTATTGTTGTCGTTGTATGCCCCCCATTTTTTTTAGGATAATGCCAAAGGGGGAGAGATAATGATAATGAATAGGGCAAATGAAAATTTAACTCAATTTCCAAGAATCTAACTTGATATGTTAGATTCAGGGGGAGTTAAGATATATATATAAGGATTTTCAAATCCGATATTTCAATAATCGATTCTCATTATATATCTCACTCGTCTGCTTGATGCAATTTTTATTTATTCAATTTGGAATTAACGTGTCATCAATGCAGGGGCAGTAGGTATTTTACATTTGAATCATTATTTTTTATTATTATTTATGTTGGTTTGTCATCACCAAAAGGGGGGAGAATGTTGAGTATTGGACTCCCGTATTTAGTTTTGGATGATGAGCAAACATAAATAATTCATGAACTAACAATTTGTGAGCACAGTTTTGGAGATCGTCGCCAAATTCACGAGAACACTCAAAGCGACATCTCAAGACTTCTCAAAGCTCGTATTCAATGCCTAAAGCTTCGTTGAAGCTTTTGGACCATTTTGGAAGTCATGAGGATCTGATCGAAGCTCTCGAAGACCGTTCCTTAAGGTTTTATTTATAGTCTTTTAGTTTCGATCTATAGAATGTTAAGCCTTGAGTATATCTTACATTTTTATCTTCATATCGCTCCTATCTTAGAGCTAGGATCTTAGTAGAAGTCCATACAATCTTTCCCGAAGCATCGCGCTTCGGTTCAGGACTTCTTGTGCATGTTAGTTGGTTCAAGAAGAAGAACCAACCGACTAGATGGTGATCTAGTCGGTCGGTAAAGCTTCTTGGACCGACTAGTTTGCTTTCTAAACTTCATGCTCTTTACTGTTTATACTTAGTCGGTCCATGTTGACTCACCGACCGACTAGTTGGTGAACTAGTCGGTCAGTGATGCTTCTTAGACCGACTAGTTGAGCTTTACTGTACATGCCAATTTTCTCCTAAGCTACTGTTTATCGTTAGTCAGTCTAAGAACGTTTGGCGACCGACTAGTTGATGATATAGTCGGTCAACATTTGTTCTTGGACCGACTAAATCAATTTGTATTCAGACTATTTGTTTTTGACTCTTAGTCGGTCTAAGTTCACTGACCGACCGACTAGACCTAGCTCGTTTTTATGGGACCCTATAAATACGAAGCTTGGTTATTTCTCTCGAGGTTAGAGCTGCCATTAAGAGACTTATTCAGATTGAAAGAGTTAGAGATTAAAACTCATTTCCAAAGCTCTCTCCCTCACAAGAAATCCATTCTCTCACATTCTAGATCTAGAATCCATCTTGAGAGAAGTTTGTTCTTGGTGAGCCATTCAAGCTCTAGCTTGATTCAAGTCTCCAAATCACTCCTAGGCACCCTTTGCTGCTCATTTCAGTGGTGCTAGGTCTTGGTGACTTCATCTTCCTCAAATCCCTCCTTGCACCTATTTGGTAAGAAAACTCAAGGTATAGGATTTGTGGTAAGATTGTTTATTTCATTATAAACTCATTTATATTGCTTATTGATTCTCTCGGTTGTGAGAGAAGGTTGTGATCCCGGGTTGTGGGATTCACTATTGCCATTGCATGTATGATTTGATCTTGTGAAGGTTTTTCACAAGATATCATAGTGGAAATCTTGGGTTAGGGTTTCTAACCTAAGTATCCGGAGGGGATCCGGGTGGTTGGGACGTAGGATCACCGGGAACAAGTCGGGGAGACTTGGGTGGATCCGAACCCAGTAATATTCTATTGTTAGCATTGTTTATTTTGTTGTTGTCATCAATTTAAGCTTCCGCAAATTGATTTGGTAGTTGTTTGCACGATAATTAGGAATTATTCTCCTTGTTATTTTTAAAGTACTATTCACCCCCCCTCTAGTACTTGTGCAGTAGCTTGTAGGGCATTACACCATATTTGCAGTTAATCCATTGCATAAGCATATCATAAAGATCAATTAGTAATGGATGTCACTCAAAGATCAATGAAAGCAAGAAAAGTGGATTGGATGATCAAAGATGGTGATTGAAGCTACTAGAAGACTTCAAGCTCATACTTTAGATAGAAGAGAGACTTCTACAAAATGTAATCTTTTTATCCTCTTCTACTATGTAGCTTAGAAGTAGAACTATGTTGGAGCACACACACATCTTCATTTCAGTACAAGGAAATCATTAGATCACTTTTCCTTAGCCTCCAATTCATATTTCTCAAGAATGTGCATTTTTGTGATTTTAACAGGCGACTGTTGAACGATTTACAGTCGCCTGTCTCAAAACAGTCGACTGTGATTTGTTCTACAGTCGCCTGTTATGCACATACTTAATCAAATAATTTTTGGGCTTTCTAAACTTTAACTCCTTCAGGCGACTGCTGTACATTTTACAAGCGCCTGTCTGAGATAAAGTTGCCTGTGATTTATTAATTAGTCGTCTATCTATCTTCAGCCCAAAGATCTCTTTCATTTCCATCTGGCCAGTCGACTGATGTTGTATTGATTGCTGCATGTCCAAGGCACAGTCGACTGTCAATGCTTCAACAGTATCATGTCTATGATTCCCCTGCAGAATCTGCTCTCTGGAATATTTCAAGATTTAGTGCCAGTCGACTGATGTTGTATTAAAAGTCGCTTGTCCAAGTAACAGTCGACTGCCAATGCTTTAACAGTCGTATGTCTTTAAACTCTCTGCAGACTCTGCTCTCTGGAAAGTTTCAGGTTTTTGTGACAGTCGACTGATGTTGGTTTCACAGTCACCTACCCATGGCACATGCACCTGTGTGTTCCACATCAGTCGCCTGTCGTGTCTTTCCAAAAATTTCTGTGATTTTCTCAGCTTACCCATATTGCGGCCAGTCGCCTGTAGAAGGATGTACAGTTTGCTAGATCTGGATATAAGCCTAGAGGGGGGAATAGGCTTATAAAAATTCTCGTGCAACCCACGAGAAATCACACGCAGTTAAAATTACAAGCAGAGTAAATAATAGACAATTACAGATGCACAGCAGATTTACCCTGGTTCGGTCGCACCCACAACCTACGTCCAGCCCCGAAAGCAAATACTATATTAGAAATGTTACCTAGTACAGCCTGTAGCTAGAGCACACACTCTACACTTACCTGGCTCTCAGTACATTCACTCACCAGAGTGCTCAACAAATCTAATCCTAGCAAATGCTCTCTCTTGGCTAGTCCTAACTAGCCAAGTCCCTCTTGTCTAGCACCCACCAGACAAGACCCCAATAGTATCACAAATAGTGGTAAAGTTTCCCCTACAGAGATCGCTACACCAATACAAAGATAAATAAATAGAGTTTTAGAAATGCTTAGTAATGGTGTGTCGTATCTGTCATTCAGCACTTGGTCAGATCAATCTGACAAGTAGTCAACTCTGATAGCCCATCAATAGTTTGGCCTCCCTCTCGATGAAACTTGCGCCCTCCACCAAAGGTTGAAACTTGCGGCACCTCACCAAAGATTGAAGCTTGCGACACCTCACCCAAAAAAAAATTGCAACTTGTAAACTTCACCTCAGTTTGGAACTTGCGGCACCTGATATCCTTTTGCTCGTAATTGATTTAATGCATTTGGCCTTAAACAAACATCTGCACGGGGAAGAGAACCAACAAAAGATATCTTGCGGCCTGGACTTTGAATTTCAAAGGGGAAGAGAATTAATGGCCTAGCTCTTGAAAAATAAACAAAATAATATTTTAGTGCGTGCCCCTGGGAATTTTTAAAGAGGAGAGAAAACAAAAAAAAATCGGCCTGCTCTCAGAGATTGCAAAAAAGGAAAAGAGAACGGCCTGGGAAATTTTTCAAAAGGAGTTTAAAAAAATGTCCTCTTGATCTTTTAGGTTGGAGAGAACAACTTTGCGGCAGGCTTCTTGTGGGGGTTCTTAGGAATTTATTTTTGGTTGTTCAAGGAGCGGCTCTTGGAATTGAGGATGATGATGAAGGGGCCCTCTTAAAGTGCGGCTGATGATTTTAACAACTTAACCTTTGGAAAACTGCGGCTGATCCTTTTATAGTTAATTTCGGCATCCCCTAAAGAACGTGCGACTCCCCTTTAGGCTAGGGTATTTTGGATTGGAGAGAGAACGGATGCACAACCTGGAGAATTGGAGGAGGCTTGAGAATTTTCGGCTGCCCTCTTGAGTCCCTCTATTTTTTTGTGCTTGGGCTTTTAGCTTGATGAAAAATTTTGGTCGACCCCTCTCTAGTCCCTTTGGATGCATGGACTAATGTATGGAAGCCCCTAGGGTTTTGTGGCAAGGGGATCAATCCGGCAATAGGATCTACTGGCTAGGGATGAGTGCGACATAAGGAGGTCCTATTGCAAGGAGGATTAGCAATGGGAATGAAAGTTCGGACTCGGTTTGGTTGAGAATAAGAGTGGGCTCAAGAAAACATGAACCAACCCAAATATCTTTAAATTGCTTCCTCCTTTAGATCATGTCTCCCATCGTGCATCTGCAAGTTGATCATTCCTGAAACACTTAACACACACGTTAAAAACGTTCACACATGTTTGTTATCATCAAATACGAAGTTCATAGATCGTTGCTACCAATACAGTTGCATGTTGGTTTTACAAGCACATGTCTTCTCTTCATCTGTCGACTGTCCACGCGGTAAGTTACCGTTTGAATTCTCACCTACCCTCTGACACAGTGCAGCAGTCGACCGTGTTTTGTTCAACAGTCGACTGTCGACTGTGTAAATTCTATCCTTTCGCTTTTTATCCACGGACTTCAAAGGGGGTTTTGGGAATTCAGTTTAAGGGTTTTGGGGAACCTATAAAGAGAGCTTCTACTGTTCCATTGAGGGGACAATCATCAACTCTTGAGAAACCCTAGCTTTTAATCTTCTTGATCAAAACTCTTAAATCTAAAAGCCCTAGAATTTCAATCTTTTTCTCTCTTGCTCTCCAACCTAGAATCAAAGTGATATCTTCTAGGCAATTGGTGGTGACAAGAGAAAGGGCTTTTCTCTCTTCCAAGAGAGACCTCAACACACAACACAGTTGCTCCTTCAAGGCATAAGTGATTGTAAGTGTTGTTATTTCAATATTTCATATCTTTCGTAATTAGATTCACTCTAGGTTTGTGAGAGTGGTTTGCTTTCTCCCAAGTTGTAGGAGTCAATGACATCGAGTGTATTTCGATTTCACTTGTAGGGTTGCTACAAGTGGGTTTAAAGGAAACATCAAGTCAGGGTTCTAACTTGAATATCCAATGGTATCCGGGTGGAAGGGACGTAGGATTACCGAGAACAAGCCGGGAGTTGACTTGGGTAATCCAAACCCTTGAAACATTCTTGTGTTTGCATTGTTTCAATTTAGGGTTTATTTACATTCCACATTAATTGTTGGTTAGGAATTTAATTTGGTATAACTATCGTTTTAAATTGCATAAACACTATTCAGCCCCGCTTCTAGTGTTTTCCTCATAGCCATGTCCTCACAGCACTGAGGGATCCAACATTCGGTCTCCCCTTCCCATTAGTCAGGGCTCTTCCTCCGAGGAGGGGTGAGGTCAGGCAGACCTCGATGTCATCTTCCCGTGCCTCTTTAAGGGAGGCCCCGAGTCGAGCTATTATATGCTCTGTTTTGTTCCTTGCCTCCATCGTTGTTTCGGAGCCACTGGTGGTGGAAGATACTGACACCATTGTGGTTCTTGAGCCCATCAAAACTGTCAGCAAGAAACGGGGCACATCGTCCTATGAAGAGGAGGACTCGAAAAAAGGAGGTGAGTCGAGGAGGAAAACCCTCTACTTTCACCCATGGCAAAAGGTCGGGACGCGGTCCCTCTCGATCCTCGGGGAACAATTGAGACCCCCGTGGCTCCTCTTTTGGACAAATGACCATGGGGCAGTATTGAGTCATCTGCTCCCTTGGTCGGCCCGATCCCTTCAAAGTTCGATCGAGTTTTGCTGCTCAATCAGCTCTCGTATCGTTCCTTAGGACCTGTTCGAGGTGAACCTCATCAGCCTCCCTTCGTCATTGGGAGGGAAGTGTCGGCCCTATCGGACTTTGGGACGATGGCTCGATTGGTGGAGAACTACATTCTCCCTTGAGATTTGGAGCTCCTTCAAGGGTTGGACATCAAAAGGGTGGCCAAATTCTTTGTGGAAGCGGATATCAGGTATGTCATTCGCCATTCATATATTGATTTGCAATTTGGTTGTTTCTGACTGATACTTTCCGCAGATGTCCATCCTTAGCGTCGTGTTGTGTCGCCCGGCCGTCGACATAATTGAGGGAGGACGACGAGTGAAGGCAGCTGAGCGCAAGTCCTCCGAGCTCGAAGCCCGGATGAGGAAGGTGGAGGAGGATTTGTAGAAAGCTCTCGCGGCCAAGGCCGAGGACGAGTGGGCAACTGTGGAGGCTAAAAATAGCATCTCGTCCATGTCTGACCTCCGCAAATCTGCTGAGATTCAATGGAGGAAGGAGAGGTCTCAGCTCCAGGCGGACTTCGAAGCTTCGAAGATGGAAGCAATCGAGCTTCGAGCCAAAACTTCTGAATCGGAGTGGTTGGCGAAATTTTGCAAAGCAGAGGTAGCTGAGCTACAAGCCAAAGCTATCGAGTCAGAGAAAGACCCTGCGATTCATAAGGAGGAGAGCACGACAACGTTTACAAAGACAATGGAAGCTTTCCAAAAAATCTTTATGCCGAGGGGTGCTCCCCCTCCTAGACTAGCGGAACTCTGATATAGGTTTTTTGTAACCTTTTTGTTTTGAAATGAAATAAAAGAACTTTTGAGTTTTCGAGTCTCTTCTATCTCCATGTTTCGTTTGAGCATATATGCATGTATGTCCCCCTCAATGACTCAATTTTAAAATTTTCAAAAATCGATGGTAAGTTGGGTCGTTGATACGTCAGGCATATTTACCAGACAGATATGATCTTTTAGATCATAAACCATGGGGACACGTTACGTTCGGTGGCAAGGGGTGAGGCCCCTTCGACTTACGACCGATGATGCTTGAGGATCGTTCAATGGCAAGGGGCGATCCCTCGGCTTACGGGTGACGACGAGGATCGTTCGGTAGCGAGGGACAAGGCCTCTTCAACTTACGGTCGATGACAATCGAGGGTCATTTAGTGGCGAAGGGCGATCCCTCGGCTTACGGCTGACGACGGGGGTCGTTCGGTAGCAAGGGGCGAGGCCCCTTCGATCGAGGGTCGTTCAGTGGCGAGAGGTGATCCCTCGGCTTACGGTTGATGATGGGGGTCGTTCGGTAGCAAGGGGTGAGGCCCCTTTGAATTACAACCGACGACGATCGTCGTTCGGTAGCAAGGGGCGAGGCCCCTTCGACTTACGGCCGACGACGGTCGAGGATCGTTCAGTGGCAAGGGACGATCCCTCGCCTTGTGGCTGGAGACGAGGGTCGTTCGGTAGTGAGGGACAAGGCCCCTTCGACTTACGGCTGACGAAGATTATAAATCATTAGATAGATAAGAGAAATGATCGACTTTGTAATTATCATAATTGGCATGGAATAAAAAACAAAGGTAAGTTTCCATCACCCTATTGTTGATACAGTCATTGATAGTACTTCCGCAAATGCTCATCATTCCAAGAATGGGGTAGTTCCCTGTCATCCAATGTAGTGAGCCGATAGGTGGCCGGGCCAAGAACATCGATCACCTTGTAAGGGCCTTCCCACTTTGCAATGAGCTTTCCTTGTTTGAGAATCTCAGGAGTGAAGACAGCCTTACGTAACACCAAGTCGCCTATACGGAAACTGCACCAGCGTACTTTGGAATTGAAATATCGAACCATGCATCCCTTTTATTCAATGAGGGTCGCCAAGGCTCGTTCGCAAACTTCATCGACTAAGTGTAGGTTGAGCTCGAGTCCCTCTGATTTTCTCTCCTCATCATAGTATTGGAGGTGAAGTGGTCGCTCGGTGACCTCTACTGGGATGACAGCTTCATAACCGTAAGCAAGCATGAACGGTGTTTCACCCGTTGAAGTTTTATGAGTCGTTCTGTATGACCACAATATGCCGGGGATCTCTTCTGGCCATGTTCATTCGAGCCTGGCTATCCTCTTCCACAGGGGTCCGAGGATGCATTTATTAGCAGCCTCCACTAGTCCATTGGATTGGGGATGGACGACAGAGGAGAAATATAGTTTGATCTTTAACTCGGAGCAGAAATCTCTGAAGCCATCGCTGTTAAATTGCATCCCATTGTTTGTCACAATGGATTTTGGAGATGCCAAACCGACAGATAATGGATTTCCAGATAAAGCCTCTGACTTCTTTCCACGTAATTTGGGTCAGGGGTTCGGCCACGATCCACTTAGTGAAGTAGTCGTTCGCTACGATCAAGAACTTTCGTTGTCTGCTCGCTTGCTTGAACGGACCAAGGATGTCCAACCCCCACTTAGCATAGGGTACCAAACTGATGATTGGGATCAGATCAGTTGGTGGGGCTGAGCTAACCCTCGAGAACTTTTGGCACGTCAGAAATTTTCGCACATATTCGACTGCTTCCTTGAACATGGTCGGCCAAAAGTAACCTTGCCTTACGGCCTTTAAGGCTATTGCTTTTCCTCCGCAATGGTTCCCACAATCCCATTCGTGGATTTTCTGAATCACATAAAGTTCTTCTTGCTGGGTTAAACATTTAAGGTAGAAGAAGACGTCATATCTGGTCCACGCCTTTTATACAATGAACCGTCTTGTAGAACAACTTGGTAGGCCTTTCATTCTAGCTTCAGTGCCTCTATCGGGTCTGTCGGATTCTCCCCCGTGTTTAGATAATGGATTATGTGATTCATCCAAGTGATCCCTTAGTCGATGCTTCGCAGTTCCTGTTCCAACACGCTGGGTTGTGGCAGATGTTGTAAGTATACTGTTCGACCGAGTCCCGCAGGGGAGGATGACGCAAGCTTTGAAAGGACGTCGGCTTGGTGATTCTTTGACCTTGGTACATGGTGGATCTCTACCCGTCTGAACTTGGCGAGCTACGCTTTAGCAACTTGCACGTAGCTTTGCCTCGTGTCCTTGCGGGCCTCGAAACCCCGGTTCAATTGGTGGACGATGAGATTGGAATCGAGGAATCGATTTTTTTACCTCCGATCGACATTGCTCATACCCATGCGTACAGTTCATCGAAGTCGGGCAATGTGTCCATATGTTCTTGGACCACTTTCTCCGCTATTTCCCTCGTGTTGACTCCCCGAAAGTTGTTAATGAGTCGGGCATGGAGATCATTCTCTCTGGCCTCCCACTCGGCCCTTTCCTCTAGCAACGTCTTCTTCGCTTGCTCCCTCAAGACAATTTGATCAGCCTCTCTCTTATGAGAGTCAACTAACTCGTGTTCAAGTTGGAGCATCGTGACTGCCTTAATTTGCTAAGAAGCTATAATCTATCCAGCCTCGCTTAGGCCTTCTCAACGGCCATTCTGACTGTCGCCTGTGTGACTTCAAGATCGACGCACCTTGCATGTCGGTGCACCTTGTGCATCGGTTCACCTTGCGCATCAGTTCACCTTGTGCATCGGTACAATGCAGCGCTGGCCACAAAAGCCTACAGACAAGAAAAAGCTGTCAGTATATATGCCTGCTTCATCCATAATGAAGACAAGCACAATAGTTACCTGCACGTTTGCATGAACGACAATTGAAGACATCCTCTCGTAGTCGACCCCCTCCAGAATGACCTTATCCTAGGGCAGGGTCGCATTCTCGACAATCCGTGAGGCGGTCTCGCAATCCAAAAGCGCCGATTCATCCTTCCTGATTGGGAACTCCGGCTGAAGGTTCTCCTCCGCATGACAATCAAACGGGACCTGAGGTGATCGACTTTCCAACAAAAGCGATCTAAATTCTTCAGGAATGTCCTCGGTCAAAGACACCGGAGGGAACAGACTCCCCAAGGCCATGAATTCTGATGCGGAATGGGCTCCGAAAGAGGAGGGCTCTGTCCTAAATCTATCTCTGAAGGAGGTCCCTATTCTTGGTTTTGGGGTTGGACCTCATCAAGCGACTGACTCGCATCCAAAGAAGCAGATTGGCCCACGGCGTCATTCAACCCCGACAACTCTGAGTCGCTAAGGCAAAGTTGCCGCCTTCGTCTCTTTATTCCCTCAACTGCAACTACCTCAATTTCGGTGGGAAGCTTCTTTTTTTCCTCCGCTGAGGACAAGCTAGTTGAAAAACCTCATGAACGACAATGGGTAAAGCCTCAGAGGTCCATGTCATCCTTTTCTCCTGAAGAGGCATTTGCAGAGATGACAATTCTCCTCAGCTTCTTTGATGGAAGCCTCGACCCATTCCCTCAACTCGAGGTCCACATGGTATTCTAGGCCAACCATGCTTGCAAGGAAAAAGCAAAATTCAATAAGACGAATATCAAATGGGTGATGGACGGGGTCGGATCGACCTTTCGTCCATACGGTGCTGCGCAGCACCGAGTCATTTAGTCGTCCTAGCCTCCTCTGGCAGCTTCAACAATAAATCGGTGATTTTCTTCCCCTCATCGGATACAGGCTTGTCTTCAGTCGTGCCCAAACCAGGCATACCCCATCAATTGCAGAAACTCGCCTCGCCTTGAAATACCACGAATATGAATTTTTCATTCCAATTCGGATTCGAGATGTGGAGGTCATCAAATAATTTCCTACCTCTAAGAGTGGTTAATATGTACCAACCCAGGGTCTTGAGGAGAGGAATCGTGAAAAGTAATCGAACAACTCCATCGTCAGTTCAACCCCCTTCATTACGCACAATGCAATGAAGTCGACCAATTCCCCTATGGCATTTAGCATCAATTAGCAAAGGGAAAGGTTCAACGTACTTAGCAAATAGAGCATAAAAGGAGACAAGTGAAATCGAAGTACTCGATGAAAGGCCTTGACATAAACTCCAACCTCTCGATCGTCAGGATGATGAACCCTTTCATCCATCTCGGGCAACCAGAACTGGTAATCGAGTCGAACATATTTCTCCTAGAACTCGGGAATTTGATTTGTACCCACTTTAGAGACTTGGTTGGCGATCAGACTGGGCACAGTGACTTCCTCCTTACCTTTCTAAGCAATGGAAGCTGAACCCCTACCAGAGGCATGACTCGATGAAGAATCCATCCCCAAAGAAGGAAATCTGGGTAAGAGATGCCAAAGATGATGATTTCGATTTTCCCTCCAGAACCGTACTATTTAAACGAGACGATCTCATCGTGTTGGGACAAGCGTCAGTGATCCGGGCATCATAGTATCTCGAATTTCGAACCGACGCATCGTCCAAATCAGAAAAGCAGGCATTTTGGCGCCTAAAACTCGAGCACTCGTTTCTCGACTGCCATGCCATATTAATAAGATGTAACGTCACTTGACCCCAACAGACGGACTGTCTGAGCTCAATCGATGGGGGGCCATTGTTGCATCCTTGGGACATCCCTCGAGAGATTCGTTCGGTGGGCGATCAAAGCCCACAAAGCCCACGAAAGCAGTCCAAAGCTAACTCAGTCAAAGCCCATATGCCATTCACCCGTTGCACTCCCACACATCGAAGTGGGATTGAAGGAAGCTCATAAATAGCGCAGGCGTGGGCGACGGTTTCCCCTATTAAGGGAGGAGGATCGTGGCGCCATAATTGATGACCGTTATCCTCCCAACTTCACTGAAGAGACCTCAGAGGTCTATAAATACACGGGATATGAACAAAACAGGGGAGTTACGAAACTTAACACTATAATATTCAACACTCCACTTAATATTTCTTCCTCCAAATAGCTTGCGACGTCTGACTCAGGACGAGCCTTCGTGGGTTGATCTCGACAGCTCCAAGCCCTCTCTCTTAAGTTCCCATTCTAACTTACGCATGAGAGGGGATTTGGATCGGTACCCATATCCGACTCCCCTGACGTCCCTGACGTTCCTTTGTGATACATGAAGATCGTGAAGTGATTCAACAGGCGGGTCGTATCTCCATCAACAGTCGTTTAAGACTTGATCTGCTCAGAGGGTCGAATGATCATCTCATTCTAATTCCTGATACCAACGACCCTGGTTGTAACGACTCGTATTTTTCAATACATCTATTTACGTATTTAACCTATTTTCAATTTTTTAAAACTATTTTATAATGATTCGTCTGGAGTTTTATGATTTCAAAAATTTCTTATAAAAATATTTTGAAGTATCAAACTGGTTATGGAGTATTTTAGTAAGTTCGGGTTTCATCAAATACCTCTAAATAATTTGATAAAAAATCATTTTCAATTATTACTATTTTGGCTTAATGAATTAATTTTCTATACAAACATCATAAAAATATTGTCAAACTTCTACAGTATTATTCTATGATCATTTAGTGATCCCCACATTAGTTTCATAATTTTCTGAAGTCAAATCAATAGAGAACCCGCAAACCCGCATCCCAAACGTTTTGGCCTGAAACTCGTATCTCCATAGCTCAAACCCTGAAATGAATCTCGTATTCGTGATCCTCGCGACCCGTGGCTATATTTTCGTAATTTTTCAGACACGTTTAGTCTCAGGGGCAAAATCATAATATTCAGTAGTTATTTTACTAATTACCATTCCTAATTAACTTCAGTAATTTAGTAATTACTTTTTTACGCTAACATAACCCTCCTCCTAAAACAGCCCAACATATAAATGTGGGAGCACGTTTATTTAACCCTAAGCCTGGTTCTTCCCCCCTAACCCACACTTAGTCAAACTTCACCTACCCTCATTAATATAATTACTGTTAATAACCTTATATAACCCCCCAGCTTCTCATTTAACCCAAAACACCCATGATACTCTCTCTCTCTCTCTCTCTCTCTCTCTCTCTCTCTCTCTCTCTCTCTCTCTCTCTCTCTCTCTCTCTCTCGTGTTCAAAAAAACCCAAGCCTCAACAGCCGCTCTCACTCCCTCACTCACGCACCCAAAGCCCGCTCAGCCCGAACCCACGGCAAACTCCCCCCTCCTTCGTTCACGGCAAACAACCCGTAACCGACACCCCCAAAGCCCGCAATCTCACCCTCAACCCATACTTTCTCCCCTCACCCTTCGTTTCCCGCCAACCCATTCTCCGATCAGCTCCGAGGTCGCTCCGCCCCAAGCCCGCACTTCGCCGCCCGCTCCGACTTCCCTCTACACTCCGACAACCCCCACAACCACCTCCGAGCCTCCCCGAGTCGACGGCGAACCTAGCAGCAACCCCCATTCGATCCTGCTCCGCTCTCTCTCTCTCTCTCTCGCCCTCCCCTGGTGGTGCACCGCCGTGAGTCCATCGCTGCCACCGCTCGACCTCCCCTGCCTCAGCTCGCCGTCGGACCCATCACCTCCGAGCACCGACGAGGCAGCCGCTCCCTCCGCTCGAGCTTCGAGCTCTCCACCGCACCGCATGACATCGACTAGCCCGCAAACGACGAGCCCTGCTCCGTCGTTTCCCGACTTTGCCCGCCTTCGTGACGCCATACGCCGCCGTCCCCCCTGCCGCATCCGACCACCGCCGTCGTCGAAGAACAGCGAACGGCCTTCCTCCCCCCTGCATAGCAGCTAACGCAAAGGAGAGAGAGTAAGTGAATATACGGGGTTTTTTTAATACAAATACGTATCAACGTATTTTTGATGTATTTTGACAATTATAGAATATGGGGTTTTTGATAAATAACTGATAATAAATAATATAAGGGTCGGAAAATTACAACGCCAGCTCCAGAAAATCAGAAATAATATTCTGGATCCAATGGTGCTAGTTTCATCTCAATCAGACGCTTATTTTTTCCACAATAAATTTTAAGCCTAAAAGTTAAATACGTTGTTTTCGTTCAAAAATCCGTAACTTGTTATTTTCACGTAAACTGATACGTGGAAAAAATTATATGTTGTAGTACTCTTCAAGATGGTCATAAGCTCACTTGAAACTTTCTGATTAGTATTGCACCCAGAAGAAATTGTTGAATAAACACGTTACCTAATTAAAATTAGTTTTTAAATTGATTTTGAGCTTTGAAAAATTATAAAAATTACTATAAGCTTTAGAAAAATATTTTCTCCTACAGTAAAATTATTTTCCTCATATCTAGCATATATAAAAATTTGGAACGCTGTTCGACAACGTTTCAATCCGTTTAAAAATCAAAACAATCAAATTAAATAGATAGAAAATAGGGTAGCCTGTAACTAATGATTTCGTGTGTTTGCAGGTGTCGATTCTAGTGCACCAGCATCCTTGAAAGCTCTAGCTCCAACCTCGTCTTACTACGAAAATCTCGATAGTGTAAGTCACAATGAATTCTAACTTTAGAAATTTAGATAGTGTGCTTTATGGAAATACCGCATGCTCGAAGCATAGATCGGTATCATAGTTGTTGGACTTCAAAACATTGTTCAGAACTGACATTCTCTATTGAGGCTTCTGCCTTGACTTTTCAACAAGCGAAGCTCTTTGGAGTGTTGTTAATGCCTTGGAACATCTCTGGAGTGAGACCATTGTGCATAACTCTACTGGCATGTAAGTCGGTCTTTCACAACCGTCATTAGCATCTTTGCCTTTAGAACAACGGATTTGCATACCGTATTGAAACATAATGATTGAATGATATACTGTGGGAACATCCTATTGAAATTGAATGCTTAAAAGTAGTTGGCACATCACTGGGTTTTTGGGGTAACTTATATTTGAGAAAGTGTGGGAGCGACCGCGAGCCATCTACACAGTGCACCGTACCGTATCGACCGTCTAAAATGAAATGTTCCGTCTAAAGTGATTTGAGATCTGCCCGGGTGAGCGCCCCATGGCAGGAGATGTGCTCAATGGTTGCACACTGTACTTTACTATATAAGTCACGGAGTTTCTAGCTTTACTATTGCTTGTCCTTTTAGTGTTACTACATCTACATGGTTGTCCTACTATTGTCATCACATTGCCTGCTGGTTGAAATGTTGTTGCTACCATATGCCATGACATAGTTGTTGCTCTAGCACCTTACTTTTGCACTTGCACAGTCACCGTTACTTTATGCATTACATGCACTTTACTTACGACACCTGAGCAGCCACCAGTACTTTACTTACCACTCTTGCATGCATGTCTGCTCTTACCTTACTTTCTGCACCTGAATGATCATCCTTAATTGTTTACTATAGCATGTTCCATACTTGTGCACTCCTCTATTTCTATTGCTAGAATTGTTGTGACTTATCTATGGTTCCATCTCCACGGCACCGCAGACGCCACACAGGTTGACTTAGGCACTCCTGAGTTTGCAGAGTCGTAGCTCGATCTTGAGACTGCCGAATTTTATATTTGGAGTGTATGTGTGATGTATTTCTGTGTTTTTCCTTTCTGTACTTTACTTTCATGTATTTGGTGAGAGAATGATGTTGGTGTTGTATTTTAAATTTGGACTGTAATAATGTACGCTGGTTTGAGTATTATTGTACATCTCTGCATCGTGGCTATATTGGTTTCACTGGTAATCTGCAGACATGCAATTTAAAATCAAATAAGTAACGGGCCCCCAAGAGCGGGTCGTTACAAGTTTGGTGGCATACGCAGGTCCGCGCTAACTACCACGTGAACAGTATAACAAGATCAGGATGTACTGTATATAATACTCAACTAAGCTGAAAATTTTTCTATGTATGCAGGTGTGACATTCAAACGATGGACGGAAATACTTCTGAGAGTCCCAACGGAGCTGGTATATCCGGAGCTAGCAACCAAACCAACAACGGACCACCTCCCGCTATGCATCAAATTTCTGATATCGCATTGCGAGAGCTGGTTCAAGCTATACGAGGAGAGCACAAGCACGAAGGAAGAATATTACAATTCCGGTCACTTTGCCCAAGGCCCTGGAATTGCTTGGATGGCCCTCTGAAGGCCGAAGAATGGCTGCGAAGCATAGAAAATGACCTAAGAGCAGCTCAGATCACAGAATATGCATGGGTGGACACTACCAAATCCCAGCTGACTAATGGAGCTAGAATCTGGTGGAGCTCAGCCGAATGTCGTCTGCAACGACCAATCGACTGGGCGACGTTCACTGAACACTTCAACACCCAGTACTTCTCACCCGAAGCTCAGATGGAACTGCAAGCGCAGTTCGTTGGGTTGAAGCAACGTTCCATGTCAGTGGAACAGTATGATGCCCAATTTACTATGCTTAGCCGTTTTGCTCCCGGTATGGTTGCCACCCCTCTGACCCGAGCTCAATGCTTCAAGCAAGGGCTAAACATAGAGATCCGACGAAACTTGGTCGGATGCCAACTCTGAACACATACCGAGGTTCTAGCTGCAGCTCGTGAACACGAGTTCATTGAAAGAGAAGAAAGGCGAGAGATAGGTGCCCCTCCTCGAAGGTCGCCACCTCTAACAACTGCTGGACCCAGCCATCAGACATCATCCAACCAGTTGCATCGTCCAATCTAGCAGACCCAATTCAAGAGACAAGAACCACCACAATGTCCAGTGTGTCGCCATTGTTGTAGGCCCGGACATGTGAAATCAGAGTGCCGGTGGTACCTGAATCTCTGCTTGATTTGTGGATCGGAAGATCATCTTGCTAGGGATTGCCCAGATGCAAGAGCACGATTTAATATCACTGCCACATCTGCTGCCCCTGCTGGAGACGCTTCTCATCGATCACCACCACCTCCGCTACGACAGGCTTACACAATGATCGCAGAAGATGTTGAGCCATCAACCAGGTGATTGGAGGTATGAATTATCGCTTTTAATATTATGCTCATCCATTGCAATCAGTACCCCATACCATGATATCATCATAGCTATTATGATAATACTCGTCTCGGGACTAGTTACGGAAGCTATGGTGATGTCAATAGTAGGTATTTATAAACATCATCTCTTGTTTTCTTGATGTATGATATCACATTATATTTCATATTATTTACAACCTGATTTATTAGATCACTATCATCATTTATTTGCTTGAGATTATTCATAACAAAGATTATCTGTTTCATGAAGTTTGAGAAATTCAGAGGACGGAATAATTTTTAGGAGGGTAGGATCTAAAGACTCGTATTTTTCAATACATCTATTTACGTATTTAACCTATTTTTAATTTTTTAAAACTATTTTATAATGGTTCGTCAGAAGTTTTATGATTTCAAAAATTTCTTATAAAAATATTTTGAAGTCTCAAACTAGTTATGGAGTATTTTAGTAAGTTCGGGTTTCATCAATTACCTCTAAATAATTTGATAAAAATTTATTTTCAATTATTATTGTTTTGACTTAATGAATTAATTTTCTATATAAATATCATCAAAATGTTTTCAAACTTCTACAGTATTATTCTATGATCATTTAGTTCTCCCCATATTAATTTCATAATTTTCTGAAGTCAAATCAATAGAGAACCCGCAAACCCGCATCCCAAACGTTTTGGCCTGAAACACGTGTCTCCGTAGCTCAAACCCTGAAATGAATCTCGTATTCGTGATCCTCGTGACGATACGGACCCGTGGCTATGTTTTCGTAATTTTTCGGACACGTTTAGTTTCAGGGGCAAAACCGTAATTTTCAGTAGTTATTTTACTAATTACCATTCCTAATTAACTTCAGTAATTTATTAATTACTCTTTTACTCTAACCTAACCCTCCTCCTAAAACAGCCCAACATATAAACGTAGGAGCACGTTTATTTTTCCCTAAGCCTGGTTCTTCCCCCCAACACACACTTAGTCAAACTTCACCTACCCTCATTAATATAATTATTACTGTTAATAACCTTATATAACCCCCCAGCTTCTCATTTAACCCAACACACCCAGGACTCTCTCTCTCTCTCTCTCTCTCTCTCTCTCTCTCTCTCTGTTTCCGTTCGAAAAAAAACCCAAGCCTCAACAGCCGCTCTCACTCCCAAAAGCCCGCTCAGCCCGAACCCACGGCAAACTCCCCCCCTCGCTTCGTTCACGGCAAACAACCCGCAACCCACACCCCCCAAAGCCCGCAAGCTCACCCTTAACCCATACTTTCTCCCCTCTCCCCTCGTTTTCCCCTCAACCCATTCTCCGATCAGCTCCGAGGCCGCTCCGCCCCAAGCCCGAACCTCGCCGCCCGCTCCGACTTCCCTCTACACTCCGACAGCCCCACGACGACCTCCGAGCCTCCTCGAGTCGACGGTGAACCCAGCAGCAACCCCCCCCCACCTTTGACCCTGCTCTGCTCTCTCTCGCCCTCTCCCGGTGGTGCGCCATCGCGAGTCCATCGCCGCCACCGCTCGACCTCCCCCGCCTCAGCTCGCCGTCGGACCCATCACCTCCGAGCACCGACGAGGCAGCCGCTCCCTCCGCTCGAGCTTCGAGCTCTCCACTGCATCGCATGACGCCAACGAGCCTGCAAACGACGAGCCTCGCTCCGTCGCTTCCCGCCTTTGCCCGCCTCCGTGACGCCGTACGCCGCCGTCCCCCCTCCCTGCCGCATCCGACCACCGTCGTCGTCGAAGAACAGCGAACGGCCTTCCCCCCATGCACAGCAGCTAATGCAAAGGAGAGAGGGTAAGTGAATATACTGTGGTTTTTAATACAAATAGGTATCAACGTATTTTTGATGTATTTTGATAATTATAGAATATGGGGTTTTTGATAAATAATTGATAATAAATAATATAAGGGTCGAAAAATTACAACGCCAGCTCCAGAAAATCAGAAATAACATTCTGGATCTAATGGGACTGGTTTCATCTCAATCAGATGCTTATTTTTTCACAATAAATTTTTAAGCCTAAAAGTTAAATACATTGTTTTCGTTCAAAAATTCGTAACTTGTTATTTTCATGTAAACTGATAATGGAAAAAATTATATGTTGTAGTACTCTTCAAGACGGTCATTTTGACAGCTCACTTGAAACTTTCTGATTTGTATTGCACCCAAAATAAATTGTTGAATAAACACGTTACCTAATTAAAATTAGTTTTTAAATTAATTTTGAGCTTTGAAAAATTATAAAAACTACTATACACTTTAGAAAAATATTTTCTTATATAGTAAAATTATTTTCCTCATATTTAGCCTATATAAAAATTTGGAATGTTTTTCGACAACGTTTCAATCCGTTTAAAAATCAAAACGATCAAATTAAATAGATAGAAAATAGGATAGCCTGTAACTAATGATTTCTTGTGTTTGCAGGTGTCGATTATAATGCATCTGCATCCTTGGAAGCTCTAGCTCCAACCTCGTCTTATTACGACGATCTCGATAGTGTAAGTTAAAATTAATTCTAACTTTAGAAATTCAGATAGTGTGCTTTATGGAAATACCGCATGCTCGAAGCATGGATTGGTATCACAGGTTTTGGACTTCAAAACATTGCTCAGAACTGACATTCTCTGTTGAGGCTTCTGCCTTGACTTTTCAACAAGCGAAGCTCTTTGAAGTGTTGTTAATGCCTAAGAACATCTCTGGAGTGGGACCATTGTGCATAACTCTACTGGTATGTAAGTTAGTCTTTCACAACCGTCATTAGCATCTTTGCCTTTAGCACAACGGACCGGACTCTACTGGTATGTAAGTTAGTCTTTCACAACCGTCATTAGCATCTTTGCCTTCAGAACAACGGACCGGATTGAAACATAATGATTGAATGATATACTGTGGGAACATCCTATTGAAATTGAATGCTTAAAAGTAGTTGGCACATCATTGGGTTTTTGGGGTAACTTATATTAGAGAAAGTGTGGGAGCGACCGCGAGCCATCTACACAGTGCACCGTACCGTACTGACAGTCTAAAATGAAATGTACCGTCTAAAGTGATTTGAGATCCACCCAGGTGAGTGCCCCCATGGCAGGAGATGGGCTCAATGGTTGCACACTGTACTTTCCTATATAAGTCACGTAGTTTCTAGCTTTACTACTGCTTACTTGTCCTTTTAGTGTTACTAGATCTACCTGGTTGTCCTACTATTGTCATCACATTGCCTGCTGGTTGAAATGTTGTTACTAACATATGCCATGCCACAGTTGTTGCTCTTGCACGTTAGTTTTGCACTTGCACAGTCACATTTACTTTATGCATTACATGCACTTTACTTACGACACCTAAGCAGCCACCAATACTTTACTTACCACTCTTGCATGCATGTCCGCTCTTACCTTACTTTTGCACCTGCATGATCATCCTTAATTGTTTACTATAGCATGTTCCATACTTGTGTACTCCTCTGTTTATATTGCTAGAATTGTTGTGACTTACCTATGGTTCCATCTCCGTGGCACCGCAGACGCCACACAGGTTGACTTAGTCACTCCTGAGTTCGTAGAGCCGTAGCTCGATCCTGAGACTGTCGACTTTTATATTTGGAGTGTATGTGTGATGTATTTCTATGTATTTCCTTTCTGTACTTTACTTTCATGTATTTGGCGAGAGAGTGTTCTTGGTGTTATATTTTAAATTTGGACTGTAATAATGTACGCTGGTTTCAGTATTATTGTACATCTCTGTATCGTGGCCATATTGGTTTCACTAGTAATCTGCAGACCTACAATTTAAAATCAAATAAGTAAGGGCCCCTGAGAGTGGTCCCATGCAACCTGCTGACGAAGCTCCACCTCGACAGACGAGTCCACGTCAGCCTCGATACATTTAACACCATTTTGGCTTTAACACCCAGCCAAACCCAGCCGGGCCTGGGCCAGGCCGGCCCGGGTGGGCCTTTTTGCCACCATGAGCCACCATGACTACAGGCCAAATCGGAGTCGGATATCGGATCTAATGTCTACATCCGATTTATAATCGGAATCCGAATATTCGGGTCCGATTTATCAGAATCGGATGCAGACCGAATTTTTTCCGTCCGAATTAAGTCAGCTTGTCTGCCGCCATCCCCCTCCGATGCCACCTCCGCCACCCGCCATCCCCCAGTCCTACTTCGACATCCCCTTACTCCACCCTCTACGACGAGGATGAAATAGGTGTAAATTTTGAATGGCAAACTTGTTAATAAGCGATTGTGCGCACGAGTGAAACGGTTTGTGCGCGTAGCAATTCCCTAAAATAAAATCAAAGGGGAACGATATAAAGTGAAGCGCAGCAATCTTCTCACATCTCCCCATTGGGAGCAAACCATTGCCTCGTTCCGTTTCATTTCCAAGCGACGGCACAAAAAAAGCCACTCATTCGCTCAAAATAAATGCACACAGGGAGGAAGAGAGAAGATAGATTGAGTGAGAAAAAACTAACTCGAAAGATAGATTGAGTGAGAAAAAACTAACTCGATGCCTCTCTCGTCGTCATCCGCTTCTCTTCTTCTCTGCCCCGAGACCCCATATGACGTCGCCTCCTGGGCCTCCGACGACTGGGCCCCGCTCACTTCTTCGGCCGCCTCCACCGGAAGCCCGATTGCCTCCCTCCTTGCCGCCGAGGCTGCCCACATGCCTCTTCTCGATTCTCGTACCCAAGACCCCCTCCCCCGTCTGAACGCCGTCAACTGGATTTTAAACGTAATTCTTCTTTTTTTTTCCGCACATAAAAATTGTAATTTTCCCCCCAAAGCCACCTCTTTTTTTCACATTTTTCATACAGATACCATTTTTTCTTGCAGGTTAACGAGTTTTACATGTTTAGGCCGATAACCGCTTTTCTCGCCGTCAACTACCTCGACCGCTTCCTCTCCGTCAACACCCTCCCCGTAAGCTTCCTCCGTCAAAAAAATTAATAAAATATTTTTAGTTGGGGTTTTTAAAAGTAATTTTGGGGAAATTGCAGGGCCAAAACGGGGGGATGGGCGGTGGGTGGCCGATGCAGCTGCTGGCCGTCTCGTGCTTGTCGGTGGCGGCCAAGATGGAGGAGACCCACGTGCCGCTCTTATTGGATCTCCAGATCCTCGACCCGAAATTCGTATTCGAACCCAAAACCATCAAGCGGATGGAGCTGCTCCTCATGTCGTCGCTCAAGTGGCGGATGCGCTCCGTCACGCCCTTCGACTTCGTCGATCATTTCGCCGATCTCGTGAAGCCCGATTTATTACCCGCTTCGCGTGACGTTTTTATCTCGCGTGCCGCCGATTTAATCGTCAAAACTTGTCGTGGTATTGTAACCCTTTCTATTCCTACGCGATATGTAATTTTTGTTGGCTGTGTTGTTATTTAAACTGTATATTATTATAGTGGTGGAATTTTTGGGATATCGACAATCGGAGATAGCGGCAGCGGCAAGTATTGGCGTTGCTAAAGAAATCGCCGATATATCGGATAGCGCATGCACCGATTTGTTAAAGCGCTTTGCTGAGTGTACTAATGAGGTATGCACTATTTATTTTTGTTTCACAACATCAACGAATTTTGGTGGATTTTTCTTTCTAATTTCGTTGGTTCTTAAATAAATTGCAGCAATGTTATTATTAATTTTCGTTCTTTATTTTGTAGGAAAATGTGACATCATGCCTCCGGCTGATGGCGGAGTACCTGCTTGACACGTGTCCTCGGGGCGGGAAGACGGTCCTCGAGCCGCGGACGCCGCCGAGCCCGATCGGGGTGATCGACGCTGCAGCCAGCCGGAGCTGCGACAGTCGGAAATCATCCGCCGCCACGACACCTACCGGCCCAGTGGATCCGCCGGCGAAGCGGCGTCGACTCGACGGAAGGATATGTACAGAAAGAATAATCGATGTTGATAGGAACAATCTTTAAGAGGGACCTGGGTGTCTCTATTTTATCGAAAATATTAATTTAAGGGAAAAAAATCTTTCTTGTAATTTTTTTGATTTGATGAGTGATTTTTGAGTGTAATAAAGTGTTATCCGACGGGCCAAAGTTGGGACCGTTGGGACTTCAGTTTCCTTTTATAATCTTTACAGCTGAGCAAGTTAGATGTGTCCACGTGTTCGTAGTACTAAGGGCCCCATAAGCGTCTTCCCGCGCTCCGGTGAGGCCTCGTGAAGCACAAAAGGTGAGCTGTCATTGGGATTTGACGTGCGCACCTTGCCGTCGTTGTCCCGAACTTGTATTACGGATAGTTGCTCTCTCCCAATTTTACTTCCCGCCAATTTTCTTTCTCGGGTGGCAATTCGTCCTCTCAGCCGTCCATCGAGTTCGTCGTTTGTTTGATGGACGGCCGATGTCGCCGTTAAGCGATGCTCTGGCGTCCTCCCGACGTCGTCTTCTGCGACACGTGTGTACGAATGACGGATGGACTGTAGCGCGGGAGGTTGAAGAGAAACGTTTCGTCGTTCCCATGCAATTCGTTGGTTGCCAAGGGTGTCATCGATTCTCGTTTTAATTTACGATCATGCCATTTGTTGTGTCACATCAAATTATAGTGGCTGTGGCTTTGGATGTATTTTGGTATTTTATGTACTGTTCGTTTGGGAGTATGGGAGACAAGGCGACAGCAATAGAAGACCGCGTATGAGACTGTTCTATAGTAACTCTAGCAGTTGACTCCTGCAACACTGGATGCAGACTCAACGTGTACTCTGTGACACGTGTCCGTGACAAGTGTCCTGTTAGTTGAAACTTGACGATGAACAAACACTGTAGAAACCAGTTATTTATATGGAAATTATGTGTATCGTTCATGAGAAATCCATCTCTTATGCGATAATGTGAATCATGTGATGCAATCAATTCCACGCATTATAAAAAAGAGTGTTGTTATTCGCACCACAGAAAGTTATGAATACACCACACTACTTGAATACTTTTATTCTTCCGTTCGGAATTGCAAAGCCGAACAGTATAATAAAATATGTATTGTGTTTGGATTTACACATGTTTTGTATTAGAGCCGTTCGGATCTCCAAATCCGAACATCTGATGTAAACACTCATTAGTAGACCGAGGATGTGGCCTGGTCGAGTCTCCTCCCTTGAATTAGCCGAGGAGTTAGAAAACCAGTGATGAATATGACTGATCTGTTCCGAGATCCCCTCAAGCTATAGTGGAAGGAAAAGGTAGAATTGATGAGCATAGTAGATGAATTCTCTGTGTACTAGGTTTAATAATCGGAGATTACCTCCTCATTAGCAATAGGGGGTTTAAGATAACTGTATCAGGGATAGACTCGTAAAATTAGGGTTCATATCATTGTTCTATTTAGTTGGCTAAAATGTAATGGAAAATACTCTGCAGGCCTGATGTATGGATTCTCGCTAGGCTGGATCAGATCACTGGATTCCCGGATCGGGTCGCTGGGGGAGCAATCCCATAACATGTTGGGCCCGGACTGGTCAGTTTTGCCGGGCAGTCCCCCCTTTCTCCGGTACTTGGAACAGAGAAACAAATGTAGATGTCACATGGGCGTAGCCCCCATGTTGGGGACAGACCCCACGTCTTTCCTCTGATGCCTAAGTTAGGTGAGATTGTATGAGCAAATAAGGTGGTGGGCATAAGGTAGAACGTGTGTGTGAGTCGAGTAAGGGTGTTGAGTCATCGGGCTAGCACTTGAGGGGGCTCGTTCGGCGAGCGACTAAGGTCCACAAAGCCCATGAAAGAAGCCTGAAGCTAACTCAGTCAAAGCCAACATACCATTCGCCCCTTGCACTCCCACCAATTGAATGTTGGATTGAAGGTGAGCTTATAAATAGCCGGGATGTGGACGATGATTACTCCTATTAAGGGGTAATACTTTTTCCTCAAAAGAGCTTACGACGCTAGACCTGAGACGAGCCTCCGTGGGTCGATCTCAGCTACTCCAAGCTTCCTCCCCTAAATTACGTTCTAACTTAAGCATCAGCGGGGATTTGGGTCGGGACCCAGATCCAACCCCTTGATGCTTCCTTGTGGTGCAAATCATCGAGGCCCCTATCCAGCGGGATGGTCATGCCGGTGTCTTTCAGTATCAATCGGCAGAGTCTCGATCCATTCGAGGCTCGAACAAGCATCGGAAGTTGACTACCTGCTGTCAACGACCCTGGTTCTACTAACCTAGGGTCCCATTCAACCAGTTGACGAGGCTCCAGCCTGACAAGAAAGGGTCCATGTCAGCATTATCATTGTTTCGATCAATTTTGGCCTTAACAATTTGGCACCGTCTGTGAGAAACGTTCAGCAGTTCGACATCCCAGAACAATTAACAAGCTATGTCAGCTGGACCCAATAACGTCGGACCAAACCTTGGTCTAAATGAGAATCAAAATTACGCGAACAACTTCCAGGTGGAGGATGCCACAAACTCGGCATCCTTATCAAAAGGACCCAGAAGGTGCAAGGTGCCACTACTACAAAAAGGACCTTTAATAGCACACCTTTAACAGCGCTTGCAAATTATAAGCGCTGTTAATTAGAGGCATATATAATAGACATCGCTTCTTTCTGCAAGCGCTGTTAAAGATTGGATAATAGACAGCGCTTTCTTTTGTAAGAGGCACACATAATAGAAAATATAATAGAAAGCGCTTCTATCTACAAGCGCTATAAAGTTAGAGAAAATAGACAGCGCTTATATGTGACAGTGCTGTCAACCTTCACACCCGTCGAGAGAGAATGAGCGCAGCTGAATTTTTTCGTCTCCTAAATTTTTGAATGTGACTCAAATTTTGATCCACCCCTTCGAAGAGCATATCATCGCCGATCTTCTCGACGACCCCAAAGGCAACCTCGTCGTCGTCTCCTTCGGTCTCCCCCTCCACTCTCTCGTCGCCTCTCTTCTCCGCCTCCACCACCGATTTCTGGATCGAGTCCCACTACTGGAAAATTGGACATTAGCCATGGACAAATCCGTGGCTAATACCCCAAGATCAGTGGCTAATACCCAATAGCCACGGATTTTTATAAATTCCGTGGCTATTGTTCCGTGAGGGAAAGTGGCGCTGCAAATGTGAAAAATCCGTGGCAAATGGAAGAAATTCAGTGGCGGAAAATTTAGCCATGGAACTATAGCCACGGAAATTCCGTGGCAATTGTTCCACCTACTGCCACGGAAACTCCGTGGTAAAAGTATATTTGCTACGGAAAAGTTCAGAAAACATTTTCCGTGGTAAGCCGCATTAGCCACGGATATTCCGTGGCCATTGTTCCAACTATTGCCACGGAAATTCCGTGGCAAAAAGTTATTAGTTACGGAAGTTTTCCGAAAAATTACTGTGGCTAATGTAGTTTAGCCACAGATATTCCGTGGCAATAATTTTTTATTTGCCACGGATTCTCGGTGGCAAAAAGTTTTCCGCGACGGATATTTTCCAAATACAATTTTGTGGCTAAAAAATTAGCCATGGCCAGTTCGTGGCAAATGTGTTTATTTATTTTTTAAAAAAAAATCCAAAAATTCGTTTATAATCAAAATTCCCATATATATAAAAATTCCAGAATAATATTTCCAGTTAATAAGGGATTTTATGCCAACTTATGAGCTTGAACATGAGATCCCTTACAAATATTGAAATCTTAAACTATTTATTGCAACTTGTAATCCACATAGAACAACAATGTAAACATACATCAAAGTTCGTGTAATGCTACAAAAAATTTAGTGACTAAATAGCTGATTACAACATCAGGAATCAAAGAAAATGTACAGATTCGGTAAATCCTTGTTCACCCCCACAAATTTTCAATCTAACAAGGTTTTAGATTGCCGACTAGGCCCGAGATCTAGTTCAAAATCCTCGTGCCTGGCTTCAGGTAAATGCTCTCATTGTGTGGGAGTTTCACAGTTACAGAGCCAATACTGTCGTCCAATTCTTGATCTTGGTTGTTCCTGAGAGAATTTAGAGGCAAGATATGCATATTAGGATTCTGTAAACTAGTTCTCAATTTGCTCGGTACAAATAATAAGGATTTTCTAAGTTGAAAGTGTAACCAAAGATGGTTTTCTACCAGCAATTTTTTAATGGTGCAAATAATTTACTTGTTGCAGTATGGAGTAGTGGATTTGTCTTTCGGGATGCATACTCACTTAAATCTCCAAGGAACTGGTCCAAAATCTGTCCTTGCAGCTCTCGGACCCTGGCCAGACTCCTATAATAAGTCATGTGTAATCTTTTCTCAAATTGCACAAAATTGCAGTAAAAAGAGATGAAAAATTAAGAATTAGACTGGCATGAAAAGAATATGAACCTATAGAAAATTAAGAATTAGACTGGCAGTCTAGAGACTGTTACAAAACAAACTACAGTATCATTGACCGTGGACTGCCCGGTCAACGTGGTCAAGGGGCCGATTAGGGTCCCTTGGGTGCGTCGAGCGCGAGTAGACGCAACGCGAATCGGAGATGTAGTCGACGCAGAGCACGTCAGTTGGGCTGGGTTTGGATCCTCGGCCTCTGGGGGGCTGAGGGGAAGCCTCGGCCCGGTGTGAGGTGCTCGGCCTCGGACGGTCGGACGACGAGGGGAAGCCTCGTCGCCTTGGCTTGACGCGCGACCGACGCGGAGCTGAGGGGAAGCCTCGGCCCGGATGGGTGCGCTTGGCCTCGGTCGGTCGGACGACGAGGGGTAGCCTCGGTCGTTTCGCTTGATACGCGGCCGGCGTGGAGCTGAGGGGAAGCCTCGGCTCGGATGGATGCGCTCAGCCTCGGTCTCTCCTGGCGTCGAGGGGTGGCCTCGATGCCTTGGCTGATGCTTGATGGCGTTCGCCTGGTGTCGAAGGGAAGCTTCGGCACTTGGATCTAACGTCTTCCTGAACAGACGAGAACACTCGTCAGGGAGGCCGGACCTTGGCTCCGGCCAAATCCCCTCCGATGCCTAAGTCAGATGACAGTCTGAAAGAGGAGGCTCGGCGGGGACGGTTCGACTCGAGAGGAGATCGGAACGACGTCCTCCGGCGCGAGCGGGAAGGAGATGAAGTGGGGGAACTAGGTCGTTGATGGAGTACCTTAGGTTTTGTTACCTGAGATGCCGTCCTTTGTTCAGTCGTCCTCCTAGTCCTTTTATAGGCCTCTCGTCGCGACCACCCATGACTCACGTCCTTCGTCCGCCCCCAATCGTGCCCCCTCAATCCGCCTCCCCATCGCCGCTCCTCGCGCCATGCCAGCACCTCCCCATAACAGCCATTAAGTGGCAGCGGGCCTGGGTGAACGGTTATCGCTGGAGTGGGCGAGTGACTCGCGCGTTTCCGGGGTCGGGTCGGATCGATGTTCGGGGTCCTCTCATGGGCTTCGTTGGGTGGGCTTGGACCCCCCACGAATTCGCGTTGTAGGCTGCGCCTTTGGGCCCATGCTGTTGGGCCTCCGCAAAATAGACGTATCAATTGCCCCCATCGGTGGGGCCGATCGGCCTTGGCCGGTTCGGTTCGACCGATGTGACTCCTGGTGTTCCGATTGGCGCGTCCGTCGAGGCGCGGTCATAAATGAAGGTCACGATGAGGCGGATCGATAGGACTTCCCTTGTCACCGATTTCGAAACGCCGCCGGCTCTTTGAGGCTTGCCACACGTTCCTGTCAGGCGTTTTGAATTCGCCCCTGGGTCTTATATATAAGTGCACCGGCTGCTTTGATCCCAACTTCTTCCTCGCTCTTTTCTCTGTTCCGGGCTTTCCACAAACTCGGAGTCTTCCGCCGCCTTCGTTCTCTTGCCTTCTCCAAATAAACAAAAAGGTAACTCCTTTCCCATCCTCATATTATGGCTGCTCTTAGGATATGTGGCTCTGGCCAAGGGGCGAGGGATCCTCCTGAGTCCAGGCGTGGCGGGCCCCGATCTGTGGGATCCGGTTCCTCCTCGGGGAGCCGTTCCCTCCGAGACAAAGGGAAGGGGAAGCTCTTCCCAGACTATGCTGGCGATGATGTGGCGTCGGTTGCCGTGCGGCTTAATGTACCTCCGGTTATCCTCAGAACGTCGTCGAGGACTCCTTTTCTGGCGGCTGCGGAGATTCGGGGAAGGTACCTCTGTCACCCGTATGATGTTCGAGTCCCTTTCTTCGACGAGCGGATCTGTCTTCCGAGGAGCAACGAAGTCGGCGTTTACGTCGAGATGTTCCGTCTGGGTCTTCGTTTCCCGCTCAATCCCTTCTTTATCCAAGTCATGGAGTACCTCATGGTGTCCCTTTGCCAGTTTACCCCCTGTTCGGTTGCGGTTCTGACAGGCTTTGTGATGCTCTGCTGCACTCGCGGTCTGGAGCGATCTCTCCCCCTCCTCTTCTATTTTTATCAGATCCAGACGGTCGGTCTAGGGTCATGGCTGCACCTCCGAGCCCGCGCGGGGAGGGAATGCCTGATCGGGCTACCCCACTGGGCGGGGATTGGAGCTCGGGTTATGTCTTCGTAGTCTTCCTTGAGGATGCTCAGATTTTGACCGGTTGGGGTGGGTCAGGTCGGCCTCGCCGAACGCTAACCCTCTCCGAGGCTAACCAGGCGACCGTCGCGCTGCTGTCGGCCCTCCCTTTGGAGGCGAAGTCTATATGGCCTTTGCTGGACGACCTACTCCTGAAGGCTGTCTTGTGGTCTTCGGGTAGGTCGCTTTTTTAGTCCTGGATTGCCCCGTGGCTTACCCTAATTTTGGTTTCGCTTGCAGGAATGGCTGGTCGCGAGTTCACCCACAACGTCGATGAGCTGATTCGGCGTGGAGCCGCTCGGAGCCGAGGCAGCACCTCGGGAAGGGCGCCTCGGCGGACCGTCGAGGAGGAGGTGCGCCGAGCCGAGCCCACCGTGGGCAAGGTGGCGGCCGCGCCTCCTGTCTCTACTTCTGGTAGTCCCCTCCCCGGGGAGGTCGCAAGAGCCAGATCCGTCCCATCGGCCCAAGTGGTGGGGGGTGATGATGGGTCCGGTGCAGCTCCTCTTGTGCCTGGCGCGCCCCCTCTTGTCTCCGAGGGTGGAGGCGGCACGAGGCAGAAGCGCTCCCCTTCGGCACCTGCCGAGCCTCGCGGAGGGAAGAGGAGGAAGGACGGCGCGGATCCCCCCAGTCCGGTGCGCTCCGTACCCCCGGCGGTGGCCTCCGAGGATCTCCCAGTGACCCTGACGACCACCCCCGTCGCAGCGGCCCTGCCTCCATTATCGGGAATCGGTGCCCTGTTGGCGAGCTGCTCGGCCTCCCTCGAGGTCACCCCCGGGGACTCGGTGTTTGTCGACCGAGCCTTGGCTCAACAGTTGGCCGAGGGCTCCGTCCTCCCCTGGGACCGTGGTTTCCTCGAGAGGGCCCCCGCCGACAAGGTGTCAGACATATTGGTCTGGATCCTTCAGCAGGTCTGGCTATCCCGCTGTCCCTTTCTTTCCTTCGCTTTCTTCTTGGCTCATGTCTTGTCGTTCAGGGTTCAACACTCGCTGTCGAGTCGCAGCGCCGAGCTGTCCGTTTGAGGGAGCTGGAGGAGTCCTCTGCAAAGGACCACGAGCGGGCTGGGGCGGCGGAGGTAGCTGTGGTGGCGGCCCAGATGGAGTCTCGGTAACTCAAGCTCTGGGTGACCGAGCTAGAGGGACGAGTGGCCGATCTCCAGGTGGAGTTGGAGGACGCTCGGCGGTCGGCCGGGGAAGCGGCGGAGTCGTTCCGCCTGGAGAGGGAGGAGATCCAGAGGGAACTGTCGGATCGGCGTCAGGTGGCGCGGTTCGCGGATGAGGTGGAGAGGGGCATCGTCGGGACTCTGGGGGAGAGGATCTTCGAGGTCCTCAGGGAGGCCTTCGGTAAGTATGAAGACCTTATCGGCCCCCGGATCGTCGAAGTCGTCCAGTCCTCCTTCCGGGATTGTGCGGAGCGCGTCCTGCAAGCCCTTCTGCCTGCCGATACCCCTCGCTCCGAGCAGGGCGAGGCGCCCGAGGATGCGTCCTCCCGAGCCCGGGTCCCCTAGGTCGTCCTTCCCGGCCTGTCATCCTTGTTTTTATCCTCAAATTTTTCAGCATCCGCTTCACTTTAGCCCAGCCTACTTGAAATGGATCCCCTGACCTCGCAATCTCCATTGGCATCTTTACCCGGCGCTCTGCTTCTGGGCAAAACAATTGCTGATTGCAAGGATGTTCATTTAAGCCAGCAATTTTGTATTCTTGGTCGACAAGTTTTGCTCTGCCGGCGTCGCCCTAGTTTTCGTGGGTGACGAATTTTGTTGTTCGCCAAGAGTGAATTATTTGTAAGGAGGTTCCTCCACTTCGATTTCCTGTAAAAAGACACACTTTTGTACCTCGGTTAACTGTTGGAAATGAAATTGACCTACTTGAATTTTTCGCGCATTTTGCTTTGTTGCTGCGACTTCGGCTCCTCTGCTGATGGTGGTCGCTCGCCTCCTTCCTCCGGGAGGTCACCCCTAGTCTCTCGAGTGGACAAGTCGGTTGATGTCCTTATTGGCTAGGGGGGTTGCCCCAGTCCTATAAACAATGGAGTCGGTCTAACCGTCTTCGCTGGCTGCGGGGGTCGCTCTCAGTCTTATGAGCAATGGAGTAGGTCAGTGAGGGAGAAGTCCCTCAGCTTAGGACCAGTTGGCATCTGCGCTGGCTGGGGGAATTGCCCCCAGACTTACGAGCGACGGTGTCGGTCAGCGAGGGTGAAGCTCCTCGGCTTAGGACCGGTCGGCGTCGGCGCTGGCTGGGGGAATTTCCCCCAGACTTATGAGCGATGGAGTCGGTCAGCGAGGGTGAAGCTCCTCGGCTTAGGACCGGTCAGCGTCTGCGCTGGCTGGGGGAATTGCCCCCATACTTACGAGCGCCGGAGTCGGTTAACGAGGGTGAAGCTCCTCGGCTTAGGACCGGTCGGCGTCTGTGCTGGCTGGGGGAATTGCCCCCAGACTTACGAGCGTCGGAGCCGATCAACGAGGGTGAAGCTCCTCCGCTTAGGACCAGTTTTGATTGACCCCCCCCGTCCGGTGAGGTGGCGGTCTTCACTCTTATGCATCCTTAGCAAAATGTGGACTCCGTCGGAGATGAAGAAAAGGAAAAAGGAGCGCATTTGTACTCTTAAAGGTCATATTGGACTAGTACATTTGGAGGAAAAAAGAAATAAAGCAAGACGGGGGGATGTGAACCTAGATAATCTCCTCCCGACTAGGCGGTGACTGGGGGGCCTCGCCTGCTCACTCTAGGATGCGGAGGGGTCCTTGGACGGCGTTGACCTTCTTTCCTTTGTCCGGCTGCTTGGATGTTCCTTCTCCGTGGGCCGGGTCATCGGTAAAGTTCCTTGCATGCCCTCGGCTCATCAACTTCTCGATGTCCTTCTTTAGGTGCCAGCAGTCTTCAGTGTCGTGGCCGTTGTCTTTGTGGTACTGGCAATACTTTTCCCCATTCCCCCCTTTTTGTCTTCGACGGGGGGCGATCAGCGCGCTCTTCCTTCTGCACTTGAGTGAGGACAACGTCCGGGGTGGCATCCCTCATATCCTCCCTCTGCTGCTTGTTTCTCGCCCTCTTCTCTGTCCGGTACCCTTCGGGGCTGCGGCGCTCGCTATCGCTGCGCTTGGTCCCTCGTCTGGCCTTTCCTGCCTCGATGGCCAAGGTCTCCTCGGTCAACATGAAGCGCTCGGCCCTTGCCATGATCCCTGCGAGATCTTTCGGGGGATCATTGTGCAGAGATTTCTTCAAGCCTCTATGACGCAGCCCTTTCTTTAAGGCCGTTTGGACAACGAGGTCGGGGGGGGCTGTTTACGTTCAGCCGCTCAGCGTTGAAGCGGCGCATAAATTGTCGGAGCGGCTCGGTCGGGCCCTGCACTATGTTAAACAAATGTTCAGCATCAGGCATTACCTGTCGCCCTGCCATGAACTGTTTGCAGAACAGCTGGGTGAGTTCCTCGAAGCTGTCAATGGAGCGGTTGGGCAGGCTGCGGTACCAAGTTCTCGCTGCTCCCCTGAGGGTCGAATAAAAGCCCCTGCAGAGCAGGGTATCATCGGCTCCCTGGAAGGACATGTCCCCCTCGTAGTCCATCACATGGTTACCTGGATCTCCTATCCCGTCGTATTTCCCCAGCGTCGGGATTTTGAATCGAGAGGGGACCCGCACGTCGGTTATTCTCCACGACAGGGGGCACCGGTCTCCGTGGATGCCTCCAGGGGTTCGACACCCGCCTACCTCAGGTTCGTTCGGTTGTGGAGGTGGCACAGGCGCTGGCTGGGCTGGCTCAACGGCCTTCGCCACACTGGGGGTGGGGCTGGTCTGGCGTTCCCGGGCTCCTCCGGCGGGAGCTTCCGCTTAGCCGTGATCGGTCCCTCGAGTGGTGTCGATCACTTCTTCTGCGGTGGGGTGTTCGTGGCCGATGAGACGACGCGGTCACCGATTCGTCCCCCGTGTATTCGGTACCCCTCCTGCTCCTTTCGCGATAAGAGGAGGAGGCGCGCGATCTCGCCTGGTAGAAGCCGGGTAGTGTGAACCGACGCTCCATGTTCGGTCTTCGGTTTCCGTGGTCAGCGACCACAACGGACCGCAGGAGCGGGGCCCCCCCAACGATGGCCGTCGCCCAACACGTCTCCGTTGGCTGGCGCGGCGCCGATGAGCTGCTGTACCGTCACGACCAGCGTCTGAATGTTCGCGTTGGTCTCTTGGGCCAGTGCACGGAGCTGCTCCTGCGTGGCCAGCTCGGACTCGCCAGTCTCTTCGGCTGAGGGGGCATGGTGATTGCCGTTGGGGTGCGCCCTCAAGGTTGCTGTTGGGTGTGCCATTTTCCTCCTCCGGGATGGGGGGCATGTGTCTCTTCCCGTTGCAGGCGCGTGCCATTGCAAGTGTGGTTTGTTTTTTTGTGGGATAGCTCGTTCCACAGACGGCGCCAGATGTTTCAGAGTGTTTTCTCACTACAGTATCGTTGACTGTGGACTGCCCCGGTCAACGTGGTCAAGGGGCCGATTAGGGTCCTTTGGGTGCGTCGAGCGCGAGTAGATGCGACGCGAATCGGAGATGTAGTCGACGCAGAGCACGTCAGCTGGGCCGGGTCTGGATCCTCGGCCTCTGGGGGGCTGAGGGGAAGCCTCGGCCCGGTGTGAGGTGCTCGGCCTCGGACGGTCGGACGACGAGGGGAAGCCTCGGCGCCTTGGCTTGACGCGCGACCGACGCGGAGCTGAGGGGAAGCCTCGGCCCGGATGGGTGTGCTTGGCCTCGGTCGGTCGGACGACGAGGGGTAGCCTCGGTCGTCTCGCTTGATACGCGGCCGGTGTGGAGCTGAGGGGAAGCCTCGGCTCGGATGGATGCGCTCGGCCCTCGGTCTCTCCTGGCGTCGAGGGGTGGCCTCGATGCCTTGGCTGATGCTTGATGGCGTTCGCCTGGTGTCGAAGGGAAGCTTCGGCACTTGGATCTAACGTCTTCCTGAACAGACGAGAACACTCGTCAGGGAGGCTGGACCTTGGTTCCGGCCAAATCCCCTCCGATGCCTAAGTCAGATGACAGTCTGAAAGAGGAGGCTTGGCGGGGACGGTTCGACTCGAGAGGAGATCGGAACGACGTCCTCCGGCGCGAGCGGGAAGGAGATGAAGTGGGGGAACTAGGTCGTTGATGGAGTACCTTAGGTTTTGTTACCTGAGATGCCGTCCTTTGTTCATTCGTCCTCCTAGTCCTTTTATAGGCCTCTCGTTGCGACCACCCATGACTCACGTCCTTCGTCCGCCCCCAATCGTGCCCCCTCAATCCGCCTCCCCATCGCCACTCCTCGCGCCATGCCAGCACCTCCCCATAACGGCCATTAAGTGACAGCGGGCCTGGGGGAACGGTTATCGCTGGAGTGGGCGAGTGACTCGCGCGTTTCTGGGGTCGGGTCGGATCGATGTTCGGGGTCCTCTCATGGGCTTCGTTGGGTGGGCTTGGACCCCCCACGAATTTGCGTTGTAGGCTGCGCCTTTGGGCCCATGCTGTTGGGCCTCCACAAAATAGACGTATCAAAAACAAACAAGGAAAAAACATTTATAAAACATAATCTGAACCCTTCTTGCATGATTAAGTTCCTTAAGGTGTGTTCTTACTAGATTTGGATGTTTGCAAGCATCACATGTTTTTTGACAAATTGATGATGGCACCTACTTCGATAGCAAAGAATAAGCATTTATTGAAAGGTGGATGTGATATGAAACTTGGCATGGGCCAAAACTTAAACTGATTCAGAGAATTTGGACAAAGGGATACAACTTTTAGATACCTGTTCTCCAAAACTTTCGAGAATTTTTTTTCGACGGCAGCCAGAACCTTCACAATACTCCACCATCTGCATGTATTCTAGAATTAATATCGTCCTGAATCAGGGTGTCAGTTATCTCTAAAATCTTTTCTCAGTATAACTGATGCACCTGGTTGAAGTCTGCTAGGGTCTTCTTTGAGGGTGTATTCGAGGAACATGAAGATTGGGCTTGTTTGCTGACAGAATTGCTCAAAATGAATTCCTACAGCAACATAAGGTAGGAAATGTATTATTAGATTAGCACCTATTTAAACCACAAACACTAGCTGGTGTAAATACCATTCTTCTACGGTCATCCAAGCCATAGTACATGACACTCCTTGCAGGTGATTGATCACGGCGAGCTCTTCCAGATTCTTGATAGAAAGCTTCCATTGACTTTGGTATATTGAAATGACAAACAATACGGACATCCTTCCTATCAATACCCTGCAATTAGATACAACATCAAACCCATCCAGTTGATGAAAAGATAGCAGTAAGCAACTGCTTCCAAAGAAAAAAATAGAGAAGCAACCAATATAAAATTTAAAGCATACAAGGACCATATCATCCTGTTGCAGCAAAAGCAAGTTTCTCGTTATTCGTGAATCCCCAAGTGACCTCAGAAGGTAACAAATAAACAAAATCAGCATGTTTTAACATTGATGACCTTACATCAAACTTTCATGTTAAATTTATATCAAAATTATAAGTTTCTTCCGCAGCTTTCCATCATCCATCTAAGATGTCTTGATCATCTCCACCAATGTCGAACTGGATGTGCATGCCCATCAAAGATGCAGTCATCCCTGGTAGAATCACTTCTATATCCATGTCCCAAATTTCCTGTTGCAACCTCCACTGTGTCGTAAGCGTCATCACCACTGGTAAATGACTCAATGCATCAGGTACGACATTGACCTTTCCAGGATGGTACTGAAGGTTAATATCATAATCTGCCATGAGCTCAACCCATCGTCTCTTACACATGTTGAGCTCCTTCTAAGTGAATAGATAAGTGCCTCTAAATCTTCAATGCAAAAATCACTGTCTCCAACTCAAGATCATGAGTGGGGTAGTTCTTTTCATGGATCTTGAACTACTTGGATACATATGCTACGACTCGACCGTGCTGATGTAGCATGCATCCAAATCCTTTGCCAGATGCATCACAGAAGACTTCGAATCCTACTGATCGGTCTGGAATGATCAAAATGGGTGTAGTCGTCAACCTCTTCTTCAGTTCTTGGAAAGCATCCTCACATGCTTTCGATCAAACAAACACCACATCCTTTCTCGTCAATCGTGTCATGGCTCCTACGATCTTCGAAAAGTCTTTGATGAACCTTCAGTAGTAGCCAGCAAGTTCCAAGAAACATCGAATCTCGGTCACCGTTCAGGGGGAATGGCCAGTTTTGAACAACTGCTACTTTTCAGGATCAACAGCAATCCCTTCTCCAGACACCACGTGGCCTAGGAACGACACCACGTGGCCTAGGAGCACCACCTCGTTCAGTCAGAACTCGCATTTACTAAGTTTGGCATAAAGCTGGTGTCTCCTCATGGTCTCGAGAACCTTTCGTAGATGTTTTGCATGCTCTATCGTATTCTTCGAGTAGATAAGAATGTCGTCGATGTAGACTACTCTGAACTTGTCCAAGTATTCATACAATTCTTGGTTCATGAGACTCATAAATACCACGGGTGCATTGGTCACACCAAAAGGCATTACTAATTACTCATAATGTCTGTATCTGGTTCTGAATGTAGTCTTAGGAACATCTTCATCTTTCACCTTCACTTGATGGTACCATGTCCTCAGATCCAGCTTCGAATAGACACTTGACCCCCTGATCTGATCGAAAAGATCGTCGATGCGTGGTAGATGGTACTTGTTCTTCACGGTGACTCTGTTCAGCTCGCGGTAGTCAACACATATTCGTAGGGATCCGTCTTTCTTCTTCACCAGCAATATAGGAGATCCCCAGGGAGATACACTGGGTCGTATCCATTCCTTCTTCAATAGCTCATCTAGATGGGCCTGCAATTCTTCTAGCTTAGATGGTTCTAAACGATATGGTCCCTTGGACATTGGTTGGGCTTCTGGCATTAGTTCGATGTCAAATTTGAGGGTTCGATTTGGAGGCAAACTTGTAAGATCGTCTGGAAACACATCCATGAACTCTCGAACCACCACTGGTATATCGAGCTTAGCTTCCATCGCCACTGCAACTGCTTCGGCCGACCTGACTATGTACTTCACCGGACCGATCGATCTACTTCCACTAATGAACTCGAACTTTGGATGATCAGGAATATTGAAGACTACCCTCCTTCGATAACAGTCGATGGTGGCATGGAAAGTTTCCAACCTATCCATCCCGAATACAGCATCAAAGTTTGGGATACCTATCATTATGAAGTCAGTGAATAATGCTTGCCCACAAATCACCACAGGGCATTGAGGATACCCACTGGTCGCTTTTATCACTCCGCCACCCGTGTTAATGTTCCAATTGAAAGTTAAAGGTTTGACAGGAATGATGTGGGTGCAAACGAATCGACTTGCCAGAAACCAGTGTACTGCTCCCGAGTCGAACAAGGAGAGGGCGGGTTTCCCAGCTACTAGTATGACACCTAGGTTACAAACACTAATCTAAGAAAACAACGCTAATGAAAGAAATGGATTACTAACTATGCTCGAAATATACATGTGATCACTTGACCAGTTGGCTCGGCCTCTGCGACGGTCATGATGTAAGCCTGGTATTTTCGGTGGTTGCTGCTGCCTTGCTTGCTTAAACACCCTCTGTTGTGGAGGTAGAGGTAGACGCTGTGGAGTATTCCTAGTCAGTGTAGCACGAGGAGTTGGGGCTGGAGCACGTGGCTTATAATGTGGGCAATCTCTAGCCATGTGTCCTGACACCCCCACAAACCAGGCAACGGCCTAAAAGACTTCGACACTCAGACTTGATGTGTCCAGGCTTCCCATAAAAGTGGCAGACCAGGAGGGCCTGCTGTTGTTACCTTGGTTTCTTAAACTGAGTCTGCTGAATAGGACGGTGCATCTGTGACCGTTTGCTCGGCCCAGAATGGGTCGGCTGGGGCCTCACAGAAGCTGCTAGTATAAGCTCTTCCTCTACTTCCTTCTTGACCATATCATGGTTACGGGCAATGGTTAGAACTGCGACATGTATGGTCGGACTAGCAGTGACTTAACTTCCTTCGAATCTCGATGTTAAGCTCCTGCTGAAAATGCTGGGCACGAGTCAATGCATCTGCAACCATCTCCGGGGCAAACCTGCTGAGCCTAGAAAACTCATCGTCATACTAGTCTACAGTCATCGAGCACTACTTCAGGTTGATGAACTTCTTCCTCATCCTGATCTTTTCATGTGGCAGAAAGTACTGAGCGTTGAAGGTACTTGTGAAGACATCCTACGTAATCGGCAATCCCAAGCGGTCTTCTACCGCATGCCACCAGTCTCGAGAACCTTTAGTCAGTTGCCCCTTAGTGGTAGCCACTCATGCTTCTTCTCGAATCTGAGATGCTCTCGTATCATCAGTGATGCTCCTGAGCCATTCCTCCGCTTGCAGATGGTTCTTATTCCCAGTGAATGTCTTTGGGCTCATCACTTGAAAGTGATAAGCACTCGGGTCAGCTTTCGACTCTCTAAGAAAAGCCTGTCCCAGCTGCTGCTGAAGGGCAAAAATACCCCGCATGAAATCTTCTGCAGTCAATGGTGTAGTCGGGAGTGCTGTCGTGTCTGGACCATTGTTGGCTACATTACCCGCATTATTCTGGTTGGGACCCCCATTCAGGTGATTGATTCCAGATCCAAAAGCACTGTCCTTGCTTCCTGAAGTGTTCCTTTCCATTGCTTACCCGTGTTTCATAAGGTTTGATCAGTTCCATTGAGTATTTTATACGACATATTCTGAACATCATGTACTATTCATGTGGTATTTAACACAAACCTGCATGGGCCACCAAACTTGTAATGACCCACTCACAGGGCCCGTTACTGTTCGGTAATTGCGTAAGTCTTGCTAGGCACCAATGAAGTCAATACAGGCTCCGTTGCAGAAATATGCCAAATACTCATACATGAAAATGAAATACAACTTTATTATAAACCAGCAGCGTACAGAAAAGAAAATACAACCCGAATACAAATACACACCAAGCCACACTCTGGAAAGCATAAAATAACATAACACTCTCATACTCACTCTCAGTAACCAGCATCTTCCTGATTAAACTTAATTGCAAGCTCATCGTATACTAATTCAGGTGTCACCTCGTCAACCTGTGAAATATCTGGTGTATCCACCACAAAGAGAAGGGTCGCTAGGATCAGATGTAACTCAAAGTATCTCTAGTAGGGAATTCAAAACAATATGCAAGTATGGCAAAAGTGCATACAACAATGGTATGGAAATAGAGCAGAAATGTAGCTTTGCAGATTTACGACTTTCACAATTTATCACCAATTAAATGAACATTGTTAAAGCTGACCAGGTTACGAGAGTATAACTGTGCCGAACCTAGTTCATGACTTATAATGCGAACTGCAGTGAGCAACAAAGAGTCCACCCTATACCACGGGTGCGCGTACCTGGCTTAAACTAAAACTATGTCAAGCATGCAATACTGTTCAAGAATCTGTGATCAAGTCTGTGAATTTGTCACCGACCAACTTTGAATGGATTGCTAGAACCCGGTCGGTGACAACAAAGCCTGAACTGGTCGCTCCCACACTCTCGCTATTATAAGTTACCCCAAAACCCCAAGTGTTTGTGATGTTACCATATTTGCAATTTAGGAATCGTTATCTAGATTGACACATATTACGATCAAGTACGACTCGTAGTCCGATCGAGTCTGTTACGATACTGTGCAGATTATCAAGGTTATCTAACTGTTCAAATGGGACACTTTTCTTCTAGTATGAAACTTAGTTTAGCATGCATCTGTATAGTTTTTAAAGCCCATAGTTATGGTACAATGAGTTACGAATATGCCGTGTCGTAAAAGGTGCGGTTCGATCAGCGATAGCGATACCTGGGTTCACATGTGTTACGAGGCAAGTTAGCTACACAACTTATAAAGACAACTTATATATTAATACTAATATACTTATACATAACTAATATTAACTTAAAATAATTTATAATAAAAATATAAAACTAACGTTATATATATTAGCTTAAACTAATATTTCACAACTTAAGTAAAACCTTATAACTAAAATATAAATTAAAACTTATATTAATACTTGAAACTTAAACTTAATAACACACACATATATAACTAATATTAAAACTTATAACTTAATAAAAATAACCCTCACATCTTTCTCACCCTTCTGTCTTCTTCTTCTCTTCTTTCTTTTTTTCCTGTATATTGCAGAGAGAGGAGACGAAGGGGGGCACGACCAAGGGGGAGAGCTCGGCCTGGAGGGGAGATCAGGGTAGAGCGGATATGACAGGGGCGACGACCTGGGCAGCATGGAGGCTTTGGGCGGTGGCGCGCGCGGGCGTGCAATGGTTTCGGGTGGATATGGGCTGGGCGGATCTGGCAGGGTGCAGGAGGTGCGCGCGGCTTTGGGTGGAGGCGCATTCCACAGGGCGGCACGCGCAAGGCAGGGTGGAGGCACGTGTGGCAATGCGGTGGTGGGGGCGGCTCTGGTGGTGGCGTGGTAGCCAGGAGGAGGGTGCAGGTGAGAACGGGAGAGGTGGAGGTTGGATTTGACGATGATGTTGATGATTTCTGATCTGATTTCCAGATCTGATTTCTGTTTCTCCCTCTCTCAAGTTGATTTTTTTGTGTTTGATCTGGGTGATTGATTGATGAAGGAGAAGGCTGATGATGAGGCTGATGATTTGACGAAGGGGGGGATGAGGAACGGGATAGGGGATGAGGGTTGTGATGCCAAAAGAAGAGGAGGGGCTTCGGCTGCAGGCAAGATGGAGAGGGTCTCTAAATAGAGTAAGATGTAATAAGTTGAGATCCGAATTCTTCGGATCTCATCTGCCAAAGGGACGCGATTAAATGGGTGTGAGGTTGGTTAATTAGGTAGGGGTTAGGGTAGTCAATTTAATGGCAATATTTACGCTATGGTGAAAAATCAAAAGAATATGGGCGCGTTCGCGTTGACGCGTAGAATCAAAGAACACTCGGACTACTGAAGTAAAACACAGTCACACATGCAATCAAACACGCCTAAAATACAGGTCGTTACATCCTAGGGATAATCCATCAGTCCTAGATAAGACTACTCATGGATCATGGAAATAACAACAGCGAATTCAATAAAAATAAGAGAGATCATCATCGCAATAGAAGACATTAAAGCAAGCATTAGACGATTAGAAATCGTTACCAAAACGTTGCAGCGCAATAGACAATCGTAGAGAATTAAGGACTCAAGATTCCAAGCAAAAGCAATAGATAAAAATCCAATCTTTGTCTTCTACAAAATTAGTGACGACTAAGAAAATCTCTCTCTAAAACTAAACTAGAAAACTAAACTAAGGAAAATAGTAACTGTAATGCCTCTAAGTGATAAAAAAAGTATTCTCCCTTCAAGTAACTGGAAAATTCACATATTAATCACCAAGTTGGACCAAGTTTACTTACATGTCCACACAGTTTGCAATTATACCCAAAGTAGGATATTTATTAAGGCTTAGACTAAATGGACCGCATGATGAGGTGTGCGAGCTGAATTATGAAAAGACCAATCAAAAAAATCATCACTGCACCGCATTCATGCGGTGCAGTTAGTCCAACCCTTTATTAAAACAAAGATGATTGGCAAGGGCATACTTGTAAATAATGATAATAATGAGCTAACCCAATTTGAAATGGAAACCTTGTAATAAACCCATTAAGTTGAGGGGTTGTTTTTAATTAGGGGTTTAGGCATGGCAAACTTGTAAGTACATGGAGGTCTTAAAGATATTTTTCTCCCCTTTTTCTACAAACTTCTACAATTATCCATTTGTTTTTATTTATTTTTTTTCCTGTTACTTACTTGCATTGGCTGCCACTAAGGGGGGGGGGGGCGAAACCTGGGAACAAAGAAAAAAAAGAAAAAAACAAAAAAAGCCAAAAAGAAGAAGAAAGAGAGAGAGAGAGAGAGAAAGAAAGAGAGAAGGAGAAGAGAATTAGAGGAAGAAGGAGAGGGTTCTTGTACCACATCAAGGGGGTTCATTAGCTCTCCTACAACCATTCACAAGCACTAGGAAGGTAGGATTCTCTCACACACTCCCAACATGTTGCCAAGTGTAGAAAGCTATGGTTTTATTCATTCATCTTTGTAGCAATCTATGATTTTATTCATTCATCTTTGTAAAAATTGTGATTTGGTTCAAATGGAGACTTGGGTAAAGTTTAGTTTTGGTTGATTTCATGTTTGATGTTAGGGGATTATTTTTTTCCCTATGATTCTTGAGCAAGATCATCTTTTTGTGATTATTACATGCTTTTCTTGTAATATTACTTAGGTTGTAGTTGGAAAAATTAGATAAATACAAAGGAAACTCTGCCGAAAAATTTTAAAACATTTTATGAGCATTTCTATAACATTCTAAGCAATAGAAACTTAAGTTAGGAGGACTACATAAAATCCTACTTGCTACCTCTCACAAAAAGTTCCATGTTTAATGACAACCCACTTGTAAAATTAATATAATTGAAAAAATTCATAAGAGGGTTTAGCCAAATTTCTAGTTAGAGGCTCTAAATGAATTTAGAAAGCATAGGAACCCTAATTGCCATTATCTACAAGGCCTTACAAGGCACTTGATTCCCATAACAAGTTGGCTTCATTTCCGTAGAAAAGTGTACTTCTCGTGAACTTAGTAAAGAAGTTTTGGACATGCAAATTTAAATTAGAATTTTAGCTCCATATCTCTATTAATAAGTTAAGCCTATTAGGAATTAAGACACGCCTTATTAAGACCCTTTTAACAAACTTAACTTCCGTGACAAAAGCAAGATTTTTGCAAGAGGGTTTTTATCGATCTTAGCAAATAAGTAAAAGTTAGGCATATGCACTTACCATTACCATTAAATAACCACCATTAGGAAATTCTTCAACCTATGCGTAAGACATTTCATTGATGTTTGAAACTTATATTAACCCTCTTCCAACTTTCTAAGCTTGAACAAAACTAATGCATTACTTCCCATCTACCTTAGTTGCCTTTCTATTTCCTTCCAAATGAGATTAACCACAATTGAAGTTGTTTACTATGGCATGTTCTACTTAGTAGTACTCGCGTGGTTGAGTTCAGGGAGTTGCTTATAGTTATGTTTCGTGCTCTTATTTTTTAATTACGCAAAGGACGAATGGTGAATTTACTTATGCCTTGAAGGCGATAATGAAAATGATTATAATGTCATGGTGATGATCCCCTATATATGAGAATGTTGGTTTGCTTTGTTACCTTACACCGTTATGTTGCAGATAACCCTGATGCAAGGCTAATGGGTAAATGATGAAATGAAAGCCCGGGGTGTCTCTTCCACTCTAAGGTGGGTGAGCATCTCAGGAATGGGGTGGGGGAATCAAAGCATTATGAGGACATAGTGTGGACCAGACTCTCGAGGTTGTTTCCTTTGGCCCTCCTACCGCGTTGATGGTCGTGCCCTTTGGGGTGTGTGGTTTCTTGGCCTTCGAGGTCGTGGCCCTTTGGGTCGTGGAGAGTGGTTGAGTTATGTAGGCTCCTGACGAGCTAGCACGCCAGAGATTCAGAGATTCTTTCAACCCGCCTTATGGGTGAGGTCCAGTTCCCTTGTGTTCCGCCTAATGTTTAGGTTCCAAACAATGAACATTACTTTAATAAACTAATATTAGGTTTATTAATGATCTTGGTACAGTGTTGTTGATTTGGTTTGTGTTGTTGAGTTTCCTACTTGACATGCTGTGACGTGTCCCTTTCCCCCACACTCCAGGTACATGTCCGGGGCGACAGCTCACCAGCCGGACTGCCGACGCCCTGAGGGCGACTCTTCCAGGACAGGAGCCCAAAGCAGTTAGTTAGGGCCCGGGTGTAGCGATTTTGGGGTAGTTTATTCTGTGAGCAGTTACTTTTGTTTTCCCCTTCAGCTTTTGTACCCCGTGCCTATGGTGGTGGTTTATGTACGGTATATGATGTTGTGGTGTGTAAATAGTAGATGATCTGTGTTGCACACTCGTACGCTCCCGCTTGATGTTTGTCGCCGTCTCACTGTACCTCTTTGTGTTGTGCTGGAGCTTTACAGTTCGTGCTTTACTTTTGCACCTGCTTTAATTGCCTGTGTTGTTCTAGCAGTTGCAGTGGCCTACTGAATCTTTCCTTGTAGCGCCATTACGCTTGGTACTTCCGTACCGCGGCCGTCACCCCCATCCCATTTTGGGCACCGGGCGTGACAGGTTTTGTGGCGGCCCATACAGGTCACCGCTCACTGCGCTTGTGTAAGGATGACACATGTAATGCTCCGACACTTCAAGATATATATGAGGTACTAATTCAGATTTGTTCTGTTTCTCCTTCGCAGTATGGAGGCAGGCAACGGAACGTCTGGCAGCGATGGGACACCTGGAGGATCTGGAGGGATCGGAGCTTCGGGTAGCTCGGTAGACCGGACATCAGAGTCAGCCCTGATGGCGAAGGTCCTGATGGGGATTTTGGACCACTTGCAGCGGTTGGAGGACAGGGCAGCTGGACACGAGGTGCCTGCATCGAAGGCCCCGATTACAAGCAGTTCCGATCCTTGAGACCAGTGTACTTTTCTGGCAGAGAGACCGGCCTAGAGGCCGATGAGTGGCTACGTCACACAGAGGATGACTTGACTTTGGCTGGCATACCCCTAGAGGCATGGGTAGAGTTGGTCAAGAGGCAGTTGACTCATCAGGCCTGAGATTGGTGGGATGCCCAGGAGAGGCATTTGATTGGAGTGGTGGAGTGGAAAACCTTTAGGGAGAGGTTTGAGGCCCATTACCTTCCAGGGGAGGCGACGGATGAGTTGAGGCAGCGGTTCGAGCACCTGACCCAGGACCGCATGACGGTTGACGAATATGATGCAGAGTTCTATCTTTTGAGCAGATACGCCCCAGAGTTGGTGGCGACAGATGCTACTCGAGCTAGATGCTTCCGCATGGGCTTGGACCCAGAGGTCAGAGGGGCAATGGCTACACAGGAGCAGTTGACATATGAGGCAATGCTTAGCGCGGCTCAACGGTACGAGCTACACCTGATGGGTCTGGAAAAGCTTCCAGTCATCGACAAACGACCTGCAGCACCACAGAGAGCTGTTCCTCGCTCGACTCACCATGTGACCTTCAAGCGATCAGGACATCCGCCAGTACCTCAGAGGGGGTCTGCTTGTTCGAGGTGTGGAAAGCCTGGGCATGCAGCCAAGGATTGTAGGGTTATGGGCAGACAGTGCTACACCTGCGGTGAGATGGGGAACTTTAGTAGGGACTGCCCCCTGACGGAGACGGCCTATGGAGGTATCGGTACCAATAACAGCTGCACCACCTCAGCCGAGGGCTCTTCCACCGACACCGCATCGGTTGGCTCTTCAACCACCACCGGGGCCACGGCCGACTGCTCTGAGACGACCTCCAGGGAGGCCTCCACAGCGTGACTTCCAGCGGCAGGCTCCTGCTCCACAGAGGCTGCCGCAGTTTCGGATGACAGCAGTCGAGGCCGAGCGCTCAGGTCAGGTGATTTCTGGTATGACCCTAACCCTAGTCCTCGTTTTTCATGATTCTACGTTTGGCAAATTGCTAGATGATTAGTTGTTTGTGTTATGCTATTATAGGACTGGTTAGAGTAGCTTCAATTCCGGCCTGGTCCTTGTTCGATTCTGGAGCGTCACTTTGTTTTTTATCCAAGGAATTTGTGACGAAGCATTCTATAGTTGTTGATTCTTTTGCTGCTAAGTGGAATGTGCATACGGGTAATGGTGTGATATGTAGTGTGTCAGGGTTACAGAATTATTCCGTGGAGTTGGGAGGTCGAGAGCTATATGCAGATTTCCTCGTAATTGAACTACCAGATTATGAGGCAGTATTTGGAATGGATTGGTTGGAGATGTTTTATGCGACCATAGACTGTAGATTAAGGAGGGTAGTCTTTCGAATCCCTGGCCATACAGAGTTTGACTTTTCTAGTGGTACTCGGGCTCTGGAACCTTTGAAGTTTAAGGCGATGTCCTTGGAGATGAAGATGGAAGCCGAAATAGTTTTGCCTAAGCTAGTTCAGGAATTTTCAGATGTATTTTCCGATGATATTTTTGGACTACCTCCAGATAGGTCTTTAGAATTCACTATTGATCTATTACCGGGCGCACAGCCAATAGCAAAAGCCCTTATCGTATTTGAATTAGCTGAGCTTCGCGATCAGTTGACTGATTTTTCAGATAGACATAGGTTGGCCGTGCATAGCTACCGTCCCTCTGAGGCACAAGCACTCCCTCCTGTTCTTTTCGATCTCTTGGCTCTTATCCAAATTGAAGAAGAAAATGAAGAAGAATCTCGTGGGAATATGGAAAATGGTGAAATTTCTGTAATTGTTGATCCCGAGGTTATCGAATGCTTCGTTGGATGCGAGCCCTTGCGCCACCCTTTGTTCCAGGTTCAAAAATCCATCTTTTTTTAATTTATTGAAGTCTCGACTTCAATAAATTAAAAAAAGATGGATTTTTGAACCTGGAACAAAGGGTGGCGCAAGGGCTCGCATCCAACGAAGCATTCGATAACCTCAGGATCAACAATTACAGAAATTTCGATACTTCCTGAGCCCGAGGACGTTGTTCGCGCTACAATCTTGAAGGGTGTTCCGAAGTAGCGGAGAAGTTCGATGATCTTAGGAAGGATGAGATGATCCTTGCTCACTTATTTCCCGAAGGTAAGGCGAGCTTAGTATTTCTTATTCCGATGGGCTTACCCTGACTCCTTTTATTATTGTAGGCAGAATGTCGGGCCTTTCGAAGGAGGAGATGAAGAAGTTGATCGCCGAGAAGGCCGCTCAGATGAAATCTAAGGAGTGGAGGTAATATGGTGGGCGTCGGCGCTGGCGTTGAGGAGTGGAGGTTAACAGTCGTTGATGGCAGGCACAACCATCAAGCTACTAATTATATCGAGGGCCATTCCGACGACGTGAAGTTGAAGCGAAAGGAGGTGGAATCAATCCGTAATCGATTTCGAAATGAAAAGCAAAAAATTGAACGGTGATCGTTACCTTTCAACAAAAAACACAGACGCGCATTTCAATCGATTGCAGAACTGCAAGCAAACTCGATTGGACAAATGTAGATGGATCTAGGGTTAGGGTTTAGTTCAGAATTTGGGCGAAGCAAGGGAGATTAAAAAAATTAGTCATCAGTTAAAAGCTTGGACGAGGCAACCATAACCATCTATAACCATCTAGTTACCTCGGGCGACCATCTTCGTTGCGTTTATTAACGTCGTTACTGAATTTCGGCAACCGTAGGCAGGATAGGAGTGTCGTCATTGCACGCGTCGTTGTAACCGGTTGTCAAGTATGTCTCATACTTGACACAATGTGCTGGTGATGTCCCCTTGACCATTACTTTTTGGGCGGCTGCCCTGGGTGCCCTGTGTCGGGGACGGGCATGGTGGAAGGCGAAATCCTCACATCTGGAAGCCCTTTTTCGGGCATGCCTGATTATAAATGGACGATAGCCCTTCGTAGTGCGTTTATTACCGTCATTGCGTAAGTTTCCACCATCAACCATTTATCTATACGTGAAAAGACTACTGGATGAATGTTATCGTCCATATCTATATCAAGCATGCACGAACAGCTGAAGAACTTATTGTTTCCATACTGAAGTTGTGTGGGCAAATAAAGAAGATGATGATAGAAGAAAGTGGAGGAAGTTGTGAGAAGATGAGTGCTCATTGTCCGCCATTTATAGGGGAATTGGACCAATCAAAATGAAGCGTATAATATCCTTGATTCTACATTAATGCAATGGATATTGGGAATCAACATTTATTTACTCAATGCGCAAACCGCGTAATACCAACGCGAAAATTGCGTAATCCCAATTATTTTAGCATGTGGATCAAAATAGGCGAATTACTCTCCGCGCAAAACAAGGAAACTCAACGATTTTTCGCCTTGATCAACATTGATGCTAATAGTCCCAACAATACTACTCTCCACTAAGCTTTTTTAATACATTTTATTCGACGCGCACACCGGGCTAAATAATACAGAAGCGGGCAACTATTATAATTGCTTACCGCACAAAACTCATGGAAAATGGGAATTGCTCAATGCACACAACACACAACGCATGGCAGCGAATTGTATTGGTTGATGAGGATGCGACTGCAGTAGAGTTTTACTGTGTGGCTACATCGAAGACCCCGACAAGCTACAGCGGGGTTCTCGTGAATATACAAAATACTGCTCATGATTCTACAGCTGATTGATACCAGACATATGATTTTCCCAAGAATGCTTGACCGTTGGGAAGCAATCTGGAAAAAATTATAGCCGCTTACATAATTGCTCAACGCTCAGAACCAACAAATTTATGGCCGTTGTGCGTGGTGAGTAAATTTTTTATGGTTTACATAATTGCTCAAAGCGCAAAACAAGCAAAGACGGGTGTTCAGTTTGAGCCGTTGTGCGCGTTGATCAAATTTTTAATGGTTAACATAATTGCGCAAAGCACACAACAAGCAAAGCCAGGTGTTCGCTTTTACGCATATAAGGTATTTTATGAACCATTGTTAAACGCGCACAACCAGCAGAATTATGCTCGTTGTGTGCATTAAGCTAAAGTTGCGTCGATGACAAATTTGCTCAACACCCCCACGGGAATAAATTTGCCCGTTTTGCGCTTTAAGCATATTTTTGATATGCTATAATTTTAATTCCAATGCGCACCACCGCAGTGAATCAATCACGTTCCAAATTTCATCATACTTAATCTGAATCCCAATCAAGCCTACATGCAAACTTTTAGGTTTAAGTCTTATACTTGTTCAATCTGAAAACATTGTAGATTAAACTGGATACTTATTCAATCTGATTCAGAAACTACATGCAAAATTTTATATTAATTCTGATACTTATTCAATCTGAAGACATATTCAATCGAATTCAGAAACTGCTTGCAAAATTTTAGATTAAATCTCATACATATTCCAATTGATGACATTTTGAAACTGACCCAGCCATTCAAATATATTGATGTACATATTGATACAGATCCAAACAGATTCATTAGCCTATGCTCTTACAAACTGATACATATGATTGTCTTCGTAAGATGTTTGCAATGAAGGGGCTCTTTACGGGATAAATTGTCGGTGTGATCTGCATGCTTCCCCGTCAACTTCCGCGAGTTCATCGGGCGACCATCTTCGTTCCGTTTATTACCGTCGTTGTCGATTTTCGGCCATCATCGGCTGGATATGAGTGTCGTCATAGCAGGCGTCGTTGTAACCTGCAGTCAGGTATGTAGTCGTTTCAAAGACACCGAGAGGATCTCTGATTCACATGAGGCGTCGAACAACAACAAATGGTTGCATAACAAATAGAATGAGCTTTTTATCTTCGCGATCGGAAAGGACATGAGGGAGTGTTTGTGTGTCATAGACGAGGTATAGTGAAATGATGAAGGGTTTGCTGGAGGATTTGGAGTGTATAAAGAGGAGATGGATATGGAGTGTATAGTCGAGGAGTGGAAGGCGAAATGCTCACATATGGAAGGCATTCATCGGGCATGCTTGATTATAATGGACGATAGCCCTTCGTTGCGTGTATTACCCCCATTGCGTAAGTTTCCAACATGAACCATTTAGCTTTACGTGAAAAGAGAACTGGTTGAATTCCATCGTCCATTTCTATCTCAAGCCCTAAAGATGCGTATGAAATCGGAGGAGTACAAGCTGATGCAGTCGTCTCCCAACTATGCTCCTCTCCCTGGTCTGTGAACAGAAGAATGCCCCCAGGCATTTAGGCCCTGGATGGATGCCCTGGGTCCCATAGGTTGGCCGGGCTTGGCTATCGTCCCTCTGAGGCACAAGCACTCCCTCCTGTTCTTTTTGATCTCTTGGCTGGCAGCCAAAATTGGAAATCTACAGGAGGAAAGTGATAATTATGATTTGCTTCATCCACAGTCAGATTTGGCCAATTTGGCTACGAGCCAAGAGATAGAAAAGTACAGGAGGGAGTGCTTGTGCCTCAGATGGACGGTAGCCATGCACGGCCAACCTATGTGACCCAGGGCATCCATCCAGGGCCCAAATGCCAGGGGCAATTCTTCTCTTTGCAGACCAGGGAGAGGAGCATATTTGGGAGACAACTGCATTAGCTTGTACTCCTCCGATTTCATACCATCTTCAGGGCACCCAGGGTATTCACGGTCCATTTATAGCGAAATTGACAATTCAAATTGATGAGTATTAAGTCCGTTATCCTATAGTAATGCCAGGGATCTCGGTAATGAACATCTTATTTACTCAACGCGTAATCCCACCGAGAAAAACGCGTAATCCCAAGTATTTTAGGCTCAGCTGAAAAGAGGCAAATTACTCTCCGCACAAAACAAGGAAACTGAACCGTTTTGTGCCTTGAGCAAAATTGATGCTATTAAGAAAATTACTCTCCGTCAAAACTCGTAAAATTCTTTATTTTCCAGCGCAACATAAACATTCAAATTTTTTCCGTTGTGCGTGCGGATTAATTGGTTCCACTATAAGCCCGTGTGTGTACATTGGTACTATAATGCCAGGGATCTCGGGAATGAACATCGTATTTACTCAACGCGTAATCCCACCGAGAAAACGCGTAATCCCAAGTATTTTCGGCTCAGCTGAAAAAGAGGCAAATTACTCTCCACACAAAACAAGGAAACTGAGCTGTTTTCCGCCTTGAGCAAAATTGATGCTATTAAGAAAATTATTCTTCGTCAAAACTTGTAAAATTCTTTATTTTCCAGCGCAACATAAACAATCAAATTTTTTCCGTTGTGCATGCGGATTAATTGGTTCCACTATAAGCCCGTGTGTGAACATTGGTATTATTAGATGTGAGACCGTGTGTGTACACTGTACAGTGGAGTCTGCGTGATTCTACATAATAGAGCCAGTAAAACGAAACGTATCAGACTTTACTCAGCGCACACAACAGAAAAGATTGGAAAATTACTCACCGCGCAAACCCATCCAATCGATTTGTCGCTTTGTGCGCATTAAGAAATATGAGATTACCCGCAAAAATTACTCACAGCGTAACATCTGTATATTCTGTATATTCACGAGCACAACAACTGTAGACTCACGGGTTCTTTTCGTAGACTCACAATAACTCAACTGTAGTCGCATCCTCATCCATGGGCATGCCAACTCGTCTATAAATGGCGTCCATACCCACAAGACCTCATCAACCACTACACTTCGTGATGATAGTATTCTATCTGTTTCTATCTGATTCTACTTGTACAATATTTTTTCTTCAACATGCTATATTTTTTTTGTTCATGACTGCTTCGGCTACAATACACAAAGATGCCAATATACTAGAGGCAAGCGATGAGATGCTGAAATTGACTACATCACTTATATATGGACCCGAAGATGTTCTTTGCTTCTTCATATTTTCTATTCTTCTTTATTACAACGCCAGTAGTTTCATTTTCCATACTGAAGCGCTCAACTGGCATCTTCTCTCTAACTGTGCATACACCGTCTCTCTAACTGTGCACTTAGCGACGCTATTTTATCTGGACATATTAAAATATGTTTGTTTCTCAGTCTAATAGGACAAATTCTAACCATTACTTCGTTCTGCTTGATGTAGATATATATACCATGGTAATGGAAGACAAATTGAAAGTTTCTCCTACAATTTCAATGTGGCCCATATCCTTCATGATGTAGATGCATGTAAAGAGAATGGGAAGGCGGTAGAAAATGACTCCAATTAAATCAGGCTAACTACGCAACGAAAATGCACCTTCAAATCTTCCCAGAAGATCTCAGCGGTCATCGGACCTTCTAGGATAAATGAGCATTTTCTTGCTTTCTTGCGTCTAAAAGTAGGGATTTTCGAGATTTTCCATTTGGTAAGTATATACTTTTAAATACACTGTAGTTGAAATTCTTATTCAAATGGGTAGAAAATGATTTAGAAATTTGGTGATTTTATATGCATGCAGATATGGCCAGTTAAAACCAAGAAGTGTCAATGCCCGTTCTCATTGCATGGTAATATGGTGGGCGTCGACGTTGGCGTTGAGGAGTGGAGGTTAACAGTTGTTGATGGTAGGCACAACCATCAATAATTATGTCGAGGGCCATTTCGACGACGGGAAGTTGCAGGGAAAGGAGGTGGAATCATTGAGAGATTTGGCAAATAACATGCTGAGATCGGCCGAAATTTTGAAATTCCTGAAGGAAAAAGTTATATTACCTATATCGCTACCATTGATGACATTGATTTATTGTAAGCTATAACGTTGTATCAATGTAATCAGATTTTTTGTATCATATTGTCCACAAGGTAGCATAACTTTGTATCTTGTCTGCTGAAATGTGCACATGTATCATCTGCATGGCTTGATGTTGTTTATCAAACAAATTACCCATCGTGCGCACGACGCGCACGACGGGGAGTAATTTTGCCGGTCGTGCGCCAGGATGGTTATTGCTTCACTCTTGGCGTTTAACCCCCACACACGATGCGCACAACGGGTCGCAATTTTACCCGTCATGCGTGGGGATTGATAGTGCTTCACTCTTGGCATTTTAACCCCCGCGCATTACGCGCACAACGGGTGTAATTTTGTCGGTCGTGCACACGGATGGATATGGCCGTTTAACCCCCGCGCACGACGCGCACGACGTGGGTAATTTTGCCAGTAGTGCACGCGGATGGATATTGATTCACACGATGCGTTTTAACCCCGCGCACGATACGCACGACGGGGCGTAATTTTGCAGGTCATGCGCGCCATTGATATTGCTTCATCCTATGCGTTTTAACCTCGGCTCACGACGCGCACAACATGGGTAATTTTACCCATCGTGCACACTGATGGATATTGCTTCACACTAGGCATTTTAACTGCCGCCCACGACGCGCACGACGTGGCGTAATTTTGCCGGTCGTGCGCGTGGATGATTATTGCTTCACACTATGCGATTTAACCCCAGCGCACGACATGCACAACTGGGGTAATTTTCCCAGTCGTGCGCGCAGATGTATATTGCTTCACACTGTGCGTTTTAACCCCCGTGCACGACGCACACAACTGGGGTAATTTTCCTGGTCGTGCGCACGGATGTATATTGCTTCACACTATGCGTTTTAACCCCCGCGCATGATGCGCACGACGGGGCGTAATTTGGCCGATCGTGCGCGCAGATGGATATTGCTTCACACTATGCGGTTTAACCCCCATGCACGACGTGCACAACTGGGGTAATTTGGCCGATCGTGCTCGCGGATGTATATTGCTTCACACTATGTGTTTTAACTCCCGCGCACGACACGCACGACGGGGCGTAATTTGGCCGGTCGTGCGCGCGGATGGATATTGCTTCACACTATGCGGTTTAACCCCCCGCACACGACACGCACAACTCGGGTAATTTGGCCCGTCGTGCGCGCGGATGCATATTGCTTCACACTATGTGTTTTAACTCCCGCGCACAACACGCACGACGGGGCGTAATTTTATCGGTCATGTGCGCGGATGGATATTACTTCACACTAGGCCATTTAACCCTCGCGCACTGTGCGCACGACGTGGGTAATTTTGCCCGTCGTGCGCGCGGATGGATATTGATTCACACTAGGCGTTTTAACCCCCACGCACAACCGGGGTAATTTTTCCAGTCGTACGCGCGGATGGATATTGCTTCAAACTATGCGTTTTAACCCCCGCGCACGAAGCACACGACGGGGCGTAATTTGGCCGGTCGTGCGCATGGATGGATATTGATTCACACTTGGCCTTTTAACCGCTGCGCACGGCGTGCACAACTGGGGTAATTTTGCCGGTCGTGCGCGCGGATGGATATTTCTTCAAAGTATGCGTTTTAACCCCGCGCACGACGCGCACGACGGGGCGTAATTTGGCCGGTCGTGCGAGCGGATGGATATTGATTCACACTAGGCCTTTTAACCGCCACGCACAACTGGGGTAATTTTGCCCGTCGTGTGCACGGATGGATATTGATTCACACTAGGCGTTTTAACCCCGCGTACAACTGGGGTAATTTTGTCGGTCGTGCGCGCGGATGGATATTGATTCACACTAGGCATTTTAACCCCGCGTACAACTGGGGTAATTTCACTGGTCGTGCGCGCGGATGGATATTGATTCACACTAGGCGTTTTAACCCCCGCGCACAACTGGGGTAATTTTGCCGGTCGTGCGTGCGGATGGATATTGCTTCAAAGTATGTATTTTAACCCCGCGCACGACGACCACGACGGGGCATAATTTGGCCGGTCGTGTGCGCGGATGGATATTGATTCATAATAGGCCTTTTAATCGCCGCGCACAACCGGGTTAATTTTGCCCGGCATGCGCGCAGATGGATATTGCTTCACACTAGGCATTTTAACCGCCGCGCACGACGCGCACAACTGGGGTAATTTTGCCCGTCGTGCGCGCGGATGGATATTGCTTCACACTAGGCGTTTTAACCCCGGCGCACAACTGGGGTAATTTTGCCGGTCGTGCATGCGGATGGATATTGCTTTGAAGTATGCGTTTTATCCCCCGCGCACGATGCGCACGACGGGGCGTTATTTGGCCGGTCGTTCGCGCGGAGATATTGATTCACATTTGGCCTTTTAACCGCCGTGAACTACGGGGGTAATTTTGCCCGTCGTGCGCGCGGATGGATATTGCTTTACACAAGGCCTTTTAACCGCCGCGCATGACGTGCACAACCGGGGTAATTTTGCCCGTCGGGCGTGCGGATGGATATTGCTTCACACTAGGCATTTTAACCCCCGTGCACAACTGGGCTAATTTTGCCGGTCGTGCACGCGGATGGATATTGCTTCAAAGTATGCATTTTAACCCCCGCGCACGATGCGCACGATGGGGCGTAATTTGGCCGGTCGTGCGCGTGGATGGATATTGATTCACACTTGGCCTTTTAACCGCCGCGCACAACTGGGGTAATTTTGCCCGTCGTGCGCGCAGATGGTTATTGCTTCACACAAGGCCTTTTAACCGCCGCGCACGACGCGCACGACTGGGGTAGTTTTGTCGGTCGTGTGCGCGGATGGATATTGCTTCACACTATGCGTTTTAACCCCCGTGAATGACTTTTGCGCTACCCTATAAACTTGTTAATTACCGCGCACGATGCGTAGGTTGTAGCGCGTTGTGCGCGGGAAGTAATTTAATCCACCGTTCTTTCTCGACGCGCACAACGATGCCGTATAGTGTACAAAGTTGCTTTGAAAAGGGCTTAAAGGCGCGATGGTAATTGCACCAATAGTTCTAAAAATTTGCTTTGAAAGGGGCTTTAAGGGCGGGATGGTACTTGACCCAACAGTTCCGGTTGCTTAAGGGCGTGCTGGTAATTGCACCAAAAGTTCCGCATGTTCCGCTTTTAACAACAGCCGGGGGATCGAATCGGACGGTAGGGAGGGGTCGAGCACATGAATTCCATCTGAGCACGAGCGCAGGCGCATTTTACCCTATATGTGTGTGTGTGTGTGTGTGTATATATATATATGGATTTAATGTAGAAAATGTGGCACCTGATCAATTGGATCAGGTGCTTAGACACAAAAAAGGTGAGAAGTACAAGCCCCACATGAGCTTGTACCCGTGGGGCCCCACCTTTTTGTGTCTTGCACCTGATCCAGGTACCGCCTGTTCTACATTAATCCATATATATACACACGTACAAGCCCCACATGAGCTTGTACCCGTGGGGCCCCACCTTTTTGTGTCTTGCACCTGATCCATTGGATCAGGTGCCACCTGTTCTACACACACACACACACACACACACACACACACACACACACATATATGGATTAATGTAGAACATGTATATATATAGGGATTAATGTAAAACATGTGCCTATATAATCCCTATATATAGGCACCTGTTTTACATTAATCCCTATATATATACATGTTCTACATTAATCCATATATATATATATATATATATATATATATATATATATATATATATATATATATATATATATATATTAATGTAGAACAGGTGGCACCTGATCCAATGGATCAGGTGCAAGACACAAAAAGGTGGGGCCCCACGGGTACAAGCTCATGTGGGGCTTGTACTTCCCACCTTTTTTGTGTCTTGCCACCTGATCCATTGGATCAGGTGGCAGCTTTTCTACATTAAATCCACACACACACACACATACACACAAACACAAACAAACAAACAAACAAACAAACAAACACACACACACACACACACACACACACACACACACACACACACACACACAGATATGGGTAAAATGCGCCTGCGCTCAAGCTCAGATGGGATTCCTGCGCTCGACCCCTCCCTACCGTCCGATTCGATCAGCGATCATGGTAATATCTGACCTTTTGGTACAATTACCAAAACGCCCTTTAAGCTCTTTTCAACGCGCCTCTATACTAAATTACCTTTAAGCCCTTTTGTACTAAAATACACTCGCCACCAATTCTTTTGCTCATTCCCGCGCAAAATGTAGAAGCTGGAGTAGATCCTCAGTTTTGCACAAGGGCTTCGATTTCAACTCCCCACGCCTAAGATCGCCCCCAAATCCAGGCCATCACACGCTCGTTGATTCCCCTCCTACTCTCCTCCATCGAGGTAAGGATCGTCATCCCTAATTTCTTGGACATCTCATATTGCTCAACGCGCACAACAGGATAAATTTTTGAAGGGTTTTACGCGGTGAGTAATTTCCAACCGATGGATGATTAGCGCTGGAAATTCCTCTCCGCGCACAACGGGCTAAATTTTTGTACCGTTTTGCGCGGTGAGTAATTTCCAAACTAGCGAAGTGTTGCGATGGAAATTACTCTCCGCGCAGACCCCTTCAAACATATCACCCGTTGTGCGAGTTGAGCAATATGAGATGTCCATCAAAACTTACCGAAGCCACTCATATAGCACAAGAGCATAGAGCGAATGGCGTACATAATATTGCCCACCGCACAAAACGGGTGATATGTTTGATTTTTTGATGTATTTGATCCGGTCATCAAATATGATGGTAACAATTAGATCAGATCGAGAAAGAATAGATATAAATACGCAAGGTTTTAACATGATTAGTAATAGTAGTGTGATTTCAACTAACAAGCTGATGATAATCAACTGCTACTTGGATAGACATGTATAGTAGTCATGCTGCGTCAATATTACTGATATTTTTACTTGTTTCTATTGTAGAAAATGAAAATCGAAGAGAGTGAACCCTTTGTGCATGATCAGGAGATGCCAAATGAGATTGAAGCTGAAAATAACAGTGCAAACAGCGTATATCAAGAGGATAGGCATAATGATAATGAAATAGGCAGTCCACATATTGGAATGTCATTTCAAATAGAAGAAGATGCATATCAATTTTATAATACATATGCAGCAATGAAAGGTTTTGCAACCCGAAAGGGATCTACGTGAAATGGAAAAGATGGCAATACCACGAGGAGGAAGTATACGTGCAACAAAGAAGGGTATAAAAGCTTAAAAGATAAGAGGGAGATAGGGAGGGACATTAATCGAAGGAAAAATGAGAGAGAAGGCTGTATGGCTCGAATGACAGTTCATAAAATCACCGATAGAGTATAGCGCATAATCTCCTTTAATGATGAACTTAATCATGAGTTGATAAAAATCCCAGTGAAGATCCAGATGTTACGGTCACATAAAAGATCGCATATGGACGGAACATGTAGGAATTTAGTTGATCAGATGCATGGCTGTGGAGTAGGACCTGCAAAGATTGCAAGGATTCTAAATGCCACGAGTAGTAGTAATGTCAATATTACTACGCAACAATGCATTGATCATGTGAGAGTAGCAAGAAAGAACAACATTGGAAAGGAATGCATTAGAGTAATAGAACAATTTATCAAAAGGCAAGCTACAGACTCTCAGGTCTATTATGCTATTGAGTATGATGAAGAGAATGTATGTAGGAGTATATTTTGGGCTGATGGAAGGGCGAGGACATCATACATCCAGTTTGAAGATGTTGTATTTGATGTCACTTATAAGACAAATAGATTCATGTTGCCTTTGCAGCTTTTACAGGTGTCAATCATCATAAACAGTCTATTTTATTTGGATGAGCTCTTCTTGCTGATGAGAAGGAAGAATCCTTTGTGTGGTTATTTGGACAGTGGTTAACATGTATGTAGGATAAAGCACCAGAAGCTATCATCACTGATCAAGACCCGGCAATATGCAATGCAATCAAAAGAGTTTTTCCAAATACAAAGCACATGTATTGTATATGACATATCAGTCTGCACGAAGATGAGCATCTACGTTCATTACGGTCTTCTTATAACCCTGAATTTGATGAAGACTATGCAAACTGGTGTAAGAGCAGTCAAAATGTTGAAGAAGCTGAGAATTTTGTTGGGGCATCTTAATGGAGAAGTACCAAACGGAATTTCAGGAGCCATCGACAGACAAACAAAAAAAATGAAATGAAAGCCTGGAAGTGGTTACATACGATGAATGAGAAAGCACATCATTGGATTAAGGGGTACATACTGGATACTTTCTTTGCGGGTATGAAAATGTTAATACGATAGAGATTGTTGTAAAAATATATGATCAAAATAAACTCAGCACATGGTATTCATTTCTTGTTTTGTGTGTAGGCATGGCGTCCATCCAAAGGAGTGAAAGCATGAACACGTATTTTGATGGATACGTAAACTTATGACTCCATTATACGAGTTCATTGATCAATATGATAAAGCCGTAAAATTTCAGCGAGACAAAGAGGAGAGAGAAGATACTTTTTGTATGAGGAACAAACCAAAATTTAGCGGCATGCATGAGTTAGAGGTTCATGCCGCAAAGGTATATACTAGAAACATATTTTCCATTTTTCAAAATCGTTTCAAAAATACTTTATACTGTCGGCACGAAAGGGTGAGCACGGATGGGGATACGACCACGTATAGAGTAACTATGCGAATTGATGAAAGAGCTATGTGCATAATGTTCAATGCGATATATCTAAGGAATGTTCAGGTGTAAGTATGCAAGGGCTGTGATTGAAGGTTTGCTATGCACGCAAATTTTATATGTCATGAAAAAAAAGTATGATATGCAAGCCATCCCTGAGAGATTTATTTTACCACGGTGGACTCTAAATGCAAGACATAGCATCATGAGTCTTGGGGCCTCTTTGACTAGCACAGTACACGGAGTGCGTCCAACTCAAATTACTCCACTTCAAGCCTGGAGACTTCGTTCATCATTCGATAAAGTCGTGGAGGCGGTTACAAGAGATCCCCTTCTATTTGATGATGTCTTTGGGTGGGCAAACAGATTTTTGGACCAACATAATATGACTAATAAATCGCAAACTACTTCTGAAGAGCCAAGATCCCATGTGGGGTCCAGTGCACCTATAAAACAAGAAGTGGGAGTAAATGATGTCATTATGCATGATCCTGCAAAAGCAAGAACTAAAGGCCGACCACGAGTGGCATCAAGGATTCCGTCTGGAATACAAGTCTCACAAGAACAAAGTCAAAAAAGAACAAGGACTTGCAGTGTTTGTGCAGAAAAGGGTCATGACATGAGAACTTGTCGTATGAGCACAGCTGGTAGAAAGAAGGTATAATTGCTCAAAAGGTTACTATTTAATACTAGTATAAATTATTTTAACATCATTGCTCCATATTCTCTGTAGGAAAAATCTTCGCCCAATGACTTAACAAGGCTGTGACATGAAGGCCGACATTTTTATATCCTATATGTAACAATTTTGTATTAGCTTGGAAGAAATATACTACATGCATCTGTCACGGACATATTAGTGTAAATGGGTTGTAAGTAAACTGGTTCTCTTTAAAAATGGTCATCTGAAAATGGCAGCCTCCTATATTTTAGTCCAAAATGCAGCCATCGTGGCGTTGAATTAATAGGTTTGGGGGTCCAAATTGAACATTAAAACACAAAGTCTTGATTATAAGCCTATGAGGATGATGCCTATCATTCGAGACCTATATCCGATGCTGCAGATCTCATATCTTATAATTTCTCTGTTGCTGCAGAACCTGACAATTGTCAAGAAAATTAATGGGATTAAGGAGTAAGAAGAAGAAGCAGAAGAGCTGAAGAGAATGAACAGAATGAGGTGTGTAGCTGTCCGCGATGAGTAATGGTGGGTAATTGTATACAGTTTAGCTCCGCGCGCACAACGTTTACAACTTTTACCCGTTGTGCGCGCTGGGTAAAACTTGGTAATTTTACAAGCTTCCTAATAAGCGCACAAAACGTTCAATAACGTTGCGGATGTGCGTGCTGAGAATATGGGTAATTGTAAACAGTTATGCTCCACGCGCACAACAGTTACTAACTTTGACGGTTATGCTCGTTAAGTAAATGTTGGTAATCATAGACAGTTGTGCTCAGCTCGCACAACGTTTAATGCTGTTGCCGTTGGTGCGAGCTGAGTAATTGTGGGTACTTCAAGTTAGCATCACACAATTTTGTAATGTGATGCAATTGCCCCAAATTTAATGACATAGTATTAAGATCTGTATTCCATCATGCTATAACATTTATGCATTCAAATGTACATAACACAACAAAGTAGAAACTAGGGATACATGGATATAGGGATTCCCACCATGAAAAAAAATTAAACTTTGTTGCCATTTATGAGCTGCTCCATCAGCGTCACTTGCTTCTTTGTATCTTGGCCATCTGTCCCCTGGCTGCGTTAAAGAAGAATCTGTGATGAACACATAAAAAAGCATAATTAAGTAAAAATATTGTACGGGTAGACTTAGAATAAGATAGAACATTTATTATCATCAAGCAGTGATGTCTGCAACTAAGTATCAAAGAACATATACAAGCAGTGAAGTCTGCAATGAAGCGGGTGTGCATGGAAGGTGATAGCTTCAATGACGACGAACAGAAAATATGAAGGAGCAAAGAACATCTTCAAATCAATATATATGTTATGTATGCAATTTCTGCATCACGTCACTAGCCGCTAGAATATTTTCCATCTTTGAGTGTTGAGGACGCAGCAGTGATGAAGGAAAAAATAGAATGTTATAGAGAAAATACCATATAATTAGAATCAGATAGAATAAGATAGAATAATATCATCAAGAAGTGTAGTGGTTGACGAGGGCTTGTGGGAAGGGAAGCCATTTATAGACGAATTTGGATGCCATTGAATGAGGATGAGACTACAGTAGAGTTAATGGGAGGCAACACAAGAGACCCTGTGAGTCTACAACAAATTGCTTGTGATCATACAGAAGAATGCCCGTGAATCTACAGCAGATTGATAGAAGCCAGTGTTGTTCCTAATAATGTATGACCGTGGTGGTGCGCGTTGAGGAAATTGATAGCCTCAAACAAAATAGCTCAACGCGCACAACCGACAAGAATATGGCCGTTGTGCGCGGAGAGCAAATAATTTAGGAAGATGTGCGCGATGAATAAAATCTTATGTCCATTCACGATCACTGCTTTGTAGACTCACGGACAATCTACTGTAGACTCACGGACACTCTACTGTAGACTCATCCTCATCCAAAGGCAGTCTAATTCGTCTATAAATGGCTTCTCTATGCACGAGCCCTCTTCAACCTCTACACTTCGAGTGATGTTTATCAGTCATGAGGAAGAAGTAATGCTACACTCGATTGTAGGCTCATCCTCATCCAATGGCAGTCCAATTTGTCTATAAATGGCTTCCCTACCCACAAGAACTATTCAACCACAACACTTCGAGTGCTGTGAAATGCATGAGGAAGAAGTAACCTTGGTCAAATATTACTCTGACCATATTCAAGCAACCCCCCCAAACCAGAGACCATATAGCTTAAACAAACCATCACCTGTTTGTTGCAGCAGTGATGATGGCCACCCAACTGAGGTTGAATCTTTTCATAGACAAGAGGATGAAGAGAGTGTTGTTCGTTGAAGCTGTCAAATATTTTGTCGATTTCCTCTTCAGGCTTTTGGCCATGCTTGTGGGCTCAGTCATCAAGCTCATCACCAAAGAAAAAATGGCAGGGGTATGAAAAGCATTGATGTAATGAAGCCCATCATTAAATGTGCTGAAAACTGGATCTCTTTAAAACTGTAGCTATGAAAAATGATTTATCTTGTATTTTAGTTCAAAATGCAGCTAGTGTGGCTTTGAATTCCTAGGTCTGTGGGTCCAAACTAAAACTTAATACCCAAAGTTTTAATTATGAGAGTATGAGGATGGTGTCTATCATTCGAGAAATCTATATGCTGCTGTCGATCTCATATCTTATAATTTATCTGTTGCAGCAGGTGACGCCAATTGTCAAGAAATCATTCGAGCAAATGTTTCCATTCAACAAAAATATCTCCAAGTACAACGAACAAAAAGGAGAAACAAAAAAGGGTTCAATCCACATATGATGCAGGAGCTCGCGAAGAGGCGTCCCCAGGCGATTCGTCTTCTCCCGAACTAGTAGGGTGACCAGGGACAACCGGAGGTCGGGGAAGCATTCTTCGGACCCGCTCCTCGAACGCTATAAAACCATCCCGGAAGGACCTCTCGATCTTCGCAGCTAAAATGTCCGAGAACTCCTGTAATCCCTCATGGATAGACTCCGCGATCCTCGGAGCCAGGACATCCCCATAGTCCCGCTGGACCTCAGCTACGATCCGACCATAGGCCACTTCTCCGCAGGTCACCTATATCGGCCCAAAGAGCGCCTTTCGCCTTTCTATGCTCCTCCCGGGCGAGGGACAGTGCATCCTCAGCATACTTGGCCGAACTCTCAGCGACAGCCAGAGCCTCCGTCAAACATCCCACCTCCGAGGTGAGCTCTGCAACTCTCAGTTTGAACTGATGGGCCTCCCTGGCTGATTGCTCAGCCGCCTCAGCCCTCAGGCGCTCATGCGCCATGGCCACCTCAAGACCATTTACCTTCTCTGAGAAGCGATGCGCCTCTACAGCAACCGGGAAAACCTGCGAGACCAAAGGGGTGAATGTCGCCCTTAAAAAAATAATCATAGAAGAAAAAAGGGTCCGACATGCTGGATATGCCATACCAGAGAGTTTGCCAGTTTCTCACAATAAGGAACCCCCTCTAACAAGGAGCGGTCACTCGGAAGGACAGATCCCTGCACCAGCTGGACAGCCACGCCAGCTGGACCACTCTCACTCCTCTTCTTCGTCCCATCGGGACCTTCAGACCACGAGTGAGAGCGTCTCTTCCTCTCCTCCTCATTCCCGGTTAACACACGGGAACTCTGCTCGACGACCGCCATGTCCCCCTCTCCAAGGTCGAGACCGGAGGGCGCATCAATCTGATCCGCCACGAAGGGCGAAGGTTCGGCTGTGCCCAAGGACGGATGGTGAGGAACGCCCACCTGCCTTGAAACCCCAATCGGTGGGTCACCCGCAAGAATGTCCTCCCCCACAGTGCCACCAGGCCCATGGCCAGAGGAACTACCCCGACCACCTGAATATCCTCGTCGCCGCGGGTTGAGTTGCTGAACGTCTTGACTGAAATCCTGACCCGCCATCTGAGCAAAAAAGATGAAAATCAGGGTAACGAGCAATGAGTAAAGCAGAATTTAAAAGGAGAAAGGCTTTATACTGAAGGTCCCTTCGAATCCAAGCCGTCAGTAGGGGACACGTGTCAAAGTCTCACAGAAGCGGCACTTCGAATCCCGCTCCATATGGACGGGAGAATTCGTGCAACTGGCCTTCATTCAATGCGACCCGGTCCCCGGGATACCCGATAAGTACGAAACCGTATCAGGTATTCTCGAAGAGACGAGTGTTACGTAGAAAGAAAGAAAAGAAGAGAGTAGGAAGAACACTGCAGGTACTACGCACTTGCTGGGATGTACAAGTAAAACTCCATCACAGATAAAAACACTGAGAAAATAAGAAAAGTAAAATATTCCATTTTAATGATACATTGAAACATCTTATACATACACCAACATCTTCATATTCACAACTCTAAAAGGTCCACTCGAAAAAAGAAACACCAAAAGTACAAGTCTCTCATCATACATCAAATCATAACACTAATACTCTTAGATGATGACTATATGCAGCGCAAAATTGCGGTGCAAGCAATTATTATTTACTAAAAAGGGGAGAAGGTACATGTTTTCTTGTATTATTTGACACATTGAATTGATTTTTTTTCTATTTTTGTATCTCAATGATTGAATGCACCTCGGTCTTGACATACACTCTGCCTGTTGCATGTATGGATCCATTATTGTACACCTTGCCTATTGCACGTGCACACTTTCACATGTTCATAAGTATAGTTGTTACTTCCTTTACTACTGTAGATGTTTATGCCATGACATACACTCTGCCTGCTCACATGCACCCTTTCCAAACTTTATGTAAGGACTCGTTGAGACATGGAATTTCTTAACAATTATGCAATGCGCACAACGGATAATAAATTTACCCGTGCACATGTGAATGTGGATGGGAAAAAAATGGTTGTGTGCGGTGAACAATTGTGAGTTTTGAGTGGGTGTGTGCGGTGAGCAATTCTAGGGTTTGAGTCGTTGTGTGTGCTGAGCAATTACCTAATGCCTTTTCGGGCAACGCATACGGGTATCAACATTGGCCCCCGTGATTCGTTCTCGATTAATAACGTGGATCGAGGCCGAATGATGAGTACTTTCATTTAATAGGGCACGTCATTCTAAGCATCTAATTTGATTCAGGCCGCCAAAACCTCTCGCCTTCAGTTGATCGCAACCGTTGTTTTTGGTAAATTTCCGACACGTGTCGATCATCTTGTCCTATTCCTTCGCGTAATAAAAGAAATTGGAGTTGAAGCCAATGGCTTTTGCCCTCCGGTCTCTGGTTAACGCGAGGAAATCTCATCATCTTATTATTTCTTCCAGAAACAAAAATGGCAGGAGGAGCATACAGAGAGTTTACTTCAGCGATGGAGCGGGCCAATGAAGAAGACCGTAAGAGGAAGAGGGATGAGTAGGAAGAGGTGGAAGCGGAGGAATCAGAGGAATCGGGGAACCTCATTCTGGAGTTGGGGGAGGCTGGATGCTCCACAAGTCAAGCTGCTCGGTCTTTGAAGGCGGCTCCTTATGATCCTCGAGTTGGGTCCGCATCGTCCTCCAGCATGCCACACGACAGGTGGCCATACGAGGACATTGTTCCTCGGGTCCCTTCCGTCGGCCACATATCTCCAGAGTTCGGCCACCTTCTGCAGTCGAACTGCATTGGGTCTGGCCATCATGGGGAGATTCAGGGGGAGACTTATCGGCCACCGTACGTCGTGGGGACGGCCGAGTCGGCCCTCCTGGACTTTGGGACGGGGGCTCGTCTGGCGGAGAATATCACTCTGCCAAGGGATGTCGATTTCCTGAATGGGGTCGACCTTGAGACGATGGCCAACTGCTTCGTTCGCAGTGGCCTTCAGGTTCGTTGCCACTGGGCCTTCCGAATTTTGCTTCCCCTTCTGGTTTTGCTGATTATCGCCATCTGTAGGTGACCATTTTCAGGGCAGGTCTGCACCGCAGGGACCTCGCACTGATCGAGGGGCAGCGCCAGGAGGCAAATACAGAGAACGAGGCTTCTGATCTTAGAGCTCAGGTGACGAAGCTGGAGGAAGAATTGGGGAAGATCATGGCCGCCAAGGGCAAGTTGGATTGGGCGGCCTCGGAGGCGAAATCCAGCCTTGCCGCCATGTCAAGCGCCAAGAAGCAGTCGGAAGCTCAGTGGGGTAGAGAGCGATCTCTACTCCGAGCTGATCTTAAGGCATCGAGGAAGGAGGTTGCTGACCTTCAGCCCAACCTTCTTGAGAAGGAGCAAGAGTAAGATGTTTTCAAAGCTCGGGCCACTGCCAAGATGGATATGGTGGCGAGAGTGATAAAGGATCTGTTTACAGTCGACGATGCGTCGTCTTCCTAAATTTTGCGAATCGTTACTTTTGTAAGACTGCTATCGAGCGAGTCATATGTAATTTTCCAGAATTTAATGAAGGGAATTTTTGCAACAGACACCGAGTGAGAGCGTTTACTTCCTCTCCCCCCTGATTCCAGTTCGACACCCGGTAACCCTACTCGACGGCCGACACAGCCCCGTCACCGAGGACGAGACTGACGGGAGAATGACCTTCCGTATATGATCGCGATGAGTAATTGTGTGTACTGTGTAATTGTATACAGTTCGCTCCGAGCACACAACAGATTGTTAAATAACACCGTTGTACGCGATGAGCAAAACTCGGTAATTGTATAAAGCATTGCTTAGCCCGAACAACGTTCATTTTTGTTGCAAGTTGTGCATGCTGAGCAATTATGAGGGGTGATTAATTAGTGTCCAGGGGTAAATGGAAGCTGGTATAAATAAAAGTATCACTTCTACTAAATGAAAGTCAACAGGCGAGGTCTCGGGAATATACAAAAGAGTCATCTTGTACCTCGGATATTTATTGTATATATTACACAGATTCTGTTCCCAATAATGATCCATTGACATGGTGAGCGATGAGCAAAATTGTTGGCCTCGATCAAAATTTCTAAACGCGCACAACGTTCACGCCTTTTGCCATTTGTGCGCACTGTGTAAATGTAATGTATATTACTTTCACTAATTTTTCCCAAGAAATTTCAACGTTGGAATTTGATTTAAGTTAGCATCAATGTATATATCACCAATCACAATTTTGCAATGGGCTGCAATTGTATCAAATTAATTGACATTGTATTAAGGTCTGAATTCCAACATAATACAACATTTATGCATTCCAATGTACATAACACACCATCTCCATCCTTCAATGCATTCTTAGCCTCCGCCCTTCTCTTGTTCGCTTCGTCTTCTGCTTTATACTTCTTTGCCTCAAGGAACATCCTTTCAATCTCCTCCTGGGTCAACCTGCACTTATCGTTGGTGATTGTGATCTTATTTTTCTGCACATCTGTCTTTTCCTCTGCAGTGGCATTCAAGATACCATCGGCATCTATCTCATGGCAAACAATGACACTTTGAACACCCTTGGGAGCAGGAGGGATACCATCAAGTACAAACTCCCCTAGGAAAAAATAGCATAAAAAAGTAAAATTTTTGTATAATTAGACTTATATAGATTTAAGATAGAACACTTGTTATCATCAAGCAGTTATGTATGCAATGAATCTGAATAGAACTTACGAAGGGTCAAATAATATCTGCAAGTTAGTATGGACGAGAATGAAGCTGTTATGGTTGCAAGAACATCTTCACCTTCAAGTGATGTTTGCAATGAAGATGAACAGATCAGGCGAAGAGGAGCAAAAGAACATCTTCGCCTCCAGATAAATGTGATGTATTCAATTTCTGCATCACGGCACTTGCTGTTAGTATATTGGCCATCTTTGTGTGCTGCAGACGACGCACTCATGAACAACAAAAAAATTACAAGTTTGAAAAAAAAACATTGTAAAAGAAGAATTAGAGAGAATCAGATAAAGGAACTATCATCACCTGGGGTAGTGGTTGATGAGGTCTTGTGTGTATGGAAGCCATTTACAGACGAGTTGGACTGACCATGTACGAGGATGAGACCATCGTAGAGTAACTGTTCGTGCTCGTGAATACATAGCAGATGGATACCAGCCAGATGTTGTTCCAAATAGTATTTGACTGCAGTGGTGAGCGATGAGAAAAATTGCTTGAAGGTATACCTTTTTACTTAACGCGCACAACGGCAAAAAAACATCTGGTTTCGATTAGCAAAGAGCAAAATCTATAGATGTGGACTAAATACACCGATACTCTTGCGGTGCTTGTCCAATTTTTTCCAAAAAAACAGCATTCAACATCACATTAGAAGACAATAACTGTAACAAATCACAGTATCGTAAATATTTTTGCTTAGTGCACACAAAGGTCACTACTTTTGCACGTAGGGCGGGCTGATTAACTTTGAGCAATGGAATACAGTTTTGCTCATACGACAAGTTCTCATGCAGTGACCCTCCACAAACATTGCAGTTATGAGCAGCTCCATTAGAGATTCTTCACAATTTTGCACTGGTATGAAATTCAATAATGGCACTCGTAAGAAATTCTTCTGAGCATAGAGAGAAATGAGGATGCACAGATTCGGAGCAGATTGCTCAGTTTGAGAGACGATACCTTGGTGGCACCTTCAGGCTAATGGCAATGTGATGCATTCGAGAACATCAGGTGCTTCTTCTGAAGGAGCCAACACCATCTTTGATGCCATCTGAAGGAGCAAACACCATCTTTGATGCCATATAAATGTGATGTATTCAATTTCAGCATCACGTCAATTGCCGCAAGTATATTAGCTGGCCATCTTTGTGTGTCGTAGACAAAGCATTCATTATTAAGAACAAAGATTTAGCATGCAAAAGGAAAAAATATTGTATAGGTAAAATCATATAGAACACTATCATCGAGAAGCGTAGTGGTTGACGATGTCTTGTGGGAAGGGAATCACTTTATATAGACGAATTGGACTGGGTAAGGTCCGCATGGATGAGGCTGAGACTACAGTAGAGTTACTGTGGGCTACAGAGATTGCCTCTAACAAAATTGATTGCCTCTAACAAAATTGCTCAACGTGCAAAACATGCAAAAATATGGCAGTTGTGCAAGTTGAGCAAAATATTTATGTTTATACAATATTACTCATAATTTCATTTATAGCGAGGTTACAAAATGGGACACCATCAAATCCAACAGCATGACACATGAGTATCATACACATGGATATATGTTGTCTTATTCTGTCTTATTCTGTAAACAGCAAGATATGTGTTATCTTATCACTTAAATGTCTTTACACCCATCAATCAACTGACCGTGCTACAATGTTGATTTTTTTATTTGACATGTCAGTCTAAACATTATTTAAATCTCCCCCGATTTTGTGATTCTTCTTAATTATTGGGATTTATTATTGAACGTTGTGCGCACTGAAGATCTTAATTATGGTGCCCGTTCTGTCCAGCCTTACGTGGCTTGACACCCGATCTTTTACCTCGGGCTCCATCTTTACGGCAGTAATCCTCTCTATTGACAGGGATTCATGTTTATCAGGCGAGAACTGATATAATGGAGCCGGTGCAAGACACATGCGGTGTGTAAACCACATAGAAAGTAAATGCCCATGAGGTGCCCGTTCTTTTCAGCCTTACAGGGCTTGGCACCCGATCTTTTACATCGGGGTCCACCTTTACGGCAGTAATTCTCTCTATTGACAGGGATTCATGTTTATCAGTGATGGTATATGGATGAATGAAGTAATTTGTTCGGTTTGATGCACATGGTGATGTGCATGCTTTCTGTACCCATGTGATCTTATATAATATATATATGAACTTGCAGTTTCTTTGTTCGATTTCACACATTGTATACTTGTTAATCATATATGTGTGAATTTTGTGATATGGTCTCCATGTATGCTATATTCTATATGTGTTGTGATTCGAGACATTAGTTTTCCTTCGTGTATCTCAATGTTGATATTGGACTTTCATTCCTCTTATCACCTAAGTTTATAATGTGGTTTTATGATTTTTTTTGATTTATATATCTTTAGACTCTTATTTGGCACGATTGTTGTTATTTTACTCCCGCCTTTTGGATAATGCCATAGGAGGATCGAAATAAACAAACAGATTCATAATGAATGTGCTAAGTATAGTCTAATAAACAGACATACAAAAAACTGGATGTAGGTTGCTATACTTTTTTTATACGTCGGAGGTTGCTACATTGACTCTCCAAATTTGGATGGCACTGTAGCAAACCGGCAAAATGTTACCAGTTTTGCAGGGCATTGATGGAGGGAAAATGCCATATTTGGCGTGTTGTTGCAGTGTGGTTGGAGATGATATAACCGGCCATTCGGTTTAGACTTGTATGGAGTCGTCGAATATAGCGTAATTAGACGTTAACTAAATATGGGGAAAATACCTAATTAACTGTCCATCTACCATATCTAGTTAAAATATCCCCTACCAACTAGATTCAATGGGTTTGGATAGTGGGGTCGAGAATATCTTGTGGGGCCCGCTAAACTATATGTGTACCTTCGCGTTGGAATGTTGTTAACTGGGCAATTTGCAGCTTTTGACTGTGCGTTAAAAATTCTATCGTTATTCCTCTGTGGGGTCCACTTTCACTTGTTGCATTAATTAGACGAAAATCTATTATACAAATCATGAAGTTTGTCCTACGTGACAGTTATGTCCCATGTGGCAGTTTTGTCCCACGTGACAGTTTTGTCCTAGTCATATTTTTGGTTGCTGACTGGGACGCCACGTGGGGGTTGGGTGGGGTTCTGGACTTGGGTTTGGGATGGGTTTTTGGTGATTTTTTGCGTTTTAGTCCCTGCTTTTCCTCTTTTTCCACCGACCCTCCTCTCTCACACACCCACGCTTTTTGCACTTTGGCGACCGCTTCTCTCCGCATTTGCGCCCGGGCGACGATTGTCTCTGTGCCCTCCGGGCACGGGTTATGACTAGTCTACTATACAATTCAGGACCTATTTCAAATCTTTGTCATACGTGTCAATTCTGTCCTACGTGTCGCAAGTTTGTCCTACGTGTCTTCAAAAAGAATGACTAGAACAATCTAATTAACTGCGTTTACAAAATTTTTATATACTGCGTTTTGAAAAGGAACAGTTATAAAAACTGCTTCAACAATTCCCAGTAACTCATTTTCATGTTCTCTAATCCTCTGCTTCTACGGCCTACAACTGCTGTCTTCCTCATTTTCAACAATTCCCCTTTCTTCTTCCGCCCACAAACTTTCATCGCTCTTCACGACGTCCTCTCTCTCTCTCTCTCTCTCTCTCTCTCTCTCTCTCTCCCCCCTCGCCCCCCCAAACGACTTCATCAGGTAGTGCTCAGGTAGTCAATGACATCTAACATCATGATTTATTGTCCTGGGAGTGTCTTCTGATCAAACATATGATCTTGCAGCAATTTTATTGTCATTACCCGTGCCGTTCATCGCATCAATTTTATTGTCCTAATCAAACATATGATCTTGCACGCCCAAGGATATCCTAATCAAAACGCAGGTACGTTCTGATCAATTTTGGGTCCTCAGGTAGTGCTCAATTCATGACTTCCTCAGGTACTTTATGATCCATAGGATTTCCATTTTGTTTGTAATTTCCTTAATTTTGTTTAACTGTTTAGTCTCCTTAATACACAATTTTGTTTAATTTCATTCGCTCAATTCGTTAATTTCCTTATAATTTCCAGTAGTCTCCGGTAGTCTCCACATTTTTTTACATTCGGTGTTCAACAGTTGTTGTTGGGGTGTGCTTTTGGTGAGAAGGATGAGGATGAGAATGCAGTGGCTAAGGCCTTTGAGAAGGGGCACCAAATTTCTACCCTGGTAGCGGAGATTGCTAAGCAGCATGCTGAGATGACGGATACATCTACATTGACGTGTAAGCCGGGTAAGAGAAGAAGTAGACCGTTGTGGAAACGTACAATAAAGAAGCCGAAATAATCAATTCCACATGATGATAGTGATGAGGACTTGGTTGCCGACATAATAATACCTTATTGGAACGCTTTTCCTGAGTGTCTACGACCCCTTATAGTGCACGTCGTAGATGTGAAAACAGATGGAAACTGTGGGTATAGGGCTGTGGCAACTCAATTAGGCCTGGGTGAGGACGAATGGAGGCAGGTCAAATATAACTTACGAGAAGAGATCCAGAACCACAACGGCTTATACCGTCAACTTTTGGGTGCCGGGGAATTTAACAAGAATGTAGTGGCACTGGGCCATTTGTTAGACCGTCCAAAAGCTAAATGGTGGATGCAGATGCCAGAAATGACACATGTCATTGCCTCATGCTACGACTGTGTAGTACATATTCTTGCACCTCATCAGTGTGTGGCATATTTTCCTCTAAGAACTCCTCCAGTAGCCATATCATCCAGACGCCACATAACGTTGGGTCATGTGAAGGATAATCACTTCGTTATTGTTAAACTTGCCCCAGATGGTCCTGTCCCTCCGACTTCAAGTATGTGGCTAAGATACCGTTCCGATGTTTCAAACGGATGGCCGGCTGCTTATGAGGATAGGATGCATCAATTCCAGTCAATAGTATTTGGTCACGATATTGCAACCGTTGACGTTATTGAAATATTGTAGGATAAAACATTGTATCATTTTAATATGGATTGTTTATTTCATATTGACAGATTGGTAGCATGAAATTTTATCATGTCTGCCTAAATGTGCAAATGTTATCATCTGTATGCCGTGCTGTGGTGTATCGTATCTATAAGTTATGCTCAACGATAGACCTACTAATCAAGTTTGCCTCATACCAACTTTTTAGTGAACGTGTACAAACTGATATATACTAGATTTTGTATGCTTAATAACACACGCAATCTATCCAGTATTTCTTAAGGCTGTTAATTAATACAAATTATGATAGTTATAACGTTGATATTATATTATTTTATTAGTATCAATAATTTTGTTAACATCGGCATAAGAATATGAGTAATCCAATTGAATATATATTAAAAACAAAATTTAGTATTACTCAGCGCGCACAACCGGGCAAAATCATTCTCAGCGTCGCGATTAATAACGATTACCGTTACTAATGTCAATCCATGAAAGATTGCTCAGCACGCAAAACGGTTCAAATCGTGTTAAAATATAACCGTTGTGCACGCTGAGTAGAATATGCCAACTAAACCACCGAATTTACTCGAAGCGCACAACGGGTTAAAATTTTTACCCGTTATGACCCGTTAGGACCCTCTTTCACCCCTTGATAAATTTTGCTCACCGCTTACAGACATAACCTTCCACAGATTTCTCAAGGTGGAATATCAAAAGGCAAGTTTTTCGTAGATTGCTCAAGGCGCACAGATGGAAATTCCAAAGATTTGATTTTTATTACCGGGCTCGACATTTACATCACAGTGTCAACTGCTGAGTTCAAACAAATCGGTGAAGCTGTCACGCTCCGCTTCCCTAAAATGGGGGGCCAGACGTGAGAAGGTCCGCTCAAGCGTGGAGCTGTGAAGCTGCACGCCCGATAAGCGTAAACTTAGTATAAGCAGGTCCCTGTAATGGCAAACGAAACAACAACAACAATAATAATAATATGAGACGGATATGAAATACCAATCCCACAGTTTGTCCACAAAATATTCAACATCACAAAAAAGCCACCAGGCTAAAAGAAAAAGTCTAAAGGCCCAGAACAAGGCCAAACAAAACACAAATATAACAGAGTATCAAACTAGGTGCCACGCACCGACAACCCGAACAATCTAACAAAACTAGACGTAGACACTAAGACTGATCTCCAATGTCTACGAAGTCCTCATCCAACACGGGCGCAAGCTCGGCGTCCGCAAACAACTCACCCTCAGCAAGTAACTCTGGCTCGGGGTCTAACATGTGTCACCCAAAAGAGAAAGGGGCACATGTCAGCAGTCTGAAAGACTTGGGCAAGGAAACTGAAAGTAACTAACAACCTAGCATTTATAATATTAAGCAATGACATGGCAGTTAAGTATGATGCAACAGTTTAAAGGAAGAGACAAGCACGCACGATGTAGCAAAAGCTACCAAATCACTAATCACCTATCACTTATCACTTATCACTTAGTGCATAGAGAGTCCACCTGCTGGCCAGCTCGTGGCTCAGGCCGCTTATCTCTTATCACTATTAATCACTTGTGCACTAGAGATTTCGCCTGCTGGCCGGAGTGGCGGATCAGGCCAACTCGGGGCTCAGGTGGCCGCATATCTCTTACCCCACCCATATGTGTCGAGAGTTGGGGTTTCCAACTAACTGAGCTCGCTTCTGGAACACGAGCCAGGAATATAAGTATCGTAGCGTGTGCTACGCAATCACGATGAGAAATCAACATGCAATGCCATGAACAGATATTTGCGTACCGATAATTGAATTTAAACGTGACGTACAAGCATGATGAAGGTGACGGACCTAGCTTCGTTGTCAAGCTAGGTCAAGGGCGTCTAGACGGCTATCCTTTCACCGTCTAGTCTCTTTTACGCTAAAGCAAGGAAATGGCCTACGACATGGCCCAAGTCAAGAGATGCAAGTTTCACTTGCCTGATACCGGGGTTGACGAGCAATGAAGATCGTCGCACAAGCTAACTACGGAATAGATCGCTGTTATGGCAAAAATTTTTTTAGAACAATGATTGTAAATCGATTTCTTATTAGAATCCTAACTTTCTAATAATCCATTTTATTAGGGTATCACAATGTCAATGGGGGTTATGCCAAAACTAAAGGAATCGAGTATTACCGTGAAGAGGCGGAGGAGTGATGCCGAGCAACCACAGCAACAGAAGAACGATCCGGCTAAGATCTGGAAATGAGGGAAAAATATGGAGAAATGGGGTTGGATGTGGATTTTGGGGGTTTGATGAAGGTTTGGGGAAGATGGAAGGTGGGTTGTGACAAGGGAGGGGTTGGATGATGAAGGATGAGCTTGGGATGAAGGATCAATGGCTTGAGGGAGACGGGGGCTCAATGGGGGAGAAATTAGGGTTTTAGGTCGTGAGGGGGAAGAAGAAAACGTTTGGAGGGGTATTTATAGAGTTTGGTGGCGGCTAGGGCAAAACTAGGGTTTACAGCACTGGTTAGTCGGTCAAAGAATAACCACTGACCGACTAGTTTGAGAACTAGTCGGTCGGTTGACCAACGCAGACCGACTAAGAGTAAACAGTAACCCAGACGAAAATTAGGATTTAGATTTAGTCGGTCAAGGAACAATTACTGACCGACTAGTTTGGCATCTAGTCGGTCGATGAACGTTCTTAGACCGACTAAGGGTAAACAGTAACTCGACTGTACAGAAGAACTAAGAATTAGTCGGTCTGAGTACAAAACTTAACCGACTAGTTTAGCAACTAGTCGGTCGAAAGATGAACTTAGACCGACTAAGAATGAACAGTACTGATACCAAAAATTATTAAACGAGTTAGTCGGTTAAAGAAGCATTGCTGACCGACTAGTTTGCAACCTAGTCGGTCAACCAACGTTCTTAGATCGACTAACGACAAACAGTAACTCCTGAATAACTTTTCAAGCCCGCTAGTCGGTTCAAGAAGGTTTTCCGACCGACTGGATCGTCATCTAGTCGGTCGGTGCCCCTTCTTATACCGGCTAACGTGCACCAAAAGTTCCGAAATGGAGCGCGAAGCTCCGGGACGGTTTCCTAAGTCTCCTAGGCTCGTTCTAACTCTAAGATATCGACGTTATGAAGCCCGTCACGAATGACTTACTTCAAACACGCCGACCGACGGAAGAATCTAGAGAATCACGATGAATACGAACGAAAATGAAAACTACGGAGACAGAAATGGAAATCACAACAAGGAAAAGCAACCAAATATATAAATATTTATAATAAAATCCTTACATGAAAAACCAGTCGTTACATCCTCCCCAACTTAAGAAAAATTCCGTCCTCGGAATTCCCAACACTCACGTGTCCGGAAACAAAAGTGGGTAGTGCTCTCGCATCTCATCTTCTCTCTCCTAAGTGGACTCTCCCGGCGAACCGTGCCGCCACATCACTCTAACAAGATCGACGACCTTGTTCCGAAGTGACTTCTGACGCCTGTCCAGGATCTGCACCGGATGCTGGTCATACGTCAAATCTGGGCGAACGACGATCTCCGAGAAATCTACGGTGTGAGACGGATCGTTGATGTATCGATGAAGCTGCGACACATGGAAAACATCATGGACTCCTTCCAAAGATGGCGGCAAGGCTAAACGATAAGTTAATTGTTCCTTAATCCGATCCAGAACATCAAACGGTCCAATGTATCGCGGGCTCAACTTCCCTCGCTTCCCAAAATGGATCACTCCACGATTCGGGGAAATCCTCAGAAACACATGATCCCCAGGCTGAAACTCCAAAGGACGACGTTTAGTATCCGCCCAATGCTTAAAACGGTCCTGAGCAATCCTCAGCCTCTCCCGAATATTCCTGACAACCTCCACCGCCTTCACGATCATCTCAGGTCCCAACAGCTCCCGATCGCCACATCATCCCAACTCAATAGCGATCGACATTTCCTCCCATACAAAGCGGCGAAAGGCGCCATGCCAATACTCGCCTGGAAGCTGTTGTTGTAAGAAAACTCCACCAGATGTAGGTGGTCCTCCCACGAACCCTTGAAATCCAACATGCACACCCTCAGCATGTCTTCCAAAATCTGAATTGTCCTCTCGGACTGGCCATCCGTCTGCGGATGGTACGCCGTGCTGAAACTCAGACGCGTACCCAAACTCTTCTGCAAACTCTGCCAGAACTGAGATGTGAACCTCGTGTCCCTGTCCGACACGATACTCATGGGGACTCCATGAAGTCGCACGACCTCCTGCACGATTCACATTACATCACTATCTAAACTAGAAGAAGGAAATAGAAATGGAGAGTAAAAGAATTTGCCTCCATGTATCTCCTTGCTAGTGCCTCAGTGGACTGTCCTACTCGGAATGGAATGAAATGCGCAGACTTGGTCAATCGATCTACGATCACCCAAATCGTGTCATTCTGCTTCGGACTCCGAGATAGTCCAGTCACGAAATCCATAGTGATGTGTTGCCACTTCCACTCCGGAATCGGAAGTGGTTGCAGCAACCCTGCCGTACGCTGATGCTCCGCCTTCACTTGCTGGCAAACCAAACACTTGGCCACACTCTGTGCCACACTCCTCTTCATGCTGTGCCACCAAAAGTTCAGACGCAGATCCTTGTACATCTTGGTCCCACCAGGATGCACGGAATACGGCGAACTGTGTGCCTCCACCATCAACTCCTCTCTGATATCCCCAGCTGGCACACACAACCTGGCTCCAAACCTCAGCGAGCCATCCTCATGAATCAGAAAGTCAGTCCGCAGACCAGCTTCAACCTGCCCTCGAATTCTTACCAATTTCAGATGTCCGACCTGACTCGCCTTAATCCGATCCACGATCGTTGACTGCACCTGCATGTACATCAACGAAGAAGCCTCCCCAGGAAGAACAATCTCCACTCAGGACTCGTAAAAATCCTGCTGCAATCTCCACTGCGAAGTCAAAACCATCACCGCGGGAAGCCTACTCAAAGCATCTGGCACCACATTCACTTTGCCAGTGTGATACTGCAAATCAATCTCATAATCTGCCATAAGCTCCAACCATCGACGCTGTCGCATGTTGAGCTCCTTCTGGGTAAAAATATACTTCAAGCTTTTGTGATCGGTGAAGATTTTCACTTTCTCACTCAGCAAGAAGTGCCTTCAAATCTTAAGAGCAAACACAACGGCAGCCAACTCCAAATCATGCGTCGGGTAATTCTTCTCATGAACCTTGAGCTGACGCGACGCATAAGCCACCACATGTCCATGCTGATGCAAAACACAACCGAGACCCTTGCCAGAAGCATCTCAAAAGATCTCGAATCCTCCACTGCGGTCAGTCACAGCAAGGACAGGAGCAGACGTCAAACGCTCTCTCAGAACACCAAAGGCATCCTCACAATCACCCGACCAAACAAAAGTAACATCCTTCCGCGTCAACCTGGTCATCGGCTCCGCAATATGGGAAAAGTCCTTAATGAAACGCCAATAATATCCCGCCAAGCCAAGGAAACTCCGAATCTCAGAGGCCGACGACGGAACAGGCCACTCTCTGATGGCACTAATCTTCTCGGGATCCACTGAGATACCATCACCAGTCACCACATGCCCGAGAAAAGCAACTCGATCCAGCCAGAACTCGCACTTTGAAAACTTAGCATACAACCGATGCTTCCTCAAAATCTCCAACACCGTCCTCAAGTGCGAGGCATGCTCTTCCTTCGACTTTGAATAGATCAGAATGTCGTTAATAAAGATAACGACAAACTTATCCAGAAAATCATAGAAAATCAGATTCATCAAATTCATGAAAACTGCAGGCGCGTTAGTTACACCGAAAGGCATAACCACGAACTCATAGTGTCCATACTTCGTCCTGAACGCTGTCGTCGGAACATCATCCTTCTTCACCTTCAACTGATGGTAACCACTCCTCAAATCCAATTTAGAAAACACCCTCGAACCTCCAAGCTGATCAAAAATATCATCGATGCGAGGCAACAGGTATTTATTCTTGATGGTCACCGCATTCAACTCCCGATAGTCCACGCACATGCGACGCGAACCATCCTTCTTCTTCACCAACAACACCGGTGCTCCCCACGGAGACACACTGGGATTAATGTAACCCTTCTGCATAAGCTCATCCAGCTGCTTCCGCAACTCTTCCAATTCTGCTGGCGCCATACGATATGGTGCCTTCGAAATCGGATGCGCACCTGGAATCAAATCAATAGAAAACTCTAGAGCTCGATCGGGTGGCAGTCCAGACATCTCCTCGGGGAAGACGTCATCAAAATCTCGCACTACAGCTGGCCTCTCCAACTCCATCTGCATAGCCATAACCTCCACCGGTCTGGCCCGAAATCTGACAGGACCAAGCGAACTGTTGCCACGGCTGAACTCAAATACTGGGTGTCCGGGAATCTCGAACACCACTCTCTTCCTCCGACAGTCAATCGTAGCATAGAAGCTCGCAAGCCAATCCATCCCAAAGACCGCATCGTAGTTGTTGATGTTGTGGACAATAAAATCAGCATAAAGCTCATGTCCACAAACCACCACAAGGCAAGAGCTGCACCCACGATGCACCGAGACTACTCCATTCCCCGTAACGATGTTCCAACTCTTGGAGAGAGGGGACGTCGACAAGGAATGCTTCTCCACGAAGCTCTGGGCCAAAATGCACATCGACGCACCTGAGTCAAAGAGGACTCAGGCAGGGAATGTGCAAACCAAAACCACACCTAACAACAGTCTAATCAATCAAACCTTACTCTAGCAACATTCATACACAAGCAACCAACATAATTTTTTAACAATCAACTAATTAAGAAAGGAACAACTAGATTGAAAGTTACCTGCAATGACCTCATCCATGGCCAAAATCTCCTCCCCGGTCATCAGAAATGCCTGCCTTCTCGGCGGAACAGCCTGCCGAAAGGCATGCCCTTGTGGAACAAGGGGTACCCCACGGCCAGCGGGCACCGGAGCTCTCTGCTGCAATGGCGGGGCAGCAATAGGTGCCTTCCAAGGCTGCTTCAACCTCGGGCACTCCCTGAGAGCATGGGCGGGATCTCCACAGGCAATACACTGCCCCAAGAACCTCCTACATAATTCCTTGATATGGCCCTCCTTGCCACAGAAATGGCAAGTCTTCTGAACAGGCCCTCCTGGCCTCTTAAACTGAACAGGCTGGTTCGGCCTGAATCCAGGTCTAACCACATCTCTCGCCTGTTCCACAGACCTCTTCCCAGCACCAACAATAGACCCCCTCCTCTGGTTCACGAGCAGCTCCTGTCTCTTGGCTGCTACCAGAACCTTCTGATAAGATTCCCGGTCAGAAGAGGTCACAAAACTCTGGAGCTCCGAAGCAAGTCCCTGCAGGAACCTCTGAGCTCGCTCCTCAACGTCTTGCACCATCTTCGGTGCAAACCGACTCAGCCTCATGAACTCTTGGTGATACCGGTCCACCGACAAGCTTCCTTGCTTCAGATCGATAAAACGCTGCAGCATCTCTTCCCTGGCAGCTTTTGGGAAGAACTCACCATCAAATCTGGCCTTGAAGGTAGCCCAGACGATCGGCTCCTCCAACATCTTCTCTTCAGCATCCCACCAATTCCTGGCGTTATCCCTCAGCTGGCGCTTCGCCAAGTCAACCCAACTAACTTCGTTGACCTTGGACATCTTCAGATTGTCCTCGATATTCCTCATCCATTCATCAGCAGCTAGGGGACCTTCGGTTCCATCAAAGTATGCAGGACCCAGCTCTCTGAACTGCTTCGCCCCAGGCTCAGGGCGAGGGGCTTCCACCACCCGAGCAGCTCGAGCCACTGGAGCATTCTGTACCTGCAGTAGCACACCCTGCTGAACTTGCATCATCTGCATCATCATCCGCATCATCTCTCCATTAGTGGGCTCCCGCTCAGGCTCCTCGTCATGAGGGGGCGCACCACTACCACCACCACGGGTGATTCGCCTTCCTACCATCTAATGACACAGAAAACGAAACAATTAGACTCATAGCTTAGGGCTCAGATGTCGAACTTATTTGTTGGACAATCTTATATTATTATCGTCATCCCGATAATTGCAGTTACAGAAAGGACCTGCATGGGCCACCACTAAAACCTGTCACGCCCCGCTTCCCTAAAATGGGGGGCGAGACGTGAGAAGGTCCGCTCAAGCGTGGAGCTGTGAAGCTGCACGCCCGATAAGCGTAAACTTAGTATAAGCAGGTCCCTGTAATTGCAAACGAAACAACATCAATAATAATAATAATATGAGACGGATATGAAATACCAATCCCACAGTTTGTCCACAAAATATTCAACATCACAGAAAAGCCACCAGGCTAAAAGAAAAAGTCTAAAGGCCCAGAACAAGGCCAAACAAAACACAAATATAACAGAGTATCAAACTAGGTGCCACGCACCGACAACCCGAACAATCTAACAAAACTAGACGTAGACACTAAGACTGACCTCCAGTGTCTACGAAGTCCTCATCCAACACGGGCGCAAGCTCGGCGTCCGCAAACAACTCACCCTCAGCAAGTAACTCTGGCTCAGGGTCTAACATGTGTCACCCAAAAGAGAAAGGGGCACATGTCAGCAAGTCTGAAAGACTTGGGCAAGGAAACTGAAAGTAACTAACAACCTAGCATTTATAATATTAAGCAATGACATGACAGTTAAGTATGATGCAACAGTTTAAAGGAAGAGACAAGCACGCACGATGTAGCAAAAGCTACCAAATCACTAATCACCTATCACTTATCACTTATCACTTAGTGCATAGAGAGTCCACCTGCTGGCCAGCTTGTGGCTCAGGCCGCTTATCTCTTATCACTATTAATCACTTATGCACTAGAGATTTTGCCTGCTGGCCGGAGTGGCGGATCAGGCCAACTCGGGGCTCAGGTGGCCGCATATCTCTTACCCCACCCATATGTGTCGAGCGTTGGGTTTCCAACTAACTGAGCTCGCTTCTGGAACACGAGCCAGGAATATAAGTATCGTAGCGTGTGCTACGCAATCACGATGAGAAATCAACAGGCAATGCCATGAACAGATATTTGCGTACCGATAATTGAATTTAAACGTGACGTACAAGCATGATGAAGGTGACGGACCCAGCTTCGTTGTCAAGCTAGGTCAAGGGCGTCTAGACAGCTATCCTTTCACCGTCTAGTCTCTTTTACGCTAAAGCAAGGAAATGACCTACGACATGGCCCAAGTCAAGAGATGCAAGTTTCACTTGCCTGATACCGGGGTTGACGAGCAATGAAGATCGTCGCACAAGCTAACTACGGAATAGATCGCTGTTATGGCAAAACAATTTTTAGAACAATGATTGTAAATCGATTTCTTATTAGAATCCTAACTTTCTAATAATCCATTTTATTAGGGTTTCACAATGTCAATGGGGGTTATGCCAAAACTAAAGGAATCGAGTATTACCGTGAAGAGGCGGAGGAGCGATGCCGAGCAACCACGGCAACGGAAGAACGATTCGGCTCAGATCTGGAAATGAGGGAAAAATCTGGAGAAATGGGTTTGGATGTGGATTTTGGGGGTTTGATGAAGGTTTGGGGAAGATGGAAGGTGGGTTGTGACAAGGGAGGGTTTGGATGATGAAGGATGAGCTTGGGATGAAGGATCAATGGCTTGAGGGAGACGGGGGCTCAATAGGGGAGAAATTAGGGTTTTAGGTCGTGAGGAAGAAGAAGAAAACGTTTGGAGGGGTATTTATAGAGTTTGGTGGTGGCTAGGGCAAAACTAGGGTTTACAACACTGGTTAGTCGGTCAAAGAACAACCACTGACCGACTAGTTTGAGAACTAGTCGGTCGGTTGACCAACGCAGACCGACTAAGAGTAAACAGTAACCCAGACGAAAATTAGGATTTAGATTTAGTCGGTCAAGGAACAATTACTGATCGACTAGTTTGGCATCTAGTCGGTCGATGAACGTTCTTAGACCGACTAAGGGTAAACAGTAACTCGACTGTACAGAAGAACTAAGAATTAGTCGGTCTGAGTACAAAACTTAACCGACTAGTTTAGCAACTAGTCGGTCGAAAGATGAACTTAGACCGACTAAGAATGAACAGTACTGATACCAAAAATTAGTAAACGAGTTAGTCGGTTAAAGAAGCATTGCTGACCGACTAGTTTGCAACCTAGTCGGTCAACCAACGTTCTTAGACCGACTAACGACAAACAGTAACTCCTGAATAACTTTTCAAGCCCGCTAGTCGGTTCAAGAAGGTTTTCCGACCGACTGGATCGTCATCTAGTCGGTCGGTGCCCCTTCTTATACCGGCTAACGTGCACCAAAAGTTCCGAAATGGAGCGCGAAGCTCCGGGATGGTTTCCTAAGTCTCCTAGGCTCGTTCTAACTCTAAGATATCGACGTTATGAAGCCCGTCACGAATGACTTACTTCAAACACGCCGACCGACGGAAGAATCTAGAGAATCACGATGAATACGAACGAAAATGAAAACTACGGAGACGGAAATGGAAATCACAACAAGGAAAAGCAACCAAATATATAAATATTTATAATAAAATCCATACATGAAAAACCAGTCGTTACAGAAGCGATAGCAACCGATTTAGGGGGTTTCAACCTAAATTTGTCAAAATCGCGATTTGGTAAGTATATACTGTTAAGTACATTTTATTTGATATTCTTATTACAATGTGTAGAAATAAAAGAAGAAATTTTTGGTTTTTACTTGCCTGCAGATACAGTGGAAATTGATGGAGATGCTAAAAAATTCCGAGGTAATATTGATTTATCTTTACGGCAATAATGAAACTAATGTTTGGTTTCCGGTCCAATTAGTTGTATGAATTGTTTGATATAGGTGTATATGAATTATACAGCCGAATTTACAACGATGCATCTTTTTAAAAGTAGAGACGAGCTCTTTCAGTGGATAAAAAGCGTCGGACGGCAACATGGGCATGTGATTGTTACCAGTGCATCGAGTATGAGTAAATCGTCCAATAGGACTCCTGCTGCCTACTATGCTTGTGCAAGAAGCGGGAACTACAGGGGACACCGACCAGTAAAAAAGACCAACCGGCCAGTTAGAACCAACAAGTGTGGATGCACGTTCAAATTGCGTGGTAATGAGGTGGGCGATGGTGGTGAGTGGAGTTTAACGGTCGTTGATGGCAGGCACAACCATCAAGCTGCTAATTATGTCGAGGGCCATTCCAACGACGAGAGGTTGCAGGGAAAATAGGTGGAAGCATTGCGAGACTTGGCAAATAGAAAGGTGCCGCCGTCAGCAATTTTGAAAGGCCTGAAAGAAACTAAATCCTTCAAGGAAACACCAATCAAATCAGTTTATAATGCACGTACCCGATTACTAAGGGGGGCAGAGTGTGGGTATTGTAAACAAGTTGAAGGAGTTATCATCATCATGTAGAATTGTGGGTGATGAGCTTGTGGTGCATGTGGATAATGTTGAGGAGGAGCAGAAGGGAGATGAGGAGAAGGTGGATGAGGATGAGGAGGTGACTGCATTGGTTGATTATTGGCAGGATGATGAGGTGGATCGTAATGTGATGGAGCAGGCTGCTGAGAAGTTGGCTCTTAGTGGGCAGTAGCAGAATGCTGCAGAGGAGGATGAGGTTAATGCAGCGGAGGAGAATGTGGAGCCGAGGGTGCATAGTGTTTATGGGGAGGATGAGGCTGAGAATGCAGTAGCTGCTGAGTTGACTGTAGAGGATTATGTTATTGGGGAGTTGGTAGAGATGGAGGAGATGGTTGCCCTTAACGTGGAGGTGCAGAATGCTGAGGAGGTGGTGGAGGATAATGCATCGGCTGAGAATGTGGAGCCGAAGGTGTATGAGGAGAAGGCGAATGAGGAAGAGGATGATAAGGAAGTGGCTACTGATTTGATTGCTGAGGAGCATACTGGGAAGTTGGTGGATACAGCGGGGACGATGGAACGTAATGTGGATGACCAGACTGCTGAGATGGATGAGGGGGAAAATGCAGCTGGGGGTGAATGAGGAGCCGAAGGTGGAAGAGGCGACTGTGTATAATGCAGCGGTTGAGACTGTGGAGCCGAAGGTGTATGAGGAGAAGGAGAATGAAGAGGAGGATGATACTGAAGTGGCTACTGATTTGATTGCTGTGGAGCATACTGGGAAGTTGGTGGATACGACGGGGACGGTGGAATGTAATGTGGATGACCAGACTGCTGAGATGAATGAGGGGGAGAATGCAGCTGGGGTGAATGAGGAGCCGAAGGTGGATGAGGCGAATGTGGAGGATGCGGAGGATGAGAAGATAGTGGATGCTGGGTTGATGCAAGCGGAGCTTACGTTGGAGTTGGGGGCGACGGTGGAGACGGTGGACCATAATGTGGATGCTTATACTGCTGGGAGGGAGGAGGAGACGGCTATGGCCACGTATTTTGATGAGCACGAGGAGATGGATGGCATGCTTAAACAAATTTCTCCACTGGTTGATGAGATTTCTAAGAAGCTTTCGGATGAGACGGAGAAGCCTACAATGACGAGGAATCCTGTTAAGGCTCCACGGTTGCATTCGATTGCAGAGCATAAGGCGGCGGCGAAGGAGAAGCCTAAATTAAAAAGGAAGCATGTGAAGGAAAGTAGTAGGAGTCCGAAACTTCAAATAAAGAAGCCGAAACCTTCGCTTCTTCATGATGATTTTGTTGATGATTTGCCTGACAAATACTTCATACCATATTATTTGGATTTTCCTCCATGTCTACAAGACCTTATAGTGGGCTGGGTAGACGTGGTTGCAGATGGCAACTGTGGGTACAGGGCTGTGGCAATTCAGTTGGGCTTGGATCAATCTGCATGGCTGCATGTCAGAACTGAATTGCTACGTGAGATGCAGACATACAGTGTCTTGTACAGGCGTGTTATGGGTGAGGCTACATATAATTATAATTTGGAGGCAGTGAACTATCTTATTACTGATGCATGTGCAGGACAGGATAAATGGATGCAGATGCCAGACATGGCACATGTCATTGCCTCATGCTACAAATGTGTAGTACATTTGCTTGCACCCAAGATGTGTGTGACATTTTTTCCATTGAGAAGTCCTCCAGTAAACTGAGCCTCCAGACTCCACATAACGTTGGGTCATGTGAACAATAATCACTTTGTTTTCGTTAAACTTGACCCAACTGGTCCCGTCCCTCCGACTTCACTTGTGTGGACAAGAAAGCATGATGCTGTGGCCGATGGATGGCCGGCTAGTTATGAGCGGAGGATGCAGTTATTCGTTGAGATGGTAGAAGGTACGGATATTGCTACCGTCGATGCTATTTAGTATTTGTAAGATATAACGTTTGATCAATGTAATAAGTTTTTTTGTATAAAAATTGACCACTTTGTAGCATGAAATTTTATCATGGCTTCCAAAATATGCAAATGTCATCATCGGTATGGATTGATGTTGTGTATCATACCAATTACATCGAGCACAACACTACAGTAATATTGCCCGTTTTGCGCGTTGAATAATTATAGTCTTTACCTACAAAATTGCTCAATGCGCAAAACTGGCAATATTAGTGCCGGTTTTGCGCTCTGAGTATTTTTTAATAACATCAACCTTTGTTCCAAATTGTTATGCGATGAGAATGTATCATTGTTAGTGTGTCAAATAGTCCAAGTTAGAATAGGGTTATTGTATCATATATGTTATTGTCTGACAAAATTGCTTACCACAAACTCCCATTGATAAGTTTTGCCCGTTGAGCGCCTTTATTAGACAATTTGTTAGTGGTTACTACAATTTCTCACCAGTCACCACGATCAGAACAAATAATTTTGACCGGTTGTGCGTGATGAACAATTTTGTTAGTGCGAAAAAAACTCCTACTCGCCCACTCAATAAAATTTGCTGATATCTCCACATTAATTGCTGCTCACACCGTGCAAATTTTTAATGGTTAACATAATTGCTCAAAGCGCACAACGGGGATATATTGGAACCTTTGGTCTACCTAAGAGACCCCTTGAGTCTGCATAGCAGTGCTAGTGAATCTACAGAGCAGTGATCGTTAATATACAGCGGATTGCTACCAGCCGGATGTTCTGCTCAATAATGATTAATGCCTGCCTAAGTTGTGCGCGTTGGGATAAACTGATAGCCACTAAAAAATAGCTCAACACGAACAACGGGCAAAATTATGCCCTTTATGCTCGGTGACAATTCCATTTGGAATACAAATCTCATCAACGAGCAAAACCTCAAATGAAGCAAGTCTGCGCATTTAGCAATTTTCTATGCCATAACATAATTGCTCAAAGCGCACAAAAAGCAAAGCCAGGTGTTCGCTTTTTAAGCATATAAGGTAGTTTATGAACAATTGTTAAACGCTCACACCTAGTAGAATTATGCCCGTTGTGCGCGTTGAGCTAAAGTTGCGTCGATAGCGGATTTGCTCAATGCGCCCCGTTTGGATAATTTTGCCTGTTGTGCGCTTTGAGCATATTTGTTGGATGCTGTAATTTTTGTTCCAACGGTCCATCATTCACATTCCAATTTTTATCATACTAATATTGTGATTCCACAACATGCCAACAGGCAAATTTCACTTAGAAACTTTACCTAATTGTGATTAAGACCGATACTTATTCAATCTGAAGACATTTTATATTAAATCTGATACCTAGTCAATCCGATTCAGAAACTGCATGCAAACTTTTAGATTAACGCTGATACATATTCAAACGGTGACCTTTCCAAAATGAGCAACCCATTCTAATAAACTGAAGTACGTACAGATAATGATCCAAACTGATACATACGCCTTTACTCTTACAAACTGATACATATGATTGTCTTCGTAGATGTTTGCAATGAAGTGGTGCGTGATCTACGTGCTTCCGCCTTCAATTTCCACGAGTTCATCGGGCGCCCATCTTCATTGCGTTTATTAACGTCGTTGCCGATTTTCTGCCATCATCGGCTGGATATGAGTGTCGCGTCGTTGTAACCTGCAGTCAAGTTTGTAGCCGTGTCATACACAACATCTGGTACACCGATTCCCCTGTGGCGATGTACCACACAGGCAATGCGCTCAGCATCTGCGTTGTAGTTGCCGAATGCCCTGATCTGCTTAAGATGATTGTCGGCGTAGATGTGTGCATTGATGTGGCACTTTGTCCTTTGTAGGAGACGCCGTGAAATGGAAAGTCGGCAGACTGTTTCGCTTATTACCGTCATTGTTGTCGTCGTTTCATGAAAAAAAGACACCGATTGGAACTCCGTTACCGGAGACGATGTAAAACAACACATGGTTGCATAAGAAGTTGTGTTTGGGAGTGTTAGAGATCGGAAATGATATGATGGAGTGTCTGTGCGTCAAAGATGATGAATAGTGAAACGATGAAGGGTTTGATGGAGGAGATGGAGTGTAAAGAGGAGATGGAGATGGATATGGAGTGTATAGCAAGACACGCAAAACAAATACATAGCCACATAATAGGAGGGAATCTCAATCTTACATGGTACAAACCCAGCAGCTTTCCTAAAACATGTGAGACAACATAGCTAATATCACCCCAAAGAATATGGTATGATCATCGTACACATTTTTCATAGTGCTTTTTGGGACAAATTTTCTTAACACGCAATTGCAACACCCCCACAGCATTGTCGCGCATGCTTGATTATAAATGGACGATAGCCCTTCGTTGCATAAGTTTCCAACATCAACCATTTACCTTTACGTGAAAAGAGTACTGGATGAATGCTATCGTCCATATCTATATCAAGCATGCTCAAACTGCATAAGAACTAATTGTTTCCATACGGAGGTGGTGTTGGAAAATAAAGAAGATGATGATAGAAGAAACTAGCGGAAGTTGTAAGAAGATGAGGGCTCGTTGTCCGCCATTTATAGGGGAATTGGACCAATCAAAATGAAGAGTATAAAAAGTCCGTGATCCTACATTAATGCAATGGATCTCGGGAATCAACATTTATACTCAACGTGCAAACCGCGTAATTCCAACGCGAAAATCACATAATCCCAATTATTTTAGCATATGGATCAAAATAGGTTAATTACTCTCCGCGCAAAACAAGGAAACCCTACGGTTTTTCGCCTTGATCACATAATAGGAAAATTACTCCCAACAATACTACTCTCAACTAAGCTTTTTAATAAATTTTATTCGACGTGCACACTGGGCTAAATAATACAGAAGCGAGTAACTATCATAATTGCTCACCGCACAAAATGCATAGAAAACATGAATTGCTCAATGCGCACAACGCAGAATGCATGGCAGCGAATTGTATTGGTTGATGAGGATGAGACAACAGTAGAGTTACTGTGTGGCTACATCGAAGAACCCGTCATGCTACAGAGGGGTTCTCGTGAATATACAAAAGACTTCTCATGCATATACAGCGATTGATATCAGACATATGAAGAGACCCTTAATTGCGATGGGAGAGAATTGATGTAGTTGGAGTGATTTGAAAGCTCTCAGGGAGACCTTTTGACCCAAAAATGACACAAATATCCTCAAAAGCAAGAGCAACTGTGACCCAGTGGAGAACTTTGTGGCAGTTTACCCTCACTGGGAAAAAATGGTTATGTGCGGTGAGCAATTCTGAGGTTTGAGTGGTTTTGTGCTCTGAGCAATTCTGATTTTTGAGTGGTTGTGTGCTATGAGAAATTCTGAGTTTGAGTGGTTCGTGCGATGAGCAATTTTGAGTGGATTTGTGCGTTGAGCAATTCTGAGTTTTGAGTGGTTTTGTGCGGTGAGCTTATTCTGAGTTTGAGTGGTTGTGTGCGGTGAGTAATTCTGAGGTATGAGTAGTTTTGTAGCTGCTTAATTGCTCAACGCTCAGACATAATTGCTCAACGCAAAGAAAGAAAAGCCTTACCATGAAGGTTGAAAGGGGGCGAGACGCCCCCGTATTCGATCTCTCCTCACAAACCCAGGGCGTTAGGGACGATTTGCCTCTAGACACTCCTCCCCTCTCAAAAGAAACCTCCCGTTGGCCCGATCATTGGATAGGCCCTCGGTTGATACCGGACCTCTCCTTCCCGAGGAATTATTCCTCTTACAGTGGGATCGCCGACGAGTTATTCCTCTTACACATGGAGCGGCCCGCCTTCCACTCCCCGACTTCCCTTGGACAACTTGTGTCACGCCCCCACTTCCCAAAAACGTGGAGGCGAAGGGTGAGAAGGTTCGCTCAGACTTGAAGCTACAAAGCCGCAAGTCCGATAAGCGACAAATAATACGAGGAAGCAGGTCCCTGTAATGTGACTCGGAACAATGATAACAATAATAGAGAAAGAGACAAATAATATAAAATTATTCAACTCAGAGTCCAGATATAAGTTTCAACAACCAGAAATGTCACCAGGCGAACAAAAGAGAGTCCGAAAGAAAAGGCCTAGCATGGCCAACAGAAAGAAACTAACAGCAACGGTGCTACTCACCAACAACGACTCACAACCAACAAAAGAAGAACGAAGGCGCACTAGGAATGGTCACCGGTGTCCTCGTAATCAACGTCAGCAACGGAGTCGGGCACGAACTCCACGAACTCGTCACTCTAAGCTGCAACCTCCGGCTCAGCAACTAACATGCGTCACCCAAAGAGAAGGGGCACATGTCAGCAAGTCTACAAGACTTGTGCAATGAAACTAAGGGAAATAAAAACAACCTAGCAATTCTAGAGTATGGGATGACATGGCATGTTATGTAAATGAGCAGCAAGTAAAGTAACAGCAGATTAGAACATGGCATGGGTTATAGCATGGCAAGTAACATGGCATGGCAAGTAAACAATTACATGGCAAGTACAAGAATTTGTAAGCATGTCGTGCATAGAGATTCCGCCCTTTGGATAGAGTGGCTGTACGGGCCAACTCTTACGCTCAAGTGACCGTTTATCCCTACCCCTCCACGTGTGTCGAGCCAGGGCATTACCCCCGAACACGTAATGCTCGCTTCTGGATCACGAGCTAGGAAGTGTTTTTAACACGTATGGCATAGGGTTATGCCCGCATTGTAGGAACCTGTCAAAACAACGTTAGGATCGATAAATGAAGTTGAGACTTACGCTTGCGTATGCGGCACGGTAGTCTCGGAACTTCGCCTTCGGATTCGCCATGACGGATCGAGTCTTCTCACGAACGGAGTAAGGCTACTAAATCCACAATCTAAATCTCTACTTTTAGATGAAGAACTTGGATAAAGAGAGAGGAAGGATTTCGGCAGAGCTTCGCTAGAATGAAATGCAAGGCAAGAATGTCATGCAAAAGTGTAATGAAATGGCTAAGCCTTGGGTCTTATTTATAGCCCCCAAGGTAGTTATTTTAGGAGTAATTGTTCCTTTGGAACAATTTAACTAAAGTGTACCATCATACATGGTACAACATAAGCTTAAGTTGTACCATATGCATGGTACAACATAAGCTTAAGATATTCCCCCTTTATTAGCCATATGTCTCATGCACTTATGCACATATAATGCGACTTTCCCACTCATCTAGAGATCCTCTCCGCAAGGGAACAGATTCCCTTTGCACACGACTTCGTGTACAAGACGTTCGAGGTCCGTATTCCCTCGTACATCCCCTACAAGGGTGTACAAACATCATCCATATCCAACATCTCCCACTCACACTTGAGGGGATTGTAAGAGAACGTCTTTCTCTTAGTTCTTTCATCTATCATACCGAGAAATAGACCGTGCGACCGTCATGCGCGTAGAGTCTGTTATTGTGCACTTGTTAGAGATACACAACGACCTCGAAGGTGCAAAGTTGAGTAGTTCAACGCATGCTTTACCCTAGATTATTTCTTCACATTTCTTATACTTTATATTCAACAATTGAATCCCATCTGGATCACAATTGGCTGGCCAGCTTTGAATCATTAAAGTCCAAATGCGAATATGAAATCAATCTTCCTCTTCTTGCGAACCTTCTGATCTTGACTTGATTCGCTTTTCTAACGTGCCCCGCCGAGCCGAATTATCATAGCCCATTAGCAACACGCTAAGATAGCGATCATCTCGTCAAATCTAAAGGAACCAATTGGAGTCCTTGAGGGTAAGAGTTAAGACCCATATGGCCTTTGAGTCTCACATAATAGCAAACACTATTTCTACTAACTCAGTGGTCGTAATGCATACGTGGTATGAACATGTATTACAACATCACTCCTTTCCCAGGGAGAGTATGTCTTATTGATGTTGTACGGATGAAAGATCAGACACCACAGTGCCTATCTTTTGAGTCCCCTTACTACCCATGAAATATTCCCGGACTCTCATCCTGCATAAGACAGATAGGATTTAAAAAATCCTATGAGATCTCTTTTAAATATCCTTGTGATACAGATCTCAGATCTTTTGTAAGCATCCATATGATGCAGATCTTTCATTCGACTATCTTGTTTAAGTCACGACTCTAAATCATTTGTCTAATGATTTTGACTTTAAACTAGTCTCATCTCTATCTTATCCATATGATAAGATAAGGCGGTTGCTCATGTGAGAGAGCCAACCTTAATCTGTCCGACATACACACAATAAAATAGCTGAGACTTCAACACAAATGTATATAAAATCATTTGTAAGAAACTTGTATGCAATATATATAAAAAGACTTCTTCTTTTTATTAAACTTTGATCTTCTATAGACATGTGAAATATTACATGATACAGCTCAGCACCTACGCATTCCCATAGATGATAAGTGTTTGAAGAACACATCTCTGGGGATCGCCTTAGTAAGGGGATCCGCTATCATCTTATGCGTGGATATGTATCCTATGTCTACTTCCTTCCGTTTGTCATAGTCCTTCGCAAACTTGAATCGAATATCAATGTGTTTGGTCTTACAATGAAATTTAAGATCTTTGACATAGGCAATCGAAGCTTGACTATCACTGTATATAGGAACAGTGCTCGAGTCAGTGGCATCCGTCAGCCTGTCTAAGAATTTCCTAAGCCAAACAACTTCTTGGACCGCCATGTTGAATGCTACAAATTCGGCTTCCATGGTTGATAGGGCGATGCAGGTTTGCTTCTTGCTGCTCCAGGATATTGCACCATTCCTGAGCAAGAAAACAAAGCCTGAGGTAGATCTTCGCTCGTCGAGATCACCTGCCCAATCAGCATCGGTATAGCCTTCGAGTTTCAAGGTATTGCCTTGATAGCACAACACATAGTCCGCAGTCCCTTTGAGGTACCTTAATATCCTCTTCACCGCTTTCCAGTGTGCCTATCCTGGGTTGGATTGGTAACGGCTTACCATACCAACAGCATAGGAAATGTCCGGTCTGGTACACATCATGGCGTACATCAGACTCCCGACAGCACTGGAGTATGGAACCTTTTCCATAGCTTTCTTTTCTTTTGGATCTTTGGGACACATTTCCAAACATGGAGCCATCAGCCTTATGCTTGATTTTTAGAACCCACTTGTTCCCAATGGGTCTACGTCCCTTAGGTAAATCAACCAAGTTCCAAACTTGGTTTGTTTTCATGGATTGAAGTTCTTCTTCCATCGCCGCTATCCATTTATCTTTAGCAGGGCATGTGACGGCCTGTTTGAAATTTGCAGGTTCGTCATCATCTTGTAGTAATGTCATGAATGTTTGAGGAAATTCATCCTCAAATCTCAGAGGTGTTAGCCTCGTTCGATTACTACGTCTTGCTTGAGTTTGATCACTCCCACTTGGAATGAAATCACTCCCACTTGGAATAACATCACTCCCACTTAGAATAGGATTGGTATCGTTCGTATCATCCATAGGTGAAGTATGAGGGTCATTTTCCTCTTCACCACAAGAATTTTCCCACTCGAACGTTCCGATCCTTCTTGATCCCAATGTCTCAAACAAGGATAAGTCTTGACTTATCTCACCCTGTCTTGGAAACTCGTTTTCCAAGAAGACAACATTCCTCGATTCGAATTCTATTAGACCCACATTGTCCTCTTGACCGACGAAAACATATCCTTTGGAGTTTTCAGCGTATCGGATGAAGATACACTTCCTCCCACGTGGCCCAAGTTTGCCATATTTGTGAGAGGATAAATGTGCGTAAGAGGCACAACCCCAAGGTTTTAGAATGCTTAAGTCTGGAGTTCTATTGTTCCACAACTCATAAGGAGTAGAACTTACCGATTTCGAGGGTACACGGTTTAAGATGAATGCTGCCGTCAATAATGCATCACCCCAAAAGGTGATGGGCAAATTTGCCTGAGACATCATTGATCGGACCATTTCCATCAATTTCCTATTTCTTCTTTCCGCAACACCGTTTTGTTGCAGAGTATAAGGTATAGTTATTTGATGAACTATGCCTTTTTCATCACAGAGTTCCTTAAAACTCGTTGATTGATATTCTCCACCCCGATCGGTTCGCAAGACCTTTATCTTGCGATCTAGTTGATTTTCCACTAAACTCATATAGTTTTTGAAGCAAGATAAAGCTTCATGTTTGTGGGAAATCAAATAAATGTGACCGAAACGGGTGAAGTCATCAATGATGGTGATGAAATAGGACTTCCCGCGTCTTGTCTTAACATTCATTGGACAGCAAATGTCCGAATGGATAAGCTGTAATGGAACTTCGGCCCTTGTGCCAGTTCCAAACGGCTTGCGACAAGTTTTCCCTACAAGACAATGTTCGCAAGTTGACATTTCAACTTTTGAAACATTAGATAGCAAGCCACTTTTGGCAAGTCTATCCATTCTAGTTGGTCCAATGTGACCAAGTCTTGCATGCCAACAAATGATCTCAGATGCAGAATTAGAAGCATTTGTCAAATGGAAACTTTCATTAATAGAAGAAGAATCATCATACATAGTGTTTAAAACAATCAATCCATTACAAACATTACCCGACCCAACTAAAGAACTATTACAAACAAGGTCAACATTTTGTTCATAGAACCTCCATTCATAACCTAAAAACATTAACATGACCACTGATACGATATTCCTTCGTATATCTGGAGCAAAGAGGACGTCGTGCAATAATAGAGTCCGGCCGTTGTCGAGAACTAGCTTGCATGTTCCGACGCCCTTGACTTCAACACGAGTGTTGTTGCCGACGTATATCCACTTTGTTCCTTGAGTTATCCTTCGATACTCTATGAAGAACCTTCTGTCCTTCGCTACGTGATCTGTGACCCCTGAATCAATCAACCAAAAAATAGTTAGATTCAGTAAGAAACATGGAACTAGAAACACATATGTAACTAGCCCTACAAGTTACCTTATCACTTCCATCTGTACACGTACGGGCGAAGTGACCGTACTTGTTGCACTTAAAGCACTTGATCTTCTTCAATTTTTTCTTCTTTGAGTGCACATTCTTTTGCCACTTTTTGTTCTTAGTCTTCTTTGAGGTTTCCGGTTCTTGCTTTCGTTCTTTCATAAACCTTAAGCGTTTATCCTTCCTCTTCTTTCCTCCATGTGAGGAACTAGCGGCCATGTGCACTTCGGCACTAGGTTTTGCGGCTTGAATCCGCTCTTCCTCGAGTTCGAGGTGTTTGGATACATCGCTTAAAGTTTTAATGCACTCATTATGAGTGAGGTGCATTTTCATGTTATCCCAGCTATCTGGGAGTGAACGAATGACTGCTTGGATCTGCTGTTCGTCAGACAGCGTAAGACCCGCATCCTTCAATTCAGCTATGAGATTCGCCATGTGGCGGAGATTCTTTTTCATAGATTGATCTCGCCGCATTTTGTACGAATCAAATTGAATATTTAAGGAGCGGAGTTTGGTGACCGAAGTTCCACCAAACTTTATTTCTAGCCCAGACCATATGTCTTTGGCTAGGTCGAATTCCCGAAATAGACGCATTATGTCATTGTCCATTGCGGACAATAACGTAATACGTGCTATTTTGTTCTTTCGAGTCCAAGTCTCATAAGCTTCTCGGTCCCTCTTGTGTTGGGCCGTATTGCCCAACTCAGGTTCTTCCATTACGTTTTGGAGTGTTTCAAGCACATCTTGCTCCTCCAAAACATATTTGATTTTTATTGACCAAAGTTTATAATTATCGCCGTTGGGCTTCTTACCTTTGTTGAGCTCGGCGACAATGTTCTTAGAAGCGGTAGACATATTCGAATCAAAAAAACTGCAAAGAAAATGAAAAATACGATCAAAATTCTATGCATAAAGTTTCGATTCTTTAAACACTTGATAAGTTCCTTGGATGCGCTGAAATGTTACTCTAGAATCGAGAAGTTCACTACGTTCCCAACTACCATCTAGAAGTAACTTTCAAAGTATCACTCTTACTTATCTCATGTAAAAAGAAATCAGAAATGATACCCGTATGGTACCAGCAGCGGAAAAATACTTTTGAAAAACATATCTTTCAAAATGGAATAGGTGAGAGTTTGCGCAAAGAATTTTAGCGCAACAATTGCCAAGCCACGAGACCTGTTCTACACACCCATGGGTTAGATAACCATGGCCGGATCGTGGTAGGACTTGGAATTCTAAATTGCGCTATCCCGATTAAGGACGGGACATAACCTATTTGAAAACATCTTTTTCAAAAAATTTGAAATACATTGGCTAATCTCCGTAGAGTAGAGCACAACGTCATAAGTACATTGGCTAATCTCCGTAGAGTAGAGCACAATGACATGGCTAATCTCGCATGAAGTAGAGCACTATGGCTAATCTTCAAGGAGTAGAGCCTAAGAAAAAAACTTTATAAAATAAGAGCAGACGACTGTCGTTAGCCCCGTATGGGCTAGTCGGCACATTCGTGTTTGACCAAGGCCTTTTGACACCCCGTATGGGCTAGTCGGCAAGTTCGTGATCGACCAAGACCTTTTGCCGGATTGGTCGACCAAAACACCCAAATTGGTCGACCAAAAATTGGTCTATATCACTCCTGGCCAGGGCCCCTGCACTGGCCGAGGCTGGCCAAGGGCCGGCCAAGGGCCTCTGCCCTGGCCGGCCAGGGGTCCTGGCCGCTCGGCCAGGGCCTCTGCCCTGGCCGAGGCCGGCCAGAGCCGTCCAGAGGCCACTGGCCGCTCGGCCAGGGCCTCTGCCCTGGCCGAGACTGGCCAGGGCCGGCCCTGGCTCCTGCCAGGGTCGGCCAGTCCGGCCAGGCCCTGGCCAGGGGCCAGGGCGCTGCCCTGGCCTCTGCCAGGGCGGCCAGGCCCTGGCCAGGGGGCCAGGGCGGCCAGGCCCTGGCCTGGGGCCAGGGCGCCTGCCCTAGCCTCTGCCAGGGTGGCCTGGCCAGGCCGCGGCCAGGGCTCCCTGGCCGTGGCCAGCCAGGGCCGGCCGGCCATGGCCCGGCCATGGCTTATTGGCCTTGACCGGACATGGCCCTTTGGCCATGGCCGGTCTCCCCCCTTCATGGGGTGGCCGCATGCACTCCTCCCCCTTGATGGGGTGGTCACGGTGGTTTTCATTGTTATTGGCCGTAGCCAACCCCCTCCGCATGGGGAGGGGGAATGCATTGCCTCCATTGCCCATATGGCCATAGATTTCATGCACCAAAATTCATCTTCCCCGATGGGAATAACCACCATCTTCTTCTCCGGTGAAGCACCCGTTCGTCGATGAAGCACCCGTTCGTCGAGAAAGTAGTTATTCTCTAATGGCTGTGTGCCAAAAATGAAAAATAACATACTTTAAAGTTCCTAAACTACACGCTCCACATGAAGAGAGTTCACATTCCCTATGAATGGAGACTCGGCATCCATGAAGAGTGCGAGCTTGACGACGTGAATGGTCGGTTCTTCCTGTCACGGAGAGTTCCTGCCATATCCGTAATGACAGAAGACCCTAACGTGAAAAGAACAACCGCTGCGTTCTCTCCGTCACGAAGCATTCCTACCATATCCGTAATGGTAGGATACCCATTCGTGAAAAAGACAACGCCTCATTCATCGGTTCGACGGGGCGGCGGTTTGACAGGGGCGAACCCGTATGGCTCTGATACCAATGTAGGAACCTGTCAAAACAGCGTTAGGATCGATAAATGAAGTTGAGACTTACGCTTGCGTATGCGGCACGGTAGTCTCGGAACTTCGCCTTCGGATTCGCCACGACGGATCGAGTCTTCTCACGAACGGAGTAAGGCTACTAAATCCACAATCTAAATCTCTACTTTTAGATGAAGAACTTGGATAAAGAGAGAGGAAGGATTTCGGCAGAGCTTCGCTAGAATGAAATGCAAGGCAAGAATGCCATGCAAAAGTGTAATGAAATGGCTAAGCCTTGGGTCTTATTTATAGCCCCCAAGGTAGTTATTTTAGGAGTAATTGTTCCTTTGGAACAATTTAACTAAAGTGTACCATCATACATGGTACAACATAAGCTTAAGTTGTACCATATGCATGGTACAACATAAGCTTAAGATATTCCCCCTTTATTAGCCATATGTCGCATGCACTTATGCACATATAATGTGACTTTCCCACTCATCTAGAGATCCTCTCTGCAAGGGAACAGATTCCCTTTGCACACTACTTTGTGTACAAGACGTTCGAGGTCCGTATTCCCTCGTAACCCCTACAAGGGTGCCTAGCCGGTAACACGGAAACACGGAGTTGTACGAGGATTTGTAGCGTGTGCTACGATGCAACATGTGACATGATAAGTATAATGGATGCACATGACATTTTAATTGAAATGAAATTTGTGTACGGTTAAAGAAAAGTAAACATGACTGGCAATTGTATGAAATGGCATGACAGGGAAATTTCCAGCTTCGTTGTCAAGTTAGAATTGAATTTGCGCCTAGACCGCTATCATTTCACGGTCTAGTCTCTTTCACGCTAAAACAAGGTATTGGCCTAAAATCATGGCCTAAAGGAAGGTTGGCAAGTTTCACTTGCCTGGAACCGAAGTTGTTGCTCGACGTGAGTCACAAGATCGGTATCCTACAGAAATTGGGTTCACTGTTATGGCAAAATAAAATATTAGACTTAGGGTTCAAAACAGGTTTGCATTGGGATCCTACGTCATCTAATGAATCGTTTTTAATTAGGGTTTCTAATTTACAGTGAGGGTTATGAGGATTAAAGGATAGATCCACTAACCGTACGAGTAGTGAACGAAAGACGCCAACCAGATCTAGCTTTGGCGATGGAAGAACGATCCCGGAAAGCTACGGTTGAAATTCGAGATCCGGCGGCCTAGGGAAGGTGGCCGGCGCAAGAAACGGCGAGAGGGAAACTTTGAGGAGGAAGGAAATAGTTTAAGGAATGTTGGGGATGATTTGGGGAAGATATTGGCTCAGAAGGAATGAAGAAGAATGAAAGAATCGAAGAGATTAAATAGAAACGAAACGGCGGCTGCGACTTGACCTAGGTTTATAGGGCAGTTTAGTCGGTCAGAGAAGGGTGATCGACCGACTAGTTTAAGATCTAGTCGGTCGATCATCTAACTTAGACCGACTAAAAGCCAAACCGTGAACAGGGTTGGTACATGTAGACAGATTTAGTCGGTCTGCGAAGGCCCGTCGACCGACTAGTTTAGGATCTAGTCGGTCGTTGATCGTTCATAGACCGACTAAGAGAGAAATTAGGTAGATATTAAGCACTGAGGATTAGTCGGTCAAGGAAGGAATCTTAACCGACTAGTTTAAGAACTAGTCGGTCGGTAATTATTCTTTGACCGACTAACCATAAACAGTAACTTAGACGGTACAGTAGGACTCAGAATTAGTCGGTCTGAGTACAAGTCCTGACCGACTAGTGTAGGAACTAGTCGGTCGAAGATTGAGCTTAGACCGACTAAACGCAAACAGTAACTATGCTGAATTTTACTGACAAGAACTAGCCGGTCAGAGAAGGATTACCGACCGACTAGATTGCAATCTAGTCGGTTGGCTCTCCTTCACGAACCGACTAAGATGCACCAAAAGTGCTGAAACGAAGCGCGAAGCTTCGGGAAAAATCCTATGGCCTCTAGGATCACTCTAGCTCTAAGATTAAGACACTACGAAGCTAATCGTAAGGATTTCTAACGTAAAAAAAAACACACAAGGAAGGAAACATCCAATATTATTCAAATAAAATAGTCATTACAAAAACCGGTCATTACATCCTCCCAACCTTAAGAAAAATTCCGCCCTCGGAATTTCCTAACACTCACGTGTCAGGGAATAAAAGTGGGTAGCGCTCACGCATCTCATCTTCTCTCTCCCAAGTAGACTCTCCTGGCGAGCCGTGTCGCCACATCACCCTCACAAGATCAATGATCTTGTTCCGAAGTGATTTCTGACGCCTGTCCAAAATCTGCACTGGCTGCTGGTCATACGTCAGATCAGGGTGAACGGTGATCTCCGAGAAATCCACAGCGTGAGATGGATCGCTGATGTACCGACGAAGCTGCGACACATGGAACACATCGTGAACTCCTTCCAAAGATGGCGACAAGGCTAAACGGTAGGCTACCTCGCCAACTCTCTCCAGAATGTCAAATGGTCCAATGTATCTCGGGCTCAGCTTCCCCCGTTTCCCAAAACGAATCACTCCTCGATTCGGGGAAATCTTCAAGAACACATGGTCACCTGGCTGAAACTCCAACAGACGCCGTTTAGCATCAGCCCAATGCTTGAAACGGTCCTAAGCAACCCTCAGCCGCTCCCGTATGTTCCTGACAACATCCACAGCCTCCACGATCATCTCAGGTCCTAACAGCTCCCGATCTCCAATGTCATCCCAGCTAAGTGGCGATCGACATTTCTTCCCATATAGCGCAGCGAAAGGTGCCATGCCAATACTCGCCTGGTAGCTATTATTGTAGGCAAACTCCACGAGGTGGAGATGATCCTCCCAAGAACCCTTGAAGTCCAACATACATGCCCTCAGCATGTCATCCAAGATCTGGATCGTCCTCTCGGACTGGCCATCCGTCTGAGGATGGTACGCCGTGCTGAAACTCAGAATCGTACCCAAACTCTTCTGCAGACTCTGCCAGAACTGAGATGTGAATCTCGTGTCTCTGTCTGACACGATACTCACAGGGACTCCGTGAAGTCGTACGATCTCCTGCACAATTCACGTTACATCACCATCTAAACTAGGAAAAAGGAAATTAAACGGAGAGTAAAAGGTTTACCTCCATATATCTCCTCGCTAGTGCCTCAGTAGACTGTCCTACTCGGAAAGGAATAAAGTGCGCGGATTTGGTCAATCGGTCTACGATTACCCAAATCGCGTCGTTCTGTCTCGGACTCCGAGGTAGTCCAGTCACGAAGTCCATAGTGATGTGCTGCCACTTCCACTCCGGAATCGGAAGTGGTTGTAGCAACCCCACCGTACGCTGATGCTCTGCCTTTACCTACTGGCAAACCGAGCACTTGGCTACACTCTGAGCCACACTCCTCTTCATACCATGCCACCAAAAGTTCAGGCGAAGATCCTTGTACATCTTGGTCCCACCAGGATGCACAGAATACGGTGAACTGTGTGCCTCCGTCAACAGCTCCTCTCTGATGTCGCCAGCTGGCACACACAACCTGGCTCCAAACCTCAGCGACCCATCCTCATGAATCAGGAAGTCAGTCTGCAGACCGGCCTCCACCATCTCCCGAATCCTCACCAACTTCGGGTCTCCAGCCTGTCCAGCCTTGATACTATCCACGATCGTCGACTGTATCTGCATACACATCAACGAAGAGACCTCACCAGGTAGAACAATCTCAATACCGGACTCGCAAAAATCCTGCTGCAATCTCCACTGCGAAGTCAACATCATCACCGCCGGAAGCCTACTCAACGCATCTGGTACCACATTCACCTTGCCAGGGTGATACTGCAGATCAATCTCGTAGTCTGCCATGAGCTCCAACCACCGACGCTGTCGCATGTTGAGCTCCTTCTGAGTGAAAATGTATTTTAAGCTTTTGTGATCAGTGAAGATTTTCACCTTCTCACTCAGCAGAAAGTGCCTCCAAATCTACATCGCAAACACGACTGCAGCCAACTCCAAATCATGTGTCGGGTAATTCTTCTCATGAGCCTTAAGCTGACGAGAAGCATACGCGACCACGTGCCCATGCTGATGCAGTACGCAACCGAGACCCTTGCCAGAAGCATCGCAAAAGATCTCGAATCCTCCACTCCGGTCGGGCACATCAAGAACAGGGGCAGATGTCAACCTCTCCTTCAAAACACCAAAAGCTCCCTCGCAGTCATCAGACCAAACAAAAGATACATCCTTCCGCGTCAATCTGGTCATCGGCTCGGCAATACAGGAGAAATCCTTGATGAATCGCCGGTAATAACCTGTAAGTCCAAGGAAACTCCGGATCTCGGACGCTGACTGCGGAACAGGCCACTCCCTGATGGCCTTAATCTTCTCGGGGTCCACCGAAATACCATCTCCAGTCACCACATGCCCGAGAAAAGCGACCCTATCCAGCCAAAACTCGCACTTGGAATACTTAGCATACAACCGATGCTTCCTCAAGATCTCCAATACCGTCCTCAAGTGCGACGCATGCTCCTCATCTGACTTCGAGTAGATCAGAATGTCGTCAATGAAGATAACGACAAACTTATCCAAAAAGTCATAGAAGATCAGATTCATCAGATTCATAAATACCGCGGGTGCGTTGGTTACACCGAAAGGCATAACCACGAACTCGTAATGTCCATATTTCGTCCTGAATGCTGTCTTCGGAACATCCTCCTTCCGCACCTTCAGCTGGTGATAACCACTCCTCAGATCCAGCTTAGAGAATACCCTCGATCCTCCCAGTTGATCAAAAATATCATCGATACGAGGCAACCGATATCGATTCTTGACGATCACCGCATTCAACTCCCGGTAGTCCACACACATGTGACGCGAACCGTCCTTCTTCTTCACCAGCAAGACTGGTGCTCCCCACGGAGACACGATGGGATTAATGTAACCTTTCTGAAGAAGTTCATCAAGCTGCTTCTGCAATTCCTCCAATTCTGCGGGTGCCATGAGATACGGTGCTTTTGAAATAGGCTGCGCTCCCGGAATGAGATCGATCGAAAACTCGAGAGCTCAATCAGGTGGCAATCCAGACATCTCCTCAGGGAAGACGTCGTCGAAGTCACGCACTACCGCAGGCCGACACTGCTCCATCTGCATAGCCACAATCTCCACCGGTCTGGCCCAAAACCTGACAGGACCAAGCGAACTGCTACCCCGACTGAACTCGAACACTGGATGTCCAGGGATCTCGAACACCACCTTCTTCCTCTGACAATCGATCGTGGCGTAGAAACTCCCAAGCCAGTCCATCCCTAGAACGACATCATAATTGACGATGTCATGGACAATAAAATCTGCGTAGAGCTCATGTCCACAGACCACCAAAGGGAAAGAGTTGCAACCACGATGCACCGTGATCACGCCATTCCCTGTGACGATATCCCAACTCTTGGGAAGAGGGGAAGTCGACAAGGAATGCTTCTCCACGAAGCTCCGGGAAATAATGCACATCGATGCGCCTGAGTCGAAGAGGACTCGTGCAGGGAATGTGCACACCAAAATCACACCTAACAAGCAACCTAACAATCAAATCAGATCCAAGCAGGCAAACATTTGCAACAACCAAACATAATTTAATAACTTAAAACTAACTAAGGACAGAAACACCTAGGTTGAGGGTTACCTGCAATGACCTCGTCCACCGCCTCGGTCTCAACAGCTGTCATCAGGAACGCCTGTCGCCTCGGCTGAACAGCCTGCTGAAAAGCCTGTCTCTGTGGAATGAGAGGCGCTCCACATCCAGCAGGAACATGTGCCTTCTGCTGCAACGGCTGAGCTGCAACAGGTCCCTTCCACGGCTGCTTGGACTTCGGACAGTCCCTCATGGTATGTGCAGGATCACCACAAACCAAACATTGCCCCAGCATCTTCCAGCACTGATCCTTGACATGCCTCGTCTTGCCACAGAAATGGCAAGTCTTCAGAGTAGGAGGTCCTCCGGGCCTCTTGAACTGCACCGGCTGATTGGGCCTGAACCTTGGTCTCATCACTGCTCTGGCCTGCTCCACAGGCCTCTTCCCAGCTCCAGAAATCTGTCCCCTCTTCTGGCTCATAATCTGCTCCTGCCTCTTTGCCGCAATCAAAACCTTCTGATAAGACTCCGCATCAGAAGAAGTCACATAGCTCTGAAGGTCCAAAGAAAGCCCATGCAGAAACCTCTGGGCTCTCTCATCAGCATCCTGCACCATCTTCGGTGTGAAACGACTCAGCCTCGTGAACTCCTGGTGGTACTGATCCACCGTCAAGCTCCCCTGCTTCAGATCAATGAAGCGATGTGCCATCTCCCTCCTGGCAGCCTTCGGAAAATACTCCTCATCAAACCTGGACTTGAAGGTAGCCCAGGATATCTGCTCCTCCAGCAACTCCTCCTCTGCATCCCACCAGTTCCGTGCATTATCCTTAAGCTGCCGCTTCGCCAAGTCAACCCATCCAGTCGGGTCAACCTTCGACATCTTCAAGTTGTCCTCCATGTTCCTGGTCCATTCATCTGTAGCCAGGGGTCCTTTGGTCCCATCAAAGTAGGCGGGACCCAGCTCCCGAAACTGCTTCGCTCCGGGCTCGAAGCGATGGACATTCTGAACAGGCTGCGCTGCTCGAGCAGGTGGAACATTCCGGGCATTCTGCAGCATCCCCTGCTGCACCTGCATCATCTGATGCATCATCCGCATGATCTCCCCGTTGGTGGGCTCCCGATCCGGCTCCTCGACACGAGGGGGCACACCTCCTCCAGCACGGGTATTCCGTCTCCCAGCCATCTATTGACACAGGAAAACAAAACAAAATTAGACTCTCAGCCTTATGACTCGGTGTTGAAATGATTTATCGGATATTCTATAATTCTTATCGCTGTTCCGATTTAAGTCAGAGTTACAGCGGTGACCTGCATGGGCCACCAAAGAAACCTATCACGCCCCACTTCCCAAAAACGTGGAGGCGAAGCGTGAGAAGGTCCGCTCAGACTTGCAGCTACAAAGCCGCAAGTCCGATAAACGACAAATAATACGAGGAAGCAGGTCCCTGTAATGTGACTCGAAACAACGATAACAATAATAGAGAAAGAGACAAATAATATAAAATTATTCAACTCAGAGTCCAGATATAAGTTTCAACAACCAGAAATGCCACCAGGCGAACAAAAGAGAGTCCGAAAGAAAAGGCTTAGCATGGCCAACAGAAAGAAACTAACAGCAACGGTGCTACTCACCGACAACGACTCACAACCAACAAAGGAAGAACGAAGGCGCACTAGGACTGGTCACCGGTGTCCTCATACTCAACGTCAGCAACAGAGTCGGGCACGAACTCCACGAACTCGTCACTCTAAGCTGCAACCTCCGGCTCAGCAACTAACATGCGTCACCCAAAGAGAAGGGGCTTATGTCAGCAAGTCTACAAGACTTGTGCAAGGAAACTAAGGGAAATAAAAACAACCTAGCAATTCTAGAGTATGGGATGACATGGCATGTTATGTAAATGAGCAGCAAGTAAGGTAACAGCAGATTAGAACATGGCATGGGTTATAGCATGGCAAGTAACATGGCATGGCAAGTAAACAATTACATGGCAAGTACAAGAATTTGTAAGCACGTCGTGCACAGAGATTCCGCCCTTTGGCTAGAGTGGCTGTACGGGCCAACTCTTACGCTCAAGTGACCGTTTATCCCTACCCCTCCACGTGTGTCGAGCCAGGGCATTACCCCCGAACACGTAATGCTCGCTTCTGGATCACGAGCCAGGAAGTGTTTTTAACACGTATGGCATAGGGTTATGCCCGCATAACGGGTGCCTAACCGGTAACACAGAAACACGAAGTTGTACGAGGATTTGTAGCGTGTGCTACGATGCAACATGTGACATGATAAGTATAATGGATGCACATGACATTTTAATTGAAATGAAATTTGCGTACGGTTAAAGAAAAGTAAACATGACTGGCAATTGTATGAAATGGCATGACAGGGAAATTTCCAGCTTCGTTGTCAAGCTAGAATTGAATTTGCGCCTAGACCGCTATCATTTCACGGTCTAGTCTCTTTCACGCTAAAACAAGTTATGGGCCTAAAAGCATGGCCTAAAGGAAGGTTGGCAAGTTTCACTTGCCTGGAACCGAAGTTGTTGCTCGATGTGAGTCACGAGATCGGTATCCTACGGAAATTGGGTTCGCTGTTATGGCAAAATAAAATATTAGACTTAGGGTTCAAAACCGGTTTGCATTGGGATCCTACGTCGTCTAATGAATCGTTTTTAATTAGGGTTTCTAATTTACAGTGAGGGTTATGAGGATTAAAGGATAGATCCACTAACCATACGAGTAGTGAACGAAAGACGCCAACCAGATCTAGCTTTGGCGACGGAAGAACGATCCCGGAAAGCTACGGCTGAAATTCGAGATCCGGCGGCCTAGGGAAGGTGGCCGGCGCAAGAAACGGCGAGAGGGAAACTTTGAGGAGGAAGGAAATAGTTTGAGGAATGTTGGGGATGATTTGGGGAAGATATTGACTCAGAAGGAATGAAGAAGAATGAAAGAATAGAAGAGATTAAATAGAAACGAAACGGCGGCTGTGACTTGACCTAGGTTTATAGGGCAGTTTAGTCGGTCAGAGAAGGGTGGTCGACCGACTAGTTTAAGATCTAGTCGGTCGGTCATCTAACTTAGACCGACTAAAAGCCAAACCGTGAACAGGGTTGGTACAGGTAGACAGATTTAGTCGGTCTGCGAAGGCCAGTCGACCGACTAGTTTAGGATCTAGTCGGTCGTTGATCGTTCATATACCGACTAAGATAGAAATTAGGTAGATATTAAGCACTGAGGATTAGTCGGTCAAGGAAGGAATCTTAATCGACTAGTTTAAGAACTAGTCGGTCGGTAATTGTTCTTTGACCGACTAACCATAAACAATAACTTAGACGGTACAGTAGGACTCAGAATTAGTCGGTCTGAGTACAAGTCCTGACCGACTAGTTTAGGAACTAGTCGGTCGAAGATTGAGCTTAGACTGACTAAACATAAACAGTAACTAAGCTGAATTTTACTGACAAGAACTAGCCAATCAGAGAAGGATTGCCGACCGACTAGATTGCAATCTAGTCGGTTGGCTCTCCTTCACGAACCGACTAAGATGCACCAAAAGTGCCGAAACGAAGCGCGAAGCTTCGGGAAAAATCCTATGGCCTCTAGGATCACTCTACCTCTAAGATTAAGACATTACAAAGCTAATCGTAAGGATTTCTAACAGAAAAAAAACACACAAGGAAGGAAACATCCAATATTATTCAAATAAAATAGTCATTACAAAAACCGGTCGTTACAACGTGCACCAGGGGACTTACGGTGGACCGCTCCTCCCCTCTAGCGCCTACTCCGTGACTACCTCCACCACCAGTGGAGGCGTCGCCGCCCGCATGGTGACGGTCCAAATCACCGGTGAAGGCATCGCCATGCCAAATCACCCCACTGGGCACCACCGTTCCTAGACAACGGGTCCCTCTGCCATCCAACGGCCTGCCTTCCACTCATCGACCTATCGTCGCACATCCTGAAGTGGAACGACACCCCAGCCCGCCATCCAATGGCCTGCCTTCCACTCCTCGACCTCCCGTCGCACATACTAAAGTGGAATGGCACCCCAGCCCGCCGTCCAACGGCCTGCCTTCCACTCCTCAACCTCCCGTCACACATCCTGTTGCAGTTTACAGTAAAGTGGAATGAAACCCCAGCCCGCCATCCAACGGCCTGCCTTCCACTCCTCGATCTCCCGTCGTACATCCTGATGCAGTTTACAGTAAATTGGAACGACACCCCAGCCCGCCATCCAACAGCCTGCCTTCCACTCCTCGACCTCCCGTCGCACATCCTGATGCAGTTTATAGTAAATTGGAACGACACCCCAGCCTGCCAGCCAACGGCCTGCCTTCCACTCCTCGACCTTCCGTCGCACATCCTGATGCAGTTTACAGTAAAGTGGAACGACAACCCAGCCCGCCATCCAACGGCCTGCCTTCCACTCCTCGACCTCCCGTCGCACATCCTAATGCAGTTTACAGTAAAGTGGAACGGCACCCCAGCCTGTCCACGGATCACGTCACACTTACTCCACCACTGGCGTCTTTATCGACGTATTGTAAAGAACGCGAAAATGTCCCTCCAAGCAAGTTGTTAAATTCCTTCTATGAGAAAATTGAGAAAATTAACTTGTTTACATGCAAACTTTTAGATTATCTCTGATACATATTCAATCTGAAGACATTTTAGATTAAATCGGCTACATATTCAATCGAATTCAGAAACTGCTTGAAAAATTATAGATTAAATCTCATACATATTCCAATTGATGACATTTTGAAAATGACCCAGTCATTCAAATATATTGATGTACATACTGATACAGAACAAAACAAATTCATTAGCCTATGCTCTTTACAAACTGATACATACGATTGTCTTCGTAAGATGTTTGCAATGAAGGGGCTCTTTACGGGATAAATTATCGGCGTGATCTGCGTGCTTCACCCTACAACGATGCCTGCAATGACGACACTCCTATCCTGCCTACGGTTGCCGAAAGTCGGCAACGACATTAATAAATGCAACGAAGCGACCATCTTCGTTGCATTTATGAACGTGTTTGCCAACTTTCTGCTACCGTAGCCTGGATAGGAGTGTCGTCATTGCAGGCGTCATTGTAACCTGCTGTCAAGTATGACGCCATTTCGAAGAAACCGAAAAGAACTCTGATTCCCAAGAGGCGGTGAACACCAACGCAAGGTTGGTAATAAATAGAATGAGCTTTTCATCTTCGAGATCGGAAAGGACATGAGGAAGTTTTTGTGTGTCTTAGACGAGGTATAGTGTAAAGATGAAGGGGTTGGAGGAGGAGATGGAGGGTAAAGAGGAGATGGCCATTCCACGTGCATGCTTGATTATAAATGGACGATAGCCCTTCGTTGCGTTTATTACCGTCATTGCAGTTGCCAACATCAACCATTTATCTTTACGTGAAAAAGTACTGGTTGAATTCTATCGTCCATTTCTATCTCCAGCATCACACCCGAACAGTAGAAGACCAACTCATCTTTACACTCCATATCCATCTCCATCTCGTCCATTTCTACCTCATGCATCATGCTCGAAGATAAGAAGACCTTATTGTTACCAGACGGAGGTTGTGTGGGCAAATAAAGAAGAAGATGATAGAAGAAAGTAGAGGAAGTTGTGAGAAGATGATGGCTCCTTGTTCGCCATTTATAGTGGAATTGGACCAATCAAAATGAAGAGTATAATAAGAAAACAAAATATGTTAATTACTCTCCGCGCAAAACAAGGAAACTCATCGGGTTTTCTCCTTGATCAACATTGATGCTAATAGGAAAATAACTCCCAACAATACTAATCTCCACTAATCTTTTTAATACATTTTATTCGACGCGCACACCATGCTAAATAATATAGAAGCGAGTAACAATCATAATTGTTCACCGCTCAAAACGCATGGAAAACGGGAATTGATCAAGGCGCACAACGCACAACGCATGGCAGCGAATTGTATTGGTTTATGAGGATGAGACAGAAGTAGAGTTAATGTGTGGCTACATCGAAGACCCTGTCATGCTACAGAGGGGTTCTTCTAGTGAATATACAAAAGACTGCTCGTCAATCTACAGCTGATTGATACCAGACACATGATTATCTCTGATAAATATTCAATCTGAAGACATTTTAGGTTAAATCGGCTACATATTCACTCAAATTCAGAAACTATATGCAAGCTTATAGATCAACTCTGATACATATTCAAACTGCAGATGATTGATACCAGCCATATGATTTTTCCAAGAATGTTTGACCGGTGGGAAGTGAGCTGGAAAAATTTATAGCCGCTTACATAATTGCTCAACACTCAGAACCAACAAATTTATGGCCGTTGTGTGAGGTGAGCAAATTTTTAATGGTTTAAATAATTGCTCATAGCGGACAACAAGTAAAGCCAGGTGTTCGTTTTGAGTTCCCGTTGTGCGCGTTGAGCAAATTTTTAATGGTTAACATAATTGCACAAAGCGCACAACAAGCAAAACCAGGTGTCCGCTTTGAGCATCAAATGTATTTTATGAACCATTGTTAAACGCGCACAACCAGCAGAATTATGCCCGTTGTGCGTGTTAAGCTAATGTTGCGTCGATGACAAATTTGCTCAACGCCCCTACAGGAATAAATTTGCCCATTTTGCGCTTTGAGCATATTTGTGAGATGCTATAATTTTAATTCCAATGCGTGCCAGCGCAGTAAATCAATCACATTTCAAATTTCATCATACTTAATCTGATTTCGAAGCAAGCCTACATGCAAACTGTATACTTATTCAATCTGAAAACATTGTAGATTAAACGGGATACTTATTCAATCTGACTCAGAAATTACATTCAAACTTTTATATCAAATCTGATACTTTTTCAATCGGAAGACATATCCAATCGAATTCAGAAACTGCTTGCAAAATTTTAGATTAAATCACATACATATTCAAATTTATGACATTTTCAAAATGACCCAGCCAGTCAAATATATTGATGTACATACTGATACAGATCCAAACTGATTCATTAGCCTATTATCTTACAAACTGATACATAGGTTGGCCGTGCATGGCTATCGTCCCTCTGAGGCACAAGTACTCCCTCCTGTTCTTTTCGATCTCTTGGCTTGCATCCAAATTGAAGAAGAAAATGAAGAAGAATCTCGTGGGAATATGGAAAATGGTGAAACTTCTGTAACTGTTGATCCTGAGGTTATCGAATGCTTCGTTGGATGCGAGCCCTTGCGCCCCCCATTGTCCCAGGTTCAAAAATCCATCTTTTTTTAATTTATTGAAGTCGACTTCAATAAATTAAAAAAGATGGATTTTTGAACCTGGGACAATGGGGGCGCAAGGGTTTGCATCCAACAAAGCATTCGATAACCTCGGGATCAATAGTTACAGAAATTTCGATACTTCCTGGGCCCGACGACGTTGTTCGCACTACAATCTTGAAGGGTATTCCGAAGGAGCAGAGAAAGTTCGATGATCTTAGGAAGGATGAGATGATCCTTGCACACTTATGGCCTGAAGGTAAGGAGGTGTAATCATTCCATAATCGATTCCGAAATGAAAATCAAAATAATGAACTGTGATCGTTACCTTTCAACAAAAAACAAGGAAGTGCGGATCAATCGATTGCAGAACTACAATCAAACTCGATCGGACAGATGTAGATGGATCTAGGGTTAGGGTTTAGTTCAGAATTTGGGCGAAGCAAGGGAGATGAAAAAAATTAGTCATCAGTTAAAAGCTTGGGCGAGGCGACCATAACCATCTATAACCATCTAGTTACCTCGGGTGACCATCTTCGTTGCATTTATTAACGTCGTTGTCGATTTTTGACAACCGTAGGCAGGATAGGAGTGTCGTCATTGCACGCAGAAGAACTTATTGTTTCCATACGGAGGTTGTGTGTGCAAATAAAGAAGAAGATGATAGAAGAAAATATAGGAAGTTGTGAGAAGAGTGCTCGTTGTCCGCCATTTATAGGGGAATTGGACCAATCAAAATGAAGCGTATAATAAGTCCCTGATCCTACAGTAATGCAATGGATATCGAGAATCAACATTTATTTACTCAACGCGCACACCGTGTTATACCAACGCAAAAATCGCGTAATCCCAATTATTTTAGCATGTGGATCAAAATAGGTTAATTACTCTCCGCGCAAAACAAGGAAACTCAACGATTTTTTGCCTTGATCAACATTGATGCTAATAGGAAAATTACTCCCAATAATACTACTCTCCACTACGCTTTTTTAATACATTTTATTCGACGCGCACACCGGGCTAAATAATACAGAAGCGTGTAACTTTATAATTGCTCACCGTGCAAAACGCATGGAAAACGGGAATTGCTCAATGCGCACAACGCACCACGCATGGCATCGAATTGTATTGGTTGATGATGATGAGATTGCAATAGAGTTTTACTGTGTGGCGACATTGAAGACCCCGTCAAGCTACAGAGGGTTTCTCGTGAATATACAAAATACTGCTCGTGAATCTACAGCTGATTGATACCAGACATATGATTTTCCCAAGAATGCTTGACCGGTGGGAAGCGATCTGGAAAAATTTATAGCCGCTTACATAATTGCTCAACGCTCAGAACTAACAAATTTATGGCTGTTGTGCGTGGTGAGCAAATTTTTTGTGGTTTACATAATTGCTCAAAGCGCAAAACAAGCAAATACATGTGTTCCCTTTGAGCCGTTGTGCGCGTTGAGCAAATTTTTAATGGTTAACATAATTGCGCAAAGCTCACAACAAGCAAAGCCAGGTGTTCGCTTTGATCATATAAGGTATTTTATGAACCATTGTTAAACGCGCACAACCAGCAGAATTATGCCCATTGTGCGCGTTAAGCTAATGTTGTGTCGATGACAAATTTGCTCAACGCCCCCACGGGAATAAATTTGCCCGTTTTGCACTTTGAGTATATTTGTGAGATGCTATAATTTTAATTCCAATGCGCGCCACCATAGTGAATCAATCACATTCCAAATTTCATCATACTTAATCTGAATCCGAATCAAGTCTACATGCAAACTTTTAGATTTAAGTCTTATACTTGTTCAATCTGAAAACATTGTAGATTAAATCGGATACTTATTTAATCTGATTCAGAAACTACATGCAAACTTTTATTTTAATTCTGATAAATTTTCAATCTGAAGACATATTCAATCGAATTCAGAAACTGCTTGAAAATTTTTAGATTAAATCTCATACATATTCCAATTGATGACATTTTGAAAATGACCCAGCCATTCAAATATATTGATGTACATACTGATACAGATCCAAACAGATTCATTAGCCTATGCACGTACAAACTGATACATATGATTGACTTCGTAAGATGTTTGCAATGAAGGGGCTCTTTACGGGATAAATTGTCGGTGTGATCTGCGTGCTTCCCCATCATCTTCCGCGAGTTCATCAGGCGACCATCTTCGTTCCGTTTATTATCGTCGTTGTCGATTTTCTGCCATCATCTGCTGGATATGAGTGTCCTCATAGCAGGCGTCGTTGTAACTTGCAGTCTGGTATGTAGCCGTTTCAAAGACACCGAGAGGAACTCCGATTCACATGAGGCATCGAACAACAACAAATGGTTGCATAACAAATAGAATGAGCTTTTTATCTTCACGATCGGAAAGGACAAGAGGGTGTGTTTGTGTGTCATAGACGAGGTATAGTGAAATGATGAAGGGTTTGATAGAGGAGATGGAGTGTATAAAGAGGAGATCGATATGGAGTGTATAGTCGAGGAGTGGAAGGCGAAATGCTCACATATGGAAGGCATTCATCGGGCATGCTTGATTATAAATGGAAGATAGCCCTTCGTTGCATTTATTACCCCCATTGCGTAAGTTTCCAACATCAACCATTTAGCTTTACGTGAAAAGAGAACTGGTAGAATTCCATCGTCCATTTCTATCTCAAGCATTAGGTGTGAACAGAAGAAGACCATTTCCTCTCTACACTCCATCTCCATCTCGTCCATTTCTATCTCAAGCATCATGTACGAACAGAAGAAGATCTTATTGTTTCCAGATGGAGGTTGTGTGGGCAAATAAAGAAGATGTTGATAGAAGAAAGTAGAGGAAGTTGTGAGAAGAGTATGGCTCGCTGTAGGATAACTGAGTATACTCATCAATTTGAATGGTCAATTTCACACTAAATGGACCGTGAATTCCCTGGGTGCCCTGAAGATGCATATGAAATCGGAGGACTACGAGCTGATGCTGTCGCCTCCCAAATATGCTCCTCTCCCTGGTCTGTGAAGAGAAGAATGGCCCCCTGGCCTTTGCGCCCTGGATGGCTGCCCTGGGTCACATAGGTTGGCCGTGCATGTCTACCGTCTCTCTGAGGCACAAGCACTCCCTCCTGTTCTTTTAGGTTGAGCTTAAAACGAGGTAAATTACTCTCGGCACACGATAAGGAAACTGAATCGTTTTGCGCCTTGACCAAAATTGATGCTAGTACGAAAATTACTTTCCGTCAAAAAACTCGTAAAATTCTTTATTTTCCACCGCAACAAAAACAATCAAATTTTTTCCGTTGTGCATACGGATTAATTGGTACCACTATAAGCCCTTGTGTGTACAGTGGAGTTCTCAGATGTGAGACCGTGTGTGTACAGCAGATGGATATTGATTCACACTAGGACTTTTAACCCCCGCGCACGACACGCACAACTAATTGATTTCAGCCATTTGTTGCGTTTATTACCGTCATAGCGTCAGTTTCCAACATCAACCATTTACCTTTACATGAAAGGACTACTAGATGAATGCTATCGTCCATATCTTTATTAAGCATGCACGAACAGCAGAAGAACTTATTGTTTCCAGACGGTGGTTGTGTGCGTAAATAAAGAAGAAGATTTATAGAGGGAAGTAGAGGAAGTAGTGAGAAGATGAGGGCTCGTTGTCAGCCACTTAGGAATTTGACCAATAAAAATGAAGAGTATAATAAGTTCGTGATCCTACAGTAATGCAATGGATCTCGGGAATCAACATTTATTTACTCAACGTGCACACCGCATAATACCAACGCGAAAATCGCGTAATCCCAACTATTCTATCATGTGTATCAAAATTGGTTAATTATTCTCCGCGCAAAACAAGAAAACTCAACGGTTTTTCGCCTTGATCAATATTAATGCTAATAGAAAAATTACTCACAACAATACTAATCTCCACTAATATTTTTTCATACATTTTATTCAACGTGCACACCGTGATAAATAATATAGAAGCGAGTAACAATCATAATTGCTCACCGCGCAAAACACATGGAAAACGGGAATTGCTCATGGCTCACAACGCACAACGCATGGCATCGAATTGTATTGGTTGATGAGGATAAGACTGCAGTAGAGTTCTACACTTCTACTGTGTGGCGACATCGAATACCCTGTCATGCTACAGAGGGGTTCTCGTGAATATACAAAATACTGCTCGTGAATCTACAACTGATTGATACCAGACATATGATTTTCCCAAGAATGCTTGACCGCTGGGAAGCGATTTGGAAAAATTTATAACCGCTTACATAATTGCTCAACGCTCAGAACCAACAAATTTATGGTCGTTGTGCGCGGTGAGCAAATTTTTATGGTTTACATAATTGCTCATAGCGGACAACAAGCAAAGCCAGGTGATCGCTTTGAGCCATTGTGCACGTTGAGCAAATTTTTAATGGTTAACATAATTGCGCAAAGTGCACAACAAGCAAAGCCAGGTGTCCGCTTTGAGCATCAAATGTATTTTATGAACCATTGTTAAACGCGCATAAGAAGCAGAATTATGCCCGTTGTGCGTGTTAAGCTAATGTTGCGTCGATGACAAATTTGCTCAACGCCCCCACGGGAATAAATTTGCCCGTTTTGCGCTTTGAGCATATTTGTGAGATACTATGATTTTAATTCCAATGCGCGCCAGCGCAGTGAATCAATCACATTTCAAATTTCATCATACCTAATCTGATTTCGAAGCAAGCCTACATGCAAACTGTATACTTATTCAATCTGAAAACATTGTAGATTAAACTGGATACTTATTCAATCTGACTCAGAAACTACATTCAAACTTTTAGATTAAATCTGATACTTTTTCAATCTGAAGACATATCCAATCGAATTCAGAAACAGCTTGCAAAATTTTAGATTAAATCTCATACATATTCAAATTAATGACATTTTCAAAATGACTCAGCCATTCAAATATGTTGATGTACATACTGATACAGATCCAAACTGATTCATTAGCCTATGCTCTTACAAACTGATACATATGATTGTCTACGTAGATGTTTGCAATGAAGGGCTCGCTGTAGGATAACAGACTTTTACTCATTAATTTGAATGGTCAATTTCACTATCAGTGGACCGTGAATTCCCTCAAAAATTTCGCTTTGTGTATGAGATTACCCTCAAAAATTACTCACAGCGCAACATCTGTATATTCTGTATATTCACGAGCACAACAACTGTAGGCTCACGGGTTCTTTCCATGACTCACATTAACTCAACTGTAGTCTCATCCTCATCCATGGGCAGTCCAATTCATCTATAAATGGCGTCTTATTCTAAATATTGGAAACGGCTAATTGATTGCAGCATTCAAAACCTCTCAATAAATACGCAAATAAAGCATCGCTTTAATACGCAGCATTCAAAGACTATTTTAATACTCGTTTAATATTTCACCGTTTGAATTCATAACAGCTATTTTTTGAACTCTATTTATACCCCTCTTCATTCCTCAAGAAAATACATGGAAAAATTGCTTCGTCCAAAAATTCTTCTTTGCTTCATTCCATTCTCCTGGGTAGATGTACTGTGCAAAATCCAAAGTCGCTGGCCACGAGTGGATGCGGCCAGGGGCTGCTGTGTTAACCTTCGGGAGCAACTGGCAACATCGATTACCACTGAGGTCGTGTCGTAATTGCTTTCAAGGCAGTGGTCATCCCCACGCCACAGCGCTTTCAATTACATCTGCTAAGTATTCTGTTTCTCTGATCTTCCTTGTATAGCCACGGTATTCTACGTATTTTTCTTACAATATGTTTGTTCTCAGTTTAACATGACAAATTCTAACCATTACTTCGTTCTGCTTGATGTAAATATATACCATGGTAAATGGAAGACAAATTGAAAGTTACTCCTACTATTTCAATGCGGACCATTTCCTTCATGATGTAGATGCCTGTAAAGAGAATGGGGTGGCGGTAGAAAATGACTCCAATGAAACAGGCTAACTACGCAACCAAAATGCACCTTCAAATCTTCCCAGAAGATCTCAGCGGTCAGCGGACCTTCTAGGATACATGAGCATTATCTTACTTGCTTGCATTTGAAAGTAATGATTTTCGAGTTTCCATTTGGTACGTATATACTTTTAAGTACACTGTAGGTGAAATTATTATTCAATTGGGTAGAAAATGATGTAGATATTTAGTAATTTTACATGCATGCAGATACGGTTGAGATTGATGGAGAAGGTACAAAAATCCAAGGTTCTATTGATTTATCTTTTCTGGAATAATGCATTAAATCTTTGATTCCAAGTCGAATTAGTTGTATGAATTGTTTGATACAGGATGAAATGGATTTTACAGAAGAGTTTACTACCGTGCAAATTTTTAAGAGAAGAGACGAGCTGTTTGAGTGGATAAAGACCGTCGGCCATGTGATTGTTACCATGTTGACGACGAGTTTGAGTAAAACTTCCAATAGGATTCTTGCTGTTTACTTTGCATGTGAAAGAAGCGGGGTTTACAGGGGACACCGAAAGGAAAAAAGACCGACATGCCAGTTAAAACCAAGAAGTGTCAATGTCTGTTCTCATTGCGTGGTAATATGGTGGGCGTCGGTGTTGGCGATGAGGAGTGGAGGTTAACAGTCATTGATGGCAGGCACAACCATCAAGCTGCTAATTATGTCGAGGGACATTCCGATGAAGGGAAGTTGCAGGGAATGGAGATGGAATCATTGAGAGATTTGGCAAATAGCACACTGAGGCCGGCTGAAATTTTGAAAGTCCTGAAGGAAAATCAAACCTTCCATGCAACCTCCATCAAATCAATTTATAATGCACGTCACCGATTAAAATGGGACAACAAGAATGTTGATATTGAAAAAAATTCCGTATAAAATTGATGCTGATGACCATGTTAGGTTTTGTGAAAATAATCACTTTGTTTAGTAGGTATTGATGACATTGTTGTAAGAAATTAAAAGATATGTTACCCATATTGCTATCATTAATGACAATATTGTAAATTATAAGGTTCTACACACATGAAATATGATTTTTTTATCATATTGACCACATGGAAGCATGAATTTTTATCACGTCTGCCGAAATGGGCTCATATATATCATCTGTATGGCTTGATGTTGTTTATCAAACAAATTACCTGTCGTGCGCACGACATGCACGTCGGGACGTAATTTTGCCAAGTGTGCACACGGATTGAAATTGACTCACACGAGGACTTTCAACCCCCTCGCACGACGCGCACAACTGGGGTAATTTTGCCTGTCATGTGCGCGGATGGAAAGTGCTTCTATTATAAATTATAACGTTCTACACACATGAAATATGATTTTTTATCATATTGACCACTTGGAAGCATGAATTTTTATCATGTCTGCCGAAATGGGCACATATATATCATATGTATGGCTTGATGTTGTTTATCAAACAAATTACCCGTCGTGCACACGACGCGCACATCGGGGCGTAATTTTGCCAAGCGTGCGCGCGGATTGATATTGACTCACACGAGGGCTTTCAACACCCTCGCGCGACGCACACAACTAGGGTAATTTTGTCCGTCGTGCGCGCGGATGGAAATCGCTTCACACTTTGCGTTTTAACCCCCGCGCATGACGCGCACGACGGGGGTAATTTTTCCTGTCGTGTGCGCGGATGGAAATCGCTTCACACTTTGCGTTTTAACCCCCGCGCATGACGCGCACGACGGGGGTAATTTTTCCTGTCGTGTGCGCGGATGGAAATTTCTTCACACTAGGCATTTTAACCCACGCGCACGACGGGGGTAATTTTGCCCGACGTGCGCGCATATGGAAATTGCTTCACACAGTGCGTTTTAAGCCTCGCATACGACGCGCACGACGGGAGCAATTTTGCCCGTCGTGCACGCGGATGGAAATTGCTTCACACTTTGCGTTTTAATCCCCGCGCACGACGCGCACGACGGGGGTAATTTTGCCCGTCGTACACGCGGACGGAAATTTCTTCACACAAGGCGTTTTAACCCACGCGCACGACGGGGGTAATTTTGCCTGTCGTGCACGCATATGGAAATTGCTTCACACTGTGCGTTTTAAGTCCCGCGCACGACGCACACGACGGGGGCAATTTTGCCTGTCATGCGCGCGGATGAAAATTGCTTCACACTTTGCGTTTTAACCCTGCGCACGACGCGCACGGCGGGGGTAATTTTACCGGTCATGCATGCTGACGGAAATTTCTTCACACTAGGCATTTTTAACCCATGTGCACGACGGGTGTAATTTTGCCCGTCATGCGCGCGGATGGAAATTGCTTCACACTTTGCGTTTTAACCCCGCGCACGATGTGCACGACGGGGGTAATTTTGCCAGTCGTGCACGCGGACGGAAATTTCTTCACACTAGGCGTTTTAACCCAAGCGCACGACGGGGGTAATTTTGCTGGTCATTCGTGTGTATGGAAATTGCTTCACACTGTGCATTTTAAGCCCCGCGCACGACGCGCACGACGGGAGTACTTTTGCCGGTCGTGCGGGTGGAGGAAAATTTCTTCACACTAGGCGTTTTAACCCACACGCATGACGGGGGTAATTTTGCCGGTCGTGCGCGCGTATGGAAATTGCTTCACACTGTGCGTTTTAAGCCCCGCACACGACGCGCACGACGGGGGCAATTTTGCCCGTCGTGCGCGCGGAGGGAAATTGCTTCACACTTTGCGTTTTAACCCCCGCGCACGATGCGCACGACGGGGGTAATTTTGTTGGCCGTGCGGGCGGAAGGAAATTTCTTCACACTAGGCGTTTTTAACCCATGCGCACGATGGGTGTAATTTTGCCCGTCGTGCGCGCGGATGAAAATTGCTTCACACTTTATGTTTTAACCCCGCGCACGACGCGCACGACGGGGGTAATTTTGCCGGTCGTGCGCGCGGACGGAAATTTCTTCACACTAGACATTTTAACCCAAGTGCATGACTGCGGTAATTTTGCCGGTCGTGCGCGCGTATGGAAATTGCTTCACACTTTGCGTTTTAACCTCCGCCCACGACGCGCACGACGGGGGTAATTTTGCTGGTCGTGTGTGGTGACGAAAATTTCTTCACACAAGATGTTTTAACCCACGCGTACGACGGGGGTAATTTTGCTGGTCGTGCGCGCGTATGGAAATTGCTTCACACTGTGCGTTTTAAGCCCCGCGCACGACGTGCACGACGGAGGCAATTTTGTTCGTCGTGCGCGCGGATGAAAATTGCTTCACACTTTATGTTTTAACCCCCGCGCACGACGCACACGACCGGGGTAATTTTGCCGGTCGTGCACGCGTATGGAAATTGCTTCACACTTTACGTTTTAACCCACGCGCACGACGCGCACGACGGGGGTAATTATTCCGGTCGTGTGCGGTGACGAAAATTTCTTCACACAAGATGTTTTAACCCACGCGCACGACGTGGGTAGTTTTGCCGGTCGTGCGCGTGTATGGAATTGCTTCACACTGTGCGTTTTAAGCCCCGTGCACTACGCGCACGACGGAGGCAATTTTGCCTGTCGTGCGTGCCGACGTAAATTTCTTTACACTAGACGTTTTAACCCAAGCGCACGATGGGGGTAATTTTGCCGGTCGTGCGCGCGTATGGAAATTGCTTCACACTTTGCGTTTTAACCCTCGCTCACGACGCGCACAACGGGGGTAATTTTGTCGGTCGTGTGTGGTGACGAAAATTTCTTCACACAAGATGTTTTAACCCACGCGCACAATGGGTGTAATTTTGTTGGTCGTGCATGCGTATGGAAATTGCTTCAAACTGTGCGTTTTAAGCCCCGCACACGACGCGCACGACGGAGGCAATTTTGCCCGTCGTGCACGCGGAAGAAAATTGCTTCACACTTTACGTTTTAACCCCCGCGCACGACGCGCACGACCGGGGTAATTTTTCCGGTCGTACGCGCCTATGGAAATTGCTTCACACTTTGCGTGTTAACCCCGCGCACGATGCGCACTACGGGGGTAATTTTGCCGGTCGTGTGCGGTGACGAAAATTTCTTCACACAAGATGTTTTAACCCATGCGCACGACGGGTGTAATTTTGCCGGTCGTGCGCGCGTATGGAATTGGTTCACACTATGCGTTTTAAGCCCCGTGCACTACGCGCACGACGGAGGCAATTTTGCCCGTCGTGCGCGCGGATGAAAATTGTTTCACACTTTGCGTTTTAACCCCCGCGCACGACGCGCACGACGGGGGTAATTTTTCCGGTCGTGCGCGCGGACGGAAATTTCTTCACACTAGATGTTTTAACCCAAGTGCACAACGAGGTAATTTTGCCGGTCGTGCGCGCGTATGGAAATTGCTTCACACTTTGCGTTTTAACCCCCGCGCACGACGCGCATGACGAGGGTAATTTTGCCGGTCGTGCACGCGTATGGTAATTGCTTCGCACTGTGCGTTTTAAGCCCCGCGCACGACGCACATGACGGGGGTAATTTTGCCGGTCGTGCGCGCAGACGGAAATTTCTTCACACTAGGCATTTTTAAACCACGCGCACGACGGGGGTAATTTTTCCCATCGTGCGCGCGGATGGAAATTGCTTCACACTTTGCGTTTTAACCCCCGCGCACGACGCGTACGATGGGGATAATTTTGCCGGTCGTGCGCGCGGACGGAAATTTTTTCACACTAGGCTTTTTTAACCCACGCGCACGATGGGGGTAATTTTGCCCATCGTGCGTGCGGATGGAAATTGCTTCACACTTTGCATTTTAACCCTGCGCACGATGCGCACGACGGTGGTAATTATACTGGTCGTGCACGCGGATGAAAATTTCTTCACACTAGGCGTTTTTAACCCGTGCGCACGACGGGGGTAATTTTGACCGTCGTGCGCGCGTATGGAAATTTCTTCATATTGTTTGTTTTAAGCCCTGCGCACGACGCGCATGACTAGGGTAATTTTGCCCGTCGTGCGGGCGGATGGAAATTGCTTCACACTTGCGTTTTAACCCCGTGCACGACGCGCACGACCGGGGTAATTTTGCTGGTCGTGTACGCCGACGGAAATTTCTTCACACTAGGCGTTTTAACACACGCGCACGACGGGGGTAATTTTGCCCGTCGTGCGCGCGGATGGAAATTGCTTCACACTTTGCGTTTTAACCCCCGCGCACGACGCACATGACGGGGGTAATTTTACCGGTCGTGCGCGCGGACGGACATTTCTTCACACTAGGCATTTTTAACCCACGCGCACGACGTGGGTAATTTTTCCCATCGTGCGCGCGGATGGAAATTGCTTCACACTCTACGTTTTAACTCCCGCACGACGCGCACAACAGGGGTAATTTTGCCGGTCGTGTGCGCGGATGGAAATTTCTTCACACTAGGCGTTTTAACCCCCGCGCACGACGATGGTAATTTTGCCGACGTGTTTGCATATGGTAATTGCTTCACACCGTGTGTTTTAAGCCCCGCGCACGACGCACACGACTGGGGTAATTTTGCCCATCGTGCGCGCGGATGGAAATTGCTTCACACTTTGCGTTTTAACCCCCGTGCACGACGGCTTTTTCTCTAAACTTGTGCGCGGGGAGACTGGGAGTAATTTAATCCGTTCTTAGTCGATGCTCACAACGGTGCCGTATAGTGTACAATATTTCTTTGAAAATGGCTTTAAGGGCGGGATGGTAATCGCACCAAAAGTTCTAAAAAGTTGCTTTGAAAGGGGCTTTAAGGGCGGGATGGTAATTGCCCCAAAAGTTCCGGTTGCTTAAGGGCGCGCTGATAATTGCACCAAAAGTTCTGCTTGTTCCGCTTTTAACAACAGCCGGGGGATCGAATCGGAGGGTAGAGAGGGGTCGAGCGCAGGAATCCTATTTGAGCTTGAGCGCAGGCGCATTTTACCCGATATATATATATATATATATATATATATATATATATATATATATATATATATATATATATATATATAATTATGGTTCTAATGTTATATTCGATTCGTATAGAAATGTGGATTTTATGAACTTTGGAGCGAATTGGAGCATTTATAGGACATGGACATATCTGAGACGTTCAGAGCATCATTGGCAAGGTTCAACAAGTGTACGGTAAGGTGATGAAGAAGATTGGAGGAGTAGAGGAGAAGAGAACGAGTGTTAAGTGCTCTAGGGGCACTTGGAGCTGATTTCCCAGTGTTACGCCCCGCTTCCCAGTACTACGGAGGCGAAGCGTGACTAAGGCCCGCTTAGGCCGGAGCTGTGAAGCTCGGACCCAATAAGCATCTGTGTGGTACTCCAAGATGAAGGAACAGGTCCCTGCAGAAAAGTACGGAACAACAAAAGTACTAAAAGAGACGCATTCATTTTTATTCAACAGATATCCAGAAAAATACGGGGAGTCTAAACAAAAGCCAACACAGCTACAAACAGCTGAACCTAGACAGAAAGTAAACGGTGCTACACACCCACAAGAACTACAGTGAAACCTCTGAATCAGCAACGTGAAGATCTCAAGCTCTGGTCCTCCTCGGGCACGTACTTTGGGTCTGCGTCCTTCGGCTCTACGTACTCTGGCAGGTCCGCCTCGTCTACGTACTCTGGCTCCACACCTGATGTACATCACCAAAAGAAGGGAACTGTACGTCAGGTAAAGTCTACAAAAGAGGTCAGACTCTACTGCAAGTGTACCGAACTATTAAACATCAGTTTACTGGTTGATTAGCATGCTGGGGTTATAACAGTGTAACAAAAAGGAAGTAACGCAGCAGGAAAGTAAAGTGTAGCAAGCAGTAGTCGTAACGTGTGCTACCGACTACGGGACTAACCTAAATGGGTCGTGACAAGACGTGACAAGACCAGCAAGACAGGACATGACACGACAAGACACGTGTGACTCGAAGGGTTCACGCCTTACGGTTCGAGGGGGATCAGACCCTCTCCCCGTGCGCACGCTCAACCCTACCCCAACCCAAGTACTCAAGACAAGACAAGTCCATACAAGGGATCACTCGGAGAGTGCCCTATTGCTCCCAGGCTGTGTATCCGTACAAGGTATCACTGAGAGAGTGTCCTATTGCCTGCAGGCTGTGTATCCTTACAAGGGATCACTCAGAGAGTGCCCTATTGCCCGCAGGCTGTGTATCCGTACAAGGGATCACTCAGAGAGTGCCCTATTACCCGCAGGCTGTGTATCCGTACAAGGGATCACTCAGAGAGTGCCCTATTGCCCGCAGGCTGTGCAAAACAAGACACGACGTGACAAGACAGGGATAGTTCTTCTAGGGGGGTCCACACGCATGCACACACAAGATAACCCTACGGTGTCAAAATTTGTTTTTGTTGTTACGCTTAGACTTCGTCGTCAAGTCTAAGTCATCAGGGCGTCCCGGATGCTATCATTTCACGTCCGGTTCTATTTGTTCACAGTCTAATAGTTCTAGCAGTTTAAGACCAAGGCACGGCCAAAAGCGCAATTGAGTTCACTTGCCTGCGGTGGGGAGTGTGTCGTCCGTCCGGGGCGTCTCGTCCAGGCGTCGCGTCCGCGGTAGTCCGTCTGAAACAGTGTCACGGCGACGGTGTCAGGTCGCGATTTTCATCAAGTCCTATCAGGGTTTGTTTCTAGGTTATCAGGGCTATCCTATATGTCAACGTCACATTTTTTTGGTGTTTCATCAGCCTAGATCGACCACTACCCTATATGCACAGAAAAATTGTCCGACAGTCGATTTCTACAGTGACATCATTTTACTGGTGCGGAAAAGTAAATTTAATTATCGTTGTCTGATTTTAGTTAGGGTTCAGTTTTGCTACGGTGTGGGTTCACTACGAGTTAGGGTGGACTAACCTCTCCGGTGTTTGACGCGGATGGGAATTAGAGTCTGAACGGCGACCGATCTGAACGGCACAGCTAAGGAACGTCTTCGTGTGGCGTCTCGGCTACGTGTAGCGTAGCCAGACACGTTCTGGCAGCGGACTGAACGTGAGGGCAGCGGGCGGAGATAACGGACAGCGATCGGGAAGGCAAAACAGTGAGCGGGGGACGTCGGTAAGGTGTTTACGGTGTCGGAAACTCGGACATCGATCAATAGGAGCAACCGTGTATCGGAAGGCGTCGTAGGGCTGTCGAGGGGGCCGTACGTGAGAGTACAACGGCCTAGGGGCTGTTGTCAGGGGTTCCGAAACGTCGGGAGGCCGCTGGAAGGGGAACAGCGACGGAAACGTCGCCTGGCCGTCAGGCGGTGGCCGGGAACACAAACAGCCGGCAGGTGCTGCTGTTTGCCGCCCGTGCGTGCACTGCAACGGGAGGAAAGGCCGCATGAAGGGGGTCTTGCAGCGCTGAAGACCGGAGGATCGCTCTCCGATGATCAGGAGTGGCGCATGGGGTTTGCAAGCGATCGGGGTGGCGCCTGCGGCCGTGCGGCATTGAAAGTCGCAGCAGCAGCCGCGAGCTGCTGCTGTCCACTACCCTTCGCGCAAAGAGGGGACCGGGCGGGCTATTAACGGCGAGGTGGGAGAGTCGCTTGTCGACGGCGAGGGGGGTGCCGTGAAGAGGGTGCTACCGGCGTTGGATAAAGGCCGGGGAAAGGGAGTTGCGAGAGGGAGGAAGTTTGATTTCGGGGGTGATTGTGTTTGGGTGGCGGCTGCTGTGAAGTTTTCCCTATGTTTGTAGGTCACGTGAATGAGATTTGCTTTTAGGGTTTATAAAAATAATAACTTGATATACACCTATAGAATATAGGTTAGTGAGTTAGAGGGGTAGAGCTAGGGGTGTACTTTAGGGAAGAAAGGAGAGTGCACCTAACAGATGAATCAATCCCCTTGATACGTAGGAGCTAATCAAGGGATTTGATCAGGTCTGATTTTAAATTCGAATTTCAAAAGATTAGGGCTAAAATCAACGGTCGAGATTTATCCGGGTGATATCTTTCGCCTCGGGCGTCAGAAAAATAATCCAAAAATACCGGGACGATCGTGGAGACGAGACACAGAGATCTACGAGCCTGATCGTGCACTAAGTCTACCAAAAAATTTACGTAAAATTGGAAACGGTGTTTTGAGGCAAAAGACTAAAACGCCCCTATCATTCCAAGTCGTTTTGCGAGAAAATGAGCCGTGAAATGACGTTCCCAAAAATTACTATAAAATTCTACACACCCATACGATCACAACGGCATATCACATCGCATATATCGGAATCCATAAATAGTCAAATAAAATACGTGCACGATAAAGCACGTGCACGCAGAAAATCCATAAGGTCGGAAAGCGACCGTTACATTCTACCTCACTAAAATAAAGATTACATCCTCGGAATCAACAACACTAATCAGCAAATAAGAATGGAAAACATTCCCTCATCTCCTCCTCGCGCTCCCAAGTGGACTCTCCAGGTGATCCGTGACGCCACATCACTCTCACCAGGTCGACTACCTTATTCCTCAATTGCTTCTGTCGACGGTCCAAAATCTGCACAGGCTGCTGGTCATATGTCAGGTCCGGGCGGACCGTAATCTCAGAGAAATCAACCGTGTGCGACGGATCACTGACGTACCGACGTAACTGAGATACGTGGAATACGTCGTGAACTCCCTCCAAAGATGGTGGCAGAGCAAAGCGGTAGGCCACTGCTCCCACACGCTCCAGCACATCGAATGGTCAAATATACCTCGGGCTCAGCTTTCCCTTCTTCCCGAAACGAATGACTCCGCGGTTCGGAGAAATCTTCAGGATGACGTGGTCTCCAGGCTGGAACTCCAACGGTCTCCTCTTGGCATCAGCTCAAAGCTTGAAACGATCCTGTGCAACTCTAGCTTCTCCCTGATGACTCTCACGACATCCACAGCTTCCACCATCATCTCTGGACCCAACAGCTCCCGATCTCCGATGTCATCCCAGCTCAGTGGCGATCGACATTTCCTCCCATATAAGGCAGCAAACAGCGCCATGCCAATGATCGCCTGGTAGCTGTTGTTATACGAAAACTCCACCAAGTGAAGATGGTCCTCCCACGATCCCTTCAGATCGCACGTACAAGCTCGCAACATATCCTCTAAAATCTGGATAGTCCTCTCGGACTGGCCGTCGGTCTGCGGGTGGTACGCCGTGCTGAAACTCAGACTCATACCCAAATTCTCCTGCAGGCTTCTTCAGAACTGAGATGTGAATTTCAAGTCTCTGTCAGACACGATGCTCACGGGGACTCTGTGTAAGCGTACGGTCTCCTGCACGTACACGGTCTGCCTCATGGCGAGCTATGAGCCTCGCTCAACAGCTCCTCTCGAACATCGCCTGCAGGTACGCAGAGTCTGCTGCCATACTTCAGCGAACCATCCTCATGAATCACGACTCCGTTCGAAGTCCAGCTTCAACATGCCTCCTGATCCTCTGTAGCTTCGGATCTCCTGCCTGTGCTGCCTTGATCCGATCTACGATCGTGGACTGAATCTGCAAATTTATGAATGAATGAACCACACCAGGTAGGACGACCTCTAAATCCATCTTTTTCAGCTCCTGCTGTATCTTCCAGTCGGTGATACTGCAGGTCTATCTCATAGTCTGCCATAAGCTCCAACCATTGTCTCTGACGCATGTTGAGCTCCTTCTGTGTAAAGATGTACTTCAAGCTCTTGTGATCGGTGAAAATCTTCACGCTCTCACTCAGCAAGAAGTGCATACAGATCCTCAGTGCAAATATCACCACTGCCAACTCCAGATCGTGTGTCGGTAAATTCTTCTCATGAGTCCTCAACTGGCAAGAAGCGTACACGACCACGTGGCCATGCTGATGCAAGACGCATCCTAGGCCCTTCCCTGATGCATCACAATATTCCTCAAAACCTCTGTTCTGATCCGGTACTGCAAAAACCGGTGCTGAAGTCAACCTCGCCTTCAAGATACTGAAGGCCTCCCCACAAGCTTCTGACCAATGAAACTCCACGTCCTTCCTCGTCAGCTTCGTCATCAGTTCCGCATTCCTTGAGAACTCGAACTTAAGATGGCCCGGAATCCTGAATACCACCTTCTCACTGTGACATTCGAACAGAGCGCGGGAGTCTCCCAGCAATTTGATGCCAAGAATGACATCGAAAAGTGGTAGATCACAGACAATGAAATCTCATAGTTCATGTCCACTTACCACCAAGGGAATCGATCGACAACCCAGATTCACTGTCCCCACTCAGTTTCCCGTGGCGATATCCCAACACGTTGGAAGTGTAAGGGTGGGATATAAAGGGTCTTGTTTCAACCTCCGGGATAAGATGCACATGGATGCACCGGGGTCGAACAAGGCCAAGGCCAGGTGAGACGACACTAGAATAGTGCCTAAGGTATAAAAGAACTATGGCCAACACACTACCCCACAAATAGCAAGGACAACACAAATATTCAATCGAAACAATCTAACTGCAAAGAAAAGACCAGATCTCAAAAGAATATACCTGCTATAATACCATTCAAATCTTCAGCCTTGTCGGCTGTCATGGTGTACGCCGGCCACCGGAGTTGCATTGCCTGTCGAAACATTTGCTCCTGTGGGGCCAAGGGTGGTCCACGTACAGTAGCTCCTCTCTGAAACGGGGCAGGCGCCCTACTTGGCTCTGGAACTGGCGCTCCGCCTTTCATATGGAGATGCCTCGGGCAATTTCTGGCGGCGTGTGTGGCAGCTCCACATGCCAGACACAATCCCAGCTTCTTCTTGCAAGCATTCTGCCGATGTCCTGGCTTGCCACAGTAATGACACGGTCCCTTGCTCTGACTCTGTACAGGTGTTCCAGACCTTTTGAAAGACACCGACTGAACGGGTCCAATTGCAGGCCTAGCCATTGGTCTGAACTGCTCCACCAGTCGGTCCCCTCGCAGTGGTGGTGGTGCAGTCGGAGGAGCCTGGGCAACACGGGCAATCTGATGCGCCTGGTCAACCAATCTATATTGAACGTCCAACATCTCCCTTATAACGCCCAGTAATTAGCGAAAATCGTCACCTCGGCCATCCATGGTCCCGTCAGCTGAAGGTCCATCTCGAGCTTCACGTCCTCCCACCATCCTACCGACATGATAAAACACAACTTAGACTCGCACACATTAATGATAATAATAAAAAGAATGTCAATACTTTTATCGATCCAAAATTTTTGCAGAAATGGACCAGCATGGGCCACTACTAAAACCTGTCATGCCTCGCTTCTCAGAACTACGAAGGTGAAGCATGACTAAGGCCCGTTTAGGCCGGGGCTGTGAAGCTCGGACCCAATAAGCGTCTGTGTGGTACTCCAAGACGAAGGAACAGGTCCCTGTAGAAAAGTATGGAACAACAAAAGTACTAAAAGAGACGCATTCATTTTTATTCAACAGATATCCAGAAAAGTACGGGGATTCTAAACAAAAGCCAACACGGTTACAAACAGTTGAAAGTAAACTAATGGTGCAAGCACCCAACCTAGACAGAAAGTAAACGGTGCTACGCACCCACAAGAACTACAGTGAAACCTCTGAATCAGTAACGTGAAGATCTCAAGCTCTGGTCCTCCTCGGGCACGTACTCTGGGTCTGCGTCCTCCAGCTTTATGTACTCTGGCAGGTCCACCTCGTCTACGTACTCTGGCTCCACACCTGACGTACATCACCAAAAGAAGGGAACTGTACGTCAAGTAAAGTCTACAAAAGAGGTCAGACTCTACTGCAAGTGTACCGAACTATTAAACATCAGTTTATTGGTTGATTAGCATGCTGGGGTTATAACAGTGTAACAAAAAGGAAGTAACGCAACAGGAAAGTAAAGCATAGCAAGCAGTAGTCGTAGCGTGTGCTACCGACTACGGGACTAACCTAAACGGGTCGTGACAAGACGTGACAAGACCAGCAAGACAAGACAGGACACGACAAGACACGTGTGACTCGAAGGGTTCACGCCTTATGGTTCGAGGGGGATCAAACCCTCTCCCCGTGCGCATGCTCATCCTTACCCCAACCCAAGTGCTCAAGATAAGACAAGTCCGTACAAGGGATCACTCGGAGAGTGCCCTATTGCCTGCAGGCTGTATATCCGTACAAGGGATCACTCAGAGAGTGTCCTATTGCCCGCAGGCTGTGTATCCGTACAAGGGATCACTAATAGAGTGCCCTATTGCCCGCAGGCTGTGTATCTGTACAAGGGATCACTCAGAGAGTGCCCTATTGCCCACAGGCTGTGCAAAACAAGACACAACGTGACAAGACAGGGATAGTTCTTCTAGGGGGTCTACACGCACGCACACACAAGATAACCCTACGGTGTCAAAAGTTGTTGTTGTTGTTACGCTTAGACATTGTCGTCAAGTCTAAGTCGTCAGGGCGTCTCGGACGCTATCATTTCACGTCCGGTTCTGTTTCTTCACAGTCTAATAGTTCTAGCAGTTTAAGACCAAGGCACAGCCAAAAGAGCAAGTGAGTACACTTGCCTACGGTGGCGAGTGTGTCGTCCGTCCGGGACGTCTCGTCCAGGCGTCGTGTCCGCGGTAGTCCGTCTGAAACAGTGTCACGGTGACGGTGTCAGGTCACGATTTTCATCAAGTCCTATTAGGGTTTGGTTCTAGGTTATCGGGGCTATCCTATTTGTCAACGTCACATTTTTTTGGTGTTTAATCAGCCTAGATCGACCCCTACCCTATATGCACAGAAAAATTGTCCGACGGTCGATTTCTACAGTGACATCATTTTACTGGTGCGAAAAAGTAACTTTAATTATCGTTGTCTGATTTTAGTTAGGGTTCAGTTTTGCTATGGTGTGGGTTCACTACGAGTTAGGGTGGACTAACCTCTCCGGTGTTTGACGCGGATGTGAAGTAGAGTCTGAACGGTGACCGATCTGAACGGCACGGCTACGGAACGTCTTCGTGTGGCGTCTCGGCTACATGTAGCGTAGCCAGACACGTTCTGGAAGCGGACTGAACGTCGGGGCAGCGGGCGGAGAAAACGGACAACGATCGGGAAGGCAAAACAGCGAGCGGGGGACGTCGGGAAGGTGTTTACGGTGTTGGAAACTCAGACATCGATCAATAGGAGCAACAGTGTATCGAAAGGCGTCGTAGGTCTGTCGAGGGGGCCGCACGTGAGAGTACAACGGCCTAGGGGGCTGTTGTCAGGGGTTCTGAAACGTCGGGAGGCCGCTGGAAGGGGAACGACGACGAAAACGTCGCCTGGCCGTCAGGCGGTGGCTGGGAACATAAACAGCCGGCAGGTGTAACGACCACTTTTCGTGGTACGTAGTTCGTGCACATGCTTTTGTCCGTGCACGTGTTTATTTTAGACTTCGTTTGTTTGTGAACGCTTTCGTGTGATATGCCGTTGTGAACCTCTCTGAGAGTATTAAATAGTGGCACTAAATTGGAACGACGTTTCTCGAGTCGTTTTCCCACAATTTAAACTTATTCGATGAGACGTGGCGATTTTCACTTTTGACGGGAGACGTTTCCATTTTTAGTTTCGTCGTCCGACGTCGAAATTGAGATCCGTCTTCTTAGTTAGCTCACATTCGTCGTCACGATCACCACGATATTTATTTTATAATTTTTGGAGTTTATTTGACCACTTTTATATTTTTAACAAGTTTTATAATATTTTTAATAATTAATTTTTTATATTAAATTCGGCCAAATAAAATTTATTTGAGTTTTAAACGTTTTAAAGAATTTTTGAGGAAATTTCCAGCACATTTGGACCAAGTCAAATCCTTGGGTGAGTTGGAGAAGTTTAGATTTAAATTTTAAATATTTTTAAACTCCTAATCTCATTAGGATTAGCCCTAGACCTAGTCAACCCATCTATACTATATAAGCAACCCCTAGGAAGACCTATTTTCGTAAGAAATTAGCCCTAGCCTCTTCCAAAACTCAAATTGGACGTTGCGACAATTCGTCGCAACGTTGCGACGTTCAGCCCCCGATCTGACCGAGAAAACCAACCCAATTTCCCCGCTCCGACCGATCGCCCCGCCCGCATCCGCTCCGCTCTGCACGCTGCAGCACCGCCCGCTCCGTTCGCTCGGTCTGACCGACCGCTTGGCCCGCACCCCGCTCTGCACAGCGCTCCGCACCGACCCGCCTTGTCGCCCCGCTCCGCACAGCGTCTGACCGGTCGCCCCGCCCGCAGCGACCGACGTTGCAACGTTGCAACATCCCCCGCCTCGCATCCCAAGCGCACGACCGAAGCCCCCGACCGGTCTGACCGAAGGATCTCCCCGCCCCCGCTGCTGCGACCGACCCAAAGCGCCGCACAGCTCCGTTTCCCCGCAGCGACCGAGAGAATCCTCCGCATTGGCTGAGTACGACCGAGAGCCACTTGTCACAACCCCGCACCCGTCGCACCGCTTGCCACCGTGGGCCGCCCAAGTTCTCCAGAGTTATTGTGGGTCCCCCAAAGGCCCCTAGGACTACTGTGGGCCCCACCTAGGTGCTTGCTCTTCGAGGATCCGTCGCGTACGACGTCGTCGCACGTCGTAGCCCGTCGTCGCACATGCTAGCTTTGGAATCTGGAACCGTCGCCCCGGTTGAAGCTCTGAATTTTCCAGCGAGGAATATATATTGGAATCAGGACTTGGAGCGCGTTCTCTTATTCCAACCCCCGGCGTCGCTACCCGACGCCGGTGTAGCTTTCGCGTCGTGTTGAGGTAACGCTTTGCACCCCTAGGACCCCCAACCCAATTGCATGCTAATCAAGACTAAAATCAGTATTTTCAAAGTATTTCAAATGTTTTAAATTCACTAATCAAGATTAATAATATGGACTTTAGGCCGGTGGACTTGTGCACGTAGGGTAATTGTGATTTTTGGACTCATTGGACGGTGTGCTCAGACGTCGTACTTGCAGGCAAGTGAAACTTGCCAACTCTTGTGTAGGGCCATGTTTTTAGGCCACTTCCTTGTTCCTAGCGTAAAAGAGACTAGTCAGTGAAATGATAGCTGGCTAGACGCCTACTTGATCTAGTTTGACAACGAAACTAGATCCGTCACCTAATTGATCTAGCTTGACAACGAAGCTAGATCCAACCCTTTAAACCTGTTGTTCATGCATACTAAACTGTCACGTTTACTTTCCTTACCTGTACGCACTTTTAACTGCCATGCATTGCATCTTACATGTCATACATGCATTGAATGTCGCATTCGTAGCACACGCTACAATACTTGTACTTGTACTCCCTTGACTGGCTAGGTGCACCCCTAGACCAGCAAGATAAAACACTTCCTGGCTCGTGTTCCAGAAGCGAGCATTCCCGTTCGGGGGTAAGGCCCTGGCTCGACACACGTGGAGGGGTAGGGATAAACGTTCGCTTGAGCTTAGGAGTGGCCTGATCAGCCCTCTAGCCAAAAGACGGAATCTCTGTGCACGAGGTGCTTACCTTTCTTGTCTTGTACTTGTCTTGTGAATGTCATGCCATGCTCGTACCTTACTTCGCTTTACTTTACCTGTTGCACTCATTATTTTAACTGTCATGTCATTGCATCATGCTAGAACTTTTAGGTTGCTTTTACTTGTACTTTCAGTTTCCTTGCACAAGTCTCTTGTAGACTTGCTGACATGTGCCCCTTGCTCTTTTGGGTGTCACATGTTAGACCCTGAGCCAGAGACCGTTGCTGAGTACGTGATGCCTTGCTGACGCTGAGTCTGAGTCCATGATTGCACAGGAGGATTTTGGTGGACACCGGTGACCATTCTTTGAGTCTTTGTTGAGCTTTATTTTGTTTTAGGCCTTTTGTTTGTTATTGGTGCGTAGCACCGTCGTTTGTACTTTGTACTTTTGTTGGCCTTGTTTGGGCCTTTAGTCTCTTTTTCTTTTAGCCTGGTGGCTTTTCTGCGATGTTGGAATTATATTTATGGATATTCTGAGATGGTTCCTTGTCTCTTTTCGTCATTATTATCTTTGTTTCGTTTCGCGTTGCAAGGACCTGCAGCTTTAAAATTTGATTGACGCTTATCGGACTTGCAGCTTTGTAGCTTCAAGTCTGAGCGGACCTTCTCACGCTTCGCCTCTAGATTTTTGGGAAGCGGGGCGTGACATGTTTTGTTGGTGGCCCATGCAGGTCCAGTCTTACAATTGCGAATTAATGAAACAACGATAATAACGGAATGTCCATTAAATAAATTGCAACATCCGAGTCATAAGCCCTGAGTTTAGTCGTTTTCTTGCGACACTAGGTGGTAAGAATACTTAGTTAGACGTCTGTGCTTGCTAGTTAGAGGCCCTGATTGTAGTTAGACTCCCTTTAGCAATTGATTTGATCGCCATAGGAGTTACCTTAGTGGTTCATGTCTACCCCTGACCATATTAGACTTCTAGAATTTCCTTTAGTCGTTCGCTTGGGTTCATCGATTTCGGACCAAGCTGAACGCATTCCTTTACCGTCCAACCTTTAGAAGTCTTAGCGCTTAGTTTTTAATCTTTAGTTGGTCAACTGTAGGAGTTTCCCCGTAGATTTTCCTGATTCATGATCATCCGACTATTTTCCTTGCCTCGATTCCCGATATCGCCTCATGACAATCGTCGTCAATTTTCAAATCTCTCCATTACAAATCTTGAATCTTCTGAAAGTATTTCTTTTGACTTCCTCTTTCCCTAAGTTTAATTTTGTTCAAAATTTTAATATACTTATACTTCATGCTCCTTCATTGATTTAAACTTTTAAAATGTTTGTCAGCATTTTTGAAACTAGCTTATAGTATTTTCCTAGCCTATGTTTTTCGTATTTATGCCAATGCGTCGTCCCTTCATATATTAATTTTATTCTGAATCGTACTTTGATTCAACTTGTAATTTTCCATCCTGATTTATGCCATTCATATACTTTTCAAGACACATGGAATTTCAGCTTTCAGCAAGTTGGACTTGCTCGTCGTTTTCGCTACTTCAGATTTTTGCAAAATTACTATTTTCATAGCCTCTTCCAGCTTTAGACCCCCTGATTTGATTTTAAAGATTTGCCATTCGATCTTGATAATTCTTATGCTCAGTTACTATTATTTTCTTTCCGCTCACCATACACGCTTTTAGAAAAATTTCTAAACCAAATTGAATTTCAATTATTTCTATATCCGTGCCAGACTTGTTGAGCTCGTATATTAAGAACCTTGCGTAAATCAGTTTTTTTTTCATTTTTGGCAAACCCTGGTTCTTTAAAAGTAGTTTCAATGTTGGTTATTTTAAATTTCTCCATAGCCTAAAAGTTTTGAAAGCATTTAACATGAGTTTAAATTCTTCCGTTACTTGATTTCATTCTTTGACTTCCCAAAACTTTTTGACAACATTATATTAAACTGCTGACGTATAAAATTTTCTAAACCATGTCCTTAATATTCGTGTAAATAATTTTACTTCCTTTTACATTGATTTTATATAAACCAATAAAACATTTTCTCTTATTATGAATATTCGACTCAAACTTATTTTGAACAACTCGTTTTATCGATCCCCAAATATTTCTTTTCAGACGAGGATTTTAATTTTGAAGAACAACAGTTTTCAGATTTCACGTATTTTAGCTTGTGCTACTTACCACATTTTCTTTTCCCCTCATATATAAGCATCACTACATCTCCCTTTCCCTCAACCTAAACATCACCATTGAGTCAATGTTTCGTCTAACCAAGCTGTCTCCTTGTATTCGTCCTATCTGAACTCGTGCTTATCGATCCTTCCCTCGTCACGCTCTCGATCTCTCTTTATTGCTTAGGCCTTAGAGTCCTTCAATGTCTGTGTAAACTCTTAGTTGTTAGTAGACCCTTGGACCCTTGTGAGGTTGTCGTGGTGCACGTACCTAAGTTGTGTACGTGGGCTTGAATGAGAATTCCCATAGTATATTGATGTTGCCTATTGAGTGATATATATTTATACTCGGAGTTATTCGTGATGGTATGAAGTTGTTGTGTGTTAGTAGTTATAGATTTTTGCGAGGATATCTATACTATACTAGGGATGCCTGTGTATATAAGAGTTAGCGTTGAAATATCTAAGTTGTGTATGTAGTAAGAGATACTTATAATGGTTGAAATAAAATGATTGGTAAAGCTATGTGTATGATAGTAGTGATAATAATAAGAGTACGTATGGTTAAGAGGGTAGGCCTATTATGTGATCTATATGTTAGCACGTATGAGTGTGTGCTCATATGTGGTATGTATTGTGTTTAGACGTAAGTAGTTATGTTTTGTTGCCTGACTATATATGTGATATACATATGGTAGTAGGAGTATAATTTGATTGGTATTGCTTGCTTTTCGGGATGTTGCATGCGTGCATACCGTGAGGTATACACGACTATTGCACATCTTAATTACGTATGTGTGGATGTGTTAGTATACTAAATATAGGTAGTAGGCTATGGTATGAATATATACATTATTTATGTGTGACTATACGGTGAATGTTTGTACTAGAGAGGGTATTATAAATATGTGGGTGATGATGTCGGTAATGTTATTATTATGGTATATAATTAGTTTGAACTATGTGGGTGTTATCTGACTAAATATTAAGTGTGATTGATTTATGGAATGTATATGGTTGTATTGGTAGATGCATATATATATATAATGGAGTGGTATTGGTATATGTATGAATGCCGTGTTACGTATATAGAATATTCTGATGTGTGTACTGAGTCTCACTCAAGCTCGAGTGGGTATACTCTAAGTACATTGAATGTATGTTTGTAGTTTGAATATAGCGATGTTTGATGCATGTATAGTGATATGAGTGTTTGTGCCTGGTTGTGTTACGCACATGATTGTGGGTCGCTACACCAGTATATAGTTATAGGTGTTGGTCTTGTGGTATAGCTAATTACTAAGGACTTGCTCGTGTGAACGTATGTGTACTAGCTAAACTAGGTGCATAGATGTGCTAGTAATATAATGGTATGAATGGTATGCGTAAATGAAATGTTAGCGTGTATGGGTGTGCACCATGCACGGGTAAGTATGTGCTTAGTTATAGGTTTTGATGACTATGATATATGTGGCGTATCGTAAATGCAGTTATAGGACCGTACGTAATATGAATGTATGGTGGAATATTTGAATGCATTGAATGACTATATATTGTGAAACTATAGTAGCGGTGAATATATATACATATAGTGAAACTTGACTTAATTATGGTATGGTGTGACTACACGTGTTGATGTGTTTGGTGTTGGATGAATACTAGGGATTATTAGAGGGTATTATACCCTTGATGTTTGTGCATAGGTAGCTACCTATAGGTAGAGCAACGATTGTATTGGCTAAGTGTGAGACTATCCTTATGTGAGTACCTGAACTATTGTTTTGTGAGTAGCAGTTATATAAGGGATGTATGTTTATATATATGATTGAAATACATGTATAAGTTTGACTGACTATAATAAGTATAAGTATATGATGTACGTGAATGTATATATATACGTGTTGGTAGTATTAATGTTTGACTACTTAGTGCATATATAAGCACTTGTAATGACTATACCTGGTTGAATTATTATATGACTTGATTGGGGTAGTTATTAGAGCGACTAGATATATTAGAAAGTCCGAGGACGGACTTTATTCTAAGGTGGGGAGGATGTAACGACCACTTTTCGTGGTACGTAGTTCGTGCACATGCTTTTGTCCGTGCACGTGTTTATTTTAGACTTCGTTTGTTTGTGAACGCTTTCGTGTGATATGCCGTTGTGAACGTCTCTGAGAGTATTAAATAGTGGCACTAAATTGGAACAACGTTTCTCGAGTCGTTTTCCCACAATTTAAAATTATTCGATGAGACGTGGCGATTTTCACTTTTGACGGGAGACGTTTCCATTTTTGGTTTCGTCGTCCGACGTCGAAATTGAGATCCGTCTTCTTAGTTAGCTCACATTCGTCGTCACGATCACCACGATATTTATTTTATAATTTTTGGAGTTTATTTGACCACTTTTATATTTTTAACAAGTTTTATAATATTTTTAATAATTAATTTTTTATATTAAATTCGGCCAAATAAAATTTATTTGAGTTTTAAACATTTTAAAGAATTTTTGAGGAAATTTCCAGCACATTTGGACCAAGTCAAATCCTTGGGTGAGTTGGAGAAGTTTAGATTTAAATTTTAAATATTTTTAAACTCCTAATCTCATTAGGATTAGCCCTAGACCTAGTCAACCCATCTATACTATATAAGCAACCCCTAGGAAGACCTATTTTCGCAAGAAATTAGCCCTAGCCTCTTCCAAAACTCAAATTGGACGTTGCGACGATTTGTCGCAACGTTGCGACGTTCAGCCCGCGATCTGACCGAGAAAACCAACCCAATTTCCCCGCTCCGACCGATCGCCCCGCCCGCATCCGCTCCGCTCTGCACGCTGCAGCACCGCCCGCTCCGTTCGCTCGGTCTGACCGACCGCTTGGCCCGCACCCCGCTCTGCACAACGCTCCGCACCGACCCGCCTTGTCGCCCCGCTCCGCACAGCGTCTGACCGGTCGCCCCGCCCGCAGCGACCGACGTTGCAACGTTGCAACGTTGCAACATCGCCCGCCTCGCATCCCAAGCGCACGACCGAAGCCCCCGACCGGTCTGTCCGAAGGATCTCCCCGCCCCCGCTGCTGCGACCGACCCAAAGCGCCGCACAGCTCCGTTTCCCCGCAGCGACCGAGAGAATCCCCCGCATTGGCTGAGTACGACCGAGAGCCACTTGTCGCAACCCCGCACCAGTCGCACCGCTTGCCACCGTGGGCCGCCCAAGTTCTCCAGAGTTATTGTGGGTCCCCCAAAGGCCCCTAGGACTACTGTGGGCCCCACCTAGGTGCTTGCTCTTCGAGGATCCGTCGCGTACGACGTCGTCGCACGTCGTAGCCCGTCGTCGCACGTGCTAGCTTTGGAATCTGGAACCGTTGCCCCGGTTGAAGCTCTGAATTTTCCAGCGAGGAATATATATTGGAATCAGGACTTGGAGCGCGTTCTCTTATTCCAACCCCCGGCGTCGCTACCCGACGCCGGTGTAGCTTTCGCATCGTGTTGAGGTAACGCTTTGCACCCCTAGGACCCCCAATCCAATTGCATGCTAATCAAGACTAAAATCAGTATTTTCAAAGTATTTCAAATGTTTTAAATTCACTAATCAAGATTAATAATATGGACTTTAGGCCGGTGGACTTGTGCACGTAGGGTAATTGTGATTTTTGGACTCATTGGACGGTGTGCTCAGACGTCGTACTTGCAGGCAAGTGAAACTTGCCAACTCTTGTGTAGGGCCATGTTTTTAGGCCACTTCCTTGTTCCAAGCGTAAAAGAGACTAGTCAGTGAAATGATAGCTGGCTAGACGTCTACTTGATCTAGTTTGACAACGAAACTAGATCCGTCACCTAATTGATCTAGCTTGACAACGAAGCTAGATCCAACCCTTTAAACCTGTTGTTCATGCATACTAAACTGTCACGTTTACTTTCCTTACCTGTACGCACTTTTAACTGCCATGCATTGCATCTTACATGTCATACATGCATTGAATGTCGCATTCGTAGCACACGCTACAATACTTGTACTTGTACTCCCTTGACTGGCTAGGTGCACCCCTAGACCATCAAGATAAAACACTTCCTGGCTCGTGTTCCAGAAGCGAGCATTCCCGTTCGGGGGTAAGGCCCTGGCTCGACACACGTGGAGGGGTAGGGATAAACGTTCGCTTGAGCTTAGGAGTGGCCTGATCAGCCCTCTAGCCAAAAGACGGAATCTCTGTGCACGAGGTGCTTACCTTTCTTGTCTTGTACTTGTCTTGTGAATGTCATGCCATGCTCGTACCTTACTTCGCTTTACTTTACCTGTTGCACTCATTACTTTAACTGTCATGTCATTGCATCATGCTAGAACTTTTAGGTTGCTTTTACTTGTACTTTCAGTTTCCTTGCACAAGTCTCTTGTAGACTTGCTGACATGTGCCCCTTGCTCTTTTGGGTGTCACATGTTAGACCCTGAACCAGAGACCGTTGCTGAGTACGTGATGCCTTGCTGACGCTGAGTCTGAGTCCATGATTGCACAGGAGGATTTTGGTGGACACCGGTGACCATTCTTTGAGTCTTTGTTGAGCTTTATTTTGTTTTAGGCCTTTTGTTTGTTATTGGTGCGTAGCACCGTCGTTTGTACTTTGTACTTTTGTTGGCCTTGTTTGGGCCTTTAGTCTCTTTTTCTTTTAGCCTGGTGGCTTTTCTGCGATGTTGGAATTATATTTATGGATATTCTGATATGGTTCCTTGTCTCTTTTCGTCATTATTATCTTTGTTTCGTTTCACGTTGCAAGGACCTGCAGCTTTAAAATTTGATTGACGCTTATCGGACTTGCAGCTTTGTAGCTTCAAGTCTGAGCGGACCTTCTCACGCTTCGCCTCCAGATTTTTGGGAAGCGAGGCGTGACAGCAGGTGCTGCTGTTTGCCACCCGTGCGTGTGCTGCAGCGGGAGGAAAGGCCGCACGAAGGGGCTCTTGTAGCACTGAAGACCGGAGGATCGGTCTCCGACGATCAGGAGCGGCGCAGGGGGTTTGCAAGCGATCGGGGTGGCGCCTGCGGCCGTGCGGCATCGGAAGTCGCAGCAGTAGCCGTGAGCTGCTGCTATCCGCTGCCCTTCACGTGAAGAGGGGACCGGGCAGGCTATTAACGGCGAGGTGGGAGAGCCGCTTACCGACGGCGAGGGGGCGCTGTGAAGATGGTGTTGCCGGCGTCGGATAAAGGCTGGGGAAAGGGAGTTGCGAGAGGGAGGAAGTTTGATATCGGGGGTGATTGTGTTTGGGTGGCGGCAGCTGTGAAGTTTGCCCTATGTTTGTAGGTCACGTGAATGAGATTTGCTTTTAGGGTTTATAAAAATAATAACTTGATATACACCTATAAAATATAGGTTAGTGGGTTGGAGGGGTAGAGCTAGGGGGTGTACTTAAGGGAAGAAAGGAGAGTGCACCTAACAGATGAATCAATCCCTTTGATACGTAGGAGCTAATCAAGGGATTTGATCAGGTCTGATTTTAAATTCGAATTTCAAAAGATTAGGGCTAAAATCAACGGTCGAGATTTATCCGGGTGATATCTTTCGCCTTGGGCGTCAGAAAAATAATCCGAAAATACCGGGGCGATCGTGGAGACGAGAAACATAGATCTACAGAGCCTGATCGTGCACTACATCTGCCAAAAATTTACGTAAAATTGGAAATGGCGTTTTGAGGCAAAAGACTAAAACGCCCCTATCATTCCAAGTCGTTTTGCGAGAAAATGAGCCGTGAAATGACGTTCCCAAAAATTACTATAAAATTCTACACACCCATACGATCACAACGGCATATCACATCGCATATATCGGAATCCAGAAATAGTCAAATAAAATACATGCACGATAAAGCACGTGCACGCAGAAAATCCATAAGGTCGGAAAGCGACCATTACATTCTACCTCACTAAAATAAAGATTCCGTCCTCGGAATCAACAACACTAATCAGTAAATAAGAATGGAAAACGCTCCCTCATCTCCTCCTCGCGCTCCCAAGTGGACTCTCCAGGTGATCCGTGACGCCACATCACTCTCACCAGGTCAACTACCTTATTCCTCAATTGCTTCTGTCGACGGTCCAAAATCTGCACAGGCTGCTGGTCATATGTCAGGTCCGGGCGGACCGTAATCTCAGAGAAATCAACCGTGTGCGACGGATCACTGACGTACCGACGTAACTGAGATACGTGGAATACGTCGTGAACTCCCTCCAAAGATGGTGGCAGAGCAAGGCGGTAGGCCACTGTTCCCACACGCTCCAACACATCGAATGGTCTAATATACCTCGGGCTCAGCTTTCCCTTCTTCCCGAAACGAATGACTCCGCGGTTCGGAGAAATCTTCTGGAAGACGTGGTCACCAGGCTGGAACTCCAACGGTCTCCTCTTGGCATCAGCTCAAAGCTTGAAATGATCTCGCACAACTCTAGCTTCTCCCTGATGTCTTTCACGACATCCACAGCTTCCACTATCATCTCTGGACCCAACAGCTCCCGATCTCCGATGTCATCCCAGCTCAGTGGCGATCGACATTTCCTCCCATATAAGGCAGCAAACGGCGCCATGCCAATGCTCGCCTGGTAGCTGTTGTTATACGAAAACTCCACCAAGTGAAGATGGTCCTCCCACGATCCCTTCAGATCGCACGTACAAGCTCGCAGCATAACCTCTAAAATCTGGATAGTCCTCTCGGACTGGCCGTCGGTCTGCGGGTGGTACGCCGTGCTGAAACTCAGACTCGTACCCAAATTCTCCTGCAGGCTTCTCCAGAACTGAGATGTGAATTTCAAGTCTCTGTCAGACACGATGCTCACGGGGACTCCGTGTAAGCGTACGGTCTCCTGCATGTACACGGTCTGCCTCATGGCGAGCTATGAGCCTCGCTCAACAGCTCCTTTCGAACATCACCTGCAGGTACGCAGAGTCTGCAGCCATACTTCAGCGAACCATCCTCATGAATCACGACTCCATCCAAAGTCCAGTTTCAACCTGCCTCCTGATCCTCTGTAGCTTTGGATCTCTTGCCTGTGCTGCCTTGATCCGATCTACGATCGTGGACTGAATCTGCAAATTTATGAATGAATGAACCACACCAGGTAGGACGACCTCTAAATCCATCTCTTTCAGCTCCTGCTGTATCTTCCAGTCGGTGATACTGCAGGTCTATCTCATAGTCTGCCATAAGCTCCAACCATTGTCTCTGACGCATATTGAGCTCCTTCTGCGTAAAGATGTACTTCAAGCTCTTGTGATCGGTGAAAATCTTCACGCTCTCACTCAGCAAGAAGTGCCTCCAGATCCTCAGTGCAAATATCACCACTGCCAACTCCAGATCGTGTGTCGGTAAATTCTTCTCATGAGTCCTCAACTGGCAAGAAGCGTACGCGACCACGTGGCCATGCTGATGCAAGACGCATCCTAGGCCCTTCCCTGATGCATCACAATATTCATCAAAGCCTCTGTTCTGATCCGGTACTGCAAAACCGGTGCTGAAGTCAACCTCGCCTTCAAGATATTGAAGGCCTCCTCATAAGCTTCTGACCAATGAAACTCTAAGTCCTTCATTGTCAGCTTCGTCATCGGCCCCGCATTCCTCGAGAACTCGAACTTAAGATGGCCCGGAATCCTGAATACCACCTTCTCACTGTGACATTCGAACAGAGCGTGGGAGTCTCCCAGTAATTTGATGCCAAGAATGACATCGAAAAGTGGTAGATCACGGACAATGAAATCTTATAGTTCATGTCCACTGACCCCCAAGGGAATCGATCGACAACCCAGATTCACTGTCACCACTCAGTTTCCCGTGGCGATATCCCAACACGTTGGAAGTGTAAGGGTGGGATATAAAGGGTCTTGTTTCAACCTCCGGGATAAGATGCATATGGATGCACCGGGGTCGAACAAGGCCAAGGCCAGGTGAGACGACACTAGAATAGTGCCTAAGGTATAAAAGAACTACGGCCAACACACTACCCCACAAATAGCAAGGACAACATAAATATACAATCGAAACAATCTAACTGCAAAGAAAAGACCAGATCTCAAAAGAATATACTTGCTATAATACCATTCAAATCTTCAGCCTCGCCGGCTGTCATGGTGTACGCCGGCCTCCGGAGTTGCATTGCCTGTCGAAATATCTGCTCCTGTGGGGCCAAGTGTGGTCCACGGACAACAGCTCCTCTCTGAAACGGGGCAGGCGCCCTACTTGGCTCTGGAACTGGCGCTCCGCCTTTCACATGGAGATGCCTCGGGCAATTTCTGGCGGCGTGTGTGGCAGCTCCACATGCCAGACACAATCCCAGCTTCTTCCTGCAAGCATTCTGCCGATGTCCTGGCTTGCCACAGTAATGACACGATCCCTTGCTCTGACTCTGCGCAGGTGTTCCAGACCTCTTGAAAGACACCGACTGAACGGGTCCCATTGCAGGCCTAGCCGTTGGTCTGAACTGCTCCACTAGTCGGTCCCCTCGCAGTGGTGGTGGTGCAGTCAGAGGAGCCTAGGCAGCACGTGCAATCTGATGCGCCTGGTCAACCAATCGATATTGAACGTCCAACATCTCCCTCATAACGCCCAGTAATTTGCGAAAATCATCACCTCGGCCATCCATGGTCCCGTCAGCTGAAGGTCCATCTCGAGCTTCACGTCCTCCCACCATCCTAACGACAGGAAAAAACACAACTTAGACTCGCACACATTACTGATAATAATAAAAAGAATGTTAATACTTCTATCGTTCCGAACTTTTTGCAGAAATGGACCTACATGGGCCACCACTAAAACTTGTCACGCCCTGCTTCCCAGAACTACGGAGGCGAAGCGTGACTAAGGCCCGCTTAGGCCGGGGCTGTGAAGCTCGGACCCAATAAGCGTCTGTGTGGTACTCCTAGACGAAGGAACAGGTCCCTGCAGAAAAGTACGGAACAACAAAAGTACTAAAAGAGACGCATTCATTTTTATTCAACAGATATCCAAAAAAGTACAGGGAGTCTAAACAAAAGCCAACACGGTTACAAACAGCTGAAAGTAAACTAATGGTGCAAGCACCCAACCTAGACAGAAAGTAAACGGTGCTACGCACCCACAAGAACTGTAGTGAAACCTCTGAATCAGCAACGTGAAGATCTCTAGCTCTGGTCCTCCTCGGGCACGTACTCTGGGTCTGCGTCCTCTGGCTCTATGTACTCTGGCAGGTCCGCCTCGTCTACGTACTCTGGCTCCACACCTGACATACAGCACCAAAAGAAGGGAACTGTACGTCAAGTAAAGTCTACAAAAGAGGTCAGACTCTACTGCAAGTGTACCGAACTATTAAACATCAGTTTACTGGTTGATTAACATGCTGGGGTTATAACAGTGTAACAAAAAGGAAGTAACGCAGCAGGAAAGTAAAGCATAGCAAGCAGTAGTCGTAGCGTGTGCTACCGACTACGGGACTAACCTAAACGGGCCGTGACAAGACGTGACAAGACCAGCAAGACAGGATAGGACAAGACAAGACACGTGTGACTCGAAGGGTTCATGCCTTACGGTTTGAGGGGGATCAGACCCTCTCCCCGTGCGCACGCTCAACCCTACCCCAACCCAAGTGCTCAAGACAAGACAAGTTCGTACAAGGGATCACTCGGAGAGTGCCCTATTGCCTGCAGGCTGTGTATCCGTACAAGGGATCACTCAGAGAGTGTCCTATTGCCTGCAGGCTATGTATCTGTACAAGGGATCACTCAGAGAGTGCCCTATTGCCCGCAGGCTGTGTATCCGTACAAGGGATCACTCAGAGAGTGCCCTATTGCCCACAGGCTATGCAAAACAAGACACGAAGTGACAAGACAGTGATAGTTCTTCTAGGGGGTCCGCACGCACGCACACACAAGATAACCCTACGGTGTCAAAAGTTGTTGTTGTTGTTATGCTTAGACTTTGTCGTCAAGTCTAAGTCGTCAGGGCGTCCCGGACGCTATCATTTCATGTTCGGTTCTATTTGTTCACAGTCTAATAGTTCTAGCAGTTTAAGACCAAGGCACGGCCAAAAGCACAAGTGAGTACACTTGCCTGCGGTGGCGAGTGTGTCGTCCATCCGGGGCGTCTCGTCCAGGCGTCGCGTCCGCGGTAGTTCGTCTGAAACAGTGTCACGGCGACGGTGTCAGGTCGCGATTTTCATCAAGTCCTATTAGGGTTTGTTTCTAGGTTATCGGGGCTATCCTATTTGTCAACGTCACATTTTTTTCGGTGTTTCATCAGCCTAGATCGACCACTACCCTATATGCACAGAAAAATTGTCCGACGGTAGATTTCTACAGTGACATCGTTTTACTGGTACGGAAAAGTAACTTTAATTATCGTTGTCTGATTTTAGTTAGGGTTCAGTTTTTCTACGGTGTGGGTTCACTACGAGTTAGGGTGGACTAACCTCTCCGGTGTTTGACGCGGATGGAGAGTAGAGTCTGAACGGCGACCGATCTGAACGTCACGGCTACGGAACGTCTTCGTGTGGTGTCTCGGCTACGGGTAGCATAGCCAGACACGTTCTGGCAGTGGATTGAACATGAGGGCAGCGGGCGGAGATAACGGACAGCGATCGGGAAGGCAAAACAGCGAGCGGGGGACGTCGGGAAGGTGTTTACGGTGTCGGAAACTTGGACAGTGATCAATAGGAGCAACCGTGTATCGGAAGGCGTCATAGGGCTGTCGAGGGGGCCGTACGTGAGAGTACAACGGCCTAGGGGGCTGTTGTCAGGGGTTCCGAAATGTCGGGAGGCCGCTGGAAGGGGAACGGCGACGGAAACGTCGCCTGGCCGTCAGGCGGTGGCCAGGAACACAAACAGCCGGTAGGTGCTGCTGTTTGCCACCCGTGCGCATGCTGCAGCAGGAGGAAAGGCCGCACGAAGGGGGTCTTGCAGCGCTGAAGACCGGAGGATCGCTCTCTGATGATCAGGAGCGGCGCAGGGGGTTTGCAAGCGATCGGGGTGGCGCCTGCGGCCGTGCGACGTCGGAAGTCGCAGCAGCAGCCGTGAGCTGCTGTTGTCTGCTGCCCTTCACGCGAAGTGGGGACCGGGCGGGCTATTAACGGCGAGGTGGGAGAGCCGCTTGCCGGCGGCGAGGGGGCACCGTGAAGAGGGTGCTGTCGGCGTCGGATAAAGGCCGGGGAAAGGGAGTTGCGAGAGGGAGGAAGTTTGATATCGGGGGTGATTGTGTTTCGGTGGCGGCTGCTGTGAAGTTTGCCCTATGTTTGTAGGTCACGTGAATCAGAATTGCTTTTAGGGTTTATAAAAATAATAACTTGATATACACCTATAGAATATAGGTTAGTGGGTTAGAGGGGTAGAGCTAGGGGGTGTACTTAAGGGAAGAAAGGAGGGTGCACCTAACAGATGAATCAATCCCCTTGATAAGTAGGAGCTAATCAGGGATTTGATCAGGTCTGATTTTAAATTCGAATTTCAAAAGATTAGGGCTAAAATCAACGGTCGAGATTTATCCGGGTGATATCTTTCGCCTCGGGCGTCAGAAAAATAATCCGAAAATACCAGGGCGATCGTGGAGACGAGACACACAGATCTACGGAGCCTGATCGTGCACTATGTATACCAAAAATTTACGTAAAATTGGAAACGACGTTTTGAGGCAAAAGACTAAAACGTCCCTATCATTCCAAGTCGTTTTGCGAGAAAACGAGCTGTGAAATGACATTCCCAAAAATTACTATAAAATTCTACACTCCCATACGATCACAACGGCATATCACATCGCATATATCGGAATCCAGAAATAGTCAAATAAAATACGTGCACGATAAAGCACGTGCACGCAGAAAATCCATAAGGTCGGAAAGCGACCGTTACACCCAGTCAGCTCGGTCGAGCTGCTCAGCACTCGACCGAGCTGATACTCTCATAACTCCAGCAGAACTGATACGCAGCACTCGACCGAGCAGACCTTCTACTCGATCGAGCTGACTCCAAACAGAATGACTATTTCGAGCCACTCTCCCAGCACTGTAGCTCAACCGAGCAAGCATGGCGGCTCGATCGAGCAGAGCTTCTACTCAACCGAGCACAATTAAAACAGAGCAGTGTTTTGAGGAGAATTTTAGCCTACTGTAGCTCGAGCGAGTGGAGGGCTACTCGATCGAGTAGCCCATATCAGGCCAGAGCCAAAGCAGCAGCAAAGCGGAAGCCGCATGTCAGCTCGATCGAGTGGTACTGCTACTCGACCAAGTAGGGCGTCACGGCCAGACTATTTGGTGGCCCAAGTGCCCATATCTTCTGATTTTTGTGGGGTTCATATCCCTTGTATAAAGCACTATTTTTACCCTATTTTAAAGGAGGTTACTGTCACGCCCCGGTGCCCAAAACGGGATGGGGGTGACGGCCGCGGTACGGAAGTACCAAGCGTAATGGCGCTACAAGGAAAGATTCAGCAGGCCACTGCAACTGCTAGAACAACACATGCAATTGAAGCAGGTGCAAAAGTAAAGCATGAACTGTAAAGCTCCAGCACAACACAAAGAGGTACAACGAGGCGGCGACAAACATCAAGCGGGAGCATACGAGTGTGCAACACAGATCATCTACTATCTACACACCACAACTGTTGGATATGGACGACATGAATACACCTATGAGGGGATGTATGAGGGTATACGGACCTCAGATGTCGCGTGCACGAAAGCGTGCACGAAGGGAACCTTTTCTCGTGTGAAAAGGACCACTCGATAAGTGGAAAAAGTCACTTTATAAGTGCATAAAGGCACTTGATAAGTGAATGAAGAAGAGGATAAGTAAAAGGGCTAATATAGGCTAATAAGCTTATAAGTGGTTATTTCCTACAATAACTACCCCTAAAGCCTATAAATAGGACCCAAGGGTATGCCTTTTACACTAATCTAACCATGCCATAAGTTTGCATAAGGCAACTTGTGTTCTTCTTCTCCCTTCCATTAAAATCCTCTTCTAAATAGAGATTTAGGCGGTGAAACGTTGCTTCGATCCTCCGTGACAAAGTACAGACCGTTGTGGCTAATCCAAGGGCAAAGTTCAGAGATTACGGTGCCGCGTACGCAAGCGTAAGTCTCTACTTTATTATTCGATCCTAACGTTGTTGTTTTGACAGGATCCAACGTTGGTATCAAAGCCATACGGGTTCTCCCCGGTCTAACCGTCGCCCCGGTCTCACCGATGAACGCGGCGTTGTCTCTTTCACGAATGAGTCTCCTTCCATTATGGATATGGTAGGAACGCATCGTGACAGAGAGAATCGCAATAGTTGTTCTTTTCACGTTAGGGTCTTCTGCCATTACAGATATGGCAGGAACTCTCCGTGACGGGAAGAACTTACCGTTCATCTCGCCAAACTCGCGCTCCTCATGGATGCTGAGTCTCCATTCAATTGAGAATGTGAACTCTCTTCATGTAGAGGGTGAAGTTTGCGGCCTTGAAAACGCGTTATCTTCATTTTTTGGCACATGGCCATTGAAGCAAAACCGTTTTCTCGACGAACGGGTGCTTCATCGGAGAAGACGATGGTAGTTATTCTCAACGGAGAAGATGAAATTTTTGGTGCATGATCGCCATGGCCATATGGGCTATGGAGACAATGCATCCCCCTCCCCATGCGGAGGGGGTTGGCTACGGCCAATAACAACCACGGCCACCCCTCCGACGGGGGTGTGCGGCCAACCCCATGCAAGGGGGTGGCCGGCCATGGCCATATGGGCCATGGCCAGGGGGCACTGGCCGCGGCCCGGCCAGGGCCTGGCCGGCTCTGACCAGGCCAGGGCCAGGGGGCCCTGGTCGGCCGGCCTCGGCCAGGGCCAGGGGGCCCTGGCCGCGGTCAGGCCAGGGCCTGGCCGGCCCTAACCGGGAGCCAGGGCCCTGCCGGCCCTGGCAGAGGCCAGGGCCAGCGCCCTGGCCTCAGGCCAGGGCCTGGCCGGCCCTGGTGGGGGGCCAGGGCCAGGCCGGCCCTGGCAGTGGCCAGGGCCAGGCCGAGGCCTGCCAGCCCTGGCTGACGCCTGCCGGCCCTGGCCGAGGCCACTGCCCAGCCACTGCCGGCCCCGGCCTTGGCCAGTGCCGAGCCCCGGTTGACCCTGTATTTGGGGGGGCTTGCATGAATGGGACATGCATGGCCAGCCCATACGGGGCCGACGGCAGTCGTCTGCGGCAAAATCCTCCTGTAGGGGAGGAGCGCATGGATCCATACGGGAGCTGGCGACGGTGGCTTACAGAAAAATTCCCTCAAGGGGGATTCGGCCTAGGCACTGCTACGGCTCAATCCCGGTAATGGCCAGGGATTGCTGTATATTTCACTAGTATCATAAGGGTACTAAGTTGAAATATCGCATTTTCTTTTGAAAAATACGTTTTCAAAAACGCATTTCCACTGCGAAGTACTATAAGAGTACTATCATTTGATAAGTGAGGGGGAAATATTGAAGGTTGTTCTAGATTGTGATTGGAATCGTAGAGACCTTTCCGATTCTAGAGCAACATCTTCAATATTTTTTGAAAGTAACTTATCAAATGTAATGGTATCATTCCAAGTGGGAGTGATATCTATGTATAAGAATTTTATGCAATGATTTTTGATCGAACCTTCGGTTTTGTGTCTTTTGCAGCATTTTAAAGTTAAAATGTCTTCCGCTTCAAAGAACATCGTCGCTGAGTTAAACAGAGGTGAAAAACTCAACGGCGATAATTACAAACTATGGTCCATCAAGATACAATATGTTCTAGAGGAGCAAGACGTGCTCAAAACTCTAAAGAACAAGATGATTGAACCCGAGTTGGGCACTACGGCCCAACACAGTGAGGCAAGGAAGCTTTTGATGCTTGGTCTCAGAAGAACAAGATAGCTCGCATTACGTTATTGTCTAGTACGGCCGATGACAAAATGCGCATCTTCCGAGAGCATGACCTAGCCATGGACATATGGTCCAAGCTAGAGGAGAAGTTTGGTGGCACCTCGTTGTCCAAACTTCGTTCTTTAACTATCAGATTTGATTCATACAAGAAACGTCCAGATCATTCCATGGGGAAACATCTGCGACATATGGCGAATCTCATCTCAGAGTTAAAGGATGTAGGTCATGTTCTCACTGACGAGCAACAAATCCAAGCAGTCATACGTTCCCTACCAAATGGGTGGGACCAAATGAATATGTATCGCACTCACAATGAGAGCATCAAGACCTTCAGCGATGTTTCTAAGCACCTCGAGTTAGAGGAAGAGCGGCTTGCGGTTGCCAAGCCAAGTGCAGAAGTGCACATGGTTGCTAGTTCCTCACACGGGGGAAAGAAACGGAAAGATCGTTCGAAGTTTACTAATGAACGTAATAAGCAACCTGAGTCTACCAAGAAACCCAAACATAAGGGCGGGCACAAGAAATGGCACAAGAAGAAAGACTTGAAGAGGATCAAGTGCTTCAAGTGCAACAAGTTAGGTCACTATGCCCGTTCTTGTACGGATGAAGGTGACAAGGTAACTTGTAATACTAGTTACATATGTGTTTCTAGTTCAATATTTCTTGTAGAATCTAATCCATTTTGGATAATTGATTCAGGTGCCACCGACCACATAGCAAGGGACAGACGGTCCTTCGTGGAGTATCACCGGATACCCCAAGGAACAAAGTGGATCTATGTAGAAAACAACACATGTGTTGAAGTGAAAGGCGTTGGGACTTGCAAGCTAGTTTTGGACAACGGCCGCACTGTCTTACTACATGATGTCCTCTTCGCTCCAGATATTCGAAGGAATATTATATCTGTGGTCGTGTTAATGGGTCTTGGTTATAGCTGGTTCTTTCAAAATTGTAAAGTGGACTTGTCTTGTAATAATACTCTTATTGGTTCTGGGTATGTATTTAAAGGATTTAGTGTATTAAATACAATGTATGACTCTTCATTTTGTAATGAAAATTTCCTTGTTGCAAATTCTTCGACTTATGAGTCAGATATAATTTGTTGGCACGCAAGGCTTGGTCACATTGGACCAACGCGTATGTATAGACTTGCCAAACGTGGCCTTCTATCCAATGTTTCAAAGGTCGATATGTCGACCTGCGAACATTGCCTTATAGGGAAATCTTGTCGCAAGCCGTTTGGAACCGACACAAGGGCTGAGGTTCCATTACAGCTCATCCATTCGGACATATGTGGTCCGATGAATGTCAAGACAAGACGCGGGAAGTCCTATTTCATCACTTTTATTGATAACTTCACCCGATTCGGTCATATCTATTTGATATCCCACAAAAGTGAAGCATTAACATGCTTTAAAAACTATATGAGTTTGGTGGAAAATCAATTAGATCACAAGATTAAGGTCTTGCGAACCGATAGAGGCGGTGAATATCAATCGGCAAGTTTTAAGGAACTTTGTGATGAAAAAGGCATAGTTCATAAGGTAACTATGCCTTATACTCCGCAACAAAATGGTGTTGCAGAAAGGAGAAATAGGACTTTAATGGAAATGGTCCGTTCAATGATGGCACAAGCTAACTTGCCAATCACCTTTTGGGGTGATGCATTATTGATGGCCGCTTTCATATTAAACCGCGTACCCTCGAAATCGGTTAGCTCCACTCCTTATGAGTTGTGGAACCAAAGGTCTCCTGACTTAAACATTTTAAAACCTTGGGGATGTGCATCCTACGCACATATTTCCTCCCATAAGTATGGCAAACTCGGGCCACGGTGAAGGAAATGTATCTTTATACGATATGCAGAAAACTCCAAAGGTTATGTTTTCATTGGTCAGGAAGACAATGGAGGTCTAATTGAATTTGAGTCGAGTGATGTCACTTTCTTGGAAAACGAGTTTCCAAGACAGGGCGAGATAAGTCAGGACTTATCTCTATTTGAGATTAATGATCAAGAAGGATTACCTCATTCGAGTGGGAGAATTCTTGGTGAAGACGAAAATACGTTTCAAACTTCACCAATGGATGTTACGAATGATGCTAATCCTATTCCATACGGGAATAATGATCCAAGTGGGAGCATTTCTAACGACATTCCAAGTGGGAATGATATTAGAATTGATCTAAATTCGAGTCAACAAGGACTTGAAGAATCTCAAATACGACATAGTAGTCGTACAAGGTTGGCTCCTCTACGATTTGAGGATGAATTTCCGCAAACCTTTATGACTTTACTACAAGATGATGACGAGCCTGCTACTTTCAAACATGTCGTATCATGCCCTGCATAAGACAAATGGATGGAAGCGATGAAGGAGGAGTTGGAATCCATGAAAGTTAACCAAGTCTGGGACTTAGTTGACTTACCCAGAGGACGTAGAGCTATTGGGAACAAATGGGTTCTCAAGATCAAGCATAAGGCTTATGGATCTATAGACAGATATAAAGCTCGCCTTATCGCGAAAGGTTTTACGCAACAGGAAGGGATAGACTACGAAGAGACCTTCTCACCTGTTGTCCGTTTTACCTCGATTCGCCTGATTCTGGCTATGGTAGCTTGCTTAGACCTCGAATTACATCAGATGGATGTAAAGACTGCCTTTCTCAATAGAGAATTGGATGAGGAGATCTATATGGAACAACCAACAGGGTTTGTAAAAGAAGGAAACGAACATAAGGTTTGTAAACTTCGTAAGTCCATATATGGTCTTAAACAATCCTCGAGGCAATGGTATATACGATTTCAAGAAGTTGTCTTATCAAATGGTTTTTCCATGCTTGATGAAGATAACTGTGTATATATCAAGAGGATTAAGAGCAAGTATGTTATTATGTCTCTATATGTAGATGACATTTTAATAGCCGGAAATGACAAGGGCTTTGTGATGGATATCAAGGCTTGGCTTTCATCAGTTTTTGAGATGAAAGACATGGGAGAAGCCGCATATATCCTTGGAGTTAAGATTTCAAGGAATCGTTCGAAGAAACTTCTTTCTCTTTCACAAGAGACTTATATAAAGAAGGTTTTAGAACGTTTTAATATGCAGGACTGCAAGTCCATTGATACTCCTATAAGCAAATGCGATAATTTATGTCTGAAATCGTGTCCAAAGAACCAAAAGGAAAAGGAAATTATGGAAAAAGTTCCATATTCCAGTGCAGTTGGTAGTCTTATGTACGCTATGATGTGTACAAGACCGGACATCTGTTTTGCCGTTGGAATGGTAAGTCGTTACCAATCCAACCCAGGGCAAGTACACTAGAAAGCGGTTAAGAGGATAATGCGGTATCTTAAAGGAACTGCGGACTATGCTTTATGCTATCAAGGAGATGCCTTGAGGCTCGAAGGCTACACTGATGCAGATTGGGCGGGTGATCTCGATGAGCGACGATCGACCTCAGGATATGTTTTTCTACTCGGATCTGGTGCAATATCCTGGAGTAGCAAGAAACAATCCTGCATCGCACTTTCAACTATGGAAGCCGAGTTTGTAGCATTTAGCCTGGCAGTCCAAGAAGCTGTTTGGCTTAGGAAGTTCTTAGACAGGCTAATTGATGCAAGTGACTCAGGTGCTATACCAATACACAGTGACAGTCAAGCATCTATAGCCTATGTCAAAGATCCAAAATTCCATTGTAAGACCAAACACATAGATATCCGCTACAAATTTGCAAAAGACTATGATAAGACCAAGAAGGTAGACATAAGGTACATATCTACGCATGAGATGATAGCGGATCCGCTTACGAAGGCGATCCCCAGAGATGTGTTTTACAAACACTTATCATCTCAAGGATTGCGTAAGAGCTGAGTTGTACCAATGTAAATTCCCATGTCTGTAAAAGATCAAATTTAATAAAAGAATAAGTTCTTTTCAACATTGCATATGAGTTTCTTGAAAATGTTTGTGTACATTTTAAAATCTCAGCTATATTTTCTAGTATGTCGGACAGATTAAGGTTGGCTCTCTCACATGAGCAACCGCCTTTATTATATCAGACGGATAAAATAAAGATTAGACCTGTTTAAAGTCAAAATCGTCAGACGGATGATTTAGAGTCATGACTTAAACAAAATGGTCGTATCAAAGATCTGCATCATATGGATGCTTACAAAAGATCTAAGAGGATTTTTAAATCCTATCTGTCTCATGTGGGATGTGAGTCCAGAAGATTATTTGAGTAGTAAAAGGGACTCAAAATCAGACATTGTGGTGTCTGATCATCATCCTTACAACATCATTAAGACATACGCTCCCTGGGAAAGGAGTGATGTTGTAATACGTATTCATACTACGTATGCATTTGACCATTGGGTTAGAATAGTAATTGTGTTTACTATTATGTGAGACCCAAAGACCACATGGGTCTTAACTCGTTACCCTTAAGGACTCTAATTGGTTCCTTTAGATTTGACTGGGTGATTGCTATCTTAGCATGTCGCTTATGGACTATGGTCAATTCGGTCCGGCGGAGCATGTTAGAAAAGCGAGTCAAGTCAAGATCGAAAGGATCACAAGAAGAGGAAGATTAATTTCATATTCACATTTGGACTTTAAAGATTCAAAGCTGGCCAGCCAATTGTAATCCAGATGGGATTCAATTGTTGAATATAAAGTATAAGAAATGTGAAGAAATAATCTAGGGTAAAGCATGCGTTGATCTACTCAACTTTGCACCTCGAGGAGTGTTGTGTATCTCTAACAAGTGCACAACAGCGGACTCTATGCGCATGACGGTCACACGGCCTATTTCTCGGTATGATAAACAGAAGAGTTAAAGGAAAGATGTTTCCTTACAATCCCCTCAAGTGTGAGTGGGAGATGTTGGATATGGACGACATGAATACACCCATGAGGGGATGTATGAGGGTATACGGACCTCAGATGTCGCGTGCACGAAAGCGTGCACGAAGGGAACCTTTTCTCGTGTGAAAAGGACCACTCGATAAGTGGAAAAAGTCACTTTATAAGTGCATAAAGGCACTTGATAACTGAATGAAGAAGAGGATAAGTAAAAGGGCTAATATAGGCTAATAAGCTTATAAGTGGTTATTTCCTACAATAACTACCCCTAAAGCCTATAAATAGGACCCAAGGGTATGCCTTTTACACTAATCTAACCATGCCATAAGTTTGTATAAGGCAACTTGTGTTCTTCTTATCCCTTCCATTAAAATCCTCTTCTAAATAGAGATTTAGGCGGTGAAACGTTGCTTCGATCCTCCGTAACGAAGTACTGACCGTTGTGGCTAATCCAAGGGCAAAGTTCAGAGATTACGGTGCCGCGTACGCAAGCGTAAGTCTCTACTTTATTATTCGATCCTAACGTCGTTGTTTTAACAGGATCCAACAACAACATCATATACCGTACATAAACCACCACCATAGGCACGTGGTACAAAAGCTGAAAGGGAAAACAAAAGTAACTGCTCACAGAAGAAACTACCCCAAACCCACTACACCCAGACCCTAACTAACTGCTCTGGGCTCCTGGCCTGGAAGAGTCGCCCTCAGGGTGTCGACAGTCCGGCTGGTGAGCTGTCGCCCCCAGACCTGTACTTGGAGTGTGGGGGAAAGGGACACGTTACAGCATGTCAAGTAGGAAACTTAACCACACAAACCAAATCCACAACACTGTACCAAGATCCCTAATATTAGTTTATTAAAGTAATGTTCATTGTTTGGAACCTAAACATTAGGCGGAACACAAGGGAACTAGACCTCACCCATAAGGCGGGTGGAAAGAATCTCTGAATCTATGGTGTGCTAGCTCGTCAGGAGCCTACGTAACTCAAACACTCTCCACGACCCAAAGGGCCACGACCTCGAAGGCCAAGAAACCACACACCCCAAAGGGCACGACCACTCCCCGCAGTAGGAGGGCCAAAGGAAACAACCTCGAGAGTCCATTCCACACTATGTCCTCCTAATGCTTTGATTCCCCCACCCCATTCCCTGAGATGCTCACCCACCTTAGAGTGGAAGAGACACACCGGGCTTTCATTTCATCATTTACCAATTAGCATTGCATCAGGGTTATCTGCAACATAACGGTCTAAGGTAACAAAGCAAACCAACATTCTCATATATATGGGATCATCACCATGGCATTATAATCATTTTCAATATCGCCTTCAAGTCATAAGTAAATTCACCATTTGTCCTTTGCGTGATTAAAAAATAAGAGCATGAAACATAACTATAAGCAACTCCCTGAACTCAACCATGCCTGTACTACTAAGTAGAACATGACATAGTAAACAATTTCAAGTGTGGTTAATCTCATTTGGAAGGAAATAGAAAGGCAACTAAGGTAGATGGGAAGTAATGCATTAGTTTTGTTCAAGCTTAGAAAGTTGGAAGAGGGTTAATATAAGTTTCAAACATCAATGAAATGTCTTACGCATAGGTTGAAGAATTTCCTAAGGGGGGTTATTTAATGGTAATGGTAAGTGCCTATGCCTAATTTTTACTTATTTGCTAAGATCGATAAAAACCCTCTTACAAAAATCTTGCTTTTGTCACGGAAGTTAAGTTTGTTAAAAGGGTCTTAATAAGGCGTGTCTTAATTCCTAATAGGCTTAACTTATTAATAGAGATAGGGAGCTAAAATTCTTATTTAAATTTGCATGTCCAAAACTTCTTTACTAAGTTCACTGAAAGTACACTTTTCTACGGAAATGAAGCCAACTTGTTATGGGAATCAAGTGCCTTGTAGGGCCTTGTACATAATGGCAATTAGGGTTCCTATGCTTTCTAAATTCATTTAGAGCCTCTAACTAGAAAGTTGGCTAAACCCTCTTATGAATTTTTCAATTATATTAATTTTACAAGTGGGTTGTCATTAAACATGGAACTTTTTGTGAGAGGTAGCAAGTAGGATTTTATGTAGTCGTCCTAACTTAAGTTTATATTACTTAGAATGTTATATAAATGCTCATGAAATGCTATAAAATTTTTCGGCAGAGTTTCCTTTGTATTTATCTAATTTTTTCAATTACAACCTAAGTAATATTACAAGAAAAAGCATGTAATAATCACAAAAAGATGATCTTGCTCAAGAATCATAGGGAAAAAATAATCCCCTAACATCAAACATGAAATCAACCAAAACTAAACTTTACCCAAGTCTCCATTTGAACCAAATCACAATTTTTACGAAGAGGAATGAATAAAATCATAGATTTCTACAAAGATGAATGAATAAAACCATGGCTTTCTACACGTGGCAACATATTGGGAGTGTGAGAGAGAATCCTACCTTCCTAGTGCTTGTGAATGGTTGTAGGAGAGCTAATGAACCCGCTTAATGTGGTACAAAACCCCTCTCCTTCTTCCTACAATTCTCTGCTCTCTCTCTCTCTCTCTCTCTCTCTCTCTCTCTCTTCTTCTTCTTCTTCTTTTTTTGGCTTTTTTTTGTTTGTTTCTTTTTTTGTCTTTGTTCCCAGGTTTCGCCCCCCCTCTAGTGGCAACCAACGCAAGCAAGTAACATGAAAAAAAAGAAAAAAAACAAATGGATAATTGTAGAAGTTTGTAGAAAAGGGGGAGAAAAAATATCTTTAAGACCTCCATTTATTTACAAGTTTGCCATGCCTAAACCCCTAAATAAAAACAACCCCTCAACTTAATGGGTTTATTACAAGGTTGCCATTTCAAATTGGGTTAGCTCATTATTATCATTATTTACAAGTATGCCCTTGCCAATCATCTTTGTTTTAATAAATACCCTACTTTGGGTATAATTGCAAACTGGGTGGACATGTAAGTAACTTGGTTCAACTTGGTGGTTAATATGTGAATTTTCCAGTTACTTGAAGGGAGAATACTTTTTTTATCACTTAAAGGCATTACACCCCACCCTCCTAAAAGAAATTCTGCTCTCGGAATTCAAAACAAGAAGGAGGGTCGTATATCTACATAACAAACATACACGGATCTTTAACCAAACAGATGAGGATACTTCTCCCCCATTTCATCCTCTTGCTCCCAGGTTGATTCTCCGGGAGATTCTTGTTGCCACATGACCCTGACCAAATTAATAGCCTTCTTCCTCAACATCTTCTGTTGTCGATCAAGAATTGCCACTGGTTGCTGTTCATACGTCAGGTCTGGACGTAATTCAATCTCTGAGTAGTCCACCACATGGCTCGGATCTCCAATATATCCTCTTAATTGCGATACATGAAACACATCATGTACGCCTTCAAGATGTGGCGGCAGCACTAATCGATAAGCCACTTCGCTTATCCGGGCTGCAACTTCAAACAGGCCTATGTACCTAGGACTCAACTTCCCATGTTTACCAAACCGATTGTCCCACGGACTGGTGATATATTCAAGAATACATAATCGCCCGGCTGAAATTCAAGTGGACGCCGCTTCGCATCTGCCCAGTGCTTATAACGGTCTTGGGCCACGCGAAGATTCTCTCTGACCGTCCACACTACCTCGACTGTAGCAGTCACTAGGTCTGGACCCAAATTTTCACCATCTCACACATCATCCCAGATCAGAGGCGATCGGTAATTTCTACCATACAGAGCCGCATATAGAGCCATACCAATACTTGCCTGATAACTGTTATTATACGCAAATTCTACTAGATGGAGATGGTCTTCACAGGACCCCTTGAAATCCAAATGCAAGCTCTAAGCATATCCTCCAATATTTGAATGGTGCGTTCTGATTGTCCATCTGTATGTGGGTGATATGCGGTACTGAACTTCAAATGAGTCTCCAAACTGGCCTGCAGGCTCCTCCAGAAGTGAGATGTAAACCTAGTATCACGATCCGACACAATGCTCACAGGAACTCCATGCAACCTTACAATCTCTTCCATATACTTCCGAGCTAAGACTTCTGTAGATTGACCAAGTCGAAACGGAATAAATTGTGATGTCTTAGTCAATCGGTCGATAATCACACATATATCATCATTCCCCTTCGGAGTACGCGGTAGACCAGTCACAAAGTCCATGATTACATGTTCCCACTTCCATTCTGATATCGGAAGGGGTTGCAATAACCCTGCGGGTCTCTGGTGTTCTGCTTTCACCTGTTGGCAAACCAGACATGAAGCCACGCTCTTCGCCACACTTCGTTTCATCCCATGCCACCAGTAGTATTGTCGCAGATCCTTATACATTTTGGTCCCTCCAGGTGAATAGAATAAGGAGAATTGTGTGCTTCCTTCAGCAGCTCTTCTTGAATATTTCCCGCTGGCACACACACCATGTTACCAAACCGTAAGGAACCATCCTCATGAATACAAAAGTCCTTCCAAAGCCCTGCCTCGACTTGCTCTCGAATCCACTTCAATTTCACATCGTTCAGCTGATCTGCCTTAATTCTATCCATTAGGTCAGATTGAATCTGCAAACCCAACATATCTACCCTATCGCCTGGAAGGATCACTTCAACATCCATCCATATTATATCTCCTCGAAGCTAAGGCTGCATAGTCAACCTCATCACAGCTGGTAGTCGACTAAGAGCATCAGGCACCATATTCACCTTCCCTGGATGGTTTTGCAAATCAATGTCATACTCAGCCATTAATTCAAGCCAACAGCGTTGCCTCATGTTTAACTCCTTCTGAGTGAAGACATATTTCAAACTTTTATAGTCAGTGTAGATCTTTACATGTTCACATAGTAAGAAATGTCTCCACAATCTTAGGGCATATATGACAACAGCCAGTTCTAGGTCATGTGTAGGATAATTCTGCTCGTGCACCTTCAATAATCTGGAAGCGTAAGCTACTACTCGTCCATGCTGATGAAGGACACAACCAAGTCCCTTTCCTGAAGCATCACAGAAAATCTCGGAGCCACCTGATCGGTCAGGAATTGTCAACACTGGAGCAGTGGTCAATCGACGCTTCAGTTCCTCAAATGCGCACTGACACTCCTCTGACCATACATAAGGTACTTCCTTCTTTGTCAAATGAGTCAAAGGTGAGGCAATCTTAGAGAAGTCCTTGATAAACTTCCGATAGTATCAGGCCAATCCCAAGAAACTCCTGATCTCAGTGATTGACTGAGGGATGGGCCAATTCTATACTGCAGCAACCTTCTCTGGGTCGACAGACACTCCTTCTCCTGTAATAATGTGTCCCAGGAATGCGACCTTCGTCATCTAGAATTGACATTTACTGAACTTCGCATATAGTCGATGCTCTTTAAGGGTATTCAATACCATCTGCAAATGCTCAGCATGTTCATCCTCAGTCTTCGAATATACTAAAATATCATCAATAAAGACTACCACAAACTTATCCAAATAATCAAAGAAGACCTGATTCATCAGCCTCATAAAGGTTACCGGGGCATTAGTTACTCCGAATGGCATCACCAAAAATTCATAATGACCATACCGAGTTCTAAATGACGTCTTTGGAACATCCGATCCACGCACCTTCACTTGATGATAACCACTTCGTAAATCCAGCTTTGAGTACACTCGTGAACCACCGAGCTGATCAAAGATGTCATCAATCCGAGGAAGGGGGTACTTGTCTTTCACTGTCAATTTGTTCAGATCCCTGTAATCAATGCACATCCTCCGAGTTCCATCCTTTTATTTACTAACAACACTGCTGCTCCCCACGGGGATACACTCGGACATATCAGTGACCAAAGGGCCGCCATCCAGGGCCCAAAGGCCAGGGGTCTTCACAGACCAGGAAGAGGAGCATATCTGGGGGACGACTGCATTAGCTTGTACTCCTCCGATTTCATATGCATCTTCAGGGCATTCACGGTCCATTTATAGTGAAATTGACCATTCAAATTGATAAGTATCAGTCCGTTATCCTACAGCGAGCCCTTTATTGCAAACATCTACGTAGACAATCATATGCATCAGTTTGTAAGAGCATATGCTAATGAATCAGTTTGTATCTGTATCAGTATGTACATCAATATATTTGAATGGCTGAGTCATTTTGAAAATGTCATCAATTTGAATATGTATGAGATTTAATCTAAAATTTTGCAAGCAGTTTCTGAATTCGATTGAATATGTCTTCAGATTGAATAAGTATCAGATTTAATCTAAAAGTTTTAATGTAGTTTCTGAGTCAGATTGAATAAGTATCTGGTTTAATCTACAATGATTTCAGATTGAATAAGTATCAGACTTAAATCTAATAGTTTGCATGTAGGCTTGCTTCGAAATCAGATTAAGTATGATGAAATTTGGAATGTGATTGATTCACTGCGGTGGCACGCATTGAAATTAAAATTATAGCATCTAAAAAATATGCTCAAAGTGCAAAACGGGCAAATTTATTCACGTGGTCGCGTTGACCAAATTTGTTATCGATGTAACATTAGCTTAACGTGCACAACGGGCATAATTCTGTTGGTTGTGTGCGTTTAACAATTGTTCATAAAATACCTTAGATGCTCAAAGCAAACATCTGGCTTTGCTTGTTGTGCGCTTTGAGCAATTATGTTAACCATTAAAAATTTGCTCAACACGCACAACGGCTCAAAGCAATCACATGGCTTTGCTTGTTGTCTGCTATGAGCAATTATTTAAACCATTAAAAATTTGCTCACCTCGCACAACGGCCATAAATTTATTGGTTCTGAGCGTTGAGCAATTATGTAAGATGCTATAAATTTTTCCAGCTCACTTCCCACCGGTCAAACGTTCTTGGGAAAATCATATGTCTGGTATCAATCATCTACAGTTTGAATATGTATCAGAGGTGATCTATAAGTTTGCGTACAGTTTCTAAATTTGAGTGAATATGTGCCGATTTAACCTAAAATGTCTTCAGATTGACTATTTATCAGAGATAATCATGTGTCTGGTATCAATCAGCTATAGATTAACGAGCGGTCTTTTGTATATTCACGAGAAACCCTCTGTAGCATGACGGGGTCTTCGATGTAGCCACACATTAACTCTACTTCTGTCTCATCCTCATAAACCAATACAATTCACTGCCATGCATTATGCGTTGTGCGCCTTGAGCAATTCCCGTTTTCCATGCGTTTTGCACGGTGAGCAATTATGATTGTTACTCGCTTCTGTATTATTTAGCACGGTGTGCACGTCGAATAAAATGTATTAAAAAAGATTAGTGGAGGTCAGTATTGTTGGGAGTAATTTTCCTATTAGCATCAATGTTGATCAAGGCGAAAAACCGTTGAGTTTCCTTGTTTTGCACGGAGAGTAATTAACCTATTTTGTTTCCTTATTATACTCTTCATTTTAATTGGTCCAATTCCCCTATAAATGGCGGACAAGGATCCCTCATCTTCTCACAACTTCCTCTACTTTCTACTATCTTCTTCTTCTTTATTTGCCCACACAACCTCCATCTGGAAACAATAAGGTCTTCTTATGTTCGATCATGATGCATGAGGTAGGAATGTACGAGATGGAGATGGAGATGGATATGGAGTGTATAGATAAGATGGTCTTCTACTGTTCGGGCATGATGCTTGAGATAGAATGGACGATAGAATTCAACCAATACTTTTTTCACGTAAAGATAAATGGTTGATGTTGGAAACTGCAATGACGGTAATAAACGTAACGAAGGTCTATCGTCCATTTATAATCAAGCATGCACATGGAACGGCCATCTCCTCTTTACACTCTATCTCCTCCTCCAACCCCTTCATCTTTACACTATACCTCGTCTAAGACACACAAACACTTCCTCATGTCCTTTCCGATCTCGAAGATGAAAAGCTCATTCTATTTATAACGCAACCATGTGTTGGTGTTCACCGCCTCTTGGGAATCGGAGTTCTTTTCGGTGTCTTCGAACCGGCGTCATACTTGACAGCAGGGTACAACGACGCCTGCAATGACGACACTCCTATCTGGGCTACGGTAGCAGAAAGTTAGCAAACACATTCATAAACGCAACGAAGATGGTCGCTTCGTGGCGTTTATTAATGTTGTTGCTGACTTTCGACAACCGTAGGTAGGATAGGAGTGTCGTCATTGCATGCGTTGTTGTAGGGTGAAGCACACAGATCACGCCGACAATTTATCCCGTAAAGAGCCCCTTCATTGCAAACATCTTACGAAGACAATCATATGTATCAGTTTGTAAAGAGCATAGGCTAATGAATTTGTTTTGTTCTGTATCAGTATGTACATCAATATATTTGAATGGCTGGGTCATTTTCAAAATGTCATCAATTGGAATATGTATGAGATTTAATCTAAAAATTTTCAAGCAGTTTCTGAATTCCATTGAATATGTAGCTGATTCAATCTAAAATGTCTTCAGATTGAATATGTATCAGAGATAATCTAAAATTTTGCATGTAAACAAGTTAATTTTCTCATAGACTGAATTTAACAACTTGCTTGAAGGGACATTTTCGCGTTCTTTACAATACGTCGATGAAGACGCCAGTGGTTGAGTAGTGTGACGTGATCCGTGGACGGGCTGGGGTGTCGTTCCACTTTACTGTAAACTGCATCAAGATTTGCGACGGGAGGTCGAGGAGTGGAAGGCAAGCCGTTGGATGGCAGGCTGGGGTGCCGTTCCACTTTACTGTTAACTACATCAAGATGTGCGACAGGAGGTCGAAGAGTGGAAGGCAGGCCGTTGGATTGCGGGCTGCGTGCCGTCCCACTTTACTGTAAACTACTTCAGCATGTTCGGCGGGAGGTCGAGGAGTGGAAGGCAGGCCGTTGGATGGCGGGCAGGGGTGTCGTTCCACTTCAGGATGTGCGACGGGAGGTTGAGGAGTGGAAGGCAGGCCGTTGGATGACGAAGGGACCTGTTGTCTGGGAACGGTGTTGCCCAGTGGGGTGATTTGGCATGGCGATGCCTTCACCGGTGATTTGGACCGTCACCCCGCGGGCGGCGACGCCTCACCCGGTGGTGGAGGTAGTCACAGAGTAGGCGCTGGAGGGGAGGAGCGATCTGCCGTAAGTCCCCTGGCGCAAGTTGTCCAAGGGAAGTTGGGGAGTGGAAGGCGGGCCGCTCCATGTGTAAGAGAAATAACTCGTCGGCGATCCGCCTGTAAGAGGAATAATTCGTCGGAAGGAGAGGTCCGGTATCAACCGAGGGCCTATCCAACGATCGGGCCAACGGGAGGTTTCTTTTGAGAGAGGAGGTGTGTCTAGAGGCAAATCGTCCCTAACGCCCTGGTTTTGTGAGGAGAGATCGAATACGGGGGCGTTTCGCCCCCTTTCAACCTTCATGGTAAGGCTTTTCTTTCTTTGCGTTGAGCAATTATGTCTGAGCGTTGAGTAATTAAGTAACCAGCTACAAAACCACTCATACCTCAGAATTGCTCACCGCACAAAACCACTCAAAACTCAGAATTGCTCAGCGCACAAAACCACTCAAAACTCAGAATTGCTCAACGCACAAATCCGCTCAAAACTCAAAATTGCTCATCGCACAGAACCACTCAAACTCAGACTTGCGCACCGCACACAACCACTCAAAAATCAGAATTGCTCAGAGCATAAAACCACTCAAACATCAGAATTGCTCACCGCCGACGTCCCCCGTGTTTTGTGATCATGCAAGTGTGCAATATAATGGGGGATACCAGATTTAAAATATTTGTACCGCAAGCGCACGATGTTGTACTGTGGCTTGGGGGTCGAACACAGGGAGGCGTGTTTGTGCTTGTTTCTAAGAGGAACCAACTCATCCTAGGGGTGAGCTAGCACGAATCGATAGATGGTTTGTCACGGAATGTAAGTACGGAGGATAAACAATATGAAGGGAAACCTGGGACTTCGATTTCCACCCTATCATGTGTTCTCGCTAATACGACCTACGGATAGGAATACGATCGGAATTAGGGTTTAGTGGTGAGACGTTGCCTCTAAGAGTGATACCAGCGTCCCACGGGCCCGATATTCCGGTCGGTGCCCAGGATGATACGCTGGACTACCTGGTTTCGGTCAGTGGGCATTCCCATGTCCATTAACACTGATCCGACTCCGGGAGCACTAAGCTCATAACGATGACTCCCAACATCTCATCCTACCGCTCCCACGCGCTAGGATTCGATGTCTACGCTAAGAGCGTCAGCTATGGCTAGGGAGTCAACCGCCAAGTTTATTCCCCCTTGGCCCAACGGTCAAAGGCGGTCTTTTTCCCGCCGATGACAATGAAACACCCCACGTAACGAATAGATTCCTAATCCCTATCGAAATCCTAGTCCTATGGACGTATCAGGGAGAACCCGCGAAGGGGTTTCCACCGAAATCCCAGATTTAGGAACTACCCACACATTTTAAGCGATCTAAACGAAAATCGACCGTAGAAATCATAAATAGGCAATTGAAATGAAGTAGTAGCAATGCAATTAAGATAATATCAAAGTTTCATAAAGATCAGAACACTTACAAATGACGATAAAATTCCAACCGTCACAATAGGGAAAAAAGACAGAAAAATACACAGCTCTCGTTTCTGGAAAACCTAGGCAGCTATTTATAGAAAACGACTTCACTTGATCGGTTGAAGAATCAACCGATCGGGTGAGCTGCAGTGTTCTTCGGCTGCGGTCTTCAGAAACTTCACCCGCTCACGTGACCCGATCGGTTGGCGCAAGCGGTCGTCGTTTGGATCTTGTGGTCATTAGGAGAACCGATCGGTTGACCAATCAACCGATCGGTTGGAATTGTTCTGAAAACAGACAGAAGTCCCATCGGTTTGGCACGGTCAGCGGACGTCGGTTGAGCTCTCCGGGTTGTCTTTTTGGAAGAATCGGCTACAGATGAACCGATCGGGTGAAGGTCACCAGATCGGTTGGAATTCAGCTCCAATATCCCGAGAACTCTGTTGGGATGAATCGGTCGGTGACCCGATCGATTGACCTCGTCTTGCTTCAGCTGCTGTCCTGGTCGGATACGTGTGCATCACCCGATCGGTTGGATGTGTCCAACCGATCGGGTGGGGGCTGAAAGATAGCAATCTTGGTCGTTTTACCCCTGGATCGCGCGTGACTCCTCCCGTTGCTCCAGGGACCTAAGATATCTTCGTTATGTGTCCCCTACGCTGGCAATCTCCTGCAAACACACAAAAACACCAAAAAGGGAAAGAAAACTAAAAATCCCAAGAAAACGGGCACGAGACGGCGGAAAATAACGGAAAAACACGAAGAAGACGTGCGTGAATATATAAAATATACACGCACGTCAAAATCCCCCAAGCTAAACCCTTCCTCGTCCTCAAGGAAGACGAGTGAGAGTAGGAGCTCGGAGGGAGAAAATAGAGAGAAAGAGAGAAAAAAAGAAATCAAAATCCCAAATCGCTTGTCAGGGCCAACAAAATCAAAAACGCCACACCAAGCAAGCAAGCGACAAATCACAACACTAAACCAAAGAAAACGAGTCCAAACAAGTGTCGTGGGCCCATGCGGTGAAGCGCAAGTGAGTGTGGTCGTGTGCTAGCAGACGGTGTTACTATCTACAATGTGCAATAAAGCTCTATATACGCATATCCAAGAAAAGACCCAAATATCGATTCGATTTGAAATAAGCGATGAATATATAGCTCAAGCATGCATCAGAACAAGGTAAGAATCGAATCGTATCATGCGTCAGAGACTCCACAACTAGGGACTAGGAAATCACCTCACTATAGCCTAGATAATAGCTAGAAGGTCCCTATTCCAAGTGTTTTCGAAAACGATGGGGGTTGAGATGATGTGGAGAAGAACACCCGGTGCAAATTCTCGCCTTCCCTTTATTCTCGGCTGGTTGGAAAATATTCACACAGTAATTTTTTTTAGGTTTTGGATATATGTATATTTTTTGGGTTTTTGGCTATACACATATATATATATTTCTTTTATTTTCTCTTTTCTTCTTCTTTTTGGGTTTTTCTTCTCTCTTTTTTTGGATTTTTGGACTTTTGGGTATATACATGTGTGTACTCTCCCAAGTGGGAGAACGGTACACGACGAGGGATTTGCACCAAGTAAAATAAAAAAGAAATCGGATTCTAGACACTTGGGCAAAGGAGATTTTCTTCGCTAATAAGAGTATAGGCTAAATGGGTTATCCTAGTCCTAACTGTGGAATCCCGACACATGCGAAATGAAATATACGATATAAATATAGCATGCATATAGAGGCAGACAGGAGAAGTAAAAACCGCATATTCACATCGAAACATCATAATCTAGGGGTCATTCCAGGACAGGTATATAAATCAAAATCACAAAGTAGAAGCACACCGTAAGCTAGACACGACACACGACTCATACAAAAGCAAAATGGACCCACGATGCATGAAATGCAAGAGGACTCAGCTTCCTAGGGTTAGTGAATGTGATTATCGAAGCCATGCTAGGTGTGTGTGTGATTCTGTGGCAATTCATCATTTGGGGTCATCTCTAGGAGAGAGAGGAGAAAAAGGAAAGAAAGAAAAAAAAGAAAAACACGGCGAAAACGACTCTAAACGAAGAAAAAGACATAAAACGACGCACGAAGTGCGACTTCCCCAAGCTGAAACTTGCATTGCCCTCAATGCAATAAAAGTAAATATGTGAGGGCAATGAAAATGGGGGGAATACGCACCGACTCAAAAAGAGATGAAAAACGAGGAAAACACACATAAGAAACTGAAAAATAAAGAAATAGGAAAAAGAAATACAGAAAATAAACGATAGAAAAGCACACCACACGACATAAATAAACAAACACAACACACAGAAAGAACACGACAAAACACACAAAAGTCGACTTCCCCCAAGCTGGATATGATAGTGCTAGCAATATGATATGCTCATGACGATGCAGAAATATGCAAGGGGAAGATTGAAAAAGCAAAAGAAATCAAAAAGCAGGAGAGGAATCGTCCTCGTCCTCCTCGGTAGAAGATGGAAGGGTGCGGAGGGGAGAGGTAGGAGGTGTGCGGAGAAGTGGGGAGAGGGGTGCAGGATGTGTGTGGATGGGTGTGGATGTGTGGATGATGGGTGGTGTGGTAATGGTGATGGTGGGTGGAAGGGAAATGGCGACCAAAGCGGTGGTAGATGGGGTGGATACGGTGGTAGATGGGGTAGATACGGCGAAGGAAGAGGATGGTGGGGGAAGTGATCGCGAATGCACTGCAATTTCTTGCGGCGCACGTATGGGGTGACAGAAGTGGAGGGTGGTGGATTTGTGGGATCGACGGCGGTGATCGTGAGTGGAGGTGAAGTGGCAGGGATGTGAACAGTGGTGGTGGGAGGGGATGGTAGCCTAAGGGGTGATGGGTGTGATGATGAATGCGATGGGGGAGGTGGAGAGTATGATGGTGGAGGTGAAGGTGGTGGTGTAGGTGGGGGTGGTCCGTGAACGTGAGTGAGAATGCGGAGGATGGCGGCCATGTTCCTCTCAAGTGAGAGGAAACATGTGTGAGAGAAGATCGAAGCGGATGGGTCAGAGGGGGTAGAGGACGAAGCGCGAGCACGCAGTGAAGCTAGCTCAGCCTCAAGAGCGAGGTGAGTGGAGGCGGCGCGGCAGACGGAAGAAGTAGAGGCTGGACGGGAGGTGGAAGTGGTACCAGTAGCAGTGGTCATGCCGGCACCAGAGGCTAGGCCTAAAAGGGCCTCACTCAGAGCCTCGGAAGTGATAGGGCCAGGAGCCGGGATGGTATGACTGGGGCCAGCCCCAGAGTCTTCCACAGATGCAGGGATAACTTGTTCGCCTAAGTGGGCGGCAGGGGAAGGTGGTCTGGGTGCGCCCTGGGGAAGGAATGGAAGACGTAACCCCTCCAGAAATGTCCAATCTGCCACAAGCAGGATAGTCATGCGAGCTGGGTTGGACAGAATGGTATAGGGAGCTGGGGGTGTCCTAGTGGAAAGTGAAACGACCATCGGGGCGGGGCTTGATCATGTGTATGTGCCGAAGGACATAAAGATCTAGACGTGTGGGTCCTGCAGCAGTGGGAAAATCTTGGGGGATGGCAATATTGAACTGTGGATATGAAGCTATGATAGTAATAAGGCCCCCGCAACAAATCTTGCCCTTGTCGACGCAGCTAATCTCAAGTAGCTTGTGAATAAGCCAAGCACAGGCATGAATGGGAATGACAGGGGCCCTAAAAGCAATCCCGTCATCACCGCGAACAAAAGCAAAGGTCATGGCCCATAAAATGAAGAGATCAGGGATGGTCACGGTACCTGACTCATCCCTGGGGAAGAATGTGGAAGATATGATTCGGTGGGCCAGACCGAATATGGGGTGAATGATGGAGGAGGCCTTGGCCTTACCTCGAGGATAGTAAGCGTGTAGGGTGAGGCAAAACCAAAATTAATCGACGTCAAAATCAGGGTGATACCCGTAGGGACGGATAGCGTCGTCCCCATGGATGGGGAAACCAAAGATGTTATTAATAGTACTTAGGTGGGTGCGAATGGTTTTGTTACAAACGCGACCCCGACTCACAGACAAGGGAGGATAAAAATTCGAGTGTGAGGGAGGGGTAGGATACTGCGGTGGCGTTCAGGAAAGCTAACCAACCTAAATTGGCGAAGAGAGTCTCGACCTCGGTGAACACACCGAGATCGATAAGCGCTTGGGCATGGGAAAATTTGGTGGATAGGTGCCCCGTGCATCGAGTCTATGATAAAAAAATTTTTGTTCCTAACTCAAAAAATGGAAGCCACGCGGGCCCATCATAGGGTCCTCTGCTGGGATAATTGGTTGTGGTATGGGCTGGGGTTGTGCAGGCTGTGCAGGAGGAGGGCGTGAGTGTGGTGGACGTGTGGTTTTTTGTCTCTTGCGAGACGACCCCTCCTCTCGCATAATACCCTTACCCTTATCTTGATCCCGGGCCATGTGAGTGTGTGTGCGTGAGTGAATGCAGAATATGATAAATGCACACAAACACAGGCAATCGAGCAAAATAGTAATACTAGGGTAAAAATTGAAAATGGAGCTAAGGAGCGAAGTTACCCAGTAGAGATGACGATCCTTGCTCGTTGATCACCCGACGCAGCGCAATGAGAGGGAGTGTGAAGCCGCGGCACTTCTTTTCAGCAAATTTTTGAAAGTGGAGGAGGTCGGGCGGAAATTAGGGTTTTTCCTAGGGTTAAATGGAAGAGTGGGACAGAGAGCTCGATGGAGAGAAGGAAATATGAAGTGGAGAGATCGATTGGGGGAGGTTAGAGGTCGGTTGGGGAGGAATCTGGCCGGTTGAGGGAGAGGGAAGGCGAAACGGCAAAGGAGAAGTCGAAAACCGGTGAAGGGAAATGAACGTGTGAGGGCGGGGGGTATTTATAGGGTTTAAGTCGAACCGATCGGGTGAGTTTTCACCCGATCGGTTGGTTATTATGTCGAAAATCCTGTTGAAAAGAGGCTACAGGCGAACCGACCGGTTGAGAACTCGACCGATCGGTTGGCCGCTTCACAATTTTTCCCGAGACTTCAGTGCAGCTCACCCGGTCAGTCACACGACCACAGCTTCTATCAACCGATCGGTTGATTAAATCCTCAAATTTCCCGAGAATTCAGCCGTTCCCACACGGTCAGCCACCCGGTCTCAGTTTGCTTCACCTGACCGGTTCGTGGATGAACAGATATAGGCCACTTTCTGATATGTCCCACCCGATCGGTTGAGGGATCACCTGATCGGTTGGGGGCTTGTTTCCTGCAAAAGTCCAAAATGGCCTAAGTCCTTCGACGAAAGTTCCCGTGGCTGGATTTATTTATCAAAATAGGAAGAAATAAAGTTAAAAATAATACTAAAAACAAATATGAAAGTTTAGAGCATGGGTTGCCTCCCATGAAGCGCTTTTGTTTAACGTCCTTTGCTCGACGCCCGTAGATGATTTTCAAGGTGGACGGGGGTGATGCCCTAAGTTTGGCATCCCTTCAGATTCTGAATTGATGGCCCTTAGTGTCGTCGTCGGTGACAAGTAGACTTGCTCGACGATCCTCCCTCCGTTGATGGTATCAGGGGGCTTCTCCCTTATATTGGCGTCTACCGCCACTCTTTTCAAGATCCGGATCTCATCACCGGTAAGCCACATGGGCTCTTTCCCTTTTTTCCTCGTCGGAGGAGCTTTTTAGAATCCGGGAGGGATCGTATGTGATGCATCCGCTTCCCCAGTAACATCTTCTTTCTTCAGACCGACATGTTCTTCAAGGTCCCCCAAGCTGTCGGGGGGATTCCATGAGAGAATTTCTGTAACGGCCGCTTTCCGACCGATCGTAGTTTCTGCGTGCACGTTCTTTAACGTGCACGTATTTTAATTGACTATTTCTGAGCTCCGGCATATGCGATGCGATATGCCGTTGTGATCGTTTTGGGGTGTTGAATTTTATAGTAATTTTTGGGAACGTCTTTCACGGCTCGTTTTCTCGCGAAACGACCTTGAATAATAGGGACGTTTTAGTCATCCGACTCGAAACGCAGTTTCCAATTTTACGTAAATTCTTGGTAGGCGCTATGCACGATCAGGCTCCGTAGGTCTGTGCGTCACGTCTCCACGATCGCACCGGTATTTTTGGATTATTTTTCTGACGCCCGGATTGAAAGATATCGCTCGGAGAAATCTGGACCGTTGATTTGCCCTGATCAGATTCAAAATTCAAATTCGTTAGCCAAATCTGGCTAAATTGCTTATCAAATCTGTTTTAAACATTTCCTAAACTGCTTCTTCTATTCTCCCCTAGTTTTCCCCTACTTGTACACCCTCCACCTCCTTGTCAATCCTCTTCTAGTTATAAATCTCATAGGTATATATCAAACTATTCTTATATTATTAAACCCTAGCCCAAATTTTACCCTAACCCTAAAACAAAATTAACCCGCCGCCGTTTTCTTTTTTTCCCCTAAAAACTCGAAACCCCCGTCTCCCTCTTGCCCTCCCTCTCTCCCTCACGGTGAGATCCCGACGCCGCTCCGGCGTCCCCGAGGCCCCGCGACGCCGGCGATCCCCTCTGATTCACGACATCCCCCGCGAACCCAAGGCCGCACGCCTTCGCCCTCATTTTCCCCGTGCAACGCCGATCTCCGCCGCAGATCCCCTCAGCGCACCGCTGTCGATCGTGGCCTCCCGCCGCGGTGCCACCCTCGCGCCGCCTCCCCTAGCTTCTCGGCTCCCAGCGCCGCCGTAGATCTCCCCGACCGCCGTGATCCCGACCCGCCGCCGTCGCTCCGCATCTCACAGAGCAAACCCCGATCACCCCGACCACCCTCACCCGCATCTCCCCCTCGCTCCACAGTCACTCCGACCACCGAGCAACGACGCCCAGCACACTGCTCCGGCCGTCGACCACCGGAGACCCCCCCGGTCACCTTTCGCTGCCGTACGACGCCGACAACGGCGGCCTCCCCGTGAGCAGCCGCAGCTTCCATCGCTGCGGCGATTTCCGGCCATCGCCGGCCAAGCAAGCGTCGCCCCAGCCTCGCGGATCACCGGGAAGCGCCGTAGGCTGCCACCGAACGCCACTGACCGGTGGCAGTCCTCCCCTTGCTGCCGTGCTCTCGTTGCCCTTGCCGCTATGTCGCCGCTGCTGCTAGTGGCCATCGTCGCTGATCTCGCCCCCATCGCAGATTACCTTCATCCGCGCCCTGCAAGACGCCGCTCTGGCGTTCCCGAGCCCGTACGCCTCATCTTCTGTCCCCCCTCGCAGCGCCGCCCTCGCGGTTTCCCTGTCGCCGTGACCCTGCGGGTCGCGCAGCGCCCTCCGCACTCTTTCGTCGCCACTGTGCCACCTGTGGCCATCGCGCAGAGCCCCGACCATCGGTGGCCACTCTGCGTGAAGATCAGCGAGAGCAACAGCCCGAAGACTGATGTTGCTCCTTCGAGCCGCCGCGACTACTTTGTTCCGATGCCTTCCCAAGGCACGGTAGTTTCCGTTGACCCCGGCCCTTGCCGTCAGACTGACCGTAACCGCTGCCGCACTTCGTCCGCTGCCCGGACGAGTCTCACTACGCTACCCGTAGTCGAGACAACATAGACGCTGCCGGACTCACAATCTTCCAGCATCGTGATCCGTTACCGTTACCACAGCCTGAGACGCTTCGTTGCGCTACCCGCAACCGAAACAATCTCGACACCGTACCCGCAGCCGTTACAATCCTGAGGCGATCCCGAGACGGCTTCCACTGCGCTACCCGCAGTCGGGGACACGAGCACCACCACCGTTTTCAGACCCGACGCCAGATTAAATGCGTGTTCCTCACACCGGGTTGGTCCCCCTAACTCGTAGCACAACCCATACCGTAGCGAAACTGAACCTTAACTAAAACTGGACAACAATAATTAAATTTACTTTTTCGCACCAGTAAAATGCTGCTCACTGTAGAAATCGACCATCGGACAACTTTTCTGTGCATATAGGGTAGTGGTCGATCTAGGCTGATAAAACACCAAAATGTGACTCTGACAATTAGGGTAGTCCCGACAACCTAGAAATGAACCTAAATAGGATTTTCTGAAAACAAGGCCTGACACCGTCGACGTGGCACTATTTCAGACGTACTTCCGCTGACGAGACGCTTGGACGAGACGCTCCAGAGAGACGACACACTCGCCATCGCAGGCAAGTGTATCCACTTGCACTTTTGGCCGTGCTTAGGCCTTAGTTGGTTAGAATTGTTAACTGTGAACAAATAGGACCGGAAGTGAAATGATAGCGTCCGGGACGACTCCTGACGACTCAGACTTGACGACGAAGTATGAGCCAGACAACAACAACTTTTGAATATTGTAGGGCTATCATGTGTGTGCGTGCGTGTGGACACCCTAGAATAACAACTCCCTACACTTGTCATGTCGTGTCCTGTTACACAAAAAGCCTTCGGGCGTTTCGGATGCTTTCCTAGCGGAAGTGATCCCTGTTACACAAAAAGCCTTCGGGCGTTTCGGATGCTTTCCTAGCGGAAGTGATCCCTGTTACACAAAAAGCCTTCGGGCGTTTCGGATGCTTTCCTAGCGGAAGTGATCCCTGTTACACAAAAGCCTTCGGGCGTTTCGGATGTTTTCCTAGCGGAAATGATCCCTGTAAATCTTGTCCTGAGTTCCTGGGTTTGGGGTTGGGTTGAGCGTGCGCACGGCAAGAGGGTCTGATCCCCCTCGAACCGTAAGGCGTGAACCCTTTCGTGTCTCACTTGTCCTGTCTTGTCTTGTCCCGTCACGTCCCGTCTTGTCTTGACACCTGTAGGTTAGTCCCGTAGTTGGTAGCACACGCTACGACTACTACTTGTCCCGTCTTACTTTCCTGCTGCGTTACTTCCTGTCGTGTTACCCTGTTATAACTACAGCATGCTATTCAATCAGTAAACTGTTGTGTAAAAGAACCTCAGCATGCTAAGCAACCAGTAAACTGTTGTGTAAAAGAACCTCAGCATGCTAATCAACCAGTAAACCGTTGTTTAATAGTTCGATGCACTTGCAGTAAAGTCTAACCCTTCTTGTAGACTTTACCTGACGTACAGTTCCTTTTTCTTGGGTGCTATACGTCAGGTGTTCAGCCAGAATTCGTGGACGAGGCAGACTCGCTGGAGTACGAGGAGCCGAGGACGTCGACCAAGAGTACGTGCCTGACGAGGACCAGACCTTGAGGTCTTTTTAGTCGTCTCGTTCAGAGGTTACTGCTTTTAGTTTGCTTTTAGCTAGGTTGTTGCCATGCTTAGGCTTCCTTTTTAGACTTTGTACCAGTTGGATATTATATCTCTAATTTAATGAATGCATTTTCCTTCATGTACTTATGTTGTTTCGAACTTTATTAATGCAAGAACCTTAAAACTTTAAACTGGTACCCCTACAGACGCTTATTGGGTCCGAGCTTCACAGCTCCGGCCTAAGCGGGCCTTAGTCACGCTTCGCCTCCGTCCATTTTTGGGAAGCGGGGCGTGACAGGTTTTAGTGGTGGCCCATGCAGGTCTTGCAAAAGTTCGGAACAATAAAAGTACCGTATTCATTTGATATCCACGTACAAGTCTGAATTAGTTTCCCAGTCTTAGATAGTAGGAAGACTTAGGTAGACGTCCCAATTTGATAGTCTGACGCCTTGGTTAGGAATTAGTCATCCTCGTCCTAGAATACCTTAGTAGCCACTTGACTCGGACCGTGTTAAATTTCCAGAGCCCTTCTTTTAGTCGTTCTCTTGGGTCCATCGACTTCGGATCCAGCAGAACGTAACCTTGATCTCTCTTAGGAACCTTCTCTTTAGATCCAGATTATAGTCTAGCTCATTAGGAAGTCTTAGAGCTGAGTTATCCTAATCTTTAGACGATCCGATAATTAGGACACCTGACTTCTATCGTCCCTTTGATCATTACACTTTTGTGTTATCTGCCATAGAGTCCCATCATAGCTTCCGTAAATCATATTCTGTGTGTAACCGTCATGCGATAATCTTTCTTTCCTCCCGATTCACGTGATCGTTTCCTGACGATCATCGTAGATCCTTCGAATCTTTCTCCTTGCCAATTTTGCCTCCTCTAAAAGTATTTTTTGAAATTCCATATTAAGTTTTTCGCTCAGCTTAAATTCTTTAAAAACCCCTATATCATATATTTTAAAATTTCTTGTTTTTCTTTCGGTTGAATTAAAATTCTTTCACTGATTTTAAAACCTCCTTGGTCGTAAAATTATTTTACTATCTCGTGCCTATTTTCAAATCGGTATCTTTCGTATTTCAGTTTTAAACCTTATTATCAAATTCTATAATCCAATATATATATATTACTTTTCTAAACTACAAAAAAAAATTTATTCTAATCAATTACCGTACGTACTTTTTAAATATTTCCTAGACTAGAGGGAACTCCAATTATTTTATTATTAGTATTATATCAATTTTATGTTCTTCGTGACCACATTTCAAAATCTTTGTGTAAACCTATATTCATTTACAAAATAATCGTTTCTCACCCTACCTTTCTTTCCTTCGTCTCACTCTTTCCCAGAATTGTAACTTACTACATCTGCCCACTTTTCTACGTATTTTTTTTAAAAGTATAAAGTATACGATATCATATTTTGCACGTAATTCTCCGTTCATCCCTCTAATTATTCCGAGGGATATTTTTGTTCCATCCAACCAGCTATCTCCTTACCTCGCCTGGTTTGAACTCGTTATTTCCGATCTTATTTTGTTTCTCTTTTGGTTTAGCTTTCCTTCTATTGTTTAGACATTAAATCTTGTGTCTATGTTATCTCTAGTTTAGTAGTAGGCCTTTGGTCTGTGATGTCGTCGTGGTGCAAGAGTATAGGTAGAGTGTGTAGACCTGTAGGAGTGTGTCATCTTTAGGATTCTGATGTTTGTCTCTCGTGTCATGGATGTGTACACAGTGTTAACCAAGATATGATTGAAGTTGTCTGAATGACGGTATTCATACGTATATGAATAGGGTCATAGCAGGCAATTTCCTTAGACGTAGTTTTTCGCGATTATAGAATAGCTTATCTTTGACTGCGTGGGATTGTATCAAAATTTTGTTTTTTTTTCTTTTAAACCAAATCTTTAAAGTATTTTTTGAAATTAGCTCACAAGATCACAAATCAATTATCTTTCCTCATCCATTACCACGACTCCACACGTTTTTCCAAATGTTTTAAAAATGTGTCACTGGTTTTAAGTTTCCCTTTTCTCTTCTCTCCCTCTCCATTTAGAAATGTTATGTTATGGTTGTTATAGTTTTGGGACTAGCCATTATTGTTGTAGGATTTGTTTGCGGGTAGGCTCAGGGAGAGATGAGATATGTTATAGCAATGATTGACCGATTTTGGAACAATAGGATAATGGAATAGATTTCTTTCGGATGAAAAGAATGAGCTGTCCAAGACTTATTTATAATACCGATGTGAGACGGACTCAATGGAGAATTCTGGTTGAATGAGATTATATGCGTGAAGATGAGAACTATCAACTTTGAGGCTTAGACGAATGGTAGATATGGATGGCTACAGAGTATGTTAGGGGTTAGGGTGATCATGAGATTGAGTAGAGTTTTTATTAGCATCGAGACTTGGTCGTCGAGTTGGCGTGAGAAGACATTGGGAATAACACAACGACGGTTAGGTAGCCGGACTTAATATTGGTTGGGATTAATTATAGTGAGTAGGATGAGATGTGATCTTGATGGTCCAAATTGTTCGGCGGATGAATTTATGGGAAGATATGACGAAGAATGCATTGGGGACACGACGATTGTCGATTTGTGAAAAGTGTTATGAGTTAGATAACGTTTCTGTTTGGATCGATGATTGACTTAAACATCCCTTTAGCGATTGATTAATAATTGGGAAGAGATGGAGAAATTCAAAAGATGTTATTGAGCGATGATGTTTAGCGGAGTGGTATGGTATGAGAAGATGATTATTATTCTTTTGTGAGGACTTGGAGTTGGAAATTTCAACAGAAATGATGGGTCTATGGTTAAGTCGTAGGATGTGAGATTAGTCGTGGCTTTATCCAGTGAAAAGAAGGGTTGTGAAGGATTAATTAAAGAACATTGGTTGAAGTTATAAGATTAGAAATCTATAGGCGTAGTCATGAGAGTTTTGGGGTATAAGGTTATATAGATATTATTATTTTTAGTAGGAGTGATTCCGAGGACGGAATCATTTCTAAGGTGGGTAGAATGTAACGGCCGCTTTCCGACCGATCGTAGTTTCTGTGTGCACGTTCTTTAACGTGCACGTATTTTAATTGACTATTTCTGAGCTCCGGCATATGCGATGTGATATGCCGTTGTGATCGTTTTGGGGTGTTGAATTTTATAGTAATTTTTGGGAACGTCTTTCACGGCTCGTTTTCTCGCGAAACGACCTTGAATAATAGGGACGTTTTCGTCATCCGACTCAAAACGCAGTTTCCAATTTTACGTAAATTCTTGGTAGACGCTATGCACGATCAGGATCCGTAGGTCTATGCGTCTCGTCTCCACGATCGCACCAGTATTTTCGGATTATTTTTCTGACGCCCGGATTGAAAGATATTGCTCGGAGAAATCTGGACCGTTGATTTGCCCTGATCAGATTCAAAATTCAAATTCGTTAGCCAAATCTGGCTAAATTGCTTTTCAAATCTGTTTTAAACATTTCCTAAACTGCTTCTTCTATTCTCCCCTAGTTTTCCCCTACTTGTACACCCTCCACCTCCTTGTCAATCCCCTTCTAGTTATAAATCTCATAGGTATATATCAAACTATTCTTATATTATTAAACCCTAGCCCAAATTTTACCCTAACCCTAAAAAAAAATTAACCCGCCGCCGTTTTCTTTTTCCCCTAAAAACTCGAAACCCACGTCTCCCTCTAGCCCTCCCTCTCTCCCTCACGGTGAGATCCCGACGCCGCTCCGGCGTCCCCGAGGCCCCGCGACGCTGGCGATCCCCTCCGATTCACGGCATCCCCCGCGAACCCAAGGCCGCACGCCTTCGCCCTCATTTTCCCCGTGCAACGCCGATCTCCGCCACAGATCCCCTCAGCGCACCGCTGTCGATCGTGGCCTCCCGCCGCGGTGCCACCCTCGCGCCGCCTCCCCTAGCTTCTCGGCTCCCAGCGCCGCCGTAGATCTCCCCGACCGCCGTGATCCCGACCCGCCGCCGCCGCTCCTCATCTCACAGAGCAAACTCCGATCACCCCGACCACCCTCACCCGCATCTCCCCCTCGCTCCACAGTCACTCCGACCGCCGAGCAATGACGCCCAGCACACTGCTCCGGCCGCCGACCACCGGAGACCCCCCCCCCCCGTCGCCTTTCGCTGCCGTACGACGCTGACAACGGTGGCCTCCCCGTGAGCAGCCGCAACTTCCATCGCTGCGGAGATTTCCGGCCATCGCCGGCCAAGCAAGCATCGCCCCAGCCTCGCGGATCACTGGGAAGCGTCGTAGGCTGCCACCGAACGCCACTGACCGGTGGCAGTCCTCCCCTTGCTGCCGTGCTCTCGTTGCCCTTGCCGCTATGTCGCCGCTGCTGCTAGTGGCCATCGTCGCTGATCTCGCCCCCATCGCAGATTACCTTCATCCGCGCCCCGCAAGAGGCCGCTCCGGCGTTCCCGAGCCCGTACGCCTCATCTTCTGTCCCCCCCTCGCAGCGCCGCCCTCGCGGTTTCCCTGTCGTCGTGACCCTGCGGGTCACGCAGCGCCCTCTGCACTCTTCCGTCACCACTGTGCCACCTGTGGCCATCGCGCAGAGCCCCGACCGTCGGTGGCCGCTCCGCGTGAAGATCAGCGAGAGCAACAGCCCGAGGACTGATGTTGCTCCTTCGAGCCGCCGCGACTACTTTGTTCCGATGCTTTCCCAAGGCACAGTAGTTTCCGTTGACCCCGGCCCTTGCGTCAGACTGACCGTAACCGCTGCCGCACTTCGTCCGCTGCCCGAACGAGTCTCACTACGCTACCCGTAGTCGAGACAATATATACGCTGCCGGACTCACAATCTTCCAGCATCGTGATCCGTTACCGTTACCGCAGCCTGAGACATTTCGTTACGTTACCCGCAACTGAAACAATCTCGACATCGTACCCGCAGCCGTTACAATCCTGAGGCGATCCCGAGACGGCTTCCACTGCGCTACCCGTAGTCGGGGACACGAGCACCACCACCGTTTTCAGACCCGACGCCAGATTAAATGCGTGTTCCTCACACCAGGTTGGTCCCCCTAACTCGTAGCACAACCCACACCGTAGCGAAACTGAACCTTAACTAAAACTGGACAATAATAATTAAATTTACTTTTTCACACCAGTAAAAGGCTGCTCACTGTAGAAATCGACCATCGGACAACTTTTCTGTGCAAATAGGGTAGTGGTCGATCTAGGCTGATAAAACACCAAAATGTGACTCTGACAATTAGGGTAGTCCCGACAACCTAGAAATGAACCTAAATAGGATTTTCTGAAAACAAGGCCTGACACCGTCGACGTGGCACTATTTCAGACGTACTTCCGCTGACGAGACGCTTGGACGAGACGCTCCAGAGAGACGACACACTCGCCATCACAGGCAAGTGTATCCACTTGCACTTTTGGCCGTGCTTAGGCCCTAGTTGGTTAGAATTGTTAACTGTGAACCAATAGGACCGGACGTGAAATGATAGCGTCCGGGACGACTCCTGACGGCTCAGACTTGACGACGAAGTCTGAGCCTGACAACAACAACTTTTGAATATTGTAGGGCTATCATGTGTGTGCGTGCGTGTGGACACCCTAGAATAACAACTCCCTACACTTGTCATGTCGTGTCCTGTTACACAAAAAGCCTTCGGGAGTTTCGGATGCTTTCCTAGCGGAAGTGATCCCTGTTACACAAAAAGCCTTCGGGCGTTTCGGATGCTTTCCTAGCGGAAGTGATCCCTGTTACACAAAAAGCCTTCGGGCGTTTCGGATGCTTTCCTAGCGGAAGTGATCCCTGTTACACAAAAGCCTTCGGGCGTTTCGGATGTTTCCCTAGCGGAAATGATCCCTGTAAATCTTGTCCTGAGTTCCTGGGTTTGGGGTTGGGTTGAGCGTGCGCACGGCAAGAGGGTCTGATCCCCCTCGAACCGTAAGGCGTGAACCCTTTCGTGTCTCACTTGTCCTGTCTTGTCTTGTCCCGTCACGTCCCGTCTTGTCTTGACACCTGTAGGTTAGTCCCGTAGTTGGTAGCACACGCTACGACTACTACTTGTCCCGTCTTACTTTCCTGCTGCGTTACTTCCTGTCGTGTTACCCTGTTATAACTACAGTATGCTAATCAACCAGTAAATTGTTGTGTAAAAGAATCTCAGCATGCTAAGCAACCAGTAAACTGTTGTGTAAAAGAACCTCAGCATGCTAATCAACCAGTAAACCGTTGTTTAATAGTTCGGTGCACTTGCAGTAAAGTCTAACCCTTCTTGTAGACTTTACCTGACGTACAGTTCCTTTTTCTTGGGTGTTGTACGTCAGGTGTTCAGCCAGAGTTCGTGGACGAGGCAGACTCGCTGGAGTACGAGGAGCCGAGGACGTCGACCCAGAGTACGTGCCTGATGAGGACCAGACCTTGAGGTCTTTTTAGTCGTCTCGTTCAGAGGTTACTGATTTTAGTTTGCTTTTAGCTAGGTTGTTGCCATGCTTAGGCTTCCTTTTTAGACTTTGTACCAGTTGGACATTATATCTCTAATTTAATGAATGCATTTTCCTTCCTGTACTTCTGTTGTTTCGAACTTTATTAATGCAAGAACCTTAAAACTTTAAAATGGTACCCCTACAGACGCTTATTGGGTCCGAGCTTCACAGCTCCGGCCTAAGCGGGCCTTAGTCACGCTTCGCCTCCATCCATTTTTGGGAAGCGGGGCGTGACAATTTCCCAGGCCCCAGCTTCCACAGCTCTTTCTTCTTCTACGTCCAGCATATTGCAACCAGCTTCATCCGGGGGTGCTTCATAGATAACCCCAAGTCGAACTCGACTTTTTCGTTGCCAACATTAAGGGATAACTTCCCCTTCTTCACGTCTATCAGCACGCCAGCGGTGGCCATGAAGGGCCGTCCAAGGATGATGGGCGTATGGGTGTCTTCGGGCATATCCATCACCACGAAGTCTACCGGCACATGTAATCCACTGACCTTAACGGGCAGGTCGTCTACAATTCCCACCGAGTATTTGATCGATCTATCGGCTAATTGAAGTGTCATACCCGTGGGCTTCAGGTCTCCCATCCCTATTCTCCTGTATAGCGACAGGGGCATTTGACTGACGCTCGCTCCTAAGTGTTGGATCCTGTGGATGGCAAACAACATTAGAAGGGGGGTTGAATAGTGTTGTGCAAATAGTAAACTTTTTCGGTTGTTAATATTAGCACAAATAAAATCCTTCTAATGTTGCCTAAGAAGCCAAGTAGAGTGATCTACGCTTGGTTCTTAATCAACAAAGTAATATGATATAGAAAAGATTACAACCAGATGTAAATCTTTACACAGAGATCTTTACACAGCGGAATTAAATAAACAATCTTTGCAATAATAAATAAACAAGGAATTACAAAGATATAAGATTAGCAAATGAAAAATGCTTGTACAAGAAATATAAACAATCACAGAAAAACAAACGCAGAGACAAGCGATTTTATCCTGGTTCCCCGCAACCCGGGTACGTCCAGTCCCCGACCAATCCGGTACGAGATTTTCCACTATCTGCCTTGGCAAATACAAGTACCTAACTCCACTCGTTAGGATTTCCAACGACCTAGTCTTGACCAGGATTTCCAACTGGCAACACCTAGACTTGTCTAGTGTTCCAACAACAACACAATGAAACTTATATCCAATACACCACAATAAATTGATGGAGATTGGTTTTTACACCCGATTCTATAGCCAAACAAAGATAGACAAAATTGTGTAGTGGCTTGATAGAACAAGAGTCTAGATCACACAAAGATACAAAAGAATTCTTTGTGATCTAGATCTAATGCTTTTCAAAAAATCCTTTAAACAAAATAAAGAGAATAGCAATAAGGATTTTGAAAAACGTTTAGCCAATAAAACGAGAGTATGATCTTTAAAAAGTAATAACAGAATTTTGCAAGATCACAAATAAAAATAGAATTGGCTAGAGAGAATGAGAGCTTTGAATTAAAGAGCGTTTGCACAAGAGATTTGAATTTCAATAGTTGTTGTGTGTTTTTCTCAAATGAAATTAGCTCTTATTTATAGGGAAATTTCTGAGATTTGAAATTCAAATTTACTTTGACTTTTGTCCCAAAAATCACGGAGAAAATCGCTCAACGAATTTTCAAAATTCAAATCAAAAAACGTCAGAATTTTACAGCTGGTAGTCGACTCCCTCATGTAGGTAGTCGACTCCCAGAGTGTTTCAGGATTTCTTGATTCCCAGCTGGTAGTCGACTCCCTACTGTTGGTAGTCGACTCCCAGAGGAGTTTTTCCTGCAACACATCTAGTCAGACAGGTAGCTAACTCCAGGGTGTGTGGAGTTTCACTACGGAAGTTATAGGATGACTAGAGAAAGCTCTCTAAAACATTTTGAAAAGATTTAAAAGATTTTCAAAAACATTTTTCAAATTGTTTTTGTGTGCGTGTGTTTTGTCTATATGATTTGGCTTTAACAAATACCCTAAAGAGACACAACACACTCACTATAGACTTAGGACACGTCTTCGGAAGCTTGATCAATTTGATGGAGTAGAAGTGAGCTTCACTTGAGCTTCTTGATCTATTTGAGCTTTGAGCTTCATCATTTGATCTTAGCCACGTTCGTCCTTGTCTTTGAGCGTAGATTGCGCTTCTTTGAGTATGAGTAAAGTTTCGCATATTCTGCACACTTAATAGTAGTGTAGTTAGTACACTAAGCGTCATTTGGTGTGCTCATCATCAAAATCACTTGGGGTGGAATTCAATTTCCATCACTCTCCCCCTTTTTGATGATGACACCCAAATGAAAAATAAAGTAAGTTTGAAATTTGAAAGTACATGAAAGTATACTTACTCCCCCTGCTTTGATGCGGTTCTCCCCCTGCATCGAAGCCGTGAGCAAAATAAAATAATATAATACATATGATTTCATTTTTGCATTTCATGAATCTTCTCTCCCCCTTGTCATCAACAAAAAAAATTTCAATGATATATGAATCATAGTATAATCGGGAGGGGAATTCAATTTCATATGCCTGCAAGAGAGATGTTAGTTTATAAGAACAACTAAAGTATTGCATAGAAGATAAGTTCATGATAGCTAGCATCACACGATAAAAGTTATTACAAGCCATAAGTCTTAAGGACATAATGTTTTTGAGAGTCATTGTTTAAAAGAGAACCATTGTTTATGAGAGAAGCTAAGGATGACCGCCATTCTTCTTTAGTTCCTTGATCTCATCAAGGATCATAACAAGCGTTTCTTCAGTCATCTTGTTACTTTTCACGACGAACTCCTTAAGGTCGTCCACCTTTCGATTGAGATCTTCAAATCCTTTCTCTTGTGAGATCTTCAATTTTCCAATCTTCTTTAGAAGCATTTCTTGAAGCTCAAGAATATACGCCGGTGCTTCTTCTTCTTCTTCTTCTTCGCTTCCTCTTTCTTCTTCTCCTTCTTCTTCTTCTTCAGAATCTGAAACCACAATTTTCTTACCTTTCCTAGAGGATGAGGATCCTCCTTCAGCTGCAAGTTTTTCTTCAGGGATGTTCTCATCAAGGTCATGGTGAAGATTCATTCTCCCAAGTGCATGAACATCAAAAACTCGAGCCGGTTCTAGAATAGAGGTTTCATGATCCAAAGGCACATTATAGCTAATAACCAAGATAGTGAGATAGTGCCCATGAGCTAAGGTGGAAGAGGGTCTATCAGAAGAAGCTGAAGCAAGTATAGAATCCATGATAACTTTGGCCCAATTGATGCGAATGTTACCTAGTATAGCATAGATGCATTTGGCTTGCTTTTCTGATAAGATCGAATGACTTCCAGACTTTTGAGTGATATTATAGGATAATATATTTGCCAAAATTCTTGTCGGATAGCGAAGATCACAACATGGCAGTTTAATCTGAAAATGTCTTCCTGGCAAATACATTCTCTCTAGAATATTTCCTTCAGTCATTTGTACTTTATCAAGAAGCAGGCCAGAATATGGGATTCCTAGGGCTTCTCCTAGAGATTTGACAGTAATGGCAAGCTTGGTATCAAGGACTTTGGTTATAAAACGGCTTTTAGCAAGATCGTAGTCCATGTTAGCATAGAACAAGTGCACAAGCCTTGGATATCAAAGATAAGTATTTTCAGAGGAAAATAGGTTGGCCAAGTTCTGAAAATCTAGTAAGCTATCAATGCCATAATTTATAACATCATTAAGCTTAACAAAACGTTCATGCAAGATGGGTTTCTTAGTGACCTTAACGAATTGTTCATAAGTAGTGGTTTTGAAAAGATAGGGTAGAATGGTTTCTTTTTCAGAATCAATTTCAGATGAAGTTTTTCTCTTCTTGGTGAAAATTCCTTTGATAGGCATATAGAGAGAGTAAAAACAATATTTTTACAATGCTAGATAAGCAAGAGAAAAGAAATAAAGAAGTAAAGATCATGAAGTAAAAAAATTTTTACCTTGAGTGGGTTTTTGGAAGAGATGAAGTTTGGAGGAGCTTCAAATAACCCAAGCACCAAGAGAATTCTCAAGAGAGGAGGAGAAAATGTGGTAGTCGGCTACCTAGGGTTTCTCTTGGGGGGTTTTAATCTTTGGATGAAAGATTGGAAGGAATGAGGGCCTTAGGATCAAGAGATGAAGGGTTAGGATGAAGTTTTAGCTTATTGGGTATAAGTTGCCTTGAGGATATGAACCCATTTACTCAATAGAACCCATTAGGAGTTAGTCAAAAAACAAACCCAGAATTTCGCATATACTCTGGTAGTCGACTCCCTTAGTAGGTAGTCGACTCCCTACTGGGTTGAGTCGTTTTCTCATCCCGAGGGTTTTTTTGATCCAGGTCGAGTGCGATTTCTGAACACAAAATGTTTTAGGAGCAAAACACAATCATATACAAATATTAACTTATTAAAACACATTTTAAGCATGAAAAAAATAATAATAATAATTAAGTTGAAAAGGAGCGAAGTTTGTTCTGATCCAGTTATCAGTCGTTTGGATCTTGATTTCTCCTCTTTGTTTCTTTAGAGTACCTGAAAGAAAACGAACGTTTATGGTACTCCTTTTTTTGAGTCCGAGGAGTTAGTCTTTAGGAAGCCAAACCCAGTATGGTTTAGTTCCTTCATGAACAACATATTTATAATTTTTGTTTAAATGAATTTGTTGAACAAAGTCGATAGCGTACCTTTTCCTTTGTTGATCAGATAATTTCTTTGGTATCCAGATGCTCAAAAAATTGTCGTTAGAATGATGCATCCTAGTATGCTTAACCCTTTTCTTGGTATGATGTGAATCATAGCCGAGTCCGGTTTTCCTAGATGAAGCTTTTTGATTATCTATTAGACTGTCTAGCTTCCCTTTTCCTTTGTTGAAATTCTCAATAATTTTCATCGTAGCGTCGTATTTATTTTTGACAGATACGAGAAGATTATTTAGATTCTCAACTTTTTCATTTACTAAAGAAATATCTTTTTGCAGAAAATCATTCTTTTCTTTAAGGAGACTATTTTCTTTAATGATTTCTTCTTTTTCCTTAGTATCCTTTTTAATATTTCTAAGTGTTTTTCTATGTTCTTTTATGAGCTTTTCATGCATTTTGCATAGCTCCTTATATGCTCCCCTATAATCCATGTCTTCATCATCACTTGATGACGAATCATTGTCGCTAGATGAATCATGATGTGTGCTTACCTTGGAGGATGTGGATGCCATGAAGCACATGTGTGCTGTCTCTCTTCTTTCATCGTTATCTTCTTCTGAAGATTCATCGGATGAGGAATCGTCGCTCTGGTCGAAGGCTGCGTAAGCTTCCTTCTTTGGTCGTCGGAATTTATTTATTCCGTTGTTTCTCTTTTCATTATTATCTTTGTTCTTCCCATGATCTCTGGAATCACGATTGTTTCTCTCCAATGGACAGTCTCTTTTGACATGCCCTGGTTTGTTGCAACCAAAACAAATAATACTGTTAGTAGGTCTAAAAGATTGTTTTCCATACTTACTTGTAATGAACTCTTTAAATTTCTTTGAGATGAACGCGATATGGTCTTCTTTGTCGGTATAATCGGAATCTTCCTCTTGGGCTTTGAACGCGAGATTCTTCTTCTTTGGTTTTTCTTCGATCTTCTTGTCTTCTTCAAGCTCAATCTCATATGCCATGAGGTTTCCCATTAGTTCTTCAATGGTGAGGTCTTTCACATTATGAGCTTCTCGGATGGCGGTTGTCTTTCCCTTCCATTCGGGTCGGAGGGATCTTAGTATCTTCATTACCTGCTCATATTCGGAAAGTTTCTTTCCTAGTCATGCAAGCTCATTTGTAATATTAATAAAACGAGTATTCACATCGGTGATACTCTCTCCTTCTTCCATTTTAAAAGATTCGAATTTTGAATGTAAAACATTTATGCGGGATTCTTTTACCTTTTCGGTTCCTTCGTGACTTACCTGAAGAGTATGCCATATTTGGTGTGCTGTCTCACATTGGGAGACTCGATTGAACTCATTTCCTGTAACGGCGCAAAATAGTGCATTCATTGCTTTTGCATTGAGATTAGCTCTCTTCTTGTCGTCGACAGACCATTTCCCAAACTCAACATCGGTAGGTGCGATGTACTGGACTTTAGTAATGGTCCAAGCTTCAATGTCTAATGACTATAGGTGAGTCTTCATTCGGATCTTCCAGCTAGCGTAGTTGGTTCCGTTGAACAGTGGTGGTCGCATGGTATTCAGTCCTTCAGAGTGAAAAGATATTGACGCCATCACCTTTGTAGCCTTGCTCTGATACCAAGTGTTGGATCCTGTGGATGGCAAACAACACTAGAAGGGGGGGTTGAATAGTATTGTGCAAATAGTAAACTTTTTCGGTTGTTAATATTAGCACAAATAAAATCCTTCTAATGTTGCCTAAGAAGCCAAGTAGAGTGATCTACGCTTGGTTCTTAATCAACAAAGTAATATGATATAGAAAAGATTACAACCAGATGTAAATCTTTACACAGAGATCTTTACACAGCGGAATTAAATAAACAATCTTTGCAATAATAAATAAACAAGGAATTACAAAGATATAAGATTAGCAAATGAAAAATGCTTGTACAAGAAATATAAACAATCACAGAAAAACAAACGCAGAGACAAGCGATTTTATCCTGGTTCCCCGCAACCCGGGTACGTCCAGTCCCCGACCAATCCGGTACGAGATTTTCCACTATCTGCCTTGGCAAATACAAGTACCTAACTCCACTCGTTAGGATTTCCAACGACCTAGTCTTGACCAGGATTTCCAACTGGCAACACCTAGACTTGTCTAGTGTTCCAACAACAACACAATGAAACTTATATCCAATACACCACAATAAATTGATGGAGATTGGTTTTTACAACCGATTATATAGCCAAACAAAGATAGACAAAATTGTGTAGTGGCTTGATAGAACAAGAGTCTAGATCACACAAAGATACCAAAGAATTATTTGTGATCTAGATCTAATGCTTTTCAAAAAATCCTTTAAACAAAATAAAGAGAATAGCAATAAGGATTTTGAAAAACGTTTAGCCAATAAAACGAGAGTATGATCTTTAAAAAGTAATAACAGAATTTTGCAAGATCACAAATAAAAATAGAATTGGCTAGAGAGAATGAGAGCTTTGAATTAAAGAGCGTTTGCACAAGAGATTTGATTTTCAATAGTTGTTGTGTGTTTTTCTCAAATGAAATTAGCTCTTATTTATAGGGAAAATTCTGAGATTTGAAATTCAAATTTACTTTGACTTTTGTCCCAAAAATCACGGAGAAAATCGCTCAACGAATTTTCAAAATTCAAATAAAAAAACGTCAGAATTTTACAGCTGGTAGTCGACTCCCTCATGTAGGTAGTCGACTCCTAGAGTGTTTCAGGATTTCTTGATTCCCAGCTGGTAGTCGACTCCCTACTGTTGGTAGTCGACTCCCGGAGGAGTTTTTCCTGCAACACATCTAGTCAGACAGGTAGCTAACTCCAGGGTGTGTGGAGTTTCACTACGGAAGTTATAGGATGACTAGAGAAATCTCTCTAAAACATTTTGAAAAGATTTAAAAGATTTTCAAAAACATTTTTCAAATTGTTTTTGTGTGCGTGTGTTTTGTCTATATGATTTGGCTTTAACAAATACCCTAAAGAGACACAACACACTCACTATAGACTTAGGACACGTCTTCGGAAGCTTGATCAATTTGATGGAGTAGAAGTGAGCTTCACTTGAGCTTCTTGATCTATTTGAGCTTTGAGCTTCATCATTTGATCTTAGCCACGTTCGTCCTTGTCTTTGAGCGTAGATTGCGCTTCTTTGAGTATGAGTAAAGTTTCGCATATTCTGCACACTTAATAGTAGTGTAGTTAGTACACTAAGCGTCATTTGGTGTGCTCATCATCAAAATCACTTGGGGTGGAATTCAATTTCCATCACTAAGTTCACGAGCGACCGATGGATTTTTACTTCCCCAATCGAACAAGGAATGGAGAAGCTTCCCGGGTCTTTTAGCTTGGGCGGATTTGCTCGCTGGATGAGAGCACTACATTCCGCCATGAGAACGACCTTTTCCTTTCTCGAACCCCTCGTCACCAAGTCCTTTAAAAATTTTGCATATGAGGGAATTGTCTCTATGGCTTCGAGGAACGGGGTCTGCAAACTCAAATCCTTGACCATAAAGAAGAACTTGCCATATTTTTCATCAATTTTAGCCTTGGCAAGTCGTTGTGGAAAAGGCATGACGAGCTTGAATACTTTAAGGTTCTCCTCCTCTGCCTTCTTCTTCTCTTCTTCAGGGACTCCCTCTGGAGTCGTATTCTTTGGTGACGGAGCTTCGCCGTCCTTTGATTTTTTAATTGGCCTCCCAACGACCGACAGAGCTTTCGGTTCCTTAGCGGGCACTCTTGTGGGAATTTGTGTCCCGCTTCTCAAGACGATAGCAGACACATTCGCAAGTTCATGCGTTAGTGCCAAAGTCTGATTTGCCCCCCTCGGGTTAACTTCCGGTTGTGACGGCAATTGATTTTGAGACCTTTGAAGGTTCGCCATTTGCAACCCCAGCTGGGTTACTTGGTCAGTGAGGGCCCTCTTCCCCATTTCCAGCTTCAAATTGATCTTCTCATGGTTCGAAATGTACTGAGTCAAGAGGGACTCAACCGGGGAGATAGCACGTTGCTTTCCATATGGCTGCTGCTACTGCATGGGCTGCTGGTTCCTTGGTTGATACTGCTGGTATACCTGTGGAGGCTGCTGCTGCTGCTGATACTATTGCTGCTGTTACCTAGGCGGCTGATATACTAGCTGCTGCTACTGCTGATACTGTTGCTGTTGTTGCCTAGGCGACTGATATACTAGTTGATGCTGCTGCTGAGGCGGCTGCTGATAGGGCGCCCGATAGCTAAGATTGGGGTGGTTCCAGTTATTTGGAGAGTAAACCGGATTAGACCTAGTCTGGGGTGGATACGGCGCATTACCCGTAGGGTTGAAGAAAAGTGCGCTAGCTTGATCCACCGATGGTGAAATGTCACCACCCTCGAAGTCTCCCACGACTTCCGCTTCCACCACTGATACTTGTTGGGTGCCAGCACCACCGGCTCCTACCATGAGCGCTGAGATCTGGGTCGATAGCAAATCAAATTTGCTAGACAACTTGTCGACGTCCTCGACTCTATGAATGCCTCCAGATCTAGGTGTTGCATGTTGTGTATTGGTGTTTAATACCAATCTTATTTTGATGATGATCACAACATTATGTTGTTGCTAATGAATCTCATATTTTAGTCTCTCAGTTTATCTCAAGGATATCTTTATTGGAGACTAATCACTTGGTGTAAGGATGGACATCATGTGAAGAAGAGCCAAAGTTTGGACTCAAGGAGTGCCAAAGCTTGGAGATGATGGAGAGCAATCAAGGCATCAAGATTGAAGACTTAGACTCTTTTGAAAGCAATTGTAATCCATGTAATTTACTTTATTGCTTTCTCTCTCTTTTTGTGTCTAGGGTTGATGTAATGCCTTGCTAGATGGTTTACTCATTCATGCTCATGCATTTAACCATCTTAGTGAACCTTAGGATTATCATAGAATCCAACCAAATAGGTTCACTCTTTCGGTCAGTCGTCTGATGAGGGAAACACAGTCGACTGGGTGATTTCCAGTCGCCTGTAGATCCTTCTATTCTACAGTCGCCTGATTTGCACTGCTCAAGTCAACATTTCTATTGACTCAAACTTGAGCTTTACGCACAGTTGTCTGTCAATCAGTTCCCAGTCGCCTGTTTATTTACAGTCGCCTGAGATTTGGTCAACAGTCACCTGTCTAGCGTAAGTGCATTCTCTGCATCTCTCTGTCTTCTCTCCATACTTTACAGTAGTCGACTGATGAAGAATATACAGTCGCCTGACTATTCGACAGTCGACTGTAGTATTAACATCAGTTGCCTGTGCGAAGAATTGGAGAAAGAGTGCAGCTCTCTGTTTCGATCCATCCCCTGCAGCAGCCGTCTGCTGAAGGAATTACAGGCGCCTGTCCTGTTTGTCAGTCGACTGTATTGTCTTCTTAAGTCGACTGTCCTGGCTCAGATTATAGCCGTTGGATATTTTCTAGCCGTTGATCAGTCGACTGTCTTATGATCATCAGTCGACTGTTCATGTCGTTTTCACCCAGTTTCTAGCCGTTGCTGATTTGATTTTCTGGCTGTTTCTTTGGGTTTCTGGGCTTGATATAGGTTTCCTATATATATGGGTGTGCTGCCTTTCTTGAGAACTCTTGACAACATTTGATAAACTCTTGATTCTATAGAAAATCTCAAGAGATCAATAAGCCACTCTCAAGCTCCCTCATTTCCCTCTAATTGAGCATTCAACTTTCTTCATGCATTGAAGTCCAGCTCAAGGGAAATCATCCAAGTGCTCTCAAGCATATTCCAACACTTGGAGATCCTCTTCCATGTCTTGCATTCATTCATGAGTAAGCATCTCAAGGCATAGGTAAGAGTATTTACTTTACAAGGTGTAAACTGTTTTCCTATTTCTCTTTGTGGGATTAGGATTTTCTCCTTGTGGGAGATTGTCTCTTTGTGGGACTAGAGTGTCTCTTTGTGGGACTAGGAACTCTCTCTGTGGGAGTAACTCTCTTTGTGGGAGTTTGAGTGTCCTAGTGTAGGGCTAACCCTAATTCTCTGAGTGGGAGTTAGTGATTCTCTTTGTGGGAGTCGTGATCCTCGTGTAGGATTGGTTGGGTCCTTGTGTAGGGCATAAATCCTCTTTGTGGGGTATCACCTTGTGAGATTTGTATTCACTTCTCTTTGTGGGAATATAGTGGATATTGGTGTGGCTGGACGTACCCAAGTTTGGGGAACCAGGGTATATCTTTGTGTTTGCGCTTGGTTTGATTGTGCCATTTAATTCCTCTTGCATTTATAATTCCGCATCTGCAAGCTAAATTTTATTTGGACAATTTTATTGCCATTACACTATTCACCCCCCCTCTAGTGTGTGTTGTTAGTATTGCAAGGGTTAGACGATCCCTACAATTGGTATCAGAGCGAGGTTAAAGCATACTGCAACAATGGCATTCAACCCTACTTCCGCGCCTCATGAAGAAGGACTCTCTACCGTTCGACCCCCGCTCTTCAACGGATCCAACTATCCGAGTTGGAAGATCAGGATGATGGTCTACTTAAAGAGTCACGACCTTTGGGACATAACGGAGTCACCCTTCGAGGAGCCATCTACTCCCGCGGCCTTGAGAACTAAAGCGGAGAAGGACTTGATTAAAGTCAATGCTAGGGCTATGTGTGTTCTCCATTGCGCCCTCACTCCGGATGAGTTCGATCGCATCTCCATGTGCAAATCGGCTAATAGTATTTGGCATACTTTGGAAATCTCTCATGAAGTGTTACTTCAACATAAGGAAGAGATCCAGTCAACCAAGCCCGAGAAGAAAATTGGCGTTGCTCTGCATGGTAAGAAGGAGTCTTTCAAGTGGAAAAAGAAGTTCCAACAAAAAGCTCCAAGTGGTGAAGAAGAAGTTCTTAGTGACGATGACTACATCGAGCTTGCCAAGCAATTCAAGAATTTCAAGGCATTCCTCAAGGAAAATCAAGGTATGTCTTCTTCAAAGTTGGTTTGTTTCAACTGCAGTGGAATAGGTCATGCGGCTACCAAATGCCCTTCCAAACCCAATATAAATTCCTATAAGGGTAAAGAGAAGGAACATTGGGAAGCCAAGTCTGAGGTCAAGAACCAAAAGCAAGGACTTAGTGGCACATTTGATGATTCCGATGGGGACACCTCTAATGATGAAGGAGAAGATGAAGAGGAGCACGATCAAAGGTGTTTCGTTGCCTTTGATGATTCTTCGTCAACTTCATTTAACTCTAGCAATGAAGAGATAGAGACATGGCTCAACTCCAAAGAGGAATTATGCTTCATGGCTAATGGAGAAGAGTCTTCGTCAAGCTCAAGCGAGGAGGAAAGTGATGAAGAAACCGAGGAGGAAAAGCCATCCTATGAGGAGCTTGAATACCGCCTAAGTGTGGCCTCCAATTTGGCATGTAAGTGCATCGATTCATATGATAAAATGAAAGCTAAACTTGATAATGCTATGAGTAGGGTGCATGAGTTAGAATCATCTAGTGTAAAAGTTCATGATGAAAGGCATGTTTATGACACTTGTGAGAAAGACACACTTCTTTCTCAAGTTAAGGAATTGAGCACTTCTAATGAAAATCTCATTGCTCAAAACCTTAGCTTAGATGCTCACATTTAACAACTTACATTGAAATGTGAAGAGGAATCCCGGAAGCTCATAAGCTTTGTGTATTCTAGGGATTCACTCCACGATTTGTTGGAAAAACAACATCCGGCAAATCATAGAGGAGGTTTGGGTTATGTTCAAAATGTGGTTCCCAAACCCACCTCTAATTCTTCCTTTGGTGCAAATTCAAGAAACATTGCTAAAGCACCTAAGAAGAATCACCATGCTTTCTTGTACAACAATAACACTCACAAGAAGCATGTAGATCACAAGGTGATGAGGAAAAATGAAGAATCTTCATTTTTTACTAAGAAGCAAAATCCTCATTCATTGCATGCTAAGAAACTTGTTTCTACACCTAAGCATGCCACATCCTTCCCTCTTGCTAAGGCAAAACCTTTGCCTAGGAAATCCTTGAGATTATGGATTCCCACTAAGGCTAGTGAGCAAGAGAGAGATAGTTACATCAACTCTCTAGTTAGGGATGTGATCACCTCCTGTGATTATGTTAGGAAATCAAACTCCTCTTGGGTTTGGTTACCTAATGTTTAGGTTCCTCACACATTTGCATATTGCATGGGTATTGTGCTTCCTTGATTATTTTAAGCATACCCATTGATTGTGTGTGTTTCATGTTTTTTTTGAAAATATTCTTCAAATTTATTTCTTTTCATGAAAATTGGGACCTTGGGGTTATTGACATACATGCATGATCCATGTGTATGTCAATGGGGGAGTTAATATAATATATGTTTAAATTATTTTAAGATATATTTTAACTCTCATTTCGGAGGTTTTTGTTTTGAGATCATTATTTATATTTGGTTATTTTGGGTCTCAAACCAAACCTCTTGTTTATTGCCAACTTGTTTCATATCTCTTTTGTTTTGGCAATATCCTTGTGTATCTTTGAAGCTTGATTTTTCCATATCTATTGCTTTGATACACTTATGGCCCATGGCTCCTATAATTAATTGGTATTAGATCCTAGAAGTCAAAAGTTGACCATTTCTATGATCTAGGGGGAGCATGGGATAGTGAATTGATACCCACTAAATCTTATATTTGGTATCATACATATCTTTCTTTTCTTGCATATTGTCACATCTTAGTTAAGATGAAAAAGGGGGATGTTTTTGATGTCCACCTTTTTGACGATGTCAAGGGGGAGAGATATATGCATTATGTGATCATGTCTATAGGGGGAGAGATATTTACATATGCATATGGGGGAGAGATATCTCTATGGGGAAGAGATATATGGGTTTTGATAAACCTTTCTTGTTTGCATTTTCTTTACTTTGCAATTGGTTTATGTTATCCATGCCTATTATATGTCACCATGTTGTTATTGGTTTTTGAGTATTTACCTTTGTGTAGCTCATTACTTTATTGGTGCATATAAGTAGGGGGAGATCATTAGCTTTGTGCTTTAATTATTTATGAGTAACATAATGTGTGTCATCATCAAAAAGGGGGAGATTGTTGTGTATTGGTGTTTAATACCAATCTTATTTTGATGATGATCACAACATTATGTTGTTGCTAATGAATCTCATATTTTAGTCTCTCAGTTTATCTCAAGGATATCTTTATTGGAGACTAATCACTTGGTGTAAGGATGGACATCATGTGAAGAAGAGCCAAAGTTTGGACTCAAGGAGTGCCAAAGCTTGGAGATGATGGAGAGCAATCAAGGCATCAAGATTGAAGACTTAGACTCTTTTGAAAGCAATTGTAATCCATGTAATTTACTTTATTGCTTTCTCTCTCTTTTTGTGTCTAGGGTTGATGTAATGCCTTGCTAGATGGTTTACTCATTCATGCTCATGCATTTAACCATCTTAGTGAACCTTAGGATTATCATAGAATCCAACCAAATAGGTTCACTCTTTCGGTCAGTCGTCTGATGAGGGAAACACAGTCGACTGGGTGATTTCCAGTCGCCTGTAGATCCTTCTACAGTCGCCTGATTTGCACTGCTCAAGTCAACATTTCTATTGACTCAAACTTGAGCTTTACGCACAGTTGTCTGTCAATCAGTTCCCAGTCGCCTGTTTATTTACAGTCTCCTGAGATTTGGTCAACAGTCACCTGTCTAGCGTAAGTGCATTCTCTGCATCTCTCTGTCTTCTCTCCATACTTTACAGCAGTCGACTGATGAAGAATATACAGTCGCCTGACTATTCGACAGTCGACTGTAGTATTAACATCAGTCGCCTGTGCGAAGAATTGGAGAAAGAGTGCAGCTCTCTGTTTCGATCCATCCCCTGCAGCAGCCGTCTGCTGAAGGAATTACAGGCGCCTGTCCTGTTTGTCAGTCGACTGTATTGTCTTCTTAAGTCGACTGTCCTGGCTCAGATTATAGCCGTTGGATATTTTCTAGCCGTTGATCAGTCGACTGTCTTATGATCATCAGTCGACTGTTCCTGTCGTTTTCACCCAGTTTCTAGCCGTTGCTGATTTGATTTTCTGGCTGTTTCTTTGGGTTTCTGGGCTTGATATAGGTTTCCTATATATATGGGTGTGCTGCCTTTCTTGAGAACTCTTGACAACATTTGATAAACTCTTGATTCTATAGAAAATCTCAAGAGATCAATAAGCCACTCTCAAGCTCCCTCATTTCCCTCTAATTGAGCATTCAACTTTCTTCATGCATTGAAGTCCAGCTCAAGGGAAATCATCCAAGTGCTCTCAAGCATATTCCAACACTTGGAGATCCTCTTCCATGCCTTGCATTCATTCATGAGTAAGCATCTCAAGGCATAGGTAAGAGTATTTACTTTACAAGGTGTAAACTGTTTTCCTATTTCTCTTTGTGGGATTAGGATTTTCTCCTTGTGGGAGATTGTCTCTTTGTGGGACTAGAGTGTCTCTTTGTGGGACTAGGAACTCTCTCTGTGGGAGTAACTCTCTTTGTGGGAGTTTGAGTGTCCTAGTGTAGGGCTAACCCTAATTCTCTGAGTGGGAGTTAGTGATTCTCTTTGTGGGAGTCGTGATCCTCGTGTAGGATTGGTTGGGTCCTTGTGTAGGGCATAAATCCTCTTTGTGGGGTATCTCCTTGTGAGATTTGTATTCACTTCTCTTTGTGGGAATATAGTGGATATTGGTGTGGCTGGACGTACCCAAGTTTGGGGAACTAGGGTATATCTTTGTGTTTGCGTTTGGTTTGATTGTGCCATTTAATTCCTCTTGCATTTATAATTCCGCATCTGCAAGCTAAATTTTATTTGGACAATTTTATTGCCATTACACTATTCACCCCCCCTCTAGTGTGTGTTGTTAGTATTGCAAGGGTTAGACGATCCCTACATTGCATGCGCGTCACACCACCGCTCATTGTTTGATACCATGTTTTCCAAGATATTGTCGGCATCTTCTTCACTTCTAGACATGAAGGACCCCCAGCCACAGCGTCCATAGAAGATTTCAAGTTATCCCTCAACCCGTTATAGAACAGATTAATAATCTGCCACTTTGGAAGCTCGTGATGAGGGCATCTCCGCTGCATCTCTTTGTATCTCGTCCAGGCTTCATGCAGGGACTTGTGGATGGCCTGGGAGAAGGAGGAGATCTCACTCCTCAGCTTCATCGTTTTCCCCGGAGGGAAGAACTTAGTCAAGAACGCATTCGAGAGCTTCTCCCAGGTGTTGAAGGTGTTCGGGTCCTTTCCCCTAAGCCATTGCTTGGCTTTATTCCACAGAGAGAATGGGAATAGCTTCAGACGGATTGCTTCAGTGGTGACACCATTAATCCTGAATGTGTCACACTTCTCGAGGAAGGAGTCCAGATGTTCAATATGGCTCTCCATGGGTGCCCCAGAGAATTGATCCTGCTGGATCCACGTCACTAATGACGGCTTAAGCTCGAAGCTCTGGGCTAAAATAGCCGGAGGTCGAATGGAGGAGGTGGACCCGATGGATGGCATCGAGTAGTCCAGCAGGGATTTATGCGGTGGGGTATTCTCCCCCATGTCTTTAGACTCTTCTCTTCTTCTCTTCTCTGCGGCCAGACGCCTAGGGATGGCGTTTATCTCTGGATCAACAGAATCAAGTCGTCAAGACTCCTTGTGTTCCTGCGCATGGAAAGCAACAAACACCCGTGAAGCAAGTATGGGATAGGAACAGAATAAAACAGAAAATAAAAATAAAAATAGAAAATAGAAAATGAAAACGAAAAAGTAGAATGCGAAAACTATCGCGAGGTAGGGATATGAACTAGACTCAAGGGTTCGAAGGTCCTAAAATAAACAAGCACGTTGCCTCCCCGGTAACGGCGCCATAAAGCTTGAAGTCCCCCGTGTTTTGTGATCATGCAAGTGTGCAATATGATGGGGGATACCAGATTTAAAATATTTGTACCGCAAGCGCATGGTGTTGTAGTGTGGCTTGGGGGTCGAACACAGGGAGGCGTGGTTGTGCTTGTTTCTAAGAGGAACCAATTCACCCTAGGGGTGAGCTAGACCGAATCGATAGATGGTTTGTCACGGAATGTAAGTACGGAGGATAAACAATATGAAGAGAACCTTGGAACTTCGGTTTCCACCCTATCATGTGTTCTCGCTAATATGACCTGCGGATAGGAATACGATCGGAATTAGGGTTTAGTGGTGAGACGTTGCCTCTAAGAGTGATACCAGCGTCCCACGGGCCTGATATTCCGGTCGGTACCCAGGATGATACGCCGGACTACCCGGTTTCGGTCAGTGGGCATTCTCATGTCCATTAACACTGACCGACTCCGGGAGCACTAAGCTCGCAACGATGACTCCCAACATCTCATCCTGCCGCTCCCGCGTGCTAGGATTCGATGTCTACGCTAAGGGCGTGAGCTATGGCTAGGGAGTCAACCGCCAAGTTTATTCCCCCTTGGCCCAACGGTCAAAGGCGGTCTTTTTCCCACCGATGATAATGAAATACCCCGTGTAACCAATAGATTCCTAATCCCTATCGAAATCCTAGTCCTATGGACGCATCAGGGAGAACCCGCGAAGGGGTTTCCACCGAAATCCCAGATTTGGGAACTACTCACACATTTTAGCTAAAAAGCGATCTAAACGAAAATCGACCGTAGAAATCATAATCAGGCAATTGAAATGAAGTAGTAGAAATGCAATTAAGATAATATCAAAGTTTCATAAAGATCAGACCACTTACAAATGACGATAAAATTCCAGCCGTCACAATAGGGAAAAAAGACAGAAAAATACACAGCTCTCGTTTCTGGAAAACCTAGGCAGCTATTTATAGAAAACGACTTCAACCGATCGGTTGAAGAATCAACCGATCGGATGAGCTGCAGCGTTCTTTGGCTGCAGTCTTCAGAAACTTCACCCGCTCACGTGACCCGATCAGTTGGCGCAAGCGGCTCGTCGTTTGGATCTTGCGGTCATCAGGAGAACCGACAGAAAGTCCTGTCGGTTTGGCACGGTCAGCGGACATCGGTTGAGCTCTCCGGGTTGTCTTTTTGGAAGAATCGGCTACAGATGAACTGATCGGGTGAAGGTTGGAATTCAGCTCCAATTTCCCGAGAACTCTGTTGGGATGAACCGGACGGCGACCCGGTCGGTTGACCTCGCTTTGCTTTAGCTGCTGTCCGGGTCGGATACGCGTGCATCACCCGATCGGTTGGCTGTGTCCAACCGATCGGGTGGGGGCTGAAAGATGGCAATCTTGGTCGTTTGACCCCCTAGATCGCGCGTGACTCCTCCCGTTGCTCCGGGGATTTATGATATCTTCGTTGTGTGTCCCCTACGCTGGCAATCTCCTGCAAACACACAAAAACACCAAAAAGTGAAAGAAAACTAAAAATCCCAAGAAAACGAGCACGAGACGGCGAAAAATAACGGAAAAACACGAAGAAGACGTGCATGAATATATAAAATATACACGCACGTCAACCGCACACAACCATTTTTTTCATCGAGAATGAACTGCCACAAAGTTCTCCACTGGGTCACAGTTGCTCTTACTTTTGAGGACATTTGTGTCATTTTTTGGGTCAAAAGGTCTGCCTGAGAGCTTTCAAATCGCTCCAGCTACATCAATTCTCTCCCATCGCAATTAAGGGTCTCTTCATATGTCTGGTATCAATCCGCTGTATATGCATGAGCAGTCTTTTGTATATTCACGAGAACCCCTCTGTAGCATGACGGGGTCTTCAATGTAGCCACATAGTAACTCTACTGATGTCTCATCCTCATCAACCAATACAATTCGCAACCACGCATTGTGCGTTGTGCGCATTGAGCAATTCCCGTTTTCTACGCATTTTGCGCGGTGAGCAATTATGATAGTTACTTGCTTCTGTATTATTTAGCCAGGTGTGCGCGTCGAATAAAATGTAGTAAAAAATCTTATTGGAGAATAGTATTGTTGGGAGTAATTTTCCTATTGGCATGAATGTTGATCAACGCGAAAAACCGTAGGGTTTTCTTGTTTTACGAGGATAGTAATTACCCTAATTTGATCCACATGATAAAATAATTGGGATTACGCGATTTTCGCGTTAGAATCACGCGGTTTGCGCGTTGAGTATAAATGTTGATTCCCGAGATCCATTGCATTAATGTAGGATCACGGACTTTTTATACTCTTCATTTTGATTTGTCCAATTACCCTATAAATGGCGGACAACGAGCCCTCATCTTCTCACGACTTCCGCTAGTTTCTTCTATCATCATCTTCTTTATTTTCCAACACAACCTCCGTATGGAAACAATAAATTCTTATGCAGTTCACGCATGTTTGATATAGATATGGACGATAGCATTCATCCAGTACTCTTTTCACGTAAAGGTAAATGGTTGATGTTGGAAACTTGCAACGAAGGGCTATCGTCCATTTATAATCAAGCATGCGCGACAATGCTGGGGGGTGTTGCAACTGCGTTCTTAAGAAAATTTGTCCCAAAAAGCACTATGAAAAATGTGTACAATGATCATACCATATTCTTTTGGGGTGATATTGGCTATGCTATCACACATGTTTCAGGAAAGCTGTTGGGTGTTGTACCATGTAAGATTGTTATTCCCTCCTATTATGAATTGTGGCTATGTATTTGTTTTGCGTGTCTTGCTATACACTCCATATCCATCTCCATCTCCTCTTTACACTCCATCTCCACCATCAAACCCTTCATCGTTTCACTATTCATCTTCTTTGATGCACAGACACTCCATCATATCCTTTCCAATCTCTAACACTCCCAAACACAACTTCTTATGCAACCCTGTGTTATTTTACATCGTCTCTGGTAACGGAGTTCCAATCGGTGTATTTTTTTCATGACTTCGGGTTACAACGACGACAGCAATGACGGTAATAAGCGAAACGGTCTGCCAACTTTCCAATTCACGGTGTCTCGTACAAAGGACAAAATGCCACATCAATGCACACATCTATGCCGACAATCATCTTGAGCAGATCAGGGCAGAAATTCGTCAACTACAACGTAGATGCTGAGCGCATTGCCCGTGTGGTACATCGCCAAAGGGGAATCGGCGTACCAGCCGTTGTGTTTGACACGGCTACATACTTGACTGAAGGTTACAACGACGCGACACTCATATCCAACCGATGATGGCAGAAAATCGGCAACGACGTTAATAAACGCAACGAAGATGGGCGCCCGATGAACTCGCGGAAGTTGAAGGGGGAAGCACACAGATCACGCGCAACTTCATTGCAAACATCTACGAAGACAATCATGTGTATCAGTTTGTAAGAGTAAAGGCATATGTATCAGTTTGGATCTGTATCTGTACGTACTTCAGTATATTAGAATGGGTGGGTCATTTTGGAAAGGTCATCGTTTGAATATGTAGCAGCGTTAATCTAAAAGTTTGCATGCAGTTTCTGAATCAGATTGACTAGGTATCAGATTTAATATAAAATGTCTTCAGATTGAATTAGTATCGGTCTTAATCACAATAAAGTAAAGTTTCTAAGTGAAGTTTGACTGTTGGCATGTTTCGGAATTACAATTTTAGTATGATGAAAATTGGAATGTGAATGATTGACTGTTGGAACAAAAATTATAGCATCCAACAAATATGCTCAAAGCGCGCAACGGTCAAAATTATCCAAATGGGGCGCGTTGAGCAAATTCGGTATCGACGTCAATTTAGTTCAACGCGCACAACGGGGTTAATTCTACTAGGTGTGCGCGTTTAACAATTGTTCATAAACTACCTTATATGCTCAAAAAGCGAACACCTGGCTTTGCTTTTTGTGCGCTTTGAGCAATTATGTTATGGCATAGAAAATTGCTAAATGCGCAGACTTGCTTCATTTGAGGTTTTGCACGTTGATGAGATTTGTATTCCAAACGGAATTGTCACTGAGCATAAAGGGCATAATTTTGCCCGTTGTGCACGTTGAGCTATTTTTTTAGTGGCTATCAGTTTATCCCAACGCGCACAACTTAGGCATGCATTAATCATGATTGAGCAGAACATCCGGCTGGTAGCAATCCGTTGTATATTCACGATCATTGCTATGTATATTCACCAGCACTGCTTTGCAGACTCGAGGGGTCTCTTAGGTAGACCAAAGGTCCCAATATATCGTCGTTGTGCGCTTTGAGCAATTATGTTAACCATTAAAAATTTGCACGGTGCGAGCATCAATTAATTTGGAGATATCAGCAAATAAAATTGAGTGGGCGAGTAGGAGTTTTGTTTCGCACTAACAAAATTGCTCACCGCGCACAACCAATCAAAATTATTTGTTCTGATCGTGGTGACTGGTGAGCAATTGTAGTAACCACTAACAAATTGTCTAATAAAGGTGCTCAACGGGCAAAACTTATCAATGGAGTTTGTGGTAAGCAATTTTGTCAGACGATAACATATATGATACAATAACCCTATTCTAACTTGGACTATTTGACACACTAACAATGATACATTCTCATCGCATAACAATTTGGAACAAAGGTTGATGTTATTAAAAAATACTCAGAGCGCAAAACCGGCACTAATATTGCCAGTTTTGTGCGTTGAGAAATTTTGTAGGTAAAGACATAATTACTCAATGCGCAAAACGGGCAATATTACTGCAGTGTTACGCTCGGTGTAATTGGTATGATACACAACATCAATCCATACCGATGATGACATTTGCACATTTCGAAAGCCATGATAAAATTTCATGCTACAAAGTGGTCAATTTTTATACAAAAAAACTTATTACATTAATCAAACGTTATATCTTACAAATAATAAATAGCATCGGCGGTAGCAATATCTGTACCTTCTACCATCTCAACGAATAACTGCATCCTCTGCTCATAACCAGCCGGCCATCCATCGGCCACAGCGTCATGCTTTCTGGTCCACACAAGTGAAGTCGGAGGGACGGGACTAGTTAGGTCAAGTTTAACAAAAACAAAGTGATTATTGTTCACATGACCCAACGTTATGTGGAGTCTGGAGGCTCGGTTTACTGGAGGACTTCTCAATGGAAAAAATGTCACACACATCTTGGGTGCAAGCAAATGTACTACACATTTGTAGCATGAGGCAATGACATGTGCCATGTTTGGCATCTGCATCCATTTATCCCATCCTGAACATGCATCAGTAATAAGATAATTCACTGCCTCCAAATTATAATTATATGCAGCCTCATCCATAACACGCCTGTATAAGAAGCTGTATGTCCGCATCTCACGGAGCAATTCAGTTTTGACATGCAGCCATTCGGATTGATCCATGCCCAACTGAACTGCCACAGCCCTGTACCCACAATTGCCATCTGCATCCACGTCTATGACGTCCACTATGAGGGTTAGTAGATAGGCAGGAAAATCCAAATTATATGGTATGAGGTATTTTTCAGGAAAATCATCAACATAATCATCATGGAGAAGCGAAGGTTTCGGCTTCTTTATTTGAAGTTTTGCATGCCTACTACTTTTCGTCATAGGCTTCCTCTTCAATTTAGGCTTCTCCTTCGTCGCCGCCTTATGCTCCGCAATCGAATGCAACCGTGGAGCCTTAACAGGCTTCCTCCTCACTGTAGGCTTCTCCGTCTCATCCGAAACATGCTCAGAAATCACATCAACCAGTGGAGAAATTTATTTAAGCATGCCATCCATCTCCTCGTGCTCATCAAAATACGTGGCCACAGCCGTCTCCTCCTCCCTCTCAGCAGTCTGAGCATCCACATTATGATCCCTCGTCTCCACCGTCGCCCCCAACTCCAACGTAAGCTCCGCTTGCATCAACCCAGCATCCACTATCTTCTCATCCTCCACATCCTCCACAGTCGCCTCATCCACCTTCGGCTCCTCATTCACCCTAGCTGCATTCTCCCCCTCATTCATCTCAGCAGTCTGGTCATCCATATTATGTTCCACCGTCCCCGCCGTATCCACCAACTTCCCAGTATGCTCCTCAGCAATCAAATCAGTAACCACTTCCTTATCATCCTCCTCCTCATTCGCCTTCTCCTCATACACCTTTGGCTCCACAGTCTCAGCCGCTGCATTATCCCCCACCACCTCCTGAGCATTCTGCACCTCCACGTTAAGGGCAACCGTCTCCTCCGTCTCCACCAACTCCCCAATAACATAATCATCTACAGTCAACTCAGCAGCCACTGCATTCTCGGCCTCATCCTCCCCATAAACATCATGCACCCTCGGCTCCACATTCTCCTCCGCTGCATTAACCTCATCCTCCTCCGCAGTATTCTGCTCCTGCCCACTAAGAGCCAACTTCTCAACATCCTGCTCCATCACATTACGATCCACCTCATCATCCTGCAAATAAGCAGCCAATGCAGTCGCCTCCTCAGACTCATCCACCTTCTCCTCATCTCCCTTCTGCTCCTCCTCAACATTATCCACATGCACCACAAGCTCATCACCCACAATTCTACACGGTGATGCTAACTCCTTCAACTTGTTTACAATACCCACACTCTGCCCCCCTTAGTAATCGGGTACGTGCATTATAAATTGATTTGATTGGTGTTTCCTTGAAGGATTTAGTTTCCTTCAGGCCTTTCAAAATTGCTGACGGCGGCACCTTTCTATTTGCCAAGTCTGCAATGCTTCCATCTCTTTTCCCTGTAACATCCCGTCGTCGGAATGGCCCTCGACATAATTACCAGCTTGACGGTAGTGCCTGCCATCAACGACCGTTAAACTCCACTCACCGCCATCTCCCACCTCATTACCACGCAATTTGAACGGGCATCCACACTTGTTGGTTCTAATTGGCCGGTTGCTCTTTCGTACTGGTCGGTGTCCCCTGTAATTCCCGCTTCTTGCACATGCATAGTAGGCAGCAGGAGTCCTATTGGACGATTTACTCATACTCGACACATTGGTAACAATCACATGCCCATGTTGTCGTCCGACGCTCTTTATCCACTGAAATAGCTCGTCTCTACTTTTAAAAAGTTGAATCGTTGTAAATTCGGCTGTATAATCCATATACACCTGTATCAAACAATTCATACAACTAATTGGACCAGGAACCAAACATTAGTTTCATTATTGCCGTAAAGATAAATCAATATTACCTCGGAATTTTTTAGCATCTCCATCAATCTCAACTATACATTATAATAAGAATATCAAATAAAATGTACTTAACAGTATATACTTACCAAATCGCGATTTCGACAAATTTAGGTTGAAAACCCCTAAATCGATTGCTATCGCTTCACCGATTTGTTTGAACGCAGCAGTTGACACTGTGATGTAAATGTGGAGCCCAGTAATAAAAATCAAATCTTTGGAATTTTCGTCTGTGCGCGTTGAGCAATCTACGAAAAACTTGCCGTTTGATATTCCGCCTTGAGCAATATGTGGAAGGTTATGTCTGTGAGCGGTGATCAAAATTTATCAAGGGGTGAAAGAGGGTCCTAACGGGTCATAATTTTATCCAGTTGTGCGCTTCGAGTAAATTCGGTAGTTTAGTTGGCATATTTTACTCGGCGTGCACAACGGTTATATTTTAACACGATTTGAACCGTTTTGCGCGCTGAGTAATCTTACATGGATTGACATTAGTAACGGTAATCGTTATTAATCACGACGCGGAGAACGATTTTGCCTGGTTGTGCGCGCTGAGTAATACTAAATTTTGTTTTTAATATATATATTCCATTGGATTACTCATATTCTTATGCCGATGTTAACAAAATTATTGATACTAATAAAATAATATAATATCAACGTGATAACTATCATAATTTGTATTAATTAATAGCCTTAAGAAATAATGGATAGATTGCGTGTGTTATTAAGCATTCAAAATCTAGTATATATCACTTTGTATCCGTTCACCAAAAAGTTAGTATGAGGCAAACTTGATTAGTAGGTCCATCGTTGAAATAACCTATAGATACGATACACCACTGCACAGTATACAGATGATAACATTTGCACATTTAGGCAGACATGATAAAATTTCATGCTACCAATATGTCAATATGAAATAAACAATCCATATTAAAATGATACAATGTTTTATCCTACAATATTTCAATAACGTCATCGGTTGCAATATCGTGACCAAATACTATTGACTAGAATTGATGCATCCTATCCTCATAAGCAGCCGGCCATCCGTCTGACACATCGGAACGATATCTCAGCCACATACTTGAAGTCGGAGGGACAAGACCATCTGGGGAAAGTTTAACAATAACGAAGTGATTATTGTTCACATGACCCAACGTTATGTGGCGTCTGGATGATATGGGTACTGGAGGAGTTCTTAACGGAAAATATGTCACACACTGATGAGGTGCAAGAATATGTACTACACAGTCGTAACATGAGGCAATGACATGTGCCATTTCTGGCATCTGCATCCACCATTTAGATTTTGGACGGTCTAACAAATGGCCCAGTGCCACTACATTCTTTTTAAATCCCACGGCACCCATAAGTTGCCGGTACAAGCCGTTGTGGTTCTGCATCTCTTCTCGCAAGTCATATTTGACCTGCCTCCATTCATCCTCACCCAGGCCCAATTGAGCTGCCACCGCCCTATACCCACAGTTTATGTCTGCTTTCACATCTACGACGTGCAATCTAAGGGGTCGTAGACACTCAGGAAAAGCGTTCCAATAAGGTATTATTATGTCGGCAACCAAGTCCTCATCACTATCATCATGTGGAATTGATTGTTTCGGCTTCTTTATTGTACGTTTCCATAACGGTCTACTTCTTCCCTTACCCGGCTTACACTTCAATGTAGACGTATCCGTCATCTCAGCATGCTGCTTAGCAATCTCCGCTACCATGGTAGAAATTTGCAGACGTAGAACCTCATGCTCCTTCTCAAAGGCCTTAGCCACTGCATTCTCATCCTCCTCCTCCTCCTCAGCAGTCTGCTCCGCCTCATTACGATCCACCTTATCATCCTCCCCACCCATCTTCCCAGTATGATCCTCCTCCTGCAACTCAGCAGGCACTGCATTCTCCGAGAACGCCTCCCCCACCTTCTGATCCTCCCCCTCATTATTCACAACCTTCACATGCTCATCACCCACAATTTTATCAGCTGATGCTAACTCCTTCAACTGTTTTACAATACCAACCTTCTTCCCCCATTGTAACCGGTTTCATGCATTATAAATTGCTTTGATTGAGGTTGCACTGAAGTTTTTATTTGCCTTCAGTACTTTCAAAATTTCAGCTGGCCGAACCTTGCTATTTGTCAAGTCACGCACTGTATCCATCTCCATTCCCTGCAACGTCCCGTCATCGGACTGGCCATCGGCATATTTAGCTGCTTCATGGTTGTGCCTGCCACAAACGACTGTTAACTTCCACTCCTCAACGCCCATGCCCACCATATAACCACGCAATGAGAAAGGATATGAACACTTCTTGGTTTTAACAGGCATGTTGGTCTTTTTTAGCTTTCGGTGTCCCATATACTCACCGCTTCTTTCACATGCAAAGTACACATCATGATGCCCTTTGGCCGTTTTACTTAATCTCCCCGAACGTGTAACAATCACATGCCCATGTCTTAACCCGATGTTCTGTATCCACTAAAACAGCTCTTTTCTATCCTTGAACAGTTGATTGGTGGTAACGTCGTTTGTAAAATCCATATTATCCTGTATCAAACAATTCATAACCTGATCCTCAAAGATTTAATGCATTATTGCCGCGAAGATAAATCAATATTACCTTGGATTTTTGTACCAACTCCATCAATCTCAACCGTGGATGAATGCAAGTAAAATCAAAATAAGAAAGGCAAATAAAATGTACTTAAAAGTATAGACTTACCAAAGAGTCGATTTCGAAAAATTTAGGTCAAAACCCCCTAAATCGATTGCTCTCGATTCAACTCTTTATTTGATCGCACCAGTTGACTAAGTGATGTATCCTTCGAGCAATGAAATAAAAATCAAATCTTTTGGAATTCGGCCTGGGCGACTTGAGCAATCTTTGAAAAAACTTGACGTTTGAAATTCCGCCGTGAGCAATCTGTTGAATTGTCTGTCAATTCGCTGTGAACAGAAGGTATCACGGGACAATTTCGGGTCATATCGGGTCATATTAGGTCTACAATAATTTACCCATTGTGCTGGTTGAGTAAACAAGTCTTGTTTGAAATATTACTAGCAAATCACCCGTCCACCTGTGCACGTGGACTTGATCAAAATGGTTGTGTGCGGTGAGCAATTCCGAGCTTTGCGTGGTTGTGTGTGCTGAGCAATTCCGAGTTTTGAGTGGTTGTGTGCCGGTGAGCAATTCCGAGTTTTGGGAGGTGGTGTGCGGTGAGAAATTCCGAGTTTTGTGTGGTTGTGTGCGGTGAGCAATTCCGAGTTTTGAGTGGTTTTGTGCGCTGAGCAATTCCGAGTTTTGCGTGGTTGTGTGCGCTGAGCAATTCCGAGTTTTGAGTGGTTGTGTGCGGTGAGCAATTCTGAGTTTTGCTTGGTGGTGTGCGGTGAGCAATTCTGAGTTTTACGTGGCTGTGGGCGGTGAGCAATTCTGAGTTTTGCGTGGTTGTGTGCGGTGAGCAATTCTGAGTTTTGTGTGGTTGTGTGCAGTGAGCAAACAGCTAGACGGTTCACAGAGGAGAACTTTTACATTTTTGCCATCCCATTGTTCGCGATGAGTAATTACTTTACGCATCCGTATATACAAAGGCATCATAACAACTTCCATATGCGATCAGTTTTGTGACCTAAGGCCAGAAAAGCTAACAAGATAGGGTTTGATCAACAGAAATTATTCTAATTCGCTGATCTATATAGACTATAAGAGTTCCTGCTTATATCAAATGAAGATCATTAAGACAGAGGAAAAGATTTGTGTCATTGGGTTGGGGTGCTCTAAAATAGTCGACTGCGGACGCATTGCATCATAAAGTTGGTAAGCCATTAATTGATGCTAATTAATTTGATATTTATTAATAATTTCAGAAATTAATTGCTGCAATGTACATTTGGTACATGATTGCATAGAAATTTGGAAGATTGAGATGGACTCGGTACACATTGAGAGGATCTGTGATGAAGCGGACAAAGAAGCAAAGGTTAGAAATTATGTCGCTTTGTTAACTGACTAATTTACTAGAAAATAAAGGAAAACATTTAGTGACTATGTTGGTATGTGGTACTTAATTCAGCGTATTGTTGAAGGCTCAGAGGTTAATAAAGATTATACAAATCAGTTCACAACAAATAAAATTTTCCCCAGCATAGAAGAGCTTGGTAAATGGGTAAAAACGGTCGGTGAGAAAACCGGGAATATGGTTGTTACAAAATCATCAAATATGAGTACAAAAGGGCAATATGGTCCCAACTTATTATTTTTGTTGTGAAAGAAGTGGGACATATCGGCCACACAGGCTGGATATATCGGCCAAAAAAATCAACTCGAAGCAAGAAGTGTTCATGTCCCTTTGTAACGACTGTTTTTCATGTATCTGGATTTAATATAATATAATATATGTTTTGGTGGATTTTCTCCTCTTGTGTGGCTTTCGTCTCCGTAGTTTTCATTTTCGATCGATTCGTCGTATTTTCTCGCTTCTTCCTTAGGATTGTCGATTTCGAAGTATGTCATTCGTGACAGACTTCATAACGGTCGTATCTTACTATTAGATCAAGCCTAGGAGTCTTAGGAATCAATCCCGGGGCCCCGCGCTCCGTATCGGAACTTTTTGTGCTCATTAGCCGGTATAAGAAGGGGAACCGACCGACTAGATGACGATCCAGTCGGTCGGCAATCCTTCTTGGACCGACTAGTTGGCTTTCTAAAATTATTCAGGAGTTACTGTTTATCGTTAGTCGGTCTAAGAACGTTGGTTGACCGACTAGGTTGCAAACTAGTCGGTCAGCAATGCTTCTTTAACCGACTAACACATCATCTTAATTTTAGTTGAGTTACTGTTTACTCTTAGTCGGTCTAAGAACGTTCATCGACCGACTAGATGCTAAACTAGTCGGTCAGTATTTGTTCATGGACCGACTAACTCTAAAATCCTATTTTCGTTCAGAAGTTACTGTTTGCACTTAGTCGGTCTGCGTTGGTCGACCGACCGACTAGTTTCCAAACTAGTCGGTCAGTGGTTGCTCTTTGACCGACTAACCTGTGTTAAAACCCTAATTTCTGGGCAGTCGCCAGCCCATCCTATTTAAACCCAACCCAATCGTTTTCTTCTTCTCCAACACGACCCAAAACCCTAAAATCTTCCCCCTTGAGCCCCCATCTTCCTCCAAGCTTCATTTCTTCATTCCAAGCCCTAAATCCATCATCCAAACCATCCATTCACTCTATCTACCTCTCATCTTCCCCAAAATCTCACAAAAATCCATCAAAATCCCCAAATCCCCTGAAACCCTAGTTTCTCCAAACTTCTCCAATCTTTTCCAGATCTGATCCTAGGGTTCCCCGCAGTGTTTCTTCCGTCTCCTCTTGGTAAGAAATCGATCTACCGTTGTTTTCATAACCTATTTATATTTTTATGAAACCCTAATAAATTTCATGTTGTTTGATGGTTGTTCCCCCAAAACAGCGATTTCCCCGTAGATCGGCATCCGTGTGACGAAGTGGTCGTCATCCCCGGTGCTAGGCAAGTGAAACTTGCCACTTAGGGTTTAGGCCATGTTTTAGGCCATTTGCTTGTTGTAGGCGTAAAAGAGGCTTGGCGACGAAATGATACTCGCCTAGGCGCAAACTGGGGAACTAGCTTGACAACGAAGCTAGTTCCGACATTTAGCATGTTGCACAATTACCATGTCATGTTTACTTTCCATTAACGGTACGCAAATTAAATGTCATGTCATTGCATTCTTTAAGTGACCCCGTGATTGCGTAGCATCGCTACAATACTTGTGTTCCTGGCTCGTGACCAGAAGCGAGCCCTGTAGTTGGAAACCCCAACGCTCGACACATATGGGTGGGGTAAGAGATAAGCGGACTGAGCCCCGAGTTGGCCTGATCCGCCACTCCGGCCAGCAGGTGGACTCTCTAGTGACAAGTGATTAATAGTGATAGAGATAAGCGGCCTGAGCCACGAGCTGGCCAGCAGGTGGACTCTCTATGCACTAAGTGATAAACAGTGGCGAGTGATTAATAGTGATAGAGATAAGCGGACTGAGCCACGAGCTGGCCAGCAGGTGGACTCTCTATGCACTATGTGATAAGTGATAAGTGATAAGTGTTAAATGATAAGTGATTAGTGATTTGGTAGCTTTTGCTACATCGTGCGTGTTTGCCTCTCTTTTAAACTGTTGCATCATGCTTAACTGCCATGTCATTGCTTAATACTATAACTGCTAGGTTGCTAGTTGCCTTACTTTCAGTTTCCTTGCCCAAGTCTTTTAGACTTGCTGACATGTGCCCCTTTACTCTTTTGGGTGACACATGTTAGATCCTGAGCCTGAGTACCTTATTGAGGACGAGGTGTTTGCTGACGTCGAGCCCGAGCTTGTGTTTGACGGGGAGTACGTGGACACTGGGGACCAGTCCTAGTGTCTTCGTTGTGTTTTACTTTTGTTAGACAGTTATTTTGTTATCGGTGCGTGGCACCCATACTTTGTTATGTCGTTTCTTTTGTTGGCCTTGTTCTGGGCCTTTAGACTCTTTTCTTTTAGCCTGGTGGCTTTTCTGGATGTTGGACTTATTTTCTTGTTGGACAATTCATGAGATGTGAGATTTTATTTCAGTCTCTCCTTGTGTTATTATTGTTATTCCGTTGTGGTTACAGGGACCTGCTTATGTATTTTTGACGCTTATCGGGTTTGGGGCTTCACAGCTCCACTCTCGTGCGGACCTTCTCACGTCTCGCCTCCGTTTTAGGGAAGCGGGTCGTGACAGGTTTTAGTGGTGGCCCATGCAGGTCCTTCTGTAACTGCGATTTTTGGAATAGCGATAATAATATTAGAATGTCCAATAAATTAAGTTCGACGTCCGAGTCATAAGCTATGACTCTAATCTGATTCGTTTTCTGTGTCACTAGATGGCAGGAAGACGTTTCACCCGTGGTGGGGGTAGTGGCGCGGTCCCTCATGATGAGGAGCCTGAGCGGGAACCCACCAGCGGTGAGATGATGCGGATGATGCTCCAGATGATGCAAGTGCAGCAGGGCGTGCTTCTGCAAGTCCAGAATGCTCCACTTGCTCGAGCTGCCCGGGCTCTTCCGGATGCCCCTCGCTCAGAGCCAGGAGCGAAGCAATTTCGGGAGCTGGGTCCCGCGTATTTTGATGGTTCTGAGGGTCCTCTGGCTGCCGATGAGTGGATTCGGAACATCGAGGACAATCTGAAGATGGCCAAGATCACCCCGGCTGGATGGTTGATTTGGCGAAGAGGCAACTCAAGGATAATGCTCGGAATTGGTGGGATGCGGAAGAGAAGATGTTGGTGGAGCCGATAGCTTGGGCTACCTTCAAGGCCAGATTTGAGGGTGAGTTCTTCCCGAAAGCTTCCAGGGAGGAGATGCTGCAGCGTTTTATCGATTTGAAGCAAGGGAACTCGTCGGTGGACCTATATCACCAAGAGTTCATGAGGCTGAGTCGGTTTGCACCAAAGATGGTGCAGGACGCTGAGGAGAAGGCTCAGAGGTTCCTGCAGGGGCTTGCTTCGGAGCTCCAGAGTTTTGTGACCTCCTCTGACCAGGAGTCTTATCAGAAGGTTCTGGTAGCAGCTAAGAGGCGGGAGCTGCTCGTGAACCAGAGGAGGGGGTCTGTTGTTGGTGCTGGGAAGAGGCCTGTGGAATAGGCGAGAGCTGTGGTTAGACCTGGATTCAGGCCTAATCAGTCTGCTCAGTTTAAGAGGCCAGGAGGGCCTATTCTGAAGTTTTGCCATTTCTGCGGCAAGCCTGGCCACCTCAAGGATCAGTGTCAGAAGTTTTTGGACCAGTGTTTGGTGTGTGGTGATGCTTCTCATGCCGCGAAGGATTGTCGGCACGCGAATCAGCTGCGGAGGGCTCCTATTGCAGCTCAGCCGTTGCAGCAGCGAGCGTCTGTTCCTGCTGGGCGTGGAGCAGCTCTTGTTCCGCAGGGGCAGGCTTTTCGGCAGGCTGTTCTGTCGAGGAGGCAGGCTTTTCTGATGACCGCTGCGGAGAGCGAGGCTGTGGATGAGGTTATCGTAGGTAATCCTCAATCTATCTGTTACTTTCCTAGCTGGTTTTGATTGTTAGATTATGTGTTTGCTTGAACATGGTTGTTTGCTAGACTAGGGTTTGATTGTTAATTGATTGTTAGGTGTGGTTTTGGTTTGCACATTTCCTGCACGAGTCCTCTTTGACTCTGGTGCATCGATGTGCATTATTTCTCGGAGCTTCGTGGAGAGGCATTCCTTGTCGACGTCCCCTCTTCCCAAGAGTTGGAATATCGTTACAGGGAATGGCGTGGTCTCGGTGCATCGTGGTTGCAATTCTTGCTCCTTGGTGGTTTGTGGACATGAGCTTTTCGCTGATTTCATTGTCCACGACATCATCAACTATGATGCAGTTCTTGGGATGGACTGGCTTACGAGCTTCTATGCTACGATTGACTGCAGGAGGAAGAAGGTGGTGTTCGAGATTCCCGGACATCCAGTATTTGAGTTCAGTCGTGGTAGCAGTTCGCTTGGTCTTGTCAGATTTCGGGCCAGGCCGGTGGAGGCTGTGGCTATGCAGATGGAGCTGGAGTGGCCAGCTGTGGTGCGAGATTTTGGCGACGTCTTCCCCGAGGAGATGTCTGGTTTGCCACCTGATCGAGCTCTGGAATTTTCTATCGATCTTGTCCCAGGTGCGTAGCCGATTTCGAAGGCGCCGTATCGTATGGCACCCGCTGAGTTGGAAGAGTTGCGGAAGCAGTTGGATGAGCTTTTGCGGAAGGGTTATATTAATCCTAGCGTGTCTCCGTGGGGAGCACCGGTGTTGCTGGTTAAGAAGAAGGATGGTTCGCGTCGCATGTGCGTGGACTATCGGGAGTTGAATGCGGTGACCATTAAGAATAAATACCCGTTGCCTCGCATCGATGATATTTTTGATCAGCTTGGAGGTTCAAGGGTGTTTTCAAAATTGGATTTGAGGAGTGGTTACCATCAGTTGAAGGTGAAGAAGGGAGATGTTCCGAAGACAGCGTTCAGGACGAAGTATGGACACTATGAGTTTGTGGTTATGGCTTTCGGCGTAACTAACGCGCCCGCAGTTTTCATGAATCTGATGAACCTGATTTTCTACGACTTTTTAGATAAGTTTATCGTTATCTTTATTGACGACATTCTGATATATTCGAAGTCGGAGGAAGAGCATGCCTCGCACTTAAGGACGGTGTTGGAGATTTTGAGGAGGCATCGGTTGTATGCTAAGTTTTCGAAGTGCGAGTTTTGGCTGGACAGAGTTGCTTTTCTCGGGCATGTGGTGACTGGAGATGGTATTTCAGTGGATCCCGAGAAGATTAGGGCCATCAGGGAGTGGCCTGTTCCGTCGTCTGCGTCTGAGATTCGGAGTTTCCTTGGACTTGCTGGTTATTATCGGTGATTCATTAAGGACTTTTCTCGTATTGCTGAGCCGATGACCAGGTTGACGCGGAAGGATGTTGCTTTTGTTTGGTCGGGTGATTGTGAGGGTGCTTTTGGCGTTCTGAAGGAGAGGTTGACGACTGCCCCTATTCTTGTTGTGCATGATCGCAGCGGTGGATTTGAGATCTTTTGCGATGCTTCTGGCAAGGGTCTCGGTTGTGTATTGCATCAGCATGGGCATGTTATGGCGTATGCGTCTCGTCAGCTTAAGGTTCATGAGAAGAATTACCCGACGCATGATTTGGAGTTGGCTGCCGTTGTGTTTGCTCTTAAGATTTGGAGGCACTTCTTGCAGAGTGAGAAAGTGAAGATTTTCACCGATCACAAAAGCTTGAAGTATATTTTCACTCAGAAGGAGCTCAACATGCGACAGCGTCGATGGTTGGAGCTTATGGCGGATTATGAGATTGATTTGCAGTTTCACCCTGGCAAGGTGAATGTGGTCCCTGATGCGCTGAGTAGGCTTCCAGCGGTGATGATTTTGACTTCGCAGTGGAGATTGCAGCAGGATTTTTGCGAGTCTGGCATGGAGATTGTTCTTCCTGGGGAGGCTTCGTCGTTGATGTACATGCAGGTACAGTCGACGATCGTGGATCGGATTAAGGCTGGCCAGGCTGAGGATCCGAAGCTGGTGAGGATTCGGGAGCAGGTGGAAGCCGGTCTGTGGACTGACTTTTTGATTCATGAGGATGGCTTGCTGAGGTTCGGAGCCAGGTTGTGTGTGCCAGCTGGGGATATCAGAGAGGAGTTGATGGTGGAGGCACACAGTTCGCCGTATTCTGTGCATCCTGGTGGCACCAAGATGTACCAGGATCTTCGTCTGAATTATTGGTGGCATGGTATGAAGAGGAGCGTGGCTCGAAGTGTAGCCAAGTGCTTGGTTTGCCAGCAAGTGAAGGCGGAGCATCAGCGTGCGGCCGGGTTGCTACAACCGCTTCCAATTCCGGAGTGGAAATGGCAACACATCACTATGGATTTCGTGACTGGACTACCTCAGAGTCCGAAGCAGAATGACGCGATTGGGTGATCGTAGATCGATTGACCAAATCTGCGCACTTTATTCCGTTCCGAGTGGGACAGTCCACTGAGGCGCTAGCGAGGAGATATATGGAGGTAAAATTCTTTTTACTCTCCGTTTTTATTTCCTTTTCCTAGTTTGGATAGTGATGTAACGTGAATCGTGCAGGAGATTGTGCGACTTCATGGAGTCCCCGTGAGTATCGTGTCGGACAGAGACACGAGGTTCACATCTCAGTTCTGGCAGAGTTTGCAGAAGAGCTTGGGTACGCGTCTGAGTTTCGGCACGGCGTACCATCCGCAGACGGATGGCCAGTCCGAGAGGACGATTCAGATTTTGGAAGACATGCTGAGGGCGTGCATGTTGGATTTCAAGGGTTCGTGGGAGGACCATCTGCATTTGGTGGAGTTCTCTTACAACAACAGCTTCCAGGCGAGTATTGGCATGGCGCCTTTCGCCGCTCTTTATGGGAGGAAATGTCGATCGCCATTGAGTTGGGACGACGTTGGTGATCGGGAGTTGTTGGGACCTGAGATGATCGTGGAGGCCGTGGATATCGTCAGGAATATTCGGGAGAGGTTGAGAATTGCTCAGGACCGTTTTAAGCATTGGGCGGATGCTAAACGTCGTCCTTTGGAGTTTCAGCCGGGCGACCATGTGTTCTTGAAGATTTCCCCGAATCGTGGTGTGATTCGTTTCGGGAAGCGTGGGAAGTTGAGCCCGCGATACATTGGACCGTTTGACATTTTGGAGAGGGTTGGCGAGGTAGCTTATCGCTTGGCCTTGCCGCCATCTTTGGAAAGAGTTCACAATGTTTTCCATGTGTCGCAGCTTCGTCGATACATTAGCGACCCATCTCATGCGGTAGATTTTTCGGAGATTACCGTTCGCCCCGATATGACGTATGACCAGCATCCAGTGCAGATTCTGGACAGGCGTCAGAAATCGCTTCGGAACAAGATTGTCAATCTTGTGAGGGTGATGTGGCGACACGGCTCACCTGGAGAGTCTACTTGGGAGAATGAGGATGAGATGCGAGAGCGTTTCCCGCTTTTGTTTCCGGACTCGTGAGTATTTGGAAATTCCGAGGACGGAATTTTTCTTAAGTTGGGGAGGATGTAACGACTGTTTTTCATGTATCTGGATTTAATATAATATAATATATGTTTTGGTGGATTTTCTCCTCTTGTGTGGCTTTCGTCTCCGTAGTTTTCATTTTCGATCGATTCGTCGTATTTTCTCGCTTCTTCCTTAGGATTGTCGATTTCGAAGTATGTCATTCGTGACGGACTTCATAACGGTCGTATCTTACTATTAGATCAAGCCTAGGAGTCTTAGGAATCGATCCCGTGGCCCCGCGCTCCGTATCGGAACTTTTTGTGCTCATTAGCCGGTATAAGAAGGGGAACCGACCGACTAGATGACGATCCAGTCGGTCGGCAATCCTTCTTGGACCGACTAGTTGGCTTTCTAAAATTATTCAGGAGTTACTGTTTATCGTTAGTCGGTCTAAGAACGTTGGTTGACCGACTAGGTTGCAAACTAGTTGGTCAGCAATGCTTCTTTAACCGACTAACACATCATCTTAATTTTAGTTGAGTTACTGTTTACTCTTAGTCGGTCTAAGAACGTTCATCGACCGACTAGATGCTAAACTAGTCGGTCAGTATTTGTTCATGGACCGACTAACTCTAAAATCCTATTTTCGTTCAGAAGTTACTGTTTGCACTTAGTCGGTCTGCGTTGGTCGACCCGACCGACTAGTTTCCAAACTAGTCGGTCAGTGGTTGCTCTTTGACCGACTAACCTGTGTTAAAACCCTAATTTCTGGGCAGTCGCCAGCCCATCCTATTTAAACCCAACCCAATCTTTTCTTCTTCTCCAACACGACCCAAAACCTTAAAATCTTCCCCCTTGAGCCCCCATCTTCCTCCAAGCTTCATTTCTTCATTCCAAGCCCTAAATCCATCATCCAAACCATCCATTCACTCTATCTACCTCTCATCTTCCCCAAAATCTCACCAAAATCCATCAAAATCCCCAAATCCCCCGAAACCCTAGTTTCTCCAAACTTCTCCAATCTTTTCCAGATCTGATCCTAGGGTTCCCCGGAGTGTTTCTTCCGTCTCCTCTTGGTAAGAAATCGATCTACCGTTGTTTTCATAACCTATTTATATTTTTATGAAACCCTAATAAATTTCATGTTGTTTGATGGTTGTTCCCCCAAAACAGCGATTTTCCCGTAGATCGGCATCCGTGTGACGAAGTGGTCGTCATCCCCGGTGCTAGGCAAGTGAAACTTGCCACTTAGGGATTAGGCCATGTTTTAGGCCATTTGCTTGTTGTAGGCGTAAAAGAGGCTAGGCGACGAAATGATACTCGCCTAGGCGCAAACTGGGGAACTAGCTTGACAACGAAGCTAGTTCCGACATTTAGCATGTTGCACAATTACCATGTCATGTTTACTTTTCATTAATGGTACGCAAATTAAATGTCATGTCATTGCATTCTTTAAGTGACCCCGTGATTGCGTAGCATCGCTACAATACTTGTGTTCCTGGCTCGTGACCAGAAGCGAGCCCTGTAGTTGGAAACCCCAACGCTCGACACATATGGGTGGGGTAAGAGATAAGCGGACTGAGCCCCGAGTTGGCCTGATCCGCCACTCCGGCCAGCAGGTGGACTCTCTAGTGACAAGTGATTAATAGTGATAGAGATAAGCGGCCTGAGCCACGAGCTGGCCAGCAGGTGGACTCTCTATGCACTAAGTGATAAACAGTGGCGAGTGATTAATAGTGATAGAGATAAGCGGACTGAGCCACGAGCTGGCCAGCAGGTGGACTCTCTATGCACTATGTGATAAGTGATAAGTGATAAGTGTTAAATGATAAGTGATTAGTGATTTGGTAGCTTTTGCTACATCGTGCGTGTTTGCCTCTCTTTTAAACTGTTGCATCATGCTTAACTGCCATGTCATTGCTTAATACTATAACTGCTAGGTTGCTAGTTGCCTTACTTTCAGTTTCCTTGCCCAAGTCTTTTAGACTTGCTGACATGTGCCCCTTTACTCTTTTGGGTGACACATGTTAGATCCTGAGCCTGAGTACCTTGTTGAGGACGAGGTGTTTGCTGACGTCGAGCCCGAGCTTGTGTTTGACGGGGAGTACGTGGACACTGGGGACCAGTCCTAGTGTCTTCGTTGTGTTTTACTTTTGTTAGACAGTTGTTTTGTTATCGGTGCGTGGCACCCATACTTTGTTATGTTGTTTCTTTTGTTGGCCTTGTTCTGGGCCTTTAGACTCTTTTCTTTTAGCCTGGTGGCTTTTCTGGATGTTGGACTTATTTTCTTGTTGGACAATTCATGAGATGTGAGATTTTATTTCAGTCTCTCCTTGTGTTATTATTATTATTCCGTTGTGGTTACAGGGACCTGCTTATGTATTTTTGACGCTTATCGGGTTTGGGGCTTCACAGCTCCACTCTCGTGCGGACCTTCTTACGTCTCGCCTCCGTTTTAGGGAAGCGGGTCGTGACACCCTTCTACTTGAGGGCTAATGGTGTGGCAATAGATAAGTGGATTTTGACAGTTGTACGTGGCAATCACAACCATAAACCCGCAATGTACATCGAGCGACATCCAGATGAGAGGAGGTTAGGAGGGTGGAGATGGCCGCAGTGAGAGACTTGTCAAATAGATTGCTTAGGCCATGGGAAATCTTGAAATACCTGAAGGAAAATGATAATGCAACATCTACCACAATCAACACTATTTATAAAGCCAGACAGAGGATGAAGGCAGGGGAAATGGCCTGGAGAGCAGAAATGCAGCTACTCATTAATCTAGTGACACAGCATATTACATTGTGTATCATGAAGTGGACGAAGAGACTGTAGGAACCCATCGCGCGAAGATGGAGGATCGAAAGAGAACTTACGTTAGCATACGCTGTGCTGTAGTCTCTGAACTTTGCCCTAGGATTCGTCACAACGGTCGTTACTTCGTCACAGAGGATCGAAGAAGAGTTTCCACCGTCTAAATCTCTATTTGGAAGAAAAACTAAATGGAAGGGAGAAGAGGAAAAGATTTGCCATATGCAAACTTATGGCATGAAGGATTTTTCTTAAATGCCTTACCCTTAGGTCCTATTTATAGGCTTTAGGGGTAGTTATTATAGGAAATAACCATATATAAGCTTATTAGCTTATATTAACACCCTTGCTTATCCTCTTCTTCAAGCACTTATCAAGTGCCTTTATGCACTTATAATGTGACTTTTTCCACTTATCGAGTGGTCCTTTTCACACATGAAAAGGTTCCCTTCGCACATGCTTTCATGTACGCGACATCCGAGGTCCATAGACCCTCATACATCCCCTCATGGGTGTATACATGTCTCCATATCCAACATCTCCCACTCACACTTGAGGGGATTGTAAGGAAACATCTTTTCCTTTAGTTCTTCTATTTATCAAACTGAGAAATAGACCGTGTGACCGTCATGCGCATAGAGTCCGCTGTTGTGCACTTGTTAGAGATACACAACACTCCTTGGGGTGCAAAGTTGAGTAGATTAACGCATGTTTTACCCGAGATTATTTCTTCACATTTCTTATACTTTATATTCAACAATTGAATCCCATCTGGATTACAATTGGCTGGCCAGCTTTGAATCTCTAAAGTCCAAATGTGAATATGAAATTAATCTTCCTCTTCTTGCGATCCTTTCGATCTTGACTTGACTCGCTTTTCTAACATGCCCCGCCGGACCGAATTGACCATAGTCCATAAGCAACATGCTAAAATAGCGATCACCCAGTCAAATCTAAAGGAACCAATTAGAGTCCATAAGGGTAAGAAGTTAAGACCCATGTGGTCTTTGGGTCTCACATAATAGTAAATACAATTACTATTCTAACCCAATGGTCATATGCATACGTAGTATGAATACGTATTACAACATCACTCCTTTCCCAGGGAGCGTATGTCTTAATGATGTTGTAAGGATGATGATCAGACACCACAATGTCTGACTTTGAGTCCCTTTTACTACTCAGTAATTTTCTGGACCCACATCCCGCATAAGACAGATAAGATTAAAAAATCTTTTTAGATCTTTTGTAAGCATCCATATGATGCAGATCTTTCATACGACCATTTTGTTAAAGTCATGACTCTAAATCATCCGTCTGACGATTTTGACTTTAAACAGGTCTCATCTTTATCTTATCCGTCTGATAGAATAAAGGCGGTTGCTCATATGAGAGAGCCAACCTCAATCTGTCCGACATACAAAAAATATATATATCTGAGATTAAAAGAAATGTACACAAACATTTTCAATAAACTCATATGCAATGTCAAAAAGAACTTATTCTTTTATTAAATTTGATCTTTCATAGACATGGGAATACATTGATACAACTCAGCTTTTACGCAATCCTTGAGATGATAAGTGTTTGTAAAACACATCTCTGGGGATCGCCTTCGTAAGCGGATCCACTATCATCTCATGCATAGATATGTATTTAATGTCTACCTTCTTATTCTTATCATAGTCTTTTGCAAATTTGTAGTAGATATCAATGTGTTTGGTCTTACAATGGAATTTTGGATCTTTGACATAGGCTATAGATGCTTGACTGTCACTGTATATTGGTACAGTACCTGAGTCACTTGCATCAATTAGCTTGTCTAAGAACTTCCTAAGCCAAACAGCTTCTTGGACCGCCATGCTAAATGCTACAAATTCGGCTTCCATAGTTGAAAGTGCGATGCAGGATTGCTTTTTGCTACTCCAGGATATTGCACCAGATCCGAGTAGAAAAACATGCCCTGAGGTCGATCGTCGATCAACGAGATCACCTGCCCAATCAGCATCAGTGTAGCCTTCGAGGCTCAAGGCATTTCCTTGATAGCATAAAGCATAGTCTGCAGTCCCTTTAAGATACCGCATTATCCTCTTAACCGCTTTTCAGTGTGTTTTCCCTGGATTGGATTGGTAACGACTTACCATTCCAATGGCAAAACAGATGTCCGGTCTTGTACACATCATAGCGTACATAAGACTACCAACTGCACTGGAATATGGAAGTTTTTCCATAATTTCCTTTTCCTTTTGGTTCTTAGGACACATTTTCAGACATAAATTATCGCATTTGCTTATTGGAGTATCAATGGACTTACAGTCCTGCATATTAAAACGTTCTAGAACCTTCTTTATATAAGTATCTTATGAAAGAGAAAGAAGTTTCTTCAAACGATTCCTTGAAATCTTAACTCCAAGGATATATGCGGCTTCTCACATGTCTTTCATCTCAAATACTGATGAAAGCCAAGCCTTGATATCCATCACAAAGCCCTTGTCATTTCCGGCTATTAAAATGTCATCTACATATAGAGACATAATAACATACTTGTTTTTGATCCTCTTGATATATACACAGTTATCTTCATCAAGCATGGTAAAACCATTTGATAAGACAACTTCTTGAAATCGTATATACCATTGCCTCGAGGATTGTTTAAGACCATATATGGACTTACAAAGTTTACAAACCTTATGTTCGTTTTCTTCTTTTACAAACCCTGTTGATTGTTCCATATAGAACTCCTCGTCCAATTCTCCATTGAGAAAGGCAGTCTTTACATCCATTTGATGTAACTCGATGTCTAAGCAAGCTACCAAAGCCAGAATCAAGCGAATCGAGGTAAAACGAACAACAGGTGAGAAGGTCTCTTCGTAGTCTATCCCTTCCTGTTGCGTAAAACCTTTCGCGACAAGGCGAGCTTTATATCTGTCTATAGAACCATCAGCCTTATGCTTGATCTTGAGAACCCATTTATTCCCAATAGCTCTACGTCCTCTGGGTAGGTCAACCAAGTCCCAGACTCGGTTAATTTTCATGGATTCTAATTCCTCCTTCATCGCTTCCATCCATTTGTCTTTTGCAGGGCAAGATACAGCCTGTTTGAAAGTAGCAGGCTCGTCATCTTCTTGTAGTAAAGTCATAAAGGTTTGTGGGAGTTCATCCTCAAATCTTAGTGGAGTTAACCTTGTACATCTACTACGTCGTATTTGAGATTCTTCAAGTCCTTGTTGACTCGAATTTGGATCAATTCTAATATCACTCCCACTTGGAATGTGGTTAGAATTGCTCCCACTTGGATCATTATTCCCATATGGAATAGGATTCGCATCATTCATATCATCCATTGGTGAAGGTTGAAACGTATTTTCGTCTTCTCCAAGAATTCTCCCACTCGAATGAGGTAATCCTTCTTGATCATAAATCTCAAATAGAGATAAGTCCTGACTTATCTCGCCCTGTCTTGGAAACTCATTTTCCAAGAAAGTAACATCCCTCGATTCAAATTCAATTAGTCCTCCATTGTCTTCCTGACACTTGAAAACATAACCTTTGGAGTTTTCTGCGTATCTATAAAGATACATTTCCTCCCCCTTGGCCCAAGTTTGCCATACTTATGGGAGGAAATATGTGAGTAGGATGCACACCCCCAAGGTTTTAATATGCTTAAGTCAGGAGACCTTTGGTTCCACAACTCATAAGGAGTGGAGCTAACTGATTTCGAGGGTACGCGGTTCAAGATGAAAGTAGCCGTCAATAATACATCACCCCAAAAGGTGATTGGCAAGTTAGCTTGCGCCATTATTGAACGGACCATTTCCATCAAAGTCATATTCCTCCTTTCAGCAACACCATTTTGTTGAGGAGTATAAGGGATAGTTATTTGATGAACTATGCCTTTTTCATCACAAAGTTCCTTAAAACTTGCTGATTGATATTCACCGCCTCTATCGGTCCGCAAGACCTTAATCTTGCGATCTAATTGATTTTCCACTAAACTCATATAGTTTTTAAAGCAGGTTAATGCTTCACTTTTGTGGGATATCAAATAGATATGTCCGAATCGGGTGAAGTCATCAATAAAAGTGATGAAGTAGGACTTCCCAGGTCTTGTCTTGACATTCATCGGACCACATACGTCCGAATGGATAAGCTGTAATGGAACATCGGCCCTTGTGCCGGTTCCAAACGGCTTGCGACAAGATTTCCCTACAAGGCAATGTTCGCAAGTCGATATTTCGACCTTTGAAACATTGGATAGAAGGCCACGTTTGGCAAGTCTATCCATACGTGCTGATCCAATGTGACCAAGCCTTGCGTGCCAACAAATTACATCAGATTCATAAATCGAAGAATTTGCAATAAGGAAATTTTCATTAAAATTAGAGGAATCGTACATATTATTTAATACAATGAATCCCTTTAAAACATACCCAGAACCAATTACAGAATTATTACAAGACAAATCCACATTACAATCATGAAAGAACCAACTATAACCAAGACCCATTAATACAATCACAGATATAATATTCCTTCGAATATCTGGAGCGAAGAGGACGTCATGAAGTAAGATAGTGCGGCCGTTGTCCAAGACGAGCTTGCACGTCCCAACGCCTTTCACTTCAACACGTGTGTTGTTTCCTACATATATCCACTTCGTTCCTTGGGGTATCCGGTGATACTCCACGAAGGACCGTCTGTCCCTTGCTATGTGGTCGGTGGCACCTGAATCAATTATCCAAAAAGGATTAGATTCTACAAGAAATATTAAACTAGAAACACATATGTAACTAGTATTATTACAAGTTACCTTGTCACCTCCATCCGTACATGAACGGGCATAGTGACCTAACTTGTTGCACTTGAAGCACTTGATCCTCTTCAAGTCTTTCTTCTTGTGCCATTTCTTGTTCCCACCCTTCTGTTTGGGTTTCTTGGTAGACACTGGTTGCTTTTGCTGGTCATGAGCAAACTTCGAGTGATGTTTACGTTTCTTTCCTCTGTGTGAGAAACTAGTAACCATGTGCACTTCTGCACTTGACTTGGCAGCCGCAAGCCGCTCTTCCTCTAACTCGAGGTGCCTAGAAACATCGCTGAAATTATTGATGCTCTCATTATGAGTGAGATGCATCTTCATTTGTTCCCATTCGATTGGTAGGGAACGTATGACCGCTTGGATTTGTTGCTCATTAGTGAGCACATGACCTGCATCCTTTAACTCTGAAATAAGATTCGCCATGTGTCGTAGATGCATTCCCATGGAATGATCTCGACGCTTTTTGTATGAATCAAATCTTATAGTTAAAGAGCGAAGTTTGGTCACCGAGGTGCCACCAAACTTCTCCTCTAGCTTGGACCATATGTCCATAGCTAGGTCATATTCTCGAAAGATTCGCATTATGTCGTCTGCCATACTTGACACCAACGTTATGCGAGCAATCTTGTTCTTCCGAGACCAAGCATCAAAAGCTTCCTTGTCTCTTCTGTGTTGGGCCGTAGTGCCTAACTCAGGTTCAATCATTATGTTCTTCAGAGTTTCGAGCACGTCTTGCTCCTCTAGAACATATTGTATATTCATGGACCATAGCTTGTAATTATCGCCATTGAGTTTTTCACCTTTGTTTAACTCAGCGACGATGTTCTTAGCAGCGGAAGACATTTCCGTTTTAAAATGCTGCAAAAGATATAAAACAAGTTTGATCAAAAACATTGCATAAAGTTTTTCATTTGATAAGTTACTTCGAAAAATATTGAAGATGTTGCTCTAGAATCGGAAAGAACATCACGATGCCAATCACCATCTAGAACAACTTTCAATATTTCCCCATCACTTGTCAAACAATAGTACTCTTATAGTACTTGCAGCGGAAAAGCGTTTTTGAAAAACGTATTTTGAAAACGTATTTTTCAAACGTATTTTGCAAACGTATTTTGCAGCGGGAGGTGTTGGCCTGCACCGGCCATTGCCGGGGTCGAGCCGTGGCCGTGCCAAGGCCGGATTCCCCCTTTCGTGGGGTTTTGCCATATGCAACTGCCGTCGGTCCCGTATGGGCCGGTCATGCAGGTGGCCGGGGAAGAAACCGAAGGCACTGTAAGGCTCCTCAGCCAGGCCTGGCCCTGGCCGATACCAGGGCCGGCCTTGGCCTGGCCCTGGCTGAAGGCCGACCAGCCCCGGGCCTCGGCCAGGCCCGGCTCTGGCCCTGGCCGAAGGCCGGCCAGGGACGGCCAGGCCCTGGCCGGAGGCCAGGACGCCCTCTGGCCAGGCCCTGGCAGAGGCCAGGGAGCCTCTGCCAGGGCCAGCCTCTGCCCTGGCAGTGGCCAGGGCCTGGCCCTGGCCGAGGCCCTGGCTGGCCAGGGCCTGGCCCTGGCCGAGGCCCTGGCTGGACAGGGTGGCTGGCCGGTCGGCCTCCTTGGAGTCCGGCCGGGCCGGCCGGCCGGCCTCCTTGGAGTCCGGCCGCACACCCCCCCTATGGGGTGGTGGTTATGGTGGTTATTGGCCGAAGCCAACCCCCTTCCCAATGGGAGGGGGGTGCATAGTCATGAACCAAAGAGATATGCAATTGCCATACTACCATGGCAATCTTCTTCTCCGAAGAGAAGGTTTGCAACTTCCATCTTCTCCGATGAGACACCCGTTCATCAAGAAAGTAGTTATTCTTTAATGGCCATGTGCCAAAATAAATAACATACCTTCAAGACCGCAAACTTCATGCTCTACATGAAGAGAGTTCACATTCCCTATTGAATGGAGACTCAGCATCCATGAGGAGTGCGAGTTTGGCGAGATGAACGGTCATTTCTTCCCGTTACAGAGAGTTCTTGCCATATCCGTAATGGCAAAAGACCCTAACGTGAAAAGAACAACTTTTGACGTTCTCTCCGTCACGATGCGCTCCTACCATATCCATAATGGAAGGAAACTCATTCGTGAAAAAGACATCGCGTCATTCATCGGTGAGACCGGAGCGAACCCGTATGGCTCTGATACCAATGTAGGAACCCATCGTGCGGAGATGGAGGATCGAAAGAGAACTTACGTTAGCGTACGCTACGCTGTAGTCTCTGAAATTTGCCATCGGATTCGCCACAACGGTCGTTACTTCGTCACAGAGGATCGAAGCAGAGTTTCCACCGTCTAAATCTCTATTTGGAAGAAGAACTAAATGGAAGGGAGAAGAGGAAAAGATTTGCCTTATGCTAACTTATGGCATGAAGGATTTTTCTTAAATGTCTTACCCTTAGGTCCTATTTATAGGCTTTAGGGGTAGTTAATGTAGGAAATAACCATATATAAGCTTATTAGCTTATATTAACACCTTTGCTTATCCTCTTCTTCAAGCACTTATCAAGTGCCTTTATGCACTTATAATGTGACTTTTTCCACTTATCGAGTGGTCCTTTTCACACATGAAAAGGTTCCTTTCGCACATGCTTTCATGTACGCGACATCCGAGGTCCATAGACCCTCATACATCCCCTCATGGGTGTATACATGTCGTCCATATCCAACAGAGACAAATGCAGTGATGACTATATTTTGGAAACATCTGCAGTCGGTTGATTTATTACGAAAATTTCCAGAGATTCTGGTTATGGACTGCGCATTGAAGACCAACCGCAACATGCCACCATTGATGGAGATGTATGGGGTGACGTCCACAGATATTCAGTTCGCAGCTGCATTTTGTTACACATAGTCCGTACGTGAGGATAACTACTTGTGGGCCTTGGAGAAGTAGAGCTCTTTGCTACATGGATACAGGATGCCACGTGTAATTTTGACATCACTGGAGCTAGCTCTTTTGAATGCCATTGGCCATGTATTTCCATCTGCGGTGCACCAATTATATAGAATGCACATATCCAAAAATATTGCCAAAAATTGCCAGCCCTCTTTTGAAGATCAATAAAAATGGTTAGGTTTCATCTTTTGCTGGAATTTATTGGTGGGGGCACGCAAGGAGGAGGAGTATGTTGCTAAACTGAAGGCATTGGAGACAGAGTACAAAGAATACACAAGGGTCGTGAGCTATGTGGAAACATCTTGGCTGGACAAGTACAAGGAGAAGTTTATTTCTGTATGGACAAATGGCAATCTGCACTTTGGAAATGTCAGTACAAACAGAGCGTAGACCAAAAGAGCCCAGACTGAACATTCTAAGCTTAAAAAGGCATTGGGTTCATCGGCCTGCAGTTTATCCGCTTCTTGGCCAACCATACATGAATCATTAGAGGGGCAGCATATTGAGATCAATGCATCATTCGAGAAATCTAAGATCATGTTGCAACATAATGTGCATGGGTTCTTGTTCAGGGAGCTGATAGGATTTACATCCACTACGGCGTTGAAGATAATGTCTGTGGAAGCTGATAAATCTGACTCTATGGGAACGGACCAATGCGCATGTGATTGTCTAGCAAGAATGATTTATGGTGTACCATGTGCCAATGAGATTGGCGAATTCACAAGGGAAAATCGCCATATTCCCTTAGATGTCGTAAATGCTCATTGGAAGCAGCTAGACACGGAGGCTAAGACTGAATTGATGTCTGAAGAAGATGGGCTTATACATGCTGAATTAGAGCGCATACACAAGCTATATGTTCAACTTGATGGGACGAGGAAGCATGAGTTGTTAATTAAGTTGATGGAGCTAGCTACCCCGACGACAAATCTGATTGCAGAGCCGCAAGTTAATGTCATGTTCAATGGAAGAAGAAAAAGGGATAATAATTTGACAAATGCAGATACAGCCACCCCATTGATCCGGCTCATTTTGATCATATCTTAGCCGATGCGTTAGTTGCTCTGTTACAATTCCAATTGAAGTCTCATCGAAACAAGAAAGCGTTGGCCATGTCCAGCCGAGACGGTCCCAAAGGATCGAAAAAATGTCTGCTCCACCAATTCCTCCTCAACGTGCTAGAAAGAAACCAACTGTCATATCTGTGCCATCTGGCAGTATGTCTGTCGTTTCTGCTACAGCTTCATTTGCAGCAGAAAATTATGCAGCTAAGGACGCTAGAGCCGTTCAAGGAGGCATACCTTATATTGAGCAATTCCCCGCTGCAATCACCAAATATATATATCGAACGTCACAGATGTGAAGGCAGATGGGAACTGTGGTTACAGGGCTTTAGCTTCACATCTAGGCATGGGAGAGGACCAGTGGATGGAGGTCAGAAGAGAGTTGCTTGAAGATCTGCGTGAACACTATGATCTGTACAGAAAGGTGATGGGTGAGGAAATTGCACAAGAACAGGAAGAGTCAATTAACTATATGGATGACCACCACCCGAAGCAATATTGGATGACATTCCCAGACGTTGGACATATAATCTCAAGTTGTTATAACTGTGTAATACATCTGCTGTCAATGCAACAATGTCATTCATTTTTTCAGTTAAGATCAGGACCAGACCAAGGTATGAAATGTGGTCCCTTCACCATAGGTTTTGTAAATAATAATCACTTTGTAAAGATTCAACTTAAAGATAGAAGCCCAGTCCCACCAGTAATATGGCATTGGACGGCTAACCACCTGCCTACGGCCAAAGGATGGGTGGAAGGCTTTGAAGAGAGGATGCGAAAATTCGAAAAATTAATCGGTAAAGATGTAGGCAAATATCCCACTATACTTACTATATCATCAGATGATTGAATGTATAATTTTGTGATAATGTAGTGTCCGAGTTTATAATGAAAGTATATACTGAAATTTTTGGGATTTGTGTACAAAATTTATGGGATTTCTGCACAACGGGAACTCAACGTGCCATAATGGCTTTGCTTATTGTGCGCGTTGAACATTTATGTTATGGGATACAAAATTGCTAAATTCGCACGACTGTCGTAATTTTGCCAGATGTGCGCTTTGAACAATTTATGTTACAGCATTGAAAATTTGCTCACCGCGCACAAAGGCCATAAAGGAGAATGCTAAGAGTTGGTTGAATAATTGTATGCTTTGGTATGTTATTGATGATGAAGACCTATGGTATACTGCATTAAAGGTGGTATTTATGTTTCATGAAGTGATTTCCACCTCTTCGTATTCTTGAATCTTGGTCTCCTTGACGATTGGCATTCTTGAATTTATGGCATAAGTCCAGTAGCCCAAGTTCGTTTAAAGGAAAACTCTATACGTAACAATGTCGATGCATGTAGAGGCTATGTGAATGCTGTAGAAAATGACTCCAATGAAACACAGTGACAAATCAGATTCATCCATACACGTCAGGTAAAAGGTGTGACCGGTGTGCGCAATGAGAAAGAATTGTATATCTGGTACACTGTGATGCTAAGCTTAATTACAGTGCACTTCACGTGCACTAAGTATATTCCCGGGCAACTTCGATATTTCACACCATCCATGTCCATTTCTGTGATGGATGTATGCTAATAGTTTTAATAGACACACGAAATTAAGCAATCGATGTACGAAGATCGCTTATGGTTGGCAAACAGATATTTATACTAACAAGCGGTAAAAGACTGCACCAGACGGTGTTCATTACCAATTGAATGTTCGGGGTTCATTACAAACGCATACACCATCACATGTTCACCTCTCAAAATATAAAACTCCCAAAAATATTTGGTGTACTACGTTTGGGCCGATCCTCACCGGACTCCAGATAAGATGCCACGATTCACACAGACTCCTCACTGGATGGCTCATTGGTAGCCAAACCGTCCTACGTTTGGGCCGATCCTCCACCGGACTCCCGACCAGATCGCTGACGCTTCCTTGCCTCCGCCTCATGCCTCACGTCTTCAATCGAGTTTGGAGGAAGCGAGTTTCTCTCCAACTCGGCTATACGAGCCTGGAGACTACTCTTCTCTATGTACCACGCTCTTCGGAGCTCTTTCGAACCGCTGACATTGAGGCCGCCCGATCTTTAGCTTGCGCAACCTCCCACTCCGCCTAATATCTGTGATCCCTCTCTTTCATTAGCTGCTCCTTCAAATCCTAAAGTTGAGATTCGAATGAAACTGCCTTTTTTCGCTTGGCAACCAACAATTGTACCACTCTGCGACGCAATTCTGCCTCGAGCAATGATGTCTGCAGGGAATCATGGATAAGTAAGAGTAAGGCAACAGCACAAAGAGACGACATTAGTAGTTAACCTGGTAACTGCCATAAACGATTGAGTTAGCGAGCCTTTCAATGTCATTTTGACCCAGGACACTTTGGTCAGTGGGAAGGATGGAGTTCTCCACCAGCCGACTGGCCACCCCCTATCCACCAATGCAGACTCGCCGTCCCAGACGGGGAAGAAGGGTCGGTGACGATTCCCCCTAGTACCTTCCGATGGAACGTTAGTGGGCGGATTCAACAGCAATGCCCCCTCGTACGCCGGGGGGACATAGCCTGCCAGAACGAGACCTCCACATGGCCATGTATCCCTTAGAGGAGTCTCAGGCAACTGTGGCCGCACATCCCCCATGTCATGAAGGGAACGGTTAACATCTACGTCACCGTCTCTTCTTCCCTCTGAAGACTGACCTTGCAAAGTTTCTTCGTTCCACTGACACGATTTCTCAGCCATATCTGCAGTGAAGGCACAAATCAACACGAATGGTGATATATCCCCAAATTTGGCGGGATATATATCCCCCACTTGACCGGACGCATGGCGGGGTTTTCTGGTGCCTTCGAGTGGTTTTTTTGCCGTCTGCTACAGTAATACTCTGAATTTGGCGGCAACTCAAATTTTTTGCCGGGTCCGGCATTTTGGGTGGCCATCTCTCTTGCTCTACCGTTTGTTATTACAAGTAAAAATAAACGGAGACTTAATTACTCTACGCGCACAACGGGCCGAAATTTGAACCGTTGTGCGCGGTGAGCAAACATAATTTAGTCACGCGCATTATGTGCGCATATTTGGATCGTTGTGCACGGTGACTGATTTTGATTTATTATACGAATTCTACTCATCGCGCACAAATGGCATTACTGTATACAGTTGTGTGAGGTGATTTATTCTACGAATAAATGTTTTACTTGTCACAATGGATACAAATATTCGCTGAAATGGCGCTTACGAGAAAAAAATTCCGCCAACAAATTATCAGCAAATTCGGCAGATGGATGAGTCGATGACCCGTCGAATTCTGGTTTGTGGTCCACCAACATCTCACCTCATCCATCACGTCACATCAATAACTCAATTGCCATTTTATTTATTTATTTATTTTCGTCTTATTAATGGCAACAAGTGAAAGTGGACCCCACAGAGGAATAACGATAGAATTTTTCAACGCACAGTCCAAAGACGCGAAACCTAATGCAACTTGCCTAGTTAACAACATTCCAATGCGAAGGTACACATATAGTTTAGCGGGCCCCACAAGATATTCTCAACCCCACTATCCAACCCATTGAATCTAGTTGGTTGGGGATATTTTAACTAAATATGGTAGCTGATGTGACAGTTAATTAGGTACTTTTCCATATTTAGTTAACGTCTAATTACGCCATATTCGACGACTACATACAAGTCTAAACCGAATGGACGGTTAAACAACACTCCAAATATGGCGGTTTCCCTCCATCAACAGCCCTGCAAAACTGGTAACATTTTGCCGGTATGCTACAGTGCCATCCAAATTTGGAGAGTCAATGTAGCAACCTCTGATGTATTAAAAAAAGTGTAGCAACCTACATCCAGTTTTTGTATGTCTGTTTATTAGACTATACTTAGCACATTCATTATGAATCTGTTTGTTTATTTCTCTCCCCCTATGGCATTACCCAAAAGGCGGGAGTAAAATAACAATCGTGCCAAATAAGAGTCTAAAGATATATAAATCAAAAAATCATAAAACCACATTATAAAATTAGGTGCTAAGAGGAATGTGAGTCCAATATCAACTTTGAGTTACACGAAGGAAAACTAACGTCTCAAATCACAACACATATAGAATACAGCATACATGGAGACCATATCACAAAATTCACACATATATGATCAACAAGTATACAATGTGTGAAACCGAACAAAGAAACTGCAAGTTCATATATATATATATATATATATATATATATATATATATATATATATATATATATATATATATATATATATATATATATATATATATATATATATGATCACATTGGTACAGAAAGCATGCACATCACCATGTGCATCAAACCGAACAAAATACTTCATTCATCCATATACCGTCACTAATAACCATGATACCCTGTCAATAGAGAGGATTACTGTCGTAAAGGTGGAGCCCGATGTAAAAGATCGGGTGCCAAGCCATGTAATGCTGGAAAGAAATGGCACCGCATGGGCATTTATGTTCCATGTGGGTTACACACCACGTGTGCCTTGCACCGGATCCATTATATCAGTTGCTGCCTGATAACCATGATACCCTGTCAATAGAGAGGATTACTACCATAAAGGTGGAGCCCGAGGTAAAAGATCGGGTGCCAAGCCACGTAAGGCTGGAAAGAAAGGGCACCACATGGGCATTTACGTTCCATGTGGGTTACACACCGCTTGTGCCTTGCACCGAATCCATTATATCAGTTTCCGCCTAATAACCATGATACCCTGTCAATAGAGAGGATTAGTGTCGTAAAGGTGGAGCCCGATGTAAAAGATCGGGTCCCAAACCACGTAAGGCTGGAATCTGTTTGTTTATTTCTCTCCCCTATGGCATTACCCAAAAGGCGGGAGTAAAATAACAATCGTGCCAAATAAGAGTCTAAAGATATATAAATCAAAAAAATCATAAAACCACATTATAAACTTAGGTGCTAAGAGGAATGTGAGTCCAATATCAACTTTGAGTTACACGAAGGAAAACTAACGTCTCAAATCACATCACATATAGAATACAGCATACATGGAGACCATATCACAAAATTCACAACAAATATGATCAACAAGTATACAATGTGTGAAACCGAACAAAGAAACTGCAAGTTCAATATATATATATATATATATATATATATATATATATATATATATATATATATATATATATATATATATATATATATATATAAGATCACATGGGTACAGAAAGCATGCACATCACCACGTGCATCAAACTGAAAAAAATACTTCATTCATCCATATACCGACACTAATAACCATGATACCCTGTCAATAGAGAGGATTACTGCCGTAAAGGTGGAGCCCGATGAAAAAGATCGGGTGCCAAGCCACGTAAAGCTGGAAAGAAATGGCAACGCATGGGCATTTACGTTCCATGTGGGTTACACACCGTGTGTGCCTTGCACCGGATCCATGATATCAGTTACCGCCTGATAACCATGATACCCTGTCAATAGAGAGGATTACTGCCATAAAGGTGGACCCGATGTAAAAGATCAGGTGCCAAGCCACGTAAGGAAAGAAAGAAAGGGCACCTCATGGGCATTTATGTTCCATGTGGGTTACACATTGCGTGTGCCTTGCACCGGATCCATTATATCAGTTGCCACCTGATAACCATGATACCATGTCAATAGAGAGGATTACTGCCGTAAAGGTGGAGCCTGATGTAAAAGATCGGGTGCCAAGCCACGTAAGGCTGGAAAGAAAGGGCACCGCATGGGCATTTACGTTCCATGTGGGTTACACACCGCTTGTGCCTTGCACCAGATCCAGTATATCAGTTGCCGCCCGATAACCATGACACCCTGTCAATAGAGAGGATTACTGCCGTAAAGGTGGAGCCCGATGTAAAAGATCGGGTGCCAAGCCACGTAAGGCTGGAAAGAAAGGGCACCGCATGGCCATTTACGTTCCATGTGGGTTACATGATTAGGGTTCAATATTGTATATTTTACCCCTCATTAGATGACATTTTGTGCATAATTTGTATTCATTTTGGCTCTGATACACGCATTTTGATGATATCACTTAATATTGGAGCTTATCGTTTTTATATGCTTAAAACATAATTTTTACAGCTTATTAGCATCTTCATCTTCGTCTTCTATTATTTTTCAGTTGAATTTCGTGAAGTCCCGATTCCAACGCATATTTTTCCAGAATTTTTGGAGGTCGGAGCAATTTACTGCATTTTTGGAAGACAATGTGATGGTGCTGAAAATTTCTGGGCTAGAAAGTCTGCTTTTTCCCTCTTGTGCAGAATTCTGCTATCATTGCAGTATATATTCCGACATAATGATATTTTTCTGATATTCTACACTTTGTTACGGTTCCATCGCCGCTTGGAACACGTCATTCCGAGGTAGGATGATTTTTCTAGAATTTTCGCAAGACAGGGTGGTGGTGCTGAAAATTTCTGCAGATTTACCCCACTTGTGAAAACATCTGCTATCATTCCAGTGTATTTTTGGGCCTAATGATATTTTTTTGTTAGAGTACACTTTGTTATGGTTCCATCGCCGCCTGGAACACGTCAATCCGAGGTTGGATGATTTTTCTAGAATTTTCGCAAGACAGGGTGGCGGTGCTGAAAATTTCTGCAGATTTGGGCATTAGTTGCGGGTTTGGGCGCGGATCCAACCCGTTTGGGCTGTTTTCAGACCCGAAATTCTGAGTCTATTTCTTGGGCTTTCCTCCTCTCTTTTTCCCTCATTCCACTCTCCTTCTTCTTCATTCTTAGGGTTAGAGGCCATTGGAGAGGAGCAAGAAAGCTTGGAGGAGCACTTTGGAAGAGAAAGCTTATGTTTTTCTTAGAGAAATCTTGGTGAACTCTTTCCCTTTCTTTGTGTGTTTTGATTTGGTGATTTGTAATGATATTGGATGATGGTTTTTAGAGATGAAAATGTCTCTTTTATTGCTATGAGTAGCTAGATCTCATTGTGTGTGGTTGTGTGGTGATGTTGCTTGCTTGGGCTATGGAATTTCAATCTTGCATGTTTAAAAGTTTATGTGGTAGGATTTTTTTGGGATATACTTTGAATTAGGGATCCTAGTGGGTATCCCTAGAGTGGAGTTTGCCTAGTGGTACCATTCATATATGCTTGGTTGTTTATTATCTCGATTTTCCATACCCTACTTTCATTGCACACCAAGTGTTTGTTAAAATACCACATCCGTCGATTGCGCTTTCCTTAGCCGGAAAGACAATTGAGTTATCCTCGGATTGAACCCATATGCTTAGCAACCTCATTCCCACACACCACACAAGCTTCCTCGCCTATTTCCCTCTCCGATTCTCGAACCCTAGGATGTTGGTTTCGTAGATGGTCTCACCCACATTTTCACGCGCATTTCCACCATTAGCTTAGTTGGTTGTAGTTTCGTCTTTATCTCTCCTTTATTAATTAAACTTGCGATTGCAAAACGACTTGTCCCCGTGATCCGACCCGGTCTCACCGGATATAAATTTATTACTTGACATCATCATACACTTGGGAGTAGCGCTTAAGCATCACATACTTGAGACGCGTTCAAGCAATTGGCGCCGTTGCCGGGGACAACGGTTTTTGCATTTGCATTTTTTATTGATTTAGGAAATTTTGACGTGATGCATCCTACTATTTAGTGTGAGTCTTTTTTATTCTTTATCTTCCATTTATTATCTTTCATCTTTATTTATTTTTCACTTTTTGAGTCCTTTGCTATCTTTATTTTCATTTTCCTTTATAAAAATTCAAAAAAAAGATATGGACTTTAACGACATAAATTCTTTGTATGATGCACTTTCATTTTCTTTGCACAGGACCACTTCTTTGAAGCTCAAAATTGCCGACTTTGCTCAAATTGATGGTGAATCCTTCTATCAAGCTTGGAGGAGGTTCATGGATTTATTAAGCGGTTGTCCACATCATGGATTCACGATGGCCCATCTTTTCCAGTTTTTCTACGAGGGACTACGGGAGGAGATGCAGGACTACATGGCAATGATGGTCGATGGAGCTTTATTTGACATGTCACCTGAGGATGCTTGGGAGTACCTGGAGTCCATGGAGGATATGGACCGACCAATGGATGGGACTGCAGGGAGTGAGCCGTTAGCACTTCATTATGATGTCGTTGGAGCATGCCTTGACCAAGGAGAACCAAGTGTGGACGCACCTTTGCAACCCTTGGGCGAGGAGCTTCAATTGCTTATTCAGACACATGATGCTCAATCCCGATACTTTCTTCGGAGCATGGAGACTCGGAGCCAGTATATTCAGGAGATCATTTCGAGTCTTGCAGTGCTTGCCTTTTGCTTGGGAGAAGGCAATCCAACCACTCAAAAAAATTTATTATCTGATTTGGACTCTTCTTCACTCGCATGTATTGTGTGCAAAGATGGAGAGGCCGAGCGTGATATTTTGGATGGACAGGAGGAGGAGCCAAGTATGGCCACGAGCTCATCGATCATTTTGGTAGAGCCTGAAACGTGCATTCCCCTGGTCTGGTCCCAAGATCATTCATTCCTTTCCCCCATGGTGGAGCATTGTATCGAGATGGATGCAACCATTTTAGTGAGTTTTCGTCAACATATTTCAAATTCCTTATTTTACTTTGACGATTATATTTGGGTCACTTTCAGCGAAAGGCAACGGTGTCCACTTTGGATTGATACAGCTCATCTCTTGCAGGACATGGTCGCATGTTTTAGAGAGATGCTTGGAGTTGTGTTGCTAGGGTCCAAAGTGATTCGTGGAGGGAAGACGCTCGCAAAGGAGCGTAAGGATCTAATTGAGCTACTTCCTCCACCGTTGGAAATACGTGATCCGCCTTTTGACTCCGGTGACTTCTATCCAGTAGTGTAGAAAATTTAAATTTTTGCACTTTCTATGCTTTCTAGGATAGTTTTAATTCAATAAACGTATTCTCTTTCAACATTGAGGACAATGTTTGTCTTTAGTTGGGGGGAGTAGTATGTGGTTTTAGGATGTTTAGTTAGTTGTTTTTGGTTTAATTTTTTTTGTTTTTTTGGAGACATCCATTTTGACATCACCAATCATTTTGCAAGTATATCATTTACCCTCCTTGCTCTCTTGCTAGTTATTTGCTTAGTCCCTTGCATGTTTCATTTTCGTGCATATTTTTGGGTTCAAATCTTATGTTCAAATTCCAAAATTGTGATTGTCATGCATTTTATTGCTTTTTCTTCATGAGATCAATTTTAATATGCTATTCATAAAACTAGTGCATAATTCGATGAATTTTGTCTTCGATGTGGTTTGGATTAGTTTTGTACAAACTTTGTGATGCACGAGTTGGATTAAGTCATTAGTGTAGATTGGTGTTCAATTTGATGGAATTTGGCCTTAGATATACGCTTGGTTTATGCTTGAGGAGTGGTTGATTGGTGTGTTGGATCAAAAAAAGAAAAAAAGAGAAAGAAAAGAAAAAGAAAAAGAAAAAGAAAAAAAGAATAAGTGCATCGTTCTTCTAGTTTGTCAAGTAGTCGGGTCCTCATGAAACATTGGGGATTCGTGTCGAAAGATAGGATTTAGGGGAGTGCAAGAGGGAAAAATAAGTGAATCTTAGGTGATTCGAGTTACTAGGTCCGCGGGGTCCTTTTTGGCCAAATGCCCCAAAATTTTCTGATTTGGGAGTCATTGACCGAACCCTCGTTACTTGGGTCATTCTAAGTTTCATATTAAAAAACATGAGTAAACATGATCCACATATCAAACTTCCATGAATTGAGAAAGCTAAGTGTAATTTTTGGCCAAGTTCTTGAAGATTGTGATACTACGACACGCTTATGTTTTAATCTCAATGAATGCAAAATTTGCTTGTACTTTGTTGGTTTGAGCCATATTGAAGTTTTGGTCTTGGATTTGCTCTCTTTTATGAGTTGGTATATTGGAATTGAGTTTATATTGAAAAAATTTCATGTGCCATGAATATTGTGGAGTTTGATGTGTGCTATATTGTGAATCCGAATATATCGCTTGTTTGCTAGAGACTAGCAAAAATCTAGTTGGGGGTGTGATTAGGGTTCAATATTGTATATTTTACCCCTCATTAGATGACATTTTGTGCATAATTTGTATTCATTTTGGCTCTGATACACGCATTTTGATGATATCACTTAATATTGGAGCTTATCGTTTTTATATGCTTAAAACATAATTTTTACAGCTTATTAGCATCTTCATCTTGGTCTTCTATTATTTTTCAGTTGAATTTCGTGAAGTCCCGATTCCAACGCATATTTGTCCAGAATTTTTGGAGGTCGGAGCAATTTATTGCAATTTTTGGAAGACAATGTGACGGTGCTGAAAATTTCTGGGCTAGAAAGTCTGCTTTTTCCCTCTTGTGCAGAATTCTGCTATCATTGCAGTATATATTCCAACATAATGATATTTTTTGATATTCGACACTTTGTTACGGTTCCATCGCCGCCTGGAACATGTCATTCCGAGGTCAGATGATTTTTCTAGAATTTTCACAAGACAGGGTGGCGGTGCTGAAAATTTCTGTAGATTTGCCCCTCTTGTGAAGAAATCTGCTATCATTCCAGTGTATTTTTCGGCCTAATGATATTTTTTTGTTAGATTACACTTTGTTACGGTTCCATCGCCGCCTGGAACATGTCAATCCGAGTTCGGATGATTTTTCTAGAATTTTCGCAAGACAGGGTGGCGGTGCTGAAAATTTCTGCAGATTTGGGCATTAGTTGCGGGTTTGGGCACGGATCCGACCCGTTTGGGCTGTTTTCAGACCCGAAATTCTGAGTCTATTTCTTGGGCTTTCCTCCCCTCTTTTTCCCTCATTCCACTCTCCTTCTTCTTCATTCTTAGGATTAGAGGCCATTGGAGAGGAGCAAGAAAGCTTGGAGGAGCACTTTGGAAGAGAAAGTTTATGTTTTTCTTAGAGAAATCTTGGTGAACTCTTTCCCTTTCTTTGTGTATTTTAATTTGGTGATTTGTAATGATATTGGATGATGGTTTTTAGAGATGAAAATGTCTCTTTTATTGCTATGAGTAGCAAGATCTCATTGTGTGTGGTTGTGCGGTGATGTTGCTTGCTTGGGCTATGGAATTTCAATGTTGCATGTTTAAAAGTTTATGTGGTAAGATTTTTTTGGGATATACTTTGAATTAGGGATCCTAGTGGGTATCCCTAGAGTGGAGTTTACCTAGTGGTACCATTCATATATGCTTGGTTGTTTATTATCTCGATTTTCCATACCCTACTTTCATTGCACACCAAGTGTTTGTTAAAATGCCACATCCACCGATTGCGCTTTCCTTAGCCGGAAAGACAATTGAGTTATCCTCGGATTGAACCCATATGCTTAGCAACCTCATTCCCACACACCACACAAGCTTCCTCGCCTATTTCCCTCTCCGATTCTCGAACCCTATGATGTTGGTTTCGTAGATGGTCTCAGCCACATTTTCACGCGCATTTCCACCATTAGCTTAGTTGGTTGTAGTTTCGTCTTTATCTCTCCTTTATTAATTAAACTTGCGATTGCAAAACGACTTGTCCCTATGATCCGACCTGGTCTCACCCGATATAAATTTATTACTTGACGTCCTCCTACACCTGGGAGTAGCGCTTAAGCATCACATACTTGAGACGCGTTCAAGCATTACACACCGCGTGTGCTTTGCATCGGATCCATTATATCAGTTCCCGCCTGATAACCATGATACCCTGTCAATAGAGAGGATTACTGCCGTAAAGGTGGAGCCCGATGTAATAGATCGGGTGCCAAGCCACGTAAGGCTGGAAAGAACGGGCACCTCATGGGCATTTACGTTCCATGTGGGTTACACACCGCGTGTGCCTTGCACCGGATCCATTATATCAGTTCCCGCCTGATAACCATGATACCCTGTCAATAGAGAGGATTACTGCCGTAAAGGTGGAGCCCGATGTAATAGACCGGGTGACAAGCCAGGTAAGGCTGGAAAGGAATGGCACCGCATGGGCATTTACGTTCCATGTGGGTTTCACACCGCTTGCGCCTTGCACCGGATCCATTATATCAGTTCCTGCCTGACAACCATGATACCATGTCAATAGAGATGATTACTGCCGTAAAGGTGGAGCCCGATGTAAAATATCGGGTGCCAAGTCACGTAAGGCTGGAAAGAAAGGGCACCGTATGGGCATTTACGTTCCATGTGGGTTACACACCGCGTGTGCTGTAACGACTGCTTTTCATGTATCTGGATTTAATATAATATAATATATGTTTTGGTGGATTTTCTCCTCTTGTGTGGTTTTCGTCTCCGTAGATTTCATTTTCGATCGATTCGTCGTATTTTCTCACTTCTTCCTTTGGATTGTCGATTTCGAAGTATGTCATTCGTGACGGACTTCATAACGGTCGTATCTAACTATTAGATCAAGCCTAGGAGTCTTAGGAATCGATCCCGGAGCCCCGCGCTCCGTATCGGTACTTTTGGTGCTCATTAGCCGTTGTAAGAAGGGCCACCGACCGACTAGATGACGATCCAGTCGGTCGGCAATCCTTCTTGGACCGACTAGTTAGCTTTCTAAATTTCTCATGAGTTACTGTTTATCGTTAGTCGGTCTAAGAACGTTGGTTGACCGACTAGGTTGCAAACTAGTCGGTCGGCAATGCTTCTTTAATCGACTAACACATCATCTAAATTTTACTATCAGTACTGTTCATTCTTAGTCGGTCTAAGTTCATCTTTCGACCGACTAGTTGTTAAACTAGTCGGTTAAGTTTTGTACTCAGACCGACTAATTCTTGGTTCTACTGTACAGTCGAGTTACTGTTTACTCTTAGTCGGTCTAAGAACGTTCATCGACCGACTAGATACTAAACTAGTCGGTCAGTATTTGTTCATGGACCGACTAACTCTAAATCCTATTTTCGTTCAGGAGTTACTGTTTACACTTAGTCGGTCTGCGTTGGTCGACCGACCGACTAGTTGCCAAACTAGTCGGTCAGTGGTTGTTCTTTGACCGACTAGTCTGTGTTAAAACCCTAATTTCTGGGCAGCCGCCAGCCCAACCTATAAATACCCCTCCCAAACGTTTCTTCTTCCCCAACACGACCCAAAACCCTAAAATCTTCCCCCTTGAGCCCCCATCTTCCTCCAAGCTTCATTTATTCATTCCAAGCCTCAAATCCATCATCCAAACCATCCATTCACCCCATCTACCTCTCATCTTCCCCAAAAATCTCATCAAACCCATCAAAATCCCCAAATCCCCCAAAACCCTAGTTTCCCCAAACTTCTCCAATCTTTTCCAGATCTGATCCTAGGGTTCCCCGGAGTGTTTCTTCCGTCTCCTCTTGGTAAGAAATCGATCTACCGTTGTTTTCTCAACCTATTTATATTTTTATGAAACCCTAATATAAATTCATGTTGTTTGTTGATTGTTCCCCCAAAACAGCGATTTCCCCGTAGATTGGCACCCGTGTGACGAAGTGGTCGTCATCCCCGGTGCTAGGCAAGTGAAACTTGCCACTTAGGGTTTAGGCCATGCTTTAGGCCATTTGCTAGTTGTAGGCGTAAAAGAGGCTAGGCGACGAAATGATACTCGCCTAGGCGCAAATTGGGGAACTAGCTTGACAACGAAGCTAGTTCCGACATTTAGCATGTTGCACAACTATCATGTCACGTTTACTTTCCATTATCGGTACGCAAATTAATTGTCATGTCATTGCATCCTTCATGCATTTCAGTGATTGCGTAGCTTTGCTACATTGCTTGTGTTCCTGGCTCGTGTTCCAGAAGCGGGCCATGTGTTGGTTGATAGCCAATGCCCGAATTGTGTGTTTCCTGGCTCGTGACCAGAAGCGAGCATAATGAGTTGCTAACCCCAACGCTCGAAATGTATTGAATTGTGAACTAAGAATGCGAGCTCAATGTGCGGGGCAACCCCAGGCTCACTAGCTGAGTTCCATGTGCGGGGACCCCAGGCTCCATTACGTGTGGGTATAGGGGGGTGAGGGTTAAGCGGCCATTCAACTGGGAGTCTGTTTGATCAACAACTGCAGTTGTAAGGCGTAAACTCTTTGGGGTGGGGTAGTGTTTAGTGCCGATCGGTCTGAAATGCTATGCCATTCAGCGAAGGGCGTAAACATCTACAAAACAACGTGAAACGTGAAATGTGTTTAGTGCCGATCGGTCTGAAATGCTATGCCATTCAGCGAAGGGCATAAACACCTACAACAAATGTGAATTGATTGAGATTGATAGTAGCGTGGCTACTCTTGTCTTGTCTTGTCCCGATAATTGTTCTCTTGTACAACTTGTCTTGCCATGTTTTAATTGTGCACTCATGTTATAACTGCCATGTCATGCATACTAAACTGCTAGGTTGCTAGTTGCCTTACTTTCAGTTTCCTTGCCCAAGTCTTTTAGACTTGCTGACATGTGCCCCTTTACTCTTTTGGGTGACACATGTTAGATCCTGAGCCCGAGTACCTTGTTGAGGACGAGGTGTTTGCTGACGCCGAGCCCGAGCTTGTGTTTGACGGGGAGTACGTGGACACTGGGGACCAGTCCTAGTGTCTTCGTTGTGTTTTACTTTTGTTAGACAGTTGTTTTGTTATCGGAGCGTAGCACCTATAATTTGTTGTTGTCATTGCTTTTGTTGGCCTTGTTCTGGGCCTTTAGACTCTTTTCTTTTAGCCTGGTGGCTTTTCTGGATGTTGGACTTTTGTTGATGTTGGGCAATTTGTGAGATGTGGAATTTTATTTCTGCCTCGCCTTGTGTTATTATTGTTATTCTGTTGTGGTTACATGGACCTGTTTATGTATTGTGGACGCTTATCGGGTTTGGGGCTTCACAGCTCCACTCCCGTGCGGACCTTTTCACGTCTCGCCTCCATTTCAGGGAAGCGGGTCGTGACAGGTTTTAGTGGTGGCCCATGCAGGTCTTTCTGTAACTGCGATTTTTGGAATAGCGATAATAATATTAGAATGTCCAATAAATTAAGTTCGACGTCCGATGTCATAAGCTATGAGTCTAATCCGATTCGTTTTCTGTGTCATTAGATGGCAGGAAGGCGTTTCACCCGTGGTGGGGGTAGTGGTGCGCTCCCTCATGATGAGGAGCCTGAGCGGGAACCCACCAGCGGTGAGATGATGCGGATGATGCTCCAGATGATGCAAGTGCAGCAGGGTGTGCTTTTGCAAGTCCAGAATGCTCCGCTTGCTCGAGCTGCCCGGGCTCTTCCAGACGTTCCTCGCTCTGAGCCAGGAGCGAAGCAATTTCGGGAGCTGGGTCCCGCATATTTCGATGGTTCTGAGGGTCCTCTGGCTGCCGATGAGTGGATTCGGAACGTCGAGGACAATCTGAAGATGGCCAAGATCACCCCGACTGGATGGGTTGATTTGGCGAAGAGGCAACTCAAGGATAATGCTCGGAATTGGTGGGATGCGGAAGAGAAGTTGTTGGTGGAGCCGATAGCTTGGGCTACCTTCAAGGCTAGATTTGATGGTGAGTTCTTCCCGAAAGCTGCCAGGGAAGAGATGCTGCAGCGTTTTATCGATTTGAAGCAAGGGAACTCGTCGGTGGACCTATATCACCAAGAGTTCATGAGGCTGAGTCGGTTTGCACCAAAGATGGTGCAGGACGCTGAGGAGAGAGCTCAGAGGTTCCTGCAGGGGCTTGCTTCGGAGCTCCAGAGTTTTGTGACCTCTTCTGACCGGGAGTCTTATCAGAAGGTTCTGGTCGCTGCCAAGAGGCAGGAGCTGCTCGTGAACCAGAGGAAGGGGTCTGCTGTTGGTGCTGGGAAGAGGCCTGTGGCCAGGCGAGAGCTGTGGTTAGACCTGGATTCAGGCCTAATCAGTCTGCTCAGTTTAAGAGGCCAGGAGGGCCTATTCTGAAGATTTGCCATTTCTGCGGCAAGCCTGGCCATATTAAGGATCAATGTCGGAAGTTTTTGGGCCAGTGTCTGATTTGTGGAGATGCTTCCCATGCCGCGAAGGATTGTCGGCATGCGGGTCAGCTGCGGAGGGCTCCTGTTGCAGCTCAGCCGTTGCAACAGCGAGCGTCTGTTCCTGCTGGTCGTGGGGCAGCTCTTGTTCCGCAGAGGCAGGCTTTTCAGCAGGCTGTTCCACCGAGGAGGCAGGCTTTTCTGATGACCGCTGCGGAGAGCGCGGCTGTGGATGAGGTTATCGCAGGTAATCCTCAATCTAGCTGTTACTTTCCTAGCTGGTTTTGATTGTTAGATTATGTTGTTTGCTTGAACATGGTTGTTTGCTAGAATAGGGTTTGATTGTTAATTGATTGTTAGGTGTGGTTTTGGTTTGCACATTTCCTGCACGGGTCCTCTTTGACTCTGGTGCATCGATGTGCATTATTTCTCGGAGCTTCGTGGAGAGGCATTCCTTGTCGACGTCCCCTCTTCCCAAGAGTTGGAATATCGTTACAGGGAATGGCGTGGTCTTGGTGCATCGTGGTTGCAATTCTTGCTCGTTGGTGGTCTGTGGACATGAGCTTTATGCTGATTTCATTGTCCACGACATCATCAACTATGATGCAGTTCTTGGGATGGACTGGCTTGCGAGCTTCTATGCTACGATCGACTGTCTGAGGAAGAAGGTGGTGTTCGAGATTCCCGGACATCCAGTGTTTGAGTTCAGTCGTGGTAGCAGTTCGCTTGGTCCTGTCAGATTTCGGGCCAGGCCGGTGGAGGCTGTGGCTATGCAGATGGAGCTGGAGTGGCCAGCTGTGGTGCGAGATTTTGGCGACGTCTTCCCCGAGGAGATGTCTGGTTTGCCGCCTGATCGGGCTTTGGAATTTTCTATCGATCTTGTTCCAGGTGCGCAGCCGATTTCGAAGGCGTCGTATCGTATGGCACCCGCAGAGTTGGAAGAGTTGCGGAAGCAGTTGGATGAGCTTTTGCAGAAGGGTTATATTAATCCTAGCGTGTCTCCGTGGGGAGCACCGGTGTTGCTGGTTAAGAAGAAGGATGGTTCGCGTCGCATGTGCGTGGACTATCGGGAGTTGAATGCGGTGACCATTAAGAATAAATACCCGTTGCCTCGCATCGATGATATTTTTGATCAGCTTGGAGGTTCGAGGGTGTTTTCTAAATTGGATTTGAGGAGTGGTTACCATCAGTTGAAGGTGAAGAAGGGAGATGTTCCGAAAACAGCGTTCAGGACGAAGTATGGACACTATGAGTTCGTGGTTATGCCCTTCGGCGTAACTAATGCACCCGCAGTTTTCATGAATCTGATGAACCTGATTTTCTACGACTTTTTGGATAAGTTTGTCGTTATCTTTATTGACGACATTCTAATCTATTCGAAGTCGGAGGAAGAGCATGCCTCGCACTTAAGGACGGTGTTGGAGATTTTGAGGAAGCATCGGTTGTATGCTAAGTTTTCGAAGTGCGAGTTTTGGCTGGATCGAGTTGCTTTTCTCGGGCATGTGGTGACTGGAGATGGTATTTCAGTGGATCCCGAGAAGATTTGGGCCATCAGGGAGTGGCCTGTTCCGTCGTCAGCGTCTGAGATTCGGAGTTTCATTGGACTTGCTGGTTATTATCGGCGATTCATTAAGGACTTTTCTCGTATTGCTGAGCCGATGACCAGGTTGACGCGGAAGGATGTTGCTTTTGTTTGGTCGGGTGAATGTGAGAGTGCTTTTGGTGTTCTGAAGGAGAGGTTGACGACTGCCCCTATTCTTGTTGTGCCTGATCGCAGCGGTGGATTTGAGATCTTTTGCGATGCTTCTGGCAAGGGTCTCGGTTGTGTGTTGCATCAGCACGGGCATGTTGTGGCGTATGCGTCTCGTCAGCTCAAGGTTCATGAGAAGAATTACCCGACGCATGATTTGGAGTTGGCTGCCGTTGTGTTCGCTCTTAAGATTTGGAGGCACTTCCTGCTGAGTGAGAAAGTGAAGATTTTCACCGATCACAAAAGCTTGAAGTATATTTTCACTCAGAAGGAGCTCAACATGCGACAGCGTCGATGGTTGGAGCTTATGGCGGATTATGATATTGATTTGCAGTTTCACCCTGGCAAGGTGAATGTGGTTCCGGATGCTTTGAGTAGGCTTCCAGCGGTGATGATTTTGACCTCGCAATGGAGATTGCAGCAGGATTTTTGCGAGTCTGGCGTGGAGATCGTTCTTCCTGGGGAGGCTTCGTCGTTGATGTACATGCAGGTACAGTCGACGATCGTGGATCGGATTAAGGCTGGCCAGGCTGAGGATCCGAAGCTGGTGAGGATTCGGGAGCAGGTGGAAGCCGGTCTGCGGACTGACTTTTTGATTCATGAGGATGGCTCGCTGAGGTTCGGAGCCAGGTTGTGTGTGCCAGCTGGGGATATCAGAGAGGAGCTGATGGTGGAGGCACAAAGTTCGCCGTATTCTGTGCATCCTGGTGGCACCAAGATGTACCAGGATCTTCGTCTGAATTATTGGTGGCATGGTATGAAGAGGAGTGTGGCTCAGAGTGTAGCCAAGTGCTTGGTTTGCCAGCAAGTGAAGGCGGAGCATCAGCGTTCGGCCGGGTTGCTACAACCGCTTCCGATTCCGGAGTGGAAATGGCAACACATCACTATGGATTTCGTGACTGGACTACCTCGGAGTCTGAAGCAGAATGACGCGATTTGGGTGATCGTAGATCTATTGACCAAATCTGCGCACTTTATTCCATTCCGAGTGGGACAGTCCACTGAGGCGCTAGCGAGGAGATATATGGAGGTAAAATTCTTTTACTCTCCGTTTTATTTCCTTTTCCTAGTTTGGATAGTGATGTAACGTGAATCGCGCAGGAGGTTGTGCGACTTCATGGAGTCCCGGTGAGTATCGTGTCTGACAGAGACACGAGGTTCACATCTCAGTTCTGGCAGAGTTTGCAGAAGAGCTTGGGTACGCGTCTGAGTTTCAGCACGGCGTACCATCCGCAGACGGATGGCCAGTCCGAGAGGACGATTCAGATTTTGGAAGACATGCTGAGGGCGTGCATGTTGGATTTCAAGGGTTCGTGGGAGGACCATCTGCATCTGGTGGAGTTCTCTTACAACAACAGCTTCCAGGCGAGTATTGGCATGGCGCCTTTCGCCGCTCTTTATGGGAGGAAATGTCAGTCGCCATTGAGTTGGGATGACGTTGGAGATCGGGAGTTGTTGGGACCTGAGATGATCGTGGAGGCCGTGGATATCGTCAGGAATATTCGGGAGAGGTTGAGAATTGCTCAGGACCGTTTTAAGCATTGGGCGGATGCTAAACATCGTCCTTTGGAGTTTCAGCCGGGCGACCATGTGTTCTTGAAGATTTCCCCGAATCGTGGTGTGATTCGTTTTGGGAAGCGTGGGAAGTTGAGCCCGCGATACATTGGACCGTTTGACGTTTTGGAGAGGGTTGGCGAGGTAGCTTATCGCTTGGCCTTGCCGCCATCTTTGGAAGGAGTTCACAATGTTTTCCATGTGTCGCAGCTTCGTCGATACATTAGCGACCCGTCTCATGCGGTGGATTTTTCGGAGATTACCGTTCGCCCCGATATGACGTATGACCAGCATCCAGTGCAGATTCTGGACAGGCGTCAGAAATCGCTTCGGAACAAGATTGTCAATCTTGTGAGGGTGATGTGGCGACACGGTTCACCTGGAGAGTCTACTTGGGAGAATGAGGATGAGATGCGAGAGCGTTTCCCACTTTTGTTTCCGGACTCGTGAGTATTTGGAAATTCCGAGGACGGAATTTTTCTTAAGTTGGGGAGGATGTAACGACTGCTTTTCATGTATCTGGATTTAATATAATATAATATATGTTTTGGTGGATTTTCTCCTCTTGTGTGGTTTTCGTCTCCGTAGATTTCATTTTCGATCGATTCGTCGTATTTTCTCGCTTCTTCCTTAGGATTGTCGATTTCGAAGTATGTCATTCGTGACGGACTTCATAACGGTCGTATCTAACTATTAGATCAAGCCTAGGAGTCTTAGGAATCGATCTCGGAGCCCCGCGCTCCGTATCGGTACTTTTGGTGCTCATTAGCCGGTGTAAGAAGGGCCACCGACCGACTAGATGACGATCCAATCGGTCGGCAATCCTTCTTGGACCGACTAGTTTGCTTTCTAAATTTCTCATGAGTTACTGTTTATCGTTAGTCGGTCTAAGAACGTTGGTTGACCGACTAGGTTGCAAACTAGTCGGTCGGCAATGCTTCTTTAACCGACTAACACATCATCTAAATTTTACTATCAGTACTGTTCATTCTTAGTCGGTCTAAGTTCATCTTTCGACCGACTAGTTGTTAAACTAGTCGGTTAAGTTTTGTACTCAGACCGACTAATTCTTGGTTCTACTGTACAGTCGAGTTACTGTTTACTCTTAGTCGGTCTAAGAACGTTCATCGACCGACTAGATACTAAACTAGTCGGTCAGTATTTGTTCATGGACCGACTAACTCTAAATCCTATTTTCGTTCAGGAGTTACTGTTTACACTTAGTCGGTCTGCGTTGGTCGACCGACCGACTAGTTGCCAAACTAGTCGGTCAGTGGTTGTTCTTTGACCGACTAGTCTGTGTTAAAACCCTAATTTCTGGGCAGCCGCCAGCCCAACCTATAAATACCCCTCCCAAACGTTTCTTCTTCCCCAACACGACCCAAAACCCTAAAATCTTCCCCCTTGAGCCCCCATCTTCCTCCAAGCTTCATTTATTCATTCCAAGCCTCAAATCCATCATCCAAACCATCCATTCACCCCATCTACCTCTCATCTTCCCCAAAAATCTCATCAAACCCATCAAAATCCCCAAATCCCCCAAAACCCTAGTTTCCCCAAACTTCTCCAATCTTTTCCAGATCTGATCCTAGGGTTCCCCGGAGTGTTTCTTCCGTCTCCTCTTGGTAAGAAATCGATCTACCGTTGTTTTCTCAACCTATTTATATTTTTATGAAACCCTAATATAAATTCATGTTGTTTGTTGATTGTTCCCCCAAAACAGCGATTTCCCCGTAGATTGGCACCCGTGTGACGAAGTGGTCGTCATCCCCGGTGCTAGGCAAGTGAAACTTGCCACTTAGGGTTTAGGCCATGCTTTAGGCCATTTGCTAGTTGTAGGCGTAAAAGAGGCTAGGCGACGAAATGATACTCGCCTAGGCGCAAATTGGGGAACTAGCTTGACAACGAAGCTAGTTCCGACATTTAGCATGTTGCACAACTATCATGTCACGTTTACTTTCCATTATCGGTACGCAAATTAATTGTCATGTCATTGCATCCTTCATGCATTTCAGTGATTGCGTAGCTTTGCTACATTGCTTGTGTTCCTGGCTCGTGTTCCAGAAGCGGGCCATGTGTTGGTTGATAGCCAATGCCCGAATTGTGTGTTTCCTGGCTCGTGACCAGAAGCGAGCATAATGAGTTGCTAACCCCAACGCTCGAAATGTATTGAATTGTGAACTAAGAATGCGAGCTCAATGTGCGGGGCAACCCCAGGCTCACTAGCTGAGTTCCATGTGCGGGGACCCCAGGCTCCATTACGTGTGGGTATAGGCGGGTGAGGGTTAAGCGGCCATTCAACTGGGAGTCTGTTTGATCAACAACTGCAGTTGTAAGGCGTAAACTCTTTGGGGTGGGGTAGTGTTTAGTGCCGATCGGTCTGAAATGCTATGCCATTCAGCGAAGGGCGTAAACATCTACAAAACAACGTGAAACGTGAAATGTGTTTAGTGCCGATCGGTCTGAAATGCTATGCCATTCAGCGAAGGGCATAAACACCTACAACAAATGTGAATTGATTGAGATTGATAGTAGCGTGGCTACTCTTGTCTTGTCTTGTCCCGATAATTGTTCTCTTGTACAACTTGTCTTGCCATGTTTTAATTGTGCACTCATGTTATAACTGCCATGTCATGCATACTAAACTGCTAGGTTGCTAGTTGCCTTACTTTTAGTTTCCTTGCCCAAGTCTTTTAGACTTGCTGACATGTGCCCCTTTACTCTTTTGGGTGACACATGTTAGATCCTGAGCCCGAGTACCTTGTTGAGGACGAGGTGTTTGCTGACGCCGAGCCCGAGCTTGTGTTTGACGGGGAGTACGTGGACACTGGGGACCAGTCCTAGTGTCTTCGTTGTGTTTTACTTTTGTTAGACAGTTGTTTTGTTATCGGTGCGTAGCACCTATACTTTGTTGTTGTCATTGCTTTTGTTGGCCTTGTTCTGGGCCTTTAGACTCTTTTCTTTTAGCCTGGTGGCTTTTCTGGATGTTGGACTTTTGTTGATGTTGGGCAATTTGTGAGATGTGGAATTTTATTTCTGCCTCGCCTTGTGTTATTATTGTTATTCTGTTGTGGTTACAGGGACCTGTTTATGTATTGTGGACGCTTATCGGGTTTGGGGCTTCACAGCTCCACTCCCGTGCGGACCTTTTCACGTCTCGCCTCCATTTCAGGGAAGCGGATCGTGACATGTGCCTTGCACCGGTTCCATTATATCAGTTCCTGCCTGATAACCATGATACCCTGTCAATAGAGAGGATTACTGCCGTAAAGGTGGAGCCCGATGTAATAGATCAGGTGCCAAGCCACGTAAGGATGGAAAGAACGGGCACCTCATGGGCATTTACATTCCATGTGGGTTACACACCGCGTGTGCCTTGCACCGGATCCAATATATCAGTTCCCGCCTGATAACCATGATACCCTGTCAATAGAGAGGATTACTGCCGTAAAGGTGGAGCCCGATGTAATAGATCGGGTCCCAAGCCACGTAAGGCTGGAAAGAAATGGCACCGCATGGGCATTTACGTTCAATGTGGGTTACACACCGCTTGTGTCTTGCACCGGATCCATTATATCAGTTCCAGCCAGATAACCATGATACCCTGTCAATAGAGAGGATTACTACCGTAAAGGTGGAGCCCGATGTAATAGATCGAGTGCCAAGCCACGTAAGGCTAGAAAGAAAGGGCACCGCATGGGCATTTACGTTCCATGTGGGTTACACACCGCTTGTGCCTTGCACAGGATCCATTATATCAGTTCCCGCCTGATAACCATGATACCATGTCAATAGATAGGATTACTACCGTAAAGATGGAGCCCGATATAATAGATCGGGTGCCAAGCCACGTAAGGAAGGAAAGAACGGGCACCTCATGGGGATTTACGTTCCATGTGGGTTACACACCACTTGTGCCTTGCACCGGATCCATTATATCAGTTGCCGCCTGATAACCATGATACCCTGTCAATAGGGAGGATTACTGCCGTAAAGGTGGAGCCCGATGTAAAAGATCGGGTGCCAAGCCACGTAAGGCTGGAAAGAAAGGGCACCACATAGACATTTACGTTCCTCGTAGGTTACACACTGCTTGTGCCTTGCACCAGATCCATTATATCAGTTGCCGCCTTAAAACCATGATACCCTGTCAATAGAGAGGATTACTGCCGTAAAGGTGGAGCCCGATGTAATAGATCGGGTGCCAAGCCACGTAAGGAAGGAAAGAACGGGCACCTCATGGGTATTTACGTTCCCTGTGGGTTACACACCGCGTGTACCTTGCACCGGATCCATTATATCAGTTCCTGCCTAATAACCATGATACCCTGTCAATAAAGAGGATTACTACCGTAAAGGTGGAGCCCGATGTAATAGATCGGGTGACAAGACACGTAATGCTGGAAAGAAAGGGCACCGCAAGGGCATTTACGTTCCATGTGGGTTACACACCGCTTGTGCCTTGCACCGGATCCATTATATCAGTTGTCGCCTGATAACCATGATACCCTGTCAATAGAGAGGATTACTGCCGTAAAGGTGGAGCCCGATGTAAAAGATCGGGTGCCAAGCCACGTAAGGCTGGAAAGAAATGGCACCGCATGGGCATTTACGTTCCATGTGGGTTACACACCGCGTGTGCCTTTCACCGGATCCATTATATCAGTTACCGCCTGATAACCATGATATCCTGTCAATAGAGAGGATTACTGCCATAAAGGTGGAGCCCGATGTAAAAGATCGGGTGCCATGCTACGTTAGGCTAGAAAGAAATGGCACCGCATGGGCATTTACGTTCCATGTAGGTTACACACCGCGTGTGACTTGCACCGGATCCATTATATCAGTTCCCGCATGATAACCATGATACCCTGTCAATAGAGAGGATTACTGTCGTAAAGGTGGAGCCCGATGTAATAGATCGGGTGCCAAGCCATGTAAGGCTGGAAAGAAAGGGCATCGCATGGGCATTTACATTCCATGTGGATTACACACCGCGTGTGCCTTGCAGCGGATCCATTATATCAGTTCCTGCCTGATAACCATGATACCCTGTCAATAGATAGGATTACTGTCGTAAAGGTGGAGCCTGATGTAATAGATCGGGTGCCAAGCCACGTAAGGCTGGAAAGAAAGGGCACCGCATGGGCAGTTACGTTCCATGTGGGTTACACACCGCTTGTGCCTTGCACCGGATCCATTATATAAGTTACCGCTGATAACCATGATACCCTGTCAATAGAGAGGATTACTGTTGGGAGCAACGATCTAGGAGCTTGGTTTGATGATGACAAACGTGTCGTTATATCTAACATGTGTGCTTAGTGTGTTTCAGGCTTGGCGAAACAATATACCTTCACTATTTGGCGGAATTGCTATTCGTATAGCATTTTGTGAGAAAGGGAGTGTGTGTGCACAAAGAAGTTTGACTTGGTCAATAGAGAGCAAAGTTGGACTTAGTCAAATTGGTGATTGAATCAATTCGAATCTTTTTTGAACTACACATCAAATCCCAAATTGATTGATTCAACCCAATCCCTAGCCAATTACAAATATCCTAGTTTGTAGTGTCCTCATCCTAGTCAAACTTATTCCTATCCATATCACATTCAAATATACTATATATTGCCAAGTATTCAAAACCTATCCCTATATAATCACTTCTCCTAGGGTTGAAAAAAGATTACGGCCTACAAAGAAAAAGTGTGAGCAGCAATCAAAAAGGAGAGTTTGGCCGTAACAAAATCAAGGAGGCAACAAAAACTAATTATTGAGAGGGGCTACAATTTTCTTTATCAGTGCGGCTGATACAAGAAAAGAGAATTTGCGATTATCAAAGATTTGATTTGAGAAGAGGGCTATTCAAAACGAAGGTGTTGGCGGCTGCAAATCCCAATAAAATCGTATTAGCATTAACCCTTGTTCCTCAAGCCAAAAACTCTTCTAAAACCAAAGCCAATATTTTTTATCATTCTCTCCTCCAAAAAGCAAGTTCACACAAACAACCAAGTACAGATCTCTTCCCATTGCAAAGCCGCAAACATCTCATTCCCAAAGCCTCACACCCTCCGTTCTCAAGCATCGCCGTTGAGTTGACGTCGCCACAACGTCTTTGTCGTGAGCCCATCGGAGTGAAGCGTTCGTGCTGAAGCTTTCTTGCTGCAATTACCTTGCTCGTCGCTGATCTCTTCATCTCGTCGAAGAAGCCAAAAGCTCGCCGTTGATGTGCCCTCGTGCTGCCAAAGAGAAGACCGATGTACTCCTCGCTGTTGTGGACCACCACACCGACGCCTTAGAAGCCCACGTCGCCGAGCATCACGCTGCATCATCCCAAGAAGAAGCATCGCCTCATCAGAGAAGGAACTCGCCTCTGCTGCAGTCGAAGACGATCGCCTGAGATCGCTGTGCAGAACTCGAAGAAGACCACGCCTCAGACGAAGATGACATCGTCTGCTGCCGAGACGAGGAAGCCGAAGGCCCGAACGTCGAGGAGATCATCGCTGCTCTTCGATCGAGAGAGCTGCTGTTACTGCTGCTCGTCGGAGAAGAGTTCACCGCCGTCGTCGCCATTAAAAGTCTCGCCGATGTCGACAGCAAAGTCACGACGAAGACATCGCCGCTACTGCAAGTTCGCTGCACGTCGGGGGAGTTGAAAACGAAGTCGCCGTTCGCTGTTGCACGAAGACGTTCTTGCCATCTCCGAAAAGTTTGCATGCATCCTCCTTCGAATCCGTCGTTCGCCGTTTCATCGAGAGCGCCTGCATACCCTAGAAATCGAAGACGAAGAATCGGAGTTCGGTTGTGCTGACGTGGCGACAGGAGAGCCGTGCGATCGAGCCTAAGGAGAATTAAAACATCGGCTGCGATTCAACCTCAACGGATCGCGTGTTAATCGAATCGGAGCGATTCGGAGCTACCGTGGCGGAGCCCATGCAACGCAATAGAAAGTGTTGATACACGAAGTTTAAAGCGTGACTCGACTTGGGAATTATCAGGAGCTGCTTTACGCACCGGCTGCTTTATCCCAAGAATTGAACTCAGTTGCCTTGCACACCGACCGCAAATTTATTAAGGATTGCTGAGCGCACAGACCGACCAATAATAAAGGATTGAACTGCAGTTGCTTTACGCACAGACCAGTGCACAACTTGACATCCAGGAGTCGGATTGAGACACCGTTTGCGTCAGATTGGAGCTGACGACGTGCTGATTGACAGAGACGCCTACACGGACAAAAACTGAGCATTTCTAAACCCTTAAACTCTTTTATTTGTGTCTTAGTGTAACGTTCTCTGTAGAGGAGACTTTACTTGTTTTTGGTGACTATTTTGGGACTTGTCTAGTTGGGACTAGACAAGTGGGACCCAGCTAGTTTGGGACTAGCTGGTAGAAAGCTTTACTAGGATTGATAGTGAGAGGAAACACTGTGTGTAGGGTACTGAGAGCCTGGCGAGTGTAGAGACGTAGAGGGTGCTCTGAGCGTGCTCTAACTTGTGGTTTTGTACCTATTGCGCTATTCAATACTAGTTCTGCTTTGGGGGCTGGAGTAGGTCGTTGGGACGACCGAACCAGGGTAAATCTGCTTTGTACTCTGTGTCTGCATTTTATTTACTCTGGTTGTGCTATAACTGCATGAGCATATTCGTGGGTTGCACGAATTATTTTTATTAGCCTATTCACCCCCCCTCTAGGCTAGGATCCAGATCCAACAAGTGGTATCAGAGCGGGTTTTAGGATCTAGCCTAGTTTGACCATGGACCACATTGATAGTGCTTTTGCTGAGGGTCAGTCTATTTCACGTCCACCTATATTTAATGGAGTAGACTATGCTTATTGGAAAAATCGTATGAGAATCTATTTGATTTCTATTGATTATAAAGTTTGGCAAATTGTTTAAAAAGGCTATAAATCACCTGTTATTAAAATTGAAAACACTGAGATGCTTAAACCTGATGATAAATGGGATGATAATGATTGGAAGCTTTATTTTCTTAATGCTAAAGCTATGAATGCTCTCATTTGTGCAATAAATAAATCTGAATTCAATCGCATCTCACATTGTTTAACTGCGCAGGAAATATGGCATACTTTGGAGGTGACGCATGAGGGAACGTCACAGGTGAAGGAGTCTAGACTTGCACTTCTGAGCACGGAATACGAGGGATTTCGCATGCTACCATCAGAGACCATATCAGAAATGTTTGCGAGGTTCACCAACATTGTCTACAAGTCTAGTTCGCTCGGTAAGCCATATTCTAGCCTTGAGCAGGTGAGAAAGATATTAAGAGCACTGCCAAGCTCTTTCAGGCCTAAAGTTATTGCCATCCAAGAAGCGAAGGATCTATCGCAGATGAAGGTGGAGGACTTGATAGGTAATCTAATGTCCCACGAGCTTGAATTGCAAAACGTGGATAAAAGGGAGAAACCTGATGAAAAAGAAAAAGCTACCAAGCCACTTGCTCTAAAAGCTGACGAAAGTGAAGATGATGATGATGACATAGGACTAATGGTCAGAAATTTCAGAAAGTATGTCCAGACCAAGCAAGGAAGAACAGAAATGGCACCCAGGTTTAATCGCTCTAACTTTTTTCAGTCTTCTAAGCAAACTTATGATCAGAATGCTACTAATAGAATGACTTGTTTTAAATGCAAGAAAAGAGGACATCGAATGAGGGATTGCCCACATGAGACAGCTCGGGTAGCTAAAGAAAAGGGAAAATCCAAGGTGCTAACTGGGAATATGGACATCGAAGCTAAGAGTGAGGAGGAAGAACATGAAGCCCACTCATACATGGCATTGATGGGAATACACGATGAGGTAATTTCTGGTAGTAAAACTGAACTCCTTACTCTTTGTAAAGAAATGCAAGATAAAATAGTAGAGCTCGAATCCACTATAGATGATTATCAAAATGAGAAATTTAAAATGCAACAATCTGAATATGAAATGTCTAAAGAGATTGAAAAACTCAAAATTGATATTGTTGCTCGTGACTCTACTATTGACACTTTGAAAAAGAAAAAGTCCAGTTTTAATGATGAAGCACATTGCCTCTCTTGTCCTTCCTTGATGAATAATATTAGCATGCTTAAACTTGATTTGATTAAGCTCGAAACTGAAAAAGACTATGTGATTAGAGAGCTTAATGATAAATTTTGCATGTTGGATAATGATTTTAAAAGAAAAATGATTGAATTTGAAAAGAATGAAGAGGAAAACAAGAGAGCTTTTATAAGTAAATGCACATTGCTTGTGGAAGAAAATAAATTGTTGAAATCCAAAGTCTCTAATCTTGAATTGGCCATTAAGAAATTCTATATGGGAAAACAATCGTTGGATACTATTTTAGAGAATCAATTATATGGCAATAATAGAAGAGGACTTGGATTCGGTTTGAAAAACGTTGAAAAGTCAAAATTCAAGAAATTCCACAATGCACCCTCTATTGCAAAGAAAAAATATGCAAAGTGCTTTACTTGTGATAGTGTAGGCCACACTTCATATTATTGTAAATTTAGGAACACAAATATCAAGTTTAAACAAGTGTGGGTTCCTAAAACTACATTGACTAACACTAGTGGACCTTGTTGGATTTCAAGGTCACACTTAACACCTTTCATGTAGGTGTGATGGAGTTTTGGCGAGGAGCGTTAAATTCGATGTCTCATCCTTTTAGCTCCTTCGTCAAAAAGCGACGAGAAGGTATAATTTTTATCCCTCTTTGCATTTCATTGCATACCTTCATAGATTTGTTTGTGTGCTTGATTTATTTTGATTTGTGTGCTTGCATGCATGATTTTTTAAATGTTTTTATTTCTGAAAAAAAACCAAAACTCAAACAAAAATTGTGCTTATTGATTATCCTCTTATGCATCTCTTCAGTGGTATTGTATGAATGATCAGTCTATCCATTGTAGAAGTCAATTCATTATTGTTGTAGCTACATGAACATGATGTTATTCTTTTTAGTAGCCATGACATGTCTCATAAGTTTTAAACTTGACTTCTACACCTACATTTGCACTTTCACGATATTTGACTTTTTAGTACTTTTGGAGATTCTTTTGAAGAATAATGGAAAGTGAATGTAGGAATGATTAATTTCTGAAATTTTCTAAGGGATATGAAGTGTTTAGCCATGAATAAGTATTGAGCACAAAAGAATTGCAAATAAAAATATATATGAAAATTGCTCCGTATGAAAAATGGATACACTTCATTGCTAATACACAACCCACAAGTATCCAACTTGTGCTACATGGGTAATCATTAGCGTTGGTGTATATAACTCGTCAAGCAATGCCACCCCACATTTAAAAGTCCTTTTAGGGCATGTTTTGGGATTCGGTAACTTGAACTCATCTTTGATGAGGTGGGAAAATCAATCCTAGTGATATTCATGAAAAATTGGAAAATGCGGATTGATTTGGTTGATTGTTCTAAAATTGAATCTCCCTTAGTACTTTATTGTTTATATCATTACACTTACACAAAGGTGGAGAAGTCTTGTTATGAAATTCCATGAGCTTGAATTGTCTATTCCTTGGAAAACTCATGCAAATTGCACGCTACATTTAATAATGGTTTATTTTTGCAAGGAATATTTTTGTGACTTCATTAATCCACTTTTGGTGATTACAAAGGGGGAGAAAGAAAAGAAAGATTTGTCGGTATTATTTGCTAAAGGGGGAGCATGAAAAATAATGTTGAAGGGGGAGCTTGCTTTTATATTCACTATTTGTTGTTCATGCGTTGTAAAGCTTGAATGACTCATCCATACATCATATTGCATTACACCCTTCAACACACTTCACACACACGTCTATTGCTCAAATCTTTTATGGGTTTGTCATCACCAAAAGGGGGAGATTGTTGGGAGCAACGATCTAGGAGCTTGGTTTGATGATGACAAACGTGTCGTTATATCTAACGTGTGTGCTTAGTGTGTTTCAGGCTTGGCGAAACAATATACCTTCACTATTTGGCGGAATTGCTATTCGTATAGCATTTTGTGAGAAAGGGAGTGTGTGTGCACAAAGAAGTTTGACTTGGTCAATGGAGAGCAAAGTTGGACTTAGTCAAATTGGTGATTGAATCAATTCGAATCTTTTTTGAACTACACATCAAATCCCAAATTGATTGATTCAACCCAATCCCTAGCCAATTACAAATATCCTACTTGGTAGTGTCCTCATCCTAGTCAAACGTATTCCTATCCATATCACATTCAAATATACTATATATTGCCAAGTATTCAAAACCTAGCCCTATATAATCACTTCTCCTAGGGTTGAAAAAAGATTACGGCCTACAAAGAAAAAGTGTGAGCAGCAATCAAAAAGGAGAGTTTGGCCGTAACAAAATCAAGGAGGTAACAAAAACTAATTATTGAGAGGGGCTACAATTTTCTTTATCAGTGTGGCTGATACAAGAAAAGAATTTGCGATTATCAAAGATTTGATTTGAGAAGTGGGCTATTCAAAACGAAGGTGTTGGTGGCTACAAATCCCAATAAAATCGTATTAGCCTTAACCCTTGTTCCTCAAGCCAAAAACTCTTCTAAAACCAAAGCCAATATTTTTTATCATTCTCTCCTCCAAAAAGCAAGTTCACGCAAACAACCAAGTACAGATCTCTTCACATTGCAAAGCCGCAAACATCTCCTTCCCAAAGCCTCACACCCTCCGTTCTCAAGCATCGCCGTTGAGTTGCCGTCGCCACAACGTCTTTGTCGTGAGCCCATCGGAGTGAAGCGTTCGTGCTGAAGCTTTCTTGATGCCATTACCTTGCTCGTCGCTGATCTCTTCATCTCGTCGAAGAAGCCAAAAGCTCGTCGTTGATGTGCCCTCATGCTGCCAAAGAGAAGACCGATGTACTCCTCGTTGCTGCGGACCACCACACCGACGCCTTAGAAGCCCACGTCACCGAGCATCACGCTGCATCATCCCAAGAAGAAGCATCGCCTCATCGGAGAAGGAACTCGCCTCTGCTGCAGTCGAAGACGATCGCCTGAGATCGCTGTGCAGAACTCGAAGACGACCACGCCTCACGGAGACGAAGACGACGTCGTCTGCTGCTGAGACGAGGAAGCCGAAGGCCCGAACGTCGAGGAGATCATCGCTGCTCTTCGATCGAGAGAGCTGCTGCTATTGCTGCTCGTCGGAGAAGAGTTCGACGTCGTCGTCGCCATTAAAAGTCTCGCCGCTGTCGACAGCAAAGTCACGACGAAGACATCGCCGCTGCTGCAAGTTCGCTGCACGTCGGGGGAGTTGAAAACGAAGTCACCGTTCGCCGCTGCACGAAGACGTTCTTGCCATCTCCGAAAAGTTTGCCTGCATCCTCCTTCGAATCCGCCGTTCGCCGTTTCATCGAGAGCGCCTGCATACCCTAGAAATCGAAGACGAAGAATCGGAGTTCGGTTGTGCTGACGTGGCGACAGGAGAGCCGTGCGATCGAGCCTAAGGAGAATTAAAACAACGACTGCGATTCAACCTCAACGGATCGCGTGTTAATCGAATCGGAGCGGTTCGGAGCTGACGTGGCGGAGCCCATGCAACGCAATAGAAATTGTTGATACTCGAAGTTTAAAGCGTGACTCGACTTGAGAATTATCAGGAGCTGCTTTACGCACCAGCTGCTTTATCCCAAGAATTGAACTCTGTTGCCTTGCACACCGACCGCAAATTTATTAAGGATTGCTGAGCGCACAGACCGACCAATAATAAAGGATTGAACTGCAGTTGCTTTACGCACAGACCAGTGCACAACTTGACATCTAGGAGTCGGATTGAGACACTGTTTGCGTCAGATTGGAGCTAACGACGTGCTGATTGACAGACGCCTACACGGACACAAACTGAGCATTTCTAAACCCTTAAACTCTTTTATTTGTGTCTTAGTGTAACGTTCTCTGTAGGGGGAAACTTTACCTGTTTTTGGTGACTATTTTGGGACTTGTCTAGTTGGGACTAGACAAGTGGGACCCAGCTAGTTTGGGACTAGCTGGTAGAAAGCTTTACTAGGATTGATAGTGAGAGGAAACACTGTGTGTGGGGTACTGAGAGCCTGGCGAGCGTAGAGACGTAGAGGGTGCTCTGAGCGTGCTCTAACTTGTGGTTTTGTACCTATTGCGCTATTCAATACTAGTTCTGCTTTGGGGGCTGGAGTATGTCGTTGGGACGACCGAACCAGTGTAAATCTGCTGTGTACTCTGTGTCTACATTTTATTTACTCTGGTTGTGCTATAACTGCGTGAGCATATTCGTGGGTTGCACAAATTATTTTTATTAGCCTATTCACCCCCCCCCCCCCTCTAGGCTAGGATCTAGATCCAACAATTACTGACGTAAAGGTGGAGCCCGATGTAAAAGATCGGGTGCCAAGCCACGTAAGGCTGGAAAGAAAGGGAACCGCATGGGCATTTACATTCCATGTGGGTTACACACAGCGTATGCCTTGCACCGGATCTATTATATCAGTTGCCGCCTGATAAACATGATACCCCGTTAATAGAGAGGATTACTGCCGTAAAGGTGGAGTCCGATGTAAAAGATCGGGTGCCAAGCCACGTAAGGCTGGAAAGAAAGGGCACCGCATGGGCATTTATGTTCCATGTGGGTTACACACCGCGTATACATTATATCAGTTCCCGCCTGATAACCATGATACCTTGTCAATAGAGAGGATTACTGCCGTAAAGGTGGAGCCCAATGTAAAAGATCGGGTGTCAAGCCACGTAAGGATGGAAAGAACGGGCACCTCATGGGCATTTACGTTCCATGTGGGTTACACACCGCGTGTACCTTGCACCGGATCCATTATATCAGTTGACGCCTGATAAATATAATACCCTGTCAATAGAGAGGATTAATGCCGTAAAGGTGGAGCCCGATGTAATAGATCCAGTGCCAAGCCACGTAATGATGGAAAGAACGGGCACCTCATGGGCATTTACGTTCTATGTGGGTTAAACACCGCTTGTGCCTTGCACCGGATCCATTATATCAGTTACCGCCTGATAAACATGATACCCTGTCAATAGAGAGGATTACTGCCGTAAAGGTGAATCCCGATGTAAAAGATCGGGTGCCAAGCCACGTAAGGCGGGAAAGAAAGGGCACCGCATGGTCATTTACGTTCCTTGTGGGTTACACACCGCTTGTGCATTGCACCGGATCCATTATATCAGTTGCCGCCTGATAACCATGATACCCTGTCAATAGAAAGGATTACTGCCGTAAAGGTGGAGCCCGATATAATAGATCGGGTGCCAAGCCACGTAAGGATGGAAAGAACGTGCAGTGGCCACTAAACAATAGATATTTATAGATCGGTTGGAAGACGCAATTGGTATGCCACGTAATGATGGAAAGTACAACCGCCACCTCGTACAATCTTATTTCGGAGGTACGAACTATAGGACATTTTAAATGCTTTCTGCTTTCTTCTCAACAATGTTCACGTGTGGAGACTGGAGAATGAGTCAAGTAGAGCCTCGGTTTCCGTGTATGCCCTTCATTACGATTTTTTGGCCATCCGAACGGATGCTTTACTCTAGCCGTCTGATGAGATCGTTTTAGTCAGTTCCACTTCCCTATGTAATCCAGTGGCTGAGATTAAAATAACCAATCGTTATATATATGTGGAATCAGTAGACCAGGGGTTTTGCGGAAAATTTCTTTCCTCTGCCCTTTGGTCTGTCGTTCCATTTTCTTCTTCTTCTCAACACTCTCGCATTTCGTACTAGGGTTTCTTCATGCCGCCAAAACGATCTCGTGAGTCGGGTTCTTCTGACTCTTGGAGAATAATAAGTGATGATGATTCAACGTCACCTGAACACGATGATCCACTTCCCTCATTGTTCCCGGCCAATAGACCCATTCTCGTGATGCTATGGATCGGGATGTGCTTTCGCTTGGTCCAACGCAAGGTGAACACAATGTGCTGTTGCCTCCTCCTGGGTTTCCTCCTGCACATGCAGGTTCATCAGTTCCATCTTCAGCTGAAAAGGCTCCACTCAAGGACATCAGCAACAGCCTCCGCTCTATGGTTGGGATGTCTCGTCGTCAAGACTCTATTCTGCACAACCTCCGTAGAAAACTCGCGGCGCTTACTACGTCTGTCTCTGTACTTACAGATGAACAACGTCAGCTTAAGGATATTCTCATAGGCAATGCAAGTCCCGCATCTGCTCCATCATCTTCCTCCCATCAGCCGGTGAACTTTACTCATAGATTAGGAGAAATTGAAACAAATCTCTCCAACACCAATCTGGCGATCTCACTTCTGCGTAGCGACTTCGACACTATGATGCTCATAATGTCAAACATACAAGAGAAGATGGAGACTCTGGTGCCCTCTCCTAGAGACATCCGTATTGTTGCCCCACCATCACCACCTCCACCCCCACCACCACCTCCTCCTCCAGATTTTTGAGGTGGACGAGCCATTGGAGCACCAGCCTTTCTCTTGTCTTATATGTAGTTTTGATCATTGACGGAGAAGAGTGATTGTGGGTAGATATTCTTTGGTGTTTTATGACATAATGTACGAAATGTAGTTTCAAATTTGTTGTGTTATGTACATTATAATGTATAAATGTTGTAGTATGATAGAATTCAGACCTTAATATTATGTCATTTAATTTGATACAATTGCATGACATTACAAAATTGATATTTGTGATATGTACATTGATGCTTACTTCAATCAATGTCCGAAATTGAAATTACCTAGTAAAAACTTTTTACCGAAATATAAATTACCCAGCACGCACAACGGGCATAAGTTGTGACCGTCATGATATACGTTCTGATAAAACATTTACGTTTGCACACAATTACTCAGCGCGCACAACGGTCACATCATTTGTTTGACCGCTGGGCGGGCTGTGAGCATAACCGTATTTGGTTATCCACAATTACTCAGATCACACAACTGCTTCTGCAATTGTGACCTTTTTGCGCGCGGAGACAAACTATATGCAATTAAAACGACAATAATTCATCGCAACCAAACTTCAGATGTCATGACCGTTATGCGCGCTGAGCAAAACTGTATTACATAATCCATTACCCACAATTAATCATCCCGTCCTGCGCGGTGTGTAAAAAGGTATATCTTTTGGAAATATAATTCAGCTCGCACAATTGCTAAAATTTCACCCACCTGTGCGCGTTTAGTAAAACTGTCGTAACTAATAATTTCTCATCGTGCACCACGTCAATAAAAAATCACAATAATTAAGAAAAAACACAAAATCGGGGGAGAATTAATGTTCAGACTTATATGCGAAATAAATATATCCACATTGAAGAAAATATTAATGCACAGATGGTCAGTTGATTGATGGATGTAGATACATATAAGTGAAAAGACAACACATATCTTACTATTTACAGAATAAGACAGCATATATCTTTGAGAATGATACTCATGTGTCACGCTGTTGGATTTGATGGTGTCCCATTTTGTAACATCACACTATATGGAATTATTAGTAATATTGTATAAACATAAATAATTTGCTCAACTCGCACAACTGCCATAAGTTTTCCTGTTGTGCGCGTTGAGCAATTTTGTTATAGACCATCAATTTTGTCAACGCGCACCATAAAGGTCAAACATTCTTGGGAACAACATCTGGCTGGTAACAATCTGTTGTAGATTCACTCGTCTGTATATTCAATACAATATCACTCCTCACGGGTTCTTAGGTAAACGCACAATGACTCTACTGTAGTCTATCGTCCTCATCAATGGGCCAGTCCAATTCGTCTATAAATGGCCTCCCTTCCCATTAGACCTTATCAACCACTGCACTTCTTGAGGATAGTATTCTATCGGTTTCTATCTGTTTCTACTTTATACAATATTTTTTCTTCACCATGCTAAATTTATTCCGTTGTTCATCACTGCTTCGTCTTCAACACACAAAGATGTCCAATATACTACCGGCAATTGACGTGATGAAGAAATTGAAGCCATCGCATGTATATGTACTGGAAGATGTTATTTGCTCCTTTATATGTACTACAGCAGCGGGATTCTTCTGAGAAGAAGTAACAGTGATATATTTGTATATCCGTGCCTAAACGTAAAGTTGCATGTCTTTATACCCTATTTTTTACTTAAATATGCTTTTTAGCGTTCATAATTGCTGCTTCTTCAACACATACAGGGACATGTGCTGAAGAATCCAGATCAGCCAACTTCGTTAAAGGAGTGGTTACGTATATCGTGATGGACGATCTGGATGCAAGTGATGATGGTGCGCGCTATTAGAGCTGACCATAAATGCGTTCTTGCTTAAGCTGCTCAGCATTACTTCGAACAGTTTTCCGTAATAGGATTCAATGTACCATTAGGATATTCCCGTGATTGAATTTCATACCATTTCCAAAATGTGAAGTTGTAAATTGTTTAGCCGTAGTTTCAACTTTGTTGTGTAATGTACATTATAATGCATAAATGTTGTAGTATTTTGGAATTCAGACCCTAATACAATGTCATTTTATTTGATACAATTGCAGGACAATACAAAATTGATATAGGTGATATATATGTCTGACATTGATATTACTGAGAAAAAACTGTTTACCGAACTATAAATTACATTTATGCATTATGTAAATTATAATGCATAATGTTGTAGTATGTTAGAATTCAGACCTTAATACTATGTCATTTAATTTGATACAATTGCAGGACAATACAAAATTGATATATGTGATATATACTTGGATGCTTACTTGAATCAATGTCCGACATTGATATTACTGAGCAAAAACTGTTCACCGAACTATAAATTACCCAGCGCGCACAACAGGCTCATGCTATATGTTGTGATAAACTATTTACGTGTGCACACAATTACTCAACATGCACAACGGTCACATCGATTTGTTTGACCGTTGTGCGCGCTGAGCAAAACCGTATCTGAGTCTCATATCACACAACTGGACGTAGGTGTGACCCTTTTGCGCGCAGAGCCAAACTGTATGCAATTAAACACAATAGACCATCGTACACAATAGACCACGCACATAACAGTCAGATGCCATGACCGTTGTGCGTGCTGAGCAAAACTGTATTACATGATGCATTACCCACAATTAATCATCATGTCCTATGGGCAACAGTAGGTAACGTTGCGAGCACTGAGCAAAAATATCTACATCTCTTTGATTTGTTAAAATATGACCTGTTGTGCGCGGTATGTATAAAGGTATACATTTTGGAAATATAATTCAGCGTGCATAACGGATCAAATTACACCTAGCTGTGCGCGTTGAGCAAAATGGTCTTAACGAATAATTACTCAGCGCGCACAAAGTTCCATAAAAAATCACAATAATTAAGAACAAATACAAAACCGATGGAAGAATTAAATAATGTTCAGACTGACACGCCAACCAAATAAATCAACATTGAAGCAAATATAATGCGCAGACGTCAGTTGATTGATGGGTGTAAAGCTATATAAGTGGAAAGACAACATATATATTACTGTTTACAGAATAAGACAGCAAATAAATTTATTTATCTTTGATTTGTTTAATATGACCCGTTCTGCGCGGTGTGAAAAAAGGTATACATTTTGCAAATATAATTCAGCGCGCATAACTGATCAAATTATACCCAGCTGTGCGCGATGAGCAAAATGGTCGTAACGAATAATTACTCAGCGTGCGCTCACAAAGTTCCATAAAAAATCACAATAATTAAGAACAAACACAAAACCGAGGGAGAATTAAATAATGTTCAGTCTGACATGCCAAATAATAAATCAACATTGAAGCAAATATAATGCGCAGACGGTCAGTTGATTGATGTGTGTAAAGCTATATAAGTGAAATGACAACACATCTTATTGTTTACATAATAAGACAGCAAATATATATACGTATCTTTGATTGGTTTAATATGACCCGTTCTGCGCAGTGTGTAAAAAGGTATCCTTTCGAAAATATAATTCAACTCGCACAACTGCTAAAATTTCACCTGTCGTGCGCGTTTAGCAAAACTATCGTAAGTTATACTTTCTCAGCGCGCACAATGTTCAATAAAAATCACAATAATTAAGAAGAAACACCAAATCGGGGAAGAATCAAATAAAGTTCAGACTGACATGCCAAATAAAAAAATCAAATTGAAGCACATGTAATGCGCAGACAGTCAGTTGATTGATGGTGTAAATACATTTAAATGATAAGACAACACATATCTTACTGTTTACAGAATAAGACAACATATATCTATGTGAATGATACTCATGTGTCATGCTGTTGGATTTGTTGGTGTCCCATTTTGTAACATCACTCTAAATGGAATTATGAGTAATATTGTATAAACATTAATAATTTGCTCAACTCGCAGTCACAACTGCCATATTTTTACCCGTTTTGCGCGTTGAGCAATTTTTTAGTGGCAATCAATTTTGTTAAAGGCAATCTCTGTAGCCCACAGTAACTCTACTGTAGTCTCAGCCTCATCCATACGGACCATACCCAGTCCAATTCGTCTATATAAAGTGATTCCCTTCCCACTAGACATCGTCAATCACTACACGTCTTGATTATAGTGTTCTATATGATTTTATATGATTCTACCTATACAATATTTTTTTCTTTTACATGCTAAATTTTTGTTCTTAATAATGAATGCTTCGTCTACGACATACAAAGAAGGTCAGCCAATATACTTGCGGCAATTGACGTGATGCTGAAATTGAATACATCACATTTATATGGCATCAAAGATGGTGTTTGCTACTTCAGAAGAAGCACCCGATGTTCTCGAATGTTTCACATTGACATTAGCCTGAAGGTGCCACCAAGGTATCCTCTCTCAAACTGAGCAATCTGCTCCGAATCTGTGCAGCCTCATTTCTCTCTATGCTCCGAAGAATTTCTTACGAGTGCCATTATTGAATTTCATACCAGTGCATAAATGTGAAGTTGCAATATTCTTTATGATACTAATTGCTCTATCTGATTATTTCTGATTCTAATTATAAAATATATTCGTTTCTATTATGTTTTTTTGTGTTAATCACTGACAATTGTTCAACGAATACAGTGGACAGATGGCCAAGATACACGCGGCAAGTGACGATGGTGAGCGCTAATGGAGCTGCTCATAACTGCAATGTTTGTGGAGAAAAGATTCACAACATGAGAACTTGTCGTATGAGCAAAACTGTATTCCATTACACAAAATTAATCAGACCGCCCTACGTGCAAAGCAGCAAAAGTAGTGACATTTGTGTGCACTAAGCAAAAATATTTACAATACTGTGATTTGTTATAGTTATTTTTTCCTGATGTGATGGTGTATGCTTTTTTGGAAAAAATTTGACAAGCACCGCAAGAGTATCGGTGTATTTAGTCCATATCTATAGATTTTGATCTTTGCTAATCGAAACCAGATGTTTTTTGCCGTTGTGCGCGTTAAGTAAAAAGGTATACGTTCAAGCAATTTTTCTCATCGCGCACCACTGCAGTCAAATACTATTTGGAACAACATCTGGCTGGTATCCATCCGCTATATATTCACGAGCACGAACAGTTACTCTACGGTGGTCTCATCCTCGTCCATGGTCAGTCCAACTCGTCTGTAAATGGCTTCCATACCCACAATACCTCATCAACCACTACCCTAGGTGATGATAGCGCCTTTATCTGATTCTCCCTGATTCTTCTTATACAATGTTTTTTCTTCAAACTTGTATTTTTTGTTGTTGTTCATGAGTGCGTCGTCTACAGCACAAAAAGATGGCCAATATACTAGCGGCAAGTGTCGTGATGCAGAAATTAAATACATCACATTTATCTGGAGGCAAAGATGTTCTTTTGCTCCTCTTCGCCTGATCTGTTCATCTTCATTGCAAACATCACATGAAGGCGAAGATGTTCTTGCAACCACAACAGCTTCATTCTTGTCCATCCCAATTTGCAGATATTCTTTGACCCTTCGTAAGTTCTGTTCAGATTCATTGCATACATAACTGCTTGATGATAACAACTGTTCTATCTTAAATCTATCTAAGTCTAATTATACAAATTTTTATTTTTTCATGCTATTTTTTCCTAGGGGAGTTTGTACTTGATGGTATCCCTCCTGCTCCCAAGGGTGTTCGAAGTGTCATTGTTTGCCTTGAGATACATGCCAATGGTATCTTGAATGCCTCTGCAGAGGAAAAGACATGTGTGCAGAAAAATAAGATCACAATCACCAACGATAAGTGCAGGTGAACCCAGGAGGAGATTGAAAGGATGTTCCTTGAGGCAAAGAAGTATAAAGCTGAAGATGAAGCGAACAAGAGAAGGGCGGAGGCTAAGAATGCATTGAATGATTATATGTACGACATGAAGAATGGTATCAAGAAGGATTACATTGCCAGCCGTTCTAGTTTCCATCCGGAAGTGCTCAAACTGGCATCTGAAGTCCCTTGTTATTTTTCTCACTTTTCTCAAGCTGCCCAGAACCTGTGCAGACACATTTCTCTATGTGCTCAGACGAAGGAACCCATGAGTAAATTTCATACCACTGCCAAAATGTGATGTTGGAATATTCTTTACGATACTAACTGATCTATCTCATTATACAATATATTTACTTAATTATGAATTTTTTTCTTTTCATCACTGCTTATTCTTCAACGCATACAGGGGACAGAAGGCCAAGATACTAGTGGCAAGTGACGATGGTCAGCGCGGATGGAGCTGTTGATTGATGCCATTTTGCAAGAGCGGTTCATACTGACTTTGATCAGTTTCTCGTATTCGGAATCCATGTAAAATGTGAAGTTGCAATGTGAAGTTGCAAAATGTGAAGTTGCAAAATGTTTAGACATAGTTTCTACTTTGGTGTGTTATGTACATTGGAATGCATAAATGTTGTAGTATATTGGAATTCAGACCTTAATACAATGTCAATTAATTTGATACAATTGCAGCCCATTACAAAATTGTGATTGGTGATATATACATTGATGATAACTTAAATCAAATTCCAACATTGAAATTTCTTGGGAAAAATTAGTGAAAGTAATATACATAACATTTACACAGCGCGCACAAATGGCAAAAGGCGTGAACGTTGTGCGCATTTAGAAATTTTGATCGAGACCAACAATTTTGCTCACCGCTCACCACGTCAGTGGATCATTATTGGGAACAGCATCTGTCTAATATATACAATAAATACCCGAGGTACAAGATGACTCTTCTGTATATTCCTGAGACCTCGTCTGTTGACTTTCATTTAGTAGAAGTGATACTTTTATTTATACCAGCTTCCATTTACACCTGGACACTAATTAATCACCCCAAATAATTGCTCAGCGCACACAACGTTCAACAGATACGAACGTTGTGCGCGCTAAGCAACGCTTTCTACAATTACCAAGTTTTGCTCATCGCGCACAACGGTGTTATTTAACAATCCTTTATGCGCTCGGAGCAAAACTGTATACAATTACACACAATTACTCATCGTGAGCATATACGGAAGGTCATTCTCCCGCCAGTCTCGTCCTCGGTGACGGGGCAGTGTCGACCGTCGTGCAAGGTTCCCGGGTGTCGACCTGGAATCAGGGGAAGAGGAAGTAAACGCTCTCACTCGGCGTCTGTTGCAAAAATTCCCTTCATTAAATTCTGGAAAATTACATATGACTCGCTCGAGAGCAGTCTTACAAAAGTAACGATTCGCAAAATTTAGGAAGACGACGCATCGTCGGCTGTAAACAGGTCCTTTATCACTCTCCCCACCCTATCCATCTTGGCGGTGGCCCGAGCTTTGAAAGCATCGATCTCTTGCTCTTTCTCGAGAAGCTTGGCCTGAAGGTCAGCAACCTCCTTCCTCGATGCCTCAAGATTTGAGATCGCTCTCTACCCCCACTGAGCTTTCGACTGCTTCTTGGCGCTTGACGCGGCGGCGAGGCTGGATTTCGCCTCCGAGGCTGCCCAATCCGACTTGCCCTTGGCGGCCATGATCTTCCCCAATTCTTCCTCCAGCTTCGTCACCTGAGCTCTGAGCTCAGAAGCCTCGTTCTCGGAATCCGCCTCCCGGCGCTGCCCCTCGATCAGTTCGAGGGCCCTGCGGCGCAGACCTGCCCCGAAAATGGTCACCTGCAGATGGCGACAATTCAGCAGAACCAGAAGGGGAAGAAAAATTTGGAAGGCCCAGTAGCAACGAACCTGAAGGCCACTGCGAACGAAGCAGTTGGCCATCGTCTCAAGGTCGACCCCATTCAGGAAATCGACATCCCTTGGCAGAGTGATATTCTCCGCTAGACGAGCCCCCGTCCCAAAGTCCAGGAGGGCCGACTCGGCCGTCCCCACGATGTACGGTGGCCGATAGGTCTCCCCCTGAATCTCCACATGATGGCCAGACGAAATGCGGTTCGACTTCAGAAGGTGGCCGAACTCTGGAGATATGTGGCCGACGGAAGAGACGGAGGAACAATGTCCTCGTATGGCCACCCATCGTGTGGCGTGCTGGAGGACGATGCGGCCCCAACTCAAGGATCATAAGGAGCCGCCTTCAAAGACCGAGCAGCTTGACTTGAGGAGCATCTAGCCTCCCCCAACGCCAGAATGAGGTTCCCCGATTCCTCCGATTCCACCTCTTCCTCTTCAGTCATCTTCCTCTTACGGCCTTCTTCACTGGCCCGCTCCATGGCTGAAGTAAAATCTCTGTCTGCTCCTCCCACCATTTTTGTTTGCTGGAAGAAATAAGAAGAAGATGAGATTTCCTCGAGTTAACCAGAGACAAGAGCACAAAAGCCATTGTCTTCACAACTCCAGTTTCTTTTATTTTCGCTAAGGAATAGTACACGATGATCGACACGTGGCGGAAATTTGCCAAAAACAACGGTTGAGATCAACTGAAGCCGATAAGTTTTGGCGGCACAAATCAAATCTGATGCTTCGATTGTCGTGCCCCATTAAATGAAAGTACGCATCATTCGGCCTCGATCCGCGTTATTTCTCGAGAATGAATCACGAGGACCAATGTGGATACACGGGTACGTCCCCCGAAACAGCTTGGGGCAATTGCTCAGCGCACACAACGACTCAAACCGTAGAATTGCTCACTGCACACAACTACTCAAAACTCACAATTGCTCACCGCATACAACTATTTTTTTCCATTCCACGTTCACATGTGCACGGGTAAATTTATTAGCCGGTGTGCGCGTTGCGTAATTATTAACACTGTCTTTATTTTACTCAGTGCGTGATTGCGATCCATAACCCGTACAAAAGATCGAAAACGTACAGACATAGGGTTTATTCGCTTCGTAGGGTTTATAATCTTCTTTGTCGATACTAGTTTATTGTTTATGATTTATCCATGCTTTCCCGAAAACGTGGGGTTTAATGTACTGTTGGTTGCAATTATGATATAGTAAAACACATGTATCACTATGCAATTTCATTTCTTTATTCTGTGGAAGTGATACTTTTTTCTATATCAGCTTGCATTTACAGCTGGACACTAATCATTCACCACACAAAATTGCTCAGCGCCCACAACGGCAACAGAAAGGAAAGTTGTACGAGCTGATCGAAACTTTCTACAATTACCCATGAGCAAAACTTCCTAATCAGCTCACAATGGGCCATCAATGCGCACAACGGGCATAAAAATTTGGGGTTTAATGGTACAATTTGGGCTTGTACCTAATTCCGACAATGCACATGGGCTTGGATCAGGGAATTGACCGGTTCCGTCTTAGCCCATTGTGTGTGTGTGTGTGTGCTCAACTGGCCGCCATCGCTCGGGGCCGTTCGGGTTTTGATGGCTCGGTCCGAGGGAATGTGATTCGTGTGTATTTGACGTACACTTCAGTTTTGAGGCAATCGCATTGAATGAAGGCCAGTTGCACGAAGTTGGAATTCTCCCGCCCTTAAGGAGCGGGATTCGAAGCGCCGCCTTCTGTGAGACTTTGACACGCGTCCCTTTCTGATGACTAGGATTCGAAGTGACCTTCCCTATAAAGCCTTTGGCCTTTTAAATTCTGCTTTTCCCATTGCTTGTTACCCTGATTTTCAGCTTTTTTGCTCAGATGGCGGGTCGGGATTTCAGTCAAGACGTTCAGCAACTCAACCCTCGGCGACGAGGATATTCGGGTGGTCGGGGGAGTTCCTCTGGCCATGGGCCTGGTGGCACTGTGGGGGAGGACATTCTTGCGGGCGACCCACCAATTGGGGTTTCAAGGCAGGTGGGCGTTCCTCACCATCCGCCCTTGGGCACGGCCGAACCTTTGCCCTTCGTGGCGGATCAGATTAATGCGCCCTCCAGTCTCGACCTTGGAGAGGGGATCGTGGCGGGCGTCAAGCAGGGTTCCCGTGTGTTAAACGGGAATGAGGAGGAGAGGACGAGACGCTCTCACTCGTGGTCTGAAGGTCCCGAGGGGAAGAAGAAGAGGAGTGAGAGTGGTCCAGCTGGCGTGGCCGTCCAGCTGACGCAGGGATCTGTCCTTCCGAGTGACCGCTCCTTGTTAGAGGGGGTTCCTTATTGGGAGAAACTGGCAGACTCTCTGGTATGGCATATTCAGCATGTCGGACCCTTTTTCTTCTATGACTGTTTTGTTGAGGGCGACATTCACCCCTTCGGTCTCGCAGGTTTCCACGGTTGATGTAGAGGTGCATCGCTTCTCAGAGAAGGTAGATGGTCTTGAGGCAGCCTTGGCACAGGAGCGCCTGAGGGCTGAGGCGGCTGAGCAATCAGCCAAGGAGGCCCACCAGTTCAAACTGAGAGTTGCAAAGCTCACCTCGGAGGTGGGATGTTTGAAGAAGGCTCTGGCTGTCGCCGAGATTTCGGCCAAGTATGCTGAGGATGCACTGTCACTCGCCCGGGAGGAGCATAGAAAGGCAAAAGGCGCTCTTTGGGCCGATATAGGCAACCTGCGGGAAGTGGCCCATGGTCGGATCGTAGCTAAGGTCCAGAGGGGTTATGTGGATGTCCTGGCTCCGAGGATCGTGGAGTCTATCCGTGAGGGATTCCGGGACATTTTAACTGCGAAGATCGAGAGGTCCTTCTGGGATGGTTTCATAGGGTTCGAGGAGCGGGTCCGAAGAATGCTTCCCCGACATTCGGTTGTCCCTGGTCACCCTACTGGTTCGGGAGAAGACGAATCGCCTGGGGACGCCTCTTTCCGAGCTCCTGCATCATAGGTGGATCGAAAACACACAAAGATGGCCCGCGCACATCTCACATGCTTCATCTACGACACACAAAGATGGCCAATATACTTGTGGCAAGTGACGTGATATTGAAATTGAATACATCACATTTATATGGAATCGAAAAAGTTGTTTTCTCCGTCATAATGTTGTTTTCTCAAAGAATCAACCTATGTTCAAGACTGTTTCATATAACATTGCCAGTAGCCTGAAGGTGCCACCAATGAATCATCTCTCAAACTAAGCAATCACCTTCCCCGTGCTGCTCGAAAACTGTGCAGCCTCATTTCTCTCTATGCTCAGAAGAATTTCTTACGAGTGCCATTATTGAATTTCATACCCCTGCCAAACTGTGATGTTGCAATATTCTTTATGATACTACATGATCTTCTCATTATACAATATATTTACTTAATTGTGAATTTTTTCTTTTCATCAATGCTTATTCTTCAACGCATACAGGGGACGGAAGGCCAAGATACTTATGGGCTTCATTACATCAATGCTTTTCATACCCCTGCCATTTTTTCTTTGGTGATGAGCTTGATGACTGAGCCCACAGGCATGGCCAAAAGGCTGAAGAGGAAATCGAAAAAATCTTTGCCAGCTTCAGCGAACAACACTCTCTTCATCCTCTTGTCTATGAAAAGCTTCAACCTCAGTTGGGTGGCCATCATCACTGCTGCAGCAAACAGGCGATGGTTTGTTTAAGCTATGGTCTCTGGTGGGGGGTGGCATAGGGGGTTGAGGGGTGGGGTTGCTTGAATATGGTCAGAGTAATATTTGACCAAGGTTACTTCTTCCTTATGCCTTTCACAGCACTCGAAGTGTTGTGGTTGAATAGTTCTTGTGGGAGGAAAGCCATTTATAGACGAATTAGACTGCCCTTGGATGAGGATGAGCATACAGTCGAGTGTAGCATTACTTCTTCCTCATGACTGATAAACATCACTCGAAGTGTAGAGGTTGAAGAGGGCTTGTGCGTAGGGAAGCCATTTTATAGACGAATTAGACTGCCCTTAGATGAGGATGAGTCTACAGTAGAGTGACCGTGAGTCTACAAAAGAGACCCCGTGAGTCTACAAAGCAGTGATCGTGAATGTACATAAGATTTTATTCATCGCGCACATCTTCCTAAATTATTTGCTCTCTGCGCACAACGGCCATATTCTTGCCGGTTGTGCGCGTTGAGCTATTTTGTTTGAGGCTATCAATTTTGCTCAATGTGCACCACCACGGTCATACATTATTGGGAACAACACTGGCTGCTATCAATCTGATGTAGATTCACGGGCATTCTTCTGTATAATCACAAGCAATTTGTTGTAGACTCATGGGGTCTCTTGTGTTGCCTCCCAGTAACTCTACTGTAGTCTCATCCTCATCAATGGCATCCAAATTCGTCTATAAATGACTTCCCTTCCCACAAGCCCTCGTCAACCACTACACTTCTTGATGATATTATTCTATCTTATTCTATCTGATTCTAATTATATGATATGTTCTCTACAACATTCTATTTTTTCCTTCATCATTGTTGTGTCTTCAACACTCAAAGATGGACAATATACTAGCGTCTAGTGACATGATGCAGAAATTGAATACATCACATATATATTGATTCGAAGATGTTCTTTGCTCCTTCATATGTTCTGTTCGTCGTCATTGAAGCTATCACCTTCCATGCACACCCGCTTCTTCACTACTTTTATATGTTCTTTGATACTTAGTTGTAGACATCACTGCTTGATGATAATAAATGTTATATCTTATTCTAAGTCTACCCATACAATATTTTTACCTAATTATGCTTTGTTATGTGTTCATCACTGATTATTCTTCAACGCGGACAGGGGGATGGCTGGCCAAGATACAAAGAAGCAAGTGACGCTGATGCAGCTGATGGAGCAGCTCATAAATGGCAACAAAGTTTAAATTTTTTTCATGGTGAGAATCCATGTATCCCTAGTATAGTCCGGTGCTTGAATTGCTTAGTCGGGCAAAAACTTTGATGTTGCAAAATGTTTAGATGTAGTTTCTACTTTGTTATGTTATGTACATTTGAATGCATAAATGTTGTAGCATGTTGGAATACAGATCTTAATATGATGTCATTAAATTTGGGGCCATTGCATCACATTACAAAATTGCGTGATGCTAACTTTAAGTACCCACAATTACTCAGCTCGCACCAATGGCAACATCATTGAACATTGTGCGAGCTGAGCACAACTGTCTACGATTACCAACATTTACTTAACGAGCATAACCATCAAAGTTAGTAACTGTTGTGCGCGTGGAGCATAACTGTTTACAATTACCCATATTACTCAGCGCGCACATCCGCAACATTATTGAACGTTGTGTGCGCTTATTAGGAAGCCTGTAAAATTACCAAGTTTTGCTCAGCGCGCACAACGGGTAAAAGTTGTAAACGTTGTGCGCGCGGAGCTAAACTGTATACAATTACCCACCATTACTCATCGTGGATATCTACATGCCTCATTCTCTTCATTCTCTTCAGCTCTTCTGCTGCTTCTTCTTACTCCTTAATCCCATTAGTTTTCTTGACAATTGTCAGGTTCTGCAGCAACAGAGAAATTATAAGATATGAGATCCGCAGCATCGGATATAGGTCTCGAATGATATGCATCATCCTCATAGGCTTATAATCAAGAATTTGTGTTTTAATGTTCAATTTGGACCCCAGCCCTATTAATTCAACTCCACGATGGCTGCATTTTGGACTAAAATATAGGAGGCTGCCGTTTTCATATGACCATTTTTAAAGCGAACCAGTTTACTTACAACCCATTTACACTGATATGTCCGTGACAGATGCATGTAGTATATTTCTTCCAAGCTAATACAAAATTATTACCTATAGGATATAAAAATGTCGGCATTCATATCACAGCCTTGTTAAGTCATCGGGCGAAGATTTTTCCTACAGAGACTATGGAGCAATGATGTTAAAATAATTTATACTAGTATTAAATAGTAACCTTTTGAGCAATTATACCTTCTTTCTACCAGCTATGCTCATACGACAAGCTCTCATGTTATGACCCTTTTCTGCACAAACACTACAAGTCCTTGTTCTTGTTTGACTTTGTTCTTGTGAGACTTGTATTCCAGACGGAATCCTTGACGCCACTCGTGGTCGGCCTTTAGTTCTTGCTTTTGCAGGATCATGCATAATGACATCATTTACTCCCACTTCTTGTTTGATAGGTGCACTGGACCCCACCTGTGATCTTGGCTCTTCAGAAGCAGTTTGCGATTTATTAGTCATATTATGTTGGTCCAAAAAACTGTTTGCCCACCCAAAGACGTCATCAAACAGAATGGGATCTCTTGTAACCGCCTCCACGACTTTATCGAATGATGAACGAAGTCTCCATGCTTGAAGTAGAGTAATTTGAGTTGGACGCACTCCGTGTACTGTGCTAGCCGAAGAGGCCAAAAGACTCATGATGCTATGTCTTGCATTTAGAGTCCACCTTGGTAAAATATATCTCTCAGGGATGGCTTGCATATCATACTTTTGCTTCATGATATATAAAATTTGCGTGCATAGCAAACCTTCAGTCATAGCCCTTGCACACGTACACCTGAACATTCCCTTAGATATAATATATTGAACATTATGCACGTAGCTCTTTCCATCAATCCGCATAGTTACTCTATACGTGGACGTATCCCCATCCGTGCTCACCCTTTCGTGCCGAAAGTATAAAGTATTTTTGAAACGATTTTGAAAAATAGAAAATATGTTTCTAGTATATACCTTTGCGGTATGAACCTCTAACTCATGCATGCCGCTAAATTCTGGTTTGTTCCTCAGACAAAAAGTATCTTCTCTCTCCACTTTGTCTCGCTGAAATTTTACGGCTTTATTATATTGATCAATGAACTCATATAATGGAGTCATACAGTTTACGTATCCATCAAAATACGCGTTCATGCTTTCACTCCTTTGGCTGGACGCCATGCCTACACACAAAACAAGAAATAAATACCATGTGCTGAGTTTATTTTGATCATATATTTTTACAACAATCTCTATCGTATTAACATTTTCATACCCGCAAAGAAAGTATCCAGTAGGTACGCCTTAATCCAATGCTGTGCTTTCTCATGCATCGTATGCAACCGCTTCCAGGCTTTCATTTCATTTTTTTTTGTTTTTCTGTCAATGGCTCCTGAAATTCCGTTTGGTACTTCTCCATTAAGATGCCCCAACATTTCTCAGCTTCTTCAACATTTTGACTGTTCTTACACCAGTTTGCATAGTCTTCATCAAATTCAGGGTTATAAGAAAACCGCAATGAACGTAGATGCTCATCTTCGTGCAGACTGATATGCCATATGCAATACATGTGCTTTGTATTTGGAAAAACTCTTTTGATTGCATTGCATATTGTCAGGTCTTGATCAGTGATGATATCTCCTGGTGCTTTATCCCACATACATGTTAACCACTGTCTAAATAACCACACAAAGGATTCTTCATTCTCATCAGCAAGAAGAGCACATCCAAATAAAATAGACTGTTTATGATGATTGACACCTGTAAAAGGTGCAAAAGGCAACATGAATCTATTTGTCTTATAAGTGACATCAAATACAACAATATCTCCAAACTGGATGTATGATGTCCTCGACCTTCCATCAGCCCAAAATATACTCATACATACATTCTCTTCATCATGCTCAATAGCATAATAGAACTGAGAGTCTGTAGCTTGCCTTTTAATAAATTGTTCTATTACTCTAATGCATTCCTTCCCAATTTTGTTCTTTCTTGCTACTCTCACATGATCAATGCATTGTTGCGTAGTAATATTGACATTACTACTACTCGTGGCATTTAGAATCCTTGCAATCTTTGCAGGTCCTACTCCACAGCCACGCATCTGATCAACTATATTCCTATTCCGTCCATATGCGATCTTTTATGTGACCGTAACATCTGGATCTTCGCTGGGCTTTTTATCAACTCATGATTATGATCATCATTAAAGGAGTTTATGCGCCATACTCCATCGGCGAAATTATGAACTGTCATTCGAGCCATACAGCCGTCTCTCTCATTTTTCCTTCGATTAACGTCCCTCCTTATCTCCCTCTTATCTTTTAAGCTTTTATACTCTTCTTTGTTGCACGTATACTTCCTCCTCGTGGTATTGCCATCTTTTCCCTTTCCCATAGATCCCTCTCGGGTTGCAAAACCTTTCATTGCTACATATGTATCATAAAATTGATATGCATCTTCTTCTGTTTGAAATGTCATTCCAATATGTGGGCTGCCTTTTTCATTATCATTATAACTATCCTCTTGATATACGCTGTTTGCACTGTCATTTTCAGCTTCAATCTCATTTGGCATCTCCTGATCATGCACAAAGGGTTCACTCTCTTCGATTTTCATTTTCTACATTAGAACCAAGTAAAAATATCAGTAATATTGAAGCAGCATGACTACTATACATGTCTATCCAAGTAGCAGTAGATTATCATCAGCTTGTTAGTTGAAACCACACTACTATTACGAATCATGTTAAAACCTTGTGTATTTATATCTATTCTTTTTCAATCTGATCTAATTGTTACCATCATATTTGATGACCGGATCAAATACATCAAAAAATCAAACATATCACCCGTTTTGCGCGGTGGGCAATATTATGTACGCCATTCGCTCTATGTTGTTGTGCTATATGAGCGGCTTTTGTAAGTTTTGATGGACATCTCATATTGCTCAACGCGCACAATAGGTGATATGTTTGAAGGGGTTTGCGCGGAGAGTAATTTCCATCGCAACACTTCGCTAGTTTGGAAATTACTCACCGCGCAAAACGGTACAAAAATTTAGCCCGTTGCGCGGAGAGGAATTTCCAGCGCTAATCGTCCATCGGTTGGAAATTACTCACCGCGCAAAACCCTTCAAAAATTTATCCCGTTGTGCGCGTTGAGCAATATGAGATGTCCAACAAATTAGGGATGACGATCCTTACCTCGATGGAGGATAGTAGGAGGGGAATCAATGAGCGTGTGATGGCCTGGATTTGGGGGCGATCTTAGGCGTGGGGAGTTGAAATCGAAGCCCTTGTGCAAAAATGGGGATCTACTCCAGCTTCTGCGTTTTGGGCGGAAGTGAGCAAAAGAAGTGGTGGCGATTGTATTTTAGTACAAAAGGGCTTAAAGGTAATTTAGTACAGAGGCGCGTTGAAAAGAGCTTAAAGGGCGTTTTGGTAATTGCACCAAAAGGTCAAATATTACCATGATCGCTGATCGAATCAGACGGTAGGGAGGGGTCGAGCGCAGGAATCCCATCTGAGCTTGAGCGCAGGCGCATTTTACCCATACATACATACATACATATATATATATATATATACATATATATATATACATATACATATATATATACATATACATGTACATATATATATACATATATATATATATATATGTTGAAAAATTGGATAAGAGATATTGGACAAGAGAAATTGGATAAGAGATATCTATATTATAAGAGAGGGATGTTATCAAGAGAAATTGGATAAGAGATATCTATATTTTAAAATATGGATGTTATCAAGAGAAATTGGATAAGAGATATTGGACATGAGAAATTGGATAAGAGATATCTATATTATAAAAGAGGGATGTTATCAAGAGAAATTGGATAAGAGATATTTGACAAGATAAATTGGATAAGAGATATCTATATTATAAAAGAGGAATGTTATCAAGAGAAATTGAATAAGAGATATTGGAAAATAGAAATTGGATAAGAGTGATGTTATCAAGAGAAATTGGATAAGAGATATTGGACAAGAGAAATTGGATAAGAGATATCTATTATATAAAAGACGGATGTTATCAAGAGAAATTGATAAGAGAATTTGGACATGAGAAATTGGATAAGAGAATTTGGATATCTATTATATAAAACAGGGAAATTGGATAAGAGAAAATATAAGAGATGAGATTTTGAGGGATAAAAGAGGAGGTGAGGAATTTTGCACTTACAACCCCGGTTTTTGTATTTTTGCCCATGGACCCTCCCCACACACCCCACCCACACTTTTTATTCTCACCCCTTCCGACCATTTTTTTCCAGTTCTTTGAAGATTTTGAATCTTATCCTACTAGGACAAAGCTTTGTCCTACGTGGTAAGTTTGTCCTAGGTGGTAATGAAAATTTTGGGGGGACTTAAATTTTGGGGGAAAAGTTAAATTTGGGGGGAAACTTGAAATTTTGTGGGAAAACTTGAAATTTTGGGGAACTTGAAATTTGTGGGGGAGAAAAACTCAGCCATTAAATAAACCGTGCCCTATGGGCACGGGTAATAACTAGTATATATATATATATGTTGACTAGGATCCATTCGGATGGATCAAACATGCGGATCCATCCAAGTGGAATTTAAAGTTAGACAATGTAAATAGAAAATCTGACCGTTGGATGTCATCTAACATGTCTAAACTAGCTCCAAACAAAATTTCAATTACTTTAGACATGTTTTGCCCATGCATCAAGTAGTTGCAAAATTGGCCGATTTTATAACTATTCAAAAACATCGATTTTGTAACCACTTGATGCATGGGAAAAACATATCCAAATTAGTTGAAATTTTGTTTGGAGCTATGACATCCAACGGTCGGATTTTCTATTTACATTGTCTAGCTTTAAATTCCACTTGGATGGATCCGCATGTTTGATCCATCCGAATGGATCCTAGTCAACCTATATATATATACGTGTACACGTATATATATACGTGTACACGTATATATATATATATATACATATATATATATATGTTAATGGAGGAGTGCTGACAGCGCTGGAAAAATTTCCAGCGCTGTCAGCGATCTGGGCATGCTACAGTAATTTTTTAAAAAACATTTTTTTGCAGTTGGTAGATATCCTTGTTAGGAAGCTCCCCACAAAATTTCAGGTCGATCCGAGACCGTTTGAGCTTCCGTTCATCGATTTCAAAAACCTTGCGCAAAATCTGGACAGTTTTGCGCAATGTTTTTGAAATCGATGAACTGAGGCTCAAACGGTGTCGGATCGACCTGAAATTTTTTGGAGAGCTTCCTAACAAGTATATCTACAAACTGCAAAAAAAAATTTGAAAAAAAATTACGGTAGCATGCCCAGATCGCTGACAGCGCTGGAAAAATTTCCAGCGCTGTCAGCACTCCTCCATTTTTCACACACACACACACACACATATGGGTAATATGTTATGATATAATGCAGTAAATACATGGAAAATATGGGCACATCAGATCTTCTCCGGGATTGGCGATAACGGTCGTCTATTTACTCAGTCTCATTAACTCCTCCCTGAGTATCAGCGGGAGTCTAACGGTTGAGTTAGCTGTTCGCTTGACTGAGTATTACTCCGCCTTAATGACGGATTGTGGGTTGTAAGCTCGAAATGGGCCGTATCCGGGCACCAACATTTAGGGTATGATAAACTATCAACCCTATTAGCTAGCACTGGTCAGCTTCATTTGGTCTTTGGTATATACATGTTTACTTCCTACAACTTACCATGGCCAAGGTTTTTACCAAGAACCGTACTGAGCCAGTGACACTAACTTCCCATGAACGGAAGAGCTGAATCCTATCTTGATCACTACTTACCTCATACGCTTCAAGTGTCACCCAACTTAAGACCTTTCAGCGAGTGAAAACTCAAGACTATATCATAGATATAAATGACACCGTTCACGCACAGGTTCGTACAATGACCTCAAGTCTTAAGGACCAACTTGCCTATCATCACTAGAGAGTTATCAATGACAGTTTAGTTAATGTTAACCATTTGATAACTCTTTATTGGGTCGTTCAGTGGACTCATTCTCCACTGAGCACATGTGTCTCGTCTCCGACTTCGCCAGGTCGAATGATTATGAGATCATCAAGACAAAGATACAATGGTTTATTCGATGTGCCGATATCTTTTTCTCGACGCATTTATGACCATGAATGCTTTAAGACTCAAGCTCCTATTGGTCAAACACTTCTCATAATCGATATATCTATCTAGATACGTGTATGACCTTACTTTGAGCCTAAGGAAATTATCTAAGTAATTCAACGAAAACATCATAACAGAAATATTGAGACAGTTGATACCAGAAAGCATACTTTCATTCATGAACAAGATGCTTTGCATAGACTAATTGACTCGAGGGCATACATCTCTCAACACTGGCCCCAATCCAAAATGGTATCTACACATGGTAAATAATTGTACGATTAAGATTTGGATGCATGCTTCCTCTTCGAAACCCAAATTAATATGGTAAGAGACCGTAGGCCCGACAGATGGGCGTACCCGTTGAAAGTTCAAATATTAATGGGTCTAGTGTCCGGATCCAACTCGGGGCAAACTCCTCCATCATCATCACCGCCATCGTCATCATCATTGCAAGTAGACAAACAAGCAAATATTGCGATTTTGTAGTGTTTGAACAGATCCCTTGTTCATGGGGGAGACTTTTCCAAGTGTGTTTATCTTTGTGGGTTAGGCATGCAACACAATGGCCAGTCTCTCGTGTCTTCCCACAGCCTACCCCCCATCAGCACTCAGAATTGACGCAGACCTCACCCTTGGATTGTGAGAGGGCCATGTGAGTCCCTGCCTACAATATATAGAGTCCAAGCAGTAGTGAAAGAAACGGAAGGGGTCATCACTCATCAGAAAGAATGGCAATGAAGCAAGAGACGACATGTGGACAAGATCAAGGGATTTTGGCTTGTAATTGCTTTGGGGTCTCTGCTAGCTAGCCATCTTGTTGTTGCACGACACTGAGTCATGGTCACATGGACCCCTCCCTACGATGGGGCTCGGCCTCGTTGGGCCCGACCCTGCAGCCTGACTCAGGCCATGTGGTCAGCCCCCACCACGTCACCCCCTCCATGTGACGTAGAGAGAATGTCTCATTCTTTTAGATATTGGCGATCGGGCTAGGGCTTAAAACTTTCTCTATGAGACCCACGCGTGGAGGCCCGCAAGAGGCCCAATCTTCCCGTGATGCGATATATTGCGGGGGCCCACAAATTTTAGCATTCCGATTGTGGGCTTTTTGGATACCAGTCACTGAACCGGATTGGACTGAGCGGACAGGCATGTAATTTGTAGGCAATTGCTAAATCCACCTCAAACAATGAGGTGGATATTGTATTTAGTGCCATTTTTCCTATTTTGAGAAGAAAAAGAGATTTATTAGATTTGATGATAGTACATATTAACTTTTTTAGGCAAAAAAACCTTACATGCACCTCAGTATTTATATTCAATTTGGATTTATAATAAGTTTAAATATTCTACTTGGATTTACAATGGATCTATATCAACTACCCGCGAGATTAAGTGATTAACCTTCCATACCGACGTAGATGAATTCCATTTTGAACGACACATCTCTTCGCACGTTTTGGACTACACCCAGCAAAAGCCCAGCAATGACTGTGTCATCGTTGGTCAGTAAAAGCCAAAGTATATACCTCATACATACAATGTTCTTAACACGTCTTATGTTTAAAGACTAACTTACACTAACTAATTGTCAATTGAGAGTTTCTAGTGATGATGAGAGTATGACATCATGTAAAAACTGTGAACATGTTTTCTAGTAAGTACATACATGTGCACTGTCTCATAATGGATCTACATCGAATGGCTTCCCATCAAATGGCTGACTCTACTAATAAAATGTGAATAGCAAACTTGTAAATTTTGAATTTCAAAATAGTAAATAAATGGAATGCATGTGAAGCAAGTAGGTCCGTGTACATTGCAAACCCCCGAGTTAAAGTACACACGGAGTAGCTTTGGCCTCGAAATTATTCTTCCAACTCCAACAAATAAGAAAGGATACTATCTGAGCTCGATGCCATATAGAAAAAAAAAGTTGCGTTTGTCAAGAAATTGCCAGAACAGACTATGAACAGTAGAAAGTTACCAAAAACTAAGAACACACGGATTCCACCATCAAGAAACCCCCAAGCAATTTGTATTAAAATGGCCTCATGACTACTTTGTGAATAAGCACCAAGCACGAAATTTTACAGGGAAGATGTTAACCTATCTTCTCTCGAAGTACAAGTGACTACTTCATAGCAAAATGCATCCACAAATAACAAAAGACGGTACCTGAATGTGCTAAAACATGAACACAGATCCTCTCTGCAACACGCATGTCTTGCATGTGTTCTTCCTCTTCTTGAGGCATGATCTCTCGTTGAAGGAGCTGAGATCAGAGACCCCTGCAGCATAATAGATACGAAGATTAATCAAAGCCTAGTAAAAAAATATCGGATCAAGTCCAGATCGTGCAAGATGCCATAGACCAAAATGAATACTACGCACCAACTAGATAACAAATTTTACTTCCCCCTCCCCCTCCTCATCTTCAACGTTTACAAACATAAGGGCGGAACACACCCCTATCGCATGTTGCTATATTTATTAAGTTTGATATCGTATACAGTACACATCTAATTTAATCTTGAATGTTGCAATTTTTTATTTTTATTTTCCTGGGAAAAGATCATGGATGAGGTTTGACACACAACAACAACAACAACAACAACAACAACTCACCACCAAGTCATGATTCCGCGTCCTGCCACTGCAACCATGAACATGCTAAGCCATAATAAAAAAAAAGAAGGAATAATAATCTATGTTATTGGCAAACACAGTTTGAGATGAGATAGAATTGGATGAACTTCAAACTTGATTAACCTTTCTCATAAGCATTAGGGTGATATATAATTACAAGGAACGTTGTCCAGAATTCACTGCAAAGTTGATGATGTGGTCAGTGGTTTTCCACTCTTCCATTAACATGTAATCGTTTCACATTGACTTTTATCAGACATGCCAAGAGGACAGGGAGGTGGGCGGCTTATCTTCTTCGCCGGATATGGCCTCCAAGATTCCTAAGCACCCATCCGGAATTTGTTCTACTTGGTAGAATAGAAGTATATCCCCAAAGGATGCAATGTCAAGACTAACAATCACTTCACACTTGATGATTGTAAACTACATTAGGTTGCAAGCTAAAGCCCAATGACACAAATTTTAAAGTGGTTGGATCCATTTATTTGTCTTCTGCAGGATCAAATCATAAGGAGAACGAGCACATCAAATCACTTCCAATGACAAGGGAAACCAAGGAAAATTTTGGGTACAGACTGCATATGAATGCATCACAGTTGACATCGAGGACCCATTAACGAGGAATTAAGCAATCAAAATATCGCACAAGAAGGATTTCATATTTCCCTTACTGGTGTGATTATCATGCCCAAATGTGCCAAGGCTTGCATACTTTCACATAGTAAAAAAGCAATTTGCTATGGAATGCTGGACCATGCATCATATAAACTGGTACCAACAATTAAAATAAACAGAAAGCAAGTGACTGTAATTCTGCATAACATAATGTTCACCTGTTCACTACATTAGCCCAGCCTGGTGAACTCACAAAGTAACAGAAACCCAGAATCGACAAGGATTATTAGTTGAAGTGATTCCCACAAGTAAAAATAGATTAAAAGAAATCAAATAGAGTATGCATTTACTGCCTAGGAGGGAACTAGCATCATGATGTTTCTCCGAATTCATATTCATTAAACATCTCTACTATATTAATGAGAGAATGCTTTGTAGCCGGACTCTCATGCCCAGGGCAGCCAGACTCATGTGACAAGGGTCACACAAACCACCACTGCAGCACAATGTACCCAACAAAGTGTCACTGAAATGCTTTTAGAATGATGGGATGAGATTTGCCATCTGAGTGTAGCTCAAACTACATGAGATAGTTCGAATAGCATAAGATATTTCCCCTTTGATGGGGTGTTATGGATTTGAAACTCGCCATTAGCAGTGCGTGATGGGGCTATCAAATTGGGGATGCTCATGGAGAACTTGATTATAACAATAAAAATGAAATCGGAATGAAGTTTTACATATTAGCCTCTGAAATTAATAAATCTGGATTCTTACCACAATATAATGGAATATGGAAGGCATGGTTACATGTGAGTCCATCAAAACCAATAAATTCTCTTATTTGCATACATTAATACCAAATGACTCAAAATGGGGGGAAACAAAAGTTAATTAAATTAATACCAAATGACTGGAAAAAATTATAGTAACTACTTTATGCAAACGCAAGACACGATATCTAAGTAAAATTAACAAAAATCAGTTGGGAACACTAAACAAACAGGAAACGGCTCCATAAAAATGCATTGTTTACAATTTATTTAAAACAATTGCGAACAAAATCTACTGCTAACTTAACCCACTTAGGTATTTGTAAATATTTAATTTTAAAACAATTGTATGGCCCATGTCAGAATTGTTTTGATCATCATCACTTCGATCTTGGTAAAAATAATCAAATATTAACATTTCAAACTTTAAAAAAAATGATTGATCGCGGGGTAAAATGTTCTCAATGTCATTATCGGTCAAAAAAAATGCAATATTTGATATTAGCTTATCGATGATAATTATTGTTGTCAGACTAATAATTTTGTTGATTAGGGTTCCAAGTTGAACAAATTCAAAAGCAGCTAGAAAGGAACCCAGGGTTTCGAAAATGACCTGATTTTTTTGACGAGGATGGTCTGTAGCCTGCGGGCTAGCTCCTGGGATCGGATCCGCATCTGAAGGCTTTTGCGGGCAAGCACCCGCTTCTCAGAGTTCTTGAGGTGCCGCTGGTTGTCCGCGTGGCGTTTTATCAGCCGCTCCATCCCGCTCTGCTGCATCTTTCGCTGCATCACCGCCAGCGCCCGCTCAACGTTGTCGTCTATGACCCGAACCCGAATCCCCCGGGCCCACTGCATCATCGCCGCCGCCGCCCAGCGATGATGATCCGCCGTCTGCGGGGAAGGTTTTAGAACGGGAAGAGAGGAGGAGAGGCGGCGGAGCACCGGATTCATCGTCACCGGCGTTCGGGGGAAAATAGAATGTTAGAAATTATAATACTCTCAGTTCTTTTATTTTTAAATCAAGAAAATAAGGAGGGTTAGTGATACCACCCTCTCAAGATGGGTCCAAACCGAACGGTCCAAGCCCGTGTCGCAAGCCTGCGGATCTGAGGAGAACGAGGCACTTACGGAGACTCGGAGTCAGACCGACCTCGGACCGAAGCAGATGCAACTGCAGACCCACTCCAGCAGCAGTTAACCACTCCCCTTAAAACACACCTTCTTAATCATCATTAAAGAGCTTCATTACGCACACCTTCATGACCCATGAAGGCGCCATCAAAGTGGCGGATCATTGGGGCGAAATATGGTGACGTCGAGGAGACGTGGCCGGAGAAGACTCCTATAAAGCAACTGGAAGAACAACGTAGAAATGGACCACTCTCTGGAGACCATAAACCCCAAGGTATTCTTCTTGAACAACCTGATCTCTCACCTCATAATTCTCCTCCACAGCTCGGCCCGAGGACTCGCATATCGGCCTCCCCGTGAGCCATACCGATCCCACCGAGCATCCTTCAGATCCATTCTGACTTAGACATCGGAGGGGACTTGGTCGGAACCAAGGTCTGACCCCCCTGACGAGCTTTCTCGTCTGTTCAGGTCAAGAAGATCCACCTGCGCCGAGGCTGCCCTTCGAAACTCAATCAGCCCGGAGCCAAACGCGTTCGCCCCCGAGCCCGTTCATCTCCACCCATACGGAGGCCATCTCCTTGCCTAGGACTACCTTCGACATGTCGACGCTCGAACCCGCACGCTCTTCGCCAAGCCGAATGAGCTGCATCCCGCTCCTGGAGGCCACACGTGTTATGCGTGATCGCGTTGACCTCCAGCCCACTAGTCAATCAACCTGTGTGAGAAAACACCCTGAAATATCTGGCGTCGTCTGTGGGAATCGAAGAAACACCCACGTCAAATCACCACATCACTGAGATGGAATCAGCTTGCAATGGAATAAGACACATGCCCCCATCCAGGAGGAGGGCGACTACGTCCCGCCCGAAAATGGGCATAGCCACACCACCGAGGGCACCAGCGACTCACGCTCGGTGACCCAAAAACAACTCCGTCTCTTCGCCCAAGAGACAAACGCACACTTCCGAACGCTGGCAGCAGCCATCTAACAACTCGCGGGCCACCCACGCCACCCAGAGGGGGCCTCATCGGCCATCCCCGACCATCAGGAGCTTCGCCCCCTGCTACGCTCGGCCGTAGTCGCTGACCACGGCGGCGAGGGTGCCATCCCAGAGCGACGGTTCACCATTCCGAACTTCGTCCCGGTGCGATCCCTCACCCCTACCTCACTCCAGATGAGGCAGATGGAAGGGCCGAATGAACCAATGGGCGAGTCAACCACGGCCTCATCCATGCGACCTCGCTCAACTCGTCGACGGTCACCCAGCCATCCAACCGCCGAGGATCGACGGGGTGGAGCTCCTGTCAGAGGATGCGTAGAGATCGGTAAGACCGCCACAGAAGGAGGAGCACTTGGTGATCAACGCCTACCCCCAATCGGGATGGCCGTCAAGCGGACTCTCCCCGAACCCCCGCCAACCTAACGGGGCAACCCGGCCCTCGCGTCGAAGCGCCAGCAGGCCAAAGTGACCTGGGAGGCCCCAAGGATGACCGTTGCCCGTTAGCAAGGAGCATCACCGACGCACGGGTACCATCCAGGTTCAAGATGCCGACCTTAGAGAAATTCGACGGCATGGGAGACCCAGAAGATCACGTGATGGACTACGAAGGAGTCATGGCGTTCCAGGGAGCAGACGACGCCATGCTTTGTCGGGGCTTCTACTATATCCTTCGAAAATCCGCCAGGGATTGGTACAACAGTCTCCCCAATCGGTCCATCGGCAACTTCTAGGACCTCACCCAGAAATTCTGCAAGCAATTTATGGTCGGCCGACAGATAAAGCCGGACTCAGAGCTTCTGTTCAATGTGATACAGAGGCCGGACAAAACCCTAAGGAGCTACATGCGACGCTTCAATGCCAAGAGGCTAAATGTGGAGAACTGCCCCGAGATGGTCGTGAAAACGACCCTGAAGAAAGGGATCCGACACAAGGGCCTAAAGAAGTCGCTACGTGACGAACCCGCGAAGGACCTCGCTGATGTAATAACCCGGGTGGAGCGTTACATGCTGACGGAAGAGGCAGTAGCGGAGTAAGGAGGTCTCCCCACGGGAGCTAAGCGGGGCTCCAAACGAGATGAAAGCGAGCGCCGCGAGCCGGAAGACCAAAAGCGGGAGAAGAAGGCAAGGGAAAAGTAGCGCAAGGAGGAAGCGCGACCCCCAGGCTGAACGCGACTCAGGACGACGTCCTAACGCATGCTCAGAAAGAGGGCCACATCAGTAAGGTGCCCCCGTAGATGAAGGGTGGCAGAAGGGACGAGGAAAAGTACCGCATGTACCACAAGGACAATGGTCACGACACTGACGAATACTGGCACCTAAAGAAAGACATCGACCAGTTGATCAGCCGCGGTCACCTGAATAACTTTGTCGACACCCCCAAAGGCAACCCCGAAGAATGGACGTCCAAATGGATGGACAAAGGAAAGAAGGTGAACATCGTCTAGACCGCTCTGCGTATCATCGAGTGAGAAGGCAGGACAATCAGCCGCAACTCCTCCCCCAGGCGAGACTAGCTCGCCATTATCTTCCCTGCCTTTTCTTTCAAATGTGTTCCTAGTTCAGAAAATGAAATGCAAGTTCGCATAGAGCAACCATGTTTCTCCATGTTCCACTGCACCAAACCTCATGATCGGTCGTAAGGCTGGGGCAACTCCTCAAGCAGGCCGATCATTACGATCGACCGTAAAGCTGGGGGAAACTCCCCCAGCAGGCCGATCGTGCCGATCGACCGTAAGGCTGGGGCAACTCCCCCAGCAGGCCGATCACCATGATCATCCGTGAGGCTGGGGACGACTCCCCCAGCAGGTCGATCACTACGATCGACCGTAAGACTGGGGGAAACTCTCCCAGCAGGCTGACAACTACGGTCAACCGTAAGGCTGGGGAAACTCCCCTAGCAGGTCGATCACTACGGTCGACCGTTAGGCTGGGGGAAACTCCCCCAGCAGACCGATCACTACGGTCATCTGTAAGGCTGGGGGCAACACCTCCAACAGGCCGATCGTTCCAATCATCCGTAAGGCTGGGGGCAGCTCCCCCAGCGGGCCGATTGTTCCGATCGTCCGTAAGGCTGGGGGCAGCTCCCCTAGCGGGCCGATCGTTCCGATCGACCGTAAGGCTGGGGGCAGCTTCCCCAACGGGCCGATCGTTCCGATCGTCTGCAAGGCTGAGGATAGCTCTCCCAGCTGGCCGATCATTTCGATGGTCCGTAAGGCTGAGGGCAGGTCCCTCAGCGAGCCCATCATTTCGATCGTCTGTAAGGCTGGGGACACCTCCCCCAGCAGGCTGATCATCCCGATCGGCCGTAAGGATAGGGGCAACTGTTGAATATTGGACTCCCCGGATTTGGTTTTGGATGATGAGCAAACATAAATAATTCATGAACTAACAATTTGTGAGCGCAGTTTTGGAGATCGTCGCCAAATTCACGAGAACAATCAAAGCGACATCTCAAGACTTCTCAAAGCACGTATTCATTGCCTAAAGCTTCGTTGAAGCTCTTGGACCGTTTTGGAAGTCATGAAGAATTAATCGAAGCTCTCGAAGACCGTTCCTTAAGGTTTTATTTATAGTCTTTTAGCTTCGATATATAGAATGTTAAGCCTTGAGTATATCTTACGATTCTATCTTCATAACGCTCATATCGTAGCTCTAGGATCTTAGTACAAGTTCATTCTAACTTTCTCGAAGCGTCGCGCTTCGATTCGGACTTGTTTGTGCATGTTAGTTGGTACAAGAAGAAATACTGACCGACTAGATCACGATCTAGTCGGTCAGCAACTCTTCTTGGACCGACTAGTTTGCTTCCTTAATTTCTTGCACCTTACTGTTTACAGTTAGTCGGTCTACGTTGACTCACCGACCGACTAGTTTGTGAACTAGTCGGTCAGTGATGCTTCTTTGACCGACAAGTTGTGATTTACTGTACATGCTAAATCTCTCCTAAGCTACTGTTTATCGTTAGTCGGTCTAAGAACGTTTGGTGACCGACTAGTTGATAATCTAGTCGGTCAACTTTTGTTCTTGGACCGACTAAGTCAATTTGTATTCAGACTATTTCATTTTACCTCTTAGTCGGTCTACGTTCACTGACTGACCGACTAGTTGTGAAACTAGTCGGTCAGAATGTCTTCTTGGACCGACTAGATTTCTAGGTCTGAATTTCTATCTCTTCTCTGTTCCTCACTTAGTCGGTCCATGTTGTTTGATTGACCGACTAGTTGATCAACTAGTCGGTCAGTGGTTGTTCTTTGACCGACTAGTTTCCTCAGATTTCTATCCGTTAGGAATTGACCTAACTTGTTTTTATGGGACCCTATAAATACGAACCTAGGTCATTTCTCTCTAAGTTAGAGCTGTCATTAAGAGATTCATTGAGATTAAAAGAGATAGCCATTCTCACTCATTTCCAAAGCTCTCTTCCTCACAAGAAACCCATTCTCTCACTTTCTAGATCTAGAATCCATATTGAGAGAAGCTTGTTCTTGGTGAGATCTTCAAGCTCTTGCTTGATTCAAGTCTCCAAATCACTCCTAGGCACCTATTGCTGGTCATTTCCTTGGTGCTAGGTCTTGGTGACTTCATCTTCCTCAAATCCTTCCTTTCACCTATTGGGTAAGAAAAACTCAAGGTATAGGATTTTGTGGTAAGATTGTTTATTTCATTATAAACTTGTTTATATTGCTTATTGATTCTCTCGGTTGTGAGAGAAGGTTGTGATCCCGGGTTGTGGGATTCACTATTGCCATTGCATGTATGATTTGATCTTGTGAAGGTTTTTCACAAGATATTCATAGTGGAAATCTTGGGTTAGGGTTTCTAACCTAAGTATCCGGAGGGGATCCGGGTGGTTGGGACGTAGGATCACCGGGAACAAGTCGGGGAGACTTGGGTGGATCCGAACCCAGTAACATCTTTTGTTAGCATTGTTAATTTTATTGTTGTCATTCAATTTAAGCTTCCGCAAATTGATTTGGTAGTTGTTTGCACTATAATTAGGAATTATACTCCTTGTTATTTTTAAAGTACTATTCACACCCCCTCTAGTACTTGTGCAGTAGCTTGTAGGGCATTACATTTGGTATCAGAGCCAGATACTTAGCTATGTCTGCCAACGACAACAAGACCGTGCGTCCACCTTCCAACTATGACACCTTCAGGAACCGTGAAGGTGCATCTTCGGTGATGGAAGGACATTCCTCTACGAGGCCTCCGTTCTTCAACGGTACCAACTACGGGTACTGGAAATACCGGATGGAAACCTTCCTCCGGAGTGCATCTCTATGGAGGACCACAATGAAGGAATACATCGAGCCCGAAGAAGAATACTTTGAGAAATGGACTACCGCGGAGATCGCCGCGGAGGTAAGCAATGCCAAGTCAATGAACGCCTTGCAATGCGCATTGGAGCCCGAGGAATTCAATAAGATATGCACATGTAAGAGTGCATATCAAATTTGGAACTCCCTCCTCATTCTACATGAAGGGACGAGTAGGGTAAGAGACTCTAAACTCGTAGTTGTAAACAAAGATTACGAAATGTTTCATATGCAACAGGGCGAGAAGATGAAGGAATATTACGCTTGCTTCGTTGACATAATAAACGAGTTAGAGGCCCTCGGCAAATCCTACACCCAAAAGGAGAAGTGCTCGAAGCTTATCGAAGGACTTCCTTCTTCTTGGGAGAAACGTACCTTCGCCATCGAGGAAGGTAATGACATGAATAAGTATACCGTAGTTCAATTGATGGGTACTTTGATGTCATACGAGGTACGCAAAGATAGCAAGGTGAAGTTACAAGAAAAGATGAAGTCCTATTTGAACCAAGACGTGCCTAAGAAAAAGGCGATTGCATTCAAGGCGGCTTCATCCACCTTTACCGATGATGAGGACTCGGAAGAAGAAATGGACATGGAATCCATTGCACTCATGGCAAAGAATTTCAATCGCTTCTTCCGAAAGGGTAACTTCAAACAAAAATCTAAATTTACTTCTACTAACGCCTCTCCACCTTTGTGCTTTAAATGCAATAAGCCAGGACACATCAAAGCGGATTGTCCTCAAAACAAGCAAAAGGAGAAGTGGAAGGCGCCGAAATTCGACAAGTCGAAGAAGTACAAAAAGGGGTACAAAAAGGGACTTGTCGGAGCAACATTCACCGACTCCGAGGATTCCTCAAGCGGAGAGTCGGACGATGAGAAAGTGGAGCAAGCGCACATGTGCTTCATGGCAAGAGAGGAGCATGATCAAGGCTCTTCCTCCTCCGATGATAGCGACGACGAAGGCGATGAGGTAACTATGGATGATCTTAGGGATGCTAACTCTCATTTATGGTCTAAATACACTAAATTAGTAAATAGATATACTAAAGTAAAAGATGACCTAGCTAGCATTCAAACCTCGCCTAAGACTATCATCACCAACAACGACACCGTTGTTGAAGAGTTAAGAAATGAGATTGTCAATCTCAAATCTAAACTTGAACATGTTAGCATTGAAGATCCGGAAGAACATAGGATAGCGGATTTGACTTCTCAAAACTCGACTTTGAGTATTTAGAATGAGAATCTTAAATCTCGTGTTTATGTGCTCACATCGCAAGTATCAAACTTGGATACTTCTATGCGTTCTCTCAAAGAGAAATATGAGATCACATTAGGCCGAATTAATAAATTCAATAAGGGTAAGGACCATTTGGATAAAATCCTAAGTGACTTACTTCCGGCCAATCACCACATTGGTTTGGGGTATACGATGGGATGTCCATCCAAAGCGGCCACTACCTTTGTTAGGCCAACTTCCGGTGACTCTACGAGTGGTAGCAAACACTCTTTTGGTAGTTCATCTACCAATGGTGCTTCCACCTCGTCCACACCCTCTTTTGGAAAGAAACCCACTTTGGGTGGACCTCCAAAGAAGGGGCATGCTTATATGTACACCAATACCATGCCACGTAGGAACACACGTCCTACTCCACCGTCTCACACATATGATGATTTTTATGCAACACATTCTCGGGCACGTGCACACCATGTGAGACACCCTCACGCACGTGTTCCCACACATGCATATGTTCACCCACCTCATCATATGAATAATTCTCGTCGTGCACCATTCCATCATGTTCCGTATGCCTATCCACAACATGCATCACGTAGAAATCAACGTCGCATGCATGCACCCAATAGGATGAGGGCTCCCAAGATTTTCACTATTTGGAGCCCAAAGGACACAAGCATGGATGAAAAACAAGTGTATATGAATGCTTATTTTTCGGATGTTGTGCATAGTAGAAATTATGTGGGGAAGTCTAAGTCCAATTGGACTTGGCTTCCAAAGGTCTAACCTTTGAGGACCCAATGACCTTGGGTACCGTGATATGAAATTCTCTATCTTTAGGTACTCAAGGAAAAGAAAAAGAAAAGGAGCAACAAATTTAAATTTAGCTCCAAAGGGAATTGGATACTCGATAGCGGGTGTTCAAAACACATGACGGGTGACGCTCAATTGCTCTCCGGAGTAGTTCCCATTGCAAATGGAAACCGCGTCGTATTTGGAGGCAATGAGAGCGGAACCATCGTCGGTGTTGGTAAAGTGGGTAACCCATCTAAACCCTTAATTAGTGATGTCTATCTAGTTAATGGTTTAAATCATAATCTTATTTCAATAAGCCAACTTTGTGACAAAGGTTACAAAGTTAGATTTGCGAAAGGATTATGTCATATTTCAAATGATAATAATAAGTTATTATTTTCCGGCACACGCCATAAAGATATTTATATTTTGGATCTTCCTAAGTCATATGAACAATGTCTCGTTGCCAACACAAGTGAACAACACTTATGGCATCGACGATTTGGACATGTGAACTTTGGAACACTTTATAAGCTTTCAAAATTAAATTCCATTAAAGGTTTTCCGAAGCTCGTTTTTGAAAAGAAAAGTTTTTGTGATTCTTGTCAACGTGGCAAGCTTCCTAAATCTTCATTTAAACCTAAGAAAAGCATTTCTACGAAACGGCCACTAGAGCTATTACATCTAGATTTATTTGGGCCAACTAGAGTTGCTTCCTTAGGAAATGCAAGATATGGACTTGTCATTGTCGATGATTATTCTAGATTTACATGGGTAATTATCTTGTGTAATAAAAATGAAGCTTTTGAAAACTTCACAATATTTGTGAAGAAAGTACAAAATCTCATCGGAACCACCATTGTCACTATTCGTAGTGATCATGGGGGTGAATTTGAGAATGAGTCTTTCTCAAATTTTTGTGATGATCTTGGAATTACTCACACGTTTTCTTTCCCTCGCGTACCTCCTCAAAATGGTGTTGTTGAGAGGAAGAATAGAACGCTTGTGGAGTGTGCTCGTACTATGCTCGAAGATAGTCAACTTGGTTATCAATTTTGGGCGGAAGCGGTACACACCGCTTGCTATGTGTTTAATAGAATACTTTTGAGGCCCGGCACCAAACAAACTTGCTATGAATTGTTGTTTGGTAGATTGCCTCAAGTTAAAAATTTTCGTGTTTTCGGCGGAAAATGTTTCATTAAAAACACATATGATAATTTGGACAAGTTTGATCCGAGATCGGATGAGGGGATATTTGTTGGGTATTCCTCACGTAGCAAAGCCTACCTGATATACAACAAAAATTCCTCTACGATCGAGGAATCACTACATGTCTCTTTTAATGAGAATTTTACTACTCCTAGAATTTCAAATGATGATGACTCTATGGATGTTTTATGTGATTCGTTTGAAAATTCTAAGTCAATTGATTCTATTGATACTAACCCGACTAATGAAGTTGTTGAGAATGTTCCTAGTGATCAAGGTATTCCCAAGCGGCTTCATACCGTTCGCGACCATCCCCATGAGCAAGTCATTGGCAATATTCATGATAGAGTCAAGACGAGATCGCAAGTCCACCACTTCGCCAATTGTGCCTTTGCCTCATCGATAGAGCCAAAGAATATAGTTGAAGCGTGCGAAGATAGTGCTTGGATCCTTGCCATGGAGGAGGAACTCATTCAATTCGAGAGAAATGAGGTATGTGAGCTTGTTCCTTTGCCATCGAAGAACCACACCGTCATAGGGACAAAGTGGATCTTCAAGAACAAAACCGACGAAAACCAAGTCGTCGTTCGGAACAAAGCTCGGTTAGTAGCTCAAGGCTATCGACAAGAGGAAGGTATCGATTTCGAAGAATCCTTCGCTCCGGTAGCTAGATTAGAATCAATTAGACTATTATTGTCTTTTGCATGCCATAAAAACTTTAAATTATTTCAAATGGATGTTAAAAGTGCATTTTTAAACGGAGATGTTGTTGAGGAAGTTTACGTTTCTCAACCTCCGGGCTTCATAAATGAAAAATTTCCAAATCATGTTTTTAAACTAAAGAAAGCTCTTTATGGTTTGAGACAAGCTCCTCGAGCTTGGTATGATCGCCTAAGGAATTTTCTTTTGGATTTGAATTTTAAAATGGGCGAAGCCGATTCTACACTTTTTGTTAAGAATGTGAATAATGATATTTTATTAGTTCAAATTTATGTTGATGATATCATTTTCGGTGCTACTAACTTCACTCTTTGCGAAGAGTTTTCTAATGTTATGAAGGAACAATTTGAGATGAGCCACATGGGCGAACTCAAATATTTCTTAGGTCTCCAAATTCGCCAATTGAACGATGCAATCTTCATCCACCAAACGAAGTATACGGTGGAGTTGCTTAAGCGATTTGGAATGGAGAGTACTTTAGGGAAAAAGACTCCAATGAGCACGACTACGCATCTTGACAAGGATACGGGCGGTAAGGATGTAGACATTCGTCTATATCGAGGTATGATAGGTAGTTTACTTTATCTTACCGCAAGTAGGCCCGATATTATGTTTGCCGTATGCATATGTGCTTGTTATCAGTCTCAACCTAAGGAGTCTCACTTAGTAGCGGTAAAACGTATTTTCCGTTATCTAAGTTATACACTTGATTTTGGATTACTTTATCCAAAATCTAGCACGTATGAGTTAGTCTCATATAGTGATACCGATTATACGGGATGCAAATCCGACAGGAAAAGTACTAGTGGCACTTGCCATTTTCTAGGAAATTCTCTTGTCTCTTGGTTTTTCAAGAAGCAAAATTCCGTATCACTTTCAACCACCGAGGCGGAATACATTGCCGCCGGTGCCGCTTGTGCCTAGGTTCTTTGGATGAGACACACACTGAAGGATTTTGGTATTCATTGTGATACTAGCCCTATCATGGTGGATAACCAAAGTGCTATTTGTCTTTCAAAGAATCCGGTGCACCATTCCCGATCTAAACACATAGATGTCCGACACCACTTTTTAGATGATCATGTTGCTAAAAAGGACATCATATTAGTGTACGTTGAAACCCAAAAGCAAATCGCCGATATTTTCACGAAACCCCTAAAGGAGGACTCCTTTGTGCGGTTGCGTCGAGAATTGGGGATTATGGGTGAATCCGAGATATAGGATTCATGTTTCATTCAATTATCTTGCATGCTATTATATTTCGCGATATTTCGTTCATGCTAGATTTATTGAATTTTTGGGGATTTTATGTGATATGTTTGAATTTTTGCTCGATTTCTTATTTGAATGTCGTATTTAAGATTTCGACGTTTTGTGGGTTAGTTTAGATGAATAATGAGAGGGTTAAGATGTTTCATCCAAGTGGTTTATGAAGAGAACTCATTTATCAACTTTTGGACTCTTCTAGTCGGTTTCAGTTCATTAGTCAACCGACTAGATGCTCATCTAGTCGGTCAGCTAGTGAACTCAGACCGACTAGTTCAAGCTTTAAACTTTCTATTGTCATTTACTTATTTTAGTCGGTCATAGTACACTTACCGACCGACTAGATTGAAAACTAGTCGGTCAGTGAGTATACTGTGACCGACTAACTCTAGCCCTAGAAATTTCTGTTTGCCTCTGTTTCGACTTAGTCGGTTTAAGCTCATTGACCGACCGACTAGATCGTAATCTAGTCGGTCAGTGCTTGAACTGTGACCGACTAAGTGCGTTAGGGCAAACGCGTCTTTTCGCTTTCCCGACCGACTTAATCAAGTTTTGTCCGACTATTCTTCATTTTAGTTGGTCTATTTCACACTCCAACTCGAAAACTCCCTCTCCCCGTTCGAGACCCTTCATCTTCCCGTCGATCTCCGGCGCTTTTCCCGTCCATCCGCCGCCGCCGATCACCCTCCCCTAGGTATATCTCCTCCTCCTAGGTCGTTTTCCTACTCTAGGGTTTGATCTTGGCCGATTTCATCCTCTAGGGTTCTAGGGTTTCGAATTTCACTCTTAGTTTTTTTTTAGCTTGTTTGTTTTCAGTTCTAGGGTTTGAGTTAGGTTGCTTGATCTTATCCCGTCGCTTGTTTGATCTCGTTGTGCCGCGATCATGGCAAAGACGAGATTCCCTATCGCGTCTTCTGGTCCGTCCCCCATTTCCGTCGAGCCTAACCCTAGGAATCCGTCTAAGCCCAAACACCGTGCTAAATCTACCCAAGCTTCTCCGTCTTCGCCTCCTCTGAAGAAACAGAGGACGGCGACGGTCAAACCCGGTAAACTGTCTAAGTCTAGAAAGCCTATTCTCCACACTCCCTCTACTCCTCCTGATTCCGATACTGAGTTTAGACCTGAGGATAAGCCTGGCCATAGGGAACCTACTCCTCCACTTCGTCCTAGGACTCGCCAGCCTAAGGGAAAGGGCCCAATGCCAGCGGGTGGTGTTGACATATCGTTGTGTCGCGACGACCCTATGTGTCTAGCGGCCTACAACCGTATTGAACACTGCCCGATGCTATTGGAGCACTATGTTCAGTTTTCAGATTTCCTTGGCTTAGCTGACCTCCTCTCCTATAGTGGGCTCCTTGACTACCTTCGCTTCGACCCTAAGGCGAACCCTAGACCATATCCTCGCCTGGTCAAATTATTCTATGCCAATCGTGTCCGAGGCCACTACGATGAGAGTCACTCCATCGAGACTACTGTCTTGTAAACTCCTATAGTTCTCACGGTAGAAATCTTGGGGGAGGTACTTGGTTGTTCGTCGTCTGGTCTCCTTCCGTCGGATATTTCTGTTGATGATATCTCTTCCTTGGATCAGTCCGTTCTTTCTGATATCTTCCATGTGATCCCTCCTGCCTTCATTGGTGTTCCTTCGAAGTCGTTCAAGCCAAATGCATGGGTGTTAAATATCATTCTGAAGTCGTGCTTGCTTCCCAAGTACGGCTCATCTTCTCTGCCATCCCAGCCATTTCTCAAGCTGATTTACGCTCTTTTCTTGGGTTGCGAGATTAATTGGGCTCGCGTTATACTCGATAAGATGGACTCTTTCGAGTGTATTCGCAAGACCAATAAATCTGCGCATATCCCTTACCCGTGTCTGTTGACCCTGGTTTTCCGTCATTTCCGTGTCCCTCTCCCTCCTGACGATGAGCGTCCCTTGGGTCCTCCTCTGAACGCGACGGCCGTTAAGAAATCTCTTACGGCGATTCGTCACGTGCAGAGGTCGACCACATCTGCTTCCCAGGCCACTCCCTCAGCTGCTACTGCCCCCACTCCTTCTGCCACATTAGATGATGTCGTACGCTTACTTCATCGGCACGAGTCGCGTTTGGCTCATACCGAGGAGGTCGTCTGCCGTATGGTTAGCTTGATGGGCGTCCAGCTTCCTCCTCCTGTTTCTGAGGACGAGGAGATGGACGATGAGGAGTTTGATGAGCTTGTCACCTCCTTGGCTCGTGGCGATGAGGCCACTGCTGCTGCTGCTGCTACCACATCTGCTCCTGGAGATGTCACCACTTCCGGTGCTCCAGAGACTCCTGCACCAGTAGTTCAGACTTCTGAGGCTGCTGCTGCTCCTGTTGACGACCCTGCTCCTGTCTTGCCTGCTGATACTCCTGTTGAGACCCCAGCCGTTGAGCCTACCGTCGTTGTCTCCACTCCTGCCCCGACGATCCCGTCTGTTGACACGCCTCTCCTCCCTGTAGAGCCTGAGTCCACTCCATCGACTGGACCCACGGAGACTGCAGATCCAGCCACTTCCTCGTGATCGTCTGTTTCGAGGACTCTCCACTGCTCATTGGATGATGCATCTTATTGAGAGTATTTTGGGTTAGTATGGAGTTTGAGGGTTATTTTGATGTATTTTGATTTTTCTGGATGTCGGTGTTGTATTTTGATGTACTTTGGATGATGCTGATGGTTAGATGATGTATGATGTATTTTCTTTTTTGTTGTTGATATCCATGGTATGTTATACTTGATGTACTCGATGTGATATCTTTTTGGATGTACTCATGATGTTTTTATATATATATACATCGATGTTCTCTATGTTTTAATTCGTCGTGCACATTTACTATTCGTTCAACGCATATGAAATGTGAAATCGTCACTCGATGATTGAAAAACTTGGTTAAATAGATTGAAATTCTATAATTGTATAGAATTGTTTTCCATGCACCAATTTAACCAAGAATATTGAATATTGAAGAGTATGTTTCTTTGCTCAATAAATGAATTAATATTTGGTATTTTTGATGATTTTAATTTTCGCTTTTAGATGATGGACATTTGGGCACACCTTGATTTGATTTCACCGTTTTTCCCTTGGTGTCAATTGCGTCCATCGTCAACATCTACGACTGCCGATGTTGGATTTTAATTTCCCTAGTTGTTGTCGTTGTATGCCCCCCATTTTTGGGATAATGCCAAAGGGGGAGAGATAATGATAATAAATAGGTCAAATGAAAATTTAACTCAATTTCCAAGAATCTAATTTGATGTGTTAGATTCAGGGGGAGTTAAGATATATATAAGGATTTTTCAAAATCCGATATTTCAAAAATCGATTCTCTTTATTTATCTTACTCGTCTGATTGATGCAATTCATATATATTCATTTTGGAATTAACTTGTCATCAATGCAGGGGGAGTAAGTATTTTTCATTTGAATCATTATTTTTTATTATTATTTATGTTGGTTTGTCATCACCAAAAAGGGGGAGAATGTTGAATATTGGACTCCCCGGATTTGGTTTTGGATGATGAGCAAACATAAATAATTCATGAACTAACAATTTGTGAGCGCAGTTTTGGAGATCGTCGCCAAATTCACGAGAACAATCAAAGCGACATCTCAAGACTTCTCAAAGCACGCATTCATTGCCTAAAGCTTCGTTGAAGCTCTTGGACCGTTTTGGAAGTCATGAAGAATTAATCGAAGCTCTCGAAGACCGTTCCTTAAGGTTTTATTTATAGTCTTTTAGCTTCGATATATAGAATGTTAAGCCTTGAGTATATCTTACGATTCTATCTTCATAACGCTCATATCGTAGCTCTAGGATCTTAGTACAAGTTCATTCTAACTTCCTCGAAGCGTCGCGCTTCGATTCAGACTTGTTTGTGCATGTTAGTTGGTACAAGAAGAAGTACTGACCGACTAGATCACGATCTAGTCGGTCAGCAACTCTTCTTGGACCGACTAGTTTGCTTCCTTAATTTCTTGCACCTTACTGTTTACAGTTAGTCGGTCTACGTTGACTCACCGACCGACTAGTTTGTGAACTAGTCGGTCAGTGATGCTTCTTTGACCGACTAGTTGTGATTTACTGTACATGCTAAATCTCTCCTAAGCTACTGTTTATCGTTAGTCGGTCTAAGAACGTTTGGTGACCGACTAGTTGACAATCTAGTCGGTCAACTTTTGTTCTTGGACCGACTAAGTCAATTTGTATTCAGACTATTTCATTTTGCCTCTTAGTCGGTCTACGTTCACTGACTGACCGACTAGTTGTGAAACTAGTCGGTCAGAATGTCTTCTTAGACCGACTAGATTTCTAGGTCTGAATTTCTATCTCTTCTCTGTTCCTCACTTAGTCGGTCCATGTTGTTTGACTGACCGACTAGTTGATGAACTAGTCGGTCAGTGGTTGTTCTTTGACCGACTAGTTTCCTCAGATTTCTATCCGTTGGGAATTGACCTAACTTGTTTTTATGGGACCCTATAAATACGAACCTAGGTCATTTCTCTCTAAGTTAGAGCTGCCATTAAGAGATTCATTGAGATTAAAAGAGATAGCCATTCTCACTCATTTCCAAAGCTCTCTTCCTCACAAGAAACCCATTCTCTCACTTTCTAGATCTAGAATCCATATTGAGAGAAGCTTGTTCTTGGTGAGCTCTTCAAGCTCTTGCTTGATTCAAGTCTCCAAATCACTCCTAGGCACCTATTGCTGGTCATTTCCTTGGTGCTAGGTCTTGGTGACTTCATCTTCCTCAAATCCTTCCTTTCACCTATTGGGTAAGAAAAACTCAAGGTATAGGATTTTGTGGTAAGATTGTTTATTTCATTATAAACTTGTTTATATTGCTTATTGATTCTCTCGGTTGTGAGAGAAGGTTGTGATCCCGGGTTGTGGGATTCACTATTGCCATTGCATGTATGATTTGATCTTGTGAAGGTTTTTCACAAGATATTCATAGTGGAAATCTTGGGTTAGGGTTTCTAACCTAAGTATCCGGAGGGGATCCGGGTGGTTGGGACGTAGGATCACCGGGAACAAGTCGGGGAGACTTGGGTGGATCCGAACCCAGTAACATCTTTTGTTAGCATTGTTAATTTTGTTGTTGTCATTCAATTTAAGCTTCCGCAAATTGATTTGGTAGTTGTTTGCACTATAATTAGGAATTATACTCCTTGTTATTTTTAAAGTACTATTCACCCCCCTCTAGTACTTGTGCAGTAGCTTGTAGGGCATTACAGCAACTCCCCCAGCAGGCTGATCATCCCGATCGGCCCTAAGGCTGGGGTAACTCCCCCAGCGGGCCGATCATTCCGATGGTCCGTAAGGTTGGGGGCAGCTCCCTTAGCGGGCCGATCATTCTGATCGTCCGTAAGGCTGTGGGCAACTTCCCCAGTAGGCCGATCATTCTGATCGACCATGAGGCTGGGGCAATTCCCCCAGCGACAGCAAGCCGATCAATCCGATCGTCCGTAAGGCTAGGGGCAACTCCCCCAGCAGGCCGATCATTCTGATCGACCGTAAGGCTGGGGCAACTCACACACATGCCAATCACTCTGATCGGCCGTGAGGCTGGGGGCAACTCCCCTAGCAGACCGATCAATATGGTCGATCATAAGGCTGGTGGAAACCACCCAGCAGGCCGACCATTCTAATCGACCGTACGGCTGGGGGCACCCCCAGCATGCCGATCACCTCCATAGGCCAACGACTCCGTCGACAAACAAAAAACCTCCCGCTACTCAAACCAGCGAACTACCTCGATATGAACAGCGGGAGGGGACAACACCAGGTCAAAGACACAACCCCAGAAAACACTTGACAAAAGTACAGCAGCGCACAAAAAGATAAAAGATTCAAAAAAATAATTGTCTCTTGCATTCAAAAAAGTTCTTTTTTTACAAGGAGGGGGACAAAAAAGGGAATACACTGCCTACGGCGCTGGGTCCCAGGAAGAGGCATCCCCGGGGGCCTCGCCTTGCCCCGATCAAACAAGCTACTCGGGACCGACCGAAGGACGGGGAAGCGTCTGTTAGACCCACTCCTCAAACCTCAGGAACCCTTCCCGAAAGGCCCCCACGATCCTTGGGGCTAGGATGTCCTCATATGCCTGGAACGCCCCCGGAGGGATTCCGTGATCCACGTCGCCAGGACCTCCTCGTAACCCCTCTCCATCTCCTCGGTGAGTCGAGCAGGGATCACCTGCCGCAGGGCGCCCAGCTCAGCCCGGAGCACGTTCCTCTCCCGGTGGAACGCCTCCTCCCCCTCCTGAGTGGACCTATCGGTGGCCGCCTGAGCCTCCCTCAAGCTTCTCACTAAAGGGATTCGATGGACCCTTAGGGCATAACTCTATGCACGTCCTAAGTTGGGCGGATGATAGACGCAAAAGAAAGCATCAGAAAAAGATTAAACTATTTAACGAACACCCTAAGGATTCAAGACCCTAGTCAGGACCTTTGCTATCTTGGTATGGATCTGACCACCCCAAGATAGATATAAACTAATACAATGTAATTAAATAAAAGCTTTTAAAGTACATACCCGGAACTTTGCTTGCACCGGCAACGTGTTCTGAACCGTCTTCTGCTCCCCAAGCTAGCCGCCTCTGCGCTCCCGAACCGATCCACCCGTAGCGAGCCAACACCGTGCATCTAGGCCAACCACTTGTCGAAGAAGATTTCACTTGAGTACAATCCAACGTCTTAGACTTCAGAATGAATCCAAATCCTTCTCATCATTTTTCTATAACGCGAGCGACAGAAATGGAAGAGGAAAGAGAGAATAATTTTTTGTCTCGAACTGAGCTTGCTTAAAACTTTTTAGAGCTACTCAATTTCAGAGACTTGGTGCGAGTTTTTGCTCAGCCCAAAAATGTGCTTCTCTCAAGCGAACGAGTTCGTGCAAGTAATATAATCTGTGAGTCCAGATATCGAATTCTCGGGAGAAAATCTGTTGCAACCACAAAGCTCAAATCAAATAGAGAGCCAACGTAAAGAGACTAACCACTTTTGATGATGGTGGTGTAAATGGAGTTTGATCATGGATTTGAATTTGTGAACAATACGAGCAAAAGAAACTTTCGTGTATGAAAATATCTATGAAAAGTATGCACATGGTATGGGTTCATTAGGATCCATGATTTGTATTAACTTGGTTGATCAAATATAACTCAATGAATTCTCTTTTTGAGAGCAATTCATTGTAGGATACCCTTGTGGGGATTAAAGCACAATATTGAATACGATCGTTGCTAAAGTTATAATCTTTTAAATATAGATATGAAACTCCCTTTTGGAGAGATCAAAACTCACCCTTGTGGGGCGATCATCAACTCAATCACGTTCTTTTGGAAGATGAAAAAGATGGTTTTAAAATAAAGATTACAACTTTATCAACGTTAACAATTTAGCACAAAGATTCAACCAAGCAAATACAAATCATATCTCCTAACTACACCATACCATGCACAATGAAAATTTAGCCACACATACTGAAAATAACTAAGAATTTCATCACATTAGACATGGTTCCAAGCAATACAAGTAAATAGAGTTCAAAATACGCAATAGATTTCAAGAATATCACCAAATACGCTCTCTTTTAGCCTAATAAAATCCTTCTTCTTCCTCTAAAAACTCTCTGAAAAATAGGCTAGGTTGCTCTCTGTAATCTCAGGGAATTGCTGCAAAAATCGGCTCCAAAATCGCCCAAATACGAAACCCTAGAATACGTTTAAATAGAAACATTGCGGGTTTTATTGGCTTAACGGGTTGAAAACCGCATCCGCAATCAGCTTAAACCCGCTCCGCACGCCGCTTCGAATATCAGCCGTCGATCTATTGCGGGATCGTACACTAAATCGACACGTGTCTTGCGGATCCGCTGCTGCTGCCCGCTTCGAAATCGAATTCGGCTCGGAGAGCTTCTGGCCGTTGGATTAGGATCGTCCGGCCCCCGACAAGCCACGTCGCGCGAAGAAACCCACCTACGCTTGATCTCATCCACGTTTGAAGCGGATCGACTTTGCACCGTCCGATCACGCGTGCGGTCTCCAGGATAAGGCCACGTGGCCCGCTTCCGCTGTTAGTTTTTGGCGCTCGCGGGCCGTTGGATCGCAATCCAACGGCCAGAAAATCCGCCGCTTTACCATTGCGTCTGGGCCGTAAGATCCCAATCGGACGCCCACGAATGCGCCACGCCGACCGAAAATTTCCGCTTCGTTCAATTGATCGAGACCGTTGGATCAAGATCCAACGGCTACCGTCTTGCCGCATCGCTCGCTTTCACTGGAACGTTGGATTGAGCGAGAATGCACGGATGAGTGCCACGTGTCCCATATTTTCGTATTTACGCCGTATTTCGTGCGTATTTCCCCATTTAACTGGTATTCTACATTCAAAAATTCACAGTAATTAGCACAGATCTCAGAAAAATACAAATAAATAGTCGTTGGAATCGCCAGATCGAGACCAAGCCATGAAAAATATGAAAAGACAGAAATACTCAATAAAATTCATACTTTGTGCACAAATCAAGTGATATCTCTAATAAATGATGGTATACAATATACGAACGTATTAGAGACCAATTAAACATCATTTACACACAAAATATGGCTAAATGGGGGGTTAAATATGCAATATTCACTCCAAATCACACTCCCAACTAGCGTTTTGCTAGTCTCTAGCAAAAAGAGCGATGAATACGAATGATTAATAAAACAATAAATTCTATCAAATTGCTTATGGCATGGCTCAATAATACAGTTTCCAAACATGATTTAGACCATCAATATACACAATTCATGAACAAGATCAATCGCATGATATTTTCTCTAATTTAATTTGAATAAATAACATGCAAGCATCGTTTTGCACAAACGAAAGTATAACACGTCGTTATATTCTAGTTTTCTTGTTTCCAAGGAATTGGCCTATTAAAACAATCATTCAAATCATGGGTGTTGACGTTTCTTAGTATATTCACCATTCTTTTTTTTTCTTTTATTAGTTCCGCGTAACGCGCATAAAGCAACATTTGCGGAAAAATGTATAACTTGGATCGCTCCATCAAATGAGTGAGTTTCCGGTCAATGGCTCCCAAATCTGACGATAATAGGGCATTAGGCCAAAAAGGACCCATCGGACTGTACTACTCGAGCCAACCAAGTTATTTATTTAGTGACACACTTATTCCTTTTTTTTCGTTTCTTCATTTTTCTCCTTTTTTTCTATTGTTTTTTTCGTAAGCAACTCAACACCCATTCTTTGAATCATAAACATTAATAACAATGGCCAAATTCCTCTTCAACTTGAAGACTATTCTAATAAATCGTGTGTACTTGAGCTTTTTCATCACATTAGCATGCATGAAATAAATTCAAACTATTTCGAGATATTAATCATGGAAATTGAAAGTTTTCATGAATAGTATATTAACGGTAATTCCATGAAGGAAAAATAATTAACTCAAGCCACAAACAATTTTTAGAACTCAATCAATGTATAATCATCCGCATTTGTGGTATAAGAAGGAGTTTTAAAAGATGAGGATGGTGATTTATTCTTCTCTTAGCCTTGTTTTTTTAAAAAAAAATCCTAAGGTCTCATACACACCCCCCAACTAAAGATGGACATTGTCCTCAATATCGAAAGGGGTACGAGTTTATTCAAAGCAAGCAACTTAGAAGGCATATAAAAACTACACTAATGGAAAGAACACACCGTGGTAAAATGGAAGATCCCAAATCTTTAATTGTGGAGGAAGTTGTTCAATTTGCTCCTTGCGCTCCTCGGTGAGTAATTTTCCTCCAATGACTAAACTGGATCCCAGCAACGTAACTCCCAGCATCTCTATAAGATGTTCACCTGTATCCTGCAAGAGATGAATCACGTAAATCCATTTTAGTCTAAGATTCTTCTCAATAAAAGTATTCCAAACGTAGTCATCAAAATAAGTGAAATAAATTAAAACATATTGATGACTACTCCCTGAAAGATATGCACTACTCTCGGTATGATGCTCAATCATTGGGGAGAGGGCTAAATGATTTTGGGAAAAAACTGGAGGAGGGAATGGTTCTGGCTCCATGGTGATAAGCTCTAAACCCTTGTCCCTAGCTGTGTCCTCCTCTTGTTCATCCAAAATTACTAGCTCGTCCTCTGTTTTGCACACACTTCCTGCCATGTCGATATTTTTATTCGTGTCCACATCATGACACGGCTCGCTCGATATACCTGCAATAGAAGATGAATCCACATTAGATTCTTGAAATTGAATTTCAAAAGAATTATTTTCTTCTAAGCAAGTGGTAATCAAGGTAAGATTTTCGATAGATTGCTGAATTTGCTGACTCCGAGCAAGGAAATTCTCTTGGAATTGATGGGATGTAGCCTCCTGTGTCTGAATGAGCAATTGAACTTCCTCTTTCAAGTGTTGCAAAGGTACGTCTACGCTTCGCTCTCCTTGATCAAGGCTTGATGGCTCCGTTGAATCACACTCTGAAGTCTCATTAATGATCTGATCAGTATCTTGTAAAGACTCCATGTATTTCCACGCCTCTGTCGGCGTCATGACTCCCAAGAATTCCTGCAGCTGTGGTCATAGTCCATCTAGGAAGGACTCCATAAGCTCGTTCTTTGTGTACCCATGCTGCAGATAGCTCGATATTATGTCTGTGAAACTCCTCCAGGCCTGAAAGAAAGTTTCACAATCAGTCTGATTAAAACTAACGCTCTTGAGCTTCTCCATCCTATGTTTGTGTGCAGCATTATACTCTGCATCATACCAATCGTTTGTGCAATAGAAATTCATATACTCCATTTTTTATATATAATAATAAACAAAAATTTATACACAAATTTTTTTAATAATAAACAAAAATTTATGTACAGTAAAGTGGAAAGATATCACCGAAGGTCCTCTGAATGAAATAAACCGTGGTAACAAACCATTCTCCCCGGCAACGGCGCCAAAAACTTGCTCAGCCCAAAAATGTGCTTCTCTCAAGCGAAAGAGTTCGTGCAAGTAATATAATCTGTGAGTCCAGATATCGAATCCTCGGGAGAAAATCTGTTGCAACCACAAAGCTCAAATCAAATAGAGAGCCAACGTAAAGAGACTAACCACTTTTGATGATGGTGGTGTAAATGGAGTTTGATCGTGGATTTGAATTTGTGAACAATACGAGCAAAAGAAATTTTCGTGTATGAAAATATCTATGAAAAGTATGCACATGGTATGGGTTCATTAGGATCCATGATTTGTATTAACTTGGTTGATCAAATATAACTCAATGAATTCTCTTTTTGAGAGCAATTCATCGTAGGATACCCTTGTGGGGATTAAAGCACAATATTGAATACGATCGTTGCTAAAGTTATAATCTTTTAAATATAGATATGAAACTCCCTTTTGGAGAGATCAAAACTCACCCTTGTGGGGCGACCATCAACTCAATCACTTTCTTTTGGAAGATGAAAAAGATGATTTTAAAATAAAGATTACAACTTTATCAACGTTAACAATTTAGCACAAAGATTCAACCAAGCAAATACAAATCATATCTCTTAACTACACCATACCATGCACAATGAAAATTTAGCCACACATACTGAAAATAACTAAGAATTTCATCACATTAGACATGGTTCCAAGCAATACAAGTAAATAGAGTTCAAAATACGCAATAGATTTCAAGAATATCACCAAATACGCTCTCTTTTAGCCTAATAAAACCCTTCTTCTTCCTCTAAAAACTCTCTGAAAAATAGGCCAGGTTGCTCTCTGTAATCTCAGGGAATTGCTGCAAAAATCGGCTCCAAAATCGCCCAAATACGCCAAGAATACGGCCAAAAAACCCTAGAATACGTTTAAATAGAAACATTGCGGGTATTATTGGCTTAACGGGTTGAAAACTACATCCGTAATCAGCTTAAACCCACTCCGCACGCCGCTTCGAATATCAGCCGTCGATCTATTGCGGGATCGTACACGAAATCGACACGTGTCTTGCGGATCCGCTGCTGCTGCCCGCTTCGAAATCGAATTCGGCTCGGAGAGCTTCTGGCCGTTGGATTAGGATCGTCTGGCCCCCGACAAGCCACGTTGCACGAAGAAACCTGCCTACGTTGATCTCATCCGCGTTTGAAGCGGATCGACTTTGCACCGTCCGATCACGCGTGCGGTCTCTAGGATAAGGCCACGTGGCCCGCTTCCGCTGTTAGTTATTGGCGCTCGCGAGCCGTTGGATCTGTTGGATATGGTCGACATGTATACACCCATGAGGGGATATATGAGGGTCTATGGACCTCAGATGTCGCGTACATGAAAGCATGTGCGAAGGGAACTTTTTCATGTATGAAAAGGACCACTCGATAAGTGGAAAAAGTCACTGTATAAGTGCATAAAGGCACTTGATAAGTGCATAAGGAAGAGGATAAGGAAATGTGCTAATATAGGCTAATAAGCTTATATGTAGTTATTTCCTACAATAACTACCCATAAGGCCTATAAATAGGACCCAAGGGTATGGCTTTCAAGGCTAATCATTCATGCCATAAGTTTGCATAAGGTAACTTATTTTCCTCTTCTCCCTTCCATTAAGTTCTTCTTCCAAATAGAGATTTAGACGGTGAAACGCTGCTTTGATCCACTGTGAAAAAGTACCGACTGTTGTGGCAAATCCAAGGGCGAAGTTCAGAGACTATAGCGAAGCATACGCTAACGTAAGTCTCCTTTCTTTCGATCCTCTATCATCGCATGATGGGATCCTACATTAGTATCGGAGCCACACGGGTTCGCCCCGGTCTCATCGATGAATGACGTGTTGTCTTTTTCACGAATGAGTTTCCTTCCATTATGGATATGGTAGGAGCGCATCGTGACGGAGAGAACGCAAAAAGTTGTTCTTTTCACGTTAGGGTCTTTTGCCATTACGGATATGGCAGGAACTCTCCGTGACGGGAAGAACTGACCGTTCATCTCGCCAAACTCGCACTCCTCATGGATGCTGAGTCTCCATTCAATAGGGAATGTGAACTCTCTTCATGTAGAGCGTGAAGTTTGCGGCCTTGAAAGTGTGTTATTTTTATTTGTGGCACACGACCATTAAAGCATAACCACTTTCTCGATGAACGTGTGTCTCATCGGAGAAGATGATGGTTACAAAACTTCTCATCGGAGAAGAAGATTGCCATGGAAGGGCATGGTGAATTGTCACCATGTAGTATATCTCTTTGGTGCATGATGCACCCCCCTCCCATTAGGGAAGGGGTTGGCTTTGGCCAATGACAACCAAGACCACCCCCCAAAGGGGGGGTGTGCGGCTGGACTCCAAGGAGGCCGGTCGGCCGGCCGGCCAGGGCCTCGGCCAGGCTGAGGCGCCCTGGCCGGCCAGGGCTAGGGCCGGCCCTGGCAGAGGCGCCCTGGCCTCTGCCAGGGCCAGGGTAGAGGCGCCCTGGCCTAGGCTAGGGCCAGACCAGGCCGGCCATGGCTGAGGCCAGGGCCGGGACGAGGAGGCCGACCTCGACTCCAAAAGGGGGGAGGGGGCCTGCATGGCCGGTCCCTACGGGGTTGGTGGCGGTTGCATGCGGTAAAACCCCTGCAGAGGGAATCCGGCCTTGGCACGGCCACGGCTCGACCCCGGCAATGGCCGGGGCAGGCCACTACCTCCCGCTGCAAAATACGTTTGCAAAAATATGTTTTAAAAATATGTTTTCAAAAACGCTTTTCCGCTGCAAGTACTATAAGAGTACTATTGTTTGATAAGTGATGTGGAAATATTGAAATTTGTTCTAGATGGTGATTGTGATCGTAATGACCTTTCCGATTCTAGAGCAACATCTTCAATATTTTTCGAAAGTAACTTATCGAATGTAAAACTTATGCAATGTTTTTTGATCGAATTTTTCTTTATGTCTTTTGCAGCATTTTAAAACTAAAATGTCTTCCGCTACTAAGAACATCGTCGCTGAGTTGAAAAAATATGAAAAACTCAACGGTGATAATTACAAACTATGGTCCATGAAGATACAATATGTTTTAGAGGAGCAAGATGTGATCGAAACTCTGAAGAACATAATGATTGAACCTGAGTTAGGCACTACGGCCCAACACAGAAGAGACAAGGAAGCTTTCGATGCTTGGTCTCGGAAGAACAAGATTGCTCGCATTACGTTGCTGTCAAGTATGGCCGACGACATAATGCGAATCTTCCGAGAATATGACCTAGCTATGGACATATGATCCAAGCTAGAGGAGAAGTTTGGTGGCACCTCGGTGACCAAACTTCGTTCTTTAACTATAAAATTTGATTCGTACAAAAAACGTCCAGATCATTCCATGGGAATGCATTTGCGACACATGGCGAATCTTATTTCAGAGTTAAAGGATGCAGGTCATATGATCACTGATGAGCAACAAATCCAAGCGGTCATACGTTCCCTACCAATCGAATGGGACAACATGAAGATGCATCTCACTCATAATGAGAGCATCAAGAACTTCAACGATGTTTCGAAGCACCTCGAGTTAGAGGAAGAGCGGCTTGCGGTCGCCAAGCCAAGTACAAAAGTGCACATGGTTGCTAGTTCCTCACACGGGGGAAAGAAACGTAAGCATCACTCGAAGTTTGCTCATGACCATAAAAAGCAACCAGTGTCTACCAAGAAACCGAAACAGAAGGGTGGGAACAAGAAATGGCACAAGAAGAAGGACTTGAAGAAGATCAAGTGCTTCAAGTGCAACAAGTTAGGTAACTTTGCCCTTTCATGTACGGATGGAGGTGACAAGGTAACTTGTAATAATACTAGTTACATATGTGTTTCTAGTTCAATATTTCTTATAGAATCTAATCCCTTTTGGATAATTGATTCAGGTGCCACCGACCACATAGCAAGGGGCAGACGGTCCTTCGTGGAGTATCACCGGATACCCCAAGAAATGAAGTGGATATATGTAGGAAACAACACACGTGTTGAAGTGAAAGGCGTTGGGACGTGCAAGCTCGTCTTAGACAACGGCCACACTATCTTACTACATGATGTTCTCTTCGCTCCGGATATTCGAAGGAATATAATATCTATGGTCGTCTTAATGGGTCTTGGTTATAGTTGGTTCTTTCATAATTGTAATGTGGATTTGTCTTGTAATAATTCTGTAATTGGTTCTGGGTATGTTTTAAAGGATTCATTGTATTGAATACGATGTACGATTCCTCAAATTTTAATGAAAATTTCCTTGTTACAAATTCTTCGATTTATGAGTCAGATGTAATTTGTTGGCATGCAAGGCTTGGTCACATTGGACCAACACGAATGGATAGACTTGCCAAACGTGGCCTTCTATCCAATGTTTCAAAAGTCGAAATGTCGACTTGCGAACATTGCCTTGTAGGGAAATCTTGTCGCAAGCCATTTGGAACCGGCACAAGGGCCGAGGTTCCATTACAGCTCATCCATTCGGACATATGTGGTCCGATGAATGTCAAGACAAGACGTGGAAAGTCCTACTTCATCACTTTTATTGATGACTTCACCGATTCGGACATGTCTATTTGATATCCCACAAAAGTTAAGAATTAACCTGCTTTAAAAACTATATGAGTTTAGTTGAAAATCAATTAGATCGCAAGATTAAGGTCTTGTGAACCGATAGAGGCGGTGAATATCAATCAGCAAGTTTTAAGGAACTTTGTGATGAAAAGGGCATAGTTCATCAAATAACTATGCCTTATACTCCGCAACAAAATGGTGTTGCTGAAAGGAGGAATAAGACTTTAATGGAAATGGTCCGTTCAATGATGGTGCAAGCCAACTTGCCAATCACTTTTGGAGTGATGCATTATTGACGGCTGCTTTCATCTTGAACAGCGTACCCTCGAAATCAGTTAGCTCCCCTCCTTATGAGTTGTGGAACCAAAGGTCTCCTGACTAAAGCATTTTAAAACCTTGGGGGTGTGCATCCTATGCACATATTTCCTCCCATAAGTATGGCAAACTTGGGCCAAGGGGGAGGAAATGTATCTTTATACGATACGCAGAAAACTCCAAAGGTTATGTTTTCATTGGTCAGGAAGACAATGGAGGACTGATTGAATTTGAATCGAGGGATGTTACTTTCTTGGAAAATGAGTTTCCAAGACAGGGCGAGATAAGTCAGGACTTATCTCTATTTGAGATATATGATCAAGAAGGATTGCCTCATTCGAGTGGGAGAATTCTTGGTGAAGACGAAAATACGTTTCAACCTTCACCAATGGATGATACGAATGATGCGAATCCTCTTCCATATAGGAATAATGATTCAAGTGGGAGCAATTCTAATCACATTCCAAGTGGGAGTAATATTAGAATTGATCCAACTTCGAGTCAACAAGGACTTGAAGAATCTCAAATGCGACGTAGTAGTCGCACAAGGTTAGCTCCTCTAAGATTTGAGGATGAATTCCCACAAACATTTGTGACTTTACTACAAGATGATGACGAGCGTGCTACTTTCAAACAGGCCGTATCATGCCCTGCAAAAGACAAATGGATGGAAGCAATGAAGGAAGAATTAGAATCCATGAAAATTAACCGAGTCTGGGACTTGGTTGACTTACCCAGAGGACGTAGAGCTATTGGGAACAAATGGGTTCTTAAGATCAAGCATAAGGCTGATGGTTCTATAGACAGATATAAAGCTCGCCTTGTCGCGAAAGGTTTTACACAACAGGAAGGGATAGACTACGAATAGACCTTCTCACCTTTTGTTCGTTTTACCTCGATTCGCTTGATTCTGGCTTTGGTAGCTTGCTTAGACCTTGAATTACATCAAATGGATGTAAAGACTGCCTTTCTCAATGGAGAATTGGACGAGGAGATCTATATGGAACAATCAACAGGGTTTGTAAAAGAAGGAAACGAACATAAGGTTTGTAAACTTCGTAAGTCCATATATGGTCTTAAACAATCCTCGAGGCAATGGTATATACGATTTCAAGAAGTTGTCTTATTAAATGGTTTTACCACGCTTAATGAAGATAACTGTGTATATATCAAGAGGATCAAAAGCAAATATGTTATTATGTTTCTATATGTAGATGACATTTTAATAGCCGGAAATGACAAAGGCTTTGTGATAGATATCAAGTCTTGGCTTTCATCAGTATTTGAGATGAAAGACATGGGAGGAGCCGCATATATCCTTGGAGTTAAGATTTCAAGGAATCGTTCGAAGAGACTTCTTTCTCTTTCACAAGAGACTTATATAAAGAAAGTTCTAGAACGTTTTAATATGCAGGACTGTAAGTCCATTGATACTCCTATAAGCAAATGCGATAATTTATGTCTGAAAATGTGTCCAAAGAACCAAAAAGAAAAGGAAATTATGGAAAAAGTTCCATATTCCAGTGCAGTTGGTAGTCTTATGTACGCTATGATGTGTACAAGACCGGACATCTGTTTTGCCGTTGGAATGGTAAGTCGTTACCAATCCAATCCAGGGCAAGTACACTGGAAAGCGGTTAAGAGGATAATGCGGTATCTTAAAGGGACTGCGGACTATGCTTTATGCTATCAAGGAGATGCCTTGAGGCTCGAAGGCTACACTGATGCTGATTGGGCGGGTGATCTCGATGAGCAAAAATCGACCTCAGGACATGTTTTTCTACTTGGATCTGGTGCAATATCCTGGAGTAGCAAGAAGCAATCCTGCATCACACTTTCAACTATGTAAGCCGAATTTGTAGCATTTAGCATGGCGGTCCAAGAAGCTGTTTGGCTTAGGATTTTCTTAGACAAGCTAATTGATGCAAGTGACTCAGGTGCTGTACCAATGTACAGTGACAGTCAAACATCTATAACCTATGTCAAAGATCCAAAATTCCATTGTAAGACCAAACACATTGATATCTGCTACAAATTTGCAAAAGACTATGATAAGAACAAGAAAGTAGACATTAGGTACATATCTACGCATGAGATGATAGCGGATCCGCTTACGAAGGCGATCCCCAGAGATGTGTTTTACAAACACTTATCATCTCAAGGATTGCTTAAGAGCTGAGTTGTATCTATGTATATTCCCATGTCTATGAAAGATCAAAATTTAATAAAAGAATAAGTTCTTTTCAACATTGCATATGAGTTTCTTGAAAATGTTTGTGTACATTTCTTTTAATCTCAGCTATATTTTCTAGTATGTCAGACAGATTGAGGTTGGCTCTCTCATATGAGCAACCGCCTTTATTCTATCAGACGGATAAGATAAAGATGAGACCTGTTTAAAGTCAAAATCATCAGACGGATGATTTAGAGTCATGACTTAAAAAAATGGTCGTATGAAAGATCTGCATCATATGGATGCTTACAAAAGATCTAAGAAGATTTTTTGAAATCTTATCTGTCTTATGCGGGATGTGGGTCCATGAAATTAATGAGTAATAAAAGGGACTCAAAGTCAGACATTGTGGTGTCTGATCATCATCCTTACAACATCATTAAGACATACGCTCCCTGGGAAAGGAGTGATGTTGTAATACGTATTCATACTACGTATGCATTTGACCATTGGGTTAGAATAGTAATTGTGTTTACTATTATGTGAGACCCAAAGACCACATGGGTCTTAATTTCTTACCCTTATGGACTCTAATTGGTTCCTTTAGATTTGACTAGGTGATCACTATCTTAGCATGTTGCTTATGGACTTTGGTCAATTCGGTCCGGCGGGGCATGTTAGAAAATCGAGTCAAGATCGAAAGGATCGCAAGAAGAGGAAGATTAATTTCATATTCACATTTGGACTTTAGATATTCAAAGCTGGCCAGCCTATTGTAATCCAGATGGGATTCAATTGTTGAATATAAAGTAAAAGAAATGTGAAGAAATAATCTCGGGTAAAACATGCGTTGATCTACTCAACTTTGCACCCCAAGGAGTGTTGTGTATCTCTAACAAGTGCACAACAACGGACTCTATGCGCATGATGGTCACACAGTCTATTTCTCAGTATGATAAACAGAAGAACTAAAGGAAAAGATGTTTCCTTACGATCCCCTCAAGTGTGAGTGGGAGATGTTGGATATGGACGACATGTATACAACCATGAGGGGATATATGAGGGTCTATGGACCTCAGATGTCTCGTACATGAAAGCATGAGCGAAGGGAAATTTTTCATGTATGAAAAGGACCAATCGATAAGTGGAAAAAGTCACTTTATAAGTGCATAAAGGCACTTGATAATTGCATAAGGAAGAGGATAAGAAAATTTGCTAATATAGTGTAACGACCACTTTTCGTTGTACTTTGTTCGTGCACGTGCTTTTGACCGTGCACGTGTTTATTTTAGACTTTATTTGATTGTGAACACTTTTGTGTGTCATGCCGTTGTGAACGTCTCTGAGAGTATTTAATAGTGGCACTATCTTGGAACGACACTTCTCGAGTCGTTTTCCCACAATTTAATCTCACTCGACGAGACGTGACGATTTTCACTTTTGACGGCCGTCTTCTTAGTTAGCTCACTTTAGTCATCACGATCACCCCGATATTTATTTTATAATTTTTGGAGTTTATTTGACCACTTTTATATTTTTAACAAGTTTTATAATATTTTTAATAATTAATTTTTAAATTATTTTCGGCCAATAAAATTTATTTGAGTTTTAAACGTATTAAAGAATTTTTGAGCCAATTTCCAGCTCATTTGGACCAAGTCAAATCCTTGGGTGAGTTGGAGAAGTTGAATTTCAAATTTTAAATTATTTTAAACTTCTAATCCTATTAGATTTAGCCCTAGACCAAGTCAACCCATCTACACTATATAAAAAACCCATAGGAAGACCCATTTTCGCAAGAAATTAACCCTAGCCTCTTCCAAAACCCAAATTTGACGTTGCGACGAACAGCTGCTGCACCGACCAAGAAAACCAAGCCAAATCTACAGCTCCGACCGCTAGCCGCTCCGCACCCAACCCCGCTCCGCATCACAGCGCAGCAGCCCCACCGTTCAACCGCTCCGACCGAGAGAAGCCCTCGGTCTGACCGAGGGCTTAGCCCGCACCCCGCTCCGCACCGTTGCCCGCAGCTGTCGCCCGCATCGCCAAGCGCCTGACCGAAGCCCCCGCTCGCATCGACCGCTCGCCGCTCGTTGCAACGTTGCAACGACCCGCTCCCAAGCACACGACCGATCTGATCTCCCGCACCGACCGAAGGAAGCCCCCGCACCCGCCTAGCGCCCGCACCCCGCAGCTGCACAGCCCCGTTCCCCCGCAGCGACCGAGAGATTTCCCCGCATTGGCTGTGTACGACCGAGAGCCACTCGTCGCAACCCCGCATCCGTCGCACCACTTGCCTCCGTGGGCCCCCCAAGTTCTCCAGAGGTATTGTGGGTCCCCCAAAGGACCCTAGGACTACTGTGGGCCCCACCTAGGTGCGTTCTCTTCGACGATTTGCCGTGTACGACGTTGCGACACGCCGTAGCCCGTCGTCGCACGTGCTAGCTTTGGAATCTGGAATCGTCGCCCCGGTTGATTGCTCTGAAATTTCCAGCGAGGAATCTAATTGGAATCTGGACTTGGAGCGCGATCTTTTATTCCAACCCCCGGTGTCTACCCGACGTCGGTGTAGCTTTTGCGTCGTGTTGAGGTAACGCTTTGCACCCCTAGGACCCCCAACCCAATTGCATGCTAACCAAGACTAAAAATCAGTATTTTAAAGTATTTTAAATGTTTTAGCACTCACTAATCAAGATTAATAAAACGGATGTAGGCCGGTGGACTTGTGCACGTAGGAATTGTGACTTTGGACTCGTTGATCGGTGTTTTCTGACGTGAGACTTGCAGGCAAGTGAAACTTGACAAATCTTGCTTAGGGCCATGTTTTTAGGCCACTTCCTTGTTTTCAGCGTAAAAGAGACTAGTCAGTGAAATGATAGCTGGCTAGACGCCTACTTGATCTAGTTTGACAACGAAACTAGATCCGTCATCTAAATGGATCTAGCTTGACAACGAAGCTAGATCCAACTCTTTAAACTTGTTAATCATGCATACTAAACTGTCATGTTTACTTTCCTTACCTGTACGCCTTACTACTTGTCATGTCATGTCATCCTTGCATTGAATGTCGCATTCGTAGCACACGCTACAATACTTGTACTTGTACTCCCTTGTCTGGCTAGGTGCACCCCTAGACCAACAAGATAAAACACTTCCTGGCTCGTGTTCCAGAAGCGAGCATTCCCGTTCGGGGGTAAGGCCCTGGCTCGACACACGTGGAGGGGTAGGGATAAACGATCACTTGAGCTTAGGAGTTGGCCCGCACAGCCACTCTAGCCAAAAGGCGGAATCTCTGTGCACGAGGTGCTTACTTTCCTTGTCTTGTACTTGTCTTGTGAATGATTCATGTAATACTTGTCATCCATGCCATGCCATGCTCGTACTTTACTTTACTTGTTGCACTCATTACTTTAACTGCCATGCCATTGCATCATGCTAGAACTGCTAGGTTGCTTTACTTTTACCTACTTTCAGTTTCCTTGCACAAGTCTTCCAGACTTGCTGACATGTGCCCCTTGCTCTTTTGGGTGTCACATGTTAGACCCTGAGCCAGAGACAGTTGTTGAGGACGAGGTGGTTGCTGACACTGAGCCTACGTTCGTCGAGGAGTTCGTGGACACCGGAGACTAGTTTTAGAGACTGTTGGTGTTGCTTTTGCTTTAGGTTGCTGTTAGATGCCGGTGCTTGCACCATTACTTTGTTTCTGTACTTTGTACTTTTGTTGGCCATGCTGGGGCCTCTTTTAGACTCTTTTCTTTTAGCCTGGTGGCTTTTTCTGTGATGTTGAGATTTATTATTATGGATATTTTGATATGTTTCTTTTGTCTCTTTCGTTATTATTATCTTTGTTTCGTTTCGCGTTGCAAGGACCTGCAGTTTAAATTTGATTGACGCTTATCGGACTTGCAGCTTTGTAGCTTCAAGTCTGAGCGGACCTTCTCACGCTTCGCCTCCACGTTTTTGGGAAGCGGGGCGTGACAGGTTTTGTTGGTGGCCCATGCAGGTCCAATCTTGCAATTGCGAATTAACGGAACAACGATAATAACGGAATGTCCATTAAATAAATTACAACATCTAAGTCATTAAGATATTGAGTCTAAATTTTTGTTCGTTTTCTATGTCGTTAGATGGCGAGAAGACGACAGACCCGAGTTGGTGGCGGACCTACTCTGAAGACTTGCTATTTCTGTGGCAAGACCGGGCACATCAAGGAGCAGTGCAGAAGATTTCTAGGCCGGTGTTTGAGTTGTGGTGCTGCTACTCATTCAGCGAATGATTGTCGGCATGCAAATCAATTGCGGAAAGCATCGGAGGGAATTCCACAGCAGGAAGCACTAGTAACTGGGCCAAGTCGGAAGGTGTGCCATCATTGTAGCAAGACTGGTCATGAGAAGAAACAGTGCAGGAAGAGGCTGGGCCAGTGCCTGATTTGTGGAGATCCTACTCACACTATGCAGGAGTGTCCGAAGTCTAACCAACCTTGGAAGGAACCCATCGCTGCACAGCCGTTACAACAGAAAGTACCTGTACCTACAAGTCGTGGACCAGCCCTCGCTCCACAGAAGCAGGCTTTTCAGCAGGCCATGCAGCCAAGGGAGCTGGCTTATCCGATGACGGCAGTGGAGAGTGAGACTATGGATGAGGTTATCGCAGGTAACTCTCGACCTAGTTGTTTCTTCCCTTAGTTAGTCCTGACTTGTTAAATTATGCTTGCATATGATTGTTTACAAAAATAGAGTTGATTGTTAGACTGTTAATTAGAGCCCTTGCTGAGAATTGCGTTGCGGGCAAGCACCCGCTTCTCAGAGTTCTTGAGGTGCCGCTGGTTGTCCGCGTGGCGTTTTATCAGCCGCTCCATCCCGCTCTGCTGCATCTTTCGCTGCATCACCGCCAGCGCCCGCTCAACGTTGTCGTCTATGACCCGAACCCGAATCCCCCGGGCCCACTGCATCATCGCCGCCGCCGCCCAGCGATGATGATCCGCCGTCTGCGGGGAAGGTTTTAGAACGGGAAGAGAGGAGGAGAGGCGGCGGAGCACCGGATTCATCGTCACCGGCGTTCGGGGGAAAATAGAATGTTAGAAATTATAATACTCTCAGTTCTTTTATTTTTAAATCAAGAAAATAAGGAGGGTTAGTGATACCACCCTCTCAAGATGGGTCCAAACCGAACGGTCCAAGCCCGTGTCGCAAGCCTGCGGATCTGAGGAGAACGAGGCACTTACGGAGACTCGGAGTCAGACCGACCTCGGACCGAAGCAGATGCAACTGCAGACCCACTCCAGCAGCAGTTAACCACTCCCCTTAAAACACGCCTTCTTAATCATCATTAAAGAGCTTCATTACGCACACCTTCATGACCCATGAAGGCGCCATCAAAGTGGCGGATCATTGGGGCGAAATATGGTGACGTCGAGGAGACGTGGCCGGAGAAGACTCCTATAAAGCAACTGGAAGAACAACGTAGAAATGGACCACTCTCTGGAGACCATAAACCCCAAGGTATTCTTCTTGAACAACCTGATCTCTCACCTCATAATTCTCCTCCACAGCTCGGCCCGAGGACTCGCATATCGGCCTCCCCGTGAGCCATACCGATCCCACCGAGCATCCTTCAGATCCATTCTGACTTAGGCATCAGAGGGGACTTGGTCGGAACCAAGGTCTGACCCCCCTGACGAGCTTTCTCGTCTGTTCAGGTCAAGAAGATCCACCTGCGCCGAGGCTGCCCTTCGAAACTCAATCAGCCCGGAGCCAAACGCGTTCGCCCCCGAGCCCGTTCATCTCCACCCATACGGAGGCCGTCTCCTTGCCTAGGACTACCTTCGACATGTCGACGCTCGAACCCGCACGCTCTTCGCCAAGCCGAATGAGCTGCATCCCGCTCCTGGAGGCCACACGTGTTATGCGTGATCGCGTTGACCTCCAGCCCTCTAGTCAATCAACCTGTGTGAGAAAACACCCTGAAATATCTGGCGTCGTCTGTGGGAATCGAAGAAACACCCACGTCAAATCACCACATCACTGAGATGGAATCAGCTTGCAATGGAATAAGACACATGCCCCCATCCAGGAGGAGGGCGACTACGTCCCGCCCGAAAATGGGCATAGCCACACCACCGAGGGCACCAGCGACTCACGCTCGGTGACCCAAAAACAACTCCGTCTCTTCGCCCAAGAGACAAACACACACTTCCGAACGCTGGCAGCAGCCATCTAACAACTCGCGGGCCACCCACGCCACCCAGAGGGGGCCTCATCGGCCATCCCCGACCATCAGGAGCTTCGCCCCCTGCTACGCTCGGCCGTAGTCGCTGACCACGGCGGCGAGGGTGCCATCCCAGAGCGACGGTTCACCATTCCGAACTTCGTCTCGGTGCGATCCCTCACCCCTACCTCACTCCAGATGAGGCAGATGGAAGGGCCGAATGAACCAATGGGCGAGTCAACCACGGCCTCATCCATGCGACCTCGCTCAACTCGTCGACGGTCACCCAGCCATCCAACCGCCGAGGATCGACGGGGTGGAGCTCCCGTCAGAGGATGCGTAGAGATCGGTAAGACCGCCACAGAAGGAGGAGCACTTGGTGATCAACGCCTACCCCCAATCGGGATGGCCGTCAAGCGGACTCTCCCCGAACCCCCGCCAACCTAACGGGGCAACCCGGCCCTCGTGTCGAAGCGCCAGCAGGCCAAAGTGACCTGGGAGGCCCCAAGGATGACCGTTGCCCGTTAGCAAGGAGCATCACCGACGCACGGGTACCATCCAGGTTCAAGATGCCGACCTTAGAGAAATTCGACGGCATGGGAGACCCAGAAGATCACGTGATGGACTACGAAGGAGTCATGGCGTTCCAGGGAGCAGACGACGCCATGCTTTGTCGGGGCTTCTACTATATCCTTCGAAAATCCGCCAGGGATTGGTACAACAGTCTCCCCAATCGGTCCATCGGCAACTTCTAGGACCTCACCCAGAAATTCTGCAAGCAATTTATGGTCGGCCGACAGATAAAGCCGGACTCAGAGCTTCTGTTCAATGTGATACAGAGGCCGGACAAAACCCTAAGGAGCTACATGCGACGCTTCAATGCCAAGAGGCTAAATGTGGAGAACTGCCCCGAGATGGTCGTGAAAACGACCCTGAAGAAAGGGATCCGACACAAGGGCCTAAAGAAGTCGCTACGTGACGAACCCGTGAAGGACCTCGCTGATGTAATAACCCGGGTGGAGCGTTACATGCTGACGGAAGAGGCAGTAGCGGAGTAAGGAGGTCTCCCCACGGGAGCTAAGCGGGGCTCCAAACGAGATGAAAGCGAGCGCCGCGAGCCGGAAGACCAAAAGCGGGAGAAGAAGGCAAGGGAAAAGTAGCGCAAGGAGGAAGCGCGACCCCCAGGCTGAACGTGACTCAGGACGACGTCCTAACGCATGCTCAGAAAGAGGGCCACATCAGTAAGGTGCCCCCGTAGATGAAGGGTGGCAGAAGGGACGAGGAAAAGTACCGCATGTACCACAAGGACAATGGTCACGACACTGACGAATACTGGCACCTAAAGAAAGACATCGACCAGTTGATCAGCCGCGGTCACCTGAATAACTTTGTCGACACCCCCAAAGGCAACCCCGAAGAAGGGACGTCCAAATGGATGGACAAAGGAAAGAAGGTGAACATCGTCTAGACCGCTCTGCGTATCATCGAGTGAGAAGGCAGGACAATCAGCCGCAACTCCTCCCCCAGGCGAGACTAGCTCGCCATTATCTTCCCTGCCTTTTCTTTCAAATGTGTTCCTAGTTCAGAAAATGAAATGCAAGTTCGCATAGAGCAACCATGTTTCTCCATGTTCCACTGCACCAAACCTCATGATCGGTCGTAAGGCTGGGGCAACTCCTCAAGCAGGCCGATCATTACGATCGACCGTAAAGCTGGGGGAAACTCCCCCAGCAGGCCGATCGTGCCGATCGACCGTAAGGCTGGGGCAACTCCCCCAACAGGCCGATCACCATGATCATCCGTGAGGCTGGGGACGACTCCCCCAGCAGGTCGATCACTACGATCGACCGTAAGACTGGGGGAAACTCTCCCAGCAGGCTGACAACTACGGTCAACCGTAAGGCTGGGGCAACTCCCCTAGCAGGTCGATCACTACGGTCGACCGTTAGGCTGGGGGAAACTCCCCCAGCAGACCGATCACTACGGTCATCTGTAAGGCTGGGGACAACACCTCCAACAGGCCGATCGTTCCAATCATCCGTAAGGCTGGGGGCAGCTCTCCCAGCGGGCCGATTGTTCCGATCGTCCATAAGGCTGGGGGCAGCTCCCCTAGCGGGCCGATCGTTCCGATCGACCGTAAGGCTGGGGGCAGCTTCCCCAACGGGCCGATCGTTCCGATCGTCTGCAAGGCTGAGGACAGCTCTCCCAGCTGGCCGATCATTTCGATGGTCCGTAAGGCTGAGGGCAGGTCCCTCAGCGAGCCCATCATTTTGATCGTCTGTAAGGCTGGGGACACCTCCCCCAGCAGGCTGATCATCCCGATCGGCCGTAAGGATAGGGGCAACTGTTGAATATTGGACTCCCCGGATTTGGTTTTGGATGATGAGCAAACATAAATAATTCATGAACTAACAATTTGTGAGCGCAGTTTTGGAGATCGTCGCCAAATTCACGAGAACAATCAAAGCGACATCTCAAGACTTCTCAAAGCACGTATTCATTGCCTAAAGCTTCGTTGAAGCTCTTGGACCGTTTTGGAAGTCATGAAGAATTAATCGAAGCTCTCGAAGACCGTTCCTTAAGGTTTTATTTATAGTCTTTTAGCTTCGATATATAGAATGTTAAGCCTTGAGTATATCTTACGATTCTATCTTCATAACGCTCATATCGTAGCTCTAGAATCTTAGTACAAGTTCATTCTAACTTTCTCGAAGCGTCGCGCTTCGATTCGGACTTGTTTGTGCATGTTAGTTGGTACAAGAAGAAATACTGACCGACTAGATCACGATCTAGTCGGTCAGCAACTCTTCTTGGACCGACTAGTTTGCTTCCTTAATTTCTTGCACCTTACTGTTTACAGTTAGTCGGTCTACGTTGACTCACCGACCGACTAGTTTGTTAACTAGTCGGTCAGTGATGCTTCTTTGACCGACTAGTTGTGATTTACTGTACATGCTAAATCTCTCCTAAGCTACTGTTTATCGTTAGTCGGTCTAAGAACGTTTGGTGACCGACTAGTTGATAATCTAGTCGGTCAACTTTTGTTCTTGGACCGACTAAGTCAATTTGTATTCAGACTATTTCATTTTACCTCTTAGTCGGTCTACGTTCACTGACTGACCGACTAGTTGTGAAACTAGTCGGTCAGAATGTCTTCTTGGACCGACTAGATTTCTAGGTCTGAATTTCTATCTCTTCTCTGTTCCTCACTTAGTCGGTCCATGTTGTTTGACTGACCGACTAGTTGATCAACTAGTCGGTCAGTGGTTGTTCTTTGACCGACTAGTTTCCTCAGATTTCTATCCGTTAGGAATTGACCTAACTTGTTTTTATGGGACCCTATAAATACGAACCTAGGTCATTTCTCTCTAAGTTAGAGCTGTCATTAAGAGATTCATTGAGATTAAAAGAGATAGCCATTCTCACTCATTTCCAAAGCTCTCTTCCTCACAAGAAACCCATTCTCTCACTTTCTAGATCTAGAATCCATATTGAGAGAAGCTTGTTCTTGGTGAGATCTTCAAGCTCTTGCTTGATTCAAGTCTCCAAATCACTCCTAGGCACCTATTGCTGGTCATTTCCTTGGTGCTAGGTCTTGGTGACTTCATCTTCCTCAAATCCTTCCTTTCACCTATTGGGTAAGAAAAACGCAAGGTATAGGATTTTGTGGTAAGATTGTTTATTTCATTATAAACTTGTTTATATTGCTTATTGATTCTCTCGGTTGTGAGAGAAGGTTGTGATCCCGGGTTGTGGGATTCACTATTGCCATTAAATGTATGATTTGATCTTGTGAAGGTTTTTCACAAGATATTCATAGTGGAAATCTTGGGTTAGGGTTTCTAACCTAAGTATCCGGAGGGGATCCGGGTGGTTGGGACGTAGGATCACCGGGAACAAGTCGGGGAGACTTGGGTGGATCCGAACCCAGTAACATCTTTTGTTAGCATTGTTAATTTTGTTGTTGTCATTCAATTTAAGCTTCCGCAAATTGATTTGGTAGTTGTTTGCACTATAATTAGGAATTATACTCCTTGTTATTTTTAAAGTACTATTCACACCCCCTCTAGTACTTGTGCAGTAGCTTGTAGGGCATTACATTTGGTATCAGAGCCAGATACTTAGCTATGTCTGCCAACGACAAAAGACCGTGCGTCCACCTTCCAACTATGACACCTTCAGGAACCGTGAAGGTGCATCTTCGGTGATGGAAGGACATTCCTCTACGAGGCCTCCGTTCTTCAACGGTACCAACTACGGGTACTGGAAATACCGGATGGAAACCTTCCTCCGGAGTGCATCTCTATGGAGGACCACAATGAAGGAATACATCGAGCCCGAAGAAGAATACTTTGAGAAATGGACTACCGCGGAGATCGCCGCGGAGGTAAGCAATGCCAAGTCAATGAACGCCTTGCAATGCGCATTGGAGCCCGAGGAATTCAATAAGATATGCACATGTAAGAGTGCATATCAAATTTGGAACTCCCTCCTCATTCTACATGAAGGGACGAGTAGGGTAAGAGACTCTAAACTCGTAGTTGTAAACAAAGATTACGAAATGTTTCATATGCAACAGGGCGAGAAGATGAAGGAATATTACGCTTGCTTCGTTGACATAATAAACGAGTTAGAGGCCCTCGGCAAATCCTACACCCAAAAGGAGAAGTGCTCGAAGCTTATCGAAGGACTTCCTTCTTCTTGGGAGAAACGTACCTTCGCCATCGAGGAAGGTAATGACATGAATAAGTATACCGTAGTTCAATTGATGGGTACTTTGATGTCATACGAGGTACGCAAAGATAGCAAGGTGAAGTTACAAGAAAAGATGAAGTCCTATTTGAACCAAGACGTGCCTAAGAAAAAGGCGATTGCATTCAAGGCGGCTTCATCCACCTTTACCGATGATGAGGACTCGGAAGAAGAAATGGACATGGAATCCATTGCACTCATGGCAAAGAATTTCAATCGCTTCTTCCGAAAGGGTAACTTCAAACAAAAATCTAAATTTACTTCTACTAACGCCTCTCCACCTTTGTGCTTTAAATGCAATAAGCCAGGACACATCAAAGCGGATTGTCCTCAAAACAAGCAAAAGGAGAAGTGGAAGGCGCCGAAATTCGACAAGTCGAAGAAGTACAAAAAGGGGTACAAAAAGGGACTTGTCGGAGCAACATTCACCGACTCCGAGGATTCCTCAAGCGGAGAGTCGGACGATGAGAAAGTGGAGCAAGCGCACATGTGCTTCATGGCAAGAGAGGAGCATGATCAAGGCTCTTCCTCCTCCGATGATAGCGACGACGAAGGCGATGAGGTAACTATGGATGATCTTAGGGATGCTAACTCTCATTTATGGTCTAAATACACTAAATTAGTAAATAGATATACTAAAGTAAAAGATGACCTAGCTAGCATTCAAACCTCGCCTAAGACTATCATCACCAACAACGACACCGTTGTTGAAGAGTTAAGAAATGAGATTGTCAATCTCAAATCTAAACTTGAACATGTTAGCATTGAAGATCCGGAAGAACATAGGATAGCGGATTTGACTTCTCAAAACTCGACTTTGAGTATTTAGAATGAGAATCTTAAATCTCGTGTTTATGTGCTCACATCGCAAGTATCAAACTTGGATACTTCTATGCGTTCTCTCAAAGAGAAATATGAGATCACATTAGGCCGAATTAATAAATTCAATAAGGGTAAGGACCATTTGGATAAAATCCTAAGTGACTTACTTCCGGCCAATCACCACATTGGTTTGGGGTATACGATGGGATGTCCATCCAAAGCGGCCACTACCTTTGTTAGGCCAACTTCCGGTGACTCTACGAGTGGTAGCAAACACTCTTTTGGTAGTTCATCTACCAATGGTGCTTCCACCTCGTCCACACCCTCTTTTGGAAAGAAACCCACTTTGGGTGGACCTCCAAAGAAGGGGCATGCTTATATGTACACCAATACCATGCCACGTAGGAACACACGTCCTACTCCACCGTCTCACACATATGATGATTTTTATGCAACACATTCTCGGGTACGTGCACACCATGTGAGACACCCTCACGCACGTGTTCCCACACATGCATATGTTCACCCACCTCATCATATGAATAATTCTCGTCGTGCACCATTCCATCATGTTCCGTATGCCTATCCACAACATGCATCACGTAGAAATCAACGTCGCATGCATGCACCCAATAGGATGAGGGCTCCCAAGATTTTCACTATTTGGAGCCCAAAGGACACAAGCATGGATGAAAAACAAGTGTATATGAATGCTTATTTTTCGGATGTTGTGCATAGTAGAAATTATGTGGGGAAGTGTAAGTCCAATTGGACTTGGCTTCCAAAGGTCTAACCTTTGAGGACCCAATGACCTTGGGTACCGTGATATGAAATTCTCTATCTTTAGGTACTCAAGGAAAAGAAAAAGAAAAGGAGCAACAAATTTAAATTTAGCTCCAAAGGGAATTGGATACTCGATAGCGGGTGTTCAAAACACATGACGGGTGACGCTCAATTGCTCTCCGGAGTAGTTCCCATTGCAAATGGAAACCGCGTCGTATTTGGAGGCAATGAGAGCGGAACCATCGTCGGTGTTGGTAAAGTGGGTAACCCATCTAAACCCTTAATTAGTGATGTCTATCTAGTTAATGGTTTAAATCATAATCTTATTTCAATAAGCCAACTTTGTGACAAAGGTTACAAAGTTAGATTTGCGAAAGGATTATGTCATATTTCAAATGATAATAATAAGTTATTATTTTCCGGCACACGCCATAAAGATATTTATATTTTGGATCTTCCTAAGTCATATGAACAATGTCTCGTTGCCAACACAAGTGAACAACACTTATGGCATCGACGATTTGGACATGTGAACTTTGGAACACTTTATAAGCTTTCAAAATTAAATTCCATTAAAGGTTTTCCGAAGCTCGTTTTTGAAAAGAAAAGTTTTTGTGATTCTTGTCAACGTGGCAAGCTTCCTAAATCTTCATTTAAACCTAAGAAAAGCATTTCTACGAAACGGCCACTAGAGCTATTACATCTAGATTTATTTGGGCCAACTAGAGTTGCTTCCTTAGGAAATGCAAGATATGGACTTGTCATTGTCGATGATTATTCTAGATTTACATGGGTAATTATCTTGTGTAATAAAAATGAAGCTTTTGAAAACTTCACAATATTTGTGAAGAAAGTACAAAATCTCATCGGAACCACCATTGTCACTATTCGTAGTGATCATGGGGGTGAATTTGAGAATGAGTCTTTCTCAAATTTTTGTGATGATCTTGGAATTACTCACACGTTTTCTTTCCCTCGCGTACCTCCTCAAAATGGTGTTGTTGAGAGGAAGAATAGAACGCTTGTGGAGTGTGCTCGTACTATGCTCGAAGATAGTCAACTTGGTTATCAATTTTGGGCGGAAGCGGTACACACCGCTTGCTATGTGTTTAATAGAATACTTTTGAGGCCCGGCACCAAACAAACTTGCTATGAATTGTTGTTTGGTAGATTGCCTCAAGTTAAAAATTTTCGTGTTTTCGGCAGAAAATGTTTCATTAAAAACACATATGATAATTTGGACAAGTTTGATCCGAGATCGGATGAGGGGATATTTGTTGGGTATTCCTCACGTAGCAAAGCCTACCTGATATACAACAAAAATTCCTCTACGATCGAGGAATCACTACATGTCTCTTTTAATGAGAATTTTACTACTCCTAGAATTTCAAATGATGATGACTCTATGGATGTTTTATGTGATTCGTTTGAAAATTCTAAGTCAATTGATTCTATTGATACTAACCCGACTAATGAAGTTGTTGAGAATGTTCCTAGTGATCAAGGTATTCCCAAGCGGCTTCATACCGTTCGCGACCATCCCCATGAGCAAGTCATTGGCAATATTCATGATAGAGTCAAGACGAGATCGCAAGTCCACCACTTCGCCAATTGTGCCTTTGCCTCATCGATAGAGCCAAAGAATATAGTTGAAGCGTGCGAAGATAGTGCTTGGATCCTTGCCATGGAGGAGGAACTCATTCAATTCGAGAGAAATGAGGTATGTGAGCTTGTTCCTTTGCCATCGAAGAACCACACCGTCATAGGGACAAAGTGGATCTTCAAGAACAAAACCGACGAAAACCAAGTCGTCGTTCGGAACAAAGCTCGGTTAGTAGCTCAAGGCTATCGACAAGAGGAAGGTATCGATTTCGAAGAATCCTTCGCTCCGGTAGCTAGATTAGAATCAATTAGACTATTATTGTCTTTTGCATGCCATAAAAACTTTAAATTATTTCAAATGGATGTTAAAAGTGCATTTTTAAACGGAGATGTTGTTGAGGAAGTTTACGTTTCTCAACCTCCGGGCTTCATAAATGAAAAATTTCCAAATCATGTTTTTAAACTAAAGAAAGCTCTTTATGGTTTGAGACAAGCTCCTCGAGCTTGGTATGATCGCCTAAGGAATTTTCTTTTGGATTTGAATTTTAAAATGGGCGAAGCCGATTCTACACTTTTTGTTAAGAATGTGAATAATGATATTTTATTAGTTCAAATTTATGTTGATGATATCATTTTCGGTGCTACTAACTTCACTCTTTGCGAAGAGTTTTCTAATGTTATGAAGGAACAATTTGAGATGAGCCACATGGGCGAACTCAAATATTTCTTAGGTCTCCAAATTCGCCAATTGAACGATGCAATCTTCATCCACCAAACGAAGTATACGGTGGAGTTGCTTAAGCGATTTGGAATGGAGAGTACTTTAGGGAAAAAGACTCCAATGAGCACGACTACGCATCTTGACAAGGATACGGGCGGTAAGGATGTAGACATTCGTCTATATCGAGGTATGATAGGTAGTTTACTTTATCTTACCGCAAGTAGGCCCGATATTATGTTTGCCGTATGCATATGTGCTTGTTATCAGTCTCAACCTAAGGAGTCTCACTTAGTAGCGGTAAAACGTATTTTCCGTTATCTAAGTTATACACTTGATTTTGGATTACTTTATCCAAAATCTAGCACGTATGAGTTAGTCTCATATAGTGATGCCGATTATACGGGATGCAAATCCGACAGGAAAAGTACTAGTGGCACTTGCCATTTTCTAGGAAATTCTCTTGTCTCTTGGTTTTTCAAGAAGCAAAATTCTGTATCACTTTCAACCACCGAGGCGGAATACATTGCCGCCGGTGCCGCTTGTGCCTAGGTTCTTTGGATGAGACACACACTGAAGGATTTTGGTATTCATTGTTATACTAGCCCTATCATGGTGGATAACCAAAGTGCTATTTGTCTTTCAAAGAATCCGGTGCACCATTCCCGATCTAAACACATAGATGTCCGACACCACTTTTTAGATGATCATGTTGCTAAAAAGGACATCATATTAGTGTACGTTGAAACCCAAAAGCAAATCGCCGATATTTTCACGAAACCCCTAAAGGAGGACTCCTTTGTGCGGTTGCGTCGAGAATTGGGGATTATGGGTGAATCCGAGATATAGGATTCATGTTTCATTCAATTATCTTGCATGCTATTATATTTCGCGATATTTCGTTCATGCTAGATTTATTGAATTTTTGGGGATTTTATGTGATATGTTTGAATTTTTGCTCGATTTCTTATTTGAATGTCGTATTTAAGATTTCGACGTTTTGTGGGTTAGTTTAGATGACTAATGAGAGGGTTAAGATGTTTCATCCAAGTGGTTTATGAAGAGAACTCATTTATCAACTTTTGGACTCTTCTAGTCGGTTTCAGTTCATTAGTCAACCGACTAGATGCTCATCTAGTCGGTCAGCTAGTGAACTCAGACCGACTAGTTCAAGCTTTAAACTTTCTATTGTCATTTACTTATTTTAGTCGGTCATAGTACACTTACCGACCGACTAGATTGAAAACTAGTCGGTCAGTGAGTATACTGTGACCGACTAACTCTAGCCCTAGAAATTTCTGTTTGCCTCTGTTTCGACTTAGTCGGTTTAAGCTCATTGACCGACCGACTAGATCGTAATCTAGTCGGTCAGTGCTTGAACTGTGACCGACTAAGTGCGTTAGGGCAAACGCGTCTTTTCGCTTTCCCGACCGACTTAATCAAGTTTTGTCCGACTATTCTTCATTTTAGTTGGTCTATTTCACACTCCAACTCGAAAACTCCCTCTCCCCGTTCGAGACCCTTCATCTTCCCGTCGATCTCCGGCGCTTTTCCCGTCCATCCGCCGCCGCCGATCACCCTCCCCTAGGTATATCTCCTCCTCCTAGGTCGTTTTCCTACTCTAGGGTTTGATCTTGGCCGGTTTCATCCTCTAGGGTTCTAGGGTTTCGAATTTCACTCTTAGTTTTTTTAGCTTGTTTGTTTTCAGTTCTAGGGTTTGAGTTAGGTTGCTTGATCTTATCCCGTCGCTTGTTTGATCTCGTTGTGCCGCGATCATGGCAAAGACGAGATTCCCTATCGCGTCTTCTGGTCCGTCCCCCATTTCCGTCGAGCCTAACCCTAGGAATCTGTCTAAGCCCAAACACCGTGCTAAATCTACCCAAGCTTCTCCGTCTTCGCCTCCTCTGAAGAAACAGAGGACGGCGACGGTCAAACCCGGTAAACTGTCTAAGTCTAGAAAGCCTATTCTCCACACTCCCTCTACTCCTCCTGATTCCGATACTGAGTTTAGACCTGAGGATAAGCCTGGCCATAGGGAACCTACTCCTCCACTTCGTCCTAGGACTCGCCAGCCTAAGGGAAAGGGCCCAATGCCAGCGGGTGGTGTTGACATATCGTTGTGTCGCGACGACCCTATGTGTCTAGCGGCCTACAACCGTATTGAACACTGCCCGATGCTATTGGAGCACTATGTTCAGTTTTCAGATTTCCTTGGCTTAGCTGACCTCCTCTCCTATAGTGGGCTCCTTGACTACCTTCGCTTCGACCCTAAGGCGAACCCTAGACCATATCCTCGCCTGGTCAAATTATTCTATGCCAATCGTGTCCGAGGCCACTACGATGAGAGTCACTCCATCGAGACTACTGTCTTGTAAACTCCTATAGTTCTCACGGTAGAAATCTTGGGGGAGGTACTTGGTTGTTCGTCTTCTGGTCTCCTTCCGTCGGATATTTCTGTTGATGATATCTCTTCCTTGGATCAGTCCGTTCTTTCTGATATCTTCCATGTGATCCCTCCTGCCTTCATTGGTGTTCCTTCGAAGTCGTTCAAGCCAAATGCGTGGGTGTTAAATCTCATTCTGAAGTCGTCTTGCTTCCCAAGTACGGCTCATCTTCTCTGCCATCCCAGCCATTTCTCAAGCTGATTTACGCTCTTTTCTTGGGTTGCGAGATTAATTGGGCTCGCGTTATACTCGATAAGATGGACTCTTTCGAGTGTATTCGCAAGACCAATAAATCTGCGCATATCCCTTACCCGTGTCTGTTGACCCTGGTTTTCCGTCATTTCCGTGTCCCTCTCCCTCCTGACGATGAGCGTCCCTTGGGTCCTCCTCTGAACGCGACGGCCGTTAAGAAATCTCTTACGGCGATTCGTCACGTGCAGAGGTCGACCACATCTGCTTCCCAGGCCACTCCCTCAGCTGCTACTGCCCCCACTCCTTCTGCCACATTAGATGATGTCGTACGCTTACTTCATCGGCACGAGTCGCGTTTGGCTCATACCGAGGAGGTCGTCTGCCGTATGGCTAGCTTGATGGGCGTCCAGCTTCCTCCTCCTGTTTCTGAGGACGAGGAGATGGACGATGAGGAGTTTGATGAGCTTGTCACCTCCTTGGCTCGTGGCGATGAGGCCACTGCTGCTGCTGCTGCTACCACATCTGCTCCTGGAGATGTCACCACTTCCGGTGCTCCAGAGACTCCTGCACCAGTAGTTCAGACTTCTGAGGCTGCTGCTGCTCCTGTTGACGACCCTGCTCCTGTCTTGCCTGCTGATACTCCTGTTGAGACCCCAGCCGTTGAGCCTACCGTCGTTGTCTCCACTCCTGCCCCGACGATCCCGTCTGTTGACACGCCTCTCCTCCCTGTAGAGCCTGAGTCCACTCCATCGACTGGACCCACGGAGACTGCAGATCCAGCCACTTCCTCGTGATCGTCTGTTTCGAGGACTCTCCACTGCTCATTGGATGATGCATCTTATTGAGAGTATTTTGGGTTAGTATGGAGTTTGAGGGTTATTTTGATGTATTTTGATTTTTCTGGATGTCGGTGTTGTATTTTGATGTACTTTGGATGATGCTGATGGTTAGATGATGTATGATGTATTTTCTTTTTTGTTGTTAATATCCATGGTATGTTATACTTGATGTACTCGATGTGATATCTTTTTGGATGTACTCATGATGTTTTTATATATATATACATCGATGTTCTCTATGTTTTAATTCGTCGTGCACATTTACTATTCGTTCAACACATATGAAATGTGAAATCGTCACTCGATGATTGAAAAACTTGGTTAAATAGATTGAAATTCTATAATTGTATAGAATTGTTTTCCATGCACCAATTTAACCAAGAATATTGAATACTGAAGAGTATGTTTCTTTGCTCAATAAATGAATTAATATTTGGTATTTTTGATGATTTTAATTTTCGCTTTTAGATGATGGACATTTGGGCACACCTTGATTTAATTTCACCGTTTTTCCCTTGGTGTCAATTGCGTCCATCGTCAACATCTACGACTGCCGATGTTGGATTTTAATTTCCCTAGTTGTTGTCGTTGTATGCCCCCCATTTTTGGGATAATGCCAAAGGGGGAGAGATAATGATAATAAATAGGTCAAATGAAAATTTAACTCAATTTCCAAGAATCTAATTTGATGTGTTAGATTCAGGGGGAGTTAAGATATATATAAGGATTTTTCAAAATCCGATATTTCAAAAATCGATTCTCTTTATTTATCTTACTCGTCTGATTGATGCAATTCATATATATTCATTTTGGAATTAACTTGTCATCAATGCAGGGGGAGTAAGTATTTTTCATTTGAATCATTATTTTTTATTATTATTTATGTTGGTTTGTCATCACCAAAAAGGGGGAGAATGTTGAATATTGGACTCCCCGGATTTGGTTTTGGATGATGAGCAAACATAAATAATTCATGAACTAACAATTTGTGAGCGCAGTTTTGGAGATCGTCGCCAAATTCACGAGAACAATCAAAGCGACATCTCAAGACTTCTCAAAGCATGCATTCATTGCCTAAAGCTTCGTTGAAGCTCTTGGACCGTTTTGGAAGTCATGAAGAATTAATCGAAGCTCTCGAAGACCGTTCCTTAAGGTTTTATTTATAGTCTTTTAGCTTCGATATATAGAATGTTAAGCCTTGAGTATATCTTACGATTCTATCTTCATAACGCTCATATCGTAGCTCTAGGATCTTAGTACAAGTTCATTCTAACTTCCTCGAAGTGTCGCGCTTCGATTCAGACTTGTTTGTGCATGTTAGTTGGTACAAGAAGAAGTACTGACCGACTAGATCACGATCTAGTCGGTCAGCAACTCTTCTTGGACCGACTAGTTTGCTTCCTTAATTTCTTGCACCTTACTGTTTACAGTTAGTCGGTCTACGTTGACTCACCGACCGACTAGTTTGTGAACTAGTCGGTCAGTGATGCTTCTTTGACCGACTAGTTGTGATTTACTGTACATGCTAAATCTCTCCTAAGCTACTGTTTATCGTTAGTCGGTCTAAGAACGTTTGGTGACCGACTAGTTGACAATCTAGTCGGTCAACTTTTGTTCTTGGACCGACTAAGTCAATTTGTATTCAGACTATTTCATTTTGCCTCTTAGTCGGTCTACGTTCACTGACTGACCGACTAGTTGTGAAACTAGTCGGTCAAAATGTCTTCTTAGACCGACTAGATTTCTAGGTCTGAATTTCTATCTCTTCTCTGTTCCTCACTTAGTCGGTCCATGTTGTTTGACTGACCGACTAGTTGATGAACTAGTCGGTCAGTGGTTGTTCTTTGACCGACTAGTTTCCTCAGATTTCTATCCGTTGGGAATTGACCTAACTTGTTTTTATGGGACCCTATAAATACGAACCTAGGTCATTTCTCTCTAAGTTAGAGCTGCCATTAAGAGATTCATTGAGATTAAAAGAGATAGCCATTCTCACTCATTTCCATAGCTCTCTTCCTCACAAGAAACCCATTCTCTCACTTTCTAGATCTAGAATCCATATTGAGAGAAGCTTGTTCTTGGTGAGCTCTTCAAGCTCTTGCTTGATTCAAGTCTCCAAATCACTCCTAGGCACCTATTGCTGGTCATTTCCTTGGTGCTAGGTCTTGGTGACTTCATCTTCCTCAAATCCTTCCTTTCACCTATTGGGTAAGAAAAACTCAAGGTATAGGATTTTGTGGTAAGATTGTTTATTTCATTATAAACTTGTTTATATTGCTTATTGATTCTCTCGGTTGTGAGAGAAGGTTGTGATCCCGGGTTGTGGGATTCACTATTGCCATTGCATGTATGATTTGATCTTGTGAAGGTTTTTCACAAGATATTCATAGTGGAAATCTTGGGTTAGGGTTTCTAACCTAAGTATCCGGAGGGGATCCGGGTGGTTGGGACGTAGGATCACCGGGAACAAGTCGGGGAGACTTGGGTGGATCCGAACCCAGTAACATCTTTTGTTAGCATTGTTAATTTTGTTGTTGTCATTCAATTTAAGCTTCCGCAAATTGATTTGGTAGTTGTTTGCACTATAATTAGGAATTATACTCCTTGTTATTTTTAAAGTACTATTCACACCCCCTCTAGTACTTGTGCAGTAGCTTGTAGGGCATTACAGCAACTCCCCCAGCAGGCTGATCATCCCGATCGGCCCTAAGGCTGGGGTAACTCCCCCAGCGGGCCGATCATTCCGATGGTCCGTAAGGTTGGGGGCAGCTCCCCTAGCGGGCCGATCATTCTGATCGTCCGTAAGGCTGTGGGCAACTTCCCCAGTAGGCCGATCATTCTGATCGACCATGAGGCTGGGGCAATTCCCCCAGCGACAGCAAGCCGATCAATCCGATCGTCCGTAAGGCTAGGGGCAACTCCCCCAGCAGGCCGATCATTCTGATCGACCGTAAGGCTGGGGCAACTCACACACATGCCAATCACTCCGATCGGCCGTGAGGCTGGGGGCAACTCCCCTAGCAGACCGATCAATATGGTCGATCGTAAGGCTGGTGGAAACCCCCCAGCAGGCCGACCATTCTAATCGACCGTACGGCTGGGGGCACCCCCAGCATGCCGATCACCTCCATAGGCCAACGACTCCGTCGACAAACAAAAAACCTCCCGCTACTCAAACCAGCGAACTACCTCGATATGAACAGCGGGAGGGGACAACACCAGGTCAAAGACACAACCCCAGAAAACACTTGACAAAAGTACAGCAGCACACAAAAAGATAAAAGATTCAAAAAAATAATTGTCTCTTGCATTCAAAAAAGTTCTTTTTTTACAAGGAGGGGGACAAAAAAGGGAATACACTGCCTACGGCGCTGGGTCCCAGGAAGAGGCATCCCCGGGGGCCTCGCCTTGCCCCAATCAAACAAGCTACTCGGGACCGACCGAAGGACGGGGAAGCGTCTGTCAGACCCACTCCTCAAACCTCAGGAACCCTTCCCGAAAGGCCCCCACGATCCTTGGGGCTAGGATGTCCTCATATGCCTGGAACGCCCCCGGAGGGATTCTGTGATCCACGTCGCCAGGACCTCCTCGTAACCCCTCTCCATCTCCTCGGTGAGTCGAGCAGGGATCACCTGCCGCAGGGCGCCCAGCTCAGCCCAGAGCACGTTCCTCTCCCGGTGGAACGCCTCCTCCCCCTCCTGAGTGGACCTATCGGTGGCCGCCTGAGCCTCCCTCAAGCTTCTCACTAAAGGGATTCGATGGACCCTTAGGGCATAACTCTATGCACGTCCTAAGTTGGGCGGATGATAGACGCAAAAGAAAGCATCAGAAAAAGATTAAACTATTTAACGAACACCCTAAGGATTCAAGACCCTAGTCAGGACCTTTGCTATCTTGGTATGGATCTGACCACCCCAAGATAGATATAAACTAATACAATGTAATTAAATAAAAGCTTTTAAAGTACATACCCAGAACTTTGCTTGCACCGGCAACGTGTTTTGAACCGTCTTCTGCTCCCCAAGCTAGCCGCCTCTGCGCTCCCGAACCGATCCACCCGTAGCGAGCCAACACCGTGCATCTAGGCCAACCACTTGTCGAAGAAGATTTCACTTGAGTACAATCCAACGTCTTAGACTTCAGAATGAATCCAAATCCTTCTCATCATTTTTCTATAACGCGAGCGACAGAAATGGAAGAGGAAAGAGAGAATAATTTTTTGTCTCGAACTGAGCTTGCTTAAAACTTTTTAGAGCTACTCAATTTCAGAGACTTGGTGCGAGTTTTTGCTCAGCCCAAAAATGTGCTTCTCTCAAGCGAACGAGTTCGTGCAAGTAATATAATCTGTGAGTCCAGATATCGAATCCTCGGGAGAAAATCTGTTGCAACCACAAAGCTCAAATCAAATAGAGAGCCAACGTAAAGAGACTAACCACTTTTGATGATGGTGGTGTAAATGGAGTTTGATCATGGATTTGAATTTGTGAACAATACGAGCAAAAGAAACTTTCGTGTATGAAAATATCTATGAAAAGTATGCACATGGTATGGGTTCATTAGGATCCATGATTTGTATTAACTTGGTTGATCAAATATAACTCAATGAATTCTCTTTTTGAGAGCAATTCATTGTAGGATACCCTTGTGGGGATTAAAGCACAATATTGAATACGATCGTTGCTAAAGTTATAATCTTTTAAATATAGATATGAAACTCCCTTTTGGAGAGATCAAAACTCACCCTTGTGGGGCGATCATCAACTCAATCACGTTCTTTTGGAAGATGAAAAAGATGATTTTAAAATAAAGATTACAACTTTATCAACGTTAACAATTTAGCACAAAGATTCAACCAAGCAAATACAAATCATATCTCCTAACTACACCATACCATGCACAATGAAAATTTAGCCACACATACTGAAAATAACTAAGAATTTCATCACATTAGACATGGTTCCAAGCAATACAAGTAAATAGAGTTCAAAATACGCAATAGATTTCAAGAATATCACCAAATACGCTCTCTTTTAGCCTAATAAAATCCTTCTTCTTCCTCTAAAAACTCTCTGAAAAATAGGCTAGGTTGCTCTCTGTAATCTCAGGGAATTGCTGCAAAAATCGGCTCCAAAATCGCCCAAATACGAAACCCTAGAATACGTTTAAATAGAAACATTGCGGGTTTTATTGGCTTAACGGGTTGAAAACCGCATCCGCAATCAGCTTAAACCCGCTCCGCACGCCGCTTCGAATATCAGCCGTCGATCTATTGCGGGATCGTACACTAAATCGACACGTGTCTTGCGGATCCGCTGCTGCTGCCCGCTTCGAAATCGAATTCGGCTCGGAGAGCTTCTGGCCGTTGGATTAGGATCGTCCGGCCCCCGACAAGCCACGTCGCGCGAAGAAACCCACCTACGCTTGATCTCATCCACGTTTGAAGCGGATCGACTTTGCACCGTCCGATCACGCGTGCGGTCTCCAGGATAAGGCCACGTGGCCCGCTTCCGCTGTTAGTTTTTGGCGCTCGCGGGCCGTTGGATCGCAATCCAACGGCCAGAAAATCCGCCGCTTTGCCATTGCGTCTGGGCCGTAAGATCCCAATCGGACGCCCACGAATGCGCCACGCCGACCGAAAATTTCCGCTTCGTTCAATTGATCGAGACCGTTGGATCAAGATCCAACGGCTACCGTCTTGCCGCATCGCTCGCTTTCACTGGAACGTTGGATTGAGCGAGAATGCACGGATGAGTGCCACGTGTCCCATATTTTCGTATTTACACCGTATTTCGTGCGTATTTCCCCATTTAACTGGTATTCTACATTCAAAAATTCACAGTAATTAGCACAGATCTCAGAAAAATACAAATAAATAGTCGTTGGAATCGCCAGATCGAGACCAAGCCATGAAAAATATGAAAAGACAGAAATACTCAATAAAATTCATACTTTGTGCACAAATCAAGTGATATCTCTAATAAATGATGGTATACAATATACGAACGTATTAGAGACCAATTAAACATCATTTACACACAAAATATGGCTAAATGGGGGGTTAAATATGCAATATTCACTCCAAATCACACTCCCAACTAGCGTTTTGCTAGTCTCTAGCAAAAAGAGCGATGAATACGAATGATTAATAAAACAATAAATTCTATCAAATTGCTTATGGCATGGCTCAATAATACAGTTTCCAAACATGATTTAGACCATCAATATACACAATTCATGAACAAGATCAATCGCATGATATTTTCTCTAATTTAATTTGAATAAATAACATGCAAGCATCGTTTTGCACAAACGAAAGTATAACACGTCGTTATATTCTAGTTTTCTTGTTTCCAAGGAATTGGCCTATTAAAACAATCATTCAAATCATGGGTGTTGACGTTTCTTAGTATATTCACCATTCTTTTTTTTTCTTTTATTAGTTCCGCGTAACGCGCATAAAGCAACATTTGCGGAAAAATGTATAACTTGGATCGCTCCATCAAATGAGTGAGTTTCCGGTCAATGGCTCCCAAATCAGACGATAATAGGGCATTAGGCCAAAAAGGACCCATCGGACTGTACTACTCGAGCCAACCAAGTTATTTATTTAGTGACACACTTATTCCTTTTTTTTCGTTTCTTCATTTTTCTCCTTTTTTTCTATTGTTTTTTTCGTAAGCAACTCAACACCCATTCTTTGAATCATAAACATTAATAACAATGGCCAAATTCCTCTTCAACTTGAAGACTATTCTAATAAATCGTGTGTACTTGAGCTTTTTCATCACATTAGCATGCATGAAATAAATTCAAACTATTTCGAGATATTAATCATGGAAATTGAAAGTTTTCATGAATAGTATATTAACGGTAATTCCATGAAGGAAAAATAATTAACTCAAGCCACAAACAATTTTTAGAACTCAATCAATGTATAATCATCCGCATTTGTGGTATAAGAAGGAGTTTTAAAAGATGAGGATGGTGATTTATTCTTCTCGTAGCCTTGTTTTTTTTAAAAAAAATCCTAAGGTCTCATACACACCCCCCAACTAAAGATGGACATTGTCCTCAATATCGAAAGGGGTACGAGTTTATTCAAAGCAAGCAACTTAGAAGGCATATAAAAACTACACTAATGGAAAGAACACACCGTGGTAAAATGGAAGATCCCAAATCTTTAATTGTGGAGGAAGTTGTTCAATTTGCTCCTTGCGCTCCTCGGTGAGTAATTTTCCTCCAATGACTAAACTGGATCCCAGCAACGTAACTCCCAGCATCTCTATAAGATGTTCACCTGTATCCTGCAAGAGATGAATCACGTAAATCCATTTTAGTCTAAGATTCTTCTCAATAAAAGTATTCCAAACGTAGTCATCAAAATAAGTGAAATAAATTAAAACATATTGATGACTACTCCCTGAAAGATATGCACTACTCTCGGTATGATGCTCGATCATTGGGGAGAGGGCTAAATGATTTTGGGAAAAAACTGGAGGAGGGAATGGTTCTGGCTCCATGGTGATAATCTCTAAACCCTTGTCCCTAGCTGTGTCCTCCTCTTGTTCATCCAAAATTACTAGCTCGTCCTCTGTTTTGCACACACTTCCTGCCATGTCGATATTTTTATTCGTGTCCACATCGTGACACGGCTCGCTCGATATACCTGCAATAGAAGATGAATCCACATTAGATTCTTGAAATTGAATTTCAAAAGAATTATTTTCTTCTAAGCAAGTGGTAATCAAGGTAAGATTTTCGATAGATTGCTGAATTTGCTGACTCCGAGCAAGGAAATTCTCTTGGAATTGATGGGATGTAGCCTCCTGTGTCTGAATGAGCAATTGAACTTCCTCTTTCAAGTGTTACAAAGGTACGTCTACGCTTCGCTCTCCTTGATCAAGGCTTGATGGCTCCGTTGAATCACACTCTGAAGTCTCATTAATGATCTGATCAGTATCTTGTAAAGACTCCATGTATTTCCACGCCTCTGTCGGCGTCATGACTCCCAAGAATTCCTGCAGCTGTGGTCATAGTCCATCTAGGAAGGACTCCATAAGCTCGTTCTTTGTGTACCCATGCTGCAGATAGCTCGATATTATGTCTGTGAAACTCCTCCAGGCCTGAAAGAAAGTTTCACAATCAGTCTGATTAAAACTAACGCTCTTGAGCTTCTCCATCCTATGTTTGTGTGCAGCATTATACTCTGCATCATACCAATCGTTTGTGCAATAGAAATTCATATACTCCATTTTTTATATATAATAATAAACAAAAATTTATACACAAATTTTTTTAATAATAAACAAAAATTTATGTACAGTAAAGTGGAAAGATCTCACCGAAGGTCCTCTGAATGAAATAAACCGTGGTAACAAACCATTCTCCCCGGCAACGGCGCCAAAAACTTGCTCAGCCCAAAAATGTGCTTCTCTCAAGCGAAAGAGTTCGTGCAAGTAATATAATCTGTGAGTCCAGATATCGAATCCTCGGGAGAAAATCTGTTGCAACCACAAAGCTCAAATCAAATAGAGAGCCAACGTAAAGAGACTAACCACTTTTGTTGATGGTGGTGTAAATGGAGTTTGATCGTGGATTTGAATTTGTGAACAATACGAGCAAAAGAAATTTTCGTGTATGAAAATATCTATGAAAAGTATGCACATGGTATGGGTTCATTAGGATCCATGATTTGTATTAACTTGGTTGATCAAATATAACTCAATGAATTCTCTTTTTGAGAGCAATTCATCGTAGGATACCCTTGTGGGGATTAAAGCACAATATTGAATACGATCGTTGCTAAAGTTATAATCTTTTAAATATAGATATGAAACTCCCTTTTGGAGAGATCAAAACTCACCCTTGTGGGGCGACCATCAACTCAATCACTTTCTTTTGGAAGATGAAAAAGATGATTTTAAAATAAAGATTACAACTTTATCAACGTTAACAATTTAGCACAAAGATTCAACCAAGCAAATACAAATCATATCTCTTAACTACACCATACCATGCACAATGAAAATTTAGCCACACATACTGAAAATAACTAAGAATTTCATCACATTAGACATGGTTCCAAGCAATACAAGTAAATAGAGTTCAAAATACGCAATAGATTTCAAGAATATCACCAAATACGCTCTCTTTTAGCCTAATAAAACCCTTCTTCTTCCTCTAAAAACTCTCTGAAAAATAGGCCAGGTTGCTCTCTGTAATCTCAGGGAATTGCTGCAAAAATCGGCTCCAAAATCGCCCAAATACGCCAAGAATACGGCCAAAAAACCCTAGAATACGTTTAAATAGAAACATTGCGGGTATTATTGGCTTAACGGGTTGAAAACTACATCCGTAATCAGCTTAAACCCACTCCGCACGCCGCTTCGAATATCAGCCGTCGATCTATTGCGGGATCGTACACGAAATCGACACGTGTCTTGCGGATCCGCTGCTGCTGCCCGCTTCGAAATCGAATTCGGCTCGGAGAGCTTCTGGCCGTTGGATTAGGATCGTCTGGCCCCCGACAAGCCACGTTGCACGAAGAAACCTACCTACGTTGATCTCATCCGCGTTTGAAGCGGATCGACTTTGCACCGTCCGATCACGCGTGCGGTCTCTAGGATAAGGCCACGTGGCCCGCTTCCGCTGTTAGTTTTTGGCGCTCGCGAGCCGTTGGATCTGTTGGATATGGTCGACATGTATACACCCATGAGGGGATATATGAGGGTCTATGGACCTCAGATGTCGCGTACATGAAAGCATGTGCGAAGGGAACTTTTTCATGTATGAAAAGGACCACTCGATAAGTGGAAAAAGTCGCTGTATAAGTGCATAAAGGCACTTGATAAGTGCATAAGGAAGAGGATAAGGAAATGTGCTAATATAGGCTAATAAGCTTATATGTAGTTATTTCCTACAATAACTACCCACAAGGCCTATAAATAGGACCCAAGGGTATGGCTTTCAAGGCTAATCATTCATGCCATAAGTTTGCATAAGGTAACTTATTTTCCTCTTCTCCCTTCCATTAAGTTCTTCTTCCAAATAGAGATTTAGACGGTGAAACGCTGCTTTGATCCACTGTGAAAAAGTACCGACTGTTGTGGCAAATCCAAGGGCGAAGTTCAGAGACTATAGCGAAGCATACGCTAACGTAAGTCTCCTTTCTTTCGATCCTCTATCATCGCATGATGGGATCCTACATTAGTATCGGAGCCACACGGGTTCGCCCCGGTCTCATCGATGAATGACGTGTTGTCTTTTTCACGAATGAGTTTCCTTCCATTATGGATATGGTAGGAGCGCATCGTGACGGAGAGAACGCAAAAAGTTGTTCTTTTCACGTTAGGGTCTTTTGCCATTACGGATATGGCAGGAACTCTCCGTGACGGGAAGAACTGACCGTTCATCTCGCCAAACTCGCACTCCTCATGGATGCTGAGTCTCCATTCAATAGGGAATGTGAACTCTCTTCATGTAGAGCGTGAAGTTTGCGGCCTTGAAAGTGTGTTATTTTTATTTGTGGCACACGACCATTAAAGCATAACCACTTTCTCGATGAACGTGTGTCTCATCGGAGAAGATGATGGTTACAAAACTTCTCATCGGAGAAGAAGATTGCCATGGAAGGGCATGGTGAATTGTCACCATGTAGTATATCTCTTTGGTGCATGATGCACCCCCCTCCCATTAGGGAAGGGGTTGGCTTTGGCCAATGACAACCAAGACCACCCCCCAAAGGGGGGGTGTGCGGCTGGACTCCAAGGAGGCCGGTCGGCCGGCCGGCCAGGGCCTCGGCCAGGCTGAGGCGCCCTGGCCGGCCAGGGCTAGGGCCGGCCCTGGCAGAGGCGCCCTGGCCTCTGCCAGGGCCAGGGTAGAGGCGCCCTGGCCTAGGCTAGGGCCAGACCAGGCCGGCCATGGCTGAGGCCAGGGCCGGGCCGAGGAGGCCGACCTCGACTCCAAAAGGGGGGAGGGGGCCTGCATGGCCGGTCCCTACGGGGTTGGTGGCGGTTGCATGCGGTAAAACCCCTGCAGAGGGAATCCGGCCTTGGCACAGCCACGGCTCGACCCCGGCAATGGCCGGGGCAGGCCACTACATCCCGCTGCAAAATACGTTTGCAAAAATATGTTTTAAAAATATGTTTTCAAAAACGCTTTTCCGCTGCAAGTACTATAAGAGTACTATTGTTTGATAAGTGATGGGGAAATATTGAAATTTGTTCTAGATGGTGATTGGGATCGTAATGACCTTTCCGATTCTAGAGCAACATCTTCAATATTTTTCGAAAGTAACTTATCGAATGTAAAACTTATGCAATGTTTTTTGATCGAATTTTTCTTTATGTCTTTTGCAGCATTTTAAAACTAAAATGTCTTCCGCTACTAAGAACATCGTCGCTGAGTTGAAAAAATATGAAAAACTCAACGGTGATAATTACAAACTATGGTCCATGAAGATACAATATGTTTTAGAGGAGCAAGATGTGATCGAAACTCTGAAGAACATAATGATTGAACCTGAGTTAGGCACTACGGCCCAACACAGAAGAGACAAGGAAGCTTTCGATGCTTGGTCTCGGAAGAACAAGATTGCTCGCATTACGTTGCTGTCAAGTATGGCTGACGACATAATGCGAATCTTCCGAGAATATGACCTAGCTATGGACATATGATCCAAGCTAGAGGAGAAGTTTGGTGGCACCTCGGTGACCAAACTTCGTTCTTTAACTATAAAATTCGATTCGTACAAAAAACGTCCAGATCATTCCATGGGAATGCATTTGCGACACATGGCGAATCTTATTTCAGAGTTAAAGGATGCAGGTCATATGATCACTGATGAGCAACAAATCCAAGCGGTCATACGTTCCCTACCAATCGAATGGGACAACATGAAGATGCATCTCACTCATAATGAGAGCATCAAGAACTTCAACGATGTTTCGAAGCACCTCGAGTTAGAGGAAGAGCGGCTTGCGGTCGCCAAGCCAAGTACAGAAGTGCACATGGTTGCTAGTTCCTCACACGGGGGAAAGAAACGTAAGCATCACTCGAAGTTTGCTCATGACCATAAAAAGCAACCATTGTCTACCAAGAAACCCAAACAGAAGGGTGGGAACAAGAAATGGCACAAGAAGAAGGACTTGAAGAAGATCAAGTGCTTCAAGTGCAACAAGTTAGGTCACTTTGCCCGTTCATGTACGGATGGAGGTGACAAGGTAACTTGTAATAATACTAGTTACATATGTGTTTCTAGTTCAATATTTCTTATAGAATCTAATCCCTTTTGGATAATTGATTCAGGTGCCACCGACCACATAGCAAGGGGCAGACGGTCCTTCGTGGAGTATCACCGGATACCCCAAGAAATGAAGTGGATATATGTAGGAAACAACACACGTGTTGAAGTGAAAGGCGTTGGGACGTGCAAGCTCGTCTTGGACAACGGCCACACTATCTTACTACATGATGTTCTCTTCGCTCCGGATATTCGAAGGAATATAATATCTATGGTCGTCTTAATGGGTCTTGGTTATAGTTGGTTCTTTCATAATTGTAATGTGGATTTGTCTTGTAATAATTCTGTAATTGGTTCTGGGTATGTTTTAAAGGATTCATTGTATTGAATACGATGTACGATTCCTCAAATTTTAATGAAAATTTCCTTGTTACAAATTCTTCGATTTATGAGTCAGATGTAATTTGTTGGCATGCAAGGCTTGGTCACATTGGACCAACACGAATGGATAGACTTGCCAAACGTGGCCTTCTATCCAATGTTTCAAAAGTCGAAATGTCGACTTGCGAACATTGCCTTGTAGGGAAATCTTGTCGCAAGCCATTTGGAACCGGCACAAGGGCCGAGGTTCCATTACAGCTCATCCATTCGGACATATGTGGTCCGATGAATGTCAAGACAAGACGTGGAAAGTCCTACTTCATCACTTTTATTGATGACTTCACCGATTCGGACATGTCTATTTGATATCCCACAAAAGTTAAGCATTAACCTGCTTTAAAAACTATATGAGTTTAGTGGAAAATCAATTAGATCGCAAGATTAAGGTCTTGTGAACCGATAGAGGCGGTGAATATCAATCAGCAAGTTTTAAGGAACTTTGTGATGAAAAGGGCATAGTTCATCAAATAACTATGCCTTATACTCCGCAACAAAATGGTGTTGCTGAAAGGAGGAATAAGACTTTAATGGAAATGGTCCGTTCAATGATGGTGCAAGCCAACTTGCCAATCACTTTTGGAGTGATGCATTATTGACGGCTGCTTTCATCTTGAACCGCGTACCCTCGAAATCAGTTAGCTCCCCTCCTTATGAGTTGTGGAACCAAAGGTCTCCTGACTAAAGCATTTTAAAACCTTGGGGGTGTGCATCCTATGCACATATTTCCTCCCATAAGTATGGCAAACTTGGGCCAAGGGGGAGGAAATGTATCTTTATACGATACGCAGAAAACTCCAAAGGTTATGTTTTCATTGGTCAGGAAGACAATGGAGGACTGATTGAATTTGAATCGAGGGATGTTACTTTCTTGGAAAATGAGTTTCCAAGACAGGGCGAGATAAGTCAGGACTTATCTCTATTTGAGATATATGATCAAGAAGGATTGCCTCATTCGAGTGGGAGAATTCTTGGTGAAGACGAAAATACGTTTCAACCTTCACCAATGGATGATACGAATGATGCGAATCCTCTTCCATATAGGAATAATGATTCAAGTGGGAGCAATTCTAATCACATTCCAAGTGGGAGTAATATTAGAATTGATCCAACTTCGAGTCAACAAGGACTTGAAGAATCTCAAATGCGACGTAGTAGTCGCACAAGGTTAGCTCCTCTAAGATTTGAGGATGAATTCCCCCAAACCTTTGTGACTTTACTACAAGATGATGACGAGCGTGCTACTTTCAAACAGGCCGTATCATGCCCTGCAAAAGACAAATGGATGGAAGCAATGAAGGAAGAATTAGAATCCATGAAAATTAACCGAGTCTGGGACTTGGTTGACTTACCCAGAGGACGTAGAGCTATTGGGAACAAATGGGTTCTTAAGATCAAGCATAAGGCTGATGGTTCTATAGACAGATATAAAGCTCGCCTTGTCGCGAAAGGTTTTACACAACAGGAAGGGATAGACTACGAATAGACCTTCTCACCTTTTGTTCGTTTTACCTCGATTCGCTTGATTCTGGCTTTGGTAGCTTGCTTAGACCTTGAATTACATCAAATGGATGTAAAGACTGCCTTTCTCAATGGAGAATTGGACGAGGAGATCTATATGGAACAATCAACAGGGTTTGTAAAAGAAGGAAACGAACATAAGGTTTGTAAACTTCGTAAGTCCATATATGGTCTTAAACAATCCTCGAGGCAATGGTATATACGATTTCAAGAAGTTGTCTTATTAAATGGTTTTACCACGCTTAATGAAGATAACTGTGTATATATCAAGAGGATCAAAAGCAAATATGTTATTATGTTTCTATATGTAGATGACATTTTAATAGCCGGAAATGACAAAGGCTTTGTGATAGATATCAAGTCTTGGCTTTCATCAGTATTTGAGATGAAAGACATGGGAGAAGCCGCATATATCCTTGGAGTTAAGATTTCAAGGAATCGTTCGAAGAGACTTCTTTCTCTTTCATAAGAGACTTATATAAAGAAAGTTCTAGAACGTTTTAATATGCAGGACTGTAAGTCCATTGATACTCCTATAAGCAAATGCGATAATTTATGTCTGAAAATGTGTCCAAAGAACCAAAAAGAAAAGGAAATTATGGAAAAAGTTCCATATTCCAGTGCAGTTGGTAGTCTTATGTACGCTATGATGTGTACAAGACCGGACATCTGTTTTGCCGTTGGAATGGTAAGTCGTTACCAATCCAATCCAGGGCAAGTACACTGGAAAGCGGTTAAGAGGATAATGCGGTATCTTAAAGGGACTGCGGACTATGCTTTATGCTATCAAGGAGATGCCTTGAGGCTCGAAGGCTACACTGATGCTGATTGGGCGGGTGATCTCGATGAGCAAAAATCGACCTCAGGACATGTTTTTCTACTTGGATCTGGTGCAATATCCTGGAGTAGCAAGAAGCAATCATGCATCACACTTTCAACTATGTAAGCCGAATTTGTAGCATTTAGCATGGCAGTCCAAGAAGCTGTTTGGCTTAGGATTTTCTTAGACAAGCTAATTGATGCAAGTGACTCAGGTGCTGTACCAATGTACAGTGACAGTCAAACATCTATAACCTATGTCAAAGATCCAAAATTCCATTGTAAGACCAAACACATTGATATCTGCTACAAATTTGCAAAAGACTATGATAAGAACAAGAAAGTAGACATTAGGTACATATCTACGCATGAGATGATAGCGGATCCGCTTACGAAGGCGATCCCCAGAGATGTGTTTTACAAACACTTATCATCTCAAGGATTGCTTAAGAGCTGAGTTGTATCTATGTATATTCCCATGTCTATGAAAGATCAAAATTTAATAAAAGAATAAGTTCTTTTCAACATTGCATATGAGTTTCTTGAAAATGTTTGTGTACATTTCTTTTAATCTCAGCTATATTTTCTAGTATGTCAGACAGATTGAGGTTGGCTCTCTCATATGAGCAACCGCCTTTATTCTATCAGACGGATAATATAAAGATGAGACCTGTTTAAAGTCAAAATCATCAGACGGATGATTTAGAGTCATGACTTAAAAAAATGGTCGTATGAAAGATCTGCATCATATGGATGCTTACAAAAGATCTAAGAAGATTTTTTGAAATCTTATCTGTCTTATGCGGGATGTGGGTCCATGAAATTAATGAGTAATAAAAGGGACTCAAAGTCAGACATTGTGGTGTCTGATCATCATCCTTACAACATCATTAAGACATACGCTCCCTGGGAAAGGAGTGATGTTGTAATACGTATTCATACTACGTATGCATTTGACCATTGGGTTAGAATAGTAATTGTGTTTACTATTATGTGAGACCCAAAGACCACATGGGTCTTAATTTCTTACCCTTATGGACTCTAATTGGTTCCTTTAGATTTGACTAGGTGATCACTATCTTAGCATGTTGCTTATGGACTTTGGTCAATTCGGTCCGGCGGGGCATGTTAGAAAATCGAGTCAAGATCGAAAGGATCGCAAGAAGAGGAAGATTAATTTCATATTCACATTTGGACTTTAGATATTCAAAGCTGGCCAGCCTATTGTAATCCAGATGGGATTCAATTGTTGAATATAAAGTAAAAGAAATGTGAAGAAATAATCTCGGGTAAAACATGCGTTGATCTACTCAACTTTGCACCCCAAGGAGTGTTGTGTATCTCTAACAAGTGCACAACAACGGACTCTATGCGCATGATGGTCACACAGTCTATTTCTCAGTATGATAAACAGAAGAACTAAAGGAAAAGATGTTTCCTTACGATCCCCTCAAGTGTGAGTGGGAGATGTTGGATATGGACGACATGTATACAACTATGAGGGGATATATGAGGGTATATGGACCTCAGATGTCTCGTACATGAAAGCATGTGCGAAGGGAACTTTTTCATGTATGAAAAGGACCAATCGATAAGTGGAAAAAGTCACTTTATAAGTGCATAAAGGCACTTGATAATTGCATAAGGAAGAGGATAAGAAAATTTGCTAATATAGTGTAACGACCACTTTTCGTTGTACTTTGTTCGTGCACGTGCTTTTGACCGTGCACGTGTTTATTTTAGACTTTATTTGATTGTGAACACTTTTGTGTGTCATGCCGTTGTGAACGTCTCTGAGAGTATTAAATAGTGGCACTATCTTGGAACGACACTTCTCGAGTCGTTTTCCCACAATTTAATCTCACTCGACGAGACGTGACGATTTTCACTTTTGACGGCCGTCTTCTTAGTTAGCTCACTTTAGTCATCACGATCACCCCGATATTTATTTTATAATTTTTGGAGTTTATTTGACCACTTTTATATTTTTAACAAGTTTTATAATATTTTTAATAATTAATTTTTAAATTATTTTCGGCCAATAAAATTTATTTGAGTTTTAAACGTATTAAAGAATTTTTGAGCCAATTTCCAGCTCATTTGGACCAAGTCAAATCCTTGGGTGAGTTGGAGAAGTTGAATTTCAAATTTTAAATTATTTTAAACTTCTAATCCTATTAGATTTAGCCCTAGACCAAGTCAACCCATCTACACTATATAAAAAACCCCTAGGAAGACCCATTTTCGCAAGAAATTAACCCTAGCCTCTTCCAAAACCCAAATTTGACGTTGCGACGAACAGCTGCTGCACCGACCAAGAAAACCAAGCCAAATCTACAGCTCCGACCGCTAGCCGCTCCGCACCCAACCCCGCTCCGCATCGCAGCGCAGCAGCCCCACCGTTCAACCGCTCCGACCGAGAGAAGCCCTCGGTCTGACCGAGGGCTTGGCCCGCACCCCGCTCCGCACCGTTGCCCGCAGCTGTCGCCCGCATCGCCAAGCGCCTGACCGAAGCCCCCGCTCGCATCGACCGCTCGCCGCTCGTTGCAACGTTGCAACGACCCGCTCCCAAGCACACGACCGATCTGATCTCCCGCACCGACCGAAGGAAGCCCCCGCACCCGCCTAGCGCCCGCACCCCGCAGCTGCACAGCCCCGTTCCCCCGCAGCGACCGAGAGATTTCCCCGCATTGGCTATGTACGACCGAGAGCCACTCGTCGCAACCCCGCATCCGTCGCACCACTTGCCTCCGTGGGCCCCCCAAGTTCTCCAGAGGTATTGTGGGTCCCCCAAAGGACCCTAGGACTACTGTGGGCCCCACCTAGGTGCGTTCTCTTCGACGATTTGCCGTGTACGACGTTGCGACACGCCGTAGCCCGTCGTCGCACGTGCTAGCTTTGGAATCTGGAATCGTCGCCCCGGTTGATTGCTCTGAAATTTCCAGCGAGGAATCTAATTGGAATCTGGACTTGGAGCGCGATCTTTTATTCCAACCCCCGGTGTCTACCCGACGTCGGTGTAGCTTTCGCGTCGTGTTGAGGTAACGCTTTGCACCCCTAGGACCCCCAACCCAATTGCATGCTAACCAAGACTAAAAATCAGTATTTAAAAGTATTTTAAATGTTTTAGCACTCACTAATCAAGATTAATAAAACGGATGTAGGCCGGTGGACTTGTGCACGTAAAAATTGTGACTTTGGACTCGTTGATCGGTGTTTTCTGACGTGAGACTTGCAGGCAAGTGAAACTTGACAAATCTTGCTTAGGGCCATGTTTTTAGGCCACTTCCTTGTTTTCAGCGTAAAAGAGACTAGTCAGTGAAATGATAGCTGGCTAGACGCCTACTTGATCTAGTTTGACAACGAAACTAGATCCGTCATCTAAATGGATCTAGCTTGACAACGAAGCTAGATCCAACTCTTTAAACTTGTTAATCATGCATACTAAACTGTCATGTTTACTTTCCTTACCTGTACGCCTTACTACTTGTCATGTCATGTCATCCTTGCATTGAATGTCGCATTCGTAGCACACGCTACAATACTTGTACTTGTACTCCCTTGTCTGGCTAGGTGCACCCCTAGACCAACAAGATAAAACACTTCCTGGCTCGTGTTCCAGAAGCGAGCATTCTCGTTCGGGGGTAAGGCCCTGGCTCGACACACGTGGAGGGGTAGGGATAAACGATCACTTGAGCTTAGGAGTTGGCCCGCGCAGCCACTCTAGCCAAAAGGCGGAATCTCTGTGCACGAGGTGCTTACTTTCCTTGTCTTGTACTTGTCTTGTGAATGATTCATGTAATACTTGTCATCCATGCCATGCCATGCTCGTACTTTACTTTACTTGTTGCACTCATTACTTTAACTGCCATGCCATTGCATCATGCTAGAACTGCTAGGTTGCTTTACTTTTACCTACTTTCAGTTTCCTTGCACAAGTCTTCCAGACTTGCTGACATGTGCCCCTTGCTCTTTTGGGTGTCACATGTTAGACCCTGAGCCAGAGACAGTTGTTGAGGACGAGGTGGTTGCTGACACTGAGCCTACGTTCGTCGAGGAGTTCGTGGACACCGGAGACTAGTTTTAGAGACTGTTGGTGTTGCTTTTGCTTTAGGTTGCTGTTAGATGCCGGTGCTTGCACCATTACTTTGTTTCTGTACTTTGTACTTTTGTTGGCCATGCTGGGGCCTCTTTTAGACTCTTTTCTTTTAGCCTGGTGGCTTTTTCTGTGATGTTGAGATTTATTATTATGGATATTTTGATATGTTTCTTTTGTCTCTTTCGTTATTATTATCTTTGTTTCGTTTCGCGTTGCAAGGACCTGCAGTTTAAATTTGATTGACGCTTATCAGACTTGCAGCTTTGTAGCTTCAAGTCTGAGCGGACCTTCTCACGCTTCGCCTCCACGTTTTTGGGAAGCGGGGCGTGACAGGTTTTGTTGGTGGCCCATGCAGGTCCAATCTTGCAATTGCGAATTAACGGAACAACGATAATAACGGAATGTCCATTAAATAAATTACAACATCTAAGTCATTAAGCTATTGAGTCTAAATTTTTGTTCGTTTTCTATGTCGTTAGAAGGCGAGAAGACGACAGACCCGAGGTGGTGGCGGACCTACTCTGAAGACTTGCTATTTCTGTGGCAAGACCGGGCACATCAAGGAGCAGTGCAGAAGATTTCTAGGCCGGTGTTTGAGTTGTGGTGCTGCTACTTATTCAGCGAAGGATTGTCGGCATGCAAATCAATTGCGGAAAGCATCGGAGGGAATTCCACAGCAGGAAGCACTAGTAACTGGGCCAAGTCGGAAGGTGTGCCATCATTGTAGCAAGACTGGTCATGAGAAGAAACAGTGCAGGAAGAGGCTGGGCCAGTGCCTGATTTGTGGAGATCCTACTCACACTATGCAGGAGTGTCCGAAGTCTAACCAACCTTGGAAGGAACCCATCGCTGCACAGCCGTTACAGCAGAAAGTACCTGTACCTACAAGTCGTGGACCAGCCCTCGCTCCACAGAAGCAGGCTTTTCAGCAGGCCATGCAGCCAAGGGAGCTGGCTTATCCGATGACGGCAGTGGAGAGTGAGACTATGGATGAGGTTATCGCAGGTAACTCTCGACCTAGTTGTTTCTTCCCTTAGTTAGTCCTGACTTGTTAAATTATGCTTGCATATGATTGTTTACAAAAATAGAGTTGATTGTTAGACTGTTAATTAGAGCCCTTGCTGAGAATTGATTTAATCGTTATAGGAGTTACCTTAGTGGTCCTCGTCTACCCCTGACCACATTAGACTTCTAGAATTTCCTTCAGTCGTTCGTTTGGGTTCATCGATTTCGGACCAAGCTGAACGCATTCCATTACCGCCTAGCTCCCTAGAGAGTCTTAGCGCTTAGCTTCTTAACACTTAGTTGGTCGACCGTAGGAGTTTCCCCGCAGATTCTTCTGGGCCATATCCTAGGCGTATGTATGTTTTGAACATCTGACCGTTTTCCTTGCCTCGATTCCCGAGATCGCCTCATGACAATCGTCGTCAATTTTCAAATCTCTCCATCACAAATCTTGAATCTTCTGAAAGTATTTTCTTTTTGATTTCCTCTTTCCCTAAGTTTTAAATTTGTTCAAATTTTAATATGTATATATACTTATACTTCATGCTACTCGTTGATTTAATTTTTTAAAACTTTTGTCGAAATTTTTGAAGAATAGTTTATAATGCTTTTTTTAGCCTACACTTTCATATCTATGAAAATACATATTTCTTTTCACATATTAATTCCATTCTGAACCATACTTTCGCCTTGCCCAAATCGATTTATAATTTTCCTTCTTATTGTGTTATTCGAATGATACGTCGTGATTACTTTAATATACTTTCAAGTCACATGGAATTTCAGCTTTCAGCAAGTCGATTTTATGCTCATCGTTGTCCCTATTTTAGACTTTTGTAAAAAAAAGTACTATTTCATAACCACTTCCTGATTTAGACCCCACACGAATTGATTTTAAAGCCTTACTATCAATTTTGATAATTTTACGATCAAGTTATTATTATTATCTTTCCGCTCACCCCACGTGCTTTTAGAAAAAAATTTCGAGACAAAAATGAATTTCAATTACTTTTATCCGTACCAGGTTCGTTGTGCTCATATGCTAAGAGTTTTGTGTAAACCAGTTTTAATTTTTTGCACATCATGGTTCCTCTAAAAGTAGTTCCATTATTGAACATTTTAAATTTTCTTTCCATTGCTTAAAGATTTTGAAAGCGTTTAGCACGAGCTTAAATCCTTCAGTCACTTTAATTTCATTTCCAAAATTTTGCCAAAAATTATATTAAATTACCGTCGTATAATATTTTCTAAACCACACCCTTAATATTCGTGTAAATGATTTTACTTCCTTTTGTAATGGTTTTTTTTTAAAAACCAATAGACCATTTTTTTTCTTATTATGAATATCCGACTCAAACTTATTTTGAAACACCACGTTTTATCGATACCCAAATATTTCTTTCCAGACGAGGATTTCAACTTTTGAAGTACGGCAGTTTTCAAATTTTGCGTATTCCAGCTTATGACATTCCATTTCTCCACCCCATATAAGTATCGCTACATCTCCCTTTCCCCTACCCAAGCATTCACGATTGATTCGTTGTTCCACCTACCCAAGCTGTCTTTCTTTTAGTCGTCCCATCGGAATTCGTGCTTACCGATCCTTCCCTCGTCACGCTTATGACCTCCCCCTACTACTTAGGCTTTAGTGCCCGTCAATGTCTGTGACGACCCTAAGTTGTTAGTAGGCCCTTGGACCTTGTGATGTTGTCGTAGTGCACATACCTAAGTTATGTACGTGGGCTTGAATGAGTGTACTCTCCCATGGTATATTAATGGTTGCTTATTGTGTGTTATATATACTCGGAGTTATTCATGATGTGTGAAGTTGTTTGCATGTTAGTAGTTATAGTTTGGTGTGTGGGTAGCTATACCATACTAGAGATGCCTGTGTATATGAGATTTAGTGTGGGAGTACCTAATAGGGTGTATGTAATTAGGAGATACTTATAATGGTTGAAGCAATATGCTGGTAAAACTATATGTATGCTAGGTGTGATAATAATAATAGGTGTTGGTACACTAGTTATAAGTAGTAGGCTATGGTGTGAATATATATGTTACATGTGTGAGACTATACGATGAATACATATGCATGTATTAGGGAGTGTATTATAAATATACGTGTGCTGATGACCGTATTATTATTATGGTATATAGAATGATTGAACTACGTGAGTATTGCCTGACTAAATATTAAGTGTGATTGACTTATGGTATGTATATGGTTGTATTGGTAGACGTATAAATATTGGAGTGGTATTGGTATAGGTATAAATGCCGCGTTACGTATATAGAATATTCTGATACGTGTATTGAGTCTCACTCAAGCTTGAGTGGGTATACTCCAAGTATACTGATGTGTATGTCTGAAGTTTGAATATAGCGATGTTTGATGTATGTATAGTGATATAAGTGTTTGTGCCTGGTTGTGTTACACACATGATTGTGGGTCGCTACACCAGTATATAGTTATAGGTGTTGGTCTTGTGGTATAGTTATTTACTAAGGTTTATCTGCGTGAACGTATGTGTACTAGCTAAAACTAGGTGTGTAGGTGTGCTAGTTATATAATGATATGATTGGTATACGTGAATGAAAAGTTAGCGTGTATGGGTGTGCACCATGCACGGGTAAGTGTGTGCTTAGTTATAGGTATTGTTGACTATGGTATATGTGGCGTGCCGTAAATACAGTTATAGGACCGTATATGATGTAAATATATGGTGAACCATTTGCATGCATTTGAATGACTATATATTATGAAACTATAGTAGTGGTGGATGTATATTAAATATAGTGAAGCCGGATTTAATTATGGTATGGTGTGACTACATGAGTTGATACGTTGGATGTATACTAGGAAATATTAGAGGGTAATATACCCATGATGTTTGTGCATAGGTAGCCATCTATACGTAGAGCAATGATTGTATTTGCTAAGTGTGAGTCTATCCTTATATGAGTATCTGAAATATTGTTTTGTGTTTAGTAAGTAGTAGTTATATAAGGGATGCATGCTTATATATATGATTGAAATACATGTATGAAATTGACTGACTATAATAGGTATAAGTATATGACGTATGTGAATGTATATATATGCGTGTTGGTAGTGATAATGTTTGACTACATAGTGCATATATAAGCACTTGTAATAGCTATACCTGGTTTGAAATATAATGTGACTTGATTGGGGTAGTTATTAGAGCGACTAGATATATATTAGAAAGTCTGAGGACGGACTTTATTCTAAGGTGGGGAGGTTGTAACGACCACTTTTCGTTGTACTTTGTTCGTGCACGTGCTTTTGACCGTGCACGTGTTTATTTTAGACTTTATTTGATTGTGAACACTTTTGTGTGTCATGCCGTTGTGAACGTCTCTGAGAGTATTAAATAGTGGCACTATCTTGGAACGACACTTCTCGAGTCGTTTTCCCACAATTTAATCTCACTCGACGAGACGTGACGATTTTCACTTTTGACGGGAGACGTTTATATTTTTATTTTCGTCGTCCGACGTCGAAATTAAGATCCGTCTTCTTAGTTAGCTCACTTTAGTCATCACGATCACCCCGATATTTATTTTATAATTTTTGGAGTTTATTTGACCACTTTTATATTTTTAACAAGTTTTATAATATTTTTAATAATTAATTTTTAAATTATTTTCGGCCAATAAAATTTATTTGCGTTTTAAACGTATTAAAGAATTTTTGAGCCAATTTCCAGCTCATTTGGACCAAGTCAAATCCTTGGGTGAGTTGGAGAAGTTGAATTTCAAATTTTAAATTATTTTAAACTTCTAATCTATTAGATTTAGCCCTAGACCAAGTCAACCCATCTACACTATATAAAAAACCCCTAGGAAGACCCATTTTCACAAGAAATTAACCCTAGCCTCTTCCAAAACCCAAATTTGACGTTGCGACGAACAGCTGCCGCACCGACCGAGAAAACCAAGTCAAATCTACCGCTCCGACCGCTAGCCGCTTCGCACCCAACCCCGCTCCTCATCGCAACGCAGCAACCCCACCGTTCAACCGCTCCGACCGAGAGAAGCCCTCGGTCTGACCGAGGGCTTGGCCCGCACCCCGCTCTGCATCGTCGCCCGCAGCTGTCGCCCGCATCGCCAAGCGCCTGACCGAAGCCCCCGCTCGCATCGACCGCTCGCCGCTCGTTGCAACGTTGCAACGTTGCAACGACCCGCTCCCAAGCGCACGACCGACCTGATCTCCCGCACCGACCGAAGGAAGCCCCCGCACCCGCCTAGCGCCCGCACCCCGCAGCTGCGTAGCCCCGTTCCCCCGTAGCGACCGAGAGATTTCCCCGCATTGGCTGTGTACGACCGAGAGCCACTCGTCGCAACCCCGCATCCGTCACATCACTTGCCTCCGTGGGCCCCCCAAGTTCTCCAGAGGTATTGTGGGTCCCCCAAAGGACCCTAGGACTACTGTGGGCCCCACCTAGGTGCGTTCTCTTCGACGATTTGCCGTGTACGACGTTGCGACACGCCGTAGCTCGTCGTCGCACGTGCTAGCTTTGGAATCTGGAATCTTCGCCCCGGTTGATTGCTCTGAAATTTCCAGCGAGGAATCTAATTGGAATCTGGACTTGGAGCGCGATCTTTTATTCCAACCCCCGGTGTCGCTACCCGATGCCGGTGTAGCTTTCGCGTCGTGTTGAGGTAACGCTTTGCACCCCTAGGAACCCCAACCCAATTGCATGCTAACCAAGACTAAATATCAGTATTTTAAAGTATTTTAAATGTTTTAGCACTCACTAATCAAGATTAATAAAACGGATGTAGGCCGGTGGACTTGTGCACGTAGGAATTGTGACTTTGGACTCGTTGATCGGTGTTTTCTGACGTGAGACTTGCAGGCAAGTGAAACTTGACAAATCTTGCTTAGGGCCATGTTTTTAGGCCACTTCCTTGTTTTCAGCGTAAAAGAGACTAGTCAGTGAAATGATAGCTGGCTAGACGCCTACTTGATCTAGTTTGACAACGAAACTAGATCCGTCACCTAAATGGATCTAGCTTGACAACGAAGCTAGATCCAACTCTTTAAACTTGTTAATCATACATACTAAACTGTCACGTTTACTTTCCTTACCTGTACGCCTTACTACTTGTCATGTCATGTCATCCTTGCATTGAATGTCGCATTCGTAGCACACGCTACAATACTTGTACTTGTACTCCCTTGTCTAGCTAGGTGCACCCCTAGACCAACAAGATAAAACACTTCCTGGCTCGTGTTCCAGAAGCGAGCATTCCCGTTCGGGAGTAAGGTCCTGGCTCGACACACGTGGAGGGGTAGGGATAAACGATCACTTGAGCTTAGGAGTTGGCCCGCGCAGCCACTCTAGCCAAAAGGCGGAATCTCTGTGCACGAGGTGCTTACTTTTCTTGTCTTGTACTTGTCTTGTGAATGATTCATGTAATACTTGTCATCCATGCCATGCCATGCTCGTACTTTACTTTACTTGTTGCACTCATTACTTTAACTGCCATGCCATTGCATCATGCTAGAACTGCTAGGTTGCTTTACTTTTACCTACTTTCAGTTTCCTTGCACAAGTCTTCCAGACTTGCTGACATGTGCCCCTTGCTCTTTTGGGTGTCACATGTTAGACCCTGAGCCAGAGACAGTTGTTGAGGACGAGGTGGTTGCTGACACTGAGCCTACGTTCGTCGAGGAGTTCGTGGACACCGGAGACCAGTTTTAGAGACTGTTGGCGTTGCTTTTGCTTTAGGTTGCTGTTAGATGCCGGTTCTTGCACCATTACTTTGTTTCTGTACGTTGTACTTTTGTTGGCCATGCTGGGGCCTCTTTTAGACTCTTTTCTTTTAGCCTGGTGGCTTTTTCTGTGATGTTGTGATTTATTATTATGGATATTCTGAGATGTTTCTTTTGTCTCTTTCGTTATTATTATCTTTGTTTCGTTTCGCGTTGCAAGGACCTGCAGTTTAAATTTGATTGACGCTTATCGGACTTGCAGCTTTGTAGCTTCAAGTCTGAGCGGACCTTCTCACGCTTCGCCTCCACGTTTTTGGGAAGCGGGACGTGACATATAGGCTAATAAGCTTATATGTAGTTATTTCCTACAATAACTACCCCCAAGGTCTATAAATAGGACCCAAGGGTATGGCTTTCAAGGCTAATCCTTCATGCCAAAAGTTTGCATAAGGCAACTTATTTTCCTCTTCTCCCTTCCATTAAGTTCTTCTTCCAAATAGAGATTTAGACAGTGAAACGCTGCTTTGATCCTCTGTGACAAAGTACCGACTGTTGTGGCGAATCCAAGGGCGAAGTTCAGAGACTATAGCGAAGTATATGCTAACGTAAGTCTCCTCTCTTTCGATCCTCTATCATCGCATGATGGGATCATACAGGATCGCGATCCAACGGCCAGAAAATCCGCCGCTTCGCCATTGCTTCTGGGTCGTAAGATCCCAATCGGACGCCCACGAATGCGCCACGTCGACCGAAAATTTCCGCTTCGTTCAATTGATCGAGACCGTTGGATCAAGATCCAACGGCTACCGTCTTGCCGCATCGCCCGCTTTCGCTGGAATGTTGGATTGAGCGGGAATGCACGGATGAGTAACACGTGTCCCGTATTTTCGTATTTACGCAGCATTTCGTGCGTATTTCCCCATTTAATTGGTATTCTGCATTCAAAAATTCACAGTAATTAGCACAGATCTCATAAAAATACAAATAAATAGTCGTTGGAATCGCCAGATCGAGACCAAGCCATGAAAAATATAAAAAGGCAGAAATACTCAATAAAATTCATACTTTGTGCACAAATCAAGTGATATCTCTAATAAATGATGGTATACAATATACGAACGTATTAGAGACCAATTAAACATCATTTACACACAAAATATGGCTAAATGGGGGGGTTAAATATGCAATATTCACTCCGAATCAGTTTTCAAGAGAGAGTTGGCCCCTATTTATATAGACGGCTGTCCCTCCACTTCTCATCATATCCGATGTGGGACTATTTTAAAATAGAAGAATTAATTAAGTTGGTTTGCCTTTCATAAAGGCTAAACTTTAACGAATTAATTCTTCCTCACCGTTGAGCTTCAGAAGTGATACAACCTATCATTTCGAAGAGCTATGAACGTTGAACGCATAGAAATAAACGGCGATGAATTCCGACTTCGTTTGTCCCCTCAGAAAATTGCGCAAAGTCGAGTAAAAAGTAACAATTCGACTGAATTTCGTAGTCCTCGCAACCATCCTAGGGTTTTTGGGCTGTGGGCCCTGCAGGCGGGGCCCACCTGCCAGCTGGGTAAGCCCTTTGGGCGTGCCCAGTCAGATCTGGGCGTAGCCCGTTGTGCAGGCAGGCTGCCCCACCCTCCTCTGTGCGGGCGGGCTCAGACCCGCCCGCTCAAGGTGGGCTGCCAGCTGGACCTAGTCTGATTGCATCAAGTTATAAATCGGAGTTACTACTCCGAATTTCATCCTGGAAGTTGACTAAGTCATCATCAGTTATGATGTCTAACTCGACTCTTCGTCTCACGAGGTTCGAGTAATTATACAACTTCCTAATGATCGATTTAATGTATATCTTATTGATAATGTCCTCATAGAACGTTATCAAAACCTAGGCATTACTATCTGGGACTTAACCCAGAGGGAGGACTTAACTCAGAGTCACTTGCTATGGATCGTACCAAGTCTAACTAAGTGTGATTCATACCTTTTAACACACCGATGTGTTAACAGACTTGACCTGAGAGAAAATCATATTTTCTTTTAATTACGCAAGATTTTATAGAGCTAAGTATTTGACCATTCGATCTAATCGAATTAGTTTAAATACTTTTGTCATTTCGTTCTTTATTTTATCAGACTTGTGTTTCCATCAAGAACACGTGTCTAAATAAAATATTAGATAACTTATTTTGGTTAATCTAGACTTGGGTACATCAGTATGTATGAGACTGAGTTCGACAACTCATTCTCCCACTGTCTTACAGATGGGTTTCGGCCATTATATCTAAGAGGATAAGATTCACAAGTGTACGTAGACTTCATAATACGAGAGGTCAGACCCCTTATGTGACTTGTGAAGCTTAGTCTCTCGATACGGCCTAGTTTATTTTTCCATATAAGTTTATTACTATCTTGTGTGTTTATATATTAACATTTAATATATATATTATCATTATACATATTACTCATTGCTTCAGAAGCAATGTGACGACATTCATCAAAATGTGTTAATCTTTTGTATAACAATAATTATGAAATCGTGACATCAAAATGTCACATTTTCATTCCCTCCTACTTATGCCTTTACTAATAATAAATTAAACTATTTAACTTGATTGACTTTTCAGAGTGCCTTCTTCTTTTTCTAAATCACATTTAGATATTAAATAGCCCAACATTAATGAATAGCTATACAAGCTCTCATGTATCCAAACGCCTGAGCTTTGCAACCTTGAGCGTAGCTCAACAAGTTGCTTATCTCAAGATCCGGTTGGGATACATAGCCTTGCACCGTTCATGCACTCGTATTTGACTCAAACAGTTTGATCGAATTCTCTTTGCGAATCGAAATTGTTTTTCCATACAACCTTGAGCGTAGCTCACTAAGTTGTAGGGAGAAACATACTTCGAATATTAAAATGTTCGAGCTGCCCTTTATAGAGGCGAGTGACATGTAACGTGCATTTATTTTGTTGGACTCAGAACTTAATGAAATCATATTCCTTAAGTTTGTCTTTAAGAAGGTCATTTTAATGTCAACAATAATATAGTTTAATTATATCAATTAGAATTTAACTTGATATTCAATTAATCAACCCATTTAACCAGTTAACTAATTCCATTAAAATATTATATTTTTATTCCATTTGTAAACTTAGAACTTACCCTAGTTTAGCATATGTTCAATATTGAATATAGGTAGATTGGCTTTTATCTATCTATATCCTCCCACTAATTTTACAATCATTTTAAGTCTTAACAATGAACGATTTAATCGAATTAAATAAATGGGTAAGCGATACAATCACCCTGAGCCTAACAACCTTGAGTGCAGCTCAATAAGTTGCTTGACTCTATGATCGGTAGATGACTCTTCATCAATCATATCAGATTTGACTCTCTTATCGGTTTTTACCCCTAGCCATTTGTGATCATGAGTGTGCTCATCCAAATCACAATGTCTAGTTTAGTCGGACCCTTGTTTTCGCGTCTAGCCTGACTTGCCCCGGCGCTTGGTGTATTCACGACACGTCGGTTTGGGTCAGGTCTTACACTACATCATATGTGTTTAAGAAATTGGTTTCTATAAGATTACCATGTCACAGCCTGAGTGTAGCTCAACAACTGGAACACTGGTCCTATAGTTGCCAATCCTAAAATAAGGAGGGCTACGGCTAATCTTGAAGAATATTATTAACGTATTTGACCTAGATATAGTCCAGGGTGTCATATAATCATGATTCGCGTCATTGCGGGAATTGACTAATCCGGGATCACTCATCCCTTAGACTAGCTAGGGTGATCCAACAAACTTAGCCAAGCACATTGACTGGATCATGGTCCATTGAATGGATCATGGTCTATTGAATGAAGCTTGTCATTTTTATATGCGTGCCATAGACTAAAAGGTTTTTATTAACAACTAATTAATTATATCAACTAGTTGAATCCTTAAATTCAAAATTTTAGGATTTGTTTAATAACTTTTATTAAATCCTTACCAACTATAAGGTTCATGTGCTATCCTAATCGTTATTAGGATTTTAATAAACTTATTAACAACGCTAAAAGCGAAGTCCTCTAATGAGAATTAATCATAACAATTAAAATAAAATTTTCATTAAAGGGACTACCCTAATCAGGAATTAAGTCTTAAAGGGTTGTTAAATGTTTTATAAAAACATAGCATGTCATTAAAATTCAATTAATAAATTTTAATGATTTCTTAATGGCTAACCTAAAGGGTTGTCTTGTGTTATCAAATAAGGGACAAGATGACATAGCGATTAACATAAAGTTACACTAATTTTAACACATAAAAAGAGTGTCCTAACATTTAACAATTAAATATAAAATTATTTATCTAATAAACAATTTTAGCATGCATACTTAAATTTAACATTTAAATTTAAAAATATGATTTTTAAAATATTTTATTTTATCTCATAAAAATAAAAACTTGTTTTAAAATATCACAAAATTTGCATGCTACTCAAAATATTTATCGTATAAAATTTTAGGCTTTTAAAATCATCTTTAAAAAATATTACATAAATTTTAAAACATTTTAAAAAGGCATCTAAAAACATTTTAAAAATTATCTCATAACTTTAAAACATTTTTGAAAGTGTTTCAAAAGCATTCAATTAATTAATCGCAGTCCTAGATCAGCATACAGACATTGCTCTGATACCACTGAAGGGTTTTGGCGGACCCTCAGGGCACAAATTCGTGCCCATCCTAAGTCGGACGGAACATGGAAGCAAAAATATGCAGCGGAAAATAATATGTTAATCTAATTAACATGCAGCCCTAAGGAACAAGACCCTTAGCCAGGATCTCTGTCAACTCGGGGTGGATCTGACACCCCAAGAGGGATCTAAACTACTGTGAATAATTAAACTAATGCTTATAAAAAACATACCCGGAATCTTGCCCTGGGGCAGGCAAGATGTACCGCACCGTCTTCCGAGCCGCTCCCCGTCCCACACAGAGCCGCTCCTCGAACCGCTCCTCGAACCGCTCCGCATCCCGAGGCGAGCAATCCTCGTGTCGCCGAGCCAACTACGCGCCGAAGAAAGTTTCACGCGAATGAAAGCCTTCGCCAAGATTTTGGATCCGAATCAGAACTCCTTCGTGGCTTTGCTAGAGCCCTTCAGGAGTAAGGCAGAAATATAGGGAGAAGAGGAATTAATTTAAGCTTTGATCCGAGCGTGCTCCAACTTTTTGGGAGACGCGCAGATCTTGAGCTTGGGAAAAGTTTGGAGGAAGGGGGATGCCCCTATTTATTTAGGCGGCTGACTCTCCTCCTTTCTCCACAACCGATGTGGGACTAAAGTTTGGAGTTAATAAATTCAATTTAGTTTGCCTTTCACGAAGGCTAAACTTTCGTGAATTTTAACTCGCTCAGCGTCGAGCTTCATGATTGATACAACCTATCAATTCGAAGGGCGTTCAATGGTGAACGCATAGAAAAAAACGACACGTCAATCGGAGTCCGTTTGACCCTCCAATTGATCGTTCAAAGATCAGCCTACACCCAAAAAACTGCAAATAGCCATCCGTCACAAAACTGGGCTCGAAGCCCTAGGAAAGGGGCCCCACTGCGCTGAGGCACGTGTAGTGCAAGCGCCTTGAGGCGCATGTGCTGCACCCGCCTCAGCACATGCGCTGAGGCGCGCGCCTGCGTCCGCTTCCAGCGGGCGCCCGCACTTGCTGGTAGGGGCGCGGGCTTGTGCCCGCTTCAAGCGGGTGCCCGCGCCAGTCTTCAGCCTGGGTTTAGACCAAACCTATTGGGCCGACCCATTTGGGCTCTTTTGGCTGTTTTGGCTCTAACTTGAGTATTTGGTGTCCGATTTGGACGCTGTTCGAACCTGGGTTTAGACAGGGACATTCTCGTCTTACTCGTGAACTTTTCCTTGCGTTTATTGTTGATCTGGATCCTAGCCTAGAGGGGACTTGACTAGGATAATAAAAATTTTCGTGCAACCCACGAATAATCACACGTAGTTATAAGCACAGGCAGGGTAAATAAAATGTAATCACAGAGTACGCACAGATATACCCTGGTTCGGTCGTCTCCACGACCTACTCCAGCCCCGAAAGCAACAACTAGATAGATATGTAATCAAGGTACAGCTACAATGAGTCAAGATCCCCAAATCAACTCTCACCTTGCTCGTACGCACTCCCGCGTGCTCTACACTATCAACCTAGTCAGATGCTCTCACCCTTGACGAGCCCCAACACGTCAAGTCCCCAAAGACACAATAAACTGGTAAAGTTTTCCCTACAGAGATTGCTACACTACTACACAATAATAAATATAGAGTTTAGAAATGCTCAGTATGTAGGTGTAGTCGTCTCTGTCAAAAAGCATAGCGTCAGCTTCAGTCTGGCGCAAACGGTATCTCGACCTGACCATTGGATCTCAACATATGGATCTATGAAGTTAAGAACCAAACAGGTTTGTGTGCATAGCAGTTCCAGTGCAATTAAATCAAGTCAGACTGTGTGCACATAAATTTTCTATTACGCTTTTCCACGTCAGCCTCTGAATTAACTCTTCTCGCTTTCACCCAACTGCCCACGTCAGTGGCTTCCGACGCAATAAGGTTAGGGCATGCAGCTCTTGAATTTCGACGGGCGGCGGCTCTTCTTCAGCGACGAGCTCTCAACTCCGGTCCCTCCTCGACACCGTGAATGGTGGCGTGCTGCTCCTACTCCGAATACATCTCCTTGACGGTGAGAACTCACGTCGAGCTTGATGAGACGCAGCAAGGGAGTTCTCTCGACGACGATCTCTTGGTGTGGAGGCGATGGCAGCGAGAACTCCGGCGTAACGACTTCAACTATGAGGGCTTGACTCCGATGGCTTCGCTCTGGTGGCAGCGCTTCTGTTTCGATGGAAGCTCTTCGTCAGCAAAGGAGATGATGTCGGCGTCTGCGAGGAAGTCGACGGTCAGCAAAGAAGTTGACAGAGAACTCGACGAACACCTCCGACGGGGTGAAGTCCGGACGAGACGTCGACGACGTCAAAAGGTCGACAGCAGCTTGGAATCGTCTTCGATGTAGTTTGGAAGTGTACGAGACGTCGACGGTGTGAAAAGGTTGACAGCAGCGAAGATCTCGACCGAGAACTCAACGGTGACTTGATGTAATCTCCGGCAGCTTCCCTTGGTCGACGGCGACAACTTAGGGTATGTAGGCACGAGGATCTCAGGTAGCAAATGTTGGATATGGAAGACGTTAGTGCACCCTTGTAGGGGATGTACGAGGGAATACGGACCTCGAACGTCACGTACACGAAGTCGTGTGCAAAGGGAATATGTTCCCTTGCGGAGAGGATCTCTAGATTGATGGGAAAGTCGCATTATATATGCATAAGTGCATGCGACATATGGCTAATAAAGGGGTAATATCTTAAGCTTATGTTGTACCATGCATATGGTACAACTTAAGCTTATAATGTGCCATGTATCATGGTACACCTTAGTTAAATTGTTCCAAAGGAACAATTACTCCTAAATTAACTACCTTGGGGGCTATAAATAAGACCCAAGGGTAAGCCATTTCCTTACACTTTTGCATGGCATTCTTGCATGCATTTCATTCTAGCGAAGCTCTGCCGAAATCCTTCCTCTCTCTTTATCCAAGTTCTTAAATCTAAAAGTAGAGATTTAGATTGTGGATTTAGTAGCCTTACTCTGTTCGTGAGAAGACTCGATCCGTCGTGGCGAATCCGAAGGCAAAGTTCCGAGACTACCGTGCCGCATACGCAAGCGTAAGTCTCAACTTTATTTATCGATCCTAACTCTGTTTTGGCAGGTTCCTTCATTGGTATCAGAGCCATACGGGTTCGCCCCGGTCAAACCGCCGCCCCGTCGAAACTATGAACGAGTCGTTGTCTTTTTCACGAATGGGTATCCTACCATTACGGATATGGTAGGAACGCTTCGTGACGGAGAGAACGCAACGGTTGTTCTTTTCACGTTAGGGTCTCCTATCATTACGGATATGGTAGGAACTCTCCGTGACGGGAAGAACCGACCGTTCACGTAGTATGTTATTTTTCATTTTTGGCACACGGCCATTAGAAAATAACCACTTTCTCGACGAACGGGTGCTTCATCGACGAACGGGTGCTTCATCGAGGAAGATGATGGAAGTTATCTCCATCGGAGAAGATGGATTTTGGTGCATGTGCACCATGGCCAAATGGGCTATGGAGGCCATGCACACCCCCTCCCCATGCAGAGGGGGTTGGCTACGGCCAATAACCACCGCGACCACCCCATCAAGGGGGAGGAGTGCATGCGGCCACCCCATGAAAGGGGAGACCGGCCATGGCCAAAGGGCCATGGCCAGTCAAGGCCAATAAGCCATGGCCAGTCAAGGCCAATAAGCCATGGCCGGGCCATGGCCGGCCCTGGCCGGCCACGGCCAGGGCAGGGGCCCTGGCCCCGGCCAAGGCCTGGCCGAGGCCAGGGCAGGGGCCCTGGCCGCCCTGGCAGAGGCCAGGGCAGCGCCCTGGCCTCAGGCCAGGGCCTGGCCGCCCTGGCAGAGGCCAGGGCGGGGTCCCTGGCCCCGGCCAGGGGCCTGGCCGCCCTGGCAGAGGCCAGGGCGGGCGCCCTGGCCTCAGGCCAGGGCCTGGCCGCCCTGGCAGAGGCCAGGGCGGGCGCCCTGGCCTCAGGCCAGGGCCTGGCCGGCCCCGGCCCTGGCAGAGGCCAGGGCCTGGCCAGCCCTGGCCTCGGCTAGGGCCTGGCCAATGGCCGGCCCTGGCCGCTGCCAGGGCCACGGTCGGCCCTGGCAGCGGTCAGGGCCTGGCCGGGGGCCGGACTGATCGGCACTGGCCGGGAGTGATTCAGACCAATTTTTTGGTCGACCAATTTGGGTGTTTTGGTCGACCAATTCGGCAAAAGGCTTTGGTCGAACATGAACGTGCCGACTAGCCCATACGGGGCCAAACGACAGTCGTCTGAGCCAAAATTCTCTCATACGGGGGGAAACGCCTGGATCCATACGGGAGCCAACGACGATAGTTTGCAGAAAAATCCCCAAAAAGGGGGATCCGACCTTGGCACGGCTACGGCTTATTCCCGACAAATGGTCAGGAAGTGCCGAATATTTCACTAGTATCATAAGGGTACTAAGTTGAAATATACATTTTTTTTTTGAAAAATACATTTTCAAACGTTTTGAAAAATACGTTTTCAAAAAAACGCTTTTCCGCTGCAAAGTACTATAAGAGTACTAACATTTGATAAAGTGAGGGAGAAATATTGAAAGTTACTCTAGATGGTGACCTTTCCGATTCTAGAATAACATCTTCAATATTTTTCGAAAGTAACTTATCAAATTATGAATATCATTCCAAGTGGGAGTTGATTTTAGAACTATCCATATGGGATATTCTATTATCATTTCAAGTGGGAATTATATCTGAAAAATACGTTTTCAAACTCGTTTTCCGCTGCTAGTACTATAAGAGTACTATTGTTTGATAAGTGATGGGGGAATATTGAAGGTTGTTCTAGATGGTGATTGGAATCGAAGAGACCTTTTCGATTCTAGAACAACATCTTCAATATTTTTCAAAAGTAACTTATCAAATATAATATAATTCCAAGTGGGAGTTGATTTTAGAACTATCCATATGGGATATTCTATTATCATTTCAAATGGGAGTTATATTTTAAGAATTTTTATGCAATGTTTTGATCAAACCTTCGGTTTTGTGTCTTTTGCAGCATTTTAAAAGTAAAATGTCTTCCGCTTCAAAGAATATCGTCGCTGAGTTAAACAGAGGTGAAAAACTCAACGGCGATAATTACAACCTTTGGTCCATTAAGATACAATACGTTCTAGAGGAGCAAGAAGTGCTCGAAACTCTAAAGAACGTTATGATTGAACCCGAGTTGGGCACTACGGCCCAACACCGACGAGACAAGGAAGCTTTTGATGCTTGGTCTCGGAAGAATAAGATAGCACGCATTACGTTATTAAGCAGTATGGCTGATGACATAATGCGCATCTTTCGAGAACATGACCTAGCCATGGACATATGGTCCAAGCTAGAGGAGAAGTTCGGTGGCACATCGGTGTCCAAACTTCGCGCCTTAACTATAATGTTCGATACATATAAGAAACGTCCAGATCATTCCATGGGGAAACATCTGCGACATATAACGAACCTTATCTCGGAGTTAAAGGACGCAGGTCATGTGCTCACTGATGAGCAACAAATCCAAGCAGTTATACGTTCCCTACCAAATGGGTGGGATCAAATGAAGATGCATCTCACTCACAATGAGAGCATCAAGACCTTCAGCGACGTTTCCAAGCACCTCGAATTAGAGGAAGAGCGGCTTACGGCTGCCAAGCCAAGTGCAGAAGTGCACATGGTTGCTAGATCCTCACACGGGGGAAAGAAACGGAAAGATCGTTCGAAGTTCACTAATGAACGTAATAAGCAACCTGAGTCTACCAAGAAACCCGAACATAAGGGTGGGCACAAGAAATGGCACAAGAAGAAAGACTTGAAAAGGATCAAGTGCTTTAAGTGCAATAAGCTCGGTCACTATGCTCGTTCGTGTACGAGTGGAGGCGACGAGGTAACTTGTAAATATACTAGTTACATATGTGTTTCTAGTTCAATATTTCTTGTGGAATCTAATCCATTTTGGATAATTGATTCAGGTGCCACCGACCAATAGCAAGGGACAGACGGTCCTTCGTGGAGTATCACCGGATACCCCAAGGAACGAAGTGGATCTATGTAGGAAACAACACACATGTTGAAGTGAAAGGCGTTGGGACTTGCAAGCTAGTCTTGGACAACGGCCGCACTCTCCTACTTCATGATGTCCTCTTCGCTCCAGATATTCGAAGGAATATAATTTCTGTGGTCGTATTAATGGGTCTTGGCTATAACTGGTTTTTTCATGATTGTAATGTGGACTTAAGTTGTAATAATACTCTTATTGGTACTGGGTTTGTATTTAAAGGATTTATTGTAATGAGTACAATGTATGATTCCTCATGTAATGAAAATTTCCTTATTGCAAATTCTAAGACTTATGAGTCTGATGTGATTTGTTGGCACGCAAGGCTTGGTCATATTGGACCAACGCGTATGGATAGACTTGTCAAACGTGGCCTTCTATCCAATGTTTTAAAGGTTGAAATGTCGACCTGCGAACATTGCTTTGTGGGGAAATCTTGTCGCAAGCCGTTTGGAACCGGCACAAGGGCCGAGGTTCCATTACAGCTTATCCATTCGGACATATGTGGTCCGATGAATGTCAAGACAAGACACGTAAAGTCCTATTTCATCACTTTTATTGATGATTTCACCCGATTCGGACATATCTATTTGATATCCCACAAAAGTGAAGCTTTGGCTTGCTTTAAAAACTATATGAGTTTAGTGGAGAATCAATTAGATCGCAAGATTAAGGTTTTGCGAACCGATAGGGGCAGTGAATATCAATCAATAAGTTTTAAGGAACTTTGTGATGAAAAAGGCATAGTACATCAGGTAACTATGCCTTATACTCCTCAACAAAACGGTGTTGCAGAAAGGAGAAATAGGACTTTAATGGAAATGGTCCGTTCAATGATGGCGCAAGCTAACTTGCCAATCACCTTTTGGGGTGATGCATTATTGACGGCCGCTTTCATTTTAAACTGCGTACCCTCGAAATCAGTTAGCTCCACTCCTTATGAGTTGTGGAACCAAAGGTCTCCTGACTTAAACATTTTAAAACCTTGGGGTTGTGCATCCTACGCACATATTTCCTCCCATAAGTATGGCAAACTTGGGCCAAGGGGAAGGAAATGTATCTTTATACGATACGCAGAAAACTCCAAAGGTTATGTTTTTGTTAGTCAGGAAGACAATGGTGGGCTAATTGAGTTTGAATCGAGGGATGTCACTTTCTTGGAAAACGAGTTTCCAAGACAAGGCGAGATAAGTCAGGACTTATCTCTATTTGAGATTTATGATCAAGAAGGATTACCTCATTCGAGTGGGAGAATTCTTGGTGAAAACGAAAATACGTTTCAACCTTCACCAATGGATTATACGAATGACGATTATCCTATTCCATACGGGAATAATGATCCAAGTGGGAGCAATTCTAACGACATTCCAAGTGGGAGTGAAATTAGAATTGATCTAAACTCAAGTCAACAAGGACTTGAAGAATCTCAAATACGACGTAGTAGTCGTACAAGGTTGGCTCCTCTAAGATTTGAGGATGAATTTCCGCAAATCTTTATGACTTTACTACAAGAAGATGACGAGCCTGCTACTTTCAAACAGGCCGTATCTTGCCCTGCTAAAGACAAATGGATGGAAGCGATGCAAGAGGAGTTAGAATCCATGAAAGTTAACCAAGTCTGGGACTTAGTTGACTTACCCAGAGGACGTAGAGCTATTGGGAACAAATGGGTTCTCAAGATCAAGCATAAGGCTGATGGCTCTATTGACAGATATAAAGCTCGCCTTGTCGCGAAAGGTTTTACGCAACAGGAAGGGATAGACTACGAAGAGACCTTCTCACCTGTTGTTCGTTTTACCTCAATTCGCCTGATTCTGGCAATGGTAGCTTGCTTAGACCTCGAATTACATCAAATGGATGTAAAGACTGCCTTTCTCAATGGAGAATTGGACGAGGAGATCTATATGGAACAACCAACAGGGTTTGTAAAAGAAGGAAACGAACATAAGGTTTGTAAACTTCTTAAATCCATATATGGTCTTAAACAATCCTCGAGGCAATGGTATATACGATTTCAAGAGGTTGTCTTATCAAATGGATTTTCCATGCTTGATGAAGATAACTGTGTATATATCAAGAGGAATAAGAACAAGTATGTTATTATGTCTCTATATGTAGATGACATTTTAATAGCTGGAAATGACAAGGGCTTTGTAATGGATATCAAGGCTTGGCTTTCATCAGTTTTTGAGATGAAAGACATGGGAGAAGCCGCATATATCCTTGGAGTTAAGATTTCAAGGAATCGTTCAAAGAAACTTCTTTCTCTTTCACAGGAGACTTATATAAAGAAGGTTCTAGAACGTTTTAATATGCAGGACTGCAAGTCCATTGATACTCCTATAAGCAAGTGCGACAATTTATGTCTGAAATCATGTCCGAAGAACCAAAAAGAGAAGGAGATTATGGAAAAAGTTCCATATTCCAGTGCAGTTGGTAGTCTGATGTACGCTATGATGTGTACAAGACCGGACATCTGTTTTGCCGTTGGAATGGTAAGTCGTTACCAATCCAACCCAGGGCAAGTACACTGGAAAGCGGTTAAGAGGATAATGCGGTATCTCAAAGGAACTGCAGACTTTGCTTTATGCTATCAAGGAGATGCCTTGAGGCTCGAAGGCTACACTGATGCTGATTGGGCGGGTGATCTCGATGAGCGACGATCGACCTCAGGATATGGGTTTCTACTCGGATCTGGTGCAATATCCTGGAGTAGCAAGAAACAATCCTGCATCGCACTTTCAACCATGGAAGCCGAGTTTGTAGCATTTAGCATGGCAGTCCAAGAGGCTGTTTGGCTTAGGAAGTTCTTAGACAGGCTAATTAATGCAAATGACTCAGGTGTTGTACCCATACACAGCGACAGTCAAGCATCTATAGCCTATGTCAAAGATCCGAAATTCCATTGTAAGACCAAACACATAGATATCCGCTACAAATTTGCAAAAGACTATGATAAGACCAAGAAGGTAGACATAAGGTACATATCTACGCATGAGATGATAGCGGATCTGCTTACGAAGGCTATCCCCAGAGATGTGTTTTACAAACACTTATCATCTCAAGGATTGCGTAAGAGCTGAGTTGTACCAATGTATATTCCCATGTCTGTAAATGATCAAAATTAATAAAAGAATAAGTTCTTTTTCAAACATTGCATATGAATTTCTTAAGAAATGTTTGTGTACATTTTTGAAATCTCAGCTGAATTCTAGTATGTCGGACAGATTGAGGTTGGCTCTCTCACATGAGCAACCGCCTTATTCTATCAGACGGATGGAATAGAGATGAGACCTGTTTGAAGTCAAAATCATCAGACGGATGATTTAAGAGTCATGACTTAAACAAAATGGTCGCATGAAAGATCTGCATCATATGGATGCTTACAAAAGATCTAAGAGGATTTTTTGGAAATCCTATCTGTCTAAATGCGGGATGTGAGTCCAAAGGACTATTTGAGTAGAATAAGGGACTCAAAGTCAGACATTGTGGTGTCTGATCATCATCCTTACAACATCATTGAGACATACACTCCCTGGGAAAGGAGCGATGTTGTAATACGTGTTCATACCACGTATGCATTACGACCACTGAGTTAGTAGCAATAGTGTTTGCTATTATGTGAGACTCAAAGGCCATATGTGCCTTAACTCTTACCCTCAAGGACTCCAATTGGTTCCTTTAGATTTGACGAGATGATCGCTATCTTAGCGTGTTGCTAATGGGCTATGATAATTCGGCTCGGCGGGGCACGTTAGAAAAGCGAATCAAGTCAAGATCAGAAGGTTCGCAAGAAGAGGAAGATTGATTTCATATTCACATTTGGACTTTAATGATTCAAAGCTGGCCAGCCAATTGTGATCCAGATGGGATTCAATTGTTGAATATAAAGTATAAGAAATGTGAAGAAATAATCTAGGGTAAAGCATGCGTTGAACTACTCAACTTTGCACCTTCGAGGTCGTTGTGTATCTCTAACAAGTGCACAACAACAGACTCTGCGCGCATGACGGCCGCACAGTCTCTTTCTCGGTATGATAGATGAAAGAACTAAGAGAAAGACGTTCTCTTACAATCCCCTCAAGTGTGAGTGGGAGATCTTGGATATGGAAGACGTTAGTGCACCCTTGTAGGGGATGTACGAGGGAATACGGACCTCGAACGTCGCGTACACGAAGTCGTGTGCAAAGGGAATATGTTCCCTTGCGGAGAGGATCTCTAGATTGATGGGAAAGTCGCATTATATATGCATAAGTGCATGCGACATATGGCTAATAAAGGGGTAATATCTTAAGCTTATGTTGTACCATGCATATGGTACAACTTAAGCTTATAATGTGCCATGTATCATGGTACACCTTAGTTAAATTGTTCCAAAGGAACAATTACTCCTAAAATAACTACCTTGGGGGCTATAAATAAGACCCAAGGGTAAGCCATTTCCTTACACTTTTGCATGGCATTCTTGCATGCATTTCATTCTAGCGAAGCTCTGCCGAAATCCTTCCTCTCTCTTTATCCAAGTTCTTAAATCTAAAAGTAGAGATTTAGATTGTGGATTTAGTAGCCTTACTCTGTTCGTGAGAAGACTCGATCCGTCGTGGCGAATCCGAAGGCAAAGTTCCGAGACTACCATGCCGCATACGCAAGCGTAAGTCTCAACTTTATTTATCGATCCTAACTCTGTTTTGGCAGGTTCCTTCAGCAAAGTGGAAGATCATGGTGCCGTGGATATTTTCAACGGGAGCAGGGGCGTGTAGTGCTCATTGACATCGTTGATGAAGAACGACGAGAGGGTAGGACACACGGCAACACGAAAGAAGCTACTCCAAGATGATGACGATGTGAAGATGATGATGATAAATATTTTGGGCTTGGAGTTTTAAGACTAAAGGATTGGTTTGAAAAAAAATGGCCGACTCTCTCCTTGTTTCTCTTCTTATTTTTGCCCTTGGTTGCTGCAATATATATTGTGGAGATTAGGTTTTTTTGTGTGGTGAGGTGTTGTTTATATAGGGTAGGCAAGGGTTTCGTTGAGACTAGTTGAGATCCAATGGCTGGGATTGGTTCTAGGAGAGGTCGGCTAGGAGATCTCTTGGAATGATATCAAATCCCCTAAGAGATAGGGATTGAAACCAATTTTGTATTCGAGTTGGATTTGCACTCATCAAATCAACCCTCCTTAGACCAAGTCCATCTTGTATGTGTATAGTAGTTTCCCAAGTCCTCCATATAGTATGAATATGAATTTATCCATCTCTTTGACTTAGTCATCGTTGAGATATTTGTGTCTTTGCCATTCCTGTAAACACTTAACACACACATCAAATCATTCACAAATGTTTGTCATCATCAAACAATAAGTCCTAGATCGTTGTATTCAACAATCTCCCCCTTTTGATGATGACAAACCTACACAAGATTTGATAGTTAACGAATTTAAACAATCTCATCATGACACGTGTGTGTGAATGTAATGGAGGGTGTATGCAAACAGTAACAGTAATATATGATGTTCAAGCACACAAGCATACACCACAATAACAATAAATTTCTAGCATGCTCCCCCTATTCTCATGCTCCCCCTTGAACATGTATTCGTCCATGTAGACCCACAAATAATACCAAATACCGAATACACCGAGTACGGTACCACACACAAGTATTCCACAACAAATCTTACCATGTATTTCTCCCCCTTCGTTATCATCAAAAGGATATCCCTGTAGTTCCAAATATACCACATGTAAAATAAAAGAGCATTATAAACTATAAATAGCATTTGCATGTCGACATTCATATAATAGCACTTCAAATACAATGAGAATCATAATTTTGAATTCAACACCATTATGTAAGTGCAACTATTAAACATAGAAGTACAAAGGGAAATACTTTTATTAAACTCAACCAAAACAAATCCAACATTTTCCAAATAACTTTATATCACTAGGATTGATTTTTCCCTCCTCATTAAGAATGAGGTTAAGGTATCACACCCCAAAACATAGCCTAAAAGGACTCTTAGATGTGGGGGTGACATTGCTTGACGAGTAAAAACACCAACGCTAAAGATTACCCATAAAGCTTATGTTGGATACTCGTGGGTAGTGTAATTGCCAAGAATTGTATCCATTTTTCATACGGAGCATGTTTACTATCTTTTTCATTCTTCATAGCATGAAAACCAATTTTTAGCTCAATTTTTACCCATGGCAACACACATCATATCCCTTAGATTTTCGGTTATTATTCATCCTACATTCACGTTCCAATATTCACAAATAGTACCTCCAAGTGTACATCATAGTTTAAAGATTGGGAAGTGAGAGTAGGTGTAGAAATCATATTATCAATTCATTGAACTTTTCATGGCTACTATGAAATAAAACATACGAATGTAGCCATAATAATAATACTACAATTTCTACATGGATATGATTATCATTCATTTATAACACTTGAATGATGCAAAGAGAAAGATATGCATTAAGCTCCATTTTTTTTGCTTTTTGTCTTTTTCAATTTTTTTGATTTTTCATTTATAAAGAACTAAACAAGCTAACATCAATCAAACAAGCACACAAAATAAAATAAATCAAGCATACAAAAAGTGAGAAAAAAATGCTATGAAGGTATGCATTAAGTTCAAAGAGGAAGATATACCTTCGCATCGTCATTTGGCTAAAGAACTAAACAAATGAAGCGTTCAATCCATAGCTCCTAGCCAAGTCTCCACCTCACCTACACGACAGATGTTATGTGTGACCTTGGAATCCAACAAGGTCCACTAGTGTTAGTCATCAAAGCTTTAGGAACACACACTTGTTTGAACTTTATGTTCGTGTTCCTAAACTTACAATAATACGAAGTGTGACCAACACTATCACAAGTATGACACTTTGCATAAACATTTTTAGCAATAGACGTCACATTGTAAAATTTCTTATACTTAGGTTTTTCAACATTCTTAGTGCCAAATCCAAGGCCACGTCTATTATTGCCATACAATTGATTTCCAAGAATAATATCCAAGTTTTGTTTTCCTATGGAAAATCTCTTTAATGACAATTCTAGGGTGGTGACTTTGGATTTCAGAATAGAATTTTCATTCACAAGCAAAGTGCACTTACTAATGAAAGCTCGCTTATTTTCCTCTTCTTTCTTTTCAAAATCACTCATTTTTTCCTTAAGTTCAAGATTTAGCATAATAATCTTTTCAGTAAGCAATTCATTATCAGTTTCACTCTTTATCAATTCTTGCTTATACATGCTAATATCTTTTAGCAAAGAGGGACAAGAGGAACACTCAACTTTTTCAGGCAAGCTAGCTTTCTCCATTTTCAGCATATTAATGGTGGAGTTACATGCAACAAGTTCTTCTTTAAGTTTATCAATTTCTTGAGAAAAGTCATAATTTTCTTGTTACAATTCAAAGCTACCCTCCCTATAATCATCTATGGTAGATTCTAGCTCATCTATTTTAGCTTGCATACCTTTGCAAATATTTAAAAATTCAGCTTTAATGCAAGAGTCTACCTCATTGTGTTTTCCCATTAAGCACATGACGGAGTGGGCTTCATGCTCCTCTTCCTCATCCTCAGCTTCGCTGTCCATATCCCATGTTAGCACTTTGGCTTTTCCTTTCTTCTCTGCGACATTTGCTGTATGTTGTGGGTAGTTCCGCATCATGTGTCCTTTCCTCCTACATTTAAAACATTCCATTTTATTAGTAGATTTCTGCTCAGAGGAAATTCTATCAGAATTAAAATTATTGGAACGAGTAAACCTTTTTCCCATCTCAGCTCTTCCTTGATCAGTCTGAATGTATCTTCTGAAGTTTCTGACCATTAGAGCTTGCTCCTCATCAGATCGTCATCGTTAGCTTGAAGAGCTAATGGTGTGGAAGTTTTGACTTTTTCTTCAGGTTTCTCTCTAGTTTCTATACTTTGCAGCTCAAGCTCATGGGCCATCAGTTTTCCTATTAAATCCTCCACTCTCATCGTTGATAAATCATTAGCTTCTTGAATAGCGGTGACTTTAGGCCTGAATGAGCTCGGCAGCGCTCTTAAGATCTTTTGTACCTGCTCAAGGCTAGAGTATGGCTTACCGAGGGAACTGGTTTGTAGACGATGTCTGTGAACCTTGCAAACATGTCTTTAACAGATTCTGTTGGTAGCATGTGAAAGCTCTAATATTCTGTGTTCATTAACGCAAGTCTGGATTCCTTCACTTGCGATGTTCCCTCGTGTGTTACCTCCAGAGTTTGCCAAATTTCCTGCGCAGTTAGACAATGTGAGACACGGTTAAACTCAGATTTATCAAGAGAGCATATAAGCACATTCATAGATTTACCATTAAGAGTATAAAGTTTCTTATCAGCTAAACCCCACTTGTCTTTAGGCTTAATCATAACAGTGTCTTCGATTTTAATAGTGGGTAGACTATAACCATTTTCAAATATATCCCACACATCATAATCTACAGACACAAAATAGGTTTTCATCCTAGCATTCCAATATGCAAAGTCTACACCATTAAACTTAGGGGGACGGGCTATAGACTGACCTTCAACAAATGCACAATCAGATATATTCATGGTCATCTAAAAATATAGACTAGATTCTCTAAACTGGCTCTGATACCACTTGTTGGATCTAGATCCTAGCCTAGAGGGGGGTGAATAGGCTAATAAAAATTTTCGTGCAACCCACAAACAATCACACGCAGTTATAAGCACTGGCAGGGTAAATAAAATGCAATCACAGAGTACACACATATATACCCTGGTTCGGTCGTCCCCACGACCTACTCCGGCCCCGAAAGCAACAACTAGATAGATATGTAATCAAGGTACATCTACAATGAGTCAAGATCCCCAAATCAACTCTTACCTAGCTCTTACGCACTCCCGCGTGCTCTACAGTATCAACCTAGTCAGATGCTCTCACCCTTGACGAGCCCCAACTCGTCAAGTCCCCAAAGACATAATAAACTGGTAAAGTTTTTCCTACAAAGATCGCTACACTACTACACAATAATAAATATAGAATTTAGAAATGCTCAGTATGTAGGCGTAGTCATCTCTGTCAGTAAGCACAGTGTCAGCTTCAGTCTGTCGCAAACGGTATCTCGATCTGACCCCCGGATCTCAAAATACGGCTTGATGAAGTTGAGAACCAAACAGGTCTGTCTGCATAGCAGTTCTAGTGAAAATTAAATCAAGTCGGATAGTGTGCACAGAAATTTTCTATTACGCTTTTCCACGTCATCCTCCGAATTAATTCTTCTCGCTTTCACCCAACTGCCCACGTCAGCGGCTTCCGACGTGATAAGGTTAGGGCATGCAGTTCTTAAACTTCGACGGGCGGTGGCTCTTCTTCAGCGACGAGCTCTCAACTCCGGTCCCTCCTCGACACCGTGAACGGCGGCGTACTGCTCCTACTCTGAATATATCTCCTTGACGGCGAGAACTCATGGCGGGCTTGATGAGACGCAGTAAGGGAGTTCTCTCGACGACGATCTCTTGGCTTGGAGGCGATGGCAGCAAGAACTCCGGTGTAACGACTTCAACGACAAGGGCTTGACTCCGGTGGCAGCGCTTCTATTTTGATGGAAGCTCTTCGACATCAAGGGAGATGACGTCGGCAACTGCGAGGAAGTCGACGGTCAGTGAAGAAGTCGACAGAGAACTCGACGAACACCTCCGACGGGGTGAAGTCCAGATGAGATGTCGACAGCGTGAAAAGGTCGACATCATCTTGGACTCGTCGTCGATGTAGTTTGGAAGTGTATGAGACATCGACGGTGTGAAAAGGTCGACAGCAGCGAAGATCTCGATCGAGAACTCGACGGCGACTTGATGTAATCTCCGGCAGCTTCCCTTGGTCGGCGGAGACAACTTAGGGTATGTAGGCACGAGGATCTCAAGGAGAAAAGTGGAAGATCAAGGCACCGTGGATGTTTTCAACGGGAGCAGGGGCGTGCAATGCTCATTGACATCGTTGATGAAGAACGGCGAGAGGGTAGGACACACGACAACACAAAAAATGCTACTCCAAGATGATGACGATGTGAAGAAGAAGAAGATAAATATTTTGGGCTTGGAGTTTTAAGAACTAAAGGATTGGTTTGAAAGAAAAAATGGCCGACTCTCTCCTTGTTTCTCTTCTTATTTTTGCCCTTGGTTGCCACAATATATATTGTGGATATTAGGTTTTTTTTGTTGGTGGTGTTGTTTATATAGGGTAGGCAAGGATTTTGTTGAGGCTTGTTGAGATCCAATGGCTGGGATTGGTTCTAGGAGAGGTCGGCTAGGAGATCTCTTGGAATGATATCAAATCCCCTAAGAGATAGGGATTGAAACCAATTTTGTATTCGAGTTGGATTTGCACTCATCAAATCAACCCTCCTTAGACCAAGTCCATCTTGTATGTGTATATTAGTTTCCCAAGTCCTCCATGTAGTATGAATATGAATTTATCCATCTCTTTGACTTAGTCATCGTTGAGATATTTCCGTCTTTGTCATTCCTGTAAATACTTAACACACACATCAAATCGTTCACAAATGTTTGTCATCATCAAATAATAAGTCCTAGATCGTTGTATTCAATATTTATTTCATTAAATATTGTCGTAAACTATTTACGACACATTTAATCTGGTTTGCATCAAATGCAAAATAGTCCATATCTAAGCTAAATCATCATTTGCATTAAATACAAATGATCTGAGGGCACATCCCTCTGCAGTGCCTCCTCCCAGTTACTTGGTTATGCTGATGCAGGTTACCTATCGGATCCCCATACAGCAAAATCATAGACTGGTTTTGTGTTTACCTACGGAGGAACTGCTATCGCATGGAGATCGGTAAAGCAAACCACATCAGCAACATCATCTAAATCACTCTAAACTCATTGCAATCCACAAAGCAACAAAGAGTATTTTTGGCTTCGCTCCATCATCCATCACATCCTTGATACCACTGGTCTGAAGACTGGTGATCTTGAGCCCACTGTCTTGTTTGAAGACAACACTGCATGCATTGCACAACTCAAAATGGCTACATCAAAGACGACAGAACGAAACACATATCTCCCAAATTCTTCTAGACGCACGATCTATAAAAGAACGAGGAGGTCAAAGTTCAGCAGAACCAGTTCTGCAACAACTTTGCTGATTTATTTACTAAGTCTTTACCAAGATGTATTTTTGTAAAACTTGTAAAAGGAATCGGTATGAGACAGCTGAAATACCTACAAGCCTGAAGCTTGTACGGATCAGGGGGAGTAAACTGTGGGTTGCACTCTTTTTTCTTAAGTTGTTGGTTTTTTCCACTTGGTTTTCCACAGCTAAGGTTTTAACGAGGCAAACACGACTACTCTGAATCCAGAAGTATCCACCCTCTTAGCTTTATACGCTAAGACCAAAGTAATGGATGAATAAGGGGGAGTGTCATGAGTGAGGGAGGCCAAAGAGTGTCATGAGTGAGGGACGCCTTTGGCCTCCCCATCACTTATATCCCTCCATTACTCCCTCATTTAGTTAGGATAATAGGGACCTTTGGGATCCCATGTTCTTTGGTATTCCATATTGTTGAATAAATAGAGGACAATGGCCTTGTGCCACGGTTACTCTTTCTTTTGGTTTCTTAATAGACCCGAATAAAAAAAGGTAAACACATACAATGCCAAACAAAGCCCATGGGCAGATTTCAGCTTTGGCTTGTGAGCCATATAATTCCAAACAAAGGATGCTAACTTAAAAGAGCACCAAGCCAACTAGAATTGGACTAGAAATGAAAGTCCTCTAGAATGACGCCACTGTTATGCGACAACCGACTTCAACCTAGCTTGAAGTTAGAATTTTTAAGCTAACTTGTAGTGCCTATATAAATAGGTAAAAACATACAACAAATGCTAATGCCCTTCTACATGCATATCTATTATTTGTAAGCGATTCTCAAAATCTCCGTAACAATATTTTGGCGTCATCTTAAAAACTAATACTAGAAGAGCAGTTACCAAACAAGGTCATGAGATGACATTATATAGCTACGATGGAACCAAGGATCCTCAATGGTACGGTAATGCCTTCATGGCATGTATGCAATACTACAAGGACACAGACTGCTACTTCTATAAGATCTTCCCAAACAACATTCAAAAGTATTGCTTTAAGATTGGTATTATCATCTTTCCTCTAGGTTGATCTATAGTTTTACCCAACTCGCACATACATTTGCTCAACACTTTGCCAAAAGCAAAATGGTCAAGAAGAATCTAGACCAATGTTGACTATGAAGAAAGGAAAGGAAAGACTTTTAAATTTGTTGATAAAATTCAATGGTTTTTCGCATATTCATCCCTTAAATCTTGCATATTTCGATATATGTCCCTTAATTCTTCGTATTTTGAGTTTAATCCCTCAAATCATTAACTATAACCAAAATAGTCTCCTACTCTAATTTTCTGTTAAAAAACTCTGTTAGTACTGATGTGTCCAGCCTATTCGTGGCGCCAGCGACGGTGATGAGGGTGAGGTGATTGCTCCTTATTTTACGCTTTTTTCCTGCATATTTTCATGTCATTTCGATCGCCCATATTGCATTTTCCATGATTATTCGACAATATCACGTTGCTTTTCACTATTTCTTATTTTTGTCATATTTCAGGAGATATGGAGCGATCTGGAGCAAAAATGAGATCAAAGGACTTTCACACATACCGGAGCGTCGCCCACAGCTTATTTGAGGAGTTAGCATCTAGAGGATGAGCGGAAGACGAAGAAATCCTATAGAATCGACGAGGAGGCGAGGAGGAGAAGAAAAGAGCCCAAATACAGCTCACTCGGCCGAACAGCTAGTTCACTTGGCCGAATGAAGAACTGCACTCGCCCAAGTGAAATGGATACGCACTGCCAATTTTCAACGTTTACTCAGCCGAGCAGGAAAGTTTACTCAGCCGAGTGAGGAAACTCCCTCGCTTGAGTGCGACAGGGATTTTTCTCCCGAGAAGCAGCCAAGTTATTGGAAATTCTGAGAAGACCCACTCGGCCGAGCAACATTACTCACTCGGCCGAGTGAAGAAGCCTACTCGGCCGAGTCAGACAGAGCGACAGACCCCCAACTTTTCCAAACTCTCTGTTTTTTATTGGTTCTATCATTCGGTCGAGTGACATGGGTCACTCGGCCGAGTGATGCAGTCCGACTGCTACGCAAATTGGGTTTTCTGGGCTGCGCAGGGGCAATTCTGTCCGGATTTTTTGGACGATTTTGGTTTGTATTAGTTTTATCCCTAGTTTTAGGAGAGACTTGTATTATTTTTTGACAGCTATTCCTTTTGTAAATCTCAGCTGGAGATCATAGACGCGAATTTTGGTTTGTTCTTTCGTGCTAAAACTCTTATTTTTATGAATTGCTTTCTCTCTACAATGAATTGTGCTATGATCTATTGCTTTAATTCTGAGATTTCCATGATGATTTGTGAGTAGTTTCGTCGTTCTAGGGCATGGGGATGAACCCTATGGATCCGATCTTTGAATTGTGATGAATGAATAGAATTGTTACTAGGATTGATAAAAGGTTGGGTTATGATTGATTTATTTCGAATAGCTAGGAATTTCCATCGATTGGGATTTGCAAGCGATTGGATCCCAATTGATGGGAAGGCCTAGATATTCGACTTAGGTTTATAATTGAGATTCGCTAGATTTGGTTTGCAAGAGATTGGGCCAAAGCTAGGATTTTTATTATAAATCTATACTAATATTTGTTTGCAAGAGATTGGACGAATACGAACTATCATAACCTAGATAGTAGCTTGAGTTTGCACGAGAGTGGGCTCGAGATGCGATTGGACGATGATGTCGATCTTCATGCTAGTGGCGTAGGTTAAGGTTTGCACGAGAGTGGGCCCTAAACTAGGTTGCTATAGACCGGCAATAGCACGAGAGCGTGAGCTTGGTTCTACATTAAGTTGCGACTAGTTCACCTACATTCAAGCTTTGCAACATTGAGATTCATGATTCACAAGGATAAGTAACGGTCCGTAGTGGGGATTTCCTATCCCTAGACGCTTTATTATATTGAATTCCATTTGCCATTTGAACGATTGTGACATTATTATCAAAACCATTCTTATTCCATCAATAGCTAGGTGATCAAAGTAAGATACTGTCAATTTTCCTCCCTGTGTTCGATACCCGCTCGCCACTCCACCATGCGCTTACGGTAAAACTACAATTATTTTCCTGGTGTTTATCCGGGATCGATCAAGTTTTTGGCGCAGTTGCCGGGGAGGCGACAGTATTTTATTTTCTTTGCTTAGCTATTTCTTTTTTATTTTTATTATTTTTACCTTTTTATTCCTCTATCGTGCTAACAATTCCATCAAGACTCTCTTTTTCTGTGCATGTACACGAGATCAAAGGCACATCAAGAGAAATATTATTTGATCCTGAGATCGAGCGTACGGCAAGGAGGCTTAGAGCCGAGAGGAGACTTGTTATAGAAGGAGATTATATGACCGCTTCGGAGACACAAGAGGAGTTAGCAGCACGCATGTCTTGGCTAGTCTCTATCCGAGATAGGCTACGACCTAAGACTACTTCTACTACCGCGTCTATTGTGATGCAAGAGTTGGCAGCGGACAAGAACTTCGAGCTTAAAACGGGACTTGTGGTGTTGATGCAACAAGACCCATTTCATGGGAACTCCTAGGAGAACCCACATTATCATCTACATTTGTTCCTGTCTAAATGCGCCACTTTTCAGATGCCCGGCGTGCGGTGGACGCCATTCGACTGCGCCTTTTTCCGTTTACTCTTCGGGACAAGGCATTGTATTGGTTGAGGACTCAAGCTGAGGGGATCTTCACTACATGGGATGAGTTGGCAAGCGCATTTGTTAAGAAATTCTACCCACCAACTAAGACTATCAAGATAAGAAGCGCGCTCATGTCCTTTAAGCAAGGACTTCAGGAAACCCTATATGAGGCATGGGAGCGTTTCAAAGATCTACAACACCAATGTCCTCACCATAGTATTGAAGCAAGTGAGCTTGTGCATAGATTTTACAACGGATTACAACCAAGCACGAAGCAAATTATTGATGCAACCGCAAATGGAGCTATTTTGTCTAAGACGCCGGACGATGCTACGGCCTTACTCGAGGAGATGGCCTCAAATAACCAACAATGGGGCGACGAGAGGGGACATTTTTCGAGGCAAAGGCCGTAGCGGAGCTCTCTACTAAGTTTGATTCTCTCTACAAGGTCGTGGAGAGATTGGAGAAGTTGATTAGTGATCCGCATGGAACCCCCACCGTATCTACACCGGGAGGAAGCATGAGCGATTGGCAAGACCAAGCTTATGTTATGTTTGTTGGAGGGGAGCAAGGAGAAGGAGCTATAGAGCAAGTTCAATATGTTGCAGGAAACATCGGTTATTGGGCAAACCCGGCTACGAGAAATCACCCTGGATTTTCATATGCTAATAATGATGGAGCCTTGAATCCACCACCACAATAACCTCAAGCTCGCTCTCCGCAACAACCGCAATATCAACCAAGAGGGCTCCAACAACAAAACTTTCTGCCGAGGCAACAAGCGGGGCCATATAGACCCCCGGGGTACAACCAAGGATGGAGGGCGCCTAATCCACCACAAGCACCGTCGAGGTCGTATCATGAAGCAAGGGTCGAAGAATTCATGGCCGAACAAAAGAAGACAAATGCTAGATTGACCGCCCAACAAGAATCTCTCAACACCGTCATAGCACAATTATCGGAGCAACTAGCACTGCTCAATAAGAACACTCAACAATTGCCGACTCAACCGGAGCAAAACCCCCGATGCAATACCGACCACATCAACGCAGTTGTGGCGGTAACTACTAGGGGTAGGAAGAACACCACTCCCGCCATGGTTCAAACAAAGGAGCCGAGGGAAGAAATTTTGGATGACAAGGAGCCGGTCAATGAAAAGGAGTGCCCAAAAGAGCCTAAAGACGGTGAAAATTGTTGAGTATTGATTCCCCGGATTTGGTTTTGATGATGAACAAACATAAATATCGTGAACTAACTCTTTGTGAGCGCAGTTATGGAGATCGTCGCCAAATTTCTATGAACATCAAAAGAGACGTCTCAAGACTTCTCAAAGCGCTTGATCGTATGCTTGAAGCTTCGTTGAAGCTCAAGGACCATTATTGAAGTCAAGAGATTCGGATCGAAGCGATTGAAGACGGTTCGTCAAGTTTATTTATAGTCTTCTAGCTTCTTTTCGTAGAATGTTAAGCCTTGAGTAGGTCTTACGTTTTAATCTTCATAACGCTCATATCTTAGAGCTAGGATCTAATTAGAAGCACATACAAACTTTCCCGAAGCTTCGCGCTTCGATTCGCGGCTTCTTGTGCATGTTAGTTGGTTCAAGAAGAAGAACCAACCGACTAGATGGTAATCTAGTCGGTCGGCAATGCTTCTTGAACCGACTAGAATGCCTTGACTAATTTCAGCTCATTCACTGTTTACAGTTAGTCGGTCCAAGAAGGTTCACCGACCGACTAGTTGTGAAACTAGTCGGTTAGGAATCCTTCTTAGACCGACTAGTTGTATGTTCAGTTTTTCAGCCTGAGCTACTGTTTATCATTAGTCGGTCTAAGAACGATTGTCGACCGACTAGTTGAGAAACTAGTCGGTTGGAATTTGTTCTCAGACCGACTAGTTCAACTTGATTTCAGTCTATACTATTTTGACTCTTAGTCGGTCAAAGAACACTCACCGACCAACTAGTTGTGAAACTAGTCGGTTGGCAAGTCTTCTTAGACCGACTAGTTCTATATTTCATGAACTTCATCTTTTGGCTGTTCTTCAGTTAGTCGGTTCATGTTGTTTCACCGACCGACTAGTTGATGAACTAGTCGGTCAGTGATTCTTCTTTGACCGACTAGTCTGCTTCAGAATAGAGCCGTTGGAGCATTAAATGCCATGAATTTTGCTCTCTCTTTCCTCTCTCCTATATATACTTGGAGTGCTGCTTTCATAGCATTCAAGGCTGATATTTATTGAAGTTTAGAGATCAAAGAGAAGCAATTAATTCTCATTCAAAGCTCTTTCATTTCTCACTTGGATCTCTCCCTCACTCTTATTTCAAAAGAGAGATTCATTCATTGTGAGCCTTCCAAGCCAAGTGCTTGATTCTAGGTCACCAACATCCTTCCTAGGCTTCCATTGCTGGTCATCTACTTGGAGCTAGGGTTTGGTGCCTTCATCTTCCCCAAAATCCTTCGTTGCCCTAAATCGTAAGTTTTACTCAAGGCATAGGGTTTTGTGGTAAGCATTTCGTATTTCATTTACTTCGATATTGTAAGTGTTTTACTCTCGGTTGTGAGAGTTTGTTTGTGATCCCGGGTTGTGGGAGTCACAATTTCTTTTGTGTATGATTCGATCTTGTAGAGGTTTCTACAAGTATTTCATAGTGCAAATTTGAGTTAGAGGTTTCTAACTCAAGTATCCAGAGGGGATCTGGGTGGTTGGGACGTAGGATCACCGGAAACAAGTCGGGGAGACTTGGGTGGATCCGAACCCGTTATATCGTCTGTTTGCGATTGCATTTCTTTGTTGTCAATATTTACATTTCCGCATTGTTGGTTGAGTTTGCAAGATAATTAGGAATTATATTCTTAATTATTTTAAAGTACTATTCACACCCCTCTAGTACTTGTGTAGTAGCTGCGTAGGGCATTACAAAAATTCTGAAATTGATAGGCCACAAAAGGAGCGCACTTACATGCCGCCGGTTTCCTTCCCACAACGGTTGGCGAGGGCAAAGATTGAGAAGCGGCTCGCCATATTTCTGGAGTACTTGCGAGGAGTGAGCCTAAAATCCCTTTTTTGGACGCCATTGTAGAAATCCCGTCTTACGCTAAGTTCCTAAAAGACTTGATTACGGGAAAGAAGCGAAAGGAGAAGATAATGCTCGCCGAGCAAAGTACATGGCTCACTCGGAAGGAGAAGACGCCCACAAAATTTTAAGATCTCGGAAGCTTCCACATTCCTTGCACGCTTGGAGGAGTCCCGCTACAAAAATCTTTGGTAGATTTAGGAGCAAGCGTAAGCCTAATGCCCCTAACAATGTTTAAGAAATTGAATACGGGGACCGACCTAAAGCCGACGGACATGAGAATACAACTCGCGGACGGTCGGGTCACTAGGCCGGTGGGGATTGCGAAGAACATACCGCTTCAAGTACCGGGGGGAATTTGCTTGCCATGCGACTTTGTGGTAATGGATATCAAGGAGGAGGGCGATACATCGCTAATTCTTGGACGCCCCTTCTTGGCCACCGCCGGTGTGATAGTTGACGTGAGAGAGTGCACCTTGTCTTTGAACGTTGGAAACATTGATGTTGAGCTTCACATACTTAAGGCAATGAAGCACATGCCTTGGACGAAGGACGTCGATTACGTGGATCTCCTCGATGAGGTCATTGATGATGCTATGCCATACGCTATCGGTGCCTTACACAATGACGGCCTCGAAGAAGGCCTATCTTCTAAGGATGGAGAAATGTTGGGAGACCCGCCAGAATGTTCTGTGGACAATGACAAAGACGACGCTGATGTCGTAAAGATTAGAGAGTTATGCAAGCTCTCTACGGCAAAGAATTTGAAGAAAGCTCCACCGGGCAAGAAATTGTCACCGCCGGCAAATAAAAAGGACGGTAAAAGCTCGAGCTTGGTGGACTCATCCCCCATTACCATCCATGATGAAGGAGAGCCGAGGAATGCCAATGAACAACAAAAATTAAATCCAAGTGGCCTTCCTGGCAAATTTGACGCGCGCATCTCACATGCACCGAATATCGAGCATTAAACGAGCATCTTAAGGGGTTGAGCTCAAGAGCATAAATGAGCGCTTGTCAGGAGGTAACCCGATGGTTTTATCTTATTTTTAGTCGGATTTTTCATTTTATCTTTCTTTTATATCTTTGTTAGTGTTTAGAGTCAAGAGTCGATGAAAATCCTGACAACGGGCTCTATTTTTCATGACATGAGATGGAGAACAAGGAATCATTTGAATGGAGGATGACCATGGAAAGGAAAGCGCTCCAGGGATGCGCTCAGGCCTCAGGAGAAGGAAGAAACTGAAGGGGACAAGAAAAATAGAAAGTGGAGCAAAAACAGAGAGTTGGAGCTGAAAACAGCAGCCCACTCGGCCGAGTGAAATTTTCACTCGGCCGAGTGAAGACCATACTCGGCCGAGTGAAGACCCTACTCGGTCAAGTATGGTACTGATCAGGAAAGATCCTAAAAACTACTCTCTGTAATTTATACGCCACTCGGCCGAATGACTATGTCACTCGACCGAGTGAATCTGACACTTTCAACACTTGAAAAACACTGAGTTGCCTTGCCACTCGGCCGAGTGGCCATTGTCCACTCGGCCGAGTGGAACACGCTGCTCGACCGAGTCACTTCTTTTAGGAAAATATTTCGAAAAAATTTTGTAAACTGAGCCACTCGGCCGAGTGAACGCGTCACTCGACCGAGTGACATATCCTTTATAATCCAAACGACGTGGGCTCAAATCCCTAAAACCAAAATTTTCCCAATATTTTCCCAAGAGCTCTTCGTCTTCCCCCGTACTCGCCCGAATCGCCCTGCCCCTCACCCGAGTCGCACTGCCCCATGACCGAGTCACCTCCCATCGCCGACCATGCCACCGACTCCACGTCGCCGACGCCGCTCCCCCTCTGCTGTGCATCCCCAATTTCGCCCCAAAATTCCCTTGTTCTCCATTTCTCCAATTCGTACGCCCAACTCAACCCCAAATTATAATTCATCCTGATATATATCTATTATACCTGATCTTACCCCATACGTATTAATATTCATTGCTAATTTGTGAATTTTTGTTTCAGGCTAGCTTGGAGGAGATACATGGGCTGATTTGGAGCTCCCCGGAGGAGGCAACTCTTCGTACGCATCCACCGCTTGTACTCGCGTCGTGATCGGGTACAATCGTTCCTTATTTATATCACTTCGCATTCGGGTAGGCACGTTTCGCGGCTCACATGCCGCCCTGCACTAGGTCGCGCACGCGGGCGCCCGCCTCGAAGCGAAAGAGGACCAGCGAGCCTGGCTCTTCTTCCACTATAGCGGACTCCCCTCCACCTAGCCCGCCACCACCCACACTTCTGCCTCCAACTGCACCCATCCCACCACCACTGACACAGCCCGCCCCCGTTTTCGACACGCTGGGCATTACGTTCAGAGATGACGCACAACGCGCCAGATTTGAGCGCATCGCCCATTGTTCGATTGTACCCTCTAGGTTCGCATACCTAGCCGATTTTGAGCGCCTAGGGATACTTGAGGGGCAACTCTAGTTGTATGACAACGTGGAGTGGCGTGACTTTTTTTCGGTGTCGGCGGACACTTACATCCGTCCGACACTAGAGATTCTGAGTTCTATTGCTAGGACTCCTGGGGGTTGCTCTTTCCGACTGATGGATTGTGAGTGCGAGATCACTCTCGGCATGCTCCGAGCCTACTTTCAGTTGCCCCCAGTCTCAGACCCTGACCGATCGTATAGTCCCACGCACATCCCTCCACCGTCATTTGACACACACGCCTTTTGGACACGTATCACTAGATCACCCCTCACCTTTGACCCTAACCGGGCCAAGGCCTCCGCTATCCTCCACCCATGCCTCCGCATTGCACAACACCTTATGGCGACCACTTTCCTAGCGAGGTATGAGCTGGGGACGATGTCGATGCCGGAGCTTTACATGCTCTACGTGATGACTCGAGCGAGAGCCTTCGAGAGAGTGGAGACACCTAGCTCCCCGCCATTGATATTGATATAGCTAGTTGGTACTTAGACCGCATTATTATCTCTGTCGACGCTAGGACACCCATCTGTTGTGGCGGTCTGTTTACCCTCCTAGCTCCCTTGTGCGGAGTAGAGTTTCTAGCTGGTTTGCTGCGACCACCGGACCCCACTTCCCTGTCGATAGACGTTATGGATCGGATGAGGATGCTACGCCCTCATGGTTAGCACCACTGGGTATGGCTACACGGTCCTTTCGATGCTGATTACATGGTTCTTCCGAGCCCCGCTCGGACCCATATTGGACCCACAGGAGGGGAGTGGATTCCAGCGATGTACGTCTTCATCCCTGCTGCGTACGTGCTAGAGCCTGAGGGTGCTCAGCAGGAGCCCCTCCTTCCACCTCTGGTCCCAGATATCCCTCAACCTGCACCTGATCTGTCTGCACCTCCCGACACCTCTGTCCACACTTCTGCCAGTGTCGGGAGTACACTTGCTGAGTCCACCGCCACCACCACCTCTATGCCGATGTCCATAGACCCCATTTCTGCTGTGAGCCCTGAGCGTCCCACCACCATTATTGAGAGCGGCAAGCCCTCCTTCGCTTCAGCAGTGGAGACCTTGTCCACGTTCTTATTCTCGACCCCTGGGGAGTCATTTTCTGCACACATCACGGCCTCCCCAGTCGTCGACCCTTCTGTCTCCACTGCAACTGTCTTCACCGAGAGTGTCGTGACGTCTGTCCCCATTTCTGTGTCAGCGACCTCTCTGTCCTCCTCGTCCTCTGTCACCATTTCAGCTTCTGCTACTGCTCCCTCTTCCTCGACCATTCTTGTGTCTCAGCCTCTCACAGAGGCTGAGCGTCTTTTTGTGAGCACAGCACCACAGCCTCACCCTGTAGTCACACCTGTTGTCTACGGTAGCCGTGCGAGGCAGCCCTGTTCCTCACCTGTTCGACCCTCTGCTCCACCTCCCTCCGACACCTTAGTTCAGCTCCTGCGTGCTCTAGAGGGGGCCGTTAGTGGACTCAGAGGAGATTTCCGGGCTCTTTCCGCTACCGTCAGTGCTGTACACTTTCGCGTCGCTTTACTTCTTGGTATTCAGGCTAGCCTGAACCAGATTCTTGCGGGACTGTCACAGCCGCCACCTGCTACTACACATACCCAGCAGCCATCGCCACCACCACCTCCACCACAGGACGGTGCTGGTGCACCGCCACCCACCTAGGCACGCACTAGATGCCTCTCATACTTTTGCTGCTGTTATGTTGTATATCTCCTGCCTGCTGGTTTTGCACCCCTCCTCCACACACGTTTTGGTCACTTTTTGCTCATATTTGTTTATATCATTTTGGAGGGAGGAGGTATTTTTGGGGACACTTATATTGCACGATCTTAATCTCTGCATGCATCACTTGTATATCCATCTCATTTTCCTTTTTTTACCATCATGCATGCACCCCCACCCATATCTTGTTTCTCTGTGTGCCATACTTTGCACATTGAGGACAATGTGCCGTTTAGCTTGGGGGAGTGAGTGTCTAACGCACTTTTTATTTTCTTCATTTTTATTTTATTTTCTTACACCTTTCTTTATTTTACACTTATTTTCACCCACTTTTTCAATTTTTTTTTTCATACATCATGTTTTCTTACTTTTTGTGTGTGCTGCATATGTACATAGTTCTTATTTTGCTTTTATCCTTATTTCCTTTATCCTTTTGGGCTAGAGATGAATTTTCTGTGATGACGATGACGTGGAATTATTTTATCTCTATATGCATATTATCTTGCCATGCCATCGTTTTTATTTCAGATATCATGTGTTATGCTTTGCTGTGCATTTGATATAGTATCCCTCACCTTCATTATATGAATATGGATAAAATTCTACTATTAGCTGAGTCTGATGATTTATATTGTATACTCTTCATAGAAAAAACACCAAGCTTCATGCATTGATTCCTTAAATTTGGAGTACTGCTTCATTTCTTATTGCATGAAAATTGTACTCTTCACTTTCAGGTTGATTGAATGTATGCTATGTTGATATGACTGGATTAGTTTACTTTCTGAAATCAAACTGAGTAGATTATATTACTCTGCTGAAAGTTGTCGTGCACATTCTATAGAGTGAACTGAGCGTTACATATTTTTCTTTCTCCGCATATCTTGAGCATTATTTCTGTACGTAAAATCATTGGTGAATCTCCCTTTGACGAATCCTATATTGGCATCTTTCCACTGCTATAAAAGTACATGCTCCAACAACCCAAAATCAAAAAGAAAAACAATACACATGTATATCTCTCTATCTTTTGATTTGGCATCCTGATTGTATATATGTGAAGAGAAAAAAAGAAAAAAAAGAGAAAAGAAGTTCATACACGATCCCATCTCATTTATTTCTCTCTTTCATCCCTCTTTTAGTTTTCAATTTTTTTGGAGCTTCAAAAATGGGGAAAAGTCTTATTGTTTTATTTGATGCCACCATGCTTATAGATAAGCTTGGGGGAAAGGATCCAATGATGTGTGAGAGAGTGACTACTTGTCTGTGTATGACAACCTAAGCTAGGTAATTTTCTATACTCGGGGAGATTACTAGAAGTATAACGAAATTCAGGAATTGAAATTTGGCATGCATTTCATGAAAACCACTCCTTTCTATTCTTATTGCTTCATATTGCATGATATCTCTTATACTCCAAATTAAAAGCGATCAATTGAAAAGTGTGTGATCTATGATTATGTATATTACTTTAGATGCTTCAGAAGATGCTAATTCTAGAATGATTTCATATTTCATATTGGTTTTATATTCTTGGGTTTCTATATCGAATGCATCTTTATATGATCATGATATCGAGATAAAAATCTTTGGCATGTTTTTATTCGCCGTATGCTATTTGAGTAAGCAAGTCCATGTCCTGAGAAAATGATCTAGCACCTCCCTCTTTGTTTTCTTTTCTATCTTCTTTTTCCTTTTTCCTTATTTTTACCCGCCGAATTCGCCTTTTACTCATCTTCCTCGAGGACGAGTAAGAGGTAAGCTTGGGGTATTTTGATCACTCCTTAATTTACACTTTTTTCCTGCATATTTTCATGTCATTTCGATCGCCCATATTGCATTTTCCACGATTATTCGACAATATCATGTTTCTTTTCACTATTTCTTGTTTTTGTCGTATTTCAGGAGATATGGAGCGATCTGGAGCAAAAAATAAGATCAAAGGACTTTCACGCATACCGGAGCATCACCCACGGCTTATTTGAGGAGTTAGCAGAGCTAGAGGATGAGAGGAAGAGGAAGAAATCCGATAGAATCGACGAGGAGGCGAGGAGGAGAAGAAAAGAGCCCAAATACAGCTCACTCGGCCGAACAGCTAGTTCACTAGGCGGATACGCACTGCCAATTTTCAACGTTCACTCAGCCGAGCAGGAAAGTTTACTCGGCCGAGTAAGGAAACTCACTCGCCCGAGTGCGACAAGGATTTTACTCCCGAGAAGCAGCCAATTTACTGGAAATTCTGAGAAGACCCACTCGGCCGAGCAACATTGATCACTCGGCCGAGTGAAGAAGCCTACTCGGCCGAGTCAGACAGAGCGACAGACCTCCAACTTTCCCAAACTCTCTGTTTTTTATTGGGTCTATCACTCGGCCGAGTGACAAGGGTCACTTGGCCGAGTGACAAGGGTCACTCGGCCGAGTGACAAGGGTCACTTGGCCGAGTGACAAGGGTCACTCGGCCGAGTGACAAGGGTCACTCGACCGAGTGACACAGTCCGATTGCTACGTAAATTGGGTTTTCTGGGCTACGCAGGGGCAATTCTGTCGGGATTTTTTGGACGATTTTGGCTTGTATTTAAACATAGTTTTATCCCTATTTTAGGAGAGACTTGTATTATTTTTTGACGGCTATTCCTTTTGTAAATCTCAGCTGGAGATCATAGACGGGAATTTTGGTTTGTTCTTTCGTGCTAAAACTCTTATTTTTATGAATTGCTTTCTCTCTACAATGAATTGTGCTATGATCTATTGCTTTAATTCTGAGATTTCCATGATGATTTGTGAGTATTTTCGTCGTTCTAGGGCATGGGGATGAACCCTATGGATCCGATCTTTGAATTGTGATGAATGAATAGAATTGTTGCTAGGATTGATAAAAGGTTAGGTTGTGATTAATTTATTGCGAATAGATAGGAATTTCCATCGATTGGGATTTGTAAGAGATTAGATCCCAATTGATGGGAAGGACTAGATATTCGACTTAGGTTTATAATTGAGATTAGCTAGATTTGATTTGCAAGAGATTGGGCCAAAGCTATGATTTTTTTTATAAATCTATACTAAAATTCGTTTGCAAGAGATCGGACGAATACGAACTATCATAACCTAGATCGTAGCTCGAGTTTGCACGAGAGTGGGCTCGAGATGCGATTGGATGATGATGTCGATCTTCATGCTAGTGGCGTAGGTTAGGGTTTGCACGAGAGTGTGCCCTAATCTAGGTTGCTATAGACCGGTAATAGCGCGAGAGCATGAGCTTGGTTCTACGTTAAGTTGCGACTAGTTCACCTACATTCAAGCTTTGCAACATTGAGATTCATGATTCACAAGGATAAGTAACGGTCCGTAGTGAGGATTTCCTATCCCTAGACGATTTATTATATTGAATTCCATTTTCCATTTGAACGATTGTGACATTATTATCAAAACTATTCTTATTGCATCAATAGCTAGGTGATCAAAGTAAGATACTGTCAATTGTCCTCCCTATATTCGATACCCACTCGCCACTATGCCGTGTGCTTGCGATAAAACTACAATTTTTTCCAGGTGTATATCCAGGATCGATCAGGAGGATGAGGGGCGGCGGCGGCAAGGAGAGGGGTGAGGGGGATGAAGGGGGAGGAGGGGGGATCGACGGCGGAGAGGAGGGGAGATCGACGGCGGGGAGGAGGGAGATGAGGGGGATCGACTGCAGGGAGGGGGGAGATCGGCGGTAGGGAGAAGCGGGGAGGAGGGGGAGGAGGGGGGATCGGTGGCGTGGAGGAGGGGGAGATCGGCGGCATGTAGGAGGGGGATGGGGAGATCGGCGGCGTGTAGGAGGGGGAGGGGGAGATCGGTGGCAGAGAGGATGGGGGAAGAGGGGGAGATCGGTGGCGGGGAGGGGTGGGGGTGGGGAGAATGGGGAGGAGCCGCCCCCGCCACCCCCTCCCCTCCTAACCGCCTCCTCCTCCCCCTCCTCCTCGCCTCCCCCACACATTAGGGCTTAATCCTTAGTTAATAAACTCTAATTGTTAATTCATCGTTAATTAATCTAACTATTTAACAGAATATAGGCTGGTGGCTTAAGATTTGAGGGATTAAACTCAAAATACGAAGAATTAAGGGACATATATCAAAATATGCAATCAAAATATACGACATCTAAGGGATGAAAATGTAAAAAACACTAGATCCAATAAACAAAGGATGGCATCTGAAGATGTCACTGACAGCTTCGTCATCGTTGACACCCCCATAAACTTTATGAAGTAGAACTTTCGGCATAGAACTTTACAAGAAATGTTTCTCCATCATTACTAGAATAAAGGGGGATGAGCTTAGTCAAGGTGGCAAAACTGCCAGGGGGCCCGCCGGTCCGCCGGCCCGGGCCTGGTGCCCCATTCCCGGGCCGGGCAGCGGCCCGGGCCCGTGTAATGGCCCTAGTGCCATTTACGGTAGGGTGTGTACGATTATGTATTTGTGTAGTGTATGTATGTTGGTATACATGTGTAATGTGTATATACATACATGGTGTATATAGTAATATGTACTGTGGTGCATATGATAGTGCATTATTATATTATTATCATTAGTATGATAATTGTTGTAATGAGAGATGATGGCATTGTTGTATTTAATTGGCTGTGTGTATGTATAGTAGGGGTGGGTGTGCATAGTGGCACATTTAGTAATTAGTAGGAGGATGTGTGTGTAGAGTAGAAGGGAGTGTGTATAGTAGTGGCACATTGGTTATTAGTTAGTAGTGTGTGTAGAGTATATGAGTGTGTAGAGATGGAGATATTTTGAAAGAGACTTTCCTTTATTAGTAATGGCAAACTTGTAAATAAGTGGACTTCTAAGATATTGTGTTGAGGACTTACCATAAATGGAAATGGCATAGTAGTAAATAATGGAGAAGCTTGGGGATGAGGTATTTCCTTTTATGGCCATGGCATTGTTGTAAATAAAGGGAACTTGGGATGATGAGGATGTTTCCTTTTATGGAAATGTTTTATGGTAATATTTTTCTAAGGGGATTTAATATTCTTCCTTTCCTTATGTTTCTTTTCTCTTTTCATTTCCATTCCATTTGGTCCCCTTGCTTGCCGTGGGTTTTGTGAGGTGAAAAACAAATAAGGAAAGAAAAAGGAAGAAGAAGAGGAAAGAAAGAAAAAGGAAAGGCGATTTAAGGAGGAGTGAGGGAGGATGGCATTAAGGAGGAGCTTTTAAGGAAGGAGAAGTAATGGAAAGATGCGGATTTAAGATAGGATTCCAACTATAGTATAGAAATATTAATTTGAAGGTTTTGTTTGTTAGCTCCTTGTTAAAATTGTCATTTTATGCGAGATTTGGTGTAATTGTGCTAAAGAATTCATAGATTGGATAAATCTCTATGTATCTTGGCTAAAGTAGGTATTTTTAGGAGTAAACTTTTGTGTAACATATAAAGATTGTGTTTTTATGTTAGATCTTTAAGTAAAGATCATATTTTAAGTAGATCCAAATTCTTAGTACTAAAAATCATATCTTTGATGAAGACCCAAATTCACCTTACTAAAAATCGCATCTTTAATATAGGTCTTAAGCACTTTCATTAAAGCCTCACGTTCACATGCTACCATGTTAATATGCTAAGTTTAGTTTCTTGCATGATATAACTCGTTTTGTGCAAGTTATGTTAGGTGCCATGATTGCCACATATTAGTAGGATAATTGTTAGTAAGTCGTATTGTATGATTTATGACAAGCATTGTGACATGCCATATGTTAGTAGACCAAAATGGTAGCATACATGCCAAGTGGTTGTGTTGGGTAAGTTGTGGTAATTGTTCTATTTCATTTAGCCACGGGCCGTTTTGTGGATATGGAAAGTTGTAATGGGAGGATGGAAAGGGAATGCTGTGGTTCTTTTGATTTTGGGAAATTCCTTTAAGTCATTTTGTCAGACGTTAGCTCTCTTAATTTAAATGCAATCAATTTCCATAATTACTTTTATGTCATTTTAATGTTGCATTTTGATAGGAATGCTTAGGTGGAAATTGTCATAGTTGCATCCTTAGAGAATTTTCCATTTGTAGTTGCTAGTTGCTTTAAGTTGTTAAGTGGGTAAAGTTGTTAATTTTGGTAAAGTTGCTAAGTTAGTAAAGTTGTGATGTTGCATAATATCTTGTTACATTTCCATGTTAAATACCTCTTTTATGTTAACCTTATGTTGCTTGCTAACTTTATGTCACTTTATGTTACATTCTACCTTTATGTCACTTTAAGTTTCATGCTCATTACTTTTAGCTCTATGTCACTCTAAATGTTTCTTTTTAGCTCTATGTCATTCTAAATGTTGCTTTTAGCTCTATGTCATTCTAAGTGTTGCTTTTAGCTCTATGTCACTTGAAGTTGTATGCTAGTTTTTCAGTAACATGTAGATTTAATCCTAAGTGTGTCTCGGTCCACCGTGTGGTGGGTGAGCACCTTAGGCGGGGTTGGGGGCAGGCTGAGTACGGTTAGGGTATGAGGATAAGACTGTGTGTTTCACCGTTGGTGCCACCGTTGTTGACAAACAACGGTGATGAGCTGTAGTTGGTGTCCTCACTCGCACTACTTGGAGTGATGGGCCCCGTTTCACTAGATGAGCGGGTTAAGTTGTTATAGAGTCATTGGTGCTCTATGGAGTCGTTGGTACTCCTACCGTCCCACCCTGGGGCGAGTATCCTGGTCCTCATATCAGCGTTGTACTTAGGCTTCTGAAACATAGTTAAATGTTGAATTGCCATGAGTGTGTAATGTCTGCTTTTACTTTCTGCTAGATATAACTGTGGCTCCCTTTGTCTCTTGCATCATATTTGTGTCTGTAAATATCAACCTAAGAATAGTATTCTCTATGCTAGTCGAGTTTCCTATTGGGTCACGCGTTGACATGTCCCACCTGTGGCAGTTTCAGGTAGCAGGTGTTTGGTGTCGTGAGCTGGTGGAGCTGAGTTGGGGTTGTGCTTGTGCAGAGTGGAGCTTGAGTCGTGTTGTGGTACTTGGTGTTTGGGTGGTCGTGAAACTGAGTTGGAGAGACTTGTACTCTAGGGTCTTTTTTGGGTTAGGGTTTTGGTTTAGTGAGAGTTCTAAGCGTAGTACTTGTTGTATAAGATGGACTTTGTTGGACTTTGGTGTTTATTTATAAGTTTCTGAGCTGGCTTAGTTAGTTCGGAGTTGGTTTTTGTTTATTTCTGTGTTTTTGTTTTCTTTCTCTGTGTTTGTTATTGTTTTTTGGGAACGTTACGTGTGCTACCTTAGCAGTGCGCAGTGGATCTGCAGTCTGGTTTTATTTGTATTTTTCTTCGTAACACTCGCTGCTTTGGGATCACCTGGGACGGATTCGTACTTCCCTGGTATCCTAGGGGACAGGGCGTTACATTTTGGTGGCCCATGCAGGTCACCGCACTACGGCTGTGTAAGGGTTGTGCGTGTAGTGTTCCGAGGGTAGTTTAGTCATAAGGTGGGTAGGAGTTCAGCCTTATGATAGAGCTCGATATTAGAAGTCAAGGTGTAGAGTCTCTGAGGGTAGACTTGGATAGTCTGATGTATATATGTATGTATGTATGGCTTTGTGTTTGCATAAATATACAAGTATCGTATGTCTATTAGCAAGTATATATGTGTGGTATACTTGTATGTATGATTGTGAATACATCTGCATATATACATATTTGTATAACTGTGTGTATGTATGTTGGTATTTTAAGGTTTATGTGTTAGTGTGTGGTTTAACTATGAGTTGTATATGTAGTAGATTTCTTTGTATACATCGAGATGTATGGCGTGTATTGCATATATATATTGTGTGTTATATATATAGCGTGTGTGGATCCATGTATGGATCCTTGTGTCTCACTCATGTATGAGTGGGCATACTCTAAGTATATTAGTATATTATGTTTGTCAGTTGTGTTGTATATGCATATGTGGTAAAATACGTGATATATATGTACTATATGTATGGTTGTCGATATTTATACTTTTATGTGTGTGTGGATGGCTATACCATTATATATATATGTGCGTGTTGGTGTTGGTGTATAACTATCTACTATGGGTGTATACATATTTGGGTGTTACATATATAGTGATGTGTGTGCTTATAGTTAAACATAGGTGCATATTGGTATGATTTGTATACTAGCGTGTATGGGCGTGTGCCCATGCATGTGTAGGTATATGCTTAGTTATATGTATCTGTACTCATAACATGGATATGATTGCTTTGTGTGCACTAGTAAGGATTTTATATTGAATTATATTGCATGTCTCTACGGGATGATATATGTGCGTGTGTTGGATATGTACTAGGAGGCGTACTTGGATGTATGCTTATAGCTATGTATAGGTGTGTATATGTTGTAGTGTATTAGCCCTATGTGAGGTACCATATTTATGGGTACTTGTATGTAAATATGATATATGTGTCTCTGTTTTTGCATAGATATGAGGTAGGTGTGTGATAATGTAAGTATATATTTGTGTGTGATATGTATATGTGTATGAAGTATCTGCGTATATATGACCATGAGCATGTGGCTATTTAATATATGAGTATTATCTTCATTTGTATATATGATTGGGTGTACGTATACATGTATATGTCTATCTGATTGTAGGGTGATCTATGTATGTATTTACCTGCATGTATAGGTGGTAGTGTGGCTTGGGTGTCTATGAAGTGTCTCTATATTGTAGTGATATTTATTATACTGATATGGTATTAGAGTTCATATATGATGTTACATTGTAAGGATGATGTGATATGACACGTGTGTAGGGACACACACGTATGTGTGATATTTGTGTGCATGCATCTCATGCATGTATATGTGCTGCATATGGATGAGTGTAGATTATACCTAGAGATAGAGATATGTTAGGTATATGGGGGTGGATTAGTGTGCCTCCTTGTGTAGCGGTATACGGCCTGGGAAGTTTTGATCCTTGACCTTGTTTTTGTTGGGATGACCATTAGAGTCTAGACCGGCCCAGCCTTTGGGTTGACTCTTAAACTAGGAAGTCCGAGGACGGACTTGATTTTTAAGGTGGGTAGAATGTAATGGCCCTAGTGCCATTTACGATAGGGTGTGTACGATTATGTATTTGTGTAGTGTATGTATGTTGGTATACATGTGTAGTGTGTATATACATACGTGGTGTATATAGTAATATGTACTGTGGTGCATATGATAGTGCATTATTATATTATATCATTAGTATGATAATTGTTGTAATTAGAGATGATGGCATTGTTGTATTTAATTGGCTGTGTGTATGTATAGTAGGGGTGAGTGTGCATAGTGGCACATTTAGTAATTAGTAGGAGGATGTGTGTGTAGAGTAGAAGGGAGTGTGTATAGTAGTGGCGCATTGGTTATTAGTTAGTAGTGTGTGTAGAGTATATGAGTATGTGTAGAGATGGAGATATTTTGAAAGAGACTTTCCTTTATTAGTAATGGCAAACTTGTAAATAAGTGGACTTCTAAGATATTATGTTGAGGACTTACCATAAATGGAAATGAAATAGTAGTAAATAATGTAGAAGCTTGGGGATGAGGTATTTCCTTTTATGGCCATGGCATTGTTGTAAATAAAGGGAACTTGGGATGATGAGGATGTTTCCTTCTATGGAAAGGTTTTATGGTAATATTTTTCTAAGGGGATTTAATATTCTTTCTTTCCTTATGTTTCTTTTCTCTTTTCATTTCCATTCCATTTGATCCCCTTTCTTGCCGTGGGTTTTGTGAGGTGAAAAACAAATAAGGAAAGAAAAAGGAAAACGAAGAGGAAAGAAAGAAAAAGGAAAGGGGATTTAAGGAGGAGTGAGGGAGGATGGCATTAAGGAGGAGCTTTTAAGGAAGGAGAAGTAATGTGAAGATGAGCATTTAAGATAGGATTCTCACCCTAGTATAGAAATATTAATTTGAAGGTTTTGTTTGTTAGCTCCTTGTTAAAATTGTCATTTTTATGGGAGATTTGGTGTAATTGTGCTAAAGAATTCATAGATTGGATAAATCTCTATGTATCTTGGCTAAAGTAGGTATTTTTGGAAGTAAACTTTTGTGTAACATATAAAGATTGTGTTTTTATGTTAGATCTTTAAGTAAAGATCATATTTTAAGTAGATCCAAATTCCTATTACTAAAAATCATATCTTTGATGAAGACCCAAATTCACCTTACTAAAAATTGCATCTTTAATATAGGTCTTAAGCACTTTCATTAAAGCCTCACGTTCACATGCTACCATGTTAATATGCTAAGTTTAGTTTCTTGCATGATATAACTCGTTTTGTGCAAGTTATGTTAGGTGCCATGATTGCCACATATTAGTAGGATAATTGTTAGTAAGTCGTATTGTATGATTTATGACAAGCATTGTGACATGCCATATGTTAGTAGACCAAAATGGTAGCATACATGCCAAGTGGTTGTGTTGGGTAAGTTGTGGTAATTGTTCTATTTAATTTAGCCACGGGCCGTTTTGTGGATATGGAAAGTTGTAATGGGAGGATGGAAAGGAAATGATGTGGTTCTTTTAATTTTGGGAAATTCCTTTAAGTCATTTTGTCACACGCTAGCTCTTTTAATTTAAATGCAATCAATTTCCATAATTACTTTTATGACATTTTAATGTTGTATTTTGATAGGAATGCTTAGGTGGAAATTGCCATAGTTGCATCCTTAGAGAATTTTCCATTTGTAGTTGCTAGTTGCTTTAAGCTGTTAAGTGGGCAAAGTCGTTAATGTTGGTAAAGTTGCTAAGTTAGTAAAGTTGTGATGTTGCATAATATCTTGTTACATTTCCATGTTAAATGCCTCTTTTATGTTAACCTTATGTTGCATGCTACCTTTATGTCACTTTATGTTGCATTCTACCTTTATGTCACTTTAAGTTTCATGCTCATTACTTTTAGCTCTATGTCATTCTAAATGTTTCTTTTAGCTCTATGTCATTCTAAATGTTTCTTTTAGCTCTATGTCATTCTAAGTGTATTCTAAGTGTTGCTTTTAGCTCTATGTCACTTGAAGTTGTATGCTAGTTTTTCAGTAACATGTAGATTTAATCCTAGGTGTGTCTCGGTCCGCCGTGTGGTGGGTGAGCACCTTAGGCGGGGGTTGGGGGAAGGCTGAGTACGGTTAGGGTATGAGGACATGACTGTGTGTTTCACAGTTAGTGCCACCATTGTTGACAAACAACGGTGATGAGATGTAGTTGTTGTCCTCACTCGCACTACTTGGAGTGATGGGCCCTGTTTCACTAGGTGAGCGGGTTAAGTTGTTATAGAGTCGTTGGTGCTCTATGAAGTCATTGGTGCTCCTACCATCCAACCCTGGGATGAGTGTCCTGGTCCTCATATCAGCGTTGTACTTAGGCTTCCGAAACATAGTTAAATTACATTTTGAATTGCCATGAGTGTGTAATGTCTGCTTTTACTTTCTGCCAGATATAACTGTGGCTCCCTTTGTCTCTTGCATCATATTTGTGTCTGTAAATATCAATCTAAGAATAGCATTCTCTATGCTAGTCGAGTTTCCTACTGGGTCACGCGCTGACATGTCCCACCTGTGGCAGTTTCAGGTAGCAGGTGTTTGGTGTCGTGAGCTGGTGGAGCTGAGTTGGGGTTGTGCTTGTGCAGAGTGGAGCTTGAGTCGTGTTGTGGTTCTTGGTGTTTGGGTGGTCGTGAGACTGAGTTGGAGAGACTTGTACTCTAGGGTCTTTTTTGGGTTAGGGTTTTGGTTTAGTGAGAGTTCTAAGCGTAGTACTTGTTGTATAAGATGGACTTTGTTGGACTTTGGTGTTTATTTATAAGTTTCTGAGCTGGCTTAGTTAGTTCGGAGTTGGGTTTTTGTTTCATTCTGTGTTTTTGTTTTCTTTCTCTGTGTTTGTTATTGTTTTTTGGGAACGTTACGCGTGCTACCTTAGCAGTGTGCAGTGGACCTACAGTCTGGTTTTATTTGTATTTTCCTTCGTAACACTCGCTGCTCTGGGATCACCTGGGACGGATTCGTACTTCCCGGGTATCCTAGGGGACGGAGCGTTACAGCCCGGCCCCAGGGCCAGGCTGGGGCGCCTTCCCTGGCCTGTCGGGCCGGGCCGGGCCGGGCTGGGCAAAAATTGCAACGGGCAGAAATTTGCCCGTTTGGCATTAAAATTTTTTTTAATTTTTTTAAACATTCATCACTCTATAAAAAACCCCCCTTATTTTTACACTCACAATTCCTTTACACTCCAATTCTCTAAGTTCTAATTCTCTAAACTCCAATTCTCTACCCGGTGTTCTACAACTACAACGCTTGTACTCTCGCTACTACCGTCTACCGTCTCTACAGTCGTCAATCTCCGGGTCTATTTTGAACCCGGGCCGGCCCGGCCCGGGCGGGCAGGCCATTTTGACACCTTGAGAGCTTAGTAAGACTATTAAGACATGCACCCACCGGAGCAATCCCAACTCGAGCAAAAGGAGAAAGTTCAACATAGACAACCCTGACATGAAAGGAAGCCGGTCTACGCTACTGACGTGCGTTTATATTTCATATATTCATGCACGTTTTCTTTTGTGTTTCTCCGTGTTTTTCCTCCGTCTCTTATTCGTTTTCGTGTATTTTCCCGTTTTCTTTCACTTTTCTTTGTTTATCCATGATTGCAGGGGATTGAACACGTAGGGGACGTTTAACGATGATATCCCAAGTCCCCGGAGCAACGGGAGAAGTCATGCGTGATCCAGGGGGTCAAACGTCGAAGAATTCATCTTTCAGCCCCTCACCCGGTCGGTTGGTCATCTCCAACCGATCGGGTGATGCACGCGTGCACCACCCGGTCTCTGCCGCAGCTCACAAAGAAGTCACCAGATCGGTTCGCAGACCGGTTCAGCGGGGGCTGTTCTCTGTTTTCTCGAAGCAAAACGCCAACCGATCGGGTGACTCTCACCCGATCGGTTCATCAGTAGCTGAAGAAGAAGAGCTGAAGACACGGACGTCGAACCGATCGATTCACCCGACTGCTCCAAGATCCAACCGGTCACTCAAGAACTCACCGACCGGTTCATGTGATCGGGTGAAAGCTCGCCGTTTTCTGTTATTAATTTGTAATGGATCAACCGATCGGTTGACTTGTCAACCGATCGATTGATACGTAGGTCTATAAATAGAACCCCTAGGGTTCCAGAAACGGGAGCTGTTATTTTTTTCTACTGTTTTATCTCCTTGTGACGGCTGTAATTGTTACTCTTTTGTAAGTTTTCAGATCTTTCTAAAATTTTAGTATTGTCTTTATTACTCTATTACTTCCGCATTGCAATTGTCCGATTATGATTCCAACGGTTAAATTTCATTTAGATCGCTTTTTCATGAATTTTTGTGAGTAGTTCCCAAATCTGGGATTTTGGTGGAAACCCCTTAGGGGGCTCTTCCCGATGCGTCCATAGGGTTAGGAAATCGATAGGGAGTAGGAATCTAACGGTTACGCGGGGCGTTTCATTGTCATCGGTGGGAAAAAGACCGCCTTTGACCGTTGGGCCAAGGGGGAATAAACTTGGCGGTTGACTCCCTAGCCATAGCTCACGCCCTTAGCGTAGACGCCGAATCCTAGCACGCGGGAGCGGCAGGATGAGACGTTGGGAGATATCGTTGCGGTCTTAGTGCTCCCGGGATCGATCAGTGTTAATGGACACGGGAGTGCCCACTGATCGAATCCGGGAAGTCCGGTGTATCATCCTGGGCACCGACCGGAATATCGGGCCCATGGGACGCCGGTACCACTTTCAGAGGCAACGTCTCATCATTAGACCATAATCCCGATCGCTATCCATACCCGTAGGCCGTATCGGTGAGAGTCTCTCGTCGGGTTGGAAACCAAAGTCCCGGGTTTTCTTTCTTGTTGTTCATGCCCTTTTATTTCCTTTCGTGACAACCATTCACCGATTCGTGCTAGCTCGCCCCTCGGGGTGATTTAGGTCCTACACTACTACAAAATGGACCTTTAACAGCGCTTAAATAAGGTCTTTAATAGCGCTTTACAAGCGCTGTCTATCTCGCCGCTGCTAAAGGGGGGCTGGTTTTAATAGCGCTTTACAAGCGCTGTTAAAGGGGGGCCTTTAACAGCGCTTGTTTGTGCAAGCGCTGTTAAAGGCCCCCCTTTAACAGCGCTTGTTTGTGCAAGCGCTGTTAAAGGGGGGCCTTTAACAGAGCTTGTTTGTGCAAGCGCTGTTAAAGGCCCCCCTTTAACAGCGCTTGTTTGTGCAAGCGCTGTTAAAGGGGGGCCTTTAACAGCGCTTGTTTGTGCAAGCGCTGTTAAAGGCCCCCCCTTTAACAGCGCTTCTTTGTGCAAGCGCTGTTAAAGGGGGGCCTTTAACAGCGCTTCTTTGTGCAAGCGCTGTTAAAGGGGGGCCTTTAACATCGCTTGTTTGTGCAAGCGCTTTTAAAGGCCCCCCTTTAACAGCGCTTCTTTGTGCAAGCGCTGTTAAAGGGGGGCCTTTAACAGCGCTTGTTTGTGCAAGCGCTTTTAAAGGCCCCCCTTTAACAGCGCTTCTTTGTGCAAGCGCTGTTAAAGGGGGGCCTTTAACAGCGCTTGTTTGTGCAAGCGCTGTTAAAGGTGGGCCTTTAACAGCGCTTGTACTAAAGAAGCGCTGCTAAAGGTCACAGATAGACATCGCTTGTTTCAATTCATTTTTGTTTCTTCCTGCGTTTTATATTTAAATAGATCCATTTAATATTCAAAATGCTTAAATAAACCACCAATAACATTAAATTACAAGAAACAATCATTATAAGAAACAATTAAATTAAATTGCTTTTATTCAACAATCACATAAATTAGACAATGTGCATTGATATTGGAAGATGATCTGTAATACAAATAATAAACATTATCGCTTATAAAACTTAACAGTCATTATCCATTTAATATCCATTAAATCACTCCGAAGAATACATTTCACGACCAATTACATTGCAACTTCTGCAATTTCTGATTCTAAAATAACTCCCTAATGCATTTCCCCCTTTTCGGATGGCTGGATGAGCTTTCTGGCGTGGGAGCACGGACCCGATGGCTCGCCAGGAGTACTCAGCAATTTTTATATATCCACCTATTGTCTCTATACATCAAAATCAATCCGCACCTCTGGTGGAGCAAGCGCAGGAGATTCCACAAAGTGAAGGTTTTGATCCCTGCAATACCATTTCAAGTAAATACAAATCAATAAAAATAATATTACACAAAAGCATTTTTGATCGTCACCAAGTTAAATGGATTTCTTTGTGTATTTGTATGTTAAATAAGGCATGCAGTGGAAGCAAAACATACCATACTGGAATTCTGTGGTTTGAACAGAACAAAAGAACAAAAGAACAAAAAGCTTGACACGTATTTTGATTACTCGACTCAAGTCCAAGAACCATACATGTCTGATTTGCGTCCGAGTTGTTTTTGAGGAAGAATAATTTGCACCGAGTGTGAGTCATTCGTACTTGGGATAGGATGGCTCAATATACATATTGCACGGGATACTCTTCCGACCTTCTTAACCTGTAGAATTAGGCAGCTTCAGTTTACAAGTTGCATCAAGTGAAACCAACTATAAGCAAGTGATTCTTTTTTTGGTAGGCCAGTGTTTACCTTGTCAGGCAAGTAGGAAGGATCACATACTACTTTCTTGCATTTAGCGGTCTCCCCCTCAGATGTGACGCTGTAGGCTTTTCCATTTTCATCAAACTCGACCTGTCGCCCAAAACATCACATATGGATTGGAATTCTGGTTCATAGCTCAAATCATCTCTTAAAATTTCATAATTGTTTTGGGTATAATAACATGATCTTACCTTGCATTCTGGTTTGTGCAGCATGTAGGTACCGCCATAAACAGCACTTAAACGAGCAAATCCCTACAGAGGACAATACAACCATGCATGTGATAACGTGAAAAGCTCGGAGAGAAGAAGCTTCAATTGCTCAACAAAAAAATAATCCAACAATCGGCATATGATAATTGAAGGGAACAAACCTGGGGGAGTTCTCCCAATCCATATAGAGTGTAAATATATGGGGATCCTCCTTGAAATCTTGCCAGTGATTCTGCATAAAGCTAATCAAAACAAATGCCAAAGATTAAGAACACCCCAAATCATCAGCAAATAATATTGAAGAAATCAGTTAGTTTGCAAATTGGCCTTCAAAACTTGTTCCCAACACACATGATACTATACCCAATTGCATCATAATTGTGCAACTGCCGAGGGACAATAAGAAAACAGAATCCCAGAGTGTTCTTTCATATTTATTCCTTTTTAAGCAAACACAGTCTCATAAACCAAGAACATTAACCTAATATGAAGATGATAGCAAGTGTTTTGTTTTCCAAATATTTTCAAGAACTAACTATTTGATGGCTGAGCATTTTGCCATTAGATGAAGCACCAAACAATGCTCTACAGTTTTATTACCTTACACTAGGAAATAGCTGAAGATATCAGGGGACAAACCAATACACATTTTACCTTCATCCTTTTTACAGTGTCCAGTGCAGGCTGATCCAAGTAACTATCGTCGCTATGGAGAGCCAACGCATGCCCAATAAATTCAACTGTGTTTTCATCTAGCCCATATTTCCTGTATGAAGAGGAGAGCATAGATTTCGGTTAAAATACTGTACGACATTATCAATGCACTTGACAAATCTGATACAACCATATCATAATCAAAAGAACCATAATCACTAGAGTCCAGCATCAGTATCAACTGATATGAATACTCAGAAGTTGTGAAGTTCAAACTTCAAAGTACACAAGAAACATTTTAGCTACCAATATGGCAAAAAGCAGTGAAAACATTAATCATACAGGAAACATACTGCGGGAAATACAAACCACTGAAATTATGGTAGATTCAAGTACAAGTACAATCAAGGTAAATAATGAGGAAAATATTATATTACAAAAATGACGCGAAATATTTATAGTTACTATTTCTGTTATTAGCTGAGATGATATTCTTACGAGATAACTTCTCTTGTTGTAACTTTGTTGAGATCTAACCCTTCGTGGGATTTTGGATCAGTCTCATCATAATCCTGCACACATGACACGTATATAGAAGACTTGCAACGTCTTTGAAGTTGGTTTGCGTGTAGTACCAAATTTAATTAAAATCTCAATTCTTGGACTATTGCTCAAGTGAGAATGATGAAATGGACACATGTTATTCATACGACAAACATGGTGAGATGAGTGGGATTGCACAAATTGAGAACATGATAATGTAAAAATGGCTCTGGATATAGCATGAAATGCTAATGGGCTTTGGTCATGCTTGGATTTTATATTCAAGGAGTAAAAAGGCGAAAGATCAGCAGATAGCATGAAGGTGGCATGAAGGAATTCAATGACACTGGATACTGGCCATAATAGGTATTGTCTCTGCCAGAGAACAAACTATGTATAGCATTTCGTGAGCTTATCAAATATACATATCAATGTGATAGTTTCTTCACATAATTTATACGTGGATTTTTCAAGACTTGTAGCTACTTAACTAATATACATGTATAATATTGGATTTTCATGGGTTTCACCAAAAACATGAAAACATGACAACAACTAACAAATTTATAAATTTATAAAATCCAATTTTCGTAAAATTTTCTGTTGTAGTGGATAATTCTAGTCATTCGGTTTGATGCTAGCATTTTTTTCATCCAAAAATCTTCCTGACTATAAGCTCTAAATGTTATTAAAATATCTTGTATTTGGATTGATATATTGCGCCCTGCTATGGAGTCATGGACTGATATGCACTCCCATTAAAAGGAGAATGAAGATCTGTGACTAACTTGGGGATCATGTTGTATGCTTGCAGTGCGCGTTTGGGTCACATATCTATCCCGTTTACGGTGAAATGGGAAGCCAGATGCAAAGGGACATAAAATGGTGTGTCTTTTTGCAAGTAACCTGTTTATTTTCTCTTTCAGATGATAGGAATTGGGGCAGATAGGGCAGAAAGGCAACACGTTTTTTATTTAAGAGCAAGACTATCAAAACCCATATATTTTTGTGAAATTAGTTGATAATGCTCATATGGTGATATATTAATAGTAGACGTCGCGTTTAAGCTTGCAACACTATTTTGATTAGTACAAGTATGATAAGGTCCCTGATTTGTTAGAAGTTTCATAACTGACCTGAGGAATAACAATTGAGATGTTCAGAACCCCAGTACACAGTCCTTGGCCGCCACCTCGGCTGGCAGCTAATGTCGCTGTAACCGCAAAAGGAACACTATATAAAACCTGCAAGCAATAGTCACCATATAAAAGTACTCGATTAATGGCAGGGTATTCTGTGTGGCAAGTTTCCAAAAGACATTAAATCAGAAGGAAGACTTCAAATTGGACTTCAAATTGGAATACTTACTGCCAACGGAATTCCCAGAAGTGTGAACAGAGCCAATGCAACCGCTCTCACCTCACCATTTGGTCCGATTACTTGGTCAACCCCGCCGTGGTATTTATGCAACATAGCGAAGGAAGACTGTAGTCAAGATGTTCATTTCTTCCACAATCACCTGCATCACATCAGCATATTCATACATGTTCTCATGAAATATTACAACATTGAGAAAAAAAACTCGGTGGATTCTTTACATCTGATTAAAGTTGGTAAAATTTTTAAACAAGTTACAAAATCAAAATAAAAAAGAGTGGAAAGAGATATTTTAACAACACAGCTAAAATATGAAACCAATACTGGATGTTTGTTATTTGTACATGGAAAAAGTACTAAACAGAATAAATGTTTTCAGAACAAAATTTCCTTACATAAACATCACAGTTGAAAGTAATTTTGCAAATGAGAACATTTATTAATTTCAAAACTATGACTAACCAAATGTCAAATATTTTTGAGGATGCAACCATATAAATTTAATAGGTTCCCAATGTCAAATATTAGTTATATATGTTCATCAAGACACATCAAGAGTATTTGTGCATGTTTCGCTACTTTCACAAGAACAAACCTGAACACCATCAATTACACAGCGATAGTGGATATCTAATATACTAATTAAATATCGGAGTATCACATCGGACGTTAAAAATAGATGTTACATGTGTTCCATGTTCATATCTAATTATATATATACTATATAAACTCACATAAAAGAATGTATATTGTATACTTATCTCTACACATTTGCATTAAATAATGAATCTTTGGATGACATTTCCACAAGTCATATTCTGTAAATATCAAATAATAGACATTGAACAAGATTAACAAATAAAATGAATAAGAAAAAATAAATTCAATCCACATGATGCCACGATGCATACTCAAAAGGAAATGTATCACAGTATCTATGTTAGCAGTAATTTTTCGATTCAAAACAATGGAAATGAGAGAGTATGAGTGAAGAGAAGTGGAAATACACTTCTCTGTGTCCATCAGGAAAAAGGTCCTAAATGACCTTGTGAGAAGCTGCATAAAAGCTTTCATACATGCCAGCTGATGTCCCGTCAGAAAATTTATAATAAAACTAAAAATAAGTAAAAGGTTATGAGTATAAAATTCTGGAGTATAGCTACATGAATGTCGTACCATGCCAATTTTATTCTTCATATTTGGGCTATATCTGAGCTTTTCAATTGGCCTGTGATAGATGATGAAAAGATGGATTAACAAGACAGGATAATAGTTCATGTTGCAATAACTTATTCATAGTTCATAGTTCAAACTATGTTACCCTTGAATTTCAACTACATCGCCTGGCATCAAACTTGCAAAATGCTGACTCATTTTTCCTTCAGGATAAACCTGGAAAAGAGACAGTTAACAACAAAAGCATGTGAATTTTAAATCAAATGTAAAATGTTACACCATCTGAACATAGAAACATATCTGGTGTGATTATTATAAAATGTAATCAAAGTAGTCTGTCAACTAAGAGATGTTTTATGCAACATGGTATATCTCAATAAAAGAAATACTAAATATCTTTATCATACCTTGATCAATAAATCAAAGTAATCTTTAGAGTCAGGATCTGATATGGGAGTGTACCTGAAAAAAATCCACATGTATTTCGAGAGAAAAGATCTCAATCAGGTTCAGAACTGAAACTTCATGAGGAGGAGAATCATATAATGGAAATTGAGCGTGTGCACTGTTTGAAAATTCAGAGTTCATAACTTCTAAATTGATTTGCTATAAGAAATAAAATGTCTAGTTCATAACTTTTAAACATTTGAGTGCGCGCGCGCGCTCTCTCTCTCTCTCGATCAACACTTTGGAATAAAAATTGAAACAAAAAAAACAGAAAACGGGGGCACAAAATTTGTAACATTTCTCTCCTATCACCAAAAAAATGGCAAAATTTATGAGTTATATCTGCAACTCTCCATAGAATGAGATCTCACTGGCTGATTTCTTCATCAATTGCTCACTGTAGAAGATCAGGCCTTTTAACAAATCGGCCCTGCAAGAACAAAACATAGAAATCAGTATTAAGAAGTTGGTAAACACTAAATCAGAATGGCAAATGATACATTTATAGCTACATGAATTATAAAGTACTTTTCAGGCTACATATAGTGGATGCAGTGTAAGATCAATGAATCTTACACTTGCCTTCATCCGGGGCCTGCGATCAGCGTTCACCTTCCTTACCTGGTACCGTATCTTCTTGGAGAGGAGACGTGTCCTCCGCTTCTCCCTGTACCTCTTCACGCTCGCCTCCCTCCCTCCCCCGGTACAGGATGGAAAGAGAGCCACCAAGCATATGTTAGAATCTCAAATACTCACCACTCTTCTTTCCGCTAGAATGAGCCTCTTTCTTGTTGGATCTTTTCACCTACACAATTAAACATTTGCTATTATCTTCCAGTTGTAAGGTACTATGATGGTTCGAGCCATTATCTAAATCCAAATAACATAAATATTAATCTGGCAATTATTTAAATCCAAATGAAGTAAACATTACTATGATATCCCTACTTGCACTTTCTCTGTTATTTGAATTGAATCAACCCGTTGTCTCTTAGCTCCAGAAGCTGCAAAATGTTATTACATGAGTAAATCCAAGTATCTCATATCCTTTGAGCAATTACGTGAGTAAATATTAATCCAAATAACACAAATCACCATCAGAACTGTTTCAGTTGCGAAGAAGGTTCAGGTTCAGGTACAAGCCATTGAACACACAATTAACTCGTATTAGCTAAGAAAAGATTGGATATTTCCCCACTCAATAGACGAATCCAGACAAAGAAATCACAGCAAAGGTCCGCGCAAAAGAAATAAACCCTAGATTTGACGGGTGAAACACTTACCGCAGTACTGGAAGTCGGTGCCGTGGTCGAGCGGGCACGAGAGGAGGCAGAGGGAGGCGACGACCGCCGAGAGGAGTAAGAGACGGTGGAGCCCCACACTGACCGCCGAGAGGAGTAAGGCGATGGGAATTTAGCTTTAGTCGGGCTTCGGAGCGCTGTTGACCTAGGGCTTCGGAGCGCAACGAAGACGGCAGCGGACGACCTAGGGCTTCGGAGCGCAACGAAGACGGCAGCGGACGACCTAGGGCTTCGGAGCGCAATGAAGACGGCAGCGGACGACCTAGGGCTTCGGCAGCGGAGCTTCTGCGCGATGGGATTTTTACTTTAGTCGGGCTTCGGAACGCTGTTAAAGCGATTACATGAGTCGGGGTTCGGAGCGATCGATATTGCGAACCCGTGAATGTATAATACCTTTAACAGCGCTTGTTTGATACAAGCGCTGTTAAAGACCACCTTTTAACAGCGCTTGCACAAACAAGCGCTGTTAAAGGGGGGGCCTTTAACAGCGCTTGTTTATGAAAGCGCTGTTAAAGGCCCCCCTTTAACAGCGCTTGTTTGTGCAAGCGCTGCTAAAGGGTGGCCTTTAACAGCGCTTGTATCAAACAAGCGCTGTCTATTGGGACTTGTAACAGCGCTTGTTCTAAAGAAGCGCTGTCTATTTGGACCTTTAACAGCGCTTGTAGAAAAAAGCGCTGTCTATTGTCTGACATTTAACAGCGCTTCTTTCTACAAGCGCTGTGTATTATCTGTGTCTCTAATACACAGCGCTTGCAGAAATAAGCGCTGTCTATTGTCGGACCTTTAACAGCGCTTGCAGAAAGAAGCGCTGTCTATTCTCCGACCTTTAACAGCGCTTGCAAAAAGAAGCGCTGTCTAATATATGTGCCTCTAATTAACAGCGCTTATAATTGGCAAGCGCTATTAAAGGTGTGCTATTAAAGGTCCTTTTTGTAGTAGTGCTACCTGACCCAAGCACAACCTCGCCTCCCTGAGTTCGATATTCCCGCAACCTACACTAACCGTGAAACTTGCGGTAAACGACACCGCGCCGCCGCAACGGAAGCGGGGCGCCGGTCAAGTTTATGGCGCCGTTGCCGGGGAGGCAACGTGCTTGTTATTTTAGGATCTCTTGAACCCTCGTGTCTAGCTCGCATCCCTACCTCGCGATAATTTTCGCATTCTCCTTTTTCTTTTTTATTTTTCTTATTTTTATTTCTTATTTTATCTGTTTCTTTCCCACTTGTCGCTTCACGGGTGTTTGTTGTTTTTCATGCGCAGGAGTTCAAGGAGTCTTGATGACTTGATTCCCCTCGATCCAGAGATTAACGCCACCCTTAGGCATTTGGCCGCCGAGAAGCGAAGAAGAGAAGATCCCGAATCCATGGAGGAGAACACCCCACCTCACAAGTCTCTACTGGAGTACTCGATGCCATCCATCGAGTCGACTTCCGCCATCCGATCTCCAGCTATTACGGCCCAAAGCTTTGAGCTGAAGCCGTCTCTAGTGACATGGATCCAGCAGGACCAGTTTGCGGGTGCACCCATGGAGAGCCCGATCGAGCACCTAGACTCCTTCTTGGAGAAGTGTGACACCTTCCGGATTAATGGTGTCACGACAGAGGCTATCCGTCTGAAGCTGTTCCCCTTCTCTTTGCGAGACAAAGCCAAGCAATGGCTAAGGGGGAAGGACCCCAACACTTTCAACACCTGGGAGAAGCTCTCCAACGCTTTTCTGACGAAGTTCTTTCCTCCGGGGAAGACCATGAAGTTGAGGAGTGAGATCTCCTCCTTCTCCCAGGCCAGCCACGAGTCCTTGCGAGAAGCTTGGACGAGATATAAAGAGATGCAAAGAAGATGCCCTCACCATGAGCTTCCGAAGTGGCAGATTATTAATCTGTTCTACAATGGGTTGATGGATGACCTGAAATCTTCTATGGACGCCGTGGCTGGGGGTTCCTTCATGTCTAGGAGCGAGGAGGATGCCGTGCATATTCTGGAAAATATGGCATCCAACAATGAGCGGTGGTGTGACGAGAGAGCCACACCCAGATCCGGGGGTATACACAGAGTCGAGGACGCCGACAAACTTTCAAGCAAGTTAGACTTGCTTTCGACCCAGATCTCTGCACTAATGGTAGGAGCCGGTGGGGCCGATACACAGCAAATTTCTACGGTGGAGTCCGAATTCTTTGGGGAATTCGACGGTGGTGACATCTCACCACCGCTGGATCAGGCGAGCGCACTATTTTACAACCCCACGGGAAATGCGCCGTATCCGCCAAGGACAAATTCCAACCCGGCCTACTCTCCAAACAACCGGAACCACCCAAACTTCAGTTACCGGCCACCATTTCAGCCCTCGCCGCCTCAGCAGCCGCAGGAACCATTTCAGCAACAACCATTTCAACAATAGCCTCATCAACAATCTTACGCCCCCAGGACTCAGCAGCCGTTCCAGCAGCAGCAGCAGTATGGCCAACAGAGGGCCGTCTCTCCGGTTGAGTCTCTCTTGACTCAATATATTACCAACCAGGAGAAGATCAACCAAAAGCTGGAAATGGGTCAGCGGACCCTCACGGACCAAGTAACCCAGCTGGGGTTACAAGTGGAGAACCTTGCAAGGTCACAAAACCAATTACCGCCACAACCGGAGGTGAACCCGAGGGGAGCAACCCAAACATCGGCACTCGTGCACGAGCACGCAAATGTGTCCGCTATCGTTCTGAGAAGCGGGACACAAATTCCTACTAGAGTGCCCCCTAGCAACCCGGAGGCACCATTGGTCGTTGAGAGACCGACCGAAAAATCAAATGACGCCGGTGCTTCGTCATCAAATCCTATGACTCCGGAGGGAGCCTCTGAAGAAGAGAAGAAGAAGGAGGAAGAGAGCCCGAAAGTGTATAAACCCGTTGTGCCATTTCCACAACGGTTGGCTCAGGCAAAAATTGATGAGAAATATGGCAAGTTCTTCGCCATGGTCAAGGACCTAAGCCTGCAAATCCCCTTCCTAGAAGCAATCGAAACAATCCCCTCCTATGCAAAATTCTTGAAAGATTTGGTGACGAGAGGGTCTAGAAAAGAGAAAGTAGTGTTGACAGCGGAGTGTAGCGCTCTTATCCAGAGGGCAAATCCGCCGAAACTTAAAGACCCGGGGAGCTTCTCAATTCCTTGCACGATCGGGGCAGTAAAGATTCATCGTGCACTCGTTGATCTCGGAGCGAGTGTAAGTTTGATGCCCTTGTCGATGTACAAAAGGATAGGAATGGGTGATTTGGAGCCCACCGGTATGACCCTACAACTAGCTGACCGGTCGGTCAAATATCCGGTGGGAATTGTGGATGACCTACCCGTCAATGTGAAAGGGGTGCATGTGCCAGTGGACTTTGTAGTCATGGACATGCCTGAAGACGCACACACCCCGATCATCCTGGGACGGCCTTTCATGGCCACTGCTGGCGTTTTGATTGATGTGAAGAACGGAAAACTTTCTCTAAACGTCAGCGGAGAAAAAGTTGAATTTGATCTGGGGTTATCCATGAAGTACCCCGATCCCCCAGACGACCCTCGGTGTAATTTCCTGGAGATGGAAGAAGAAAAAGCTGTTGAAGAGAGCTCCTGGGAGATTCTCTTAAGAAACCCCCCCGATGACTTGGGGGATTCAGAAGATGGAGACGGCCCCAAGTACAAAGAAGCTGCTGGAAAACCGAGTGCAGCAAGAACGACCCCTCCCGGGTTCCCCAAGGCTCCTCCTGTGAGGAGAACGGGGAAAGAACCCATGGGCCTCACTAAAGACGAGGTCCAGATCCTAAAGAAGATGGCGGGAAGCGCCAACACGAAAGAGAAGCCCCCGGATCCCAAGAACAAGGAGAGGGTAGTCGAGCAAGTATTTCTCCAGCCGCTGACTACTCCAAAGGCCTTCAGCTCCAATGAAGAAGAGATGCTAAACTTCGGGCATCACCCATATCAACCACCGTGAGCATCTCTTGCGGGCGTCGAGCCAACGACGTTAAACAAGTGTGCTTCATGGGAGGCAACCCATGTTCTAAAGTTTTTCCCCACTTTTCAGCGTTATTTTTTGACTTTATTTTGTCTATTTTTATAAATAAAATCAGCCGCGAGAACATCCGTTCGGGGACTTAAACAAATCTATTGGTTTTTGCAGGAAACAAGCCCCAACCGATCGGATGACAACTCCCCCGATCGGTTAGGATGTATAAGATACATGCCGAGATCTGTCCCCAGATGAACCGATCGGTTGAAGAATGAGGAGACCGGGTGACAGACCGGGTGAGCTGGGGAGAACTCTCGGAAATTTTTGGGGAGTATCAACCGATCGGTTGAGTTCGAGCGCGATCGGTTGACGCGACCGGGTGAGCAGCCCTAAGTTCTCGGGAAAATGAGTGGAGCGGCCAACCGATCGGTTGACAAGTCACCCGATCGGTTCGACTTAAAACCCTATATAAACACCCCCCGACCACCCGTTCATTTCCATCCTCGCCCGATCGCCCAAATCGCCGCCGTTTCGACTCCTCTCGTGCGCCTGCCTTCTTTCTTCCCCAAGATCAACCTCGATCGTCTTCCCCCGCCATCTCCCTACCTGTCCACCATTGATTTCCCTCCATTCCCCCGCCATCTCCCTACACACAAAACCCTAAATTTCACCCATTCTCCCCAACATCGAAACTTGTTGAAGAGATCGCTGCGGCTTCACAGCGTGCTCCAATCGAGTAGCATCGGGGTGTCTACGAGCAACTATCTTCATCTCATTTGGGTAAACTCGCTCCTTTGCTTAATTTTAATCTTACCCCAAATATTCCATTTGCTTGTTGGTCGTATTTCGTGTTTGTATTGAATTCATTGTACTCTTACGCACCTACGCACACGAACGACACCCACACAATGCCCCCTCGCCGTGTTAAGCCCACCGACGCCGGCTCTTCGAACCCTAGGCCCACCCGTCGTACCCGTCGCACACAGCCCACCACCTCCAACCCATCCACCACTTCCCCACCTCGTGCTTACGATCCCGAATATGGGATGCAATTCCAAACCGATGACCATGCCGACCGATTCACGGCCATGGTCCTCCTAGCTGGTCAGGGTGGTCGGATAACCGAGGAATCCTTCGACCGAGACCTCCCGTTTCTTCAAAGCTTCATTCGCCACATCCGTGAAGACCCACCCGACGTCTCCGAGCTCCACATTCCACCCCCCATGACTCCTGGTCCACAGCGCAGGCCCCCGTCACCACCCCCAGAGGGTGGTGCCCCTGCTTGATTTTTCTCTCCCACTTTTGCCCCCCCATATTTGTGCCCATTTGTCTTTTCGGGGCCCTGCTTTGTCTCTGTCGGAGGGAGGGGACTATTTGCGAGTTGCTTTCTAAATTCACCTCTTTTGTTTTTGACTCCCCCTTGCACATCTCTGCATTTCATCGATCACATCATTTCGCTAGCACTTTCTGGTCTAGCTTGGGGGACGTCTATTTTGGTGTGCTGTCGTGTTTTGTTTGTTTTTCTCATTTTGTGTGTGTGTGTGCTTCTTTTTCATTTTTTGGGTGTCGTGCTTGTGTTTTATTTTTATTTTCGTGTTGTTTGATTTTGATTTTGATCTTTCTTTCTTTTTCAGTTTCATCTATGTGTTTTCCTCGTTTTCATTTCTTTTTGTGTCAGTGCGTATTCCCCCCCATTTTCATTGCCCTCCCGTACTCACTCATATTGCATTGAGGGCAATGCAAACTTCAGCTTGGGGGAGTCGCACTGTGTGCGTCACTTGAGTCCTTCTTTTTCGTTTATTTGAGTCGTTTTTCTCCGTGCTTTTCTTTTTTTTTTTCTTTTCTTCCTTTTTAGCTCTGTCTCCTAGAGATGAATCCTATGATGAATCGCCACAAAGTCACACACACCTAGCATTGCATCGATAATCACACTCACTAACCCTAGGATTTCGAGTCCTCTTGCATTTCACGCATCGTCGGTCCACTTAGCTTTTTGTGAGTCGTGTGTCGTGACTAGCATTTGGTGTGCTTCTGCTTTGTGATTTTACTTTATATACCTGTCCAGGAATGACCCCTAGATTATCATGCTCCGATTTGAATATGCGGTATTTGTTTCCACTATATGCATGCTATATTTATATCGTATACTTCAATTCGCATGCGTCGGGATTCCACAACTAAGGACTAGGGTAACCCATTTAGCCTATGCTCTATTTAGCGAGAATAGTTTCCTTTGCCCGAGTGTTTAGATTTCGACTTCTTTTTTGTTTTACTTGGTGCAAATCCCCTCGTCGTGTACCGTTCTCCCACTTGGGAGAGTACACATGTGTATAGCCAAAACCCCAAAAATCCAAAAAAAAGGAGAAAAGAAAAGAAAAACCCAAAAAGAAAAGAAAAGAAAAATTGTGTATAGCCCAAAATCCAAAAAAAATATATAAAATACAAATGCCCAAAACCCAAAAAAATTTCCGTGTGAATATTTTTTCCTACTCGCCAAGAATAAAGGGAAGGCGAGAATTTGCACCGAGTGTTCTTCTCCACATCATCTCAACCCCCGTCGTTATCGAAAACACTTGGCTTAGGAACTTTTTAGCTAGTATCTAGGCTATAGTGGCGTGATTTCCTTAACCCTAGTTGTGGAGTCCCCGATGCATGATACGCTTCTATTCTCACTCTTCTCATGCATGCTTGAACTTATATTCGCCGCTTAATTCAATTCGGATCGATATTTTGGGTCATATCTTGGATTTGTGTATATCGAGCCTCATAGCACATTGTAGAAAGCATCACCATTTGCTAGCACACGACCACGCTCACTCGCGCTTCACCGCGTGGACCCACGACACTTATTTGGACTCGCTTTCCTAGGTTTAGTGGTGTGATTTGGCGTTTGCTTGCTTGGTGTGTCGTTTCTGATTTTGGTGGCTCTGATGGACGATCTAGGGTTTAGAGTTTTCTTTTTCTTTCTTCCTCTCTATTTTTCCCTTCCGAGCTCCTACTCTCACTCGTCTTCCTCGAGGACGAGGAAGAGTTCAGCTTGGGGGATTTAGACGTGCGTTTATATTTCATATATTCACGCACGTTTTCGTTTGTGTTTCTCCGTGTTTTTCCGCCGTTTCTTATTCGTTTTCGTGTATTTTCTCGTTTTCTTTCACTTTTCTTTGTTTATCCATGATTGCAGGGGATTGACCACGTAGGGGACGTTTAACGATGATATCCCAAGTCCCCGGAGCAACGGGAGAAGTCACGCGTGATCCAGGGGGTCAAACGTCGAAGAATTCATCTTTCAGCCCCTCACCCGGTCGGTTGGTCATCTCCAACCGATCGGGTGATGCACGCGTGCACCACCCGGTCTCTGCCGCAGCTCACAAAGAAGTCACCCGACCGGTTCGCAGACCGGTTCAGCGGGGGCTGTTCTCTGTTTTCTCGAAGCAAAACGCCAACCGATCGGGTGACTCTCACCCGATCGGTTCATCTGTAGCTGAAGAAGAAGAGCTGAAGACACGGACGTCGAACCGATCGATTCACCCGACTGCTCCAAGATCCAACCGGTCACTCAAGAACTCACCCGACCGGTTCATGTGATCGAGTGAAAGCTCGCCGTTTTCTGTTATTAATTTGTAACGGAGCAACCGATCGGTTGACTTGTCAACCGATCGGTTGATACGAAGGTCTATAAATAGAACCCCTAGGGTTCCAGAAACGGGAGCTGTTATTTTTTTCTACTGTTTTATCTCCTTGTGACGGCTGTAATTGTTACTCTTTTGTAAGTTTTCAGATCTTTCTAAAATTTTAGTATTGTCTTTATTACTCTATTACTTTCGCATTGCAATTGTCCGATTATGATTCCAACGGTTAAATTTCATTTAGATCGCTTTTTCATGAATTTTTGTGAGTAGTTCCCAAATCTGGGATTTTGGTGGAAACCCCTTAGGGGGCTCTTCCCGATGCGTCCATAGGGTTAGGAAATCGATAGGGAGTAGGAATCTAACGGTTACACTGGGCGTTTCATTGTCATCGGCGGGAAAAAGACCGCCTTTGACCGTTGGGCCAAGGGGGAATAAACTTGGCGGTTGACTCCCTAGCCATAGCTCACGCCCTTAGCGTAGACGCCGAATCCTAGCATGCGGGAGCGGCAGGATGAGACGTTGGGAGATATCGTTGCGGGCTTAGTGCTCCCGGGATCGATCAGTGTTAATGGACACGGGAGTGCCCACTGATCGAATCCGGGAAGTCCGGTGTATCATCCTGGGCACCGACCGGAATATCGGGCCCATGGGACGCCGGTACCACTTTCAGAGGCAACGTCTCACCATTAGACCCTAATCCCGATCGCTATCCATACCCGTAGGCCGTATCAGCGAGAGTCTCTCGTCGGGTTGGAAACCAAAGTCCCGGGTTTTCTTTCTTGTTGTTCATACACTTTTATTTCCTTTCATGACAACCATTCACCGATTCGGGCTAGCTCGCCCCTCGGGGTGATTTAGGTCCTACCTGACCCAAGCACAACCTCGCCTCCCTAAGTTCGATATTCCCGTACCCTACACTAACCGAGAAACTTGCGGTAAACGACACCGCGCCGCCGCAACGCAAGCGGGGCGCTGGTCAGCTACCAACACGACTGCTATAAGGATCATTAGCTTGTCTCTCTCCTCTCAACGCTCCTCTACAATATATCAAAGCTGAAGCTTGAGAGTTTTGTCGTTTATATCTGCCTTTAAAGAATAGAAATCACAAGTTGTAACGCTAGCTATTGAATATCTCTTATAAAAAGGATATTTGAAGAACCTCATATGTTGTAATAACAACGCAAAAGCAGACTCTAACAATCAAACAAGGAACGATACCTCCTAATGGAGGCCTACCAAGGTCATCTACGTGGTTTGTAGAGATAGCCCGAACTCAATACCTTATGCCTTAGCTACCCTAGTTACTTCCAAATTAGAGGCATCATAATTGACCATAAAAACCCTACCAAGGCTGTGTTGTTGCTGCTTTCCTTTTAGTTTTGCTTTGGTACCTTGTAGTAGGATTAGTACCTTATTGTAGTTTCTTTTGGCCATGCTGAGGCTTGTTGTTTTACTTCTTGTTCGAACTCTGGATGTGGTTTTATATTAATGAAATGTTATTTTTATTGTTTTGAAATGCATGCAAGAATCCTGCTATGTGTTGTTATCACAGACACTTAGTGGACTCGAACTTCACAGCTCCAGTCCATGCGGACCTTAGTAACGTTCTCGCTTCCGTCGTATTTTGGGAAGCGGGGCGTGACAAACTGTGTGAGGGCATTTTGGTCATTTGGCAATACGGGTGGAAGTGCGTGTAGAGAAATGGTGGGTGTGTAAAGTGATGTCATATTTGTAATTTCGGCGAAGTGGGTTAGTGTAAGAGGGATTAGTGTGAAAAGGGATGGGATTAGTGACATACTTGTAAATATTTAGAAGAGTGAAGGGCAAACTGGTCATTTGGTCTAAATGAGAGGTGTGTGTATAGTAAGAGAGTGTGTGCATAAAGTAATGGCAAAATTGTAAATACATGAAAGTTGAGGCGTAATTTTGGGAGGGTATTAAAGTCATTTCATCATGTGCATGCTTATCATAAAGAAGATTCTAGTGCTAGATAGTTTGTAGGAAATTTCTATCTTATTCTTTAACTTTCTTTTCTTTTTTTTTCATTTTTTATTTCCCCCTCTCCCCTCCCTAAACCAGGCCAAACCCCTCTCCCCCATTTTCCTCTTCATTAAGACTCATACACCCTAATTTTACTTCCAAAAAAATCAAGAAGGAGAAAGAAAGGTGGAAGGAAGGGAAAGAAAAGAGTGGAAGAAAGGGGTCTTCTTGAGGTATGATTCTAACTTTGGTTAGGAAATTTTTATTTAGGGTTATGATGGTGACATGATGTTAATCAGATTGCTAATGATCTTGAATTTATGTGATATGTGTGCAATAGATCAAAAAGAACAAATTTTTCCTTGGTTTTCTTAGCAGATCACCCTCCCCTGAAACCCTGAAATTCTGTTGTGTGTTTCTACCTAAATTCTGATCACTATGGTTTGAATTACTTTCTGGAAAAAAAATATAATTGTAGATCTTGAAGTTCTACACCAGAATCATATAAACTTTGACATATGTTGAGTTCAATAAGTAGGAGTAAAAATTCAATCTTTACAACTTGTCTGAATTTCTTTCAGACTGGACGCACTTTAACAAAATTGAGCTCAGTGTCTGCACACACCATGGAAATATGTATTCTTGGTCTCCTTGTGAAGTTAACAAGTTTTTCTACAACTTCATTCCAATGCATGTTTTTCGAAATTCTGACTATAACATGCCCTAAATTAGCAATTAATACAGACCCTGGAATCTGTCTGAAAAATAGTCTGTACAGATTTGACCAATTAATTCACCATAAATTACCTAGTTCATATTGCTGCATGAAATTTTATAAGTGAATTCAGTACTACTGTATCTTCAACTTTCAGTCAGAGAGTTTTGTCCAATTCACAAGAAAAATGGATGAAATGTGCTGAACTTTATAGCTGTTCCAGCAAGATCCAGCAAGCTGGACTATTTGGATGATGTTGAAACTTGTGGTGATGTCAATTTTCCATTAAATTATGCGTGGATATTGTGCTACTTGAAAGAATGCTTAGTCAGGCTTTGTTTTTACTAAATTTGATGATGTGACAGTATTCATCGATATGGCGCATGCCACGTGTTTGTTGAAATGCCTCAATGAATATGAAGTAAAGAAACTAGGGAAATAGCCATGGAAATACTTGTGCCATGTACTATTCTCATGAAATTTCATAAGACTATTGAAGAATATGACATATGATATGTCAACTGGGATGTCTCAATCTGCCCTAAGGCGGGTGAACATCCTAGTATGGGGATGGGGGAAGTTTGGGTATCGCTTAATCATAAAGGACTGGACTGAGGAGATGGGGGAAAAGAGATGTGATGTGCGATATTTATTCCCACTCGCCTTTACCGGGAGTGAAGGGGACTTGGTGCTTGTGTTTATGGGAAGCCTCACTCCTGCCAAGGGCGGGGGAGCTGAGAGGCCCGGCGTACAGTGCCCGTGTCCACTGCGTCGTGTGCTATATTCACCCCAAAGTTAGGGTGAGGTCCAGGCCCTTATCTTTATGTGATACCCATGATTCCAAAAGAGTCACTAATATGTTAATTAATAACTCCATATGTGTTTGTTGTTACACAATTTGTGTGTTGTACCTTACACTCTGGTTACTTGTACTCCATATTGTATGTACACTCATAATCCCTAAATGATTCCCATACCTTAGTTGGTTTCCTACTGGACATGTTTTGACGTGCTCATTTTACTTTTCAGGTCTTGAACAGGTGACACTAGAGCAGAATCTCCCTCAGTAGATTACTCAGCCGTGAGTCGAGACTTGGGGACACTACTCTTTTGGGGCTATACCTTGTAGTTTGGGTTGGGTAGAGTAGTGAGTGAGTGTCTTTTGTAGTTATGGAATGTGTTAGTAGTACTACGCATGTATACTTGAGTTAGTTTCACTTTGTACTTGATGCTGGTGTGTAGTTACACTCTATGGTCATGTAAATTTGTGGTTATATACTTTCTGTGATGGCAGTATGTGTTGCTCTCTTTTATATATGTGTGATTTTGATCCAAGCATTCGCAGTGGCCTGCTTATTGTGTGTTGCTCTGTGATGACAGTATGGCCTGCTTCTTGTGTGTTGTCTATTCATGCCTGGTGTAATACCGCGGCTTGTCAAGCTCCATCCTCCATTTTCCACATTGTGGATTGCCATTTAGGGTATTTGTGAGAATGAGGTGTGACAGAATCACAATGTCTTTCGAAAAATTGACAAAAACGTAATTTCTACTCCAGTCACCAACCCAGCGGGGCAGACCCAGCAAACACTCCCTCCCCGCCTGAGCCTGAATGTGCTGCCATGACCCCTGGCCAACCAACTGGACCTGGAAATAATAGAAGAAGACGGGCAGGGTCGGCTCCAACGTGTGCGCATTGCAGATCATGATAAATCCGACCAATGTTATGATCGAGTAGGGGTCAGCTGACACAGGGCTACCACCAAAACTCCAGAACCTGGATAACGGAAGGGTGGAGAGGAAAGTGGAGCCCCATACGAAACATCTCGACGTACATGCCGACTTCGCGACTCCCGGTAAAGCAAATCCTTTCGTCGACAAAGGGAACCCGAACGTTATATGGGTGTTCTTCGGCAAAGGTACTTCGCCCTGATCTCCTCAGACGTTGAATAAGGAACAGTGGATGACGACCCAAGGATCACCGGAGGGACATCAAACTCCTTCGCCACAAGGGCATCATCCAGACGGACCGGGTCCTTAAACAGCAGACCCTTTCCTTTATCGAGGACCGGCCGAGGCTCGGGAGGATTACCAGACTCAGAAGAGGAAGTTCCTATCCTCAACGTAGCCATTAGACAAATCAAATAGAAGAAAGAAGAAGATTAACTTGAAAGGGTTTGAAGAGGAAGACGTAGAGAAATTCGTTAACAGTCAGAGGAGCAAAATTGGATTAGGAAGCGCAAAGGAAAAAATCTGAAAAATCGGCGATTTTATATGAGAGACAATTTCGAATCTAGGCCGTTCAAGGAAGGATGCATGGCGACATCCTACAACCAATGTCACTTCTAATTCCGCTCCCAAGAGCGGGAGAAGTCCAACTAGGCAGCGTCATGATGACCTGCATTCAATGTCGCTGCCTCGACTGATGCACATGTCAACTTCACACGGATCACATCCCTCGAACCAAACCGTCAGAATCCGAACGGTCCGAGCGATGGGGGCAATTGATACGACCCACCCAGGATGGGCCCAGACCGAACGGCCCAAGCCCATGTGGCAAGCCCACGGGCTTGGGGAGAACGAGGCCCCCACGGAGACTCGGAGGTAGGCCGGCCTCGGATCAAAGCGGACGCAACCGCTGACCCATTCCAGCAGGAGTTAACCACTCCCCTTAAAATACGCCCTCTTAATCACCATTAAGGAGCCTTATTACGCCCACCTTCATGACCCACGAAGGTGCCATCAATGTGGCGGATCATCGGGGCGAAATACGGGCACGTCGAGGAGACGTGGTTGGGAAAGACTCCTATAAAGCAACTGGAAGAACAACATAGAAATGGACCACTCTCTGGAGACCATAAACCCCGAGGTATTCTTCCTGAACGACATGATCTCCCACCTCATAATTCTCCTCCACAGCTCGGTCCGAGAACTTGCGTATCAGTCTCCCCATGAGCCATACCGATCCCACCGAGCATCCTTCAGATCCGTTCTAAATTAGGCATCGGAGGGGACTTGGTCGGAACCAAGGTCCGACCCCCCTGATGAGCTTTCTCGTCTGTTCAGGTCAAGGAAATCCAGCTGCGCCGAGTCTACTCTTCGATGCCTAATCAGCCTGGAGCTGAACACGTTCGCCCCTGAGCCCGTTCATCTCCACCCCTTCGGAGGCCTTCGCCTTGCCGAGGACTCCCTTCGGCATGCCGACGCTCGGACCTCCATGCTCTTCACCAAGCCCAATGAGCTGCATCCTGCTCCTGGAGGCCACACGTGTCCTGTGTGATCGCGTGGACCTCCAGCCCTCTAGTCAACCAACCTGTATTGAAAAAACACGACTTCTATAAGGAGCATTAGCATTAGCTTGAGAGCTTTGTAGTTTATATCCGCCTTTAAAGAATAGAAATCACAAGTTGTAACGCTAGCTATTGAATATCTCTTATAAAAAGGATATTTGAAGAACCTCGTATGTTGTAATAACAACGCAAAAGCAGACTCTAACAATCAAACAAGGAACGATACCTCCTAATGGAGGCCTACCAAGGTCATCTATGTAGTTTGTGGAGATAGCCAGAACTCAATACCTTATTGCCTTAGCTACCCTAGTTTACTTCCAAATTAGAGGCATCATAATTGACCATAAAAACCCTTCTACGATCAACTTGCTTCCCTTCTAATACCAAAATTCCAACTTAAAGCTTGAAGTTTGGGGATAAACAACCATCTTCATAGTTATTGGCATCTTTATATGCAGATGTTTATGACAACAGTACAGTACAGTTGATACGAAGTCTATTGTGCAAACTATGCATACATCATTGTAAACCTTAAATAACTAAGAATGGATGTCATGCAAATAATACTGCAATCCTTGAAATGTCAAATCTCAAAAACCATGATCAAGGTATTCCAGCTCGAAGAAATGTATAGAAAATAAACAGTTTGAAGCACGGAACACTAATCCTGACATAACTACTCAAGACAAAGACTCGGTTCCATAGCCCTCTCGACCTCCAGCTGCACATGCAAACAGCTACTCCATATGAGCAAATTTCTCTGCAGGAAAAACATATGAATCATCTTAGAAAGGCAGACGGATATCAATAATGTTCTTGGATCGGTAAACCTGAAAACATGTTTTTTGCAAGTATAAGTGATAAGCTCTCAGCAAGACTAAAGAGCTACAACTCTTTAAGATTACAATGCAAATTGAACTCTCTGGTTTCTGAGCAAACCAAACAAATATTAGGACCTTGATGTACCCTATATGTGCCCACACAAGGATAACTTCCTGAAGTATTTGTGGCAGCAAGCATCAAAGAATCTGCATACTGGACTGGATAGTAGGCATCAACTAACCCATGAGTAATGCACATCAACCAAATCTTGCTCAAAAATTCATTGTCTTGTTACTGCAGTAAAGCACGAGAACTAAACCTTATCCCAAGTCGGTCAGTAGTATTGTGGACCCGGAAATTGCGGACTTTCCATACCGATGTATGTGAATATCCAGCATGCAAAACTTAAGAGAGGTCCATCATGGAGATGGTCCTGTAATTACATATAACCCTCAAATTCTAACAAAAGTCAAAAGCGAGAACTCTTGAACAAAAATCTAAGGAACAGATTACCAGAAGCATTATAATGGCCAAGGAATTCTAACATCTGCTCAAACTGAAAGATTCCATCATTAGACATCACATTAATTATAGCCTTCAATGAACAAATGTTGCTCCTATTGCAAGGTATGGGTTCTCCTTGGTATTGTCAACCCATCCTCGGATTGAAATACACTAATAGAATATACAACTATGGGCCGTTTCATAACAATATATTGATATCAATATGCAAAATGATCATAGATACAACTACAAGATACTCACAGATTTTGTTGAATGCTACAATGTCACAGCTCTGGATGTACTCATTAGCAGGTTCAATAGTGAGCTGTTCCTCAATTAGGGAGTCTACAGACACGAGGTCATCCACGATGGTCATTATAATCTGCAACTTTTTAATTCCATAACCAACTGGAACAAGCTTTGCTGCATATTTGGTTTAAAAATCAGTGAGTTGAAAAAGGCGCAGATAAGATATTGCATCTTATTGTCACGTTAAGTCCATGCTTAAAGCAAATATAAAGATACACAAATATAAAATCAGTAACTTCAGAATGCTAACCACTTCTTCAAGCTTTTTCATGTCTGTTTCATCGTCCCATGGCTTAATATCCAATAATACCGATGATTCATTTGTTGTTGCAGAAACCAACAGTAATTTCAAAGTGATTAGGAATAAAAAAAAGTAAAATATTTCCATCAAAAGAACAGGTATCTATACACAGCACACAAAAAGAAAAAGAAGACCCTGGATACATAGCATCTATGTGGACAAGGATATAAAGCCATAGGAGAGAGCATCAAGGCTTCAAGAGCGAACTCATGAATTTTCAGAGCTCAATTACTGGAACACATGATTTTCTAGTAACTATAAAGTTCCAATCAATTCAGCCCAAAAGAAAAAGTAAATAAGATAAACGATTCAGACTGATCGAATAACTTGTAGCCTCAAAAACTTCAGGACAATAAGAAATGTCACTTGCTCTTGGTTTCTTTTATAATTCTACTTCGGGTTCATATAACAGAAATCAGGTAAAATTTCAACTTTTTTCACATGCAGATGAAATTTCTTGTACAGAATCAAGCATAACAACATGTTCAGTTCTACAGGTCAGATTTCGATCAAAAGCTAAAATCTTAACGACGGAGTCAGGGACTAAGAATCAGATGCCTGATGAAAGCCCAAAGTTCACCAAGCTTTCTCTCAACAAGATTTCGCCAGCAATGGCGAAATCAACAGAATTTTATTAATAGAAGTAGAATTTTATTAATAGAAGTAGAAATTATAGATCAAATGGAAAATGAAAGGAAAAAATGAGAGAAAAACTCTATTGATCAACGATAAACCTCTCATTACATCTCAATGGATATTTATAGCTTCTACCCTCCAGCAACAACCTCCAGCGGCCTCCTCGTCGCAACAGAATTCTGGTAGCCTCGTCGGTGACGTCCAAGACTGTAACGGCCTAACAACTTGGTCGAAAGAAACTAAATCCCTCGAGCTCCCTCGTAGCTCCAACGGCTAAATCGTGGGCCCCCCATCTGAATAGCGATTTGGACGCTTCAGATTATTCCTTACCGCTTCGTCGACAAACGAGATTAATTCAATATGAACGGCTTGGTGATGAACTTATCCCACATCCAACGAAAGAGCTTTAAAGCTCCTACCCCGCCAACCTGAGTGCCATCATCTTCTTCCTTTGGGCTTCCACTGCTTGTGACTTGAGCTCCTGCGACCTCGCCAACTTGGGTTCTAACATTCCCTTCCCCATTACGAGACCTTGCCTCAATGTCGAACGAAGGAAAATGCTTCACCAAGTCCCAGTAGGACTCCCAAGTGGCATCTTCCACATGTCTCTGCCGCCATTTGATAAGTACTTGAGATATCAAGGCTCTCCTCCCTCTGACCACACGACGATCCAATATAGACTCCGGTTCTTCTATAAGCTCATCTGTGTAACTTGGTTGGGATTCCTGTACGACCGTCCGAGCTCCCACCTTCTTCTTCAATTGAGCCACATGGAATACATGGTGTACTCGAGCAGACTCCGGTAACTCCAGTTTGTAAGCTACTTCTCCAATTCTAGATAGAATTTTATAGGGGCCATAATACTTGGGAGAGAGTTTATGCGTCTTCCTCATTGCCACACTGATCTGTCTGTACGGCTGCAGTTTCAAATACACCCAATCTCCTGCTTGAAACCTACGATCAGTCCTGTGTTCATCAACATATTTTCACATTCTCTCTCTAGCATTGTTGAGGTTGTCTCGGAGCAGTTGTAAGGTCACTTCCCTTCTGAACAAAGCTTCTTCCACTGCAGCTACTCTAGAAGTGTGAGGCAGATAAGAAATGAGAGTAGGAGCAGCTCTCCCATACAGAGCTTCAAACGGGGTCTGGGTTGAACTCTTCCATGTAGAGTTAAAACAAAATTCTACCAATGGTAGCCACTTAACCCACTCTTGGGGTTTATGCCCACAAAAGCATCGGAGATAGCACTCCAAGCTACGATTGGTTACCTCCGTCTGCCCATCACTTTGGGGATGATACGCAGAACTATGTGCCAAAGTCGTACCTTGCAATTTGAAAAGCTCAGTCCAAAACTGACTAGTGAAGATGGCATCACAGTCACTTATAATGGTAGATGGAATTTCATGATGTTTGAAAAGTCCCTCAAAGAAGACTTGAGCCACTTCCCTTGCGGAAAAAGGGTGTTTAAGTGAAAAGAAGTGGGAATATTTGGTTAATCTATCCACCACCACATAGATTACACTAAATCCATTGTAGAAAGGCAATCTCACAAAGAAATCCAAGGAAATACTCTCACATACTTGATTAGGCACTGGTAGAGGTTGGAGGAGCCCTGGGTAAGCCACGTTCTCAGCTTTGTTCCTCTGGCAGACTTCACATTCCCTAACAAACTGGCGCACCCTCCTCTTCATTCCCACCCAATGAAATGATTTCTTCAATCTATACAGGGTTCTCAAAGCATCCGAATGCCTACCCATAGCCGTACTATGGAATTCCTTCAACAAAGCTTGTTGAAGCTCCTCAGCACTTGGACAGCTTAAAATCCTCCCTTTATAATAATACACTCCTTCATCCTTAGTGTACTTCTGAGTTCCAGAATTCCGTTGCCTCAACTTCTCATCTATTTCCTCATAGTAGGGATCATTTCTCACCATAGTTTTGATGTCATCTAGCCAGTTACATTAGGGAATAGATATGTGGTAGACTGAACAATAATCTTCCTCCATGTCACCACTGTTGTCCACCTCTCTTGACAAGCTATCAGCAGCCCTATTGCTTTTCCCAGGTTTGTACTCTACTCTGTAGTTGTAAGCTTGCAACTTCATTAGCCATTTACTTTGTAACCCTTGTTGTAGCTTCTGGTCTAATAAGTGCCTTAAACTCTGATGATCCGTGTGGATGGTAAATCTCCTCCCCCATCAAATATTGATTCCACCTTTTTATAGCCAAGATAATAGCCAATAGCTCTTTCTCATTGGTGGACAGAAGTAGATTTCTCCCAGTAAGCTTAGTGCTGAAGTATGCAATGGGCTGCCCTCGTTGCATTAGAACTGCTCCTATTCCTCTCCCAGAAGCATCGCATTCCAATACGAAATCTTCATTGAAATTTGGCATTAGTAACATAGGTGCAGTGGACAAAGCTTCTTTTAGTGCCTTAAAAGCTTGCTGAGCTGGCTCACCCCATGCAAATCCTTCCTTCGAGATCTGTCAGAGGGGCTGCTAAGCCTCCAAACCCCTTAATGAATTTCCTATAATATCCCGTGAGACTCAAGAATCCCCTGACTGCCTTTGTATTCTTTGGTACTGGCCAATTTCTTATTGCATCCACTTTCTCAGGCTCCATAGCTACTCCTTGGCTAGAAATCACATGCCCCATATATCCTACTGTTTTCTGCCCTAAAGTGCATTTGGATAGCTTGACAACTAGCTGATGTTCTGAAAGAATCTGCAGTACTTCTCTCAATTGTTGCAAATGAGAATCCCAATCCTTGTTGTATATTAGTATATCATCAAAGAAAACAAGAACAAACTTTCTGAGATAATATTTGAAAATAGTGTTCATGAGAGATTGGAATGTGGATGGAGCATTTGTCAATCTAAACGTCATTACAAGAAACTCATAATGGCCTTCATGAGTACAGAAGGCAGTTTTGAAAATATCCTCATCATTCATCCGTATTTGATGATACCCAGACCTTAAGTCCAGTTTGGAAAAGAATTAAGGTCCAAATAATTAATCCAAAAGCTCATCTATAATATGAATAAGGAATTTGTCCTTGATAGTTTGTTGATTGAGTTATCGATAATCCATACACATGCGCCAACTACTATCAGCTTTCCTAACCATCACCACATGTGAAGCATAAGGACTGGAACTAGGTTTAATTGTATCAGCTTTTAACATCTCTGTCACTTGCTTTTCAATTTCAGTTTTAAGGAAATACGCATGCTTGTAAGGTCTGATACATACATGTTTAGCCTCAAATTCAGTAGGAATTTTGTGGTCACATGCTCTTTTAGGTGGTATCCCTTCAGGCTCCTTGAACACTTCAGGGAATTGCTCCAATATTCTCTTAATATCTTCAGGTATTTCTTCCACTTCAATTTGTAGGAGTTGTGTATTGGTTGGGCTTAAATCCACTTCCAAAAAATTGAGTCGCAACCAATATCCCTCCCCATGTCGTCGGAAGGCCTTGTGTATTCCCTTTTCATCAACTTTCTGAGAATTTGAAAGTATTATTCCTTGCCATGAATATTGACCGCGCCCCGGGAGTACACACACCCAGGACAAGCGGCTCGTAGTCTTACCGCAAGCGCACGGTGTAGCGACGAGCGGGTATCGAACTCAGGGAGGACTAATGACAGTGTCTTCTTCCAATCACCTAGCTATCAAAATGGTCGAGAATAATTTGGGGTAAAATAGTCACAATCGTTCGAATGTCGATAGAAATATCAATAAAATAAAGCGCCTAGGGATAGCGAATCTCCGCCACAGACCGTATCTCATCGTTGTGATTCATAGGTTTCATCATTGCTAGACTTGAATTTTAGGTGAACTAGTCACAACTAAATGTAGAACCAAGCTCACGCTCTCGCGCTATTGCCGGTCTATAGCAAACCTAGGGTAGGGCCTAATCTCTTGCAAACCCTAACCTAGGCCGCTAGCGTGAAGGACGACATCATCGTTCAATCGTATCTCGAGCCCACTCTCGTGCAAACTCGAGCTACGACCTAGGTTGAGATAGTTCCTACCCGTCCAATCTCTTGCAAACGGATATTGGTATAGAAACACGATTAAAAATCCTAGCTTTGGTTCAATCTCTTGCAAACCAATTCTAGAGAAGTCCAATCGTAAATCTAAATCGGATTTCTAGGGCTTCCTATCAATTGGGATCCAATCTCTTGCAAATCCCAATCGATATGAATCCCTAGCTATCCGTAATTAATCAATCCCAACCTAACACTAATCAATTCTAGCAAGAATTTCACCAATTCATCACAATTTAGAAATAGGGTCTATAGGATTCATCCCTACGCCCTAAGACGATAGCACTACTCACTAATCATCATGCAATACTTAGGAAAATCAATAATAAAACCAACACAATTCATTGCAATAGAGAAATTGTTAATAAAAATAGGGCTTTTGATGAGAGAATAGACAAACCAATGAGAATCCAATAGCATCCAACAAAAGTAGCCTTTTTAATCTCCAAAAGAAAAGCTAAATCTATTGATATCAAAAGCTCTCAAAAAGGCTGCTAAAAAGCTCTAAAAAGTCCTCTCTAACTAGGGCAAAAACTGGGTTTAAATACCCTTCAAAAGAGCCCAGAAAATCGTGACCAAAATGCTCCTGCGCAGCCCAGAAATCGCACTTTACACAGCAGGCGGAGCGGCTCACTCGGCCGAGTGACAAATGTCCCTGTAGATTTCCAATAAGTCAGGGATTTTCGGGGGTCAGTCTTCGGAGGTGACTCGGCCGAGTGGCTTTACTCACTCGGTCGAGGGGCATTCCATGCTCGGCCGAGTCAGAATTCTCAGATCGACAGTAAAATTCCAGTAAGTCGGCCTCTTTTTGGATGGATTTTCCCGTGCCACTCGGGCGAGGTGACGTCCCCCGCTTATGCGCATTTTTGATGTGTGCAATGATATGATTCGGGGCGTGAGATTTAAATATATGTAACCGCAAGCGCACGGTGTTGTAGTGTGGCTTGGGGGTCGAACTCAGGGAGGCGTGGATGTGCTTGTGTCAAAGAGGATCAAATTCACCCCATGGGTGAGCTAGCTCGAATCGAATGATGGGTTGTCACGGTAAATGGAATGCAAGGTATAGACAATATAAGGGAAAAACCCAGGACTTTGGTTTCCACCCTATCGTGCGATTCTCGTCGATACGGCCTACGGGTAGGATAGCGATCGAAATTAGGGTCTAATGGTGAGACGTTGCCTCTGAGAGTGTTACCAGCGTCCCATGGGCCCGATATTCCGGTCGGTGCCCAGGATGATACGCCGGACTTCCCGGGTTCGGTCAGTGGGCACTCCCGTGTCCATTAACCCTGACCGAATCCGGGAGCACCAAGCTCACAACGATAACTCCCAACGTCTCATCCTGCCGCTCCCGCGCGCTAGGATTCGACGTCTACGCTAAGGGTGTGAGATATGGCTAGGGAGTCAACCGCCAAGTTTATTTTCCCTTGGCCCAACGGTCAAAGGCGGTTTTTTTCCCGCCGATGACAATAAAACACCCCGCGTAACCGTTAGATTCCTAATCCCTATCGATTTCCTAGTCTTATGGACACATCGGGAAGAACCCACGAAGGGGTTTCCGCCAAAATCCCAGATTTGGGAACTACTCACACATATTTAGTAAAAAGCGATCTAAATAGAAATCGACCGTTAGAAACATGATCGGGCGATTGAAAAGCAGTAAGATCAATGCTAATAACACTATATTAAAGTTTGACAAAGATCGAAAACCTTACAAATATCTGAAAAATTACAGCCGTCAAGAGAGAGAAAAAACAGCAAAAAATAACAACTCTCGTTTCTGGAAAACATAGGGGTCATATATATAGAATACGAAATCACCCGATCGGGTGAAAAGTCACCCGATCGGGTGACCTGCTTCGTTTCTTCGGCAGCGCAGAATAGGATTCCACCCGGTCACCACGACACGGTCGGTTGAAGGTTGAAGTTGGTCGGTTGGATCTTCGTGCCGTCGGGTGAACCGGTCGGTTGATCTCTCCGTGTCGTCGCTTCGGAGAATCGGCTACAGGTGAACCGATCGGGTGAAAGTCACCCGATCGGTTGGCATTCAGCGTCAGAATTCCAGAGAGTTGGGGCATTTGAATCGGTCACTGAACCGACCGGGTGACTTCTTGGCCGCTCCAACTTGTGTCCGGGTGGTGCACGCGTGCATCACCCGATCGGTTGGAAATGACCAACCGGTCGGGTGATGGGCTGAAAGAAGCGATCTTCGTCGTTTGACCCCCTGGATCACGCGTGACTCCTCCCGTTGCTCCGGGGACTCATGATATCGTCGTTTTATGTCCCCTATGCCAGTAAACTCCTGCAAAATACGAAAAACACGGAAAAGTGAAAGAAAACAAGAAAACACGAGAAAACGAATATAAGACGGCGGAAAATAACGGAAAAACACGGAAGAAAACGTGCGCAAATATATGAAATATAAACGCACGTCAAAATCCCCCAAGCTGAACTCTTCCTCGTCCTCGAGGAAGACGAGTGAAAGTAGGAGCTCGGAGAGAGAAAATAGAGAGAAAGAGAGAAAAAGAAAACTCTATATCCTAGATCGCCCGTCAGGGCCAACAAAATCAAAAATGACACACCAAGCGAGCAAACGCCAAATCACATCACTAAACCAAGGAATACGAGTCCAGACAAGTGCCGTGGGCCCTCGCGGTGAAGCGCGAGTGAGTGTGGTCGTGCGCTAGCAGACGGTGTCACTATCTACGATGTGAGATAAAGCTCGATATACACAAATCCAGGAAATGACCCAAATATCGATTCGAATTGAATAAAGCGGTGAATATAAGTAGTTCAAGAATGCATGAGAAAAGAGCGAGAATTGAAACATATCATGCGTCAGGGACTCCACAACTAGGGTTAAGGAAATCACCACACTATAGCCTAGATAATAGCTAAAAAGTTCCTAAGCCAAGTGTTTTCGAAAACGATGGGGGTTGAGATGATGTGGAGTAGAACACTTGGTGCAAATTCTAGCCTTCCCTTTATTCTCGGCAAGAACGGAAAATATTTACACGGGAATTTTTTTTGGGTTTTGGGTATTTGTATTTTTTTTGGCTTTTTGGCTATACAATTTTCTTTTCTTTTCTTTTCTTTTTGGGTTTTTCTTTTCTTTTCTCTTTTTTTTTGGATTTTTGGGTTTTTGGCTATACACATGTGTACTCTCCCAAGTGGGAGAACGGTACACGACGAGGGGATTTGCACCAAGTAAAACAAAAAAGAAATCAGAATCTAAACACTTGGGCAAAGGAAACTAATCTCGCTAGTTAGAGCATGGGCTAAATGGGTTATCCTAGTCCTTAATTGTGGAATCCCGACACATGCAAAATGAAGTACACGATATATATAAAGCATGCAGAAGCAGAAAGGAGAAACAAATAATGCATATTCAAATCGAAGCATGATAATCTAGGGGTCATTCCTGGACAGGTATATAAAGTAAAATCACAAAGTAGAAGTACACCACACAGCTAGGCACGACGCACGACTCACAAAAAGCTAAGTGGATCCACGATGCATGAAATGCAAGAGGACTCGAAATCCGAGGGCTAGTGAGTGTGATTATCGATGCCATGCTAGGTGTGTGTGATTTTGTGGCAATTCATCATAGGGTTCATCTCTAGGAGAAAGAGATAAAAGAAGAAAAGAAAAAGAAAAAGAAAAAGATGGAGAAAACGACTCAAATAACGAAGAAAAAGAAACAAATGACGCACGAAACGCGACTCCCCCAAGCTGAAACTTGCATTGCCCTCAATGCAATATAATTCAATACGGGAGGGCAATGAATATGGGGGGAATACACATAGACACAAAAAGACACGAAAAACAAGAAAGTCACACGAACGAGACTAAAAATACGAATAAAAAATAAAAAGCACACCACACGACATATAAACAAAAAATAAAATAAATAAAAAGGGAAAATCACACGACACGACAAATAAGCAAACACAAAAAAAATAAAACCCGACAGCACACAGAAAAAAGTTGACTTCCCCCAAGCTAGACATGACAGTGCTAGCAAGATGATGTGATCGTGAAAATGCAGAGATATGCAAGGGGGAGGTCAGAAAACAAAATGAAATCAAAAAGCAAGAGATGGGGAGTCCTCGCCCTCCTCGGAAGAGGGTGTGGATGGGTGGTCGGGGGAGGCAGGGGGTGTGCGGAGAAGTGTGGAATGAGGTGGAGGAATAGGTGCGGTGGAGGTGTGAATGATGGGTGAAGTGTCGGTGGAGGTGGGTGGTGGTGGGAGTACGGCGATCAAGGCCGTGGTAAAAGGGATAGAAATGGGGGGAGAAGGTGTGATGGTGACGGTAATGGGTGGCGATGGTAGAGATCTGGAGCGCACCTGCAATTTCTTGCGGCGCACATAGGCAGTGACGGAGGAGGAGGGAGGAGGTGGTGTGGGGGCGACAGAAGTGGTCGTGAGAGGATTCGTGGACACGGGGATGGGAATAGACGTGGGAGGGGGGGATGATCGCCTAGGTGGGGGTGGAGGAGGTGGGGATGGGTGGGATGGTGGAGGAGAAGAATGTGACAGGGGAGGTGACGATCGTCGAGGTGGTGAAGGTGGTGGGGAGGGATGTGGTGTAGGTGGTGGTGGTTCGTGTAGGTGAGTGAGAAGGCGAAGGATGGTGGCCATGTTCCTCTCAAGTGCGAGGAAACGTGGGTGAGTGAGAAAGGAGGATGGTGATGGGTCCGAGGGGACAGAGGACCTGGCAAGATCACAAAGAGCAGCGACCTCGGTCTCGAGAGCAAGGCAAGCAGAGGCCTGGCGGCGACCAAAAGAAGTGGACTGATGTGAAGCAGTAGTGGTACCGGGAAGTGATATGGAAGTAGTGCCGGCGGCAGTGGTCATGCCGGCACTGGACACAAGGCCAGAGATGGCAGCAGAAAGATCCTCAGTAGTGATATGGCCAGGAGTACGGGTGGTGTGACTCGGGCCAGCCCCGATATCTCCCCGGGACGTAGGAATATCCTGCTCGCCTAAGTGGGCGGCAGGGGAAGGTGGTCTGCGTCCGTCCAGGGGAAGGAAAGGAAGGTGCAACCCCGCTAGAAACTCGGGATCGGGCGGAAAAGTCCAATCCGCAACTACAGCAACAGTCATGCGAGCGGGGTTGGTGAGAATGGTGTAGGGGCGAGGGGGGTGGCCGTAGTTGAATTCGAAACGACGATCAGGAAGGGGCTTAATCATATGAATATGCCACAGGACATCAAGATCTAGACGTGAGGGTCCTGCGGCAACGGGAAGACCACGTGGGATGTTGATATTAAATTGGGGGTAAGAAGCAATGACAGTGATAATTCCCCCAAAACAAATCTTGCCCTTGCCGGCCCGGCTAATCTCTAGGAGCTTATAAATAAGCCAGTCGCCGGCATGGACGGCGACAGTAGGGGCCCTAAAGCTAATCCCATCATCATCACGAACGAAGGGGAAAGACATGGCCCCATAGAATGAAAAGATCAGGGATGGTCACGGTGCCTGACTCATCCCTGGGGAAAAATGCTGAGGATATGATCCGATGGGCCAGACGGAATATAGGATGGATGATGGAGGAATCATTGGCCTTACCTCGGGGATAGCGAGGGAGTATGGTGAGGCGGAACCAAAAGTTATCGACGTCAAATTCCGGCGGATATCCGTAGTGTCGGATAGCGTCGTTCCCAAGAATAGGGAAACCAAATATATCATTGATCGTGTTCAGGTTGGTGCGGATGGTTTGGTTACGCACCCAGAAAGTGACGATCGACCCCGACTCACAAACGAGGGAGGAAAGACATTCCAGTGTGAGGGATGGGTAGGACACCACGGTGGTGTTCAAGAAGGCTAACCAACCTAGGTTCACGAAAAGAGTCTCGACCTCGGTGAAGACACCGAGATCGATAAGCGATTGAGTGTGTGCAAACTTGGTTGATAGATGCCCTCGACCATCAAGTCTATGGTAGAAGTCTTTTTGCTCTTGGTTCCGAAATTGATATCCATGCGGGCCCAACATTGGGTCCAGAGGGGGGATAACAGGTGGGGGAGGGGCCAGTGAAAGTGCACGTGATGTATTGGGAGGAGGACGTGTTTGTTTACGTCTCTTTCGAGACGGTTCCTCCTCCCGCATGATACCCTTCCCCTTATCACGATCCCGGGCCATAGTGAGTGTGTGAGAGTGATGCAAATGAGTGTAGAACACGAAAAAATTCACGCACACACAAACAATCAAGCGGTTAGAAATTTTAGGGTAAAAAGTAAACTTGAGCAATGGAGCGAAGTTACCCAGCAGAGGTAGTAGTTCCTTGCTTGAAATTGACCCCAATACCGTGCAATCGGACGGAGTGTGGAGCCACGGCACTTATCTTCAATGAAAAATCCGAAAATGGGGGATTACGGTTTGAGAAATCGAAATGGGGGAAAGAGAGGGAGTGAGAACGATGGAGAGATGGAAGGGGTGGGTGGAGAGAGAGGCTAGAGGGGCAGTGGAGGTTGTGAGAGGAGTTTTCGGCCGTTGGGAAGTCGGAGGAGACGAAACGACGGCAAAACGGCGAGATTGGGCGAGAGAAACGAACGGGTGGGGGGGGGATATTTATAGGGTTTAAGTCGAACCGATCGGGTGAGTTGTCGCCCGATCGGTTGACTTTTAGGTCTAGAATTTCAGCTGAAGAAACGCTACAGGCGAACCGGTCGGTTGATAACTCACCCGATCGGTTGGCCGCTCCACAAATTTTTCCGAAAGCTTGGTACAGCTCACCCGGTCTGTCACCCGATCGCTCTGTGCATCAACCGATCGGTTGATCATTTCCCAAAAATTCCCGAGAATTCAGCCCAGTTTACCCGATCCATCACCCGGTCTCGGCTGGCTTCACCCGATCGGTTCGTTGAGTGACTGATACGGCCGACAGCTGATACATCCCAACCAATCGGGTGAGTTATCACCCGATCGGTTGGGGCCTTGTTTTCTGCAAAAGTGCACAAACGGCCTTAGTCCCTCAATGGAAGTTCTTGCGACTGGATTTATTTATTAAAAATAGACAAAACGAAGTTAAAAATAATTCTAAAAATGGAAACAAAGGGTGTAGAGCATGGGTTGCCTCTCATGAAGCACTTTTGTTTAACGTCGTTAGCTCGACGCCCGTTGATGATGTTCAAGGTGGGCGATACGGGTGATGCCTAACGTCTGGCATCGCTTCAGCTTCTCCCTTTGTTGCAGTCGGTGGCGACAAGAAAACTTGCTCGACCACTCTCCCTTTGTCGACGGGGTCCGGAGGCTTCTCCTTTATATTGGCATCCACCGCCACTCGTTTGAGGATACAGACCTCATCCCCGGCGAGCCCCATGGGCTCTTTGCCTTTTCTCCTCGTAGGAGGAGCCTTTGGGAATCCAGGAGGGATCACATGTCGCGTGACCGCCTCATCAGCAACTTCTTTCTTTGGTGAGCCAACTTGCTCTCCATGGTATCCCAAGTGGTCGGGGGGATTTCTCGAGAGAATTTCCCAGGAGCTCGCTTCTGCGGCTCTCTCATCTTCCAGCTCCAGCACATTGATACTAGGGTCATCCGGAGGATCGGGGTACTTCATCGACAACCCCAAGTCAAATTAGACTTTTTCTTGGCTGACGTTGAGGGAAATCTTCTCATTCTTCACGTCTATCAAAACTCCGGCGGTTGCCATAAAGGGCCGTTCAAGGATAGTAGGGGTATGCTTGTCTTCCGGCATGTCCATCACCACAAAATCAACCGGTACATGTACTCCTCTCACATCAACGGGGAGGTCGTCTACTACTCCCACCGCGTACTTGACCGAACGGTCAGCAAGTTGTAGTGTCATGCCGGTGGGCTCCAAGTCTCCCATCCCTATTCTCTTGTACAGCGATAGGGGCATTAAGCTGACGCTTGCTCCTAGATCTACGAGCGCCCTCTGGATTTGCACTTCCCCAATAGAGCAAGGGATGGAGAAACTTCCTGGGTCTTTGAGCTTGGGCGGGTTTGCGCGCTGAATGAGGGCGCTGCACTCCGCCGTTAATACGACCTTCTCCTTTCTGGATCCCCATGTCACCAAGTCCTTTAGAAATTTGGCATATGAGGGAATTGTCTCGATGGCCTCGAGGAAGGGGATTTGTAAGCTCAGATCTTTCACCATGGCAAAGAATTTGCCATACTTCTCATCAATCTTGGCTTTGGCAAGCCGTTGTGGAAAAGGCACAATGGGCTTGAATACTCTGAGGTTCCCTTCATCATCCTTTTTCTTCTCCTCTCTATGAACTCCCTCCAGAGTAGTAGGCTTTGGCGACGAAGCACCGTCGTCATTTAATTTCTCAATTGGTCGTTCCACGACCAACGGTGCTTCCGGTCCTTTGGGGGGCACTCTCGTGGGTATTTGCGTTCCGCTCCTCAAGACGATGGTGGACACGTTCTCATGCTCATGGGTGAGTGCCAAGGTCCGATTTACCCCCCTCGGGTTCACTTCAGGCTGTGGCGGTAATAGATTCTGTGGTCTCTGAAAGTTCGCCACTTGTAACCCCAGCTGGGTCACCTGATCAGTGAGGACTCTCTGTCCCATCTCCAGCTTCAGATTTATCTTCTCCTGGTTGGCGATGTATTGAGTCAAGAGGGACTCAACCGGAGAGATGGCCCTCTACTGGCCATATTGTTGCTGGATGGGTTGCTGATTCCTTGGAGTGTACTGCTGGTACTGTTGTGGAGGTTGTTGCTGCTGAAACTGCTGTTGAGGCCTAGCCGGTTGATATATCTGTTGTTGTTGCTGAGTCGGCTGTTGATAAGGCGCCCGGTAGCTAAGGTTTGGATGATTCCGGTTGTTTGGAGAGTAGGCCGGGTTGGAGTTGGTTCGTGGTGGAAAAGACGCATTCCCCGTAGGATTGTAAAATAATGCGCTCGCCTGATACAACGGTGGTGAGATGTCTCCACAATCGAATTCTCCAAAAACTTCGGATTCTACCGCAGCAATCTGTTCTGTATCGACGCCACTGGCGCCTACCATCAATGCGGAGATCTGGGTCGACAGCAAGTCAAACTTGCATGACAATTTTTCAACGTCCTCGACCCTATGGATGCCCCCAGATCTAGGTGTGGCTCTCTCGTCACACCACCGCTCATTGTTAGATGCCATATTTTCCAGAATCTGTCCGGCATCTTCTTCGCTTCTCGACATAAAGGACCCTCCAGCCGCGGCATCCATGGAAGATTTCAAATCGTCCCTCAACCCATTATAGAACAGATTTATGATCTGCCACTTGGGGAGCTCATGGTGGTGACATCTTCGTTGCATCTCCTTGTATCTCGTCCAAGCTTCATGCAAGGACTTGTGGCTGGCCTGGGAGAAGGAGGAGATTTCACTCCTCAGCTTCATGGTCTTCCTTGGAGGAAAGAACTTCGTCAGGAAAGCATTTGAGAGCTTCTCCCAAGTGTTGAATGTATTCGGGTCCTTCCCCTAAGCCATAGCTTGGCCTTAACTTGCAGAGAGAAGGAGAATAGCTTCAGTCGAATCGCCTCAGTTGTGACACCGTTTATCCGAAAGGTGTCATATTTCTCCAAGAAGGAGTCCAAATGTTCAATGGGGCTCTCCATGGGTGCACCCGAAAATTGATCCTACTGGATCCACGTCACCAAAGACGGCTTAAGCTCGAAGCTTTGCGCCGTAATAGCTGGAGGACGGATGGCGGAAGTGGACTCGATGGAAGGCATCGAGTACTCCAACAGGGACTTGTGAGGTGGGGTGTTCTCCCCCATGGTTTCAGGATCCTCTCTTCTTCGCTTCTCGGTGGCCAAACGCCTTAGGGTGGCGTTTATCTCTGGATCAATGGGGATCAAGTCGTCGAGACTTCTTGAACTCCTGCGCATGAAAAACAACAAACACCCGTGAAGCGAAAAGTGTGAAAGAAACAGATAAGATAAAAAATAAAAATAAAAATAAAAATAAGAAGATAAAAATAAAAAAGAAGAATGCGAAAATTATCACGAGGTAGGGATGAGAGCTAGACACAAGGGTTCATGAAATCCAAAAATAACAAGCACGTTTCCTCCCCGGCAACGGCGCCATAAAGCTTGACGTCCCCCGCTTATGCAAGTTTTTGATGTGTGCAATGATATGATTGGGGGCGTGAGATTTAAATATTTGTAACCGCAAGCGCACGGTGTTGTAGTGTGGCTTGGGGGTCGAACTCAGGGAGGCGTGGATGTGCTTGTGTCAAAGAGGATCAAATTCACCCCATGGGCGAGCTAGCTCGAATCGAATGATGGGTTGTCACGGTAAATGGAATGCAAGGTATAGACATTATAAGGGAAAACCCCGGGACTTTGGTTTCCACCCTATCGTGCGATTCTCGCTGATACGGCCTACGGGTAGGATAGCGATCGGAATTAGGGTCTAATGGTGAGACGTTTCCTCTGAGAGTGTTACCAGCATCCTATGGGCCCGATATTCCGGTCGGTGCCCAGGATGATACGCCGGATTTCCCGGGTTCGGTCAGTGGGCACTCCCGTGTCCGTTAACACTGACCGACTCTGGGAGCACTAAGCTCGCAACGATAACTCCCAATGTCTCATCCTGCCGCTCCCGTGCGCTAGGAGTCTACGCTAAGGGCGTGAGCTATGGCTAGGGAGTCAACCGCCAAGTTTATTCCCCCTTGGCCCAATGGTCAAAGGCGGTCTTTTTCCCGCCGATGACAATAAAACACCCAGCGTAACCGTTAGATTCCTAATCCCTATTGATTTCCTAGTCCTATGGAAGCATCGGGAAGAACCCACGAAGGGGTTTCCGCCAAAATCCCAGATTTGGGAACTACTCACACATATTTAGTAAAAAACGATCTAAATAGAAATCGACCGTTAGAAACATGATCGGGCGATTGAAAAGCAGTAAGAGCAATGCTAATAACACTATATTAAAGTTTGACAAAGATCGGAAAACTTACAAATATCTGAAAAATTACAGCCGTCAAGAGAGAGAAAAAATAGCAAAATTTAACAACTCCCGTTTCTGGAAAACCTAGGGGTCATATATATAGAATACGAAATCACCCGATCGGGTGAAAAGTCACCCGATCGGGTGACCTGCTTCGTTTCTTCGGCATCGCAGAATAGGATTCCACCGGTCACCACGGCACGGTCGGTTGAAGGTTAAAGTTGGTCGGTTGGATCTTCGTGCCGTCGGGTGAACCGGTCGGTTGATCTCTCCGTGTCGTCACTGTAGGATCCTGTCAAAACAACGACATTAGGATCGAATAATAACATAGACTTACGCTTACGTATGCGGCACCGTAGTCTCTGAACTTTGCCCTCGGATTCGCCACAACGGTCGATACTTCGTCACGGAGGATCGAAGTAGAGTTTCACCGTCTAAATCTCTATTTAGAAGAGGATCTTAATGGAAGGGAGAAGAAGAACATAAGATGCCTTTTGCAAACTTATGGCATGTAAAGTGTAGTATGAATGCCTTACCCTTGGGTCCTATTTATAGACTTTAGGGTTAGTTATTGTAGGTAATAACTAAATATAAGCTTATTAGCCTATATTAGCACATTCATTTATCCTCTTCTTCATTCACTTATCAAGTGCCTTAATGCACTTATAAAGTGACTTTTTTCACTTATCGAGTGGCTTTTTCCACTTATCGAGTGGTCCTTTTCACACGAGAAAAGGTTCCCTCCGCGCACGCTTTCATGCACACGACATCTGAGGTCCGTATACCCTCATACATCCCCTCATAGGTGTATTCATGTCGTCCATATCCAACATCTCCCACTCACACTTGAGGGGATTGTAAGGAATCATTTTTTCCTTTAACTCTTCTGTTTATCATACCGAGAAATAGACCGTGTGACCGTCATGCGCATAGAGTCCGCTGTTGTGCACTTCTTAGAGATACACAACACTCCTCGAGGTGCAAAGTTGAGTAGATCAACGCATGCTTTACCCTAGATTATTTCTTCACATTTCTTATACTTTATATTCAACAATTGAATCCCATCTGGATTAAAATTGGCTGGCCAGCTTTGAATCTCTAAAGTCCAAATGTGAATATGAAATTAATCTTCCTCTTCTTGCGATACTTTTGATCTTGACTTGACTTGCTTTTCTAACATGCCCCGCAGGACCGAATTGACCATAGTCCATAAGCAACATGCTAAGATAGCAATCACCCAGTCAAATCTAAAGGAATCAATTAGAGTCCATAAGGGTAATGAGTTAAGACCCATGTGGTTTTTGGGTCTCACATAATAGTAAACACAATTACTATTCTAACCCAATGGTCAAAATGCATACGTAGTATGAATACGTATTACAACATCACTCCTTTTTCAGGGAGCGTATGTCTTAATGATGTTGTAAGGATGATAACCAGACACCACAATGTCTGACTTTGAGTCCCTTTTACTACTCAAATAATCTTCTGGACCCACATCCCGCATAAGATAGATATGATTTCAAAATCCTCTTAGATCTTTTGAAAAACATCCATATGATGCAGATCTTTCATACGACCATTTTGTTTAAGTCATGACTCTAAATCGTCCGTCTGACGATTTTGACTTTAAACATGTCTCATCTTTATTTTATCCGTCTGATAGAATAAAGGCGGTTGCTCATGTGAGAGAGCCAACCTTAATCTGTCTGACATACTAGAAAGTATAACTGAGATTTCAAAAATGTACACAAACATTTCTTAAAAAATTCATATGCAATGTTGAAAAAGAACTTATTCTTTTATTAAATTTGATCATTTACAGACATGGGAATTTACATTGGTACAACTCAGCTCTTACACAATCCTTGGGATGATAAGTGTTTGTAAAACACATCTCTGGGGATTGCCTTCGTAAGCGGATCCGATATCATCTCATGCGTAGATATGTACCTTATGTCTACCTTCTCGGTCTTATCATAGTCTTTTGCAAAATTATCCTCTTAACCGCTTTCCAGTGTGTTTGCCCTGGATTGGATTGGTAACGACTTACCATTCCAACGGTAAAACAGATGTCCGGTCTTGTACACATCATAGCGTACATAAGACTACCAACTGCACTGGAATATGGAACTTTTTCCATAATTTCCTTTTCCCTTTGGTTCTTAGGACACATCTTCAGACATAAATTATCGCATATGCTTATTGGAATATCAATTGACTTACAGTCCTGCATATTAAAACGTTCTAGAACCTTCTTTATATAAGTCTCTTGTGAAAGAGAAAGAAGTTTCTTTGAACGATTCCTTGAAATCTTAACTCCAAGGATATATGCGGCTTATCCCATGTCTTTCATCTCAAAAACTGATGAAAGCCAAGCCTTGATATCCATCACAAAGCCCTTGTCATTTCCGGCTATTAAAATGTCATCTACATATAGAGACATAATAACGTACTTGCTCTTAATCCTCTTGATATATACACAGTTGTCTTCATCAAGCATGGAAAAACCATTTGATAAGACAACCTCTTGAAATCGTATATACCATTGCCTCGAGGATTGTTTAAGACCATATATGGACTTGCGAAGTTTACAAACCTTATGTTCGTTTCCTTCTTTTACCAACCATGTTGGTTGTGCCATATAGATCTCCTCGTCCAATTCTCCATTGAGAAAGGCAGTCTTTACATCCATCTGTTGTAATTCGAGGTCTAAGCAAGCTACCATAGCCAGAATCAGGCGAATCGAGGTAAAACGAACAACAGGTGAGAAGGTCTCTTCGTAGTCTATCCCTTCCTGTTGCGTAAAAACTTTCGCGACAAGGCGAGCTTTATATCTGTCTATAGAGCCATCAGCCTTATGCTTGATCTTGAGAACCCATTTGTTCCTAATAGCTCTACGTCCTCTGGGTAAGTCAACTAAGTCCTAGACTTGGTTAACTTTCATGGATTCCAACTCTTCCTTCATCGCTTCCATCCATTTGTCTTTAGTAGGGCATGATACTGCCTGTTTGAAAGTAGCAGGCTCGTCATCATCTTGTAGTAAAGTCATAAAGGTTTGCGGAAATTCATCCTCAAATCTTAGAGGAGCCAACCTTGTACGACTACTACGTCGTATTTGAGATTCTTCAAGTCCTTGTTGACTCGAATTTAGATCAATTCTAATATCACTCCCACTTGGAATGTTGTTAGAAATGCTCCCACTTGGATCATTATTCCCGTATGGAATAGGATTAGCGTCATTCTTATCATCCATTGGTGAAGTTTGAAACGTATTTTCGTCTTCACCAAGAATTCTCCCACTCGAATGAGGTAATCCTTCTTGATCATTAATCTCAAATAGAGATAAGTCCTGACTTATCTCGCCCTGTCTTGGAAACTCGTTTTCCTAGAAAGTGACATCCCTCGACTTAAATTCAATTAGACCTTTATTGTCTTCCTGACCAATGAAAACATAACCTTTGGAGTTTTTTGCGTATCGTATAAAGATACATTTCCTTCCCCGTGGCCCAAGTTTGCCATACTTATGGGAGGAAATATGTGCGTAAGATGCACATCCCCAAGGTTTTAAAATGTTTAAGTCAGGAGACCTTTGGTTCCACAACTCATAAGGAGTGGAGCTAACTGATTTCGAGGGTACGCGGTTCAAGATGAAAGCGACCGTCAATAATGCATCACCCCAAAAGGTGATTGGCAAGTTAGCTTGCGCCATCATTGAACGGACCATTTCCATTAAATTCCTATTTCTCCTTTCTGCAACACCATTTTGTTGAGGAGTATAAGGCATAGTTACCTGATGTACTATGCCCTTTTCATCACAAAGTTCCTTAAAACTTGTTGATTGATATTCACCGCCCTTATAAGTTCGCAAGACCTTAATCTTACGATCTAATTGATTCTCCACTAAACTCATATAGTTTTTAAAGCAGGTTAATGCTTCACTTTTGTGGGATATCAAATAGATATGTCCGAATCGGGTGAAATCATCAATAAAAGTGATGAAATAGGACTTCTCGCGCCTTGTCTTGACATTCATTGGACCACATATGTCCGAATGGATGAGCTGTAATGGAACCTCGGCCCTTGTGCCGGTTCCAAACGGCTTGCGACAAGATTTTCCTACAAGGCAATGTTCGCAGGTCGACATTTCAACCTTTGAAACATTGGATAGAAGGCCACGTTTGGCAAGTCTATCCATTCGTGTTGGTCCAATGTGACCAAGCCTTGCATGCCAACAAATTATATCAGACTCATAAGTCGAAGAATTTGTAACAAAGAAATTTTCATTATAAAATGAAGAGTCATACATTGTATTTAATACAATAAATCCTTTGAATACATACCCAGTACCAATTAAGGAATTATTACAAAACAAGTCCACTTTACAATCATGAAAAACCCAGCTATAGCCAAGACCCATTAACTCGACCACAGATATAATATTCCTTCGAATATCTGGAGCGAAGAGGACATCATGTACTAAGATAGTGCGGCTGTTGTCCAAGACTAGCTTGCAAGTCCCAACGCCTTTCACTTCAACACGTGTGTTGTTTCCTACATAAATCCACTTTGTTCCTTGGGGTATCCGGTGATACTCCACGAAGGACCGTCTGTCCCTTGCTATGTGGTCGGTGGCACCTGAATCAATTATCCAAAATGGATTAGATTCCATAAGAAATATTGAACTAGAAACACATATGTAACTAGCATAATTACAAGTTACCTCGTCGCTTCCACTCGTACACGAACGAGCATAGTGACCGAGCTTGTTGCACTTGAAGCACTTGATCCTCTTCAAGTCTTTCTTCTTGTGCCATTTCTTGTGTCCACCCTTATGTTTGGGTTTCTTGTAAGACTCAGGTTGCTTATTACGTCATTAGTAGACTTCGAACGATCTTTACGTTTCTTTCCCCCGTGTGAGGAATTAGCAACCATGTGCACTTCTGCACTTGGCTTGGCAGCCGCAAGCCGCTCTTCCTCTAACTCGAGGTGCTTGGAAACATCGCTGAAGGTCTTGATGCTCTCATTATGAGTGAGATGCATCTTTATTTGGTCCCACCCATTTGGTAGGGAACGTATGACTGCTTGGATTTGTTGCTCATCTGTGAGCACATGACCTGCATCCTTTAACTCTGAGATTAGATTCGCCATATGTCGCAGATGTTTCCCCATGGAATGATTTGGACGTTTCTTGTATGAATCGGATCTTATAGTTAAGGCGCGAAGTTTGGACACCGATGTGCCACCAAACTTCTCCTCTAGCTTGGACCATATGTCCATGGCTAGGTCATGCTCTCGGAAGATGCGCATTATGTCATCGGCCATACTGCTCAATAACGTAATGCGAGCTATCTTATTCTTCCGAGACCAAGCATCAAAAGCTTCCTTGTCTCGTCTGTGTTGGGCCGTAGTATCCAACTCGGGTTCAATCATTACGTTCTTTAGAGTTTCGAGCACTTCTTGCTCCTCTAGAACGTATTGTATCTTGATGGACCATAGTTTGTAATTATCGCCGTTGAGTTTTTCACCTCTGTTTAACTCAGTGACGATATTCTTTGAAGCGGAAGACATTTTACTTTTAAAATGCTGCAAAAGACACAAAACCGAAGGTTTTGATCAAAAACATTGCATTAAAAATTCTTAAAATATAATTCCCACTTGAAATAATAATAGAATATCCCATTTGGATAGTTCTAATTTCAACTCCCACTTGGAATGATATTTTTAATTTGATAAGTTACTTTCAAAAAATATTGAAGATGTTACTCTAGAATCGGAAAGGTGATTCGGGTTCAATATTACATATTTAACCCCCCATTTAGCACTATTTTGTGCTCACATGATGCTAGATTTATCTCTAATTCATACGTATTTTCTACACATTTATTTATTAGAGAAAACACACTATTTGAGCACAAAACAGCATTTAACGACGTATTTCTGCATATTTTATATTTTTCCTAGCTTCGTCTCGATCTCACGATTCCAACGACTATTTATTTGTATTTTTCTGAGATCTGTGCTAATTACTGTGTATTTTTGAATGCAGAATACAATTTAAATGGAGAAATACGCAGTTATATACGAAAATACGGTCGACGGCCAATCGGGTGCTGCCACGTGTCAAGATCTGCCGCATTCCCGCCGCATCCAACGGCAACGGAGAATTATCGACGGGGATTAATCAAGGCCATTGGATCGAGATCCAACGGCCAGATTTAATCCCATCGGATGCGAGAAGCGAATTAAATGCAGACCGAGTGATCTGCATCCAACGGTCGAGACGCAAGCAGAATTCCTTGGCGACGTGGCTTATTTGTAGCCGTTGGATCTTGATCCAACGGTAGCCATCAAGCGAAACGAGTGCAGCGGGTCGTGATCCGGATGGCCACGTGTCGGCCATCCGTGCCTCCCGCCCGTATCCAACAGCATCAACAAGCGGCGACGCGGCCGAACATCGGCCGTCCGATTACCATCCAACTGACCAGACGAAGTCTGAGCGCGATGCGGATTCAATCCCAGGCGGGACACGTGTCATCATCGGGTCCGTTGCGCTTGGATCCAACGGTTGAAAACAAGCTCAAATCGCAGCGGCCTGGGCAAAACGTCGAGGACACGTGGCCTGATCTCATCCATCAATCCGTTCGATCCAAGGGCTGAGATCGCAGCCGCACGAAGCAACGAGGATCCATGGGCTGATCAACGTTAACCGTCCGATTGTACATCCAACGGACGAAGATTTCGTCGAAGGCTGAGCGGATTCGAAGCGCACGCGGAGCGGATCCGACCCGGGGCCACGTGTCAACGCCTCGTTAAATCCCGCATGGATGTGTGGCTCTCATTTGCTCCGATCAGGATGAGCGGCCGAGATGAATGCGGGCGCGAAATTAGAGCGGGTTTAGACCCGTTAAGCCTATTTAAACCCGCAATGATTTATATTTAAGCATATTTAGGGTTTTTGGGCGTATTCAAGCAGATTGGGGCGTATAATTGGCGTATTGGAGCACTTAGGAGCCGTAATTTCTTCTGAAAAAATTCTGTAAAATTCCAGAGCATTGTTTCTAATTTCCAGAGAGTTTTGAAGACTTTTCAGAGAGATTTGGTGATATTCTCTTCAACTTTAGCTTGTATTTGGGTGTTTTAGCTTGTATTTTGCCTCTAAACTTCCGTATTTTCCTATTAAACCTATGAATTCTGATCTGAAAATTGTTTATTCTGATATTATGTGCAAACTTTTTATAGGTATTTTTCTTACACGATTTTCTATGTTTATTTTGTTCACGTGTTCACATCACCATCACCGTCACCATCGTTGAAGTGTTTAGTCTCTTTCCGATAGATTTCTATTTGATTTGAACTATGGTTGCAACAGATTTCTTCCCGTGGATTCGACACCTGGACTCCCAGGTTTTACTACTTGTACGGACTCTTGCACTTGAGAGAGAGCACCTTTTCGGTCCCACCAAAAGGTCACTACGTTTCCAATCACCATCTAGAGTAACTTTCAATATTTCCCCATCACTTTATAAAATAATAGTACTCTTATAGTACTTTGCAGCGGAAAAACGTTTTTGAAAACATATTTTTCAAAATGTGTATTTTAATCTAGTACCCTTATGATACTAGCGAAATATACGGTAATCCCTGGCCATTTGCCGGGATGAGCCGTAGTCGTGCCAAGGCCGGATCCCCCCTGGGGATTTTTCTGCAAGCCGTTGTCGCCGGCTCCCATATGGATCCAGGCGCTTCCCCCCCTATCGGAGAATTTTGCCGCAGATGACTGTCGTCGGCCCTGTATGGGCTAGCCATGCATGTCACATTCATGAAAGCCCCCCTCCCCCCAAAAACAGGGTCAACCGGGGCTCGGCACTGGCCGAGGCCAGGACCGGCACTGGCCTCGGCCAGTGCCGGCAGTGGCCCTGGCAGTGGCTCGGCCTGGCCCTGGCCACTGCCAAGGCCGGCCGTGGCCTTGGCAGAGGCCAGGGCCGGCCAGGGCGCCGGCCCTGGTCACTGCCAGGGCCAGCCAGGCCGCTGGCCCCCGGCCAGGGCCGGCAGGGCCCTGGCCTTGGCCGACCAGGCCCTGGCCGAGGCCAGGGCACCGGCCCTGGCCCCTGCCAGGGCCAGCCAGGCCAGTCCCTGGCTCTGGCCGAAGCCGGCCAGGGCCTCCTGGCCCTGGCCTGGCCTCGGCCAGGCCTGGCCCTGGCCAGTGCCGGCCTGGCCATAGCCGGCCACCCCCTTGCATGGGGTTGGCCGCACACCCCCGTCGGAGGGGTGGCCGTGGTGGTTATTGGTCGTAGCCAACCCCCTCCGCATGGGGAGGGGGGATGCATTGCCTCCATGCACCAAAATTGTCATCTTCTCCGTTGAGAATAACCACCATCTTCTTCTCCGATGAGACACCTGTTCGTCGAGAAAGTAGTTATTCTCTAATGGCCGTCTGCCAAAATGAAAAAATAACATACTCTAAAGTTCGCAAACTACACACTCCACATGAAGAGAGCACCCATTCTCAATTGAATGAAGACTCAGCATCCGTGAAGAGTGCGAGCTTGGCGATATGAACGGTCGGTTCTTCCCGTCACGGAGAGTTCCTGCCATATCCGTAATGACAGAAGACCCTAACGTGAAAAGAACAACCACTGCGTTCTCTCCGTCACGAAGCGTTCCTACCATATCCATAATGGTAGGATACCCATTCGTGAAAAAGACAACGCCTCGTTCATCGGTTCAACGGGGCGACGGTTTGACCGGGGCGAACCCGTATGGCTCTGATACCAATGTAGGATCCTGTCAAAACAACGACATTAGGATCGAATAATAACATAGACTTACGCTTGCATATGCGGCACCGTAGTCTCTGAACTTTGCCCTTGGATTCGCCACAACGGTCGATACTTCGTCACGGAGGATCGAAGCAGAGTTTCACCGTCTAAATCTCTATTTAGAAGAGGATCTTAATGGAAGGGAGACGAAGAACATAAGATTCCTTTTGCAAACTTATGGCATGGAAAGTGTAGTATGAATGCCTTACCCTTGGGTCCTATTTATAGGCTTTAGGGTTAGTTATTGTAGGAAATTACTAAATATAAGCTTATTAGCCTATATTAGCACATTCATTTATCCTCTTCTTCATTCACTTATCAAGTGCCTTTATGCACTTATAAAGTGACTTTTTTCACTTATCGAGTGGCTTTTTCCACTTATCGAGTGGTCCTTTTCACACGAGAAAAGGTTCCCTCCGCGCACGCTTTCGTGCACGCGACATCTGAGGTCCGTATACCCTCATACATCCCCTCATGGGTGTATTCATGTCGTCCATATCCAACAGTCGCTTCGGAGAATCGGCTACAGGTGAACCGATCGGGTGAAAGTCACCCGATCGGTTGGCATTCAGCGTCAGAATTCCAGAGAGTTGGGGCGTTTGAACCGGTCACTGAACCGACCGGGTGACTTCTTGGCCGCTCCAACTTTTGTCCGGGTGGTGCACGCGTGCATCACCCGATCGGTTGGAAATGACCAACCGGTCGGGTGATGGGTTGAAAGAAGCGATCTTTGTCGTTTGACCCCCTGGATCACGCGTGACTCCTCCCGTTGCTCCGGGGACTCATGATATCGTCGTTTTATGTCCCCTATGCTAGTAAACTCCTGCAAAATACGAAAAACACGGAAAAGTGAAAGAAAACAAGAAAACATGAGAACACGAATATAAGATGGTGGAAAATAACGAAAAAACGCGGAAGAAAACGTGCGCAAATATATGAAATATAAACGCACGTCACGAGGGGATCTCCATACTCGGCCGAGTGGTCTTTCATCACTCAGCCGAGGGCACGCTGATATTCTTCTGCTGTGCGTGTCCGGTCTGGTCGGCCGAGCGAGCTTCTTTGCTCGGCCGAGTGACATGCTGTAGATGCCCAATCTTCTTTGTTTCTTCTCCTCGTCGCTCCTACGTAGTTCCTTCTTCTTCCACTCATCTTCCATCGCTGAATGGACCTCAAAAGAGCTGTGGGTGACACTCCGGAGTGGGTGCAAATCCTCTTGATCTCAAAATCACTCCAAATCGCTCCATATCTCCTGAAATACGAAAAAAACAAGAAATAGTGAAAAGCATCTCAATATTGTCGAATAATCATGAAAAACACGATATGAGCGACCAAAGTGGCATGCAAACATGCAGAAAAAGGGTGTAAAATATGGAGTGATCAAATATTCCTTCATCCAAGGTTAAAACTCATCTGTAGCTTCTTGAAATTAAAAGTGATGTCATACAATTGCCTCAACCATTGGGTTCCTAGCACCACCTGCTGCCCTCCCAATGGAAGTATCAGCAGATTGACTGATATATGGACATTTTGGCAATGTATGAGAACCTCATAACAAATTCCAGTCCCACGTAACTTCTCTCTACTAGCTACCATGACCTCAAAATTGTCAGATGGCTTTACTTCCAAGCCCAAAGACCTCACTAATCTAGGATGTATGAAGTTAGTGGTGGATCCTGTGTCAACCAAAACACTCATAGTTTGGCCCTTGATACTTCCTCTCAGTTTAAGGGTTTGGCCAGCTGATATTCCAGTTAGTGCATAAATGGAGATTGAAGGTGAGCCATTCCCATCCACCTCCTGTAACACTGGGACTATATGCTCAACTGCATTACTGGACCCTTCTATAACTCCTTCAGATTCTTCCTCCTCAACATCTAGAATGTACAACTGCTTCTTACACTTATGCCCCCTCTTCCACTTCTCATTACAAGCAAAACACAAATTTTTCTGTCTTCTTGTTTGTATTTCCTCTGGAGTTAATTTTCTTCCCCTAGGAATATTAGAGACACCCTCTTTAGGAATATCTTTATTCTCCCCAGGTGGCTGTGGTTGGTGGGCTCTAAGGAAGGAATGGGGAATCACATGGGAATTATTCTTCCATGCTAAACTTTTCTTCTCTTCAAAAGTTCTAGCCAATTGTACTGCTCTTCTATAAATCTTAGGTTCAAAGGTCATCACATCCAGCCCGATGTCATCCTTAAGGCCATTGATGAATTTATCTAGAATATAATCCTCATGCATTTTTCTAAGCAACCCAACAATTTGTTCATACTTCTCCAAGTATTCTTTCACAGATCCTGTTTGTTTAAGGTTAGAAAAAGCTGCAAATGGTTTGTCTAATTAAGTAGGACCAAACCTTATCACAATTTATTCTTTAAATTTTTCCCAATGTAAGAAATTATGAACATTTACTTTTCCCCATTCATACCATTGTAGGGCTTTTCCACTCAGATAAAATGAACATGTATTAACCCAATTTGCATAAGGAGTAGAGTAATTTGCAAAAAATTTGATGTACCTGGCTCAACCTTGGCAGGACATCCTCGTCTCCTTTGAAGATAGGAAACTCATGTTTAAGCACTCTTGGCTGTATTGGGTTTGAGTTTTCACCATGTCCTCCTCTCCTTTCTGAGCTTCTATCCCCATTGAAATTCGCTTCTCCATCCCTATCATCTCTTTGGTGTCGAGAGCCAGATTCCCGATTATATCTTAACAATTGAATCTGGATATCTTGATTATTAAACCTCTCCTCGGATTTACTTTGGTTAATGATTAACATCTGGATTTGTGCCAACATGTGCTCCTGTGATTGTCTCTGAGACTCAACCAAAGCTTGGAATTGATTCTAAATCTGAGATTGAATTTGGGTGGATAATTGTTGAACTTGAACTGTTAAGCTTCCTTCCAGTACTTTGCGTTGCGCTTCTATAACACGGATCCTCTCTTCTTGCTGACGCCTCCAGGTATGAGAATCATCCGTCCGCTGACCTTGATCATGCAACTCAGGGTTGGAGCTCTGGCCTTGTTTCCCTTCAACAGGCATATGGCTGGATTCCACCTCTGGTCGTCTCTTTCCCCCCTTGGCTCATAGAGAGCTTTGATACAAAATTGATGAAAGCCCAAAGTTAACCAAGTTTTCTCTCAACAAGATTTCGCAAGCAATGGGGAAATCAACAGAATTTTATTAATAGAAGTAGAAATTACAGATCAAATGGAAAATAGAAGGGAAAAAATGAGAGAAAAACTCTATTGATCAACGATAAAACTCTCATTACATCCCAGCGGCTATTTATAGCTTTTACCCTCCAGCAACAACCTCCAGCGGCCTCCTCGTCGTAACAGAATTCTGGTAGCCTTGTCGGCGACGTCCATGGCTGCAACGGCCTAACAACTTGGTCGGAAGAAACTAAATCCCTTGAGCTCCCTCGTAGATCCAACGGCTAAATTGTGGGCCCCCATTTGAATAGCGATTTGGACGCTTCAGATTATTCCTTACCACTTCGTCGACGAATGAGATTAATTCAATTTGAACGGCTCGATGATGAACTTATCCCGCATCCAACGAAGGAGATTTAAATCCCATACCTGCCAATCTGAGTGCCATCATCTTCTTCCTTTGTGCTTCCACTGCTTGTGACTTGAGCTCCCGCGACCTCGCCAACTTGGGTTCTGTTGCGGGGTAAGTTCCGCGTACAATGAATTTATATAGAGGGGGAACCAAGGGCACGGTGGTTACAAGTTGGGTGAGGATTGGGTAGGCCATTTACAAGAAGAGAGGTGATGTCGAGGCTAGGCGCACTTCATAGGACGATCTCAGGATCAATCCTGCAAGTTTACCGCTTGTTCGTTGCTCTCCTTGAGTTGGTCGACGGTTGCTTACTGCTTGGACGAGCTCACCTTCACAAAGAGCAGCTCATCAGAAAGTCCAGGTTGAGTTCCAACCCACAGCCTCTCCGATGCCTAAGTCAAAATTAGGGCTTATAAAGTGGGCCGGACACATAGGCCGAGCTAGAAGTAGGTCGACCTTACGTGGCGAGCTTAGGTGGAGGAACAAATATATGGATGATACTTGCTCTTGTGTGTGAGTGAGAGTTTGAGAATCAATTGGCCAACCTTTTTCTCGATGGAAGTGGAGGGGTATTTATAACTGAAGGAAGCAGTTAGGTGGGGCTGAGCTGGCGTGTTATAGCCACGAAAGGTTCGGCCGAGGATGTCAGAGATGTGCATGTCAGCCTCGCTTTTATCAGACAGCGCAACAGCCAGGGCGTGCTTTGTCAAGGTGTCAGGGTGTCAGAGCCGAAAGCACCCGGCGGTCAGACGGTGCAGCGGCCAGGTGGCGCTTTGTCAGGCTGTCGAGCGGCGTAAGTGTCAGTGGCACTATCGAACAAGAACAATTGTCGTGTTCAATGGGTTGAAGGGACACCATGGCGCGTCCGAGGAATGAGGCCACACATGGGTTGCTTGGTCGCCCTTTGTAGATGATGGGCGAGCTGGTTTCTCGACTAGCGGGCTTGAAGGGGAGCTGGCGACCTATTGGAGAGGCCGGGGCGAAGTGCAACCTATCGGTGAGGCTAGGGCAAAGTGTGAACTTCCTGTTTGGTGATGCAGACTTCATGGAAGGCGGATGGGCAGAGAGGGGAGCAGGCGGCCAACCGGTGAGGCTGGGATGAAGTGTGCCCTTCCCGCTAGTCATGGTGGACTTCACGGGGCACGTGCGAGCTTGCCGTGTGTCTGGCCAACTTGGATGGGATGTCAGGGTCACGATATTTAGGTCGTAACAATTGCTCCCGTCATTTGAGCTTGAGGCGGAAGCCTGGCCTAGTTCGAATGATGCACCATCTCTCCATCTGCCTGGAGGGGGAAGGGACGGCCTTCGCCCTGAGTGTTCGAAAAGGGCGGGAGTTATTTTGAAAAGCCCACCCATCTTTTCACTGCCATCATTACGATTTGAAAGGCAGGAAGAGATCAAGGCATCCCAGCCATCTAAGAGGTGACGCGTGGCGGATATGACTGTGGTCGACAGTCGAGGCATCAGAGAGGCTCGGATCCGTGCCACGTGTCTGAGCTTCAACGGAAGAGATGATTCTTCGCTCGCTATAAGTTAGGGAGGGGGTGAAACGACGAGATTTTATTCTGCTTTCGAATTTCTTCGAGTTCATCTTTTCTGATCTTCCGACTACTGTTGCTGCCGTTGCTGCCGTCGCCGGAGCTTTCGCTTACTGTTTCGACAGCTTCGTCAGACCGTATTCTTCTTTTCTACGTATCTTTCTTTCTCCTTAGCATGGTTTCTCCCAGTTCTTCTCGCTCCACCACCTCGAGAGATAAAGAGGAATGGGTTAGGGGTGGCAGAGCATCAGATAGATCCGACACCGACACAGAGGAGCGGGTGGAGGAGACTTCACCGGCCAGCCAAGAACGGCCCGAGAGTAGGCCAGCGGCCGAGCTTGCCATGGGTTCGTCGTCAGCCAACCATAGGGATCCGAGGATGGGGAAATGACCGACCATACTGAAGCCCAGATTGTCCGCTAGGGCCATCGTGGCCATGGCCGAGGCTGAGAATGTCCCTGCTGAGATTGCCTCCGTTAAGTCTAGGGCGCTGACCTCCTTCATCCCCTTGGCCTGGGTCAAGTGCCTAAGGCCGCCCTACACAGTCCGTCTTCCGACCTCCACCGAGCGGATGTGCTTCCCCAAGGATTACGAGGTTGGGGTCTACATTGCTTGCTTCAACCAAGGGCTCTGCTTCCCCCTTCCTCCCATGTTGCTTCACATCCTAAACTTCCTCGAACTACCCCTTTTCCAAATGATGCCAAACTCCATCAGTTGCATCGTCGGCTTCCTCGTCCTTTGTGCGGGGAGCGACATCAGTCCAACCCTCCCTCTCTTTCGATACTTCTTTGGGACCAAGAAGCTGGGGGCGCACTACTATCTCTCGGTGAGGACAAACCAACCACTGATCTTGGGCCTGCCGGGGAAGATTAAGGGTTAGAAGGAGAGGTACGTGTTCGTCTCGACACCCAAGGATATAGCGTTGAGGTCGAACTGGGGCGTGCTCAATCCAGAGGCAAACAAGGAAGTCCGCCTAGGTTCGGATGATGCAGAGCAGGCTAGGATTTTGCAGGAAATCCCTGCAGTGGACAAGCAATATGAGCAACTTACCGAGGACGAGATGATAGTCCGGCATATCTGGCCCGAAGGTAATCCGAGCTTTGTAGTTTTCGCTCCTAATTTGCTCACCCAGATTTATTTCCTTCTTGCAGGTCAGACGATGAGCTTACCAATGGAGGAGCTAGTAAGGCTGGCCTCAGAGCATGCTGCCAAACAATCAGCAAAGGGCGGCCTGAAGAGAGCTCGGGAGGGCGCGTCTACGGCAAAGGTTGAGAAGCTCGTCCGGACAAAGAAGTTGAAGGTGGTGGAGTCCACGGCTGCCTCGAGCCCGCTGGCAATCGTGGAGGACACCGGCCGCCCTACTGAGAGTGCCGCAGCCAGCGCTGATCCCATGACGATCGACCTTGATGTGGAGGAAGATGTGCAGGCCGAGCCAGAGGCCCAAGGGTCTCAGAGCGGGTGACCACCTCCGATCCCCGCAGTTCCGATCTGGATCGTCCCGCCCCGGGGTCTCCAGCCGGGTCGGGCTCCAGCGAGCGGACGACAGCCGCAGATCGATGGCCCTATGATTGCCCTTCCTTCGGACTTGGGAAGCCTGCTCACTCGAGCTACGAGGCGGTGCTCGTGGTGTTCAAGTCCAGGAGGGACGAGCTCGTGACTTTGTCGACGAAGGATTCGTTGGTGGCGTCGTACCCAGTGGGCTCCGTCGAGTCGGTCTTTGACGAAGCCGAGGTATCTATGAGGCTAGCTAAAAATAGCATGCTGCCTAGAGAAAGGTTGTCCCTGATAAACATCGATGCGAAGAGGTTGTGTGCCTCGTGTTGGATCTGGATCCTAGCCTAGAGGGGGGTGAATATGCTTATAAAAATAATTCGTGCAACCCACGAATAAGCACACGCAATTATAGCAGCAACAAGGTAAATAAAAAGCAGACTCAGAGTACACAGCAGATTTACCCTGGTTCGGTCGACCCTTCGACCTACTCCAGCCCCCAAAACAGATACTAGTATTGAATAGCGCAATAGGTACAAAACCACAAGTTAGAGCACGCTCAGAGCACCCTCTACATCTCTACACTCGCCAGGCTCTCAGTACCCCATACACAGTGTTTCCTCTCACTATCAATCCTAGTAATGCTTTCTACCAGCTAGTCCCAAACTAGCTGGGTCCCACTTATCTAGCCCCAACCAGACAAGTCCCAAAATAGTCACAAAATATAGGTAAAGTTTTCCCTACAGAGAACGTTACACTAAGACACGAATAAAAGAGTTTAAGGGTTTAGAAATGCTCAGTTCGTGTCCGTGTATGCGTGTCTGTCAATCAGCACGTCGTCAGCTCCAATCTGATGCAAACGATGTCTCAATCCGACTCCTGGATGTCAAGTTGTGCACTGGTCTGTGCGTTAAGTAATTTCAGTTCAAAACCCAATTATAGGTGGTCGGTGCACAGAGCAATCCACTTAAATCCCAAAGCCACGTCAGCTCGTCACATTCCGCTTCTCCTCTCGTTCCGCTTCTCATTTGATTTCAATTGCATGCACCCGCCACGTCAGCTTGTCTTCGACTTCTCTCCTAAGGAATACATGCTGAGTTCTGGGTTCGAGCAGCGACTTCAACGTGAGCGACGGTGACATGGATTCTGTAAGAAGGCACCAGTAATCTCGATTTCGAATGTCGACGTCTCCCCTTCGACGTCCGACTCCTTCGAGCGGCGACCGCGTTCGGCATCAGCGGTCCTCTTCAACGGTGACTCACGACGGCAACTTCGTGACGACAGTGGCGTTCTCTTCTCTGTCAGCGACGTGCAGTGATCTCCAGTGACTCAGGCAGCACGGCAGCACGTCGTCTACCACTCGACGGCGTAGAGCTCTCCTCCAATGGTAGCAGCGATCTCAGCGGCGTTTGCGAGCTTCGGAGGCGACTTCTCCGACTTTCGACAGTGGCAACTGACGTGCGTTTATATTTCATATATTCACGCATGTTTTCTTTTGTGTTTCTCCGTGTTTTTCCGCCGTCTCTTATTCGTTTTCGTGTATTTTCCCGTTTTCTTTCACTTTTCTTTGTTTATCCATGATTGCAGGGGATCGACCACGTAGGGGACGTTTAACGATGATATCCCAAGTCCCCGGAGCAACGGGAGAAGTCACGCATGATCCAGGGGGTCAAACGCCAAAGAATTCAACTTTCAGCCCCTCACCCGGTCGGTTGGCCATCTCCAACCGATCGGGTGATGCACGCGTGCACCACCCGGTCTCTGCCGCCGCTCACAAAGAAGTCACCCGACCGGTTCGCAGACCGGTTCAGCGGGGGCTGTTCTCTATCTTCTCGAAGCAAAACGCCAACCGATCGGGTGACTCTCACCCGATCGGTTCATCTGTAGCTGAAGAAGAAGAGCTGAAGACACGGACGTCGAACCGATCGATTCACCCGACTGCTTCAAAGATCCAACCGGTCACTCAAGAACTCACCCGACCGGTTCATGTGATCGGGTGAAAGCTCGCCGTTTTCTGTTATTAATTTGTAACGGATCAACCGATCGGTTGACTTGTCAACCGATCGGTTGATGCGACGGTCTATAAATAGAACCCCTAGGGTTCCAGAAACGAGAGCTGTTGTTTTTTCTACTGTTTTATTTCCTTGTGACGGCTGTAATTGTTACTCTTTTGTAAGTTTTCAGATCTTTCTAAAATTTTAGTATTGTCTTTATTACTCCATTACTTCCGCATTGCAATTGTCCGATTATGATTTCAACGGTTAAATTTCATTTAGATCGCTTTTTCATGAATTTTTGTGAGTAGTTCCCAAATCTGGGATTTTGGTGGAAACCCCTTCGGGGGCTCTTCCCGATGCGTCCATAGGGTTAGGAAATCGATAGGGAGTAGGAACCTAACGGTTACACGGGGTGTTTCATTGTCATTGGCGGGAAAAAGACCGCCTTTGACCGTTGGGCCAAGGGGGAATAAACTTGGCGGTTGACTCCCTAGCCATAGCTCACGCCCTTAGCGTAGACGCCGAATCCTAGCACGCGGGAGCGGCAGGATGAGACGTTGGGAGATATCGTTGCGGGCTTAGTGCTCCCGGGATCGATCAGTGTTAATGGACACGGGAGTGCCCACTGATCGAATCCGGGAAGTCCGGTGTATCATCCTGGGCACCGACCGGAATATCGGGCCCATGGGACGCCGGTACCACTTTCAGAGGCAACGTCTCACCATTGGACCCTAATCCCGATCGCTATCCATACCCGTAGGCCGTATCGGCGAGAGTCTCTCGTCGGGTTGGAAACCAAAGTCCCGGGTTTTCTTTCTTGTTGTTCATACCCTTTTATTTCCTTTCGTGACAACCATTCACCGATTCAGGCTAGCTCGCCCCCTCAGGGTGATTTAGGTCCTACCTGACCCAAGCACAACCTTGCCTCCCTGAGTTCGATATTCCCGCACCATACACTAACCGTGAAACTTGCGGTAAACGACACCGCGCCACCGCGACGCAAGCGGGGCGCCGGTCAGCAACGAAGCCTTCAAAATCTTCTCGATCGACGGCGCTCCTTCGTTGATGGCGACTTGCTGAAGCAGCAACAACTCTCACGGATGGAGACTTCTCCTTGGCGATGATGACGATGGCTCTCCGATGTATGGCGGCGACTTCGTCTTTGAAGCCGACTCGATGGGTGATGATGTAGCAGACTACTCACGGCGGAGAGCAACGACACACGGTAGAAAACGACTCGGCGCTTGACTTGGTTCCTTGATCTCTACGGCGACGACACATTCTTGGCAGCGGCAACGATGGCTTCTTTGAGTTTCGAAGATGACGCGCGATCTCCGATGGCGGCGGGGTTTTGAACGGTGAATTCTTGGATGAAGACGTTGATGCTCACAGAGATCAAGCGGGCTTCGTGAGGGCTTCGCGTGAGTTGATCTTCCCCAATGGTGGTTGCTTGAAGATGAGGCTTGGAAGGGTTTTTGTTTGGCCTTGGTAGTTTGCGGCAAGGGAGGGAAGCTAGGGTTTTTCTTTAGTGAATTGGCCCACCTCTTTTTGATGTATTGGCCGCTCTGTATATTTTATAGCCCCTCTTTTTTGGGATTTGTTGTATGCCGCACCCTCTATTTACCTTGGGATGAAAACTTATATAGGGTATAGGTTTTTGACTAGGTTTAGGGTTTGAAACAAGTAGTTGGGATATTGGGAGGATTTGATTAGATGTTTGAATAGGAATTTTGTTGCAAGTCTAGCTAAATGATTGGATCAAATCCATTTGTAATTCAAATTGGGCTCCATCCTTTTTCCTCTTTGGACCAAGTCCACTTGCTTTGAGCACATCAATCACTCTCTCTCCCAAATGCTTTATACTTAGTAATTCCTCCATATGAAGAGAGAGATATTGATTCGCCTGATTTGTTAATCCTGAAACACACTAGCACACACATTAGATATCACGACACGTTTGTCATCATCAAATCAAGAGGTCCTAGATCGTTGCGTCCAACAATCTCCCCCTTTTGGTGATGACAAACACATAAAAGATTTGAGCAATAGATGGGTGTGTGAAGTGTGTTGAAGGGTGTAATGCAATATGATATTTGAATGAGATATTCAAGTATTACAACATAGCATGCACAATGTTATAAAAAATATAAAAGCATGCTCCCCCTTCTCTCAAGCTCCCCCTTCAACATTTATTCAAGTATTGTTCATGCTCCCCCTACAACAACTAATACCGACATCAAGTCAAATCTTTTCTTGTTCATGCTCCCCCTACATCAACTAATACCGACATCAAGTCAAATCTTTTCTTTCTCCCCCTTTGTAATCACCAAAAGTGGATTAATGAAGTCACAAAAATATTCCATGCAAAAATAAACCATTATTAAATGTAGCGTGTAATTTGCATGGGTTTTCCAAAAAAATAGTCAACTCAAGCTCATATAATTTCATAACACGACTTCCCACCTTTGTGTAAGTGTAATGATATAGACAAAAATGTACTAAGGGAGATTCAATTTTAGAAAATCAACCAACTCAATCCACATTTTCCAATTTTCATGAATATCGCGAGGATTGAATTTTCCCACCTCATCAAAGATGAGTTCAAGTTACCGAACCCCAAAACATACCCTTAAAGGAGTTTTAAATGTGGGGTGGCATTGCTTGATGAGTTATATACACCAACGCTAATGATTACCCATGTAGTATAAGTTGGATACTCGTGGGTTGTGTATTAGCCATGAAGTGTATCCATTTTTCATACGGAGCAATTTTCAGCATTTTTTTATTTGCAATTCTTTTGTGCTCAATTTTAATTCATGGCTAAACACTTCATATCCCTTAGAAAAATCAGAAATTAATCATTCCTACATTCACTTTCCATTATTCTTCAAAAGAATCTCCAAAAGTACTAAGAAGTCAAATATCGTGAAAGTGCAAATGTAGGTGTAGAAGTCAAGTTTAAAACTTATGAGACATGTCATGGCTACTAAAAAGAATAACATCATGTTCATGTAGCTACAACAATAATGAAATAACTTCTACAAGGGATAGATTTGATCAATCATACAATCCCACTTAAGATAAATCATACAGGGTATTCTTTTAAGCACATTTTTTTTGGTTTTTCAAATTTTTTTTGTTTTTTTCAGAAATAAAAACATTAAAAATCATGCAAGCAAGCACACAAAACAAAATAAAAACAAGCACACAAAAACAATCTATGAAGGTATGCAATGAGATGCAAAGAGGGATAAAAATTATACCTTCCCGTCGCTATTTGGCTAAGGAGCTAGAAATAGAATGAGAATTTAAAAATTTTCTCCTCGCCAAGCCTCCATCACACCTACTTGAAAGGTGTTAAGTGTGACCTTGGAATCCAACAAGGTCCACGAGTGTTAGCCATTAAAGATTTAGGAACCCAAACTTGTTTAAACTTGATATTTGTGTTCCTAAATTTACAATAATATGAAGTGTGGCCTACACTATCACAAGTAAAGCACTTTGCATATTTGTTCTTTGCAATAGAGGGTACATTGTGGAATTTCTTGAATTTTTGCTTTTCGACGTTTTTCAAACCAAAACCAAGTCCTCTTCTATTATTGCCATATAATTGATTCTCTAAAATAGTGTCCAACGATTGTTTTCCCATAGAGAATTTCTTAATGGCCACTTCAAGATGAGAGACTTTGGTTTTTAATTGTTTATTTTCTTCCACAAGCATCATGCATTTACTAACGAAAGACAACTTGTTTTCTTTTTCCTTCTTTTCATATTCAATTGTTTTCTTTTTAAGATCGTTATCAAACATGCAGAATTTATCATTATGCTCTCTAATCACATAGTCTTTTTCAGTTTCGAGTTTAATCAAATCAAGTTTAAGCATGCTAATTTGGTTTAATAATGAGGAACAAGAAATACAAGGAGCATCTTCATCAAAGCTTTCTTTTTCCTTTTTCATGACTTCAATAGTAGACTTACATGCATTAAGTTCAATTTTAAGTTTTTCATTCTCTTTAAACACCTTATCATCTCTAACTTGCATGTCATAGTTCTGATTTTGGAGACATTCAATAGTGAACTCATGATCTACTAGTTGATTTTGCATTTCTTCACAAATTTAAGAAGTTCAGCTTTGCTACCTGACGGTGTCTCATCTTGGATGCCCATCAAAGCCATGCAAGAATGGGCTTCATGTTCCTCCTCGCTTTCAGTTTCGCTATCCATATCCCATGTTAATACCTTCGCTTTTCCTTTTCCTTTAGCGAGCTGAGCAGTTTCATTTGTGCAATCCTTCATTAGATGTCCTCTTCCCTTGCATTTAAAACATTGCATTCTATCAGTAGATTTCTGATCATTAAATTGCTTGGAAGAATTATTAAAGTTAGAACGATTAAACCTGGGTACCATTTCGTTTCTCCCATGCTTGGTCTTGATGAACTTTCTGAAGTTTCTCACCATTAGCGCTATGTCGTCATCATCATCCTCTTCTTCGCTAGCTTGCAAAGCAAGGGGCTTTATGGCTTTCTCTTTCTCCCCAAGTTTCTCTCTTTCATCCATGTTTTGTAATTCAAGCTCGTGGGACATCAAATTACCAATAAGGTCATCCACCTTCAATTGTGACAATACCTTTGCTTCCTGGATGGCGATGACCTTTGGTCTGAAAGAGCTTGGCAAAGCTCTTAGGATCTTCCTCACTTGATCGAGGCTATCATATGGCTTTCCAAGTGAGCTAGACTTGTAGACTATGTCAGTGAACCTCGCATACATCTCTAATATGCCCTCTGATGGTAGCATGCGAAATCTCTCGAACTCTGTGAAGGGTTTTTTGGGACCCTTAGGGCACAAAAACTCTATGCCCGTCCTAAGTCGGACGGAACATAGACAGAAAAGCAGCGGAAAAATAAACATGTTAATCTAATTAGCATTTAACCCTAAGGTCCAAGACCCTAATCCAGGATCTATGCCGACTTGGGATGGATATGACCATCCCAAGAAGGATCAAGCCTACTGCGATTAAATTAAACTAATGCTTAATTAAACACATACCCGAAATCTCAACCCTGGAGCAAGCGAGATGTTCCGCACCGTCTTCCGAGCTGCTCCCGTCCCACACTGAGCCGCTACTCAAACCGCTCCCCAAACTGCTCCGCATCCCGAGGCGATCAATCACGTGTCGCCGAGCCAACCACGCACCGAAGAAAGTTTCACGCGAGTGAAACCTTCGACTAGATTTCAGATCTGAATCCGAACTCCTTTGCGGCTTTGCTAGAGCCCTCAGGAGCAAGGCAGAAATTTATAGGGAGATGATAAATATTAATTGAAGCCTAGATCTGAGCGTGCTCCAACATTTACGAGAGCCGCTCAGATCTAGATCTTGGGACGAGTTTGGAGGAAGGGGGGAGGCCCCTATTTATATAGGCGGCAGACTCTCCCCTTTTCCGCACAACCGATGTGGGACTATTAATTTGAGTTAATTAAAATCAAGTTAATTTGCACTTCACAAAGTGCAAACTTCCGTGAATTTTAACTCCCTTATCGTTGAACTTCAGGATTGATACAACCTATCAATTCGAAGGGTGTTCAATGGTGAACGCATAGGAAAAAGCCGTTCGTCAATCGGAGTTTGTTTGACCCTCCAATTGACCGCCCAAAGATCAGCCAAAGACTAGTTTTTCGCAAAACCTGAGCCGTCAAAACTGCCATTAATCCTAGGGTTCTGAACCCTGAGGTGGGGCCCAGCCTGTGGGCCCCACCAACCAAAAGAGGCTGACTGGGCGTGTGCCAGACTTGGGCACGGATGCCCAAGCCTGGCGCAGGCGCCTGGTGGGCGCCTGGGCCGGGGGCCCAAGGCGCCCGGCCCAGGGCGCCTGGGCGCCCCGCCTGGGCGCAGGCCCAGGCGCCCAGCGCCTGGGCCTGGGCACAGGCCCTGGGCCTAGCTTCCTGGCTTAGCCAGGTCTGGCCAGGCGCCCAGGGCAGATTTGGTCTGTCCTGGGTCAGCCTGGTCTGACCCGGTCTGATCTAATGGGCTGTTTTGGCTCTAACTTGAGCATTTGGTGTCCGATTTGGACGCCGTTCGAACCTGGGTCTAGACCGGGACATTCCTGTCTTACCCGTGAACTTTTCCTTGCGTTTAAATCCTTAAATATTGTTTTAAACAATTTAAAACACATTTATCTCTTTTGCATCAAATGCAAAATAGTCCCTATCTATGCTTAAATTATGATTTGCATCAAATACAAATGATCTGAGGGCATATTTCCATACATTTCCCACTTGCACTCAGGATCATTTATCCCGAATGCTGGAGATTATTGGAAACATCTTTTGCAATGTTTTATCCCTTGCATCAAATGCAAATTATTCTCCCTAACTAATTTCTACCTATTACTAGACGAAGATCACACTCTGTGTGAGACCATACAGCCTGACCCTTACAACAGGTTGGGCTCGAAGCCCTATACGGCAGTGACCACGAGCAGTGGTTGCCGTCCCTGCTTCAGGAATCATCATTATGTGGTTAACTCATTGACATGAGTATTGTTGGGACCACCCTGACTGTTTCCGTGAAGAATTCCGCAGTTATAGTCTCTTCTTCTTAACTATGTCGTGTAGATCAAGTCTAGGGTACGGTCAAACTGTCAACCCCAATAACTTGACTCCTGTTAGTTTCTATCGATCTTTAGTCAACTAATGTTGGACTTCTTCCAACATACTCTGTGCAGATTTTTTACTAAAGACCGAACTAACTCTACGACACTAACTCCCATTGACCGGGAGAGACGAATCCTCTCTTGGTCATTACTCTTCTCGTACGCTTCAAGTGATACCCAATCAAAGACCTTTCAACAGGCCTAGCCTCGAAGTCAGGTCAGTGATCTAAGTGGCACCGTTCACGCACAGGTTCGTCAAAATGACCTCAAGTCAAAAGACCAACTCGCCTATCATCACTAAGAGTTATTATTGACAGATTGGTCAATGTAACCATATGATAACTCTTGTGGATCATTCAGTGAACTCATTCTCTAATGAGCACCTGTGTCTCGTCTCCGACTTCGCCAAGTCGAACGATCATGAGATCATCGCCACCGCTTAACGGTGAAGACTAAGACACAATGGTCTATCCGATGTTTCGATATCCTAGTCTCGAAGCATCTACGACCACGAACCCTTTTAGACTTATGTTACATACGGTCAAACATTTCTCCATGATCGAGATACTCATTTCGATACCTGTTTGACCTCGCATAAAGTCTCAGGACTTTACCTAAGTTAATATCTAATGTTAACTACATTATAAAATAACTTAGATAAATTATTACCAAACAGCTTACTATTATTTCGAACAAGATGTTTGTGTTATTCACACACAGAGATAGATTGCCTCGATGGTATCTTTTCTCAACATCTCCCACTTGCACTCAGGCCTAATTATCTCGGTATCTTATACCATTTTTACACATAAGTTTTCCCGACTTCATGTGGTAGAGCCTTCGTGAGTGGATCTGCTAAAACCGTCTACACTATAGACTTAAGGGGTTTCTATGTTCATGTTAGACCAACTATTTGAATCTCATTCAAATAATTCACTTGGTCTTTTCGGAATCCATAATATTTTTATTTACTTGGATCTTATCCAATTCATCGTACCTTACGATAATAATTTTAAATTAGTTATTGGTCATTTCAAATGGCTCATATATGTTTCTGATAAAGTATCAAACTTTTGATTACTTTGTCATAATATATGTTCCATTTCTTTGATGCCTAGCATGTAATTTATACGCTCCCACTGACCTTGAAAACTATCTGGCTAATTCATATAAGTTGGTCCGTCTAAATCATATTTAGAAAAACGAACTTATAAGTGAATGCTCCAATTTTCATGGTCAACTTAAGCGTTTACATCGAGTTTGGTCCGAGTAGATCTGTACACATCTGCTGGCGAGACGGTTTCAACATAATCCATTTTATAGGAATTAGGAGGAAAACTGTTTTCGACCAACATGATTGCACTTCACTATTTTCCTTTCTGCACCAATCTTTCAACTTAAAGATTTACTTGCAGTAAGTGAGGAAACATTTTCCTTGGACATGTAAACTAAATTCCAAAATTTATTTACGCACCGGACCTTTTCTGATTGCATCAAGTTTTAAATCGGAGTCACTACTCCGAATTTTATCCTAGAAGTTGACTGAGTCATCATCAGTTATGATGTCTAACTCGACGATTCGTCTCACGAGATTCGAGTAATTTTACAACTTCCTAATGATTGATTTTATGAATATCTTATTGATAATGTCCTCATAGAACATTATCAAAACCTAGGCATTACTATCTGGGACTTAACCCAGAGGGAGGACTTAACTCAGAGTTCACTTGCTATGGCTCACACCAAGTCTAACTTAGTGTGATTCATACCTTTTGACACACTGATCTGTTAACAGGCTTGACTTGAGAGAAAGTCTTATTTTCTTTTAATTAAGCAAGATCTTATATAGCTAAGTATTTGACCATTCGATCTAATCGAATCAGTTTAAATACTTTAGTCATTTCGCTCTTTATTTTATCAGACTTGTGTTTCATCAAGAACACGTGTCTTAATAAAATATACGAATAACTTATCTTGGTTAATCTAGACTCGGGTACATCAGTATGTACCAGACTGAGTTCGACAACTCATTCTCCCACTGTCTTACAAATGGGTTTCGGCCATTATATCTAAGAGAATAAGACTCACAAGTGTCCGTAGACTTCATAATACGAGAGGTCAGACCCCTCTTTATGTGACTTGTGAAGCTTAGTCTCTCGATACAGCCTAGTCTATTTTGCCATATAAGATAGCTAATATCTTGTGTATTTATATTTTAACATTTAATATATATATTATCGTTATACATATTACTCATTGCTTCAGAAGCAATGTGACGACATTCGTCAAAATGTGTTAACCTTTTGTATAACAATAATTATGAAATCGTGACATCAGAATATGTCACATTTTCATTTCCTCCTCCTTATGCCTTTACTAATGATAAATTAAACTAACTTTCTCAATTGAATTTCCGGAGTGCCTTCTTCCTTTTCTAAATCACATTTAGATATTAAATAGCCCAACTTAAATAAATAGCTATGCAAGCATCTCATGTATCCAAACGCCTGAGAGTTGCAATCTTGAGTGTAGCTCAAGAAGTTGCTTGTCTCAAGATCCGGTTGGGATACATAGCCTTGCATCGCTCATGCACTTGTATTCGACTCAAACGGTTTGATCGAATTCTCGAACTTTGCGGATCAAAATTGTTTGTCCATACGACCTTGAGTGAAGCTCGACAAGTTGTAGGGAGAAACATACTTCAAATATCCTATATGTTCAAGCTGCCTCATATAGAGACGAGTGACATGTAGCGTGAATTTATTTGTTGGACCCAGAACTTAATGAAATCATATTTCTTAAGTCTGTTCTTTAGAAGGTCATTTAAATGTCAACGAGAATATAGTTTTAATTCTATCAATTAGAATTTAACTTGATATTCAATTAATCAACCTAATTGACCAGTTAACTTATTAAAATATTAATTAGATTCCTTCGGTAAACATAGTCTTGCCCTAGTTTAGCATACGTTCAATATTAAATATATGTAGAATGGCTTTTATCTATCTATATCCTCCCACTATTTTTACGATCGTTTCAAAGCTTAATAACGAACGATTTAATCGAATTAAAATTAATGGGTAAGAGGTCCAATCGCCCTGAGCCTAACAACCTTGAGTGTAGCTCAACAAGTTGCTTGACTCTGCGATCGGAAGATGACTCTTCATCGATCATATCAGATATGACTCTCTTAATCGGTTTTTGCCCCTAGCCATTTGTGATCATGAGTGTGCTCATCCAAATCACAATGTCTAGTCTAGTCGGACCCTTGTTTTCGTGTCTAGCCTGACTTGCCTCTTCGCTCGGTGTATTCACGACACGTCGGTTTGGGTCAGGTCTTAGACTTACATCTAGTCCGACTACATCGTTGACTTAACTTACGCCGGTGCTCGGGGTACGAGACGACGGTTTGGGTCAGTCAAGATTTCATCTTATGTATTTAAGGAGTTGGTTTCTACATGGTTGCCATGTCACAGCTTGAGTGTATCTCAACAACTGTAACACGGGCTCTATAGTTGCTAACCCCTAAAACAAGGAGGGCTACGGCTAATCTTGAAAAAGATCATTAACGTATTTGACTTAGATATAGTCCAGGGTGTCATACAATCATGATTCGCGACATTGCGGTCCAGCGGAATACATCCAGGGAATTGACTAAGCCAGGATCACTATCCCTTAAAGGGTGATCCAGAACTCTTAGCCAAGCACATTGACTGGATCATGGTCCATTGAATGAAGCTTGTCATTTTTGTATGTGTGCCATAGACTAAACAGCTTTTATTAACAACTAATTAATCCTATCAACTAGTTGCATCCTTAAATTCAAAATTTTAGGATTTGTTTAATAACTTTTATTAAGTCCTTATCAACTATAAGGTTCACGTACTATCCTAATCGTTATTAGGATTTTAATAAATTTATTAACCAACGCTAAAAGCGAAGTCCTTTAATGAGAATTAATAATAACAATTAGAATTAAGATTTTCATTAAAAGGACTACCCTAATCAAGAATTAGGTCTTGAAGCATTGTTAATGTTTTATTAAAACATAGCATGTCATTAAAATTCAATTAATAAATTTTAATCATTTCTTAATGGCTAACCTAAAGGGTTGTCTTGTGTTATCAAATAAGGGACAAGGTTATGCATAGCCATTAACATAAGATTACACTAATTTTATCGCATAAAATAAAAGTGTACAACTATTTAACAATTTAAATACAACAATGTCTATCACATAAACAATTTTAGCATGCAAACATAAATTTAACATTTAAATTTAAAATATGATTTTAAAATATTTTATTTTTATCTCATAAAAACTTGTCTTTAAAATCACAAATTTGCATGCTAATTTAAAAAATTTATCGCATAAAAATTTTAACCTTTAAAATCAGTTTTAAAATATCTCATAAAATTAAAACATCATTTTAAAAAAACTTTCATGCTTAAAAATTTATCATATAAAATTTTTAGGCACTTTAAACTTATCGTATAAATTTTAAAAAATTTAAAATTAGTTTTAAAAATTATCACATAAATTTTAAAACGTCATTAAAAAAATTCCATATTCAAAAATTTATCACATAGATTTTTAAACATCAAAAACATTTTAAAAATTTATATCATAACTTTAAAAACATTTTTTTAAAAGTATTTAAAAGCATTTCATGTGTTTAAAGAAATCGCAGGCTAGATCGTAACACAGACCAAGCTCTGATACCACTAAAGGGTATCACTCTGATATCATTGCGACGCTGTTAAGGCCCATCATCCATGACACCCTAGACCCGTCACAAGATACCGCATAAACTTGTTTTACGACATGCCTCTCGACAATGCCCAACCCATTATAAGATCACCATCTTATCGGGACTTGGTACGGTAAGAGCGATTACTTCGGGTCGGCTCATAACCCGAGAACCCGTATTCAAGCTCAACAAGCTTTGATACCACTGAAGGGTTTTCTGGGACCCTTAGGGCACAAAAACTCTATGCCCGTCCTAAGTCGGACGGAACATAGACAGAAAAGCAGCGGAAAAATAAACATGTTAATCTAATTAACATTTAACCCTAAGGTCCAAGACCCTAATCCAGGATCTATGCCGACTTGGGATGGATCTGACCATCCCAAGAAGGATCTAGCCTACTGCGATTAAATTAAACTAATGCTTAATTAAACACATACCCGGAATCTCAACCCTGGAGCAGGCGAGATGCTCCGCACCGTCTTTCGAGCCGCTCCCGCCCACGCCGAGTCGCTCCTCGAACCGCTCCCCAAACTGCTCCGCATCCCGAGGCGATCATTCCCGTGTCACCGAGCCAACCACGCGCCGAAGAAAGTTTCACGCGAGTGAAACCTTCGCCTAGATTTCGGATCTGAATCCGAACTCCTTTGCGGCTTTGCTAGAGTCCTCAGGAGCAAGGCAGAAATTTATAGGGAGAGGAGAAATATTAATTGAAGCCTAGATCCGAGCGTGCTCCAATATTTACGAGAGCCGCTCAGATCTAGAGCTTAGGACGAGTTTGGAGGAAGGGGGAGGCCCCTATTTATATAGGCGGCGGACTCTCCCCTTTTCCGCACAACCGACGTGGGACTATTAATTTGAGTTAATTAAAATCAAACTAGTTTGCACTTCACAAAGTGCAAACTTCCGTGAATTTTAACTCCTTCACCGTTGAACTTCAGGATTGATACAACCTATCAATTCGAAGGGTGTTCAACGGTGAACGCATAGGAAAAAACCGTTCGTCAATCAGAGTTCGTTTGACCCTCCAATTGACCGCCCAAAGATCAGTCCAAGACTAGTTTTTCGCAAAAACTGAGCCGTCAAAACTGCCATTAATCCTAGGGTTCTGAACCCTGAGGTGGGGCCCAGCCTGTGGGCCCCACCAGCCAAAAGAGGCTGACTGGGCGCCTGCCAGACTTGGGCACGGATGCCCAAGACTGGCGCGAGCGCCCAGGCGTCCAGGCGTCCAGGCGCGGGCGCCCAGGCGCCAGGCGGGCGCCTGGGCCGAGCGCCCAGGGCGCCAGGGCGCCTGGGCTCCCAGGCGCCCATGCCCGCCTGGGCGCAGGCCCAGGCGCCCAGCGCCTGGGCCTGTGCCCAGGCCATGGGCCTGGCTTCCTGGCTTAGCCAGGTCTGGCCAGGCGCCCAGGGCAGATTTGGTCTGGTCTGGGTCAGCCTGGTCTGACCCGGTCTGATCTAATGGGCTGTTTTGGCTCTAACTTGAGCATTTGGTGTCCGATTTGGACGACGTTCGAACCTGGGTCTAGATCGGGACATTCCTATCTTACCCGTGAACTTTTCCTTGCGTTTAAATCATTAAATATTGTTTTAAACAATTTAAAACACATTTATCTCTTTTGCATCAAATGAAAAATAGTCTCTATCTAGGCTTAAATTATCATTTGCATCAAATACAAATGATCTGAGGGCATATTTCCCTACACTCTGGACTCAAAAGAGACAGTCTAGACTCCTTTACCTGTGACGTTCCCTCGTGCGTCACCTCCAAAGTATGCCATATTTCCTGCGCAGTTAAACAATGTGAGATTCTATTATAGTCAGATTTATCAAGTGCACAAATGAGAGCATTCATAGCTTTAGCATTTAAAGAATAAGATTTCCAATCATTATCATCCCATTTGTCATTTGGTTGTTCAATCTCAATATTTTCTACTTTAATAACATGCAGCTTATATCCTTTTTCAATTATTTGCCAAGCTTTATAATCAACAGAAATAAGGTAGATTTTCATTCGATTTTTCCAATAAGCATAATCACCTCCATTAAACCTAGGGGGACGGGACACAGACTGACCCTCAGTAAAAGCACTATCCATATGGTTATTCATGGCCAAACTTAGGCTAGATCTTAAAACCTGCTCTGATACCACTTGTTGGATCTGGATCCTAGCCTAGAGGGGGGGGTGAATAGGCTTATAAAAATAATTCGTGCAACCCATGAATAAGCACACGCAGTTATAGCAGCAACAGGGTAAATAAAAAGCAGACACAGAGTACACAACAGATTTACACTGGTTCGGTCGACCCTTCGACCTACTCCAGCCCCCAAAGCAGATACTAGTATTGAATAGCGCAATAGGTACAAAACCACAAGTTAAAGCACGCTCAGAGCACCCTCTACGTCTCTACACTCGCCAGGCTCTCAGTACCCCACACACAGTGGTTCCTCTCAATATCAATCCTAGTAATGCTTTCTACCAGCTAGTCCCAAACTAGCTGGGTCCCACTTGTCTAGCCCCAACCAGACAAGTCCCAAAATAGTCACAAAATATAGGTAAAGTTTCCCCTACAGAGAACGTTACACTAAGACACGAATAAAAGAGTTTAAGGGTTTAGAAATGCTCAGTTCGTGTCCGTGTAGGCGTCTCTGTCAATCAGCACGTCGTCAGCTCCAATCTGACGCAAACGGTGTCTCAATCCGACTCCTGGATGTCAAGTTGTGCATTGGTCTGTGCGTTAAGTAATTTTAGTTCAAAACCCAATTATAGGCGGTCGGTGCGCAGAGCAATCCACTTAAATCCCAAAGCCACGTCAGCTCATCACGTTCCGCTTCTCATTTGATTTCAATTGCATGCACCCGCCACGTCAGCTCGTCTTCGACTTCTCTCCTAGGGCATACATGCTGAGTTCTGGGTTCGAGCAGCGACTTCAACGCGAGCGACGACGGCGTGGATTCTGTTAGAAGGCGCCAGTAATCTCGAATTCGAACGTCGAAGTCTCCCCTTCGACGTCCGACTCCTTCGAGCGGCGATCGCGTTCGGCAGCAGCGGTCCTATTCAACGGTGAATCACGACGACAACTTCGTGATGACATCGGCGTTCTATTCTCTGTCAGTGACGTACGGTGATCTCCAGTGACTCAGGCAGCACGGCAGCATGTCGTCTACCACTCGACGGCGTAGAGCTGTCCTCCAATGGTAGCAGCGATCTCAGCGGTGTTTGCGAGCTTCGGAGGCGACTTCTCCGACTTTCGACAGCGGCGACGAAGCCTTCAAACTCTTCTCAATCGATGGCGCCCCTTCGTTGATGGTGACTTGCTACAGCAGCAACAACTCTCACGGACGGTGACTTCTCCTTGGTGATGATGACGATGGCTCTCCGACGTACGGCGGTGACTTCGTCTTTGATGCCGACTCGATGGGTGATGATGCAGCGGACTACTCACGGCGGAGAGCAACAACACACGGCGGAAAACGACTCAGCGCTTGACTTGGTTCCTTGATCTCTACGGCGACGACTCGTTCTTGGCAGCGGCAACGATGGCTTCTTCGAGTTTTGAAGATAACGCGCGATCTCCGATGGCGGCGGGGTTTTGAACGGCGACTTCTTGGATGAAGACATTGATGCTCACAGAGATCAAGCAGGCTTCGTGAGGGCTTCGCGTGAGTTGATCTTCCCCAATGGTGGTTGCTTGAAGATGAGGCTTGGAAGGGTTTTTGTTTGGCCTTGGTAGTTTGCGGCAAGGGAGGGAAGCTAGGGTTTTTCTTTAGTGAATTGGCCCACCTCTTTTTGATGTATTGGCCGCTCTGTATATTTTATAGCCCCTCTTTTTTGGGATTTGTTGTATGCCGCACCCTCTATTTACCTTGGGACGAAAACTTATATATGGTATAGGTTTTTGACTAGGTCTAGGGTTTGAAACAAGTAGTTGGGATATTGGGAGGATTTGATTAGATGTTTGAATAGGAATTTTGTTGCAAGTCTAGCTAAATGATTGGATCAAATCCATTTGTAATTCAAATTGGGCTCCATCCCTTTTCCTCTTTGGACCAAGTCCACTTGCTTTGAGCACATCAATCACTCTCTCTCCCAAATACTTTATACTTAGTAATTCCACCATATGAAGAGAGATATATTGATTTGCCTGATTCGCCAATCCTGAAACACACTAGCACACACATTAGATATCACGACACGTTTGTCATCATCAAACCAAGAGGTCCTAGATCGTTGCGTCCAACACCTCGGCCATCTAGCATTGTATGCAGGTAGGTCGCTCACCCTTTTTAAGATAGAGCTCCTTGTTCGTGAGTTGATCGGCCCCAAAATGCAACCCAAGAGCACAACCAAAAACTTGGTCGGCCCCGGATATACACCCGGAGAACGATTGTAGTTTTACCGCAAGCGCATGGCAAAGTGGCGAGCGGGTATCGAACACGAGGAGGTGGTGTTGGCTCCAAGCTATCCTAGGTTGGTTTGACTACGAATGTTTTATTGGTGGAGATGACTATGGTATGATGTAATGGAAATGGTGGTGGATGTCGGTGTCGGTGATAAAGAATTCGGTCAAATATCGATTCAAATACAATATAATAAAAGTGTCTAGGGCTAGGGAATTCCCACTACGGATCGTCATACATCATTGTAAATAGTGAATCTCAATATTACTAGACTTGAGTTGAGGTGAACTAGTCGTAACTGAATAGAGAACCAAGCTCACGCTCTCGCGCTATTGCCGGTCTATAGCAAACCTAGGATAGGGCCCAATCTCTTGCAAACCCTAGCCTAAGCCACTAGCATTAGGATCGACATCATCGTTCAATCGCTCCTCGAGCCCACTCTCGTGCAAACTCGAGTTACGATCTAGGTTGTGATAGTTCGTATTCGTCCAATCTCTTGCAAACGAATATGGGTATAGATTCATAATAAAAATCCTAGCTTTGGTCCAATCTCTTGCAAACCAAGTCTAGAGAATATCGATTATAAACCTAAATCGAATATCTAGGCCTTCCCATCGATTAGAATCCAATCTCTTGCAAACCCTAGATCGATGGAAATCCCTAGCTATCCGTAATAAATCAATCACAACCTAACCTCCTAACAATTCTAGCAATTTAAAAATTCATTCATCACAAATCTGAAATTAGATCCATAGGGTTTATCCCCATGCCCTAGAACAACCAATCTACTCAAGCATAGCAATAAGGATATAAGAATCAATAAAAACCATAGCTTGCATACAAAAAGATATCAAATCAAAGATTCAAAGAATAAGAACAAAGATACTTAGCTTTGATGAATAATTCCAATCCAAATACAAGATTTTTGATCCAAGAGGGGGCCTAGGGCATGGCCTAACCTCTAAAATAATCAATAAGAAAACATCTTGGAACCTCAAGAAAACATAATGGGATCCCTCTCTAATGGTGGCTACAAAACCCCTTATATATCCCCCCAAAACCCTATCAAATAACCCTAGAAAACCCCTCAATTCGTGCCCAAAAACAGCCCAAACCGCAACTTAAAATCTGGGCCCGCCGCCGACTCGGCCGAGTGGAACATGTGACCCGGCCGAGTGGAAATTCCAGCACTGCAGTGTCAACTTGCAGAAATTCTCCAGATTTCATCCGACCTCCGATTGGCACGTTCTTGGCGGCGTTGGAACCGTCATGAAGTCTAATATCCATATAAAATATGAGAAAAATATTTTGATTGCTGAAATGATAGCATATTTCAAAAGAGTGGGAGGCTGTCTGAAAATCTGGGCGCTGCGTGTCCTCGGCATCACTCGGCCGAGCGGACTTCTCTACTCGGTCGAGTGGGCTTCTCTACTCGGCCGAGTGGCTTTACTTACTCGGTCGGGGGGGCATTTCTTGCTCGGCCGAGTCGGAACCGTCAAAAGCCTGTACATTTCCAGTAAGTCGGCCTTTTTTGATGGTGGATTTTCCATGCCACTCGGGCGATGCGATCTTCATACTCGGCCGAGTGGGATATGGTCCCTCGGCCAAGTGCACGCCCAATTCCTTCTGTTGGGACGTGTCCGGTCGGGTCGGCCGAGTGGTCTTCTTGCTCGGCCGAGTGAGTGCTCCACTCGGCCGAGTGGCATGCTGTAAATACCCAATCTTCTCCGTTTCTCCTCCTCGTCGCTCCCACGGAGTTCCTTCTTCTTCCACCCGTCTCCCATCGCCGAATAGCCCTCAAAAGAGCCTTGGGTGGTGCTCCGAAGCGGTTGCAAGTCCCTTAAGTTCATTTTTGCTCCCGATCGCTCCATATTTCCTGAAATCCGACAAAAATAAGAAATAGTGAAAAGTAACGCAATATCGTCGAATACTCGTGAAAATCGCAATATGAGCAATCGAAATGGCGTGAAAACATGCAGAAAAAAGGTGTAAAATATGGAGTGATCAAAATCCCTCAAGCTTACCTCTTACTCGTCCTCGAGAAAGATAAGTAGAGAGACGGACTCGGGAGATGAAAAATAAAGAAAATGAAATAAAAAAGAAAGAACACGAGGTGGAAGTGGTCGCTAGATTCTTCTCTCGGATCTCAAGCCATAAGCTACACATCACGATAAATTGGAAAATACAAATCACATGCTATAAGGATTTCATATCTTACATAAACATGGTTCTTGCAAGTTTTCAAGAACAACAAAAGGGATTCTCTAAATTCATACAATCAATTCATATCCACGTCACGCATTTCATAGGATTTAATATACAAATGTTGGCAATGCACTTTTCAATCAAGAGTTATAACTGAAGCATATAAGAATCACACCAAGCATGCAATAGAGAATGGAATAAGAGACATGGCATTCACATATTTATTTCAAATCATGAAAAATCTCCATATCTAATATATTTTGCAAAGTCTAAGCATTATCGAATATCCCCATTCATGCACGTCTCCACTCTAAGGTCATACTCACTCATTTGGTCAAATGAATTCACCCCCCCAAGCTTAGCTTGGGGCATCACATCTAAAGGAATATGATAGTGGAAAATGGGATTTTTGCCTTGGTTTTCCCAAGTATTTTGTGGCTCCAATATTGAGATAGAGAAACATTTTTCTTTTTCTTTCTTTTTGAACTTTTTGTTTCTCATTTTTCTTTTTGGATTTTTGTAGGAGCTATATGATTTGTATTTTTGGGTTTGGGCTCCTTTTTGGCTTTTTTTTCACTTTTTTGGAGCTAACTTTTTCTTTTGTGGGGATTTTTGGGAAATAGATGCGATATAAGTAGCTTTAGGAGGTGAACTCAAGTGACATGTAGAGAATAAAAAGATATATGTGGAGAAGGAAGTAATATAACACTCGGTTCACTCTAAGATGTGCATGAACGGTTCAATAAAATAATACTTCAACTAAAACTCATATATAAGCATGGATATTCTCAATCATTTGAATAAATAGTGAAGTCAAGCAGTAAAGTTTACAACCATATTTGGCATGCAATCAGAAGGTGAATAAGAAATAAAACTGATGCTTCAGATATACTAATGATGCGTGAATCTTGGTGCATTTCCAACAAAAGCTTACTAAACACTAATCAATACATTTAGCTTCAATTAATATCATGCATTCACTTAGAGGAGTCATCAAAAGAATAGATAAGCAAGCACATGTGAATAGTAAGACTATGGAATACTCTAAGTAGCATGGCAATGAATAATAAGCATCGTGATGGTTGCCAAAGCAATAAGAGATATCATCATACAGAACAAATCTAGCAAAAGAAGGAAAAGAAGGAAAAGAAAATAAAGAAAATAAAATAAAAGAGAGGAAAGAAAAGAAAATCAAGCACACAATATGATGCATGAACACACATAAAAGGAAAATAAGATGGAAAAATCAAAAAGATGATGCAAAAATTTTGAAAAAATTTTAAAAACCCTAAAATAAAGTAAAAATGCAACTAATGCATCTAAATGGCATGGAAATGCACTCTCCCAAGCTTAAACTTCACATTGTCCTCAATGTGATCATAGTGGAGGAATATGAGGAACAACGATAATAATAGGGGGAGAATGAAAAATGATGGAATGAATGATATGAAATCCTAATGCAACTACATGCACATACAATGATGCATGAGAGCGCTTTCCCCCAAGCTTATACCAAACAATCCTATTCAAATGACTCAATCAAAAATGTCATGGCTTTGCAAAGTGTGATCAAGTCAAATGAATAAGAAATTGAGTATTCACTTGAAAGAAATGCTCGATGGTAGTGAGCAAAAGGATGTGGCGTATCAAAATATGGAGAGGGGAATTAATATATATAATGGGTTTGGTGTGTAAAAGATTTTTGTGGCCGTCATATGAGGTGATATTTATTCAAACAAATCTATACGGTCCTCTCGCTGTCGAGAGAATTCGTGTTTATTTAAAGCATAAAATTTTATGCTATTGCTACACTACTGGATTGATATCACCTATAGCAAAAGGTGGATCCAGTATTTTTGCCGGTGCAGGCAACTGCTCCAACTGCTCCTTCTGTGGCTCCGCCAGACGCATATGTCCACGGACCCCAACGAACTCCAGCAATGCATTCTCCAGCATTCCCACAAGGACTCCACCTGTACCCTGCAGAGAATAGGATGCATCAGTTCGCTGCAAAAAATTCACCCTCGTAATAAAAGTATCCCAAAGAGGATCGTCTATAGAAATATATAGAATAAATAATGGTGGACGATACTTCCCTGGAAATAATCCAATATCCTCATGTGCTGTGATAGCTGTCTCCATGGTGTCCCCTCTAAGCTGCTCATGTGTATCTGGATCATGGGTGTGGACCTCCTCGATAGGCTCGTCAAACTGTGACACGTCCAAGCATACCTTCGGTCCATAATCATATGTATGCTGCAAAAGGTATGACATGTCAAAAATATCTGAATCAAAATAAATATCAAATGGAATGCATGATTCAGAAATGGAGTGGGTAAAAATATCTCCCTGAGTGGGAACAGTAAGCTCTGTGGGATAGTCCTCTGCGTCAGTGGAAGGATGAGGTGGCTGCGGAAGCTCTAATGGAGGAGGGTAGTGCTCGGGATCCTCATGAATGGCTATGTCCTCGTCCCGATGTATGACCTCCTCGATGATAAGCTCTGGCTCCGTATGTAAGGCCTCCTCAAAAGCATGCTCGGGCTCCGCATGTGAGGCCTCCTCGTCAATATGCTCTGGCTCGACAGTTTGCTCCTTTACCTTCTCATCGACTATCAATGTGGGCTCTCTCTGGAATGGTGATGTTGGCTGCTCAAGTGTGTCAGCTTGTGGGGATGTATCATGTGGAGGGGAATTGTCACGACCCGCTTCCCTGAAATGGAGGCGAGACGTGAAAAGGTCCGCACGGGAGTGGAGCTGTGAAGCCCCAAACCCGATAAGCGTCCACAATACATAAGCAGGTCCCTGTAACCACAACAGAATAGCAATAATAACACAAGGCGAGACTGAAATAAAATTCCACATCTCACAAATTGTCCAACATCAACAAAAGTCCAACATCCAGAAAAGCCACCAGGCTAAAAGAAAAGAGTCTAAAGGCCCAGAACAAGGCCAACAAAAACTGCAACAACAACAAGTATGGGTGCTACGCACCGATAACAAAACAACTGTCTAATAAAAGTAAAACACAACGAAGACACTAGGACTGGTCCCCAGTGTCCACGTACTCCCCGTCAAACACAAGCACGGGCTCGGCGTCAGCAAACACCTTGTCCCCAACAAGTAACTCAGGCTCGGGCTCTAACATGTGTCACCCAAAAGAGAAAAGGGGCACATGTCAGCAAGTCGAACGACTTGTGCAAGGAAACGGGAATAATGGTAAACTAGCAACCTAGCAATTAAAACATGGTGCATGGCAAGTAAAGTACGGTGGTAACAAGTAAGGTAAAGGAGAGTACAAGTGACAAGTATCAAGTGGTAGGGGTGACATGTAATGTCAAGTAACAAGTAAGGTACAAGGGATCACTCGACGAGTGCCCTATTGCCCGCAGGCTGTGTTCAAGTATCAAGTACAAGGGGTCACTCAACAAGTGCCCTATTGCCCGCAGGCTGTGATGAGCTCGTCTTCTGGAACACGAGCCAGAAAGTGTATTGATAAGTATGGCGTAGGGGTGCACCTAGCCGGGACAAGTAGCACTAGTATGTAGCGATGCTACACAATCACGATGAGTATTCAAGCATGCAATGACATGAGCAGATAATTCGCATACCGTTAATTAAATTAAACGTGACAGGCGAAATGCAATGACATGAACATATTCGCGTACCGTTATTAGAAATTAAACGTGACAGGCAAAATGCAATGACATGAAGAGATATTCGCGTACCGTTTATTGGAATTAAACATGGCAGTTAGAATGCAATAGCAGTTAAGGATGCATGTATGACATGAACAGTTAATACGCGTTCCGTTAAGGAAAATTAAACGTGACATATAAGCATGATGAGGGTGACGGACCAAGCTTCGTTGTCAAGCTAGGTCAATGGCGTCTAAACGGCTATCCTTTCACCGTCTAGTCTCTTTTACGCTAAAGCAAGGTAAATGGCCTAAGACATGGCCCAAATCAAGAGATGCAAGTTTCACTTGCCTAGCACCGAGGATGGCGACTACTCCGTCACACGGACGCCAATCTATGGGGAAATCACTGTTATGGGGGAAACAAGCACCAAACACTTGAAATTAATTAGGGTTTCATAAAAATACTAATAGACTATGAAAACATAGAGGAATCGATTTCTTACCAAGAGGAGACGGAAGGAACACTCCGGGGAACCCTAGGATCAGATCTGGAAAAGATTGGAGAAGTTTGGGAAAACTAGGGTTTTGGGGGATTTGGGGATTTTGATGGGTTTGGGTGAGATTTTGGGGAAGATGAGAGGTGGATGGAGTGAATGGTTGGATTGGATGATTATTCTAGGGCTTGGAATGGAGAAATGGAGCTTGGAGGAAGATGGGGGCTGAAGGGGGAAATTTTTAGGGTTTTGGGTCGTGTTGGAGAAGAAGAAGTCGTTTGGGAGGGGTATTTATAGGTTGGGCTGGCGGCTGCCCAGAAATTAGGGTTTTAACACTAGTTAGTCGGTCAAAGAGCAACCACTGACCGACTAGTTTGGCAACTAGTCGGTCGGTCGACCAACGCAGACCGACTAAGTGCAAATAGTAACTCCTGAACGAAAATAGGATTCTAGAGTTAGTCGGTCCATGAACAATTACTGACTGACTAGTTTAGCATCTAGTCGGTCGATGAACGTTCTTAGACCGACTAAGAGTAAACAGTAGCTGATACAAAAATAAGATGATGAGTTAGTCGGTTCAAGAAGCATTGCTGACCGACTAGTTTGCAACCTAGTCGGTCAACCAACGTTCTTAGACCGACTAACGATAAACAATAACTCCTGAGAAATTTAGAAAGCTAACTAGTCGGTCCAAGAAGGATTGCCGACCGACTGGATCGTCCTCTAGTCGGTCGGTGGCCCTTCTTACACCGGCTAATGAGCACAGAAAAGTACCGATACGGAGCGCGGGGCCCCGGGATCGATTCCTAAGACTCCTAGGCTTGATCTAACAGTTAGATACGACCGTTATGAAGTCCGTCACGAGTGACATACTTCGAAATCGACAATCCTACGGAAGAAGCGAGAAAATACGACGAATCGATCGAAAATAAAATCTATGGAGACGAAAACCACACAAGAGGAGAAAATCCATCAAAACATATATTATATTATATTAAATCCAGATTCATGAAAAGCAGTCGTTACATCCTCCCCAACTTAAGAAAAATTCCGTCCTCGAAATTTCCAAACACTCACGAGTCCGGAAACAAAAGTGGGAAACGCTCTCGCATCTCATCCTCATTCTCCCAAGTAGACTCTCCAGGTGAGCCGTGTCGCCACATCACCCTCACAAGATTGACAACCTTGTTACGAAGCGATTTCTGACGCCTGTCCAGAATCTGCACTGGATGCTGGTCATACGTCATATCGGGGCGAACGGTAATCTCCGAAAAATCCACCGCATGAGACGGATCGCTAATGTATCGACGAAGCTACGACACATGGAAAACATTGTGAACTCCTTCCAAAGACGGTGACAAGGCCAAGCGATAAGCTACCTCGCCAATCCTCTCCAAAACGTCAAACGGTCCAATGTATCGCGGGCTCAACTTCCCACGCTTCCCGAAACGAATCACACCACGATTCGGGGAAATCTTCAAGAACACATGGTCGCCCGGCTGAAACTCCAAAGGACGACGTTTAGCATCCGCCCAATGCTTAAAACGGTCCTGAGCAATTCTCAACCTCTCCCGAATATTCCTGACGATATCCACGGCCTCCACGATCATCTCAGGTCCCAACAACTCCCGATCTCCAACGTCATCCCAACTCAATGGCGATCGACATTTCCTCCCATAAAGAGCGGCGAAAGGCGCCATGCCAATACTCGCCTGGAAGCTGTTGTTGTAGGAAAATTCCACCAAGTGTAGATGGTCCTCCCACGAACCCTTGAAATCCAACATGCACGCCCTCAGCATGTCATCCAAAATCTGAATCGTCCTCTCGGACTGGCCATCCGTCTGCGGATGGTACGCCGTGCTGAAACTCAGACGCGTACCCAAGCTCTTCTGCAAACTCTGCCAAAACTGAGATGTGAACCTCGTGTCTCTGTCAGACACGATACTCACGGGGACTCCATGAAGTCGCACAACCTCCTGCACGATTCACGTTAAATCACTATCTAAACTAGGAAAAGAAAATAAAACGGAGAGTAAAAGAATTTTACCTCCATATATCTCCTCGCTAGCGTCTCAGTGGACTGTCCCACTCGGAACGGAATAAAGTGCGCAGATTTGGTCAATCGATCTACGATCACCCAAATCGCGTCATTCTGCTTCGGACTCCGAGGTAGTCCAGTCACGAAATCCATAGTGATGTGTTGCCACTTCCACTCCGGAATCGGAAGCGGTTGCAGCAACCCGGCCGCACGCTGATGCTCCGCCTTCACTTGCTGGCAAACCAAGCACTTGGCTACACTCCGAGCCACGCTCCTCTTCATGCCATGCCACCAATAATTCAGACGAAGATCCTGGTACATCTTGGTGCCACCAGGATGCACAGAATACGGCGAACTGTGTGCCTCCACCATCAGCTCCTCTCTGATATCCCCAGCAGGCACACACAACCTGGCTCCAAACCTCAGCGAGCCATCCTCATGAATCAAAAAGTCAGTCCGCAGACCGGCTTCCACCATCTCCCGAATCTTCACCAGCTTCAGATCCTCAGCCTGGCCAGCCTTAATCCGATCCACGATCGTCGACTGTACCTGCATGTACATCAACGACGAAGCCTCTCCAGGAAGAACAATCTCCACACCAGACTCGCAAAAATCCTGCTGCAATCTCCACTGCGAGGTCAAAATCATCACCGCTGGAAGCCTACTCAAAGCATCCGGAACCACATTCACCTTGCCAGGGTGAAACTGCAAATCAATGTCATAATCCGCCATAAGCTCCAACCATCGACGCTGTCGCATATTGAGCTCCTTCTGAGTGAAAATATACTTCAAGCTTTTATGATCGGTGAAAATCTTCACTTTCTCACTCAGCAAGAAGTGCCTCCAAATCTTAAGAGCAAACACAACGGCAGCCAACTCCAAATCATGCGTCAGATAATTCTTCTCATGAACCTTAAGCTGACGAGACGCATACGCCACAACATGCCCATGCTGATGCAACACGCAACCGAGACCCTTGCCAGAAGCATCGCAAAAGATCTCAAATCCACCGCTGCGATCAGGCACAACAAGAATAGGGGCAGTCGTCAACCTCTCCTTCAGAACACCAAAAGCACCCTCACAATCACCCGACCAAACATAAGCAACATCCTTCCGCGTCAACCTGGTCATCGGCTCAGCAATACGAGAAAAGTCCTTAATGAATCGCCGATAATAACCAGCAAGTCCAAGGAAACTCCGAATCTCAGACGCAGACGACGGAACAGGCCACTCCCTGATGGCCCTAATCTTCTCGGGATCCACTGAAATACCATTTCCAGTCACCACATGCCCCAGAAAAGCAACTCGATCCAGCCAAAACTCGCACTTCGAAAACTTAGCATACAACCGATGCTTCCTCAAAATCTCCAACACCGTCCTTAGGTGCGAGGCATGCTCTTCCTCCGACTTCGAATAGATCAGAATGTCGTCAATAAAGATAACGACAAACTTATCCAAAAAGTCGTAGAAAATCAGGTTCATCAGATTCATGAAAACTGCAGGTGCGTTAGTTACACCGAAAGGCATAACCACGAACTCATAGTGTCCATACTTCGTCCTGAACGCTGTCTTCGGAACATCTCCCTTCTTTACCTTCAACTGATGGTAACCACTCCTCAAATCCAATTTAGAAAACACCCTCGAACCTCCAAGCTGATCAAAAATATCATCGATGCGAGGCAACAGGTATTTATTCTTAATGGTCACCGCATTCAACTCCCGATAGTCCACGCACATGCGACGCGAACCATCCTTCTTCTTCAATAGCAACACCGGTGCTCCCCACGGAGACACGCTAGGATTAATATAACCCTTCTGCAAAAGCTCATCCAACTGCTTCCGCAACTCTTCCAACTCTGCAGGTGCCATACGATACGGCGCCTTCGAAATCGGCTGCACACCTGGGACAAGATCGATAGAAAATTCCAAAGCCTGATCAGGCGGCAATCCAGACATCTCCTCGGGGAAGACGTCGCCAAAATCTCGCACCACAGCTGGCCACTCCAGCTCCATCTGCATAGCCACAGCCTCCACCGGCCTGGCCCGAAATCTGACAGGACCAAGCGAACTGCTACCACGACTGAACTCAAATACTGGATGTCCGGGAATCTCGAACACCACCTTCTTCTTCCTGCAGTCGATCGTAGCATAGAAGCTCGCAAGCCAATCCATCCCAAGAACTGCATCATAGTTGATGATGTCGTGGACAATGAAATCAGCACAAAGCTCACGTCCACAAACCACCAACGGGCAAGAATTGCACCCACGATGCACCGAGACTACACCGTTCCCTGTGACGATATTCCAACTCTTAGGAAGAGAGGACGTCGACAAAGAATGCTTCTCCACGAAGCTCCGGGCCAAAATGCACATCGATGCACCAGAGTCAAAGAGGACTCGTACAGGGAACATGCAAACCAAAACCACACCTAACAAGCAATTAACAATCAAATCCTAGTCTAGCAAACAATCATGAGCAAGCAACCAATATAATCAAAATCAAACTAACTAAGGAAGATAAATAGCTAGAATGAGCGTTACCTGCAATAACTTCATCCACGGCCATGCTCTCCTCCTCAGTCATCAGAAAGGCCTGCCCTCTCAGCGGAACAGCCTGCCGAAAGGCCTGTCTCTGTGGAACAAGGGGCGCTCCACGTCCAACGGGCACAGGAGCTCGCTGCTGCAACGGCTGTACTGCAATAGGAGCCCGCCAAGGCTGTCGCGACTTCGGACACTCCCGGATGGTGTGGGCAGGATCTCCGCAGACAATGCACTGTCCTAGAAACCTCCTACACTGATCCCTGAGGTGTCCAGTCTTGCCACAGAAATGGCAAGTCTTCGGAATAGACCCTCCTGGCCTCTTGAACTGCACCGGATGACTAGGCTTGAAACCAGGCCTAACCACCGCCCTGGCCTGCTCCACAGGCCTCTTCCCAGCTCCGGAAACATGTCCCTTCCTCTGATTCAGATTCAACTCTTGCCGCCTCGCAGCAATCAGAACCTTCTGATATGTCTCCATGTCAGATGAGGTCACAAAGCTCTGAAGCTCCAAGGCAAGTCCCTGGAGAAATCGCTGAGCTTTCTCATCGGCATCCTGCACCATCTTAGGTGCAAACCGACTGAGCCTCGTGAACTCCTGGTGGTACTGATCCACCGACAAGCTCCCCTGCTTCAGATCTATAAAGCGCTGCAGCATCACCTGCCGAGCAGCCTTCGGGAAGAACTCTCCATCGAATCTGGACTTGAAGGTAGCCCAGACGATCGGCTCCACCAGCATCTTCTCTTTAGCATCCCACCAATTCCTGGCGTTATCCTTCAGCTGCCTCTTAGCCAGATCAACCCATCCAGCCGGGTTAATCTTCGCCATTGCCAAGTTATCCTCAATGTTCCTTATCCACTCGTCGGCAGCCAGAGGGCCCTCAGAACCATCAAAATATGCAGGGGCCCAGCTCCCGAAATTGCTTCGCTCCTGGCTCAGAGCGAGGGGCATCCGGAAGAGGCCGGGCAGCTCGAGCAAGCGGAGCATTCTGGACTTGCAGAAGCACGCCCTGCTGAACTTGCATCATCTGGAGCATCATCCGCATCATCTCACCGCTGGTGGGTTCCCGCTCAGGCTCCTCATCATGAGGGATCACGCCACTACCACCACCACGGGTGAATCGTCTTCCTGCCATCTAGTGACACAGAAAACGAATCAGATTAGACTCATAGCTTATGACTCGGACGTCGAACTTAATTTATTGGACATTCTAATATTATTATCGATATTCCAAAAATCGCAGTTACAGATCGACCTGCATGGGCCACCACTAAAACCTGTCACGACCCGCTTCCCTGAAATGGAGGCGAGACGTGAAAAGGTCCGCACAGGAAGCTTAAATTGATTGACAACAATGAAATAAACAAAGCTAACAAACGATGTTAATGGGTTCGGATCCACCCAAGTCTCCCCGACTTGTTCCCGGTGATCCTACGTCCCAACCACCCGGATCCCCTCCGGATACTTGAGTTAGAAACCCTAACTCAAGATTTCCACTATGAATATCTTGTGAAAAACCTTCACAAGATCAAATCATACATGCAATGGCAAAGTGAATCCCACAACCCGGGATCACAAACTTCTCTCACAGCCGAGAGAGCCAATAAGCAATATAAAGAGTTTAAATGAAATAAATACTCTTACCACAAAATCCTATACCTTGAGTTTTTCTTACCCAATAGGTGGAATGAAGGATTTGAGGAAGATGAAGTCACCAAGCCCTAGCACCAAGGAAATGAGCAGCAATGGGTGCCTAGGGAAGAGTTGGAGACTTGGATCAAGCAATAGCTTGAAGAGCTCACCAAGAACAAGCTTCTCTCTAGATCTAGAAATGAGAGAGAATGGCTTTCTTGTGAGGAAGAGAGCTTTAGATTTGAGGGAGAATGGCTATCTCTTTAGGGCTCAATGAATCTCTTAATGGCAGCTCTGTTGAAGATAGAAATGACCTAGGTTCGTATTTATATGAACCCAAAAACATAAGTTAGGTCAATCTCCAACGGAAAGAAATCTGGGAGAATTAGTCGGTCAAAGAACAATCACTGACCGACTAGTTCATCAACTAGTCGGTCAGTCACAAAGCATGGACCGACTAAGAGCAGATCAGAGAAGAGATAGAATTTCAGACCTAGAAAACTAGTCTGAAGGCAAGTTGACTTAGTCGGTCCAAGAACAAAAGTTGACCGACTAGATTGTCAACTAGTCGGTCATCAAACGTTCTTAGACCGACTAACGGTAAACAGTAGCTTAGGAGAAATTTGGCATGTACAGTAAATCACAACTAGTCGGTCAAAGAAGCATCACTGACCGACTAGTTCACAAACTAGTCGGTCGGTGAGTCAACGTAGACCGACTAACTGTAAACAGTAAAGAACAAAGATTTAACTGACTGAAACTAGTCGGTCCAAGAACAGTGGCCGACCGACTAGATCTCCATCTAGTCGGTCAGTACTTGTTCTTGTACCAACTAACATGCACACAAGGTCCGAATCGAAGCGCGACGCTTCGAGGAAATTAGAGTGAACTTGTGCAAGAATCCTAGAGCTACAAAATGAGCGAAATGAAGATAGAAACGTAAGATATACTCAAGGCTTAACATTCTATCAATCGAAACTAAAAGACTATAAATAAAACCTTAATAAACGGTCTTTGAGAGCTTCGATTGAATCTTCATTATTTCCAAAGCGTTGCATGAGCTTCAACGAAGCTTTAGGCTTGAATACGAGCTTTTGGAAGTGTTGAGATGTCGCTTTGAATATTCTCGTGAAATTGGCGACGATCTCCAATACTGCGCTCACAAATTGTTAGTTCATGAATTATTTATGTTTGCTCATCATCCAAAACCAAATCCGGAGAGTCCAATATTCAACAAAAAGGTCCGCACGGGAGTGGAGCTGTGAAGCCCCAAACCCGATAAGCGTCCACAATACATAAGCAGGTCCCTGTAACCACAACAGAATAGCAATAATAACACAAGGCGAGACTAAAATAAAATTCCACATCTCACAAATTGTCCAACATCAACAAAAGTCCAACATCCAGAAAAGCCACCAGGCTAAAAGAAAAGAGTCTAAAGGCCCAGAACAAGGCCAACAAAAACTGCAACAACAACAAGTATGGGTGCTACGCACCGATAACAAAACAACTGTCTAATAAAAGTAAAACACAACGAAGACACTAGGACTGGTCCCCAGTGTCCACGTACTCCCCGTCAAACACAAGCACAGGCTCGGCGTCAGCAAACACCTCGTCCCCAACAAGTAACTCAGGCTCGGGCTCTAACATGTGTCACCCAAAAGAGAAAAGGGGCACATGTCAGCAAGTCGAACGACTTGTGCAAGGAAACGGGAATAATGGTAAACTAGCAACCTAGCAATTAAAACATGGTGCATGGCAAGTAAAGTACGGTGGTAACAAGTAAGGTAAAGGAGAGTACAAGTGACAAGTATCAAGTGGTAGGGGTGACATGTAATGTCAAGTAACAAGTAAGGTACAAGGGATCACTCGACGAGTGCCCTATTGCCCGCAGGCTGTGTTCAAGTATCAAGTACAAGGGGTCACTCAACGAGTGCCCTATTGCCCGCAGGCTGTGATGAGCTCGTCTTCTGGAACACGAGCCAGAAAGTGTATTGATAAGTATGGCGTAGGGGTGCACCTAGCCGGGACAAGTAGCACTAGTATGTAGCGATGCTACGCAATCACGATGAGTATTCAAGCATGCAATGACATGAGCAGATAATTCGCATACCGTTAATTAAATTAAACGTGACAGGCGAAATGTAATGACATGAACATATTCGCGTACCGTTATTAGAAATTAAACGTGACAGGCAAAATGCAATGACATGAACAGATATTCGCATACCGTTTATTGGAATTAAACATGGCAGTTAGAATGCAATAGCAGTTAAGGATGCATGGATGACATGAACAGTTAATACGCGTTCCGTTAAGGAAAATTAAACGTGACATACAAGCATGATGAGGGTGACGGACCAAGCTTCGTTGTCAAGCTAGGTCAATGGCGTCTAAACGGCTATCCTTTCACCGTCTAGTCTCTTTTACGCTAAAGCAAGGTAAATGGCCTAAGACATGGCCCAAATCAAGAGATGCAAGTTTCACTTGCCTAGCACCGGGGATGGCGACTACTCCGTCACACGGACGCCAATCTATGGGGAAATCACTGTTATGGGGGAAACAAGCACCAAACACTTGAAATTAATTAGGGTTTCATAAAAATACTAATAGACTATGAAAACATAGAGGAATCGATTTCTTACCAAGAGGAGACGGAAGGAACACTCCGGGGAACCCTAGGATCAGATCTGGAAAAGATTGGAGAAGTTTGGGAAAACTAGGGTTTTGGGGGATTTGGGGATTTTGATGGGTTTGGGTGAGATTTTGGGGAAGATGAGAGGTGGATGGAGTGAATGGTTGGATTGGATGATTATTCTAGGGCTTGGAATGGAGAAATGGAGCTTGGAGGAAGATGGGGGCTGAAGGGGGAAATTTTTAGGGTTTTGGGTCATGTTGGAGAAGAAGAAGTCGTTTGGGAGGGGTATTTATAGGTTGGGCTGGCGGCTGCCCAGAAATTAGGGTTTTAACACTAGTTAGTCGGTCAAAGAGCAACCACTGACCGACTAGTTTGGCAACTAGTCGGTCGGTCGACCAACGCAGACCGACTAAGTGCAAACAGTAACTCCTGAACGAAAATAGGATTCTAGAGTTAGTCGGTCCATGAACAATTACTGACCGACTAGTTTAGCATCTAGTCGGTCGATGAATGTTCTTAGACCGACTAAAAGTAAACAGTAGCTGATACAAAAATAAGATGATGAGTTAGTCGGTTCAAGAAGCATTGCTGACCGACTAGTTTGCAACCTAGTCGGTCAACCAACGTTCTTAGACCGACTAACGATAAACAGTAACTCCTGAGAAATTTAGAAAGCTAACTAGTCGGTCCAAGAAGGATTGCCGACCGACTGGATCGTCATCTAGTCGGTCGGTGGCCCTTCTTACACCGGCTAATGAGCACAGAAAAGTACCGATACGGAGCGCGGGGCCCCGGGATCGATTCCTAAGACTCCTAGGCTTGATCTAACAGTTAGATACGACCGTTATGAAGTCCGTCACGAGTGACATACTTCGAAATCGACAATCCTACGGAAGAAGCGAGAAAATACGACGAATCGATCGAAAATGAAATCTATGGAGACGAAAACCACACAAGAGGAGAAAATCCATCAAAACATATATTATATTATATTAAATCCAGATTCATGAAAAGCAGTCGTTACAGGAATGCCCGCAAGCAATCCGAAAATATAGTCTATCCCCCTCAAGACTGACATGGATGTCCTCCTCAATTGTTCCTGCAGCTGAAACACGGTTCATAATAAAATCTGCAAATCGTAGCTCAAATGCATCACCTGCTGTAATGCTCTCTGAACCGGTGAACCTCACTGACTCCAAGAGGCCATCCAATAATCTCTGAAATGCGTCCTCCTCTGGCTGCACATATGACTCAGTTTTTGCTTCCTCCACTGCCTCTTCGTCCATCCACTCTTCATATGCAATAGATGTATCGTAGGAAGTGGGATCGACGACGACACATTCTGGCTCTGGTAGTAAGTCTGGCGATGCTTCCTGCCCATAAAATGAAGAAGCAGAACAGATATCTTTAGAAATCGTCGCAACCTTAAACAAGAGCGCATTCATTTCAAGTTGCCTCTTCACCCGTTCCAATAGAAGGTTACTCTTTTCAAGCCCGTCTTGCATTTCAACCTGGTGTGCATGCATCTCATCAAAAAAGATTCTTTGTCTCTCATCAAGCTCGGGCCAGTGCATCTCCTCAAAAAAGTATTCTCCCATCTGAGCACTCTGATCAAAATAGTATCCTCCCGTCTGAGAATTCTGATCATAACAGTATTCTCCCGTCTGAGCACTCTGATCAAAATAGTAATCTCCCATCTGAGCACTCTGATCAAAATCTGTGGTCCACGTAGTATAATCCATAGCACCTGATCAACAAAGATAAATACCTGGAGAAAAGATATCAGTGGTACAAAAAAATATAGAAATGATAATAATGGTGGCGGGGGTGAAAATTTCCTTTTGTTAGTTTTTTTTTCGTAGTCTAATCAACCTAATTGTGACAAATTGGCACCCAACGGGAAACACCTCCCCGGCAACGGCGCCAAAAACTTGATCGGCCCCAAAATGCAACCCAAGAGCACAACCAAAAACTTGGTCGGCCCCGGATATACACCCGGAGAACGATTGTAGTTTTACCGCAAGCGCACGACAAAGTGGCGAGCGGGTATCGAACACGAGGAGGTGGTGTTGGCTCCAAGCTATCCTAGGTTGGTTTGACTACGAATGTTTTATTGGTGGAGATGACTATGGTATGATGTAATGGAAATGGTGGTGGATGTCGGTGTCAGTGATAAAGAATTCGGTCAAATATCGATTCAAATACAATATAATAAAAGTGTCTAGGGCTAGGGAATTCCCACTACGGATCGTCATACATCATTGTAAATAGTGAATCTCAATATTACTAGACTTGAGTTGAGGTGAACTAGTCGTAACTGAATAGAGAACCAAGCTCACGCTCTCGCGCTATTGCCGGTCTATAGCAAACCTAGGATAGGGCCCAATCTCTTGCAAACCCTAGCCTAAGCCACTAGCATTAGGATCGACATCATCGTTCAATCGCTCCTCGAGCCCACTCTCGTGCAAACTCGAGTTACGATCTAGGTTGTGATAGTTCGTATTCGTCCAATCTCTTGCAAACGAATATGGGTATAGATTTATAATAAAAATCCTAGCTTTGGTCCAATCTCTTGCAAACCAAGTCTAGAGAATATCGATTATAAACCTAAATCGAATATCTAGGCCTTCCCATCGATTAGAATCCAATCTCTTGCAAACCCTAGATCGATGGAAATCCCTAGCTATCCGTAATAAATCAATCACAACCTAACCTCCTAGCAATTCTAGCAATTTAGAAATTCATTCATCACAAATCTGAAATTAGATCCATAGGGTTTATCCCCATGCCCTAGAACAACCAATCTACTCAAGCATAGCAATAAGGATATAAGAATCAATAAAAACCATAGCTTGCATACAAAAAGATATCAAATCAAAGATTAAAAGAATAAGAACAAAGATACTTAGCTTTGATGAAGAATTCCAATCCAAATACAAGATTTTTGATCCAAGAGGGGGCCTAGGGCATGGCCTAACCTCTAAAATAATCAATAAGAAAACATCTTGGAACCTCAAGAAAACATAATGGGATCCCTCTCTAATGGTGGCTACAAAACCCCTTATATATCCCCCCCCAAAACCCTAGCAAATAACCCTAGAAAACCCCTCAAATTCGTGCCCAAAAACAGCCCAAACCGCAACTTAAAATCTGGGCCCGCCGCCGACTCGGCCGAGTGGAACATGTGACCCGGCCGAGTGGAAATTCCAGCACTGCAGCGTCAACTTACAGAAATTCTCCAAATTTCATCCGACCTCCGATTGGCACGTTCTTGGCGGCGTTGGAACCTTCATGAAGTCTAATATCCATATAAAATATGAGAAAAATACTTTGATTGCTGGAATAATAGAATATTTCAAAAGAGTGGGAGGCTGTCTGAAAATCTGGGCGCTGCGTGTCCTCGGCATCACTCGGCCGATCAGGACTTCTCTACTCGGTCGAGTGGGCTTCTCTACTCGGCCGAGTGGATTTACTTACTCGGCCGGGGGGGACATTTCTTGCTCGGCCGAGTCAGAACCGTCAAAAGCCTGTACATTTCCAGTAAGTCGTCCTTTTTTGATGGTGGATTTTCCATGCCCAATTCATACTCGGCCGAGTGGGATATGGTCCCTCGGCCGAGTGCACGCCCAATTCCTTCTGTTGGGGTGTGTTCGGTCGGGTCGGCCGAGTGGTCTTATTGCTCGGCCGAGTGAGTGCTCCACTCGGCCGAGTGGCATGCTGTAAATACCCAATCTTCTCCGTTTCTCCTCCTCGTCGCTCCCACGGAGTTCCTTCTTCTTCCACCCGTCTCCCATCGCCGAATAGCCCTCAAAAGAGCCTTGGGTGGTGCTCCGAAGCGGTTGCAAGTCCCTTAAGTTCATTTTTGCTCCCGATCGCTCCATATTTCCTGAAATCCGACAAAAACAAGAAATAGTGAAAAGTAACGCAATATCATCGAATACTCGTGAAAATCGCAATATGAGCAATCGAAATGGCGTGAAAATATGCAGAAAAAGGTGTAAAATATGGAGTGATCATGTGTGCACTCTAACCTTCCCCTTTTTTCTGTGCAGGCGAATGCCATGATGGTCTCCCTCAGGCACCACACGTCTGGGATTAAGAAAGCCGAGGCCATGCTGGGGAGGAAGCAAGCCGAGCTAGAAGCGGTTAAGAAGGCAGCTGAGGAGCGGGCAGCAAGGCATAATGCCCGGTATTCAAAGCTGCAAGGATCGTTTGCCAAACAGAAGGCGACGATCCGAAAATAAGAAGTATGCTTGGAGGAGTTTGAGAAGAGGGTTCAAGAGGAAGAAGCACGCCGGATCGATGCAGATGCCGCCCTTAAGCAAGAAAAGAAGAGGGCGGTGGAGCTGGAGTAGCTGGTAGCGGCAGGGAAGACCGAGATGGAGGCGAAGCAGGCCGAAGCGGTCCGACACTACCAGCTGACGGAGCTTATCCCGGCAATGGCGGCGGTAAAAGAGAAAGGCACATCGGAGGGCTGGGAGGCGTTCCTTTAGAGAATTAAAGAGAGGATGGGGAGCCTCTATCCCTCAGTCGAGGTAGAATTCTCAATGCTGGTGGCCTTGAATGACAAGGAGGAGGAAGAGGCCGGCACATCGGCCGAAGGGGAGGCGACGACAGCCGAACAACAAGGGGGAGCCGTACTCAAGAGGGTGGTGAAGGTTCGGTCAGGGGCGACCATGGCACTAGTGGCCAGGGTGCCATATGAATGTTGGGGTGGGGTTTTTAGGGGCTGGTCTAGGGGCCTGGGTGTAGGACTTGTCTTTTTTGTTTTGGAAGTTTTGGGCTTTTGTAGTGTAGGCCAACGTGTGGCAGGCCGAGGCGACCAATTTTGTAAGGCCGGCCCCCGGCAATACTTGTAAAAATTTTTGTCAATGAAATCTCTTGTCCAGGCTTGATTTTCTCTGGGTTTTCTAGACTTGTGACTAAGCGTTGCTTTCTAGCTTTGCCCTTATGTGTATTGCCCCTGACATTCGGGGCGGGCTAGTGCTGGAGAGAGGCCGCACCGGATGTCGAGAGTATAGACCGATGCTTCAGAGGGGGGACGAGCCTATGGCTGGGCCCTAGCCCTCTGGAGCATATCATGGTCAAAGCTATGTAAGCTTGCCCTGGAATTTGAGGGAGGGGAGGGTACGAGCCCGTAGCTCGGTCCTAGCCCTCCAGAGCCTATCGGGGGCGAAGCTTCGTAAGCTTGCCCCAGAATTTGAGAGAGGGGAGGGTATAAGCCCGTAGCTCGGCCCTAGCCCCTGGAGCCCATCGGAGGCGAAGCTCCGAAAGCTTGCCCCAGAATTTGAGGGAGGGGATGGGACGAGCTCGTAGCTCGGTCCTAGCCCTCCGGGGCCTATCGGGGGTGAAGCTCCGTAAGCTTGCCCCGGAATTTGAGGGAGGGGAGGGTATGAGCCCATAGCTCGGACCTAGCTCTTCGGAGCCTATTGGGGGCGAAGCTTCGTAAGCTTGCTCTGAAATTTGAGGGAGGGGATGGTACGACCCCGTAGCCCGGCCATAGCCCTCTAGAGCCTATCGGAGGTGAAGCTCCGTAAGCTTGCCCTGGAATTTGAGGGATGGGAGGGTACGAGCCCGTAGCTCGGCCCTAGCCCTCCAGAGCCCATCGGGGGCGAAGCTCCGTAAGCTTGCCCCAGAATTTGAGGGAGGGGATGGTACGAGCCCATAGCTTGGCCCTAGCCCTTCGGAGCCTATCGGGGGCGAAGCTCCGTATGCTTTCCCCGGAATTTGAGGGAGGGGATGGTATGAGCCCGTAGCTCATCCCTAGCCATCTGAAGCCTATCGGGGGTAATGCTCCGTAAGCTTGCCCCAGAATTTGAGTGAGGGGAGGGTACAAGCCCGTAGCTCGGCCCTAGCCCTCCGGAGCCTATCGGGGGCAAAGCTTCGTAAGCTTACCCCGGAAATTGAGAGAGGGGAGGGGTAGAGCCCGTAGCTCGGCCCTATCCATCCGGAGCCTATCAGGGGCGAAGCTCTGTAAGATTGCCCTGGAATTTGAGGGAGGGGAGGGTACGAGCCCGTAGCTTGGCCCTTGCCCTCCAGAGCCTTTCGGGGGCAAAGCTCTGTAAGCTTGCCCCAGAATTTGAGGAATGGGAGGGTACGAGCCTGTAGCTCGGCCCTAGCCCTCCAGAGCCTATTGGGGGCAAAACTTGTTGGATATTGGACTCCCCGGATTTGGTTTTGGATGATGAACAAACATAAATATATTGTGAACTAACAATTTGTGAGCGCAGTTATGGAGATCGTCGCCAAATTCATATGAACATCCAAAGCGATGTCTCGAGACTTCTCAAAGCACGTGATCGTATGCCTAAAGCTTCGTTGAAGCTTTTGGACCCTTTTAGAAGTCATGAAGATTCGGATCGAAGCTTTCGAAGACGGTTCGTTAAGTTTTATTTATAGTCTTTTAGCTTCGTTCCGTAGAATGTTAAGCCTTGAGTAGGTCTTACGTTTTAATCTTCATAACGCTCCTATCTTAGAGCTAGGAACTTGTAAGAAGTCGATACTAACTTTCCCGAAGCATCGCGCTTCAATTCACGACTTCTTTTGCATGTTAGTTGGTTCAAGAAGAAGAACCAACCGACTAGATGGTGATCTAGTCGGTCGGCAATCCTTCTTGGACCGACTAGTTTGCCTTCTTAAATCATAGCTCTTTACTATTTACAGTTAGTCGGTCTACGTTGACTCACCGACCGACTAGTTTGTGAACTAGTCGGTCAGTGATGCTTCTTTGACCGACTAGTTGAGCTTCTACTATACATGCCAAGTTACTGTTTGTCGTTAGTCAGTCTATGCACATTTGGCGACCGACTAGTTGATGAACTAGTCGGTCAACTTTTGTTCTTGGACCGACTAATTCTATTTGTACTCAGACTATTTGTTTTATCTCTTAGTCGGTCTAAGTTATCTCACCGACCGACTAGTTATGAAACTAGTCGGTCGGTAAGTGTGCTTTGACCGACTAGTTCCTTAAGTCTTAACTTCAACCTATTCCATGTTCACCAGTTAGTCGGTTCATGTTGATTGACCGACCGACTAGTTGATGAACTAGTCGATCGGTGGTTGTTCTTTGACCGACTAGTTTGGTTCAGAATAGAGCCGTTGGAGCTTTAATTGAAACGTTTTTCTCTCTCTCTCTCTCTCCTCTAACCTATATATACTTGATGAGCTGCATTCATTGCACAAAAGGCTGTTATTAAGACAAGTTTAGAGATCAAAGAGAAATCATTCCCTCTCATTAAAGCTCATTCATTTCCAATCTTGAATCTCTTCTCACTCTTATTTCAAAAGAGAGATTCATTGATTGTGAGCCTTCCAAGCCAAGTGCTTGATCCTAGGTCACCATCAACCTCATAGCTCTCCATAGCTGGTCTACATCTTGGAGCTAGGGTTTGGTGCCTCTTCATCTTCCCCAAAATCATCTTTGCCCTAATTCGTAAGTATACTCAAGGCTTAGGTATTTTGTGGTAAGCTATTTCATTTCATTTACTTTCGATATTGTAAGTGATTCGCTCTCGGTTGTGAGAGTGTGTTTGTGATCCCGGGTTATGGGAGTCACAAGTTCATTTGTGTATGATTTGACTTGTGAAGGTTTTTCACAAGTATTTCATAGTGGAAATCTTGAGTTAGGGTTTCTAACTCAAGTATCCGGAAGTGATCCGGGTGGTTGGGACGTAGGATCACCGGGAACAAGTTGGGGAGACTTGGGTGGATCCGAACCCAGTAATATCATTTGTTTGCGATTGTTTATTTGTTGTCGATTATTTACTATTCTGCATTTCCGCATTAATTGGTAGAGTTTGCAAGGTAATTAGGAATTAGCCTCTTAATTATTTTAAAGTACTATTCACCCCCCCTCTAGTACTTGTGCAGTAGCTTAGCAGGGCATTACAAAGCTCCGTAAGCTTACCTCAGAATTTGAGGGAGGGGAGGGTACAAGCCCTTATCTCGGCCCTAGCCCTTCGGAGCCTATCGGGGGCGACACTCCGTAAGCTTGGCCCGGAATTTGAGTGAGGGGAGGGGTACGAGTCCGTAGTTCGGCCCTAGCCCTCCGGAGCTTATCAGGGGCGAAGCTCCATAATCTTGCCCCGGAATTTTAGGGAGGGTAGGGTATGAGCCCGTAACTTGGCCCTAGCCCTCCGGAGCCTTTCGAGGGTGAAGCTTCGTAAGCTTGCCCCGGAGTACGAGAATATTCAAGGGAGCTGAAATTTTCAAATGGAGATGGCAATATTTGAGAATACGCACAAAAAGAAGATAATTTCATTAATATTTACATTGTTACTGATAGTATTTGAGCAAGTGCTCTGCATTCCATGGATGGGCTAGCTCGTCGCCTTCCATGGTTGCAAGGATGCAGGTAGCCGGCCCGATGATGTCAATGATTTCATAAGCGCCCTCCCATTTTGGTGTGAGCTTTCCTCGACGAGCGATCTCTGGCTTGAAGGTTGCGTCCCTGAGGACTAGATCACCGATTCTGAAGCTCCATTTCTTCACTCGGGAGTTGTAGTGTCGCACCATCCTATGGCTGTGCTTGACAAGGTTGGTGAGGGCTCGGTCTCTTACTTCGTTGATGAGCTTGAGGTTAAGGTCGAGGCCTTCCATGTTGCTATCTTCATCGAAGTATTTGAGCCGAAGAGTCTCCTCTCCCACCTCTACTGGAATGATGGCTTCTGCCCCGAATGCCAGCATAAATGGACTCTCGTCGATCGACGCGTTGTAAGTTGTTCAGTACGACCATAGGATACCAGGTAGCTTGTCCGGCCAGGACCCAAGTGCATCGCTGACCTTCTTCTTCAAGGGGCCCAGTATACACTTGTTCGATGCCTCTACCATCCCATTGCACTTCGGATGCGCCACGGAGGCGAAGTGGAGTCTGATCCCCCATTCCGAACAGAAGCTTCGGAAGTCCGCGCAGTCGAACTGCCTCCCATTGTCTGTCAATATAGAGCGAGGTACCCCAAAGCGGCATATGACGGACTTCCAGATGAAGCTCTTCATGTCCTTCCAAGTGATGTGCACCAATGGTTCAGCCTCGATCCACTTGGTGAATTAATCGACGGCGACGATGAGGTACTTCCTCCCTCCAGACGCCTTCGAGAAAGGTTTGAGGATATCGAGGCCCCACTTGGCAAATGGGATCGGGCTGAGGATGGGGACCAGGTCAACCGGCGGTGCAGTAATGTGTCTGCAGAACTTCTGGCACTCTCCGCACTTCTTGACATACTGGAGTGCATCGTGGATCATGGTCTGCCAGTAATATCCTTGACGCACTGCTTTATAGGCGATGGTGCATCCGTCGTAGTGGTTTCCATAGAGGCCTTCGTGCACATCGCCGATGACTTATTCGGTTTGGTATGGTCCCAGACACTTCAATTAAGGCTGGATGTCAAATCTTGCCCGGCGCTTCCGATAAAGCACACCGTCGAAGATTACGAATAACAGGGCTCGCCTCTCGACCTTCTTCGTTTCGAGCCAGTCTTCGGGCAGGTCTCCTGTCTCTAGGTAGGTCAGGATTGGGCTCATCCAGGTCATCATTTGGCTGATACACATTAGCTCGCCCTCCTCAATGGTAGGTGTCAGCAAGTTCTTGATGTAGATGGCCTTCCCAATTTCGGTCGAAGACGAGGAAGCTAGCTTTGAGAGAGCATCGGCCCAGAGCTTGTTGGATCGAGGCAGATGCTGAACCTCTGCCTTCTTGAACTTCTAAAGTTCGGCCTGGGTCCACTTTAAGTAGTGCTTCATCAGCTCCTCCCTCGCTTCGAAGCTCCCTTGGATTTGTTGGACAACGAGCCTCGAGTCGCTTAGCAGAAGCATATTCGTCGCCCCCATCGCTCGGCATAGCTTCAGCCCATTGACAGCGGCTTCATACTCCGCCACGTTGTTTGTCGTCGAGAAGTTGAAGCGGAGTGCATACTCCAGCAAGCTCCCGTCCGGGGTTTCAATGACGATGCCCGCTCCACTTCCTGACCTTGCCGCCGACCCGTTGACGTGGACGACCCATAGTTTGCCATCTCCTCCTTGGGCAGACATCGAGGGTCTGTCTTCTACCGACGGTCTCTGGCATGCTACGGCCGATCGAGCACCTTGTGGATCTTTGGAAAGTTCTTCGATGGTGCATTCCACCACGAAGTCTGCCAGCGCTTGTCCTTTGATCACCGTTCGGATCTTGAAGATGATGTCGAACTCGCTGTGTTCAACACTCCAGTTCAGCATTCTGCCCAATTTCTCCAATCTCTTCAAGTTCTTCTCGAGGGGTAGATTGGTGTAGACCACGATGGTATGAGCTTGGAAGTACGGCCGAAGCTTTCTCGCTGTCGTGACGAGGCAGTAAGAGACCTTCTCTATGGGCCTATAGCGGGTCTCCGCATCTCGAAGTACCCGGCTCGCATAGTAGACTGACCTCTGGGTGCCCATCTCTTCTTTCATGAGGGCCGAGCTGACAGCCTCATCACTAGTGGACAGGTATAATCCCAGCTGCTCTCCCTCCTCCGGCTTTGCAAGTAGCGGCAGACTTTGCAAGTAGGCCCGCAGCTCCACGAAAGCTTGTATGCAGGAGTCGTCCCACTGGACCACCTTCCTCTCGTCTTTCTTCACGGCAAGAGCCTGTCGCAAGACTCTAAATAAAGGAAGCGACCTCTCGGCGGACTTTGATAGGAACCTCCCAAGTACGGCAATCCTCCCGTTCAACCTCTGTAGGTCTCTAATTTTTCGAGGCTCCTTCATGTTGACGAGGGCCGATATTTTGTTCAGGTTCACCTCGATCCCTCGCGTCGTAATCATGAAGTCGAGGAACTTCCCTGATTGCACGCCAAAGAAGCACTTCATCGGGTTGAGCCTCAAGTTGAAGCGACGCACCTTCTGAAAGGTCTCTTGCAGGTCGGCAAGGTGGTCAGGGGCATCCTTGCTTTTGACCAACATATCATCGATGTAGACTTCAAGATTTCACCCGAATTGAGAGCTGAAGATCTTGTCCACCATCTGCTGATATGTCGCCCCAGCATTCTTCAACCCAAACGGCATCTTTGTGTAGCAAAAGGCCCCCTTGTCGGTGATAAATGACGTCTTCTCCTCGTCAGCCTTAACCATTGGAATTTGATTGTAGCCCAAGAAGGCATCTATAAATCTTAGTAGTTCGTAGCCCGACGCGTGGTTGACCAAGTGGTCAATCCTCGACAAGGGAAAGCTGTCCTTCGGGCACACCTTGTTGAGGTTCGTGATGTCGACGCACATGCACCACTTCCCACTGACCTTTTTTACCATTACAACATTGGTGAGCCACTCTGGGTAGCTCACTGGCCTGATAAATTTAGCTTTGAGGAGCCGCTCCACCTCCTCGCATGCCACCCGCTTCTTCTCTCCCCCGGAGCTCCTCTTCTTTTGCCTGACCGGACGAGCTTCTGGGTCTGCATTTAGCTTATGATCGATCATTGCAGGGTCCACCCTGAGCATGTCTGAGGGCGACCACACAAATATATCTGCATTCTCCCTGAGGAGATCAAAGAGCCTCCTCCTCAGAACAGCTGGGAACTTTGTGCCAATGGAAACGGTCTTGCCCTCCTCCGCATATATGTGCACCTCTTCGACCTCTTCCATCGGAGTTGGTTGCTGATCGTAGAAGTCCTCCCTGTCATGGAGGAGATCGACCGACAAGGCCTGCTCGGGTGCCTTGTGCTTGGTGGAGCCGACGTAGCAACTTCGGGATAGTGTTTGGCTCCCTCGTACTTGCCCCACCCCACCCCCTGAGGGGTCTGAAATTTGACCATTTGATGAAGTAGGCTGGGGAGAGCTTCAAAGGCGGTCATGTATGGCTACCCTATGATGCCGTTGTACGTCGACACAATGTCGACGACAACAAATTGTGTCATGCGGGTGACAACCCTTGGCTCCTCCCTCAGAGATACGAGCAGGGTGATCACTCCGGCAATGGGGACCGAGTGGCCAGTGAAGCCGACGGTCGGGCCTGTACAGGGCCTTAGGTCCGCCTGTTTCAGCCCCATCTTTTCAAACGTCGACATGAACAGGATGTCGCAGAAGCTCCCAGTGTCGATCAGGAGGCGACTGATGATGGCCGTCCCGATCTGAGCTTTGATGATGATGGCGTCGTCATGCGGTAGTTCGACCCCCTCCAAGTCATCGTCGGTGAAAGAGTTGGGTGGTCGAGCTACTCTTCTCCTCTTCACCCATGTGCCCAGGTCCCTCGCCGTCACTTGTCGAACATACGCCTTCTTGGCTGATGATGACGTGCCACCCGAGGACGGCCCACCACATATCGCATCTATGCGCATGACCGGCCTTGGTGGGTGAGGAGCTTCTTGTTCGACGTTCTGGGGTGGCTTTGGCCTTCGTGCTCCTGGCGGCGATCTCTCTTCTTGAGCTGGTCTTATTCCCTCAACGAAGCCTCGGAGATGGCCCTCCTGAATCAGCCACTCTATATCCCTCTTTAATGTAAATCAATCGTCGATATCGTGACCGTGATCACGGTGATACCGACAATACTTTTGTAGATCCCTCGTAGTGAGGTTCGACCTCAACCCCTGAGGTGGGTCTTGGAGTAGTCCGGCCCTCGTCGTGGCGGCCAATACCTCGACCATGGGGGCATTGAGCTATGTGTACTGGGCCTACTGCAGCCTCTCTGGCCTCTGGACCGCCCGCAGGGGCTCCCTGGCAATGGCGAACTCCCGCACTGGGCCGGGATGGTCTTGCGGTCGATGGCCTTCTGGGTCACACCTTTGCTGGCCCGGCTGATCACATCCCCGGGATGGGTCTTCCTGCCTCGGTCGAAAGCTAGGTCGATGCTCATTGCGGGGTGCCCCTGATCTGGCGACATCTCTCCTTGTTCCCAGGGCTTCCTCGCTTAGCATGTACTCCTCCACTCGAATGACAAGTGCATCAAAGTCACTTGGCAGGTCTTGTAGGAGGGATTTGTGGAGACTCCGACTAGTCAGCCCCTTCTTGAGGGCCGCCATGGCGGGCTCGTCCCCTCCGAGCCTCTCATCTTGGAAGCGGTGCAAGAACTTCTAGATGGTCTCTCCTTCCTTCTGGAAATCGAGAACAGATAGTCTGAGGGCTTTCTCCTTATCCACCCCGTATGGAATTGCTGTCAGAATTTGTGGGATAGTTCGCCAAAGCATTCGATGGTTCGGGTGGGCAGACCATTATACCATTCTAGGGCCGACCTCTACAAAGTGTTCTGGAAGGCCTGGCATAGGAGCGCGTCGTCTGCGCCCTGGATCTCCATTGTCCCCTGTACCTCTGAACATGCTCGAGGGGGTCGCCCGCACCATCATAGAGCTTAAGTTGGGAAATCTTGAACCTAAAATGCATCGGGGAAGAAGTCACCCATCTTGCCAATGGGTTGGCCTCCTCGGGGTTGGGGGATGCTCGGGCGACCTTCGAACGTCGCGGTGCCCGTCTCGGCCTTCATACCGACCTTTGGACCAGGCTGGCGAGATGCCTTGGTGCTCGGGGACACACTCTCCCCGTCTCTCGGGGGTTCTACTCTGGTCACGACTTCGTTGACGACAATCATAACGCCCAGGTGAATGGTGCGGTTGTCAGAGTGGGCTCCTCCTGAGCGGTGGGGACCCTGCTGATGGCAGACTACACGCGTTCCTACATCGTAGGCCTGAGGTCGACATCTCCAGGATCTCAAGGTTCTCCCTCTGAAGCCTCTCGCGCTCAGCGACGATGAAGCGGAGGTGCTGATGAGTGACTTCTTCGTCGAGATGGGCTGGTTGGGCGGCATCCGCCTCGTCCTCCGGGTATCTTCTGCTGACAGTAGCTTCTTCGTCGCGCCCTGTTGTTGGAAGGCCTTGTGTATTCCCTGTTCATCAACTATCTGAGAATTTAAAGGTAGTATTCCTTGCCATGAACATTCCCTTTCTCCCAGGTTAAACCTCATCTGTACCTTCTTGAAATTAAAAGTGATGTCATCCAACTGCCTCAACCATTGGGTTCCTAGCACCACCTGCTGCCCTCCCAAGGGAAGTATCAGTAGATTGACTGATATATGGACATTTTGTCAATGTATGAGAACCTCATAACAAATTTCAGTCCCATGTAACTTCTCTCCACTAGCTACCATGACCTCAAAATTATCAGATGGTTTTACTTCCAAGCCCAAAGAACTCACTAATCTAGGATGTATGAAGTTATGGGTGGATCCTGTGTCAACCAAAACACTCACAGTTTGGCCCTTGATACTTCCTCTCAGTCTAAGGGTTTGGCCAGCTGATATTCCAGTTAGTGCGTGAATGGAGATTAAAGGTGAGTCATTCCCATCCACCTCTTGTAACTCTGGGACTATATGCTCAACAGCATTACTGGACCCTTCTATAACTCCTTCAAATTCTTCCGCCTCAACATCTAGAATGTACAACTGCTTCTTACACTTATGCCCCCTCTCCCACTTCTCATTACAAGCAAAACACAAATTATTCTGTCTTCTTGTTTGTATTTCCACTGGAGTTAATTTTCTTCCCCTAGAAATATTAGAGACATCCTCTTTAGCAATATCTTTATTCACCCCAGGTGGATGTGGTTGGTGTGCTCTAGGGAAGGAATGGGGAATCACATGGGAATTATTCTTCCTTGCTAAACTTTTCTTCTCTTCAAAAGTTCTAGCCAATTGTACTGCTCTTCTATATGTCTCAGGTTCAAAGGCCATCACATCCAGCCTGATGTCATACTTAAGGCCATTGATAAATTTATCTAGAATATAATCCTCAGGCATTTTTCTAAGCAACCCAACAATTTGTATATACTTCTCCAAGTATTCTTTCACAGATCCTATTTGTTTAAGGTTAGAAAAAACTTCAACTGGTTTGTCTAATTGAGTAGGACTAAACCTTAGCACAATTTCTTCATTAAATTTTTCACAATGTAAGAAATTATGAACATTTACTTTTCCCCATTAATACCATTGTAAGGCTTTTCCCCTCAGATAAAATGAACATGTATTAACCCAATTTTCATAAGGAGTATAGTAATATGCAATAATTTGTTGTACTTGGCTCAACCATGGCAGGACATCCTCGTCTCCTTTGAAGATAGGAAGCTCAGGTTTAAGCACTCTTGGCTATATTGGGTTCGAGTTTTCACCATGTCCTCCTCTCCTTTCTGAGCTTCTATCCCAATTGAAATGCGCTTCTCCATCCCTATCATCTCTTTAGTGTCGAGAGCCAGATTCCTGACTGTTCCTTAACAATTGAATCTGGATATCTTGATTCTTGAACCTCTCCTCAGATTTACTTTGGCTATTGATTAACATCTGGATTTGTGCCAACATGTGCTCCTGTGATTGTCTCTGAGACTCAACCAAAGCTTGGAATTGATTCTGAATCTGAGATTGAATTTGGGTGTATAATTGTTGAACTTGAACTGCTAATCTTCCTTCCAGTACTTGGCGTTACGCTTCTATAACACTGATCCTCTCTTCTTGCTGACGCCTCCAGGTATGAGAATCATCAGTCCGCTCACCTTGATCTTGCAACTCAGGGTTAGAGCTCTGGCCTTGTTCCCTTTCAACAGGCCTATGGCTGTATTCCGCCTCCGGTCGTCTCTTTCCACCCATGGCTCGTAGAGAGCGTTGATACCAAATTGATGAAAGCCCAAAGTTAACCAAGTTTTCTCTCAACAAGATTTCAACAGCAATGGTGAAATCAACAGAATTTTATTAATAGAAGTAGAAATTACAGATCAAATGGAAAATAAAAGGAAAAAATGAGAGAAAAACTTTATTGATCAACGATAAAACTCTCATTACATCCCAGCGGCTATTTATAGCTTCTACCCTCCAGCAACAACCTCCATCGGCCTCCTCGTCGTAACAGAATTCTGGTAGCCTCGTTGGCGATGTCCATGGCTGTAATGGCCTAACAACTTGGTCGGAAGAAACTAAATCCCTCGAGCTCCCTCGTAGCTCCAACGGCTAAATTGTGGGCCCCCTTCTGAATAGTGATTTGGACGCTTCAGATTATTCCTTACCACTTCATCGACGAACAAGATTAATTCAATTTGAACGGCTTGATGATGAACTTATCCCGCATCCAACGGAAGAGATTTAGAGCTCCTACCCTGCCAATCTGAGTGCCATCATCTCCTTCCTTTGGGCTTCCACTGCTTGTGACTTGAGCTCCTGTGACCTTGCCAACTTGGGTTCTGTTGCGGGGTAAGTTTCGCGTACAATGAATTTATATAGAGGGGAAACCAAGGGCACGATGGTTACATGTTGGGTGAGGATTAGGTAGGCCATTTACAAGAAGAGATGTGATATCGAGGCTAGGCGCACTTCGTAAGACAATCTCAGGATCAATCCTGCAAGTTCGCCACGTGTTCGTCGCTCTCCTTGAGTTGGTCGCCGGTTGCTCGCTGCTTGGACGAGCTCACCAGTGCAAAGAGCAGCTCGTTAAAAAGGCCGGATTGGGTTCCAATTCGCAGCCTCTCCGATGCCTAAGTCAGAATTAGGGCTTATAAAGTGGGCCAGACACGTAGGTCGAGCTAGAAGTAGGTCGACCTTACGTGGCGAGCTTAGGTAGAGGAACAAATATATGGATGATACTTGCTCTTGTGTGTGAGTGAGAGTTTAAGAATCAATTATCCAACCATTTTCTCGGTGGAAGTGGAGGGGTATTTATAGCTGAAGGAAGCAGTTAGGTGGGGCTGAGCTGGCGTACTGAGCTGGCGTACTGAGCTGGCGTGTCAGAGCTGCGAAAGGTTCGGTCGAGGATGTCAGAGCTGTGCGTGTCAGCCTCGCTTTTGTCAGACGGCACAACAGCCAGGGGGGTGCTTTGTCAGGGTGTTAGAGTGTCAGAGCCGAAAGCACCCAGTGATCAGACGGTGCAGTGGCCAGGGTGCACTTTGTCAGGCTGTCGAGCGGCGTAATTGTCAGTGGCACTCTTGGACAAGAACGTTTGTCATGTTCGATTGGTTGAAGGGTCACCAGGACACGTCCGAGGAGCGAGGGCACACATGGGTTGCTTGGTCACCCTTAGTAGATGATGGCCGAGCTAGTTGCTTGACTGGTGAGCTTGAAGGGGAGGTGGCTGTTGGATATGGAAGACGTTTGTACACCCTTGTAGGGGATGTACGAGGGAATACGGACCTCGAACGTCGTGTACACGAAGTCGTGTGCAAAGGGAATCTGTTCCCTTGTGGAGAGGATCTCTGGATGAGTGGGAAAGTCGCATTATATATGCATAAGTGCATGCGACATATGGCTAATAAAGGGGGAATATCTTAAGCTTATGTTGTACCATGCATATGGTACAACTTAAGCTTATAATGTGCCATGTATCATGGTACACCTTAATTAAGTTGTTCCAAAGGAACAACTTACCCTAAAATAACTACCTTGGGGGCTATAAATAAGACCCAAGGGTAAGCCATTTCTTACACCTTTTTGCATGAAATTCATGCATGGAACTTCATTCTAGCGAAGCTCTGCAGAAATCCTTTCTCTTCCTCTATCCAAGTTCTTAATCTAAAGTAGAGATTTAGATTGTGGATTTAGTAGCCTTACTCCGTTCGTGAGAAGACTCGATCCGTCGTGGCGAATCCGAAGGCGAAGTTCGTAGACTACCGTGCCGCATACGCAAGCGTAAGTCTAAACTTCATATTATCGATCCTAACTCTGTTTTGGCAGGATCCTACATTGGTATCGGAGCCATATGGGTTCGCCTCGGTCAAACCACCGCCCCGTCGAAACTATGAACGAGTCGTTGTCTTTTTCACGAATGGGTCTCCTACTATTACGGATATAGTAGGAACGCTTCGTGACGGAGAGAACGCAGCGGTTGTTCTTTTCACGTTAGGGTCTCCTATCATTACGGATATGGTAGGAACTCTCCGTGACGGGAAGAACCGATCGTTCACGTAGTATGTTATTTTTCATTTTTGGCACACGGCCATTAGGAAATAACTAATTTCTCGATGAACGGGTGCTTCATCGACGAACGGGTGCTTCATCGAGGAAGATGATGGTAGTTATTTCCATCGGGTAAGAGGAAATTGGTACATGTGCACCATGGCCAAATGGGCTATGAAGGCTATGCACCCCCCCCCCTCCACTTGCGGAGGGGGTTGGCTACGGCCAATAACCACCGGCGACCACCCCATCAAGGGGGAGGAGTATGTGCGGCAACCCCATTCAAAGGGGGTGGCCGGCCATGGCCAAAGGGGCCATGGCCGGCCAATGCCAAATGGCCTTGGCCATGACCGGCCATGGCCAAGCCATGGCCGGCCATGGCCAGGCCGGCAGTGGCCGGCCAAGGCCAGGCCGGCCATGGCCGGCCTTGGCCAAGGCCTGCCGGCCTGGCCGGCCCTGGCAGAGGCCCTGGCCGGGGCCAGGCGGCCCTGGCAGTGGCCAGGGCCGGCCAGGCGGCCCTGGCAGAGGCCAGGGCCGGCGCCCTGGCCTCGGCCAGGGCCTGGCCGGCCCTGGCAGGGGCCAGGGCTGGCTGGCCTGCCCTGGCCTCGGCCAGGGCCTGGCCGGCCTTGGCCGGCCTCGGCCAGGGCAGAGGCCCTGGCCGAGGGGCCAAGGCCCCTGGTCGGCCAGGGCAGAGGCCCTGGCCGGCCCTTGGCCAAGCCCCGGCCAGGGCAGAGGCCCTGGCCGGGAAGAAGTTGCAAGACCAAAAATTGGTCGACCAAAAATTGGTCGACCAATTTGGTGTTTTTGGTCGACCAATCCGACAGAAGGTCTGGGTCGATTGCAAATTTGCCAAATGACCCATACGGGGTAACAAAAGGCCTTGGTCAAACTCGAATGTGTCGATTAGTCCATACGGGGCTAACCACAGTGCCGACTAGTTCATACGGGACTAACGTTTTAATGAAGTTTTTCTTTGGGCTCTACTCCTTGAAGACTAGCCATAGTGCTCTACTTCATGCGAGATTAGCCAAGTCATTGTGCTCTACTCTACGGAGATTAGCCAATGTACTTATGAAATTGTGCTCTACTCCTTGAAGATTAGCCTTAGTGCTCTACTTCATGAGAGATTAGCCATGTCATTGTGCTCTACTCTACGGAGATTAGCCAATGTACTTATGACGTTGTGCTCTACTCTACGGAGATTAGCCAATGTATTTTAAATTTTTGAAAAATACGTTTTTCAAAAACGCTTTTCCGCTGCAAAGTACTATAAGAGTACTAACATTTGATAAAGTGAGGGAGAAATATTGAAAGTTACTCTAGATGGTGATTGGAAACATAGTGACCTTTCCGACTCTAGAGTAACATCTTCAATATTTTTCGAAAGTAACTTATCAAATTATGAATATCATTCCAAGTGGGAGTTGATTTTAGAACTATCCATATGGGATATTCTATTATCATTTCAAGTGGGAATTATATTTGAAAAATACGTTTTCAAACTCGTTTTTCCGCTGCTAGTACTATAAGAGTACTATTGTTTGATAAGTGATGGGGGAATATTGAAGGTTGTTCTAGATGGTGATTGGAATCAAAGAGACCTTTTTCGATTCTAGAACAACATCTTCAATATTTTTCGAAAGTAACTTATCAAATATAATATAATTTCAAGTGGGAGTTATATTTTAAGAATTTTATGCAATGTGTTTTTGATCGAACCTTCGGTTTTTATGTCTTTTGCAGCATTTTAAAAGTAAAATGTCTTCCGCTTCAAAGAATATCGTCACTGAGTTAAACAAAGGTGAAAAACTCAACGGCGATAATTACAAACTTTGGTCCATTAAGATACAATACGTTCTAGAGGAGCAAGAAGTGCTCGAAACTCTAAAGAACGTTATGATTGAACCGGAGTTGGGCACTACGGCCCAACACCGAAGAGACAAGGAAGCTTTTGATGCTTGGTCTCGGAAGAATAAGATAGCGCGCATTACGTTATTAAGCAGTATGGCTGATGACATAATGCGCATCTTCCGAGAACATGACCTAGCCATGGACATATGGTCCAAGCTAGAGGAGAAGTTCGGTGGCACATCGGTGTCCAAACTTCGCGCCTTAACTATAAAGTTCGATACATATAAGAAACGTCCAGATCATTCCATGGGGAAACATCTGCGACATATGGCGAACCTTATATCAGAGTTAAAGGACGCAGGTCATGTGCTCACGGATGAGAAACAAATCCAAGCAATCATACGTTCCCTACCAAATGGGTGGGACCAAATGAAGATGCATCTCACTCACAATGAGAGCATCAAGACCTTCAGCGATGTTTCCAAGCACCTCGAATTAGAGGAAGAGCGGCTTGCGGCTGCCAAGCCAAGTGCAGAAGTGCACATGGTTGCTAGTTCCTCACACGGGGGAAAGAAACGGAAAAATCGTTTGAAGTACACTAATGAACGTAATAAGCAACCTGAGTCTACCAAGAAACCCAAACATAAGGGTGGGCACAAGAAATGGCACAAGAAGAAAGACTTGAAGAGGATCAAGTGCTTCAAGTGCAACAAGCTCGGTCACTATGCTCGTTCATGTACGAGTGGAGGCGACGAGGTAACTTGTAAATATACTAGTTACATATGTGTTTCTAGTTCAATATTTCTTGTGGAATCTAATCCATTTTGGATAATTGATTCAGGTGCCACCGACCACATAGCAAGGGACAGACGGTCCTTCGTGGAGTATCACCGGATACCCCAAGGAACGAAGTGGATCTATGTAGGAAACAACACACGTGTTGAAGTGAAAGGCGTTGGGACTTGCAAGCTAGTCTTGGACAACGGCCGCACTCTCCTACTTCATGATGTCCTCTTCGCTCCAGATATTCGAAGGAATATAATTTCTGTGGTTGTATTAATGGGTCTTGGCTATAGCTGGTTTTTTCATGATTGTAATATGGACTTAAGTTGTAATAATACTCTTATTGGTACTGGGTTTGTATTTAAAGGATTTATTGTAATGAGTACAATGTATGATTCCTCATGTAATGAAAATTTCCTTGTTGCAAATTCTAAGACTTATGAGTCTGATGTGAATTGTTGGCATGCAAGGCTTGGTCATATTGGACCAACGCGTATGGATATACTTGCCAAACATGGCCTTCTATCCAATGTTTCAAAGGTTGAAATGTCGACCTGCGAACATTGCCTTGTGGGGAAATCTTGTCGCAAGCCGTTTGGAACCGGCACAAGGGCCGAGGTTCCATTACAGCTTATCCATTCGGACATATGTGGTCCGATGAATGTCAAGACAAGACGCGGAAAGTCCTATTTCATCACTTTTATTGATGATTTCACCCGATTCGGACATGTCTATTTGATATCCCACAAAAGTGAAGCTTTGGCTTGCTTTAAAAACTATATGAGTTTAGTGGAGAATCAATTAGATCGCAAGATTAAGGTCTTGCGAACCGATAGGGGCGGTGAATATCAATCAATAAGTTTTAAGGAACTTTGTGATGAAAAAGGCATAGTACATCAGGTAACTATGCCTTATACTCCTCAACAAAACGGTGTTGCAGAAAGGAGAAATAGGACTTTAATGGAAATGGTCCGTTCAATGATGGCGCAAGCTAACTTGCCAATCACCTTTTGGGGTGATGCATTATTAACGGCCACTTTCATTTTAAACCGCGTACCCTCGAAATCAGTTAGCTCCACTCCTTATGAGTTGTGGAACCAAAGGTCTCCTGACTTAAACATTTTGAAACCTTGGGGTTGTGCATCCTACGCACATATTTCCTCCCATAAGTATGGCAAACTTGGGCCAAGGGGAAGGAAATGTATCTTTATACGATACGCAGAAAACTCCAAAGGTTATGTTTTTATTAGTCAGGAAGACAATGGTGGGCTAATTGAGTTTGAGTCGAGGGATGTCACTTTCTTGGAAAACGAGTTTCCAAGACAGGGCGAGATAAGTCAGGACTTATCTCTATTTGAGATTTATGATCAAGAAGGATTACCTCATTCGAGTGGGAGAATTCTTGGTGAAAATGAAAATACGTTTCAACCTTCACCAATGGATTATACGAATGACGATTATCCTATTCCATACGGGAATAATGATCCAAGTGGGAGCAATTCTAACGACATTCCAAGTGGGAGTGATATTAGAATTGATCTAAATTCAAGTCAACAAGGACTTGAAGAATCTCAAATACGACGTAGTAGTCGTACAAGGTTGGCTCCTCTAAGATTTGAGGATGAATTTCCGCAAACCTTTATGACTTTACTACAAGAAGATGACGAGCCTGCTACTTTCAAACAGGCCGTATCTTGCCCTGCTAAAGACAAATGGATGGAAGCGATGCAAGAGGAGTTAGAATCCATGAAAGCTAACCAAGTCTGGGACTTGGTTGACTTACCCAGAGGACGTAGAGCTATTGGGAACAAATGGGTTCTCAAGATCAAGCATAAGGCTGATGGCTCTATTGACAGATATAAAGCTCGCCTTGTCGCGAAAGGTTTTACGCAACAGGAAGGGATAGACTACGAAGAGACTTTCTCACCTGTTGTTCGTTTTACCTCAATTCACCTGATTCTGGCAATGGTAGCTTGCTTAGACCTCGAATTACATCAAATGGATGTAAAGACTGCCTTTCTCAATGGAGAATTGGACGAGGAGATCTATATGGAACAACCAACAGGGTTTGTAAAAGAAGGAAACGAACATAAGGTTTGTAAACTTCTTAAATCCATATATGGTCTTAAACAATCCTCGAGGCAATGGTATATACGATTTCAAGAGGTTGTCTTATCAAATGGATTTTCCATGCTTGATGAAGATAACTGTGTATATATCAAGAGGAATAAGAACAAGTATGTTATTATGTCTCTATATGTAGATGACATTTTAATAGCCGGAAATGACAAGGGCTTTGTGATGGATATCAAGGCTTGGCTTTCATCAGTGTTTGAGATGAAAGACATGGGAGAAGCCGCATATATCCTTGGAGTTAAGATTTCAAGGAACCGTTCAAAGAAACTTCTTTCTCTTTCACAGGAGACTTATATAAAGAAGGTTCTAGAACGTTTTAATATGCAGGACTGCAAGTCCATTGATACTCCAATAAGCAAGTGCGACAATTTATGTCTAAAATCATGTCCAAAGAACCAAAAAGAGAAGGAGATTATGGAAAAAGTTCCATATTCCAGTGCAGTTGGTAGTCTAATGTACGCTATGATGTGTACAAGACCGGACATCTGTTTTGTCGTTGGAATGGTAAGTCGTTACCAATCCAACCCAGGGCAAGTACACTGGAAAGCGGTTAAGAGGATAATGCGGTATCTCAAAGGAACTGCAGACTTTGCTTTATGCTATCAAGGAGATGCCTTGAGGCTCGAAGGCTACACTGATGCTGATTGGGCGGGTGATCTTGATGAGCGATGATCGACCTCAGGATATGTTTTTCTACTCGGATCTGGTGCAATATCCTGGAGTAGCAAGAAACAATCCTGCATCGCACTTTCAACCATGGAAGCCGAGTTTGTAGCATTTAGCATGGCAGTTCAAGAGGCTGTTTGGCTTAGGAAGTTCTTAGACAGGCTAATTAATGCAAGTGACTCAGGTGCTGTACCTATACACAGCGACAGTCAAGCATCTATAGCCTATGTCAAAGATCCAAAATTCCATTGTAAGACCAAACACATAGATATCCGCTACAAATTTGCAAAAGACTATGATAAGACCAAGAAGGTAGACATAAGGTACATATCTATGCATGAGATGATAGCGGATCCGCTTACGAAGGCGATCCCCAGAGATGTGTTTTACAAACACTTATCATCTCAAGGATTGCGTAAGAGCTGAGTTGTACCAATGTAAATTCCCATGTCTGTAAATGATCAAAATTAATAAAAGAATAAGTTCTTTTTTCAAACATTGCATATGAATTTCTTAAGAAATGTTTGTGTACATTTTTGAAATCTCAGCTAAATTGTGTGTATGTCGGACAGATTAAGGTTGGCTCTCTCACATGAGCAACCGCCTTATCTTATCAGATGGATAAGATAGAGATGAGACTAGTTTAAAGTCAAAATCATTAGACGAATGATTTAGAGTCATGACTTAAACAAGATAGTCGAATGAAAGATCTGCATCATATGGATGCTTACAAAAGATCTGAGATCTGTATCACAAGGATATTTGAAAGAGATCTCATAGGATTTTTTCCTATCTGTCTTATGCAGGATGAGAGTCCGTGAATATTTCACGAGTAGTAAGGGGACTCAAAAAGATAGTCACTGTGGTTTCTGATCTTTTCATCCGTACAACATCATTAAGACATACTCTCCCTGGGAAAAGAGTGATGTTGTAATACGTGTTCATACCACGTATGCATTTCGACCACTGAGTTAGTAGCAATAGTGTTTGCTATTATGTGAGACTCAAAGGCCATATGGGTCTTAACTCTTACCCTCAAGGACTCCAATTGGTTCCTTTAGATTTGACGAAATGATCGCTATCTTAGCGTGTTACTTATGGGCTATGATAATTCGGCTCGGCGGGGCACGTTAGAAAAGCGAGTCTAGTCAAGATCAGAAGGTTCGCAAGAAGAGGAAGATTGATTTCATATTCGCATTTGGACTTTAATGATTCAAAGCTGGCCAGCCAATTGTAATCCAGATGGGATTCAATTGTTGAATATAAAGTATAAGAAATGTGAAGAAATAATCTAGGGTAAAGCATGCGTTGAACTACTCAACTTTGCACCTTCGAGGTCGTTGTGTATCTCTAACAAGTGCACAACAACAGACTCTACGCGCATGACGGTCGCACGGTCTATTTCTCGGTATGATAGATGAAAGAACTAAGAGAAAGATGTTCTCTTACAATCCCCTCAAGTGTGAGTGGGAGATGTTGGATATGGAAGACGTTTGTACACCCTTGTAGGGGATGTACGAGGGAATACGGACCTCGAACGTCGCGTACACGAAGTCGTGTGCAAAGGGAATCTGTTCCCTTGCGGAGAGGATCTCTGGATGAGTGGGAAAGTCGCATTATATATGCATAAGTGCATGCGACATATGGCTAATAAAGGGGGAATATCTTAAGCTTATGTTGTACCATGCATATGGTACAACTTAAGCTTATAATGTGCCATGTATCATGGTACACCTTAATTAAGTTGTTCCAAAGGAACAACTTACCCTAAAATAACTACCTTGGGGGCTATAAATAAGACCCAAGGGTAAGCCATTTCTTACACCTTTTTGCATGAAATTCATGCATGCAACTTCATTCTAGCGAAGCTCTGCAGAAATCCTTTCTCTTCCTCTATCCAAGTTCTTAATCTAAAGTAGAGATTTAGATTGTTGATTTAGTAGCCTTACTCCGTTCGTGAGAAGACTCGATCCGTCGTGGCGAATCCGAAGGCGAAGTTCGTAGACTACCGTGCCGCATACGCAAGCGTAAGTCTAAACTTCATACTATCGATCCTAACTCTGTTTTGGCAGGATCTTACAGTGGCGACCTATTGGCAAGGCCGGGGCGAAATGCGACCTATCGGCAAGGCCGGGGCGAAGTGCGACCTATCAGCGAGGCTGGGGCGAAGTGCAACCTTCCTGTTTGGTGAGGCGGACTTCATGGACGGTGGGCAGGCAGAGAGGGGAGTAGGCGGCCAACCGACGAGGTTGGGATGAAGTGTGCCTTCCCGCTTGTCATAGCAGACTTCACGGGGGTCGGGCGAGCTTGCCGTGTGTCTGGTGAACTTGGAGGGGAGGTCGGGGTATCACGATCTTTAGGTCGTAACAGGTTCTAACAATGCCATAACGATTAAACTACCATAGATCTTCAATACAACAAAAAATCTATAGACTCAAAATCGAACAAATCGAAGTACCTTTGGATCTGAGAGTAGTGAAATTGACTTGATGACGAGGCCGAGGAACGAGAGGGTAGTTTAGGGGTTTTAATAGGGACAACTAGTTTTTAATGGTCGTACGATCAGCATCTCTGATGGTTCATGGAGCACCTATGGTTAGCTGTGGGGTTTGAGAGTAATAATTCCGACCCAGGCCTGGGTTTGCACGTTACGGGGTCCGAAGACTATGAACCCGGAACCGTGCGAACGTGATATCGAAACACAAAGCAACATGTATGTTGGTAAGAATTTCACTCATGCTTTGGATTAAGTACTATCGGACTCGTGCTTCCTTGTGATGAAATTGAAAAGGCAATTGATTTCCTTTGTGTTTATACATGGGCCCGGCCCACGAAGCGGGGAGACATACTCTGCTTCATGAGAGAAGCCCACTTGAAGTACTAAGTCTCAGCCTAATGGCCCAGAGGCCACCTGAGAAAGGCAGGCTCTTACCCGGTCAATGAGCCAGCTCGCCTTTCGTTGGGTCCCGCTAACCGCACGGATTTGGTTAATAATGGCAAATTAAGAGGGCAGTCGTTACCCTCATTTCAAGGAATATCATGCCGTAATAAAGGAAAGGCGATTATTACAAATGGGAAGGAGAAGAAATCATCATCTATAAACAGGCGAAAGAAGAAAAAGGGTTCACACTCCAGAGGTACTGAATAATATGTACTCTAACAACTCTATTCTCTAATTTTCCACTTATATTTCTTCCTCAAAAAAGCTCAGCGAGACAGCACCAAAACAATCTCCCTTTAGGTCGATCTTGACTGCCCCGAGTCATCATAAGTACCATAATGACTTAAGTACCGGAGGGGGTTTGGGTCGGAACCCAGATCCGACCCCCCTGACGACTGTTTGTGTTGCAGATAGCTCAACGTACAACCCAACGAATGGCTCGAAGGATCGCTCTCGACGACCCAGAGTTAGGTTGAGCTTCATCCCAATAGCTCGAACCTGGCTCGCTCTTACACAGGCTCTAGTTGTCGCGGGTCACACCCACCAGCTGACGGAGTACCACATCATCAAAAGCGGCCACGACAGCTCCACCTCACTGTTGCCGGAAGTCAACCATCAATTGTTGGCGTTGTTTATGGGAAATCAGGAGTCAACATCCCCGCCTTCCTCGGTCTAAAGACGATATCGATTTTTCCCACCAATTGAGGGATGAGGAGGCTCGTTCCATCCATAGAGAATGCCTCGACTCCGTCCGATATTGGTGGCATTGACATGATATTGGACGGACCACCATAATGATAGTTGTCTTCCTCTCTCTAGAGTTCTTATGATGGGACGGTGATGACCACTACTGTGGGACGGAAGCGTCCAAGGGTGCCACACCCCCTATTTCTTTTTCTGCTGAAGATTGGATGGTGTGGAGCTGCCGCATGACGATGTCATCATCTTCAGTGCTATCATTAGCACAGTGGAGATAAGAAGGTTGCTCAGCTACACGGGGAGTTAGATTGATGTGCTCTTCCTCGCTATTTTTGGAGAAGATGGGATTGGCTTCATCAGGGTTGAAAGAATGCGCTGGCCCCCCTGGTCAGTTTCATGGGACATTCTGTGCCTGTCGCAGGCATGATCACTTTTCCTGTCACCCTCGGACAGTCTCCGTGTCAAGTCACTCGCTTGATCAACTTCATTGTGGTGAAAATCAACTCTGCTTACAATGGAATTGTTAGCCGACCGATTCTCAACTCAGTAGAGGCGACAGTCTCCACCTTTCACCAGATGATTAAATTTCAGACTACCCAAGGAGTCAGAAAGGTGAAAGGGAATCAGTGCAGTCCAGATCATTATATCTCTTACATCCCATGATCAGGAGAGCAGAGCAGAGCATGCAAACCCGATCGATCTTCATGGCGATAAGGGCGATCTGGCAGACTGACGGTCAACCGCGGTCGAGGAGACCGAGTCCATTCGTGGCTTAGACGAAGAGGGGGAAACGGTTTATTTTAGGTCGAGACTCCCTTCTGACCTAAGGGAGCAGTTGATCACTTTCCTGATGCAGAACACCGATGTCTTTGATTGGTCCCCAGATGATATGCCAGGCATCGACCCTCAGGTCATCTTCCACGAGTTGAATGTCGACCCGACTTTCAAACCCGTGAAGCAGAAGAAAAGAAACATTGGGTATGCTAAAATGAAGGCAGTTGTTGTAGAAGTGAATCGACTTTTGGAGGCTGGCTTCATCCGAGAGATTCGTTATCCAGAATGGATATCCAATGTGGTGATGGTGAAGAAAGCAAATAGCAAATGAAGAATGTGTGTCGACTTCACCAATCTTAACAAGGCGTGCCCGAAGGATAGTTATCCCCTACCAGGAATCAACCATCTCATGGATAATGCTTCTGGATATGAACTCCTGAGTTTCATGGACACCTTCTCCAGCTATAATCAGATCCAGATGACACCTGAGGATGAAGAAAAGACCTCAGGATTTTCTGCTATAGAAAGATGCCGTTTGGCCTGAAGAATGTCGGAGCAACCTACCAATGAATGGTGAACAAAGTCTTCATGGCTCAAATTGAGAGAAATTTGGTTGTCTATGTCGATGACATGTTAGTCAAGTCAAAGAGCCCCGTTGATCATATCGCAGACCTCGCAGAGACTTTCACAGAGATCCGACGGTACAATCTTCAGTTGCACCCAACCAAATGCACGTTTCGGGTCTGCTCTGGGAAATTCCTTGACTTCATGCTAATGAACCGAGAAATTGAGGATAACCGTGATAAGGTGGAAACAATTGTCGGCATGAAGGAGCCAACCACTATCAGAAGCTCCAGAGACTAAATGGCAGAATTACCCTCTGACATTTTCTGTCAAAGTCGATGGAGCAAGCACTTCCCTTCTTCAAGGTCTTGAGGAAGGTCATAGCTCTCCACAAGGGCGACAAGAAAGCCATCGAGTGAGACACAGACTGTAAGCAAGCTTTCTTGGAACTGAAGGAGTATCTTTGCAGTCCACCACTCTTGACGAAGCCTGATGAGGGAGACACATTGATCCTTTACGTAGCAACTACTCAAGAGGCAGTTAGCTCGACATTAGTCAAAGAAGAATTGGGAGTGCAACGTCTGATCTACTATGTAAGTCAGATACTTCGTGGATCTGAAATCAACTACAGCAGGATAGAGAAGTTAGCGTTCGCCCTGATCTAGTCAACGAGGAGACTCCGATCCTACTTCCAAGCACATACCATCTTGGTCTTCATGGAGACTCCATTGGAACAAACCCTGAAGAGGTTAGATCGATTGGGCAAGATGCTGATGTGGAGAGTCAAATTGAGTGAATTCGACATTCACTACAGACCAAGGACGATCATCAAAGGGCAAGCTCTAGCTGATTTCATTGTCGAGTGTACCTATGATGACGAACCCTTGACAAAGGTACAGACTGTTAATTTGATAACTGACCTCCCTTCTGAAGGGTTTTGGTGGACACTGAGGGCACAAATCCGTGCCCGTCCTAAGTCAGACGGAACACGGAAGCAAAAAATGCAGCAGAAAATTATATGTTAACCTAATTAGCATGCAGCCCTAAGGAACAAGACCCTTAGCCATGATCTCTGCCAACTCAGGGTGGATCTGACCACCCCAAGAGGTATCTAAACTACTGCGAATAATTAAAATGAAAGCTTCTAAAAACATACCCGGAACATTGCCCTGGGGCAGGCAAGGTGTACCGCACCGTCTTCCGAGCCGCTCCCCGTTCCACGCCGAGCCGCTCCTTGAACTGCTCCTCGAACCGTTCCGCATCCCGAGGCGAGCAATCCTCGTGTCACTGAGCCAACCACGCGTCGAAGAAAGTTTCACGCGAGTGAAAGCCTTCGCCAAGATTTCGGATCCGAATCCAAAAAGAGGCCTAGCATGGCCAATAAAAGTACAAAGTACGAAAACAAGGAAAAGGTGCAAGCACCGACATCTAACAGCAACCTAAAGCAAAAGCAAGTAAAATCAGTCTCTAAGACTGGTCTCCGGTGTCCTCGAACTCCTCAACGAACGTAGGCTCGGGGCTCAACGTCAGCAAACACCTCGTCTTCAGCAACTGTCTCTGGCTCAGGGTCTAACATGTGGCACCCAAAAGAGCAAGGGGCACATGTCAGCAAGTCTGGAAGACTTGTGCAAGTGAAACTGAAAGGTGGTAAAAGTAAAGCAACCTAGCAGTTCTAGCATGATGCAATGACATGGCAGTTTAAAGAAATGAGTGCAACAAGTAGGGTAAAGTAAAGTAAAGTACGAGCATGGCATGACATTCACAAGACAAGTACAAGACAAGAAAAGTAAGCACCTCGTGCACAGAGATTCCGTCTTTTGGCTAGAGTGGCTGCGCGGGCCAACTCCTAAGCTCAAGCGAACGTTTATCCCTACCCCTCCACGTGTGTCGAGCCAGGGCCTTACCCCCGAACGGTAATGCTCGCTTCTGGACCACGAGCCAGGAAGTGTGTAAACAAGTATGGCGTAGGGGTGCACCTAGCCCGGGACAAGCAAGTACAAGTATGTAGCGTGTGCTACGAATGCAACATTCAATGCATGGATGACATGACATGGCAGTTAAAGTAAGGCGTACAGGTAAGGAAAGTAAACGTGACAGTTTAGCATGCATGAACAACAATTTTAAGGGGTTGGATCTAGCTTCGTTGTCAAGCTAGATCATTTAGGTGACGGATCTAGTTTCGTTGTCAAACTAGATCAAGTAGGCGTCTAGCCAGCTATCATTTCACTGACTAGTCTCTTTTACGCTAAAAGCAAGTAAGTGGCCTAAAAACATGGCCCTACACAAGAGTTGGCAAGTTTCACTTGCCTGCAACTATCACGTCAAGAAAACACCGTCCAACGAGTCCAAAGTCACGATTCCTACGTGCACAAGTCCACCGGCCTACATCCGTTTTATTAATCTTGATTAGTGGATTCTAAAACATTTAAAATACTTTAAAATACTGATTTTTAGTCTTGATTAGCATGCAATTGGGTTGGGGGTCCTAGGGGTGCAAAACGTTACCTCAACACGACGCGAAAGCTACACCGGCGTCGGGTAGCGACGCCGGGGGTTGGAATAAGAGAACGCGCTCCAAGTCCTGTTTCCAAAATAGATTCCTCACTGGAAAATCAGAGAAAATATCCCGGGCGACGATTCCAGATTCCAAAGCTCGTACGTGCGACGACGGGCTACGACGTGCGACGACGTCGTACGCGGCAAGTCGTCGAAGAGAACGTACCAAAGTGGGGCCCACAGTAGTCCTAGGGGCCTTTGGGGGACCCACAATAACTCTGGAGAACTTGGGGGGCCCACGGAGGCAAGCGGTGCGACGGATGCGGGGTTGCGACGAGTGGCCGTCGGTCGTACACAGCCAATGCGGGGACTTGGCTCGGTCAGACACGGTGGGCGGCGCTGTTGCAGCGTTGGGGCGTGCAGCAGCTCGGGATGCGGCGTTTTCCTTCGGTCAGACCGATGGAAATCCTCGGTCGTTCGCTTGGAAGCGGGCGGGACAGCGTTGCAACGCTGCAGCGCTCGGGCGCTCGGTCACAGCGGGCGGGGCCTTCGGTCGGGCACGGAGCGGAGCGGGGCGACAGAGCGGGCGACAAGCGGGTCGGTGCGGTCCGGAGGGTCGGGCGGTTCTCTCGGTCAGACCGAGAGGCCCTCTCGGTCAGGCGGGGGAACGAAGCGGCGGTCGACGTTGTGTGCGGAGCGGAGCGGATGCGGGCGGGACGGCCGGTCAGAGCGGGTGGATGCGGGGGATTTCCTCGGTCGTGCGGGGTGCTGAACGTCGCAACGTTGCGACGATTCGTCGCAACGTCCAAGATGACTTTGGAAGAGGCTAGGGCTAATTTCTTTGGAAAAATAGGACTTGCTAGGGGTTGCTTATATAGTATAGGGGGGTTGACTTGGTCTAGGGCTAAATCTAATAGGATTAGAATTCAAAAAGATTTGAAATTTGAATTTAAACTTCTCCAACCCAATCTAGGATTTGACCTGGTCCAAATGAGCTGGAAATTGGCTCAAAAATTCCTTAAAACGTTTAAAACTCAAATAAATTTTATTTGGCCGAAATTAATTGAAAAATAAATTATTAAAAATAATATAAAACTTGTAAAAATTATAAAAGTGGTCAAATAAACTCCAAAAATTATAAAATAAATATCGTGGTGTTCGTGGCGACGAATGTGAGCTAACTAAGAAGACGGATCTCAAATTCGACGTCGGACGACGAAACTAAAAATAGAAACGTCTCCCGTCAAAAGTGAAAATCGTCACGTCTCATCGAGTGAGTTTAAATTGTGGGAAAACGACTCGAGAAGTGTCGTTTCAAGATAGTGCCACTATTTAATACTCTCAGAGACGTTCGCAACGGCATATCACACAAAAGTATTCAAAATCAAACAAAGTCTAAAATAAACACGTGCACGGCCAAAAGCACGTGCACGAACAACGCACAACGAAAAGTGGTCGTTACATCCTCCCCACCTTAGAATAAAGTCCGTCCTCGGACTTTCTAATATAACTAGTCGCTCTAGTAACTACCCCAATCAAGCCATATAATAATTTAACCAGGTATAGCCATTTCAAGTGCTTATATATGCACTAGATAGTCAAACGTTAATACTACTAACACGTGTATATATACATTCACATACATCGTATACTTATACCTATTATTATTATCACACCTAGCCTACATATAGTTTCACCAGCACATTGCTTCAACCATTATAAGTATCCCCTAATTACCTACAGCCTCTTAAGTACTTCTACTCTAAATCTCACAGGCATCCTTAGTATGGTATAGCTACCCACACACCAAACTATAACTACTAACATACAAACAACTTCACACATCATGAATAACTCCGAATATATATAACACTCAATAAGCAACCATTAATATACCATGGAGGGTACGCTCATTCAAGCCAACATATGCGGAATTTGAAAACCGTCGTACTTCAAAAGTTGAAATCCTCGTTTGGAAGAAATATTTGGAGATCGATAAGACGTGTTGTTTCAAAATAGGTTTGGGTCGAATATTCATAATAAGAGAAAATGGTCTATTGGTTTTAAAGAATCATTAAAAGAGGAAGTAAAATCATTTACACGAATATTGAAGGCGTAGTTTAGAAAATATTATACGGCAGTAATTTAATATAATGTTTGCGAAAGTCAAAGAAGGAAATCAAGTAACGGAAGAATCTAAACTCATTTTAAATGCTTTCAACTCTTTTGGGTTATGGAAAATTTTAAAATACTCAATATTGAAGCTGCTTTTCAAAGGAACCAGGGTTTGCAAAAATTCAAAACTGGTTTACACAAAATGCTTGCATACGAGCACGACGAACTTGGTATGGATAAAAGTAGTTGGAACTCATCTTAGTCTCGAAATTTTTTTTTCTAAAAGCACGTAGGGGAAGTGAAAAGATAATATTAATAACTTGGTCGTAAAATTATCAAAATTGATAGTGAAGCTTTAAAATCAATTCGTGTGGGGTCTAAATCAGAAAGTGGTTATGAAATGGTAACTTTTACAAAAGTCTAAAATAGGGAAAACGGTGAGCATAAAATCGACTTGCTGAAATCTGAAATCCCATGTGATTGGAAGGTATATGAATGGCATAAATTAGAAGGGAAATTACAAGTTGAATGCAAGTACGGTTTAGAATAAAATTAGTATATGAAAGAAAAATGTATTTTCATAGATGCGAAAGTGTAGGCTGAAAAAGCATTATAACTATTTTCCAAAAATTTCGACAAAATTTTAAGAATTTAAATCAACGAGGAGCATGAAGTATAAGTATATATACATATTAGAATTTGAACACTTTAAAACTTAGGGGAAAAGAAAATCAAAGAGAAAATGCTTGCAGAAGGTTCAAAATTTTGCAACGGAGAGTTTCAAAAATTGATGACGATAGTCGTGAGGCGATATCATGAATCGGGGCAAGGGAAACAGTCAGATATTCAAAACATACATACGCTTAGGATATGAATCAGGAGGATCTACGGGAAAACTCCTACGGTCGCCCAACTGAAGCTTAGGACTTGGCGCTTGGTCTTTCTAAAGGAGCTAGGCGATAATGGAATGCGCTCAGCTCGGTCCATAATCGATGAACCCAAACGAACGACTAAAGGAAATTCTAGAACTCTAATATGGTCAGGGGTAGACAAGGACCACTAAAGTAACTCCTATGACGATTAAATCGATTCCCAGCAAGGACTCTAATTACCAGCCTAACAGTCAACCTTATTTGCAAACAATCATATGCAAGCATAATTTAACAAGTCAGGACTAACTAAGGGAAGAAACAACTAGATCGAGAGTTACCTGCGATAACCTCATCCACAGTCTCGCCCTCCACTGCCGTCATCAAGTAAGCCTGCCTCCTCGGCTGCACGGCCTGCTGAAAGGCCTGCCTCTGCGGAGGAAGAGGCGCTCCACGACCTGCAGGTGCAGGTGCTCTCTGTTGCAACGGCTGTGCGGCAACAGGATCCTTCCAAGGTATCTTAGAGCTCGGGCAGTCCTTCACAGCATGAGTAGGATCTCCACAACCTAGGCACTGTCCCAACATCTTCCTACACTGATCCTTGAAATGCCCGGTCTTGCCACAGAAATGGCAAGTCTTCACAATAGGCCCACCTGGCCTCTTGAACTGCACTGGCTGGGTAGGCTTGACCCCAGGCCTAGACGGCTCCATAGGCCTCTTCCCAGCTCCAGAAATCAGTCCTCTCTTCTGCTTTGCAATCTTCTCCTGTCTCCGAGCAGCTACCAGCAACTTCTGATACGACTCCATGTCCGACGTAGACACCAGACTCTGCAAGTCTAGAGAAAGACCCTGCAGAAACTTCTGAGCCTTCTCCTCAGCATCCTCTACCATCTTTGGCGCGAAGCGGCTCAATCTAGTAAATTCCTGGTGGTACTGGTCCACCGTCAGACTCCCTTGCTTCAGCTCAATGAAGCGCTGCACCATCTCCCTCCTAGCAGCCTTCGGAAAGTACTCCTCATCGAATCTAGACTTGAAAGTGGCCCAAGGTATAGGGCTCACCAACAACTCCTCCTCGGCATCCCACCAATTTCGGGCATTATCCTTCAGCTGCCTCTTCACCAGATCAACCCATCCAGCCGGGTTGACCTTCGACATCTTCAGATTATCCTCGGTGTTCCTGATCCACTCCTCTGCAGCCAACGGTCCTTCAGATCCATCAAAGTACGTCGGGCCCAGCTCCCGGAACTGCTTCGCTCCTGGCTCATGGCGGGGAGCACTCTGAGTGTTCTGGAGCATGCCCTGCTGTACCTGCATCATCTGATGCATCATCCTCATGATCTCAGCATTGGTGGGCTCTCTATCAGGTACCTCAGCACGATTGGGCCCACTGCCAGATCGGGTCTGTCGTCGTCCAGCCATCTAATGACGTGGAAAACGAGCAAACAAATTAGACTCAAAGCTTAATGACTTGGATGTTGCAATTTATTTAATGGATATTCCGTTTATTATCGTTGTTCCGTTAGTTCGCAATTGCAAGATTGGACCTGCATGGGCCACCAACAAAACCTGTCACGCCCCGCTTCCCAAAAACGTGGAGGCGAAGCGTGAGAAGGTCCGCTCAGACTTGAAGCTACAAAGCCGCAAGTCCGATAAGCGTCAATCACTTTAATCTGCAGGTCCTTGCAATGCGAAACGAAACAAAGATAACAATAACGAAAGAGACAAAAGAACATCTCAGAGTATCCATAATAATAAATCTCAACAACGCAGGAAAACCACCAGGCTACAAATAAAAGAGTCTAAAAAGAGGCCTAGCATGGCCAATAAAAGTACAAAGTACGAAAACAAGGAAAAGGTGCAAGCACCGACATCTAACAGCAACCTAAAGCAAAAGCAAGTAAAATCAGTCTCTAAGACTGGTCTCCGGTGTCCTCGAACTCCTCAACGAACGTAGGCTCGGGCTCAACGTCAGCAAACACCTCGTCTTCAGCAACTGTCTCTGGCTCAGGGTCTAACATGTGGCACCCAAAAGAGCAAGGGGCACATGTCAGCAAGTCTGGAAGACTTGTGCAAGTGAAACTGAAAGGTGGTAAAAGTAAAGCAACCTAGCAGTTCTAGCATGATGCAATGACATGGCAGTTTAAAGAAATGAGTGCAACAAGTAGGGTAAAGTAAAGTAAAGTATGAGCATGGCATGACATTCACAAGACAAGTACAAGACAAGAAAAGTAAGCACCTCGTGCACAGAGATTCCGTCTTTTGGCTAGAGTGGCTGCGCGGGCCAACTCCTAAGCTCAAGCGAACGTTTATCCCTACCCCTCCACGTGTGTCGAGCCAGGGCCTTACCCCCGAACGGTAATGCTCGCTTCTGGACCACGAGCCAGGAAGTGTGTAAACAAGTATGGCGTAGGGGTGCACCTAGCCCGGGACAAGCAAGTACAAGTATGTAGCGTGTGCTACGAATGCAACATTCAATGCATGGATGACATGACATGGCAGTTAAAGTAAGGCGTACAGGTAAGGAAAGTAAACGTGACAGTTTAGCATGCATGAACAACAATTTTAAGGGGTTGGATCTAGCTTCGTTGTCAAGCTAGATCATTTAGGTGACGGGTCTAGTTTCGTTGTCAAACTAGATCAAGTAGGCGTCTAGCCAGCTATCATTTCACTGACTAGTCTCTTTTACGCTAAAAGCAAGTAAGTGGCCTAAAAACATGGCCCTACACAAGAGTTGGCAAGTTTCACTTGCCTGCAACTATCACGTCAAGAAAACACCGTCCAACGAGTCCAAAGTCACGATTCCTACGTGCACAAGTCCACCGGCCTACATCCGTTTTATTAATCTTGATTAGTGGATTCTAAAACATTTAAAATACTTTAAAATACTGATTTTTAGTCTTGATTAGCATGCAATTGGGTTGGGGGTCCTAGGGGTGCAAAACGTTACCTCAACACGACGCGAAAGCTACACCGGCGTCGGGTAGCGACGCCGGGGGTTGGAATAAGAGAACGCGCTCCAAGTCCTGTTTCCAAAATAGATTCCTCACTGGAAAATCAGAGAAAATATCCCGGGCGACGATTCCAGATTCCAAAGCTCGTACGTGCGACGACGGGCTACGACGTGCGACGACGTCGTACGCGGCAAGTCGTCGAAGAGAACGTACCAAAGTGGGGCCCACAGTAGTCCTAGGGGCCTTTGGGGGACCCACAATAACTCTGGAGAACTTGGGGGGCCCACGGAGGCAAGCGGTGCGACGGATGCGGGGTTGCGACGAGTGGCCGTCGGTCGTACACAGCCAATGCGGGGACTTGGCTCGGTCAGACACGGTGGGCGGCGCTGTTGCAGCGTTGGGGCGTGCAGCAGCTCGGGATGCGGCGTTTTCCTTCGGTCAGACCGATGGAAATCCTCGGTCGTTCGCTTGGAAGCGGGCGGGACAGCGTTGCAACGCTGCAGCGCTCGGGCGCTCGGTCACAGCGGGCGGGGCCTTCGGTCGGGCACGGAGCGGAGCGGGGCGACAGAGCGGGCGACAAGCGGGTCGGTGCGGTCCGGAGGGTCGGGCGGTTCTCTCGGTCAGACCGAGAGGCCCTCTCGGTCAGGCGGGGGAACGAAGCGGCGGTCGACGTTGTGTGCGGAGCGGAGCGGATGCGGGCGGGACGGCCGGTCAGAGCGGGTGGATGCGGGGGATTTCCTCGGTCGTGCGGGGTGCTGAACGTCGCAACGTTGCGACGATTCGTCGCAACGTCCAAGATGACTTTGGAAGAGGCTAGGGCTAATTTCTTTGGAAAAATAGGACTTGCTAGGGGTTGCTTATATAGTATAGGGGGGTTGACTTGGTCTAGGGCTAAATCTAATAGGATTAGAATTCAAAAAGATTTGAAATTTGAATTTAAACTTCTCCAACCCAATCTAGGATTTGACCTGGTCCAAATGAGCTGGAAATTGGCTCAAAAATTCCTTAAAACGTTTAAAACTCAAATAAATTTTATTTGGCCGAAATTAATTGAAAAATAAATTATTAAAAATAATATAAAACTTGTAAAAATTATAAAAGTGGTCAAATAAACTCCAAAAATTATAAAATAAATATCGTGGTGTTCGTGGCGACGAATGTGAGCTAACTAAGAAGACGGATCTCAAATTCGACGTCGGACGACGAAACTAAAAATAGAAACGTCTCCCGTCAAAAGTGAAAATCGTCACGTCTCATCGAGTGAGTTTAAATTGTGGGAAAACGACTCGAGAAGTGTCGTTTCAAGATAGTGCCACTATTTAATACTCTCAGAGACGTTCGCAACGGCATATCACACAAAAGTATTCAAAATCAAACAAAGTCTAAAATAAACACGTGCACGGCCAAAAGCACGTGCACGAACAACGCACAACGAAAAGTGGTCGTTACAGAATCCAAACTCCTTCGTTGCTTTGCTAGAGCCCTTCAGGAGTAAGGCAGAAATATATGGAGAAGAAGAATTAATTTAAGCTTTAATCCGAGCGTGCTCCAACGTTTTTGGGAGACGCTCAGATCTTGAGCTTGGGACGAATTTGGAGGAAGGGGGGAGGCCCCTATTTATATAGGCGGCTGTCTCTCCCCTTTTCTCCACAACCGATGTGGGACTATTAAATTTGTGTTTAATTAAATCAAGTTAGTTTGCCTTTCACAAAGGGCAAACTTCCGTGAATTTTAACTCCCTCACTGTTGAGCTTCATGATTGATACAACCTATCAAATCGAAGGGTGTTCAACGATGAACGCGTAGGAAAAAATGGCTCGTCAATCCGAGTCCGTTTGACCCTCCAAACGTTGCGTCAAAGTATGCCAAAAACCCCACCCAAAATGCACAACCTAGCCGCCGTAAAAAAGCACGCAGCCCTAGGGCTGCGTGCGGGCCCCACTGCGCCAGGCAGCGTGCAGCGCACACACCTCGAGGCGCGTGTGCTACATGTTCCTCTGCATGCACGCAGTGTGCCCGTGCATTGCACGGGCACGCACGTGCCCGGGCCAGGGCCAAGCCTGGGCCCGCGTTCTGCTTGGCGCCCATTTGGGCGACTGGCTTTGGCCAATCAGGGGGCGCCACATGGCGCCCCCTTTCCCCTTTGCGGCAGGGTTATGCGTGAGATTGCCTGGCCTTTGGGTCGGGCCCAAGGCTGCTACACACACAAATAAATTCTGCATCAAATGCAAGTTAAAGTTGTGGGCTTTATCCTTTGGGTCTGTTTTGGGCTCTCTATTTAAACACTTTTAAATAGACTTATTGGGTTCATTTGAACTCCGTTTCTGACGCGGTTTGAACCTGTGTTTAGACCGGGACGTTTCCGTCACACAGGCAACCTTTCCAACGCGTTAATTTAATTAAATATAGTCTTAAATAATTTAAGACATATTTAATCACTTTTTGCATCATATGCAAATTAGTCCCTATCTAAGCTTAAATTTTCATTTGCATCAAATATAAATGATCTGAGGGCATATCCCCCAACACCTTCTATTTCCATAATAGGTAGTAGCTCACCGGTAGATACATCAGGAAAGGAGAAACGTGGATCGTGATGGCCAATGGCTCATCTAACAAGGCTGGGAGCGGAGCAGGTATAGTTGTCCAGATTCCAGAGGGCAACATACTCGAATGCGCTCTTTGATTTAACTTCCTGAATACAAACACCATGTCAGAGTATGAGGCCGCCATCAACGGCCTCAGGTTGAGTCAAGCATTGGGGGCACGAATAGTTCACTTATACACTGACTCCAACTTGGTCGTCCACCAGTTGAGCAGAAATTATGAGGCTCGGAAGAAGGCAATGCAGAACTATCTACGGATCACAAAAGCGGAGTTATCCAAATTCGAACAAGTGGAGGTCCACCATATTCTATGATCAAGGAATCTAAAAGCCGACGCCCTATCGAAGCTCACATCATCATTACTAACGAAGTTGGGATGAGCTGTGTACGTGGAGCACCTTATACACCCGAGTGTGCAGGAAAACAAATTGTTGAGCATCTGTCAAGAACCAACTTGGATGGACCCCAAAATCCAGTATTTCAGAGCCGGAGAGAAGCTGATCGATCCAACTGAGGCACGAAAGTTGGAAAGAAGAGCCTTCCGGTTCATCTTTCATGACGGCTCACTGTACAAAAGACGATGGACCAGGTATGACACGCTCCCTTATCTCAAGTGTTTGAATCCGCATGAAACCGATTATGTGATCTAGGAGATCCATGAAGGCATTTGAAGAAATCATTGTGGAGGAAAAACACTCGCCCTGAAAGCCTTGAAGCAGGGCTATTATTGGCCGACGATGTTTGAGGAGACGATCGAGTACATGTGAAAGTGTTCAAAGTGCCAAAAATTCGCAAGACACGACTCGGCCCCTCCTACCGACCTAATCCCCATTATTAGCCATGTTCCATTTGCCAAATGGGGGTTGGACATTCTTGGACCTTTAACACTGGCAAGCTGACAACGAAAGTTCCTAATCGTGGCCATTGATTACTTTACCCAGTGGACCGAGGCAGAACATTTGGCTCGCATTACTTGGAAGAATGTCAAAAGTTTTGTGTGAAAATCGATCATATGTCGATTTATCGTTCCTCACTCCATCGTCATGGCCAACGAAACATATTTCGACTGTTCCGGGATCAAGGAATTTTGCTGTAAATGGAAGATTAAACTACATTTTGCTTCTGTGGCTCATCCTCAGTCCAATGGGCTGGCAGAGGCAGCTAATAAGTGTATTCTAGAGCCCTTACAAAAGAAGGTTGGAGAAGCCAATGGCGCATGGCTAGAAGAGCTCCCTGGAATACTTTGGTCGTACAGGACGACCCATAAGGATTCTACAGGGGAAACCCCTTTCATGCTTGCCTATGGATGCGAGGCAGTCGTCCCTGTTGAAGTAGGAGAAGAGCCTCTCTGCCTCAAGCACTTTGATGAGGATAGAAATTCAGGAGGACTCAAGCTCAAATCACAATTGATCGATGAGGTTAGAGATCAAGCCCTAACTATCCTCATCAAGCAGAAGGCTCGTTTGGCTCGTTACTACAATTCCAAAGTCTGGGGGTGAATTTTCCGCATAGGCGATCTGGTGTTGTGAAAGGTGGATTTTTCTCCAAAAATTGCTTGACAATGAAAGCTCGCCGCTAAATGAGAAGGCCCATATAGGATGACTGACGTCCTTGGACCGGCCACCCATCGTCTTTCAACCATGGAGGGCAAGGAACTCATTCACCCTTGGAACGCAGAGCTTCTTCGAAAGTACTACATGTAGACATGCAAGTGAGAAAAGTGAGTCATACCAGTCATTGTTTTCTTTCACTTTTATTCTACTTAGATAATGAACACATCTCAAATGTGAGACCAACCATGTCTTGCTTTATATAATATCTAAAGTGCATGTGTTAGTTTAATCTGTCTCAAATATCGTAACCCTTTGTGGGTCGATCGAGCTATACGGTCAGGAATGAACCCTTTATTTTCGTCGGACGTAAGTCCAGGGGCCGCTCCCCTCGCCACCGAACGACCCTCGTCGGACGTAATTTGAGAGGCCACTCCCCTCGCCACCAAATGATTCTCGACAAATGTGAATAGAGGGGCCTGCTTTCCTCGTGAACCAACCCCTCACGCATCGATTGAGCTGTGAGACTGGGGATTCTTGTGACAACAAGATCGAGTAAGGGATGTCGCGCCTATCATTCAACTGTCTGAGCTTTGTATTCTTTCCATACCTAAACTCGAATCGTTGAGGGGGCATATACGTATATACAACTTAGCAAGTAAACTCAGGTGCAACATCCAACCACACTATTTTCAATTCAACACACACTTTAAAAAACTGTCAAGTGACAATTATATGGTGGCTACAGAATAAACAACTAAGTCACATACATCCGACCTATAAAAAATGACGTGCCGAACCTATACAAGAGCCTCGAGCTCAAGGAGCAACACCGCCCTACGTTTCACTCAAAGATGACCCATCGACCCCCTCTGCTTGAGGAATTTGCTCTGAACAATCTCTTGGACTTGCACGATGGATCTTTTCAATAAATGGGAAAGCTCAGAAGCAAGCTTAAGCCTCATATCTTCAGTGGTGGTTGTCAGGCGTTCAGCATTATCCACGATGTTTATCCGAGCTTCGAGTTCGGTGTTTTATTTCAGCCATTGCTTCTCAACGTCCCTCTTTGCACTAGACAAGGAGGCATCGATATCTTTGGCCTTCGATGCTTCCCATACCGCTTTCGACTTTGCGCTCCTCTCCTTATCCAAGTCTTCCTCCAATTCTTTTATTCTGGCTTCAAGTTTGGCTACTCTTTTTTCTGCAATAGTTGCTCTTTGGTGCTCGACGGAGCTCCATGCCAAACACGAACATCTACATGAAACGAATGTCAGATGTGCCGAAGGTACAAAGTTGAGATAAAGGAATGGACGACCAACCTAATAGCCACAGCCAACCACGAAGTTGGCCAACCTTTCGTGATCCATCAACCAAAGAACATCACGGTCATAGGGAAGGATGGAGTTCTCTATAAGAAGAGCGGTCGCCCCATAGTCCAAGAAGGCCGACTCTTCCTCACATATGATATAAGGAGACTGATGGCGCTCCTATCAAAAATGCTTTTGAGGAGTGGAGGACTGCAAATTCATCAATAAAATCCCCTTGTACTCCGAAGGAATTGGGCCTAGCAATGGGGCCGGTGGGTCGAGGCCGCCCCATTTCCACATGTCATTGGAATGGCTCGGAGGGGGCATAGTCTCCCCTGAAGAGGTGTCGTAAACTGTTACTTGGGTCTGAAGAGCTTGGGCCATTGGTGCTTCACCCTTAGCTCGAGCTGGTTTAGAGAAAGCTGTATCGTCTGTCTCGCTCCTTTTCTCATTATCTCCCTTTTAATTTGAAGGGAGACTTCGTTTCTTTTGCAGAGGCTATGCGGGCTTTGAATTCATGACTGGAAGAGAGACGTCCAAAGCAGGGGCCAAAGACAACGTCGTGCCCGAGCAATGAACGTCTGGGATGGAGACCACTGGCAAAGAGGCCAGAGACAACGACCCTGAGGTCGTACCGAACTGCCCACCTTCCTCAGATGAACTTTGTTTGGGACAGAGAGTCAGCCGAATAAAGGAACTACCCACCTTTTTTTTCTTGTGCTGCTCCCTACGAATCTTCAATAGCATATGGGGAACGCCCTCGAATTCTTGTCCGACCATCTCTGCAAGCAAAAATACGATTGAAGTAAGCAATCAAGGGAGAGGCATCAAGTCGATAAGCATTACCATGCCTCTATAAAACGATCTTTATCAAGATTGTCTAACAAATGCCTGGTTGACCTCTCCACTTGTGGGTGACCCAGTAGAAGTTCGATGACCTTGATCACGACAAAAGATAACATTAGCTCCTCAGAAAGGTCATGATTAGGTCTACCCCAATGAGTGAGAAACGTGGATATATTTAGGAAGGTGACAAAAACGAAGGTATCTTCCCAATTATGAGCAGAACTAGGGAGATCCCAAAGAATATTTATATCTCTCAGGGCAACGATGTGATGCCATACACATCGGGAGTCAATCTCAATTTGGAAAAAGAACCTAAAAAGCGGGATGGTTGGTTTTATCTTGTTTATCAAGCATAGAATGATAAAGCTGACTACTAGAGAGATAGCCAAGGGTGCAAGCTGACAAAAAGGAAGCTCTAGATAACCCAATACTTCAAGGATGAAGGGATGAAGGGGAAAGCGAAGGCCGAACTGGAAGGCTTTCAAATATACCCCAACTTCTTGCCTTTTGGGGAAGAAAACACTCTAATTCAATTCAGGTATTCGAAATCCGTAGGGATAAGAGATATAGTCCATTTGGATTTTGTCGTTTAAAAAAAGGATAGAGTTGGAACCAGATCCAGGATTTCCCGAGGCACGTCGGGTGACTTGCCAGCCCGTAAAATGGGAACTCTAGGCTCCATGAGCAATTCTTTGCCCTTCCAAGCGACTGCCTCATATTGAGAGGAGTGGAGACTACCCAGAGCTTCGGGTTGGGACACTTCCTTGATTATCAACATTGTAAGCCAAAAAAAGGAAGATGTGAAGAGAAAAGTAGGCAAGAAAGAAAGACTACCTTAGCCAGGATTGGTAAAGAGCAGATGAAATTGAAGTAGAAGCAGAGTTTTCTCAACGACAAAGTCAGAAGAGTTTGCTGTCTCGCCTTCTTCACTCCATTTATAACAGAAAGCTAACTTTCGAACCTAACTTGGCCGTTCAAGGGGAAGCATGTGTCCGCATCCGGTGCCTCTAATACTCCAGACCTCGAATCAGCGCAGCAACCGAAGGAGAAAGTGGGGATTTTGGCGGTCGAAATCAAATGTTCCTTCTTCGACTACCGTGCCCATTTAATGAGGGTTCACATCACTCAGTCTCAATCGACACCCCCACACGAGCATAAGTGATGGTTGCTTTTGTTAATACATGGGCCCAGCCCACGAAGCAGGGAGACATACTCTGCTTGATGAGAGAAGCCCACTTGAATTACTAAGCCTCAGCCCAATGGCCCAGAGTCTGCCTGAGAAAGGCAAGCTCTTACCCAGTCAATGAGCCAGCTCACTTATTCGTTGGGTCCAGCTAACAGTACGGATTTGGTTAATAATGAAGAATTAAGAGGGCATCTGTTACCCTCATTTCAAGGAATATCATGTTGCAATAAATGAAAGGCGGTTACTGCAAACGAGAGGGAGAAGAAATCATCATCATAAATAGGCGAAAGAAGGACAGAAAAAGGGTTCACACACCAGTGGTACTGATTACTAGGTACTCTGACAACTCTACTCTCAACTTTTCCACCTATATTTCTTCCTCTAAAATCTCGGTGAGACATCACCAAGATGATATCCCTTTAAGTCGATCTTGACTATCCTGAGTCATCGTAAGTCCCACACTGACTTAAGCATAGAAGGGAATTTGGGTTTGAACCTAGATCTGACCCCCCATGACGACTGCCTTTGTTACAAATAGCTTGATGTACGACCCAACAAGTGGCTCAAAGGATCGCTCTCGATGACCCAGAGTTACGTCGAGCTTCATCCAAGTAGCTCGAACCTGGCTTGCTTTGACCCGGTCCCGTTTGTTGGATATTGGACTCCCCGGATTTGGTTTTGGATGATGAACAAACATAAATATATCGTGAACTAACACTTTGTGAGCGCAGTTATGGAGATCGTCGCCAAATTCATATGAATATCAATTACGACATCTCAAGACTTCTCAAAGCACGTGATCGTATGCCTAAAGCTTCGTTGAAGCTTATGGACCAATTTAGAAGTCATGAAGATTCGATTGAAGCTATTGAAGACGGTATCGTCAAATTTTATTTATATTCTTTAAGCTTCTTTCGTAGAATGTTAAGCCTTGAGTAGGTCTTACGGTTTAAATCTTCATAACGCTCATATCTTAGCTCTAGGATCTTAGTAGAAGTCCATACAATCTTTCCCGAAGCTTCGCGCTTCGATTCGGGACTTCTTGTGCATGTTAGTTGGTTCAAGAAGAAGAACTGACCGACTAGATGGTGATCTAGTCAGTCGGCAAAGCTTCTTGGACCGACTAGTTTCTGTCAGTCAATTCTAAGCTCTTTACTGTTTACAGTTAGTCGGTCTAAGTTGACTCACCGACCGACTAGTTTGTGAACTAGTCGGTCAGTGATGCTTCTGTAACCGAGTAGTTGAGCTTTCCCTGTACATGCACATTTGAGCCTGAGCTACTGTTTATCATTAGTCGGTCTATATTCATTGATCGACCGACTAGTTGATGAACTAGTCGGTCAACTTTCCTTCTTGGACTGACTAGTTGAGTTTTACTGTACATGCCAATTTTCACCTAACTTACTGTTTATCGTTAGTCGGTCTATGCTCATTTGGCGACCGACTAGTTGGTGAATTAGTCTGTCAACATTTGTTCTTGGACCGACTAAGTCAATTTGTGCTCAGACTTCTGATTTATCTGTTAGTCGGTCTCAGTTGAGTAACCGACCGACTAGTTGTGAAACTAGTCGGTCAGCTACTCTTCTTGGACCGACTAGTTCCTTTTGTCTGTGATTTGACCTTTTCTCTGTTCTCTCATTAGTCGGTATACGTTGATTGACCGACCGACTAGTTGATGAACTAGTCGGTCGGTAGTTGTTCTTTGACCGACTAGTTGGGTTCAGAAAAGAGCCGTTGGAGCATTAATTGAAACGTTTTTCTTTCTCTCTCTCCTCTAACCTATATATACTTGATGGGCTGCATTCATTGCAGTCAAGGCTGATATTATTGCAAGTTTAGAGATCAAGAGAAATCATTCCAAGCTCATTCTAAGCTCTTTCATTCCATTCAATAATCTCTCCTCACTCTTACTTCCAAAGAGAGATTCATTGAGTGTGAAGCCTTCTAAGCCAAGTGCTTGATTCTAGGTCACCAACATCCCCATAGCTCTTCATCGCTGATCTACATCTTGGAGCTAGGGTTTGGTGCCACTTCTTCTTCCTCAAAATCATCCTTGCCCTAATTCGTAAGCATTACTCAAGGCATAGGTATTTTGTCGGTAAGAAGTTTCTTATTTCATTTCAATTTCATATTGTAAGTTTCACTCTCGGTTGTGAGAGTGTGGTTGTGATCCCGGGTTGTGGGAGTCACAAATTGCTTTGTGTATGATTTTACTTGTGGAGGTTTTTCACAAGTATTTCATAGTGGAAATCTTGAGTTAGGGTTTCTAACTCAAGTATCCGGAGGGGATCTAGGTGGTTGGGACGTAGGATCCCCGGGAACAAGTCGGGGAGACTTGGGTGGATCCGAACCCAGTAATATCGTTGTTTGCGATTGTTTCTTTGTTGTCTAACATTTACATTTCCGCATTTTCCGCATTGTTCGGTAGAGTTTGCAAGTAATTAGGAATTAGCCTCTTAATTATTTTAAAGTACTATTCACCCCCCCCTCTAGTACTTGTGCAGTAGCTTAGCAGGGCATTACATTTGGTATCAGAGCCAAGTCTATAGCTATGTCTGCCAACGACAACAAGACCGTGCGTCCACCTTCCGACTATGGCACCTTCAGGAACCGTGAAGGAGCATCTTCGGTGATGGAAGGACATTCCTCAACGAGGCCTCCATTCTTCAATGGTACCAACTACGGGTACTGGAAATGTCGGATGGAAACTTTCCTCCGGAGTGCATCTCTATGGAGGACCACGATGAAGGAATACGTCGAGCCCGCCGAAGAAGACTTTGAGAAATGGACAACCGCGGAGGTCGCCGCGGAGGTAAGCAATGCCAAGGCAATGAACGCCTTGCAATGCGCATTGGAGCCCGAGGACTTTAATAAGATATGCACATGTAAGAGTGCATATCAAATTTGGAACTCCCTCCTCATACTACATGAAGGACGAGTACGGTAAGAGACTCTAAACTCGTTGTTGTTAACAAAGATTACGAAATGTTTCATATGCAACAGGGTGAGAAGATGAAGGAGTATTATGCTCGCTTCGTCGACATCATAAACGAGTTGGAGGCTCTCAGCAAAACCTACACCCAAAAGGAGAAGTGTTCGAAGCTTATCGAAGGACTTCCTTCTTCTTGGGAAAAGCGTACCTTCGCCCTCGAGGAAGGTAATGATATGAATAAGTACACCGTAGTTCAACTAATGGGTACTTTAATGTCATACGAGGTACGCAAGGATAGCAAGTTAAAATTGCAGGAAAAGATGAAGTCCTACCTAAAGCAAGACGAGCCAAAGAAGAAGGCTATTGCTTTCAAGGCCGCTCCATCCACATCCACATCAACCGATGATGAAGACTCAGAAAACGAGTTGGACTTGGAGTCCATGGCACTCATGGCCAAGAAGTTCAACCGTTTCTTCTGAAAAGGTAACTATAAGAACAAAGCTAAATTTGGTTCTTCTAACGCCTCCTCCTCTCCTTTGTGTTTCAAGTGCAATAAGCCAGGACACATGAAAGCGGAGTGTCCTCTAAATAAGCAAAAGGAGAAGTGGAAGGCGTCGAAATTCGATAAGTCCAAGAAGTACAAAAAGGGGTACAAAAAGGGACTTGTCGGGGGCAACATTCACCGACTCCGAGGATTCCTCAAGCGGAGAGTCGGACGATGAGCAAGTGGAGCAAGCGCACATGTGCTTCATGGCAAGAGAGGAGCATGATCAAGGATCTTCCTCCTCCGATGATAGCGACAACGAAGGCGATGAGGTAACTATGGATGACCTTAGGAATGCTAATTCTCAATTATGGTCTAAGTATACTAAATTAGTAATTAGGTATACTAAAGTAAAAGCTGACTTAGCTAGCATTCAAACCTCGCCTAAAACTATCATCACCAACAACGACACCGTTGTTGAAGGGTTGAAGAATGAGATTGTTAATCTCAAGACTCAACTTGAACATGTTAGCATTGAAGATCCGGAGGAGCACAAGGTAGCGGATTTGACTTCTCAAAACTCGACTTTGAGTATTGAGAATGAGAATCTTAAATCTCGTGTTTATGTGCTCACATCGCAAGTATCCACTTTGGATACTTCTTTGCGTTCTCTCACCGAGAAATATGAGAACACATTAGGCCGAATTAATAAATTCAATAAGGGTAAGGACCATTTGGATAAAATCCTAAGTGACTTACTTCCGGCCAATCACCACATTGGCTTGGGGTATACGATGGGAAGTTCATCCAAATCGGCCACTACTTTTGTTAGGCCAACTTCCGGTGACTCAACGAGTGGTAGCAAACACTCTATTGGTAGTTCTTCTACCAATGGTGCTTCCACCTCGTCCACACCCTCTTTCGGAAAGAAACCCACTTTGGGTGGACCTCCAAAGAAGGGGCATGCTTATATGTACACCAATACTATGCCACATAGGAACACACGTCCTACTCCACCGGCTCACACATATGATGATTTCTATGCTACACGTTCACGGGCACGTGCACACCATGTGAGACACCCTCACGCACGTGTTCCTCCACATGCATATGTTCACCCACATCATCGTATGAATAACTATCCACATGCACCATTCCATCATGTTCCTTATGCCTATCCACGACATGCATCACGTAGAAACCAACAACGCATGCATGCACCCAATAGGATGAGGGCTCCCAAGATTTTCACTATTTGGAGCCCAAAGGACACAAGCATGGATGAAAAACAAGTTTACATGAATGCTTATTTTTCGGATGTTGTGCATAGTAGAAATTATGTGGGGAAGTCTAAGTCCAATTGGACTTGGCTTCCAAAGGTCTAATCTTTTGGACCCAATGACCTTGGGTACCATGATATGAAATTTTCTATCTTTAGGTACTCAAGGAAAAGAAAACGAAAAGGAGCAACAAATTTAAATTTAGCTCCAAGGGGAATTGGATACTCGATAGCGGGTGTTCAAAACACATGACGGGTGACGCTCAATTGCTCTCCGGAGTGGTTCCCATTGCAAATGGAAACCGCGTCGTATTTGGAGGCAACGAGAGCGGAACCATCATAGGTGTTGGTAAAGTGGGTAATCCTTCTAAACCCCTTATATGTGATGTTTACCTTGTTAAAGGATTAAACCACAATCTCATTTCAATAAGTCAACTTTGTGACAAAGGTTACAAAGTTAACTTTGCGAAAGGAATGTGCCATATTTTAAGAAAAGATAATAATGAATTATTGTTTTCCGACACACGCCATAAGGATATATATATCCTAGATCTTCCAAGATCACATGAACAATGTCTTATTGCCAACACAAGTGAACAACACTTATGGCATCGACGTTTTGGTCATGTGAACTTTGGAACACTATTTAAGCTTTCCAAGTTAAATTCTATTAGAGGCTTCCCTAAGCTTGTCTTTCAAAAGAAAAGCTTTTGTGACTCGTGTCAACGAGGCAAGCTTCCAAAATTGTCATTTAAACCTAAGAAAAGCATTTCCTCTAAGCGGCCTCTAGAGCTATTACATCTAGATTTATTTGGGCCAACTAGAGTTGCTTCATTAGGTAATGCTAGATATGGACTTGTCATCGTTGATGAATTTTCTAGGTTTACTTGGGTATTTTCATTGTGTAATAAAAATGAAGCTTTTGAAAACTTCATAATTTTTGTTAAGAAAGTACAAAATCTCTTAGGAACCACCATTGTCACTATTCGTAGTGATCATGGAGGTGAATTTGAGAATGAGTCTTTTGAGACATTTTGTGATGAAGTTGGTATTACACACACCTTTTCATTCCCTCGCGCACCTCCTCAAAATGGTGTTGTTGAGAGAAAGAATAGGACGCTAGTGGAATGTGCTCGCACTATGCTTGATGGTAGCCAACTTGGCCACCAATTTTGGGCGGAAGCGGTACACACAGCTTGCTATGTGTTTAATAGAATACTTTTGAGGCCCGGCACTAAACAAACTTGTTATGAATTGTTGTTTAGTAGGTTGCCTCAAGTTAAACATTTTCGTGTTTTTGGTTCAAAATGTTTTATTAAGAACACGTATGGTAGTTTGGACAAATTCGATCCAAGATCCGATGAGGGGAATTTTGTTGGATATTCTTCGCGTAGCAAAGCCTACCGGATATTCAACAAACGAACCTCAACGATCGAGGAATCGCTTCATGTGTCATTTAATGAAGGATTTGTTCCAACTAGAATTACTAATGATGATGACTCTATGGATGTCTTATGTGATTCAATTGGTAATTCTAACTCTAATGATTCTATTGATTCTATTGAGACTAACCCGTCTAATGAAGTTGTTGAGAATGTTCCTAGTGATCAAGATATTCTCAAACGGCTTCATACCGTTCGTGACCATCCTCATGAGCAAGTCATTGGCAATATCCATGATAGTGTCAAGACGAGATCGCAAGTGAACTACTTCGCTCATTGTGCCTTTGCCTCCTCGATAGAGCCAAAGAATGTTAATGAAGCATGCGAAGATAGCGCTTGGATCTTAGCCATGGAGGAGGAACTCATTCAATTCGAGAGGAATGAAGTTTGGGAGCTTGTTCCATTGCCATCGAAGAACCACACCGTCATAGGGACAAAGTGGATCTTCAAGAACAAAACCGAAGAAAACCAAGTCGTCGTCCGGAACAAAGCTCGGTTAGTTGCTCAAGGCTACCGTCAAGAGGAAGGTATTGATTTCGAAGAATCCTTCGCTCCGGTAGCTAGATTAGAATCAATTAGATTATTATTGTCTTTTGCATGCCATAAGGATTTTAAATTATTTCAAATGGATGTTAAAAGTGCATTTTTAAATGGAGATGTTGTTGAGGAAGTTTACGTTTCTCAACCTCCGGGTTTTATTAATGAAAAATTTCCAAATCATGTTTTTAAACTTAAGAAAGCACTTTACGGTTTGAGACAAGCTCCTCGAGCTTGGTATGATCGTTTAAAGAATTTTCTTTTGGATTTGGGTTTTAAAATGGGAGAAGTTGATTCCACATTATTTGTTAAGTATTCGAATAATGATATAATTTTAGTTCAAATATATGTTGATGATATCATTTTCGGTGCTACTAACTTTGCTCTTTGCGAAGAGTTTTCTAATGTGATGAAGGATCAATTTGAGATCAGCCACATGGGTGAGCTCAAATATTTCTTAGGTCTCCAAATTCGCCAAATGGACGATGCAATCTTCATCCACCAAACGAAGTATACGGTGGAGTTGCTTAAGCGATTTGGAATGGAGAATGCCTCCGGGAAAAAGACTCCAATGAGCACGACTACACATCTTGATAAGGATACGGGCGGTAAGGATGTAGACATTCGTCTATATCGAGGTATAATAGGTAGTTTACTTTATCTTACCGCAAGTAGGCCCGATATTATGTTTACCGTATGCGTATGTGCTCGTTATCAGTCTCAACCTAAGGAATCTCACTTAGTAGCGGTAAAACGTATTTTTCGCTATCTAAGTTACACTTTAGATTTTGGATTACTTTATCCGAAATCTAGCACATATGAGTTAGTCTCATATAGTGACGCTGATTATGCGGGATGCAAATCCGACAGGAAGAGTACTAGTGGCACTTGCCATTTTATAGGAAATTCCCTTGTCTCTTGGTTTTCCAAGAAGCAAAATTCGGTATCACTTTCAACCACCGAGGCGGAATACATTACCGCCGGTGCCGCGTGTGCTCAAGTTCTTTGGATGAGACACACACTTAAAGACTTTGGTATAAACTGTGATACTTGCCCTATCATGGTTGACAACCAAAGTGCAATATGTCTTTCCAAGAACCTGGTACACCATTCTCGTTCGAAACACATAGATGTCCGACACCATTTCTTAGATGATCATGTTGCTAAAAAGGACATCATATTAGTGTACGTTGAAACCCAGAAGCAAATCACCGATATTTTCACGAAACCCCTAAAGGAGGACTCATTTGTGCGGTTACGTCGAGAATTGGGGATTATGGGTGAATCCGAGATATAGGATTCATTTTTTTATTCAATATTCTTGCATGCTATTCTATTCGTTATATTTGCTCATGCTTGAGGTATTGAAATTTTCTGGATTTTTGTTGAATTTTCGGAATTTTCGCTCGATTTGTGCGTAATCGTCAAATTTCTGTTTTTCGATGTCTAATGGGGTAGTATAATGTTTAATGAGAGTATTTTGATGTTTCATCCAAGTGTGATTAGGAGAGAAATCAAATTTCATAGATTTTCAATTTTTGGACCTCTTTAGTCGGTTCATGTTCAATGACCGACCGACTAGATTGAGATCTAGTCGGTCAATAAATGAACACAGACCGACTAATTCTTGTCAGTTAAATTGGGTTCTGCCACTATTTGCAACTAGTCGGTTCAAGCTCATTGACCGACCGACTAGATCTTGATCTAGTCGGTCCGTGCTTGAACTGTGACCGACTAGTTGTGACGGGGGCAATTGCGTCTTTTGTCTTCTAATCAACTTATTTAGTCATCGCGACCGACTTCTTCCGTGTTTAGTCGATCAAAACCCCTCTCTCAGCTCGAAACCCCCGTGCCCTTTCATCTGCCTCCCTCTCCGCCGTCGATCTCCGGCCATCTTTCCGGCCATCTCTGCATGTGCCGTCGACCCCTCTCCTCCTCCTAGGTATCTCTCTCTATTCTAGGGCTAGCTTTCAGCTTCTAGGATTAGGGTTTCTTGTGATTTCATTTCGGCCTAGGGTTGTGCTAGGGTTCTTGATTTCGGCTAGGGTTTCTTAGATTTGATCTCTTGCGTCGTGTCGTGCCGTGAATATGGCTCGTACACGTATCCCGATCACTCCATCTAGCCCCTCACCGATGACCGTAGAACCTACCCCTACGGATCCCGTTCAACCTTCGCGAACCCCGCCGAAACGCCAATCTAAGACTACCCAACCCTCGTCGTCTTCGCCTCCTCTCAAGAAGAAGAGGACGACGACCGCCAAGCCTAGAGCCCAACCCAAGCCTAAGCCCAAGCCCAAGCAACTTGCATCTCCCTCCTCTTTCCATTCTCCTACCGATTCCGATTCCGAGTTCATTCCCGAGCCTGAGACTCATAGGGAACCCACTCCTCCTACCCATCCTGAGTCTAGCTCCCGACCTCGTACGTCTACCCGTAAGCCTAAGGGAAAGGCTCTGATGCCGGTAGGCGGTGTCGATATCTCGATGTGTCGCGACGACCCTATGTGTCTCGCGGCTTACAACCGTATCGAACATTGCCCGCTGCTTCTGGAGCATTTCGTCCAGATTAGTGACTTCATAGGGCTAGCTGATCTTTTGCCGTCTTCGGGTCTTATCGATTACCTTCGATATGATCCTAATGCGAATCCTCACCCCTACCCTCGTTTAGTCAAACTATTCTATGCCAATAGGATCCGGGGTCAGTACGATGCGACCCACTCTGTTGAGACGACTGTTTTGGGGACTCCTATAGTCCTCACAGCAGAAATCTTAGGAGAGATTTTGGGTATCTCCTCGTCTGGCCTCCTCCCCTCAGACATTTCTGTTGATGACATTTCTTCCCTAGATCAGACCATCCTTTCTGAGATTTTCCATCAGATTCCTCCCGCCATGATTGGCGTACCCTCCAAATCCTTCAAGCCTAATGCATGGGACCTCAATTTGAGTCTGAAGTCGTGCTTGCTTTCCAAGTACGGCTCCTCATCTCTACCGTCCCAGCCTTTTCTGAAGTTGATCTATGCTATTTTCATAGGGAGCTCGATTAACTGTGCTCGCATTATACTCGATAAGATGGACTCTTTCGAGTGTATTCACAAGACCACGAAGTCGGCTCACATCCCCTTCCCGTGCTTGTTGACCCTTGTTTTTCGCCACTTCCGTGTCACACTTCCTCGTGACGATGAGCGTCCACTTGGTCCTCCCCTGAACGCGACGGCCGTCAAGAAGTCTCTTGTGGCGCTCCGTCACGTTCAGAGGACGACACCTTCAGTGTCTGCCTCTGCCTCTGCCTCAGCTGCTTCCTCTACCACTCTTGTCGATGTCGTTCGTTCGATCTGTCGTTTGGAGTCTCGTCAGGCTCGTTCTGAGGAGATTCTCAGCCGTATCGCTCGACACCATGGTATTGAGATCCCTCCGTCTTTTTCTGATGAGGATGAGTTGGACGAGGATGACATTGAGGAGCTTTGTCGTGCTTCTACTCGTGCCCTCGAGGGCACTTCTGGTGATGCTGCTGCTGCTTCGTCTGCTGGTGCCCCGAGCGCACACCTGTTGCCACCGCTCCTGCGGTGGATGCTCCGACTGGTGCTCCCGAGGCCACTACTGTTGCTGCTCCAGAGATTGCCACTTCTGCCGTCGCTCCCGTTGACATTCCAGATGTTCATGTGACCACCACTTCTCCTGCAGAGCCTGCTGCTGCTGCAGATCCTGCCGCTTCCTCTTGAGCTTCTTTGAGGACTCTCCCGATACTCATTGGATGACATATCTAGTTGTGAGAGAGTTTGGGTAGGATAGTGTGGGTGGCTATGATTTTTGGATCATTTTGATGATGTATTTTGATGTACTTTGATGATGTTGTATGTTATGTGACACTCTGATATCTGTTTGATATGATGATGTATTTTGTGCCCCGATCGTTGGATCGATGTTTTGTATGACAGTGATGTATATTTTTGATGTACTCTGGTTCATATTTTTCATATATATACATCGACGTTGACATTTCATTCTATTGTGCACATTATATTTTTTTATGTCTCTGATGTTTAATTTCGTCGCTCGACTATATTAACTTGGTACAATAGAAATTTCTTCTATGGAAGCATAGAATTGTTTTCCATGCACTAAATTAACCAAGAATGTTGACATTGGAGAGTATATTCCATAACTCAATCCGTAAAATTGATTTGAGTTTTGATGATTTCGCTTTACGATTTTCGACTATGGTTTCATTGACACGCCTTGATTTTATTCGTATTTTTCTTTGGTGTCACTTGAACCATCATCGTTTTCTACGACTCCCGTGCTTTTATTTGAAGCCATTGTTGTTGTCGTTGATCTCCTCCCGCTCTTTTTTTGCTAATGCCAAAGGGGGAGATATATAATAATAACAATGTGCTAAATGATAATTTAAAGCACTATTCCAAGAATCTAATTTGATATGTTAGATTCAGGGGGAGTTAAGATATATAAATGGATTTTCAAATCCGATATTTCAATAACCAACTTTTGGTATTCGAAATTTCAATAATCGATTCTCATTTATATACTTTACTCGTCTGCTTGATGCGTATTATTATTGTTTAATTTGGAATTAACGTGTCATCAATGTAGGGGGAGTAAGTAAATTACATTTGAATCATTATTTTTTATTATTATTTATGTTGGTTTGTCATCACCAAAAAGGGGGAGAATGTTGGATATTGGACTCCCCGAATTTGGTTTTGGATGATGAACAAACATAAATATATCGTGAACTAACACTTTGTGAGCGCAGTTATGGAGATCGTCGCCAAATTCATATGAATATCAATTACGACGTCTCAAGACTTCTCAAAGCACGTGATCGTATGCCTAAAGCTTCGTTGAAGCTTATGGACCAATTTAGAAGTCATGAAGATTCGATTGAAGCTATTGAAGACGGTATCGTCAAATTTTATTTATATTCTTTAAGCTTCTTTCGTAGAATGTTAAGCCTTGAGTAGGTCTTACTGTTTAAATCTTCATAACGCTCATATCTTCGCTCTAGGATCTTAGTAGAAGTCCATACAATCTTTCCCGAAGCTTCGCGCTTCGATTCGGGACTTCTTGTGCATGTTAGTTGGTTCAAGAAGAAGAACTGACCGACTAGATGGTGATCTAGTCAGTCGGTAAAGCTTCTTGGACCGACTAGTTTCTGTCAGTCAATTCTAAGCTCTTTACTGTTTACAGTTAGTCGGTCTAAGTTGACTCACCGACCGACTAGTTTGTGAACTAGTCGGTCAGTGATGCTTCTGTAACCGAGTAGTTGAGCTTTCCCTGTACATGCACATTTGAGCCTGAGCTACTGTTTATCATTAGTCGGTCTATATTCATTGATCGACCGACTAGTTGATGAACTAGTCGGTCAACTTTCCTTCTTGGACTGACTAGTTGAGTTTTACTGTACATGCCAATTTTCACCTAACTTACTGTTTATCGTTAGTCGGTCTATGCTCATTTGGCGACCGACTAGTTGGTGAATTAGTCTGTCAACATTTGTTCTTGGACCGACTAAGTCAATTTGTGCTCAGACTTCTGATTTATCTGTTAGTCGGTCTCAGTTGAGTAACCGACCGACTAGTTGTGAAACTAGTCGGTCAGCTACTCTTCTTGGACCGACTAGTTCCTTTTGTCTGTGATTTGACCTTTTCTCTGTTCTCTCATTAGTCGGTATACGTTGATTGACCGACCGACTAGTTGATGAACTAGTCGGTCGGTAGTTGTTCTTTGACCGACTAGTTGGGTTCAGAAAAGAGCCGTTGGAGCATTAATTGAAACGTTTTTCTTTCTCTCTCTCTCCTCTAACCTATATATACTTGATGGGCTGCATTCATTGCAGTCAAGGCTGATATTATTGCAAGTTTAGAGATCAAGAGAAATCATTTCAAGCTCATTCTAAGCTCTTTCATTCCATTCAATAATCTCTCCTCACTCTTACTTCCAAAGAGAGATTCATTGAGTGTGAAGCCTTCCAAGCCAAGTGCTTGATTCTAGGTCACCAACATCCCCATAGCTCTTCATCGCTGATCTACATCTTGGAGCTAGGGTTTGGTGCCACTTCTTCTTCCTCAAAATCATCCTTGCCCTAATTCGTAAGCATTACTCAAGGCATATGTATTTTGTCGGTAAGAAGTTTCTTATTTCATTTCAATTTCATATTGTAAGTTTCACTCTCGGTTGTGAGAGTGTGGTTGTGATCCCGGGTTGTGGGAGTCACAAATTGCTTTGTGTATGATTTGACTTGTGGAGGTTTTTCACAAGTATTTCATAGTGGAAATCTTGAGTTAGGGTTTCTAACTCAAGTATCCGGAGGGGATCTAGGTGGTTGGGACGTAGGATCACCGGGAACAAGTCGGGGAGACTTGGGTGGATCCGAACCCAGTAATATCGTTGTTTGCGATTGTTTCTTTGTTGTCTAACATTTACATTTCCGCATTTTCCGCATTGTTTGGTAGAGTTTGCAAGTAATTAGGAATTAGCCTCTTAATTATTTTAAAGTACTATTCACACCCCCCCTCTAGTACTTGTGCAGTAGCTTAGCAGGGCATTACACAGTTGCCCGGGTCCCATCCGCCAGGGCCGATCCTGAAGTATTGGGGTCCAGTGAGAGTTAAAAATTTGGGCCCTTTACATATACTTTTTAAAAAAATTGAAATACTAAATTTTTTTGGGGTTTGGAACCTAGCCAAGTGCAATGCTAGGATGTAACGACCTGCTTTCTTGGGGCCATTACTTATTTGATATACTCATAAGTCTGCAGATCACCAGTGAAAACAATATAGCCACGATGCAGAGATGTACAAAAATACTCAAACAATGTCCATTTATTACAATCCATACAGTACAGAATAGCCCAGCAAAGAAACATGAAAGAAAAGAAGTATATATTAAAATTCGTCACAACTCAAACTCTAATGTCTACAGCCTTTGGGTCGGACTCTGGATCATCGAACTCAGGAGCATCCTTTTCAACCTATGTGTCGTCTAACAGTGCTACGAAGATGGAACTATAGGTAAGTCACAACAATTCTAGCAATAGAAATAAATTAGTGCAAAAGTACGGAACAGGCTATAGTAAACAACTAACAATGATCATGCAAGTGTGACAAGTAAGGTGAAAGCAGTCATGTAAACAAGTACTATAAATGAGGTAAAAAGGTGAATGTGTAAGTATAATAAGTAACATACAAGGGCAACCATTGTGATAGACATCGTAAGACTAGCAGGCATGAACTGTAACAATGGTTAATAGGTAAAGTACTGAACAAGACATACATTTAATCCATTGGTTAATGTGGTGCTAGCAGTGATTAAGCTAAACTATGTGACTTACGTAGGAGAGTATGATATGCAACCATTGAGCCCATCTCTTTCGCAACAGGGAGTTAATCTTGTGTGTCTACGTACAACATACTTTTGAAAACATGTACTGTTTGAAAAAAGGACATGACGTGAAAAGGATACGAGACTCCTAGTCACTTGATAAGAGAGATGCCTCCCGGTTATAGCTCCCACACACTCTCTACAATGAGTTACCCCAAGCCCCAGTGAAGTGTCATGTGTATCAAGTATATGTTTATACGAGATGTTCCACAAGATATTCCACAAGATATTCCACAAGATATACCACATGATCTTTCACAAGATGTTCCACAAGATATTCCACAAGATATACCATATGATGTTCCATAAGATAATTCATTATCATTTGCAGAGTCATAGATGGCATGCAGCATGTGATGTAACTATTTAAACATGAGCAATCATGCAACAAGAGTGCCGATATTTCTTGCATAATTTTCAAATGAGAAGCATCAAAACATGGTAGTCAAGGGTGAACGAGAGTTAACATGGTGAATATGAGTTTACGTGCGATGAAAGGTTGAAGTAAATCATTTAAAGGTATTTATAATCAATGTTTGCAAACTGATGATAATTGGAATTCTAACATTGATCCATACATACACGGCCAGTCTCCCCACTTCCCAAAAAGCAACGGAAGCGAGAACATTACTAAGGTCCGCATGAACTGGAGCGATGAAGCTCGAGTTCATTAAGTGTCACGTCCCGCTTCCCAAAACGACGGAGGCGAAAGCGTGACAAGGCCCTCTTAGGCCGGAGCTGAGAAGCTCGGACCCAATAAGCGTCTGTAGGGGTACCATTTTAAAGTTTCAGGTTCTTGCATTTAATAAGGTTCGAACCAATAGGAAGTACAGAAAGAAAGTGGCATTCATAATATAGAGAAATAATATCCAGCGAGTACAAAGTCTAAAAAGAAGCCTAAGCATGGCTACAAACTATCTAAAAGCAAACTAAAAGCAGTAACCTCTGAAAGGCGACGACTGAAAAGTCCTCAAGGTCTGGTCCTCGTCAGGCACGTACTCTGGGTCGACATCATCGGCTCCTCGTACTCCAGTAAGTCTGCCGCGTCCACGAACTCTGGCTCAACACCTAACGTACAGCACCAAAAGAAGGAACTGTACGTCAGGTAAGGTATACAAAAAGGGTCAGACCAAACTGCAAGTGTACCAACTATTTAAACATCGTTTTACTGGTTGATTAACATGCTGGGGTTACAACAGAGTAGCAAAATAAGTAACGTAGCAGGTAAGTAAAACGTATCAAGCAGTAGTCGTAGCGTGTGCTACCGACTACGGGACTATCCTAAAGGTGACAGGACAAGACGAAACTAGACAAGACAAGACGGACAGGACACGACACGTGAGACACGAAGGGTTCACGCCTTACGGGTTGAGGGGGATCAGACCCTCTCCCCGTGCGCACGCTCAACCCTACCCCAAAACCCAGGAAACTCAGGACAAGAAGTACAGAGATCACTTCCGCTAGGGAAGCACCTGAAACGCCCGCAGGCTTTTTGTATCACGGAGATCACTCCCGCAAGGAGAGCACCTGAAACGCTCGAAGGATTTTTGTATCACGGAGATCACTTCCGCTCGGGAAGCATCTGAAACGCCCGAAGGCTTTTTGTATCACGGAGATCACTTCCGCTCGGGAAGCATCTGAAACGCCCGAAGGCTTTTTGTATCACGGAGATCACTTCCGCTCGGGAAGCATCTGAAACGCCCGAATGCTTTTTATGTAACAGTGACATGACACGACCAGTGTACAGGAGATGTTATTCTAGGGTGTCCACACGCACGCACACGCAAGTTAATCCTACGGTGTCAAAAAGTTGTTGTTTGTCGGGCTTAGACTTCGTCGTCAAGTCTAAGTCATCAGGGTGACCCGGACGCTATCATTTCACGTTCGGTTCTCACGGTCTAACAGTTCTAACAATTTAAGACCAAGGCACGGTCAAAAACACAAGTGGGTACACTTGCCTGTGATGGCGAGTGTGTTGTCTGTCCGGGGCGTCTCGTCCTGTCGTCGCGTCCGCGGTAGTCCGTCTGAAAAAGGGTCACGGCGACGGTGTCAAGTCGCGTTTTCAATAAGTCCTATTTAGGGTTTGTTTCTAGATTGTCGGGACTACCATATTCATCAAAGTCACAATTTTTGGTGTTTTATCAACCTAAATCGACCACTACCCTATGTGCACAGAAAATTGTCCGATGGTCGATTTTCTACAGTGACAACATTTTACTGGTGCGAAAACGTAAATTTAATTGTAGTTGTCCAGTTTTAGTTGGGTTTTCGATTTCGCTACGATGTGGGTTGTGCTACGAGTTAGGGGGGACCAACCCGGTGTGACGAACGCGCACGTGTCGGCGTCGGGTCTGAAACAGTGGCGGTCGCATGAGAGACAAATTAAATCTGCGTCATGGATATAAATATCGAGTTAAAAGGATAACTAAAAAAATTAAAAATCGAACACCTATTAGTAAGATTAAACGCACTGGTTGCTTATGTAATTATAACAACTATCCTATATTATAAAACGCATTAAAACTAAGAATAAGTTCTGATACACAATTTAAAAAAAACACCAATTGAACCTATATGCCCTTGGTTATAATAAACTAACACCCATGTACCTCCCTGCTGATACAATATAATGGACTTTAATCAAAAATACTTATTATAACCCTCAGATAGTACTAGCACTAGTGCACTTACATACAAACATTTAATATGTTGATGACTTTATGAAATTGTTATCACATCAGAAAACCCTTTGAACTTACACGTTATGTTCTCCATGTGAGCTCTGCAGGTGGGGCTCGGGAAGAGGAAAAGTGATCGGAGCAGGGAGCTATATTTACGGTGGGCGTGGCGTCTAAGTCGACGGCGAGAGGAGCGGTGAATGCGACGTGGGCCTGGGGTTCAATCGCCGGGGAGGAGCGGCAACGGGCACGGGAGGCATGGTGTTTTGGCGTTGGGCTAGGGGGTTGACCCAGGCTGAGGCCGTTGGGATCGACGCTCGTCGATGTAGCGGTTGAGGGGACCAACGTTGAACAGGGAGGATGCCGAGGGCGGCAAACCCCGACGACGTCGAGGTGGTGGCAAGAGGACAGTCGAGTAACGACAGAGGGGCACCGTTTGGGGGTTCTCATCGGTGGGCTGGGCACGGCAGCCGCGACATGGGGGTTTGTTGTCCTAAGCGGTGGCCGATGGCCGTTTGCAGGCGGGATGGCCTGGAGTCGGCAGTAGAGAGGGGGCTAGGGCGCGGCCTGGAGGTGGAGGGAAGAATGATGGCCGGAGAGGGTGCTTCCGGCCGGTGTGTCGTCGGGCTGCGGCTGGCGCTTAGGGGTATCGACTGCGCTGTGCGGTAGGAGGGGGTTCGGTAGCAGTGCGCACGGGCTACAGGAGGAGAGAGGGGGAGGGCCTCTAGGGTTTGTTTTAAAAATAACGTGAGGGTGGCGGCTGTGAAGAGTATAGCCCTAGGTTTAATAAAAGAAAAGGGAGTGCGAAAGTTGGGGAAAACGTGTGTGAGAGAGCCAACGTGTGGGTAGTTTACAGGTTGGGATTTGATATCAAATTCTAAAGGATTTGTTTAGATTTGTTTTTTTAACCCAACAGAATTAGCTAATAGTTATCTTAGGCTTGGGTTCAATGAAATAACAAATATAAGTTTGTTTTAAAACGTATAGACTTTAAACATTGAAATTTTATATAAATATATTATAATACTTAATAATGTGTTATAGTAGATGGGTCCATAGTCATCCAAAAATTACTAATAAAATACCGGGGTGCTCGTGCCTCTAAGAGGGTTATGAGTATAGGGTTCGATCGCGCGTCCGAACTACGGAGAACAAAAATAAAAATCAGAAACGAAAAGACGCACTTGGAATAACAACATATGCTAAAATACGTACGGTCGGAAGGTGACCGTTACATTAAGCGTCTGCGACAACAACCGTGCAGAATTCTTGCATGCATTCAGAACAATAAAAACATTCATATAATCGAAAGCCATATCCAGAAGTATTCATACACGAAATAAAACGATAAGGCCTCAGCATGGCCAAGGAACTACAACAAGCAACATACCACTACTACATAACCGGATTTCAGCCACGGACAAATCCGCGGCTGAAAGCCAGGTTTTCGTGGCTGAAACATTACGGCCACAGAAAAAATTCCGTGGTCGAAAATCCGTTGCCGATACCGTAGTCGCTAATAGCTCCTTTGCCCACGGACTTTTCCGTGGCCGATAATCTGCCACAAGTTAATGCCCACGGATGTCCGGGGCCAATAATTCGAATAAAAAACAGTATAAAAGTATCCACCACAGACAAATCCGTGTTGGATACCTATTTAAGGCCACGGCAATGTCTGTGGGCGATATGTATAAGCCACGGATACTGGGCACGAAGATGACGTAATCAGTGCATGCAAACCGTGGGCGAAAACTATCGGCCACGAACTTTTTCGTGACCTTAAATAGGTATCAGCCACATATTTAGTGCACGAAATTTTCAATTTCGTGCACTAAATCCGTGGCCAATACGTAATGGTCACGGACAAATCTGTAGCCATAGTGTGCTATCAGCAACGGATTTGTCTGTGGCTGATAGTGTAAATTGTTTTTTTTAATAACAGTATTTTCGTTATATAATATACAATATTTTATAACAAATATGTACCTGTATATACAACAAAATAAAGCAAACAAATATTAAAAAGGAAATGCAAATATTTAATGATAACAATGTAGCAAATAAAATATATTATACATGCATAACCAACGACCGCAGTTTAAAATTATATTTATACCAACATTAAAACATAAAATCCTAACACCCTATAACGCCATCGCCATCGCCATCGCCGCATCCCCATGACCGCACCATCGCTATCGATCGCCTCGCCATCGCCATCATCGAACGCGTCCATCGTCGTCATCTCCACTAAGCCCGCAATATGCCACCATCACCGCCATCGCCATCGCCGCTATCCCTCGCCCCTAATCCCTCTCCCCTCTCCATCGCCACCCTCAGGTCCTGAAGGACCTCCACCGCCAATCCCGCCCTCGCCATGTTGACCCTACCAAAAAAAATATTATGTTAGACTGTAAAACAAATAAAATAATAAACAAGGATTAAAAAACACTTATAAAATTTAAGTTTGACTAGTAACGCTTCAAAATTTGAGTTTGCCCATAAACCAAGAGTGCAATTGAGTACACGTGTGACCCGGCCGAAAGCGAAGGTCACGCGCACGCTCTGGGCAGATTCTGCCCAAAAACTGGGCAGAATTCTGCCCTATGTGCAGAGTATGCCCAGTTTTCTGGACAGAATTCTGCCCAGTTCACTCCTTCCATTGCTCCATCCCTCCCTCCATCCCTTCCTTTCACGCTCTCTCAAACCCTAACCCTAGGGTTCAAAACGATCGGAGGAGGAGACGAAACCCTAACCCTAAATTCCTAAAGTTTACAGAATGAGAAAGAGGAGAGGATTTCATCCACTTCCAAGAGGTAGGACTCCGTACTTGTGAGATGAATTTTAGTTTGGGAATGTTGTAGGAGTTTTACCATTAAGTAGTGTGAAAGTTGGAATTTTTAGTTGAGATTAATGTTAAACCAATAAAATGCAAACTTGCAAATACATCCAATAAAATGCAAGTTGACTAATACTCATTTTGTAAACTACTTAGAAATACCCACATTTAGTGCAAGCTTTGTTGTTCCATTATATCACCCTAATAGAGTTAAATGCAATTCCCTCAATGTTGTATGCTAGTCTACTTAATTTAAATGCTAATAAATGATAGGGAAAACTCCACTCTGCGACTAATTCTAACCTTAACACTAACCCTAACCCTAGCCCTAAAGCGTAGCCCATCTTGATATGTATCAATGTGTGTTTTGACTTTGATCCATGTGCCTTATGTGCACGTGTACTTTCTAGTGATCGATAAATATACACAGACCCAAACACAAAGTGTTATAGGTGATATGCTATATGGTTATAGGTGATATATATATATATACTAGTCATAACCCGTGACCATAGGTCACGTGGCATTCATAAAATTTTCCCGAAAAATTTCAAACATTCAAAATCTTTCCGCCAAAAAAATTTGTAGACTCATTCATAATACCCTATCTCCAAAATTCAATGCCATTGAAAATCCCACGAAAAAGTAACCGCCACCATCAAAATATCTCCTAACAAAAAATTTTAAGCACATTAAAATAAAATTTAGTTACTCAAAAATTTTAATTTCCCAAAAAATTTAGTTACATCTATATTTAGTTCCCCTTAAAATTTAAAATTTTAGTTTCCACAAATATTTAGTTCTTCAAAAATTTAAATTTTGCTTCCTAAAATTTTAGTTCCACCCCAAAATTTAAAATTTTGGTTCACTCCAAAATTTTAGTTCTCTATACTCTGTCTTCGCATTTCCTGGTCTCGAGCAAGGAGTTAATATTAGCACAAAATGCAACAGATACACATGTTGCTGGCAAAGCAAAAATATTTCATAAGATCTCCCGCTGCTTCTATTGAGCTTATTCTGCCAACACATGTTGACATCATGTTAATCAAGGTATAAGTAGCAAAGTGATGTGAATTATTTTACCAAAGAGCGGTTATTTTTGCCCAATTCTTTGTTACTCTAGATGGAGATTAAACAAACTGTAAGTTAAAGGATACTTTAATACGACAACTTATTGTGTAGAGATTTGATTGATAGTAGGGTTCTCTTTGCAACTAAAAATGAGGAACTCGGCACCTTGTCTTAGATCATTGTACTTGTGTTATTTACTTAAAGCATCAAAAAATATATACCATAACCAACGCTAGAGCATGAATATTAAATAAAAACATCAGAGAAATTCATAATACAAAATCCTATCTACAGTTAACCACACAAATCCAAACTCAATTGAGAATCCAATGTCAATCAATCTCCAATGAAGGAACTTCTGCAACATGAAGATCTCCATCTCATCTCATGGTTTATCCTTAAACTCCAACTACTGCATCTGTGATGACGTCGAATAATTCACCTCCTTAATTTTGGACGATGACAGTGCCTCCTCTGACTTGTTATCCTTTAGTTTTGATGATCCATGATCCATTTCCTCGACATCCTCCTCCTCACTTCCTTCTTTAGGCACGACATTATTGAAGTTCTCACAAATTGCATTATGCTTCACATCAACAAAATCTAGAAGTATATGCCCAACAATTTATATTCAAGAACCACACAAAGATTTCATTAACCAAAATCCAGCATCATATAACAATCGAACAAACATTTTAAAAAACCAGCAAGAAAACAAACAATACAAATAAAATTGAAATTTTTTGTGTTCTCAATTCCGTACAGATTTACCCTATTTACCGTGATTTCACATTCTACTCAACTCAAAGACCTAGTAGTGTATAATTGAAAACAAACAAAACATGTGTTATGAAATACCTGCACTCCACGTGGTAGTTTTCCCATTTCCAAACTTTGAGGGCAAAAAGTGAACAATGTTGAAGAACAGCTTGTAATTAAATTAAACAATATCAAAAACAAAAGCAAGACTGTAATGCGGCTCGTATTGCAAGCTAGATCAGAATAAAATTCATGGTTGCATGTAGTGATGCATGTACTGCATCACATTCAGCTTGCTTGACAATTATTGATGTTCTTGTTGACTTCCTTATTGTCTGCTCAGCCTCTGTCATCAGGAACATCTGAGTTTCAGTAGTAGTTCCCTCGGAACTGGCATGAGTCTTGGGCTCTTTATCAAGTTTTGATAGATCCTTCTTCTTATCTTGCAGCTTAGGGATACAAAGAGGCAATAATAACCATGAAATTAGATGTTTACTTGATAATATTATGCTTGCCCGATAATATTACAAAAGGTACATTATCACCATTGTCAAAAAATGCTTGCAATCTGGGGATACCAAGAGGCACCAGTAGTGTAAAAAGAAATCTTATAGTTTGTTTAAAAATAAATCCATTTAAAGTAATATAAGGCACACTCTCTAAGTTCTTTCAGTTGTAAATTTTCCATAGCAAACCTGGTTACTTTTGGATTACGATCAACCTGGTTGCAAACCTCTATCTCCTTTAGAAGCTCCCCTTTTCTTGCAGAAGATGAGTCTCAGCTATGATTTCCCAGAATTTATGCCCTCCAACCTTTTTATTCATTCACCCGGAATCGAAATCCCAATTATAAGCTCCTTACCTCATGTTCGTTGAGTAGCCTGGTACACAAAACATGATCAATGAAACTTGAGGGCAACTACATTATATAATAATTAAGACAAACACAGAAATCTAGTTGTTAATCGATACCAACACTAAGAACTATATAATTTCTCACATGATGTGAACAGATCTTAGGAGATCGGAGCTATGTGTTCTGATCTGTTTAAAGGCTCGGTTGCTCTTGGGAGATCGGAGCTCGTAACTATTAAAACTTTTTCCATCTTACTATCATTGTGAAGTTGCATGGATTACTTCTTTTGCTTGAGCTGAGAATAGATCTTCCTGGATATGGCTCCATTAACATTCAAAGAGATGAATTGTATATCTTTGTATTTTTTGAAGCTGAGTTCTTTTGCCACAGAATAGGGTTCAGAACTGTATATATCTAGTAAGTAGTTCTCATAAAAAGGGTACAGATAATAAGTATATATACCAGTCAACTAAAAATTGGCTATGGTACTATTATTTATATGTTATATAGTGATGAAAGCGGGCAAACTTTTCCAGCCATGGAATTTGATTACATGTTCAATAGAAAGATTTTATAACGGATATATGTAATACAATGAATTTTGGTTGCATTGAAGTTCTATATGGATATACTCAAATATTTCCAGCAATTGCAATGAGAATACAGGATAGTCATGCCAATGAAAGAATGAACATGATGCAGTCTAGATTTATAAAATATGTAAACACCACAAAGTGTGATGCGATTATTACCAAGAATGAATAGAAAGCTATAACAACATAACAACATTTCCAAGTTCACTCACATATCAGAGATGTTTGAAGTCAGCAAGCCAAGTGAGGAGAACCCAAAATCAGTCATTCTTTCAAACATCCTCCAGCAATCATCAGTTCTTCAAGCTAATACGATGGTAAAAATCTCACCTTTTTGGTTTTTTCTGAAAGCTTCTCTGGTCCTCTAAGGTCAAGAGAACCCATTTGAAGAAAACTTCCGATCCTCTCTGCAAGCTCGACCTCAAGGATACATCAAAGTTTTTGAGCACTTTCCCCAGCTTGACATTAGCAGAAATTTTTGGGAAAAATCGTCAAAATGCTGTTATTTTTTGGATCCCATAAACCTACCAAAAAGAGTGGTTTAATTTACTCAAACACTAATGCAACAATTAATCATCATCATCATTGTTCTATTTTTGCCAAGTGCGTAAAAATAAACAAAAAAAAGCAAATTAGAGAAAAAATATCACACATGTCGCCTGAGAGGAAGAGGCTCAGATTTGTTTAGAGCCCTAGCTTGCATGCTAGAGATGTGAGGAGGAGAAGGCTTAGATTTGCTGCTGAGCTCGACATTATCGAATCTAGAAGGAAAACATAACATCCCGGGAATCTCTATACAAAGAAAGTAGACATATGTGAGTGAGAGAGAGAGAGAGAGCATCTGATTTTATCTTCTAAATATGATTTTATCAAAAAAAATAAACTTAAGTAGACATATGATTTTATATAATTTTGCAAATATTTCTGCCTTCAATTCATTGAAGCTAACTGGCCTATTGGCATAAACATAAAAATAGCCAGAAAACAGACCTGGCCTTGAGAGATCAAAGCATGAAATTTGAGTCATTCTTAGTTTACCCTGAAATTATGTTTTATCAAAGCATGACTATGAGATCAAAGCATACATTATATCTTAAGATCAAAGCATTGTCCTACTGGTTCTTATACTCAAGTACTGGCCTACTGGAATTTGACATTACATATTAATTTCAAAGCAACAAAAGTTGAACTGACCTTGAGATCAAAGCATGATACATCTTTCTTAGTTTACAATTTTAACATGAAACCATGAAATTTGAGTCCACGAGGAAGCATAGATTATATCTTCATTCTCTAAAATACATTTAAAAAAGGTATTATGCAAATATTTCAGCCATTAAATTTGGCATGCATCTATTGTCCACCATACTTACGAAATAAATTGAAAAAGAGACCATTTAGATTAAAAAAAATTTGGCCCTGAATGTTCAGTTTCATTATTTTTTAAAGATGGATTTCTTTATGAAGTTTACAGAATTACCTACAGCTTCGAAATTACATCCGGATATTCTGTTGTTAACAGACAAAAACAATCATCTTACATAACTTGCTCATAATTTTTAAGTACCAACCCTAATGACATCGCATTTTCTGACAGGAAACCTAAAGTCATCTTCTTTAACATCGTTAAAGTGTTCAAGTTGATATTTTTCAGTCAGATGACCATATGTGAAATATTACTTAATGGTTCTATGAGTATAGCAAGGGTTCTGTCACTGACCATCAAGTTGCAATTAGCATGTCATCTTGGATTTGAGAGATACAGAACATGTCTGAATACACGTTGAGATACATGTAATGCAGCTGCAAGTTAATTAGCAGCTTAAAATTTTCAAATGTACACATATACAGTATCTTTTGAGAAGGGCAGAATTTCTCAATTTTAAAAAGACATTGCTCACGAATAAGAAGCAAAGCAATGCAAAAACTCTTAAAAGACTAACCGGTGTACAAAGGAAGGCCCCTGTTAAATTCAAGGCAATTACCTCTTGCCACTGAGATCTGCTCAACTTTGTCATCAATGTGTCGCGAATAATTCCTGAAATCATTAAAACAACAGTCAAAACTGAAGAATGAATCGGACAAATACAAATAAAGATCGGTAGACTGGTACATCACAAAGGAATCATCCATCATTAAGCAGCAAAGCCTACATCATAAAACATAATTGCATTATCATTTGAAACTATCTCATTCATCAAATTCTCAGTCTCGCATACATTGTTCTTGATTGGCCTAAGAATTCCAGGAGGAAGCTGCTCCCCCCGACCAAGTTATGGAACCATCACTCAATCTCCTCATCACCCACGCCCTTATATGAGCATTTCAATAAACATGTAAATTTGTTTAGAATGCAACAGATTATTCATGTCCTGTCGGGCAACAGGTTATTTTAACAGCAGAGAAAGCATGAAAGTAAATGGCTCATAATGAAATTTTGATAAAATTTCAATAAACACATGGCTCGCATATAAAGTGGTTATTGAAATGTTTTAGGCAACAGAAAAAACCCGAATGCAACAGAAAAAACCCGAATGCAATAGGTTATTCCATATTTTTATTTCAAGTAATAGCTTGAAAGTAATTAAAATGATTTTATCATAACATATGAAGTGTTGGAGTTTCTCAAAGAATCTTATGCCTCATGGAATAGCATCAATTACCCAAAAATACATCTCCACAGATCAAAGCATGGGGAACACATCACATGTGAATGGCGGAATGCCTTCATAAAATAAGTCAGTTGTTGATTCAAAATTTTCGCATGCTTTCATTTAAAAATTCTGTTCAATGGCTCACAATGTAGAATTTAAACCTCGTGTTCAAATCAAAAAAGGAAAAAAAAAACTAACTGCATAAACAAATGACAAAAGTATAAACAAATGACAAAAGTATAAACAAATGACAAAAGTAAAAGCATGCATCTATTCTCACCAAATTAAGGGAAACATTCAATTTTTACCATGTTGCCATCATACACACTCTGAGTCTCAGAGAACCCATCGAAACCATAAATATACTCCCCTTTAATCAGCAATCGAAGGGTTCTCACTAACAATAGAGAAAGCATTCGGATTTTTTCTCATCCTGCTCATGTTCGTGCTTTCTCTACTGATTGAGCACTTCCTTCAGAATCTTAGAGCACAGATTGGATGAAATCAGCTGAATATTGGGGAAAAAATCTAAAACTTTTCTGTGATGTGGATAAACACCATGCTTGCCATAACCATACAAACAACAAATCAGTGGAACTCGCCATATATTATTATAAGTCAAGTGAAAGGACTCAATTACTAAATGGTGAGGAAGCAGAAGTGCAATTTAAATGTTTAGCCTATTAAATCAGTGATGCATTTATAAAGGAAATATCACATGCTTCATTCCTTTCATTTCACAGTGGACATGACAGGTTCATTTTGGCAATGTGCCAAAAGCCAAGTAAATTACAGGATAAAAGATAGTATGTTTTTAAATAAATAGGTTTTGGTTGAAATATGATTTGCTACAAATATTAGTTTTTAAACTCAATGTACATGTACATCCTAATAATCAGTATGCCACCTAATTAAAAAATAAACCAAGAAGCACAAAAGCAACAACAGCCACCTGCTAATTCCTGTAATATGTAGTAACTTCTATAGCTAATAAACCAAATACAACAAAAAATAAAATTTGAAAGCACCACCCCGCTTCATGTAACAGAACATCGGTTATAGGAAGTGTGTTTTAGTAACTTGAAACAATCCACTGACAAATGTGAGAAAAACAAAATAAAATACTAAAGCTCTAAAAAACATAAAAGATGAAAAATGACATTTTTCACAGGACCATAGCTGCAAAAAATCAACCATATAAATGATTTTTTATGCCCACGCTAATGCAGGATACACTTGTGAATTTGTCTCTTTTATGGTGGTTTGTTGTATAATCATCTGGTGTATAATTGCTGAGAGTCTGTAGTGAGATCAAAATAACATTTTGGCTAAAAAATTTAATTTCAACAAAGACCAAGTGTTGTAGTATATTTTCAGGCAATGGAAATAGTAAGCAGCTTATATATAACAATGAAATTGTAAATTCATAACACCTTGTTGGTCCCTCAATTGACTCAGACATGACTTACCCATTTTGATGGGAAAAGTAATGGATGTCATAAAACAATAAGACAGAATGCAATGTATAGAAGAAAAATACTCGAAGCTTAATGCCTAGAAGTGTAGTAGCATGCCAAATTAGTCTCCTATGATATGCATTGTTTTCTCTCAAATTCAGTTATATTCAAAATGGACATTAAAATCGGAAGTATATTTCTTATTAATTTGTTTTTTTGGTCATCTGTGTGGATGATCACTTTATGCAAAACCTTAAGGGGATGGATTGTAGGCTAACACTTATTTTACACTACAACATCTAACTCTCAAATAGGGATTGTCCTACGTCTTCTTGGTGAAGCTAGCTCTGAACGGGAACAACAAAACCATGATCCTCTCCAAGACATCCGAAGTGTCCACATCAAAGTAGGGCTTTTATGTAGCGATGGTGACTGCCCGCATCCATCCGGTTGGCTGGCCCTCATCCCCGGCCATCGTCTGCCTGATAGGTATGCACACAGTTAAATGACAGAATATTGCTAGCCAAAATGCATAATCGTACAACAATACCCAACAAAAGGAATTACTAAAATGGAAAATTAAAAAAACAATAACCCAACACAATAGAAACAAAAAAACACTACAACTTGCAGGAATAAATAAATAAATAAATCGCATGAAAATCTACAATTGCCCATTTTAGGATAAAGGCCGCAGACCATCGTCATTTTTGGCTGATATTTTGAAATAAGGAAGAGCAACCGCCAAATAATTCTAAGTCTTAAAAGGCGTGTAACTTATACTGCATTACCAGTAGGATCATAAAAAAAATTCAACCAAAAAAGAAGATTTGTTTATACTTTAACCCAGAATAAATACCTTATTTTTAAGTATTATTCCAAAAAATTAAAAAAAAAGCCAGGCTAACCTAGGCTTAGAAGATGGTAATAAGTCCTGATACTCCTTCTGTACCGGTTAGTTCATGGATAAGACATGGACTTCTTTATAATTTCATATACAATATTGGTGAGGCTTTGAGGGTTTGATGGTGCGTGCGAGAACTGCGAGGAAGTTGAGGGTTTGAGAGCTGCGGTGAGGCTTTGAGGGTTTGATGGTGCATGCGAGAAGTGCGATGAGAGGCTGAGGATTTGAGAGCTGCGCTCCGGATGTGAGGGGTTGAGGGTGAGGGTTTGATTGTTTTCCCCCCAATATTGTATATGAAATTATAAAGAAGTCCATGTCTTATCCATGAACTAACCGGTACAGAAGGAGTATCAGGACTTATTACCATCTTCTAAGCCTAGGTTAGCCTGGCTTTTTTTTTAATTTTTTGGAATAATACTTAAAAATAAGGTATTTATTCTGGGTTAAAGTATAAACAAATCTTCTTTTTTGGTTGAATTTTTTTTATGATCCTACTGGTAATGCAGTATAAGTTACACGCCTTTTAAGACTTAGAATTATTTGGCGGTTGCTCTTCCTTATTTCAAAATATCAGCCAAAAATGACGATGGTCTGCGGCCTTTATCCTAAAATGGGCAATTGTAGATTTTCATGCGATTTATTTATTTATTTATTCCTGCAAGTTGTAGTGTTTTTTTGTTTCTATTGTGTTGGGTTATTGTCTTTTTAATTTTCCATTTTAGTAATTCCTTTTGTTGGGTATTGTTGTACGATTATGCATTTTGGCTAGCAATATTCTGTCATTTAACTGTGTGCATACCTATCAGGCAGACGATGGCCGGGGATGAGGGCCAGCCAACCGGATGGATGCGGGCAGTCACCATCGCTACATAAAAGCCCTACTTTGATGTGGACACTTCGGATGTCTTGGAGAGGATCATGGTTTTGTTGTTCCCGTTCAGAGCTAGCTTCACCAAGAAGACGTAGGACAATCCCTATTTGAGAGTTAGATGTTGTAGTGTAAAATAAGTGTTAGCCTACAATCCATCCCCTTAAGGTTTTGCATAAAGTGATCATCCACACAGATGACCAAAAAAACAAATTAATAAGAAATATACTTCCGATTTTAATGTCCATTTTGAATATAACTGAATTTGAGAGAAAACAATGCATATCATAGGAGACTAATTTGGCATGCTACTACACTTCTAGGCATTAAGCTTCGAGTATTTTTCTTCTATACATTGCATTCTGTCTTATTGTTTTATGACATCCATTACTTTTCCCATCAAAATGGGTAAGTCATGTCTGAGTCAATTGAGGGACCAACAAGGTGTTATGAATTTACAATTTCATTGTTATATATAAGCTGCTTACTATTTCCATTGCCTGAAAATATACTACAACACTTGGTCTTTGTTGAAATTAAATTTTTTAGCCAAAATGTTATTTTGATCTCACTACAGACTCTCAGCAATTATACACCAGATGATTATACAACAAACCACCATAAAAGAGACAAATTCACAAGTGTATCCTGCATTAGCGTGGGCATAAAAAATCATTTATATGGTTGATTTTTTGCAGCTATGGTCCTGTGAAAAATGTCATTTTTCATCTTTTATGTTTTTTAGAGCTTTAGTATTTTATTTTGTTTTTCTCACATTTGTCAGTGGATTGTTTCAAGTTACTAAAACACACTTCCTATAACCGATGTTCTGTTACATGAAGCGGGGTGGTGCTTTCAAATTTTATTTTTTGTTGTATTTGGTTTATTAGCTATAGAAGTTACTACATATTACAGGAATTAGCAGGTGGCTGTTGTTGCTTTTGTGCTTCTTGGTTTATTTTTTAATTAGGTGGCATACTGATTATTAGGATGTACATGTACATTGAGTTTAAAAACTAATATTTGTAGCAAATCATATTTCAACCAAAACCTATTTATTTAAAAACATACTATCTTTTATCCTGTAATTTACTTGGCTTTTGGCACATTGCCAAAATGAACCTGTCATGTCCACTGTGAAATGAAAGGAATGAAGCATGTGATATTTCCTTTATAAATGCATCACTGATTTAATAGGCTAAACATTTAAATTGCACTTCTGCTTCCTCACCATTTAGTAATTGAGTCCTTTCACTTGACTTATAATAATATATGGCGAGTTCCACTGATTTGTTGTTTGTATGGTTATGGCAAGCATGGTGTTTATCCACATCACAGAAAAGTTTTAGATTTTTTCCCCAATATTCAGCTGATTTCATCCAATCTGTGCTCTAAGATTCTGAAGGAAGTGCTCAATCAGTAGAGAAAGCACGAACATGAGCAGGATGAGAAAAAATCCGAATGCTTTCTCTATTGTTAGTGAGAACCCTTCGATTGCTGATTAAAGGGGAGTATATTTATGGTTTCGATGGGTTCTCTGAGACTCAGAGTGTGTATGATGGCAACATGGTAAAAATTGAATGTTTCCCTTAATTTGGTGAGAATAGATGCATGATTTTACTTTTGTCATTTGTTTATACTTTTGTCATTTGTTTATACTTTTGTCATTTGTTTATGCAGTTAGTTTTTTTTTTGCTTTTTTGATTTGTACACGAGGTTTAAATTCTACATTGTGAGCCATTGAACAGAATTTTTAAATGAAAGCATGCGAAAATTTTGAATCAACAACTGACTTATTTTATGAAGGCATTCCGCCATTCACATGTGATGTGTCCCCCATGCTTTGATCTGTGGAGATGTATTTTTGGGTAATTGATGCTATTCCATGAGGCATAAGATTCTTTGAGAAACTCCAACACTTCATATGTTATGATAAAATCATTTTAATTACTTTCAAGCTATTACTTGAAATAAAAATATGGAATAACCTATTGCATTCGGGTTTTTTCTGTTGCATTCGGGTTTTTTCTGTTGCCTAAAACATTTCAATAACCACTTTATATGCGAGCCATGTGTTTATTGAAATTTTATCAAAATTTCATTATGAGCCATTTACTTTCATGCTTTCTCTGCTGTTAAAATAACCTGTTGCCCGACAGGACATGAATAATCTGTTGCATTCTAAATAAATTTACATGTTTATTGAAATGCTCATATAAGGGCGTGGGTGATGAGGAGATTGAATGATGGTTCCATAACTTGGTCGGGGGGAGCAGCTTCCTCCTGGAATTCTTAGGCCAATCAAGAACAATGTATGCGAGACTGAGAATTTGATGAATGCGATAGTTTCAAATGATAATGCAATTATGTTTTATGATGTAGGCTTTGCTGCTTAATGATGGATGATTCCTTTGTGATGTACCAGTCTACCGATCTTTATTTGTATTTGTCCGATTCATTCTTCAGTTTTGACTGTTGTTTTAATGATTTCAGGAATTATTCGCGACACATTGATGACAAAGTTGAGCAGATCTCAGTGGCAAGAGGTAATTGCCTTGAATTTAACAGGGGCCTTCCTTTGTACACCGGTTAGTCTTTTAAGAGTTTTTGCATTGCTTTGCTTCTTATTCGTGAGCAATGTCTTTTTAAAATTGAGAAATTCTGCCCTTCTCAAAAGATACTGTATATGTGTACATTTGAAAATTTTAAGCTGCTAATTAACTTGCAGCTGCATTACATGTATCTCAACGTGTATTCAGACATGTTCTGTATCTCTCAAATCCAAGATGACATGCTAATTGCAACTTGATGGTCAGTGACAGAACCCTTGCTATACTCATAGAACCATTAAGTAATATTTCACATATGGTCATCTGACTGAAAAATATCAACTTGAACACTTTAACGATGTTAAAGAAGATGACTTTAGGTTTCCTGTCAGAAAATGCGATGTCATTAGGGTTGGTACTTAAAAATTATGAGCAAGTTATGTAAGATGATTGTTTTTGTCTGTTAACAACAGAATATCCGGATGTAATTTCGAAGCTGTAGGTAATTCTGTAAACTTCATAAAGAAATCCATCTTTAAAAAATAATGAAACTGAACATTCAGGGCCAAATTTTTTTAATCTAAATGGTCTCTTTTTCAATTTATTTCGTAAGTATGGTGGACAATAGATGCATGCCAAATTTAATGGCTGAAATATTTGCATAATACCTTTTTTAAATGTATTTTAGAGAATGAAGATATAATCTATGCTTCCTCGTGGACTCAAATTTCATGGTTTCATGTTAAAATTGTAAACTAAGAAAGATGTATCATGCTTTGATCTCAAGGTCAGTTCAACTTTTGTTGCTTTGAAATTAATATGTAATGTCAAATTCCAATAGGCCAGTACTTGAGTATAAGAACCAGTAGGACAATGCTTTGATCTTAAGATATAATGTATGCTTTGATCTCATAGTCATGCTTTGATAAAACATAATTTCAGGGTAAACTAAGAATGACTCAAATTTCATGCTTTGATCTCTCAAGGCCAGGTCTGTTTTCTGGCTATTTTTATGTTTATGCTAATAGGCCAGTTAGCTTCAATGAATTGAAGGCAGAAATATTTGCAAAATTATATAAAATCATATGTCTACTTAAGTTTATTTTTTTTGATAAAATCATATTTAGAAGATAAAATCAGATGCTCTCTCTCTCTCTCTCTCTCACACATATGTCTACTTTCTTTGTATAGAGATTCCCGGGATGTTATGTTTTCCTTCTAGATTCGATAATGTCGAGCTCGGCAGCAAATCTAAGCCTTCTCCTCCTCACATCTCTAGCATGCAAGCTAGGGCTCTAAACAAATCTGAGCCTCTTCCTCTCAGGCGACATGTGTGATATTTTTTCTCTAATCTGCTTTTTTTTTGTTTATTTTTACGCACTTGGCAAAAATAGAACAATGATGATGATGATTAATTGTTGCATTAGTGTTTGAGTAAATTAAACCACTCTTTTTGGTAGGTTTATGGGATCCAAAAAATAACAGCATTTTGACGATTTTGCCCAAAAATTTCTGCTAATGTCAAGCTGGGGAAAGTGCTCAAAAACTTTGATGTATCCTTGAGGTCGAGCTTGCAGAGAGGATCGGAAGTTTTCTTCAAATGGGTTCTCTTGACCTTAGAGGACCAGAGAAGCTTTCAGAAAAAACCAAAAAGGTGAGATTTTTACCATCGTATTAGCTTGAAGAACTGATGATTGCTGGAGGATGTTTGAAAGAATGACTGATTTTGGGTTCTCCTCACTTGGCTTGCTGACTTCAAACATCTCTGATATGTGAGTGAACTTGGAAATGTTGTTATGTTGTTATAGCTTTCTATTCATTCTTGGTAATAATCGCATCACACTTTGTGGTGTTTACATATTTTATAAATCTAGACTGCATCATGTTCATTCTTTCATTGGCATGACTATCATGTATTCTCATTGCAATTGCTGGAAATATTTGAGTAGATCCATATAGAACTTCAATGCAACCAAAATTCATTGTATTACATATATCCGTTATAAAATCTTTCTATTGAACATGTAATCAAATTCCATGGCTGGAAAAGTTTGCCCGCTTTCATCACTATATAACATATAAATAATAGTACCATAGCCAATTTTTAGTTGACTGGTATATATACTTATTATCTGTACCCTTTTTATGAGAACTACTTACTAGATATATACAGTTCTGAACCCTATTCTGAGGCAAAAGAACTCAGCTTCAAAAAATACAAAGATATACAATTCATCTCTTTGAATGTTAATGGAGCCATATCCAGGAAGATCTATTCTCAGCTCAAGCAAAAGAAGTAATCCATGCAACTTCACAATGATAGTAAGATGGAAAAAGTTTTAATAGTTACGAGCTCCGATCTCCCAAGAGCAACCGAGCCTTTAAACAGATCAGAACACATAGCTCCGATCTCCTAAGATCTGTTCACATCATGTGAGAAATTATATAGTTCTTAGTGTTGGTATCGATTAACACCTAGATTTCTGTGTTTGTCTTAATTATTATATAATGTAGTTGCCCTCAAGTTTCATTGATCATGTTTTGTGTACCAGGCTACTCAACGAACATGAGGTAAGGAGCTTATAATTGGGATTTCGATTCCGGGTGAATGAATAAAAAGGTTGGAGGGCATAAATTCTGGGAAATCATAGCTGAGACTCATCTTCTGCAAGAAAAGGGGAGCTTCTAAAGGAGATAGAGGTTTGCAACCAGGTTGATCGTAATCCAAAAGTAACCAGGTTTGCTATGGAAAATTTACAACTGAAAGAACTTAGAGAGTGTGCCTTATATTACTTTAAATGGATTTCTTTTTAAACAAACTATAAGATTTCTTTTTACACTACTGGTGCCTCTTGGTATCCCCAGATTGCAAGCATTTTTTGACAATGGTGATAATGTACCTTTTGTAATATTATCGGGCAAGCATAATATTATCAAGTAAACATCTAATTTCATGGTTATTATTGCCTCTTTGTATCCCTAAGCTGCAAGATAAGAAGACGGATCTATCAAAACTTGATAAAGAGCCCAAGACTCATGCCAGTTCCGAGGGAACTACTACTGAAACTCAGATGTTCCTGATGACAGAGGCTGAGCAGACAATAAGGAAGTCAACAAGAACATCAATAATTGTCAAGCAAGCTGAATGTGATGCAGTACATGCATCACTACATGCAACCATGAATTTTATTCTGATCTAGCTTGCAATACGAGCCGCATTACAGTCTTGCTTTTGTTTTTGATATTGTTTAATTTAATTACAAGCTGTTCTTCAACATTGTTCACTTTTTGCCCTCAAAGTTTGGAAATGGGAAAACTACCACGTGGAGTGCAGGTATTTCACAACACATGTTTTGTTTGTTTTCAATTATACACTACTAGGTCTTTGAGTTGAGTAGAATGTGAAATCACGGTAAATAGGGTAAATCTGTACGGAATTGAGAACATAAAAAATTTCAATTTTATTTGTATTGTTTGTTTTCTTGCTGGTTTTTTAAAATGTTTGTTCGATTGTTATATGATGCTGGATTTTGGTTAATGAAATCTTTGTGTGGTTCTTGAATCTAAATTGTTGGGCAGATACTTCTAGATTTTGTTGATGTGAAGCATAATGCAATTTGTGAGAACTTCAATAATGTCGTGCCTAAAGAAGGAAGTGAGGAGGAGGATGTCGAGGAAATGGATCATGGATCATCAAAACTAAAGGATAACAAGTCAGAGGAGGCACTGTCATCGTCCAAAATTAAGGAGGTGAACTATTCGACGTCATCACAGATGCAGTAGTTGGAGTTTAAGGATAAACCATGAGATGAGATGGAGATCTTCATGTTGCAGAAGTTCCTTCATTGGAGATTGATTGACATTGGATTCTCAATTGAGTTTGGATTTGTGTGGTTAACTGTAGATAGGATTTTGTATTATGAATTTCTCTGATGTTTTTATTTAATATTCATGCTCTAGCTTTGGTTATGGTATATATTTTTTGATGCTTTAAGTAAATAACACAAGTACAATGATCTAAGACAAGGTGCCGAGTTCCTCATTTTTAGTTGCAAAGAGAACCCTACTATCAATCAAATCTCTACACAACAAGTTGTCGTATTAAAGTATCCTTTAACTTACAGTTTGTTTAATCTCCATCTAGAGTAACAAAGAATTGGGCAAAAATAACCGCTCTTTGGTAAAATAATTCACATCACTTTGCTACTTATACCTTGATTAACATGATGTCAACATGTGTTGGCAGAATAAGCTCAATAGAAGCAGCGGGAGATCTTATGAAATATTTTTGCTTTGCCAGCAACATGTGTATCTGTTGCATTTTGTGCTAATATTAACTCCTTGCTCGAGACCAGGAAATGCGAAGACAGAGTATAGAGAACTAAAATTTTGGAGTGAACCAAAATTTTAAATTTTGGGGTGGAACTAAAATTTTAGGAAGCAAAATTTAAATTTTTGAAGAACTAAATATTTGTGGAAACTAAAATTTTAAATTTTAAGGGGAACTAAATATAGATGTAACTAAATTTTTTGGGAAATTAAAATTTTTGAGTAACTAAATTTTATTTTAATGTGCTTAAAATTTTTTGTTAGGAGATATTTTGATGGTGGCGGTTACTTTTTCGTGGGATTTTCAATGGCGTTGAATTTTGGAGATAGGGTATTATGAATGAGTCTACAAATTTTTTTGGCGGAAAGATTTTGAATGTTTGAAATTTTTCGGGAAAATTTTATGAATGCCACGTGACCTATGGTCACGGGTTATGACTAGTATATATATATATATATATATATATATATATATATATATATATATATATATGGAAAGTAAAATAATCTATATTCATGAACGAAGTGTACAAGGGGTGGGATAGGGTTAAGAAGCATTAGAACAAGGAGAGGACACAGGCGTCGTCACTCGTTACTAAATTTTCCGCCCCCAATCACCAACCCAAAGCTATTACAAAAGTCAGTTCCCTCCGCTTGGAAATACAAGTGGCCTCAATATTGTTAGGTGGTACTCAGTTTCGGCAATGATCCAGAACACTGAGGCATGCTGCAAATGAATTGGTCAGCCGTTATCAAGTAAATCCCAATTGAATAAGATGTTGGCTGAAGCCGGATCCCTTGCTCCCATCATTCCAACCGCAAGCTTAATGTCTTCCGCTGCCCCATCAAATACAAGAGTTTTTGGTTTGGATGCACCCTCAAATATACGCCTGTTGCGCTCTTTCCAAATGTGCCAAACGATCACCGCAATTACAGTTTTTGCAAGACGGCTCACACTATCTTTCTTGTTGAAATGAGCCACAAAGTAATCCCCAATTTCCTGTAGGTCAACACCAACCGGCTTTGAAATCCCAAGTTTGAGAAGGCTTCGCTTGAGCAAGTAGCAGGAGTATTCGCATGTGAAGAAAAGATGGCCCAGAGTTTCGCAGTTACCACTCTCGCATAGCACACAGTGGGCAGGAGTCGTTGGAAGCCATTTACAGAGCTTATCTTCTGTTAAAAGTTTACCTTGGAGAGCTTGGAGCAGCATCACAGAGAATTTCGGTATATGATTTTTGTGCCATACTAAAGAGTGATGAGGGAAGAACGTACCATGTTGTCTAGCTCCATTCCAAGCATCAGAGAATCTGAAAGGTTCTCCAGGTACCCATTCCCATTTATCATTTCCGGATCGCAGTTTAACTTGATGAAGAATACCCCGGAACTGATTTAGATTCGGGTCCTTGGCCCAAGATCTCCCATCCCAGTAATCGCTGACCATTTTCCTGCCATCTCCAGGGGGATGTTATATAAATTTTTCAACGGCCCACATGGGAGCCAGTTGTCGTGCCAGAAGAGTGTAGTCATGCCATTTCTAACTTTCCGCTGGATAAGTTTGGCAGAGATGCTTCTGCAGTGCAGCAAGAATTTCCAAGTACCGGATTGAGTAGGCTTGCTTTTAGAGGCATAGAGATAATTTAATTCCGAGTAGGTATTTCTCATATGTTGTGCCCAAAGGCTAGTACTTGTTAGAACTCTCCAAGTCAATTTGACACCTGCCGCAGTATTCAGGTCATTTAGATGGCGAATTCCGACCCCACCTTCTTCTTTGGGAGTACAAATTTCTTTCCAAGCCAAACTTTTAGAAGCCCCAAAGATGAATTTCCTGCACATTGAATTTATGGTGCACACTACCGTTTTTGGAATGCGAAAGGCTTGCATCCAAAAACTGACCATACCGTAAATCACAGTTTTAACCAACTCAATCCGACCCGAGATGGATAGTGAAGACGAGGTCCATCCCGCAAGCCTCTTTTGACAATTATCCACTAATCTACCATACATTGAGGACTTCGGATAGTTGGTCGAGAGGGGAAGACCAAGGTTTGTAGTGAAAGCTGAAGCACGCTTAATACCCATAGAACAAGCCAAGTCTCCTGGATTTTTGATTCCTTTACTGAAGATAGCCACACTTTTATCCCAGTTTATTTGAAGACCAGTGTAATGAGAAAATTCTTCCAATAAGCTTCTGAGGCCTTCTAGGGATCTAGTATTCCCACGACAGAAAACCAGTAAATCGTCAGCAAACAGCAGGTGGGAAACTGATGTGGAACGTCTCATAGTTTGGATGGCTCTAGCAGCAATTGCCCGGTCCATGAGTATAGAGAAAGCCTCCATGACCATAACAAATAGATATGGGGATAGGGGGTCTCCCTGGCGAAGACCTCTATTGCCACCAAAAAACCATGAGGGGAGCCATTTATCATCACTGAGAAAGTGGGTGTGGAAATGCATTCTCTGATCCATTGAATAAATTTATGACTAAACCCAAATTGATGTCGAATGTAGTAGACAAACTCACGGTTTACACTATCAAAGGCCTTTTTCAGATCCAATTTGATGCAGGCACGTGACCCCATTGGATTACTAAAGTCCCGTATTTGTTCATGGGCAAGTAGGGCACTATCTGCAAGGAGCCTACCCTGGAGGAAAGCTGCTTGATTTGGCGAAATCAACTCATGGATCATAGCCTTAATTCTGTTGCAAATTACCTTGCTAATAGCCTTGTAAATCACATTGCAACATGCAATAGGCCTGTAGTCCCCCAGGCTACTAGCATTTGAGTTCTTGGGAACCAGAGTAAGGAAGGTATGGTTGATTTCCTTCAGCATATATCCAGTGTGGAAGAAGGATATTACTGCCTCCATGATATCTCCACCAATAGTTCCCCAGTTTTGTTGAAAGAAACTCCCATTGTAGCCATCTGGACCAGGAGATTTATTAGGATTCATTTGAAATATAGCTTCCTTCACTTCTTCACATGAGATACGCCTATCCAACCAGGCAATCGCATCCACCGTCAGTTTCTTTTTAGTAATCATTCTAGGAAACACATTCCAGTAGGTATCTTGATGATAAAGGGAACTGTAGAAATTAGGGGCCGATACCTTCAGTTCATCAAAAGTTTTACTTCACTCCCCTCCTATACCAATAAGATGACCGAGATTTTTATACCCCTGACGGGCCTTCATGGCACCGTAGAAAAATCTTGTATTCCTATCTCCCAAATGCATCCAGTCTTGCCTACTCTTCTGTCTAATCATCTCCTCCTCCAATCTAAGATGATCTGAATATTTTTGTGCCAACATTCTTTCTCTTTCCTGAAGTTGCAAATCAGTGTATAAATTTGGATTTGCACGAATACTTTCCAGCATATTGCGGCAATGGCTCATTTCAGCAGTATGATTCAAATTGAACTTTTTAAGCTCATATTTCAATCTCCTTAGCTTGCAAACCACACGGAACAAGGGAGACCCGTGCGAAGCGCCAGCCCAATTTGTATCAATTAGTGCCTTGCATCCTGCTATTTTAAACCAGTGAGTAAAGTATTTAAATGGCTTCGGTTCGGAGGGTACCTTAGGGTGGAGGCAGACCAACATAGGCGAGTGATCACTAGTTAAAGGATCAAGATACTCCACAAAAGCCATGGGGAATTGAGAGAGCCACTTGATACTGTAGAGTACACGGTCCAGTTGAGCAGCAATGCGGCCATCACCCACTCTGTTATTGGTCCAGCTGAAGCGATTTCCAACACTTTTAATTGCAAGTAGCCCGGCCTTATCCATACAAGAGTTAAACTCATTGGTTGAGTGGTAGTCCAGTTTTCTGCCCCCCATTTTGTCAGACGAATATTGGACACAGTTAAAATCACCCCCCACAACCCATGATTCGCCTTTAAAGCTTACCGCATCAGAGATCAAATGTTCCCATAGGATTTACCTATCAATTTTGGAATTTGAAGCGTAAATGACCATGAAGAAAAAAATGTAACCACCTGCATTCACCCATTTGCAGGATATGTGTTGAGGAGAGGAAGTAATCATATTACAGCTCCAAATTGATTGGTCATACCCAATCAGAATACGCCCCCCTTGCTCGACTCAAAGTTATGAAGCAGCTTCCAGTCTTTCGGCAGCCATTTATTTCTCCCAGCACAATTTTTAAGCTTAGTTTCCAGTAAAGCCACTATGGATGGCGTCATTCTTTTGATTCTATCTCGCACGTCTCGCCTCCTAATTTTGTTATTGATACCTCTCACATTCCAGATAAGCACTGACATAGATTAATTTTGGGGTTGGGACCGGTTTTGGTTACCTAGTTTGGAGCTCTTCCTGCTACCAACAACCGCATGATGTTCCTTCCTGGAAAGTTTGCTACTTGCTTTTTTCTCCAGCATCTCTATTTCCTCTTCACATTCCTCATTTTCATATGAGAGCACCATGGGCAAATCATCAGAGATGGGTTCCTTCGGTAAGTGTCCTACTGACGCATTCACTGAGGTGTTGCCAGCGGGATCATTTGATATACATGCGACAGGCAGATCTGTGTGTTCAAGAGCTGTTTGCTCAACAAATATAGGCTTCATAGGCTGTATTGGGTCTTCATAAACCGGGCTCAGGTTGGCTGCAATTTCCTCAATGGGATTGTTTTTCCCAACTTCATTCTCAACTTCAAAAACCGGCTTCAGATGTTGTTGAATGGCCTCATCATTCTCAGTTTCAGAACCTGTGTGAACTACTTCAGTTTCGCCTTCAGTGATACATGAGCTCGTACCAACCTCCAAAACCGTATGTAGTTGTTTTGTCTCTTCTAACTTCTCCTTACCTTTCTTCCTCCAAACAGTAGTTTTTTCATGTTGGATTGAAGGGAGCTTCTCTCCATCAGGGCATTGTTTTTCAGTGTGTCTGAAGCAAACACATAGGGGGCAGCAAGGAGGTTCCCCCTCAATCTTCAACTCAATAGTATGTGATGAGCCATCCTCAACCTCTACCCTCACAGACTTTCTAATGGGTTTAATGGCCTCAACCTCTATCAAACAACGTGCATATGATATTCTCTCAAGCTTCGCAGTTAGTCTATCCATACAGATAGGTCTCCCAACAATGGATGCTATAGTGTTCAGGATATCCCTTGTCCACCAGTTCAACGGCAGTCCGTGAAACTGAACCCATACTGGCACCGATGAGAGAATATCTCTCTCATGTGTAAAGTTTGCAGTCCATCGCTGTAATACAACCAATCTCCCATCGAATAACCACGGACCACCTTGCAAAATTCGATCGCATTCCTCCCCATCTTCAAATTTGAAATAGAAGAAGCCATTCTCTCTACTGAAAGTGCGGACCCGGGACTTTAGGTTCCACAATCTATCCACCCAAGAGCAGATTTGTCCGTAGTATGGCACGTCTCCTAGCACATACCCAACAAGGGTATTTTTCCATTGCTCCCCACCTTTGACCACCAAAGAGTTCGGTAGGAAAGCAATTTCAGACCCATCTTCATTTACAGTGGGGGGAATGAAGTCCATAGTAAGCTCATCAGCATATTTCCGTGTGTTAGCACACACATCTGCCCAAGATAATTTCTGTCCAGATTTGCTTATTTTGATTTCAGCACTCGGCCTCAGTGGCTTTCTGTCGAACACTTTGCGGGCAACAGGAGCGTTACCTTTTTGATGTCCGTTAGGGAGAGGACCCCTACCACGGTGGCCACGTGTAAGAGATGAATTTCGACCTCCCTGAATCCCGATGCCTCCCAATCTGTCACCGGACTTCTTTCTGGAAACCACTTTCCAACCCTCATCGACCCACTTCACTTCATGAACCAAAGAATTCTGAGCAATTCTATTTGTAGGTTGCTTCTTCTCTAATGTAGAATCATTACCCTGTTGTAAATCAGAACCCTCACCTGAGCGCCCACCTTCGCCTGAGAGACGATGAGAACCCCCGACTGAGGAATTCTTCACTACCCCATCCTCCGGATCTTCGCCACCTCCTGATTGTTCGCCGTGACCACCCGATGACCCCCCTCCTGCACAGTGGACGGAACCGCCACCCAACCCTCCGATGCAGTGGACGGCCGAATCGCCAGTAGCCGCCTCTCCGAATCGCCCGGGAGCACCCATCCTCATTATTGATATATGCTGATATATATATATATATATATACTAGTCATAACCCGTGCCCGAGGGCACGGTTCATTTAAGATTTTTCCCCGCGAAATCTTTGTTCCCCAAGAAATTATTTCCACGGCCAAAATTGCGTGCAACAACAAATTAGCGTAAAAATATTTAGTGGCACGGACATCTTCGGTGCGGAACAACAAATTCGACGCGGGCGCCTTCGACACGGAACAACAAATTAGCATAAAAAATCGGCGCAGAACAACAAATTAGCGTAAAAAATTTCATTCGGCTCGAGAAAATATTCTCATCTTTGCCCTATAGATCGAAGAGACGGTGGGCCCCGCGTTGACAGATAGATCATTCGATCTACAGCAGATATGTTGTTCCACCGCGAAATCTTTGTTCCCCAAAAAATTATTTCCACGACCAAAATTTAAAAGAACAACAAATGAGCGTAAAATATTTAGCAACATGTGCACCTACGTCGTGGACGCCTTCGACATGGAACAATTCGGCGTGGAACAACATATTCGGTGCAGGCGCCTTTGGCGCAGAACAACGCGGGAGCACCTTCAGCGTGGAACAACAAATTCGGCGTGGAACAATGAGCGGCGCATTCGGCGCAGAACAACAAATTCGACGTTGGCGCCTTTGGCGAGGAACAACAAATTAGCGTAAAAAAATTAGCGGCATGGGCGCCTTCGGCATGGGCGCCTTTGGCGCAGAACAACAAATATGGTGTGGGCGCCTTCGGCGTGGAACAAAAACTTTTGTGCGGGAAACAACAAATTCGACGCATGCGCCTTCAGTGCAGAACAACACGTGAGCGTATTCGGCGCGGAACAACAAATTCGGCGTGATCACCTTCGGCGCGAAACAACAAATTCGGCGCGGGCACCTTCGGCGCAGAACAACACATGAGCGCATTCGACACAGAACTACAAATTTGGCACGGGCCCCTTCAGTGCGGGCGTCGGTTGTTGGCGCGGAACAACGTACGAAAGCATTCGGTGCGAAACAACAAATTAGCGTAAAAAACTTTAGCGGGAACCTCCGGCGAGGAACAACAAAACTCAAGGTATTTTTCAGTGACGGTATTAACTTAAATTTTTTTTACGCAAATTTTTTACTTTGTTTGATTTAATGGATCATATTTCTCCACAATCTTTCCCAATACACTTTTAATTTCAAAGTTTTGGTTCCCAATACACTTTTCCCACCCAAATTTAACCTCCACAATTTTCCCAATACACTTTTAATTTTAAAGTTTTGGTTCCCAAGACGCTTTTCCGACCACAATTTAAGTTTTCCCACTAAAATTTTCACTAAATCCAATCTCAACGATTGATTTACCAAGATCAAATCCCAGCTGCTCTTTATCTTGTTATAGTCAGCCCTAGAATTCAAAAAAGGATGTCAAAGGTATAATAGATCCCCTTCAAAATCTTGGATCCCCTAATTTTACATGATCAGCAATAATTAAAAGCAAAAATTTTTATTAAGTTACCCTTAAAAACTTTAGGTCTTCAAATTTTAGTTTCATACAGAATTAGTTCCCCTAAAAATTTTCAACAATTTATTTTTGCATCAAAATTTAGTTCACAACTGGAAATTTAGTTTCCCTCAAAAAATTTAGTTTCTCTCAAAATATAAGTCCATTCTGATTTAGTGGACCCCAAAATTTTAGGCCCCCCCCCCAAATTTTTAAGTTCCAAAAATTATAGTTTCCCCAAAATTTAGTTCCCACAAAAATTTTAGTTCAATCCAACATTTTGTTCCCTAAGATTTAGTTCCCTCATGATTTAGTTCTTCTCAAAATTTTAGGGAATTTTTCCTAAAATTTTCACTTTATAAAAAATTTAGTTCCACTCAAAATTTTGTTAGCTTTAGAGAATGTAGTTCTTTCCAAAATTTTAGTCTCTCAAAAATTTAGCTTTAGAGAATGTAGTTCACCAACATACATTTAAAATATTTCCCCCTCAAAATCTTGAACCCTCTAATGTTAAACGAACAACAATAATTAAACATTTTATTGAACTTAATTTTTATTTTTAGTATGAAGTATTTTGAGTCTTTGGACTTGATGTTCTCATCATAAACCAAATTCTGCTGAAAATTTATCGAATTTAGCCTTCAATGGAACCAAATATATTCATTTTTGGAAGTTAGGAAGAGGGGCATATAAGTAACCAGAGTTCATTATCATTAGATTAAAGAATTAAAATTAAAAAAGACTACAAATGATAACATGCCAACAAAACACCTAGGTACACTCAAATTTAGTTTCACTAAGAAAACGAATTCAAAATTTTACTCTAGTAGGATTTAGGCACATCATTTCCTTCCTTGAAAATTATCAAAATACATGCATAAGAAAGGAAAACATATCCATACCCATCTCAATCGTCATTTAGGCAAAAAGAAAAGCATGCCCCTTGATTAACTTCACGTTAGAGCATGCTGCAAGAGTACAATCGCTGAATTAAGAAAAATGATTAAGCTTAAAGCAGTTTCACCTTATAAATTAGAAAAATAAATTCAAGTCATACATTAATTAGATTTCAACATCATCAAGTTGTCATCAAACTCATGATCTATAACCTGTATCCTGGTCCCTTTGGCAGAAAAATAGGCATAACAACATATATAAAATTACAAACAATTGCTCTCTAACTCCTTACCTTTTAGGAGCCGATATTGCACAATTTATGAAATTTTACATTCTTTTCTTACTCTTTTGGTATCCATCCGATCAGATTTAAACAAAATCAATCTACAACAAAACACATCCTAAAATTCAGTAGAACAATACGCACACCTCACAACAATCAGACGAACAAAATCTGAATTACTTGAATGTGCTTTTAGTTCTCTTGCAAACTCAAATAAGCCTATGATGCGAGATACCATTTAGGATCCATATCTACCAACCAATTCTCAACAAATGCTGCAAGACCGTCACCAAGGAATCATCAATACAGAGCTATAGAGACATCACTGGGCTTTTTCCCAAGACACCAGCAAGAAGACACTTGATTGGGGTCAAGTGAGTAAAGATCCATATGGAAGCAGTCTAGTTCCTTGGACCTGGCTTATGGAGTAGAAGGTGACCATTGCCCGGATGCTCTTGGGGGAAACTCGTCTTCATTCTCATTATCACTGATTGTAACAAACTGTAGCCCGCTCTTTCCTGACTTTTCCTCTGTAGTCCTGGCTAGTTGAGCCAGTTCACCAAATCCCATGGAGGGCCATCTTTTCTTGAATTGAATTTGTAGAGTTTTGGTGTGAGAAACCACAGCTGGACTCATTGTTAATCATCGACACCTTATTGGCCATCGGCTTCTCAGGCAATCTGAGGACCAGCATGTTAAGAAATTCTATCATCTTGAATATATGTGTGTGGCCTCAGAATAAAGGCAGAGTTTTATCACAATTGCAATCAAACATTATAGGCAATAATTCTGTAGACTCATCACTGGCCCATCCAAGTAAAAAAAACAGGAACAAAACTAACGGAGAGTTGGAGAGAGATGCTTAACTCCTCGAATTCGCTCAGCCGCCATCATCTGAATTTTAGGGTTATGCTTGCATGTAGACAATATTAAGCCCAACAACTTCAAGCATTTATGGATAAAGTTGGGGCTGAGAATCAAAAAATACAAAAAGATTAGGGGAAAAAACTAATAGAGATACACTAATATTCAAGTTTTTCTTGCATTGATATGATGGAAAGAATAATGCTTCCATAAACAAAAACATAATGAAAGCTAAAAGAACTACATTTAATAAAATTCTTTCCAGTTTTGAAAAATAAATACTTTTCTACAGATTTCTTAAGAATAACCCCATCACCTAACAATATAACCTATGAAAGATAACCTAGTGTCAATATAACCAATGAAGAAAAATGCTAAAACATGGAAACATTGCAATAGAAACTTATGACAAAATTCTGGTGTAATTGGAACAAAAAATAGACTGGTCAGAAACATTCCAACATTGTAATGCGATAAAAAATTATGATGTAATCTGAACTGAAACATGCAACAATAACATTGCATATAGATGCTAAACTGAAAATAGACTCGACCTTCTCAATAAACTGATGTAATCTAACTCAACAAACTGGTCTACAGTTATATAGCTTAATGTGTTTCATTGACACCATAAATGGAATGAAAAAAAGATGGCCCAACATCATGTAAAAAGCAAAATTGCATGTGCATACAATTATCTGTGATGACAACCATATTTGTTGATGCAAGAGGTGAGAAATTTGGAAGTTAAAATAAAGTAATATACCGTGATGAATAATTTAGGCTATAAACGTGCAATGAGAACTTGTGATTCTTTTCATGGCTTCACAACCTAGAAGCCAAAACTGTGTAATACTTGTTGAATACTGTTTCTTGAAAGCAGCACACCAAAAGCACTCTCATGATTTTTCTGTCCTGAAGTTTTATTTAGAACAAAAAAAGTGTAACTAAATAGTTTAGCCAAACTAATAGCATCAAATAGATATAGAAGTCTAAAATGGTGCACATCAGTACCTCGTTGAAGAAGTGGGAGCATTAACTCAATGGCAGGTAGATCTCTATCTTCCTCTCCCAAGCACAATAGTGCTTTACTGAAAACATTATCAACAATATCTTTTTCCTCATTGGCAATGGACAATGCATGTTGCCCACACTCCCTTCTACTAAAACTGAAAATAATAAACGGTTGAAATTTTCGCTCCATAATCATATGTACATGACACAGTACTTCCATTAGAAAATCTGAGAACAAAAATAATCGCGACTAATGTAAATCGTGAAGAGAATTATCTCAGGATATAAAAGCACATAGGAGTGCAAAATCCCAAATATGATGAATATCAGAAAACTAAACGGCAATATTAAATAGAAAACAAAATGAAATAGTTTGTATCTATGAAAGCAATCAAGATAAGACAAATTTTTACTGATTGAATTATCCAGCAAATTATAGTTCAAAGGGACCACATTGGTTTGAAGGTAACGACACACCCATGAAATTTGGCATTCAAATTATTATTTCAAAAAGCATACAGAGTTCTCCTTCATATGAGGATTCAGAGTTCTTTACTACTTGGGTTGTAGGGATTCCAACAACTTCTGAGTCATTAGCTTCATCTTCGATTACCTTTCTATATATGATAAGTGGAAACTTCCATCAACCAAAGGTTGGTATAACCAGCACGCCAGAACATAATATGTCGGTCCCGCATCCATCACGTAAGAAAGCATAAACCATTGTTTGCTTCAAAAATGTAGAGATATGCAAATCACTGATTATGCAAATCACATAAAAGGAAACAGAATTGTTTGGAAATAAAAAAAGCACGGAGAGATCTCTCGATTATCTATATAATTTTGGTTTGAATTAAAAGCTCCTTGCAAATAATATGTCAGTCATCAATCAGAAATTATATGGAGTAGAAGGGATATGCAAAGCACATGGAAATAATAAAAGCATATGGAGGTCTCTTTGATTAGCCATATAATTTCTGTTTGAATTGAAAGCGCCTTTCATGTAATATGTCAGTCCTCAATCAGATAAGAAAATTACATAAAAGAAATGAATCCAGATGGGAAATTGCTAATTAGGAGCAAACCCAGAAATCAAAAATATTCACTTCAAAAATGTAGTGATATGCAAATCACTGATTATGAAATTACATACGGATGTTTCCGAGATAAAATATGTGAAAACTAACCTTTCCGAGATAAAATACTGTGTTGAGAGATACTGCAAGCATTTTCCGTGAACCCAATTTGCCCAACTGCTATCTTAACCTCGTTGGTAGAGCTCAAGTGTCAAATTAGATAATTTTATGTACATCAATGGAACAAATCAAGATTCATTTAGCGTGGACTCTAGAGGAACCACAAAGAGCATGCAGAAGGGCAGGTCAACACATGCCTATCATTACTTCATCTTTCAAAAGCATTTACTTGAAAACGTTTACGAATGCTACCGAAAGCAAAAACAAAACATACAAAGTTCAGCAACACATATTCAGACTCTAATATTAATATTTTGCATAAGTTACTACTGTCTAATATTAATAATTTGTTCATGGGTACAAACATGAATACCAGTACTTATCCTATTGTACCAACAATTATTCAAAATGAATACCTACAATCACAGGCTAACTGTTGGTACAAACATTGCAATTAGAAAATTTAGAACATGAACATACCCATGATGTATCTGTGAATATTTGGAACCAAAAAATTACAAATTGAATAAAATTCACAACGTCTCCTTGTAAACCTGCAAATGAAGAAACCCAAGGGCTCGGGGGACCTCGCATGGGAAAACCCAACAACTCAAATAAAATTCACAAAGTCTACTTGTAAACCTGCAAATGAACCAACAAAAGCAACAAAAAATACGGACACTAAAATCCACAAAAATTAGATCGGCATAACTTCCCAAATGAATCAAAGAAGGAAATAAAAATCCAAAAGACCGCACAAACTTTTTGCATGGATATTTTGAAGGGAGTTTTCCCCAAATCATAGTTTCAACCAAAATAGTACTTAAGGCAACATATTTTTACATCGACTTATAATAATATCACACAACCTAAACTATATGCTAAAAGAAAAAACCCTTAACTATGAACAAATATACACAAAAATACATTCTGGATTGAACAACCATGCAGTCCAATTTCAAAAACACCATCTCTCACACCGGCATTTAAAACCAACAAAATTTACATATGACGCTAGGGCCGTGTGTCCTGAAAATTAAAAATAAAATCATAGATTAGAATAGGAAAATTAGAAACGAAGATATATCTAATTACTTTGTACAACTCACTATTATTACCTTCATCATGTTTAAGCAGAAAACCTTTTACTCATCACATTATAAAAAGATGACGTGTCAAGCTCAATCCAAAGTGGAGAGTTAATAGGATGAGCAATAACCTAGATAAATTAAGAACATAAATTTCCTAGAAAAATTAATATATATTTGAAAATATGGAAAATTTTAAATTTATACATTTATTTACCTTTTTTCGTTGGAGTGGTGGATGTCGTGCTTTCTGGAACCAAGCAAGCTCGGCAAGAACCATCTTCCACTTCTACAACAAAAAAGGTATTTGGATGGTCAATTAAGAGGATATTTTGAAAAACAAAATCTAAGATTTTTATATTACCTCGGAAAAGAAGATTGCTTTGTCTTCAATGTGACTCGTCGCCGTTGCTTGTAAAGTTCTTTTAGCAATTTGCTGAAAATAATAATAATAATAATAAACAGTCACTAATTTTTAATTTCAAAATGGGAATGTTTGTAACGGTATGCATACCTTATCAAAACAAAATCCGATATAACCCCGTAGCCTGACATTTATGTGATTGTTTTGAAGTAACAGAACCTGTGAGAAGAAAAATGTTAATGCAAACATAGTATATTAAAAATATAATGTAGAATTATGATAAGAAACTTACAGTTTTTACCAAATCTGCATCATCATCTATCTATATAAAAATACAAACCAATATTTTATCAAACAATGCATACCGAAAACTATTAAGTCATGCAATGAAATGTAGTAAAGGAAAAAATTTCTTACCCTGCCATATATGGTAATGTGGGTCCACATTATAAAGCTTGGTAACGTATGATAATGCTATACCTGCATGTTAGACAACAATCGATAATAATTTTTTAAAAGATCATTTAAACAAATAATATAAATAAAACAATGTAAAGAAAGAAAGTTAAAAAACTTACATACAATTTTTATCATTCATTGGAAATCATAGCAGAACTTCTGGGTAAACGATGTTTACTGTGTTATTTATGTTGGGCTGAAGAAGGACACATACACGATCAAAAGATGTGCACCTTGAAAGTGCAACATAAAGATGTCCATGACTGAAAACTGGGGTCCCCAAATCAACTCCAACGAATTTTACAGATTGTCCTTGGGCTTTATTAATCGTCATAGCATATGTCACATGGACAGGAAACTGCCTTCTTGTCATATGAAAAGGTAATTCTGTAGCCGATGGTGACAAAGATATTCTTGGAATAAACACAAAACAACCGGCTTTATCCCCATTTAAAATTTGAGCTTCAATGACACGTGATGCACATCTGACAACCATCAATCGAGTGCCATTGCAGAGCCCGTCTTTTGGTGCAATATTTCGTAATAAAATAATAGGACAACCAACCTTAAGCTCAAGTGTAAATTGTGGCAACCCAGGAGGATCCAAAGAGTTTATGTACTCAGTTGGATATCTATTCATAATGGTTGGATCGGTTTCATCATTTTCAGAAAAACTGTCTGCAGCTTGATACGTAATCTTCTGTCCCGGAAAAATGTTTAATGCAGCAGCATTTATAAAAGTAACATCATCATTCCGTGCAGAAAGAATTATTCGTTCAGTAAGGTATGCCGAAGTCACGGCACCCTCAATATCAAGCTGCGGATAAATTCGAAGTATTAACTCGTTTAAATCCTTGCACCTGAATATGTTAGAAGGAAGTTCTACCACTTCTGTAGGATTTGTCCCAACCTAATACATATAGATATAATTTTAGTGAAGGAATGGCTATGATAAAAATAGTAAGTAAAATTAAATTAGGCATGAAATAAAATACCTCCAAAATAAATTTTGCAAAATTTGCATTCTCAACCGATGAGTTATTTAACCGCATATTTTGATCCAAGATCAAAACTTGTACAGAGCACCATAATAAAGATCGTCTCAATGAGGCACCAACAATTTCTTCTCGAACCCCCTTTGGTATGACGGGCAAGATTTGTCGGAAATCCCCACCAAGAACAACAGTAATACCACCAAATGCTCTGGGGTTATCACACATATCTTGTAACGATCGATCCACTGCCTCAACACAGTACCGATGTTGCATAGGTACTTCATCCCATATTATAAGTTTTGCTTTTCTGAATAATTGAGCTTGCATGGATTGCTTGCTAAAATTACAAATTGAAGTATCATGCACATCTAACGGGATACGAAATGTGGAATGTGCAGTCCGACCTCCGCTAAGTAGCAATGATGCAATACCGGAAGACGCGACGGTGATAACTATATTTCCAAGACTACGCAACATTGTTGCTATTGCATTGTACAAAAAAGTCTTTCCAGTTCCAGCACCACCGCTCAAGAAGAATGTAGTACCTTTATTTTCAAATACTGATGAAGTAATTGCTGAATAAGCATTGCGTTGTGCATCATTGAGGCAATCAATGTCTTTTTGTGCATCCAATTGTTTCGCTTTATTTATAAGTTCCTGATGTTCATGCAACAATCTATTGCCAACAATTTCATTCCAATCTCCAGCAGAAAGTGGCATTGGTGGAAAGTCGGATAGACACTTACCGTACTCCTCAAGCAATTCATTGATAAGGAATAATCCATAATCTTCAAGTTGGCCTTGAGTTGGGGTAGAAATTGCAAATAAAGTTTGCAATTTATGTGGAAGATCATCGCAAATGTGCATTGAAAATTCATTCCATAATGCAAGGGGGTCGATCGGCACACATTCGATAAGAATAATACAAAACAGTCTTCGTAATTGATATCCTGTTTTCATAATTGAAGCCTCGGCAAGACATTGTCTCCACTCGGAATCATCTTCAAGAAGACCTCTTGCAATACATGTTGCTTTGAATGTAGGGTACTCGATCGAATTGAATGTGCGTAAATTTTCCCACGATGTTGGCCCTTTAACAACTGTTAGTAGCAACCGTAGATAAAATCTCTCACCAGAATTAGGGGAGGCAAAATACATTCTGCCAATGGCATATCCAGATTGTCTTGGAGTCCAGACCTTTGTTGACGAATGCCACACAAACTTTTGGGGAAATTCTTGATATGTGAGATCATGCGCAGACTCATGTAAAGCACAACATGTAAAAAATTCAGTCAAAGTTGTCTTATCATTTTCAGCCCTAGACCTTATTGCATCTACATCTTCATCTGGATCAAAAATAACACGGTGTTGCCCTGGTAAATGAAGTATCAATCTTTGAACTGACGGAATCTCTTGATGCAAAGGATGCTCGAATATTTGCCAGGCAGCCTCAGGTGGTCCAATATATCTTGCATCAAGGTATTGTTGGATCTCATTTACTGCGCCCAATACCATTGTGGTCCGATCATGACCTTTATAAATATACTTATGAATGTACTTCACACATCTTACCCCGACACAAACTTCGACATTAATGTGGCAGTTAAAGCGCCTTGAGAGATACCTGTTGTGCGGAACAACATCGCGGTTATCAACCTGATGCCCCCTTACAGTATATAGATGCCCATTACTACGACGACGGTAAATAGGATATCCATCACGATCCAAGGTTGTTGCATCTGCATAATTTCGAGGGTATTTCTTAGTACACTTACCATTTTCCATGCATGAGGCATTTGGATTCCGAGCACCACATGGTCCATGTACCATACATTTTGACACAGTATCGAATAATGCAGGATCTTGAGCAGGATCAAGAAATTCAGCACATACAATTCTATCCACTTGATCACATGTATGAATCTTATCGGGTCCACGAAGAAAGAAAAGAGCATGCATATGTGGAAGACCCCGTTTCTGAAATTCAATTGTAAATGCATGTGCTACTTTCTTTCCAAATACATTATTGCCATCAATCTCCTTCATCAAAGCCTTTCTTTTTAACTCAAATACACGTGCGACTAAATCTGGACGGTCGGTAGCCTTTTGATTGGGCAGTAGAGCCGAAGTAATTTCTGGCCACTTTGGATTTGCGGTCATGGTAAGAAAAATATCCGGGTGCTGGTTATAACGTGTGATAGCCATCGAGTCTTGAAATATTTCAAACATGTGACGTGCACTGCCAGTGAAAGATGAAGGAAGTATCATGCGCTGTCCAATTTGGTCGCATCTGGCATATGCATCGATATCTGCAAGACCCTGATAGAGCTCTGAGCGGAGTTTTCGTTGATTAAGTTTGATGAATGTCAAACGATGTTGCTCAATTGCTGCCCAAGCATCAACTATGAACTCCTGGAATAACTTTCCCGCTCTCAAAATTGAAGAATACTCGTTCTGTCTTTCAAACATACGGTAGCTATAAAACTCACACATAGTCAGGCGTCTACTTGATGCTATGTTTTGAACTGGATCCCACTGCTTCAACTCAGATTCCCATCCAAGCTGACCATCAGGAAATAATAAGACGTAGTGTAATGGTAAGTATGCAGGATGAGTCTCATTGATTTACATTAATTGATGATTTCCTCGAAGATGTAAAACTATATCTCGCATCCCGGAAGGTCGATAGCCATCGCCAGGTAAAATAACCGCAATCTCATCTACGGTTGGGAGGTTATAACGGCGACGATCCTTGTTTGAATTGTAATGCAGATATACAGGAAGATCATGTCCACATGAATCTGCTTGAGATAAAATAGAATACGCCTGACAATATAGTTTGATGAATGGATTTATGCCCGATAAACAATTTTGAATAATTTTTAAGACATCCTTGCTCAAATGTGGATTTCTATTACTTCGGAACTCCATAGCAGAATCCGGATCATATATGTAAAGTTAACAATAACTTGCTGTTTGATCCGGTTGGGGCAGAAGTGATCCTGTTCGATGGCGTAATTCTCCATGAATTGTAAATATGTTCGGGCCCCTGCCAGCAATCAATCTTTGATCCATTGTCACACCAAGGCTCGTAAATGCATTAGCTGCATTATACTCCCGAGTATACATTCGAAATGATTTTGATGCCTCACTGTCACCATCATATAATTCTCTAAGTGATGGAGGGGGTTCATTAAGTTTCGGCAATTTTACTTTTCCTTGCAAACAACATGTTCCAAAAAGATGTGTTCTCAAAGTTGACTTCGACAACTGTTCATCCAACCAGTGTAAGACTGAACAATGAGGGCATGGAATGTTCATTAATCCAAGATGGTGCCGACCAAAATCAACCAGAGTTGGTGGACCAGAGCCATGCTGAGTTGACCGACATCGGAAGATCGAGGATGAGCCAGCATCTTCTTGTTCAACTGGAGAAGTTGTTAATCCAGGTGTTATTTGAGGTATACAGATAGGAGTCATATATCGAGATATGTTTCGTTGAGCTTTTTCTCGTTCTCTCCTTTGACATTGAGCTAAACACCTAACCAAAATAAAACCATAATAATTAAATAAAATTAAGTTACATTAAAGCAGAGGAGCTCTTATGAATAATAACCTGGCATATGGTTCATCATCTTCAGTACATATCGTAGCGTTGTGCGAGGCTGAGACCTCATCTACATGTTCAACGGGAGAGGTTGGTACTGCATATGTGCTTTGAGGCATGTCGAGTACACTGGTAGGAGTCATATATCGAGATGTGCTTGCTTGTATTTGTTCTCGTTCTCTCCTTTTGCGTTGAGCTAAAGCCCTATCCAAATTTAAACAGAAAAATAAACACAACTAAAATACATGGTTTGGTGAAAAGGTTTTATGTACAGTCGGGTTGATAATGACCTGACAGATGGTCCAGGAACTTGCCCGGAAATCATATCGTTACGCGAGGCCGAGACAGCATCTTCTTGTTCAACCGGAGAAGTTGTCACGGCTGGTGTTATGTGAGGTATATCAAGGACACCGTCAGAAGGCAGAGCATGAGATATGTTTCGCTGTTCCTGTTCTCGTTCTCTCCTTTTTCGTTGAGCTAAAGCCCTATACAAATTTAAACAGAAAAATAAACACAACTAAAATACATGGCTTGGTGAAAAGGTTTTATGTACAGTCGGGTTGATAATGACCTGACAGATGGTCCAGGAACTTGTCCAGAAATCATATCGTTACGCGAGGCCGAGACAGCATCTTCTTGTTCAACCGGAGAAGTTGTCACGGCTGGTGTTATGTGAGGTATATCAAGGACACCGTCAGAAAGCAGAGCATGAGATATGTTTCGTTGTTCCTGTTCTCGTTCTCTCCTTTTTCGTTGAGCTAAAGCCCTATACAAATTTAAACAGAAAAATAAACACAACTACAATACATGGCTTGGTGAAAAGGTTTTATGTACAGTCGGGTTGATAATGACCTGACAGATGGTCCAGGAACTTGTCCAGAAATCATATCGTTACGCGAGGCCGAGACAGCATCTTCTTGTTCAACCGGAGAAGTTGTCACGGCTGGTGTTATGTGAGGTATATCAAGGACACCGTCAGAAGGCAGAGCGTGAGATATGTTTCGTTGTTCCTGTTCTCGTTCTCTCCTTTTTCGTTGAGCTAAAGCTCTATACAAATTTAAACAGAAAAATAAACACTACTAAAATACATGGCTTGGTGAAAAGGTTTTATGTACAGTCGGGTTGATAATGACCTGATAGATGGTCCAGGAACTTGTTCAGAAATCATATCGTTACGCGAGGCCGAGACAACATCTTCTTGTTCAACCGGAGAAGTTGTCACGGCTGGTGTTATGTGAGGTATATCAAGGACACCGTCAGAAGGCAGAGCGTGAGATATGTTTCGTTGTTCCTGTTCTCGTTCTCTCCTTTTGCGTTGAGCTAAAGCCCTATACAAATTTAAACAGAAAAATAAACACAACTAAAATACATGGCTGGGTGAAAAGGTTTTATGTACAGTCGGGTTGATAATGACCTGACAGATGGTCCAGGAACTTGCCCGGAAATCATATCGTTACGCGAGGATGAGACAGCATGTTCTTGTTCAACCGGAGAAGTTGTTATGGCTGGTGTTATGTGAGGTATATCAAGTACACCGTCAGAAGGCAGAGCGTGAGACATGTTACGTTGTTCTTGTTCTCGTTCTCGTTCTCTCCTACTGCGTCGAGCTAAAGCCCTATCCAAATTAAGCCCAAACTAATTACAATTAAAATACATTATTAGCGTATATTAGATGTTCATTTTCTGAATATGGTAGATGTTCAATTAAAATACTCCAAATTTGGAATTGGGTGAATATGTTCATGTTGAGAATGAACACTCCCAGTTTCTAATTGAGAATTTCAGAATTTGAGTAGTTATTGAACTTCAATGTCAAATGCACAAATTCCATATCTTCAGAAATTTTAGAATTGCAAATTACATGAGAAATATTCCCAAAGTATACTCTTCAGAAATTTGAGAATTTCAGAATATGAGTACTCAAATTCCATATCAATAACTCAAATTTCAGAAGAGTATACTGCATGAGAAAAATTTGAATACTCAAGTTTCAGAAGAGTATACTTCTATGTGTCCTGAGAATTTTTGAATATATCTGAATTATCTCAATCCTCAGGACACATATATCTGAATATTTGCTGAGGATCACTTGAGAATTTTTGCATTCTAGCATTGCTTCTATGATCCTCAGGACACTTTGAATGGTATCAAAATATCAAACTCACATTTCTACTGCATAATTCCAAACTCACATTCTCATTAGCTCAAATCAGTACATTCAAATTCACATTGCTTCTATGCTTTCATATTATGAGTTTGATATTATGAGTTTGGAATTATCCATTCTCAGGACAATCAGTTTGACAATCAGTACATGCAAAATTTGATACCATTCTCAAAATATCAAAGTCACATTGCTTCTATGATCCTCAATCCAATATCAAACTCACATTGATAATGGATAATTCCAATATCAACTCATAATCAACATTGACATTGCTACTGGGCTTAACATAATTTACAGCCATATCAACAATGGTTATCAAAAATCTACTTATCAACAATATTTATCAAATTTTTATCAACATCTATCAACAATCAACAATGGTTATCAACATAACATAATTTTGATATGGCTGTTTATCAAAAAAATTAGTGTATGTGTATTCAAAAAATTAGTGTATGCAATGTTTATCAATAGAACTTAGTGTATGTGTATTCAAAAAAATTAGTCCATGTCAACAGGATATTCATTCAAATTTTGTCAGGATCAGGATTTAAATTGAGGATCATAAATTGAGGATCAGGATCAGGATTCACTTTAAATCCATGTCAACATTCAATGAGAATTTCAAGGTAACATAGTGTGCTTCTCTTCAGGATCAGTATTTTGCAACTTGATTTATGTCAAAAAAGCATATCTCAAGTTTGTGAGAGCTCAATTCTTTTAATATAAGCATCAGGATTCACCAAGTCTCAAAGACGCAAACTAAACCAATTCTCAAAGATTCACCAATTCTTTTAATATAAGCATCATGATTTTCAAACTAAACCAAAGACATATACATATACCTCATTGTATAATTTATACATATACCTCAAAATACTGTCAAAATTATACATATACCTAGATGTATATCCTCTAAAGTATACATATACATCAAACATATACATCTAGATGTATATCCTCAAAATACTATCAAAATTGAATTGAGGATCAGGATATCTGTCAAACTTGTAAACTTGCAAACTCAAAATTAAAATAGATGTATATGTATCCTCAAAAAGAATTGAGGATCAGGATATCTGTCAAACTTTCAATGAGGATAATAAATGTGAACATTCAAAAAAATGTGTGTGTGTATTCAAACACATATCAACATTCAATACACATACACATATCGTGAATGAATACACAAATTTCAGTGAGGATATTCATTTATTATCCTCAAATACATGAAGGAATGAGTTGACAGGATATTATCCTCACTGTGAACTCATTTCAGTGTGAATTCCTCAATAATAAATGTGAACTCATTTCAGTGTGAATGGATAATATTCAAACTAAACCAAAGACATATACATATACCTCATTGTATAATTTATACATATACCTCAAAATACTGTCAAAATTATACATATACATAGATGTATATCCTCTAAATTATACATATACCTCAAACATATACATCTAGATGTATATCCTCAAAATACTGTCAAAACTTACATCCAGGACATTTTTTGTAATATACTGATAACCCTGGACATTTTTTGTAATAGATTTGTATACGACATAACCCAGGACATTTTTTGGACATTTTCTCATATGACAACCCAATTTCTCAAGATATCCTGCTCATATGACATAACCCAATTTGGATAACATTTTCTCATATGAGTTATGGAGGAATAGACATAATCAATATAAGGAATAGACATAACCCAATTTGGATGACATTTTCTCAAGATATCCTGCTCAATATGAGGAAATTTGGCCATCTGACCAAAACCATGTCCAATACAGGATTCACTAATAAGTCCACATGTCCAATACAGGATTCTCAAAAATGCATTCTCAAATTGCAGTGTTGCTTGCATATCAATGTCATGTTAAATAGGAAACCAATTCTAGGATAAATATGGGCTCATTTTTGGGATTTTTCATAGTATTAATACTCAATATCAAATTGGGATTGCAATTTCTTTCAAATGGAATGAATTTGAATTGACTGAAATTTCATTCAAATGGAATGAATTTGAATTAATACTCAATATCAAATTGGGATTGCAATTTTCATAGTATTGCAATTTCTTTCAATATGGGCTCATATCCTGCTCAATATGAATCTAATGGAATGAATTTGAATTCAAAATTATCAGGATATCCTAAAACTTGAGAATCAAAAAATTTGAACTCAATAGGCTGACAATTTCTTTCAAAAATTTTGAACTCAATTTGCATATTGGATTATCCTGAGAATTTTTGATATTCATATTAACAATTTCACTCAATTTTGAACTCATATTAACTCAATATCATGTTCAATTGACAGTTCAATTTTAAACTCAAATTTTTATATTCATATTAACTCAATTTTGAACTCAATATTTGATATTCATATTAACAGTTCAATTGACTCATTTTGAACTCAATTTTTGATATTCATATTAAAAATTTTGAACAGGATAGTGATATCAATTTGCATATTGAAATATCCTGAGAATTTCTCAGGATTTTATGGGATATTTATATTAACAATTTATTTCCATATCCTGAGAATAAAAAATTATAACTCAATAAGCTGTCAATATCCTGTCAAAGTTGTAATAACACTCAAAAATGATTCAAAAATTCATTCACATAACACTCAAGCAATTTTACAGTGTTATTATCTTGGAATACTTCAAAGTATGTATTCAGTATAAGCTTGGAATAAAAGCTCACCAATTTGCATATGAAGAGCTATCAAGATATAATGTTAGAATTTATGCAAATTCTAATACTTCAAACTTGTTAAAACTCATTTGCATAAAATTTGCATTAGAATTTGCATAAAATACTCAAGCTCATTTGCATAAAAGCTTCATTTGCATAAAATTTTATGCAAATGAATACTCAAACAATACTCAAGCTTTCATTTTAAAACTCATTTCTCAATATTAGAATTGTTATATCTCTAATAGAATTGTTATCTCTATTAGAATAGAATTGTTCTAATAGAAATTCTCAAGTACTCAAGCTCATTATGCAAATAAAATACTCAAGCTCATTATGCAAATAAAATACTCAAGTACCTGTCAAAGTTTGAAGTATTAGAATTTGCATAAAAGCTCATTTCAGTTTGCAAAATAAACATGGAGAAATCAGTTTGGGATATCTACAAATATACTCCCTAGCATTATCAAGATATAATGTACTCACCCAGTACAAAATCCTCAAAGTACACATATTTCAAACAGTTGATGAACACTGGAATGTTAATATTGAGTGATAGTGAAAAATCCTCAACAGTTGATGAAAACTGGAATTTTCCAACTAAACCAAACCAAATGAAATCCCATTTAAACTGTGAAATGAAACCAAATGAAATCCCAGTGGAATTTGGAATAAAAACTTTGTTTTGATATCATGCATAGTAACTTACACCAAACCATAGCAGACAAATGTTAACTTGGATTTATTAACTTGGATTTATGTTAAAAATGTTAAAAATTGAACATTATTAACTTGGATTTATGTTTATCAAAACTTGGATAACACATATTAACAGGACAATGAGATAATTTGATCATTTTGATAATTTTGATAAAATTGAGATAATTTTGATCCATTCCAAAATTTGATCATTGTATCAACTGAGAAAAAAAGCTATATAACTCAGAAATTCCATGTATCAAGTATCAACTGAGAAAAAAAAGCTATCACATATAACTTCAGATTCAATGAGAAATTTTTTATCACATGTATGAAAAAGCTTAGGACAATGAGATAACTAAGAAAGCTTAGGAAACTTGAGATTCAATGAGATTCAAACTCAGAAATTTTGATCATATAACTAAGAAATTCAAGTTATCACATGTATGACTAAGTTATAACTAAGAAAGCTTAGGACAATCCTGTTTACCCCCATTGCAATGTTCACCAAAAAAATTCAAGTTATAACTAAGAAAGCTTAGGACAATCCTGTTTACCCCCATTGCAATGTTCACCAAAAAATTGCAGACATAAAATTTGATTCAAGTTAACAGGACAATGTTTATCAAAAAAGTTTGTATTATCATATGTGTTATCATATGTGTTAACAGGACAATGTATTATCATATGTGTTATGAAAAGAAATGAAGAACACAAAGTGTGCAATGAAAATCCTGTCAGGCAATCAAGATTTTTGAAATTGCATCCATGTAAAAAACACCAAATTCAGGCATATCTCAATTTACAGTGTGCATTGGTGGCAATCAAAATTTTGAAATTGAAAAAGTGTGCAGTGGTGTTTTTTACATCCATGTCAACATTCAATGAGAATTTCAAGTTAACATCCAAGTTCTCATTGAAAATATTGATTGCCTGTGTTGTGAAAATTACATCAATGAGATTCTCATTGAATGTTGAAATTCTCATTGAAAATACATCCAAGTTCACATTCAATGATTGATTGCCCTGCAAATTGTTTGCAGGGCATTTGCTCCAAGTTCACATTCAATCATTGAATGTTGAATTTCAAAATGAGTAATTTTGATTGATTGCACATCAATATTGATTGATTGCTCCAAGTTCAGATTGATTGCAGGGCAAATTGAACAAATTTGATCCAAGTTCACATCAATGGTGTAATTTTCACACATATCCATGTCAACACATTTGCCCTGCAATTTGGGAGGGAAACCAAGTTCACATTCAATCATTGAATGTTGAATTTCAAAATTACAGCAATATTGATTGCCTGTGTTTTGATCACAGTCAATGAGAAAATTACATCCAAGTTCAATGAGAATTTCAAGTTAATATTTTTGGGTGTATGTGTGCACACATGGAGAAAATTACATCCAAGTTCAAAAATTATTTTTTGTGAACAGATATCCAAGTTCATTGGTGTATGTGTGCATATGTTAACAGATATCCAAGTTCAAAAATTACATCCAAGTTCAAAAAAAATGAAGAACACAATTTTCAATCTTCAATCACTCAGTTATCACATATGCTACTGATAATAAAAAATATCAGTAATTATCAACATTCAATCTTCATACATCATAAAAAATATCTACAAAAAAATTGAGTATTGTCCTGCAAAAATGAAATTGAGTATGGTCCTGCAAAAAAATTGAGTATATCTCAAAAATGTGATAAATTTTTGAATATGAAAAAATCAATACTCAAGCTTTCATTTGCAAACTCATTTATTAAAATATTCTTTCAATTGCAGTTGCAAACTCATTTTGAATATAAAATTCAGTTTATATTGGGTGTATTGACTGAAATATTCTGTCAAGTGCAAACTTAAGTTCAAACTCAAATTCAAACTCAAGCTTTCCTAAATTTCAAACTCAAGCTTTGTCCTGTCACTCAAACCCAACATTCAAAAATTAATATATGTCCTGTCTTTCAAATTGGATAGAGCTTCATCACCATAGCAAAAATTTGTTTATAGCAATGAAAAAAGGCAAAGTTCACAAAGCTCACCAATTCACAAAGGATGTGATGAAGCCCTCAAACCCACAGAGCTCACCAAGAGCTTATCAAAATGAAAAATCTTATCAGCAAGCTCCCATCCAATTTCATTTCAAGTATAATCTGGAATTTGAAATCTGCACAGGACAAAATTCAATAAGCTTATGAAATCAAGTATGTAATCATCCCACACAAATTCACAGGACAATTTTTTGCACACACAAATTCAGTTTATAATCATCCCACACAAAGTTTGGGAATATTGCATAGAGAATTCAGTTATTCAGTTATTTTTGAATATGTAAAAAACAATACTCAAGCTTTCATTTGCAAACTCATTTCTTAAAATATTCTTTCAATTGTAATTGCAAACTCATTTTGAATATAAAATTCAGTTTATATTGGGTGTATTGACTGAAATCAAATTCAATTTATTCACTCAAGCTTTCAGTTGCAAACTCATGTCAAGCATACAATTCATAATTCACAGGACACTTGCTAATATGAAAATTCACAGGACAAAATTCACAGGACAAAATTCAAAATCCACAATTCAATAAGCATACAATTCATAATCTTCACAGGACACTTGCTCATTTGAAAATCTATATTCAAAATCAAGTTTGAAATCTTCATGTATAATCTTCATGTATAAGCTTATGAAATCAGGTATGTCAAGCATATTCAAAATTTGACCTTGCTCATTTGAAATCAAGTATATATTCAAAATTAAATCTATTCAATAAGCAAGTATTCAAAATTTCAGTATTTGCAATATTTATATGGTTTAATAAGCAAGTATGTAAAATGAGCAAGTATTCAAAATTTTCTCATGGATAACATGACTTTCTCTCAACTCATGTTCAATGAGAATTTTTGCAATTTATCACATTTTTTCATATTTCAGTGTATACCCTGAAATTTATTGGGTATACACTGAATTTCAATACACTGAAAATATGTATATACATTTTTTCATTTTTTCACATTTTTTCATGACTATTGGGTATACTATACTATACACTGAAAATATGTATATACACTGAAAGTATGTTTTTTTCATATGTATATACACTGAAATAGTCATGAGAAAAAACACTCAATAGTCATGTTATACACTGAAATAGTCATGTTATTCAAAATGAGAAAGTATGAGTATATTCAATGAGCAAGTATGTAAAATGAAATTGAGTGTTTTTTATTTTTCAATTTCAGTGTATACCCAGTATAGTCAATTGCATATGAAAAAAACAATTTGGAGAAAGAGCCATGGAGAAGAGGAAGAGCTCACCGAGATTCTTGATGTGCTTGAGGAAAAAAATTGAGGAGAAGAGGAAGAGATGAGGTAGAAGATGAAGGCTTGAGGTCGTGAAGAAGCTCAAAGAACTGAAATTAAGAAAAAAAAAAGTGAGGGTGAAATAAAAAAATTGAGTAGAAGAGGAAGAGCTCACCGACGTAGAAGATGAAGGTGCTTGCTCTTCTTGCTATCCCTTGCTCTCCCTTGCTCTGCTTGCTGGAGGTAGAAGATGAGCTGAGGAGGAACGTGAGATGGGATGTGATCAAACGTGAGATGTGAGGTAGAAGATGAGCTGATCTTCTCCCAAGCTCCCGCGCAAAATTCCCTCCAAAAATTTCCCTCCAAGTGTGATGTGATCAAAATACAGAGGAGAGGAATGTAAACGTGAGTTTGATTTCAAAATTTGTGATTTGAAATTGTGATGTGATTTCTTATATCTATCTATTCTATAAAATATCCAATTACACATAACCAAACCAAATTCAAATTCTCTTATCCAATATCTCTTATCCAAAAACCCATGATAACATCCCTGTTTTATAATATAGATATATATTATATATATATCTATATATATAATATATGATGTGTGTGTGTGTGTGGAGGGGGTGAGTAAAGATAGATAATGTCATATATGTATCTTATTCTTAATTAATCCAAAAAAATCAAAGTTTGGATATAATTAAGTTGTAGAATGGTATCATACTTGAAGTCCATGGACAGATAAACGAATTTATACTCAAATAGCAACTATCCTTCAGATGCAGAACTGATGTTCTCCGTAGTGCAGTGCTGATCCAACAAAGTAATCAGCAAATCTAGAATACAACAAAAATCTAGATCTAAATTAAATAGACGTGCATGCATTAAGTAAGATATATTGGTTAAATACTACACAGAGTTACAAATCAGAACTGGGATTATTGGGTATGATATTAGTTATGACAGTTGTAGGTAGCAAAAAGCTACGGCAACAACTACTGCTACCAACCCCAACCCCCTCAGTGTAGAGTAGGATTGCGGTTGTAGGTGCAGAAGCAATATCTATTGGGTCAAAAACATCTAGTAGTTGAAGGATGTGGGCGGGGAGAGGCGAGGTATTTTACTAATTAATTTGCAGGATTAAGCTTTTTCTTCACCGATCAGTTCGAGCCTCCTCACAAAGGGCTTCCTCGAAGAGGTGGTTCTAGTTGCTGGTGAAACCGTCTTGAAGAATGTTGACATGGCGATAGACGCATCAAACGTCAAGGTGTTCTCCCTAGGATCCGCCTTCATTATTTACAACGAAGAGCCTCAACCTGCGTGTAACTCAGTAGATCTTGAGTAGGTTGGACTGAAGAGATGCGACGAGGTTGTGGCCTTGGAATCAAAGACGGGTTTTAAAGTTATTGGCTACATACTGTTATTGGACCACATTGTCGCCTATAGTTTACCAAGGTCACAAATTATGGAGTGCTTTCTTTCTCTGCAAAGAAAGAGAAATTAAAAGAAAGAAATCGTCGGTTAGAACACTGTCACTTGAAACACTGTCACTTGAAACACTGTCATCGGATCTGGTATACATATTCAAAGTGACTGTATTCTCTAATTCTTATTTGAAACCGTTGGATCTACCTTCTCTAATTGTTCCCCATTATACAACATAATCTAATAATGTTAAACAGATCGATGTTCTCTAATTCTTCCTCAGTATACACGTTCCAGAAGCTAGGTATACTTGGTGATCTCCTTAACGTGTATAATGGGAGATCGCCAAGTATACCTAGCTTATGGAACATGTATAATTGGGAAGAATTAGAGAACACAGATCTGTTTAACATTATTAGATTATGTTGTATAATGGGGAAGAATTAAATAAGGCAGATCCGACAGTATCAAGGAAGAATTAGAGAACACAGTCACTTTGAATATGTATAACAGATCCGATGACAGTGTTTCAAGTGACTGTGTTCTAACAGACGATTTCTTTCTTTTAATTTCTCTTTCTGTGTAGAGAAAGAAATCACTCCCTACTTTGTGACCTTGGTGAACTGCAGGCGACAATGTGGTCCAATAACAGTATGTGGCCAATAACTTTAAAACCTGTCTTTGATTCCAAGGCCACAACCTCGTCGCATCTCTTCAGTCCAACCTCTTCAAGATCTGCTGAGTTGCAAGCAAGTTAAGGCTCTTCATTGTAAACAATGAAGGAGAATCCTAGGGAGAACACCTTGACGTTTCATGTGTCCATCGCTATGTCAACATTCTTCATGACGGTTCCACCAGTAACTAGAACCACCTCTTCGAGGAAGCCCCTGTGAGGAGGCTCGAACTGATCGGTAAAGAAAAAGCTTAATCCTGCAAACTAATTGGTAAAATACCCCGCCTCTCTGCCCACATCCTCCAACTACTAGATATTTTCGACACATGGCTATTGATATTGCACCTACAACAGCAATCCTACTCTACACTGAGGGGGTTGGGGTTGGTAGCAGCAGTTGTTGTCGTACCTTTTTGCTACGTACAACTGCCATGACTAATATCCTACCCAACAATCACAGTTCTAATTTGTAACTCTGTGTCGTCTTTAACCAAAATATCTTACTTAATATGGATGTTATCAAGAGAAATTGGATAAGAGAAATTGGACAAGGGAAATTGGATAAGAGAATTTGGACAAGAGAAATTGGATAAGTGATGAGATTTTGAGAGATAAGAGAAGCGGTGGGGAATTTTGCACACAGGGAAGGGGGGATTTTGCACATACAACCCCGGGTTTTGCATTTTTGCCCCTGGACCCTCCCCACACACCCCCACACTTTTTATTCTTCCCCCGTCCCGAACATTTTTTTCCAGTCCACGTGCACGTGTGCACGGGGGAGGGGGGATTTTGCATATACAACCCCGGGTTTTGCATTTTTGCCCCTGGACCCTCCCCACACACACTCACACTTTTTATTCTTCCCCCCGTCCCGACCATTTTTTTCCAGTCCACGTGCACGTTTGCACGGGTTATTTGCTAGTCTATTTTATAAAATAGGGATGTTATCAAGAGAAATTGGATAAGAAAATTTGGACAAGAGAAATTGGATAAGAGAATTTGGACAATAGAAATTAGATAATCAATTATATAAAAGAGGGATGTTATCAAGAGAAATGAGCTAAGAGAATTTGGACACGATATGAGATTTGAGGGATAAGAGAGGAGGTGAGGGAATTTTGCACATACAACCCCGGTTTTTACATTTTTGCCACTGAGTGATGAGATTTTGAGAGATAAGAGAAGAGGTGGGGAATTTTGCACATACAACCCCGGGTTTTGCATTTTTGCCCATGGACCCTCCACACACCCACACCCACACTTTTTATTCTCCCCCCTTCCCGACCATTTTTTTTCCAGTCTACGTGCACGTGTGCACGGGTTATTTTCCAGTCTACGTGCACGTGTGCACAGGTTATTTGCTAGTACATATATATATCTCGCCTATAACCGTAAACCATATAGTCTAAACTCTGCGTATATTTCAATTTAATCTAAAACCACATTTGCATTGCCCTCTTAAGAACTTATATAGGGAGATAAACGAATTCGTACTCAGCGACTTATAATATAATCCAAATATCACTTATAACCCTAAAACTTGGTCGGAATGTTCTTTATCATGCGTGTGTTACGAATAATAAACCTAATGACTAAGACGGACACATACACATAATCACATAGCACATATAATAAAAGGAATTGTTACAGGAAATTATTACATGTGCCGCTCTCATGCGCCTGATAACCTCCAACTCTGCTGGATTAAGGCCCACCCAGGAGCGTAAAAATGCACTCTCCTCCATCAGATTCCTCTTATCCTCCCCGACATGTGTCAAGGTCGCTTGAACCTGAGCCACACATAAAGCCATGTCCGGCTACCTTCTATTTGCCTCTTTGTGCCAACAGGCAGTCGGTAAGGCGGCACGCTCTATCTCTGTGTCATATGGAATGAACACCGACGGCTCAGGTTCGACATGTGGAGAGGCAGTCTGAGAAGTGGAGGCGGCATGTGACCCGACCGTGTCAGGAGTCTCAATATGTATATCATCTAGCCCACCTGCATCCATACATAATAAGACAATTGCAAATTCAATTAGTTTAATAAACTGGACTGAACATTTAAAATAAAAATATGCGTACATGTACGTGTCGACAGTGAGGTATGTGGGGAAGAGGGTATATGTCCTGCAGTGCCTGAAAATATACAAAGAATGTTATGCAATTAGTTATACAAAAGCTTAAAAGGTCCATATTTAGACACATACTAAAACTACAATAAGCGTACATGTCCCAGATGGCAGGGGTGTATGTGCCATTGGTGAGCCAAGTCCTGCACCACCTGAAAATGTATGAAGCATTTTACCAATTCGTTTTACAAAAATTTAAATTGTGCACGTTATACAGCAGTACTACAACATTTGCGTACCTGACCCAGAGGGCGGGGTGGTAAGTGCCGAAGGGATGCCATGACCTGCACTACCTGAAAATGTACGAAGCATTTTACCATTTACTTTCCCAACAAATTAAATTATGCACGTTATACGGCCGTACTTAAACCACAAAATATGCGTACCTGACCCAGATGACCGGGAGTTCTGGGATGTCCCTGTACCAGGTGTAAAAATCATGTTCCAAACTGTCTTCATCTACACTTCATAATATTTATTAAAAAAATTGATGCTTACGTGCTGTAAATATTTGTGTAATTGATTTGAAATATATGGGATGTAAAACTTTGAGTAATTCACATTCTTTATTGATTTTGTTGATTCAAAGCAAAATCATTGTAATGAACATCTTTATACATTTACATATTTTTTAGCTTATTACTGAAAAAAGTTCAACAATTTGATGTAAATGTTGACGTCTTTTGTGACCTAGTGTGAACGGTAGATGAAATGACTTTGTTTATTGTGTTTCTTCATCTTGTGCACTCCGCTGCTAAAATCCACATGCCTGTGATCCCCATATCGGGTATATCAACACGCAACGGTGTGATGCCGATTGTGTATGTTTTAACATGGCTATGTTCTCATTAATCTAAAATTAAAATAAATTCTATTTTTCCTTGATATCGACAATATAACTAAAATAAATTTTATACCAAGAGTTATGTTTTAACATGACTAGGTTATTATTAATCTAAAATTAATATACATTCTATTTTTCCCTTGATATCGACAATAAAACTAAAATAAATTTTATGACACAGTCGTCATCTAACGAGTATACCTAGAGTGTAGTGTCGGAGTTGATTTGACTAAGTCCAAGCCACAATCCTCTTACGAGTATTCTCCATTTGCAATTCAGATTTTACCAAATTAATTCCATATAGTGATGGATATTGAAATTGCATCGTGACCCCTACCCCTACCCCTCCCTCAACCCTAGCACCAACCCCAACCCCTCCCCCAACCCTAGACCCAACCCCAACCCCAACCCCAACCGAACCCTAACCATTCCCTAACCCCTAACCCTAACCCTTATAACCACAACCCTAAACATTCCCCCAACCCCAATCCGACACCTAACCCTTTAACCTACCCTCAACCCTAATCTTAGCCCTAACTCCAACCCTAACACTAACCGAACCATAACCCAAAACCATATTTTTAAACCCTACCCTACCCTCAACACCTAAACCGAACCCCTACCTTAAACCCTCACCCAACCAAACCCCTTCCCATACCCAAACCCTAACCCAAACCCTAACCCAAGCCCAAACCCAAACCCAAACCCTAACCCTAACCCAAGCCCAAGCCCAAACCCAAACCCAAACCCTAACCCAAACCCTAACCCTAACCCTAACCCTAACCCTAGCCCTAACCCTAACCGTATCCCTAACCCTAACCCTAACAATTAACACGTTTCTCGAGGGGGGGTCACCAGTGAGGGATGGGTCGGAGGGGGGTCGAGGTCCGGGATTGGGGGAGTTGGAGAGAGAGGGGTCAGAGGGGGCATCGGCAACCGCCGTCGCCCCAGCTCCCGCTCTCCTCCGTCAATTCAGAAGGAGGCGAGGGGAGCTGGGGAAACGACGATGGCCGACGCCCCCACCGACGCCCCCTCCGCCCATTCTAGCGAAATTAGGGCGAAAAGCATACCTTGCACGACGGCTGGCGTCGGGATCGGCGTCAACGTCGGCTCCTTCGTCGTCGTCGTCGTCGGCTCCTTCGTCGTCTCTCTCTCTCTCTCTCAACGGATGAAAATTGGAAAGTTTTACCCAAATTGGGGGCATGGGCTCCTCTTATTTGGGTAATTTTTTTTACTGGCAATGGACTTTTAGCCACGGACTTATCCATGGCAGTTACTATTATTGGCCACGGAAATATCCCTGGCTAATTCGTAACAGCCACGTCATATTTCTTTACCACTTTTCCATGGCTGATAGTTATCGGCCACGGACAATTCCGTGGCTGAAGGTCAACAAACGCCCACGGAAATGTCCGTGGGCAATACTCCATGGGCCAATTTTTTTCTCAGCCATGGAAATTTGGACAAGGAAAAATCCGTGGCTGATATCCTACCATCAGCCATGGATTTGTCCGTGGCTAAATTTTCGTGGCTGAAGACCCTTTTTCCACCAGTGTACCCTAAACTAAGTACTAAAGCAAACTAAAAGAAAACAGCAACAGCACAAGTCTCTAGTCCTCCACAAGGAGCGACTCAACGTCAACGACGAACTCCTGGCTCTTTACGTCAGGCGTCTCAAACAAGCCCCCCTGGTACTCTAGCTCGGATCTGACATACATTCCAAAACACGAATGTATGTCAGCAAGGGTCAGCAAATAAAAGTAAGACGACCCAAGGCAAGGTGTACGAATAGAAATAAATTATGAAGCATTAATTGTTTGCACAAGATGTCAGCAACATGGTTATGAACATGGCAATTTTAAAATAAGGTAAAGTACTTCTAAACATGGCAGTTCCAGGGAATTTAAAGACGAGCATTAATGAACATGGCATTCCTATAAATGTTATTAACATGGCATTTCTAATGTTCAACTGAGATAACATTAATGAGTTCAAGTTCTGTGTCAATGTTTTCTATCACTCCTAGGGTTCTCGTCTTTAAGACGTGATGAGTGAATCGTTCTTCTCATAGGGGTACAATCGTGATTGATGCTACCCACCGCATGCGGGTGGTGCTCTTGAAGAGAGGATCCCTTCATACACTTAGTGGCCGCTCAACCCTAACCCCATCCAAAAGTTGTGCTGGAATACGAGCCAGACTAGTCGACTCACACGACATCACGAAATCAAGATTTCTCCTTTGTCCTGAGACTTTATGCAAGGTCAAACGGGTATCAAGATGAGTATCTTGATCATGGAGAAACGTTTGACCGTCTGTAGCATAAGTCTAAAATGGTTCGTGGTCGTAGATGTTTCGAGACAAGGATATCGAAACATCGGATAGACCATTGTGTCTTAGTCTTCACCGTTTAGCGGTGGCGATGATCTCATGATCGCTTGACTTGACGAAGTCGAAGACGAGACACAGGTGCTCATTAGAATGAGTTCACTGAACGATCCACTAGAGTTATCATATGGTTACATTGACCAATCTGTCAGTGATAACTCTGAGCGATGATAGGATAGTTGGTCTTTTGACTTGAGGTCATTTTGACAAACCCTGTGCGTGAACGGTGCCACTTAGATCAACTGACCTAGCTTCGAGGCAAGGCCTGTCGAAAGGTCTTTTGATTGGGTGTCACTTGAAACGTACGAGGCGAGTAATGACCAAGAGAGGATTCGTCTCTCCCGGTCAATGGGAGTTAGTGTCGTAGAGTTAGTTCGGTCTTTAGTAAAAACTCTGATCAGAGTATGTTGGAAGAAGTCCAACATTAGTTGACTAAAGATTGATCGAAACTAACCGGAGTCAAGTTATTGGGGTTGACAGTTTGACCGTACCCCAGACTTGATCTACACGACACAATTTAGACGAAAAGACTATAACTACGGAATTCATCACGGAAACAGTCAGGTGGTCCCGACAATACTCATGTCAATGAGTCAACCACATAATGATGATTCCTGAAGCAGGGACGGCAACCACTGCTCGTGGTCACTGCCGTATAGGGCTTCGAGCCCAACCTGTTGTAAGGGTCAGGCTGTAGGGTCTCACACAGAGTGCAATGCTTCGTTTAGTAATAGGTAGAAAATAGTTAGGGAGAATATTTGCATTTGATGCAAAAGAAGAGATAATTGCATTTGATGCAATATGATAATTTAAGCTTAGATAGGGACTATTTTGCATTTGATGCAAAAGTGATTAAATATATATTAAATTGTTTAATACAATATTTAATGAAATAAACGCAAGGAAAAGTTCACGGGTAAGACGGGAATGTCCCGGTCTAGACCCAGGTTCGAACCGCGTCGAAAACGGAGTCCAAACGAGACCAATAAGTCTATTTAAAGTGTTTAAGTAGAGAGCCCAAAACAGACCCAAACAATAAAACCCACACCTTTAAATAAACAGTATTTAATAGAGTGTGGGCCCGGCCCAATGGTCGGGCTTGTCTCAGCCGCAAAAGAGAAACCAAGGGGGCGCCACGTGGCGCCCCCCCGGTTGGCCGAAGACCAGGCGCCCACAAGGGCGCCTGGGTGATTCTCGGGCCCGGGCTTTGCCCGGGCCCATGCAATGCGTGCCCGTGCATTGCACGGGCCGCCACGCGCGCGCAGAGGCGCGTGCAGCGCACGCGCCTCGGGGCGCGTGCGCTGCACGCGCCTGGCACTGCGGGGCCTGCACGCAGCCTAGGGCTGCGTGCTTCTTGCGACGGCTGGGTTTGTGTTTTTGGGTGGGGTTTTTGGCACACTTCGACACTCAATTGGAGGGTCAAACGACCTCCGATTGACGAACGGTTTTTTTCCTATGCGTTCACCGTTGAACGCTTGTCGTATTGATAGGTTGTATCAATCCTGAAGCTCAACGGTGAGTGAGTTAAAATTCACGGAAGTTTGCACTTTGTGAAGTGCAAACTAACTTGATTTAATTAACTCTAATTTTTAGTCCCACATCGGATTTTGAGAAAAGGGGAGAGTCCGCCGCCTATATAAATAGGGGTCTCCCCCCTTTCTCAAAACTCGTCCCAAGCTCTAGATCTGAGCGGCTCTCGTAAATGTTGGAGCACGCTTGGATCTAAGCTTAAATTAAATATTTCTCTATCTCCCTAAAATTTCTGCCTTACTCCTGCGGGCTCTAGCAAAGCCTCAAAGGAGTTCGGATTCTGGATCCGAAATCTTGGCGGAGGTTTCACTCGCGTGAAACTTTCTTCGGCGGTTGGTTGGCTCGGCGGCACGGGGATTGATCGCCTCGGGATGCGGAGCGGTTCGAGGAGCGGTTCGGGGAGCGGTTCAAAGGAGCGGCTCGGCGTGGGACGGGAGCAACTCGGAAGACGGCGCGGAACATCTCGCCTGCTCCAGGGCTGAGATTCCGGGTATGTGGCTAAAGTAGTTTATTAGCATTTAGTTTAGTTTAATCGCAGTAGGCTAGATCCTTCTTGGGATGGTCAGACCCATCCCAAGTCGGCATAGATCTTGGCATAGGGTCTTGGACCTTAGGGCCAAGTTAAAAATGTTTTAACTTGCAAGTTAATTTAGATTAACTGTTTTTTTTTCCGCTGCTTTGATTTTCCTGTCTATGTTCCGTCCGACTTAGGACGGGACTAGAGTTTTTGTGCCCTAAGGGAACGCCCAATTCCCCTACAGTGGTATCAGAGCCTAGGTTTGCGTAGCGATCTAGGTACTGCGATTAATTTTAAACTTAAGAATGCTTTTAAATACTTTTTAAAATGTTTTTAAAATTATGAGATAAATTTTAAAAATGTTTTAGATGTTCTAAAATTTTTTTTTTTATGAAATTTTTGAACATGGAAATTTTTTTTTTAAATGACGTTTTAAAATTTATGTGATAATTTTAAAACTAATTTTTTAAATCTTTAAAAGTTTAAAATTTATTTTGGATGCCTAAAATTTTTATTTGATAAATTTTTTTTTTAAGCATGAAAGTTTTTTTTTTTTTAAAATAATGTTTTAATTTATGAGATATTTTAAAACTGTTTTAAAAGTTAAAAATTTTTTTATGCGATAAATTTTTAACATAGCATGCAAATTAGTGATTTTAATATTAAGTTTTTTTTATGAGATAAAAAATAAAATAATTTTAAAATCATATTTTAAATTTAAATGTTAAATTTATGTATGCATGCTAAAAATTGTTTATGCGATAAACTTAGTTTATTTAATAGTTAAATAAATATACACTTTCATTTTATGTTGATAAAATTAGTGTAGCTTTATTTCAATGGCTTGTACTATCTTGTCCCTTATTTGATAACACAAGACAACCCTTTAGGTTAGCCATTAAAAATGATTAAAATTTATTACTTGAATTTTAATGACATGCTATGTTTTAATAAATCATTAACAACAATATTAAGACCTAATTCCTGATTAGGGTAGTCCTTTTAAATGAATTTTCAATTCTAAATTGTTATAATTAATTTTCATTAAAGGACTTCGCTTCTAGCGTTGTTAATAAAATTTATTAAAATCCTAATAACGATTAGGGTAGCACGTGAACCTTATAGTTGATAAGGACTTAATAAAAGTTATTAAACAAATCCTAAAAATTTTGAATTTAAGGATTCAACTAGTTGATAGGATTAATTAGTTGTTAATAAAAGCTGTTTAGTCTATGGCATACATACAAAAATGACAAGCTTCATTCAATGGACCATGATCCAGTCAATGTGCTTGGCTAAGAGTTCTGGGTCAACCCTTGCTAGTCCAAGGGGTAGTGATCCTGGCTTAGTCAATTCCCTGGCTGAGTTCCGCTGGACCGCAATGTCGCGAATCATGATTGTATGACACCCTGGACTATATCTAAGTCAAATACGTTAATGATCTTTTTCAAGATTAGCCGTAGCCCTCCTTGTTTTAGGGGTTAGTAACTATAGGACCCGCGTTATAGTTGTTGAGATACACTCAAGCTGTAACCTGGCAATCTTGTAGAAACCAACTCCTTAAATACACAAGATGAAATCTTGACTAACCCTAACCGTCGTCTCGTACCCCGAGCGCCGGCGTAAGTTAAGTCAACGATGTAGTCTGCCTAGATGTAGTCTAAGACCTGACCAAACCGACGTGTCGTGCATACACCGAGCTGCGGGGCAAGTCAGGCTAGACACGAAAACAAGGGTCCGACTAGACTAGACATTGTGATTTGGATGAGCACACTCATGATCACAAATGGCTAGGGGCAAAAACCGATTAAGAGAGTCATATCCAATATGATCGATGAAGAGTCATCTTCCGATCGCAGAGTCAATCAACTTGTTGAGCTACACTCAAGGTTGTTTAGACTCAAGGTGATTGGAACTCTTACCCATTAATTTTTAATTCGATTAAATCGTTCGTTATTAAGCTTTAAAACGATCATAAAATTAGTGGGAGGATATAGATAGATAAAAGCCAATCTACCTATATTTGATATTGAACATATGCTAAAACTAGGGCAAGATTATGTTTACCGAAAGAATCAATTGATAATATTGAAATTAGTTAATTGGTCATAAAGTTGATTAATTGAATATCAAGTTAAATTCTAATTGATGTAATCAAACTATATTCTCATTGACATTAAATGACCTTCTAAAGAACAGACTTAAGAAATATGATTTCATTAAGTTTTGGGTCCAACAAATAAATTAAAGCTACATGTCACTCGTCTCTATATGAGGCAGCTTGAACATATAGGACATTCAAAGTATGTTTCTCCCTACAACTTGTCGAGCTACCCTCAAGGTTGTATGGACAAACAATTTTGATCCGCAAAGTTCAAAAATTCGATCAAACCGTTTGAGTCGAATACGAGTGCATGAGCGATGCAAGACTATGTATCCCAACCGGATCTTGAGACAAGCAACTTCTTGAGCTACACTCAAGATTGCAAAGCTCAGGCGTTTGGATACATAAGTTGCTTGCATAGCTATTTATTTATGTTGATATCTAAATGTGATTTAGAAAAGGAAGAAGGCACTTCGGAAAGTCAATTGAGAAAGTTAGTTTAATTTATCATTAGTAGAGGCATAAGTAGGAGGAAATGAAAATGTGACATATTTTGATGTCACGATTTCAGAATAAATTGTTATACAAAAGACGTTTAACACATTTTGACGAATGTCGTCACATTGCTTCTGAAGTAATGTTTTGTGTTAAGTAATTTGTAAATAACTATATATATATTAAATGTTAATATATAAATACACAAGATAGTAGCAAACTTATATGGTAAAATTAGACTAGGCCGTATCAAGAGATTAAGCTTCACAAGTCACATAAAGAGGGGTCTGACCTCTCGTATTATGAAGTCTACGGACACTTGTGAGTCTTAGCCTCTTAGATACTATGGCCGAAACCCATCTGTGAGACAGTGGGAGAATGAGTTGTCGAACTCAGTCTCGTACATACTGATGTACCCGAGTCTACTTTTAACAAAATAAGTTATTCGTATATTTTATTAAGACACGTGTTCTTGATGAAACGCAAGTCTGATAAAATAAAGAACGAAATGACTAAAGTATTTAAACTGATTCAATTAGATCGAATGGTCAAACACTTAGCTACATAAAATCTTGTGTAATTAAAAGAAAATGTGATTTTCTCTCAGATCAAGTCTGTTAACACATCGGTGTGTTAAAAGGTATGAATCACACTTAATTAGATTTAGTGTGATCCATTGTAAGTGACTCTGAGTTAAGTCCTCCCTCTGGGTTAAGTCCCTAATAGTAATGCCTAGGTTTTGATAAAGTTCTATGAGGACATTATCAATAATATATTCAATAAATCAATCGTAAGGAAGTTGTATATTTACTCGAATTTCGTAAGACGAAAAGTCGAGTTAAGACATCATAACTAATGATGACTTAGTCAACTTTTAGGATGAAATCCGGAGTAGTAACTCCGATTTAAAACTTGATGCAGGTCCGTGTGCGTAAATAAATTTGAGAATTTAGTTTACGTGCCCAAGGAAAATGTTTCCTCACTTTCTGCAAGTAAATCTTTAAAGTTGAAAGATGGGTGCAGAAAAGAAAATAGTGAAGTACAATAATATTGGACGGGAACGGTTTTCATCCTAATTTCTTTAAAACGGATTATGATGAAACCGGTTTCGCCAACAGATGTGTACAGATCTACTCGGACCAAAGCCGATGTAAAACGCTTAAATTGACCACGAAAATTGGAGCGTTCACTTATAAGTTCGTTTTTCTAAATATGATTTAGACGAACCAACTTATATGAATTAGCCAGATAGTTTTCAAGGTCAGTGGGAGCGTGTAAATTACATGCGAGACATTAAAGAGATGGAATATATATTTTGATTAAGTAATCAAAGAGTTTGATTATTTATCAGAAATGAATATGAACCATTTGAAATGACCAATAACTAATTTGAAATTATTATCGTAAGATACGATGAATTGGATAAGATCCAGGGAAATAAAGTATTATAGATTCCGATAGACCAAGTGAATTATTTGAATGAGATTCAAAAGGTTGGTCTAAACATAAACATAAAAACCCCTTAAGTCTATAGTGTAGACGGTCTTAGCAGATCCACTCACGAAGGCTCTATCACATGAAGTCGGGAAAACTTATGTGTAAAAACGATATTAGATATCGAGATAAATGGGCCTGAGTGCAAGTGGGAGATGTAGGAATATTATGCCCTCGAGGCCATTTATTCCTGTGTGAATAGCACAAACATCTTGTTCGAAATAACAGTAAGCTGTTTGGTAATAATTTATCTAAGTTATATTGTAATGTAGTCAACATTAGATGTCAACTTAGGTAAAGTCCTGAGACTTTATGCAAGGTCAAACGGGTATCAAGATGAGTATCTTGATCATGGAGAAACGTTTGACCGTCTGTAGCATAAGTCTAAAATGGTTCGTGGTCGTAGATGTTTCGAGACAAGGATATCGAAACATCGGATAGACCATTGTGTCTTAGTCTTCACCGTTTAGCGGTGGCGATGATCTCATGATCGCTTGACTTGACGAAGTCGAAGACGAGACACAGGTGCTCATTAGAATGAGTTCACTGAACGATCCACTAGAGTTATCATATGGTTACATTGACCAATCTGTCAGTGATAACTCTGAGTGATGATAGGATAGTTGGTCTTTTGACTTGAGGTCATTTTGACAAACCTGTGCGTGAACGGTGCCACTTAGATCAACTGACCTAGCTTCGAGGCAAGGCCTGTCGAAAGGTCTTTTGATTGGGTGTCACTTGAAACGTACGAGGCGAGTAATGACCAAGAGAGGATTCGTCTCTCCCGGTCAATGGGAGTTAGTGTCGTAGAGTTAGTTCGGTCTTTAGTAAAAACTCTGATCAGAGTATGTTGGAAGAAGTCCAACATTAGTTGACTAAAGATTGATCGAAACTAACCGGAGTCAAGTTATTGGGGTTGACAGTTTGACCGTACCCCAGACTTGATCTACACGACACAATTTAGACGAAAAGACTATAACTACGGAATTCATCACGGAAACAGTCAGGTGGTCCCGACAATACTCATGTCAATGAGTCAACCACATAATGATGATTCCTGAAGCAGGGACGGCAACCACTGCTCGTGGTCACTGCCGTATAGGGCTTCGAGCCCAACCTGTTGTAAGGGTCAGGCTGTAGGGTCTCACACAGAGTGCAATGCTTCGTCTAGTAATAGGTAGAAAATAGTTAGGGAGAATATTTGCATTTGATGCAAAAGAAGAGATAATTGCATTTGATGCAATATGATAATTTAAGCTTAGATAGGGACTATTTTGCATTTGATGCAAAAGTGATTAAATATATATTAAATTGTTTAATACAATATTTAATGAAATAAACGCAAGGAAAAGTTCACGGGTAAGACGGGAATGTCCCGGTCTAGACCCAGGTTCGAACCGCGTCGAAAACGGAGTCCAAACGAGACCAATAAGTCTATTTAAAGTGTTTAAGTAGAGAGCCCAAAACAGACCCAAACAATAAAACCCACACCTTTAAATAAACAGTATTTAATAGAGTGTGGGCCCGGCCCAATGGCCGGGCTTGTCTCAGCCGCAAAAGAGAAACCAAGGGGGCGCCACGTGGCGCCCCCCGGTTGGCCGAAGACCAGGCGCCCACAAGGGCGCCTGGGTGATTCTCGGGCCCGGGCTTTGCCCGGGGCCCATGCAATGCGTGCCCGTGCATTGCACGGGCCGCCACGCGCGCGCAGAGGCGCGTGCAGCGCACGCGCCTCGGGGCGCGTGCGCTGCACGTGCCTGGCACTGCGGGGCCTGCACGCAGCCTAGGGCTGCGTGCTTCTTGCGACGGCTGGGTTTGTGTTTTTGGGTGGGGTTTTTGGCACACTTCGACACTCAATTGGAGGGTCAAACGACCTCCGATTGACGAACGGTTTTTTCCTATGCGTTCACCGTTGAACGCTTGTCGTATTGATAGGTTGTATCAATCCTGAAGCTCAACGGTGAGTGAGTTAAAATTCACGGAAGTTTGCACTTTGTGAATTGCAAACTAACTTGATTTAATTAACTCTAATTTTTAGTCCCACATCGGATTTTGAGAAAAGGGGAGAGTCCGCCGCCTATATAAATAGGGGTCTCCCCCCTTTCTCAAAACTCGTCCCAAGCTCTAGATCTGAGCGGCTCTCGTAAATGTTGGAGCACGCTTGGATCTAAGCTTAAATTAAATATTTCTCTATCTCCCTAAAATTTCTGCCTTACTCCTGCGGGCTCTAGCAAAGCCTCAAAGGAGTTCGGATTCTGGATCCGAAATCTTGGCGGAGGTTTCACTCGCGTGAAACTTTCTTCGGCGGTTGGTTGGCTCGGCGGCACGGGGATTGATCGCCTCGGGATGCGGAGCGGTTCGAGGAGCGGTTCGGGGAGCGGTTCAAAGGAGCGGCTCGGCGTGGGACGGGAGCAACTCGGAAGACGGCGCGGAACATCTCGCCTGCTCCAGGGCTGAGATTCCGGGTATGTGGCTAAAGTAGTTTATTAGCATTTAGTTTAGTTTAATCGCAGTAGGCTAGATCCTTCTTGGGATGGTCAGACCCATCCCAAGTCGGCATAGATCTTGGCATAGGGTCTTGGACCTTAGGGCCAAGTTAAAAATGTTTTAACTTGCAAGTTAATTTAGATTAACTGTTTTTTTTCCGCTGCTTTGATTTTCCTGTCTATGTTCCGTCCGACTTAGGACGGGACTAGAGTTTTTGTGCCCTAAGGGAACGCCCAATTCCCCTACATAGTCGACTCACACGACATCACGAAATCAAGATTTCTCCTTTGAGGTGCACAAATTCAAGAATTCAAGCATTGTCTAGATGTTCCATTAATGTCCGTTCTGGTAACGTGTATACAAGCAAGATATCCACCTTATTAATCATCAGTAATTCTTATCTTACAACATTTACAGCAATTTAAAATAACGAGATTTACGTGTTGATTAATGGACATGCTGCAAACAATTATTTTTCATTGCCAATCTTAATTCCTAAACATGTGAAGTTATATATCAATGCGTCACATATTAAGCATAGAACATCGTGGTACTTTTTATGATCGTCATTTCACGGGTAAATTTCATGTTATTCAGCTTTAAGTGAAAGAGACAGTTTAAACGTCAAACTTCAATAATTCATAACAATTTGTACCCTTGCCTGATTTGACGATTTCGGGTGTCGTTGTGTTCGTAGGGAAAACATGGGTGTATCTGCGTCATAAAATATTAAAACTAAAGCATTATAACCAATTAAAACAATACTAACTTTACTCATATGATACTAATAGTTATATTACTAACAGGTCACATAACAAATTATCATTACACTAATACTACGTAATAGCTAACTTATTAATATAAAGTATTGATGAATTGAGTTACTGATCTTATAGCACACTAACCTAACATACTTCACATTATAAACTACATTGTAAGAAATACACAGTATGTAGTAAGGCTTACGTGTTTGAGTTCGAGGTTTTGGTCGCAGGTAACGGTCCATGGCGTTGGACGGCAGCTGGCGGCAGAGGTCAGTGGCTCAGCGGGAGCGATGACTGCGGCAAGTTTGGGGAGGGGGCTGCCGGCGTGGAGAGGGGGCGCAGGCTGTCAGGCCACGGAAGAAAGCTGCCAGCGATTGTGGGGAGGTCGCGGGCTCGCCTGAGTTGCAACCAGAGATGGGGGTGAGGCGGCGTGTAGAGGCCTCAGGTGGGCTGGCGGTTCTGGAGAGGGCTGGGCGTGGAGGCGGGTGGAGAAGGACACAGGCTGGTCAGGGAGAGAGAAGGCAAGAGAAGGGGAAAGGGTGGCGCGCGTGGAGGGAGAGGATGGCCAAAATGGGTTGTGGTAGGCGGCGTCGGGAAGAGGGGGTGGCACACGGCTGTCTGAAGGGTGGTAGGCGGGCTAGGTTACAGGTCGAAGGTGAGTTACGTGTGCGGCTGAGAGTTAGAGGGTGAGGGTAGCTTAGGGTTCTGTATATGGTTTAATATAGAGTTTTGTGAGAAGTTTGAGAGCCCAAGTTTATTTTGTAGGCTGGGTTTCGGGGTGTTTGTGAATGAGCCTAGGGAAAAAATTGTTTGGGTTTTAAAAGCCAGCAACGAAAGATAAAACAAGGGTGGCGGCTGGCTTTAGGAGATTAGGGTTTTAAAACAAAAATGGAAGGGTTTGAAACCTAGGGGAGAAAAGAAATAGCAATGAAGTTGTCACGCCCTGCTTCTCATAATGCTTGAGAGCGAGGACGCGAGCGGGTCCGCATGTGCAAGTAAGGAGGAGGTACTTTTGCTTTTCTTCCCTCCTTGACTTAACACAATAAGCGTCTGTGTGAATTCTTGCAGGTTCTTGCATGCATACCCAAAAACAACGTAGATAATTTATATTTACATTACAATCTCAATCGTCAAAAATGAAATACAACAATAAAGAAAGGAAGAGAGGCCTTATGACCCTTACAACACATATTACATAAGCTTAATACAATGGAATCATAAGGAAAAGCATCCTAAGAATATTTCCTGGGAGAATCCTGTCACTAGTGGGTCACGCTACGCTGCGACTAGGATCTGCAAAAACGCCTTCAGAACCTGACGGACATTGCATTAAAACACAAATACAATGCACGTCAGTGAGGTTTACTCAAATAGATTTCCCAACATCAACTTCATTTAAATAATTAAAAGGAATTTAGCAGTGTAATGACATTGTATACCAATATGATAAAAACATATTACGAAGGAGATTTAACAAAAGATACGAGCATGCTGAAGGTTAATACATAAAATTAAACAACGATTATCATATAATTTGCATTTCAAACAAGGTAAAGGTAGTTTGCAAGTTGAATGTTTTTCAGTTATTTGTGCTCGTGATAAGTCCATGCCTGGGTAGGTAAAATATTCTCGATACACCTTATCACAGGTGGTTTTACCGTGACGCTCCCAAATGGCTTGCCTCCACCGGAGGGGCCGTAATCGTGTTCGAGATACACTCACAAACCCTACTGCAATGGACCAACCCCACCCAAGTGTACTACCTAGTCATCGACCAAGTTTCATCCCATCTAGATTTGATGGTTTCACCCCATCTGTATTCGATGGTTATCACATATGTGCCATGAGTTTGTAACATACTCCTTTTTCCAAATTAATTTAGCTTGTTAACATGCAGGTAGTAAAAGCAGTTCAATTAAATTAGAAGGCAATAAGCAAAATGAAACATAATATTGGCTACCAGAAGTTGACAAGCACATTGAAACCAGATTTAGCACTAAGTTTGAACGACCAGATTTGCAATTCATTTACTAAAAATACTTGCGAATTTATGAAACCAAGAGTGTTAGAACATATAAGGGAGCAAATGCATAACAACTTATATGAACATGATGTAATGTGAGAACATGGGATTCATACACAATTAACACTTGATTTGCATTTTGAAATAAACCAAACGAAATTTGTGTTAACAACTTGCATTAACACATATTATGTTAGCATGGGGGAATAATACTAGCAGATCACGTTGCATTAACACATATTGTTTTATTTAGATGACAAAGATGTGGGGAAACCTACTATACGATGCGTAGATCTGAAGAGGATGCGGGTGTCCAAATGATTGTAGCGTAAGGCACGATTTATCTGCGTCATTAAATATCAACATTTATAATAATTAACAAAATTGCTGAATATAAAAATTTAATGAACATGTCACGGAAGCTAATTATCTTGTTATTGCTCTAAACTAAGGTATATCAAGTTATATGCCATTGGATTACATTTTTAGTCAAGAATGTCATGGTAGTAATTTCACGCGTCATTTCACGCGTATATTTTTAGTTATACAACTTAACGTGCAAAAGACTAAATGAACATCTAACTTCAAAAATTCATTATAAATCATATACTTGCCTAATTTTAGTGATTTTGGTGTCGTTGGGTTTGTCTTGCCGGTACTACGTTACGGTGATATTGGTTCTCTATTTTGGTTAAACATATTAATGAATTAGATCTATTGCGGGTTACACAAAATATTAAGTTAATCCCTAAATTAGGTTCGTCCGATTTTATTGGGTTCTCTGGCTAGAGTGGTGTTTATATTGTGTTATACTAACATGATACACCTTATTTTATTCAAATTTCTAATATTACCCTAACAAGTAATACTAACATCTAACTAACAAGTTGACTTCACAATATACTAGTTAACCTTTACTTATTAACATCGTTATACTAATTTATTTTAAACTTACTCAAACTCATTTTATAATGAAACTGGAATGGTCAATTAACTTAACAGAATTGCCTAATGATTCAGTAAGTTAAGGTGTATACTCAATAAGTAGATCCAAAGCCCAATAGGTTTAATAGTTCAATTAACCCAACTCAATAAGTATAATACCCCAAACCCATTAACTTAGAACCCAATAGGTCATACACCCAATAACCATTAACATCATACTCATATTATAACACCCAAACCTACTAACTTAGCACCCAAACCCAATAACTTGGCACCCAAACCCAATAGGTAATAATACCTTCCCTTTATCTTTCTAACCTCTTTCTTCTTCCTCTTACTGTCTTCTTCTTTCCCTCTTATTTTTTTTCTCTTCTCTTGCAGGAAAGGACATCGAGGGCTGATCGACAGGGCAAAACGGCAGCGGCCTTTGCACGGGATGTGGTACATGCACGGTGGCCTGCGAATGCGGCGGCGCGGCGCCCGTAGCGGCGGAGCGCGCGGCGGCCATCGCGCGGATCAGGCGCTGGGCGGCAATTAGGGCAGGGGAGGTGTGGCCTGTGGCTAGGGAGGAGAGTGGTTTGGGTAGGGTTTGTTGTTCAAATCTCCCCTCTTCCTTCTCTAATTTCAGTTTGATTTGGGAATTGATTTGTGAAATTGGTTCTGGATCTGAGTTTGATTTCAGTTTGGGTTGAATGTGGAAGGAGGTGATGAAATTGCTGATTTGGATTTGTTTGGGTTTGAATGAAGAAGGAGGATGTTGGCTGACTTGTGTAATGCCCTACAAGCTACTGCACAAGTACTAAGGGGGGGGGGTGAATAGTACTTTAAAAATAACAAAGAGTATAATTCCTAATTATCATGCAAACAACTACCAATCAATTTGCGGAAGCTTAAATTGATGACAACAACAAAATTAACAATGCAAACAGTTGATATTACTGGGTTCGGATCCACCCAAGTCTCCCCGACTTGTTCCCGGTGATCCTACGTCCCAACCACCCGGATCCCCTCCGGATACTTAGGTTAGAAACCCTAACCCAAGATTTCCACTATGATATCTTGTGAAAAACCTTCACAAGATCAAATCATACATGCAATGGCAATAGTGACTCTCACAACCCGGGATCACAACCTTCTCTCACAACCGAGAGAAACAATAGCAATGAAAATCAGTTTATATATGAAATAAACAATCTTACCACAAATCCTATACCTTGAGTTTTCTTACCAAATAGGTGCAAGGAGGGATTTGAGGAAGAGGAAGTCACCAAGACCTAGCACCACTGAAATGAGCAGCAATGGGTGCCTAGGAGTGATTGGGAGACTTGAATCAAGCTAGAGCTTGAATGGCTCACCAAGAACAAACTTCTCTCAAGATGGATTCTAGATCTAGAAAGTGAGAGAATGGATTTCTTGTGAGGGAGAGAGCTTTGGAAATGAGTGAGAATCTCTAACTCTTTCAATCTCAATAAGTCTCTTAATGGCAGCTCTAACCTAGAGAGAAATGACCAAGCTTCGTATTTATAGGGTCCCATAAAAACGAGCTAGGTCAAATCCCAACGGTTGGAAATCTGAAGCAGCTAGTCGGTCAAAGAACAAACACTGACCGACTAGTTCATCAACTAGTCGGTCGGTGAAACAACATGAACCGACTAAGTGATGAACAGTGAACAGATTGAATTTCAGACCTAGAAATCTAGTCGGTCCAAGAAGACTGTCTGACCGACTAGTTTCACAACTAGTCGGTCGGTCAGTGAACTTAGACCGACTAAGAGTAAAAAACAAATAGTCTGAATACAAATTGAGTTAGTCGATCCAAGAACAAATGTTGACCGACTAGATCATCAACTAGTCGGTCGCCAAACGTTCTTAGACCGACTAACGATAAACAGTAGCTCAGGAGAAAATTGGCATGTATAGTAAAGCTCAATTAGTCGGTCAAAGAAGCATCACTGACCGACTAGTTCACAAACTAGTCGGTCGGAGAGTCAACGTAGACCGACTAACTGTAAACAGTACTGAGCAAGAAAAGACTAACTGAAACTAGTCGGTCCAAGAAGCTTTGCCGACCGACTAGATCACCATCTAGTCGGTCAGTTCTTCTTCTTGAACCAACTAACAGCACAAGAAGTCCGAATCGAAGCGCGATGCTTCGGGGAAGTTAGAATGGACTTCTACTAAGATCCTAGAGCTAAGATATGAGCGATATGAAGATAGAAATGTAAGAATTACTCAAGGCTTAACATTCTATAGATCGAAGCTAAAAGACTATAAATAAAACCTTAAGGAACGGTCTTCGAGAGCTTCGATCAAATCTTCATGACTTCCAAAATGGTCCAAAAGCTTCAACGAAGCTTTAGGCATTGAGTATGTGCTTTAAGAAGTCTTGAGATGTCGCTTTGAGTGTTCTCGTGAATTTGGCGACGATCTCCATAACTGCGCTCATAAATTGTTAGTTCATAATTTATTTATGTTTGCTCATCATCCAAAACCAAATACGGGGAGTCCAATACTCAACATTCTCCCCCTTTTTGGTGATGACAAACCAACATAAATAATAATCAAAAATAATGATTCAAATGTAAAATACTTACTCCCCCTGCATTGATGACACATTAATTCCAAATAGAATAAATATAAATTGCATCAAGCAGACGAGTGAGATATATAATGAGAATCGATTATTGAAATATCGAATTTGAAAATTCTTATATATATCTTAACTCCCCCTGAATCTAACATATCAAATTAGATTCTTAGAAATTGAGTTAAATTTTCATTTGCCCTATTCATTATCATTATCTCTCCCCCTTTGGCATTATCCCAAAAATGGGGGGCATACAACGACAACAACAAGGATAAAGAAAATCCAACATCGGGAGTCGTAGAATATGAAGATCGACCAAATTGACACCAAGGGAAAAGAGATGAAATCAAATCAAAGTGTGCCAAATTGTCCATTTTCGAAAAACGAAAATTAAAATCATCAAAATACCAAATACAAATTCACTTATTGAATAAAGAAATGTACTCTTCAATACTCAATATTCTTGGTTAAATTTGTGCATGGAAAACAATTCTATGCAATCATAGAAATATAATCTATTTAACCAAGTTAATAATCGTCGAGCGACGAAATCGAATATAATAGACATTGAATGAATATTAAATGTGCACAATGAAGTAAAAGGAGAACATCGATGTATATATATAAGAATATCATGAGTACATGCAAAAATACATCGAATACATCAAACAAAGTGCAACATCTATATCACCAACAAAAAGATACAACAACATCATCGACATATCATCATCAATATCGAACAAAAAAAAAGAGAACATCAAGAACACCGACATCCAAAATCCAAAATACATCAAAACACCACCGATATCCTATCCTAACCCAAAACACTCTCAAAAAGATGTATCATCCAATGATCACCGGAGAGTCCTCCAAACTGACACTCAGGAGGAAGTGGCAGGATCAACAATCACCGTGGGTCCAGTCGAGGGAGTGGACTCAGGCTCTGCTGCAAGGAGTGGTGTGTCAACTGAAGGGATCGTCGGGGCTGGAGTGGAAACATCGACATGCTCAACGGTAGAAGTATCAGCAGGAACGTCAGCAGGCTCAATAGGAGCAGTGACGTCAGCAAGAGCAGCAGCAGCATCAACAGGAGTCTGATCCACTAGAGCAGAAGACTCTGGAGCACCGGAAGAAGTGGCAGCTCCAGCAGTGGAAGTAGTAGTAGCAGCAGCAGTGGCCTCAGCGCCACGAGCTAAAGAGGTGACAAGCTCATCAATCTCCTCGTCATCCATCTCCTCATCCTTAGAAACAGGAGGAGGAAGCTGAATACCCACCAACTCTGCCATACGGCACACAATCTCCTCGGTACGAGCCAAACGAGACTCGTGACGACGAAGAAGGCGAGCGATATCATCAAGAGTGGTGGTAGGAGGAGGGGCTGTAGAAGCTGAAGGTGTGGCCTGGGATGCAGAAGGAGTCGACCGCTGGACGTGACGAAGTGCCGCAAGAGACTTCTTTACGGCCGTCACGTTCAGGGGTGGACCGAGGGGACGCTCATCATTCGGAGGCAAAGGAACACCAAAGTGACGGAATACCAAGGTCAAAAGGCAAGGATATGGGATGTGCGCCGATTTACTAGACTTGCGAATACACTCGAAAGAATCCATCTTGTCGAGTATAATGTGAGCCCAGTTAATCGAGCTACCCATAAAAAGAGCGTAAATCAGCTTCAAGAAGGGCTGCGAAGGAAGTGAGGAAGATCCATATTTGGGCAATAGGCACGATTTCAAGATAAGATTAATCACCCAAGCATTCGGCTTGAATGATTTGGAGGGAACGCCTATGAAAGCAGGAGGGATAACCTGAAAGATATCAGCGAGGGTCGGCTGATCGAGAGTGGAGATATCGTCTACAGAAATGTCAGACGGGAGGAGGCCAGACGATGAGCATCCTATCAACTCCCCCAAGATCTCTACAGTGAGGACTATAGGAGTCCCCAAAACAGATGTCTCGATGGAGTGGGTTTCATCATAATGACCCCGGGTACGGTTAGCGTAGAAAAGCTTGACCAGGCGAGGATATGGTCGAGGGTTCGCCTTAGGGTCAAATCTGAGATAGTCCAAAAGTCCGCTATAGGATAAAAGATCCGCAAGGCCAAGAAAGTCAGAGAACTGAACGTAATGCTCCAATAGCAGTGGGCAGTGCTCTATACGATTGTAAGCCGCTAGACACTGAGGGTCGTCACGACACAACGATATATCTACACCGCCTACTGGCATCGGGCCTTTTCCCTTAGCCTTACAGGTCTTAGGAGGAGGTGGAGGAGGGGGTGGAGTAGGTGCCTTCTCGGGATGCTCAGGAGTGTACTCTTCCTCGGAATCATCCTCAGAGTCACTACTTGAACGCTCACCGGGAGGGGTAGGTGCACGGAACTTTTTGGGTTGGGCTTTGGGCTTGGAAGTTTGGCCTTTGGCTCTGGGCTTAGATGTCCTCTTCCTCTTCAACGATGGTGAAGACGAAGAGGGGGGACGTGTAGTTTTGGCCCTACGCTTAGGTGGAGTCGAAGTCTCCCTAGGGTGTGATGGCTCTACGGTCATGTGGGAGGCACCGGAGGGAGTAATCGGGATCCTCGTTTTTGCCATGATCGTGGCACAACGAGTTCAAGCAAACGACGCAACCCTAAGCAATAAACCCTAACAACTGAAAGAAATCGATATGAACTTACGCAATAACAACCCCTAGATGTAAGTTCAAAACCCTAATTCGAAATGAAATCAAGCCCTAGAAGAAAAATCGACCAAGATCAAACCCTAGAGCAGGAATCGATGTCAAGGAGGAAGGAGATACCCTAGGAGGAGTGATCGACGGTGGCGGATGGTCGGAAGTTGGCCGGAGTTGATCGGAATACGAAGGGTCTCGAACGGGGGTTAGGGGATTTCGAGCTGGAGGAGATGAAGAGAACCGACTAAAAGAGAAATACGTCGATTAGAGTGGGTTTAAGTCGGTCGAAATCATGAAAAGACAAAACAGTCCCTGAGCACTTAGTCGGTCACAGTTCAAGCATTGACCGACTAGATTACGATCTAGTCGGTCGGTAAATGAGCTTGAACCGACTAAGTCGAAACAGAGGCAAGTCGAAGTTTTTAGGGCTAGAGTTAGTCGGTCATAGTTCTTTTACTAACCGACTAGATACGAATCTAGTCGGTTGGTGATTGAACTGATACCGACTAAAGGAGTTCAAAAGTTTAGAGATTGAGCTAGTCGATCTGAGTTCATAAGCTGACCGACTAGATGTGAATCTAGTCGGTTGGTTGATGAACTGAGACCGACTAGATGAGTCTAAAAATTGATAAATAAGTTCTCTCCTAAATACACTTGGACGAAACATCTTAATCCTCTCAAAAATCATCTAAACTACCCCATTAAACATCGAAATCTCAAATACGACATTCAAATATGAATTCGAGCAAAAATTCAAAATATCACATAAAATCCCGAAAAATCCAATAAGTCTATCATGAACGAAATATTGCGAAATATAATAGCATGCAAGATTATTGTATGAAACATGAGTCCTATATCTCGGTTTCACCCATAATCCCCAATTCTCGACGCAACCGCACAAAGGAGTCCTCCTTTAGGGGTTTCGTGAAAATATCGGTGATTTGCTTTTGGGTTTCAACGTACACTAAAATGATGTCCTTTTTAGCAACATGATCATCTAAAAAGTGGTATCGGACATCTATGTGTTTAGATCGGGAATGGTGCACCTGATTCTTTGAATGACAAATAGCACTTTGGTTATCCACCATGATAGGGCTAGTATCACAATGAATGCCAAAATCCTTTAGTGTGTGTCTCATCTAAAGAACTTGGGCATAAGCAGCACCGGCGGCAATGTATTCCGCCTCGGTGGTTGAAAGTGATACCGAATTTTGCTTCTTGGAAAACCAAGAGACAAGGGAATTTCCTAGAAAATGGCAAGTGCCACTAGTACTTTTCCTGTCGGATTTGCATCCCGCATAATCAGCGTAACTATATGAGACTAGCTCATATGTGCTAGATTTCGGATAAAGTAATCCAAAATCTAAAGTGTAACTTAGATAGCGAAAAATACGTTTTACCGCTACTAAGTGAGAATCCTTAGGTTGAGACTGATAACGAGCACAAATACAAACGGCAAACATAATATCAGGCCTACTTGCGGTAAGATAAAGTAAACTACCTATCATACCTCGATATAGACGAATGTCTACGTCTTTTCCGCCCGTATCTTTATTAAGATGCGTTGTAGTGCTCATAGGAGTCTTTTTCCCGGAGGCATTCTCCATTCCAAATCGCTTTAGCAACTCCACCGTGTATTTCGTTTGGTGGATGAAGATTGCATCGTTCATTTGGCGAATTTGGAGACCTAAGAAATATTTGAGTTCGCCCATGTGGCTCATCTCAAATTGTTCCTTCATAACATTAGAAAACTCTTCGCAAAGAGCAAAGTTAGTAGCACCGAAAATGATATCATCAACATAAATTTGAACTAATAAAATATCATAATTCGCATGCTTGACAAAAAGTGTTGAATCGGCTTCGCCCATTTTAAAATTAAAATCCAAAAGAAAATTCTTTAGGCGATCATACCAAGCACGAGGAGCTTGTCTCAAACAGTAAAGAGCTTTCTTTAGTTTAAAAACATGATTTGGAAATTTTTCATTTATGAAGCCCGGAGGTTGAGAAACATAAACTTCCTCAACGACATCTCCGTTTAGAAATGCACTTTTAACATCCATTTGAAATAATTTAAAATTTTTATGGCAGGCAAAAGACAATAATAATCTAATTGATTCTAATCTAGCTACCGGAGCGAAGGATTCTTCGAAATCGATACCTTCCTCTTGACGGTAGCCTTGAGCAACTAACCGAGCTTTGTTCCGAACGACGACATGGTTTTCGTCGGTTTTGTTCTTGAAGATCCACTTTGTCCCTATGACGGTGTGGTTCTTCGAAGGCAAAGGAACAAGCTCCCATACCTCATTCCTCTCGAATTGAATGAGTTCCTCCTCCATGGCAAGGATCCAAGCACTATCTTCGCACGCTTCAACTATATTCTTTGGCTCTATCGATGAGGCAAAGGCACAATTGGCGAAGTCATGGACTTGCGATCTCGTCTTGACTCTATCATGAATATTTCCAATAACTTGCTCATGGGGGTGGTCACGAAACGTATGAAGCCATTTGGGAATTCCCTGATTACTAGGAACATTCTCAACAACCTCATTAGTTGGGTTAGTATCAATAGAATCAATTGAATCAATAGACTTAGAATTTTCAAACGAATCACATAAAACATCCATAGAGTCATCATCATTTGAAATTCTAGAAGTAGTAAAATTCTCATTAAAAGAGACATGTAGTGATTCCTCGATCGTAGAGGATCTTTTGTTGTATATCCGGTAGGCTTTGCTACGTGAGGAATACCCCACAAATATCCCCTCATCCGATCTCGGATCAAACTTGTCCAAATTTTCATAAGTGTTTTTAATAAAACATTTTGCACCGAAAACACGAAAATGTTTAACTTGAGGCAATCTACCAAACAACAATTCATAACAAGTTTGTTTGGTGCCGGGCCTCAAGAGTATTCTATTAAACACATAACAAGCGTTGTGTATCGCTTCCGCCCAAAATTGATGACCAAGATGGCTATCTTCGAGCATAGTGCGAGCACACTCCACAAGCGTTCTATTCTTCCTCTCAACAACACCATTTTGAGGGGGTGCGCGAGGGAAAGAAAACGTGTGAGTAATTCTAAGATCATCACAAAAATTTGAGAAAGAATCATTCTCAAATTCACCCCCATGATCACTACGAATAGTGACAATGGTGGTTCCGATGAGATTTTGTACTTTCTTCACAAATATTGTGAAGTTTTCAAAAGCTTCATTTTTATTACATAAGAAAAATACCCATGTAAATCTAGAATAATCATCTACGATGACAAGTCCATATCTTGCATTTCCTAAGGAAGCAACTCTAGTTGGCCCAAATAAATCTAGATGTAATAGCTCTAGTGGCCGTTTAGTAGAAATGCTTTTCTTAGGTTTGAATGACGATTTAGGAAGCTTGCCACGTTGACAAGAATCACAAAAACTTTTCTTTTCAAAAACGAGCTTCAGAAAACCTTTAATGGAATTTAATTTTGAAAACTTATAAAGTGTTCCAAAGTTCACATGTCCAAAGCGTCGATGCCATAAGTGTTGTTCACTTGTGTTGGCAATGAGACATTGTTCATATGACTTAGGAAGATCCAAAATATAAATATATTTATGGCGTGTGCCGGAAAATAATAAATCATTATTATCATTCAAAATATGACACAATCCTTTCGCAAAGCTAACTTTGTAACCTTTGTCACAAAGTTGGCTTATTGAAATAAGATTATGATTTAAACCATTAACGAGATAAACATCACTAATTAAGGGTTTAGATGGGTTACCCACTTTACCAACACCGACGATGGTTCCGCTCTCGTTGCCTCCAAAGACTACCCGGTTCCCATTAGCAATGGGCACCACTCCGGAAAGCAATTGAGCATCGCCCGTCATGTGTTTTGAACACCCGCTATCGAGTATCCACCCATCCTTGGAGCCAAATTTAACTTTGTTGCTCCGCTTATTTTTCTTGAGTACCTAAAGATAATCATATCATTTTATGGTACCCAAGATCATTGGGTCCTCAAAGGTTAGACCTTTGGAAGCCAAGTCCAATTGGACTTAGACTTCCCCACATAATTTCTACTATGCACAACATCCGAAAAATAAGCATTCATGTAAACTTGTTTTTCATTCATGGTAGTGTCCTTTGGGCTCCAAATTGAGAATATTTTGGGAGCCTTCATCCTATCGGGAGCATGCATGCGTTGTTGATATCTACGTGATGCATGTCGTGGATAGGCATAAGGAACAAGATGAAATGGTGCATATGGATAATTATTCATATGATGTTGTGGGTGAACATATGCATGTGAGGGAACACGTGCGTGAGGGTGTCTTACATGGTGTGCACGTGCCCGTGAATGTGTAGCATAGAAATCATCATATGTGTGAGCCGATGGAGTAGGACGTGTGTTCCTACGTGGTATAGTATTGGTGTACATGTAGGCATGCCCCTTCTTTGGAGGTCCACCCAAAGTGGGTTTCTTTCCGAAAGAGGGTGTGTGCGAAGTGGAAGCACCATTGGTAGATGAACTACCAATAAAGTGTTTACTCCCACTCGGTGAGGCATCGGAAGTAGGCCTAACAAAAGTAGTGGCCGATTTGGATGAACTCCACATCTTATACCCCAAGCCAATGTGGTGATTGCCCATAAGTAATTCATTTAGGATGTTATCCAAATGGTCTTTACCCTTATTGAATTTATTAATTCGGCCTATCGTGCACTCATATTTCTCGGTAAGAGATTGCATCGAAGCACCCAAAGTGGATATTTGCGATGTGAGCACATAAACACGAGACTTGAGATTTTCATTTTCAATACTCAAAGTCGAGTTTTGAGAAGTCAAATCCGCTATCCTATGTTCTTCCGAATCCTCAATGCTAACATGTTCAAGTTTAGATTTGAGATCAATAATCTCATTTCTTAACCCTTCAACAACGGTGTCATTGTTGGTGATGATAGTCTTAGGCGAGGTTTGAATGCTAGCTAAATCATCTTTTACCTTAGTATATCTATTTACTAATTTAGTATACTTAGACCATAATTGAGAATTAGCATTCCCAAGGTCATCCATAGTTACCTCATCGCCTTCGTTGTCGCTATCATCGGAGGAGGAGGATCCTTGATCATGCTCCTCTCTCGCCATGAAGCACATGTGCGCTTGCTCCACTTTCTCATCGTCCGACTCTCTGCTTGAGGAATCCTCGGAGTTGGTGAATGTTGCTCCGACAAGTCCCTTTTTGTACACCTTTTTGTACTTCTTGGACTTGTCGAACTTCGGCGCCTTCCACTTCTCCTTTTGCTTGTTTAGAGGACACTCCGCTTTGATGTGTCTTGGCTTATTGCATTTAAAGCACAAAGGTGGAGAGGCGTTAGTAGAAGTAAATTTAGATTTTTGTTTGAAGTTACCCTTTCGAAAGAAGCGATTGAACTTCTTTGCCATGAGAGCAATGGATTCCATATCCATTTCTTCTTCCGAGTCCTCATCATCGGTAGAGGTGGATGGAGCCGCCTTGAACGCAATCTCCTTTTTCTTAGGCACGTCTTGGTTCAAATAGGACTTCATCTTTTCTTGTAACTTCACCTTGTTATCTTTGCGTACCTCGTATGACATCAAAGTACCCATCAATTGAACTACGGTATACTTATTCATGTCATTACCTTCCTCGATGGCGAAGGTACGTTTCTCCCAAGAAGAAGGAAGTCCTTCGATAAGCTTCGAACACTTCTCCTTTTGGGTGTAGGTTTTGCCGAGAGCTTCCAACTCGTTCATTATGTCGACGAAGCGAGCATAATACTCCTTCATCTTTTCTCCATGTTCCATATGAAACAATTCGTAATCTCTATTGACTACTACGAGTTTAGAATCTCTTACCCAACTCGTTCCTTTATGCAAAATGAGGAGAGAATTCCAAATTTGATATGCACTCTTACATGTGCATATCTTATTAAAATCTTCGGGTTCCAATGCACATTGTAAAGCATTCATTGCTTTGGCATTTGTACTCTCAGCGGCGACCTCCGCGGTAGTCCACTTGTCGAAATCTTCTTCGGTAGGCACATTGTACTCCGACATGGTAATTCTCCACAATGAGGCGCTCCGGAGGAACGTTTCCATCCGGCATTTCCAATATCCATAATTGACGCCGTTGAAGAATGGAGGCCTAGTCGAGGAATGTCCTTCCATGACCGAAGATGCTCCTTCACGGTTCCTGAAGGATCCATAATCCGCAGGTGGACGAACGGTCTTGTTGTCTTTGGCAGACATAGTTAAGTATCTGGCTCCGATACCAAATGTAATGCCCTACAAGCTACTGCACAAGTACTAGAGGGGGGGTGAATTGTACTTTAAAAATAACAAGGAGTATAATTCCTAATTATCGTGCAAACAACTACCAATCAATTTGCGGAAGATTAAATTGATGACAACAACAAAATTAACAATGCAAACAGTTGATATTACTGGGTTCGGATCCACCCAAGTCTCCCCGACTTGTTCCCGGTGATCCTACGTCCCAACCACCCGGATCCCCTCCGGATACTTAGGTTAGAAACCCTAACCCAAGATTTCCACTATGATATCTTGTGAAAAACCTTCACAAGATCAAATCATACATGCAATGGCAATAGTGAATCCCACAACCTGGGATCACAACCTTCTCTCACAACCGAGAGAAACAATAGCAATGAAAATCAGTTTATATATGAAATAAACAATCTTACCACAAATCCTATACCTTGAGTTTTCTTACCAAATAGGTGCAAGGAGGGATTTGAGGAAGAGGAAGTCACCAAGACCTAGCACCACTGAAATGAGCAGCAATGGGTGCCTAGGAGTGATTAGGAGACTTGAATCAAGCTAGAGCTTGAATGGCTCACCAAGAACAAACTTCTCTCAAGATGGATTCTAGATCTAGAAAGTGAGAGAATGGATTTCTTGTGAGGGAGAGAGCTTTGGAAATGAGTGAGAATCTCTAACTCTTTCAATCTCAATAAGTCTCTTAATGGCAGCTCTAACCTAGAGAGAAATGACCAAGCTTCGTATTTATAGGGTCCCATAAAAACGAGCTAGGTCAAATCCCAACGGTTGGAAATCTGAAGCAGCTAGTCGGTCAAAGAACAAACACTGACCGACTAGTTCATCAACTAGTCGGTCGGTGAAACAACATGAACCGACTAAGTGATGAACAGTGAACAGATTGAATTTCAGACCTAGAAATCTAGTCGGTCCAAGAAGACTGTCTGACCGACTAGTTTCACAACTAGTCGGTCGGTCAGTGAACTTAGACCGACTAAGAGTCAAAAACAAATAGTCTGAATACAAATTGAGTTAGTCGGTCCAAGAACAAATGTTGACCGACTAGATCATCAACTAGTCGGTCGCCAAACATTCTTAGACCGACTAACGATAAACAGTAGCTCAGGAGAAAATTGGCATGTACAGTAAAGCTCAACTAGTCGGTCAAAGAAGCATCACTGACCGACTAGTTCACAAACTAGTCGGTCGGAGAGTCAACGTAGACCGACTAACTGTAAACAGTACTGAGCAAGAAAAGACTAACTGAAACTAGTCGGTCCAAGAAGCTTTACCGACCGACTAGATCACCATCTAGTTGGTCAGTTCTTCTTCTTGAACCAACTAACAGCACAAGAAGTCCAAATCGAAGCGCGATGCTTCGGGGAAGTTAGAATGGACTTCTACTAAGATCCTAGAGCTAAGATATGAGCGATATGAAGATAGAAATGTAAGAATTACTCAAGGCTTAACATTCTATAGATCGAAGCTAAAAGACTATAAATAAAACCTTAAGGAACGGTCTTCGAGAGCTTCGATCAAATCTTCATGACTTCCAAAATGGTCCAAAAGCTTCAACGAAGCTTTAGGCATTGAGTACGTGCTTTGAGAAGTCTTGAGATGTCGCTTTGAGTGTTCTCATGAATTTGGCGACGATCTCCATAACTGCGCTCACAAATTGTTAGTTCATAATTTATTTATGTTTGCTCATCATCCAAAACCAAATACGGGGAGTCCAATACTCAACAAATTGGTGGTGGAGCGCGTCGACGAGGAGGATGAGGGGAAGTTGCAGATTTGATGAATGAGATCTGGGAGTTTGAAGTTGGGATTGTGATGCGTGGATTTGGTCTGCAGATAATGGAGAGGGGGATTACAGTTGAATAGGAATTGAATGGGTTGTTGCATGTCGACGGATGAGAGGTGGTTGCCGACACCAGGGGATAATTCAGGCAAGGTCAATTACATCTGATAATTAGTAATTTAAGGTATAAAATTACCATTCTGCCCCTAGAATTAACTGTTTCCGAAAACTATGAAATTAATACCACTGGTTTGTTTCGTCGCGAGGGTCATGAATACAAAGTCCGTTTTAAGATTTGAGCGACGATAACAGTATTAAAAATCATCTACTCTAAAATCTTTTTAAAAATAGTTTGGAACACAAAAAATCGCACACCACAAAAACAGGTTGTTACATCCTACCAACCTTAAGAAAAATTTCGTCCTCGGTATTCCTCAGGATTTAAGTTCATTAAGAGATGTCGATAATACATATACATCTCATCGTATTTCTACAAGATAAACAATGATCTGAAAATACTTCAAGATGAAGAAATGAAACTGGTCAGGAAGTGATACATGTGATGTGGTTAAGATTTAGTTTCAAAACGGATTCGGATGACTATGCACCGTGGATGGCCTTAACAATAATTGTGCAAGCAAATATGGCTAGTGACGACTACCCACGATGTGCAGGGACAACGGTGAGTGAATAATAACAACATGTTTGTATACATATATACTTACAACTGTAACTCTCATATCCTAACATAATGCACGCTAAACCTATAATCTCAATCAAGTTTTTCTCAAATAAATCATTACTACTCGTCTCATCACTGAATAACGCTACAACTATAATCATATCTTAATACTTAGCTATAGATCCTACCTCATCGTTCAAATTCTAACTCAAAGTTCTTACTTCAAAATAATCATTACTTTATCCAAAATAACCTTTGAACGAAAACACTAAATATCCTCAATCAATACCATTTGCAAATATCTTCGCACTTCACTTGTCATTGATACTAGAGAAATAACATCTCCTATGAAATCTCTAATGTATAGTTCATCTGTAGCCAAATTCTCCAAAATTATTTATTCTCCTAAGTGATCCTATCCGTTATTTATCATCACATTGTCCATTGCATAACCTAACTTGCAACACTACAATGGAGACATCTTCCAACTCCAATCTTATCTTTATATCAAGCAATCAATATATTGATGACATACCAATTACTAATGTATGATGACAATTACAACTACGCCTAGTATACATCACCATTTACAATCAATAATTGTCCTGCTCCCAACACATTCTTCCTCGTGACAACTCATAAATTTATTCACCATAATTAACAAACTACTAAATCACATCTTGCCATTTTTCTTCAAATCTTGTTCTAAACAATTTCAATCAATCCACATAACTATCCATTCTCATCAACATAACGTATCATTTCTAATATCTTCATCACCCTACCTGTATAATTAGGTCTTGTTACTTCAAATACTCTACTCATTTTTATGGTCTGCATGAATCATGGTGTACCTTCATAGGTACTCTTAGTTGTTTCTCATCTGAATCCCAAATCTGTAATATACTCGTCCTCTTGTGTATTAAAAGAAAACTCCATTCAATCCGGTAGGCATGTGTATTATCCAAATGTAAGTGTTGAACTCATCATTCTATTTTCACCATATAAAATGGAATAATCTAAATTCGTTGTGTTCATAATCAACTAATCCCAACTACCCTTATATCATCTCACCCTATGTCTAGCTGAAACATAATCCAATAATAATCATGTCTAATGCTCTAACAATATGATGATTAACATAAATTACCACTGCTAGTGATGGAATGAAATAGAAGGGAAAATTTAAAGGTCTATAAAGTAATTTTAAAACGAATCTTGCTAAGGTTGTAATAAGTAATGACGAGCACTACTGATAACTAAGCATAGTGTAGGATTTAGAGTTGGAAGATGTAACAGATCAAGATTGTGATGAACGGTTACAGGTGAGGCATGGATAGGGAGTCAGGTTGGTTAGGTAGCAAAAAATAGTCATGAATAATCAAGTAATTAAGGAGAATGACGGATATGTGAAAAATAACGAAATGCGTAAATGGTATAAGTTAAAACATGAAATGTGATTTAGTTAAGTAATGAATGAAAAGAGTAACATACAAAGGAGTATAGTGAAGCAGTGATTGTTTTGTGAATGCAAATGGAGATAGATTTGTACAAAAATTAGAAGTACAAATACGATGAATACGTAATGGACATACTGAAAAGTTGGAGTTCCATTTGGTAAAGAAAGTATTTTGAAAAACATATATGATAGGTTGTTTTGAAATATGTTAGTAGCATCGTAAGAAAGAAATTTATATATTTGAATTAGTGAAAAAAAATTAATGTTTTTAAAAATGAAGTTTATTATATGAAGAAAGTATGGTAAATATACGAGTATGGATGTTATAGGTTAGAAAATCGTGGTGAGATAGTAACTAAAGATTATGTCTAGGAACGTTTCAAAATCAAAGAATGAATTTAAGTCAGCTGAAGAGTATGAGACCTAGGTATATACTAAAGATATTCAAGGAACTTAAACTGGGCGAGGAATTCAATTAAAGGAATATCGAAAGTATTTAAATACTCCTTTTTTTATTAAGGGAATCATGATGGTAATGTCATCACTGTTGTTCTTAAAGTATTTTGCACAAGCACAACTACATAAATATCAGGATATGCAATGAGAAGGATTCAAAAAAAGGATAAGGATGGTTGTCATGAGGGGGATCATGTGAATTGAGAGCAAGGAAAATGATGACCAAAATAGAAATACGACTAGGAAATAACTTTGTAAATCCGCTAGATGGGTTTCTATGATCATCGACATATGAATGTATGTTAAAGAAGTTATAAAAGTCAAGGGTATGATTATTGGGCCGACTAAGGATTTGAAACTCTAATGCTAGGATTTCTAAGGAACAAGGCTATGGTAGCGAATCAAGGGAAGGGTGTTCTTGAGGATCAAGATTGTAATTTTATCTGTGTTGTTTTAGAATATTTTGCACGAGCAGACCTACATGGGCCACCACCAAAACCTGTCACGCCCCGCTTCTCATTATGCTTGGGAGCGAGGACGTGATCGGGTCCGCATGTGCAAGTAAGGAGGAGGTACTTTTGCTTTTTTTTCCCTCCTTGACTTAACATAATAAGCGTTTGTGTGAATTCTTGCATGTTCTTGCAAGCATACCCAAAAACAACGCAGATAATTTATATTTACATTATAATCTCAATTGTCAAAAATGAAATACAACAATAAAGAAAGGAAGAGAGGCCTTATGACCCTTACAACACATATTACATAAGTTTGATACAATGGAATCACAAGGAAAAGCAGCCTAAGAATATTTCCTGGGAGAATCCTGCCACTAGTGGGTCACGCTACGCTGCGACTAGGATCTGCAAAAATGCCCTCAGAACCTGACGGACATTGCATTAAAACACAAATACAATGCCCGTCAGTAAGGTTTATTCAAATAGATTTCCCAACATCAACTTCATTTAAATAATTAAAAGGAATTTAGCAGTGTAATGACATTGTATACCAATATGATAAAAACATATTACGAATGGGATTTAACAAAAGATGCGAGCATGCTGAAGGATAATACATAAAATTAAACAACGATTATCATATGATTTGCATTTCAAACAAGGTAAAGGTAGTTTGCAAGTTGAATGTTTTTCAGTTATTTGTGCTCGTGATAAGTCCATGCATGGGTAGGTAAAATGTTCTCGATACACCTTATCACAGGTGGTTTTACCGTGACGCTCCCAAATGGCTTGCCTCCACCGGAGGGGCCGTAATCGTGTTCGAGACACACTCACAAACTCTACTGTAATGGACCAACCCCACCCAAGTGTACTGCCTAGTCATCGACCAAGTTTCATCCCATCTGTATTCGATGGTTTCACCCCATCTGTATTCGATGGTTATTGACGTGCGTTTATATTTCATATATTCACGCACGTTTTCTTTTGTGTTTCTCCGTGTTTTTCCGCCGTCTCTTACTCGTTTTCGTATATTTTCCCGTTTTCTTTCACTTTTCTTTGTTTATCCATGATTGCAGGGGATCGACCACATAGGGGACGTTTAACGATGATATCCCAAGTCCCCGGAGCAACGGGAGAAGTCACGCGTGATCCAGGGGGTCAAACGCCAAAGAATTCATCTTTCAGCCCCTCACCCGGTCGGTTGGGCATCTCCAACCGATCGGGTGATGCACGCGTGCACCACCCGGTCTCTACCGCAGCTCACAAAGAAGTCACCCGACCGGTTCGCAGACCGGTTCCGCGGGGGCTATTCTCTGATTTCTCGAAGCAAAACGCCAACCGTTCGGGTGACTCTCACCCGATCGGTTCATCTGTAGCTGAAGAAGAAGGGCTGAAGACACGGACGTCGAACCGATCGATTCACCCGACTGCTTCAAAGATCCAACCGGTCACTCAAGAACTCACCCGACCGGTTCATGTGATCGGGTGAAAGCTCGCCGTTTTCTGTTATTAATTTGTAACGGATCAACCGATCGGTTGACTTGTCAACCGATCGGTTGATGCGACGGTCTATAAATAGAACCCCTAGGGTTCCAGAAACGGGAGCCGTTCTTTTTTCTACTGTTTTATTTCCTTGTGACGGCTGTAATTGTTACTCTTTTGTAAGTTTTCAGATCTTTCTAAAATTTTAGTATTGTCTTTATTACTCCATTACTTCCGCATTGCAATTGTCCGATTATGATTTCAACGGTTAAATTTCATTTAGATCGCTTTTTCATGAATTTTTGTGAGTAGTTCCCAAATCTGGGATTTTGGTGGAAACCCCTTCGGGGGCTCTTCCCGATGCGTCCATAGGGTTAGGAAATCGATAGGGAGTAGGAATCTAACGGTTACGCTGGGTGTTTCATTGTCATCGGCGGGAAAAAGACCGCCTTTGACCGTTGGGCCAAGGGGGAATAAACTTGGCGGTTGACTCCCTAGCCATAGCTCACGCCCTTAGCGTAGACGCCGAGTCCTAGCACGCGGGAGCGGCAGGATGAGACGTTGGGAGATATCGTTGCGGGCTTAGTGCTCCCGGGATCCATCAGTGTTAATGGACACGGGAGTGCCCACTGATCGAATCCGGGAAGTCCGGTGTATCATCCTGGGCACCGACCGGAATATCGGGCCCATGGGACGCCGGTACCACTTTCAGAGGCAACGTCTCACCATTGGACCCTAATCCCGATCGCTATCCATACCCGTAGGCCGTATCGGTAAGAGTCTCTCGTCGGGTCGGAAACCAAAGTCCCGGGTTTTCCTTCTTGTTGTTCATACCCTTTTATTTCCTTTCGGGACAACCATTCACCGATTCGAGCTAGCTCGCCCCTCGGGGTGATTTAGGTCCTACCTGACCCAAGCACAACCTCGCCTCCCTGAGTTCGATATTCCCGCACCCTACACTAACCGTGAAACTTGCGGTAAACGACACCGCGCCGCCGCGACGCAAGCGGGGTGCCGGTCAAGTTTATGGCGCCGTTGCCGGGGAGGCAACGTGCTTGTTATTTTAGGATCTCTTGAACCCTCGTGTATAGCTCACATCCCTACCTTGCGATAATTTTCGCATTCTCCCTTTTTCTCTTTCTTTTTTTTGTTCTTCCTTATTTTTATTTCTTATTTTATCTGTTTCTTTCCCACTTGTCGCTTCACGGGTGTTTGTTGTTTTTCATGCGCAGGAGTTCAAGGAGTCTCGACGACTTGATTCCCCTCGATCCATAGATTAACGCCACCCTTAGGCGTTTGGCCGCCGAGAAGCGAAGAAGAGAAGATCCCGAATCCATGGAGGAGAACACCCCACCTCACAAGTCTCTGTTGGAGTACTCGATGCCATCCATCGAGTCCACTTCCGCCATCCGATCTCCAGCTATTGCGGCCCAAAGCTTTGAGCTGAAGCCGTCTCTAGTGACATGGATCCATCAGGACCAGTTTGCGGGTGCACCCATGGAGAGCCCGATCGAGCACCTGGACTCCTTCTTGGAGAAGTGTGACACCTTCCGGATTAATGGTGTCACGACAGAGGCTATCCGTCTGAAGCTGTTCCCCTTCTCTTTGCGAGACAAAGCCAAGCAATGGCTAAGGGGGAAGGACCCCAACACTTTCAACACCTGGGAGAAGCTCTCCAACGCTTTTCTGACGAAGTTCTTTCCTCTGGGGAAGACCATGAAGTTGAGGAGTGAGATCTCCTCCTTCTCCCAGGCCAGCCACGAGTCCTTGCATGAAGCTTGGACGAGATATAAAGAAATGCAAAGAAGATGCCCTCATCATGAGCTTCCGAAGTGGCAGATTATTAATCTGTTCTACAATGGGTTGAGGGATGACCTGAAATCTTCTATGGACGCCGCGGCTGGGGGTTCCTTCATGTCTAGAAGCGAGGAGGATGTCGGGCATATTCTGGAAAATATGGCATCCAACAATGAGCGGTGGTGTGACAAGAGAGCCACACCAAGATCCGGGGGTATACACAGAGTCGAGGACGTCGACAAACTTTCAAGCAAGTTCGACTTGCTTTCGACCCAGATCTCCGCACTAATGGTAGGAGCCGGTGGGGCCGGTACACAGCAAATTTCTGCTGTAGAGTCCGAATTCTTTGGGGAATTCGACGGTGGTGACATCTCACCACCGTTGGATCAGGCGAGCGCACTATTTTACAACCCTACGGGAAATGCGTCGTATCCACCAAGGACAAATTCCAACCCGACATACTCTCCAAACAACAGGAACCACCCGAACTTCAGTTACCGGCCACCATTTCAGCCCTCACCGCCTCAGCAGCCGCAGCAACAAACTTATCAGTCGGCTAGGCCACAGCAGCAACCATTTCAGCAACAATCTTACGCCCCCAGGAATCAGCAGCCGTTCCAGCAGCAGCAGCAGTATGGCCAACAGAGGGCCGTCTCTCCGGTTGAGTCTCTCTTGACTCAATATATTACCAACCAGGAGAGGATCAACCAAAAGCTGGAAATGGGTCAGCGGACCCTCACGGACCAAGTAACCCAGCTGGGGTTACAAGTGGCGAACCTTGCAAGGTCACAAAACCAATTACCGCCCCAACCGGAGGTGAACCCGAGGGGAGCAACCCAAACATCGGCACTCGTGCACGAGCACGCAAATGTGTCCGATATCGTTCTGAGAAGCGGGACACAAATTCCTACTAGAGTGCCCCCTAGCAACCCGGAAGCACCATCGGTCGTTGAGAAACCGATCGAAAAATCAAACGACGCAGGTGCTTCGTCATCAAATCCTATGACTCCGGAGGGAGTCTCTGAAGAAGAGAATAAGAAGAAGGAGGAAGAGAGCCCGAAAGTGTATAAACCCGTTGTGCCATTTCCACAACGGTTGGCTCAGGCAAAAATTGATGAGAAATACGGCAAGTTCTTCGCCATGGTCAAGGACCTAAGCCTGCAAATCCCCTTCCTAGAAGCAATCGAAACAATCCCCTCCTATGCAAAATTCTTGAAAGATTTAGTGACGAGAGGGTCTAGAAAAGAGAAAGTAGTGTTGACGGCGGAGTGTAGCGCTCTTATCCAGAGGGCAAATCCGCCGAAACTTAAAGACCCGGGGAGCTTCTCAATTCCTTGCACGATCGGGGCAGTAAAGATTCATCGTGCACTCGTCGATCTCGGAGCGAGTGTAAGTTTGATGCCCTTGTCGATGTACAAAAGGATAGGAATGGGTGATTTGGAGCCCACCGGTATGACCCTACAACTAGCTGACCGATCTGTCAAATATCCGGTGGGAGTTGTGGATGACCTCCCCGTGAATGTGAGAGGGGTGCATGTGCCTGTGGACTTTGTAGTCATAGACATGCCCGAAGAAGCACACACCCCCATTATCCTGGGACGGCCTTTCATGGCCACTGCTGGCGTTCTAATAGATGTGAAGAACGGAAAACTCTCTTTGAACGTCAGCGGAGAGAAAGTTGAGTTTGATCTGGGACTATCCATGAAGCACCTCGATCCCCCTGATGACCCTGGGTGCAATTTTCTTGAGATAGAAGAAGAAAAAGCTGCAGAGGAGAGCTCCTGGGAGATTCTCCTGAGAAACCCCCCCCCCCCCCCCGATGACTTGGGGAATTCAGAAGATGGAGACGGCTCCGAGAACAAAGAAGCTGCTGGAGAACCGAGTGCAGCAAGAACGACCCCTCCCGGGTTCCCCAAGGCTCCTCCTGTGAGGAGAACGGGGAAAGAGCCCATGGACCTCACTAAAGACGAGGTCCGGATCCTGAAGAAGATGGCGGGAAGCGCCAACACCAAGGAAAAGCCCCCGGATCCCAAGAACAAAGGGAGGGTAGTCGAGCAAGTATTTTTCCAACCGCTGACTACTCCAAGCGCCTTCAGCTCCAACGAGAAAGAGATGCTGAAATTTGGGCATCACCCGTATCAGCCACCATGAGCATCTCTTACGGGCATCGAGCCAACGACGTTAAACAAGTGCGCTTCATGGGAGGCAACCCATGTTCTAAACTTTTTCCCCACTTTTCAGCGTTATTTTTGACTTTATTTTGTCTATTTTTATAAATAAAATCAGCCGCGAGAACATCCGTTTGGGGACTTAAACAATTCTATTGGTTTTTGCAGGAAACAAGCCCCAACCGATCGGATGACAACTCACCCGATCGGTTGGGATGTATCTGATACATGCCGAGATCTTCCGCCATATGACCCGATCGGTTGAGTAATGAAGAGACCGGGTGGCAGACCGGGTGAGCTGGGGAGAACTCTCGGAAATTTTTGGGGGAATGTCAACCGATCGGTTGAGTTCTAGCGCGATCGGTTGATACGACCGGGTGAGCAGCCCTAAGTTCTCGGGAAAATGAATGGAGCGGCCAACCGATCGGTTGAAAAGTCAACCGACCGGTTCGCCTGTTGCATTTCTTCGGCAAAATTTTCGACCTAACCGTCAACCGATCGGGTGACAAGTCACCCGATCGGTTCGACTTAAAACCCTATATAAACCCCCCGACACCCGCTCATTTTCACCCTCGCCCGATCGCAAAATCCGCAGTCGTTTCGCCTTCCCCTCTCTCCCAATAACCGATCTTCCTCCCCCACGCCCTCTACTCCTCCATTACTCCCACTCTCCACCTCCTTCATCAATCCCTTCATCATCTACACCCTCTCTCTCCTCCCATTACGAATTTTTGACCTAGTTTTCCCCCAAACCACCCCCATTTCGAAAATTATTGCCGAAGGAGTTCGCCGCGGCTCCACGCTACTCTCGTTGCACAGTGTGGGGGCATCAACGAGCAAGCTCCACCATTCCGCTTGGGTAAACTCGCTCCTTTGCTTAATTTTATTTTTTACCCCAGATATTCCATTTGCTCGTCGGCCGTATTTCGTGTTTGTGTTGATTCATTGTACTTTTACACACTCGCGCACACACAAGACACCCGCACAATGCCTCCCCACCGTGTTAAACCCACCGACGCCAGCTCTTCGAACCCTAGGCCCAACCATCGCGCTCGTCGCGCACAGCCCCCCGCTCAGCCCACCACCTCCAACCCATCTGCCCCCGATCAAGACCAAGCCGATCGATTCATGGCCATGATCATCCTAGCCGGGCAGGGTGGTCGGATAACCGAGGAGTCCGTCGACCGAGACCTCCCCTTTCTTCAAAGCTTCATTCGACACATCCGTGAAGACCCACCCGACGTCTCCGAGCTCCACATTCCACCCCCCACGACCCCTGGTCCACAGTGCAGGCCCCCGTCACCACCTCCGGAGGGTGGTGCCCCTGCTTGATCTTTCTTTCTACCTTTTTGCCCCCCCCCCATATTTGTGCCCATCTGTCTTTTGGGGGCCCTGCTTTGTCTCTGTCGGAGGGGGGGGCCATTCGCGTGTCGCTTTTTAATTTCACCTCTTTTGTTTTTGACTCCCCCTTGCACATCTCTGCATTTCATTGATCACATCATTTCGCTAGCACTTTCTGGTCTAGCTTGGGGGACGTCTACTTTGGCGTGCTGTCGTGTTTTGTTTGTTTTTCTCATTTTTTGTGTGTGTGCTTGTTTTTCGTTTTTGAGTGTCGTGTCGTGTGGTTTTATTTTTATTTTCGTATTGTTTGATTTTGATTTTGATCTTTCTTTCTTTTTCAATTTTATCTATGTGTTTTCCTCGTTTTCATTTCTTTTTTGTGTCAGTGCGTATTCCCCCACATTTTCATTGCCCTCCTGTACTCACTCATATTGCATTGAGGGCAATGCAAACTTCAGCTTGGGGGAGTCGCACTGTGTGCGTCGTTTTAGTCCTTCTTTTTCTTTTTTTTTTGTTGTGTCGTTTTCATCGTGTTTTTATTTTTTCTTTTCTTCTTTTTTAGCTCTTTCTCCTAGAGATGAATCCTATGATGAATCGCCACAAGGTCACACACACCTAGCATTGCATCGATAATCACACTCACTAACCCTAGGATTTCGAGTCCTCTTGCATTTCACGCATCGCGGGTCCACTTAGCTTTTTGTGAGTCGTGTGTCGTGACTAGCATTTGGTGTGCTTCTGCCTTGTGATTTTACTTTATATACCTGTCCAGGAATGACCCCTAGATTATCATGGTCCGATTTGAATATGCGGTATTTGTTTCCACTATGTGCATGCTATATTTGTATCGTATACTTCAATTCGCATGCGTCGGGATTCCACAACTAAGGACTAGGATAACCCATTTAGCCTATGCTCTATTTAGCGAGAATAGTTTCCTTTGCCCGAGTGTTTAGATTTCGACTTCTTTTTTGTTTTACTTGGTGCAAATCCCCTCGTCGTGTACCGTTCTCCCACTTGGGAGAGTACACATGTGTATAGCCAAAAATCCAAAAAAAAGGAGAAAAGAAAAGAAAAATTGTGTATAGCCCAAAAATCCAAAAAAAATACAAATGCCCAAAACCCAAAAAAAAATTTTCCTTGTGAATATTTTTTCATACTTGCCAAGAATAAAGGGAAGGCGAGAATTTGCACAGAGTGTTCTTCTCCACATCATCTCAACCCCCGTTGTTATCGAAAACACTTGGCTTAGGAACTTTTTAGCTAGTATCTAGGCTATAGTGGCGTGATTTCCTTAACCCTAGTTGTGGAGTCCCCGATGCATGATGCGCTTCTATTCCCACTCTTCTCATGCATGCTTGAACTTATATTCGCCGCTTAATTCAATTCGGATTGATATTTTGGGTCATATCTTGTATTTGTGTATATCGAGCCTCATAGCACATCGTAGAAAGCATCACCATTTGCTAGCACACGACCACGCTCACTCGCGCTTCACTGCTTGGACCCACGACACTTATTTGGACTCGCTTTCCTAGGTTTAGTGGTGTGATTTGGCGTTTGCTTGCTTGGTGTGTCGTTTTCGATTCTGGTGGCTCTGATGGACGATCTAGGGTTTAGAGTTTTCTTTTTCTTTCTTCCTCTCTATTTTTCCCTTCCGAGCTCCTACTCTCACTCGTCTTCCTCGAGGACGAGGAAGAGTTCAGCTTGGGGGATTTTGACGTGCGTTTATATTTCATATATTCACGCACGTTTTCTTTTGTGTTTCTCCGTGTTTTTCCGCCGTCTCTTACTCGTTTTCGTATATTTTCCCGTTTTCTTTCACTTTTTATTTGTTTATCCATGATTGCAGGGGATCGACCACGTAGGGGACGTTTAACGATGATATCCCAAGTCCCCGGAGCAACGGGAGAAGTCACGCGTGATCCAGGGGGTCAAACGCCAAAGAATTCATCTTTCAGCCCCTCACCCGGTCGGTTGGGCATCTCCAACCGATCGGGTGATGCACGCGTGCACCACCCGGTCTCTACCGCAGCTCATAAAGAAGTCACCCGACCGGTTCGCAGACCGGTTCAGCGGGGGCTATTCTCTGTTTTCTCGAAGCAAAACACCAACCGATCGGGTGACTCTCACCCGATCGGTTCATCTGTAGCAGAAGAAGAAGGACTGAAGACACGGACGTCGAACCGATCGATTCACCTGACTGCTTCAAAGATCCAACCGGTCACTCAAGAACTCACCCGACCGGTTCATGTGATCGGGTGAAAGCTCGCCGTTTTCTGTTATTAATTTGTAACGGATCAACCGATCGGTTGACTTGTCAACCGATCGGTTGATGCGACGGTCTATAAATAGAACCCCTAGGGTTCCAGAAACGGGAGCTGTTCTTTTTTCTACTGTTTTATTTCCTTGTGACGGCTGTAATTGTTACTCTTTTGTAAGTTTTCAGATCTTTCTAAAATTTTAGTATTGTCTTTATTACTCCATTACTTCTGCATTGCAATTGTCCGATTATGATTTCAACGGTTAAATTTCATTTAGATCGCTTTTTCATGAATTTTTGTGAGTAGTTCCCAAATCTGATATTTTGGTGGAAACCCCTTCGGGGCTCTTCCCGATGCGTCCATAGGGTTAGGAAATCGATAGGGAGTAGGAATCTAACGGTTACGCGGGGTGTTTCATTGTCATCGGCGGGAAAAAGACCGCCTTTGACCGTTGGGCCAAGGGGGAATAAACTTGGCGGTTTACTCCCTAGCCATAGCTCACGCCCTTAGCGTAGACGCCGAGTCCTAGCACGCGGGAGCGGCAGGATGAGACGTTGGGAGATATCGTTGTGGGATTAGTGCTCCCGGGATCGATCAGTGTTAATGGACACGGGAGTGCCCACTGATCGAATCCGGGAAGTCCGGTGTATCATCCTGGGCACCGACCGGAATATCGGGCCCATGGGACGCCGGTACCACTTTAAGAGGCAACGTCTCACCATTGGACCCTAATCCCGATCGCTATCCATACCCGTAGGCCGTATCGGCCAGAGTCTCTCGTCGGGTCGGAAACCAAAGTCCCGGGTTTTCCTTCTTGTTGTTCATACCCTTTTATTTCCTTTCGTGACAACCATTCACCGATTCGGGCTAGCTCGCCCCTCGGGGTGATTTAGGTCCTACCTGACCCAAGCACAACCTCGCCTCCCTGAGTTCGATATTCCTGCACCCTACACTAACCGTGAAACTTGCGGTAAACGACACTGCGCTGCCGCGACGCAAGCGGGGCGCCGGTCAGTTATCACATATGTGCCATGAGTTTGTAACATACTCCTTTTTCCAAATTAATTTAGCTTGTTAACATGCAGGTAGTAAAAGCAGTTCAATTAAATTAGAAGGCAATAAGCAAAATGAAACATAATATTGGCTACCAGAAGTTGACAAGCACATTGAAACCAGATTTAGCACTAAGTTTGAACGACCAGATTTGCAATTCATTTACTAAAAATACTTGCGAATTTATGAAACCAAGAGTGTTTGAACATATAAGGGAGCAAGTGCATAACAACTTATATGAACATGATGTACTGTGAGAACATGGGATTCGTACACAATTAACACTTGATTTGCATTTTGAAATAAACCAAACGAAATTTACGTTAACAACTTGCATTAACACATATTATGTTAGCATGGGGGAATAGTACTAGCAGATCACGTTGCATTAACACATATTTTTTAATTTAGATGAAAATGATGTGGGAAAACCTACTATACGATGCGTAGATCTGAAGAGGAGGCGGGTGTCCAAATGATCGTAGCGTAAGGCACGATTTATCTACGTCATTAAATATCAACATTTATAATAATTAACAGAAGTGCTGAATATAAAAATTTAATGAACATGTCACGGAAGCTAATTATCTTGTTATTGTTCTAAACTAAGGTATATCAAGTTATTTGCTGTTGGATTACATTTTGAGTCAAGAATGTCATGGTAGTAATTTCACGCGTCATTTCACGCGTATATTTTTAGTTATACAAATTAACATGCAAAAGACTAAATGAACATCTAACTTCAAAAATTCATTATAAATCGTCTACTTGCCTGATTTTAGTGATTTTGGTGTTGTTGGGTTTGTCTAGACGGGTACTACGTTACGGTGATATTGGTTCTCTGTTTTGGTTAAACATATTAATGAATTAGAACTATTGCGGGTTACACAAAATATTAAGTTAATCCCTAAATTAGGTTCGTCCGATTTTATTGGGTTCTCTGGCTAGAGTGGTGTTTATATTGTATTATACTAAAGGGTACACCTTATTTTATTCAAATTTCTAATATTACCCTAACAAGTTAATACTAACATCTAACTAACAAATTGACTTTACAATATACTAGTTAACATTAACTTATTAACATCGTTATACTAATTTATTTTAAACTTACTCAAACTCATTTTATAATGAAACTGGAATGGTCAATTAACTTAACAGAATGGCCTAATGATTTAGTAAGTTAAGGTTTATACTCAATAAGTAGATCCAAAGCATAATAGGTTCAATAGTTCAATTAACCCAACTCAATAAGTATAATACCCCAAACCCATTAACTTAGAACCCAATAGGTCATACACCCAATACCCATTAACATCATACTCTTACTATAACACACAAAGCCACTAACTTAGCACCCAAACCCAATAACTTGGCATCCAAACCCAATAGGAAATAATACATTCCCTTTATCTTTCTAACCTCTTTCTTCTTCCTCTTACTGTCTTCTTCTTTCCCTTTTATTTTTTTTCTCTTCTCTTGCAGGCTAGAAGATCGAGGGCTGATCGACAGGGTGGAATGGCAGCGGCCTTTGTGCGGGATGCGGCGCCTGCACGACGGCCTGCACGTGCGGTGGCACAGCGCCCGCTGCAGCAGCGCGTGCGGCGGCCAGCACGCGGATCAGGCGCTGGGCGGTGATTAGGGCAGGGGAGGTGTGGCCTGTGGCTAGGGAGGAGTGTGGTTTGGGTAAGGTTTGTTGTTTGATTCTCTGGATTTCATTTTCTTGGTCTCAAATCTCCCATCTTCCTTCTCTAATTTCAGTTTGATTTGGTAATTGATTTGTGAAATTGGTTCTGGATCTGAGTTTGATTTCAGTTTGGGTTGAATGGGGAAGGAGGTGATGAAATTGCTGATTTGGATTTGTTTGGGGTTGAATGGAGAAGGAGGATGTTGGCTGCCTTGGTGGTGGAGGGTGTTGTAGGATCCTGCCAAAACAGAGTTAGGATCGATAAATGAAGTTGAGACTTACGCTTGCGTACGCGGCACGGTAGTCTACGAACTTCGCCTTCGGATTCGCCACGACGGATCGAGTCTACTCACGAACGGAGTAAGGCTACTAAATCCACAATCTAAATCTCTACTTTAGATTAAGAACTTGGATAGAGGAAGAGAAAGGATTTCTGCAGAGCTTCGCTAGGATGAAGTTGCATGCATGAATTTCATGCAAAAGGTGTAATAAATGGCTTACCCTTGGGTCTTATTTATAGCCCCCAAGGTAGTTATTTTAGGGTAAGTTGTTCCTTTGGAACAACTTAATTAAGGTGTACCATGATACATGGCACATTATAAGCTTAAGTTGTACCATATGCATGGTACAACATAAGCTTAAGATATTCCCCCTTTATTAGCCATATGTCGCATGCACTTATGCATATATAATGCGACTTTCCCACTCATCCAGAGATCCTCTCCGCAAGGGAACAGATTCCCTTTGCACACGACTTTGTGTGCGCGACGTTCGAGATCTGTATTCCCTCGTACATCCCCCACAAGGGTGTACAAACGTCTTCCATATCCAACATCTCCCACTCACACTTGAGGGGATTGTAAGAGAACGTCTTTCCCTTAGTTCTTTCATCTATCATACCGAGAAATAGACCGTGCGACCGTCATGCGCGTAGAGTCTGTTGTTGTGCACTTGTTAGAGATACACAACGACCTCGAAGGTGCAAAGTTGAGTAGTTCAACGCATGCTTTACCCTAGATTATTTCTTCACATTTCTTATACTTTATATTCAACAATTGAATCCCATCTGGATCACAATTGGCTGGCCAGCTTTGAATCATTAAAGTCCAAATGTGAATATGAAATCAATCTTCCTCTTCTTGCGAACCTTCTGATCTTGACTTGATTCGCTTTTCTAACGTGCCCCGCCGAGCCGAATTATCATAGCCCATAAGTAACACGCTAAGATAGCGATCATCTCGTCAAATCTAAAGGAACCAATTGGAGTCCTTGAGGGTAAGAGTTAAGACCCGTATGGCCTTTGAGTCTCACATAATAGCAAACACTATTGCTACTAACTCAGTGGTCGAAATGCATACGTGGTATGAACACGTATTACAACATCACTCCTTTCCCATGGAGAGTATGTCTTAATGATGTTGTACGGATGAAAAAATCAGACACCACGGTGCCTATCTTTTTGAGTCCCCTTACTACTCGTGAAATATTCACGGACTCTCATCCTGCATAAGACAGATAGGATTTAAAAAATCCTACGAGATCTCTTTCAAATATCCTTGTGATACAGATCTCAGATCTTTTGTAAGCATCCATATGATGCAGATCTTTCATTCGACTATCTTGTTTAAGTCATGACTCTAAATCATTCGTCTAATGATTTTGACTTTAAACTAGTCTCATCTCTATCTTATCCATCTGATAAGATAAGGCGGTTGCTCATGTGAGAGAGCCAACCTTTATCTGTCCGACATACACACAATTCAGCTGAGATTTCAAAAATGTACACAAACATTTCTTTAAGAAATTCATATGCAATGTTTGAAAAAGAACTTATTCTTTTATTAAATTTGATCTTTCTTAGACATGGGAATATATATTGGTACAACTCAGCTCATACGCAATCCTTGGGATGATAAGTGTTTATAAAACACATTTCTGGGGATCGCTTTCGTAAGCTGATCCTCTATCATCTCATGCGTAGATATGTACCTTATGTCTACCTTCTTGGTTTTATCATAGTCTTTTGCAAATCTGCAGTTCCTTTAAGATACTGCATTATCCTCTTAACCGCTTTCCAGTGTTCTTGCCCTGGGTTGGATTGGTAACAGCTTACCATTTCCAACGGCAAAACAGATGTCCGGTCTCGTACACACCATAGCGTACATAAGACTATCAACTGCACTGGAATATGGAACTTTTTCCATAATTTCCTTTTCCTTTTGGTTCTTTGGACACGATTCCAGATATAAATTATCGCATATGCTTATATGAATATCAATGGACTTGCAGTCCTGCATATTAAATCGTTCTAGAACCTTCTTTATATAAGTCTCCTGTGAAAGAGAAAGAAGTTTCTTCGAACGATTCCTTGAAATCTTAACTCCAAGGATATATGCGGCTTTTCCTATGCCTTTCATCTCAAATACTGATGAAAGCCAAGCCTTGATACTCATCACAAAGCCCTTGTCATTTCTGGCTTATTAAAATGTCATCTACATATAGAGACATGATAATATACTTGCTTTTAATCCTCTTGATATATACTCAGTTATCTTCATCAAGCATGGAAAATCCATTTGATAAGACAACTTCTTGAAATTGTATATACCATTGCCTCGAGGATTATTTAAGACTATATATGGACCTACGAAGTTTACAAACCTTATGTTCGTTTCCTTCTTTTACAAACCCTGTTGGTTGTTCCATATAGATCTCCTCATCCAATTCTCCATTGAGAAAGGCAGTCTTTACATCCATCTGATGTAATTCGAGGTATAAGCAAGCTACCATTGCCAGAATCATGCGAATCAAGGTAAAACGCACAACAGGTGAGAAGGTCTCTTCGTAGTCTATCCCTTCCTGTTGCGTAAAACCTTTCGCGACAAGGCGAGCTTTATATCTGTCAATAGAGCCATCAGCCTTATGCTTGATTTTGAGAACCCATTTGTTCCCAATAGCTCTACGTCCTCTGGGTAAGTCAACCAAGTCCCAGACTTGGTTAACTTTCATGGATTCTAACTCCTCTTGCATCGCTTCCATCCATTTGTCTTTAGCAGTGCAAGATACGGCCTGTTTGAAAGTAGCAGGCTCGTCATCTTCTTGTAGTAAAGTCATAAAGGTTTGCGGAAATTCATCCTCAAATCTTAGAGGAGCCAACCTTGTACGACTACTACGTCGTATTTGAGATTCTTCAAGTCCTTGTTGACTTGAATTTAGATCAATTCTAATATCACTCCCACTTAGAATGTCGTTAGATTTGCTCCCACTTGGATCATTATTCCCGTATGGAATATGATAATCGTCATTCGTATAATCCATTGGTGAAGGTTGAAACGTATTTTCATTTTCACCAAGAATTCTCCCACTCGAATGAGGTAATCCTTCTTGATCATAAATCTCAAATAGAGATAAGTCCTGACTTATCTCGCCCTGTCTTGGAAACTCGTTTTCCAAGAAAGTGACATCCCTCGACTCAAACTCAATTAGCCCACCATTGTCTTCCTGACTAATAAAAACATAACCTTTGGAGTTTTCTACGTATCGTATAAAGATACATTTCCTTCCCTTTGGCCCAAGTTTGCCATACTTATGGGAGGAAATATGTGCGTAGGATGCACAACCCCAAGGTTTCAAAATGTTTAAGTGAGGAGACCTTTGGTTCCACAACTCATAAGGAGTGGAGCTAACTGATTTCGAGGGTACGCGGTTCAAAATGAAAGCGGCCGTCAATAATGCATCACCCCAAAAGGTGATTGGCAAGTTAGCTTGCACCATCATTGATCGGACCAATTTTCATTAAAGTCCTATTCCTCCTTTCTGCAACACCAATTTGTTGAGGAGTATAAGGCATAGATACCTGATGTACTATGCCTTTTTCATCACAAAAGTTCCTTTAAACTTGTTGATTGATATTCACCGCCCCTATCGGTTCGCACGACCTTAATCTTGCGATCTAATTGATTCTCCACTAAACTCATATAGTTTTTAAAGCAGGTTTAGTGCTTTCATTTTTGTGGGATATCAAATAGATATGACCGAATCGGGTGAAATCATCAATAAAAGTGATGAAAAATAGGACTTCCCGCGTCTTGTCTTGACATTCATCGGATCACATATGTCCGAATGGATAAGCTGTAATGGAACCTCGGCCCTTGTGCCGGTTACAAACGGCTTGCGACAAGATTTCCTCACAAGGCAATGTTCGCAGGTCGACATTTCAACCTTTGAAACATTGGATAGAAGGCCACGTTTGGCAAGTCTATCTATACGCATTGGTCCAATATGACCAAGCCTTGCATGCCAACAAATTATATTAGACTCATTAGTCAAAGAATTTGTCACAAGGAAATTTTCATTACATGAGGAAATACATTGTACTTATTACAATAAATCCTTTGAAATACAAACCCAGTACCAATAAAGGAATTATTACAAAATAGGTCCATATTACAATCATGAAGGAACCAACTATAACCCAGACCCATTAAATTGACCACAGTATTAATATTCCTTTGAATATATGGAATGAAGAGAACATCATAAAGTAGGAGAGTGTGGCCGTTGTCCAAGTCTAGCTTGCAATTCCCAACGCCTTTCTCTACAACACGTGTGTTGTTTCCTACATTGATCCACTTCATTCCTTGGGGTATCCGGTGATACTCCACGAAGGACCGTCTGTCCTTTGCTATGTGGTCGGTGGCACCTCGTCACTTCCACTCGTACACGAACGAGCATAGTGACCGAGCTTGTTGCACTTGAAGCACTTGATCCTTTTCAAGTCTTTCTTCTTGTGCCATTTCTTGTGCCCACCCTTATGTTTGGGTTCCTTGGTAGACTCAGGTTGCTTATTACGTTCATTAGAAGACTTCGAACGATCTTTACGTTTCTTTCCCCCGTGTGAGGAACTAGCAACCATGTGCACTTCTGCACTTGGCTTGGCAGCCGCAAGCCGCTCTTCCTCTAATTCGAGGTGCTTGGAAACGTCGTTGAAGGTCTTGATGCTCTCATCATGAGTGAGATGCATCTTCATCTGATCCCACCCATTTGGTAGGGAACGTATGACTGCTTGGATTTGTTGCTCATCTGTGAGCACATGACCTGCATCCTTTAACTCCGAGATAAGGTTCGCCATATGTCGCAGATGTTTCCCCATGGAATGATCTGGACGTTTCTTATATGAATCGAACCTTATAGTTAAGGAGCGAAGTTTGGACACCGATGTGCCACCGAACTTCTCCTCTAGCTTGGACCATATGTCCATGGCTAGGTCATGTTCTCGGAAGATGCGCATTATGTCATCAGCCATACTGCTTAATAACGTAATACGCGCTATCTTATTCTTCCGAGACCAAGCATCAAAAGCTTCCTTGTCTCGTCTGTGTTGGGCCGTAGTGCCCAACTCGGGTTCAATCATTACGTTCTTTAGAGTTTCGAGCACTTCTTGCTCCTTTAAAACGTATTGTATCTTAATGGACCAAAGTTTGTAATTATCGCCATTGAGTTTTTCACCTTTGTTTAACTCAGCGACGATATTCTTTGAAGCGGAAGACATTTTACTTTTAAAATGCTGCAAAAGACACAAAACCGAAGGTTCGATCAAAACATTGCATAAAAATTCTTAAAATATATAACTCCCACTTGAAATGATAATAGAGTATCCCATTTGGATAGTTCTAAAAAATTCAAATCCCACTTGGAATTATATTATATTTGATAAGTTACTTTCGAAAAATATTGAAGATGTTGTTCTAGAATCGAAAAGGTCTCTATGATTCCAATCACCATCTAGAACAACCTTCAATATTCCCCCATCACTTATCAAACAATAGTACTCTTATAGTACTAGCAGCGAAAAAACGAGTTTGAAAACGTATTTTTAAATATAATTCCCACTTGAAATGATAATAGAATATCCCATATGGATAGTTCTAAAATCAACTCCCACTTGGAATGATATTCAAAATTTGATAAGTTACTTTCGAAAAATATTGAAGATGTTACCCTAGAGTCGGAAAGGTCACTATGTTTCCAATCACCATCTAGAGTAACTTTCAATATTTCTCCCTCACTTTATCAAATGTTAGTACTCTTATAGTACTTTGCAGCGGAAAAGCGTTTTTGAAAAACGTATTTTTCAAAAATTCAAAATACATTGGCTAATCTCCGTAGAGTAGAGCACAACGTCATAAGTACATTGGCTAATCTCCGTAGAGTAGAGCACAATGACTTGGCTAATCTCGCATGAAGTAGAGCACTATGGCTAGTCTTCAAGGAGTAGAGCCCAAAAAAAAACTTCATTAAAACGTTAGTCCCGTATGAACTAGTCGGCACTATGGTTAGCCCCGTATGGACTAATCGACACATTCGAGTTTGACCAAGGCCTTTTGTTACCCCGTATGGGTCATTTGGCAAATTTGCAATCGACCCAGACCTTCTGTCGGATTGGTCGACCAAAAACACCAAATTGGTCGACCAATTTTTGGTCTTGCAACTTCTTCCCGGCCAGGGCCTCTGCCCTGGCCGGGGCTTGGCCAAGGGCCGGCCAGGGCCTCTGCCCTGGCCGGCCAGGGGCCATGGCCCCCTCGGCCAGGGCCTCTGCCCTGGCCGAGGCCGGCCAAGGCCGGCCAAGGCCGGCCAAGGCCCTGGCCGAGGCCAGGGCATTGGCCCTGGCCTCTGCCAGGGCAGGCCAGGGCGCCGGCCCTGGCCTCTGCCAGGGCCGGCCTGGCCGGCAGGCCTTGGCCAAGGCCGGCCATTGCCGGCCTGGCCATGGCCGGCCACTGCCGGCCTGGCCATGGCCAGCCACTGCCGGCCTGGCCATGGCCGGCCATGGCTTGGCCATGGCTGGTCATGGCCAAGGCCATTTGGCATTGGCCGGCCATGGCCCCTTTGGCCATGGCCGGCCACCCCCTTTGAATGGGGTTACCGCACATACTCCTCCCCCTTGATGGGGTGGTCGCCGGTGGTTATTGGCCGTAGCCAACCCCCTCCGCAAGTGGAGGGGGGGTGCATAGCCTTCATAGCCCATTTGGCCATGGTGCACATGCACCAATTTCCTCTTACCCGATGGAAATAACTACCATCATCTTCCTCGATGAAGCACCCGTTCGTCGATGAAGCACCCGTTCGTCGAGAAATTAGTTATTTCCTAATGGCCGTGTGCCAAAAATGAAAAATAACATACTACGTGAACGGTCGGTTCTTCCCGTCACGGAGAGTTCCTACCATATTCGTAATGATAGGAGACCCTAACGTGAAAAGAACAACCGCTGCGTTCTCTCCGTCACGATGCGTTCCTACTATATCCGTAATAGTAGGAGACCCATTCGTGAAAAAGACAACGACTCGTTCATAGTTTCGACGGGGCGGTGGTTTGACCGGAGCGAACCCGTATGGCTCCGATACCAATGTAGGATCCTGCCAAAACAGAGTTAGGATCGATAAATGAAGTTGAGACTTACGCTTGCGTACGCGGCACGGTAGTCTACGAACTTCGCCTTCGGATTCGCCACGACGGATCGAGTCTACTCACGAACGGAGTAAGGCTACTAAATCCACAATCTAAATCTCTACTTTAGATTAAGAACTTGGATAGAGGAAGAGAAAGGATTTCTGCAGAGCTTCGCTAGGATGAAGTTGCATGCATGAATTTCATGCAAAAGGTGTAATAAATGGCTTACCCTTGGGTCTTATTTATAGCCCCCAAGGTAGTTATTTTAGGGTAAGTTGTTCCTTTGGAACAACTTAATTAAGGTGTACCATGATACATGACACATTATAAGCTTAAGTTGTACCATATGCATGGTACAACATAAGCTTAAGATATTCCCCCTTTATTAGCCATATGTCGCATGCACTTATGCATATATAATGCGACTTTCCCACTCATCCAGAGATCCTCTCCGCAAGGGAACAGATTCCCTTTGCACACGACTTTGTGTGCGCGACGTTCGAGGTCCGTATTCCCTCGTACATCCCCCACAAGGGTGTACAAACGTCTTCCATATCCAACAGGTGTCGACGAGGAGGATGAGGGGAAGTTGCTTATTTGATGAATGAGATCTGGGAGTTTGCCGTTGGGATTGTGATGCGGGGATTTGGTCTGCAGATAATGGAGATGGGGATTACAGTTGAATAGGAATTGAATGGGTTGTTGGCTGCCGACGGAGGAGAGGTGTTGCCACACCAGGGGATAATTCGGGCAAGGTCAATTACATCTGATAATTAGTAATTTAGGGTATAAAATTACCATTCTGCCCCTAGAATTAACTGTCTCCGAAATCTATGAAATTAATACCACTGGTTTGTTTCGTCGCGAGGGTCATGAATACAAAGTCCGTTTTAAGATTTGAGCGACGATAACAGTATTAAAATCATCTACTCTGAAATCGTTTTAAAAGTAGTTTTGAACACAAAAAATCGCACACCACAAAAACAGGTCGTAACAGAAGTAATTGTAATTAAGTTGTAGGATTTAATTAATATTAAGAATGAGTAAAAAGTCTCATATCTAAAATGGAAGTAATTTGAATTTGAAAAAAAATATAATGATAGATTTATTAGAAGTTATAACTAATACGAATACGCCTAACATTAATAGGTAATACGTATACGCATATGATTACGGATACAGAAAAAATGTACAACAAGGATAGGATACAAATAACATGCATTATTAAAATATCGGCCGTTACAGGTTTGGCCAAACATGTCACTATCCCCGTGTAGGGAGATCTAGAACTTGTACGCAAACGATCATAGACACCGGGTAGTATCAATATTAAGAATGCCAATAATCACATCTGCTCCACCGATTATATTAACATACAGAAGAGTAGTTCCCTATTTAGATCTCTACCACTATGATAGTTAAATCAGGACCACTGATTAACTTTCTTATTAAAAACCAGAAAGTTAAGAACCCTTTCAAATCGAATGGGCCAAAGCAAAGTGGATGCTAAGAGATTTGATGATAAAGACAAGTCTAATAACTATGATGCTGATCTCATGCTTCGAGCATGTGGTATTTCCATTAGTACACAGTGTACCCAAGTAGATGGTCGCGTGCTACAACCATCAAAGTTGAAGGTTGGCAATGTCGTATACTTAGTCAATACTTGTTCTGCAGTTAATTAGTTCCATATTTAAATAGGTCTCTAGTCGTTTGTTCAAGTCAATAGTCGTTATGAGGCTATATGTGCTATCCTAAGTTCATAGTTGTACACTCGGTTAGATTTCTAAAGTTAGAATTAGAGTGACTTATGGGTTTAGATGTCGTCGTAGGAATATGAGCCTAGAGCTAAAGCTGTCTGGGGTGTCTGTGCATGCTAAACAGTACCTGCAAAAATAAAATTCACATGTTAAAGGTTACGCTATTTTCTACTTATTTTTCTTAACCGTTTTTATTTTTATAATGGCTTAAAATGAGTCAAAACATGCGGTGCTAATTTTTAGAAAATCTATATGTGAGGAAAATAATTTTACATAGGAAGAAAATAATTTTTTAAAGCTCCTAAGTACTTTTTATAATTTTTAAAAGCTTGAAATCAATCAATAACTAATTTTCTAATTTATAAAATATGTATCGTAAATGTACGTCGATTTATTTAGATAAATATACACGTCAAAATATTTCATCTGATATGTCAAAATGTCCGTCTCAATTAGTAGAATATGACGATATTTTTGTATTTGGAACATACGCGTAGTATTTGAAGATATGAATTTTAAAAGCAACTTAGAATTAATTACGTATAACTTTGAAATTTCATTTTTAAGAAAATAGGTTTTTGATTGGGATGATTCCCGCGTCTATGCGTTCTACGCGACACGCTGGATTTTCTTGCTCTTCTAGTGTATTTTTCTGGTCACTAAATTAATTACTATCAATTTTAAACCAATAAAACCATTATATATATACGCATATATATACGTCTATGTATACACGTATATTACTTCACCATTCTCTCTTCTCGTTCTACTTCACGCCAGCACATCACGCAGTGGGGGCCTGGGGGTCTAGGGGCCTCAGCGACGGCAGGAGCGACGGCGGTGCAGTCGGGGTTGGTGGCGGTGTTAGGTGGACCGGCGGCGGGGTTATGGCGGCGTATGGCGGGGAAGCACCAACAACACGGTGGAGGCAGCAAGAGAGGGCTGGGATGCTTGGATGAGACTGGGGAACTGTAACGGACTGTTTTCGTTGTGCACGTATTTACGTAACAAAACGTTTTCAAACGATTTCAAAAATGGGTAAATGATTTTTTCCTATTTTTTCATCACTCAAATCTGAAAATGGACTTCATTTTCACAATCCTCGTGACAATACAGACATGTGGTATTAGTTTTATAATTTTTCGGAGATGTTAGTCTCAGGGGCAAAATCGTAAATTTCAATATTTAATTAGTTTACTTAATCACTTCTTACTTATCACTAGCTACCTTTAATCTACCCTAAGCTCATCCCACTTAAAACATGTATACACGTTTTAATTTTCCCCTAACCAGGTTCTTCCCCCTTTCACCAACCTAATTAATAAGCTTATAAATATTTTGACTAACTACCGATTTTAATTATTTAAACCCATCTATAAATACTCCTCTAACCCTGTTTTCATCCAAATAAACCTATTATTAATTCAAAACCTCTCCTCCTCCGCCCCATACCTCCATGTGCCACAGAACCGACCCCCTCCCTCAAAGCTCCTCCACCGCCTGCTTCGTCGAGATGATCCCCGCCATGTTCTCATCCACGATGACCTCCCCTGCATGGAAGTCGACTACACAACCCAATAGCCCAACTCATTTCTTCGACGACCCACACCCATCCTCCTCTCTCTCCCTCTCATCTCCACGGTGAAGAAGACGCCGCCTGTCAGCGCTCTGAATGCGTTGCCTCGTCGACGTTCGCCGTCGTCGCAAACACAGCGGCAGCCCGAGCAGCCACCGCCTCCTTAGCTCCACCGCTGCACCGTCGAAGCTCCACCCTCTCCCCCAAGCTCGCATCGCCATTTCCACTGCATCCCATCCCTAGTAACTTCACTCCCTCCATATTCTGTTGGAGCTCCAACAAGCTGCTCCCCCTCCGCCGCCATCCCCGATAATCAGCAACGCTTGTAGCACCGTCACAAGCCCGTCGGAGCCCCTGTATCTCGAGCAGCAGCTCCCGCTGCTCTCCATTCCGCTGCACCACCCCGGGCGGCTTCCCGTGACAGCGGCATCCCACCGTCGTGACTGCGACATCGTCGTCGCCGAGCCCTATTGTCGCCACCGCCAAGCGCCGACAACACTCCCCCAAGCTGCCAAAGGCAGTAGCTACCTTCTCTGCCCCACGCCGCTCCTCTCACCGTCGTCGCTGGCCCCGCCAGCCTCCGATGATCTCTGGCGAGGCGGCGACGGTTGCGACAACACCGTCGCTGCCTCGCCGCGCGCCTCCCGCCACTCCCCTCCTCCACGCTATCGTTGCCTCGACAAGCAGACCCCCAGGCCCCCTTGCTTGCATAAGGAAAGGAGAAGAAAAAATATGGTTTTTAATACGTATTTAGATACATATGTATGAGTTACGCATATAACTATTTATTCTATGGGTTTAATAGTTTTAAATTTCATAATAAATAATATAAGAGCCAGAAAAATACGCAGTTAGGCCCAGAGAATCCAAAACGACGAAACGGATCCGTTGGCACTGGTTTCATTGCCAAAAGTCAAGTACATCTCTCCCAATGATTTTTCAAAGTCAAAACTCAATAAAGCTAAAATTCATATCACGAGAATTTCACATACACTGACGTACGAGAAAATTATATGTTGTGGTACTAATCGAGACGAACGTTTTGATCTATCATATGAAGATTTTTGAAGTGTATATTTTTCTGAATAAATCATGGAATATTTAGGATTGTTAATTTTTAATGAAGTTTTAATTCTAAATTTTTTTTAAGCTTTTAAAAATCATTAAAAATACCTATGAGCTTCATAAAAATATTTTCTTCCTCTATAAAATTATTTTACTCACTTCTAGACTATCTAAAATTATGCGTATGTATTTTGACGAGTTTACATCTATAACAAAAATACAACCGAGTTCGATAAATAGACAGAAATAATGTAACTCTTAACCAGCGACTTCTTATGGTTGCATGTACTGTTTCGTGTGCACGAGCACCCTTGGAAGCTATAGCTCCAGCCTCGGCTTATCACGACGATCCTCAAACCTGTAAGTCACTCTAATTCTAACTTTAGAAATTTAGATTGTGTACTCGTACGAACTTAGGACATCATGTATATCCTCAGAACGGATATTGACTCGAACCAAAAATTTGAGACCTAATCTAATAGGAAACTAATCAACTGCAGAATGACTATCTAATTAAGCATATGATATTGTCAACTTTCAACTTTGGTGGTTGTAATACACGACCATCTACTTGGGTAAACTGTGTACTAATAGAAATACCACATGCTCGAAGCAAGAGATCAACATCACAATTGTTGGACTTGTCTATATCCTCAAACTTCTTAGCATCCACTTTGCTTGGCCCAATCTGCGTTGAAATGGGTTCCTAACTTTCTGGTTTTCAATAAGAAAGTCCACCAAGGGTCCTGGTTTACATATCATAGTAAATAAGGAACAACCCTACCATTTGTTAATATAAACAATGGAGCAGCTGTGATAATTGCTATTCTTAACATTAGTATCACCCGGTGTCTAGGATCGTTTGTGCCAAAGTTTGGATTACCCTGCTTGCGAGGATAGTGACCTGCTTGGCCAAACCTGACTAGCCGTGTATGCATAGACCAATGTTATAGTTTCAATTATCACCAGTTGGTAAATACCTTCAAAAGAGTTACTTCAACTTTTTCATCGTTGTGATCACTCTCTTGTCTAGTTCACCCTTGTCTACCATGTTATGATACTTGTCACATTGAAACTTCGCATGCAACATTGATACACTTGTGCACGATTTCTTACGTTAAACGGTCACATGCCAGCTATGACTCAGTGAATGCTAACGAGTGATCATGTGTTACATCTTGTGGAATATCTTGTGGAACATCTTGTATGAAACATGTACATAGAACACTTGACACTTCACTGGGGTTTGGAGTAACTCATAGTTTGAGAGTGTGTGGGAGTGACTGGAGTTCATCTTCCCATACCGCTGCCTATGTTTTGACATCACGTCCCGCTGTATGCGTTTCGACAAATACAGGTACCACTGCCTGTGTTCCAGCATTCGTTTGGGTAAGCGCACCCAGGCAAGAGATGAACTCAATGGTTACATATTGTACTCTCCTACTTGAGTCACGTAGTTCTAGTTTAGTTACTACTTACATAGTCATCTTTACTTTATGCATTGCATGCACGTTACTTACCACACTTGTGCAACCACCCGCACTTTACTTTTTGCTCTTGTATGCATGACTGCATTTACTTTACTTGTCGCACTTATTTGTTGCTACTTCTTTAGCATGTTTCCTTACTTAGTATGTTCAGTACTTGTACACTGCTTCATTTCTATTTTTAGAATTATTGTCACTTACCTACGGTTCCATTTTCATGTCATCGCAAACAATGCGCATGTTGAGGTAGATGTTCCTAAGTTGGTAGAGACAGAGTTCGTCCCAGAGGCTGCAGATTTTAAACTTAGAGTTGTGTATTTTCAGCCGTACTTCTTTTCTTTCATCTATCCTTTGTTGTATAATATGGATTGTAATAAAATGGACACTATTTGAATATTTTTGTACATCTCTGCATCATAGTTATATTGTTCACCGGTAATCTGCAGACCTGCAAATGAAATCAAATAAGTAATGCCCCCCCCCCCCCCCCCCCCCCCCCCGAAAGAAGAAGAAGAAGAGATGAGAGGGAAAAGGGTGTTCGTGAGTTCCTTTCTTTTGGTTATGGATTTGGGTTGAAGAAGAAGAAGAAGCTGATGTTGGAGGGAGAGAAGTTTGCCGTGATAGCATGGGTTTGGTCTGAGTGGAACGAAGGAGGGGATGTGTTAGTTTGTAGTGTGAAGAATGAAGTGAAAATGAGGGGGTTAAGGTTTTATACAATGATTAGGAAATAATATATTATTATCATAGTATTAATGAGAGCAGTTAGGGGGGAGACGAACCTAAATTAGGGGAATTTAAATGTGATCCCACATTTATATGCTAGCTGCTTAGTAGGAGGGTAGGTTATGGTTAATTAACTCTGGTAAAAATATAATTAGCCAATGTAATTAAGTAAAATATTATTAGTTTAATATTAAAATATCAATTTTCACAAACGACTCTGAAAAATTACGAAAAAATGCCACGGGTTTGTATCGTCACGAGGATCATGAAAATGAAGTCCATTTTCATATTTGAGCGACGAAAAAATAGAGAAAAATCATTTACTCATTTTCAAGCTCGATTAAAATCATTTGAATACGGAAATACGTGCACAATAAAAACTGGCTGTTACATTCTACCCTCCTTATAAAAATTTCGTCCTCTGAATTTAGAAGACCGATCATTGCATGCGCAATTAAACGATCAAAGGGAAGGCTTGAAGAATGATAACAATCGAGTAAAATAAGTTGTTAATATCATGAAATATAATGTGGCATCATAGCATCAAAAAAACAAGAGATGTTATTTATGAATACTTACTATTAACATCACCATAGTTTCGGTAACTAGTCCCAAGACCAGTATCATCACAATAGCTATCCCGACTTCTTAAGTAGCCAAAGTTAAGATGAGATAATGGCATCACATGAAAATGTGGGCTATTATTACGGAAACATCTTTTTAAACTTGAAACTTGAGGTGATAAGCCAATAGCAAGCTAGATAAACCACATTAAAAGGGAGATCATAAAGTTAAAGTTTCTACTCGTGCTAATTTTGACTAACGGGTCCTAGCCAAAGATGTCACTCATAATATATCATGTAACTACTAATCCATATGCATTCGTGCTTTTACATCACCAGCCAAGCACCAATGCCATCAATTCCCATAATACCCAACCACAAGCCAATGTCCAGGACAACACAAAAAACAAATACAAGGCCAACTTTCAAGGACCATATTTATCGCTATCACTCCTTCCAGTAATTCCCATAACATCCAACAACAAGCCAACACCAAAGCCATTATCCAAATCCAAGCACAAGGTCGACATCCAACCTTAACACCTAAGGCCAACAACATGCCAGTACTCATCCCCAATTATACCCCTTGCCAACACCAATGGTTGAAATCCACAATAATCATCATTAACCCTAACCAAGCCAATGACCAAGAACCAACAGTCCAACAAACACGAAGGAGTGGACCTAAGAAGAAACTGAAGCAGGACACCAATAGGGGCAATACCCAGGGCAAGGAGCTCAAAAGAAGCCCAAGAACCGTAACTTCCCAAGATCATATCCACATAGCAGTAGCGACGGTGGCGGCGCGGGTCGTTTCCAAGGCAAAAAATCTCCAAAATCCAAAAGCATGTCGTCTGAGGGCCATCGACGGCTGTCGATCCATGTCGTGCGACGGTTGCGACTGCTCGGCGTGGCGGGTGTCACCGAAATGGGGTAGGGTGGTGAAGCTCCAAGTGAGGCTAGAGGAGCTTGAGGCGATATGGGCTGGGCTAGCTGGGAAAGAGACAGGGTGAATGGGTGGGTGTCGACATGGTGTAGGGAAGCCACGGGCTGAGGGGATTAAATAGGGCACCAAAGTCATTGATATGGTAGGTTAGAGTAGGGTAGGCTGGGCCGGGGCTTGAGGAGAGAGTGCGGACAAAAGAAATAAATAGGGGAGGAAGACTGTGGGCGGGAAAAAGAATTCAACCCATGGGAAATCGGGTACAAGAGGGAAGCAATGGATAGAAGAAGAATATGAGCTCAAGAAAGATAAAGGAGAGGTAACTGCCTATGCTTGCACGCCTCGGTTTGGATCGTCTCCAAGTCTCTAACACCATCCTCAAATGCTTGGCAAGCTTCTAAGCTTCATTCGAAAAAATATCGTTGAAGATGACTACCATGAATACATCCAAGCACTCGTAGAATACTTGGATTATGAGACTTATGAATATCATCGGTGCCTTGACCACACCAATGGCATCATCAAGTATTGGTAATATATACACTTGGTTTTGGAAGTAGTCTTTGAGACGTTAACTGTCAACTGGTGGCATTCTCTCTGCAAGTCTACTTTGCTTGATCCTCCAAGTTAATCGAAGCATTATCAATGCGAGGAAGACATCGTTTGCTCTTCATGGTCATCTTGTCCATCGATCGATAGTCTATACTCTTACGCTAAGATCTATTCTTCCAGGAGCACTCCAATTTTAGGTCGCATCCATTCAATTTGCAACAAATCATCCAACCGAACACGAAGCTCTGATGGCATTATGCTTAGAATGCTTTTAATATTGATCGGGTGCTTGGCACCAGATTAATTGAAAACTCGAGGATGCGATCCAATGGTAATACTATGAGACCGTTCGAAAATACGTCCAAGAATTCTCAAATCACTTCAGGTTTCCTAAGTTCCATTGCAGTTTCCACTGCATCCGTAGGTCTGGCCTCGAACTTCGCTGGTCCTTCTGATCTGCTCCCATTGCTAGACTCGAACTTCGGATGATCGAAAAATTCGAGCGCTACCCTCTTTACAAAAGGATGTAGCCATTGTATGGAAGAACTAAGTACAACTGGAAATACTCCAAGAATATGAAAAGATCGAAAGGCCATCACCAGATAAAGAAAGGGTGATGATGAAGAAGTGAATAGATAGTTCAACAAACGAAAGATCCTTCTGGTCGTCGACAAAGGAGGTTACGACGATATATCCAAAGATTGGAACACAAGTTCCTCGATAAGGGTAAAGAGTTCAAGGAAGGTGATGAGAATCAATGAAGATGGGTAATAAGGACTCTTTGTTGTACGTCTCTTACATGTGAACACTCGAGACAACATGTACTCGAGAAGTCAATTTGCGTATCTTATAATGTACAGCCTGATCTTACTATATTGTTCACGAGCTATTTAGCACAAACCTGCATTGGCCACCAAACTTGTAACGACCCGCTTTCTGGGGCCATTATTATTTGATATACTCGTAGGTTTGCTGATCACCAGTGAAAACAATATAGCCATGATGCAGAGATGTACAAAAATAATCAAACAGTGTCCATTTATTATAATCCATACAGTACACTATAGCCCAACGAGATACATAAAAGAAAAGAAGTACATATTGAAACTCATCACAACTCGAACTCTAAAATCCGCAGCCTCTGGGTCGAACTCTGGATCATCGAACTCAGGAGCATCCTCTTCAACCTGTGTGTCGTCTAACGGTACCATGAAGATGAAACCATATGTAAGGCACAACAATTCTAGCAATAGAAATAAAGTTGTGCAAAAGTACGGAACATGATATGGTAAACAACTAAAAAGGATCATGCAAGTGTGACAAGTAAGCTGAAAGCGGACATGCATACAAGTACTATAAATGAGGTAAAAAGGTGACCGTGTAAGTATAATAAGTAACTTACAAGGGCAACCATAGTGATAGCAATAGTAAGATTAGCAGGCATGAACTGTAACAATGGTGAACATGTAAAGTACAGAACAAGACGTACATTTAATCCATTGGTTAATGTGGTGTTAGCAGTGATTAAGCTAAACTATGTGACTCACGTAGGAGAGTATGATATGCAACCATTGAGCCTACCTCTTTCGCAACGGGGAGGTAATCCCATGCGTCTACGTACAACATACTTTTGAAAACAGGTACTGTTTGAAAAAAGGACTTGACGTGAAAAGGAGACGAGACTCCTAGTCACTTGACAAGAGAGGTGCCTCCTGGTCATAGCTCCGACACACTCTTTACTATGAATACCCCAAACCCCAGTGAAGTGTCGTGTGTATCACGTATATGTTTGTTACGAGATGTTCCACAATATATTCCACAAGATATTCCACAAGATCTTTCACAGATGTTCCATAAGATATTCCACAAGATATTCCACAAGATTACTACATGATGTTCCATACTATATTCAATATCATTCACAGAGTCATAGATGGCATGCAGTATATGATGTGACTATTTAAACGTGAGCAATCATGCAACAAGATGACGATATTTCATGCATAGTTTTCAAATGAGAAGCATCAGAATATGGTAGTCAAGGGTGAACAAGAGTTAACATGGTGAATATGAGTTTACGTGCGATGAAAGGTTGAAGTAACTCATTTAAAGGTATTTATAATCAATGTTTACAAACTGATGATAATTGGAATACTAACATTGATCCATACATACACGGCCAGTCAGGTTTTTCCAAGCAGGTCAATATCCCAGGGTAGGCAGATCCAGAACTTATACGCAAATGATCCTAGACACAGGGTGGTATCAATATTAAGAATTACAATAATCACATCTGCTCCATCGATTATATTAACAAACAATAGAGTAGTTCCATATTTAGATCTCTACCACTATGATAGTTAAACCAGGGCCACTGATTGACTTTCTTATTGAAACCAGAAAGTTAAGAAATCTTTCAAATTAACTGGGCCAAAGCAAAGCGGATGCTAAGTAATTTGATGATAAAGACAAGTCCAACAACTATGATGCTGATCCCTTGCTTCGAGCATATGATATTTCCATTAGTACATAGTTTACCCAAGTAGATGGTCGTGTATTACAACCATCAAAGTTGAAGGTTGGCAATGTCATATGCTTAGTCAATAGTCGTTCTGCAGTTGAATAGTTCCATATTTAATTATGTCTCGAGCCGTTTGTTCAAGTTAATAGCCGTTCTGAGGCTATATGTGCTATCCTAAGTTCTTACTAGTACACTTGTTTAGATTTCTAAAGTTAGAATTAGAGTGACTTCTGGGTTTCGATGTCGCGTCGGAAGACAAACCTGGAGCTAAAGCTGTCTGGGGTGTCCGTGCACGCGAAACGATACCTGCAAAAATAAGAAATCACTGGTTAAAGTTTACCCTATTTTCTACTAATTTTTCTTAACAGTTTTTATTTTTATAACGGCTTAAAATGAGTAAAAACGTGCGCTACTAATTTTTTGAAAAGTTATATGTGGGGAAAATAATTGTACATAGGAAGAAATTAATTTTCTAAAGCTCCTAAGTACTTTTTATAATTTTTAAAAGCTTAAAACCAATTAATAACTAATTTTCTAATTAATAAAATACGTATCGTAAATGTTCGTCGATTTATTTAGAGAAATATACACGGCAAAATATTTCATACGATATGTCAAAATATCCGTCTCGATTAGTAGAAAATGACAGTATTTTTGTATTTGGAAAATACGCGTAGTATTTGAAGATACGAATTTTAAAAGCAAATTAGAATTAATTATGTATAACTTTGAAAAATCATTTTTAATAAAATAGGTTTCTAATTGGGATGATTTCAGCGTCTATGCGTTCTACGCGACGCGCTGGATTTTTTTGGCTCTTCCAGTGCATTTTTCTGGTCCCTAAATTATTTATTATCAATTTTAAACCAATAAAACCATTATATATATGTGTGTGTATATATATACGTGTATATATACGTATGCGTATACACGTATATTACTTGCCCCTTCTCTCTTCTCGTTTTACTTCACGCAAGCACAGCACGCAGCGGGGGGCTGGGTGCCTCGTCGACGGCAGCGATGGCGGGAGCGACGGCGGTGCAGTGTGGTTGGCGGCGACGTCAGGTGGATCGACGGTGGGGTTCTAGTAGTGTACGACAGGGGAAGCACCAACGGCACGACGAAGGTAGCGAAAGAGGGCTGGGATGATCAGATGAGACTGGGGGCCTCGCCATGGCTAACAGGGGAGGCGGTGACGTCGAAGATGGCAGAGGGCGGCACGAGAGGTATAGTCAAGCCGGCAGTGAGGTGACAATGCAGTCAGAGGAGCTAGAGGGGCATGAGGAGGAGGCGGCAGGGCAAGCCGTGGGCAGTGGGGTGGGTGGTGGTTTCGGGGCATTGACAGTAGGGGCTTGCTCGAGCTGGGGGGCTTGCTCGGGGGTTTCGTGGCGAATCCAGTGCGCATCAGACGGTGCAGCGGCAAGGAGAGGTAGGGGTGTAATGACCCACTCTCGGGGGACCATTACTTATTTGATTATATTTGCAGGTCTGCAGATTACCAGTGAAATCAATATAGCCACGATGCAGAGACGTACAATAATACTCAAACCAGTGTACATTATTACAGTCCATAATTGAAAGTACAACACAATAGCATCTCTCGCACTAAATACATGACAAGTAAAGATGAATGGAAATACATAGAAAATATATCACACTTACACTCCAATTCTAAAAGTCGGTAGTCTCAGGATCGAGCTATGGCTCTGTAAACTCAGGAGTGCCTATGTCAACCTGTGCGGCATCTGTGGTGCCACAAAGATGGAACCGTTGGTAAGTCACAATAATTCTAGCAATAGAAATAGAGTAGTGCAAAAGTATGGAACATGCTATGGTAAACAATTAAAGATGATCATACAAGTGCAAAAAGTAAGGTAAGAGCAGACATGCATGACAGAGCGATAAATAAAGTACTGGTGGCTGCTCAGGTGTGGTAAGTAAACTGCATGTACTGCATAAAGTAAAGGTGACTGTGCAAGTACGAAAAGCAACGTACAAGAGCAACAACTGTGGCATGGCATATGTAATATGGTAGCAACAATATTTTAACCAGCATGCAATGTGATTACAATAGTAGGACAACCAGGTAGATGTAGTAACAATAAAAAGGACAAGTAGACAGTAGTAGAGCTAGAAACTATGTGACGTATATAGGAAAATATAATGTGCAACCATTGAGCCCATCTCCTGCCACGGGGGCGCTCAGCCGAGATGATCTCACTTCACTTTATGCAATACATTTCATTTTAGATGGTCGGTACGGTGCAATATGTAGATGGCTCGTGGTCGCTCCCACACTTTCTCTAATATAATTACCCCAAAACCCCAGTGCAGTACCAACTACTTTCAAGCATTCAATTTTGATAGGACGTTCCAGCAGTATGATGTCAACACGGTATATCATTTACTCATTATGTTTCAATACGGTATGTCAATTCGTTATTCCAAAGGTAAAGATGCTAATGGCGGTTGTGATAGACCGACTTACATACCAATTGAGTTATGCACAATGGTCTCACTCCAGAGATATTCAAAGGCATTAACAACACTCCAACGAGCTTCGCTTGTTGAAAATTCAAGGCAGAAGCCTCAACAGAGAATGTCAGTCCTGAGCAATGTTTTGAAGTCCAACAACTATGATACCGATCCCATGCTTCGAGCATGCGGTATTTCCATTAAGTACACTATCTAAATTTCTAAAGTTAGAATTCATTGTGACTTACAAGTTTCGAGGTTCTTGTAGTGAGCCAGGACTAGATCTAGAGCTTCCAATGATGCTGGTGCACGAGAATTGGTACCTGCAAACACAAGAAACAATCTGTTAAAGAACACATTATTTTCTATCTATTTAACTTGATTGTTTTGATTTTATAATCGAGTGAAACGGTGCCGAAAAGCGTTCTAAATTTTTATACAGGCTAGATATGAGGAATATAATTTTACCTAAGAAGGAAATATTTTTCTTAAGCCACTGGTAATTTTTATAATTTTTAAAAGCTCAAAATGAATTTAAAAACTAATTTTAGTTAGTTATGATAATTGTTCAATAATTTATTCTGGATGAAATACGTATCAGAATGTTTCAAGTGAGCTGTCAAAATGACCGTCTCGAAGAATACTACAACATATAATTTTTCCATATATCAGTTTAGGTGAAAATATCAAGTTATGAATTATTAAGTGAAAACAACGTATTTAAATTTTAGGCTTACAATTTTATTGTGGAAAATATACTAGTCTAATTGGGATGAAACTTGCGTCAACGGGTTCAGAACATCATTTCTGATTTTCTAGGCCTGGTTTTGTATTTTTATGGTCTATATATAATTAATTATGAATTTTAACTCATTTTCCCTTTATAATATATATATATATAATTATATATATATACTATAATACGTATACTTGTATATATACCATGTTAATATATATACGGTAATATACTCTCTCTCTCTCTCTCTCTCTCTCTCTCTCTCTCTCACATTCTTACGTTGTATGCGGGGGGTGGGCTGCTTCGACACAGACCGCCGACGGTCTGGCGGGCACAACGGTCGATGGGGGCGTCGGGTAGGCGGAGCTGGCAGAGGCAGACAAGCGGTGGCAACAGGGCTCACGGTGGCTGCTCGGGTGGCGATGCTCGAGCTGCTGCGGTTCCCTCGACATCAGAGGACACGACGTTCGGGGGAGGGACGTTGGCGAGCTGGAGGGGGCTTCGTGGTGACTCTGGGAGGCGGTGGAGGAGGGCAAAGGCGGGGGCTCTCGTCATCGGAGGAGGTGTAGAGGAGTGGAGCTGGGGAGGGTTTGAAAGCGGTGCGAGTTCGTCGGGGGACGTCGCCGTGGGGGAGGCTGAGGGGCTGGAGAGCGGGGAGCTTCGCGGCAAGGGCGGCAGTGGGGGAGGCCATGGGGTCGTGCTACTCTCCGTGGAGGTGTGGGGGCGGTGCGAGGGCGGGGAAGGCACAGAGACGTCTGCGGGCTGGGGGGAAGGCGAAGGAGCAACAGAGAACGGTGAGGAGGGCGGCGATGTTCGGGTCGTAGGGCAGGCACACGGCGAGGCTGAGGGCTCAGGCGGTGGCGCGGGGGCTGCCGTTGGGTTCAAGGAGTGAGAGGGGATCTGAGATGGGAGGGGGTGCTGGAGGTGAAGTGGGAGAGGTCGAGGGGCGGGGCTCGTAGGCGGGAGAGGCGGTATGGCGGGCTTCGGTGGAGGGGAGATGGGGTCGGGGCTGTTTGAAAGAGGAGGGAGATGGGTTCAGCTGTGTAGTAAAAAGAGGGGGGCTGTTATTATATAGGTTTTTTAGAAAATTAAAGTGATTAATAAAAGTTTTAAAATAACCCAAATATTAAAGGGGGGAGGTTGAGATCCGAAAATTTTGGATCTTACCACCTTTGGGCAGTCATATTAGGGGGTGGTTAGGGTTAAAAGTAATTAGTAAGGGTAATTAGTAAGAGTAAAAAGTCACTAGTGATTGTAATTAGTAATACTTCTCTGTTTTTTCATACGACTTCGAAAAATTACGAAAACATAGCCACGGGTTCATATCGTCATGAGGATCGTGAATACGAAGTCCATTTCAGGGTTTGAGCTACGAAAATACTAGTTTTAAGCCAAAACGTTTAGGATGCGGGTTTGCGGGTTCTAAGTCGATTTGACTTCAGAAAATTACGAAATTAAAATAGGGGACTGATTGAGCCGGAACTAACTCCGAAACGATGTCGTTTACCGCAAGCGCACGGTATAGTGGCAAGCGGAACACAGGGAAGCGGTGCTATACTACCTATCTACTCCTAGGTTAAGTTAGAATTGCGGGTTTATTGGTGGATGTGGAGTATGGAGTGTTGTAATGGTGATGGATGCGAAGGTCGTGTCACTCGATATCGAAAACAAGTGATTTTGCACAATATATAAGAATAAAATATAAAAAGATTAGGGCTTTAGGACTCACTGCTAGGACCGTCGGATGTCGATGCTAGGCTAGGACTCTTACGTTGCATTGGTTTAATCGGTGATTGTAGCATCTAGGAAGTGAATTCATGTGTCTGAGCATCATGAATCTAACGTATCACATTAACCCCGCTCTCGCGAAAGGCGCATATGGTACGTGCATTAAGGATCTACAAAGTTCTCACCACTCTCATGGTTCGAACGCTCTCAACTCGTAGCACTCTCGTAGGTTAGAGCTTCGAGATATTTTGGTGGCTCTTATTGACGCAATGGCGGTAGCCGTCAATTAGTGATATAGTTCGTTGGTAGATCCCCTCAAGGCACGAGCCGGGCATGGTCACGTACCTCGGTTGAATCCACTAACTCCCTAATTAAATCCGTAGGATACTCCTTAAGCTAATCGATTCCACCGACCGTGGGCACGATCTCAGTACGAGTTCTACTAGGGATTTTGCCAGATCAACCAAAATACAACCCCATTTATATCCAACGCACCATAAAAATCCCAACTTTGCGTCTAAATCCTAAGATCCATGGGCTAATCCCTTAGCCCTAGAAAAGACTACTCAAGCATAGCAATAGCAATAGATAATAGAACGCACAAAGATTTCATTGCATGCATCAAAAAGGGATAAACAATAAGAAATCACAAAGAAAATAATAATAGGATTAAAAAGGGCAAAAGTATTTATCTTGATACAAAGGATGGGCCTAGGGCATAGCTTAACTCCCCAAAAGATCGTCGCCGAAAAACCCTCAAAGAGATCTAAAAAACTCCTCTCTAAAAAGTATATCAAAAGTTCTGCCTAAAAAATCTCTCTAAAAGTCTCTCTAAAAGTATCCCCAATGATTGCCGCAAAAATCATCCCCCGAAACCCTCGCGAAACAGCCCCCTCAAAATCGTGATCTGGGCACGACCCGGGCCCACGACGACTCGGTCCGAGCAGGAAGCTGCTCGGTCGAGTCTGTCAGTAGGTTAGAGCTCTCCCCCAAAATCACGCTCTGCCTGCGCGGACCGAGTAAGGTCTGCTCGGTAGAGTAGTCACCCTGCTTGGTCGAGTAGTCACCCTGCTCGGTCGAGGAGGCACCCTGCTCGGTCGAGTCTGTCAGTAGGTTGCAGCACTCCCCAAAATGATGATCTGCCTACACAGACCGAGTACGTAGCTTCTTGGTCGAGTACGTAGCTGCTCGGTCGAGCAATCAACTGCTCGGTCGAGCAACCTGATGTTCAGCCGAATAGGAGGTCAAAAACACATTTCAGCACACTGCTCGGCCGAGCAGTCAACTGCTCGGTTGAGAAACTTGATGTTCATCCGAATAGGAGGTCAAAAACATGTTCCAATAGGATTTTTCACCATGCTCGGTCGAGTAGAGTCACTGCTCGGTCGAGTAGGAGTCAAACAGATTTCAGCAGAATTTCAGCACTACAGCATCAGCTTGCAGAAATTTTCCAGGGATCATCCAACCTCCGATTGATGCGTTCTTGGTGGTGTTGGAACCGTCTTGAAGTATACTATCTGGTAAAAATATCAGAAAAATAGTGAAAAATCCCAGGTGATAGCAGATTTGGAAATAGTGCATGGCTGTCCTGTTTGCAACACTTCGGGTCGCTCGATTCCTTCGCCGCATCATAGCTCGATCGAGCGACCTTCTCTCTTGCCCCTTCCTTGCTCCATTCTTCTTATTTGGCACCTCGAGCATGTTATCATGAGTCTCATTGGTGCTCTCATGTCGCTGATCGTCTTATTGACTCCAAATTGCTCCAATATCGCCCCAAATCCCTGAAATGGACATAAACGTTTCGAAAGTCATATTATTCTAAATAATAGCATAAAAGCATATGAAGTATGTAAATGGGCAATCATTTTGACGTTTAATCATTTAGATAAAATGTGGAATATGACACATCAAAATCCCCCAAAGCTTACCTCTTACTCGTCCTCGAGGAAGACTAGTAAGAAGCCAACACGGGAGATGGATACAATGGAGAGGCGAGGCGGTGGAGTGTAATGGAGATAAGGGGGTTCAATCTTAAATTCAGAAAATACAAGAACCCAAGATATGCAAGATCTCGTGAACACACATCAATATGAAATTAGAACACATATACACAACAAATACTCAAGTCTCGCTCAAATTAAAATAACGTGGATTTCAATAAATAAAATGAACTTGATAAGCAATAAAAAGAGATTGGAGTTATATCATATCATAGTTTATCATGCAATATACTAAGTTCATAGAAATGAAACCAATGTTCACAACTCATTCTCTAAGCAGTATAATATATCATGATCAAACTTTTTCAAGCATGCGTGGTATTTTGTTATACTTCCTGGAATGAATTTAGCAAATCCAATCAAGGTAGGGCATCACCACACTACGACCATTTCAAGACTCCTAGAACCCATCAACTTTGCCATGTCTTAGTTCTATATAGAAATGGAGATAAGGATATGGGATTTTTGTAGTTTTATATTGTTTTTGGCTATATGAATATTTCATATGCATTTTTTCTTTATATACATGAGATAACTCAATATATACAAAAAGCGGCCTATGCATCCTAGACCAGACGGTCTTATGGCATTGGGTTACAAAGAACCCCTAGGGCCTTTTATTCAGGATATTTGTTTGATTTTTGCATTTTTTTGGGATTTTTGCAAACTCACGTAAACGCGATGGAATGTAAAATATGATCAAAGATCATTTATTAGCTATTCACAAAAGAAAAAGCATAGAATCTAGACATGGCTTGATTTCAGGAATCCTAATCATCACTACTTTGGTTGTCGTGGGGTTATCCTATCTCTTTTGAATCACTAAACATCCATGAAGCAATAGAATTATCACTCAAATCACACAGGAGTCAAATAATTTTCAGATTTGATTCATTCATTTTTATCTTAACTGTTTCGAGAATATGGTTATGAAACTATGGATTCTACTATGAAAAAGCATATTAACAAAGATACACTAATCAAGGAATCGAACTCTAATCTAACAGATATCAGAGTTCATAAAAAATCCACAATATTTCATAGAAAATGAAGCATATAAGACATAAATATAGAGGTGGGCATGGTTCATATGGAATTTCGAAGTGTGTTTCACGATGAAGCAAAGTGTGTGCACTATGCACTCCCCCAAGCTTAAACATCACATTGTCCTCAATGTGTGTATGATATAAATAGAGGACAACGACAAGATAGGGGGGCCACTCAAAAAAATATTTTCTCTCCTCCAAGCTTAAACATCACATAAAAATTGCGGAGAGAGGCGAAATAAGCGCCAAATATAAAGGTGGGCATAGTGGGTTGGGTGCAAATAATTGAGCCATCATATGGGGTGAATTTATTAAACTAAGAAAGCATATAAAATTCTATACGGTCCTCTCACTGTCGAGAGGATTCGTGTTTATTTAAAGCATAAAATACTACACTACTGAATTGGTACCACCTGTAGCAAAAGGCGGATCCAGAATCTTTGCTGGTGCAGGCAACCGCTCCAACTGCTCCTTCCGTGGCTACGCTAGGTGCATGTGTCCACGGACTCCATCAAACTCCAGTATTGCAACCCCAGCATCTCCCCAAGGACTCCACATGTTCCCTGCAAGAAATAAGCCGCATCAATCTGATGTGGATAATTTTTACCCAAAATAAATGTATTCCAAAGAGGGTCATCAACATAAGTATTTAAAATTAAGCATGGTTGACAACACTTTCCTGGAAATAAATCTCTATGCTCGTGCACCACGTCGATCAACTCCTCATTGTTTTCCTCTGGTTCCTCAGGTAACTCTGGCATAATAGAGTGGGTCTCGTCAGGATGCTCCTCATCATCGTCGGACTCATCCCAGCACACCTCTTGATCATATTCAACAGCATCCATGTGTGCTAACTCCTTGCTCTCCTCCTCGTATACGTCCCATTGTACCTCTTGATCATATGTTTGTGTATCCTGTAAAAGGTGCAATGAGTCATCGAAATCTGAATCATAATAAACATCATACACGGGAGAGGAATTAAATGTAAATGGCGAGGGAGTGAAGAAATCTCCCTGAAGGGGAGCAGTAAGCTCTGGTGGGTGGTCCTCAGAGTCAGTCGAAGGACGAGGTGGCTGCAGAAGCTCTGAAGGAGGAGGGTGATGCTCGGGATCCTCATGAATGGCTGTGTCCTCGTCCCGACGCACGACCTCCTCGGCAAAAGTCTCTGGCTCCGCATGCAATAAGTAAAATAAATATAGCTCGGCCTCCTCGCGATGCACAGCTTCGGCCTCCTCCTCGGGTTCCTCTGGTATGTCGGCAAAGTGAATTTCATCTTCTCCTTTCTACGCCTATGTCTTCGTTTCTGTCCTGGAACTCGAGGCACCTGATTGCATGGCTTGGCCCTCTCAATAGTAGGTGCAGGTGGCTCTATGGGCTCCTGTATCTCGGCCACAGTATAAAAGTGGGTCTTGTGCCCCTCAACTAGAGAGCATACTCCATCATCAATTGTGCCTATGGAAGAGATATGATGAGTAATAAACTTTTGAAATCCAAGCTCAAAAGGGTCACCTGCCGTTATCGTTAATGGACCGGTGCATCGAACTGCATCCACGATGCTTCTCAATAAGTCCATATATGTCTCCTCCTATGGTAGCTCAGATGTCTCTATTTGTGGAGTGTTGACGATGTAAAGGTGGATATGATCACCTTCAAGTGAAGCATACACTCCATCTATGATAGTACCTGCATCAGAGACATTAGCCATAACAAAATTGATGAATGCTTGGTCGGATGGTTTATCTACCGTAACGGTTAGCTAACCGGTAGATCGAGCATCATCTATCATTTGCTCCAAGGTTGCTGCCAACTGCAGCTCACAGAACTTTCCCACTTGCACCTCTTCATAAACTCACGTGAGTGTCCCTTTAGTCTTCCAGCAAAGATATCAAATAGCCTGAAACCATCCCACTCATGGTCTGACTCCGTATGAAACATCCCTAACATTCTTTCGAACTTGCATAATGCATATCTGAAGGACTATCCATCAGCCTGATAGAACTTAGCGAGGTATATATAGGATCGTATAGAACCCGGTCGCATCTTTGGAAGCACAATCGCTGCATCAACTGTACCTGATAAAGCAAAGTAAACGACCTGGAAAAGACGTTAGTGGTACAAAGAGAGATAAAGATAATAATGGTATCAGGTAGTGGGGAAAAATCACTCTCTGTTTTTATTATTATTTATTTATTAAAAAAATTTAAAGGGTTTTTGTTTTTGTTTTTTTGTTTTTTTAACGCAATCTAATCAACCTAATTGTGGTAAATAGATAATATGACGGAACGCCTCCCCGGCAACGGTGCCATAAACTTGATCGGGCCGGAACTAACTCCGAAACGATGTCGTTTACCGCAAGCGCACGGTATAGTGGCAAGCGGGTATCGAACACATGGAAGCTGTGCTATACTACCTATCTACTCCTAGGTTGAATTAGAATTGCGAGTTTATTGGTGGATGTGGAGTATGGAGTGTTGTAATGGTGATGGATGTGAAGGTCGTGTCACTCGATATCGAAAACAAGTGATTTTGCACAATATAAAAGAATAAAATATAAAAAGATTAGGGCTTTAGGACTCACCGCTAGGACCGTCGGACGTCGACGCTAGGCTAGGACTCTTACGTTGCATTGGTTTTATCGGGGATTGTAGCATCTAGGAAGTGAATTCATGTGTCTGAGCATCATGAATCTAACGTATCGCATTAACCCCGCTCTTGCGAAAGGCGCATACGATACGTGCATTAATGATCTACAAAGTTCTCACCACTCTCGTGGTTCGAACGCTCTCAACTCATACCACTCTCGTGGGTTAGAGCTTTGAGGTATTTTGGTGGCTCTTATTGACGCAATGGCGGTAGCCGTCAATTAGTGATATAGTTCGTCGGTGGATCCCCACAAGGCACGAGCCGTGCATGGTCACGTACCTCGGTTGAATCTACTAACTCCCTAATTAAATCCGTAGGATACTCCTTAAGCTAATCGATTCCATCGACCATGGGCACGATCTCAGTACGAGTTCTACTAGGGATTTTACCAGATCAACCAAAATACAACCCCATTTATATCCAACGCACCATAAAAATCCCAACTTTGCATCTAAATCCTAAGATCCATGGGCTAATCCCTTAGCCCTAGAAAAGACTACTCAAGCATAGCAATAGCAATAGATAATAGAACGCACAAAGATTTCATTACATGCATCAAAAAGGGATAAACAATAAGAAATCACGAAGAAAATAATAATAGAATTAAAAAGGGCAAAAATACTTATCTTGATACAAAGGAGGGGCCTAGGGCATAGCCTAACTCCCCAAAAGATCGTCGCCGAAAAACCCTCAAAGAGATCTAAAAAATTCCTCTCTAAAAAGTATACCAAAAGTTTTGCCTAAAAAATCTATCTAAAAGTCTCTATAAAAGTATCCCCAATGACGGCCGAAAAAATCCTCCCCTGAAACCCTCGCAAAACAGCCCCCTCAAAATCGTGATCTGGGTGCGACCCGGGCCCACGGCGACTCGGTCCGAGCAGGAAGCTACTCGGTCGAGTCTGTCAGTAGGTTGGAGCTCTCCCCCAAAATCACGCTCTGCCTGCACAGACCGAGTAGGGTCTGCTCGGTCAAGTAGGCACCCTGCTCGGTCGAGCAGGAAGCTGCTCGGTCGAGTCTGTCAGTAGGTTGCAGCTCTCCCCAAAATCACGCTCTGCCTGCTCGGACCAAGTACGTAGCTGCTCGGTCGAGTATGCAGCTGATCGGTCGAGCAAATAACTGCTCGGTTGAGCAACCTAATGTCCAGCCGAATAGGAGGTCAAAAACACATTTAAGCACCCTGCTCAGCCGAGCAGTCAACTGCTCGGTCGAGCAACTTGATGTTCAGCTGAATAAGAGGTCAAAACACATTTCAGCAGGATTTTTCACCCTGCTCGATCGAGTAGAGTCACTGCTCGGTCGAGTAGGTGTCAAACAGATTTCAGCAGAATTTCAGCACTGCAGCATCAGCTTGCAGAAATTACCCATGGCTCATCTGACCTCCGATTGGCGCGTTCTTGGTGGAGTTGGAACCTTCTTGAAGTCTACTATCTGGAAAAAATATCAGAAAAATAGTGAAAAATCTCAGGTGATAGAAGATTTGGAAATAGTGCACGGCTATCCTGTTTCCAGCACTTCGGGTCGCTCGATTCCTTCGCCGCATCATAGCTCGATCGAGCGACCTTCTCTCTTGCCCCTTCCTTGCTCCAGTCTTCTTCTTTAGCACCTCAAGCATGTCATCATGAGTCTCATTGGTGCGCTCATGTCGCTGATCGTCTTATTGACTCCAAATTGCTCCAATATCGCCCCAAATCCCTGAAATGGACATAAACGTTCCGAAAGTCATATTATTCCAAATAATAGCATAAAAGCGTATGAAGTATGTAAATGGGCAATTATTTTGATGTGTAATCATGTAGATAAAATGTGGAATGTAATGACACATCAGGGACACTAATCGACCATAGAATCACACTGTAGAAGTTTGAAAACGTTTTGATGATTTTTATATAGAAAATGAATTCATTCAGCTAAATCAGTAACAATTGACTATAAATTATTATAAAAAATATTTAGAGGTATTTGATGATACTCGAACTTACTGAAATACTCCATAACTAGTTTGATGCTTCAAAATATTTTTTACAAAGAATTTTGAAATCATTTTCGATATAAAACTCCTGACCAACCATTATAAAATACTTTTAAAATGTGAAAATACGTAGAATACGAAAATATGTATACCGATGAATACGGGTCGTCACATCCTACCCTCCTTAAAGTAATTTTGTCCTCGAAATTTAGAAGACCGATAACTGCCTAAGCAAACTAAGCGATCGAAAAGAGGGCTTGATGAACGATTACGATATAGGAAAATAAGTTGTTAATAGCAAGAAATATAATGTGATATCATAGCATCAAGAAAAACAAGAGATGTTACTATTAACATCATCATAGCTTTCATAGCTACTCTCAAGACTAGTATTATCATAATAGCTACCTTGATTTCTCAAGTAGCCGAAATTACGATGATATAATGGTATGAGTTACTGATTGCAAATGAACGAGTATAATATTAAACGCGATAATTCATACCTCTAATCGCCTGGCTGATGGCTTCGGCATCTTCTGTGATCATTCTGTAGGCTTGTCGTTTCAGTGGTGGAGCCTGTTGTTGAGCTTGTTGGAACACCTTCTATTAAGGTGGGAGTGGGGATCGATGAGTAGTGTCTCCAGCGGGGGCAGTAGATGTGGCAGTGGTAGTAAATCGTACCCTTGCATCTAGGCAATCCCTAGCAAGATGATCCTTCGACCCATAAATCAGGCAGAGATTTAGGTACCATCGGCACTCTGATTTCATATGTACAGGCCTACCACAATGGTGACACACTGAATGTTGTGGTGGTGCCTATCTCTTGAATTGAGTCTGCTGGATTGGACGATGCATCTGGTTGGATGAAGGTTGACGGCTGGGTCCAGCAGTAGTTGTTGGAGGTGGCGACCTTCGAGGAGGGGCAGCTATGGACTGCTCTCGCTTCTCTTCTCTTTCGATAAACTCATGCTTGCGAGCTACAGCTAGGACTTTTGTATGGGTGCAGAGTTGGCGTCCGACATAATAGCATCGAATCTCGATGTTCAGCCCTTGCTTAAAGCATTGAGCTCGGGTCAGAGGGGTGTCAACCATCCCTGGAGAAAATCGGCTAAGCATAGTGAACTGATCATCATATTGTTCCATTGACAAGGAACCTTATTTCAACCCGACGAACTGGACTTGCAGTTCCATCTGTACTTCGGGCGAGAAGTATTGGGTGTTGAAGTGATCGGTGAATGTTGCCCGATTAATTGGTCATTGCAGACGACGTTCAGCTGAATTCCAATAAATCCTAGCTCTGTCAGTCAATTGCAATCTAGCAGTGTTCACCCATGTAAATTTCACGATCTGTGCTGCTCTTAAGTCATCCTCAGTGCTTTGCAACCACTCTTCAGCCTTCAGAGGACCGTCCAAACCATTCTAAGGCTTTGGGCGGAGCGACCTGAATTTTTGCACTCCTCCTTTGTTCTTGTGTTCTCCTCGTAAGGCTTGAACATGCTCTCGCAGTGCGACATCATATATTTGGTGCACAGTGGGAGGTGGTCCGTTGTTGATGTTGGTTTGGTTGCTAGCTTCAGACACATCAGCTCCATTAGGACTCTCAGAAGTGTTTTCGTCCATCGTTTGAATGCCACACCAGCATACATAGAAAAATTGTCAGCTTCGTTAAGTATTATATACAGTGCATCCTGATCTTGCTATATTGTTCACGAGATAGTTAGCACGGACCTACATGGGTCACCAAACTTGTAACGACCCGCTCTCGGGGAGCCATTACTTATTTGATTATATTTGCAGGTCTGCAGATTACCAGTGAAATCAATATAGCCACAATGCAGAGACGTATAATAATACTCAAACCAGCGTACATTATTACAGTCCATAATTGAAAGTACAACACAATAGCATCTCTCGCACTAAATACATGAAAAGTAAAGCAAAATGGAAATACATAGAAAGTACATCACACATACACTTCAATTCTAAAAGTCGGTAGTCTCATGATCAAGCTATGGCGCTGCGAACTCAGGAGTGCCTATGTCAACCTGTACGGCGTCTGCGGTGCCACGAAGATAGAACCGTAGGTAAGTCACAATAATTCTAGCAATAGAAATAGAGTAGTGCAAAAGTATGGAACAGGATATGGTAAACAATTAAAGATGATCATGCAAGTGTAAAGAGTAAGGTAAGAGCAGACATGCATGCAAGAGCGATACGTAAAGTACTGGTGGCTGCTCAGGTGTGGTAAGTAAAGTGCATGTACTGCATAAAGTAAAGATGACTGTGCAAGTGCCAAAAGTAACGTGTTGAGTATTGGACTTCTCCCTACTTGGTGTTAATGATGAGCAAACATAAATACTTGTGACTAATCTCCTATTGTGCAGTTAATCCATTGCCTAAGCTTATTATGAAGATCAACTAGCAATGGATAACTCACAAACGTAATTGAAGGCAAATGATATGAATTGGATGATCGTAGATTGATGATTGAAGCTCCGTAAAGACTTCAAGCTCATACGATGGAAAGAAGAGATTATTCGTCAATGTAATTTGTCTTTTATCTCTTCTAGTATGTAGCTTAGAAGTAGAACTTTCATGGAGCACTCACACACATCTACATTCTGTCATAGGACATCTCTAGACCGTTGTCCTTTGATCCCAATTCAATTCTCTTTTGTTTGTGCTAGGATTGTTCATAACAGCCGTCTGCTTAACAGTTTACAGTCGCCTGTCTCAAAAACAGTCGACTGTGTTTTGTTCTACATTCGCCTGTTATGCACAGACTATTACAAGGTAGTTTTGGGCCTTCTCTGATTATTTCGCACAGACTACTGTTGATCGATTCACAGGCGCCTGTCCTATTGACAGTCGACTGTGTATTGTAAATTAGTCGCCTGTCTCTCCATGCCCAAACTATGTTTGATCTGATTTCTACGGCCAGTCGACTTATGCTGTATATATAGTTGACTGTCTATTAGATCAGTCGACTGTCTAAGATGTAACAGTCGCCCGTCTGTAAGTCATTTCTTTTACTCAGCTCTCTGGAAATTTCTCTTGATTGTGACAGTCGTCTGTAAAAGGTTTTACAGTCGCCTGTTCTGATTAACAGTCGACTGTATTACTTGAATCAGTCGTCTGTCATGTATCTTGTGAGATTTTCAATATTTGTCTAACTTACTCTTCTCTCGGCCAGCGCCTGTCGAAGAAATTACAGTCGCCTATTGGTTTAACAGGCTACTGTCTTTGCTTCATTAGTCGACTATCCACGTGGTAAGTTACCGTTATGAATTCTCACCTACCCTTGTTGACTGTGCAACAGTCGACTGTGGATTGTTCAACAGTCGACTGTCGCGAGTTCAGATTATATCCGTTGAGATTTTTCTCACGGATTTCGATTGGGTTTTTGTCTAAACTGTTTTGTGGATTTGAGAAAGCTATAAATAGAGCTTCTACTGTTGCATTGGAAGGTTACTCATTCATTGCAAAATCCTTCAAGCTTTCATTTCCAAAGATCAAAGCTCTCAAATCCAACGCCCTAAGTATTTCCAAATCTTGTTCTCTTGCTCTCCAACCTAGAACCAACGATTGATCTTCTAGGCAATTGGTGTAGTGAAGAGAAAGGGCTTTCTCCTCTCTTCCAAGAGAGTTCTTCAACACACATCACACTTCTCCTTCAAGTTTTACTTCAAGGCATAGGTGATTGTAAGTGTTGCTTTCAGATTTCATAACATTCTTTATTTGAATTGTGCTCTCGGTTGTGAGAGTGGTTTTTGCTTGCTCCCTGGTTGTGGGAGTCAAGGACATCGATTGTATTCGATTGCACTTGTAGGGTTGCTACAAGTGGGCATTAAGGAAACCTCAAGTTAGGGTTCTAACTTGAGTATCCGGTGGTATCCGGGTGGTAGGGACGTAGGATTACCGAGAACAAGTCGAGAGTTGACTTGTGTAATCCGAACCCTTGAAACATATCTGCGTTTGCTTGTGTTTCTCTTTGGGTCGTTTTTCTATTCCGCACTATTTGTTGGATTGCATTTTATTTGGCGTAAATTCCTTTTAAATTTGCATAAAAACTATTCAACCCCCCTTCTAGTGTTTTCCCCATAGACAGTGTCCTTACAATTGGTATCAGAGAACAAGGTTTTATCTATGGCATCCAACAACAACAACGTTCCACCGTCGGCTTTGTACAACAATCACGACCGTGATGGAGCGTCCACACTTTTCGAAGGTCAATGTACGGTACGTCCTCCACGTTTCAAAGGTACTAATTTTGGTTATTGGAAGTGTAGGATGGAGACATTCCTTAGGAGTGCTTCTCTTTGGAGAACTCTCCACAAGGAGTACGTCGAGCCCGCCGAAGAGGATTTCGAGAAATGGACGACTTCCGAGAAGTCCGCCGAAGTCAACAACTCTAAAGCAATGAACGCTCTTCATTGTGCGTTGGACCCAAATGAGTTCAACAAGATATGCATGTTGGTAGCAACGATCTATGAACTTCGGGTTTGATGATAACAAATGTGTGTGAACGTTTTAACGTGTGTGTTAAGTTTTTTAGGAACGGCGAACGTGCAATTATTTCACGGAAGGATTTGACGAATGTACAATGGAGAAAGGGGAGAACCTAGCTTGTACTGACTTATATATTTACTAGAGTCAAAAGGGTTAGCCGAAGTTATTTTTTAAGATTTGGAAAAATCACCAAGTGCTTTAATATCAAAAGAGAGAGGCTGTTTTTTTGGTATTATTAATACCCAGCAGACCGAAAATAAATCTTTGAGCCCTCTGCCGAAACCTTCTTATATCCCCAAGCGCCGCACTATTTTGTTTGATACACAAAATAAGGGAGTGCACGTGCAAATCTCATTTGACCAAGCGGCTCACCTGCGCTAGGAGAGAAGCCAAAAAACCCCTAGCAAAGCCGCACTTCTTTGTTTTGTGTTCAGCCGCACCTATTGAATTCCCCTGCCGAAATCCTCTCTCATTGGCAAATATCAAAAATCAGAAGAGAGCCACAAAGAAATCAATTTGCTTTGAAGAGGCAGCCGAATTTTTACATGACTTGAGAATCTCCAGTCCGAGAGCCAATATTCATCAAAATTTTCTCAAAGGCTGCCAACAAAAACCCCCCCATACAAATTCCCCTGAAGGCACAAAGAAAAAGACATTGTCTCCTTTTTTTTGGGCGCTGCGTGTTTTTAGAAAAGAGCCGCTCTTCTCTTTTGGGCATCATCATCAAATTCTGAGAGAGGCGCACTGCAAATAGGGGTTCTCCAAGCAGCCGAAACAAAGGCGGGTGGTGCTTTTCAAATAATTCATAAGAAGAGAGAGATGCTGCATCCGAATTGAAGAAGCCCCTCACAAAAAAATCCAGAGCTCTTCATCTTATTTTATTTTTATCATCAACGAGAATATGAATATTAAAGTCTAACCCTTCATTGTTTTCTTTTGCAGGCTGGTCAAATTTTAGGAGAGAGGGCTGGCCAAGCTTCTTAAATCCAAGAGAGCCTGGGTGAATTGTTTTTTGGAAAGAGAGAGCACCAAGCTTTATTATTCTCTGTATGTTGACATCTCCAAGTGCAAAATTTCTCTGGGGTGTTCTCGTTTCAGGGGCAACAAATCGTTGGAACTTGGGGCATTGAAAATTGTTGGAAGACCTGTGCATTGAAACATTGAAAATCTCAAAGGCAGAGCTGCACAAATTTGGGAGGATCTGCACAAAAATCTTAAGGGAGAAGCAGCAATTGGTTCATGCTGTTGCAACAAACAATTTATAAAGGAACAAGATGTTAAGAGGGAGACCAAAGCAGGCGGGGACAATTATTGAGGGGAGTTGCGCACGTACACATTGCTAGCCGTATCGTCAGAGTATCTTGAGTTGCTGACGAGACGAGGGAACATCGACATCTACGTCGGACGAGATCTGACACGTGCTGAACAACAGAGACGACACACCATTACTGAGCATTTCTAAAACTCTATTTATTTATCTTTGTATTGGTGTAGCGATCTCTGTAGGAGAAATTTTACCATCTGTGTTACTTTTTGGGGACCTGACGACTTTCGGAGTCGTCACGGAGGGAGAGCATCTTACTAGATTGAGAGTGTAGAGCACGTGGTGTGCGTACGAGCTAGGTGAGAGTAGATTTGGGATCGTGACTCATTGTAGCTGTACTTGATTACATTTCTATCTAGTAGTTGCTTTCGGGGCTGGAGTAGGTCGTGGGGACGACCGAACCAGGGTATATTGTAATGCCCTGCTAAGCTACTGCACAAGTACTAGAGGGGGGGTGAATAGTACTTTAAAATAATTAAGAGGCTAATTCCTAATTACCTTGCAAACTCTGCCAATTAATGCGGAAATGCGGAATAGTAAATAATCGACAACAAATAAGACAATCGTAAACAAACGATATTACTGGGTTCAGATCCACCCAAGTCTCCCTGACTTGTTCCCGGTGATCCTACGTCCCAACCACCCGGATCACTTCCGGATACTTGAGTTAGAAACCCTAACTCAAGATTTCCACTATGAAATACTTATGAAAAACCTTCACAAGTCAAATCATACACAAATGAAAATTGTGACTCCCACAACCTGAGATCACAAACACACTCTCACAACCGAGAGTGAAACACTTACAATATCGAAAGTAAATGAAATAGAAAAGCTTACCACAAAATACCTATGCATTGAGTATACTTACGAATTAGGGCAAAGATGATTTTGAGGAAGAAGAGGAGGCACCAAACCCTAGCTTTAAGATGAAGATCAGCGATGGAGAGCTATGGGGTTGATGGTGACCTAGGATCAAGCACTTGGCTTGAAAGGCTCACAATCAATGAATCTCTCTTTTGAAATAAGAGTGAGAAGAGATTCAAGATTGGAATGAATGAGCTTTAAATGAGAGGGAATGATTTCTCTTTGAACTTTAAACTTGTCTTAATATCAGCCTTGAGTGCAATGAATGCAGCTCAATAAGTATATATAGGTTAGAGGAGAGAGAGAGAGAAAAACGTTTCAATTAAAGCTCCAACGGCTCTATTCTGAACCAAACTAGTCAGTCAAAGAAGGTTGACTGACCGACTAGTTCACCAACTAGTCGGTCGGTCAAACAGCATGAACCGACTAATGGTAGAACAGCCAAAAGACAAAGTTCAGACTGAAGGGAACTAGTCGGTCAAAGAAGAGTTGCTGACTGACTAGTTTCACAACTAGTCGGTCGATGGCTCAACTCAGACCGACTAAGAGATAAAACACATAGTCTGAGAACAAATAGAATTAGTCGGTCCAAGAACAAAAGTTGACCGACTAGTTCATCAACTAGTCGGTCGCCAAATGTACATAGACCGACTAACGACAAACAGTAACTTGGCATGTACAGTAGAAGCACAACTAGTCGGTCAAAGAAGGATCACTGACCGACTAGTTCACAAACTAGTCGGTCGGTGATTCAACGTAGACCGACTAACTGTAAACAGTAAAGAGCTATGATTTGAGAAAGCAAACTAATCGGTCCAAGAAGGATTACCGACCGACTAGATCACCATCTAGTCGGTTGGTTCTTCTTCTTGAACCAACTAACATGCACAAGAAGTCGCGAATCGAAGCGCGATACTTCGGGAAAGTTAGTATGGACATCTTACAAGTTCCTAGCTCTAAGATATGAGCGTTATGAAGATTAAAACGTAAGACCTACTCAAGGCTTTACATTCTACGGAACGAAGCTAAAATACTATAAATAAAACTTGACGAACCGTCTTCGAAAGCTTCGATCTGAATCTTCATGACTTCTAAAATGGTCCAAAAGCTTCAACGAAGCTTTAGGCATACGATCACGTGCATTGAGAAGTCTCGAGACGTCGCTTTGGATGTTCAAATGAATTTGGCGACGATCTCCATAACTGCGCTCATAAATTGTTAGTTCACAATATATTTATGTTTGTTCATCATCCAAAACCAAATCCGGGGAGTCCAATATCCAACATTCTCCCCCTTTTTGGTGATGACAAACCAACATAAATAATAATAAAAAATAATGATTCAAATGTAATTTACTTACTCCCCCTGCATTGATGACACGTTAATTCCAAATTAAATAATAATAATACGCATCAAGCAGATGAGTGAAGTATATAAAATGAGAATCAAATATTGAAATTTAGGAATTGAAATCCAATTTTTATATCTTAACTCCCCCTGAATCTAACATATCAAATTAGATTCTTGGAAAAATGCTTAAATTATCATTTAGCACATGTCATTATTATATCTCTCCCCGTTTGGCATAAGCAAAAAGAGTAGGAGGAGATCAACGACAACAACAATGGCTTCAAATAAAAGCACGGGAGTCGTAGAATACGACCACGGTCCAAATGACAACAAAGGAAAATCCGAATGAAATCAAAGCATGTCAATGAGACCAAAGTCGAAAATCGATAAACAAAATCATCAAAACTCAAATTAATTTTACGAATTGAGTTATGGAATATACTCTCCAATATCAACATTCTTGGTTAATTTAGTGCATGGAAACAATTCTATGTTTCCATAGAAATAATTTCTATTTAACCAAGTATTTTCGTCGAGCGACGAAATCAAAACATCAGAGACATATAAAATATTAAATGTGCACCACATAATGAAATGTCAACATCGATGTATATATATATATATATATATATATAAATAAAGCATGAGTACATCAAAATGATACATCGCCGTCAACATACAAAATGTGATCCAACGATCGAAGAACAAAAAATACAACATCATATCACACATATATAAGAGTGTCACAAAACATACATCACCATCAAAATACACCAAAATATATGAAGATACATTAAAATACATCAAAATGATCCAGAACCCCACTCTATCCTACCCAAACTCTCTCTCACTAGATCTATCATCCAAGGAGCATCGGAGAGTCCTCAAAGAAGCTCAAGAGGAAGCGGCAGGATCTGCAGCAGCAGCAGGCTCTGCAGGAGTGGATGTGGTCACCGGATCAGCAGTAGTGTCCACGGGAGCGACGGTAGAGGCAATCTCTGGAGCAACAACAGTAGTGGCCTCGGGAGCACCAGTCGGAGTATCCACCGCAGGAACGGTGGCAACAGGTGTGCTCTCGGGGTCACCAGCAGACGAAGCAGTAGCAGCACCAGAAGTGGCAACAGCAGCACCAGAAGTGCCCTCGGGGGCACGAGTAGAAACACGCACAAGCTCCTCAATCTCCTCCTCATCCATCTCCTCCTCATCAAAGACTGACGGCTGGATCTCAACACCCAAACGAGAGGCGATACGAGCAAGTATCTCCTCAGTCCGAGCATAACGAGACTCCATACGTCTCACTGAACGTGCGAGCTCGTCAAGAGTGGTAGAGGGAGCAGCTGAGGCTAAGGAAGAGGCTGAAGCAGCAGGGGTCGTCCTCTGAACGTGACGAAGTGCCGCAAGAGACTTCTTGACGGTCGTCGCGTTCAGGAGGGACCGAGAGGGCGCTCATCGTCACGAGGCAAAGTGACACGAAAGTGACGGAATACGAGTGTCAGGAGGCACGGGAATGGGATATGAGCCGACTTCGTGGACTTGCGGATACACTCGAAAGAATCCATCTTATCGAGTATAATCCGAGCCCAGTTAATCGAGCTCCCCATAAAGATGGCATAGATCAACTTCAAGAAAGGCTGGGACGGCAAAGAGGAGGAGCCGTACTTAGGAAGTAAGCACGACTTCAGAATTAGGTTTAGGACCCAGGCATTAGGCTTGAAGGACTTAGAGGGAACGCCAATCATGGCGGGAGGAATCTCATGGAAGATCTTAGAAAGAACGACCTGATCGAGAGAGGATATGTCATCGACGGAAATATCTGAAGGAAGAAGACCAGACGAGGAGATACCCAACACCTCTCCTAAGATTTCTGCCATGAGGACTATCAGAGTCCCTAAGACAGTCGTCTCAATCGAGTGGGTCTTGTCGTACTGACCACGAACCCTATTGGCATAGAAGAGCTTCACGAGGTGAGGGTAAGGGTGTGGGTTCGCCTTCGGGTCATATCGAAGGTAATCGAGAAGACCGGAAGACGAAAGAAGATCTGCGAGGACAAGGAAGTCACTAAACTGAACGAAATGCTCCAGAAGTAGCGGACAGTGTTCGATACGGTTGTAAGCCGCGAGACACATAGGGTCGTCGCGACACAACGAAATGTCAACACCGCCCACCGGCATCGGAGCCTTTCCCTTAGGCTGACGGGTACGGGGTCGAGAGCTAGACTCAGGCTGCCTAGGAGGAGGTGAGGGATCCCTATTGGTCTCAGTCTCGGGTCTATACTCTGTATCGGAATCCGTAGGAGTATGGAAAGAGGAGGGAGACGCAAGTTGCTTGGGCTTGGGCTGAGATTGGGCTCGGGGCTTCGCTGTCGTCGTCCCCTTCCGCTTGAGAGGAGGGGACGACGACGAGGGTTGGGTGGTCTTCGATCGGCGTCTAGGAGGGGTTCGCGAGGGTTGAACAGGATCCATAGGGGATGGCTCTACGGTCATAGGGGATGGGCTCGTAGGACGGATCGGAATCCTTGTCTTCGCCATTAGCGCGACGAGACAAAGCACGAACACAAGAGATCTAATCGAACCCCTAGCAAACCCTAGGAATCCTAGCCGAAATCAAAGAAGCTGAAATCTAAACCCTAGATAGTAGAAAACCTAACCCTAGAGAGCAGGAGAGGGGGTATACCAAGGTCGGCCGGAGATTGATCGGAGAGATGGCCGGAAAGATGATCGGAGAGGGAGGAAGACCAAGTGTCACGAGGGAGTTTGTGAGCTAGAGAGAATTTTCGATCGACTAGAAATGAGAAAAGTCGGTCGAAAAGAGATATTAGTCGATCGGAATGCGAAAAGACAAGACAGTCCCCGTCACAACTAGTCGGTCACAATTCAAGCACTGACCGACTAGATCACGATCTAGTCGGTCGGTCAATGAGCTTGAACCGACTAGTTGTAAACAGTAACTGAAGCCAAATATCCTGACAAGATTTAGTCGGTCTAAGCTCATTCACTGACCGACTAGAACTGAATCTAGTCGGTCGGCCAATGAACTTGGACCGACTAAGAGAGTCCAAAAATTAAAAATTTTGAAATTTTGATATCTCTCCAAATCGCACTTGGACGAAACATCGTTAAACTCTCATTAATCATTATACTATCCCATTAAACATCGAAAATCTGAAATTTGACGATTACGCACAAATCGAGCGAAAATTCCGAAAATTCAACAAAAATCCAGAAAAATTTCAAGTAATCTAGCATGAGCAAATATAAAGAATTGAATAGCATGCAAGATTATTGAATAAAAATGAATCCTAAATCTCGGATTCACCCATAATCCCCAATTCTCGACATAACCGTACAAAGGAGTCTTCCTTTAGGGGTTTCGTGAAAATATCGGAGATTTGCTTCTGGGTTTCAACGTACACTAATATGATGTCCTTTTTAGCAACATGATCATCTAAGAAATGGTGTCGGACATCTATGTGTTTCGAATGGGAATGGTGTACCGGGTTCTTGGAGAGACATATTGCACTTTGGTTGTCCACCATGATAAGGCAAGTATCACGGTTTATACCAAAGTCTTTAAGTGTGTGTCTCATCCAAAGAACTTGAGCACACGCGGCACCGGCGACAATATATTCCGCCTCGGTGGTTGAAAGTGATACGGAATTCTGCTTCTTGGAAAACCAAGAGACAAGAGAATTTCCTATAAAATGGCAAGTGCCACTAGTACTTTTCCTGTCGGATTTGCATCCCGCATAATCTGCGTCACTATATGAGATTAACTCATACGTGCTAGATTTTGGATAAAGTAATCCAAAATCAAGTGTGTAACTTAAATAACGGAAAATACGTTTTACCGCTACTAAGTGAGATTCCTTAGGTTGAGACTGATAACGAGCACATACACATACGGCAAACATAATATCGGGCCTACTTGCGGTAAGATATAGTAAACTACCTATCATACCTCGATATAGACGAATGTCTACATCTTTTCCGCCCGCATCTTTATCAAGATGTGTAGTGGTGCTCATCGGAATCTTCTTCACGGAGGCATTCTCCATTCCAAATCGCTTTAACAACTCCACCGTATACTTCGTTTGGTGGATGAAGATTGCATCGTTCATTTGGCGAATTTGGAGACCTAAGAAATATTTGAGCTCACACATGTGGCTCATCTCAAATTGATCCTTCATCACATTAGAAAACTCTTCGTAAAGAGCAAAGTTAGTAGCACCGAAAATGATATCATCAACATAAATTTGAACTAAAATTATATCATTATTCGAATACTTAACAAATAATGTGGAATCAACTTCTCCCATTTTAAAACCCAAATCCAAAAGAAAATTCTTTAAACGGTCATACCAAGCTTGAGGAGCTTGTCTCAAACCGTAAAGTGCTTTCTTAAGTTTGAAAACATGATTTGGAAATTTTTCATTTATAAAACCCGGAGGTTGAGAAACATAAACTTCCTCAACAACATCTCCGTTTAAAAACGCACTTTTTACATCCATTTGAAATAATTTAAAATCCTTATGGCATGCAAAAGATAACAATAATCTAATTGATTCTAATCTAGCTACCGGAGCAAAGGATTCTTCGAAATTGATACCTTCCTCTTGCCGATAGCCTTGAGCTACTAACCGAGCTTTGTTCCAGACGACGACTTGGTTTTAGTCGGTCTTGTTCTTGAAGATCCACTTTGTCCCTATGACGGTGTGGTTCTTCGATGGCAAAGGAACAAGCTCCCAAACCTCATTCCTCTCGAATTGAATGAGTTCCTCTTCCATGGCAAGGATCCAAGTGCTATCTTCGCATGCTTCATTAACATTCTTTGGCTCAATCGAGGAGGCAAAGGCACATTGAGCGAAGTGGTTGACTTGAGATCTCGTCTTGACACTATCATGGATATTGCCAATGACTTGCTCATGAGGATGGTCACGAACGGTATGAAGCCGTTTGGGAATTCCTTGATCACTAGGAACATTCTCAACAACTTCATTAGTCGGGTTAGTATCAATAGAATCAATAGAATCAATAGAGTTAGAATTACCAATTGAATCACATAAGACATCCATGGAGTCATCATCATTAGTAATTCTAGTTGGAACAAATCCATCATTAAATGAAACATGAAGCGATTCCTCGATCGTTGAGGTTCGTTTGTTGTATATCCGGTAGGCTTTGCTACGAGAGGAATATCCAACAAAAATCCCCTCATCAGATCTTGGATCGAATTTGTACAAACTACCATACATGTTCTTAATAAAACATTTTGAACCGAAAACACGAAAATGTTTAACTTGAGGCAACCTACCAAACAACAATTCATAATAAGTTTGTTTAGTGTCGGGCCTCAAAAGTATTCTATTAAACACATAGCAAGCGGTGTGTACCGCTTCCGCCCAAAATTGATGGCCAAGTTGGCTATCATCAAGCATAGTGCGAGCACACTCCACTAACGTCCTATTCTTTCTCTCAACTACACCATTTTGAGGAGGTGCGCGAGGGAATGAAAAGGTGTGTGTAATACCAACTTCATCACAAAATGTCTCAAAAGACTCATTCTCAAATTCTCCTCCATGATCACTACGAATAGTGACAATGGTGGTTCCTAAGAGATTTTGTACATTCTTAACAAAGATTGTGAAGTTTTCAAAAGCTTCATTTTTATTACACAATGAAAATACCCAAGTAAACCTAGAGAAGTCATCAATGATGACAAGTCCATATCGTGCATTTCCTAATGAAGCAACTCTAGTTGGCCCAAATAAATCTAGATGTAATAGCTCTAGTGGCCTCTTAGAAGAAATGCTTTTCTTAGGTTTAAAAGACGATTTTGGAAGCTTGCCTCGTTGACACGAGTCACAAAAGCTTTTCTTTTGAAAGACAGGCTTAGGGAAGCCTCTAATAGAATTTAACTTGGAAAGTTTAAATAGTGTTCCAAAGTTCACATGACCAAAACGTCGATGCCATAAGTGTTGTTCACTTGTGTTGGCAATGAGACATTGTTCATGTGATCTCGGAAGATCTAGGATGTATATATCCTTATGGCGTGTGCCGGAAAATAATAATTCATTATTATCTTTTCTTAAAATATGGCACATTCCTTTCGCAAATCTAACTTTGTAACCTTTGTCACAAAGTTGACTTATTGAAATAAGATTGTGGTTTAATCCTTTAACAAGGTAAACATCATTTATTAGGGGTTTAGAATGATTACCCACTTTACCAACACCTATGATGGTTCCGCTCTCGTTGCCTCCAAAGACGACGTGGTTTCCATTTGCAATGGGCACCACTCCGGAGAGCAATTGAGCGTCACCCGTCATGTGTTTTGAACACCCGCTATCGAGTATCCAATTCCCCTTGGAGCTAAATTTAAATTTGTTGCTCCGTTTCTTTTTCTTTTCCTTGAGTACCTAAAGATAGAAAATATCGTATCATGGTACCCAAGGTCATTGGGTCCAAAAGATTAGACCTTTGGAAGCCAAGTCCAATTGGACTTAGACTTCCCCACATAATTACTACTATGCACAACATTCAAAAAATAAGCATTCATGTAAACTTGTTTTTCATCCATGCTTGTGTCCTTTGGGCTCCAAATTGTGAATATTTTGGGAGCCCTCATCCTATTGGGTGCATGCATGCATTGTTGATTTCTACGTGATGCATGACGTGGATAGGCATAAGGAACATGATGAAATGGTGCATGTAGATAATTATTCATACGATGATGTAGGTGTACATATGCATGTGGAGGAACACGTGCATGAGGGTGTCTCACATGGTGTGCACGTGCACGTGAACGTGTAGCATAGAAATCATCATATGTGTGAGCCGGTGGAGTAGGACGTGTGTTCCTACGTGGCATGGTATTCGTGTACATGTAAGCATGGCCCTTCTTTGGAGGTCCACCCAAAGTGGGTTTCTTTCCAAATGAAGATGTGTACGAGGTGGAAGCACCATTGGTAGATGAACTACCAATAGAGTGTTTGCTACCACTCGTTGAGTCACCGGAAGTTGGCCTAACAAAAGTAGTGGCCGCTTTGGATGAAGTTCCCATCGTATACCCCAAACCAATGTGGTGATTGGCCGGAAGTAAGTCACTTAGGATTTTATCCAAATGGTCCTTACCCTTATTGAATTTATTAATTCGGCCTAATGTGCTCTCATATTTCTCGGTGAGAGAACGCATAGAAGCATCCAAAGTGGATACTTGTGATGTGAGCACATAAACACGAGATTTGAGATTTTCATTCTCAATACTCAAAGTCGAGTTTTGAAAGGTCAAATCCGCTATCTTGTGTTCCTCCGGATCGTCAATGCTAACATGTTCAAGTTGAGTCTTGAGATTAACAATCTCATTCTTCAACCCTTCAACAACGGTGTCGTTGTTGGTGATGATAGTTTTAGGCGAGATTTGGATGCAAGCTAAATCATCTTTTACTTTAGTATACCTATTTACTAACTTAGTGTATTTAGACCATAATTGAGAATTAGCATTCCTAAGGTCATCCATTGTTACCTCATCGCCTTCGTTGTCGCTATCATCGGAGGAGGAATCTTTATCTTGCTCCTCTCTAGCCATGAAGCACATGTGTGCTTGCTCCACTTGCTCATCATCCGACTCTCCGCTAGAGGAATCATCGGAGTCGGTGAATGTTCCGACAAGCCCCTTTTTGTTCCCTTTCTTGTACTTCTTGGACTTGTCGTACTTCGGCGCCTTCCACTTTTCCTTTTGCTTGTTTAGAGGACACTCCGCTTTCATGTGTCCTGGCTTGTTGCATTTAAAGCAAAAAGAAGAGGAGGCGTTAGAAGAATTAAACTTCGATTTGTTTTTGAAGTTACCTTTCCGGAAGAACCGGTTGAACTTCTTGGCCATGAGAGCCATGGACTCCAAGTCCAACTCGTCTTCCGAGTTTTCATCATCGGTCGATGTGGAAGTAGATGGAGCGGCCTTGAAAGCAATAGCCTTCTTCTTTGGCTCGTCTTGCTGTAGGTATGACTTCATCTTTTCCTGCAACTTCAACTTGCTATCCTTGCGTACCTCATAAGACATCAAGGTACCCATTAGTTGAACAACGGTATAAGTTTTCATGTCATTACCTTCCTCGATGGCGAAGGTACGTTTCTCCCAACTAGAAGGAAGTCCATCGATAATCTTTGAGACTTTCTCCTTTTGGGTGTAGGTCTTACCGAGAGCTTCCAACTCGTTTGTGATGTCGACGAAGCGAGCATAGTACTCCTTCATCTTCTCACCCTGTAGCATATGAAATAACTCGAAATCTTTATTAACTACAACGAGTTTGGAGTCTCTTACCCTACTAGTCCCTTCATGCAAGATGAGGAGGGAGTTCCATATTTGATATGCACTCTTACATGTACATATCTTGTTGAAATCCTCGGGCTCCAAAGCGCATTGCAAGGCGTTCATTGCCTTGGCATTGCTTACCTCCGCGGTGATCTCCGCGGGAGTCCATTTCTCGAAATCTTCTTCGGCGGGCTCGACATACTCTTTCATCGTGGCCCTCCATAGTGAAGCACTCCGGAGGAAAGTTTCCATCCGGCATTTCTAGTACCCGTAGTTGGTACCGTTGAAGAATGGAGGCCTCGTCGAAGAGTGTCCTTCCATCACTGAAGACGCTCCTTCACGATTCTTGAAGGTGCTATAGTCGGAAGGTGGACGAACGGTCTTGTTGTCGTTGGCAGACATAGCTGTAGACTTGGCTCTGATACCAAATGTAATGCCCTGCTAAGCTACTGCACAAGTACTAGAGGGGGGGTGAATAGTACTTTAAAATAATTAAGAGGCTAATTCCTAATTACCTTGCAAACTCTGCCAATTAATGCAGAAATGAGGAATAGTAAATAATCGATAACAAATAAGACAATCGCAAACAAACGATATTACTGGGTTTGGATCCACCCAAGTCTCCCCGACTTGTTCCCGGTGATCCTACGTCCCAATCACCCGGATCACTTCCGGATACTTGAGTTAGAAACCCTAACTCAAGATTTCCACTATGAAATACTTGTGAAAAACCTTCACAAGTCAAATCATACACAAATTAAAATTGTGACTCCCACAACCCGGGATCATAAACACACTCTCACAACCGAGAGTGAAACACTTACAATATCGAAAGTAAATGAAATAGAAAAGCTTACCACAAAATACCTACGCCTTGAGTATACTTACGAATTAGGGCAAAGATGATTTTGAGGAAGAAGAGGAGGCACCAAATCCTAGCTCCAAGATGAAGATCAGCGATGGAGAGCTATGGGGTTGATGGTGACCTAGGATCAAGCACTTGGCTTGGAAGGCTCACAATCAATGAATCTCTCTTTTGAAATAAGAGGGAGAAGAGATTCAAGATTGGAATGAATGAGCTTTAAATGAGAGGGAATGATTTCTCTTTGAACTCTAAACTTGTCTTAATATAAGCCTTGAGTGCAATGAATGCAGCTCAACAAGTATATATAGGTTAGAGGAGAGAGAGAGAGAGAAAAACGATTCAATTAAAGCTCCCACGGCTCTATTCTGAACCAACCTAGTCGGTCGAAAAAGGTTGACTGACCGACTAGTTCACCAACTAGTCGGTCGGTCAAACAGCATGAACCGACTAATGGAAGAACAGCCAAAAGACAAAGTTCAGACTGAAGGGAACTAGTCGGTCAAAGAAGAGTTGCTGACCGACTAGTTTCACAACTAGTCGGTCGATGGCTCAACTCAGACCGACTAAGAGATAAAACACATAGTCTGAGAACAAATAGAATTAGTCGGTCCAAGAACAAAAGTTGACCGACTAGTTCATCAACTAGTCGGTCGCCAAATGTACATAGACCAACTAACGACAAACAGTAACTTGGCATGTACAGTAGAAGCTCAACTAGTCGGTCAAAGAAGGATCACTGACCGACTAGTTCACAAAGTAGTCGGTCGGTGATTCAACGTAGACCGACTAACTATAAACAGTAAAGAGCTATGATTTGAGAAAGCAAACTAGTCGGTCCAAGAAGGATTGCCGACCGACTAGATCACCATCTAGTCGGTTGGTTCTTCTTCTTAAACCAACTAACATGCACAAGAAGTCGTGAATCGAAGCGCGATGCTTCGGGAAAGTTAGTATGGACTTCTTACAAGTTCCTAGCTCTAAGATATGAGCGTTATGAAGATTAAAACGTAAGACCTACTCAAGGCTTAACATTCTACGGAACGAAGCTAAAAGACTATAAATAAAACTTGACGAACCGTCTTCGAAAGCTTCGATCCGAATCTTCATGACTTCTAAAATGGTCCAAAAGCTTCAACGAAGCTTTAGGCATACGATCACGTGCATTGAGAAGTCTCGAGACGTCGCTTTGGATGTTCAAATGAATTTGGCGACGATCTCCATAACTGCGCTCACAAATTGTTAGTTCACAATATATTTATGTTTGTTCATCGTCCAAAACCAAATCCGGGGAGTCCAATATCCAACATATATCTGTGCGTACTTTGTGATTGCATTCTATTTATCCTGTCTGTGCTTATAACTGCGTGTGGTTGTTCGTGGGTTGCACGAATATTTTTAATAGCCTATTCACCCCCCCTCTAGGCTACGATCCAGATCCAACAAGTGGTATCAGAGCCAGTTTTAGAGGATCTAGTCTAGATTTTTAGATGACTATGAATATATCTGATTGTGCTTTTGCTGAAGGTCAGTCTATAGCCTTTCCCCCTAAGTTTAACGGTGTAGACTTTGCATATTGGAAGGCTAGGATGAAAATCTATTTGGTGTCTGTAGATTATGATGTGTGGGATATTGTTGAAAATGGTTATAGTCTACCCACTATTAAAATTGAAGACACTGTTTTGATTAAGCCTAAAGACAAGTGGGATTTAGCTGATAAGAAACTTTATACTCTTAATGGTAAAGCTATGAATGCGCTTATATGCTCTCTTGATAAATCTGAGTTTAATCGTATCTCACATTGTCTAACTGCACAGGAAATCTGGCATACACTGGAGGTGACACACGAGGGAACATCGCAAGTAAAGGAATCCAGACTTGCGTTGCTGAGCACTGAATATGAGAGCTTCCGCATTCTACCAATAGAATCAGTTAAAGACATGTTTACGAGGTTCACAGACATCGTCTACAAATCCAATTCCCTCGGTAAGCCATACTCTAGCCATGAACAGGTACGAAAGATCTTAAGGGCGCTACCAAGCTCGTTCAGGCCTAAAGTCACCGCTATTCAAGAAGCTAAGGACTTGTCAACAATGAAAGTGGAGGACTTGATAGGCAATCTAATGTCACACGAGCTTGAGTTGCAGAGTATAGAAGCCAGAGAGAAACCTGAAGAGAAGACCAAAGCTTCCATACCATTAGCTCTTCAAGCTAACGACGACGATCTTGATGAAGAGCAAGCCCTAATGGTCAGAAACTTCAGGAGATACATTCAGACTGATCAAGGAAGAGCTGAGATGGGAAAAAGGTTCATTCGTTCTAATAATTCTAATTTTGGTAGAAATTCATATGATCAGAAAGCTATTAATAGAAGTGAATGTTTTAAATGCAGGAAGAAAGGGCACCACATAAAAGATTGCCCACAACAACACACATCTCAAGTTGCAAAAGGAAAAACGAAAGTGCTGACGTGGGACATGGATAGCGAAGCTGAGGAGGATGATGAGGAACATGAGCCCACTCCTGCATGGCATTAATGGCCAAACACAATGAGGTAGGATCTCCCACTAAAGCTGAATTGTTAGAAATCTTGAAAGGAATGCAAAATACTATTAATGAGCTAGAAGCTGATGTGGATAGTTATAGGAAGGATAACTTTGATATGCAACAATCTGAGTATGACATGTCTAAGGAAATTGAAAAACTGAAAACTGAAATTGTTGCATGTAACGCTACAATTGACATGTTAAATAAGGAGAAAGCTAGCTTGCCTGAAAAAATTGATTGTCTTTCATGTCCCTCTTTATTAAAGGATATTAGCATGTATAAGCTAGATAAGACAAAGCTTGAAGTTGAAAATGAATTGCTTTCTGAAAAGATTAACATGCTAAATCTTGAACTTAAAGAAAAAGTGAGGGATTTTGAAAAGAAAGAAGAGGAAAACAAGCGAGCTTTCATTAGTAAATGCACTTTGCTTGTGAATGAAAACGATATCTTGAAATCCAAAGTCACCACCCTAGAATTGTCATTAAAGAGATTTTCCATTGGAAAACAAAATTTGGACATTATTCTTGGAAATCAACTTTATGGAAATAATAGGCGAGGACTAGGATATGGTCTTAAAAATGTCGAAAAATCAAAATATAGAAAAGTTCACATTGAAACAACAAATGTTGGAAATTTTCATGCTAAGTGCTTTACATGTGGATGCGTTGGTCATACTTCATATCATTGCAAATATAGGAACAAAAACATTAAGTTCAAACAAATATGGGTTCTTAAATCTTTGATGACTAACATGAGTGGACATTGTTGGATTCCAAGGTCACACACGGCACCTCTTTTGTAGGTGGATGGAAATTTGACGAGGAGAAATAAATTGAATGTCTCATTATTTTTTAGCTCCTTAGTCAAACGGCGACGCGAAGGTATATCTCATTCTTTGAATTTAATGCATACCTTCATAGCTTTTTGTATGCGTGACTTTTCTTTGTTTGTGTGCTAGTAGTTGCATTGATATGTGTGCATGATTTTTTTTGTTTGTGTGATTGCATCTCATGTTTGCTTTAGTACTTCATGCATTTTTTAAAAAAAAAACTTAAAAACAAAAAAAAATTGGTGCTTAAATGTGTATCTTTTCTCTTTGATTCATTATTAAAGTATGCATGAATGATTTTCATATCTATGTAGAAATTGGTATTATTGCTTTTGCCACATGCGCATGTTCATCTTTCTAAATATTCAGGGCATGTTCAATGACTAAAAACAACTTGATTTCTACACCACCTACTTCACCTCCACATGTATTATTATTGTTGCACATTTGGAGATATCGTTTATGAAGTATGGAAAGTGAATGTAGGAGGAAAACTTAACTGAAAATCTAAGGGATATGATATACCTTGCCATGGATAAAAATTGAGCAAAAGAAATTGTTGTTATAAGTATTTTTAAAAAAATGAAAAAAAAATTTGCTCCGTATGTAAAATGGATACAATCCTTGGCAACGGTATTACCCACCAGCATCCAACATAAGCTTTATGGGTAAACTTTAGCGTTGGTGTATTTACTCGTCAAGCAATGCCACCCCCACATCTAAGAGTCCTTATAGGCTATGTTTTGGGGTGTGGTACCTTGAACTCATTTTTAATGAGGTGGGGAAAACCAATCCTAGGTGATAGAATGTTATATGGAAAATGTGGATTGGTTTTGGTTGACTTTCTTAATGATTCTCCCTATGTGCTTCAATTTTAATAATCACACGTACACGTTGGTGTTGAAGTCGTAGTTGTTTAATTTCATTGGATTTTGACTTGATTATTTTATGATAAGTTTGCATGCAATTGTTGGTAATGGTTAATAATACTCTCTTTTTGCATGTTATATGATTTTGACTTTGTGTTTCGACTTTTGATGATAACAAAGGGGGAGAAAAATTTGGGAAAAGATTTGATATTAATGCTCGTGAACATATGATTGTTTGATTAAGGGGGAGCATTGATGAATATTGGGGAAGCACAAAAATAGGGGGAGTGTGCTTATTGTTAAATTTTGCACATCGGTGTTTGCACATCATAATATATCATTACATGTCACCCTCTATCATCACACTTTCACACACACTATTTGGAACATTATTGCTCAAATCTTATATTCAGTTTGTTATCATCAAAAGGGGGAGATTGTTGGTAGCAACGATCTATGAACTTCGTGTTTGATGATAACAAACGTGTGTGAACGTTTTAACTTGTGTGTTAAGTGTTTCAGGAACGGCGAACGTGCAATTATTTCACGGAAGGATTTGACGAATGTGCAATGGAGAAAGGGGAGAACCTAGCTTGTGCTGACTTATATATTTACTAGAGTCAAAAGGGTTAGCCGAAGTTATTTTTTAAGCTTTGGTAAAATCACCAAGTGCTTTAATATCAAAAGAGAGAGGCTGTGTTTTTTGGTATTATTAATACCCAGCAGGCCGAAAATAAATCTTTGAGCCCTCTGTCGAAACCTTCTTATATCCCCCAAGAGCCGCACTAGTTTGTTTGATACACAAAATAAGGGAGTGCACGTGCAAATCTCATTTGACCAAGCTGCTCACGTGCGCTAGGAGAGAAGCCAAAAAAACCCTAACAAAGCCGCACTTCTTTGTTTTGTGTTCAGCCGCACCTATTGAATTCCCTAGCCGAAATCCTCTCTCATTGGCAAATATCAAAAATCAGAAGAGAGCCGCACAGAAATCAATTTGCTTTGAAGAGGCAGCCGAATTTTTACATGCCTTGAGAATCTCCAGTCCGATAGCCAATATTCATCAAAATTTTCTCAAAGGCTGCCAACAAAAACCCCCCCATACAAATTCCCCTGAAGGCACAAAGAAAAAGACATTGTCTCGTTTTTTTGGGCGCTGCGTGTTTTTAGAAAAGAGCCGCTCTTCTCTTTTGGGCATCATCATCAAATTCTGAGAGAGGCGCACTGCAAATAGGGGTTCTCCAAGCAGCCGAAACAAAGGGGGGTGGTGCTTTTCAAAGAATTCATAAGAAGAGAGAGATGCTGCATCCGAATTGAAGAAGCCTCGCACAAAAAATCCAATGCTCTTCATCTTATTTATTTTTATCATCAACGAGAATATGAATATTAAAGTCTAACCCTTCATTGTTTTCTTTTGCAGGCTGGTCAAATTTTAGGAGAGAGGGCCGGCCAAACTTCTTAAATCTAAGAGAGCCTGGGTGAATTGTTTTTTGGAGAGAGAGAGCACCAAGCTTTATTATTCTCTGTATCTTGACATCTCCAAGTGCAAAATTTCTCTGGGGTGTTCTCGTTTCAGGGGAAACAAATCGTTGGAACTTAGGGCATTGAAAATTGTTGGAAGACTTGTGCATTGAAACATTGAAAATCTCAAAGGTAGAGCTGCACAAATTTGGGAGGATCTGCACAAAAATCTTAAGGGAGAAGCCGAAATTGGTTCATGCTGTTGCAACAAACAATTTACAAAGGAACAAGATTTTAAGAGGGAGACCAAAGCAGGCGGGGACAATTATTGAGGGGAGTTGTGCACGTACACATTGCTAGCCGTATCGTCAGAGTATCTTGAGTTGCTGACGAGACGAGGGAACATCTACATCTACGTCGGACGAGATCTGACACGCGCTGAATGACAGAGACGACACACCATTACTGAACATTTCTAAAACTCTATTTATTTATCTTTGTATTGGTGTAGCGATCTCTGTAGGAGAAATTTTGCCATCTGTGTTACTTTTTGGGGACCTAACGACTTTGGGAGTCGTCACGGAAGGAGAGCATCTTACTAGATTGAGAGTGTAGAGCACGTGGTGTGCGTACGAGCTAGGTGAGAGTAGATTTGGGATCGTGACTCATTGTAGCTGTACCTGATTACATTTCTATCTAGTAGTTGCTTTCGGGGCTGGAGTAGGTCGTGGGGACGACTGAACCAGGGTATATATGTGCGTACTTTGTGATTGCATTCTATTTATCCTGTCTGTGCTTATAACTGTGTGTGGTTGTTCATGGGTTGCAAGAATATTTTTAATAGCCTATTCACCCCCCTCCCCTCTAGGCTACGATCCAGATCCAACAATGCACATGTAAGAGTGCATATCAAATTTGGAACCATCTCATCGTTACCCATGAGGGAACGAATAAGGTAAAGCTTTCAAAGTTATATGTTGCCGTGCAAAACTTCGACTTGTTTCATATGCCGGAAAATGAGAGCATTGTGTCGATGTACGGACGCTTTACCGACATCACAAATGAATTGGAAGCCCTTGGCCAAATCTACACCGAACCTGAAAAGGTAAGGAAGATCATCATCTGGATGACCTCCAATTGGGAAAGAAGAGCAATCGCCATTGAGGAGGTCAATGACTTGAAGAACTACACCATGGTGAATCTCATCGGGACTCTTATGTCTTACGAAGTAAGACGGGATAACCGATTGAAGATTCGAGCCATGAAGAATCCCTCGGAGGCCAAGAAGAAAGCTTTGGCGTTCAACGCCAATTCGTCATCCTCCGAAAGTGATGAATCCGAGAACGAGATGGATTTGGGTGAAATGGCCCAAATGGCGAAGAAGTTCCAACGCTTCTTCCGCAAAGGTAAATTTTCCTCAAACAAACGTTTTGAGTCTACTAGTGCTATTTCTTCTCTTTGTTATAAGTGTAATAAGCCAGGGCACATCAAGAGGGATTGCCCAATGCTAAACAACAAAGAAAAGTGGAAGGCACCAAAGTACCACAAGTCCGACAAGAACAAGAGAGACAAGAAGAAAGGACTCATCGGTACCTTTGATGACTCAAGTGATGACTCATCAAGAGATTCCGATGATGAGAAGGGTGAGAGCGCCCATATGTGCTTCATGGCACTTGAAGACCCACTCTCGGATGAGAGTGATTCTGATACGGATAACACCGAGGTAACAATGGATGAACTTCGTATAGCTAATGAAGAACTTTTTGCTAAATACCAATCTTTAATGCTTAGATACTATAGCTTAAAGAAATCAAAAGTTAGCAAGTCATCCATTCCATGCATTATCAACAATGACACCATTGTTGATACTTTAACCCTTGAGAAAGCAAACTTAGCTTCTCAAAATGTCACATTGAGAGATGAGGTAAATTCCCTCAAATCTCAATTAGATCAAACACATCCCATGGATAATAGTGATCTAGTTACACGTCACACACAATTGGGTTTAGAGAATGATTCTCTTAAAACCCAAGTGCACGAGCTCAGAGCACGGGTGTCCACCTTGGATACCAACATTTCTTCTTTAAAGGAGAAATATGAGCTCATGTCCTCCCGTATTGTGAGATTCAATAAGGGACAAGGACAATTGGATGATTTGCTTGCAAACCAATTTCCGGCCACACATCGTGTTGGCCTTGGATTTGTAAAAGCAAATGCATCTAATTCTCGCACCTCCTATAGTGGTGTCACTATAGATTTTGTGAGGCCTTCCTCCGGTGCATCCACAAGTGGTGTCAAAGACACTATGGGTATCAATCCTACCAAGAATGTCACCACATCACCTTCTCTTCCTTTTGGCAAGAAACCCACTAAGGGTGGAAACCAAAAGCAAGGCCATGCTTATATGTACACTAAAACTCATCCACGTAGGAAACAACCTACTTCACAAGTGGATAAGCATGACACATTCTATGCTATGCACCCACAGACACATACACAACCACACATGAGAAACACTCATGTACGTGCTCCTACCCACCCATATGCTCATACCCATCATTCTTTCAGGTATACTAATCCTCCACATGTCATGCATGATCAATATGTTTCATATAATATGCATGTTCCCAAGCATACATATCATCCTAGAATGTACAATGCACATCCTCCACCACATCTCTATGCTAGAAATAATGTTCCTAAGAAGCATGCACCGCATAGAAATCCAACACATATGCATGCAACTAGGAATAGGACTCCCAAGATGTATACTATTTGGGGTCCTAAGAACACTAGCCTAAATGTTAGGAATGCTTATGTTGATTCCTATTTTCATGATGTGATTAGAAATAGTAACTATGTTGGGAAGCGGAAGTCCACTTGGACTTGGCTTCCAAAGGGCTAATCCCCTTGGACCCAACAAACATTGGGTACCATAAGCTTATGGTATATTATATAGGTACCCAAGAGAAAGAAGAAGAGCAATAAATGCCTTATTAGCTCTAAAGGGAAAGGATGGATTCTTGATAGCGGTTGCTCTAAACACATGACGGGAGATCCCTCATTGCTCTCCGAAGTGATTAGCATCAAGGATGGTGCAACGGTCACTTTTGGAGGTAATCAAAAGGGAACCATCATTGGAGTAGGTATCATTGGTAATCCTTCCAAACCTCTAATTACTAATGTTTATCTTGTTAGTGGTTTATGCCACAATCTCATTTCCATTAGTCAACTTTGTGACAAAGGTTACAAGGTTAACTTTGGAGAAGGATTGTGTACTATTGTTGATTGCGATTCAAATGTTTTATTTTCCGGTATTAGGCGTAAAAATATTTATTATTTGAGCTTGCCTAAAATGGTAGAACATTGCTTAGTTGCTAACACAAGTGAACAACTATTATGGCATCGCCGTTTTGGTCATGTTCACTTCAAGCACTTATATAAGTTAGCTAAGCATGATCTAGTCAAAGGTTTTCCTAAGATTGCTTTTAATAAGAAAAACTTTTGTGATTCATGTCAAAGAGGTAAACTAAGTAAATCTTCATTTAAGCTTAAAGAAGGAATTACTTCTAAGAGGCCCCTAGAACTTCTACATCTAGATTTATTTGGGCCAACTAGAACCGCTTCTTTAGGTAATACTCATTATGGACTAGTTGTCGTTGACGACTTTTCTAGATTTACTTGGGTTTCATTCTTAACTAATAAGAATGAAGCTCATGAAGAGTTTACCAAATTTGCAAAGAAGATTCAGAATCTTTTAGGATCCACCATTATCACTATTCGTAGTGATCATGGAGGAGAATTTGAGAATGAGTCTTTTACTAAGTTTTGTGATGACTCCGGGATAACTCATAACTTTTCCTTTCCTCGTGCACCACCACAAAATGGTGTTGTAGAAAGAAAGAATAGGACTCTTATTGAGTGTGCTCGCACTATGCTCCATGATAGTCATTTAGGACTACAATTTTGGGTAGAAGCGGTGTACACGGCATGTTATGTGCTCAATAGGATCCTAGTGAGACCCCGAACAAACAAAACTTGTTTTGAGTTGTTTTATGATAAAAAGCCTCAAGTGACATATTTTCGTGTTTTTGGTTTGAAATGTTTTATAAAGAACACCTTTGGTAATTTAGACAAATTCGAGCCAAGATCCGATGAAGGAATTTTTGTTGGATATTCCACATGTAGCAAAGCCTACCGGATATACAACAAAACTTCTTCAACGATTGAGGAATCACTTCACGTATCCTTTTATGAAGATTTTGATTTTCCTCATGTTGATGATGATAATGTAGATATTCTTTGTGATTCTCTTAATAATGTTAAGATTAATGATTCTATTGTTGAGACTAACACTTCTAACGAAGTTGTTGAAGTTGTTCCTAGTGATCCAGGTATACCCAAAGCTTACCCGACCGTTCGCAACCATCTCTATAACCAAATTATTGGAGATATTGGTGTGGGTGTTCGAATGAGATCAAGAATTGAAGAAATCTCTCATTGCGCATTCGTCTCTACCATTGAGCCAAAGAACATTCAAGAAGCTTGTGAGGATAGCTCTTGGATAGTGGCAATGGAAGAAGAACTAATGCAATTCGAGAGAAACGAAGTTTGGAAACTTGTACCTCTTCCAAGTGGTCACCAAGTGATTGGGACCAAATGGACCTTCAAGAACAAGACGGATGAAAACGAGGTAATCACGCGGAACAAAGCAAGGTTAGTAGCTCAAGGTTACCGGCAAGAGGAAGGTATTGATTTCGAAGAATCTTTTGCCCCCGTAGCTAGATTAGAAGCTATTAGGTTGCTTTTATCTTTTGCATCCCATAAGAATTTTAAATTATTTCAAATGGATGTTAAAAGTGCATTTTTAAATGGGTTTGTCAATGAAGAAGTCTATGTTTCTCAACCTCCCGGTTTTATTCATGAAAAATTTCCAAACCATGTTTTCAAACTTAAGAAAGCGTTGTATGGATTGAGACAAGCTCCTAGAGCTTGGTATGATCATCTTAATACCTTTCTTTTGAATTTAAGTTTTAAAATGGGAGAAGTTGATTCTACACTCTTCATTAAAGATTATGAAAATGACATTCTTTTGATTCAAGTTTATGTAGACGATATTATTTTCGGTTCTAATAACTTTAATCTTTGTCAAGAATTTTCCAAGTCTATGAAGGATGAGTTTGAGATGAGCCACATGGGAGAGCCCACCTACTTCCTTGGATTGCAAATTCGACAAATGGAGAATGGCACCTTCATACATCAGACAAAGTACACAGGGGAGCTTATTAAGCGATTCGGGATGGAATCGTCTTCGAGCAAAAGGACTCCCATGAGTACTACTACTCATCTACACAAGGATGAAAGCGGAAAAGATGTAGACGATCGTCTATATCGAGGTATGATCGGTAGCTTACTTTAATAAACCGCTAGTAGGCCCGATATCATGTTTTCCGTATGTCTTTGTGCTAGATATCAAGCAAGACCTAAGGAGTCACACTTGATTGCGGTTAAACGAATATTTCGTTATCTCAATCAATCTCTAGATTACGGGTTACTTTACCCTAAGTCTAGCACATATGAGTTAATCTCATATAGTGATGCCGACTTTGCCGGATGCAAGTCCGACAGGAAAAGTACTAGTGGCACATGCCATTTCTTAGGAAATTCCTTAGTTTCTTGGTTCTCTAAGAAACAGAGTTCGGTGTCATTGTCCACGACTGAAGTGGAATATATTGCCGCGGGTCTTGCATGTGCACAAGTTCTTTGGATGAGACACACTCTTAGTGACTATGGTGTCAATTGTGATACTTGTCCTATCATGGTTGATAATCAAAGTGCTATTTGTCTTTCCAAGAATCCGGTACACCACTCCCGTACCAAACACATAGACGTGAGACACCATTTTATAAATGATCATGTAGCTAAGAAGGACATCATCTTAGAGTACATTGAAACCCAAAAACAAATTGCAGATATCTTCACTAAACCTCTTAAAGAAGATTCATTTGTGAGGTTGCGTGGAGAATTGGGAATTATGGGTGAATCTGAAATCTAGAAGCTCAATCTTTCATGCTATAACTCCTCATTGAGCTCATATCTTTTTGTTGTCTTTCTTCATGTGTTTTATTATTTTATGAGATTAAGAAAGGCAATTGTGACTTGTTTGATTTCATGAGTTTTGAGTTTGATTAGAGTAATTTGTGTTTCAATGGATTTATTGTTTTCATAATGATTTTACGATATATTTGTGATTAGAGTATAGGTCTTAGGGTGAGTGTTCTTATTCTCTGGAATTCTATCTCACTGTACTCTTTTGGACCAGGACAGACGACTGTCTTTCCTTCGACAGTCGACTGCCCTACTCTATCTCCTCAGTCTGAGAATTGGTATCTTTAGCACAGCCGACTGATGACTGTTTTATAGTCGACTGTTTATTTAACAGGTGACTGCATTTTAGTCATCAGGCGAATGTACTCTCTGTCGAATTTTTACAGTGTTCTCTGTTATTTTTATGAACTGTATTAATTCTCAGCCAGCCGACTGTTGAGTATGTGTCAGTCGACTGTCCAATGGACAGGCGACTGCATGTTACTTGCCAGTCGACTGCCCATCTCTCTGAGCTTTATTTTTATCACTTCATCCAGCCGACTGACTTTTGTTCATCAGTCGACTGTCGTATGCTGTGTCGGTTCAAGTGATTTGATCCGAGCCGTCGATTCCTTGATCCAATGGCTCAGATTCATTCCCCTAATTCTATATTCAAGTTTACGCGATCACTTCCCCACGTCGATTCTCTCTCCTCCGCTTCGACCGTTTAACTTCCCGCTCGTTTTTCTCTCCAAAAACGATCGACTTCGCTTCCAAAACTGTCGAACTACTCCTATTCGTCGTCGTCGCTCGTGTTCTGCCGTTGCTATCGATCTCCTTCTCCGCGATCGTCATTGCATCCACTCTTGGTTTGCTTCTCTCACTTGATCTTCGTTCGATTTTTTTTCTTTGCTTTAGTTTCTCCTTCTCTTGTTTCCATGGCTTCTAAACCAAATGGAAAAGAGAAGATGGCTGCTCCTAAACGATCTAGGGTACCAAAGAAACTCATTGCCAAGAAAAAGAAACCCTATAAAGCCCGAACCAAGCTTGCCGAGTCACCCTAGGTTCGTCTTCGCCGGGTTACTCACCTTCTGCTTCTTCTAGCGATGCTCAGCCTTTGATTCATCGTCAGTGCAAGCCTACTGGTGTTCACATCAGTGAGCCTGTTGCTGAGAACCCACATGTGTCTCCTTCTGTGTCCAGTTCTTCTGAAGAGACTCCTGCCGTACCCCCCTCTGATCCCCTAGTTCCCGTTTGCCGAGACGATCTTTGTCTGGCAAAATTTCACTCTCTCCTAGGGATCAACCTACTTAGGGAGCGGTATATTGCTTTCCCCGCCTTCACTGCTGAGAGACTATCTGACATTCTTTCCGCTACTCACCTGGCCGATCTTTTTCGCTTCTCTCAGAGCCAGTCCCCCAGAGCCTATCCATTTCTGGTGAAGCTCTTCTATGCGAACCGCGTTCGTGGTGAGTATTCGTCTATCGGCATCCTCGATACTATCGTTCAGGGAACCCATATTCAGATCACTCCATCTCTCTTAGGGACTATTCTTAGGATTCCTTCTGTCGGTTCCCTTCCCACTGATATCTGCATCTCTGAGATTGACGATCTTGACCAGTCTGTCCTCCGGGATATGTTTCGAGAGGTACCTTTAGCTCTTGATTCCGGTGTCAGATCATCTATGTTCTCTGCACGAGGTTGGGCTGTTCACCTAGTGGTGAAGTCCAACATCCTGCCGAGATATGGTTCGTCTGACCAGTCGTCTCAGGATATTCTAAAGTGTATGTATGCTATTTTCTCTGGCATGCCCGTGAACTGGGCCGGTGTCCTCCTGGATAGGATGGACAAGGTTGAGTTCACGTCCTCCTCGTCTCACATTCCTTACAGTGGTCTTCTGACTCGTGCCTTTCATCATTTTGGTTTTGACTTGACTCGTTACGAGCCCATGCCCTTTGGTCCTCTCCTCGACGCTTCTGCAAAGTCGAAATCTTCTTCGGCTCTACAGACTGCCTCGAAGAAGAGAAAGTCTACTTCAGCTCCATCCTTATCCACTGTGCCTGACGTGCGTTTATATTTCATATATTTACGCACGTTTTCTTCCATGTTTTTCCGTTATTTACCGCCGTCTTGTATTCGTTTTCTCGTGTTTTCTTGTTTTCTTTCACTTTTCTGTGTTTTTGGTATTTTGCAGGAATTTCTAGCATTTGGGACATAAAACGACGATATCATGAGTCCCCGGAGCAACGGGAGGAGTCACGCGTGATCCAGGGGGTCAAACGACGAAGATTGCATCTTTCAGCCCCTCACCCGACCGGTTGGTCACTTCCAACCGATCGGGTGATGCACGCGTGCACCACCCAGACACAAGTTGGAGCGGCCAAGAAGTCACCCGGTCGGTTCAGTGACCGGTTCAAACGCCCCAATTCTCGGAGATTTGGAGCTGAATTCCAACCGATCGGGTGACATCTCACCCGATCGGTTCATCTGTAGCCGCATCGCCTCAAAGATCGAACCGACGGCTCCACCCGCTCTCTTCAGTGACCGGTTGAAGCTCCCGAAGCCCGATGGCCAAAGCAACAAGTGGCTCACCCGATCGGTTGATGTTTCAACCGATCGGGTGGCCTTTTCTTCCACCTTTGCGCGCTGCTGATGCATTCATTGAAGATCTGCTATCATTCCAGAAGGATTTTGGGTGATCTCTTATTTTTCTAGCGTCGGCATCATCGTTAGCTTTCCAACGATAGGTCGCATGCCCAAATCCGATTTTTCTACATTTTTCTGGAATTTTCGGAGCGCAGCTGTGTGCTGAAATTGGCTGCAGTCTGAATTTTCATTTCACCCGATCGGTTGACTTGTCAACCGACCGGGTGAGATCACTTTCTGCGGATTTGAACTCTCTGTTTATTCCACCCGATCGGGTGAGTTTCCACCCGATCGGGTGGGCCGGTTTTGACAGTTCTGGACCCGAACTGTTAGGGTTTTTGAGGGGTTATATATTTGAGTTTTGGGGCACGACTTTGGGAAATTCTTCCTCAGTTTTTCTAGGGCTTTTTGCCCCTTTCTCTTGTGAGTTTAGATTAGGTTAGATTAGGTTTTCTATTGTAATAAGTCTTGTTTTGGATCATTGGATTCAAACGGAGATAAGTATTTTCTTCTCTCTTTCTCCATTGTTTTGTATCGTGTTAAGTTTTCTTAATGATGAATGTTTGTATGTCTTTTGTGTTGTTTCTTTATATGTTTTTCATCATTGAGTAGTATTGATGAACCCTAATACGGGTTAGGGTAGGATTGATGCTTGGAAATTTACATTTGGCTTGGTTACATGGCATGTGTTCGATGAAATGTGTCAATGGGGATTTCTAGCAATCTGGGTCCAATTCGTACGGCAACACACTAGTTGTGTTGGGGGTTGGGGTCCGGTGCTTGTCCAGTCAAGATCCGCTTCGATGTATTGCTAGAAATCACATTCGACCTATTTGGCCATTAGGGTTACGCGGGGGTGTTTCTGACGTGCGTTTATATTTCATATATTCACACACGTTTTCTTTTGTGTTTCTCCGTGTTTTTCCGTCGTCTCTTATTCATTTTCGTGTATTTTCCGGTTTTCTTTCACTTTTCTTTGTTTATCCATGATTGCAGGGGATTGACCACGTAGGGGACGTTTAACGATGATATCCCAAGTCCCCGGAGTAACGGGAGAAGTCACGCGTGATCCAGGGGGTCAAACGTCGAAGAATTCATCTTTCAGCCCCTCACCCGGTCGGTTGGTCATCTCCAACCGATCGGGTGATGCACGCGTGCACCACCCAGTCTCTGCCGCAGCTCACAAAGAAGTCACCTGACCGGTTCGTAGACCGGTTCAGCGGGGGCTGTTCTCTGTTTTCTCGAAGCAAAACGCCAACCGATCGGGTGACTCTCACCCGATCGGTTCATCTGTGGCTGAAGAAGAAGAGTTGAAGACACGGACGTCGAACCGATCGATTCACCCGACTGCTCCAAGATCCAACCGGTCACTCAAGAACTCACCCGACCGGTTCATGTGATCGGGTGAAAGCTCGCCGTTTTCTATTATTAATTTGTAACAGATCAACCGATCGATTGACTTGTCAACCGATCGGTTGATACGAAGGTCTATAAATAGAACCCCTAGGGTTCCAGAAACGGGAGCTGTTATTTTTTCTACTGTTTTATCTCCTTGTGACGGCTGTAATTGTAACTCTTTTGTAAGTTTTCAGATCTTTCTAAAATTTTAGTATTGTCTTTATTACTCTATTACTTCCGCATTGCAATTGTCCGATTATGATTCCAACGGTTAAATTTCATTTAGATCGCTTTTTCATGAATTTTTGTGAGTAGTTCCCAAATCTGGGATTTTGGTGGAAACCCCTTCAGGGGCTCTTCCCGATGCGTCCATAGGGTTAGGAAATCGATAGGGAGTAGGAATCTAACGGTTACGAAGGGTGTTTCATTGTCATCGGCGGGAAAAAGACCGCCTTTGCCCGTTGGGCCAAGGGGGAATAAACTTGGCGGTTGACTCCCTAGCCATAGCTCACACTCTTAGCGTAGACGCCGAATCCTAGCACGCGGGAGCGGCAGGATGAGACGTTGGGAGATATCGTTGCGGGCTTAGTGCTCCCGGGATCGATCAGTGTTAATGGACACGGGAGTGCCCACTGATCGAATCCGGGAAGTCCGGTGTATCATCCTGGGCACCGACCGGAATATCGGGCCCATGGGACGCCGGTACCACTTTCAGAGGCAACGTCTCACCATTAGACCCTAATCCCGATCGCTATCCATACCCGTAGGCCATATCGGCGAGAGTCTCTCGTCGGGTTGGAAACCAAAGTACCGGGTTTTCTTTCTTATTGTTCATACCCTTTTATTTCCTTTCATGACAACCATTCACCGATTCGGGCTAGCTCGCCCCTCGGGGTGATTTAGGTCCTACCTGACCCAAGCACAACCTCGCCTCCCTGAGTTCGACATTCCCGCACCCTACACTAACCGTGAAACTTGCGGTAAACGACACCGCGCCGCCGCAACGCAAACGGGACGCCAGTCAAGTTTATGGCACCGTTGCCGGGGAGGCAACGTGCTTGTTATTCTAGGATCTCTTGAACCCTCGTGTCTAGCTCACATCCCTACCTCGCGATAATTTTCGCATTCTCCTTTTTCTTTTTTATTTTTCTTATTTTTATTTCTTATTTTATCTGTTTCTTTCCCACTTGTCGCTTCACGGGTGTTGTTGTTTTTCATGCGTAGGAGTTCAAGAAGTCTTGACGACTTGATTCCCCTCGATCCAGAGATTAACGTCACCCTTAGGCGTTTGGCCGCCGAGAAGCGAAGAAGAGAAGATCCCGAATCCATGGAGGGGAACACCCCACCTCACAAGTCTCTGCTGGAGTACTCGATGCCATCCATCGAGTCGACTTCCGCCATCCGATCTCCAACTATTGCGGCCCAAAACTTTGAGCTGAAGCCGTCTCTAGTGACATGGATCCAACAGGACCAGTTTACGGGTGCACCCATGGAGAGCCCGATCGAGCACCTAGACTCCTTCTTGGAGAAGTGTGACACCTTCCGAATTAATGGTGTCACGACAGAGGCTATCCGTCTGAAGCTGTTCCCCTTCTCTTTGCGAGACAAAGCCAAGCAATGGCTAAGGGGGAAGGACCCCAACACTTTCAACACCTGGGAGAAGCTCTCCAACGCTTTTCTGACGAAGTTCTTTCCTCCGGGGAAGACCATGAAGTTGAAGAGTGAGATCTCCTCCTTCTCCCAGGCCAGCCACGAGTCCTTGCATGAAGCTTGGACGAGATATAAAGAGATGCAAAGAAGATGCCCTCACCATGAGCTTCCGAAGTGGCAGATTATTAATCTGTTCTACAATGGGTTGAGGGATGACCTGAAATCTTCTATGGACGCCGCGGCTGGGGGTTCGTTCATGTCTAGGAGCGAGGAGGATGCCGGGCATATTCTGGAAAATATGGCATCCAACAATGAGCGGTGGTGTGACGAGAGAGCCACACCCAGATCTGGGGGTATACACAGAGTCGAGGACGTCGACAAACTTTCAAGCAAGTTCGACTTGCTTTCGACCCAGATCTCCGTACTCATGGTAGGAGCCGGTGGGGCCGGTACACAGCAAATTTCTGCGGTGGAGTCCGAATTCTTTGGGGAATTCGACGGTGGTGACATCTCACCACCGCTGGATCAGGCGAGCGCACTATTTTACAACCCCATGGGAAATGCGTCGTATCCGCCAAGGACAAATTCCAACCCGGCCTACTCTCCAAACAACCGGAACCACCCACACTTCAGTTACCGGCCACCATTTCAGCCCTCGCCGCCTCAACAGCCGCAGCAACAAACATATCAGCCGGCTAGGTCACAGCAGAATCAGGTTCAGCAGCAACCATTTCAGTAATAATCTTACGCCCCCAGGACTCAGCAGCCGTTCCAGCTGCAGCAGCAGTATGGCCAACAGAGGGCCGTCTCTCCGGTTGAGTCTCTCTTGACTCAATATATTACCAACCAGGAGAAGATCAACCAAAAGCTGGAAATGGGTCAGCGGACCCTCACGGACCAAGTAACCCAGCTGGGGTTACAAGTGGCGAACCTTGGAAGGTCACAAAACCAATTACCGCCACAACCGGAGGTGAACCCGAGGGGAGCAACCCAAACATCGGCACTCGTGCACGAGCACGCAAATGTGTCCGCTATCGTTCTGAGAAGCGGGACACAAATTCCTACTAGAGTGCCCCCTAGCAACCCAGAGGCACCATTGGTCGTTGAGAGACCGACCGAAAAATCAAATGACGCCGGTGCTTCGTCATCAAATCCTATGACTCCGGAGGGAGCCTCTGAAGAAGAGAAGAAGAAGGAGGAAGAGAGCCCAAAAGTGTATAAATCCGTTGTGCCATTTCCACAACGGTTGGCTCAGGCAAAAATTGATGAGAAATATGGCAAGTTCTTCGCCATGGTCAAGGACCTAAGCCTGCAAATCCCCTTCCTAGAAGCAATCGAAACAATCCCCTCCTATGCAAAATTCTTGAAAGATTTGGTGACGAGAGGGTCTAGAAAAGAGAAATTAGTGTTGACGGCGGAGTGTAGCGCTCTTATCCAGAGGGCAAATCCGCCGAAACTTAAAGACCCGGGAGCTTCTCAATTCCTTGCACGATCGGGGCAGTAAAGATTCATCGTGCACTCGTCGATCTCGGAGCGAGTGTAAGTTTGATGCCCTTGTCGATGTACAAAAGGATAGGAATGGGTGATTTGGAGCCCACCGGTATGACCCTACAACTAGCTGACCGGTCGATCAAATATCCGGTGGGAATTATGGATGACCTCCCCATGAATGTGAGAGGGGTGCATGTGCCTGTGGACTTTGTAGTCATGGACATGCCTGAAGACGCACACACCCTGATCATCCTGGGACGGCCTTTCATGGCCACTGCTGGCGTTTTGATTGATGTGAAGAACGGAAAACTTTCTCTAAACATCAGCGGAGAAAAAGTAGAATTTGATCTGGGGTTATCCATGAAGTACCCCGATCCCCCAGACGACCCTCGGTGTAATTTGCTGGAGATGGAAGAAGAAAAAGCTGTTGAAGAGAGCTCCTGGGAGATTCTCTTAAGAAACCCCCCCCCCCCCCCCCCCCGATGACTTGGGGGATTTAGAAGACCAAGACGGCCCTGAGAACAAAGAAGCTACTGGAAAAGCGAGTGCAGCAAGAACGACCCCTCCCGGGTTCCCCAAGGCTCCTCCTGTGAGGAGAACGGGGAAAGAGCCCATGGACCTCACTAAAGACGAGGTCCGGATCCTAAAGAAGAAGGCGGGAAGCGCCAACACGAAAGAAAAGCCCCCAGATCCCAAGAACAAGGAGAGGGTAGTCGAGCAAGTATTTCTCCAGTCGCTGACTACTCCAAAGGCCTTCAGCTCCAATGAAGAAGAGATGCCAAACTTCGGGCATCACCCGTATCAACCACCGTGAACATCTCTTGCGGGCGTCGAGCCAACGACGTTAAACAAGTGCGCTTCATGTGAGGCAACCCATGCTCTAAACTTTTGCTCACTTTTTAGTGTTATTTCTGACTTTATTTTATCTATTTTTATAAATAAAATCAGCCGCGAGAACATCCGTTCAGGGACTTAGACAATCTGTTGGCTTTTGCAGGAAACAAGCCCCAACCGATCGGTTGACAACTCACCCGATCGATTGGGATGTATCAGATACAAGCCGAGATCTGTCCCCAGATGAACCGATCGGTTGAAGAATGAGGAGACCGGGTGACAGACCGGGTGAGCTGGGGAGAACTCTCGGAAATTTTTGGGGAGTATCAACCGATCGGTTGAGTTCGAGCGCGATCGGTTGACGCGACCGGGTGAGCAGCCCTCAGTTCTCGGGAAAATGAGTGGAGCGGCCAACCGATCGGTTGACAAGTCAACCGACCGGTTCGCCTGTAGCATTTCTTCGGCAAGAATTTCGACCTAACCGTCAACCGATCGGGTGACAAGTCACCCGATCGGTTCGACTTAAAACCCTATATAAACCCCCCGACATCTGCTCGTTTTCACCCTCGCCCGATCGAAAAATCCGCCGTCGTTTCGCCTTCCCCTCTTCCCCAACAACCGATCCTCACTCCCCCACGTCCTCTACTCCTCCATTACTCCCTCTCTCCACCTCCTCCATCAATCCCTCCATCATCTACACCCTCTCTCTCCTCCCATTCAGAATTTTTGACCTAGTTTACCCCCAAACCACACCCATCCGAAAATTCTTGCCGAAGGAGAACGCCGCGGCTCCACGCTACTCTCGCTGAACAGTGTGGGGGCACCTACGAGCAAGCTCCGCCATTCCGCTTGGGTACACTCGCTCCTAAGCTTATATTTATATATTTGCCCTATAAATTGTGCTTGCTCGTTTGCTTGTGTTAGTGTGCGTCCACTGTTTTTGCACTCATTCATACACGCACACTCACACATGGCTAAGGATAAGGACAAGGGGAAGGGAATTATGCGGGAAGAGGAGCCGTCTCGAAAGAGACGAAAACAAACACGCCCCCCTTCCCGTACACGAGCACTTACACTTGGCCCTCCTCCGCCTGTTATTCCCCCTGTGGACCCAATGTTGGGCCCGCATGGGTATATTTTCCGGAACCAGGAGCATAAAGATTTTTACCGTAGGCTTGATGCTCGAGGGCATCTATCTACTAAGTTCCCGCACGCACGTACACTTGTCGATCTCGGTGTCTTCACCGAGGTCGAATCTCTTTTCGCTAACTTAGGATGGTTGGCCTTTCTTAATGCACATGTCGTATCCTACCCGGCACTCACACTCGAATTTCTCTCTACACTTGTTTGGGAGTCCGGGTCGATCATTAAATTCAGGGTGCGTAACCGTAGTGTCACCACAAATCTGAACACGATTAACGATATATTTGGTTTCCCCAATCTTGGGGATGATTCCATCCGACACTACGGGTACACGCCCGAGTTTGATGTCGATCAATTCTGGTTCCGCCTCACATTGATCCGTGACTATCCCCGAGGAAGGGCCAAGGCCTCCTCCATCATTCATCCCGTGTTTCGATTAGCCCACAGGATCATTTCATCTGCATTCTTTCCTAGGGACGAGTCCGGCACTGTGACTATCCTTGACCTTTTTATCCTTTGGGCCATGACTTTCCCTTATGTCCGGGATGATGATGGAGTTAGCTTCAGGGCCCCTACCATCCCCATCCATGGTAGCGATTGGCTTGTTTACAAGCTACTCGAGATCAGCCGGGCCGGTAAGGGGAAGTTTTGTTGTGGGGGCATCATCACGATCATCTGCTCTCACGCCCAATTCAATATTACCATCCACGCTAATCTTCCAGCTGCCGCAGGACCCTCACATCTTGATATTGATGTCCTGCGGCACATCCACATGATTAAACCCCGCTCGGATGGCCGCTTCATATTTCATTATGGCCACCCCCCAGCCCCTTACACCATTCTGCCCAACCCCGCTCGCATGACCCTTGCTCTCGTGGGAGATTGGACTTTCCCTCCTGATCCCGACTTCTTAGCTGGGTTGAATCTTCCTTTCTTTCCCGCAGACGCCCGCAGGACACCGTCCCCTGCCGCCCACTTAGGCGAGCAGGATATCCCTGCGTCTGGGGGAGATTTAGGGGCTGGCCCGAGTCGTCCTATTTCTGCTCCGGGACCGATCACGTCTGAGCACCTCTTTGCGGCTATTTCTGGCATTGTCTCCTGTGCCGGCATGACCACTGCCACCGACACCTCTTCGACCTTACCTGGTGGCACCACCTCTGCCTCGCGTCAGTCTACATCTTTTGGTCGCCGTCAGGTATCTGCCCGTCTGGGACTTGAGAGGGAGGTCGCTGCCCTTCGTGAGTTCGCCATGTCCTCTGCCTCCTCGGACCCATCGCCATCCTCCTTTCTTACTCACCCACGTTTCCTCGCACTTGAGAGGAACGTGGCCGCCATTCTCCGTCTTCTTACTCATATCCACGGACCACCTCCACCTTCACCACCTCCACCTTCACCACCCCGGCGATCTTCTCCTCCACCCACCCACACTTCCCCACATCCATCACCCCCCTCACCACATTCTTCTCCTCCCTCTTCACATCCCATCCCGGTATCCACTTCACCCCTCCCGACCACTTCCACCGCACCCACGCTACCTCCCTCCTCCTCCGTCACTCCATACGTGCGCCGGAGGAAATTGCCGGTGCGCTCCAGATCCCTCCCACCACCACCCACCACCACCGACACTCCTCCCATTGTTCACACCACCACTACCCCTATTCCTTCGCCTCATTCCCCACTTCTCAGCACACCCCCAGCCTCCCCCGACCACCCATCCACACCCTCTTCCGAGGAGGACGAGGAGTCACCTCCTCCTGCTTTCTGATTTCACCTTATTTGTTATTGACTCCCCCCTTGCATATCTCTGCATTTCATTGATCATATCATTTCGCTAGCACGGTCATGTTTAGCTTGGGGACGTCTATTTTGGTGTGCTGTCATGTTTTGTTTGTTTTTCTCATTTTTTGTGTGTGTGCTTGTTTTTCATTTTTTGAGTGTCGTGCTTGTGTTTTTATTTTTATTTTCATTTTGTTTGATTTTGATTCTGATCTTTCTTTCTTTTTCAGTTCCATCTATGTGTTTTCCTGGTTTTCATTTCTTTTTTGTGTCAGTGTGTATCCCCCCATCTTCATTGCCCTCCCATACTCACTCATATCGCATTGAGGACAATGCAAACTTCAGCTTGGGGGAGTCGCACTGTGTGCGTCGTTTGAGTCCTTCTTTTTCGTTTATTTGAGTCGTTTTTCTCCGTGCTTTTCTTTTTTTTTCTTTTCTTCCTTTTTAGCTCTTTCTCCTAGAGATGAATCCTGTGATGAATCGCCACAAAGTCACACACACCTAGCATTGCATCGATAATCACACTCACTAACCCTAGGATTTCGAGTCCTCTTGCATTTCATGCATCATGGGTCCACTTAGCTTTTTGTGAGTCGTGTGTCGTGACTAGCATTTGGTGTGCTTCTGCTTTGTGATTTTACTTTATATACCTGTCCAGGAATGACCCCTAGATTATCATGCTCCGATTTGAATATGCGGTATTTGTTTCCACTATATGCATGCTATATTTATATCGTATACTTCAATTCGCATGCGTCGGGATTCCACAACTAAGGACTAGGATAACCCATTTAGCCTATGCTCTATTTAGCGAGAATATTTTCCTTTGTCCGAGTGTTTAGATTTCGACTTCTTTTTTGTTTTACTTGGTGCAAATCCCCTCGTCGTGTACCGTTCTCCCACTTGGGAGAGTACACATGTGTATAGCCAAAAACCCAAAAATCAAAAAAAAAGGAGAAAAGAAAAGAAAAACCCAAAAAGAAAAGAAAAGAAAAATTGTGTATAGCCCAAAATCCAAAAAAATACAAATGCCCAAAACCCAAAAAAATTTCCGTGTGAATATTTTTTCCTACTCGCCAAGAATAAAGGGAAGGCGAGAATTTGCACCGAGTGTTCTTCTCCACATCAACTCAACCCCCCGTCGTTATCGAAAACACTTGGCTTAGGAACTTTTTAGCTAGTATCTAGGCTATAGTGGCGTGATTTCCTTAACCCTAGTTGTGGAGTCCCCGATGCATGATACGCTTCTATTCTCACTCTTCTCATGCATGCTTGAACTTATATTCGCCGCTTAATTCAATTCGGATCGATATTTTGGGTCATATCTTGGATTTGTGTATATCGAGCCTCATAGCACATTGTAGAAAGCATCACCATTTGCTAGCACACGACCATGCTCACTCGCGCTTCACCGCGTAGACCCACGACACTTATTTGGACTCGCTTTCCTAGGTTTAGTGGTGTGATTTGGCGTTTGCTTGCTTGGTGTGTCGTTTCTGATTTTGGTGGCTCTGATGGACGATCTAGGGTTTAGAGTTTTCTTTTTCTTTCTTCCTCTCTATTTTTTCCCTTCCGAGCTCCTGCTCTCACTCGTCTTCCTCGAGGACGAGGAAGAGTTCAGCTTGGGGGATTTTGACGTGCGTTTATATTTCATATATTCACGCACGTTTTCTTTTGTGTTTCTCCGTGTTTTTCCGCCGTCTCTTATTCGTTTTCGTGTATTTTCCCGTTTTCTTTCACTTTTCTTTGTTTATCCATGATTGCAGGGGATTGACCATGTAGGGGACGTTTAACGATGATATCCCAAGTCCCCGGAGCAACGGGAGAAGTCACGCGTGATCCAGGGGGTCAAACGTCAAAGAATTCATCTTTCAGCCCCTCACCCGATCGGTTGGTCATCTCCAACCGATCGGGTGATGCACGCGTGCACCACCCGGTCTCTGCCGCAGCTCACAAAGAAGTCACCCGACCGGTTCGCAGACCGGTTCAGCGGGGGCTGTTCTCTGTTTTCTCGAAGTAAAACGCCAACCGATCGGGTGACTCTCACCCGATCGGTTCATCTGTGGCTGAAGAAGAAGAGCTGAAGACACGGACGTCGAACCGATCGATTCACCCGACTGCTCCAAGATCCAACCGGTCACTCAAGAACTCACCCGACCGGTTCATGTGATCGGGTGAAAGCTCGCCGTTTTCTGTTATTAATTTGTAACGGATCAACCGATCGGTTGACTTGTCAACCGATCGGTTGATACGAAGGTCTATAAATAGAACCCCTAGGGTTCCAGAAACGGGAGCTGTTATTTTTTCTACTGTTTTATCTCCTTTTGACGGCTGTAATTGTTACTCTTTTGTAAGTTTTCAGATCTTTCTAAAATTTTAGTATTGTCTTTATTACTCTATTACTTCCGCATTGCAATTGTCCGATTATGATTCCAACAGTTAAATTTCATTTAGATCGATTTTTCATGAATTTTTGTGAGTAGTTCCCAAATCTGGGATTTTGGTGGAAACCCCTTCGGGGGCTCTTCCCGATGCGTCCATAGGGTTAGAAAATCGATAGGGAGTAGGAATCTAACGGTTACTCGGGGTGTTTCATTGTCATCGGCGGGAAAAAGACCGCCTTTGACCGTTGGGCCAAGGGGGAATAAACTTGGCGGTTGACTCCCTAGCCATAGCTCACACCCTTAGCGTAGACGCCGAATCCTAGCACGCGGGAACGGCAGGATGAGACGTTGGGAGATATCGTTGTGGGCTTAGTGCTCACGGGATCAATCAGTGTTAATGGACACGGGAGTGCCCACTGATCGAATCCGGGAAGTCCGGTGTATCATCCTGGGCACCGACCGGAATATCGGGCCCATGGGACGCCGGTACCACTTTCAGAGGCAACGTCTCACCATTAGACCCTAATCCCGATCGCTATCCATACCCGTAGGCCATATCGGCGAGAGTTTCTCGTCGGGTTGGAAACCAAAGTCCCGGGTTTTCTTTCTTGTTGTTCATACCCTTTTATTTCCTTTCGTGACAACCATTCACCGATTCGGGCTAGCTCGCCCCTCGGGGTTATTTAGGTCCTACTTGACCCAAGCACAACCTCGCCTCCCTGAGTTTGATATTCCCGCACCCTACACTAACCGTGAAACTTGCGGTAAACGACACCGCGCCGCCGCAACGCAAGCGGGGCACCGGTCAGTTTCATTGTCATTGGCGGGAGAAAGACCGCCTTTGACCGTCGGGCCCAGGGGGGAATAAATTTTGTGGTTGACTCCCTAGCCATAGCTCACGTCCCTAGTGTAGACATGGAGTCCTCGCGCGTGGGAACGGCTTGGACGAAGTGTTGGGAGATATCATTGTGGCCTTAATGCTCCCGGTTGCGGAAGGTGTTAATGGACATGGGAATGCCCACCGTCCGGAACCGAGTAGGCCTAGTGTGCTTGGCACCGACCAGAATATCGGGCCATGGACGCTAGGTACCACCTTTTGGGGCAATGTCTCACCCTGGGTCAAGTCAAATGCCAAGTGTCATGAGTGCTCTAGCCCGTGTTAGCGGGGATTCTTTTCGTGTCTTTTTCATTTCTTTCTTTTATTTCCACACTTCCACCCATATCACCCGCGTAGCTAGCACACGACCTAGGCGAGGCTAGTAGCAACTCAAGCCATCCACCTCCCTGAGTTCGATAAACCCGCACCCTACACTAACCGTGCACTTGCGGTAAAACGACACTGTGCCCAAACCGTAAACGGGGCGCCGGTCAAGTTTTTGGCACCGTTGCCGGGGAGGCGTTCGGTTTGATATTAGCTTAGTTTGGGTTCGTTAGACTACGCATAAAAACACAAAAAAAAATATTTTAAAAAAAATTCAATAACCAAGAAATTTTTCCCCCACCATTATATTATCTTTTTGTTATTTTCTTGTACTATTGACGCTCCTCTCTAGTTTTCTTATTTTTGTTGTCCAGGTATCTTTGGTGTAACCATGTGGAGATCAAATTTCGATGCTCAGATGGGAGGATACGATCCTTATTCAGTTGTGGTTTATGAGACTTGTGGGATGGTTGGGCACATGTATTATGATTGCCCATTTACGCTTGAGAGCCTCCCCCTACCTCAAGGCCAAACATTTTCCCACAACCTTAGCTCAAACACCTCCCATCCATTTCCTCAACCTTATACCCCTCCGTAAACACAAGAAGAATCAAGCCTTGTGTCTCTCCTTGAAAGTGCCATGTTTAACCAATGCCAAATATTACAAAACTTGATGGTACCAATCACCGAGCCTACACCGAGGAGAGGGGATGAAGGAGAGGATATACCCACCTTCATGGTTGAGACCACCATGCCATCGGCCACCATAGATACATCTCAAGCCGATACCCCATTTTTCCATCACTACCACTTGGATGACGAAGCATTTTTTGATGATGATAGTGAGGATGGGGTGATTTCTCTAGGATCTGTGGGAGAAACTTCGTGTCTTGATTTAGATACCCCACATGAGTCCTATGAGAGGACCGAGGAGTTTACAGAGCTTATGCATAAGGGCGAGGAGGATGTGCGTGAGGACGAGGACACGATGACCACATACGAGGGGTCCGCTCCACATCCAACTCCACAGCCATCTCTGTCACAGCTTCCTCCTTGGTCGGTGGTCAACCATGAGGATGTCATTCAGGACATCAGGCAGATGGTGGAGTATGAGCATATCATCGAGGAGGACGTGCATGAGGGCTTGGATACGATGGTCCACTCCATGGAGCCCGAGTCACATCTACCTTTACCGTCGCTCTCCACTTCTTCTGCGGCTGAGCATCTACTTGAGCATATTGCCCCTATTCAGGGAGATTTTCATACTCACTCTCACTCCACTTTTGAGTCTCGCTTTTCACTTCCTATTTCTTTATACTCATATATTTTTGACACGCCATATCTCTCGCAGGACACAGGATCTACTTCCCTTGAGGTATGCTGCGGTGCGTCACTGCCTGGAGAGCCACTTCTCATGGAGAGCGAGAATTCGGTCATCACTAGTACAGAGCATAGCGACTCATTCTCAGGGAGTATTCGTCACCCGTTTATTATTTTTCCATCTTATGTTGACGATTATCTCTGGGATACATTTATTTCGGGAAATAATTTCTTGCCATGGACTAATGCACCTCGTCCTTTACAGGTCACAGGCGGACACCTACGAGGGATGCTTGGAGGTGCATTGCTTGGGTCCATTGGCACACGTGGCACAGCGCTTCTGGCGGAGCCACAGAAGGAGCAGTTAGAGCAGCTACCTGCCCCACTTCAGATCTTGGATCCACCTATGCTCAGGTGTATCCTAATCCAGTAGTGTAAAAATTTACAGCTTTCTAGTTTAGTTTTAAATAATCTCGTTTCCTCTCATTAGTGAGGGGAGCGTATCTAGGATTTGCTTTTGCATCATAACAACCCTTCATGTCGTGCCCTTCTATCATTTCACCCTCATCCTCTTCCGAGGAGAATGAGCACACCGTCTCTCCTGCGTTTTGATTTCTTTCTTTTGTTTTTCGATCTTCCCCTTGCATATTTCTGCATCACATTGATCATATCGTTTCGCTGGCATTGTCATGTTCAGCTTGGGGGAAATCGATTTGTGTGCATGTTTTCGCGTGTCGTTGTTGTGTGTCTGTGTCTAGGTGTTCTTTTGTCGTGTTTTATATCTTTTATTTGAGTGTTTCTTTTTCTTTATTTTTTAGTTTCGCTCGTGTGTTTTTCGTGCTTTTCATTTTTTTGTGTCGGTGCGTAACTCCCCCCATTTTCATTGCCCTCCCGTATTCACTACTATTGCATTGAGGACAATGCAAGTTTTAGCTTGGGGGAGTCGCACTTCGTGCGTCATTTGTCTCTTTTTCTTCGCTATTTCTCTTTTTCTTCGCTATTTGAGTCGTTTTTCTTTTTCTTTTTCTTTTTCTTTTCTTCTTTTGTTCTCTCTCTCCTAGAGATGACCCCATATGATGAATTGCCACAAAATCACACACACACCTAGCACGGCTTCGATAATCACATTCACTAACCTCAGGAAGCCGAGTCCTCTTGCATTTCATGCATCGTGGGTCCACTTAGCTTTCTTGTGAGTCGTGTGTCGTGACTAGCATTTGGTGTGCTTCTACCTTGTGATTATGTTTTATATACCTATTCTTGGTTGACCCCTAGATTATCATGCTTCGATTTGAATATGCGGTATTTGCTTCTACTATCTGCTTCTATATGCATGCTATATTTATATCGTATATTTCAATTCACATGTGTCGGGATTCCACAAACATGGACTAGGATAACCCATTTAGCCTATGCTCTGATTAGCGAGAAATATCTCCTTTGCCCAAGTGTTTAGAATCCGATTTCATTTTTATTTTACTTGGTGCAAATCCCCTCGTCGTGTACCGTTCTCCCACTTGGGAGAGTACACATGTAAATATCGCAATACCCAAAAATTCAAAAAAAAGGAGAGAAAATAAAAACCCAAAAAAAAAAAGAAAAGAGAAAAAAATATGTATATCCAAAAGGTAAAAAAATACAAATACCCAAAACCCAAAAAAATTCCCGTGTGAATTTTTTTTTCCTACTTGCCGAGAATAAAGGGAAGGCGAGAATTTGCACCGAGTGTCCTACTCCACATCATCTCAACCCCCATCGTTTTCGAAAACACTTGGCTTAGGAACTTTTTAGCTATTATCTAGGCTATAGTGTGGTGATTTCCTAGTCCCTAGCTGTGGAATCCCCAATGCATGATACGCTTCTATTCTTATACTCTTCTCATGCATGCTTGAGAAAATATTCACCGCAATTTCAAATCGAATCGATATTTGGGTCTTTCTTTGGGTATGTGTATATGGAGCCTTATTGCACAATGTAAATAGTGACACCATCTGCTAGCACACGACCACACTCACTCGCGCTTCACTGCGTGGGCCCACGACACTTGTTTGGACTCACATTCCTTGGTTTAGTGTTGTGTTTTGTCGTCTGCTTGCTTCGTGTGGCGTGTTTGATTTTGTTGGCCCTTACAGGCGATCTAGGATATAGAGTTTTCTTTTTCTCTATTTCTCTCTATTTTTTCCCTCCGAGCTCCTACTCTCACTCGTCTTCCTCGAGGACGAGGAAGAGTTCAGCTTGGGGGATTTTGACGTGCGTTTATATTTCATATATTTACGCACGTTTTCTTCCGTGTTTTTCCATTATTTACCGCCGTCTTGTATTCGTTTTCTCGTGTTTTCTTGTTTTCTTTCACTTTTCCGTGTTTTTGGTATTTTGCAGGAATTTCTAGCATTTGGGACATAAAACGACGATATCATGAGTCCCCGGAGCAACGGGAGGAGTCAAGCGTGATCCAGGGGGTCAAACGACGAAGATTGCATCTTTCAGCCCCTCACCCGACCGGTTGGTCACTTCCAACCGATCGGGTGATGCACACGTGCACCACCCGGACACAAGTTGGAGCAGCCAAGAAGTCACCCGGTCGGTTCAGTGACCGGTTCAAACGCCCCAATTCTCGGGGATTTGGAGCTGAATTCCAACCGATCGGGTGACATCTCACCCGATCGGTTCATCAGTAGCCGCATCGCCTCAAAGATCGAACCGACGGCTCCACTCGCTCTCTTCAGTGACCGGTTGAAGCTCCCGAAGCCTGATGGCCAAAGCAACAAGCGGCTCACCCGATCGGTTGATGTTTCAACCGATCGGGTGGCCTTTTCTTCCACCTTTGCGCGCTGCTAATACATTCATTGAAGATCTGCTATCATTCCAGAAGGATTTTGGGTGATCTCTTATTTTTCTAGCGTCGGCATCGTCGTTAGCTTTCCAACGATAGGTCGCATGCCCAAATCCGATTTTTCTACATTTTTCTGGAATTTTCGGAGCGCAGCTGTGTGCTGAAATTGGATGCAGTCTGAATTTTCATTTCACCCGATCGGTTGACTTGTCAACCGACCGGGTGAGATCACTTTCTGCGGATTTGAACTCTCTGTTTATTCCACCCGATCGGGTGAGTTTCCACCCGATCGGGTGGGCCGGTTTTGACAGTTCTGGACCCGAACTGTTAAGGTTTTTGAGGGGTTATATATTTGAGTTTTGGGGCACGACTTTGGGAAATTCTTCCTCGGTTTTTCTAGGGCTTTTTGCCCCTTTCTCTTGTGAGTTTAGATTAGGTTAGATTAGGTTTTCTATTGTAATAAGTCTTGTTTTGGATCGTTGGATTCAAACGGAGATAAGTATTTTCTTTTCTCTTTCTCCATTGTTTTGTATTGTGTTAAGTTTTCTTAATGATGAATGTTTGTATGTCTTTTGTGTTGTTTGTTTATATGTTTTTCATCATTGAGTAGTATTGATGAACCCTAATACGGGTTAGGGTAGGATTGATGCTTGGAAATTTACATTTGGCTTGGTTGCATGGCATGTGTTCGATGAAATGTGTCAATGGGGATTTCTAGCAATCTGGGTCCAATTCGTACGGCAACACACTAGTTGTGTTGGGGGTTGGGGTCCGGTGCTTGTCCAGTCAAGATCCGCTTCGATGTATTGCTAGAAATCACATTCGACCTATTTGGCCATTAGGGTTACGCGGGGGTGTTTCATTGTCATTGGCGGGAGAAAGACCGCCTTTGACCGTCGGGCCAAGGGGGAATAAACTTGGCGGTTGACTCCCTAGCCATAGCTCACGCCCCTAGTGTAGACATGGAGTCCTCGCGCGTGGGAACAGCTTGGACGAAGTGTTGGGAGATATCATTGTGGCCTTAATGCTCCCGGTTGCGGAAGGTGTTAATGGACATGGGAATGCCCACCGTCCGAAACCGGGTAGGCCTAGCGTGCTTGGCACCAACCGGAATATCGGGCCATGGACGCTAGGTACCACCTTTTGGGGTAATGTCTCACCCTGGGTCAAGTCAAATGCCAAGTGTCATGAGTGCTCTAGCCCGTGTTAGCGGGGATTCTTTTCGTGTCTTTTTCATTTCTTTCTTTTATTTCCACACTTCCACCCATATCACCCGAGTAGCTAGCACACGACCTAGGCGAGGCTAGTAGCCACTCAAGCCATCCACCTCCCTGAGTTCAATAAACCCGCACCCTACACTAACCGTGCACTTGCGGTAAAACGACACTGCGCCCAAACCGTAAACGGGGCGCCGGTCAGTGCCTTCAGCTGATTTGCCTTCTTCCTCTGCTCCACCGTCTCGGGATATTCTTTTGGAGATGGTCTCTGGTATTTACAGATTGCTGTCTCTCTCTTTCCTCCATCAGGTAATTCCCTTCCCTGAGGATTTGAGACAGTTTGTTCCCCAGCTTCATGTGCCTCCTCAGCCTCCTGGTGTTGCTTCTACACAGGATGTTGCTGCTTCTTCTTCTGTTGCTCCTTCTGACCCTCCTCCAGAGGATACTCCAGTTGCTACAGAGCCTGCTTCCTCTTCTACAGCCCCTGGAGACGCTCACTCTTAGATAGATGTTTGAGTGATGTTATTTTGAGTGATGATATTTTCTATGTATGATGATGATGGTGTCAGTGACTTTTATATATGTATGGTGATATACTTTGATGTCGTCATGATGATGTATTTTTTTTTGTCTTGATCATGATGTATCTTGTTGGGATGGCCATGTAGATGACCATCCGTTGATGTACGCAGTTTCTATCTATCTATATATATGATGTTGCACCCTCTCTTGTGTCACACTATGCTATATTGTATATCTTATCTGTGTGATGTATGATATGTTGTCTCCATGTATGCTTCACTCTCCTTGATGTGCTTTTGAGACAATATATGAATTTGATATTGGTTAATTCATGCTCACTTTGATATGATGAATTTGTGAAAATTATTTTCGTTTCGTATATCTATAATGTTAATATTGGATTTCAATTCCATTACTCACATGTGCATATGATGAGATTTTATGAGTTTTTGATTCGATATATCTTTATACTCCTTGATTGTTGTTAGTTCGTATTTAGCACTATTATTGTTGTTGTTATTTGCTCCCACCTTTTTGGATAATGCCATATGGGGAGAGAAATAAACATACAAGATTCATAATAGATGTGCTAAGTATGTTCTAACGCTTGAATCTAAGATTTTCGTTGCCTTAGATTCAGGGGGAGTAAGATTACAATGAATATGGATTTTATTTCCTAAATTCCTTGAATTGAATTCATTCATATCTCACTCACTTGCTTCAATTGTTATGTAGATGCTCTAATATTTGTTGACTAACTTGATTGGCATCTATGTAGGGGGAGTAAGTTTTCATTAAGCACAATTATTTATCTTTTTGTTTTTGTTTGTTTGTCATCATCAAAAAGGGGGAGAATGTTGAGTATTGGACTTCTCCCTACTTGGTGTTAATGATGAGCAAACATAAATACTTGTGACTAATCCCCTATTTTGCAGTTAATCCATTGCCTAAGCTTATTATGAAGATCAACTAGCAATGGATGACTCACAAACGTAATTGAAGGCAAATGATATGAATTGGATGATCGTAGATTGATGATTGAATCTCCGTAAAGACTTCAATCTCATACGATGGAAAGAAGAGATTATTCGTCAATGTAATTTGTCTTTTATCTCTTCTAGTATGTAGCTTAGAAGTAGAACTTTCATGGAGCACTCACACACATCTACATTCTGTCATAGGACATCTCTAGACCGTTGTCCTTTGATCCCAATTCAATTCTCTTTTGTTTGTGCTAGGATTGTTCATAACAGCCGACTGCTTAACAGTTTACAGTCGCCTGTCTCAAAAACAGTCGCCTGTGTTTTGTTCTACAGTTGCCTGTTATGCACAGACTATTACAAGGTAGTTTTGGGCCTTCTCTGATTATTTCGCACAGGCTACTGTTGATCGATTCACAGGCGCATGTCCTATTGACAGTCGACTGTGTATTGTAAATCAGTCGCAAGTCTCTCCATGCCCAAACTCTGTTTGATCTGATTTCTACGGCCAGTCGACTTATGCTGTATATACAGTTGACTGTCTATTAGATCAGTCGACTGTTTAAGCTGTAACAGTCGCCTTTCTGTAAGTCATTTCTTTGACTCAGCTCTCTGGAAATTTCTCTTGATTGTGACAGTCGTCTGTTTAAGGTTTTACAGTCGCCTGTTCTGATTAACAGTCGACTGTATTACTTGAATCAGTCGTCTGTCCTGTATCTTGTGAGATTTCCAGTATTTGTCTAACTTACTCTTCTCTCGGCCAGTCGCCTGTCAAAGAAATTACAGTCGCATGTTGGTTTAACAGGCTACTGTCTTTGCTTCATCAGTCGACTGTCCACGTGGTAAGTTACCGTTATGAATTCTCACATACCCTTGCTGACTGTGCAACAGTCGACTGTGGATTGTTCAACAGTCGACTGTCGCAAGTTCAGATTATATCCGTTGAGATTTTTCTCACGGATTTCGATTGGGTTTTTGCCTAAACTTTTTTGTGGATTTGAGAAAGCTATAAATAGAGCTTCTATTGTTTCATTGGAAGGTTACTCATTCATTGCAAAATCCTTCAAGCTTTCATTTCCAAAAATCAAAGCTCTCAAATCCAACGCCCTAAGTATTTCCAAATCTTGTTCTCTTGCTCTCCAACCTAGAACCAACGATTGATCTTCTAGGCAATTGGTGCAGTCAAGAGAAAGGGCTTTCTCCTCTCTTCCAAGAGAGTTCTTCAACACACATCACACTTCTCCTTCAAGTTCTACTTCAAGGCATAGGTGATTGTAAGTGTTGCTTTCAGATTTCATAACATTCTCTAATTGAATTGTGCTCTCGATTGTGAGAGTGGTTTTTGCTTGCTCCCTGGTTGTGGGAGTCAAGGACATCGATTGTATTCGATTGCACTTGTAGGGTTGCTACAAGTGGGCATTAAGGAAACCTCAAGGGTTCTAACTTGAGTATCCGGTGGTATCCTGGTGGTAGGGACGTAGGATTACCGAGAACAAGTCGAGAGTTGACTTGGGTAATCCGAACCCTTGAAACATATCTGCGTTTACATGTGTTTCTCTTTGGGTCGTTTTTCTATTCCGCACTATTTGTTGGATTACATTTTATTTGACGTAAATTCCTTTTAAATTTGCATAAACACTATTCAACCCCCCTTCTAGTGTTTTCCCCATAGACATGTGTTGGATCTGGATCCTAGCCTAGAGGGGGGTGAATAGCTAATAAAAAATTCTCGTGCAACTCACGATAAATCACACGCAGTTAAAAGCACAACCAGAGTAATGAAAAGTAGACACAGAGTACACAGCAGATTTTACCCTGGTTCGGTCGTCCCAACGACCTACTCCAGCCCCCAAAGCAAATACTAGATTGAATAGTGCAATAGGTATAAAGTCACACGTTAGAGCACGCTCAGAGCACTCTCTACGTCTCTACACTCGCCAGACTCTCAGTACCCCACACACAGTGTTTCCTCTCACTATCAATCCTAGCAAAGATTTCTACCAGCTAGTCCCAAACTAGCTGGGTCCCACTTGTCTAGTCCCAACTAGACAAGTCCCAAAATAGTCCACAAAAATAGGTAAAAGTTGCCCCTACAGAGAACGTTACACTAAGACACAAATAAAGGAGTTTAGGTTTTGGAAATGCTCAGTTTGTGTCTGTGTAGGCGTCTCTGTCAATCAGCACGTCGTCAACTCCAATCTGACGCAAACGGTGTCTCAATCCGACTCCTGGATGTCAAGTTATGCACTAGTCTGTGCACAAAGCAATTTCAGTTCAAAGCTTATTTTTCAGCAGTCTGTGCGCTCAGCAACTCCCTTAAATAATACAGTCGGTGTGCAAAGTAGATGCAGTTTTCTTAGTTTTATACTCGATCGGTGCGCAGAGCAATCCCCTTATTTGCTTTGTTGTTACGGCTAGGTCAATGATGTAATAGGCTTGATGACACACAAGCTAGGGGTCGGCAGTAGCTTCTCTTGGAACTTGTTGCATGTGTTCAAGGTATTGTAGCTACCTGTCTTGAGCAAGAACTATTGGCTTGGGTCTGTTGTCACAAGTGCCTGCATGTAAATATAAAACAAAGTAGGTTTCTTTTAGTTTGATAATGAAACTCAAACCAAGGTAAAGCCTGCAGGACAATAGAGTCCTCCCTCTAAATCTGTGATGGCAGCACCGAGAATGTATAATTTGGTGCTTCCCGTGGTCAGATGATGACGGAGAGGTGTACTTCACACCGGGGCTTCGTTTTGCGACTTCGGGTGCAGATTAGGGTATGCAGCAGCGTTCGGTCGGTAGCGCTTAAGAGCGGTCGGTTGGCAACGTGTTGAGCGCGTGGAGCGGAGTGATCGACAGAGCTGAAAGACGGCCGCTTGGAGCTTCGATGGCACGGGTCGGCAGCGGTATGTCGCGGAGCTCTCTTCGATCGGCAAGGCTTCTCAGCGCATGGATCAGCAAGGGGTCACGTCATTTTATTCATGCGCCCAAGGTGTTCGAGTGAATGCTTGACCGAAGATCTGTTGTTACTTCAGGCCGTGTGCTGCTGCAATAGGTTTTACGTAGAGAGCTTCAAAAGAGTTGGCCGACCTCTAAATTTTGACATGCAAATGTGCCTTGCGTCCCTGTTGTTTTCTTCTGCACACAAAAGAAAAAATCACAGAGGGTTAAGCATTAACAAATTAAAAAACCAAAGCACTATTTCTAATGCTTATTATGAGTGATGCTGTGCTTGGAAAATTGAGATGGCATGTGATCTTTAAGAAGATTAATATTTGACAGAGATAATTTTTATTCAAAGGGGGGTTAAATAGATTGGTCTTAAAGAATTTTTGGAGTGGGGTTCTTCAAAAATATTTTTCAGCTGCTACCTCAAATCACAAAAGAGTGCACACAAAAAATAATGGGAAGGATGTGCCCGTGTGCTATGTTTGGGATCCACACTTGCCGCATGATGCGTAAAAGCTTCTCCCTGTTTCAAAAAGGAATTAAATCAAATGTTTACACAAACAAACACCAGCACTTATCTTAAAATTTTCGGCCTTGGAGATTTTGGCGAAATATTGCGGCTCCCCTTTATTTTGATGCACGGCAATGTAAATTTTCAGCCGGCCCTCTTATGTTGACGCACTCCTTTTCAACCCTAGAGGATGGGTTTTTATAGGGTGATGATAGGGTGATGCGGTTACGGGGAATCCCATTTTGAATAGGTGTTAGAGATTTGGTTCTATCATTTTGCACCATAAGTAGGAGATATGATTTGATCAATTTGGGATTTGATAGCAATTCAAATTGGATATGAAATTTAAATTAATCTCTAATTGATTTGACCAAATCCCAAGTTGATTCTATCTCCCTCCACGTTGACCAAGTCAAATCGCTTTGTGTATTTCAATTCCTCTACCGGTTGACTAAGTCAAACTTCTTTGTGCACACACACTCCTTCTCTTCCAATATGCTAGACGAATAGCAATTCCGCCAAATAGCGAAAGACGTGTCGTTTCACCAATCCTGAAACACACTAAGCACACACGTTAAATATAACAACACGTTTGTCATCATCAAACCAAAGATTCTAGATCGTTGCGTCCAACAATCTCCCCCTTTTGGTGATGACAAACCAATAAAAGATTTGAGCAATAAGTATGGGTGTGTGAAGTGTGTTGAAGGGTGTAATGCAATATGAATCATGAGATGAATATTCAAGCACTACAACATGGCATGCACAAACTAATAACAAATACAATAGCATCCTCCCCCTTCTCTCAAGCTCCCCCTTCAACAAGTAATATCAACATCAAAGCTCAAATCAAGCTCCCCCTTCAACAAATAATATCAACATCAAAGCTCAAATCTGTCATAAAATCTTTTCTTTCTCCCCCTTTGTAATCACCAAAAGTGAATTAATGAAGTCACAAAAATATCACATGCAAAAAGAAATCATTATTAGATGTAGCGTGCAATTTGCATGAGTTTTCCAAGAGCACTAAAAAGTCAAATATCGTGAAAGTGCAAATGTAGGTGTAGAAGTCAAGCTTGAAATTTATGAGACATGTCATGGCTACTAAAAAGAATAACATCATGTTCATGTAGCTACAACAATAATGAATTGACTACTACAAGGGATAGAATTGATCATTCATACAATATCACTCAAGAGATTCAAAAGAGGATTCAATAAGCACACTTTTTTTTTTATTTTTCAATTTTTTTTTTCAGAAATAAAAACATTAAAAATCATCCATGCAAGCACACAAACCAAAATAAATCAAGCACACAAAAAATCTATGAAGGTATGCAATGAAATGCAAAGATGGATAGAAAATTATACCTTCTCGTCGCTTTTTGACGAAGGAGCTAAAAGAATGAAACATTGAATTTAACGCTCCTCGCCAAAACTCCATCACACCTACATGAAGGGTGTTAAGTGTGACCTTGGAATCCAACAAGGTCCACTAGTGTTAGCCAATATTGTTTTAGGAACCCACACTTGTTTAAACTTGATTCTAGTGTTCCTAAATTTACAATAGTATGAAGTATGGCCTACACTATCACAAGTAAAGCACTTTGCATATAAGTTCTTCGCAATAGACGGTGCATTGTGGAATTTCTTGAATTTTTGCTTTTCAACGTTTTTTAGACCAAAACCAAGTCCTCTTCTATTATTGCCATATAATTGATTCTCTAAAATAGTGTCCAACGATTGTTTTCCCGTAGAGAATTTCTTAATGGCCAATTCAAGATTAGAGACTTTGGTTTTCAACAATTTATTTTCTTCCACAAGCAATGTGCATTTACTTATAAAAGCTCTCTTGTTTTCCTCTTCCTTCTTTTCAAATTCAACCATTTTTCTTTTAAAATCATTATCCAACATGCAGAATTTATCATTAAGCTCTCTAATAACATAGTCTTTTTTAGTTTCGAGCTTAATCAAATCAAGTTTAAGCATGCTAATATTATTCATCAAGGAAGGGCAAGAGAGACAAGGTGCTTCATCATTAAAACTGGATTTTTCCTTTTTCAGAGTATCAATAGTAGAGTCACGTGCAACAATATCAATTTTGAGTTTTTCAATCTCTTTAGACATTTCATATTCAGATTGTTGCATTTCAAAGTTCTCATTTTAATAATCATCTATAGTGGATTCAAGCTCAACTATTTTATCTTGCATTTCTTTACAAAGAGTAAGGAGTTCAGTTTTACTACCAGAAATTACCTCATCGTGTATTCCCATCAATTCCATGCATGAGTGGGCTTCGTGTTCCTCCTCCTCACTCTCAGCTTTGCTGTCCATATCCCAAGTTAGCACCTTGGATTTTCCCTTTTCTTTAGCTACCTGAGCTGTCTCATGTGGGCAATCCCTCATTCGATGTCCTCTTTTCTTGCATTTAAAACAAGTCATTCTATTAGTAGTATTCTGATCATGATTTCTCTTAGACGACTGAAAAAAGTTAGAGCGATTAAACCTGGGTGCCATTTCTGCTCTTCCTTGCTTGGTCTGGACAAACTTTCTGAAATTTCTGACCATTAGCGCTATGTCATCATCATCATCTTCACTTTCGTCAGCTTTCAGAGCAAGTGGCTTGGTAGCTTTCTCCTTTTCCTCGGGTTTCTCCCTTTCATCAATATTTTGCAATTCTAGCTCGTGGGACATTAAATTACCTATTAAGTCCTCCACCCTCATCTGTGACAAATCTTTCGCTTCTTGGATGGCAGTGACTTTAGGCCTGAAAGATCTTGGCAAAGCTCTTAATATCTTCCTCACCTGCTCAAGGCTAGAATATAGCTTACCGAGCGAACTAGACTTGTAGACAATGTTGGTGAACCTCACAAACATTTCTGATATGGTCTCTGACGGTAGCATGCGAAATCCCTCGTATTCCGTGCTCAGAAGTGCAAGTCTAGATTCCTTCACCTGTGACGTTCCCTCGTGCGTCACCTCCAAAGTATGCCATATTTCCTGCGCAGTTAGACAATGTGAGATACGATTGAATTCAGATTTATCTAATGCACAAATAAGAGCATTCATAGCTTTAGCATTAAGAGAATAAAGCTTCCAATCACTATAATCCCACTTATCATCAGGTTTAGGCATTTCAGTATTTTCAATTTTAATAACAGGTGATTTATAGCCGTTTTCAACAATTTGCCAAGCTTTATAATCAATAGAAATCAAGTAGATTCTTATACGATTTTTCCAATAAGCATAGTCTACTCCATTAAATCTATGTGGTCGGGAAATAGACTGACCCTCAGCAAAAGCACTATCAATGTGGTCCATGGTCAAACTAGGCTAGATCTACTAAACTGGCTCTGATACCACTTGTTGGATCTGGATCCTAGCCTAGAGGGGGGTGAATAGGCTAATAAAAAATTCTCGTGCAACTCACGATAAATCACACGCAGTTAAAAGCACAACCAGAGTAATGAAAAGTAGACACAGAGTACACAGCAGATTTTACCCTGGTTCGGTCGTCCCAACGACTTACTCCAGCCCCCAAAGCAAATACTAGATTGAATAGTGCAATAGGTACAAAGTCACAAGTTAGAGCACGCTCAGAGCACTCTCTACGTCTCTACACTCTCCAGACTATCAGTACCCCACACACAGTGTTTCCTCTCACTATCAATCCTAGCAAAGCTTTCTACCAGCTAGTCCCAAACTAGCTGGGTCCCACTTGTCTAGTCCCAACTAGACAAGTCCCAAAATAGTCCACAAAAATAGGTAAAAGTTTCCCCTACAGAGAACGTTACACTAAGACACAAATAAAGGAGTTTAGGGTTTGGAAATGCTCAGTTTGTGTCTGTGTAGGCGTCTCTGTCAATCAGCACGTCGTCAGCTCCAATCTGACGCAAACGGTGTCTCAATCCGACTCCTGGATGTCAAGTTATGCACTGGTCTGTGCACAAAGCAATTTCAGTTCAAAGCTTATTTTTCAGCAGTCTTCTGCGCTCAGCAACTCCCTTAAATAATACAGTCGGTGTGCAAAGTAGATGCAGTTTTCTTCGTTCTATACTCGGTCGGTGCGCAAAGCAATCCCCTTATTTGCTTTGTTGTTACGGCTAGGTCAATGATGTAATAGGCTTGATGACACACAAGCTAGGGGTTGGCAGTAGCTTCTCTTGGAACTTGTTGCATGTGTTCAAAGTATTGTAGCTACATGTCTTGAGCAAGAACTATTGGCTTGGGTCTGTTGTCACAAGTGCCTACATGTAAATATAAAACAAAGTAGGTTTCTTTTAGTTTGATAATGAAACTCAAACCAAGGTAAATCCTACAGGACAATAGAGTCCTCCCTCTAAATCTGTGATGGCAGCACCAAGAATGTATAATTTGGTGCTTCCCGTGGTCAGATGATGACGGAGAGGTGTACTTCACACCGGGGCTTCGATTTGCGACTTCGGGTGCAGATTAGGGTATGTAACAGCGTTCGATCGGTAGCGCTTAAGAGCGGTCGGTTGGCAACGTGTTGAGCGCGTGGAGCGGAGTGATCGGCAGAGCTGAAAGACGGCCGCTTGGAGCTTCGATGGCACGGGTCGGCAGCGGTATGTCGCGGAGCTCTCTTCGATCGGCAAGGCTTCTCAGCGCATGGATTAGCAAGGGGTCACGTCATTTTATTCATGTGCCCAAGGTGTTCGAGTGAATGCTTGACCAAAGATCTGTTGTTACTTCAGGCCGTGTGCTGCTGCAATAGGTTTTGCGTAGAGAGCTTCAAAAGAGTTGGCCGACCTCTAAATTTTGACATGCAAATGTGCCTTGCGTCCCTGTTGTTTTCTTCTGCACACAAAAGAAAAAATCACAGAGGGTTAAGCATTAACAAATTAAAAAACCAAAGCACTATTTCTAATGCTTATTATGAGTGCTACTGTGCTTGGAAAATTGAGATGGCATGTGATCTTTAAGCAGATTAATATTTGACAGAGATAATTTTTATTCAAAGGGGGGTTAAAGAGATTGGTCTTAAAGAATTTTTGGAGTGGGGTTCTTCAAAAATATTTTTCGGCTGCTACCTCAAATCACAAAAGAGTGCACACAAAAAATAATGGGAAGGATGTGCCCGTGTGCTATGTTTGGGATCCACACTTGCTGCATGATGCGTAAAAGCTTCTCCCTGTTTCAAAAAGGCATTAAATCAAATGTTTACACAAACAAACACCAGCACTTATCTTAAAATTTTCGGCCTTGGAGATTTTGGCGAAATATTGCGGCTCCCCTTTATTTTGATGCACGGCAATGTAAATTTTCAGCCGGCCCTCTTATGTTGACGCGCTCCTTTTCAACCCTAGAGGATGGGTTTTTATAGGGTGATGATAGGGTGATGCGGTTACGGGGAATCCCATTTTGAATAGGTGTTAGAGATTTGGTTCTATCATTTTGCACCATAAGTAGGAGATATGATTTGATCAATTTGGGATTTGACAGCAATTCAAATTGGATATGAAATTTAAATTAATCTCTAATTGATTTGACCAAATCCCAAGTTGATTCTATCTCCCTCCACGTTGACCAAGTCAAATCACTTTGTGTATTTCAATTCCTCTACCGGTTGACTAAGTCAAACTTCTTTGTGCACACACACTTCTTCTCTTCCAATATGCTATACGAATAGCAATTCCGCCAAATAGCGAAAGACGTGTCGTTTTGCCAATCTTGAAACACACTAAGCACACACGTTAAATATAACAACACGTTTGTCATCATCAAACCAAAGATTTTAGATCGTTGCGTCCAACAACATGGTCCTTACATAACGTACAAGAGCAACAACTGTGGCATGGCATATGTAATATGGTAGCAACAATATTTTAACCAGCATGCAATGTGATTACAATTGTAGGACAACCAGGTAGATGTAGTAACAATACAAAGGACAAGTAGACAGTATTAGAGCTAGAAACTATGTGACTTATATAGAAATATAGTGTGCAACCATTGAGCCCATCTCCTGCCATGGGGGTGCTCACCCGAGATGATCTCACTTCACTTTAGGCGGTACATTTCATTTTAGACTGTCAGTACGGTGCAATTTGTAGATGGCTGGCGGTCGCTTCCACACTTTTTCTAATATAAGTTACCCCAAAAACTCAGTGCAGTGCCAACTACTTTCAAGCCTTCAATTTCGATAGGACGTTCCAGCAGTATGATGTCAACACCGTATATCATTCACTCATTATGTTTCAATACGGTATGTCAATCCGTTGTTCCAAAAGTAAAGATGCTAATGGCGGTTGTGATAGACCGACTTACATACCAATAGAGTTATGCACAATGGTCTCACTCCAGAGATATTCAAAGGAATTAACAACAATCCAAAGAGCTTCATTTGTTGAAAAGTCAAGGCAGAAGCCTCAACAGAGAATGTCAGTCCTGAGCAATGTTTTCAAGTCCAACAACTATGATACCGATCCCATGCTTCGAGCATGCGGTATTTCCATTAAGTACACTAGATCTAGAGCTTCCAATGATACTGGTGCACGAGAATCGGTACCTGCACACACAAGAAACAATCTGTTAAAGAACACACTATTTTCTATCTATTTAACTTTATCGTTTTGATTTTATAATCGATTGAACTGGTACCAAAAAGCGTTCTAAATTTTTATACAGGCTAGATATAAGGAATATAATTTTACCTAAGAAGGAAATATTTTTCATAAGACTCTAGTAATTTTTATAATTTTTAAAAGCTCAAAATGAATTTAAAAACTAATTTTAGTTAGTTATCGTAATTGTTCAATAATTTCTTCTGGATGAAATACGTATCAGAATGTTTCAAGTGAGTTGTCAAAATGACCGTCTCGAAGAATACTACACCATATAATTTTTTCATATATCAGTTTACGTGAAAATATCAAGTTATGAATTATTAAGTGAAAACAACGTATTTAAATTTTAGGCTTAAAAATCTATTGTGAAAAATTTACTCGTCTGATTGGGATGAAATTAGCGCCAATGGGTCCAGAACGTCATTTCTGATTTTCTGGGCCTGGTTTTGTATTTTTCTTGTCTATATATAATTAATTATGAATTTTTACTCATTTTCCCTTTATAATATATATATAATTATATATATACTATAATACGTATACTAGTATATATACCATGTTAATATATATACTGTAATATACTAACTCTCTCTCTTACGTTCTTACGTTGCATGCGGGGGAGTGGGCTGCTTCGACACAGACCGCCGACGGTCTGGCGGGCACGACGGTCGGTGGGGGCGTCGGGTAGGCGGAGCTGGCAGAGGCAGACAAGCGGTGGCAACAGGGCTCACAGTGGCTGCTCGGGTGGCGATGCTCGAGCTGCTGCGGTTCCCTCGACATCAGAGGACACAGCGTTCGGGGGAGGGACGTTGGCGACCTGGAGGGGGCTTCGCGGTGACTCTAGGAGGCGGTGGAGGAGGGTTCGTCGTCTGAGGAGGTGGAGCGGAGCGGAGCTATGGAGGGTTTGGAAGCGGTGCGAGTTCATCGGACGACGTCGCAGTGGGGGAGGTCAAGGGGCTGGAGAGCGGGGAGCTTCGCGGCGAGGGCGGCGGTGGGGGAGGCCACGGGGTCGTGCTGCTTGCCGTGGAGGTGTGGGGGTGGTGCGAGGGCAGAGAGGGCACGGAGATGTCTGCGGGCTGGGGGGAAGGCAGTGGAGCAACAGAGAACAGTGAGGAGGGCAGCACTGTTTGGGTGGTGGGGCGGGCACACGGCTAGGCTGAGGGCTCAGGCGGTGGCGCGGGGGCTGCCGTTGGGTTCAACGAGTGAGAGAAGATCGGAGATGGGAGAAAGTGCTAGAGGCGAAGCGGGGGAGGTCGAGGGGCGGGGCTCGTCGATGGGGGAGGCGATACGGCGGGCTTCGGTGGAGGGGAGATGGGGTCGGGGCTATTTGAAAGAGGAGGGAGATGGGTTCAGCTCTGTAGTAAAAAGAGAGGGGGCTGTTATTATTATATAGGTTTTTTTAGAAAATTAAAATGATTAATAAAAGTTTTAAAATAACCCAACTATTAAAGGGGGGAGGTTGAGATACGAAAAATTTGGATCTTACCAACTTTAGGCAACCATTTAAATGGGTGGTTAGGGTCAAAAGTAATTAGTAAGGGTAATTAGTAAGAGTAAAAAGTCATTAGTGATTGTAATTAGTAATACTACCCCGTTCTTTCATACGACTCCAAAAAAATACGAAAACATAAGCCACGGGTTCGAATCGTCGCGAGGATCGCGAATACGAAGTCCATTTTAGGGTTTAAGCTACGGAGATACTAGTTTTAGGCCACAACGTTTAGGATGCGGGTTTGCAGGTTTGCGGGTTCTAGGTCGATTTGATTTCAGAAAATTATGAAATTAAAATGGGGGGCACTAATCGACCATAGAATCACACTATAGAAGTTTGAAAACGTTTTAATGATGTTTATATAGAAAATTATTTCATTCAGCTAAATCAGTAACAATTGACTATAAGTTATTATAAACATTATTTAGAGGTATTTGATGATACTCAAACTTACTGAAATACACCATAACTAGTTTGATGCTGTAATGCCCTACAAGCTACTGCACAAGTACTAGAGGGGGGGGTGAATAGTACTTTAAAAATAACAAGGAGTATAATTCCTAATTATAATGCAAACAACTACCAAATCAATTTGCGGAAGCTTAAATTGAATGACAACAACAAAATTAACAACGCTAACAAGAGATGTTACTGGGTTCGGATCCACCCAAGTCTCCCTGACTTGTTCCCGGTGATCCTACGTCCCAACCACCTGGATCCCCTCCGGATACTTGAGTTAGAAACCCTAACTCAAGATTTCCACTATGAAATACTTGTGAAAATCCTCCACAAGTCAAATCATACAAAATGTAATTTGTGACTCCCACAACCCGGGATCACAACCACACTCTCACAACCGAGAGTGAAACTTACAAATCAAATATGAAATGAAATAAGAAAACTTCTTACCGAACAAAATACCTATGCCTTGAGTATTGCTTACGAATTAGGGCAAGGATGATTTTGGGGAAGAAGTGGCACCAAACCCTAGCTCCAAGATGTAGATCAGCGATGGAGAGCTTTGGGGATGTTGGTGACCTAGAATCAAGCACTTGGCTTGGAAGGCTTCACACTCAATGAATCTCTCTTTGGAAGTACGAGTGAGGAGAGATTATTGAATGGAATGAATGAGCTTTGAATGCACTTGGAATGATTTCTCTTGATCTCTAAACTTGCAATAATATCAGCCTTGGCAGCAATGAATGCAGCCCATCAAGTATATATAGGATAGAGGAGAGAGAGAGAGAGGAAAAACGTTTCAATTAAAGCTCCAACGGCTCTTTTCTGAACCCAACTAGTCGGTCAAAGAACAACCACCGACCGACTAGTTCATCAACTAGTCGGTCGGTCAATTAACGTAAACCGACTAATGGGTAAACTGAGAAAAGATCAAAGTACAGACTAAGGAACTAGTCGGTCTAAGAAGAGTAGCTGACCGACTAGTTTCACAACTAGTCGGTCGGTTACTCAACGTGGACCGACTAACAGATAAAACTGAAGTCTGAGAAGAATTAGACTTAGTCGGTCCAAGAACAAATGTTGACCGACTAATTCACCAACTAGTCGGTCACCAAATGAACATAGACCGACTAACAATAAACAGTAAGTATGGTGAAAATTTTGGCATGTACAGTAAACTAAACTAGTCGGTCTAAGAAGGAAAGTTGACCGACTAGTTCATCAACTAGTCGGTCGATCAATGAGCACAGACCGACTAATGATAAACAGTAGCTCAAGCTCAAATGTGCATGTTCAGGGAAAGCTCAACTAGTCGGTCACAGAAGCATCACTGACCGACTAGTTCACAAACTAGTCGGTCGGTGAGTCAACTTAGACCGACTAACTGTAAACAGTAAAGAGCTATGAATTAACTGACAGAAACTAGTCGGTCCAAGAAGCTTGGCTGACCGACTAGATCACCATCTAGTCGGTCAGTTCTTCTTCTTGAACCAACTAACATGCACAAGAAGTCCCGAATCGAAGCGCGAAGCTTCGGGAAGAATTGTATGGACTTCTACAAAGATCCTAGAGCTAAGATATGAGCGTTACGAAGAATTAAAATGTAAGACCTACTCAAGGCTTAACATTCTACGAAGGAAGCTTAAAGACTATAAATTAAACTTGACGATACCGTCTTCAATAGCTTCAATCGAATCTTCATGACTTCTAAATAGGTCCATAAGCTTCAACGAAGCTTTAGGCATACGATCACGTGCTTTGAGAAGTCTTGAGACGTCGTAATTGATATTCATGTGAATTTGGCGACGATCTCCATAACTGCGCTCACAAAGTGTTAGTTCATATTATATTTATGTTTGTTCATCATCCAAAACCAAATCCGGGGAGTCAATATCCAACATTCTCCCCCTTTTTGGTGATGACAAACCAACATAAATAATAATCAAAAATAATAATTCAAATGAAATTTACTTACTCCCCCTGCATTGATGACACGTTAATTCCAATTTAAACAAAAATAATACGCATCAAGCAGACGAGTGAAGTATATTAAATGAGAATAGATTATTGGATTAATGAAATACCAAACGTAGGTTATTGAAATATCGGATTTGAAAATCCATTTATATATCTTAACTCCCCCTGAATCTAATACATCAAGTTAGATTCTTGGAGAATGCTTTAAATTTCCATTTGGCACATCGTTATTATTATATCTCTCCCCCTTTGGCATAAGCAAAAAGAGCGGGAGGATAACAACGACAACAACAATGGCCTCAAATTAAAAAAGCACGGGAGTTGTAGAATACGACGACGGTTCAAGTGACACCAAAGAGAAAAATACGAATAGAATCAAGGCGTGTCAATGAAACCAAAGTCGAAAAATCGTAAAACGAAATCATCAAAACTCACATCAATTTAACGGATTGAGTTATGGAATATACTTTCCAATATCAACATTTCTTGGTTAATTTAGTGCATGGAAAACAATTCTATGTTTCCATAGAAGAAATTTCTATTAAACCAAGTGAATATCGTCGAGCGACGAAATCAAACATCAGAGACATAAAAATTATACACTGCACAATATAATGAAATGTCAACTGCGATGTATTTATATATATATAATATGAAGCAGAGTACATCACCGACATACAAAACATCGATCGACTGATCGGGGCACAAAAATACATCATCATATGACAAAATATCGGAGTGTCAACAAAAAAATACATCATCATCAAACATATCAAAATACATCATCACAGATATCAAAAAGACATCAAAATGATCCAAAATACATAGCCACCCACACTATCCTACCCAACATCTCTCACAACTAGATATATCATCCAATGAGTATCAGGAGAGGCCTCGGAGAAACTCAAGAGGCAGCGGGAGGACCAGAAGCAATTGCAGGCTCAGCAGGAGCAGAAGAGGTGACTGGATCAGCAGGGACGACCGAAAGATCAGCAGGAGAGACGGCTGAAGTGGCAACCTCTGAAGCAGCAACTGTAGTGGCCTCAGGAGCACCAGGCGGAGTATCCACCACAGGAGTGGCGGCAACAGGTGTGCTCTCGGGGGCACCAGCAGAAGAAGCAGCAACAGCATCACCGGAAGTGGTAGAACCAGCAGCAGTAGTACCAGCAGAAGTGCCCTCGGGGGCACGAGTCGAAGCACGACAAAGCTCCTCAACGTCCTCCTCAGCCATCTCATCTAACTCCTCATCCTCAGAAACGGAAGGAGGAAGATCAACACCCATCAGACGAGCCATACGGCAGACTACCTCCTCGGTACGAGCCAAGCGAGACTCGTGACGACGAAGTAACCGTACGACCTCATCCAGGGTGGCAGAGGGAGCAGCAGAGTCACTGGCAGAGGCAGGGGCAGACGCTGAAGGTGTCGTCCTCTGAACGTGACGAAGCGCCGCAAGAGATTTCTTGACGGCCGTCGCGTTCAGGGGAGGACCAAGGGGACGCTCATCGTCACGAGGCAACGTGACACGAAAATGACGAAATACGAGGGTCAATAAGCAAGGAAATGGGATATAAGCCGATTTATTGGACTTGCGAATACACTCGAAAGAATCAATCTTATCGAGTATAATGCGAGCCCAATTAATCGAGCTCCCCATGAAGATAGCATAGATAAGCTTCAGAAAGGGCTGGGACGGGAGAGATGAGGAGCCGTACTTGGGAAGCAAGCACGACTTCAGAATCAGATTTAAGACCCATGCATTTGGCTTGAACGATTTTGAAGGCACGCCAATCATGGAAGGAGGGATCTGATGGAAAATCTCTGAAAGGATGGTCTGATGAAGAGAATAAATATCGTCAACCGAGATATCAGAGGGAAGGAGGCCAGACGAAGAGATACCCAAAATCTCTCCTAAGATTTCCGTTGTGAGGACTATAGGAGTCCCCAAAACGATCGTCTCAACAGAGTGGGTCTGATCGTACTGACCCCGGATCCTATTTGCATCGAAAAGCTTTACTAATCTAGGGTAGGGGTGAGGGTTCGCCTTCAGGTCAAATCGAAGGTAATTGAGGAGACCCGACGATGAGAGAAGATCAGCTAACCCTATGAAGTCGCTAAACTGGACGAAATGCTCCAGAAGCAGAGGGTAATGTTCGATACGGTTGTACGCCGCGAGACACATAGGGTCATCGCGACACAACGAAATATCGACACCGCCCACCGGCATCGGACCCTTTCCCTTAGGCTTACGGGTAGACGCACGAGGGTGTGTGGTAGACTCGAGATGGACAGGAGGAGTGGGTTCCCTATGAGTCTCGGTCTCGGGGTTATACTCCGTATCGGAATCGGTAGGAGTATGGAACGAAGAATGAGAGGCAAGAACTTTGGCCTTGGGCTTAGGCTTGGGCTTGGGTTGACCTCTAGGTTTGGCGGTCGTCGTCCTCTTCTTCTTGAGAGGAGGCGAAGACGACGAGAGGAGGCAATATATTTCGCCTCGGTGGTTGAAAGTGATACGGAATTTTGCTTCTTGGAAAACCAAGAGACAAGGGAATTTCCTATAAAATGGCAAGTGCCACTAGTACTTTTCCTGTCGGATTTGCATCCCGCATAATCGGCATCACTATATGAGATTAACTCATACGTGCTAGATTTTGGATAAAGTAATCCAAAATCAAGTGTATAACTTATATAACGGAAAATACGTTTTACCGCTACTAAGTGAGACTCCTTAGGTTGAGACTGATAACGAGCACATACGCATACGGCAAACATAATATCGGGCCTACTTGCGGTAAGATAAAGTAAACTACCTATCATACCTTGATATAGACGAATGTCTACATCCTTACCGCCCGTATCCTTGTCAAGATGCGTAGTCGTGCTAATTGGAGTCTTTTTCCCGGAAGCACTCTCCATTCCAAATCGCTTTAGCAACTCCACCGTGTACTTCGTTTGGTGGATGAAGATTGCATCGTTTATTTGGCGAATTTGGAGACCTAAGAAATACTTGAGCTCACCCATGTGGCTCATCTCAAATTGTTCCTTCATAACATTAGAAAACTCTTCGCAAAGAGCAAAGTTAGTAGCACCGAAAATGATATCATCAACATATATTTGAACTAAAATTATATCATTATTCGCATGCTTAACAAAAAGTGTAGAATCGGCTTCTCCCATTTTAAAATTCAAATCCAAAAGAAAATTCTTTAGGCGATCATACCAAGCTCGAGGAGCTTGTCTCAAACCGTAAAGTGCTTTCTTTAGTTTAAAAACATGATTTGGAAATTTTTCATTTATGAAGCCCGGAGGTTGAGAAACGTAAACTTCCTCAACGACATCTCCGTTTAAAAATGCACTTTTAACATCCATTTGAAATAATTTAAAATCCTTATGGCATGCAAAAGAAAATAATAATCTAATTGATTCTAATCTAGCTACCGGAGCGAAGGATTCTTCGAAATCAATACCTTCCTCTTGTCGATAGCCTTGAGCAACTAACCGAGCTTTGTTCCGGACGACGACTTGGTTTTCGTCGGTTTTGTTCTTGAAGATCCACTTTGTCCCTATGACGGTGTGGTTCTTCGATGGCAATGGAACAAGCTCCCAAACTTCATTCCTCTCGAATTGAATGAGCTCCTCCTCCATGGCTAAGATCCAAGCGCTATCTTCGCATGCTTCATTAACATTCTTTGGCTCTATCGAGGAGGCAAAGGCACAATGAGCGAAGTAGTTCACTTGAGATCTCGTCTTGACACTATCATAGATATTGCCAATGACTTGCTCATGAGGATGGTCACGAACGGTATGAAGCCGTTTGGGAATACCTTGATCACTAGGAACATTCTCAACAACTTCATTAGTTGGGTTAGTCTCAATAGAATCAATAGAATTATTAGACTTAGAATTATCAAACGAATCACATAAAACATCCATAGAATCATTATCATTTGAAATTCTAGTTGGAACAAATCCTTCATTAAAAGAGACATGAAGCGACTCCTCGATCGTTGAGGTTCGTTTGTTGAATATCCGGTAGGCTTTGCTACGCGAAGAATATCCAACAAAAATCCCCTCATCGGATCTTGGATCGAATTTGTCCAAACTACCATACGTGTTCTTAATAAAACATTTCGAACCAAAAACACGAAAATGTTTAACTTGAGGCAACCTACCAAACAACAATTCATAACAAGTTTGTTTAGTGCCGGGCCTCAAAAGTATTCTATTAAACACATAGCAAGCGGTGTGTACCGCTTCCGCCCAAAATTAATGGCCAAGTTGGCTATCATCAAGCATAGTGCGAGCACACTCCACTAGCGTCCTATTCTTTCTCTCAAATACACCATTTTGAGGAGGTGCACGAGGGAAAGAGAAGGTGTGAGTAATACCAACTTCATCACAAAATGTCTCAAAAGACTCATTCTCAAATTCACCTCCATGATCACTACGAATAGTGACAATGGTGGTTCCTAAGAGATTTTGTACTTTCTTAACAAAAATTGTGAAGTTTTCAAAAGCTTCATTTTTATTACATAATGAAAATACCCATGTAAATCTCGAATAGTCATCTACGATGACAAGTCCATATCTTGCATTTCCTAAGGAAGCAACACTAGTTGGCCCAAATAAGTCTAGATGTAATAGCTCTAGTGGCCGTTTAGTAGAAATGCTTTTCTTAGGTTTAAATGAAGATTTAAGAAGCTTGCCACGTTGACAACAATCACAAAAACTTTTCTTTTCAAAAACAAGCTTCGGAAAACCTTTAATGGAATTTAATTTTGAAAGCTTATAAAGTGTTCCAAAGTTCACATGTCCAAAGCTTCGATGCCATAAGTGTTGTTCACTTGTGTTGGCAACGAGACATTGTTCATAAGACTTAGGAAGATCCAAAATATAAATATCTTTATGACGAGTGCCGGAAAATAATAATTTATCATTATCTTTTCTTAAAATATGACTCAATCCTTTCGCAAAGCTAACTTTGTAACCTTTGTCACAAAGTTGGCTTATTGAAATAAGATTATGATTTAAACCATTAACAAGATAAACATCACTAATTAAGGGTTTAGATGGGTTACCCACTTTACCAACACCTATGATGGTTCCGCTCTCGTTCCCTCCAAATACGACGCGGTTTCCATTTGCTATGGGAACCACTCCGGAGAGCAAACTAGCGTCACCCGTCATGTGTTTTGAACACCCGCTATCGAGTATCCAATTTCCCTTGGAGCTAAATTTAAATTTGTTGCTCCTTTTTTTTTCTTTTCCTTGAGTACCTAAAGATAGAGAATTTCATATCATGGTACCCAAGGTCATTGGGTCCAAAAGATTAGACCTTTGGAAGCCAAGTCCAATTGGACTTAGACTTCCCCACATAATTTCTACTATGCACAACATCCGAAAAATAAGCATTCATATACATTTGTTTTTCGTCCATGCTTGTGTCCTTTGGGCTCCAAATTGTGAAAATCTTGGGAGCCCTCATCCTATTGGGTGCATGCATTCGACGTTGATTTCTACGTGATGCATGTTGTGGATAGGCATAAGGAACATGATGGAATGGTGCACGACGAGAATTATTCATATGATGTTGTGGGTGAACATATGCATGTGTGGGAACACGTGCGTGAGGGTGTCTCACATGGTGTGCACGTGCCTGAGAATGTGTTGCATAAAAATCATCATATGTGTGAGACGGTGGAGTAGGACGTGTGTTCCTACGTGGCATGGTATTGGTGTACATATAAGCATGCCCCTTCTTTGGAGGTCCACCCAAAGTGGGTTTCTTTCCAAAAGAGGGTGTGGACGAGGTGGAAGCACCATTGGTAGATGAACGACCAATAGAGTGTTTGCTACCACTCGTAGAGTCACCGGAAGTTGGCCTAACAAAAGTAGTGGCCGCTTTGGACGGACATCCCATCGTATACCCCAAACCAATGTGGTGATTGGCCGGAAGTAAGTCACTTAGGATTTTATCCAAATGGTCCTTACCCTTATTGAATCTATTGATTCGGCCTAATGTGTTCTCATATTTCTCTTTGAGAGAACGCATAGAAGTATCCAAGTTGGATACTTGCGATGTGAGCACATAAACACGAGATTTAAGATTCTCGTTCTCAATACTCAAAGTCGAGTTTTGAGAAGTTAAATCCGCTATCCTATGTTCTTCCGGATCATCAATGCTAACATGTTCAAGTTTAGATTTGAGATTAATAATCTCATTTCTCAACTCTTCAACAACGGTGTCGTTGTTGGTGATGATAGTCTTAGGCGAGGTTTGAATGCTAGCTAGGTCATCTTTTACCTTAGTATATCTATTTACTAATTTAGTGTATTTTGACCATAATTGAGAGTTAGCATTCCTAAGATCATCCATAGTTACCTCATCGTTGCCTTCGTCATCACTATCATCGGAAGAGGAGGATCCTTGATCATGCTCCTCTCTTGCCATGAAGCACATGTGCGCTTGCTCCACTTGCTCATCGTCCGACTCTCCGCTTGAAGAATCCTCGGAGTCGGTGAATGTTGCTCCGACAAGTCCCTTCTTGTACCCCTTTTTGTACTTCTTGGACTTATCGAATTTTGGCGCCTTCCACTTCTCCTTTTGCTTGTTGAGAGGACACTCCGCTTTCATGTGTCCTGGCTTATTACACTTGAAACACAAAGGAGAGGAAGAGGCGTTAGAAGAACCAAATTTAGCTTTGTTCTTATAGTTACCTTTTCGGAAGAAACGGTTGAACTTCTTGGCCATGAGTGCCATGGACTCCAAGTCCAACTCGTTTTCCAAGTCTTCATCATCCGTTGATGTGGATGTGGATGGAGCGGCCTTGAAAGCAATGGCCTTCTTCTTTGGCTCGTCTTGCTTTAGGTAGGACTTCATCTTTTCCTGCAATTTGAGCTTGCTATCCTTGCGTACCTCGTATGACATTAAAGTACCCATTAGTTGAACTACGGTGTACTTATTCATGTCATTACCTTCCTCGATGGCGAAGGTACGCTTTTCCCAAGAAGAAGGAAGTCCTTCGATAAGCTTCGAACACTTCTCCTTTTAGGTGTAGGATTTGCCGAGAGCCTCTAACTCGTTTATGATGTCGACGAAGCGAGCGTAATACTCCTTCATCTTCTCGCCCTGTTGCATATGAAACATTTCGTAATCTTTGTTTACAACTATGAGTTTGGAGTCTCTTACCCTACTCGTCCCTTCATGAAGAATGAGGAGGGAGTTCCAAATTTGATATGCACTCTTACATGTGCATATCTTATTGAAGTCCTCGGGCTCCAACGCGCATTGCAAGGCGTTCATTGCCTTGGCATTGCTTACCTCCGCGGCGACCTCCGCGGTTGTCCATTTCTCGAAGTCTTCTTCTTCGGGCTCGATGTATTCCTTCATTGTGGTCCTCCATAAGGATGCACTCCGGAGGAAGGTTTCCATCCGGCATTTCCAGTACCCGTAATTGGTACCGTTGAAGAATGGAGGCCTCGTAGAGGAATGTCCTTCCATCACCGAAGATGCTCCTTCACGGTTCCTGAAGGTGTCATAGTTGGAAGGTGGACGCACGGTCTTGTTGTCGTTGGCAGACATAGCTAAGTATCTGGCTCCGATACCAAATGTAATGCCCTACAAGCTACTGCACAAGTACTAGAGGGGGGTGAATAGTACTTTAAAAATAACAAGGAGTATAATTCCTAATTATAATGCAAACAACTACCAAATCAATTTGCGGAAGCTTAAATTGAATGACAACAACAAAATTAACAACGCTAACAAGAGATGTTACTGGGTTCGGATCCACCCAAGTCTCCCTGACTTGTTCCCGGTGATCCTACGTCCCAACCACCCGGATCCCCTCCGGATACTTGAGTTAGAAACCCTAACTCAAGATTTTCACTATGAAATACTTGTGAAAATCCTCCACAAGTCAAATCATACAAAATGTAATTTGTGACTCCCACAACCCGGGATCACAACCACACTCTCACAACCGAGAGTGAAACTTACAAATCAAATATGAAATGAAATAAGAAAACTTCTTACCGAACAAAATACCTATGCCTTGAGTATTGCTTACGAATTAGGGCAAGGATGATTTTGGGGAAGAAGTGGCACCAAACCCTAGCTCCAAGATGTAGATCAGCGATGGAGAGCTTTGGGGATGTTGGTGACCTAGAATCAAGCACTTGGCTTGGAAGGCTTCACACTCAATGAATCTCTCTTTGGAAGTACGAGTGAGGAGAGATTATTGAATGGAATGAATGAGCTTTGAATGCACTTGGAATGATTTCTCTTGATCTCTAAACTTGCAATAATATCAGCCTTGGCAGCAATGAATGCAGCCCATCAAGTATATATAGGATAGAGGAGAGAGAGAGAGAGAGAGGAAAAACGTTTCAATTAAAGCTCCAACGGCTCTTTTCTGAACCCAACTAGTCGGTCAAAGAACAACCACCGACCGACTAGTTCATCAACTAGTCGGTCGGTCAATTAACGTAAACCGACTAATGGGTAAACTGAGAAAAGATCAAAGTACAGACTAAGGAACTAGTCGGTCTAAGAAGAGTAGCTGACCGACTAGTTTCACAACTAGTCGGTCGGTTACTCAACGTGGACCGACTAACAGATAAAACTGAAGTCTGAGAAGAATTAGACTTAGTCGGTCCAAGAACAAATGTTGACCGACTAATTCACCAACTAGTCGGTCACCAAATGAACATAGACCGACTAACAATAAACAGTAAGTATGGTGAAAATTTTGGCATGTACAGTAAACTAAACTAGTCGGTCTAAGAAGGAAAGTTGACCGACTAGTTCATCAACTAGTCGGTCGATCAATGAGCACAGACCGACTAATGATAAACAGTAGCTCAAGCTCAAATGTGCATGTTCAGGGAAAGCTCAACTAGTCGGTCACAGAAGCATCACTGACCGACTAGTTCACAAACTAGTCGGTCGGTGAGTCAACTTAGACCGACTAACTGTAAACAGTAAAGAGCTATGAATTAACTGACAGAAACTAGTCGGTCCAAGAAGCTTGGCTGACCGACTAGATCACCATCTAGTCGGTCAGTTCTTCTTCTTGAACCAACTAACATGCACAAGAAGTCCCGAATCGAAGCGCGAAGCTTCGGGAAGAATTGTATGGACTTCTACAAAGATCCTAGAGCTAAGATATGAGCGTTATGAAGAATTAAAACGTAAGACCTACTCAAGGCTTAACATTCTACGAAGGAAGCTTAAAGACTATAAATTAAACTTGACGATACCGTCTTCAATAGCTTCAATCGAATCTTCATGACTTCTAAATAGGTCCATAAGCTTCAACGAAGCTTTAGGCATACGATCACGTGCTTTGAGAAGTCTTGAGACGTCGTAATTGATATTCATGTGAATTTGGCGACGATCTCCATAACTGCGCTCACAAAGTGTTAGTTCATATTATATTTATGTTTGTTCATCATCCAAAACCAAATCCGGGGAGTCCAATATCCAACAGATGCTTCAAAATATTTTTTTACAAAGAATTTTGAAATCATTTTCAATATAAAACTCTCTACCAACCATTATAAAATACTTTTAAAATGTGAAAATACGTAGAATACGAAAATACGTGTACTAATGAATACTGGTCGTCACAAGGGGCGAGGTGGTTGTCAAGTGGGGGGAAGCGGGGCATCAGTCAGTCGCTGCTGTAGGCACAGGGGTGATGCAGAGGTAGCAGGGTTGAGGGGCTGGGGCGCTGTATTCGTCGGTGAGGGCGAGCATCTGCGGGGTGGAGTTGGCAACAGTGAAGCAGGCAGCACCGGGATGGGGCTGCTCCGACGGACGGTGGCACAGCGAGGAGGTTGTAGAGGCGAGCTGGTGGTAGTGGGGTAGCTTAGTAGTCGTGGAGATGAGAGGGAGAGGGTGTGTCTGAGTTCCTTTATTTTGGTTGTGGGTTTGGGTTGAAGAAGAAGAAGATGCTGATGATGGAGGGGGGAGTTTGCGGGGATAGCGTGGGTTTGCACTAAGTGGAACGAATAAGGGGATGTGTTAGTTTGATGTGTGAAGAACGAAGGGAAACTGAGGGGGTTAAGGGTTTTTATAATGATTAGGAAATAATATATTATTATTATAGTATTAATGAGGGTGGTTAGGGGGGAGATGAATCGAAATTATGGGAATTTAAACGTGCTCCCACGTTTATATGCTGGCTGCTTAGTTGGAGGGTAGGTTAGGGTTAATTAATTATAGAAAAAATATAATTAGCCAATGTAATTAAGTAAAATATTATTATTAGTTTAATATTAAAATATCAATTTTCACAAACGACTTCGAAACAATTACGAAAAAAATGCCATGGGTTCGTATCTTTGCGAGAATCATGAAAATGAAGTCCATTTTTAGATTTGAGGGACGAAAAAATAGAGAAAAATCATTTACTTATTTTCAAACTCGATTGAAATCATTTGAATACGGAAATACGTGCACATTGAAAACAGGCCGTTACATAAGACGCCCATCTCTACGCCTGAATTTATATTGATATGCTAAAAGATGGTCCAAAATAGGGGGACATAAAAGCAATACCCCTTAAAATAAAACAAATACAAGGATTAGCATACGAGAACGTGTCATTATGACCACTCCACGTCTGGCTCAGCTCGACATAAAACCAATATCCCATAAAATAAAACAAATACAAGTACATAAAACCACTCCACGTTCATCTGCAAGAAGAACGAAACTGTCGCGGTGTCGCCTCGGTTTGCGTTTTGCGGTTACCGAGAAGAAAGGGAACGTCTCTCGGAGAATAGGAACCGTCTCGGAGAATCGGAACTGTCTGCAAAGAGATAACGAACCGACGGAACCATTTTTCGTATTATTATTAATTTATTATATAATGTATTAATGTATTATATAACTTTTAAGGGCACATACCAATTATTGTCTGCTAATTTCAGTTGTTCATATTGGTACTTTGTCTACTACTTCTACGTGACCTTTTAGAACTTTTTTACTAGTTATTTGCCAATTTTTTGTTACTCTTTGAAAATGCTCTTTCTGTTTTATCTATTTTTTTGGTTCTTTTTGGGTTTTTATGTTTTTTTGGGGTATAGTATTTATGTTATCATGTTGCATGATCGCTATAGTATTTATGTTATCATGTTGTCCATTTTTATAGATGTTGGTTGAGATGCTGCTTTTGCAAATTTCATTGACTTTGGCCTTCTGAACTTGGACACAATATAATACGCTCTAAATGGATTAAAATAGATAGGGGAAGGCCCCTGGGCCTTAGGCCATGGGCGGCTGCCCTGGGTACCCTGGGTCAGGGCCGGGCATGTCATCCACAAGCTAACAGAGTGTCACGTCATCAAAAGCGCCACGTCAGCTCCACCTCACTGTTGTCGGAAGTCAACCGTCAACACTTTGAAATCAACGTAACATGTTTTCGTGACTAAGGGCCTGTTCTTTTGGTTAAAAGTGGAAATTGAGAAAGATGAGAGTTGTGGAATCTGAAGAGAGAGAAAATGGAGTTTTGTGTTCTTTTGAGTGGAAAGTTGTATGAAAAGTGGAATTTAGAAAGTAAAGTTGGATCTACCCCACTTTCTTGTGTTCTTTTGGTTGAAGAAAGTTGGATTGAGAAAGTGGGATTGTGTAGTGTGGTGTTATTAGGTGAGTATAGGGTAAAGGTTACCCCCAACATTGGCAAAAAAATCCAAGAATGCAGCAATATTTCCATGCACGCAACAGATACACAAATGGCATGGACTGTCTGAAATAAAAGCCAAGTTATCTCATTGCCAAAAAATCGAAGCACGCAACAATATTGCCAAGCACCAAGGCATGCCACAGATACACAAATGACATGTACACTCTGAAATAAAACACAAGTCAACGCATTGCCAAAAAATCCAAGCTTTCAGCACTACTGCAATGCACCCAGGCATGAAACATATACACAAATGGAATGGACATTCTGAAATAAAACCCAAGTTAACTCATTGCCAAAAAAACCCAGATGCAGGAATATTGCCATGCACCCAGACATGCAGCAGATACACAAATGGCATGGACATTCTGAAATAAACCCCAAGTTATCTCATTGCCAAAAAAGCCAAGCATGCAGTAATATGGCCAATCACACATGCATGCACAATATACATAAATGGAAAGGACATTCTGAAATAAAACCCCAGGCATCTCATCGCCAAAAAAATCCCAGAATGCAGTAATATTGCCATGCACCCAGACATGCAACAGATATACAAGTGGCATGGACAGTCTGAAATAAACCCCAAGTCATATCATTGCCAAAAAATCCAACCTTTCAGATATATAGCCATGCACACATCCATGAAACATCGATACAAATTGCTAAGACAATATTACATAAACCCCAAAGTAGCTACAAGACAAAAAGTCCACACCGACAACAAGAGTACAAGCCGAATCAGTCGTGCTTGTTAAACAACATCATTAAAATAATAAACACTAGACCTAGGAGAGAAAAAAACAAACTTAATTGAGTTGTACTCGGATAGCATGTTATCCATTTTCTCCTTGTTTATCTCTAACTGGCATATGACCGTAGCCAACCGACCCTCTATCTCAACCAACCTCCTCTCATTCGGTGAGCTCGCATTGCTTTCAACTATTGCTCATCTGTCATTCGATTCCATTAAATGATGGATAATAAATGTTGCCCAGTTACAGTGAGGGGGGTCCTTCCATTCGAAGAAATCGCATTTGTCCCTGCGAGACGGACAGCTCCAAAACCTCCTGCCTGGGTTTAAACGTCTCCATGAAGTCTTTCTCGGTACCCTCAGACCACAATGGTATATCTTGTAGTCTGTAGCATCCGTTTCCAACTCAGGTATATGGTGCGCATCCCGAGGGTGGAAGCGAATAGACGAGCTGGAGCCTACACTCATTTGTACTTGGACAAGCATAAACAAAAACACAATTAACGACGCGTAATGTACATAGAAAATAAATGAAGACTTGATGTGAAAAGGGTGAGTTAAAGGCATACCTATGAAAGTATAATACCGCCAGATGACAACATTGCCAGCATCTTTCAGTAATCAGCAAAGTAAAAGACAATGCAAAACCCAAATGCAAATATAAAACCGATCACAGATCAAACAGAATGAAAAAAAATCTATTTTTATAGCCCTCGGGAATTTATATTTATCATTTTACCCACTAGGTTGGTAGAGGAATTCTATATTTATCATTTTACCAACTAGCCCTCGGAAATAAAACCCAAGTTATCTCATTGCCAAAAAATCCAAGAATGCCGCAATATAGCCATGCACCCAGGCATGCCACATATACACAAATGGTATGGACATTCTGTAATATAACCGATTTACAATATAGGAACCATCCTGCCAACCCTCTAATTAATTGGGAAATTAAGAGGGTCTTTCAACGAATTCATGTATTCATCATTGGGCTATTGAGAGAAAAAAAAATCAAAGAATTCATCTATATTGCAATTCACCCATGCATGTCTCAAATACACATATGGCGTGGACATTCTGAAATAAAACCCAAGTTACCTCATTGCAAAAAATAGAAGAATGCATCAATATTGTCATGAACCAAGGCAGGGAACAAATACACAACTCGCATGGACAGTCTGAAATAAAACCCAAGTCAACTCATTACCAAAAAATCCAGAATGCATGAATATTGCCATGCACCCAGGCATGCAACATATACACAAATGGCATGGTTAGTATGAAATAAAACCCAAGTTATATCATTGCCAAAAAATCCAAGCATGCAGCAATATTGCCATGCACACAGGCATGCCACATATACACAAATGGCATGAACATTCTGAAATAAACCCCAAGTTATCTCATTGCCAAAAAAGCCAAGCATGCAGCAATATGGCCAAGCACACAGGCATGCACAATATACACAAATGGAAAGGACATTTTGAAATAAAACCGCATGCATCTCATTGCCAAAAAAATCCAAGCATGCAGCAATATTTCCTTGCACACATGCATGCCACATATACACAAATGGCATGGACAAGTTAAAATAAAACCCAAGTCAGCTCAAAACCAAAAAATCCAAGCATGCAGCTATATTGAAATGCACCAAGGCATGCCTCAGATACATAAATGGCATGGACATTCTGAAATAAACCCCAAGTTATCTCATTGCCAAAAAAGCCAAGCATGCAGCAATATGGCCAAGCACACAGGCATGCACAATATACACAAATGGAAATGACATTCTGAAATAAAACCCAAGGCATCTCATTGCCAAAAAATCCAAGCATGCAGCAATATTGTCCTGCACACAGGCATGCCACAGATACACATATGGCATGAACAAGCTGAAATAAAACCCAAGTCATCTCAAATCCAAAAAATCCAAGAATGCAGCTATATTGAAACGCACCCATGCAAGCCTCAGATTCATAAATGGCATTGACATTCTGTAATAAACCCCAAGTTATCTCATTGCCAAAAAAGTCAAGCATGCAACAATATGGCCAAGCACACATGCATGCACAATATACACAAACGAAAAGGACATTCTGAAATAAAACCTAAGTTATCTCATTGCCAAAAAATCCAAGCATGCAGCAATATTGCCCTGCACACAGGCGTGCCACGGATACACAAATGGCATGGACAAGCTGAAATAAAACCCAAGTCATCTCAAATCCAAAAAATCCAAGCATGCAGCTATATTGAAATGCACCCACACATGCCTCAGATACACAAATGGCATGGACAGTCTGTAATAAAACCCAACTCATCTCATTGCCAAAAAATCCAAGCTTTCATCATTATTGCCATGAACCTAGGCATGCAACAAATACACAAATGGGATGGAAATTCTGAAATAAAACCCAAGTCATCTCAATGCCAAAAAAACCAAGCATGCAGAAATATTGACATGCACCCATGCTTGCAACATATACGCATATCAAATAGAATGAAAAATTCTATTTTTATAGCCCTCAGGAATTTATATTTATCATTTTCCCAACTAGGTTGCTGGTGGAATTCTATATTTATCATTTTACCAACTAGCCCTGGGAAATAAAACCCAAGTTATCCCATTGCCAAAAATTAGAAGAATGCATCAATATTCCCATGAACCAAGGCATGCAACAAATACACAACTGGCATGGACAGTCTGAAATAAAACCCCAGTCAACTCAATGCCAAACAAATCCAAGCTTTCACCAATATGGAAATGCACACAGTCATGCAACACATACATATATGGGCTGGACATTCTGAAATAAAATCCAAGTCATATCATAGCCAAAATATCCAAGCTTTCAGCATTATTACCATGCAGCATGCAATAGAAACACAAATATGAATGGACAGTCTGACATAAAACCCAAGTCAGCTCAATGCCATAAAATCCAAGCTTTCACCAATATTGCACAGCCCCCAGGCATGCAACATATACACAAATGGGCTGGACATTCTGAATTAAAATTCAAGTCAGCTCAATGCGAAAAAAAATCCAAGCTTTCATTATTATTGCCATGCAGCATGCGGCAGATACACAAATGGCATGGATTGTCTGATATAAACCCCAATTCATCTCAATGCTAAAAAAATCCAAGCATGCAGCTATATTGACATGCACCCAGATAAATAACAGATACATAAATGGGATGGACATTTTGAAATAAACCCCAAGTCATCTCAATGCCAAAAACTCCAAGCATACTGCAGTATTGACGTGCACCCAGGCATGCAACAGATACACAAAGAGGATGGACATTATGCAATAAAAACCAAGGCAACTCATTGCGATATAAACATAGACGCAAGCATGCAAGGGAAAATATCATGATGCATATATACAAAATCATAGAAGCATAAAACATCAACAAATATTCATATGGATGCAAGTGCCTTAGACATATTACAAGGATGATATGATCCTATATTAAACATCCACCTACCGCATACATTACACCAATCTCATAGGTTCCCCCATCTACCCTCATCTCCTTCATCTTCCTCTTCCACACTGTCAAGCTCAATTTCCTCGATTTTCTTCTTGATGTATCTCTTCCTTGTCGACTCTGGAATACCCAAATACTTCCTCCCCTCCTTCTCGATGTCACTTATCATTTCATACAATTTATCCAACTTAGCTACATGATATTTTGTGTGTGCATAAACACTCTTACCAAGATCCAAACTCCAATAGGCATGTGAGATCTGTATGGCATCGGCGACCTCGGTGAGTTTATCAACAAAGACATTGTATCCGTCGTTGTCAGTAAGTCCCCATTTTCAACGCGGTTTCTTTTTCCCCAAAGATGGAGGGGTAGCATGGCTAGGACCCTCTAGGATAGGAACTGGAGAGGTAAACATTGGGATGTTATGTGGGACATCGTTGTCCGTTGATTCATGATCATGCGTCGAAGGAGTTGCCTGATCACCGTCGCCTTCCGTGTATGGGCCACCAAAGGTTTCAAAAACATCCTTCCTACAATGACCCCTTGCTCCGTTATCGCCTATAATCAATTGAAGATCCTCAAAACACGGTATAGGTTTATTAATATAGTCTTTAGATCTAGGGTGTGCATGCACGAATACACCAAGGGTTATTACTAAGGCAATACCAATAAATGTCATTGACGATGATCTATGTATGCGTAAATGTTGAATTTATTATCGCAGCCCAGGTTGCATACGTTTCAGGCTCCATTAATATCATCTTCATATCTTCACACCACCCTACTCCACTTAACTAGAGGCACGTTGACACATTGACGAGCCGCGTCTGCAGTCCTTTCATATGATTGCGCACATTTTGTCTAGTGTACGCAATGCCGAATTTCGAATTGATGTGTGCAGCAGCAGCATTGAAGGCAACCGCTTTGAAAGTCTTATCTGCTTTCATTCCTTGCATTGCTTGCTCCACAAGGAAAGGGATGAGGGCCAAATCATGCTCACATGGCCATAATTTGTTCCACATCACCTTCTGTGCAGGCTGCTTCATTTTTTCTGTGGGATAGAAACCAATGCATCCTCCGACTCTTCCCGTCTACTCGAATTCCTTGAAGAATCACTCTTAACATTCAGATCATTCCCACTTTGCGATGACGTCCTATTGAAAGTACTTTGTTGAGTCGGGCTTATAAAATGAGGGTTTCCACCCATACCGACCAGAACATGCCCTTGGTAGCTCCCTCCCCCTGGACCATCCCACCCCCTTGGACCATCACACCCACTTGGTAGCTCCCTCCCCCCGGACCATCCCACCCCCTTATAGCATTTGCATTAATCCAGGGGGACTCCCCATGTGCATGAGCATGCTATACTGTGGGTATTGTGCAAACGGCATACTTGTGCCTCCACCATGGTTGCCCGGTGAAGGATACTGGAATTCTCCCATCCTACGTGCCATCGGTCGACGGGACATAGTCTCAAGATGACATTCCTCGTCACACATTGGTTCGCAAATATTGGGTCATACATTGGAGGCATCAGATCACTCCCTTGACCTGGTTGAGATGCACCAGCCATGCCTACAAAAAATGTCTTAATAGGGAAAATCCATAAATACAGATAACATTAATAATTGCAACCACATAAATCCCATGCATCAATAAAAAATGTCAAATTAGAAGTAGTACAACTTTTAATAAGTGGCAAAGTAATAAGGATTTCAAATACATGAAACACAACCCAAATGTCATAGACCATGTTCATGCGTGTTCCCATGATTATGTATGTTACAATAGTCGACCCACATTTCCCAAGCTATTTGGTCCCTGCGAAGTTTCCATTGGTCCATCTGTTGGGTTTGTTCACGTATGGGCAACTGTTGTGACCGATCCATAATCGAGTCATCTGGCTCATCGATAACACATCCATCCTCATCAATCACATCTACATCCTCAAAAAGTTACGGGTCATGTGGATCTGCTACTTGGATACAATTATGCAACACAGTGCACGTTAGGATGGTATCGACCTGACATGGGAAGGGATAATGCGGCTTGGACGTCAATATCTTAAACTTGTTCTTTAGGATTCCAAAAGTCGACTCGATCTTGGTTTGTAAAGATGAGTGACGTATGTTGAAGAGCTCTTTGTGATTTTGAGGAACCCAATCAGTATGGTCCTTCAGATGATATCTAACGCCCCTATATGGAGATATGAACCCTGGCATGGTAGTATAACTAGCATCGCATAGGTAATATTTCCCTACAAACATAAACGTAAAATAATATTATAATCCCAAGCCTTAATAAATATGCGGACATATATTGTAGGAACAAGTTGTAGGATCCTGTCAAAACAACGATGTTAGGATCGAATAATAAAGTAGAGACTTACGCTTGCTTACGCGGCACCGTAATCTCTGAACTTTGCCCTCGGATTAGCCACAACGGTCAGTACTTCGTCACGGATGATCGAAGCAGCGTTTCACCGCCTAAATCTCTATTTAGAAGATGATTTTAATGGAAGGGAGAAGAAGAACACAAGTTGCCTTATGCAAACTTATGGCATGTTTTGATTAGTGTAAATGCCTTACCCTTGGGTCCTATTTATAGGCTTTAGGGGTAGTTATTGTAGGAAATTACTAAATATAAGCTTATTAGCCTATATTAGCACATTTACTTATCCTCTTCTTCATTCACTTATCAAGTGCCTTTTTGCACTTATAAAGTGACTTTTTCCACTTATCGAGTGGTCCTTTTCACACGAGAAAAGGTTCCCTTCGTGCACGCTTTCGTGCACGCGACATCTGAGGTCCGTATACCCTCATACATCCCCTCATGGGTGTATTCATGTCGTCCATATCCAACATCTCCCACTCACAGTTGAGGGGATTGTCAGGAAACATATTTTCCTTTAACTCTTCTGTTTGTCATACCGAGAAATAGGCCGTGTGACCGTCATGCGCATAGAGTCCGTTGTTTGTGCACTTTTTAGAGATACACAACACTCCTCGAGGTGCAAAGTTGAGTAGATTAACGCATGCTTTACCCTAGATTATTTCTTCACATTTCTTATACTTTATATTCAACAATTGAATCCCATCTGGATTACAATTGGCTGGCCAGCTTTGAATCTTTAAAGTCCAAATGCGAATATGAAAGTAATCTTCCTCTTCTTGCGATCCTTTCGATCTTGACTTGACTCGCTTTTCTAACATGCCTCGCCGGACTGAATTGATTATAGTCCATAAGCAACATGCTAAGATAGCAATCACCCAGTCAAATCTAAAGGAACCAATTAGAGTACATAAGGGTAACGAGTTAAGACCCATGTGGTCTTTGGGTCTCACATAATAGTAAACACAATTACTATTCTAACCCAATGGTCAAATGCATACGTAGTATGAATACGTATTACAACATCACTCCTTTCCCAGGGAGCGTATGTCTTAATGATGTTGTAAGGATGATGATCAGACACCACAATGTCTGATTTTGAGTCCCTTTTACTACTCAAATAATCTTCTGGACCCACATCCCACATAAGACAGATAGGATTTAAGAATCCTCTTAGATCTTTTGTAAGCATCCATATGATGCAGATCTTTCATACGATCATTTTGTTTAAGTCATGACTCTAAATCATCCGTCTGACGATTTTGACTTTAAACAGGTCTCATCTTTATTTTATCCGTCTGATAAAATAAAGGCGGTTGCTCATGTGAGAGAGCCAACCTCAATCTGTCCGACATACTAGAAAATAAAGCTGAGATTTTAAAATGTACACAAACATTTTCTAGAAACTCATATGCAATGTTAAAAAAGAACTTATTCTTTTATTAAATTTGATCTTTTACAGACATGGGAATTTTCATTGGTACAACTCAGCTCTTACGCAATCCTTGAGATGATAAGTGTTTGTAAAACACATCTCTGGGGATCGCCTTCGTAAGCGGATCCGCTATCATCTCATGCGTAGATATGTACCTTATGTCTACCTTCTTGGTCTTATCATAGTCTTTTGCAAATTTGTAGCGGATATCTATGTGATTGGTCTTACAATGGAATTTTGGATCTTTGACATATGCTATAGATGCTTGACTGTCACTGTGTATTGGTACAGCACCTGAGTCATTTGCATTAATTAGCCTGTCTAAGAATTTCCTAAGCCAAACAGCATCTTGGACTGCCATGCTAAATTCTACAAACTCGGCTTCCATAGTTGAAAGTGCGATGCAGGATTGTTTCTTGCTACTCCAGGATATTGCACCAGATCCGAGTAGAAAAACATATCCTGAGGTCGATCGTCGCTCATCGAGATCACCCGCCCAATCAGCATCAGTGTAGCCTTCGAGCCTCAAGGCATCTCCCATATAGCATAAAGCATAGTCCGCAGTTCCTTTAAGATACCGCATTATCCTCTTAACCGCTTTTCAGTGTACTTGCCCTGGATTGGATTGGTAACGACTTACCATTCCAACGGCAAAACAGATGTCCGGTCTTGTACACATCATAGCGTACATAAGACTACCAACTGCACTGGAATATGGAACTTTTTCCATAATTTCCTTTTCCTTTTGGTTCTTTGGACATGATTTCAGACATAAATTATCGCATTTTCTTATAGGAGTATCAATGGACTTGCAGTCCTGCATATTAAAACGTTCTAGAACCTTCTTTATATAAGTCTCTTGTGAAAGAGATAGAAGTTTCTTCGAACGATTCCTTGAAATCTTAACTCCAAGGATATATGCGGCTTCTCCCATGTCTTTCATCTCAAAAACTGATGAAAGCCAAGGCTTGATATCCATCACAAAGCCCTTGTCATTTCCGGCTATTAAAATGTCATCTACATATAGAGACATAATAACGTACTTGCTCTTAATCCTCTTGATATATACACAGTTATCTTCATCAAGCATGGAAAAACCATTTGATAAGACAACTTCTTGAAATCGTATATAACATTGCCTCGAGGATTGTTTAAGACCATATATGGACTTACGAAGTTTACAAACCTTATGTTCGTTTCCTTCTTTTACAAACCCTGTTGGTTTTTCCATATAGATCTCCTCGTCCAATTCTCCATTGAGAAAGGCAGTCTTTACATCCATCTGATGTAATTCGAGGTCTAAGCAAGCTACCATAGCCAGAATTAGGCGAATCAAGGTAAAACGAACAACATGTGAGAAGGTCTCTTCGTAGTATATCCCTTCCTGTTGCGTAAAACCTTTTGCGACAAGGCGAGCTTTATATCTGTCTATAGAGCCATCAGCCTTATGCTTGATCTTGAGAACACATTTGTTCCCAATAGCTCTACGGCCTCTGGGTAAGTCAACTAAGTCCCAGACTTGGTTAACTTTCATGGATTCCAACTCCTCCTTCATCGCTACCATCCATTTGTCTTTTGCAGGGCATGATACGGCCTGTTTGAAAGTAGCAGGCTTGTCATCATCTTGTAGTAAAGTCATAAAGGTTTGTGGAAATTCATCCTCAAATCTTAGAGGAGCCAACCTTGTACGACTACTACGTCGTATTTGAGATTCTTCAAGTCCTTGTTGACTCGAATTTAGATCAATTCTAATATCACTCCAACTTGGAATGTTCCCACTTGGAATGTCGTTAGAAATGCTCCCACTTGGATCATTATTCCCGTATGGAATAGGATTCGCGTCATTCGTATCATCCATTGGTGAAGTTTGAAACGTATTTTCGTCTTCACCAAGAATTCTCCCACTCGAATGAGGTAATCCTTCTTGATCATTAATCTCAAATAGAGATAAGTCCTGACTTATCTCGCCCTGTCTTGGAAACTCGTTTTCCAAGAAAGTGACATCCCTTGACTCAAATTCAATTAGTCCTCCATTGTCTTCCTGACCAATGAAAACATAACCTTTGGAGTTTTCTGCGTATCGTATAAAGATACATTTCCTTCCCCGTGGCCCAAGTTTGCCATACTTATGGGAGGAAATATGTGCGTAGGATGCACACCCCCAAGGTTTCAAAATGTTTAAGTCAGGAAACCTTTGGTTCCACAACTCGTAAGGAGTGGAGCTAACTAATTTCGAGGGTACGCGGTTCAAGATGAAAGCAGCCGTCAATAATGCATCACCCCAAAAGGTGATTGGCAAGTTAGCTTGTGCCATCATTGAACGGACCATTTCCATTTAAGTCATATTCCTCCTTTCTGCAACACCATTTTGTTGCGGAGTATAAGGCATAGTTACATGATGAACTATGCCTTTTTCATCACAAAGTTCCTTAAAACTTGCCGATTGATATTCACCGCCTCTATCGGTTCGCAAGACCTTAATCTTGCGATCTAATTGATTTTCCACCAAACTCATATAGTTTTTAAAGCAGGTTAATGCTTCACTTTTGTGGGATATCAAATAGATATGACCGAATCGGGTGAAGTCATCAATAAAAGTGATGAAATGGGACTTCCCGCATCTTGTCTTGACATTCATCAGACCACATATGTCCGAATGGATGAGCTGTAATGGAACATCGGCCCTTGTGCCGGTTACAAACGGCTTGCGACAAGATTTCCCTACAAGGCAATGTTCGCAGGTCGACATATCAACCTTTGAAACATTGGATAGAAAGCCATGTTTGGCAAGTCTATCCATACGCGTTGGTCCAATGTGACCAAGCCATGCGTGCCAACAAATTATATCTGACTCATAAGTCGAAGAATTTGCAACAAGGAAATTTTCATTACAAAATGAGGAGTCATACTTTGTATTTAATACAATAAATCCTTTAAAAACGTACCCAGTACTAGTTAAAGAATTATTACAAAACAAGTCCACTCTACAATCATGAAAAACCCAACTATAACCAAGACCCATTAACACGACCACATATATAATATTCCTTTGAATATCTGGAGCGAAGAGGACATCATGTAGTAAGATAGTGCGGCCGTTGTCCAAGACGAGCTTGCAAGTCCCAACGCCTTTCACTTCAACACTTGTGTTGTTTCCTACATATATCCACTTTGTTCCTTGGGGTATCTGGTGATACTCCACGAAGGACCGTCTGTCCCTTGCTATGTGATCGGTGGCACCTGAATCAATTATCCAAAATGGATTAGATTCTACAAGAAATATTGCACTAGAAACACATATGTAACTAGTATTACAAGTTACCTTGTCACCTCCATCCGTACAAGAACGGGCATAGTGACCTAACTTGTTGCACTTGAAGCACTTGATCATCTTCAAGTCTTTCTTCTTTTGTCATTTCTTGTGCCCACCCTTATGTTTGGGTTTCTTGGTAGACTCCGGTTGCTTATTACGTTCATAAGTAAACTTCGAACGATCTTTCCGTTTCTTTCCCCCGTGTGAGGAACTAGCAACCATGTGCACTTCTGCACTTGGCTTGGCAGCCGCAAGCCGCTCTTCCTCTAACTCGAGGTGCTTTGAAACATCGCTGAAGTTCTTGATTCTCTCATTATGAGTGAGATGCATCTTCATTTGGTCCCACCCATTTGGCAGGGAACGTATGACTGCTTGGATTTGTTGCTCATCAGTAAGCACATGACCTGCATCCTTTTACTCTGAGATTAGATTCACCATATGTCGCAGATGTTTCCCCATGGAATGATCTGGACGTTTCTTGTATGAATCAAATCTTATAGTTAAAGAACGAAGTTTGGACACCGATGTGCCACCAAACGTCTCCTCAATCTTGGACCATATGTCCATGGCTAGGTCATGCTCTTGGAAGATGCGCATTATGTCATCGGCCATACTTGACAATAACGTAATGCGAGCTATCTTGTTCTTCCGAGACCAAACATCAAAAGCTTCCTTGTCTCGTCTGTGTTGGGCCATAGTGCCCAACTCGGGTTCAATCATTTTGTTCTTTAGAGTTTCGAGCATGTCTTGCTCCTCTAGAACGTATTGTATCTTGATGGACCATAGTTTGTAATTATCGCCGTTGAGTTTTTCACCTTTGTTTAACTCAGCGATGATGTTTTTAGCGGCAGAAGACATTTTAGCTTTAAAATGCTGCAAAAGATATGAAAAGAAGGTTCGATCAAAAACATTGCATTAATTTCATATACATAGTCATCATATTGTTACATTTTCATGATTCATTAGTCTTGGCCAGCGGACCGACCAGGGAAATGGCTAATCCATGGATCACTACCCCCAGACTGAGCTCAGGTGTCCCACAAACTAGTCCAAAAGACCACTGGTCGAATCATGATCCATTGAGACACTGAATCAATCGAATGTGAAATTTCAGACTAGTTTAATATCACTCCCACTTGGAAAGAATTCCCACTTGGAATGATATTAATATATTTGATAAGTTACTTTCGAAAAATATTGAAGATGTTGCTCTAGAATCGGAAAGGTCTCTACGATTCCAATCACCATCTAGAACAACTTTCAATATTTCCCCCTCACTTATCAAATAACAGTACTCTTATAGTACTTTGCAGCGGAAAAGCGTTTTTGAAAAACGTATTTTTGAAAACGTAGTTTTCAAACGTATTTTGCAAACGTATTTTGCAGTATTTTGAAAACGTATTTTTCAAACGCATTTTGCAAACATATTTTGCAGGGCCTACACCCCATTACAGGGTGACATAGCCGAAATATTTCGACAATTCCCCGGCCATTGTCAGGGTCGTGTCGTGGCCATGCCAACGCTGCATTCTTCTTCCTTCCGAAGTGAGAGTTGCCATCGCAACTTGGCCAAGGCCGAACACCCTTTGAGGGGAGTTTTCTGCAAGCCACCGCCGTCAGCTCCCGTATGGATCCAAGCGCTTCCCTCCTACAGGAGAAGTTTGCCGCAGACAACTGCCGCCGGCTCTGTAGAGACCGGCCATGCAAGTCACCCTCTCCTGGTCATGCAAGCCCCCCATGAAAAATAGGGCCAACCGGGGTTTGGCCCTAGCCGAGGCCAAGGGCCGATAATGACCGTGGCCCTGGCCTCTGCCAGGGCCGGCCGTGGCCCTGGCAGCGGCCAGGGCCGGCCTCGGCCAGGCCCTGGCCTCTACCAGGGCCGGCCAGGCCCCTGGCCTGGCCCTGGCCCCCGGCCAGGGCCGGCCAGGCCCTGGCCTCTGCCAGGGTCGGCAGGGCCCTGGCCTGGCCCTGGCTCCCGGCCATGGCCGGCCATGGCCTTGGCCGGTCATGGCCTGGCCATGGCCCTTTGGCCTTGGCCGGCCATGGCCCATATGGCCATGGCCAGCCACCCCCTTGCATGGGGTTGGCCGCACACCCCCGTCGGAGGGGTGGCCGTGGTTGTTATTGGCCGTAGCCAACCCCCTCCACATGGGGAGGGGGGCTGCATTGCCTCCATAGCCCATATGGCCATGGTGATCATGCACCAAAAATGTCATCTTCTTCATTGAGAATAACCACCATCGTCTTCTCCGATGAAGCACCCGTTCGTCGAGAAAACGGTTTTGCTTCAATGGTCGTGTGCCAAAAAATGAAGAGAACGTGTTTTCAAGGCTGTAAACTTCACGCTCTACATGAAGAGAGTTCACATTCTCAATTGAATGGAGACTCAGCATCCATGAGGAGCACGAGTTTGGCGAGATGAACGGTAAGTTCTTCCCGTCACGGAGAGTTCCTGCCATATCCGTAATGGCAGAAGACCCTAACGTGAAAAGAACAACTATTGCGCTCTCTCCGTCACAACGTGTTCCTACCATATCCATAATGGAAGGAGACTCATTCGTGAAAGAGACAACGCCACGTTCATCGGTGAGACCGGGGCGACGGTTAGACCGGGGCGAACCTGTATGGCTCTGATACCAATGTAGGATCCTGTCAAAACAACGATGTTAGGATCGAATAATAAAGTAGAGACTTACGCTTGCGTACGCGGCACCGTAATCTCTGAACTTTGCCCTCAGATTAGCCACAACGGTCAGTACTTCGTCACGGATGATCGAAGCAGCGTTTCACCGCCTAAATCTCTATTTAGAAGATGATTTTAATGGAAGGGAGAAGAAGAACACAAGTTGCCTTATGCAAACTTATGGCATGTTTTGATTAGTGTAAATGCCTTACCCTTGGGTCCTATTTATAGGCTTTAGGGGTAGTTATTGTGGGAAATTACTAAATATAAGCTTATTAGCCTATATTAGCACATTTACTTATCCTCTTCTTCATTCACTTATCAAGTGCCTTTTTGCACTTATAAAGTGACTTTTTCCACTTATCGAGTGGTCCTTTTCACATGAGAAAAGGTTCCCTTCGTGCACGCTTTCGTGCACGCGACATCTGAGGTCCGTATACCCTCATACATCCCCTCATGGGTGTATTCATGTCGTCCATATCCAACACAAGTCTGCCTATTACCTTCATACACTCGAAGACCGTGTGGGAGGGGGGTAATGACAACGCATCTTTAAGGACCGTAAAATCATTTGCAGAACCTTCCCACCCTGCCATTACATACGTGAATCTTTTATTTGGAGTTGCAATGGTAAGAACATTTTGCGTCACCCCCTTACATCCTCTAAACCGGGGTACGAGATTGGCTGGTAGCATGGCATCGATATATGTCCCATCAATGAGACCAATGCAATCCTACATCGTCATCAATAAATCAACTGTTGACATCAACGTGACTCAATAAATACTACATACTACCTGTCAGTAAAACACACGTACTGATACCACTTAGGATTATTTACTACCTCAGGAGGTGTCTCATTTGGAGATTGCTTCATGTACATATCTCGCATGGCACACACTTCTTGCATTACAAGGTTAAAGTATCGGCTAAATGTTGGCCTGGAGTGTATAAAATCAACTTGCATAACTATGTTCTTTGACTTGTGCCTTACGATATGGAGAAACATGGCCAATTGCTCCTATACGGACACATGAATACTGTCTTTCAGAAACTCCCTTTGTCTCATTAAACATGCCAGATTCATGAAAGCATGGCTCCGCATTCTTACGTAGTGTAAACAACTACTTTCACTCCCATAAAGAATTCAACGCATGTGGGATTTCCTATGAAGATCACGCACACCTGATGGCACGCTAGGTATACGGTTTGCCCTACCCTCTTGTTTTAGTATGCAATGTATGATGATAAAATGACTGTCGCAGCTGCCGCAGAACATGTTATACACCCAGACTGTTCTCCTTGGTGATCCATCTAAACCATATATGAATCAAAACAATTGTTAATGCACGGGTATGAATCCAACTGGAGTATCCGCATACCCGACCCATTTAGCATGCGCGACCCAATGCCCCCCACACTCTTAGCAGAGTACTATTGAGTCAGACGAATGGGTCAATCGACTGTTAGGCTGTTACTAACATTCAGGGGAAAGTTAATGGGGCCGAGTAAATGGGCAGCCGTTAACTCGAATCTCGGAGAAGATCGTGTCCAAATCAATGAGGAATGGTTACGCACCATCAAGGGGGAATTACCTATAAATAGACCGAAGAACGAAGGTAAAAAGTCCCCCATTTTCTAAGGTACAAGGTTTAGGACATGGAACTCTACTTTCTCAGCTTATACTTCTTATACATTCGAGCTTGCGTCATCAGTCTTGAGACGAACCTCCGTGGGTCGATCTCAGCTGCACCAAGCTCCTTCTCTCCCTTAAGTTCCATAATAACTTAAGCATCAGAGGGGATTTGGGTCGGAACCCAGATCTGACCCCCCCCCCCCCAACGAGTCCTTGTGATACAGATCGACGGTCGTCATCCAACATCGAATGTCAATGTCGAGCTTCCCAGCCTCGAACGAAAGATGCAACTATTGCTTTAAGGTCGATCAAAGGTCACATCATCTTCAACTACCATCACTTGACCCTGATTCTTCCAACCAAGGGTCCCACTCCAACTGCTGACGAGGCTCTGACTCAGCATCTCAAGTCTACGTCAGCTTGACAACTGTCTCGGTTAATTTTGGCCTTAACAGTTTGGCGTCGTCTGTAGGAAACACGAGTCGACATCCCGATCGACGAACTACTCGACCATGTCGACCCTCCCATCCACATCCTCCGATGTTGCCACGAGACCTCCCAGCGTCGGATTCATCAGCATGATAATGGGATGTCCCTGCACCAAGAGTTATCGACCTCTCTCCAAAGCTCCTATGCCGGAAGGTTGATGACAGTATCCATGGGGTGAAAGTGCCCCAGAGATTCTACACCACCTATCTCCTTCTCGGATGAAGATCTAGAAGGTGTGAAACTACCACACGATGATGACGTCATCGTCACGGCTACCATCAAAGAGATCTTCGTAAAAAGGTTGCTTGTTGACACCGAAAGCTCATGCGACATACTCTTCTTCACTATGTTGGAGAGGATGAAAATTTCATCCGTAGAGTTGAGCCTTGTACGGGACCCCTAGTGGGATTCACCGGGCATTCTGCCCCGATAGCGGGCATCATCACCTTGCTGGTGACCCTGGGTACGTACCCTCGACAAATCACTTGCCTAACCAGCTTCATGGTGGTGAAGATCAACTCGACATATAACATGATCATCGGAAGACCACTACTGAACGACATAGAGGCGGTGGTCTCAACCTTCCATCAGATGATCAAATTCCAGACCCCCGAAGTGGTCAAAAAAGCAAAAGGGAATCAGCTGAAACATACACGGTCGTGCTATATGTTGTCCACCGCCCTGAGGAGGATCGAGCAGGCGGATCCAGTTGACCCACTGATCGAAGATCAGTGGCCTGCCGCAGTCGACGAAACGGAGAACATCTGAATCTCCAAAGAGAAAGGAAAAACTGTCTCTATTGGGTCGCTGCTCCCTTTCGACCTATAAAGGAACGGTTAATCGCCCTCCTAAGAGAGCACGCCGACATCTTTGCCTGGACCCCGAAGGATACGCCCGGCATCGACCCTGAGGTAGCATCCCACAAGTTGGAGGTCGACCCGACCTGTAGACCCATGAAGCAAAAGAAGAGAAACATGGGAGGTAAAAAATGAAAGCTGTGATCGAAGAAGTGGATCGACTTCTAGAAGATGGCGTCATTCGAAAAGTCAAGTACCCAGAATGGCTCTCAAATGTCGTGATGGCCAAGAAGGCGAACGGAAAATGGCAAATGTGCGTCGACTTCACTGACCTTAACAAAGCATGCCCGAAGGATAGCTACCTCCTGCCACGAATCGACCATCTGGTCGACAGTGCTTCGGGCTACGAACTCCTCAGCTTCATGGACGCCTTCTCAGGATATAACCTGATCCAGATGGCACCAGAGGATGAAGAGAAAACTTCTTTCATTACTGATCGAGGTATTTTTTTTGTTACACCAAAATGCCATTCGGTTTGAAAAATGCAGGGGCCACGTACCAACGCATGATGAACGACATCTTCGAGGCTCAAATAGGATGAAACCTAGAAGTCTACGTCAACAACATGTTGGTCAAGTCGAAGAAGCCAACGGATCATGTCGCAGACCTCCGGGAGATATTTGCACAGATCCGACGATACAACCTTCGACTACACCCTACCAATTGTACCTTCAGGGTTCGGTCGGGAAAGTTCCTCGATTTCATACTGACGAATCGAGCGATCGAGGCCAACCCCGACAAGATCGATGCCATCATCACGATGAAGGATCACTCAACTCTCAGAGAGCTCCAGAGGTTGAATGGAAGGATAGCAGCTGTGGGATGGTTCTTGTCTAAATCAGCCGAGATGCCAATTGCCTATCTTCACGGTGTTGAGAAAGGCGATCACCTCCGCGTCAAGCGACAAGAGAGTCATCGAATGGGATGCAGACTATAAAAATGATTTCTCCGATTTAAAGGAGTACCTTTGCATCCCATCGCTCCTGACCAAGCCAGATAAAGATGATCAGCTCATCATCTACCTGGCCGCCACCAAGGAGGTCGTAAGTTTGGCACTCATCAAAGAAGACGCAGGCGTACAACGGCCCATCTACTACGTCAGTCATGTTATCTGAGGTGCGAAGATCAACTACTCGAGGATCGAAAAGATGGCTTTTGCACTGGTCCAATCCGCAAGGAGGCTGCGATCGTATTTCCAAGCGTACATAATTCTGGTCCTTACCGACACTCCATTAGAGCATACCCTGAAGAGGCTCGATTGTTCAGGGAGAATGACGAAATGGGGGGCCAAACTGAACGAATTCGACATCCAGTTTAAATCAAGGACCGCCATCAAAGGTCATGCCCTCGCCGACTTTATCGTCGAACTCACTTACAACGATGGCCCGTGGGAAGAGGTATATGCAACAAGCATACTATCTGAAGCTACACCCTCTTCCTCAACAAGCATCAATCCACCAAATAGAGCGAAAGATGCAATCGAAGACGAGGGAACCTGGATCGTACAAGTCAACGGTTCAGCCACACAAGCTGGAAGTGTGGCCGAAATAATCTTCCAAACATCAGTGGGTGATATATTCGATTACACCTTTCGTTTTGATTTCCAAACCACTAATAATGGTGCAGAATATAAAGCGGCCATCAACGGACTCCGACTGGCCCGAGCCCTAAGGGCGAGAGTGGTCCTACTACTCATCGACTCTAGTCGCGTCGTCCACCAACTGAATGGGACATTCGAGGCATGCGACGACTCGATGCAGAGTTACATGCAAGTCGCTAAACCAGCGCTCGCCAAATTCACACTCGTAGAAATTCATCATGTGCCAAGGTCAAAGAATCATCAAGCTGACGCCTTGTCGAAGCTTGCATCCTCCTCCCCTGCGGGACTCGGTCGGACCGTGTATGTACAATGTCTACTCCATCCCAGCGGGTTGGCATAGGAACTGCTAAACCTCGACTAAGAGATCACTTGGATGGAACCGATAATCCGTTAACTAAACACTGGAGAGAAGCCGACAGACCCAGTGGAAGCATGAAAGCTAGAACGAAAGGCCTACCAATTCGTCCTGCTCGATGGTTCATTGTACAAAAGACAATGGACCAGGTATGACATCTTCCCCTATCTTAAATGCTTAGCCTCGCAAGAAGTGCACTACGTGATTCAGGAGATCCACGAGGACGATTGCAGAAACCACTCCGAAGGAAAATCCATAGCCTTGAAGGCCGTGAGACAAGGATACTTTTGGTCAACGGTGTTCAAAGATTCCGTCGAATACGTTCGACGGTGCTCGACCTGCCAAAAGTTCTCAAAGATCAGCTCAGCCCCACCAACTGGTCTAATCCCCATCATCAGTCTAGTTCCTTTCGTCAAGTGGGGACTAGACCTCCTTGGCTCATTCGGGCCAGCGAGTAGACAACGAAAATACCTAATAGTGGCGATCGACTACTTTACAAAGTGGATCGAAGCGGAACCTCTGTCCCAGATCACTTGGAAGGAAGCTCGAAGCTTCGTCTGGAAGTCCATTGTCTGTCATTTTGGCATCCCGTAATCCATAGTGACAGACAATGGGACACAGTTCGACAGCACCAGCTCAGAGCTGAAGATCAAGTTGCACTTCGCCTCCGCCGCCCATCCCCAGTCGAACGGATTGGTAGAAGGATCCAACAAAAGCATTCTAGGGTCCCTACGGAAGAGAATAACCGGGCTCGAAGGAACTTGGCTAGACGAAATCCCCGGTATACTATGGTCGTATAGAACGACCCACAAAACCTCGACGGGGGAAACACCATTCATGTTGGCCTACGGATGCGAAGCTGTTGTCCCAGTCAAAGGCAATAAGCGACCACTTTGTCTCCAATACTATGATGAAGAAAGAAACTCAGAAGGCCTCGAGCTCAACCTACAACTGGTAGATGAGGTCCGCGAACGGGCTTTAGTGACCCTCATCGAAAAATGGACACATTGCCCGCTATTTCAACTCGAAGGTCCGCAAACGCAGCTTTCGTGTAGGCGACTTGGTGCTGCGTAAGGCCGCTTTCACTCCTAAGATTCTCAAGCAGGGGAAGCTCGCTGCAAAGTGGGAAGGACTCTACACAGTAACCGATGTACTCGGTCCTGCCATCTACCGACTCGCTACTTTGGATGATAGAGAACTTCCTCATCCTTGGAACGATGAGCATTTGCGGAAGTATTATCAATGATTATACAAACGGGGTAAAATGATCGAAATCCATCTTCATCTTTTATCATATGTATGTTCATTATGAATACAAAGTAGACCGTTCTTTAACATCATTCGAAATGTTCTCGTCGGCCGTAAGTCGAAGGGGTCTTGTGCCTCGCCACCGAACGACCCTCGTCAGTCGTAAGTCGAAGGGGCATCGCCCCTCGCCACCGAACGAGCCTCGTCGGCCGTAAGTCGAAGGGGCCTCGCCCCTCGCCACCAAACGACCCTCGTCGGCCATAAGTCGAAGGGGCCTCGCCCCTCGCCCCTCGCCACCGAACGACCCTCGTCGGCCGTAAGTCGAAGGGGACTCGTCCCTCACCACCGAACGACCCTCGTCGGCCGTAAGTCGAAGGGGTCTCGTCCCTCACCACCGAATGACCCTCGTCAGTGATCGCATCCGGATATACACCCGAAAAACGACTTGTAGTTTTACCGCAAGCGCACAGAGTAGTGGCTAGCGGGTATCGAACACATGGAGGACAAATGACAGTATCTCACTTTAATTACCTAACTATCAAGAGAATAATAATAATTTTGGTGTAATCGTCACAATCGTTCAATAGCAAGAAATATCAATATAACAAAGCATCTAGAGCTAGGGAATCCCCACTACGAACCATCTCTCATCCATGATGTAACGACTGGTTTTTCATGTATTTGGATTATCTATATTATATATATGTTTTGGTGGATTTTCTCCTTATGTGTGGTTCCCGTCTCCGTAGCTTTCGTTTTCGTTCATTTTGTTGTGATTTTCTAGCTTCTTCCTTAGATCGTTGAGTTTGGAGTAAGTCATTCGTGACGAGCTTCATATCGCTCATATCTTAGAGATAGGTTGATCTTAGAAGCCGTAGGAATCTTCCCGGAAACTTCGCGCTTCGATTCGAGACTTTTTGTGCACTTTAGTTGGTTCAAGAAGGGGAACCAACCGACTAGATTCCAATCTAGTCGGTCAGGAACTCTTCTCAAACCGACTAGTTCATTAAATCAAAAATTCAGAAGTTACTGTTTACTCTTAGTCGGTCTAAGAACAACCACCGACCGACTAGATGTGAAACTAGTCGGTCAGAACTTGCTCTCAGACCGACTAGTTCCTTTGATTAATTTTACCTAAGTTACTGTTTATCGTTAGTCGGTCTAAGAACGTTTTTCGACCGACTAGGTTGCAAACTAGTCGGTCAGCCATTGTTCTTTAACCGACTAATTCATTGACCATTTTGACGACCTGAGTTACTGTTTGGTGTTAGTCGGTCACAGTTGGTCGACCGACCGACTAGTTCTCGAACTAGTCGGTCAATCAATCTTCTTTGACCGACTAATCGACCCCGTAAACCTAGGGTTTGCCCAGCCGCCGCACGATTTTCTATTTAAGAATCCGATCGTTTCTCTTTCTTTCTTTCACTTCTCTTGGCTATTTCCTTCCCCCTTGGAGCTCTGATCTTCCCCAACACTCCCCAATCCTTTCCTTCACCCCTGGAGCCCCCTCTCACCCTCATTTGGGCCGGCCACCTTCCCTTAGGCCGTCGGGAAACCCCCAAAAACCCCTCGGAACCCCATTTCTCAGATTTTCTCGCCATTTCCAGATCTGGGCCGTAGTTCTTCGGATCGTTCTTCTGTTGTCGTGCTTGCTCGGCATCGTTCTTCCGCTACGATACGGGTAGTAAATCGGTCCTTTAATATTCTCATAACCCACTTTGTGATTTTTGTTAAACCCTAGTTCTGATATTGTTTTGCCATGGCAGCGATCCCAACCCCGTAGTCTAACATTTTATGACGTGTCTCGTTGATCGTCATCCTCGGTGCTAGGCAAGTGAAACTTGCCACTTAGGGTTTTAGGCCATATTTTAGGCCATTTGCTTGTTGTAGGCGTAAAAGAGACTAGGCGACGAAATGATACTCGCCTAGGCGCAAATTTCAGGATCTAGCTTGACAACGAAGCTTGATCCGACTACTTTTAATTATTGGCACTTGTCATCCATGCATCTTATCTGCCATGTTTAAATTCGATTAACGGTACACGAATTATCTGTACATGCCATGCTATCCATGTTGAATGTTGCATTCGTAGCACACGCTACATTACTTGTACTACTTGATCCGGCTAGACACCCGTTATGCGGGTATAACCCTACGCCATACGTGTCAAAAACACTTCCTGGCTCGTGATCCAGAAGCGATCATACGTGTTCGGGGGTAATGCCCTGGCTCGATACACGTGGAGGGGTAGGGATAAGCGATCGCCTGAGTTTACGAGTTGGCCTGATCCGCCACTCTAGCCAGAAGACGTAATCTCTGTGCACGACATGTTTACTTGACGTGGTTTACTTGACTTGTACTTGTCCGTGTTTATACTTGTAAAACTTGTCATCCATGCCATACTTGCTACTTGTTACTTATTACTTGCACCTTACCTTATTTGTTACTCACATACTAAACTTGTCATGCTATGCATCATACTATAACTGCTAGGTTGCTAGTTTACCTTCCTTTCAGTTTCCTTGACCAAGTCTTTTAGACTTGCTGACATGTGCCCCTTTACTCTTTTGGGTGACACATGTTAGATCTTGAGCCTGAGGTTGCTGCTGAGGACGTGGTGTTCGCTGACGCTGAGTCAGAGCCCGCGTTCATCGAGGAGTTTGAGGACACGGGCGATCAGTCGTAGAGACTATTTGTGTTGTTGTTTAGACTGCTTTAGTTGTCGGTGAGTTGCACCAATTCTTTGTGCCGTGTTGGCTTTTGTTGGCCATATTTTGGGCCTAGACTCTTTCTTTTAGCCTGGTGGCTTTTCTGGATGTTGAACTTAATTTTAATGTTTGGACATTTCTGAGATTTGGGATTTTATTTCCGTCTCTCTTGTGTTATTATCTTTGTTCTGTTCGTGGTTATAGGGACTTGCATATGTTTTAGTGACGCTTATCAGGCGTGCAGCTACACAGGTCCACGTCTGTGCGGACCTTCTCACGTCTCGCCTCCACTTTTAGGAAGCGGGGCGTGATAGGTTTTGTTGGTGGCCCATGCAGGTCCTCTTCTGTAACTGCGATTATCGGAATAACGATAATAATATTAGAATGTCCAATAAACTAAGTTCGACATCCGAGTCATAAGCTATGAGTCTAATCTGTTTCGTTTTCTGTGTCATTAGATGGCAGGAAGGCGAAATACCCGTGGTGGTGGTGGTGCGCCCCCTCATGACGAGGAGCCTGAGCGGGAGCCCACCAATGGGGAGATGATGCGGATGATACTTCAGATGATGCAGGTGCAGCAGGGCGTGCTCCTGCAAGTCCAGAATGCTCCAGTTGTTCGAGCTGCTCGGGCAATTCCGGAGGCCCCTCGTTCCGAGCCAGGAGCGAAGCAGTTTCGGGAGCTGGGTCCTGCTTATTTTGATGGGTCTGAGGGTCCCCTAGCTGCCGATGAGTGGATTCGGAACATAGAGGATAATTTGAAGATGGCGAAGATCAGCCCGGCTGGATGGGTTGATCTGGGGAAGAGGCAGCTCAAGGATAATGCTCGGAACTGGTGGGATGCGGAAGAGAAGATGCTGGTAGAGCCGATAGCTTGGGCTACCTTTAAGTCCAGGTTTGATGAAGAGTTCTTTCCGAAGGCTGCCAGGAAGGAGATGCTGTAGCGTTTTATTGAGCTGAAGCAAGGGAGCTTGACGGTGGACCAGTACCACCAAGAGTTCATTAGGCTGAGGGTTCGCACCGAAGATGGTGCAGGAAGCTGATGAGAGGGCTCAGAGGTTCCTACAGGGACTTGCTTTGGAGCTTCAGAGTTTCGTGTCTTCCTCTGATCTGGAATCTTATCAGAAGGTTCTGGTAGCTGCGAGGAGGCAGGAGCTGAACCTGAACCAGAGGAGAGGACATGTTGCTGGAGCTGGGAAGAGGCCTATGGAGTAGGCCAGAGCGGTGGTTAGGCCTGGTTTCAAGCCTAATCAGCCAGTGCAGTTCAAGAGGCCAGGAGGGCCTATTCAGAAGACTTGCCATTTCTGTGGCAAGACCGGGCATATCAAGGAGCAGTGTAGGAGATTCCTGGGCCAGTGTATTGTCTGTGGAGATCCTACCCATACCATGAAGGACTGCCCGAAGTCGAAGCAGCCTTGGAGGGCACCTGTTGCAGCACAGCCGTTGCAGCAGAGAGCGCATGTTCCTGCTGGACGTGGAGCAGCTCTTGTCCCACAGAGGCAGGCTTTTCAGCAGGCTTTTCCGCCGAGAAGGTAGGCTTTTCTGATGACCGAGGTGGAGAGCATGGCTGTGGATGAGGTTATCGCAGGTAATCCTTAATCTAGCTGTTACTTTCCTAGCTAGTTTTGATTGTTAGATTATGTTTGGTTGCTTGCACATGATTGTTTGCTAGACTAGGGCTTGATTGTTAGACTGTTGTAGGTGTAATTTTGGTGTGCACATTTCCTGCACGAGTCCTCTTTGACTCAGGTGCATCGATGTGCATTTTGGCATGGTGCTTCGTGGAGAAGCATTCCTTGTCGACGTCCCCTCTTCCCAAGAGTTAGAATATCGTCACAGGAAATGGCGTGATCTCAGTGCATCGTGGATGCAATTCTTGCCCGTTGGTGGTCTGTGGACATGAGCTTTATGCTGATTTCATTGTCCACGACATCATCAACTATGATGCGGTCCTTGGGATGGATTGGCTTGCGAGCTTCTTTGCTACGATTGACTGTCGGAGGAAGAAGGTGGTGTTCGGGATCCCAGGACATCCAGTATTCGAGTTCAGCCGAGGTAGCAGTTCGCTTGGCCCTGTCAGATTTCGGGCCAGACCGGTGGAGTTTGTGGCTATGCAGATGGAGCTGGAGAGGCCAGTGGTATTGCGGGACTTCGATGACGTCTTCCCCGAGGAGATGTCTGTATTGCCACCCGATCGAGTTCTCGAATTTTCGATTGATCTTATTCTGGGAGCGCAGCCGATTTCGAAAGCGCCATATCGTATGGCACCCGCTGAGTTGGAGGAATTGCGGAAGCAGCTGGATGAGCTTTTGCAGAAGGGTTATATCAATCCTAGTGTGTCTCCGTGGGGAGCACCGGTGCTGCTAGTGAAGAAGAAGGATGGTTCACGTCGCATGTGTGTGGACTACAGGGAGCTGAATGCGGTGACCATCAAGAATAAATACCCGTTGCCTCGCATCGATGATATTTTTGATCAGCTTGGTGGTTCGAGTGTGTTTTCGAAGTTGGATCTGAGGAGTGGTTATCATCAGCTGAAGATGAAGAAGGAAGATGTTTCGAAGACAGCATTCAGGACGAAGTATGGACACTACGAGTTTGTGGTTATGTCCTTCGGTGTAACCAATGCACCCGCAGTTTTCATGAATCTGATGAATCTGATCTTCTATGACTTTTTAGATAAGTTTGTCGTTATCTTTATTGACAACATTCTGATCTATTCAAAGTCAGAGGAGGAGCATGCCTCGCACTTGAGGACAGTATTGGAGATTTTGAGGAAGCATCGTTTGTATGCCAAGTTTTCGAAGTGCGAGTTTTGGCTGGACAGAGTTGCTTTTCTCGGGCATGTGGTATCTGGAGATGGTATTTCAGTGGATCCTGAGAAGATCAAGGCCATCAGAGAGTGGCCTGTTCCGCAGTCAGCGTCTGAGATCCGGAGTTTCCTTGGGCTTGCTGGTTACTATCGGCGCTTCATTAAGGACTTTTCTCGTATTGCTGAGCCGATGACCAGATTGACGCGGAAGGATGTACCTTTTGTTTGGTCGGATGATTGTGAGAATGCCTTCGGTGTTCTGAGGGAGAGATTGACGACTGCCCCTATTCTTGTTGTGCCTGATCACAGCGGAGGATTTGAGATCTTTTGTGATGCTTCTGGCAAGGGTCTCGGTTGTGTGTTGCATCAGCACGAGCATGTTGTGGCGTATGCTTCACGTCAGCTCAAGACTCATGAGAATAATTACCCGACGCATGACTTGGAGTTGGCTGCTGTCGTGTTTGCGCTCAAGATTTGGAGGCACTTCCTGCTGAGTGAGAAAGTGAAGATCTTCACCGATCACAAAAGCTTGAAGTATATCTTTACTCAGAAGGAGCTCAACATGAGCGTCGATGGTTGGAGCTCATGACGGATTATGAGATTGATTTGTAGTATCACCCTGGCAAGGTGAATGTGGTTCCTGATGCACTGAGTAGGCTTCCAGCGGTGATGTTGTTGACTTCGCAGTGGAGATTACAGCAGGATTTTTGCGAGTCTGGTGTTGAGATCGTTCTTCTTGGAGGAGCTTCTTCGTTGATGTGTATGCAGATACAATCGACGATCGTGGATCGGATCAAGGCTGGTCAGGCTGGAGACCCGAAGTTGGTGAAGATTCGGGAGCAGGTGAAAGCCGGTCTGCGGACTGACTTTTTGATTCATGAGGATGGCTCGCTGAGGTATGGAGCTAGGTTGTGTGTGCCAGCTGGGGATATCAGAGAGGAGTTGTTAGTTGAGGCACACAGTTCGCCGTATTCTGTACATCCTGGTGGTACCAAGATGTACAAGGATCTTCGTCTGAACTTTTGGTGGCATGGCATGAAGAGGAGCGTGGCTCGGAGTGTAGCCAAGTGCCTGGTTTGCCAGCAGGTAAAGGCGGAGCATCAGCGTACGGCAGGGTTGCTACAACCTCTTCCGATTCCGGAGTGAAAGTGGCAACACATCACTATGGATTTTGTGACTGGACTACCTCGGAGTCCGAAGCAGAATGACGTGATTTGGGTGATCGTAGATCGATTGACCAAATCCACGCACTTTATTCCATTCCGAGTAGGACAGTCCACTGAGGCGCTTGCGAGGAGATACATGGAGGTAAATTCTTTTACTCTCCGTTTCTATTTCCTTATCCTAGTTCAAATAGTGATGTAACGTGAATCGTGCAGGAGATCATACGACTTCACGGAGTCCCTGTGAGTATCGTGTTGGACAGAGACACGAGGTTCACATCTCAGTTCTGGCAGAGTTTGCAGAAGAGTTTGGGTACGCGTCTGAGTTTCAGCACGGCATACCATCCGCAGACAGATGGCCAGTCCGAGAGGACGATTCAGATCTTGGATGACATGCTGAGGGCGTGCATGTTAGATTTCAAGGGTTCGTGGGAGGACCATCTACATCTGGTGGAGTTCTCTTACAACAACAGCTTCCAGGCGAGTATCGGCATGGCGCCTTTCGCCGTGCTATATGGGAGGAAATGTCGATCGCCATTGAGTTGGGATGACGTTGGTGATCGAGAGCTGTTGGGACCTGAGATGATTGTGGAGGCCGTGGATGTTGTCAGGAACATTCGGGAGAGGTTGAGGATTGCTCAGGACCGTTTTAAGCATTGGGTGGATGCTAAACGCCGTCCTTTGGAGTTTCAGCCTGGAAACCATGTGTTCTTGAAGATTTCCCCGAATCGTGGAGTGATTCGCTTTGGGAAGCGAGGGAAGTTGAGCCCGCGATACATTGGACCGTTTGACATTCTGGAGAGAGTTGGCGAGGTAGCCTACCGCTTAGCCTTGCCGCCATCTTTGGAGGGAGTTCACAATGTTTTCCATGTGTCACAGCTTCGTCGATACATCAGCGATCCATCTTATGCTGTGGATTTCTCAGAGATTACCGTTCGCCCTGATATGACGTATGACCAGCAGCAAGTGCAGATTCTGGACAGGCGTCAGAAGTCGCTCCGGAACAAGGTTGTCAATCTTGTGAGGGTGATGTGGCGACACGGCTTGCCAGGAGAGTCTACTTGGGAGAGAGAGGATGAAATGAGAGAGCGCTACCCACTTTTGTTCCTGGACACGTGAGTGTTGGGAAATTCCGAGGACGGAATTTTTCTTAAGTTGGGGAGGATGTAACGACTGGTTTTTCATGTATTTGGATTATCTATATTATATATATGTTTTGGTGGATTTTCTCCTTATGTGTGGTTCCCGTCTCCGTAGCTTTCGTTTTCGTTCGTTTCATTGTGATTTTCTAGCTTCTTCCTTAGATCGTTGAGTTTGGAGTAAGTCATTCGTGACGAGCTTCATATCGCTCATATCTTAGAGATAGGTTGATCTTAGAAGCCGTAGGAATCTTCCCGGAAACTTCGCGCTTCGATTCGAGACTTTTTGTGCACTTTAGTTGGTTCAAGAAGGGGAACCAACCGACTAGATTCCAATCTAGTCGGTCAGGAACTCTTCTCAAACCGACTAGTTCATTAAATCAAAAATTCAGAAGTTACTGTTTACTCTTAGTCGGTCGAAGAACAACCACCGACCGACTAGATGTGAAACTAGTCGGTCAGAACTTGCTCTCAGACCGACTAGTTCCTTTGATTAATTTTACCTAAGTTATTGTTTATCGTTAGTCGGTCTAAGAACGTTTTTCGACCGACTAGGTTGCAAACTAGTCGGTCAGCCATTGTTCTTTAACCGACTAATACATTGACCATTTTGACGACCTGAGTTACTGTTTGGTGTTAGTCGGTCACAGTTGGTCGACCGACCGACTAATTCTCGAACTAGTCGGTCAACCACTCTTCTTTGACCGACTAATCGACCCCGTAAACCTAGGGTTTGCCCAGCCGTCGCACGATTTTCTATTTAAGCATCCGATCGTCTCTCTTTCTTTCTTTCACTTCTCTTGGCTATTTCCTTCCCCCTTGGAGCTCTGATCTTCCCCAACACTCCCCAATCCTTTCCTTCACCCCCGGAGCCCTCTCTCACCTTCATTTGGGCCGTCAACCTTCCCTTAGGCCGTCGGCAAACCCCCAAAACCCCCTCGGAACCCCATTTCTCAGATTTTCTCGCCATTTCCAGATCTGGGCCGTAGTTCTTCGGATCGTTCTTCCGTTGCCGTGCTTGCTCGGCATCGTTCTTCCGCTACGATACGGGTAGTAAATCGGTCCTTTAATTTCTCATAACCCACTTTGTGATTTTTGTTAAACCCTAGTTCTGATATTGTTTTGCCATGGCAGCGATCCCAACCCCGTAGTCTAACATTTTATGACGTGTCTCGTTGATCGTCATCCTCGGTGCTAGGCAAGTGAAACTTGCCACTTAGGGTTTTAGGCCATATTTTAGGCCATTTGCTTGTTGTAGGCGTAAAAGAGACTAGGCGACGAAATGATACTCGCCTAGGCGCAAATTTCAGGATCTAGCTTGACAACGAAGCTTGATCCGACTACTTTTAATTATTGGCACTTGTCATCCATGCATCTTATCTGCCATGTTTAAATTCGATTAATGGTACGCGAATTATCTGTACATGCCATGCTATCCATGTTGAATGTTGCATTCGTAGCACACGCTACATTACTTGTACTACTTGATCCGGCTAGGCACCCGTTATGCGGGCATAACCCTACGCCATACGTGTCAAAAACACTTCCTGGCTCGTGATCCAGAAGCGAGCATACGTGTTCGGGGGTAATGCCCTGGCTCGATACACGTGGAGGGGTAGGGATAAGCGATCACCTGAGTTTACGAGTTGGCCTGATCCGCCACTCTAGCCAGAAGACGTAATCTCTGTGCACGACGTGTTTACTTGACGTGGTTTACTTGACTTGTACTTGTCCGTGTTAATACTTGTAAAACTTGTCATCCATGCCATACTTGCTACTTGTTACTTGTTACTTGCACCTTACCTTATTTGTTACTCACATACTAAACTTCTCATGCTATGCATCATACTATAACTGCTAGGTTGCTAGTTTACCTTCCTTTCAGTTTCCTTGCCCAAGTCTTTTAGACTTGCTGACATGTGCCCCTTTACTCTTTTGGGTGACACATGTTAGATCCTGAGCCTGAGGTTGCTGCTGAGGACGTGGTGTTCGATGACGCTGAATCAGAGCCCGCGTTCATCGAGGAGTTTGAGGACACGGGCGATCAGTCGTAGAGACTGTTTGTGTTGTTGTTTAGACTGCTTTAGTTGTCGGTGCGTAGCACCAATACTTTGTGACGTGTTGGCTTTTGTTGGCCATGTTTTGGGCCTAGACTCTTTCTTTTAGCCTGGTGGCTTTTCTGGATGTTGAACTTAATTTTAATGTTTGGACATTTCTGAGATTTGGGATTTTATTTCCGTCTCTCTCGTGTTATTATCTTTGTTCTGTTCGTGGTTACATGTACTTGCATATGTTTTAGTGACGATTATCAGGCGTGCAGCTACACAGCTCCACGTCTGTGCGGACCTTCTCACGTCTCGCCTCCACTTTTGGGAAGCGGGGCGTGACAGGTTTTGTTGGTGGCCCATGCAGGTCCTCTTCTGTAACTGCGATTATCGGAATAACGATAATAATATTAGAATGTCCAATAAACTAAGTTCGACATCCGAGTCATAAGTTATGAGTCTAATCTGTTTCGTTTTCTGTGTCATTAGATGGCAGGAAGGCGAAATACCCGTGGTGGTGGTGGTGCACCCCCTCATGACGAGGAGCCTGAGCGGGAGCCCACCAATGGGGAGATGATGCGGATGATGCTTCAGATGATACAGGTGCAGCAGGGCGTGCTCCTGCAAGTCCAGAATGCTCCAGTTGTTCAAGCTGCTCGGGCAATTTCGGAGGACCCTCGTTCCGAGCCAGGAGCGAAGCAGTTTCGGGAGCTGGGTCCCGCTTATTTTGATGGGTCTGAGGGTCCTCTAGCTGCCGATGAGTGGATTCGGAACATAGAGGATAATTTGAAGATGGCGAAGATCAGCCCGGCTGGATGGGTTGATCTGGCGAAGAGGGAGCTCAAGGATAATGCTCGGAACTGGTGGGATGTGGAAGAGAAGATGCTGGTAGAGCCGATAGCTTGGGCTACCTTTAAGTCCAGGTTTGATGAAGAGTTCTTTCCGAAGGCTGCCAGGAAGGAGATGCTGCAGCGTTTTATTGAGCTGAAGCAAGGGAGCTTGAAGGTGGACCAGTACCACCAAGAGTTCCCTAGGCTGAGTCGGTTCGCACCGAAGATGGTGCAGGAAGCTGATGAGAGGGCTCAGAGGTTCCTGCAGGGACTTGCTTTGGAGCTTCAGAGTTTCGTGTCTTCCTCTGATCTGGAATCTTATCAGAAGGTTCTGGTAGCTGCGAGGAGGCAGGAGCTGAACCTGAACCAGAGGAGAGGACATGTTGCTGGAGCTGGGAAGAGTCCTATGGAGTAGGCCAGAGCGGTGGTTAGGCCTGGTTTCAAGCCTAATCAGCCAGTGCAGTTCAAGAGGCCAGGAGGGCCTATTCAGAAGACTTTCCATTTCTGTGGCAAGACCGGGCATATCAAGGAGCAGTGTAGGAGATTCCTGGGCCAGTGTATTGTCTGTGGAGATCCTACCCATACCATGAAGGACTGCCCGAAGTCGAAGCAGCCTTGGAGGGCACCTGTTGCAGCACAGCCGTTGCAGCAGAGAGCGCATGTTCCTGCTGGACGTGGAGCAGCTCTTGTCCCACAGAGGCAGGCTTTTCAGCAGGCTTTTCCGTCGAGAAGGTAGGCTTTTCTGATGACCGAGGTGGAGAGCATGGCTATGGATGAGGTTATCGCAGGTAATCCTTAATCTAGCTGTTACTTTCCTAGCTAGTTTTGATTGTTAGATTATGTTTGGTTGCTTGCACATGATTGTTTGCTAGACTAGGGCTTGATTGTGAGACTGTTGTAGGTGTGATTTTGGTGTGCACATTTCCTGCACGAGTCCTCTTTGACTCAGGTGCATCGATGTGCATTTTGGCGCGGCGCTTCGTGGAGAAGCATTCCTTGTCGTCGTCCCCTCTTCCCAAGAGTTGGAATATCGTCACAGGAAATGGCGTGATCTCGGTGCATCGTGGATGTAATTCTTGCCCGTTTGTGGACTGTGGACATGAGCTTTACACTGATTTCATTGTCCACGACATCATCAACTATGATGCGGTCTTTGGGATGGATTGGCTTGCGAGCTTCTTTGCTACGATCGATTGTCGGATGAAGAAGGTGGTGTTCGAGATCCCCAGACATCCAGTATTCGAGTTCAGCCGAGGTAGCAGTTCGCTTGGCCCTGTCAGATTTCGGGCCAGACCGGTGGAGTTTGTGGCTATGCAGATGGAGCTGGAGAGGCCAGTGGTAGTGCGGGACTTCGATGACGTCTTCCCCGAGGAGATGTCTGGATTGCTACCCGATCGAGCTCTCGAATTTTCGATTGATCTTATTCTGGGAGCGCAGCCGATTTCGAAAGCGCCCTATCGTATGGCACCCGCTGAGTTGGAGAAATTGCGGAAGCAGCTGGATGAGCTTTTGCAGAAGGGTTATATCAATCCTAGTGTGTCTCCGTGGGGAGCATCGGTGCTGCTGGTGAAGAAGAAGGATGGTTCGCGTCGCATGTGCGTGGACTACAGGGAGCTGAATGCGGTGACCATCAAGAATAAATACCTGTTGCCTCGCATCGATGATATTTTTGATCAGCTTGGAGGTTCGAGGGTGTTTTCAAAGTTGGATCTGAGGAGTGTTTATCATCAGCTAAAGGTGAAGAAGGAAGATGTTCCGAAGACAGCATTCAGGACGAAGTATGGACACTACGAGTTTGTGGTTATGCCCTTCGGTGTAACCAATGCTCCCACAGTTTTCATGAATCTGATGAATCTGATCTTCTATGACTTTTTAGATAAGTTTGTCGTTATCTTTATTGACGACATTCTGATCTATTCAAAGTCGGAGGAGGAGCATGCCTCGCACTTGAGGACAGTATTGGAGATTTTGAGGAAGCATCGTTTGTATGCCAAGTTTTCGAAGTGCGAGTTTTGGCTGGATAGAGTTGCTTTTCTCGGGCATGTGGTATCTGGAGATGGTATTTTAGTGGATCCCGAGAAGATCAAGGCCATCAGAGAGTGGCCTGTTCCGCAGTCAGCGTCTGAGATCCGGAGTTTCCTTGGGCTTGCTGGTTACTATCGGTGCTTCATTAAGGACTTTTCCCGTATTGCTGAGCCGATGACCAGATTGACGTGGAAGGATGTACCTTTTGTTTGGTCGGGTGATTGTGAGAATGCCTTCGGTGTTCTGAGGGAGAGATTGACGACTGCCCCTATTCTTGTTGTGCCTGATCGCAGCGGAGGATTTGAGATCTTTTGTGATGCTTCTGGCAAGGGGCTCGGTTGTGTGTTGCATCAGCACGGGCATGTTGTGGCATATGCTTCGTGTCAGCTCAAGACTCATGAGAAGAATTACCCGACGCACGACATGGAGTTGGCTACTGTCATGTTTGCGCTCAAGATTTGGAGGCACTTCCTGCTGAGTGAGAAAGTGAAGATCTTCACCGATCACAAAAGCTTGAAATATATCTTTACTCAGAAGGAGCTCAACATGCGACAGCGTCGATGGTTGGAGCTCATGGCGGATTATGAGATTGATTTGATGTATCACCCTGGCAAGGTGAATGTGGTTCCTGATGCGCTGAGTAGGCTTCCAGCGGTGATGTTGTTGACTTCGTAGTGGAGATTGCAGCAGGATTATTGCGAGTCTGGTGTTGAGATCGTTCTTCTTGGAGGAGCTTCTTCGTTGATGTGTATGCAGATACAGTCGACGATCGTGGATCGGATCAAGGCTGGTCAGGCTGGAGACCCGATGTTGGTGAAGATTCGGGAGCAGGTGGAAGCCGGTCTACGGACTGACTTTTTGATCCATGAGGATGGCTCGCTGAGGTATGGAGCTAGGTTGTGTGTGCCAGCTGGGGATATCAGAGAGGAGTTGTTAGTTGAGGCACACAGTTCGCCGTATTCTGTACATCCTAGTGGTACCAAGATGTACAAGGATCTTCGTCTGAACTTTTGGTGGCATGGCATGAAGAGGAACGTGGCTCGGAGTGTAGCCAAGTGCCTTGTTTGCCAGCAGGTAAAGGCAGAGCATCAGCGTACGGCAGGGTTGCTACAACCTCTTCCGATTCCGGAGTGAAAGTGGCAACACATCACTATGGATTTCGTGACTGGACTACCTCGGAGTCCGAAGCAGAATGACGCGATTTGGGTGATCGTAGATCGATTGACCAAATCCGCGCACTTTATTCCATTCCGAGTAGGACAGTCCACTGAGGCGCTAGCGAGGAGATACATGGAGGTAAATTCTTTTACTCTCCGTTTCTATTTCCTTATCCTAGCTAGGCTATGATAATTCTTATTCTTCCAATCTCTTGCAAATGAATATCGGTATAGATTTATAATTAGAAATCCTAGCTTTGGTCCAATCTCTTGCAAACCAAATCTAGAGAATTTCAATTATTGATCTAAATCGAATATCTAGGCCTTCCTATCAATTAGGATCCAATCGCTTGCAAATCCCAATCAATATGAATTCCTAGCTACTCGTAATATATCAATCACAACCTAACCATTATCAATCCTAGCAACAAATCCACAAATTCATCACAATTCAAAAGATCGGGTCCATAGGGTTCATCCCTAGGCCCTAGAACGATAGAACTACTCACTAATCATCGTGAAAATCTCAGAAATAACAATAATAATCATGGCACAATTCATTGCGAAAGAGAAACAATCATAAAATTGAGTTTTTAACAAGAAAGAACAAACCAATGATGTAGCTAATGATCTCCAGCTGAGATTTCTCCAAAGAATAGCCGTCTAAAACCTAAAAGAACTCTCTAAAAATAATTCAAGTCTCTCCTAAAACTAGGGTAAAAACAGGGCATAAATACAAGCCAGCAACGTCCAAAAAATCGTGACAAAACTGTCCCTGCGCAGTCCAGAATTCGCAGTCCTAGCAGCAGTCGGAGAGGGTCACTCGGAGAGGGTCACTCGGCCGAGTGACCCTTGTCACTTGCCCAAGTAACAAACCCTATACAAAAACAGTAACTTCGAGGGTTTCAAGGGTCCGTCTCTCGAGGTGGCTCGGCCGAGCAGTCTTCTTCATTCGGCCGAGTAGCAATCATGCTCGACCGAGTGAACTTCCCTAGATTTTCCAGTAGCTTCGGCTCTTTTCTGTCTGAATTCCATGACTGACTCGGGCGAGTGGACTTTCTTACTCGGCCGAACGGAAATCCTTGCTCGACCGAGTGAATGTCTGAAATTTGCTTTGCGTATCTGTTCTACTTGGGCGAGGGTGATCTGTCACTCGGCCGAATGACCAATCTTGGTCGGTCGAGTGAGGTGCTCCTGAGCCTATTTCTTCTCCTTTTTGCTTCCTCGTCGCTCCTATCGATTTCCTTCTTCTTCCGCTCATCCTCTAACGCTGATAAGTCATCAAATAGGCCGTAGGTGACACTCCGAAATGCGTGAAACTCCTTTGATCTCAAATTCGCTCCAAATTGCCCCATATTTCTTGAAATACAACAAAAACAAGAAATAGTGAAAATCATCGTAATACCGTCGAATAATCGAGAAAAACGCAATATGGGCGATCAAAACGTCACGAAAACATGCAGAAAAAAGGTGTAAAATATGGAGTGATCAAAATCCCCCAAGCTTACCTCTTACTCGTCCTTGAGGAAGACAGTAAAAGGCGAACCCGATGGAAAAAAATAAAAAGGAAAAATGGAAGAAATAGAAAATAGATAAGGAAAGAAAACAAAGAGAGAGAGGCGCTAGATCATTTTCTCAGGACGTGGGTTTCGCTTAACTCATATAGCATACGGTGAATATAAAACACATGCCAAAGATTTTTATCTCGATATCATAATCATATGGATGCATTCAAAATAGAAAACCCAAGAATATCAAAATAATATGAAATATGGAATCATTCTAGAATTAACATCGTCTGAAGCATCTAATGCGGTATACATAATCATAAACCACACACTTTTCAATTGAATGCTTTCTATTTGGAGTATAAGAGATATCACACAATATGGATCAATAAGAATAGAAAGGTATGGTTTTCATGAAATGCAAGCTAAGTTTCAATTCCTGGATTTCGTAAAACTTTTAGTAATCTCACCGAGTATAGAAAATTACCTAGCTTATGTTGTCATGCACAATCAAGTAGTCACTCTCTCACACATCATTGGATCATCTCCCCCAAGCTTATCTATAAGCGTGGTGGCATAAGATAAATCAATAAGCTTATTCCCCATTTTTGAAGCTCCAAATAAAAAAATAAAAATAAGAGAGGGGAGAAAGAAAGAAAGAGTATGAGATGGAATCATATATGAACTTCTTTTCTCTTTTCTTTTCTTTTCTTCTTCTTTTTTTTTGACAATTACATATACAACTGTGATCCCAAATCAAAAGATAGAAAGATATACATGTATTTTTTTTCTTTTTGATTTTGGGGGGGGTGGAGCATGGATTTTTATAGCATGGGAAAATGCCAATTTAAGATTCACTAAAGGGAGATTCACCAATAATTTTATGTATAGAAATAATGCTCAAGATATGTGGAGACAGAAATATATGTAACACTCGGTTCACTCTATGCAATGTGCATGACAACTTTCAGCAGAGTAATGTAATCTACTCAGTTTAATCTCAGAAAGTAAACTAATCCAGTTATATCGACCTAGCATACATTCAATCAACCTGAAAGTGAAGCGTACAATTTTCATGCAATAAGAAGTGATATAATAAAAGAAGGCAGTACTCCAGATATAAGCAATCAATGCGTGAAGCTTGGTGTGTTTTCTATGAAGAGTATACAGTAAAATCATCAGACTCAGCTAATAAAAGAATTTCATCCATATTCATACATGAAAATGCGGGTTACTATCTCAAATGCATATATAGCAAGACACAGCATATGATATCTGAAATAAAAACTATGGCATGACAAGATAATATGCATATAGAGATAAGCTAATACCGCGTCGTCGTCATCACAGAAAATTCATCTCTAGCAAAAAGGACAAAAGAAATAAGGATAAAAGGAAATAAAAACTACTGTATGATGCATAACACTCAAAAAGTAAGAAAACGTGATGCATGAAAAAATGTGAAAAAGTGGGTGAAAATAAGTGTAAAAACAAAGAAAAGGTGGGAAAATAAAAATAAAGGCGACAAAAATATAAAGTACGTGAGAACTCACACCCCAAGCTAAAGTGCACAGTGCCCTCAATGTGCAAAGTGTGGCACACCGAGAGGAAAAAATGGGTGGGGCGGGTGAGGATGCATGCATGATGGAAAGAAAAATAAAAAAAGGAAAATAAAAAGAAAAATGTGATGGGAATGCAAGTGATGAATGCAGATATGCATGTGGTGCATGCAGAGATCAAAATAGTACTAGATAGGTGTCCCCAAAAATACTCCCTCACTCCCAAAAAGATATAGACAGATATGAACAAAAAGTGACCAGAACGTGTGTGGAGGAGGGGTGCAAAATCAGCAGATCCAAAATATCCAGAATATCGACAGCAGAAATATGGAAGGCATCCAGTGTGTGCCTAAGGGGGTGGGGGTGCACCCGCACCGTCCTGTGGCGGAGGTGGTGGTCGAGGTGGACGCTGGGTGGGTGTGGGTGGCAGAGGCAGTCGTGCAAGGATCTGGCTCAGGCAAGCCTGAATACCCGGCAGTAAAGCGGCATGCCTCTGCACGGCACCGACAGTAGCGGAGAGGGCCCTAAAATCTGCTCTAAGTCCACTCACCGTCCCCTCAAGAGCACGGATGTGCTAAACTAGAGTGTCAGGGGGGAGGTGGAGAGGAGGGACGAACAGATGAAGCATGGGGCTCTCTCGCAAGGCTACTGTAAAGTATCGGTGCGACAGTGGGGTGGTGCGGTGGTGTTGTGCTCACTAAGAGTCGCTCAGCCTCTGTGGGAGGCTGAGATGCGGGAATGGTCGAAAAGGAAGGGGCAGCAGCAGAAACGGCAGTGGTCACAAGCGATGAGGCGGACAAAGAGGTCAGTGACACGGACGTGGGGACAGACGTCACGACAGTCTCGGAGAATACAGCGGTGGTGGAGACAGTGAGGTCGACGAATGAGGAGGTCGTGAAATGTGACGGAAAAGACTCCCCAGGGGTCGAGAACAAAAATGAGGATAAGGTCTCAACCGCGGAAGCAAAAGAGGGCTCACCGCTCTCAACTATGGTGGGGGGACGCTCGGGGCTAGCAGCAGAAATGTGATCTATCTACATGGGCACAGTGGTGGTGGTGTGGGTGGGTGGACTCAGCTAAAGTGCTCCCGACACTAACAGACGTGTGGACAGAGGTGTCGGGAGGTGCAGACGAAGCAGGTGCAGGCTGAGGGATCACAGGGTCAAGGGGTGGAAGGAGGGGCTCCTGCTGAGCACCCTCAGGCTCAAGCACGTACGCGACAGGGATGAGGAGATCCATCGCTGGAATCCACTCCCCGCCCGTGGGTCCAATATACGTCCGAGCAGGGCTCGGCAGAATCATGTAATCGGCGATGTGGGGACCATGCAGCCACACCCAGTGGTGCTGACCATGAGGACGAAGCAATCTGGGCCATAACATCTATGGAGCGTGAGGTGGGGCCCGGTGGTCGCAGCAAGCCGGCTGGGAGGTCAACTCCACACAAAAGGGCCAAGAGGGTAATCAGACGCTGCAGCATATAGGCATCCGAGCGCTGACAGAAATAATGATGCGGTCGATGTACCAACTGGCGATATCAATCTCTACAGCGGGGACCAGAACGTCTCCTCCATCGAAGACCCTAGAATGTGCCATCGCATAGAGCATGTAGAGCTCTGGCGTCGACAGCGTCCTGGGCTCGTACCTCGCAAGAAAAGTGGTCGCCATAAGGCGCTGTGCAATGCAGAGGCACGGGTGGAGGACGGAAGAGGCCTTGGCCTGACTAGGGTCAAAGGCAAGGGGTGATCCTGTGATCCGTGTCTAGAAAGCGTGGGTGTCGAATGATGGGGGCGGGATGTGCGTGGGCTGTAAGCTTGGTCTGGGTCAGGGACAGCGGGCCACTGGAAGAATGCTCGGAGCATGTCAAGAGTGATCTGGCACTCCTGATCCATCAGGCGAAATAAGCATCCTTATGGGTCCGCTCAATAGAGCTAAGAACCTCTAGTGTCAGGTGGATATAAGTGTCCGCCGACACCGACAAGAAATCACATCACCCCACGTTGTCATACAACTAGAGTAGCCCCTCTAGGACCCCTAGGCGCTCTAAGTCAGCAAGGTGCGCAAACCTAGTGGGTACGATCGATCGATGGGAGATATGCTCAAATTTGGCACGTTGGGCGTCGTCTCTGAACGTAATCCCCATCGCATCGAACGCGGGGGCTGGCTGTGCAGGTGGTGAAATGGGTGTGGTAGGAGGCGACAGCATAGGTGGTGGTGGGCTAGGTGGAGGGGAGTCCACCCTAGTGGAAGAGGAGCCAGGATTACCTGACTTCTTCCGCTTGGAATCGGGCTCCCGAGTGTGTGGCCTAAGGCGAGGCGGCATGTGTGCCGCGAGATGTGCCCACCCAAATGAAAATGTGACGTGCTATAAAATGAAACGAGTATACCTGAGCACGACGCGAGAGCAAAAACTAAAGCATGCGAAGAAATGCCTCCTCTGCGAAGCTCTGGAGCGTCCTGGAACCTCCCCCAAGCTCCCCCAAGCTAGCCGAAAAACAAACAATCAAATCAGCTAATGATATTCAATATACATGGGGAAGATGGGGGTAATAGATATATATAAGAATTAATTTGAATTTGGGGCGCAATGGTCGTACGGATTGGTGAAAATGGAGAAGATATGAGAATTTTGACGAAATGGGGATGTGCGGCGGTGGGAGGGGCGGTGCCTGCGATGACCGGCGGTGAGGCAACGTCGGCGATGACCGGTGAGGTGGCGGTCGGCCAGAGTAGGGCGGCTCGGGTGAAGGGAGACGAGTTCGGGCGATGGGAGTCGAAGGGTTCGGGCGCTGGGCGAGAGAAATTGGGAATTTTGGGTTTTCGAAAATCGCGTTGTGCCCGCAGCGTATATAAGGATGTATCAACTCAGCCGAGTGACGGGTTCACTCGACCGAATGGCTCAGCGTAAAATAAATTTCAAAATCTCCCCAAAGTTACGATTCGGTCGAGTAGCTTTACCCATTCAGTAGAATGGACAAGTTCCACTCGGCTGAGTAGCAAGGCCACTCAGCGATTTTTGAAGCGTGTAGGGTATCAGATTCACTTGGCCAAGTAACATAGTCATTCAGCCTAGTGGCAATAGTACTGTAAACTACAGAAAATAATAGAGAGTGTGTCTGTAGGATCTTCCCTGATCGGTACTCAACTCGGCCGAGTAGAGTCTTCACTCGGCCGAGTGAAAAGTTCATTCGGCCGAGTGGCTAGCTGATTTTAGCCTCCGCTCTATGTTTTTGCTCCATTCTCAGTTTTTTTCTCGTCTCCGTCAGTTTCTTCCTCTTCCTAAGGCCTGAGCGCATTCCTAGAGCGCTCTCCATTGCCATGGTCATCCTCCATATGAATGATTTCTCGTTCTCCATCTCCTGTCATGAAAAATAGAGCCCGTTGTCATGATTTTTATTGACTCTAGACTCTAAACACTAAGAAAAATCTAAAACAAAAATAGAATTCAACTAAAATCAATATAAAACTGTCGGGTTGCCTCCTGTCAAGCACTCGTTTAAGGTCTTGAGCTCGACCCCTTATGATTTTCGTTTAGTGCGTGATATTTGGCGCATACGAGATGCGCCAGTCAAATTTGCCAGGAAGGCCGCTTGGATTTGGTTGTTGATGCTCGTGGGCTTTCCTCGGCATTCCCTCATCATGGGTAGTGTTGAGGGATAAGTCCCCCATGCTTGAGCTTGCACCAATCTTTTTCTTCATCGGTAATGCCGATCTCTTATCCGGCAGAGCTTTCTTCAATTATTGGTTGTGGAGAGCTTGCATAGCTCCCTTATTCTCACGACATCAGCGTCGTCTTCTTTGTCATCACCCATAGGGCCGTCTGGAGGGTCTTCCAACCTTTCTCCATTGCTAGAAGATTGGCCTTCTTCAAGGTCATCATCGTGTAAGGCGCCAATAGAGTGTGGAATAGCTTCATCGATCACCTCATCAAGGAGGTCTACATAATCCACTTCATCATGGTAGGGCATGTGTAACGACTGCTTTTCATGAATCAGGATTTTAATATAATATAATATATGTTTTGGTGGATTTTCTCCTCTTGTGTGGTTTTCGTCTCCGTAGCTTTCATTTTCGATCGATTCGTCGTATTTTCTCGCTTCTTCCTTAGGATTGTCGATTTCGAAGTATGTCTCTCGTGACGGACTTCATAACGGTCGTATCTAACTGTTAGATCAAGCCTAGGAGTCATAGGAATCGATCCCGGGGCCCCGCGCTCCGTATCGGTACTTTCTGTGCTCATTAGCCGGTGTAAGAAGGGCCACCGACCGACTAGATGACGATCCAGTCGGTCGGCAATCCTTCTTGGACCGACTAGTGAGCTTTCTAATTTTCTGAGGAAGCTACTGTTTATCGTTAGTCGGTCTAAGAACGTTGGTTGACCGACTAGGTTGCAAACTAGTCGGTCGGCGATGCTTCTTGAACCGACTAACTCATCATCTTATTTTTGTATCAGTTACTGTTTACTCTTAGTCGGTCTAAGAACGTTCATCGACCGACTAGATCTCAAACTAGTCGGTCAGCAGTTGTTCTTGGACCGACTAACTCTTAGTTCAGGTTTTCGACTGGAGTTACTGTTTACACTTAGTCGGTCTGCGTTGTTCAACCGACCGACTAGATCTCAAACTAGTCGGTCAACAGTTGTTCTTTGACCGACTAAGCAGTGCAGGAAACCCTAGTTTTGCCCTAGCCGCCAGCTCAACCTATAAATACCCCCCCAAACGACTTCTTCTTCTCCAACACGACCCTAAGCCCTAGTTTCTCCCCCATTGAGCCCCCATCTTCCTCCAAGCTCCATTTCTCCATTCCAAGCCCTAAATCCATCATCCAATCCATCCATCTACTCTATCTACCCCTCATCTTCCCCAAATCTCCATCAAAACCCATCAAATTCCCCAAAACCCCCAAAACCCTAGTTTCCCCAAACTTCTCCAATCTTTTCCAGATCTGGTCCTAGGGTTCCCCGGAGTGTTCCTTCCGTCTCCTCTTGGTAAGAAATCGATTCCTCTATGTTTTCATAGCCTATTGGTATTTTTATGAAACCCTAATAAATTTCATGTTGTTTGATGGTTGTTCCCCCTATCAGCGATTTCCCCCGTAGATAGCATCAGTGTGACGAAGTGATCGTAAATCCCCGGTGCTAGGCAAGTGAAACTTGCATCTCTTGATTTAGGCCATGTTTTGGGCCATTCACCTTGCTTTAGCGTAAAAGAGACTAGACGGTGAAAGGATAGCCGTTTAGACGCCATTGACCTAGCTTGACAACGAAGCTTGGTCCGTCACCCTCATCATGCTTGTATGTCACGTTTACTTTCCCTTAACGGTATGCGAATTAACTGTTCATGTCATCCATGCATCCTTAACTGCTATTGCATTTTAACTGCCATGTTTAATTTAATTAACGGTACGCGAATATGTTCATGTCATTGCATTTCGCCTGTCACGTTTAATTTAATTAACGGTATGCGAATTATCTGCTCATGTCATTGCATGCTTGAATACTCATCGTGATTGCGTAGCATCACATACTAGTGTTACTTGTTCCGGCTAGGTGCACCCCTACGCCATACTTATCAAATACACTTTCTGGCTCGTGTTCCAGAAGACGAGCTCATCACAGCCTACGGGCAATAGGGCACTCGTTGAGTGATCCCTTGTACTTGATACTTGAACACAGCCTGCGGGCAATAGGGCACTCGTTGGGTGATCCCTTGTACTTGTACTTGTTACTTGACATTACATGTCACAACAACCCCTTGCCACGTGTACTCTCCTTTACCTCACTTGTTACCACCGTACTTTACTTGCCATGCACCATGTTTTAATTGCTAGGTTGCTAGTTTACCATTATTCCCGTTTCCTTGCACAAGTCGTTCGACTTGCTGACATGTGCCCCTTTTCTCTTTTGGGTGACACATGTTAGAGCCCGAGCCTGAGTTACTTGTTGGGGACGAGGTGTTTGCAGACGCCGAGCCCGTGCTTGTGTTTGACGGGGAGTACGTGGACACTGGGGACCAGTCCTAGTGTCTTCGTTGTGCTTTACTTTTGTTTAGGCAGTTGTTTTGTTATCGGTGCGTAGCACCCATACTTGTTGTTGTTGCGGTTTTTGTTGGCCTTGTTCTGGGCCTTTGGACTCTTTTGTTTTAGCCTGGTGGCTTTTCTGGATGTTGGACTTTTGTTGATGTTGGACAATTTGTGAGATGTGGAATTTTATTTCAGTCTCGCCTTGTGTTATTATTGCTATTCTGTTGTGGTTACAGGGACCTGCTTATGTATTGTGGACGCTTATCGGGTTTGGGGCTTCACAGCTCCACTCCCGTGCGGACCTTTTCACGTCTCGCCTCCATTTCAGGGAAGCGGGTCGTGACAGGTTTTAGTGGTGGCCCATGCAGGTCCTTCTGTAACTGCGATTTTTGGAATAGCGATAATAATATTAGAATGTCCAATGAATTAAGTTTGACGTCCGAGTCATAAGCTATGAGTCTAATCTGATTCGTTTTCTGTGTCACTAGATGGCAGGAAGACGATTCACCCGTGGTGGTGGTGGTGGTGCGCTCCCTCATGATGAGGAGCCTGAGCGGGAACCCACCAGCGGTGAGATGATGCGGATGATGATCCAGATGATGCAAGTGCAGCAGGGCGTGCTTTTGCAAGTCCAGAATGCTCCACCTGCTCGAGCTGCCCGGGCTCTTCCCGATGCCCCTCGCTCTGAGCCAGGAGCGAAGCAATTTCGGGAGCTGGGTCCCGCATATTTTGATGGTTCTGAGGGTCCTCTGGCTGCCGACGAATGGATAAGGAACATTGAGGATAACTTGGCAATGGCGAAGATTAACCCGGCTGGATGGGTTGATCTGGCTAAGAGGCAGCTGAAGGATAACGCCAGGAATTGGTGGGATGCTGAAGAGAAGATGCTAGTGGAGCCGATCGTATGGGCTACCTTCAAGTCCAGATTCGATGGAGAGTTCTTCCCGAAGGCTGCTCGACAGGTGATGCTGCAGCGCTTTATAGATCTGAAGCAGGGGAGCTTGTCGGTGGATCAGTACCACCAGGAGTTCACGAGGCTCAGTCGGTTTGCACCTAAGATGGTGCAGGATGCCGATGAGAAAGCTCGGCGATTTCTCCAGGGACTTGCCTTGGAGCTTCAGAGCTTTGTGACCTCTTCTGACTTGGAGACATATCAGAAGGTTCTGATTGCTGCGAGGCGGTAGGAGTTGAATTTGAATCAGAGGAAGGGACATGTTTCTGGAGCTGGGAAGAGGCCTATGGAGCAGGCCAGGGCGGTGGTTAGGCCTGGTTTCAAGCCTAGTCATCCGGTGCAGTTCAAGAGGCCAGGAGGGCCTATCCTGAAGACTTGCCATTTCTGTGGCAAGACTGGACACCTCAGGGATCAGTGTAGGAGGTTTCTAGGACAGTGCATTGTCTGCGGAGATCCTGCCCACACCATCCGGGAGTGTCCGAAGTCGAGACAGCCTTGGCGGGCTCCTATTGCAGCACAGCCGATGCAGCAGCGAGCTCCTGTGCCCGTTGGACGTGGAGCGCCCCTTGTTCCACAGAGACAGGCCTTTCGGCAGGCTGTTCCGCCGAGAGGGCAGGCCTTTCTGATGACTGAGGAGGAGAGCATGGCCGTGGATGAAGTTATTGCAGGTAACGCTCATTCTAGCTATTTATCTTCCTTAGTTAGTTGATTTTTGATTATATTGGTTGCTTGCTCATGATTGTTTGCTAGACTAGGATTTGATTGTTAATTGATTGATTAGGTGTGATTTTGGTGTGCACATTTCCTGCACGAGTCCTCTTTGACTCTGGTGCATCGATGTGCATTATTTTTCGGAGCTTCGTGGAGAGGCATTCCTTGTCGACGTCCCCTCTTCCGAAGAGTTGGAATATCGTTACAGGGAATGGTGTGGTCTCGGTGCATCGTGGGTGCAATTCTTGCCCGTTGGTGGTTTGTGGACGAGAGCTTTGTGCTGATTTCATTGTCCACGACATCATCAACTATGATGCAGTTCTTGGGATGGATTGGCTTGCGAGCTTCTATGCTACGATCGACTGTCAGAGGAAGAAGGTGGTGTTCGAGATTCCCGGACACCCAGTGTTTGAGTTCAGTCGTGGTAGCAGTTCGCTTGGTCCTGTCAGATTTCGGGCCAGGCCGGTGGAGGCTGTGGCTATGTAGATGGAGCTGGAGTGGCCAGCTGTGGTGCGAGATTTTGGCGACGTCTTCCCCGAGGAGATGTCTGGTTTGCCGCCTGATCGAGCTTTGGAATTTTCTATCGATCTTGTTCCAGGTGCGCAGCCCATTTCGAAGGCGCCGTATCGTATGGCACCTGCAGAGTTGGAAGAGTTGCGAAAGCAGTTGGATGAGCTTTTGTAGAAGGGTTATATTAATCCTAGCGTATCTCCGTGGGGAGCACCGGTGTTGTTGGTTAAGAAGAAGGATGGTTCGCGTCGTATGTGCGTGGACTATCGGGAGTTGAATGCGGTGACCATTAAGAATAAATACCCGTTGCCTCGCATCGATGATATTTTTGATCAGCTTGGAGGTTCGAGGGTGTTTTCTAAATTGGATTTGAGGAGTGGTTACCATCAGTTGAAGGTGAAGAAGGGAGATGTTCCGAAGACAGCGTTCAGGACGAAGTATGGACACTATGAGTTCGTGGTTATGCCTTTCGGCGTAACTAACGCGCCCGCAGTTTTCATGAATCTGATGAACCTGATTTTCTACGACTTTTTGGATAAGTTTGTCGTTATCTTCATTGACGACATTCTGATCTATTCGAAGTCAGAGGAAGAGCATGCCTCGCACTTGAGGACGGTGTTGGAAATTTTGAGGAAGCATCGTTTGTATGCTAAGTTTTCGAAGTGCGAGTTTTGGTTGGATCGAGTTGGTTTTCTCGGGCATGTGGTGACTGGAGATGGTATCTCAGTGGATCCCGAGAAGATTCGGGCCATCAGGGAGTGGCCTGTTCCGTCGTCTGCGTCTGAGATTCGGAGTTTTCTTGGACTTGCTGGTTATTATCGGCGATTCATTAAGGACTTTTCTCGTATTGCTGAGCCGATGACCAGGTTGACGCGGAAGGATATTGCTTATGTTTGGTCGGGTGATTGTGATAGGGCTTTTGGTGTTCTGAAGGAGAGGTTGACGAGTGCCCCTATTCTTGTTGTGCCTGATCGCAGCGGTGGATTTGAGATCTTTTGCGATGCTTCTGGCAAGGGTCTCGGTTGTGTGTTGCATCAGCACGGGCATGTTGTGGCGTATGCGTCTCGTCAGCTTAAGGTTCATGAGAAGAATTATCCGACGCATGATTTGGAGTTGGCTGCCGTTGTGTTTGCTCTTAAGATTTGGAGGCACTTCTTGCTGAGTGAGAAAGTGAAGATTTTCACCGATCATAAAAGCTTGAAGTATATTTTCACTCAGAAGGAGCTCAACATGTGACAGCGTCGGTGGTTGGAGCTTATGGCGGATTATGATATTGATTTGCAGTTTCACCCTGGCAAGGTGAATGTGGTTCCGGATGCTTTGAGTAGGCTTCCAGCGGTGATGATTTTGACCTCGCAGTGGAGATTGCAGCAGGATTTTTGCGAGTCTGGCGTGGAGATTGTTCTTCCTGGAGAGGCTTCGTCGTTGATGTACATGCAGGTACAGTCGACGATCGTGGATCGGATTAAGGCTGGCCAGGCTGAGGATCCGAAGTTGGTCAGGATTCGGGAGATGGTGGAAGCTGGTCTGCGGACTGACTTTTTGATTCATGAGGATGGCTCGCTGAGGTTTGGAGCCAGGTTGTGTGTGCCTGCTGGGGATATCAGAGAGGAGCTGATGGTGGAGGCACACAGTTCGCCGTATTCTGTGCATCCTGGTGGCACCAAGATGTACCAGGATCTTCGTCTGAATTATTGGTGGCATGGTATGAAGAGGAGCGTGGCTCAGAGTGTAGCCAAGTGCTTGGTTTGCCAGCAAGTGAAGGCGGAGCATCAGCGTTCGGCCGAGTTGCTACAACCGCTTCCGATTCCGGAGTGGAAGTGGCAACACATCACTATGGATTTCGTGACTGGACTACCTCGGAGTCCGAAGCAGAATGACGCGATTTGGGTGATCTTAGATCGATTGACCAAATCTGCGCATTTTATTCCGTTCCGAGTGGGACAGTCCACTAAGGCGCTAGCGAGGAGATATATGGAGGTAAAATTCTTTTACTCTCTGTTTTATTTCCTCTTCCTAGTTTGGATAGTGATGTAACGTGAATCGTGCAGGAGGTTGTGCGACTTCACGGAGTCCCCGTGAGTATCGTGTCTGACAGAGACACGAGGTTCACATCTCAGTTCTGGCAGAGTTTGCAGAAGAGCTTGGGTACGCGTCTGAGTTTCAGCACGGCGTACCATCCGCAGACGGATGGCCAGTCCGAGAGGACGATTCAGATTTTGGAAGACATGCTGAGGGCGTGCATGTTGGATTTCAAGGGTTCGTGGGAGGACCATCTACATCTGGTAGAGTTTTCCTACAACAACAGCTTCCAGGCGAGTATTGGCATGGCGCCATTCGCCTCTCTTTATGGGAGGAAATGTCGATCGCCATTGAGTTGGGATGACGTTGGTGATCGGGAGGTGTTGGGACCTGAGATGATCGTGGAGGCCGTGGAGATCGTCAGGAATATTCGGGAGAGGTTGAGGATTGCTCAGGACCGTTTTAAGCATTGGTCGGATGCTAAACAGCGTCCTTTGGAGTTTCAGCCAGGCGACCATGTGTTCTTGAAGATTTCCCCGAATCGTGGTGTGATTCGTTTTGGGAAGCGTGGAAAGTTGAGCCCGCGATACATTGGACCATTTGACATTTTGGAGAGGGTTGGCGAGGTAGCTTATCGCTTGGCCTTGCCGCCGTCTTTGGAAGGAGTTCACAATGTTTTCCATGTGTCGCAGCTTCGTCGATACATTAGCGATCCGTCTCATGCGGTGGATTTTTCGGAGATTACCGTTCGCCCCGATATGACGTATGACCAGCATCCAGTGCAGATTCTGGACAGGCGTCAGAAATCGCTTCGGAACAAGATTGTCAATCTTGTGAGGGTGATGTGGCGACACGGTTCACCTGGAGAGTCTACTTGGGAGAATGAGGATGAGATGCGAGAGCGTTTCCCACTTTTGTTTCCGGACTCGTGAGTTTTTGGGAATTCCGAGGACGGAATTTTTCTTAAGTTGGGGAGGATGTAACGACTGCTTTTCATGAATCAGGATTTTAATATAATATAATATATGTTTTGGTGGATTTTCTCCTCTTGTGTGGTTTTCGTCTCCGTAGCTTTCATTTTCGATCGATTCGTCGTATTTTCTCGCTTCTTCCTTAGGATTGTCGATTTCGAAGTATGTCTCTCGTGACGGACTTCATAACGGTCGTATCTAACTGTTAGATCAAGCCTAGGAGTCATAGGAATCGATCCCGGGGCCCCGCGCTCCGTATCGGTACTTTCTGTGCTCATTAGCCGGTGTAAGAAGGGCCACCGACCGACTAGATGACGATCCAGTCGGTCGGCAATCCTTCTTGGACCGACTAGTGAGCTTTCTAATTTTCTGAGGAAGCTACTGTTTATCGTTAGTCGGTCTAAGAACGTTGGTTGACCGACTAGGTTGCAAACTAGTCGGTCGGCGATGCTTCTTGAACCGACTAACTCATCATCTTATTTTTGTATCAGTTACTGTTTACTCTTAGTCGGTCTAAGAACGTTCATCGACCGACTAGATCTCAAACTAGTCGGTCAGCAGTTGTTCTTGGACCGACTAACTCTTAGTTCAGGTTTTCGACTGGAGTTACTGTTTACACTTAGTCGGTCTGCGTTGTTCAACCGACCGACTAGATCTCAAACTAGTCGGTCAACAGTTGTTCTTTGACCGACTAAGCAGTGCAGGAAACCCTAGTTTTGCCCTAGCCGCCAGCTCAACCTATAAATACCCCCCCAAACGACTTCTTCTTCTCCAACACGACCCTAAGCCCTAGTTTCTCCCCCATTGAGCCCCCATCTTCCTCCAAGCTCCATTTCTCCATTCCAAGCCCTAAATCCATCATCCAATCCATCCATCTACTCTATCTACCCCTCATCTTCCCCAAATCTCCATCAAAACCCATCAAATTCCCCAAAACCCCCAAAACCCTAGTTTCCCCAAACTTCTCCAATCTTTTCCAGATCTGGTCCTAGGGTTCCCCGGAGTGTTCCTTCCGTCTCCTCTTGGTAAGAAATCGATTCCTCTATGTTTTCATAGCCTATTGGTATTTTTATGAAACCCTAATAAATTTCATGTTGTTTGATGGTTGTTCCCCCTATCAGCGATTTCCCCCGTAGATAGCATCAGTGTGACGAAGTGATCGTAAATCCCCGGTGCTAGGCAAGTGAAACTTGCATCTCTTGATTTAGGCCATGTTTTGGGCCATTCACCTTGCTTTAGCGTAAAAGAGACTAGACGGTGAAAGGATAGCCGTTTAGACGCCATTGACCTAGCTTGACAACGAAGCTTGGTCCGTCACCCTCATCATGCTTGTATGTCACGTTTACTTTCCCTTAACGGTATGCGAATTAACTGTTCATGTCATCCATGCATCCTTAACTGCTATTGCATTTTAACTGCCATGTTTAATTTAATTAACGGTACGCGAATATGTTCATGTCATTGCATTTCGCCTGTCACGTTTAATTTAATTAACGGTATGCGAATTATCTGCTCATGTCATTGCATGCTTGAATACTCATCGTGATTGCGTAGCATCGCTACATACTAGTGTTACTTGTTCCGGCTAGGTGCACCCCTACGCCATACTTATCAAATACACTTTCTGGCTCGTGTTCCAGAAGACGAGCTCATCACAGCCTGCGGGCAATAGGGCACTCGTTGAGTGATCCCTTGTACTTGATACTTGAACACAGCCTGCGGGCAATAGGGCACTCGTTGGGTGATCCCTTGTACTTGTACTTGTTACTTGACATTACATGTCACAACAACCCCTTGCCACGTGTACTCTCCTTTACCTCACTTGTTACCACCGTACTTTACTTGCCATGCACCATGTTTTAATTGCTAGGTTGCTAGTTTACCATTATTCCCGTTTCCTTGCACAAGTCGTTCGACTTGCTGACATGTGCCCCTTTTCTCTTTTGGGTGACACATGTTAGAGCCCGAGCCTGAGTTACTTGTTGGGGACGAGGTGTTTGCAGACGCCGAGCCCGTGCTTGTGTTTGACGGGGAGTACGTGGACACTGGGGACCAGTCCTAGTGTCTTCGTTGTGCTTTACTTTTGTTTAGGCAGTTGTTTTGTTATCGGTGCGTAGCACCCATACTTGTTGTTGTTGCGGTTTTTGTTGGCCTTGTTCTGGGCCTTTGGACTCTTTTGTTTTAGCCTGGTGGCTTTTCTGGATGTTGGACTTTTGTTGATGTTGGACAATTTGTGAGATGTGGAATTTTATTTCAGTCTCGCCTTGTGTTATTATTGCTATTCTGTTGTGGTTACAGGGACCTGCTTATGTATTGTGGACGCTTATCGGGTTTGGGGCTTCACAGCTCCACTCCCGTGCGGACCTTTTCACGTCTCGCCTCCATTTCAGGGAAGCGGGTCGTGACAGCATGTGCTTCAATGCTTTGGGAATATGGAACTCAACCTCGATGTTTCTGACATTCAAAGATAAAGTACCCTCTCTCACGTCGACTATCACGCCGGCGGTGGCTAGGAAGGGACGTCCAAGTATAAGTGAAGTATCGCCCTCTTCTTTGATGTCCATAATGACGAAGTCGCACGGCAATCAAATCCCTCCCTGTACTTCGAGCGGTATGTCCTCCGCAATTCTTACCAGCCTAGTAACCCGACCATCCGCTAGTTGTATTCTCATATCCGTAGGCTTCAAGTCGGTCCCCGTATTCAATTTCTTAAACATGCTTAGGGGAATTAGGCTCACACTTGCTCTCAAGTCTACTAAAGCCTTTTGTAGTGGGACTCCTCCAAGTGTGCATGGGATGCAGAAGCTTCCGGGATCCTTAAATTTTACGGGCTCCTTCTCCTTCCGGGTGAACCATGAGCCTTGCTCGGCTAGCATTATCTTCTCCTTTCTTTTCTTCCCCGAAATTAAGTCCTTCAAAAACTTGGCGTAAGACGGGATCTCTACGATGGCATCCAAGAAAGGTATATTGAGGCTTACTCCTCGCAAGTACTCAAGGAACTTGGCTAGCCGCTTCTTAATGTTAGCTCTCGCCAACCTTTGCGGAAAGGGCACCGGTGGTATGTAGGTGCACTCCTCATTTGGCTTCTTAATTTCAGAATTTCCACCTTCTTGCGGCTCTTTCGGGCTCTCATCTTCAATTGCCGGCTCCTTGTCATCAATAATTTCCACCATGGGCTCCTTGGTTTGAACCATGGTGGGAGTAGTGTCCTTCCCGCCCCTAGTAATAACCGTCGCCACCACATTGACGTGGCCGGTATTGCTCCGTGGATTAGGCTCCGGTTGAGCCGGCAATTGTTGGGTATTTTTATTTAGCAACATAAGTTGCTCTGCTAGTTGGCCCACGACGGTATTGAGAGAGTCTTGTTGAGCAATCATTCTAGTGTTTTTCTTCTTTTACTCCACCATGAATTCCTCCACCCTAGCTTCATGATCCGATCTCGGTTATGCTTGTGGTGGGTTTGGAGCTCTCCACCCTTGATTATAACTCGGTGGCCTATATGGTCCCGCTTGTTGCCTAGGCGGGTAGCTTTGTTGTGGTGGCCCTCTCGGTTGATATTGAGGTTGTGGAGGTGGAGGGCGAGCTAGAGGTTGTTGTGGTGGCGGTGGGTTCAAAGCTCCATCATTATTCGCATACGAGAAGCCCGGATGATTCCTCGTGGCCAGGTTGGCCCAATAACCGGTGTTCCCCGCAACATATTGCACTTGTTCTATGGCTCCTTCTACATGCTCTCCTCCAACGAACATAGCTTGAGATTGGTCTTGCCAATCGCTCATATTACCTCCCGACGTAGATGTGGTGGGAGTTCCATGTGGCTCGATGATCAACTTCTCCAATCTCTCCATGACCTTGTGGAGAGAGTCGAACTTCGTAGAAAGTTCCGCTACGGCCTTGGCCTCGTATATGCTCGTCAGCTTCAAGGAGGGTGTAGAATGTCCTCGCTCGTCGCCCCATTGTTGTTTATTAGAGGCCATCTCCTCTAATAGGGCCGTAGCTTCATCTGGTGTCTTTGATAGAATGGCTCAATTGGCAGTTGCATCTATAATTTGTTTGGTGCTCGGTTGGAGTCCATTGTAGAAACTGTGTACTAGCTCCCATGCTTCAATGCTATGATGGAGGCATTGATATTGGAGATCTTTGAAGCGCTCACATGCCTCGTATAGGGTCTCTTATGGTCCTTTCTTGAAGGACATGAGTGCACTCCTTATCTTCACCGTCTTGGATGGTGGGTAGAATTTATCAATAAAAGCACTCGCCAACTCATCCCATGTAGTAAAGATCCCCTCTGCTTGCGTCCTCAACCAATATAGAGCTTTGTCTCTAAGAGTGAATGGGAAGAGTCGCAATCGGATAGCATCGACGGAAACTCCCAGCATCTGAAAGGGGGCGCACTTGGACAAGAATAGCTGAAGGTGATAATGAGGGTTCTCATGGGAGTTTCCATGGAATGGGTCTTATTGCATTAAGACCACTAGTCCTATTTTGAGCACAAAATCCTTATCCGCCGCCAACTCCGGCATAGCTATGGAGGAAGTGGTGGAAGTAGTCTTAGGCCGAAGCCTATCTCTTATAGATATTATCCTCGCCATGCGTGCAGCTAATTCTTCCGGTGTCTCCTGTCGGTTCATATAATCGTCCTCTATAGCAAGTCTTCTCTCGGCTCTAAGCCTCCTTTCGGTACGCTCGATCTCCGGATCAAATAATAGATCTTCTTGATGCTCCGCCGATCTCGTGTACATGCACAGGAAAATAGAGCTTTGATGGAATTGTTAGCATGATAGAGGAATAAAAGGATAAAAATAAAAAATAAAAATAAAAAAAGAATAACTAAGAAAATAAAATAAAATACCATCGCCTCCCCGGCAACGGCGTCAAAAACTTGATCGCGTCCGGATATAAACCAGAAAAACGACTTGTAGTTTTACCGCAAGCGCACAGAGTAGTGGCGAGCGGGTATCGAACACAGGGAGGACAAATGACAGTATCTCACTTTAATTACCTAGCTATCAAGAGAATAATAATAATTTTGGTGTAATCATCACAATCGTTCAATAGCAAGAAATATCAATATAATAAAGCGTCTAGAGCTAGGGAATCCCCACTACGGACCATCTCTCATTCTTGTGAATCATAAATTTCATTGTTACTAGGCTTGAATATTGGTGAACTAGTCGCAACTAAATATAGAACCAAGCTCACGCTCTCGCGCTATTGCCGGTCTATAGCAAACCTAGGTTAGGGCCCACTCTCGTGCAAACCCTAGCCTAAGCCGCTAGCGTGAAGAACGACATCATTGTCCAATCGCATCTCGAGCCCACTCTCGTGCAAACTCGAGCTACGATCTAGGTTATGATAATTCTTATTCGTCCAATCTCTTGCAAATGAATATCGGTATAGATTTATAATTAAAAATCCTAGCTTTGGTCCAATCTCTTGCAAACCAAATCTAGAGAATTTCAATTATTGATCTAAATCGAATATCTAGGCCTTCCTATCAATTGGGATCCAATCTCTTGCAAATCCCAATCGATATGAATTCCTAGCTACTTGTAATATATCAATCACAACCTAACCATTATCAATCCTAGCAACAAATCCACAAATTCATCACAATTCAAAAGATCGGGTCCATAGGGTTCATCCCTAGGCCCTAGAACGACAGAACTACTCACTAATCATCGTGAAAATCTCAGAAATAACAATAATAATCATGGCACAATTCATTGCAAAAGAGAAACAATTCATAAAAATTGAGTTTTTAACACGAAAGAACAAACCAATGATGTAGCCAATGATCTCCAGCTGAGATTTCTCCAAAGAATAGCAGTCTAAAACCTAAAAGAACTCTCTAAAAAATAATTCAAGTCTCTCCTAAAACTAGGGTAAAAACAGGGCTTAAATACAAGCCAAAAACGTCCAAAAAATCGTGACAAAACTGCCCCTGCGCAGCCCAGAATTCGCAGTCCTAGCAGCAGTCGGAGAGGGTCACTCGGCCGAGTGACCCTTGTCACTCACCCGAGTGACAAACCCTGTAAAAAACAGTAACTTCGAGGGTTTCAGGGGTCTGTCTCTCGAGGTGGCTCGGCCGAGCAGTCTTCTTCATTCGGCCGAGTAGCAATCATGCTCGGCCGAGTGAACTTCCCTAGATTTTCCAGTAGCTTCGGCTCTTTTCTGTCTGAATTCCCTGACTGACTCGGGCGAGTGTACTTTCTTACTCAGCCGAACGGAAATCCTTACTAAGGCGAGTGAACGTCTGAAATTTGCTTTGCGTATCCGTTCTACTCGGGCGAGGGTGATCTGTCACTCGGCCGAATGACTAATCTTGGTCGGCCGAGTGAGGTGCTCCTGAGCCTATTTCTTCTCCTTTTTGCTTCCTCGTCGCTCCTATCGATTTCCTTCTTCTTCCGCTCATCCTCTAACACTGATAAGTCATCAAATAGGCCGTGGTGACACTCCGAAATGCCTGAAACTCCTTTGATCTCAAATTCGCTCCAAATCGCTTCATATTTCCTGAAATACGACAAAAACAAGAAATAGTGAAAAGCATCGCAATATCATCGAATAATCGTGAAAAAATGCAATATGTGCGATCAAAACGTCAAGAAAACATGTAGAAAAAGGTGTAAACTATGGAGTGATCAGTCAGCCGTAAGTCAAAGGGGCCTCGCCCCTCGCCACCGAACGACCCATGTCATCAGCCGTAAGTCGAGGGATCCCCCCTCGCCACTGAGCGACCCCCGATACTCGTCGACCATAAGTCGAATGGGCATTGCCCCTCGCCGCTGAACAACCTTGGCACGTATGTCGAAAGAGGTTCGCCCCTCTCTACCCAAGGAAACTTGATTTATGGTTTAAAAGGTTACATTCATCGATTGAATACGTCTAACCTATCCACGACATAACTTGCCTAAAGATTTCTATACATTTAAAGTTAGGTCGTTGAGGGGCCATACACACGCAGATATTCAAATAAAGAAGAAATGTAGATATTCAAGTAAAGAAGAAAGTTCGCAAAAAGTTTTTTCATTTATTTGAATAAAAGAAACTTACAAAAAGACAAGACAGAAGGCCTACTAGCCTAAGAGGGAGGGGGAGCGCTTCCTGACACAAAGATGCTGGTAAAAGCCTCCATCTCCTTTGTGAGCTTTGTCGTAAGCTCTGTCTTCTCCCTCACAGCAGCCTTCTCGGGCCATGTAACTTTGGCCTGAAGCTCGGCCATCTCCTTTTTGCAAGCTTCCACCCACCTCTCGGAGTCGTAAGTTTTGGCCCGAAGCTCGATCGTCTCCTTCTGAAAGGCGTCGAGCTCCTCCTCGAGCTGGGACCTCTCCAACTGCCACTGAAGCTCGACAGATTTGTAGAGGTCCGATAGCGACGACAGGCTATCCTTAGCCTCCGAATCCTCCCACTCGACCGCCACCATATCTGTGAGGGCTTTCCACAAGGCCTCCTCCGCCTCCTTCGCCAGAGCCTCGAGTCCGAGGCTTTACGCTCTGCTTCCACCACCCGCCGACCTCCGTCGATCAAGTCGGCAGCTTGACGGTGCAGCACAGCTTCGAGAACGGACATCTGTAAAAAACGAGGGTTAGTCAAACCAACGACTGACTTGGACGACGATAAAATAAAGACTCTGGTGATATACATGGTATCCGCTCCCCACGAAAAAGTTGGCCACCCTTTCGAGGTCCAACCTCTGCAGGAGCTCCAGATCCTTGGGGAGAATCGAGTTCTCCACCAACATGGCAGTCATCCTGAAGTCTCTTAAAGCCGACTCCTCCTTTCCAATGTCAAAGGGATATAGATGAAAGTCACCTTGGACCGGCCCTGAGGATCAAGACGAGAGCCGATTGAGCAGTAACACTCGATCGAACTTTGCCAGGATCGAGCTGACCAAAGGAGCGGGTGACACGATGTCACCCCAAGCCCACTGATCCAGAAGGGGCGTCATGGGGGCCTGAGATGTCGAAGGGGTCTCCACCACCTCCGGAGGCTCGAGAGGAGCGACCCCCATACCTTTCCCCATGGGATCCTCCTCCCCCACTCGCCTCCTATTTGGAGACTCCTCCTCCCCATGGGAGTGCATCTCCCTCTTTTGGCCGACCGCTGCAGTCGGCTCAACAATGTTGGCTGCGTCGATGTCAACCACCTCCTGCGGCTCTGCAACCACGACGGAAGCCAGGGGCACAGCGGGCCGTACGGGAGCCTGGCTGGAGGCCTCCCTCGAATAGGATCGGGAAGAAGGCCTGGATGTCTGCCTAGTCTCTCCCCCTTCGGAAGAAGAACTCTGGTGGATGTGGAGAGGAGACCGAGAGCCAGATCCCTCGACGTGTGCACTCAATCGTTCGGCACGGGCACCTGACCTTTCGACCGTTCTCTTCTTCTTCCGATGTTCCCTCCAGACTCAGTCCATACTGGACTCGCCACTGCGCCGGTTTCCGTTGGTCATATCTGTAGACAACGAACACAATTATCGTGAGTGGCAGAAATAAAGACGTAGATTCGAGATGCATTAACCGGGCTCCATAGAAGGATCTTTAGCATGTGATCATCCAACAAATACTGAATCGACCTTTCTTGCATCGATCGACTCAAAAGGGACATCATTGCCTCGGCCTCGCCCAGCGACAACCTGGCTTTAACCTCCTCCAACGACAACCGAGACTCCACCACAAGCTCAGGATTCAACCATTGAGCAACGGGCCCAGATCAGGAAGAACAACAAACACGAAGGTATCCTTCCACCCAAGGTCGGAAATTGGAAGGTCGTGTATGAGCCTCATGCCCGGACGAGCAGCGATATGGTATCACACTCGATGAGGGTCGACTATTATCCTAAAGAAATACCTGAATAGACCAAGGGTCGGACGGACTCCACAAAGCTCGCACAACTCGATGAAGCCAACTAAGGGAGGGAAAGCCTGAGGAGCGAGTCTACAGATGGAAAGCTCTGAAGAGCACAAAACTTCCACGATGAAGAGGTGAATGGGGAATCGGAGTCCTAAGCGAAAAAATTTGAGATACACCCCAACCTCACTTTTCCGTGGGAAACATGCTCTCTCATCCGGATTGGGCACTCTAATCCTAAAAGGATCACAGAAGCAACCTCGCCACACCTCGGCAGTCAGATCGAGGGAAAACCTAGGGGCCATATCTAAGATGACTCCCGGGACCTTCGACCTCCGATCTCTTCGGTAAATGGGAAGGCTTGGCTCAATCCAAATTCCTTTTCGCATTCCAGGAACTTCCACTCATCGAGGGGGCTAAAGGCACGCCACAAGCTCCTCGTAGGTCGGCTCCTTGAATACGACCGGAGCAAACATTCCTGACGAACCTAAAAAGAATCAGAGTCGAAGAAGGAGGATACCTTGAAATTGAAACAAGCGATCTCCGGGGAGGCGACGCTGGAAGCGAACTTACGAAACAAGGAGGAAGATGAAGTAGAAAGATCTCTACATTTTTCTCGCTCTTCTATTTTACATGAAGAAATACAACCGGCTGACGTCCGATGCGTGATACGTGTCCCAGGCCAGCCACGAGAAACGCAGGAGATCGCTCCAAAGGCGAAAGGTTTTTTGGCGGCACAAATCAAATTAGATATTTCGAAAACCGTGCACATTTAAGGAGATTACTCATCATTCGGTCTCAGTCAGCACGATTTCTGAGGCGCAAATGATGGGGGCCATTGTTAGTGCACGGGTATGAATCCAACTGGAGTATCTGCATACCCAACCCATTTAGCATCCGTGACCCAATACCCCCCACGCTCTTAGCAGAGTATCGCTGAGTCAGACGAATGAGCCAATCGACTGTTAGGCTGGCACTAACATTCCGGAGAAAGTTAATGGGGCCGAGTAAATGGGTAGCCGTTAACTCGAATCTCGGAGAATATCGTGCCCAAATCAATGAGGAACGATTAACATCATCAAGGGGGGATTACCTATAAATATACCAAAGAACGAAGGTAAAAAGGCCCCCATTTTTTAAGGTACGAGGTCTAAGACATAGAACTCTACTTTCTCAGCTTATACTTCTTATACATTCGAGCTTGCGCCGTCTGTCTTGAGACGAACCTCCGTGGGTCGATCTCAGCTATACCAAGATCCTTTTTCCCCTTGATTTCCATAGTAACTTAAGCATCGGAGGGGATTTGGGTCGAAACCCAGATCCGACCCCTCTAACGAGTCCCTGTGGTGCAGATCGACGGTCTTCATCCAACGTCGAAGGTCGACATCGAGCTTCCCAACCTCGAACGATCAACGCAACTACCACTCTAAGGTCGATCAAATGTCGCATCATATTCAACTACCATCACTCGAACCTAGTTCTTCCAACCAAGGGTCCCACTCCAACTACTGACGAGGCTCCGACTCAGCATCTCGAGTCTACGTCAGCTTGACAATTGTCTTGGTCAATTCAGGGTTCAGCTTGCTTGAATTGGGTTGGATTGCGAAGTCATGCATTGTATGCAATGCATCATTCAATTAAGGGCAGGTTCTTTTGCAAGAATGTGGGCGACACTGTGGGAATCCCCCACTGTTCGCGCCAATGTCTGCATGTAAATTAGGGATTACTAAAACCCCTACACATAAAAACACCCTGTCCCACACACCCACCCACATTTGCAGCAAAGAAATCAATTTCAGCTTTGATTCAGTTTGTAGATGCACCATCAACCATACAAACACACGAAAACATAGAAGAAATTATACATCCTTCGTAGATCAGAAGCAAAAATTTGCACGATGATACTCCCCTCCCTGTCACGACCCGCTTCCCTAAAATGGAGGCGAGACGTGAAAAAGGTCCGCACGGGAGTGGAGCTGTGAAGCCCCAAACCCGATAAGCGTAAATAAAACATAAGCAGGTACCTGTAACCACAAACGGAGCAACAATAATAATAAAAGGGGAGACAGAAATAAAATTCTCATATCTCATAAATTGTCCAACATGAAAATAAGTCCAACATCCAGAAAAGCCACCAGGCTAAAGGAAAGAGTCTAAGGCCCAGAACAAGGCCAACAAAAGCAACAACGCAACAAGTATTAGGTGCTACGCACCGACAACAAAATAGCAGTCTAAATAAAAAGGGAAACACAACGGAAACACTAGGACTGGTCCCCAGTGTCCACGTACTCCCCGTCAAACACAAGCTCGGGCTCGGCGTCAGCAAACACCTCGTCCTCAACAAGGTACTCAGGCTCAGGATCTAACATGTGTCACCCAAAAGAGTAAAGGGGCACATGTCAGCAAGTCTAAAAGACTTGGGCAAGGAAACTGAAAGTAAGGCAACTAGCAACCTAGCAGTTTTAGTATGCATGACATGACAGTTATAACATGAGTGCACAAGCAAGACATGGCGAGACAATAAGTACAAGAGAACAATTAACGGGACAAGACAAGAGTAGCCAAGCTACTAACAATCTCAATCAATTCACTATTCACGTTTCACTGTTGTTTGTAGATGTTTACGCCTTACAGCTGAATGGTTTCACATTCACGCTGATTGGCCGCTTAACAACTACCCCAAAACCCAGAGTTTACGCCTTACCACTGAATTTGCTGATCGGGCAGACTCCCAGTTGAATGGCCGCTTAACTCTTACCCCCAATACCCACATGATGACGAGCCAGGGTCCCCGCACACGAGCTCAGTAAATGAGCCAGGGTTGCCCCGCACGGGAGCTCGCATCCTAATTCACGATTCATAAGCATTTGGCATAGGGGTGCACCTAGCCTCAATATCGAGCGTTGGGGTTAGCAACTCATTATGATCGCTTCTGGTCACGAGCCAGGAAACACAAGTATTGTAGCGATGCTACGCAATCACGGGATCACTCAAAGAATGCAATGACATGACAATTAATTTGCGTACCGTTAATGGAATTTAAACATGACATGGTAATTGTGCAACATGACATATGTCGGAACTAGCTTCGTTGTCAAGCTACTTCCCCAATTGCGCCTAGGCGAGTATCATTTCGTCGCCTAGCCTCTTTTACGCCTACAACAAGCAAAATGGCCTAAAACATGGCCTAAACCCTAAGTGGCAAGTTTCACTTGCCTAGCACCGGGGATGACGATCACGAAGGTTCGTCTCGCGGATGCTAAACTACGGGGAAATCGCTGTTATGGGGAAACAATCATCAAAACAATATCCATTCATTAGGGTTTCATAAAAATACCAATAGGTTATGAAAACATCAAGAGATCGATTTCTTACCGTGAGGAGGCGAAAGAAACACTCCGGAGAACCTAGGGACCAGATCTGGAAACCAATGGAGAAGTTTGGGAAACTAGGGTTCTTGGGGGATTTTGGGGATTTGATGAGATTTTGGGGAAGATGAGAGGTAGAATGAGTTGATGGAGGGTTTAGATGATGGATTTAGGGCTTGGAATGAAGGAATAAGGGTTTGAGGAAGATGGGGGCTCAATGGGGGAGAAACTAGGGTTTTGGGTCGAGTGGAGGAAGAAGAAAACGTTTGGGAGGGGTATAAATAGGTTGGGCTGGCGGCTGCCCAGAAATTAGGGTTTTAAAACAGACTAGTCGATCAAAGAGCAACCACTGACCGACTAGTTTGGCAACTAGTCGGTCGGTCGACCAACACAGACCGACTAAATGTAAACATTAACTTCTGAACGAAAATAGGATTTGGATTTAGTCGGTCGATGAACAAATACTGACCGACTAGTTTGACAACTAGTCGGTCGAGAGATGAACTTAGACCGACTAAGAGTGAACAATATTGATACCAAAAATAAGATGATGTGTTAGTCGGTTAAAGAAGCATTGCCGACCGACTAGTTTGCAACCTAGTCGGTCAACCAACGTTCCTAGACCGACTAACGATAAACAGTAACTTCTGAGAAATTTAGAAAGCTAACTAGTCGGTCCAAGAAGGATTGCCGACCGACTGGATCGTCATCTAGTCGGTCGGTGCCCCTTCTTACACCGGCTAATAAGCACCAAAAGTTCCGATACGGAGCGCGGAGCTCCGGGATCGATTCCTAAGACTCCTAGGCTTGATCTAACAGTAAGATACGACCGTTATGAAGCCCGTCATGAATGACTTACTCCGAAATCGACGATCCTAAAGAAGAAACGAGAAAACACGACGAAATGATCGAAAATGAAAGTTACGGAGACGAAAACCACATAAAAGGAGAAAATCCACCAAAACATATATTATATTATAATAGATCCAGATACATGAAAACCAGTCGTTACATCCTCCCCAACTTAAGAAAAATTCCGTCCTCGGAATTTCCAAACACTCACGTGTCCGGAAACAAAAGTGGGAAACGCTCTCGCATCTCATCCTCATTCTCCCAAGTAGACTCTCCAGGTGAGCCATGTCGCCACATCACCCTCACAAGATTGACAATCTTATTCCGAAGCGATTTCTGACGCCTGTCCAGAATCTGCACTGGATGCTGGTCATACGTCAAATCTGGGCGAACGGTAATCTCTGAAAAATTCCACAGCATGAGATGGATCGCCAATGTATCGACGAAGCTGCGACACATGGAAAACATTGTGAACTCCTTCCAAAGATGGCGGCAAGGCTAAGCGATAAGCTACCTCGCCAACCCTCTCCAAAATATCAAATGGTCCAATGTATCACGGGCTCAACTTCCCTCGCTTCCCAAAACGAATCACACCACGATTCGGGGAAATCCTCAAAAACACATGGTCGCCCGGCTGAAACTCCAAAGGACGACGTTTAGCATCCGCCCAATGCTTAAAACGGTCCTGAGCAATCCTCAACCTCTCCTGAATATTCCTGACGATATCCACGGCCTCCACAATCATCTCAGGTCCCAACAACTCCCGATCACCAACGTCATCCCAACTCAATGGCGATCGACATTTCCTCCCATAAAGAGCGGCGAAAGGCGCCATGCCAATACTCGCCTGGAAGCTGTTGTTGTAAGAAAACTCTACCAGATGTAGATGGTCTTCCCACGAACCCTTGAAATCCAACATGCACGCCCTCAGCATGTCTTCCAAAATCTGAATCGTCCTCTCGGACTGACCATCCGTCTGCGGATGGTACGCCGTGCTGAAACTCAGACGCGTACCCAAACTCTTCTGCAAACTCTGCCAGAACTGAGATGTGAACCTCGTGTCTCTGTCTGACACGATACTCACGGGGACTCCATGAAGTCGCACGACCTCCTGCACGATTCACGTTACATCACTATCCAAACTAGGAAAAAGGAAATAAAAACGGAGAGTAAAAGAATTTTACCTCCATATATCTCCTTGCTAGCGCCTCAGTGGACTGTCCCACTCGGAATGGGATAAAGTGCGCGGATTTGGTCAATCGATCTACGATCACCTAAATCGCGTCATTCTGCTTCGGACTCCGAGGTAGTCCAGTCACGAAATCCATAGTGATGTGTTACCATTTCCACTCCGGAATCAGAAGCGGTTGTAGCAACCCGGCCGTACGCTGATGCTCCGCCTTCACTTGTTGGCAAACCAAGCACTTGGCTACACTCCGAGCCACACTCCTCTTCATACCATGCCACCAATAATTCAAACGAAGATCCTGGTACATCTTGGTGCCACCAGGATGCACAGAATACGGCGAACTGTGTGCCTCCACCATCAACTCCTCTCTAATATCCCCAGCCGGCACACACAACCTGGCTCCAAACCTCAGCGAGCCATCCTCATGAATCAAAAAGTCAGTCCGCAGACTGGCTTCCACCTGCTCCCGAATCTTTACCAGCTTCGGATCCTCAGCCTGGCCCGCCTTAATCTGATCCAAGATCATCGACTGTACATGCATGTACATCAACGATGAATCCTTCCCAGGAAGGACAATCTCAACACCAGACTCGCAAAAATCCTGCTGCAATCTCCACTGCAAGGTCAAAATCATCACCGCTAGAAGCCTACTCAGCGCATCCGGAACCACATTCACCTTGCCAGGGTGAAACTGCAAATCAATCTCATAATCCGCCATGAGCTCCAACCATCGACGCTGTCGCATGTTAAGCTCCTTCTGAGTAAAAATATACTTCAAGCTTTTGTGATCGGTGAAAATTTTCACTTTCTCACTCAGCAGGAAGTGCCTCCAGATCTTAAGAGCAAACACAACGGCAGCCAACTCCAAATCATGCGTCGGGTAGTTCTTCTCATGAACCTTAAGCTGACGAGACGCATACGCCACAACATGTCCGTGCTGATGCAACACACAACCGAGACCCTTGCCAGAAGCATCGCAAAAGATCTCAAATCCACCGCTGCGATCAGGCACAACAAGAATAGGGGCAGTCGTCAACCTCTCCTTCAGAACGCCAAAAGCATTCTCACAATCACCCGACCAAACAAAAGCAACATCCTTCCGCGTCAACCTGGTCATCGGCTCAGCAATACGGGAAAAGTCCTTAATGAATCGCCGATAGTAACCAGCAAGTCCAAGGAAACTCCGAATCTCAGACGCAGACGACGGAACAGGCCACTCTCTGATGGCCCTAATCTTCTCGGGATCCACTGAAATACCATCTCCAGTCACCACATGCCCGAGAAAAGCAACTCTATCCAGCCAAAACTCGCACTTCGAAAACTTAGCATACAAACGATGCTTCCTCAAGATCTCCAATACCGTCCTCAAGTGTGAGGCATGCTCTTCCTCCGACTTCGAATAGATCAAAATGTCGTCAATAAAGATAACGACAAACTTATCCAAAAAGTCGTAGAAAATCAGGTTCATCAGATTCATGAAAACTGCGGGCGCGTTAGTTACGCCGAAAGGCATAACCACAAACTTGTAGTGTCCATACTTCGTCCTGAACGCTGTCTTCGGAACATCTCCCTTCTTCACCTTCAACTGATGGTAACCACTCCTCAAATCCAATTTAGAAAACACCCTCGAACCTCCAAGCTGATCAAAAATATCATCGATGCGAGGCAACGGGTATTTATTCTTAATGGTCACCGCATTCAACTCCCGATAGTCCACGCACATGCGACGCGAACCATCCTTCTTCTTCACCAGCAGCACCGGTGCTCCCCACGGGGACACACTGGGATTGATATAACCCTTCTGCAAAAGCTCATCTAACTGCTTCCGCAACCCTTCCAATTCAGCGGGTGCCATACGATATGGCGCCTTCAAAATCGGCTGCGCACCCGGAACAAGATCAATAGAAAATTCTAGAGCTCGATCAGGTGGCAACCCAGACATCTCCTCGGGGAAGACGTCGCCAAAATCATGCACTACAGCTGGCCACTCTAACTCCATCTGCATAGCCACAACCTCCACCGGCCTGGCCCGAAATCTGACAGGACCAAGCGAACTGCTACCACGACTGAACTCAAATACTGGATGTCCGGGAATCTCGAACACCACCTTCTTCCTCCTGCAGTCAATCGTAGCATAGAAGCTCGCAAGCCAGTCCATCCCAAGAACTGCATCATAGTTGATGATGTCGTGGACAATGAAATCAGCGAAAAGCTCATGTCCACAGACCACCAACGAGCAAGAATTGCAACCACGATGCACCGAGACCACGACATTCCCTGTAACGATATTCCAACTCTTGGGAAGAGGGGACGTCGACAAGGAATGCCTCTCCACGAAGCTCCGAGAAATAATGCACATCGATGCACCAGAGTCAAAGAGGACTCGTGCAGGAAATGTGCACACCAAAACCACACCTAACAAGAAATTAACAATCAAACCCTAGTCTAGCAAACAACCATGTTCAAGCAAACAACACAATCTATCATTCAAAACCAACTAGGAAAGTAATAGCTAGATTGAGGATTACCTGCGATAACCTCATCCACAGCCTCGCTCTCCACAGCGGTCATCAGAAAAGCCTGCCTTCTCGGCGGAACAGCCTGCTGAAAAGCCTGCATCTGCGGAACAAGAGCTGCTCCACGTCCAGCAGGAACAGACGCTCGCTGCTGCAACGGCTGAGCTGCAACAGGTGCCCTCTGCAGCTGATTCGCATGCCGACAATCCTTCGCGACATGGGAAGCATCACCACAAACCAGACACTGGCCCAAAAACTTCCGACACTGATCCTTGATGTGGCCAGGCTTGCCGCAGAAATGGCAAGTCTTCAGAATAGGCCCTCCTGGCCTCTTAAACTGAGCTGGCTGATTAGGCTTGAAACCAGGCCTAACCACCGCTCTGGCCTGCTCCATAGGCCTCTTCCCAGCACCAACAATAGACCCCCTCCTCTGACTCAGGTTCAGCTCCTGCCTCCTCGCAGCGACCAGAACCTTCTGATAAGAGTCCAGATCGGAGGAAGACACAAAACTCTGGAGCTCCAAAGCAAGTCCCTGCAGGAACCTCTGAGCCCTCTCATCAGCATCCTGCACCATCTTCGGTGCGAACTGACTCAGCCTAGTGAACTCTTGGTGGTACTGGTCCACCGTCAAGCTCCCTTGCTTCAGATCAATGAAGCGCTGCAGCATCTCCTTCTTGGCAGCCTTCGGAAAGAATTCCTCATCAAACCTAGACTTAAAGGTAGCTCAAGTTATCGGCTCCACCAACATCTTCTCTTCCGCATCCCACCAGTTCCGAGCATTATCCTTGAGTTGCCTTCTCGCCAAATCAACCCATCCAGCCGGGGTGATCTTGGCCATCTTCATATTGTCCTCGATGTTCCGAATCCACTCATCGACAGCCAGAGGACCCTCAGACCCATCAAAATATGCGGGATCCAGCTCCCGAAATTGCTTCGCTCCCGGCTCAGAGCGAGGGGCATCCGGAAGAGCCCGGGCAGCTCGAGCAAGTGGAGCATTCTGGACTTGCAGGAGCACGCCCTACTGCACTTGCATCATCTGCAACATCATCCGCATCATCTCACCATTGGTGGGTTCCCGCTTAGGCTCCTCATCATGAGGGAGTGCACCACTACCCCCACCACGGGTGAATCTCCTTCCTGCCATCTAATGACGCAGAAAACGAAGCAGATTAGACTCATAGCTTATGACTCGGACGTCGAACTTAGTTTATTGGACATTCTAATATTATTATCGCTATTCCGATAATCACAGTTACAGAAGGACCTGCATGGGCCACCAACAAAACCTGTCACGACCCGCTTCCCTAAAATGGAGGCGAGACGTGAAAAAGGTCCGCACGGGAGTGGAGCTGTGAAGCCCCAAACCCGATAAGCGTAAATAAAACATAAGCAGGTCCCTGTAACCACAAACGGAGCAACAATAATAATAAAAGGGGAGACATAAATAAAATTCTCATATCTCATAAATTGTCCAACATGAAATAAGTCCAACATCCAGAAAAGCCACCAGGCTAAAAGAAAGAGTCTAAGGCCCAGAACAATGCCAACAAAAGCAACAACGCAACAAGTATTATGTGCTACGCACCGACAACAAAATAGCAGTCTAAATAAAAAGGGAAACACAATGGAAACACTAGGACTGGTCCCCAGTGTCCACGTACTCCCCGTCAAACATAAGCTCGGGCTCGGCGTCAGCAAACACCTCGTCCTCAACAATGTACTCAGGCTCAGGATCTAACATGTGTCACCCAAAAGAGTAAAGGGGCACATGTCAGCAAGTCTAAAAGACTTGGGCAAGGAAATTGAAAGTAAGGCAACTAGCAACCTAGCAGTTTTAGTATGCATGACATGACAGTTATAACATGAGTGCACAAGCAAGACATGGCGAGACAATAAGTACAAGAGAACAATTAACGGGACAAGACAAGAGTAGCCAAGCTACTAACAATCTCAATCAATTCACTATTCACGTTTCACTGTTGTTTGTAGATGTTTACGCCTTACAGCTGAATGGTTTCACATTCACGCTTATTGGCTGCTTAACAACTACCTCAAAACCCAGAGTTTACGCCTTACCACTGAATTTGCTGATCGGGCAGACTCCCAGTTGAATGGCCGCTTAACTCTTACCCCCAATACCCACATGATGACGAGCCAGGGTCCCCGCACACGAGCTCAGTAAATGAGCCAGGGTTGCCCCGCACGGGAGCTCGCATCCTAATTCACGATTCATAAGCATTTGGCATAGGGGTGCACCTAGCCTCAATATCGAGCGTTGGGGTTAGCAACTCATTATGCTCGCTTCTGGTCACGAGCCAGGAAACACAAGTATTGTAGCGATGCTACGCAATCACGGGATCACTCAAAGAATGCAATGACATGACAATTAATTTGCGTACCGTTAATGGAATTTAAACATGACATGGTAATTGTGCAACATGACATATGTCGGAACTAGCTTCGTTGTCAAGCTACTTCCCCAATTGCGCCTAGGCGAGTATCATTTCGTCGCCTAGCCTCTTTTACGCCTACAACAAGCAAAATGGCCTAAAACATGGCCTAAACCCTAGGTGGCAAGTTTCACTTGCCTAGCACCGGGGATGACGATCACGAAGGTTCGTCTCGCGGATGCTAAACTACGGGGAAATCGCTGTTATGGGGAAACAATCATCAAAACAATATCCATTCATTAGGGTTTCATAAAAATACCAATAGGTTATGAAAACATCAAGAGATCGATTTCTTACCGTGAGGAGGCGAAAGAAACACTCCGGAGAACCTAGGGACCAGATCTGGAAACCAATGGAGAAGTTTGGGAAACTAGGGTTCTTGGGGGATTTTGGGGATTTGATGAGATTTTGGGGAAGATGAGAGGTAGAATGAGTTGATGGAGGGTTTAGATGATGGATTTAGGGCTTGGAATGAAGGAATAAGGGTTTGAGGAAGATGGGGGCTCAATGGGGGAGAAACTAGGGTTTTGGGTTGAGTGGAGGAAGAAGAAAACGTTTGGGAGGGGTATAAATAGGTTGGGCTGGCGGCTGCCCAGAAATTAGGGTTTTAAAACAGACTAGTCGGTCAAAGAGCAACCACTGACCGACTAGTTTGGCAACTAGTCGGTCGGTCGACCAACACAGACCGACTAAGTGTAAACAGTAACTTCTGAACGAAAATAGGATTTGGATTTAGTCGGTCGATGAACAAATACTGACCGACTAGTTTGACAACTAGTCGGTCGAGAGATGAACTTAGACCGACTAAGAGTGAACAGTATTGATACCAAAAATAAGATGATGTGTTAGTCGGTTAAAGAAGCATTGCCGACCGACTAGTTTGCAACCTAGACGGTCAACCAACGTTCCTAGACCGACTAACGATAAACAGTAACTTCTGAGAAATTTAGAAAGCTAACTAGTCGGTCCAAGAAGGATTGCCGACCGACTGGATCGTCATCTAGTCGGTCGGTGCCCCTTCTTACACCGGCTAATAAGCACCAAAAGTTCCGATACGGAGCGCGGAGCTCTGGGATCGATTCCTAAGACTCCTAGGCTTGATCTAACAGTAAGATACGACCGTTATGAAGCCCGTCATGAATGACTTACTCCGAAATCGACGATCCTAAAGAAGAAACGAGAAAACACGACGAAACGATCGAAAATGAAAGTTACGGAGACGAAAACCACATAAAAGGAGAAAATCCACCAAAACATATATTATATTATAATAGATCCAGATACATGAAAACCAGTCGTTACACTCCCCGACAGCAAGAAGCCGTGGGCACTCCCGACGATCAGCGAAGAATGGGATCAAGTTCGGCAACCCACAACGACTCCACAACCTGCAGAAGCAAGGAGGAGCTAGATTTTTAGGGTTTTAGGTCATAGGCCTCATGATCCATCGTAAAAATGAGGGAAGTTGAAGAAAAAACCACAAATTTACCCTGATTGCAGCTCAGTATCCGCAAGACAACGCAGGCAACGCCCCTCAACGAAAGAAAGATGTCTAGGGCACTCCCGACGATCAGCTCAGCTGGGGATCTACTTCGGCAACCCAAATAGACGAAATCTTGCAAACGAAGGGACGGAGAACGCAACAATTTTTAGGGTTTTCGACCAAGGAGGAAGCTGCGAGGAGGGGAGAAGGAGAAAGGCAGCCTCGGGGAGGTGAACACAAGCGAGTGGGACCCAACGACCAAAGGAATCCAGTGTATTCCGTGGTTTTCATGGAGAAAACGAAAGGCCATTAAGAATCCCAACTGCCCCCTCTACGTCAGCCTTTCCCAAAATTGCAAAAGAACAGACTTTCGAGAAAGTGTGAGAGAAAACGACGGTACTGACATGAACAGTGGGCCGAGACCCCCTTTCCCCAAACTTTCCACGCAAAATAATAGGCCCTAAAACTGGGCACATTCACTTAGTGAAGTTATGCGATGTATATCCTTCCATCTCTATATAAATTCATCCACTTAAAAGAGGAGTCATGTAACGACCCGCTCTCGGGGGCCCGTTACTTATTTGGTTTATTTGCATGTCTGCAGTTTACCTGTGAAATCAACATAGCCACGATGCAGAGACATACAATAATACTCAAGCCAGCGTACAGACATTATTATAGTCCAAATTAAGTACAAACAAGCAGCTCTCTCTCTCTCTCACCAGAATACATATATGAAGTACAGAAAGGAAATGTGAATAAGGAAATACATAATACAACACATACACCAACACAAAGGAGCTAAACTCTGCAGCCTCTGGGTCGAACTCTGGCTCCTCAAAACTCAGGGGCCGCTTCTATGATCTAGTCGTCAGCTACCGGTGCCATAAATAGAACCGAAGGTAAGTCACAATAATTCTAAACATAGAAAAGAAGCAGTGTACATGTATGATAAAAAGAAAGTAACTACGTACATGTGAAAAGTAAAGTACTGAGCAATAATGTATATAACTGGATAGTAAAGGTAAACAGAGAGAACAATTGTATTGTAGTAGT